>CM060708.1:87789000-90679000 GCA_030686995.1 Artemisia argyi | reverse complement strand
TTACTTCTTATCCTTCCTATTTTAATTATTCTTCCTATTTGATCTTAACTATATATATATATGTGTGTATATATATATATATATAGGGAAGGGATCCAATAAGAAGAATAATTAAAATGAGAAGGGTAAGAAATAATTCTAGCCACACGTTTTAGTTTGGGAGGGAAAATTTGAATGGAGATGCATCAATATTTGTAAGTGCATCTTGAATGTGTGGTTATGATTACTTCTTATCCTTCTTATTTTTATTATTCTTCTTATTTGATCCTAACTCTATATATATATATATATATATATATATATATATATATATATATATATATATATATATATATATATATATATATATATATATACTAGCCGATATCCCGCGCCTAGCGGCAGCGGTATCTAACCAAATACTCTCGGCTAACAGCAGCGGTATCTAGCCAAGTAGCCGTGTCTGGCAGCAGCAATATCTATTTTCGACCAAGTGTCAACGGCAAATAATTTTCTGTTGCATCAATATTTCTATGTGCATGTGCCTTTTGTTAGGGAGTTAAGTCACCAGTCGCATCTAGAAATTACTTGCTATATTGTTTGAAAGTCACAAACTAAAATTAAAATTATTTAATCTTATAGTTTTTGCATTCATGAATTCTGGTCCGTTCAAATACAACTCTATTATTTTTAATCTATTGAGGTTGTTGGGTTGTGCAGGCCTAACACATCACTTTCCATAAGTCTCAATTTTGGCCAAGCCTCAATTTTGCATTGAGATGTCTTTTTCTACTTTTTGCTAAAGTTATATTTATATCGAGATAATCTTTCTTTATAGTTTGTTGAGCTCCCCGTGAATGTACTATTGTGCAATCCAATCAATCAATAAAAGAATATTTGTTAAAAAAAATGAATAAAGAATCTAAAAAAAATATAAAAAAAATAAAAAATAAAATAACATAATAAATAAAAAAAATAATAAAAAATTGAATTGGATTAATTAAAAAAAAAGGAATCAACCTTATGAGAAACAAATCTCTAAAATCAAATTAATAAAAAAAAGTTTCAATAAAGCAAATTATATATAAAAAAATCAGATCTAAAACTTTAAAACTAAAAAAAATCGTACTTATAGAAAAAAAAAAAAAAAACTAAAAAGGATTAGATCGGGAAGGAAACTCAAAAAATATGTATATATAAAAACACTCAAAAATATCAAATTTATATCTTAAAAAAAAAAAAAAAACGCTGATGATAAAAATGAAGACGAAAAAATAAGATTTTAAAACATAATAATAATAAAAAAAAATCTAAAACCTTCGGTGGAAAGTGGGTTTTTATGGAGGTGGCTGCGGTGGTGGGTTAAGGACTGGTGGCAAGTGGTCAAATATATTGAAGCTGTTTAGTTGTGTTTATGTTGATGTTTGTGTGTTTGATTTTGTTAAACGGGTAGAGAGAGATAGATGAGAGTGAATTAGGTAGGTGGGTGGATGTGTGTGTTTTTATGTGGAGAGGAGAAAGGCAAATGTGAGTTGATGAGTATTTATTTCTAGGGTACTTTATGTGTTTTGTTGGTTCGGGATTTTTATGTGCTTGGATTTTGGTATGGTTGTGTGTAAATTTAGGCTATGTTTTTCTTCGGATGTTTGAATCTTAAAATGTTGGATAGGTTTTTGGTTGGGGATATTGGTTCAGGTGTAGGGTCGGGTATTGAATCTTAATTTTAGGTTCGTAGTTAGGTTCGGTTTTTGCTTTGGGATATCCATACTTTACAAGGGAGTATATATATATATATATATATATATATATATGGGTTAAAATAAAAAGTCCTTATAATAAAAAGAGTAGGAAGAATTGTGAGGGCGACATGTGTCACCCCCATGCCACATCATATGACACATTATATGACACGTGTCACCACCACCCCACCCCCACCCAAAAAAAAAAAAAAAAAAAAAAAATTCCCGCAAAAAAAATTTTTTTTTTGGGGGCAAAATTTTTTTTCCGCCAAAAATTTTCCCGCCAATTTTTTTACTGCATCACAGTTATAAAGTTACTGCATATAAATTTTAGTGCATTAAGGTTATAAGTTACTACAATATAGTTGATGCACTAAATTATTAACTATGATGCAGTAACTTATAATAAAGATACACCAAAACTTAAAAAAGAATCATATTTTCATTGTGATGCAGTTAGATACATTATATGATGCAGAAAACTTATGATGATGCAGTTTCTTATAACTATGATGCATTAACTTATAACCATGAATGCAGTAATCGTGATGCAGTTACATACATATGATGCAGAAAACTTAGGATGATGCAGTTTCTTATAACTATGATGCATTAACTTTATAACCATGAATGCAATAACCGTGATGTAGTAAAATCATAATTGTGATGCAGTAACTTTATAACCGTGATGCAGTAAATTTATAACAGTGATGCAATAAATTTTTTGGCAGGAAAAAAAATTTTTTTGCCCAAAAAATATTTTTTTTTGCGGAAAAAAAAAATTTTTCGGCGGGGGGGGGGTGGGTAGGTGGGCGGTGACACGTGTCATATGATGTGGCATGAGGGTGACACATGTCACTCACACAATCCTTCCTACACTTTTTATTATAAGAGACTTTTTATAATAACCCCACCTATATATATATATATATATATATATATATATATATATATATATATATATATATATATATATATATATATACATACATTAAGAAAAAATCGAAAAAATGAGAAAAGAAAAAGTAAGAAGAAGTTGGTAGTTTATTTAAACCAACGATGTAAAGTTTTCTATTAAAGTGGTTGATATCGCCACTATTGTTGTACTATATTTATGAATTGAAAAGGAGTTGGACGTTATAGGAATGCCAATTAAAGATTGTTTATTCTTTGCCTAAGATTTTATTGAGTATAATTCATGTCTACCTTAAGCGTGAGTTACAAAAGAGTCAAAGCGTGAGTTATTCAATGATATGAGTCTTATTCATGAGATGGTAGGGAAATATTCTAACCACACTTAGGACTTTAATCTATTTTTTTCTTGTTTTGTATTTTTATTTTACACCAATTTATATCCTAAATGTTATCCATACCCAACCTTATTGTTATATTCGTTGTTAGCTTTCGAGCATCTGGATATAATGATGGCCAAGTAAGAATATTAAATGTATGAATAAGGTAGTGACCATCCGAGTATTAGATTAATTAGCTAACGCGCCAACGATCTGGTGCGTGAATTGGTGACCATCAGAGTTTAAGATTGATTAAATGATGCGCCAACGATCTGGTGTGCAACTTGGTGACCATCCGTTATGAAAATAATGCGCCATCGATCCAAGGAACACATTAGTGACCATCCATCATTTGAAAGATCAAGGACTCGCTATAGCGATCCATGAAACATACTAATGACCATCCATTAGTTAAAGCGTCAAGGACTCGCGCCAGCGATCTACTAAGTTTATGCAGGAAATGATGAAACAAAGTTAGGTTTAACCCATGAACCAAACAACCCTTTTTACCTGTTTAGACTTTTTACTCCTTAGCTTTAGTGGGGGAGATGTGTATCCTTGTCAAGCATATGATAGAATATTCATCACGTCCGAACAGTTAAACGATTAGATTTGGTTTTATTAATAATATATTTTGTTTCTAATTGGTTAAGTGTTTTGCCGTGCAATTATGATAAAACGAATAAGTGCTTAAATGTAACAATATCCTATCAAGGATACATTTTCATTATGTTTATTCTAAATATTTACTTGAGGACAAGTAAAGTTCAAATGGGGGGATATTTGATGAGATCAAATAAGTACTGTTGGGTTTTGAAGTATGCTGCTTGGTGAAACTGCTGCTTGGTGAAACTGCTGCTAAGGTGAGAATGCTGCTAAGGATAAAGATTCTGCTGCTGACATTGAAAGTGCTGCTGTTGAAGAATACTGCTAGTGGAATCTACTGCTGAAGGGATATGCATGTATACATATTAGATAAGCATGGAATAGATTGAGTGTATATCGTATGTATCTAGAATATTCTTATCTTGCATAGAAAGATATTGTAAACCTAGTAGGACTCCTTGGCCTATAAAAGGAAGATCCTAGGGTTAGTTTTGTGTACGTATTGTTTTAGTTTCGTTTAAACTTCAAGGTTGTAAAACCTTAACATTGTCGAGTGCTCGTATTAATAATATATTGAAGTGTTGATAGTTAATTGTTCTTCTTAAGTTAAGCTTTTATATTCCGCGTTTTAGCTTAAGTGTTAAATTCAAGTCAACTTCTATATAAGATCGTTTGCTCAACTGGGATCAACAAGTGGTATCAGAGCTTGTGATCTAGAAGTTGTAATCAAGAAGAAACTGTTCCTTGCACGTTTGCTGTTCCAAATCAATTGCTGATGATGGGTGATGACACACATATGGTGACTGCTTCAAAGGTTCCCATGCTCAACCCTGGAGAATATGAGCTGTGGAAGATGAGAATAAGACAGTACATTCGCATGATTGACTTTAACATGTGGAATGTGATCATCAATGGTGACTCTTTACCAAAGAAGGGTACTGATGGCAAAGAGATACCAATCAAGACTGCTGAAGATAACTCTGTGAGGAAGATGGAGATCAAGGCACATAGTATTCTCTTAATGGGAATACCTAATGAATTTCAATTGGACTTTGATGGCTGTGAGACTGCAAAAGACTTGATGGATGCAGTTGAATTTAGGTTTGGAAGGAATGATGCTACTAAGAAGTCAAGGAAAAATATATTGAAGCATCAGTTTGAGAACTTTACTTCTGAAAGTGGAGAAAAGATTAATGGCACATACAACAGGCTTAATCAACTTGTCAGTCATTTAAAGCTTGTTGGCTATGTGGTTCCACAAGAAGATGTAAACCTCAAGTTCCTTAGAAGTCTTGCACCTGAATGGAGTATGCACACAGTTGTTTGGAGGAATAAGCCTGACTTTGAAACTATGAAGTTGGAAAGTCTCTACAACAACTTAAGGGTGTATGAACCAGAATTGACTTCTTCATCTACATCATCTTCTGGTACACAAAATCTTGCCTTTGTATCTTCAAAGTCAAAAGGATCTAAAGAATCTCACTCTACTGCTTATGGGGTATCTACTGCTGATAGATCTGCTGCTAGTTCAAATGATAAGAATTCCACCAGTGATATTGCTTTGTGTGCATTCTTGGCTGATCTAACTACAAGTATAAGGTCACAGGTTATCAATCAAGATTTGGATCATATTGATCTGGATGATCTTGAAGAAATTGATCTTAAATGGCAAATGGCCATGTTGACCTTAAGGGCAAGAAAATTCTTGAAGAGAAGTCAAGTATAGGGCTATAGAAAATGTTGGCTTTGACAAGTCAAAGATAGAGTGCTATAACTGTAATAGGAAGGGTCACTTTGCCAGGGAATGTAGAGCTCCAAAGACGAATGCTAAAGCTCCAAAGAAGACCACTGAAGAAACAAAGAATACCACTACTGCATTGGTATCTTGTGATGGATTGGGAGAGTATGATTGGAGTGATTTGGCTGATGAAGAACCAAACTATTCTCTGGTGGTTCAAGTCAAGCCTAAAGTGCATAACTTTGCACTTATGGCCTATGCATCATCATCTTCTGGATCTGACTCTGAGGTATCTAATGATTCTGATTTATCTGTGTGTTCTTTTAAGTCATGTGCTGACACTGTAGAAGAACTTAAGTCTAGGAATGAGGCTTTTGAAGGTGGTTATGTTACTTTTGGGAATGATCCAAAAGGTGGAAAGATTATTGGTAGAGGAACTTTAAGAACAGGAAATTTGGACTTTGAAAAGGTGTTTCTTGTGAAAGGGCTTAAGTTTAACCTCTTTAGTGTCTCACAAATGTGTGACAAAAGGAATTTTGTTCTTTTTATAGACACTGAATGTATGATCCTTTCTCTTGATTTTCAATTGCCAGATGATAAATTTGTGCTATTGAAGGTCCCTAGAAATGAAAATATATACAGTGACCATATTAAGAAAATTGTTCCCAAAAGAGCTTTAACTTGTCTAATTGCAAAAGCCACTATTGATGAGTCCAAATTATGGCATAGAAGACTTGGGCACCTGAACTACAAGACAATGAACAAGTTGGTGAAAGGAAATCTTGTGAGAGGCATGCCCACAAAGCTATTTGAAAATTGTGAGACTTGTGTTGCTTGTCAAAAGGGTAAACAACACAGAGTTTCATTCAAGTCTAAGACAGTGAACACAAATACAGAGCCCTTACATTTACTACACATGGATTTATTTGGGCCTGTTTTTGTGAAAACCTTGAACAAGAAGTCATATTGCCTAGTTGTCACAGATGACTTTAGCAGGTTTACATGGGTGTTCTTCTTAGCCACTAAAGATGAAACCCCAGAGATACTTAAGGAATTCATTACAAGAGTTGAAAACCTGGACAACCACAAAGTGAAAATTATCAGATGTGATAATGGTACTGAGTTCAAGAATAGTGTGATGAATCAATTCTGTGTGGGAAAAGGAATTCTAAGACAGTATAGTGTTGCAAGAACTCCACAACAAAATGGTGTTGTAGAGAGAAGAAACAAGACACTTATTGAGGCTGCAAGAACAATGTTATCTGATTCTAAACTACCTATACCTTTTTGGGCTGAAGCTGTAAACACTGCATGTTTTGTGCAAAACAGGAGTAAGTTAGTGAAGCCTTACAACAAAACTCCATATGAGCTATTTCATGGAAAGAAACCATTGATTGATTTTCTCAAGCCATTTGGATGTCCTGTCACTATTTTGAATACTAAGGATCTGTTAGGCAAGTTTGAAGAGAAAGCTAATGAAGGTTACTTAGTTGGTTACTCAGTACATAGTAAAGCTTTCAGGGTATATAATAAGAGAACCAAACATGTAGAGGAGAATTTGCATATCAAGTTTAGTGAGAACACATCTAATGTTGAAGGAAAAGGGCCTGAATGGATGTTTAATGTTGATATTCTTACCAAAACAATGAATTATGTACCAGTTATTGCTAGTGTTGACACTAACAAACCACAAGAAGACATTGCTTTGATTGAGAAGCTGAAGGTTGGTCTAACTTTCTTACCCTTACAGAAAGATCAAGATATACAAGAAGATGTTGTTACTCAAGAGAAACCTAAGGAAACTGAAGCAGATATTGAAATTCTTATTGATACAGAAAAGATAACAAATGAAGCTCCAAAAGTGGTTGTTGATGTCTCTCCTACAAGGCCAGAAGACTGTACTGCTGACTCGGAAGACTCTACTGCTAGACCAAAACAAGCAACTACTGCTTCAATCAATTCTGTTGCCAAGCCTATGAACTCTGCTTCTACATCAAAGTTTCCTTCTATGGACACTCAGGGTAGATCTTTTGATGATCCAAACTATCCTGATGATCCTAATATGCCTCCTCTAGAGAATATCTATGATGACACAGATGATGAAGCTCTTGATGGTAAGCTATTTGGAGCTGATGCAGATTTTACTAATTTGGAAGTCAACATTCCTGTTAGTCCCACTATTACTATAGGAGTTCACAAGGATCATTCAAAAGAACAAATTCTCAGTGATTCAACATCATCTGTTCAAACAAGAAAAATGACTAAAGAGTTCAAAGATCTTCAACATCAAAGTTTCATTGCAAGATCTCTGCATCAAAGAAATAGTCACAAAGATCTACAGAATTGTGTGAAATAAAACCCTAATTCTCTCTCTCCCTATGGAGATTTCCGGCCGCCCTTCCCCTTGATTTCCGGCCATCAAAACCTCCCCTACACGTCCTCTCTACCCTTTAATTCGTTATTTGGGTATGCAATACGTTGTTTGGGATGCTTTTGTTTACGGAAGAGGCGACTAATACTATATAATATCTCATGAAATCTCCATATATTATGGCGGCTGGTAGGATCAAGATCTTTATCGGTTTTATTATTTTATTGCTGGTCGTGGTGTTCAAGGTATACCCTAATCATCTAGGGTCGGTTATGTTTGTATAAATCATATACTTGAGCACTTATTCTGCCGAAACCCTATAAGTTTTATCCTGCAATCGATTTTCCTAGTTTTTAGGATGATCGTTTTTCTTTTAGGGTTTTGGCATGTTTATGGTTCGTGTTTATTCCTGATGTAGACTATCATAATATATTTGAGGAACGGTTGATGTTTGCTGTTCGCTAACGCTTATGAAACCCTATTAGGGTTTTGATTTTTACTCATCATGGTGCTGCTGTTGCACGTTATTCTATGAAGTAACCCTTATTAGGGTTTGTTTATTGGCTGCGTGTTCTTATTCAGATGGTAGTAATGTGTACGTGGGTTATGGGAGAGATGTTTATCTTGTTGGTGTTCGCTGTATCATAGGTGGATCTTCTTAGATCTGTTATTGATGCGGTTATGGATATTAGGGTTTGGTATACCCTATTGCTCGATCCATCTTTTGTTGGCAGTTTGCTCGATCTGGATTTTATGAAACCCTATTAATTAGGGTTTTGTTTTATGACTTGCTGGCAATCGATTTTTGGATGGTTATGTTTAGAGCTGTAAACCCTATTGTTGGTATACAACAGGACGACTTCTGATCTGCTGGTGTATATTGAACATGGGTGTGTTTCGAGTCCTTACTTTACACACGTCTTGTTCGTTATGATGCATGTACTCCGCATATTCAGACTTGGTGGTAGGGATTCTGTTGATGGTGCTATGGTCGTTCTCTTCCTTGTTCTTATTACTTTTTACATGGATGTTTTTGGAAGGGAGTATCATGGATCGATGTTTGCAGTTTTGCTGCATTGTTTTAGGGTTTTCTATAACCTTGTTTGTTGGTTCACTTGTCCTGCTGCTACGAGTTGATGATGACATGGATTGCTTTGCTTCATGTCAATTTGAATATCACTCTTATATCTTTTCTGGTAGTAACTAATGGATAAAGTGTAGCTATTATTTCAAGTATCTTTTGATCCTTGTCTATGGGCAGAATTCTTCGTTTAGTGGGTCGATTGATATGCTGGATGTTAGGGTCGATTATACCCTGGTTATGTTTCAAATCCTGTTTGCTACGTATTGCACTCTTATTTGGTTATTAGATTATGCTTCATGCATAATACTAATAGTAGCTGCAAATGGATTTGTATTGGAATGAGCACTTGGATGGCGGGGAACCTTGGCTTCGGTTTCTTCATGTTAAGTTTAATTTGGTTCAAGTTATCATGTGCTGGAAGTTAGGGTCGCTTAGACCATGTTTATGCTTCAATTTCATTTGCTACGGATTGCACTCGTATTAGGTTATTAGATTATGCTGTGCATAATACTAATAGAAGACGCAATTTGTTGAAGCTAGAAGTTCGCTTGTTTATGATCTGGATCGCTAGGATGACTAAGAAGACTTCAATTTTATTTGAGTTGTGATGTATTGTATTTTTATTACTAGTCATCGTTAGTTGTATTTAGATCTGGTAGTTATAAGAATGGCATGTCATTCTTATATAGTGGTAGTGGTAGTGTCCTTAGGGACTTCGATGAGAGACTCACTCTCTTCCATTGTACTTAAACGTTTTTTATTAATGTATTTTACCGGGTGCAGGATTACTCCCCTTTACCCAAAAAAGAATTGCTTGTTTGCCTGTTCTCTATCTCAAATTGAACCCAAGAACACTTACAAAGCCTTACAAGAAGCAAGTTAGGTGGAAGCAATGCAAGATGAGCTTCTACAATTCAAACTACAAGAAGTATGGACTTTGGTTGATTTGCCAAAGAGTGATTGGCAATAAATGGGTTTTCAGATGTAAAAGAGATGAAAGGGGTATAGTCATCAGAAATAAAGCAAGGTTAGTAGCACAAGGATACACACAACAAGAGGGCCTTGACTATGATGAAGTATTTGCACCAGTGGAAAGAATAGGAGATATTAGACTATTCTTGGCTTATGCTTTATACAAAGATTTTGTGGTATATCAGATGGATGTAAAGAGTGCTTTTCTATATGGGACCATTACAGAAGAAGTTTATGTGTCTCAACCACCTGGTTTTGAAGACCCTGATTATCCTGACAAAGTTTACAAGGTGAATAGAGCAATTTATGGTTTACATCAAGCTCCTAGAGCTTGGTATGATACCTTGTCAACATATTTGTTAGATTCTGCGTTCAGTAGAGGAAAGATTGACAAAACTTTGTTTCTCAAAAGACAAAAAGATGATATTTTGCTGGTTCAAATCTATGTAGATGACATCATCTTTGGTTCTACAAACAGAGCTATGTGTGTTGATTTTGAGAAGCTTATGAAGGATAAGTTTGCTATGAGTTCAATGGGAGAAATCAACTTCTTCTTGGGTCTACAAGTTGTACAAAAGACAGATGGCATATTTATTAGTCAGGATAAGTATGTCAATGACATTTTGAAGAAGTTTGGATTTGAAGATGCTAAGCCTGCTAAGACAACCATGGATACCAACAAACCTTTGTTGAAGGATGAAAATGGAAAAGAAGTAGATGTTCACTTGTATAGATCTATGATTGGTTCATGGATGTACCTTACAGCATCAAGGCCTGATATTATGTTTGTTGTATGTGCCTGTGCAAGATTCCAAGTATGTCCCAAAGAATCACATCTCAATGCAGTGAAGAGGATTTTTAGGTATCTAAGGCATCAACCCAAATTGGGCCTATGGTATCCTAAGGATTCACCTTTTGATTTGGTGGCATATTCAGACAGTGACTATGCTGGTGCTTGCTTGGATAGAAAGTCTACAACTGGAGGTTGTCAATTTCTAGGAAACAGATTGGTGTCATGGCAATGCAAGAAACAGACAGTGGTTGCAAATTCTACAAGTGAAGCTGAGTATGTGGCTGCTTCAAGTTGCTGTGGACAAGTGCTATGGATGCAAAATCAACTGCTGGATTATGGGTACAATTTCATGAACACCAAAATTCATATTGATAACAACAACACACTTTGCATAATTAAAAATGCTGTTTTTCATGCTAAAACAAAACATATTGAGATAAGACATCATTTCATAAGGGATTGCTATGAAAAGAAGTTAATTCAAATTGTTAAAATTCATACTGATAACAATGTTGCTGATCTTCTCACTAAACACTTTGATGTGGGGAGATTTCAATTTCTAATTGCAAATATTGGTATGATTAATCTTTGAAAAATCTTATCTTTTTTTGTTTTTGTAAAGTGTGTAAAGGTACTGTGTTGTTTGTTACTCTGTTTTTGCTGCTTCTCAAGAAGCATATAGTTATGTTGGGATGTACTCTGCTGCTATAACTCTACTGATAGTACATATGTTTGTATGCTTTGTGGTGTTTGGACTAACATTTTGTAGGCAAAAACTATAAATGGATGATTGGTGATGATTTGCAAGTATTCAAAACAGAAATTGATCATTCATAATTCATAATCACCAAAAGACTACAACTGATAAGGGTACATTCACATATCATTTCAAGAAAAACAAAAGATTGCTACATGGCAAGATGAAATCAAGAGACTACAACCTATTACATCACTGTCTAGGGCATGGAAGCCCAAGATCAACTTTTCTCTCCTTGGGAAGAGGAGGGTTTGCCTTTCTTGTCCTGGATGATGGCTTGGGTCTTGGTCTTGAAGATTGTGGTCTTTCTGGAGTGGAATGTGGATTGTTTTGAGGCTCATCCTCATCAGAAGAAGTATAAATCAAGGGGGAAACAAGTTCCATTGGAGATGGAGGTCTATTAGGGATCCAGGCTGGGTCTTTTGATGATATTGAAGACGTTAGAGATTTAGGGGACATCACCTCTTTACCCCTGGATGTGCTTGGGATATGATTCAAGTTCAACAGATCTCAGAACACAGGGAGGTCGTGTTTTCTCTTGCGAGTTTGTTCCTTTGTCCTACATCTGTTGTGGGGAGGACGGAATGGTGGTACATATGTTGGGAGTGGTGCTTCATCATTAGAAGATGAATCCGAAGATATGTTGATTATTTCGGGGATGGATTTCATTATGCTTGAGATTTGATTTGGGTGATTGGCGTTTTTGATTACGATTAGGGTTTGATTGTGTTGAATTAGGGAAAGATTTAGTCCGTTTTTATAGGGATCACGACGTATCAAGTGCATTTATTGTTGAGGACTCTTTGACTTTTTGACCACGTTTGATTACTGCTGCTGGCTATAATCACTCTACTGCTAGTTGTTTCATTCTGCTGCTAGTGTTGTGGATGATATGGTTGTGCTGCTACGGTTGTAAGTGTGAGGGTGGAATGTGTAACTTCTCCAAATCAGTTTAAAACCTAATTGACATTCATAATTGGTTTTTACACGCTCCAAATTGAAGTTCTCTCAAACACTAACACTTCATTACTCTCAAAGTCAATTATCCCCAATTTCTCAAAACCCTAATTCATGGATTGTACACGTACCTGAGCATAGCGTCACAATAATGATGCTATTTTGGATGAAGAGTTGGTTCCTGAAGTTTTCACAGATATGGTAAACTTTTTGAATGCTACTTCTCTTAGGTATGCATTAACTGTGAATCCTACAATATTTGTTTCCTACATCAAACAGTTTTGGCTTACTGCTAAAGCTAAAACTAGGAATAGGGAAAAATATGTTAGTGCTATAGTAGATGGTTAACAAGTTCGTGTAACTGAATCTTCTATAAGGGAAACTCTTCTCTTAGATGATGAAACAGAGACCACGTGTCTTGAAAATTCTGCTATTTTTCAGGGTTTAAATGATTTGGGATATGAGGGAAGACATACAAATTTAAAATTTCAAAAATCTCTCCTCTGTCCTTAATACAAATTTTTGGTTCACAATCTCCTTCATTGTTTGAGTCCTAAAACTTCTGGGTGGCAAGAGTTTAGTGCTACTATTACTTCTGCTATGGTATGCCTAAGCAAAGGACATCCATTTAATTTTTCAAATATGATTTTGGAAGGGATTGTAAAAAGTGTTAAAGAGTCTGGTTCTTATTTGCTTTATCCAAGATTTATCCAGCTCTTTATAGAAAACCAACTTACAAATTTCAGATCACATACTGCTACTTATGATACTCCTAAATTGGTTTCCAAAATGTTTACTTTCTTGATTAAACATGGCAAAGGTTTTTCAGGCACACATACAGCTCTTACACCTTATATGGTACAAATTGTGCAAAATATTCAGGGTGAAGAATCAGGAAATCCCACTGATTCCCATCACACACCCAATTTTTCTGCATCTGCTACACAACCCAAAATACACTATACCCGTAGGAAAACCTATAAGAACACTGATCTACCTCAGGATAGTGTTAGTATGGCTGTACCAGATGAGGCTATCCTAGGTGATGAAGGGGACATGTTGGTAAGGGCTGTCACTACTGCTTCTAGCTTAGCATCAGAGCAGGACAGTGATAACATCATTAAGACCCAAACCAAGGCAACATCTAGAGAAAAGGATTCTGATGAATTTAATTTCAATGATGGTAACCCTAGCCAAATGGAAAACATAGGGGGCTCAGATGCTCAAACTGGGTTTGATACTGAGTTTATGTCCAAAGATTCACCTCTCGGACCAGGTCACACAGGTCGAAGTGATGAGGACAGGACACAGACAAATGAATTGATGAAAAATCTTGTACATGATGACAATGTCAATGATTCACCTCTCGGACCAGGTTACACAGGTCGAAGTGATGAGACTAGTATGAAACTCATTAAGGAATTGACGGTTACTTGTACCAATTTGGAGTTGAAGTGTAATACATTGGAGGATAAAGTTCTTGGTCTTTCTACTATTGTTGATGGACAAGCCAAACTCATTACCAAATTGCAAAAGCATATCAAGAACTTAAGGAAATCAAGATCTTCAACCTCCTTAAAAATATTGAAGAAAGTGGGCACTTCTCAAGTTGTAAGTTCACCTGAACACTCTGTTCATTTGGAAGAGGATGCTTCCAAACAGGGGAGGAATGAAGAACAGAATGAAGAAATGGGTTCAGGGGAGGCAAATTTGATGAAAGTTGATAGTGCTCAAGATGTGGATGTTGGAATAGTTTCAGGGGAGGTTCCAGAAGTTGGTGACATGGAGGTGGAAAGTCCTCAGGATGTGGATAGTTTTGTGATTGCTGACAAATCAGGGAATGAGGTTGTAATGGAAGAAGTGGTTGCTACTCAAGAAAAAGTGGTGGAAATACTTAAGACTTTGGAGCCTGAGCAATTAGTGAAGGCAACAGGGTTGATGGGTGAAGCATTGATGACTTTGGGTGACTCTGTGGCAAAAGAACTTAATGATGCTGCTATTACTAACAAGATTGATGACTCTGCTGCTGCTCAAGACTCTACTGCTAAGGATTTTTCTGATCCTGCTGCTAGTGAAAAGGTCAATTCTGCTGAAGCACAAGACTCTGCTGTTGGGTCTAGTGACAATGCTGCTGGTGAGGCTATGGTTTTGTTAAGTAAGAAGACAACAGAGGTTCCATCTGAATCATCTTCACAACATACATCACAACCAATTCAATCACTATCACAACAACCAACAACCACAATCACATCATCTATACCAAGAATACCTAAAAAAGGAGTAGTAATTAGAGAACCTGCTGCTCAACAAAAGAAGATTGTTTCATCATCTTCTACTGACAAAGGAAAGGGTAAGCTGGTAGAAGAACCAAAGATAATGCATAAAGGGTTTGATTATTCTCAGGTACCTTTTCATCTATGGCCCAAGGAATTACAAATTGAACATGATTCAGTTGTTGCAATGAAAGACCAAGAGTGGATTGATCAAGAAGAGCAACAGTTGATTCAGGAGGAAAAGGAAAGAGTTGATAAGGAAACTAAAGATTTGAAGAGGTATGAGGAGTGGGTTGAGGAAAAGATAAGAATAGATGCTGATATAGAACTTTCTAAGATGGTCAAAATTGAAGAACAAGAAACTCCAACTTTTGATGTTTAAGCATGGATAAGAGAGTTCACAGCAAAGAAAAGGAAAGAAGATGTTGCTGCTAGAAGAAAGAAAAAGATTCTCAGGGGTCCAACACCATTGCAACAAAGAAGAGAGCAAGAAAGATACCTAAAGAATATGAAGGGATGGAAATTGGTACAGTTAAAGCCTAAGTCTGATCAAGAGGTTTTTGACTAATATCAACAAGCTATGAAAGAAATGGATACCTTTTATCCTATGGGTTGTGCTGAGGACTTAGAACATATTGCTCAAATGAATAAAAAGTTGGTACCTGACAGAGTTGTTGAGGCAGAGCATATACATGTGACAGAAGCATAAATTACTCCTAGTCAAAAGGTGAAAAGAAAAAGTATTGGTCACAAGACTTTTACTAGGAAGAAGCAAAAGATTTCTGGAGAAAGCAGTAGTGAAATGGACAAAGAAGAAGAAGTTGAAAAAGAATAAGAGACAACTTTAGCTGTGATAGAAGAATCCGAAAAACCTTTAGCTAAGAAATATCCTTTCATTTCTTATACTTTCAAGATAAGAGATGGAAATGCAGGATATTGGGATTTTATGAGATCAAATTATGAAGTTAAAAGTTTTAAGGAAATTTCATAGATTTTTAATAAGATGGATAGAGATGATATTATTGCCATATGGGGATTATTCAAAGAGAAATATGATGGAAAGAAGATGGATATTGTTCTTGATATTAATCTTACATTTGAAAATGTACTGTATCGCTTCTTGAAGAATATGTTTGATCATGTGCCTGGTGATAAAGAATGGAATGACATTATATGCAGCAAGGTACATAAAATGGTTTCTGTATCAATCTTGTGGAATTCATGAATTAAGGAGTGGCTCAGTTACATTGTTTTTGTTGGTAGAGAAAGACTATCCTAGTCTAAATAAGTGCTCTGGGGTACTTAGACAAATGTTGAGACCTGGATTTCTCAAGTGTCAAAAACAGCCTGTGTCAGATAATCAAGCTTATACATTGATACAAAAGTATGAAAAGATTTTGAATTCAACTGTTTGAAGAAGCTTTCAAAGAAATTTGAAGATATAAGTGTTTGGAAGCATCCTCCTAGTGTTTAATTGAGTTTTGAAGAAACTTAATGATTTAGAAATAAATATTAGGTTTAGGGGAGGATTGTTGGGTTTTGAAGTATGCTGCTTGGTGAAACTGCTGCTAAGGTGAGAATGCTGCTAAGGATAAAGATTCTGATGCTGACATTGAAAGTGCTGCTGTTGAAGAATACTGCTAGTGGAATCTACTGCTGAAGGGATATGCATGTATACGTATTAGATAAGTATGGAATAGATTGAGTGTATATCGTATGTATCTAGAATATTCTTATCTTGCATAGAAAGATATTGTAAACCTAGTATGACTCCTTGGCCTATAAAAGGAAGATCCTAGGGTTAGTTTTGTGTACGTATTGTTTTAGTTTCGTTTACACTTCAAGGTTGTAAAACCCTAGCATTGTCGAGTGCTCGTATTAATAATATATTGAATTGTTGATAGTTAATTGTTCTTCTTAAGTTAAGATTTTATATTCTGCGTTTTAGCTTAAGTGTTAAATTCAAGTCAACTTCTATATAGGATCGTTTGCACAACTGGGATCAACAAGTACATTTTATTAGCATAATTTATCCTATTTAATTGACTTGTTTTATATTATTTTGTATGATAATTGGTGCTTTAATATTTACTTTAGTGATTCTAAGGTAAAAACAGGCAATTAGGTGAAAGTTAATGATATTGGACGAATTATGGAGATAAATGATCAAGATTTGAAAAGTCTACTGAAATTCAAGAGATGTGCCATATCACTCTCAACAGATATGCCGCAACATCATACTTAGATGAATTCGAAGACCATTGCCTGAATTTGAAGAATGCGTCGCATCCAATTACAACATGTGCCGCATATGAAACTTTGGTCAACGAAGAATAATTAACTTGTTCTACTCCAAAGTACGCCACATCTCATTTACAACATGCGGCGTATCAGCTAAAGACTTCACCATATTCTATCCAAGACGTTAAAGAACATGCGCCGCATAGAGAAAGAAGTTACGGCGCATCTAAAGGCGTTGTACGAATATTCCAGAATATAATAATCTTGTACCCCACACAAAGTTAAGTAGATGCACCACATCTTTTATCAACATGCGCCGCATCGATCCTTCAGACAGAACCTATAAATACCCCAAGACAGATACGAGTTTTGTGTACAGAAAAACCCTAAGGAGACGAATTCAGTCAAAGAAGCATCACAAGATACGCCCCGAACGAAGATCTTAGAGCTGTAAGAAGGCCATGCACGTGTATAATTCATTAAGTAGTTTGGTTTATTGTATTAGTAAGCTTTAATCCATCAGGATTGATGGGCTTGTGGCCACCATAATACCCCCCTTAAAATTGCTTTCCCATTGGTTAAAGTTTATATGATTGATGTTTTTGGTGACTTTATTTGTGCATTGATAACCTCTGTGTTTAGTTGAGTCTTTTGGGCTACCATACCTGTTCCTCGCCTGTTTATCTAGTGTCTAGAAAGTAGGATAAACATAAGTAATCATTAGGAGTTTACTCGCCGATATTAGGATCCAACGAGACATATAAGATTACGATACTCATCATATAAAACTAGCAATAAAACAAGTGATAAACTACTTAACTATAAGGACAGGTCTTCTTACGTGTTTCTATTATCTATCAGTGTACGTGATTGCTATTCACTGATTCGTTCTCATTAGTTTTACTTTTATTGTTTATTAAATCTATGTTAGCCTCTTAGGCTAAACCCCTATTTTATTAGATTAGATTGTCAAACTAACTTAGATATTAAAATGCTGATTAAATCAACTAGATATTACATTCCATTCTTAGTGTTCGACACTCTACTTACCACTATATACATATTGATCGGGTACACTACTCGTTAAGTATGTGTGTTAGTAATAAGTCGGCTAAATATAAATGTAAAACTTGAAAAGGCTTAAACACCCTATGCTATACTGACATATCACACGTATCAGGTAATAATTAATGGATGAAGATGAAGGTATGGAAGAAAAGGGTGTTTCATGAGTGGAGGGTGTTTTGGATGGTGCATTGGTAGGTGAAACAAGATGTGAGGTGTTGGTGATGAGATTAGGATTGTGATTTCAAGATTGAGCATGTTTTTCATAAGAATTATTTGGGTGAGCTGAAGGTGTATTTTTGGAAGCAAAGATGGATGGTTGGTTATTATGATCAGGTTTGTGAAAGCATTCATTGGAATAAGCTTGAGGATTGGGAGTATAGTTGGGAACAATAGAGAGTGTGGTTTGTAACTTGATCCAAGTTGAAAGAGTGAGGTAAGCAATTTGATATGGAGAGGAAGGTGGGTGTTGCAAATTGCGTTGTTCAAGATGCATAGTATTGAGATCATGAAGATCATGGAGTTGGTCAAGTTCTTCACGAAACTTTAAGGTTTCCAAGGAAGATGATGATGGAGGAATTTTGTTGTTGTTGACATGTAATGCTGGTGGGAAAGAGAGTGAGGTGTTAGGGATGTAATGTTGATTGTTGTTTGGAGGTTTAGATTTTTCAACAAAATGATTGTTTGGAGGAAATGGATGAAATGTAGGTACGTAGTTGGGAGCATAGGTGGATGCTTGACCATTATGAGAATTGAGGAAGGGTTCATTTGAGTGAGTTTGAGGGTTGAATGTATAGTTGGAGACATAGGAGGAATTTGGTGTTGGATATTTGACAACATCATTTGGTTCGATGGACATTTTATGGATGTTAGGCTTTCTTCTCCAAACGGGTTTCTCGGTCATCTTAGCTAACCTTGAGGTTTTTGGTTTTGGTTTGATGGGAGAGGACATGATGATATGAGTGGAGATTGTGAGGAGTGGGAGTGTTTGTAGTGTAGTATTGGTGGGAATAAGGATGGATAACATTTGTTGGATAGATTGGAATAAAATATGTTTGTGAATTTTGGGAAGTATAGGATGAAATGTGCTAAAAAATGAAAAGTTTCTGAAATCTCGACCATCAAATGGCCGGTCCCCTTAAATATTAAGGGGCCGCCTTTATATTTAAGAGGGCCGCCCATCTATTGGTTCCCCAGATTACTAGAAATGGGTTTTTGACAGAAAATTGTAGAAAGGGTTATGTTGTCAGGTTTAGTTTCAAGCAAGTCCAACTCTTTGAGGCAATTATGCATGTAATAGATATTTATGCAAAACATATCAATTAAAGAGATTAAGCAAACAAGTAATTTTATCTAGCATGCAAACATACTCATCAAGCAAGTAATGTATATGGACTAGGAAACAATAAACTACACCATGTATATTCTTAATTATATGTAGGTGGGAAGATTAATGAACTATTTGATGGATCCTAATGTGTGTCTATGTGCAATAAATGGGAACTTAAGATAGCATGGACTTCTAGACTTGTTACAAAAAAAAATCTTAATAGACAAACCATGGTCCTCTTGATTTGATTTAGTTCACTTATAAACGTCATATACATAAATATAGATGACAAATAAGAGATCACCATGCACGATTTAAAGAAATGTTTTTAGCATTATTCAACAATGTTTGAAAGTAGTTTTTTATGTAGATGTGAAAGTTATTTGAGTAAAATAGATTGGGTTTTATTTCAAAATGTGTTTATGAAGAATATGTAAGAGAAAATTTTCCCAATCTTTGACTTTGATCAAAACAGAATTATGGACATAGATTAAGAAGAAAAGTGAAATAGTAAAAATAGAAAAGTGAAATGGCCATCTGAAAAAGCATTTTTTCAAAATGTAAAGTTTTTGTATATTTTTAAAGATACTAGATTTTTGACAACAAATACCATTAATCCTAGACTTTAAAAATTGGTAGTTAAAGATCTCATGCTCAAGAGGATTGGTTAAAGTTATTGTCACATGCTATCTTTTCTACGTATCCTATGATCATAAGGAAGTGATGACAAAATTATATTTGTTTGATGCAAGAGTGTTGAATGGGATATATCCTAACATCTATAGCTCCTTTGTTGTCGCACACTTATCTAACTTAATGACATAGTCTACGAGAGCTTGTTTCATCCATAGTTTTCTAACGCGAGGGATATAATCCTACTTCTATATTAATGATTA
The DNA here is from genome assembly GCA_030686995.1 of Artemisia argyi. Lineage (NCBI taxonomy): Eukaryota > Viridiplantae > Streptophyta > Magnoliopsida > Asterales > Asteraceae > Artemisia > Artemisia argyi. Next base: position 90,658,907 of record CM060708.1, on the reverse strand, counting down.
ATCTACTTAACTTATTTCACTTCATCACCATGAGTTTGCTAATAGTGGATATAGAAGATTCCATTTTCTATTTTGTTCGACAATGAACAATTTCATTTTATTCCTAGGAAAGTCAACTAATGATGTTTCTAGGTTATAAGTATATAAGCTATTATGTACGTATATATGTATAAGAGTTACAAACATTATATATGTATAGCTAAGCATTAATCTAAGCATGCAAATTATAGCGATGGACATAAAAGAAAAGCGTACCTTTTATTCTTCAATGAATTTTCTTCAAGCACTTCAAGTTACCATGTTGACTTATAGAAGTCATTTGTAGATGAGATTCTAACTTTTTCAAAGAATTACAACTTAGCCATTTGGTCCCCATTGTCTCATTGGTCAAAAATTGTTTGAACCAAACATGGTTTGCATTTGACTAGGATGCATGGATGGTGGAAGCATTCCCCACGGGTTAAAGCTTAGTTGATGTGGATAATTCCACATTTTGTGACTATTATTAGAAAAAGTTTTGTCTACCTTGATTTCTCCTAGGTTGAGGGGTTTTAGGCCGATGATGATTATTTGGTCTATTTGGAGGTGGAGTTTTGGATCTTAATTTTGGTTTAGAAAATCTGGTTTCAATTTTCAATGATGGTTTATAAAAGCTTTCTACTTCCTCATCACTCACACTGGGTATTCTTCTATCTTTTGTAAGTATATACTTAGGTTTTGATTCTAATGGTTTTTGTTTTCTAGATTCACATTCAAACTTTACATTTTTATTTTCAATAGTTGAAATATTGGTTGAGTTGAATCCTAGACCGGTTTTATCTCCGGAAGCTCTTTGAACACTTTTTATTTTTTTAAGTGAGTTACTACTATTTTCAAATTTGTCAAGTTTGCTAATTTCTTCCTTAAGTTTTTCGTTTTCATTTTTAAAATCTTGACATGTTCTACATTCTATAAAAACTTCTTTACCTTTTTCTAAATGGTGTAGTTTAGTTTTTAATTCAAGTATTTCGGTTTTTAATTGGTTATTTATGCGTTTTAGCCATGACTTTTTGACCTAATTTGCATAACCTATTATATTCACTATCTAGGTCTTTTTCGTCTAATGATAAATTTTCGTTACTAAAGTATTCGGTTTCAAAATGTACCTCACTTGATGTCTTAGCCAAAAGACACCTTTCTTCCTTTGTGATTTCTTTCTCATCTTCATCGCTATCACTCCATGCTCCACTAATGAAGGCGGCTTGATAATCATAACCCGGTGGCTTTGGATATTCTCCAATGAGATGATTTGGACTTCCACATCTAAAGCACTTCCTTTCACCGTAGTTACCATTTCTACTTCTTTGAAATGATATTCTTTCGTCTCGTGATTGTCTGGTGAATCTTCCTCATCTTTTAAAAAATTTCTTGAATTCTCTTACGGCTATTGCGTATTCTTCGTCTTTACTATCATCACTTGAATCATTATCGTCACTAAGTTCTTTCTTGGCTTTTAGAGCTAGAGACTTGGTTTGTTCCATTTTGCTCTTGACCGTTTCCGAATCTCTTTTAGTTATTTCTTCATGGACCTTTAAGTTGCCAATAAGTTCGTCGAGTGATAACGTCATCAAATTCTTCGATTCTTCAATTGCCGTGACATTTGCTCGCCATTTTGGATGTAATGCCATAAGAAATTTCCTAACACAATTCTTACTAGAAAAACTCTCATCAAGTGCTTTTAAACTTGTGATAATAGTGTTAAATTTAGCAAAAGCATTATCTATTTATTCCTCCTCCGGAATCGTAAATTGTTCATATTGTTGAACAAGAAGATCTATTTGTTATCTTTAACTTGACTATTACCTTGGTGAGTGATTAGTAAAGAATCCCAATTTTTTTTTTGCGGTTTTACACATAAAAATTCTTTCATATTCTTTGCATGGTAACACATTATAAATTACCATTTTAGCTTCATTATTTTTTGCTAGTTTCTTTTTCAAATCATCATTTTGTTTTTCAAAAGATACAATTTCATCCTTTTTAGTTTCGAAATTATATTGAATAGGGGGAAAATCACCAAAGATAATGACATGCCAAAGATCAAGATCTTTTGATTTCACATAAGTTTCGAATCTATTTTTCAAATAAAGAAAGCCATCACTTTCAAATAGTGGTGGTCTTTACATAGATTGCCCTTCAAAATATTTTTCCGATTCCATAGATCGATTCAAGTTTTAAAATACAATCTATTTTAAAAATCTTGTTTAACGTGGCTCTTGATACCAATTGTGGAAAACTAGAAGGGGGGGGGGGGGTTGAATAGTTTTACGCCTTTTTAATTTATTATGAAAACTTTGGTTTTAAAATATTGTTTACTTTAAAAACTTTTGATTCGATATTATGTGAATTTAAGTCCTGCACAAATAAACAATTATAACTAAGTACTAAAGCAATAATAATGTAAGTAAGATAATAAATAAGAGATGGAAAGATCGAACCGCGAGACAAACGATTTATAGTGGTTCGGCTACGAAGCACCTCTTTGCCCTACTCCACTCCCCGAGTACCTAACTCGAAAGTTTTCTTCACTATGTCAACAAGCTCCCTTTTGGCAGAGAAAACCTTACACACCTTTGTCACACCCCCAAAACCGGGTCCAGCGGAAGCATACGTGTAGCTGGGGTGTAACTCAATCGGTAACACAACACAAGTACAAAAATGGTTTTCACTTTAATTATTTAGAATAAAATCGTTTAATCAAAATGTTGAATTTACATCGTTAAAAGTAGTACGGAAGTAGGCCCTTAAAATAGTTTAAAACAGTCCCCAAACGAATAATCAAAGTCTTCTATGACCATGCCATGCCCTGCCAAAACCTCCTGTAGCGTGCCATTGCTTAAAACCTGAAAATACATGCTAAAGTGTCAACACGAGGTTGGTGAGTTCATAGAGTTTGTTTAACAAATAATGCCTATAGAGAAATGATCGCCCAGCAAAGGCATTGTAAATCCACTCAGTTACAGGTCCCGCCATAAGAGACTTGTAACCTGTGTGTTTACAACCCACTGCCAAATGTGTTAAAGTCTACGGAAACAAAAGTAATATGTGGACCAATAATCAAAGATAAGTGTAGTTTGACCAATACATTTGGTTATGTGACCAATTCATTCGGTATGTGACCAATTCATTCGGTCGTATTACCCGTACATTCGGTTATGTGACCCGTTCATTTGGTCATGTATGTACATAGTGGAAAAGCCGGTTCATTCGGTTAAGTGTGCATAATAGTGGAAAAATCTTGGGTCCAAAGGTAAAAAGGATTAAGTGTGATGCAATTGAATATACACTACCTTCGAATGAGTAAGAAATTCATAAATGGAGCAAGTAAATGTTTGACTAAGCATGTAGCAAAAACCAATTAAATCAAGTATACATTTAGATGGAAACGAGCATGTATTCTCCCCCAAAACCGTTATAGAACAAGTTAAAATAGTAGGGGCTATGACTCACCTGGAGCGATAGCTACGATGACAAGAATGGATACACTGAAAGGAGGCACGATCTCTAACTGCAACCTAATATGAGTAATAACGATCTTCCTTAGATCATGACATAATGAAATGAATGCACATGCACATGATGCCTATACCACTCGTAACTTGGAAATACTAGTTATTGTCAAAGTATAATAGTTTCCATACTTAGGAAAATAAGTCCCAATGGAGTTATAAAAACTTGTCGTAGTATATCGTATAAAAAATGTTAGTGTTATATTCCTCGTTTTGAAAACCTTGTAACAATATCTAGAAGTCGCGTCATTTAACCTTTGGCGATACGGGTCTCGATCGATGAGAAAATCGACTCTTATTGTTGTTACTTGAAAGTATTATGTTCAACACTTAGAAAATTTCATTATAGCAAAAGCTGTCAAAATATATATAGTTTATCGGGTATATAGATGAGGTCGTAGTTTATTCGTTATAAGTCTATTCGACGAACGGCCAATTGATTTGAAAAGCTTGCTGGAAAGTCTTGATTTCATAAAACTACGGCTCGGACTCAAACTGATCCGATCATAAAGAAAAACAGCCGAGAAAGTGGTGTCTCGCAAAGACAGTTTTACGGCAAAATAAAAATAGAAAAGCTGATGGAAATTTGTAAAAATCGTCTAAGTTCAAACGCTTGTATCTTTTTCGTTATAAGCTCGTTTTCTACGTTCTTTATATCCCCGGAATCGTGGGATGGCATACTAATATATTTTTGATAAATCGGGACGGCTAAATCAAGTTTTAGGCCTCGAAATAGTCCATGAAAATCGTGGGACAGCAAGGTATTTTTCAGAAAATAGTTTTCGTCGTTAATATTGGAAATAACATATCTTTTTCGTCGTAACTTGGATTTTAGTGATTCAAGCGGCCACGGTTTCGTCTCGGAATGTATTTTCTAAATCTTTGGTCCAAAGTTACCCAAAACCCACTGATTTTCCCACGTTTTGCAAAAATGGACAGTAGCTATTTATATAGTTTCAAAAATCATTTCTAGTGTCCCAATCTAGTTCCAACTTCAACCAAACCACTTTCAATCACCACAAATCTAGTCTAATCCTACCATACACCTTCTTAGGGTGTCATGGGTTCCTAAACATCATCCATCACAACAATCTACCAAGGATCTATCAAGAATCACATCTAAGGCTTGTATGTTTCAAAACTTGTAAAAATATAGTGGGGCTAGTTTGTGCATGTAACAAAGCATGAAAATTATATGAAACTAGTAAATAATTGATGAGAAACATGAAAAATAGTTTTAGTAACTTACTTGAAAGATTAGGGAGATTTTTGAGTATAAAAACCTAAGTATACTTTGAGTTTATCTTTCAAAACTCAAAAGGAACACAAAACACACTAGATAATACACTTGAATCTTGAAAAAAACTTGGTCTTGCTCTTGTTTGTTGTTGCTGCCGTAAGTGAGTAGAGAGAAAGGAGAGAGTATTATTTTTTTTTTAACTTGTGTGAAATGAGAAGTAAAATGAGTGAAAAGGTGATTTGTATGCAAGACTTTTGGTGCACTCAACAATAATAATGGGAGTTAGTAGATGTGATGGAATGTTGTAAGAAATGTTATGGGTTAAGGAGGGGGCGGCAATAGGGTGTAAGAGGGAAAAGATTGAGTGTGTAAGTATATTAGTGTATTAGGTGTAGTATTATGTTAGAGATTATTGGTTTTAGGGGATACCGGGTACCGAGTTAACTAAAAATAAATTTTAACGGAGTTAACCGGGACATAATAAAGTCGTAAAAATTGTAAAAATATGTTGGGTATAAATATTGAGTGCTTGGATGATTATAGTTTAGTTTCTACGAAAACCGTCGTAATTAAATTAGGTGTACGATATAAATTAAATAAATTTCCAAAACACCGGGTAAATTAATATTATAATTTTTATATTATAAGAATGAGTATAAAAATATATTGGGATCATAATCGGGAGTGTCGGACGTGTTAGTCACATTTATAGTTCGCGTATTAGTGTTTATTTAAAATAAACATACGTAATTCGTTTAATTATATTAAAAATATAATTTGAATACCCTACGAGTGGAATAGTATGCAAGTGACATAATGATGATACGTAGACTATTTCTAGTCCGTATGAGATGTCCCAAATGATAATGCATGAATTCGCTCCTGAACCAATACGGTTACGCGAATTTGAGTACTCGTAAACTAAATTTACGATGAAATGAGTAATGCACGTGAATAGTGAAATTTCTTCCGGAAATGAATAGTATCAAGTGAATAGTAAAATTTTCGAATGTTTCTCGAAATGTCAAATTGACCTAAAAAACAATGAATAGTGATCGATGAATAGTAAATGGTGAATAGTAACTTGTGAATAGTAAATTGTCGAGGTTTGGAAAATGACCGGAAATTACGAGTTGTGACAGTCTTCCCTTCTAACAGGAACTTCGTCCCGAAGTTCAGTTTTGGTTGGTCTCTGAAGTATATTGGTGAAAAGATATTAATAATTAAGAATTCCAGCGAACTTCCAAGATAGGAATTCGACTCCGCTTCAACCGTTCGACCTAACAGTCCATGATTTCTATTGGTTCTCTTACCAAGTTTACGTTTGTCTTTGGGTTGGATTCCTTTCCAAATGGGACCATAAGTGACTAATCTGAAAGTCATTTCCTGGGATTTGAATAGGTGAAACATGGTTGTGTAATCCGGTTGTTCTCTAACAAGGCTCAAGTCTGACGGCCACCAGGCCTACTCTGTCTAAAATATTACGTGGTCCAGTGTATATCGGGTTCAACTTTCCCAGTTTTCTGAATGATATCATGCCTTTCCTAGGCAGAACTTTCAACATGGTCTGGCTACCAACTTGAAGTTTTAATGGTTTACAACTTATAGAATTTGTAATTGATTCTTGACTTGTAGGAAATTTCTGGTTATTTCATGAATGCCTACTAGACTAGTGAGTTAGGATTTTCCAATTTCGATTCGTCAATGGATAGGGGCACTTCGACCATAGAGTGCGTCAAATGGTGTAGTCTCTAAGCTCGTGTGGTAACTATGGTTATAAAGGAATCTGATTTATGGCAAATGGTTAATCCAACCATTTCTAGAGTCAACTACTCATGCTCTGAGCATATCTCCCTATGTTTGAATCGTTCTCTAATCCTGACCATTGGTCTGCCGATGATAAATGGTGTAGTTCCAAAGAATCTTAATGAAATCGCTAGGAGCTTGTGGTGATAAAAGATAGAATATTCATTAGATCGGAATTCATTAATAGTACATGAAACTTATACGATAGAACGTAGAATTAAACACAAAAGAAGTACAACACTAGAGAGTTTAGGTTTTATTTATATACAAGGTAGGAGTTCTCTTTTTAACATTGACATCGTTGTTGTTTTCCTGACGAGCTTCGCATTTCAACGAACTCTTCCTCCATTCTGGTTCCTCAACTCTGGGCATTCACTCTTGAAGTGTCCAATTACTCCACACTCATGGCAGGTTATCGTGACTTTCTGATGCATTACGAGGGTGGGAGTCTTGCAATCCTTGGCTTTGTGTCCGACCTTTTGGCAGTTTCCACATTGAGTGGGGCAAGGTCCTTTGTGATGAAACTGACACTTGTTGCACTTAGGTAAAGTACCTGCATATCCTTTCTTTCCACTTGGCTCCACAACGTAGGCCCTAACCACTTCATGTTGTTTGTTTGGCTGCCATACTTGATCGTCTCCTTGGTTGTCATCCCTTTTCCTCTTGTTTTCGTTGTTGTTGTTGACAGTAGTTTCTTGCTTCATCACTTGAGCCATAAGCTTTTGAGACATTCTGATAGCTTCCTCCAGTGTGTCTGATTTAGAAGCAATTACGTTCCCACTGATGTTGCGCGGTAGTCCACCGATGAAATTTTCTAGCAGCTTTTCGTTATCTGAAACCATAGTTGGACATAGCACAGCCAATTCCTGAAACCTTCGGATATATGCCTCAATATCATTACCTACTGTCACTAGCTTATAAAACTCTGTTTCCAACTTCTGCACCTCAGTACGAGGGCAAAACTTATCAGTCATCAATTTCTTGAATTGCTCCCAAGTGAGCTTGTAGGCATTTTCCATACCCATCGGTTGAGCATAAGAATTCCACCATGACATAGCTTCATCCAAAAGCATGCCAGTAGCAAATTTTACCTTGCTGACATCAGGACAGTTGCACATGAGGAACACATTCTCAGTCTTTTCGAACCAGCGAATCAAAGCAACCGCTCCTTCAGTGCCCTTAAACTTGATGGGATCACTAATCTTAAAATTTTTCCATGTACATTCACGCCTATTATCGGATTGTCCATCTGTTCCTGTCTGTAAAGCGGTTTCAGCAGCCCTTGCAGCTACCTCAGCTCTCTCGATCTCTAGAGCTTCGGCGATACTATCCTTAACCAATTTCCGAGTAGCAGCAGGTGTCATAGTTGGAGTAGCTTTAACTTTCCTTGGCGGCATAGCTCTTCAAAACGAGAAAAGAAGGGTGAGACATAATTAAGACGTTTCCTAGTAGTAGATGTACGAGAGTGGGTTATCGTAGAATGAAAGGTTGATGTTGCGATATGACAAGTTGACGTGGCTCGAGTGGTCTTGTGATATCCTGGGATTTCTGTTGAGTTTTAAATGGTCATAATGTACCTAGGGATCCTCCTTATATACGGTATGGAAAGTCTTTCCTAGGGAGGTCATTGATAATATCCACTTATCAATATTGGGAGTAATGAGTGATAAATGACATAGGAATCTATAGAGTATCACCTAATTCCTTATATATATGGGGATGGGAAAGGATGGTGAGAAGGGAAAAGACTGTGACAGCTGCGACATAATGAGATTGTGATGAAAGTAAGTACGCACACATGAATGAAACATTTGGAAATTGGGTAAAAATTTTAATCCAGACAAAATTTTATTATAACCATTCTCAGTGTTGCAAAATTCATCTCTGAGTCAGACATAGGTGGTCAGCCTATATCTCACTATCCCGGGTTGAATATAGATGACCAGTCTATATCCCACCAAGGTTTCATGAATTTTGAAATACTCATCTCAGTTATACTAAGACTATGTCTTTCACAAATACCAAGACGTTCAGAAAAACAAAAGCAAGTGACCCAAAACTCGAGATCAAATGATGAAACTATGCAAAGAAGAACATAACGCGGTGACATATACGATACATGAGCATGCTTATATGAAAGACAATGATAGTAGTCAACTAGAATAAATGGATATAATATACCAGATAATGAGACGCAAATCTCATCACCTAAGTCAGCAACAAACCACAAGTGAGGCATCATCTTGGCAGGCAGGCACGTGACGGTCATAGGGTTAAGTTTTTCGTAAAAGTAGCTATAGTCTAGGTTTTAAAAACACTTAGTTCGCTATAGCCAAAGCTCTGGTACCAATCTGTCACACCCCCAAAACCGGGTCCAGCGGAAGCATACGTGTAGCTGGGGTGTAACTCAATCGGTAACACAACACAAGTACAAAAATGGTTTTCACTTTAATTATTTAGAATAAAATCGTTTAATCAAAATGTTGAATTTACATCGTTAAAAGTAGTACGGAAGTAGGCCCTTAAAATAGTTTAAAACAGTCCCCAAACGAATAATCAGAGTCTTCTATGACCATGCCATGCCCTGCCAAAACCTCCTGTAGCGTGCCATTGCTTAAAACCTGAAAATACATGCTAAAGTGTCAACACGAGGTTGGTGAGTTCATAGAGTTTGTTTAACAAATAATGCCTATAGAGAAATGATCGCCCAGCAAAGGCATTGTAAATCCACTCAGTTACAGGTCCCGCCATAAGAGACTTGTAACCTGTGTGTTTACAACCCACTGCCAAATGTGTTAAAGTCTACGGAAACAAAAGTAATATGTGGACCAATAATCAAAGATAAGTGTAGTTTGACCAATACATTTGGTTATGTGACCAATTCATTCGGTATGTGACCAATTCATTCGGTCGTATTACCCGTACATTCGGTTATGTGACCCGTTCATTTGGTCATGTATGTACATAGTGGAAAAGCCGGTTCATTCGGTTAAGTGTGCATAATAGTGGAAAAATCTTGGGTCCAAAGGTAAAAAGGATTAAGTGTGATGCAATTGAATATACACTACCTTCGAATGAGTAAGAAATTCATAAATGGAGCAAGTAAATGTTTGACTAAGCATGTAGCAAAAACCAATTAAATCAAGTATACATTTAGATGGAAACGAGCATGTATTCTCCCCCAAAACCGTTATAGAACAAGTTAAAATAGTAGGGGCTATGACTCACCTGGAGCGATAGCTACGATGACAAGAATGGATACACTGAAAGGAGGCACGATCTCTAACTGCAACCTAATATGAGTAATAACGATCTTCCTTAGATCATGACATAATGAAATGAATGCACATGCACATGATGCCTATACCACTCGTAACTTGGAAATACTAGTTATTGTCAAAGTATAATAGTTTCCATACTTAGGAAAATAAGTCCCAATGGAGTTATAAAAACTTGTCGTAGTATATCGTATAAAAAATGTTAGTGTTATATTCCTCGTTTTGAAAACCTTGTAACAATATCTAGAAGTCGCGTCATTTAACCTTTGGCGATACGGGTCTCGATCGATGAGAAAATCGACTCTTATTGTTGTTACTTGAAAGTATTATGTTCAACACTTAGAAAATTTCATTATAGCAAAAGCTGTCAAAATATATATAGTTTATCGGGTATATAGATGAGGTCGTAGTTTATTCGTTATAAGTCTATTCGACGAACGGCCAATTGATTTGAAAAGCTTGCTGGAAAGTCTTGATTTCATAAAACTACAGCTCGGACTCAAACTGATCCGATCATAAAGAAAAACAGCCGAGAAAGTGGTGTCTCGCAAAGACAGTTTTACGGCAAAATAAAAATAGAAAAGCTGATGGAAATTTGTAAAAATCGTCTAAGTTCAAACGCTTGTATCTTTTTCGTTATAAGCTCGTTTTCTACGTTCTTTATATCCCCGGAATCGTGGGATGGCATACTAATATATTTTTGATAAATCGGGATGGCTAAATCAAGTTTTAGGCCTCGAAACAGTCCATGAAAATCGTGGGACAGCAAGGTATTTTTCAGAAAATAGTTTTCGTCGTTAATATTGGAAATAGCATATCTTTTTCGTCGTAACTCGGATTTTAGTGATTCAAGCGGCCACGGTTTCGTCTCGGAATGTATTTTCTAAATCTTTGGTCCAAAGTTACCCAAAACCCACTGATTTTCCCACGTTTTGCAAAAATGGACAGTAGCTATTTATATAGTTTCAAAAATCATTTCTAGTGTTCCAATCTAGTTCCAACTTCAACCAAACCACTTTCAATCACCACAAATCTAGTCTAATCCTACCATACACCTTCTTAGGGTGTCATGGGTTCCTAAACATCATCCATCACAACAATCTACCAAGGATCTATCAAGAATCACATCTAAGGCTTGTATGTTTCAAAACTTGTAAAAATATAGTGGGGCTAGTTTGTGCATGTAACAAAGCATGAAAATTATATGAAACTAGTAAATAATTGATGAGAAACATGAAAAATAGTTTTAGTAACTTACTTGAAAGATTAGGGAGATTTTTGAGTATAAAAACCTAAGTATACTTTGAGTTTATCTTTCAAAACTCAAAAGGAACACAAAACACACTAGATAATACACTTGAATCTTGAAAAAAACTTGGTCTTGCTCTTGTTTGTTGTTGCTGCCGTAAGTGAGTAGAGAGAAAGGAGAGAGTATTATTTTTTTTTTAACTTGTGTGAAATGAGAAGTAAAATGAGTGAAAAGGTGATTTGTATGCAAGACTTTTGGTGCACTCAACAATAATAATGGGAGTTAGTAGATGTGATGGAATGTTGTAAGAAATGTTATGGGTTAAGGAGGGGGCGGCAATAGGGTGTAAGAGGGAAAAGATTGAGTGTGTAAGTATATTAGTGTATTAGGTGTAGTATTATGTTAGAGATTATTGGTTTTAGGGGATACCGGGTACCGAGTTAACTAAAAATAAATTTTAACGGAGTTAACCGGGACATAATAAAGTCGTAAAAATTGTAAAAATATGTTGGGTATAAATATTGAGTGCTTGGATGATTATAGTTTAGTTTCTACGAAAACCGTCGTAATTAAATTAGGTGTACGATATAAATTAAATAAATTTCCAAAACACCGGGTAAATTAATATTATAATTTTTATATTATAAGAATGAGTATAAAAATATATTGGGATCATAATCGGGAGTGTCGGACGTGTTAGTCACATTTATAGTTCGCGTATTAGTGTTTATTTAAAATAAACATACGTAATTCGTTTAATTATATTAAAAATATAATTTGAATACCCTACGAGTGGAATAGTATGCAAGTGACATAATGATGATACGTAGACTATTTCTAGTCCGTATGAGATGTCCCAAATGATAATGCATGAATTCGCTCCTGAACCAATACGGTTACGCGAATTTGAGTACTCGTAAACTAAATTTACGATGAAATGAGTAATGCACGTGAATAGTGAAATTTCTTCCTGAAATGAATAGTATCAAGTGAATAGTAAAATTTTCGAATGTTTCTCGAAATGTCAAATTGACCTCAAAAATAATGAATAGTGATTGATGAATAGTAAATGGTGAATAGTAACTTGTGAATAGTAAATTGTCGAGGTTTGGAAAATGACCGGAGATTACGAGTTGTGACAACCTTTGCTTACACCGATTTACGACACTAAGCTGAATGTCGAGTTCTAATCCTAGCTATAACCAATCTCACACCACTAATCACTACACTACTTCTTCACAACTTAGCTCCAATTATTCACACCACTTCTTCTTTACACCTATACTACTTACACACCACAATCTCTTCACAACTTCACTACTTACACACCACACTAACCTAATCTCTTCACAACTTCACAACTTACCCACCACACTAACCTAATCTTTTCACAACTTCATAACTTACCCACCACACTAACCTAATCTCTTTTGTTTACACCTATCTAACTAATATTCACACCTTATACAAAAATGAATGAATAATTTACAAATGATAACACACAAACAACCTAGATGATAGGATCACACTAAGTTGTAATACTTCTTGTCTTGATGAGTAGAAGTATTCTTCTCTTGCACTTGAATGGTAGAAGCTTGGATCACTTGGAAACAAAAGCTTATGATTATATGATCAAAGGATGTAGAAGAATAAGAGAGGAGATTTAGATAAGAGAGTTTGAGGTGCAAAAGGTAAGGAAAAAGTATAGGAATGAACCAGTATTCATAGGCAAAATATACAGCTGGAGGAGCGTAGCCGGTCCCCTTAATTGGTTGTCGATCCCCTTAATAATTAAGAGGACCGCCCTTATAATTAAGGGGGCCACCCGCTCCTGAACGGCTATATTTTTTGTCTTTTATTGGGGAAGGTTTTTCTAGAATATTTTTCCCATTTTTGGTTGAAAATTTGAATTCATATATTTATTATGGATTAAACATATTTCTTTAATTACCAATAATGATTGTAAAAGATATAAATGTTTGTGACATTTTATAAAAAATCTAGTGTTTAAGAAAATGTTCCTTTGATCATAAAATGCATTAGGCATTTTGTTTGTTCACACCTTAAGTGATTTAATAGTTGAAATGAATATTAATGACTAAATACTTGTTTACGTCATAATCTTTAGTTTAATGAGTTTACATTTTGTGATTATCAAAAGGTAGAGATATCAAAAAATAGTAATAACGTTTTTAGGCATTATTTATATCAACAACTCCTCTTGCTCTCTTAATTTTGATTTGTAGACATGTTATGATACAATTTTATATCCTCATGATTACGTACTTGACATTATTATTATTTTGGTACATATGTTTATCGTTTCAGTTTGTATTTGGTAGTCTATATCAAAGACTGGCATTCAGTTAAGCAACAATTTGAAATGAGAATGTGTAATGAGCCGGGAGGATGTAACATGTCCAAAAGTACAGGCTGTTTTAGTCTGTTTGGTAATCCGATATGGTGTATCTAGTAAATTCCTACCCATGGATACGCCGTATCAACTGACCTGATGAAATTTCCTATTTTTATTTTTAATTTTTAGGTATATTTTTCACTAACCATCTATTAACAAGAATTACACTAGTTGAGATTTTCAATTTAGCACAGGTTGTTTATAAAGAATGGTGGTATACATACATTCTGTATTTTCTATTGAGACGCCATTCATGGAGGCTTCAATGCCCTTTACTCTCAGAAAATAAAAAGTTTCTCAAAAACGCATAATGGAGGATCATACCGAGCAAATCTTAGAGGAGTTTTAAGTTCTGATTCTTTCTATTTCCTGTTTTTAATTTCAATTTTAAACAACGAGGACATTATTTATCTTCAATGGGGGGATGGAGAATTAGAACGTCACATGTCCTTATTTTTCAAAAATTTACTTAATATGTGCTTAATATGCTTAACTTTAAATTTTTTCTAGCATCGTTTTGTTAAATCTAAGTTGCATGATCGCACACATAATCCTTATTTCCATATTGTGAGAATTTAGCGTTATCCGTCTCCCAATATTTTACCCAAATTCCACAAAATATGAGTGTGTCGGTGACTTTTAAACTTTAAAACTTGGCTTGTATAGTATTCGAGACCACCATAATGAGTATTATTGATATCATTGGAGTGACTTGTCTAACGTGGTAAATTTCTAGGATTACACCCAAATAGCCTTTAAATGTTTTGTGTTATTAACTAACTACATTGGTTAGTTAACCCCCATGTTAAACCCTTTTGTTTACTCTTATATTTAGAGTAAGATACCCCTAGAAAAACCCTCAAAGCCATTCCTTTCGTTTCTTATACCATATTAAAATGTTTTGTTACACCTTAGCCTACCCTGTAAATTTAAGTCAGTGGTTAGTCCCTTTTGTTAAATGTGTATTTTCTTGTGTTCGTGTGCGTAAATTATTTACCTTTTGTTAGATCGGCAATTGCACATTGCAATGGAGTGAAAGTAGATATTGTATTTTTTGTGTGTTTACTACTTTCACTATTACCTTTATGTCTGAAGTTATAAAAGTATGGAAAATTATCTAGATTTATTGTGATAGTGATGGGGTAAAATTTTACACCATTTAGTTTATTTGATGTTAAAAAAAATTTGGTAGTTTGATAAACCAATGATGTAAAGTTATGTACTAGCAGAGATATCGCTACTGCTGTTGTATTATATTTATGGATTGCAAGGGAATTGGCCGTTATGGGAACGCCAACTAAGGTTTATTCTCTGAATGTGATATTATTGAGTTTTATTCATGTCTACTTACTAAAGTGTGAGTTTTCATGTTAAAGCATGAGTTAGTCAATGATTTGTGTCTTATTAATTGGATGGTTGGGAAGTGATTAACCACATATTAGGACTTAATCTATTTGTTTTGTGTATTTTTTTATTTAAAACCAATTATTTCCCTATTGTTATCGAACCCTTTACCAAATTATTGTATTCGTTTTGTTAGCTTTCGAACATCCGGATATAGTAATGGCTAAGTAAGAATGTAAAATGCATAAATAAGGTAGTGACCATCCGAGTTTTACACTAATCTAATAACGAGCCAGCTATCTGGTGTGTGACTTGGTGACCATCCGTTATGAAAATAACGTGTCGGCGAACCAAGAAGTACACTAGTGACCATCCGTTGTTTGAGGAATCGAGGACTTGCGCAAGCGAGCTACTAAGTTTGTGTATGAGATGTTCAAACAAAGCCCGGTTTAACCCTTAAGCCTTACCAAAACCCAATTTACCGCTTTAGACTTGTTACTCCTTAGCTTTAGTGGTGGAGATGTGTATCCTTGCCAAGCTTATGATAGAATATTCGTCACGACCGAGCAATTGAGTGAATTACTTAAATGTTACCACATAGATTAGTTGAGTGATTTCATTTTCCTACTTCGTAAGGTGTTTGGTTGTGAAATTATGATTAAAATGAATGAGTGCTTTAAACTATAAAAAAAAGTCCTAGATTATATTTAGGATACATTTTCATAAGTTTAAATCTACGGTTTACTTGAGGACAAGTAAAGTTCAAGTGGGGGGATATTTCATGACTCAAATAAGTATATTTTATTGGCATCATTTATCCTATGTTATTCGCTTGTTTTATATTATTTTATATGATAATTGATACTTAATCGTTTACTTTTGTAATTCTCAGTTATAAACAAGCATCCAGTGAAAGTTAGCTATTTTGGACGTAAGTTGGAGCAAAATGGATGAAGTTGGAAAAGTCTAATGAACTGAAAGAAGATACGCTGTATCATTCTAGACAGATACGCCGTACTTAAAGACTTAGACAAATATGAAGACCATTGTCTGACTTTGAAGCATGCGTCGTATGGAATTATCCCATACGCTGTCTATGAAACCTTGGTCAACAAGAATATCTAATTTGTTTTACTCCAGATACGCCGTATTGCATTTAACACATGCGGCATATCCATCTCAAGACTTCACCAAAACAATCCAAGATAAGGAAGGACATGCGCCGTATGAAGATCAAAGATATGGGGCATCTTATGGCGGTGTATGAATATTATAATCTTGGACCCCACGCGAAGTTACCTATGTGGAAAACTAGAAGGGGGGTTGAATAGTTTTACGTCTTTTTAATTCGTTGTAAAAGATAGTTTTAGTGTTTTCTTAGATTTTAAAAAACTTAGATTCGATAATATGTGACCTCAAGTCTTGCACAATATGAACAACAATCAAT
The DNA here is from genome assembly GCA_030686995.1 of Artemisia argyi. Lineage (NCBI taxonomy): Eukaryota > Viridiplantae > Streptophyta > Magnoliopsida > Asterales > Asteraceae > Artemisia > Artemisia argyi. Next base: position 90,642,579 of record CM060708.1, on the reverse strand, counting down.
AAGTAATATATAACAATGATAAGTAATGAAATAAGTAAGAGATGGAAAGATCGAACCGCAAGACAAGAGATTTATAGTGGTTCGGCTACAAGGACACCTTCCTTGCCCTACTCCACTCCCCGAGCACCTAACTCGAGAGTTTTCTTCACTATATCAACAAGCTCCCTTATGGCGGAGAAAACCTTACACACCAATTTACACACCAATATTCACACCACAACTTCTTCACACCTAAGTCACAACTTCTACACACCTTCTTCAAATCAATCTACTTCACAACTAACTACTCCACACCTATCTTCTTCACATCAATCTAACTCCTAACTTTTCCTCTTCACACCAAGCTACTAACTAATCACACAATCTATATATCTAGCACAACTATCTACAAACAAATATTCACAACAATCTTCACTATGAATATGTAAATAATCTTGATGATGCACCAACAACTTGGATGTGGAGATCACAACAAGTTGTAATACTTCTTGTCTTGGGGGATAGAAGTATTCTTCTCTTGCACTTGAGAGGATGAAGATTGAATCACTTTGAAACAAATAATTATACAGTTATGATCAAAGGATAAGAGAATAGAGAAATGGATCTAGATCAGAAAGTTTAGAAGTGCAAAAGGTAAGAAAATTCTGAGGAGTGAACCAGTATTTATAGGGGAGAAAAATACTGTTCTGGAGCGTGGCCGGTCCCCTTAATTAGTGGCCGGTCCCCTTAATGATTAAGGGGACCGCCTAAGGAATTAAGGGGGCCTCCCCTTCAGAACGTTGGTTTTTCTTGTCTTTTAGTGGGGAATAATTTTCTGGATAGAATTTGCCATTTTTGGTTGGAAATTTGAAATCATATATTTATAATGAATTAAACATATTCTTTTAATTCCAAAAGTAATTTTGTAAAAGATATAAGATGTTTAATGCATTTTATAAAAATTCTAGTGATTAGAGAAATTTCCTTTGATCATGAAATGTAATAAACACTTTGTTTATTCATACCTAAAGTGATATGGAAGCAAAGACAAGTATTAAGCACTAAAAACTTGTTTACGTCATAAGTTTTAGATTAATGAGTTTATGCTTTGTAATTATCAAAACATAGAGACGTTGTTAATATGCTAACAATGTTTTAAGACATTATTTATGTCAACAATCTCCCCCTTTTTGATGATTACAAAACCTTAAACTCATTAGGTCTAAAAAATAATTTTTAGACAAGAATTTAGAGTTTAACATTCTCTTCTCCCCCTTTTTGTAAAATCAAAAAGGTTATTGCTCCCCCTTGATATATACTCCCCCTCATTTGAGAGCACCAAGGGAATGAGCTATGGAAATCTTGGCTACACAAAATATTAGAGGAGAACAAGGCACATATACATGCAAAGCAATAGTTATAAAAATAGATTCATTCAAGCATCATAGAAAACATTACAACATTTAATATGCTTAAGGCATATTAATCATAATAAAACAAAGGAAAAGACATAGTCCTATATTTCCTAGAAAGAGCACTTGGACTTGCTTGCAACTCATGGTTGATTGTTTTATTTGCTTGAAGGATAACATAAGCATAAAGCTTAGTTGTTAGATGGAGAGGGATATGGAGTGGGGTATGGGGCGGAAGAGGTGGCCCTTACGATATTTTATCGTGTTAGGGGTGGAATGGGATGAGGTCGAGTGAGGAGATATTCAATCCAAGAAATATCTTCACTCAAGTAAAGGATTTGTTTTTGGAGAAAGATGCAACAAGGGCAATAGTGAGTGTGGTTTGTAACTTGATCCAAGTTGAGAGAGTGAGGAAGGCAATTGTTGTAGGGTGATGATGGAGGTTGCCCTTTGTTGCGTTGTGCAAGATGCATGGCATTGAGATCATGAAGATCATGGATTTGTGATATTTCATCACGAAACTTTTGATTTTCCGTGGTAATGTGGAGAAAGTCAGTGTGTTGATATGGATGAATTGGGTTTGTGTAGATGGAGTTGTAGTGGGATGGTTGATCAAACTTGTATGGATCATTACAAGTGATTGGAGGATGAGGTGAGTGATTTGGCATGAAGCAAGATGTTTGGCCAATGTTGTATGGTTTGTAAGGAGGATCAAATGAATGTCCTTGTGAATTTGGTGGAAAGTTTGGGAAGTAAGTGGTTGGTGGTGTTGAATGACTTCCAACTTCATTTGTTATGATGGATTTGTTTCGAGGGCTTTTTCTTCGCCAAACGGGTTTTTCCGTCATTTTTGCAAGCCTAGAGGCTTTTGGTTTTGGTTTGTTTGGAGAACCCATGAAGGGGTGAGTGAAGAGTTTTGAGGATTGGGGGTATTTATAGTGTAAGGTTTGTGTGTTTATGGATGGATAAAGTTTGTTTGAGAGATTAGGACAAAATGTGTTGGTGAAAATTGGGAAATGTAGGTTGAAATGAGCTAAAAGGCAGAAAAGATTCTGTAAACCCGACCATCAGATGGCCGGTCCCCTTAATTAGGGGGCGGCCCCCTTAATCATTAAGGGGGCCGCCTTACAAAATTAAGGGGGCTGCCCATCTGGTGATTTCCAGGTTGCCAGAATTGGGTTTTTGGCAGAAAATTTGCAGAAAGGTTGTGTGTTTGGATTAGAATTCAAGCAAGTACAATTCCTTTAGGCAATATAGAATTTAATCTAATCAAGATATAGCATGCATGCAATAATACATAGGCAAAAGAGCAAATAATCAACACATAATAAGCAAGGAGAGGTAAGTAAGGGCAAGATCACTTAAACTTCCTAAGGCACCTATCTTAGATTAAAGGCAAAGGCAATGAGTAAGTGAAAAACTAGTGATGGATCAAGATGACACCATTATTAGTGAATTTGTCCTAGTGTGTGTCTATATGCAACAAATGTGGAGTTGTGATTGTTTCGACTCCTAGATGCAAAAAGAAATAACGATCCTAAGAAACAATCCAAATGATCTCCTTGATTCAATTTTTGCTCAATCATGAATGTCAAAGACATATATTAGATTATATACCTTGACAATTTATGTGAGAGTTTATGCATGATTTTGAAAGACAATGTTTTTAGAATTAGTCAACAATGCAAGGAAAATGATCTTCATGTGATTCCTAGATTGTGAGAATAATTTTTAGAGAAAATTGATTGAGTTTTACAAAGAGGTTTATGCAAAGAAAATAAATCTTCTCAATCTTTAGTTTTGTGCGAAATAGATTCCTAGACTCAGAAAAGATGAAATGGAAGAAAAATAAATTTTATGCAAGTATAAATTTGTATTAATTCAATATAATTTAGTCAACTTGTTCCATCATTCCTAATCCTAAACGCAAGTGGTTGAATAATTCACGCTTAAGGGGTTTTGTGAATATATCCGCAATGTTGTCTTCCGATGCAACCTTTTCTATAGATATATTTCCTTTTTGTACATTATCCCTAAGAAAATGGTGACGTATTTCTATGTGTTTAGTCCTAGAGTGTTGCTCCGGATTTTTACTTAAATCTATCGCACCTTTGTTATCGCACATAATGGGAACATTTTCTAACATAATGCCATAGTCTACGAGAGCTTGTTTCATCCATAGTGCTTGTTGACATGCCTTTCTGGCGCTTACATATTCGGCTTCGGTGGTAGAAATAGCAAGAGCGGTTTGCTTCTTCGAAAACCAAGATGTTAGACAACATCCCATAAACGTGCAGATACCGCTAGTGCTCTTTCTATCTACGTAGTCTCCCGCATGATCCGAATCCGCATAGACGATGGTTTCTATGCCGGATCCCTTAGGATACCATAATCCTAAGTGTATAGTGCCTTTAACGTATCGGAAGATACGCTTAACCGCTTCTAGGTGAGAGGTTTTGGGATCCTCTTGAAAACGGGCACAAAGGCAGACACTAAACATGATGTCGGGTCTACTTGCCATCAAGTATAGTAAACTACCTATCATTCCTCTATACTTGGTGTTATCTACGGACTCACCTTCATCGTCCTTTGTGAGCTTTACTTTCGTAGACATGGGAGTTTTTATGGGTTTTGAGTCTTCTAGGCCAAATTTCTTAAGCATTTCCTTAATGTACTTAGATTGGTTAAAAAATATTCCATCTTCTAATTGTTTTATTTGTAATCCTAGGAAGAAGTTAAGTTCACCCATCATACTCATCTCAAACTCATCATGCATGATTTTGGCAAATTCATCACACATGTCTTGACAAGTCGATCCAAATATAACGTCATCAACATATATTTGGACAATGATGAGATTTGGGTCTTTCCTTTTAGTGAAAAGAGTGTTATCTACCATTCCCATGGAATAATCATGTTTAATAAGAAAAGCTTTTAATCGATCATACCAAGCTTTGGGAGCTTGTTTGAGTCCATACAAGGCTTTCTTTAACTTATAAACATAATCAGGTTTTGCGAAGTCAATGAATCCTGGAGGTTGTGCCACATATACCTCCTCATTGATAAAACCGTTAAGGAATGCACTTTTTATGTCCATTTGGAATAACTTAAAATCTAGGGCGCAAGCATAGGCAAGTAATATCCTAATTGATTCTAGTCTAGCTACGGGGGCATAAGTTTCGTCATAATCAATTCCTTCTTGTTGATTATAACCTTGGGCAACTAACCTAGCTTTATTCCTAGTAACTATTCCATTCTCGTCTAACTTATTCCTATATACCCATTTGGTTCCTATGATGGTCATATTCTTTGGATTTGGGACTAATTCCCAAACATCATTTGCCTTAAATTGATTTAATTCTTCTTGCATAGCTATAACCCAACTTTCATCCTTTAAAGCCTCGCTAATGTTCTTAGGTTCTATTGGTGAGAGGAAACAAAAGAAATTGTTTTTATCTTGGGCTTGTGACCTAAGGGTTCTTTGGTTAAGATGTCCTATTGTATTATCTAATGGATGTGATCTAGATTCTTTAATATTAATAGTTTCGTTATTTTCTAAGTGAATGTCTTCATTATCATTTCCTATGGGTTTTGTTTTACTAACCTCAATAGCTTCATCTTCAACTAAATCATCATCTTCTAAAGGTAATGTTTTAGGAGGTGGTGGTGTTTCATCAAATGTTACATTTAGTGATTCCTCTACTTTCATGGAGTGTTTGTTAAGTATTATATATGCTTTGCTATTTTGTGAGTATCCTAAAAATATTCCTTCATATGATTTTGGATCAAACTTAGTGAGGTAATCCTGTAACAACCCGCATTTTCGGGACATTTCTCCTATTCACTATTCATCGGTTACTATTCATCATTTACTATTCACCGGTCACTATTCATCATTTTACTATTCATCGTTTTCGGAGTCAGTTTGTGATTCCGAGAAGCGTTCAGAAATTTTACTATTCATGTGACACTATTCATTCCCGAAGGGAAATCACTATTCATGATCAACGTTCGTCTTTTCGTAAACTGAGTTTACGAGTCTTCAAATTCGCGTAACCAATGTGGTTTCGCTGTGAATTCATGCATCATTCATTAATGACACGTCATATAGACTGGAGTAGTCTACATATCCTCGGTTACATCATCATCACATTTTAGGCCCTACACGGATATGCATTATTTCTATATATGTATGCTTAATTTGTAATTAACGTTACCACTCAGTCTTTACTACGAACGTATACCCAATACTCCCGATTACGATCCTAATATATTTTCATACTCATTTTAATAATATAAAAATTATATTATTAATTTACCCGGTGTTTTGAAACCAATGGCTACATTTTACGGTCGGAGCTTATTACTCCGTCGGTTTGCGTTATTTCAATTCGATAATTATTCTAACACCCGATTCTCATCAGGAATAATATTTTACAACTTTTACAACTTCGTCATATTTTATTTCATCGCGTCATGATTTATTTTTTTTAGTTAACTCGGTACCCGGTATCACCTAAACTACACAATATCTACCTAAAGAACACCTAAAGTCAACTTTTACTTACATAAGCAACCAAACCATCACCACACCCATGCATCCCCCTTGCCTAATTTCCCTAAAAAGGGGATCTTGCCTCCCTAGAATAATATATATACACATACCCTTAACATTTTCTCATTCTTCCATATATACTTCACCAACAAACTAGAAAAATTCTTTCTTCCTTCCTCTCTTGCTCCATATTTCGGCCAAGCCAAGAACACAAGGAGGGATCCATCAACTTTTCAAGATCAAGTGTTTAATCAAGTCATAGTATTGATCTTGTTAAGGTTTTGAAATAAAAACCTCAAGATTATTAAGTTTTCTTGCTCAAAAACTCATCAAACCTTCAAGTAAGTTACTAATCATTTTTCTAATCTTTCAAACTATTTCTTAATGTCTTTTTATGATCTAGTAAGAAAACATGCAAATATACTATGATCCATACCACTTATTGTTTATTTTTGTTTATAAACATAGATCTACAATTTTTACTAGCAATCTCATTAGATCCACTAAGATTGGTGATGTTTAGGAACCCATGACACCCTAAGAAGGTGTATGGTAGGATTGGGTACTTGTGGAGTTGATTTGAGATAGTTTGGGTAAGATCTAAACAAGTCTTGAACTAGAAAAATTGATTTTTACAAACTATATAAAGGTTCTGTCCAAAAATGTAAAACCTGGAAAGATCAGTGGGTTTTGGGTAACTTTGGACCAAAGATTTAGAAAATACATTCCGAGACGAAACTATGGCCGAAAACGGGGATAAAATCCGAGTTACGACGAAGAAGTTATGATATTTTCAATTTTAACGACGAAAACTATTTCCTGAAAAGTACCTTGCTGTCCCACGATTTTAGTGGACTGTTTCGAGGCCTAAAACTTGATCTAGCCATCCCGACTTATCAAAAATATATTAGTATACTTGATTACCTTCGCGGGGATATAAAGAACATAGAAAACGGGCTTATAACGAAAAAGATACAAGCGTTTGAACTTAGACGATTTTTACAATTTTCCATCAGCTTTTCTATTATTACTTTGCCGCAAAGCTGTCCTTGCGAGACACCACTTTCACGGCTGTTTTTCTTTATGATCGGTTCAGTTTGAGTCCGAGCCGTAGTTTTATGAAATCAAGATCTTCCAACAAGCTTTCCAAATCAATTGGCCGTTCGTCGAATAGACTTATGACGAATAAACTACGACCTCATCTATATACCCGATAAACTATATAAATTTTGACAGCTTTTACTATAATGAAATTTTCTAAGTGTTGAACATAACACTTTCAAGTAACAACAATGAGAGTCGATTTTCTCATCGATCAAGACCCGTATAGCCAAAAGTTAAATAACACGACTTCAAGATATTGTTACAAGGTTTTCAAAAACGCCGAGCTTGACCATTAACACTTAACGTACAACATTTCGCGACTTGTTTTACGAGGCCATTTTGGGCATATTTTTCAAGTTATGAAAATGCTATTTTTGCGACGAAAACCTTATATTTGCTGATAAGACACCAAACAAGAATCGTGGAGTACCGTTTCAACATATTTACACGAAAAGTGGTTATTAACTTAACGAGACGTCAAAAATGTATTTTTGACGATAAACACTATTTTCAAAACTAATGAGTGGTATCGATAACATACGTATTTGCATGTGTAGCATCATTTCACTTCTTACATTAGAAACTATCATTCATATTAGGTTGCGATTAGAGATCGTGCCTCATTTCAGTGTATCCACTTTTGTCATCATAGATATCGCACCAGGTGAGTTCATACCCCCTACTTTTACTTGTTTTTTATAACTGTTTTGGGGGAGAATACATGCTCGTTTTTGACTAAACTCAATGCTTGAATGCGCAATTGTTTACTTAAACACTACTGTTTCTTTGAAGGCTTGATTGATTATTTAAATGCACCCATGTGTATATCGGTTGCATACTTGATTATTTTCTCGCATACGCAAATGCTTTATAAACATGCAACACACTTTATGAACTCTTGCTTTTATGCAACACACTTTATGAACTATTGCTTTTATGCAAACACTTTTATGGACCACACTGAAACTCAAGCTTTGTTTAAACTATTACGCGGATTAGCCTAAGCCCTGTTATGTCCCAATTATGCCCATCTCATGAACCGTTAATTCCTGCTGGGAAGCGCGAATGTTATAAATAGATCTATTGGGGGTAACGCCCCCGTTCGGTTTGGCCGGATAGGCAAACGAACGTATACCTTGTCGAAACACAAGTGTCTGGGATAAACACTTGCCGGGCACCTATATATGATTACATGCTCTTTGAGCATGCACACTGTTATAGCTTCGGTTGCATGAACTTAGCGCTAGCGTAATAGACTATTTTTTTTTATGTGGCATTGTATTCGTTGTAATGATCACAAACTCTACTCATGGTCCACAATCCTGATTTTACTGTAAAGTAAACTTTATTGTTATGACATTGTGAGCCACACAATGGTCACAAAACTCTCTATTGAACTCACAACACTATTGTTTTAACACAAACTTATGAACTCACCAACCTCGTGTTGACACTTTTTAGCATGTATTTTCAGGTAATAAGCAATGGCACGCTACAGGAGGTTTTGGCAGGGCATGGCATGGTCATAGAAGACTCTGATATTCATACGGGGACCGTTTTAAACTATTTTAAAGGCCTACTTCCGCACCACTATTAAAAATGTAAATTCAACATTTTTGATTAAGCTATTTTATTCTAAATGATTCAAGTGAAAACCATTTTTGAACTTGTGTTGTAATACCAATTGAGTTACACCCCAGCTGCACGTATGCTTCCGCTGGATCCGATTTCTGGGGGTGTGACAGATTGGTATCAGAGCTTTGGCTATAGCGAACTAAGTGTTTTTAAAACCTAGACTATAGCTACTTTCACGAAAACATAACCCTATGACCGTCACGTGCCTGCCTGCCAAGCTGAAGCCTCATTTGTGGTTAGTTGCTGACATAGGTGATGAGATTTGTGTCTCATTATCTGATATATTATATTCATTATTATAGTCGATTACTATAATTGCCCTTCATATAAGCATGCTCATGTATCGTATATGTCAACGCGCTATGTTTCTCTTTGCATAGTTTCATCAATTGACCTCGAGTTTGGTCACTTGCTTTTGTCGTTCAGAACGTCTTGGTATTTGGGAAGGACATAGTCTTAGTGTAACTGAGCTGAGTATTTCAAAATTCATGGAACCTTGGTGGAATATAGACTGGTCATCTATATTCAACCCGGGATAGTGAGATATAGGCTGACCACCTATGTCTGACTCAGAAATGAATTTTGCAATACTGAGAATGGTTATAATAAAATTCTGTCTGGATTGAATTCTCTACTCAATTTCCAAATGTTTCATTTACATGTGTGAAAACACTCGTTGGCAGAACATTCATACTTTTCACCATCTCGTTAACCACCGATTGGAAGCACGCCAACTGGACATTTCATCTCATGGACATTTATGTCTATGCATGATACACATATATCACAGTATTTTCTTTTATCATAGTCTCATTATGTTGCAGTTGTCGCAGTCTCTTCCCTTCTCACCATCACTATCATTTCTTCTTCCCATCCCTATATATATATAAGGAATTAGCTAACGCTCTATAGATTCCGGTGTCACTCATCCCTCACTACTCCCTATATTGATAAGTAGATATTATCAATGACCTCCCTAGGAAAGACTTTCCATACCATCTATAAGGAGGATCCCTCAGAACAATAAGACCATTCAAAACTCAACAGAAATCTCAAGATATCATAAAACCATTCGAACCACTATCACTGACCTGATCACCAAAAATTCCATCATCTGGGAAAATATCGGCTTAATCGAATTACAAGATTTGTTTAGATGCAACTGCTCACTAAGCAACACCATAGAGATAAACCCAACCCCCTAACCAAGACTATAGATTGAACATGTCCTCACCAATAGACTTTATTTAAACATGTTACACACCTATGCATTCGTGCAGACATACATACCTGACTATTTTATCCTCTTAATACTTTCACTTTTAAATGGATTTTCTCCAAACTACCGTTATACAAAACATATATCTTGTAAGAAATACTTTTCTGATGCACTTATATTGACAAGCAAATTCCTTTTGGATAATCTTTTACAAAACTATTGAATGTTACAAAAATTTTAAACATCGATCTTTGGTAAATCATACTATCCACCTTATGTTGAAAATTTTCCTATATTGCATAACTACTAAATTTTGAAACCTCAAGAAGGATGTTACCTAAAAAGCCGTTTACTTAAACTTGTAGATTCATTTATTCGGGGAAGGTTTATGAACGAAACACAACCTCAAAATAAACTTTGAAAATCAATCACTATATTACCTCACTTATACCTTTAGGAGTTTGTGAGTTGATGACCTATAACTTGGGGAAAATCTTAGTAATGGAGACTAAGCACCGTAGGTGGAGAAAGACTCAATTCCTGACATCCTGTGGAGGATCACAACCTTATCCTAACCTATTATTTTCAACAACACCCTTTTACGGATTTAACCCTGTAAGTCTTTCAAAACAAGATTCATGATACCCATTTCAATCATTCCTAATAAAGGAATTTGATTCACCTCAACTCCTAGCGATTTCATTAAGATCTCTTTGGAACCACACTACCTATCATCTGTAGACCAATGGTCAGAACTTGAGATTGATTCAAACATAGGGGGATATGCCCAAATCGGGTGTGATTGACACTAGAAATGGTTGGATTAACCATTTGCCATAAATCAAATTCAATAGTTACCACACGAGCTTAGAGACTACACCATTTGAGGCACTCTATGATCGAAGTGCCAACATCCATTGACGGGTCAAAATTTGGAAAAGCCCAACTCACTAGTCCCGTAAACATTCACGAAATAGCCAGGAATTTCCTACAAATCAAGAATCAATTGCAGGTTCAATAAGCGGTAAACCACTAGAATTTCAAGTTCGTGGCATGATTATGTTGAAAGTTCTGCTTAGGAAAGGCATAATACCATTCAGAAAACTTCAGAAAGTTAAACCCGATACACACTGAACCATTTACTATTTCTGACAGAGTAGGCCTAGTGGCCGCCAGACTTGAAACTTGTTAGAGCTCAACAGCTTACACGATAAAAAAAAAATCATTACCTTTTACACCAATACCAACATAAACTGAACTTCGGGACGAAGTTCCTTTTAAGGGGGTGAGACTGTAACAACCCGCATTTTCGGGACATTTCTCCTATTCACTATTCATCGGTTACTATTCATCATTTACTATTCACCGGTCACTATTCATCATTTTACTATTCATCGTTTTCGGAGTCAGTTTGTGATTCCGAGAAGCGTTCAGAAATTTTACTATTCATGTGACACTATTCATTCCCGAAGGGAAATCACTATTCATGATCAACGTTCGTCTTTTCGTAAACTGAGTTTACGAGTCTTCAAATTCGCGTAACCAATGTGGTTTCGCTGTGAATTCATGCATCATTCATTAATGACACGTCATATAGACTGGAGTAGTCTACATATCCTCGGTTACATCATCATCACATTTTAGGCCCTACACGGATATGCATTATTTCTATATATGTATGCTTAATTTGTAATTAACGTTACCACTCAGTCTTTACTACGAACGTATACCCAATACTCCCGATTACGATCCTAATATATTTTCATACTCATTTTAATAATATAAAAATTATATTATTAATTTACCCGGTGTTTTGAAACCAATGGCTACATTTTACGGTCGGAGCTTATTACTCCGTCGGTTTGCGTTATTTCAATTCGATAATTATTCTAACACCCGATTCTCATCAGGAATAATATTTTACAACTTTTACAACTTCGTCATATTTTATTTCATCGCGTCATGATTTATTTTTTTTAGTTAACTCGGTACCCGGTATCACCTAAACTACACAATATCTACCTAAAGAACACCTAAAGTCAACTTTTACTTACATAAGCAACCAAACCATCACCACACCCATGCATCCCCCTTGCCTAATTTCCCTAAAAAGGGGATCTTGCCTCCCTAGAATAATATATATACACATACCCTTAACATTTTCTCATTCTTCCATATATACTTCACCAACAAACTAGAAAAATTCTTTCTTCCTTCCTCTCTTGCTCCATATTTCGGCCAAGCCAAGAACACAAGGAGGGATCCATCAACTTTTCAAGATCAAGTGTTTAATCAAGTCATAGTATTGATCTTGTTAAGGTTTTGAAATAAAAACCTCAAGATTATTAAGTTTTCTTGCTCAAAAACTCATCAAACCTTCAAGTAAGTTACTAATCATTTTTCTAATCTTTCAAACTATTTCTTAATGTCTTTTTATGATCTAGTAAGAAAACATGCAAATATACTATGATCCATACCACTTATTGTTTATTTTTGTTTATAAACATAGATCTACAATTTTTACTAGCAATCTCATTAGATCCACTAAGATTGGTGATGTTTAGGAACCCATGACACCCTAAGAAGGTGTATGGTAGGATTGGGTACTTGTGGAGTTGATTTGAGATAGTTTGGGTAAGATCTAAACAAGTCTTGAACTAGAAAAATTGATTTTTACAAACTATATAAAGGTTCTGTCCAAAAATGTAAAACCTGGAAAGATCAGTGGGTTTTGGGTAACTTTGGACCAAAGATTTAGAAAATACATTCCGAGACGAAACTATGGCCGAAAACGGGGATAAAATCCGAGTTACGACGAAGAAGTTATGATATTTTCAATTTTAACGACGAAAACTATTTCCTGAAAAGTACCTTGCTGTCCCACGATTTTAGTGGACTGTTTCGAGGCCTAAAACTTGATCTAGCCATCCCGACTTATCAAAAATATATTAGTATACTTGATTACCTTCGCGGGGATATAAAGAACATAGAAAACGGGCTTATAACGAAAAAGATACAAGCGTTTGAACTTAGACGATTTTTACAATTTTCCATCAGCTTTTCTATTATTACTTTGCCGCAAAGCTGTCCTTGCGAGACACCACTTTCACGGCTGTTTTTCTTTATGATCGGTTCAGTTTGAGTCCGAGCCGTAGTTTTATGAAATCAAGATCTTCCAACAAGCTTTCCAAATCAATTGGCCGTTCGTCGAATAGACTTATGACGAATAAACTACGACCTCATCTATATACCCGATAAACTATATAAATTTTGACAGCTTTTACTATAATGAAATTTTCTAAGTGTTGAACATAACACTTTCAAGTAACAACAATGAGAGTCGATTTTCTCATCGATCAAGACCCGTATAGCCAAAAGTTAAATAACACGACTTCAAGATATTGTTACAAGGTTTTCAAAAACGCCGAGCTTGACCATTAACACTTAACGTACAACATTTCGCGACTTGTTTTACGAGGCCATTTTGGGCATATTTTTCAAGTTATGAAAATGCTATTTTTGCGACGAAAACCTTATATTTGCTGATAAGACACCAAACAAGAATCGTGGAGTACCGTTTCAACATATTTACACGAAAAGTGGTTATTAACTTAACGAGACGTCAAAAATGTATTTTTGACGATAAACACTATTTTCAAAACTAATGAGTGGTATCGATAACATACGTATTTGCATGTGTAGCATCATTTCACTTCTTACATTAGAAACTATCATTCATATTAGGTTGCGATTAGAGATCGTGCCTCATTTCAGTGTATCCACTTTTGTCATCATAGATATCGCACCAGGTGAGTTCATACCCCCTACTTTTACTTGTTTTTTATAACTGTTTTGGGGGAGAATACATGCTCGTTTTTGACTAAACTCAATGCTTGAATGCGCAATTGTTTACTTAAACACTACTGTTTCTTTGAAGGCTTGATTGATTATTTAAATGCACCCATGTGTATATCGGTTGCATACTTGATTATTTTCTCGCATACGCAAATGCTTTATAAACATGCAACACACTTTATGAACTCTTGCTTTTATGCAACACACTTTATGAACTATTGCTTTTATGCAAACACTTTTATGGACCACACTGAAACTCAAGCTTTGTTTAAACTATTACGCGGATTAGCCTAAGCCCTGTTATGTCCCAATTATGCCCATCTCATGAACCGTTAATTCCTGCTGGGAAGCGCGAATGTTATAAATAGATCTATTGGGGGTAACGCCCCCGTTCGGTTTGGCCGGATAGGCAAACGAACGTATACCTTGTCGAAACACAAGTGTCTGGGATAAACACTTGCCGGGCACCTATATATGATTACATGCTCTTTGAGCATGCACACTGTTATAGCTTCGGTTGCATGAACTTAGCGCTAGCGTAATAGACTATTTTTTTTTATGTGGCATTGTATTCGTTGTAATGATCACAAACTCTACTCATGGTCCACAATCCTGATTTTACTGTAAAGTAAACTTTATTGTTATGACATTGTGAGCCACACAATGGTCACAAAACTCTCTATTGAACTCACAACACTATTGTTTTAACACAAACTTATGAACTCACCAACCTCGTGTTGACACTTTTTAGCATGTATTTTCAGGTAATAAGCAATGGCACGCTACAGGAGGTTTTGGCAGGGCATGGCATGGTCATAGAAGACTCTGATATTCATACGGGGACCGTTTTAAACTATTTTAAAGGCCTACTTCCGCACCACTATTAAAAATGTAAATTCAACATTTTTGATTAAGCTATTTTATTCTAAATGATTCAAGTGAAAACCATTTTTGAACTTGTGTTGTAATACCAATTGAGTTACACCCCAGCTGCACGTATGCTTCCGCTGGATCCGATTTCTGGGGGTGTGACAAATCCTTAGTGTTTAAAATATAACATTTACTTCCAAATACCCTAAAGTAGCTTAAGTTTGGTTTTCTACCTCTTAATAACTCATAAGGAGTTTTTCCTAGAATTCTTCTAATTGATACCCTATTTAAAATATAAGTTGATGTATGTACGGCGTGACACCAAAATTTTTGTGGGATGGATTGTTCATTTAACATAGTTATACTCATTTCTTGTAGTGACCTATTTTTTCTTTCTACTACGCCATTTGATTGAGGAGTACGAGGAGCGGAGAAATTGTGAGATATTCCATTTAACTCACAATATTTTCCGAATTGTACTTCGTTATCAAATTCCCTACCATGGTCCGTCCTAATGGCAACTATTGAGCATCCTAATTTATTTTGAATCATTTTACTAAATATTTCAAATTTTTCAAAGGCTTGGGTTTTGTCACTTAAAAACCTAGTCCACTTGTATCGTGAGTAGTCATCTACTATTACTAAGGTATATTTGTTTCCTCCATAGCTCCGCACAGCGGATGGACCAAAAAGATCCATATGTAATAATTCTAGGCACCTAGTAGTGGATACTATATTCTTAGCTTTGTGACTAGCATGAGCCTGTTTTCCAATTTTACATGCATCACAAAAATGCTTGTCATATTTTAGATTAGGCAAATTTCTAACTAATTCCTTAGAGGCCAAAGATTGTATTTGTTGCATGTTAGCATGTCCTAATCTCCTATGCCACAATGTAGAGTTTTCATCTAGGGTCGTTAGGCATATCCTATCCTCAGGTTTGTTTCCTAGTTTCATAACATATATGCCACCTTTCCTAATTCCTCTACCTATAATTTTTCTATTTTTAACTATTTCGCTATCCTCTTCTGTAAATGTGACTCTACATTTATTATCACATATTTGTCCTACACTAAGCAAGTTATATGTTAAATTATCTACATTCTCTACATTTTCAATAGTAAGAGAGTCTTGAGAAATCGTACCTTTGCCAATGATTTTTCCACGTAAGTCACTACCAAAAATAACGTTACCTCCATTGTATGCCTTGTATGTAGAGAATAGCTTGCGGTTCCCCGTCATGTGCCTCGAACATCCGCTATCTTTGATCCATTCATCAGGTTCTAAGTCAATTCCTAAACATATTTCGTCGGTTTCTTTTGCCATGAAACACTTTTCGTCTCTTGGCTTTTCAACTTCTTCTTTGTCACTATCACTCCATGTTCCACTAACAAAAGCGCCTTGATTTTCATAACCCGGTGGCTTTAGACATTCGCCAATGAGATGATTTGGACTTCCACATCTAAAGCACTTTCTTTTCCCGTAGTTGTCACTTCTATTTCTTTGGAATGCTTTTCTTTCGTCTCGTGATGATCTAGTGAATCTTCCTCGTCTCTTGAAGAACTTCTTGAATTCTCTTACGGCCATTGCATATTCTTCGTCTTCACTTTCGTCACTTGAATCATCATCATCACTAGGTTCCTTTTTGGCTTTTAGAGCAATGGATTTGGTTTGTTCTTTCTTGACTTTGACCGTTTCTGAATCTCTTCTTATGATTTCTTCATGAACCTTCAAGTTGCCAATTAGTTCATCTAGTGATAACGTCATCAAGTTCTTTGATTCTTCAATTGCCGTGACCTTAGCTCGCCATTTTGGATGCAATGCCCTAAGAAATTTCCTAACACAATTTTTACTAGAAAATGTCTCATCAAGTGCTTTTAAACTTGTGATAATAGTGTTAAACTTAGCAAAAGCATTATCAATTGATTCCTCTTCCGGAATCGTAAATTCTTCATATTGTTGTACAAGAAGATCTATTTTATTATCTTTGACTTGACTATTACCTTGGTGAGTAATTAGTAAAGAATCCCAAATTTCTTTGGCGGTTTTACACATAAAAATTCTTTCATATTCTTTGCGTGGTAACGTATTATAAATGACCATTTTAGCCTCATTATTTTTTGCTAATTTCTTTTTCAAATCATCATTTTGTTCTTCGAAAGAAACAATTTCATTCATTTTAGTTTCAATATTATATTGAATAGGAGGAAAATCACCAAAGGTAATAATATGCCAAAGATCAAGATCTTTTGATTTCACATACGTTTCGAATCTATTTTTCCAATATAAAAATCCATCACTTTCAAATAGTGGTGGTCTTTGCATAGATTGCCCTTCTAAATATTTTTCAGATTCCATAGATCGTTACAAGTTTTAAAATACAATATATTTTAAAAATCTTGCTAGACGTGGCTCTTGATACCAATTGTGGAAAACTAGAAGGGGGGTTGAATAGTTTTACGTCTTTTTAATTCGTTGTAAAAGATAGTTTTAGTGTTTTCTTAGATTTTAAAAAACTTAGATTCGATAATATGTTATCTCAAGTCTTGCACAATATGAACAACAATCAATAAGTAATATATAACAATGATAAGTAATGAAATAAGTAAGAGATGGAAAGATCGAACCGCGAGACAAGAGATTTATAGTGGTTCGGCTACAAGGACACTTTCCTTGCCCTACTCCACTCCCCGAGCACCTAACTTGAGAGTTTTCTTCACTATATCAACAAGCTCCCTTATGGCGGAGAAAACCTTACACACCAATTTACACACCAATATTCACACCACAAATTCTTCACACCTAAGTCACAACTTCTAGACACCTTCTTCAAATCAATCTACTTCACAACTAACTACTCCACACCTATCTTCTTCACATCAATCTAACTCCTAACTTTTCTTCTTCACACCAAGCTACTAACTAATCACACAATCTATATATCTAGCACAACTATCTACAAACAAATATTCACAACAATCTTCACTAAGAATATCTAAATAATCTTGATGATGCACCAACAACTTGGATGTGGAGATCACAACATGTTGTAATACTTCTTGTCTTGGGGGATAGAAGTATTCTTCTCTTGCACTTGAGAGGATGAAGATTGAATCACTTTGAAACAAATAATTATACAGTTATGATCAAAGGATAAGAGAATAGAGAAATGGATCTAGATCAGAAAGTTTAGAAGTGCAAAAGGTAAGAAAATTCTGAGGATTGAACCAGTATTTATAGGGGAGAAAAATATTGTTCTGGAGTGTGGCCGGTCCCCTTAATTAGTGGCCGGTCCCCTTAATGATTAAGGGGACCGCCTAAGGAATTAAGGGGGCCGCCCCTTCAGAACGTTGGTTTTTCTTGTCTTTTAGTGGGGAATAATTTTCTGGATAGAATTTGCCATTTTTGGTTGGAAATTTGAAATCATATATTTATAATGAATTAAACATATTCTTTTAATTCCAAAAGTAATTTTGTAAAAGATATAAGATGTTTAATGCATTTTATAAAAATTCTAGTGATTAGAGAAATTTCCTTTGATCATGAAATGTAATAAACCCTTTGTTTATTCATACCTTAAGTGATATGGAAGCAAAGACAAGTATTAAGCACTAAAAACTTGTTTACGTCATAAGTTTTAGATTAATGAGTTTATACTTTGTAATTATCAAAACATAGAGACATTGTTAATATGCTAACAATGTTTTAAGACATTATTTATGTCAACAACCTAGATGCGCCGTATCTACTTAGTTGATACGCCACATCGACCCTATAGACAAAAACTATAAATACCCCATTTGACAGCCACATTCAATACACATTCCAAGGGCGAAAACCATACGATTTGGCAGCACAAGACACACCTCAAGGACGAATTCAGAGCAGTAAGAAGGTCCTGCTAGTGCTTAATTATTTTAGTAGATTTGTTTTATTTGTATTAGTACTCTTTAATCCATCAGATTGTTTGCCTTGTCACCGCCATATGACTCGCATTTAAATTGTTTTCCCATCAATTAAAGTTTATATTATGTTTATTTGGTTCTTTATGCATGTTCTTTGATTACCTCTAGTTTAGCGTGGCTTGCTTGTGCCGCCATATGCCTCCCACAGTTACTTCATTAACATTGTTTACATATTTAATGTAAGCTTGTAAAAGGGTTAAATAATGTAAACTAAGTAATCATTAAGAGTTTACTCGCCTTTAACTAAGATTCCAACGAGAAAGATTAGATTTTAGCACTCATCATATATAACTAAGCGATAAAACAAGTGACAATCTACTTTACTATCGGCTCAACCTCTTATCTGTATCTGTCTTCTATCTGTGCACGTGTGTACCATTCGTTCCCTTGTTTTATTTAGTTTTAATTAGTTTTATTTACTTAATCATCATAATCGTGCCACTCTCTCAGGCTGAAAAACCCCCTTGTGTTAGATTAGGTTATTAGAACTAACTTAGGATTAAAATACTAATAAATATCTAAGGAGTTAACGTTCCACTCTTAGTGTTCGACACTCTACTTACCAAGTAGCTACATTGATCGGGTACACTGCTCGTTAGTGTGTGTTATAGGATAAGTCGGCTAAATATTTTAAAACTTGATAACCATAATCCTATTCTACAATGATATACGCACACATCAATATCAGACCTCATTTTTTCAGTTTATCTTGAGTACTCAATCTATCTTGTATGGCCAACCAGAGAATGAATGAGTGCTTAGGGATACATTGTGAATACCAAACCAGTCTCCCACCAGCATACCTATGGGACATCTGTGCACAAATCAATAGTAGCAGTTTTGACTGTGAAATTAACTTTCTCACCATTTTTACTTACCCATACCACTGTATCAATAGTATCATTATGGAAATTAGGATCCTCAATACTGGTAATGAGTGGAAACCTTCATACTAATTCTGAGGCCACTTTCATTTCCCATTTTGAATCATGTCACCAACTTTAACGTTCATAGGTAATCTAGCATCATATATGTCTCTATGAGTAAGATACTGAATCAAAGGTCCCATATCACTCCAGTTATCATACTACATTGATGTATTATTCCCATTATTCACTTGGTATTTAACATTGTCCCTTATTTTATCCCTGATCTTGAGCAGATTTTTCCAACCCCAACTATCTCCAGGTTGTCCAGATTTATCCCTGATATTGAGTAAGAACTTACAAGTTGTGGTATTTGCTAAATAGGTTTGATTAAGAGAAGTCAAAAATCAAGATGTAACAATTTGTGCTATTCGCTTGTTCACTCCCACTGTCAACACTAACACCATACAATTTTTTTGATAAACATAACACCAATGTCAATACAATAAGATTTAATGGTAAAGCCTTGGCATTTTGAACATGTATAACATTATAACCACTATGTTTGGGTTTCGTGATATAAAGGAGTGTTTGTTTTTGGTGATTGAAACAGTACACAAACTAGCACTATACAAGAAGATTAAATGCTAGAAGTAAGATTTATATTCCATCATAATTATAGTAGAGTACAAGAACAACAGGAAATAGATCAAACTGTAGAAACTAGAAGGGGTGGGGGGTTGAATAGTTTCACCGTTTCTTTTTACTTGCTAAAACATTTCACCGTTTTTAGGTCCGGTTAATATTCTTTTGCAAACTTATTGAATTCTAGTTGTTATGTGATATCTATGAAACTACAAATGAATGCAAACAAGTAAATAATGTAAAGAGTAAAGGAAAGAGCACAACCAAAGAGACGTAGCGATTTATAGTGGTTCGGCACGAAGCTCACTCTTCGTCCTACTCCACTCCCCAAGTACCACACTCGAGAGTTATCAATCACTAGATCAACACACTCCTTCTAGTGGTGCAATCCGTACACAAGCTTACACAAGGTTTAACGACACTAAGCGGAATGTCGAGTTCTAATCGTAGCTAGAACCAATCTACTCCAAGGCCTACGTAGCCACACGAACAAGCACTCTATTCCAACTTGGATCTTCACCCAATCCAAGCCTTCAAACAAATGACATACTTGGATCTTTACCTAATTCAAGCCTTCACACGAGACACACTTAGATCATCACCTGATCTAAGCCTTCACACAAGAAACACTTGGATCATCACCCGATCCAAGCCTTCATACAAGACACACTTGGATCATCACCCGATCCAAGCCTTCACACAAGACACACTTGGAACATCACCCGATCCAAGCCTTCACACGACGACTCAACTTATTCCTAACCTACACACTAGGACATCACTCTCCTCACAACAAATACATGAACTAATCTAGTTACAAGACTTCTTGGATCTTTATCATCTTCCAAGTTCACACATATAACTCCATCCTCGACTCACACACAAGTCGGAAGTATTTACAATATTTACAAGAATGAAATAGAGAGAAGACTAGAACCGCAACACTTGTTACGTTTGTGTGTGGACTCCTATAACATCTCGAATCTTCATCTATGTCGACAGTTCTTCTCTTGTACTTTATGAAAGAGGAAATCACTTATAAACATACACCGACATGTTATAGTGATCAAAGAAGAAAGAAAAATAAAACATAAAGTTTTTGTGTGTGGATGACTTGTTTTCTAAAAAGAAATAGTTCAATATGTATAGACGCCAATACAGAGACAGACGGTCCCGTAAATACTAGGCGGTCCTTTATATCTAAGGGACCGCCAGCCACTTTAAGGGACCATCCCGACAGACGCTCCCATTTTTTTTCTGACGTGGTGAAAACTTATCTGGTGAAAACTCAACTATTTTGGGGGGAAATATAGCTGTTACAAATTTGAATTTTGAATATATTTTCTTAATAAAACATTTCTTTAAAAGCACAAAAATAGTTTTGTGAAATTTTTTTGTCAAACTTAAAAATGTAAGTTTAGGAGAAAATAAAATTCTTTGATCACTTAACTAATGACGGTATAAAGTTTGTTCATACCTGAAGTGACGTTGAAGTTGCTACGTGGAAGAAACGAGTTTCCTCGATTAAAAACTTATTAACCGTAACTTTACGTAACATGTCTTTATATTTTTTGATTATCAAAACACAAGAAGATCGAATAATGCGAATAACGTTTTTGACATTATTTGTATTAACAATCTCCCCCTTTTTCATGACTACAAAATATAAACTCATTTTAGGTAAAATTATGCGCTGATAAATTTTTAATGAGTTTTCCCATTACTTCTCCCCCTTTTTGTAGAATCAAAAAGGCGTCGTCGATGTTGAGGAGAGGAAATACAAGCATCCTTGAAAGGGCATCGTCGATGTTGACGGAATACTATCATCCTTAATAGGGTATCATCGAAGAGAATGACGGAGTACAAGCATCCTTAATAGGGCATCGTCGAAGAGATTGACGAAATACAAGCTCCCCATTGCTTAGTGCTCCCCCTAAATGAGGGCACTGGGGAACCGAGCTATGGTGATGCGCTACAAAAATAAGTTAGAAGCAAAGCACATGCATATATATATATATATATATATATATATATATATATATATATATATATATATATATATATATATATATATATATATATATATATATGTAGAGAGAGAGAGAGAAGCGTATGGAGAAATAAGATAGATATAAGGTGAAATCAAATAGATAGAGCATGAATCAGATAAAGAATAAAAGAGAAATCTGAATTTTAGCTCCTACTGGGGACGGTCCTGTAAATGGCGGGACGGTCCCTTATTGATTGAGGACCACCAATCCAATAAAGGACCGCCGGCAGTAGGCGTTCTGGTTGGCAGATGTGTTGTGATTTTAGTAACTTCCCATTTTTAAGGTTGAATAATTTTAGTCCATTTTCAAGTCAACCATGACAAACATCACAACATGTTAACATAATTTAAAGCATAATCATTCATTCATTCATGCCTGGAAAACATACAATAACAATCATAATTATCACATAATCCTAATACATCTCATAATACTAACTAGGAATCCTATTTTCCTAGAGCATGCTTGATCCACGACTTAATCCTCTTGAATTATTCAACTAAACATGTATGGATGATTAGTTAGATAATGGTAATTGAGGTGGTGGTGGAGCCGATGGTGGCATTGAGGCAAGAGGAGTTGGTTGAGGGTTTTTTTGAGAGAGAAGGTACTCAAGATATCCAAACATGTAGTGAAGCTCATCGCTAAGGGAAGAGATGAGATGAAAGTTATGATAACAACATGCACAACCAATGGGAATGAGGAGAAGGTTTTAATGTTTGGGGATTGTGGTGGAGTGGATGGAGTGTATTCCAAAGGACCATTTGGTGAAAGAGTTAGAGAGGTATTAGGTGGAGGTGGATGTGAGATCCTTGGAGGAGGAGACATGTTTCCAAGATAGGGTGAAATGTTTTCAAGGAAATTTGGTAGTTGGGATGATGATGCAATTTGTGGACTTGGAGAGTTTGATGTGTTGATGGAGGAGGATGAGTTACTTACAGATGGTGTGCAAGCACCCAAACTAGAGTGAGTGAGTAAGAATGATGAGTTTTTGATGAATGATGTGAATGGTGAGGAATCATGTCGAGGACGATGAAGTGCCTTTGATGGAGGGTGTTTTGAGAGATGAATTTGGTGCTTGAGAGGATGGGTCATTTTGAATGAGGTCAATGAAGTTTGTTTGTGGTGGTGTAAGAGTGATTTTAGGCCTTTTGTTTGATAGGGACAAGGATATTGAAGGAGACCCCATTGTAGAAGATGAAGAGGATATGAGGGTTGATGAAGATTAGCATGAAGCATGGATGTTAAATTAATCAAGAAGGATTATGGAATGGGTAAAGCATGCATTAGGAAATTGTAAGCACATACAAATATTTTGCTAATATAGGAAATGGTGGTGAAAATCACGCAATAGGGCACAAGGTTTGCAAGAAATGAGAAACAGTGCGGGAACCCGTGACCTGGGGCTGATGGTCCCTTAAATATTGGACGGTCTGTTATTGTTAAGGGACCGCCATTTTGATAAGGGACCGCCTGCAGTAGAGTCTCAGGTTTCAGCCCAGTTTTCCATTTCAGCAAATCAACACCTGCAGACTGTTCTAATGTAATATATAGCAGCATAAACCTTTATATTTCAAGTGCTAGTTTAACGAGTAAGCAAGCAACAATAGCAATCCAATAGTTATAACAATCACTCATTCATTCGATAGAAGGAGTTTATAATCTTATAGACTAACAAATAATAATGGATCTTGATAGATGATAAAACTATGAAAAGATCACCTAATACCATCAACATAGAGTTAAAGATCATAGTAGAAATTATCCAATTACACATCAAACATAGTGTCTAGGGAGATTAAAACATGTTCCATAAATAAATGATAAATTATAAGATGATAGGCATTTCTATTTCTTCCCCAATAACTTGCGAAATCCCTTTCCAATTGACTTCCAAGCACCTCGACTCTCATCCCTTAACTGATGTTGCATGTTCATGACTTGGGTTTGGCGTGCAGAAAAGTTGTCAAAGTTCCAATCCTCAGGAGGAAGATCATTAAAGACTTGAAGGTACCCGAATGGTAGGGAGTTGACATAAGTGACCGGAGATGGGGTACTAACACGAGAAGTTCCTTCATCAGGAAACACATCATCGTCATCATTGGGATTAAATGATGGTCTATGAGAGAAGGAACTTGAACGTACTAACCTTCTTAACCCGTAGTTAGACCTAGTCCTAAGTTCTGGTCCTACCGACCTTCTTGACCAGTAATCAGACCTAGCCCTACGTTCTAGATTTTGGGTTAGGGGAAACATGACAGGGTTAACTATAACATAATCAACATTCCTAAGGTGAGGGTAATGGTGCATGACATGACAAAAAAGGCAGGTTAAAAGCATGTCGTATGGCAAGATCATATTGGGATTACTACAGACAATTCTATTCGTTTGGCTATGTAATATGCAAGATTTTAGGGGATGGTGTGAGCAATACAATAGAGCATGTAGCTGAGACAGGCAGGGAAGTGGTCACGATTTCCTCCAAGACAGAAGACATTCTCGTGAATGATTTCAACCATGGGTTTCATGTGATCCATAATTTCTTTCGTTAGGATTTGAATTTCACTAATGGGAAGAAGTGCCCCTCTGTATAGTCGAAATTCAGATCCATGTCGATCATTTTGAACAATGGCTCTTATCTCCTCTGGAGATGGAGGAATAGTGGCGTATTTTCCATACGGAGGAGAGCTCTTAGCCAGAGTGTTAAGGCTCCATTCATGAGTAAATGTGCTTTGTCCTTTAGTGGGAATGCCAAGGGCTTGACCGAATATGGGAAGAGGATAGGAAATCATCTGATTTTGAATGGTGAAGTTGATGTAAATTTCACCTTTGTTATCAGTTGTCAAGTTGAGAAGACTATAAAACTCAAGGATAACTTTTGGAACGATTTGCTCATTTACTTTATAAATACAGTCTAGGTTGACTAGTTTAAACATATAATTTAGGTAGTGTGTGTCGGTATAGTCTGCATAGACCTGATGACCCTCATGGAAAAACCTAGTTTCAACATTTTCGAAAGCTTCCTTGATAGGAGTTGGGTAATAATCCGAAAGTTTAGGAATATATTGACGTATGTTTTGCTGGTCAAGTGCGGTGGGTTTAGGCATTTTTCACCTATCAAAAATAAATACATAATTAGCTAGATTTTAATGTTAATTTTGTTTTTGACATTAATTAAGGACTTTGATTACCTGGAGTTTATTTTTAACTTCACAAGTATGACATGTATTAAGAATGTGTGATTAAGAGGTTGTTTCAAAATCATTTTCCTACATGGGGATTATCATGTTTTTGATATATCATTGGAACTATTTCCTTTTAACTAATGTAAGCATTAATAAATGTATTATTAGTAATGTATTGTTAGAACTAGATGCTAACTAAAAAATTGACAACCCCTAAATCTAATAGCATAAACTCTAATTATGAATTAAAAAGAGATTAGATAAAGGTGACTTACAATTAGTGTACAAGAATGATTAGTAGTCTTGTGTTTGAAACCTTGAACTTTTATTTCAAATGTTGATTTGGGTGTGTTCTTCATTGCCTTTTAGTGATAAGGGTAGAGGTTTGATTTGTTTGGCTCTAATCAAAAGAGGAGATCATGTTTGTGATAGAAAAGCCTAGACGGTCCCTTATTGATGAGGGATTGCCAGGTCAGGGACCACCGGCAGAAGGTTGGCGTGTTTTGACAGTTTTTGATGTTTTGGTTCTAAAGAAAAGTTTTTGGTTAGGGACCGTCTTGATATATGACACTTGTATTTTTAGACAAGAAGTAGACTCAATACGCACGAGTATGCTAAGAAATGGGTGTGGAACAGAATCGAGATATAAGAGATAGAAAAAACTTGATATGCTTGAATAAGGAATGGGATTTGGGTCGAAATAGAAGAGAAAAAAGAGTTGTGCATAAGATGAGGTTCAGGAATGAGACTTGTGAAGGATCTAAACACACACCTTGTGTTAGATAGATACTTTGAGTAATGTTAACTAGCAAGAGGGATTCACTAGTAAACACCTTAGAAGATGTGTATGTATGATGTGTATAAGAATGTGTAAGTATAATGAAAAAATAATAAACAAACTGCTTCAATATTATTAATAATACGAGTGATCAATAATATCACTAGGGTTTACAACCTTGAAGCTTTCACTATTCGTATGCTAGAGTTTTCCCAAGAGATATATCAAAACCCTAATCTAGGATCTCCTTTTATAGACACAACGAGTCCTTTACAAGTAAACAATATACGTATCAAACTATTACAATAAGATATTCACCATATCTTTTCTATTATTGCGTTACACTTCTTTCCTATTCTGCTATAACAAGAGCATTACAAACTATATATACTAATCAGTACTAACTGACTTTGTACTGTTAGTATATTCTTCAGCAGTAGGAACTTTGTCTTCAATATAGTTGATACTGATGAGCATAATTCCCAACAATCCTCCCCTAAGCTTATGATTTCTCTCCAAATCACTAAGTTTGGCGAATTATCTCTCATCCTTGATGATGTGTAGATTCTTCGAAACATCTTACTTCTTCCTTAATTCACTGTCAGCCTTTAAACATTGATTATATATCATCTGCAGCAGATCTTCAATAACTTGAGTCCTTTCCCAACATCTTAGTTTCACTGATAGCATTATTGTGAGAATTCCAGAGCTGAGAGGGTATTCTTTTTCTGCTAACATGAATACATCAACTCCATCCTGAGTAGAAACATGATGAACATCACAGCGTTCATAGAACTTCCATAATGTGTTCATGTTGTGGGCTTCAAACTTCCAATATCTGTCACTTGGATCAGGCTCATATAATCTTTGGAAATGAACCCACAACTCCTTTGCTTTAATATCTTCAAGACCACCTGATTTAGACTTTTCATTAACCATTTTCCACAATGTGTCTAAGTCTTCTCTATCACATGATCTGATAACTTCTTCAAACTGAGTAAAATAAGTTGTTTGTCCACCTACTCTTATGATCTTCCAGCTTGATCCAAATTCATCAGTATGAATTTCCCAATCAGTTATAGGATGTTTAGTTTGAAGAGGTTCTACATAAAAATCTTCAAGTTCTGAATCAATTGTTATCATACCTCCAAGTTGATCTTCAGTGAGACTCTCTTGTTGTTTTTGAGGTTGATCTTTAGCAGGCTTTTGCTTCTTTGAGGACCTGAGATATCTTGTCTTTTCTTCTTCAGAATCCATAGGAATAAAAGCTTTATTTCTTCTGAAAGCTATGTAGTATAGGACTTGTATTTCTTCATAGCTTTTGCCTTTGAGCTGAGCCATCTTCCATCCAGCTTGCATACATAAAAACTTCTTCATTCCAGCTATGACTTGACTTTGAGAATGTTTCCTTGGTCTCTTTTGTCCTTTCTTAATAGAACTGATCATGTCATCCAATGCTCGATCATTCTTCATTATAATGTAGTCTGCCAATTGAGCTAATCTTTGTTCTTTTGTGAGGGATAAATCAGCAATGAGTTAAATTGCTTTGGCTTTGACTTCAGGATCATTGTTGATCATGTACTCAATTTCTTCTTCACTTGGTTGATAATCCAAAATAGGATCATTCACCATCTGAATATTCTGTAGTCTTTGAGTTTCCATGAAGCTTGCAACAAATCTCTCATATTCTTGAAGCTTTCTTGCTAATTCTGCATCATGATCAATTTGTGCAGCTTCCCTGACTTTCACCTTCTTTAAAGGTTGAGTTTCCTCTGCTTCTTCCATAGGAGCTTTTCCTTTAGCTTTCCTCTTCCTTTCATAGACAACATCAACATTTTCTTCTATTTGAATGAAAGCAGTACCTTCTTCCATTTGAACTTCTTTAGCTGTTAGAGAAGCAATATCTTCTTGAACTTTTGATTGTTGTTGTTGAATTCCTTCATCAGTACCTTGATTACCCTCATTAAAACCTTCTTTTGTGAAATCCAATCTCCTCCCCTCAGTTTGTGCATCAGTTTTCCTCCCCTGTTTGGAGGAATCTTCATCATCATCACCATTGGAGTCATGAGCAGTAGAAGTTGAACAAGAATCTACAATCTTTGTCTTTCTTTTGGCTTTGAGCAACTTCACTTCATCTTCAAGTTTCTTGATCATTTTCATCATTTTAGAGTGAACCTTCTTGTAATGCTCCTTAGATTTAGTCAAATCTTCCTCCAATGTAGCTACCTGTTTGGTTAGCTTGGTACAAAGTTCCATCAATTCCACAAAGTTAGAACTGCCCTCAGTACTTCCAACTGTGTTACCTGTTGGGAGAGGTGCATCATAGGACATTGGTTCAGATTCTTCTCTAGTTGTACTAGAAAATACTCCTGCACCACCACCACTTGTACCTAAGCCAAAAGGTTCAGACACATTGAGTGTTGAAGTAGGAGGAGTTGGATGTTTTGACCTCCTCCTATATATCCTAGTGAGAGCTGGTGTGTGAGATATGGAAGGAACCACAATGGGTATGATTTGAGGATTAGTTGGGTTTACTGACCCAACACACTGTACTTGTGTTAGAAAAGAAAGCATAGCATCTGATAAAGGTCTTTCTTCCCTATTCCACCCTTGTGTACTCATAGTCATGTTTTGGAAAACCTTTTGTTGCATACAAGGAGTGGCAATAGTTCTGGTATGAGGAAGTAAGATGCTTTGTTTTGCTTTTAAATTCAGTTGAACAAACCTTGGGTACATTAAAAACTTATTTGGAGAATCTGCATTCTTCACCATATAGTCAAAATTTAATTTTGAAAAATTGTATTTTTCATGCTTTGAAAAACACACAAGAGAAGTAGCAATATTACTACTGAACTGCTCCCATGATGATCTTTTGGGACTCAAATAGTGAAGAAGATTATGAATTAAAAATCTCCATTGGGGTGAAAAACATCCTTTATTAAAAGTCACTCTACCATTTGATGTATCATACCCCAAATTTGAAATAGCAATTAAAATGTCTTTGTTGGCCATTGATATGGTACCATTAGAGTCATCCAAGCGAAGATGTCTCCTCAAGGACTTCTCAGTAACATAAATTGTTTGGCAATCAACAGTTGCACTGAGTGCAGGTATTGGTGTATCCTCATCATCATCCTCAAGTGTTATGGCTTTAGCAGTAAGCCAAAACTGATTGAGTTGTGGGGAATAGAGAGTAGGACTTACAGTTAAGGCATATTTGATGTAGGAGTTGTTGAGATAATCAGTTATCTTCTAGAACTTATGTCCATCCTTCTCTTCTGTTTTCTCCAAAAAGGCCACTTCATTATGTTGGTCAACAAATCTTAGTACAACCATTGAAAATTGATAAAAGAAGGATACGAGTGAATGGATGTATGTGAATTGAAGATTGAAGATATCCAATTGGGATTTTATAATGATACTGCTAGGGTTTGAGAAACTTACGCAAGAGAGAAAGATCTTATGGAAAGTAAATAATATGAAATTTTAGAAAGAAGATAATTTCTCTTGTTAAATTAACCCTATAAGTATGGTAACAAAATGGTTTTACCCAACGGCTAGAATTAAAAATCAGTTACTGACACAACAGTTGTCACGGCTATAACATCAGTACAACATTACACTACCAGTACTAACTTTGCACTATCAGTACAAACTTTTCCCAAAAATTTTCCAAGAGCAGTCAGAATATAAAACAAGTAAATACCCTGCTCAAACATAGTTTTTAGCAAACTAGCAACTATCAACGGATTTGACATGTCTTTACCATTAGGCGTTTGCTATGGACTAGCCAACTCTTCACAGTAAGATATGGTAAGTTGATAACCATATAGTTTTTGGTAAACTATCAACCATAAACGGATTTTTTAAGTCTTTACCAAGAGCCGTTTGCTTTGGACTAGTTGGTTCTTATGTAGGTGAGACATGGTGAACCAATAACCATTTGTTGTGTGGTCTTGCAACACATATGTCAATCCAAAGCACACCATATCCAATGCAAGTAAAAACATCTTAGATTACCTGCAAGTGTTAGTCTAAAGCCAAGAAAAACATAGTATTTTTCATTTGTAATAATTAAGTGCAAGACTAACAACACATAATGACTAAAACATTTAAGCTTTTGGAGCCCAAGCCATAACAGACTTGACTTTACCTTTTTCATCAACAAAATTATGTTTCTTTAAGGTCATTGATGCTTTGTCACCTGTGATTGGTCTCCAAACCCATTGATTTGTAGCTTTCATACAATTTCCCATATTTCCCTTGACAGCTTGTTTTTGCTTACAGTTTCAGCTTTTGGCCTAACAGTTGGAACTGTTGGCTGAGCAGTTGGAACCTTACGCACCCATTTTTGATTTTTCCTAGATTTATTCTTGAAAAAGGGCATATTAACTGTTTGTGCTTTATAATTTAGACTTCTTGGTCTTGCACATGAAACAGTTGGATAGTTATAAACAATCCTGTTTGGTCTAGTAGTAGAAAGTGGTTTAACTCCAGACCTAAGCATGACTGCTCTAGGTACCATTTAAACATTAGAATGAGTTTGATTTGTAAAATGATTGTTCACTCTAACTTGGTTATTCCCATTTACCCTTGTATTCCCTGAATTCACCCTTTTCCAAGGGTTGTTGTCACAATAAGCAGCAAAATGGTCAAAGCTTCCACATGCAAAACATGTCTTGTTTTGCATCACAAAATCACCACCTAGTTGTTGGGACTTCATATAATTCCAATTTTTTTTTTTATTTCCCCTAGGTACTGATCTATACATCTCAGCATATCTAACATTGTTCCTAACTGGTTTCTTATATTCTTGTTTAACCACCCTAGGAACATGTTTAACTTCTACCTTAACCTCTGTCTTAGCTTCAGGCTTAGTCTCTGGCTTAATTCAGGCTTAAACTCAGGCACAAACTTAACAAAATTTGTCTCATTTGTACTTTTAGGTATCTCATTAGCTTGATTTTCACAATTGTTTTCTTGTGCCTTAGGACCATAAGGTGAAAATTCAGGTTCCTTAAACTCATCTAGACCAATGTGAGCTAGGTCAATACCTGGTGGCACAAACATACCTCTATGGGGAGGTGCAACAGAGTTATATCCTAAACCTGATTTTGCTTTGTGCACTAATTAAGACTCAATTATCTTTTGAAAACCCTTAGAAGTATACCCAAGTGTTTCAACACTTAATTGTATATTTTCTTTTTGTTTACTAAGTTGTTCAATCTCATCTTTAAGCATACTTATCACAGCATCCCTATTCTCTAAGTCTCTTCTTAATCCAGCAATATCATCAGTAAAGACAGCTTCTTGTTGTCTATAAAAAACAAGTTGTTCTTCTAAGACAGCTAATCATCTTTTATGATTTTGCAAATTATAATTAGTGTCATTAAGCTCTACTCTTTGACTATGAAATTTAGCCTTAAGTATTTCTAATTCTTTTAAAGCTGAGCAAGACTTAGAACAACCATTAACATATACCTCAGAGTCAGAGAATGCCATAAGTGCAATCTCAGCATTGGCTTCTTCTTCTTCCATAAAGCTCCAATGAAAAGCAGCACCATCAATGGCTAACATAGCCTTAGTAGAAGGCTCTTGCACAATTACTTCCTTTAGATTGCTCTTCTTGTAGCCATCTTTGCCTTGTTGTCTTGGACTTCTGCATTCTCTAGCAAAATGCCCTCTCTTTCCACAGTTGTAGCATTCAACCTTTAATTTGTCATAACCAGCAACATCTCCTGAATTAAGGACAATCTTCTTACCAGTTCTTCGATAGTACTTCTTTGCTCCTATGCTTATCAAAGCTAACTGCCACTTTATGTCCATTGCTTCAAGATCATCATCATGGATTTGAAGCAAGTCTTCATTGTATACATTGGCATCATCAGCTTTGCTTGCTACAAAGGCATAAATGGTGTCATCACTTAAGCCAGCCCTACTGGTTTGTCAACCAGTTGTACTAACTTTAGTGCTAATAGTGCTAACTCTAGGATTAGCAGTAAAAACATATGTGCCATCATCCTCTTCATCAGAATTGTCATCATTGGCATATGATAAGAATGCCATGTTCCCTGATCCTGAGCTTGTGCCTCCTGTCTTTCTAACTTTAGGTTCTGCAATCTTTAGGTTGTTGTACAAGTCATTAAGTGTCATCTTTTCAAGTTCAGGCTTGTGTAAGTAAACAACCACATAAGTTTGCCAATCAGCAGGCAAGCTATTTAGAAATTTCATGTTTAATTCTTCTTGAGGGATGGTAACCTTCAAGACCGCCAGTTGGCTAATGATCTTCTGCAACCTGCTAAAAACATGATTTAGAGATTCATTGCTTGTAGTAGTGAAGTTCTCATAGTTTTGCCTTTATAAGGTCTTCTGTGTTTTCTTGGTGGCTTCATTCCCACCAAATCTTTCAACGATGGCTTCAAAGAGTTCCTTGGCAGTTGCATAATTGCTGAAGTTCAACACTTGATCATTGGGCATGGCCATAAACAAGAGATGCTTGGCTTTAAGATCATTCCTCATTTTAGCCTTCTCATCATTTGTCACTGGCTCAGTATTCAGCTTAGTAGACTTAGAGCCATCTAGATTAGTGACTTCAGATGTATATGCTTTGAAAGTATCACCATTCTTGATGATGTCCCATAATGCATAATCTTGTACCATAAAATATTGCTCAATCCTGAGCCTCCAGAGGTCATACTCATTCTGCTTGAGTATGGGTAGTTTTGCAGTAGTGGAAGATGATTGAGTAGTTTCCATGTCTATTATCTTGACAGCAACAAGAAATTTAATCTTCTGGATCTTCTAAATCAAAGTATCAGAAACCTGGCTCTGATACCACTTGTGAAGGATCTAAACACACACACCTTGTGTTAGATAGATACTTTGAGTAATGTTAACTAGCAAGCGGAATTCACTAGTAAACACCTTAGAAGATGTGTATAAGAATGGGTAAAAGGTCAAAAGACCCGGTAAATATATTACTCCAAAAAGCGTTTAAGTACAAATGATATGGGTGAGTCCCATATCTCAACCTATTACATAGGCGAAAAGCTTACATAACAAGATACTTCCTATTTTCAAAAAAGAAAACAAACCACTACTCAAATGATAACAAAAGACAATGACGAAAAAAAAATTACTTCCTAAGACCTTGAAGCTTAGTGCCATACATGGCATTAAACGCATCCAAATTCCCTGGAAGATCATAAACCTGCTGCGCATAGTCAATGTAGTCATATCCATCATAGTCGTATTCATGCTCGTGGCCACCACCAAATAGATTAACAGACTCATCAAACGT
Organism: Artemisia argyi; assembly: GCA_030686995.1. Lineage (NCBI taxonomy): Eukaryota > Viridiplantae > Streptophyta > Magnoliopsida > Asterales > Asteraceae > Artemisia > Artemisia argyi. The sequence continues at coordinate 90,609,160 of CM060708.1, read as the reverse complement.
GTTAACAACCTCCTCATCATCACTATCAGACACAACGATCTCTCCCACCTTAGAAAATGGGTTACCCCTCTTAGTAGAAGAAGTAGACGGAGAAGAAAAAGCACTAGGCTTAGAAGTCCCAACCTGTTCCTTCTCTTTCAGATCACTCACAAGGGGTTCTTGTGATGTAGTAGCAGTCTTTAAAAACCCATCCTCTTTAGCTTCCAATTTACTTCCTGACGCTACTTCCAAAGTCACTTCCTTAGTAGGAATACCAAAATCATCAGTATCAGCCATATTAAGGGCATCAAATTGATTAGATGTAACAATATTCATTCCACTTGTACTAGGCATGTCAGCAGCCTTTTTCTTTTTGACATCCACTTTCTTAGGTTCAGGGGGAGGCTTTTTGGGTTGATAAATGAACTTCTTACCCACATCAGGTTTAGTAAACCCTCCTTGACCCATATTAGTTGAAACACTTTGGTTACCCTTCTTCTTGTTGCTGATAGTTTGGAAACCATCATTTCCACTCTTAGAAGGCTGATTAGGGGGTAAAACAGATTTTGGACATCCAACAAGAGTATGACCAAAGATCTTACATGTATCACATCGAGGTGGCCTCCAGTCATATTCCACCCGTATCTTTTCAATAGTCGACCCCGACCCATCAAGTAGGGGGATTTCAACAGTTAGGCTATCCCTAAGTACCTCATCCGACTTTACTTCAATCATGCATCTAGCAAAACTACTACGGCCCCATGATTCCTTGCACATTTGGCTAGTATAAGCATCAAGGCGTACCAATCAATGTGGCAAGGAGACTAAGACCATCATCAGAAAACATAGCAAGATGAAGATCATGGAATTTAACCCACACCGGGATGTTGTTCAAATCCTCTTTGAGTAAGTTGGTATTCAAAGTCCAAGGTTTAAGAATAATAGGAACGTTTCTAATTAACCAAGGACCATTTTCAAGGACATCCTCAAAACCTTTCTTTGAATTAAACTTAAAGAAAAAGAACCCCTTTGCATTCATCATAACCTTCTGTAAACCATACTTAGCCCACGTATTGCGTACATAGTAATCAACAACAGGAAAAATGTGTATAAGAATGTGTAAGTATAATGAACAAAGAATGAACAAAGTGCTTCAATATTATTAATAATACGAGTGATCAATAATTTCACTAGGGTTTACAACCTTGAAGCTTTCACTATTCGTATGCTAAAGTTTTCCCAAGAGATATATCAAAACCCTAATCTAGGATCTCCTTTTATAGACACAAGGAGTCCTTTACAAGTAAACAATATACGTATCAAACTATTACAATAAGATATTCACCATATCTTTTCTATTATTGCATTACACTTCTTTCCTATTCTGCAATAACAAGAGCAGTACAAACTATATATACTAATCAGTACTAACTGACTTTGTACTGTTAGTATATTCTTCAGAAGTAGGAACTTTGTCTTCAATATAGTTGATAGTGATGAGCATAATTCCCAACAAGACTTGAGTCGAGGAAGCTAGAAGTCAATCATGTAAATCTCAAGAAAAATCATAGACGAGAACTAGAGAAAAGATAAAGAGCGAAAAGAGTGTGCATCGTCTATAGTGATTGATTGACGTAAAAATCAATATTAATAATGGTTGTGGTAAGACCATTATTTTTTCAAATAATTTGCTTAAATCCAAAGAAGGATAAGCATTTAGACATAACGTCTAATTCTCAAAAAGCATATAGCACATATTAGCATACAAATATTATCTAGCATGCAAGCGAGTAACAATTAATCACATAGTTACGTAAGCATATAGCAAATACTTAAAAAGTAAGCATAATAGTTAAGGTTGTAAGAAAACGTACCTCGGCCGCTAGCTATCCTTAATTACACATTACCATAAAATGTGTTGTACGTGATGCAAGACTTGATAGTACTGACTTGAAGAATCAACCTTTTGATTAGTTTCACGCTTAAGGCACACGTTGTCTTCTCTATCGGTATCATTCCAAGACTCGTACATTGGTACATTAACTAGATTGCTTAAGTGATCCTTCTCGGCGACGTTACCTACATCAAAAACATTTGAACTAGTAGTACATGCATCTACTTCAACTAAGTGTTTTTCTAATAACTTATTTTCATCATCTTTGGCTTGAACATTCTCTTGATGAAAGTTTAAAATATTTTTCATATGGGTAAAAGGTCAACGACCCGGTAAATATATTACTCCAAAAAGCATTTAAGTACAACGGATATGGGTGAATCCCATATCTCAGCCTGTTATATAGGCGAAAAGCTTACATACAAGATACTTCCTATTTTCTAAACAAGAAAACAAAACCACTAACCACATGATAACAAAAGACTCAGATAAAAATATAAACTACTTCCTACGACCTTGGAGATTAAAGCCATACATGGCATTAAGAGCATCCAAATTCCGTGGAAGATCATAAATTTGCTTCAAATAATCATCATAGTCATCAAACTCATCTTCACGCTCATGACCACCACCAAAAAGATTTACTGATTTGTCGAACGTGTTAAGAACCTCATCATCATCACTATCAGAAACCACAACCTCACCCACCTTTGAAAATGGGTTAGCCCTCTTAGTGGAAGAGGTAGACGGAATAGGATGACCATCATCATCCAGAAGAGTAGCTTTCCCATCAATAAGTAGCTCTTCAAGCTTCCCAATTTTCTCAACTATAGGAGTAGAACCAACTTCCTTTGTTCCCATTGAATCACTCACAAGCGGTTCTTGTGATGCATTACCGTTTAACGACTCATCCTTATTAACTTCCATTGTACGAACATAATCTACATCCTTGTTGGTGTCAATAGTAGGAATACCAAAAGCATCGGTATCATCCATATTAAGAGCATCAAACTGGTTAGAAGTAGAAATCTTCGTTCCACTAGAACTAACCACATCAGAAGTCTTCTTCTTAGTGCCATCCACTTTCTTGGGTTCAGGAGGAGTCTTTTTGGGTTGATACTGAAACTGCTTACCCACAACAGGTTTAGTAAACCCTCCTTGACCCTGAATTCTAGGACCACCTTGCTTTCCTTTCTTCTTGTTATTGACAGTCTTGAAACCATCATTAACAGGCTGAACAGGAGGTATAACAACTTTAGGACAGTCAGTCAGAGTATGACCAAATATCTTACTCTTATTACATCGAGGTGGTTTCCACTCGTATTCACTTGGATCTTCTCAATAGACACACCCGACCCATCAAGTAAAGGTATCTCAATAGTGAGGCTATCCCTAAGCACCTCATCTGACTTTACTTCAATCATGCATCTAGCAAAACTACTACGGCCCCATGATTCCTTGGACATTTGGCTGGTATAGGCATCTAACCGTTTGGGCGTACCAATCAATGTGGCAAGAAGACTAAGACCATCATCAGAAAACATAGTAAGAGGAACATCATGAAATTTAACCTACACCGGGATGTTAGTCAAATCCTATTTAAGTAAGTTGGTGTTCAATGTCTATGGTTTAGGAATAATAGGTACATTTCTAATCAACCAAGGACCGTTATCAAGAACATCATCAAAACCTTTCTTCGAAACGAACTTAAAGAAAAAGAACCCCTTTGCATTCATCATTACCTTCTGTATACCAAACTTAGCCCACGCATTGCGTACATAGTAATCAACAACAGGAAAAGCAAGTCGTTGGCCAAGGAAGTACCCATACAGAGTATTCTCAAACCTAGTGTTCACATCTTCAACCAATTTCATCGGTACAGAAAGATCCACACCGTTTTATTTCTTGCTACACTCCAGCCTATGAAAGCTAGACATGTATTTCTTAGGTTCATTAGAAGTAACACCAGCATATGATGTAGAATGTTGTTTCAAAGCATCCACACCAACCTATTTTTCATATGTCATTTGCCATTTGACATAAAATTTTTTTTTATCATAATCAATTTTCGGCAAAGCTTAATATATCAATATTTTTGCTTCAATGTATTGCAAAAGTTTCTTATGAAATTTTGATTTTCGAAATTTGCTTTCATTGGTTGAAAATCACCAATTGAAATGACATGCCAAAGATTATGATCAGTTAATTTCACATAACTTTTAAATTCAATTTTCCAAATGTCAAAATTTTCATTTTCGAAAAATGGTGGCTCATTCAAATAGCTCTCTTCTAGATATCTTTCAGACTCCATAGATCGATTCAAGTTTTAAAGTATAGTATACTCTAAAGATCTTGACAACCTTGCTCTGATACCAATTGTAGAAACTAGAAGGGGGGGGGGGTTGAATAGTTTTACCATTTCTTTTTACTTGCTAAAACATTTCGCCGTTTTTAGGTCCGGTTAATATTCTTTTGCAAACTTATTGAATTCTACTTGTTATGTGATATCTATTAAACTACAAATGAATGCAAACATGCAAATAATGTAAAGAGTAAAGGAAAGGGCATAACCAAAGAGACGCGGAGATTTATAGTTGTTCGGGATAAAGCTCATTCTTTGTCCTACTCCACTCCCCGAGTACCACACTCGAGAGTTATCAATCACTATATCAAGAGACTCCTTCAGGCGGAGTAATCCGTACACAAGCTTACACAAGGTTTAACGACACTAAGCGAAATGTCGAGTTCTAATCGTAGCTAGAACCAATCTACTCCAAGGCCCACATGGCCACACGAACAAGCACTCTTGTCCAACTTGGATCTTCACCCAATCCAAGCCTTCACACAAATGACATACTTGGATCTTCACCCAATCCAAGCCTTCACACGAGACACACTTAGATCATCACCCGATCTAAGCCTTCACACAAGACACACTTGGATCATCACCCGATTCAAGCCTTCACACAAGACACACTTGGATCATCACCCGATCCAAGCCTTCACATAAGACACACTTTGATCAACATCTGATCCAAGCCTTCACACAATGACTTAACTAAGTCCTAAACTACACACTAGGACATCACTCTCCTCACAACAAAGACATGAACTAATTTAGTCACAAGAATTCTTGGATCTTCATCTTCTTACAAGTTCACACATATAACTCCGTCCTTGACTCACACACAAGTCGGATGTATTTACAATATTTACAAGAATGAAATAGAGAAAAGACTAGAACCGCAACACTTGTTACGTTTGTGTGTGGACTCCTATAACAACTCGAATCTTCATCTACGTCGAGAGTTCTTCTCTTGCACTTTGCGGAAGAGGAAATCACTTATAAATATATACCGACATGTTATAGTGATCAAAGAAGAAAGAAAAATAAAACAGAAAGTTTTTGTGTGTGGAAGACTTGTTTTCTGAAAAGAAAAAGTTCAATATTTATAGACGCCAGGACAGAGACGGACGGTCCCGTAAATACCAGACGGTCCTTTATCACTAAGGGATCGCCGGCCACTTTAAGAGACCATCCCAACAGACGCTCCCATTTTTGTTCTGATGTGGTGAAACTTATCTGGTGAAAAATACAAAAATACTTTTGTGAAAATGTTTTGTCAAACTTAAAAATGTAAGTTTATGAGAAAATAAAATTCTTTGATCACTTAACTAATGACGGTATAAAGTTTGTTCATACCTGAAGTGACGTTGAAGTAGCTACGTTGAAGAAACGAGTTTCCTCGATTAAAAACTTATTAACCGTAACTTTACATAACATGTCTTTATATTTTTTGATTATCAAAACACAAGAAGATCGAATAATGCGAATAACCTTTTTGACATTATTTGTATGAACACAAACCATCATCAACAACCAAACCAAATATCCATTTTAATAACCCTATTAACAACCTAATACTGTAATCCAAAACAAGCACCCAAAAGACCCCATTTACCTACCCCCATCAAATACCCAAAATTCACTAATTATTTTCAGCCATTTTCTTAACATAACCTTCCTGCTTGCGAATACCATCATCAGCTTCACCATAAATCTTGATCAAACGAGCAAGTAGGTCGATGTGCCTGGCTTGGGTTTCTCTCAACGCATCCAAATTGTTGAGTGCCACACCACGCTCTCCCAAAGCTTCATTCTCGACAATCAACTCGCTACGCTTGATTATCAGCCTCTTTGGATGATCAATAGCAGCACAAATTAGGTTTTTAAAAAACCCTTCTTCTACAGCCTCTTGCCCAAACCATAATCCCATACGATCATGTAAGCGTGATAAATCAGCGACCTCCATAAGTTCATTCAACAATAGGAAATCTTCCATGGGGAAATGTGTGAGGAAAAGGTTGTGGTTTGGTTTATTGGTTCACGCGCAAAAGTAAATAGCATCTCAGGGAAGAGACGGTCAAGGGGTTTTATAGCCGTTTTTTCCCAGAGTTGGTCTCTGAATTTGTCTAGGTTGCCGTTGCCATACTTAAAATTCCCGCCCATTAATAAGTTACGTGTTCGCATTTTTTACATTGAGTTGACAAATTTAGGGACCAACGGTGTAATTTGTCAAAAACTAATCGCATCCCATTAAATCCTTACCCACCCTGTTGAAAGTCAAAGACACATAATAATTACTCAGAAACCTAAAACACCGCCAAACACACACACACATACATAAAGTGAAGCGAAATAACAAAAAAGGTACTATTGCTTTCATACAAATCATATCCAAACACAGGTCATAAGTATTGTGTGATTTTTTGTTACCACATTTGACTCCCAAGTAGCATCGGCAAATTTGTCTTTAGAAAAGGTCACTAACCATTTTCAGTTTGACTTTCTAAAGTCAAACTTGACAATGCTAAATGGGAGTTTTTGAATAATGGTTTTGCAAGATTGACATTAGAAATTCAAACTTGCACATTCAAAATTGGATTTTTAATAATGGATTGACAAGTTTGACTTTAGTTAATTGGTTCTCGTGCCAAAAATAAATAGAGTATCAGGGAAGATATGCTCAAGTTGCATAGTAAAATTCACAGTTAGTCCCTAACTATCACTCTTGAGTAGGATTAACTAATGTGTAGTCATAAAAGTAAGTTGCCTTGAATATCTAACTAAAATCGTGCATTGACCGAGACCAAACGGGTCAAGGGATGCAATCGGCCTAAAAAACCAATGTTTTGGACGTATGGCGACGATTTTCCTAAGTTTGGGGCCCTGCGACACTTTTGGGAATGTTTAGGGACCAACGATGTATTTTTGTTTAGTATATAACTATGTAAAACTATTGCAACAAATTTGTTCATTTAACGCTTTAGTTGCACACGGTGCTCATCTGCATTATTAAAATTATCTAAAAGTGAATCTAAACTAGAATATAAATGTAACATAAAAATAATTAAAGTCATAAAACATTTAATATGAATGAATCAATTTAATCGATTAAACCTACAATTCAAACTGTTCGTAATGACATTAATGTAAGGTAACAAGTAACAAATAATTAAATTATTAATGCTAATTAGTAAGTTCTCAAACAAATTTAAATATAAAGAATTAAATACGTAACTGACCTTGTCGATTTGTTCATAAATAGAAGTGTCTCGCCTCGTCATTTTGATCATCAAATCAGGTTGGTTTGTGGATATTTGGAAGGATGCAGAGACGGGGCCGGTGGCGGGTGCTCGGCCACCCCCAACCGACCCAACTAGAGCAGAGAGAAAAAGGGAAAGTGAAGAAGAAGATAGAAATGAGTGAACAGAGAGAAAATAAAAAGTGAGTGGTTAATAGTCATTATAACTAGTTTGACTTTTTATTTTAGTGTATAATTTATTTTATATTTAAAGCATAACTCTTTTATATTGTTTTCTCAATTACCGTATATCGTTTTTAACTTTTTTCGTTTTTCAATTATTTATGTTTTTCTAGTTGTATTGACTATTGACTAATATATAAATATCAATAAAAACTTTTGTCTATCTTCTATATCACTCGAAAAGAAGAAATGATGGTTAATTTGTTTTTGCACTATCCACGACATTTGTTATTGTCATTTTCTTGTTTTCTTCATTCTTTCAACTTTTCGGGTAATTAGTATTTCAATCATTTCGTATATTTTATGCATTCTATGGTTCACACGATTAAGAAACAGATTGAGTATTTGAGGAGGAATTGTTTAAAAAGAATTGAAAGATAGATTAAGAATTTAGCAAATCTGGATGCCTAGTTAGTTTAGAGAGTGTGTGTGTAAAATTCGTTGATTTGATAACAATTGACAATTTTATTGATGATTTAAATTCTTGTACATCAACTTAAAAACGTAATTGTAATTTCATATGTGTTGTAAATTGATCGAGATGGTTGAACTATTGAACCGGTAGGTGGTCTTCTGCCTTCTTTGCCCAGTTCATGGAATTGCATTTTCTAAGATCATCAACATAAGTCCACATATGCTTCCGCGGGTACGTGGGGCTAGAGCCACGAATGAGCAATTCCTCAATTAAGTAGTATGTCATGAGCTTCTTAAACATTTCCTTCAGCTCATCATCCTTGTCATGCCCCCAAAATACCTGTTTTCAGCAGTGGAATGGAATACCTGGGGCGTGACTGTCCATAGCAACACAGTTACAGTTATATTGAACGACCTAAAGTGTCGTTTAGAAAATACATCGTTTGATCAATAAAACATCCAGAGTTTACAAACATAGGTCCCAAAAAGTTGTTGCAAGTTTATGAAAAACAAGTTCAATCCAGATCAAACGTTTCATAAGTGCAGGAAATATATATATGTGAGACGCGTCGACTCCGCGACTCCATGAAGGTCCAAATGCATGCAAGCAGGAGCTACCTTAATAATCCTAAAAATACATTGCTAAAACGTCAACGGGAATGTTGGTGAATTCCATAGGTTTGTAAGTTAAATCGTATGTACATTAGCCACAAGTATAAAGTAAGGTGACAAGATGTCAAAATAATGCTACATTGGCTCTTAAGCTCATGACCCCGAAGCTAGACATAATATTGTATTGGCCCCAAAGGAGTGTTTACCAGACACTCAAATAGATTAGACATGAAATGCATCCGTTTTCCCATTGGAGCAACCCAAACACGGATGGAGGAGTCACCCTCAATAGATCTATTCACTCACTCTCGCTTGGCAATATAATTAATGGTCCATGATAATAAAGGGGACTTAACTTGGTAGTAAGGCAACTTAAGCAATGTATGGAATTTAATACTTGGACATGTACAAAAATAATTGATGCAATGTATTCTCCCCTGTGGGATTTGAAATCAAAATATTGAATTAAAACGGGGCTATGAAAACTCACCTGTAGTGATAGTACAATGTGGTGAAATGATCGGGACAACAAGGCGCGAACACTAGCCGCAACCTAAATGAATGAATATGATCTACTTTAGATCATGAAATGATGTAGTGAATGTTCATGCACATGATACCTATACCACTCGTAACTTGAAAATACTAGTTATTGTCAAAGAAAAGTATTTTCCATACTTAGGAAAAATAAGTCTAACTAGACTTATAAAAACTAGTCGTAATATATCATATATAAAATGTTAGTGTTTTATTCATCGTTTTGAAAACCTTAAAATAACGTCAATTAGTCGTATAAATAAGCTTTGGGTTATACGTACTTCATTGGTTAAGAATATAGCTCTTTAACAATATATCTACAAAATATAGTATTTAGTACGTAGTTTATTATTTCTATTAGTGACTACTAATATAAATATAGTTTTGACGATATTGAAACGTGTATATCTTTGTCGTTTTAAGTTCATTTTCCTCGTTCTTTATATCCACAGATTCGTCTTAACATGTATTAATATATTTTTCATAGTTCGGCTCCTTTAGGTTATGTCTAATGCCTCTCTTTGTCCGTCAAAAATCGTCCAACAGCACCTTAAATTTTCAGAAAATAGTTTTCGTCGTTAAACTTGAAAAAATCATATCTCCTTCGCTATAAGCTCGTTTTAATCCGTTCTTTCGCCCACGGCTTCGTTTTTGAAAGTATTTTCTAAATCTTTGATCAAAAATTACCCCTGAGTCTCTGGGTTTTCTGGGTTTGGCGTTTTGGGACAGTAGGTTTGTATATATGTTTAAAAATCAATTATAGGGTTTCAAACTAATTTCAACTTCAACCAAATCACTTTCAATCACCACAAATCTAGTCTAATCTTACCATACACCTTCTTAGGGTGTCATGGGTTCCCAAAAATCATCCACCAAGTTAATCTACCAAGGATCTACCTATTATCCATTTCTTTGGCTTAAAAGATGTAAAAGTTTAAATAGAGTGGTATAATCTAACATATGCATGTAGATCTTGTATAAAAATTATATGAACATAATTAGAACTTGGTAAAATTATGAAAATGAGTTTGACATACTTACTTTGAAGGATTAGTGAGTTTTGAGGATAAAAACCTAATAAACCTTGAGTTTATATTTCAAAACCCTAACAAGGATCACTAATTGAGCTTGATTAACACTAGTTCTTGAAAAATCAATGGAGATGGCTTCTTGTTCCTTGTTTAGCCGAGCACACCAAGAAGAAAAAGAGAGGAAATATTGCTAGTTGTTTAAAAGTGTGAAGTGAAAATGAGATGTGTTTTAGATATTTACATGGGGTGTTTAGACAATAGTTAGGTGAGTAATAAATGGGTGTTGGTGAAATAAGCACATGAGGCCTAGGAGAGGGGGGGGGGGCTTGGGCTGGCCACCAAAGGAGGGAAAAGGGGGATAGTGTTTCTTGATTTAATTAGAAGAAAGTGTAGTTTTTAGTGGTCATTAGCTAGTTTTAGTTATAATCGGGTACCGGGTTTGCTAGAAATAAATTTTAACAAAGTTAACTGGGACATAATAAAGTCATAAAAGTTGTAAAAATATGTTGGGTACAAGTATTGAGTGTTTGGGTGATTATTGTTTAGTTTTTAAGAAAACCGTCGTAATTATATTAAACGTATGATATAATTTAAATAAATTTCCAAAATACCGGGTAAATGAATTTTATAATATTGGTGATGTTGTAAGAGATGTAAAAATATATCGGGACCTTTGTGGGGAGTGTCGGATGTGTTAATCACATTTATTGATCGGGTGTTATCGTTTAAAAAATAAACATACGTAAAACGTCAAATATACCAAAAATATAGATTTGAATATCCTATGAGTGGAATAGTATGCAAATGCTATTATGATGATATGTAGACTATTTCTAGTCCGTATGAAGTGTCCCTATTAATGATTCTTGAATTCGCAGCTTAACCTGATGGGTTACGCGAATGTAAATATCCGTAAACTAAATTTACAATGAAATGAGTGATGCACATGAATAGTGTTTTCCCTCCGGAAATGAATAGTGTCATGTGAATAGTGAAATTTTTGAACGTTTCTCGGAATCTCAAACTGACTCCAAAAATGATGAATAGTAAAATGATGAATAGTTATCGGTGAATAGTAACTTCCAATATGAAAAATGAAATTTTCGGCATATGAAAAGGGGTCTGAAATTACGAGTTGTGACAATCTTCCCCTCTACAAGCAACTTCGTCCTGAAGTTCAGTTTTGGTTGGTCTCTGAAGTATATTCGGTAAAAAGACGTGGATACTTGAGTTGCATTTGGTCTTCCCGTTCCCAAGTAAATTCGGGTCCTCTTCGAGAATTCCAGCGAACTTTCACGATAGGAATTCGACTTTGCTTCAACCGTTCGACCTCACGGTCCATGATTTCTACTGGTTCTCCTACAGGTTTAGGTTTGTCATTGGGTTGGATTCCTTTCTATGGAATCATGAGTCACTAATTTGAAAGTCATTTCTCGGGATTTGGAAAACGTGAAACATGATTGTGTAACCTACTGTTCTCTAACAAGGTTCAAGTCTGACGGCCACCAGGCTTACTCTGTCAGAAATATTAATTGGTCCAGTGTATATTGGGTTTAACTTCCCGAATTTTTCTGAAGGGTATCATGCCATTCCTAGGCAGAACTTTGAACATGACACTGCCACGAACTTGAAATTCTAAGGGTTTACAATTTATCAAATTTGTAACTGATTCTTGATTTGTAGGAAATTCCTGGTTATTCCATGAATGTCTATTAGATTAGCGAGTTGAGCTTTTTCCGAGTTTGGTCCATCAATAGATGGTCGGCATTTCCTGAGGTTTAAATGTGATATGGGTAGTATATGTTGCTGAACTCTGCCAGAACTCAAGTTTGTATGTCAGCTGGTCGATTCTAAAATGAATCTTAAATGGTCCAATATACTTAAGGTTCAATCTCTCGTGTTACCAAAGTTGTATCATGCCTCTCCAAGGCAAAGCTTTCAACTTAGTTCGTTCTCCCACTTGAATCTGGATGGTTTGCTGTTCAGGGATACCCAATCCGCATGATGTGCGTCATGCACCAACCTAACTTCTACCAGTTTCTCGTTACTTGTAACAGGTTCTTGACTTGCGAAATTTCCTTTGTGGTTTCATAGTTTAGTTCTAGATCAGTGAATTTAACTTTTCGATTTCGGTCTGTAAATGGGTAATTGGTACTTCGACCATAGAGTGCCTCAAATGGTGTAGTCTCTACGCTCGTGCGATAACTATCGTTGCAATCGAATCTGATTTATGATAAATGGTTAGTCCAACCATTTCTAGAGTCAATCGCTCACTCTCTGAGCATATCCTTCCTATGTTTGAATTGTCCTCTCGATCTGACCATTGGCCTGAGAATGATAGGCGGTGTTTACATCTAAATGGGGTTCCGAAGGAAATCTTAAAATGACTGCTAGAAGTCTGAGGTGATTCGATCACCTTTATCAGGAATAATTGAAACGGTTACAATGAATCTGGTGACTAATTCTACAACGTTATACTTTTCGAAAAGGGCGTTATACGAAGAAGATAGAATATGGGTAACACTTTGATTCCTTGTATTTTGGTCTAATGGATGCTACGACATGTGTCTTTCTTTTCCTATTGTGCTTGGTCTCCATTACTGACGTTTGTAATTGATCTATGGTGTCCCTCCTAATTTCCTTCATCACATATTCTAATATTCCTTATTGTCAAATCACAAAGCCCTAAATGCATAAGCGATGTAGTATGGTGATTTGTTTTCAAAATTTATCTCGTGGTTTTGAGTTTTTGGTCAAAATCTTTTTCTGAATAAACGAATTTAGAAAATGGAACAAATGGTTTACTAAATAATATCTTTCTTGATGGTTCAAAATTTCGTAGTTATGAAATATGACGCGGTTTTCAAACATGTTGTGAGTAGGACTGTTTACCAAGATTTGATGTTTAAATATTTCTCATTGTACAATGGTTCTGCTAAATATTGGCTAAAAAGGATCGTATTTATTCAAAATAGGCAATTCAAAATTATTTTCTACGAGATATGTGATTTGTATAAACACAATTTTGAAATCAACTTCATTTAAAAGTAAAAATACTAACAAGGAAAAAATAGTAGGATAGGTAATGTTCGCATAAATGCATAGATGTCTAACGTTCGGTTCCTGATATTGGAAGATGCCTATTGGCGATTATCTGGTCAAAACTACAAGCCTAGGTATTCAACCAACTTAAGTCCTGAAATGGTTTATCGTTGAAATTGTCATCATGTTTGGCAGAATGAGGGTGTCCATTAATACTATGTCGATGAATGTCTATTTTATTTCCACATGAAGCTGGGGAGATATGCTTGGGTCTGATGCCTCTCTTGATGTATAGGTGAGGTTATCTAGAATTTCTTGAGGACACAACGCTTTAGGGGAATCTATATCGATATCCTTAATTTGAATCAGTTATTCTTTGCGAAAACTCACTGCAGGGAAGTTTGCGTATGGATGAGGCCATGTTTAATTGGAATGCTTTACAGGATCGGTTAAGAGGCTTGGTTTATTTCTATAGTGTTGCTTAGCGTACCTTCATAGTGTGTTCGATCCTGTAACTCAATCTATCTAGTACTTTTGAATGATAGAGCTGGACAAATAGGTCGGAGATGATGGTTCGGATGGTCTCGTGGTATCTTAGAATTGTTATTGAGTTATAAATTGTCTCACTGTATACTTCTAGTCTAGGTTAGTAATTCTGTAATCCTTTTATTGCTTTTCTTGTATCGGGGAATCCTCCTTGTAATTGATTTGGAAGTCTCTCCTAGAGAAGTCAATGGAAAAATCCGACTTAATGGCTACATGAGTGACAGGTGGGGTAAGTATCCAGGGAGGGTTTGTCAAAAAGAGATGTCTATGAAAGAGTTTATTTGTTTAAAATGCTTTTGGATGAAGATTGTTATTAATAATTCTAAAAATTAAAAAAAAAAAAAAAAAAAAAAAAAAAAAAAAAAAAAAAAAAAAAAAATCATGGCATAATCCTTCCTGAATTATACATAGGTGATCAGGCTATGTTTAATTTAGGACCAATGATGCGATGCTTGATTTAGTCAAAATAGCATTACTTTTCTCAAAAGTTTTAGATGGTGTTCAACGTGTTGTTATGAAAAATGGTATCCTATATATTTCCTTTCAAGGTAACATGAAAATGGTTTCGCATAATAATAGTAAATACTTGACGTAGTGACGGAAAAATCAATTTATAGGGTGGTAATAAAATAGTTTCTTTTAATAATTCCATAAAAAAATTTCCCCATATGGTAGTAAAATAGTTTGAAGTAAAATTCGTTGAATGGTTTATTGGATACATGGGTGAATCTTATGGAATGGTAATAGTCTACTAATCCGTCAAAAACGAAATCGTCCTAATCTCTCATAAAATAGGGACATAATGTTGCGGAATGATTGAAAATTTAGCAATTGGAATTGAAAATAGAATAAACGAAGGTTACGATTATCACAGAGGTAACAAAAGATAGTCATTACATTAGCTAGGAAAGTGTTTAATACTACTAGGTTACATCAACGAACTTATGGAAAGTACCAAAAGAAAAGTCCAACCCTAGAGGGCGTCAACTATGGTTTATATATTTAAAACATGAACTTCTTCATCCAACTCTGGTTTCCCAACTTCGGGCAATCAATCCTGAAGTGTCCCATTAATCCACACTCACGGCAGGTCACCGTGAGTTTCTGATGCTTTGCAAGGGTGGGAGCCTTGCAATCCTTGGCTTCGTGTCCGACCTTTTGGCAGTTTTTACATTGAGGGGGGCAAGATCCTTTGTGATGAAACTGACACTTGTTGCACTCGGGTAATTTACCAACATACCTTTTCTTTTGGCTTGACCCAGCAGCAAAGGTTTCCACCACTTTTTGTATCTTGTATGATTGTTGGGTAACATTAGCATCCTGATTACCGACCCACCTTCTCTTGTTGCTACTATTGCCTCCTAAGATCTTGGTGTGAGCTATGCGTTCCTTTGCTTCGATCGCCATTCTGATAGCTTTAGGCATGGTATCGGGTTCTAATGAAGTGACCAACATACGAATTTCAGGAGAAAGTCCTTCGATGTACCTTTCAAGTTTCTTGCTTTTCGGTTCATCCATTGCAGAGCCTAGTCGTGCTAAATCATAGAAATAAGCAGTGTATTTGACAACATCATCTCCTACCATGGTAAGGTTTAGTGTTTCCTGTTCAATTGCTTGTAATTCGCTTTTCAAACAAAATTTTAAACTCATCATCCTTTTTAGTTTCTCCCAAGAGTGTGAGTAAGCAGCATCCACTCCTACTACCTGAACATACTTAGTCCACCATTTCTGGGCATGATCCTGAAAAGTGCAAGTGGCGAACTTAACCTTGTCTTCCTTGTGGCAGTCGCCACATTGAAATATTGTTTCTATTTCTTCAAACCATTTAAGAAACTCCTTTGTGTCTATAGTTCTACTAAAGGAGGGGGGATTGCAACCCATAAATTCCACATGAGTAAGTTCCTTGGTAAGGGCGGTGGCTATGTTCTTGGCAATGAATTCTCCAACAGCGGCTTGCGTCATGCTTGGAGTGGTTTGCTTAAATCTATTTTCATCAAATCATAAGAGATCATGAGAATCTATAAGTAGTAAAAACCTTCATATTCACAACTCATGAATATAACACATGAAATTCTTGGTCTACATGGACCGATATCATAGATAGCACAACCATACCCATATGGTGGAGTCAACACTTGGTGATTCCGTTGTACACAATCAAAATACGACAAGTTTCTTTGAACTATGCCACACCTCCCGTGGCTAGGGTAATAGTAAAAGCTAGTAAAGATATAAGTCTAGTCTCGAGACTTCCTAGTGTCCCTCTGCGTGAAATCAGGTTTGTGGCATCATAAGGTCGAGATAGTCCTGAAGTGGGGTTTTGAGTTGTGCATCGATCAAGTCTTAGATAGTGTAGATTCTAAACCATTCTTGAGGAATCTGCGGATGTTCCTGTTGAGTCTGTGATCTTGGTAATATTCACAAGGTGTTATCTAATTCATGGCAAGTGGGAATGGAAAAAGGGAAATGACAATGGTGGTACTCTAAAGGATGAGATTAACATTGATGACGATGAGATCCTAGTAATGAGTTAGGAGACGATGGTCATAATAGTGAATGGAATACTACCCTCTTTCGCGCTATCCCGCGACATCTAAGAGGTAAAACTGAAGTACACACTATAGGTCGACAAATATTGTAATAAGTAGCTGATGGTGGTGGTAGTACCTGAGTAGTAAGCGCCCTACTAGTGAAGGAAAGAAGACATACTATCTTCCTTGCAATACGCATCCTAATAGGTCCATTAAGATCAACTCTGAATATTCTACCAAACGGCATTCTATGTATGGGCTGAATGATAGGACCTGTTTTCAGCAGTGGTGCTAATGGCGGCGTAAGTGTAACTGGTAGTACAATGGTAGTGAAAGATGACAAGGCATTTTCAATGTCGGAATCCGACGAAAGGATGACAGGGTGGGTATCCGAAAACATGCCACTTGTGAACCAGGTCAATATAATTATATATACGAATATGGGTACAATAACTCGCATAGTGTGTGCATGAAACAATATGTATAATAAATATGCACCTATGATGAAATGATGAGATGCTATGATGATGTGGTTATAGTCTAGGGTCCAAGATACATCTTAGTTCGCTATAACCTTAGCTCTGATGCCAATCTGTCACGCCCCCAAAATACCTGTTTTCAGCAGTGGAATGGAATACCTGGGGCGTGACTGTCCATAGCATCATAGTTACAGTTATATTGAACGACCTAAAGTGTCGTTTAGAAAATACATCGTTTGATCATTAAAACATCCAGAGTTTACAAACATAAGTCCCAAAAAGTTGTTGCAAGTTTATGAAAAACAAGTTCAATCCAGATCAAACGTTTCATAAGTGCAGGAAATATATATATGTGAGACGCGTCGACTCCGCGACTTCATGAAGGTCCAAATGCATGCAAGCAGGAGCTACCTTAATAATCCTAAAAATACATTGCTAAAACGTCAACACGAATGTTGGTGAATTCCATAGGTTTGTAAGTTAAATCGTATGTACACTAGCCACAAGTATAAAGTAAGGTGACAAGATGTCAAAATAATGCTACATTGGCTCTTAAGCTCATGACCCCGAAGCTAGACATAATATTGTATTGGCCCCAAAGGAGTGTTTACCAGACACTCAAATAGATTAGACATTAAATGCATCCGTTTTCCCGTTGGAGCAACCCAAACACGGATGGAGGAGTCACCCTCAATAGATCTATTCACTCACTCTCGCTTGGCAATATAATTAACGATCCATGATAATAAAGGGGACTTAACTTGGTAGTAAGGCAACTTAAGCAATGTATGGAATTTAATACTTGGACATGTACAAAAATAATTGATGCAATGTATTCTCCCCTGTGGGATTTGAAATCAAAATATTGAATTACAACGGGGCTATGAAAACTCACCTGTAGTGATAGTACAATGTGGTGAAATGATCGGGACAACAAGGCGTGAACACTAGCCGCAACCTAAATGAATGAATATGATCTACTTTAGATCATGAAATAATGTAGTGAATGTTCATGCACATGATACCTATACCACTCGTAACTTGAAAATACTAGTTATTGTCAAAGTAAAGTATTTTCCATACTTAGGAAAAATAAGTCTAACTAGACTTATAAAAACTAGTCGTAATATATCATATATAAAATGTTAGTGTTTTATTCATCGTTTTGAAAACCTTAAAATAACGTTAATTAGTCGTATAAATAAGCTTTGGGTCATACGTACTTCATTGGTTAAGAATATAGCTCTTTAACAATATATTTAGAAAATATAGTATTTAGTACGTAGTGTATTATTTCTATTAGTGACTACTAATATAAATATAGTTTTGACGATATTGAAACGTGTATATCTTTGTCGTTTTAAGTTCATTTTCCTCGTTCTTTATATCCACGGATTCGTCTTAACATGTATTAATATATTTTTGATAGTTCGGCTCCTTTAGGTTACGTCTAACGCCTCTCTTTGTC
Source organism: Artemisia argyi (assembly GCA_030686995.1). NCBI lineage: Eukaryota > Viridiplantae > Streptophyta > Magnoliopsida > Asterales > Asteraceae > Artemisia > Artemisia argyi. Next base: position 90,590,799 of record CM060708.1, on the reverse strand, counting down.
CGTCGAAAATCGTCCAACAGCACGTTAAATTTTCAGAAAATAGTTTTCGTCGTTAAACTTGAAAAAATCATATCTCCTTCGTTATAAGCTCGTTTTAATCCGTTCTTTCACCCACAGCTTCGTTTTTTAAAGTATTTTCTAAATCTGTGATCAAAAATTACCCCTGAGTCCCTGAGTTTTCTGGGTTTGGCGTTTTTGGGACAGTAGGTTTGTATATATGTTTAAAAATCAATTATAGGGTTTCAAACTAGTTTCAACTTCAACCAAATCACTTTCAATCACCACAAATCTAGTCTATTATTGCCATACACCTTCTTAGGGTGTCATGGGTTCCTCAAAATCTCCACCAAGTTAATCTACCAAGGATCTACCTATTATCCATTTCTTGGGCTTAAAAGATGTAAAAGTTTAAATAGAGTGGTATAAACTAACATATGCATGTAGATCTTGTATAAAAATTATATGAACATAATTAGAACTTGGTAAAATTATGAAAATGAGTTTGACATACGTACTTTGAAGGATTAGTGAGTTTTGAGAATAAAAACCTAATAAACCATGAGTTTATATTTCAAAACCCTAACAAGGATCACTAATTGAGCTTGATTAACACTAGTTCTTGAAAAATCAATGGAGATGGCTTCTTGTTCCTTGTTTAGCCGAGCACACCAAGAAGAAAAAGAGAGGAAATATTGCTAGTTGTTTGAAAGTGTTAAGTGAAAATGAGATGTGTTTTAGATATTTACTTGGGGTGTTTAGACAATAGTTAGGTGAGTAGTAAATGGGTGTTGGTGAAATAAGCACATGAGGGCCAGGAGGGGGGGGGGGGCTTGGGCCGGCCACCAAAGGAGGTAAAAGGGGGATAGTGTTTCTTGATTTAATTAGAAGAAAGTGTAGTTTTTAGTGGTCATTAGCTAGTTTTAGTTATAATCGGGTACCGGGTTTGCTACAAAACAAATTTTAACGAAGTTAACCGGGACATAATAAAGTCATAAAAGTTGTAAAAATATGTTGGGTACAAGTATTGAGTGTTTGGTGATTATTGTTTAGTTTTTACGAAAACCGTCGTAATTATATTAAAAGTATGATATAATTTAAATAAATTTCCGAAATACCGGGTAAATGAATTTTATAATATTGGTGACGTTGTAAGAGATGTAAAAAGATATCGGGACCTTTGTGGGGAGTGTCGGATGTGTTAATCACATCTATTAATCGCGTGTTATCGTTTAAAAAAATAAACATACGTAAAACGTCAAATATACCAAAAATATAGATTTGAATATCCTACGAGTGGAATAGTATGCAAATGCTATTATGATGATATGTAGACTATTTCTAGTCCGTATGAAGTGTCACTATTAATGATTCTTGAATTCGCAGCTTAACCTGATGGGTTACGCGAATGTAAATGTCCGTATACTAAATTTACGATGAAATGAGTGATGCACATGAATAGTGTTTTCCCTCCGGAAATGAATAGTGTCATGTGAATAGTGAAAATTTTGAACGCTTCTCGGAATCTCAAACTGACTCCAAAAATGATGAATAGTAAAATGATGAATAGTGATCGGTGAATAGTAACTTTCCAATATGAAAAATGAAATTTTCGACATATGAAAAGGGGTCTGAAATTACGAGTGGTGACAATCCTCCACAGGCATGTTTTCCAGAATTTGCTTTATATGTGCCGTGGTGATTTTATTATATCCAAGATTTTAACGAAAGTCTTTCTTAATCCTTTAAGAATATCGTCAGGAAATTTTACAGAAGTCTTGCATTGATCATCATAATCTTCAAAGCTCATCCTTGTATCTTCCATGTCAGTAACCTTGGTAATCTCTTTTGCACAAAAAGACATAAATGCATTTTTGTTCAGGTTTAAAACTTCACTTTCAGTATTATATGAATCGCATAAATGCTTAACAAGCATTTGTGATGACTCTTTACTGCTTGTTACGGATGAAAGGCTTTTAAAGTGATCTAGTTAACAGTTACTGAGCAACAATTCTTGGTGGTTACTGATGAAAGGCTTTTAAAGTGATCTAGTTAACAGTTACTGAGCAACAATTCTTGGTGGGTCTTATTGCACTTTAAAAGCCTTTCATCAGTACCTAGCAGTAAAGAGTCATCACAAGTGCTTGTTAAGCATTTATGTGATTCATATAATACTAAAAGTGAAGTTTTAAACCTGAATAAAAACGCATCTATGTGTTTTTGTGCAAAAGAGATTGCCAGGGTTATTGGCATGGAAGATACAGGGATGAGCTTTGAAGCTTATGATGATCAATGCAAGACTTCTGTATAATTTCCTGATGATATTCTAAAAGGATTAAGAAATACTTTCGTTAAAAATCTTGGACATAATAAAATCACCACGGCATAGATAAAGCAAATTCTGGAAAACATGCCTGTGGAGGATGATGAGCAAAAGGAGCCGTTTAAGAAGCTCATGACATACTACTTAATTGAGCAAGTGCTCATTTGTAGCTCTAGCCCCACGAACCCGCGGAAGCATATGTAGACTTATGTTAATGATGTTAGAAAATGCAATTCTGTCAACTGGGCAAAGAAGACAAAAGACCACCTGCGTAACTAGGGATGCTTAGTATTAATTTTGTTACGGCTTCTATCCTTGGATTGTCTGTTCTTCTTATAACTGGATTTATGACATGGAAGGAGTGCTTAGGTGAAGCTGTTGCATGGGATAGCCTTACATGGTTCGCTGCACTCATTGCAATGGCTGGTTACCTAACAAATATGGTCTCATCTCCAAGTTCAGTGAAATGGTTATCAAGGTAAGTTAACTACCGAATCAATATTTGTACTAAATGCGGTGCGTTGGTGAGTGGGGCAATGATTTCAAATGTGTGGGTCAAAATGTGTCGAGTCATTTCTGCTGGCACTTTTTGGCCTTTTCCAAAAGTTTATAAATAAATAATGCACCATATGATTAAAAAAAACTCGGGCGTGGCAAACGAGACATGTATGAGGCTAAAACAAAACATGTAACTTTTTTGGCACGAGTCAAAACGAGCGGGATCAGTTGTAGACATGTAGTTGATGCAGAACACTTTCTATTCATTTTTAAGCTTTTTATAAACAATCAACGTGTCGAGAAAACTTCAATGTACTAAATTCTTTATAGAACGAATGAAACTAATCCTGGCATTCATTTTTTTTATTAAAACAAAAATCCAACTTTCATCTTCTTTTTTTTTTTTCCTTTTTTCAATTAAATAACAAACCGTTAATCGTTACGCGAAAAGAATCATACCATCACGACGAGAATTAAATCATCTTTCTATAGATGGGCACTTCTATAACTTTTGAAGGGCTTTTTTTTTTTTTTTACTTTTTTTGACTTTTTTTTGTAAGTGTTGAAATTTATGTCTGAAAAAGTCACATGTGATTCGTAATTTATAAAACATATGTGATTTTACACGTGATTGTTAACATATAAATCACAAGTGATTTTTCTAGATGCAAACTTTAACACTAAAACAAAACTCGGGAAAAAAAATCCGTAGGTGAAAGATAGAAAAATTCTCATCGCGATGGTGTATTGTTTTGTCGCTTAACAATTTACCCTTTGCAGGATATTTTATTTTCAAAAAAAAAGCAAAAAGTTATTATTATTATTATTATTATTATTATTATTATTATTATTATTATTATTATTATTATTATTATTATTATTATTATTATTATTATTATTATTATTATTATTATTATTATTTTTGTTGTTGTTGTTGTTATTATTATTATTATTATTATTATTATTATTATTATTATTATTATTATTATTTTGATGAAAAAAAATAGAAGGCTAGGATTAGTTTATTAGGTCTATAGAGAATATGGGGTCTATATTGAACTCAACTCTCAACATGTCATATATGATTATAACTTTCTATGAGTTTCGGTTACAAACAAAATTTTGAATAAATTAATTAGGTCTTATTCTTTAAAAATGTGTTTTTTTATATAAATTGTCTAGGCATGTACTTATGGAAAAAAAATTGTTTGTGCTCCTGTCAAATGTAATTTAAACAAAACAATTTATGAAAGATCTTTATGCGTCCGCAACATCATCGTCATCAGGCTGCGGGGCCTCATTGAGGTCCGAAATTTTGATCTTCTTAGCTATCTGGACCAGTTCTTCCATCTGTCGGCTGAAAGCAAAGGTCTCCTGGATCTCAGTGCTATTGGTGTCCCTTTTATCTTGTGTATGCCATCGAATATGGCCACAAAATGCCTTCTCGTGATGCATATTCCGTTTGCATATTAGACATATGACCTTACCGCTTACTGGGCATAAGCGAGTTCCTTTGGGACCCCGACCATCTCTACTAGTCCATTACGGCCTCATCGTCTACGCCAGCACCTGCATAACCGGCAGAGCCAATCACTGGCAAGTTTGCAACGGGTGGTACCAGTTGCGGTGGATCTTCTAGCAACCCGCTTACGCCTAGTAAGCGGAAGGTCACACATCTAATATGCAAACGAAATATGCATTACGAGAAGACCTTTTGTGGCCGTATTCGGTGGCACACACAAGATGAAAGGGACGTCAATAACACTAAGATCCAGGAGACCTTTGCTCTTAGCTAGCAGGCAGGTGGAAGAAGCGGTCTAGCTAAGAAGATCAAAATTTTGGACCTTAATGAGGCCCCGCACCCTGACGACAATGATGTTGCGGATGCTTAAAGATCTTTCATAAATTGTTTTGTTTAAATTACATTTGTTAGGAGCACAGACAATTTTTTTTCCATAAGTATGTGCCTAGACAATTAATAAAAAATAAGTGCATTTTTAAAGCATAAGACCTAATTAATTTATTCAAAAGTTTGTTTGTAACCAAAACTCATGAAAGTTATAATCATAAATGACACGTTGAGTTCAATATAGACCCCAAATTCTCTATAGACCCAATAAACATAGATCAAAGTGACCCATTCATAATTAAATCATAAATGGGTTGTTATTGTCGCCTCTACAGAAACTGCATTATAAAATTGAATAATCAGACTTCTAAATAAATCAAGTTACGAGTATAAGGTTGTATGCACTGACTTTTGACAACTTGCCTGACCTATTTGACCCATTCCATTTTTTGCTAGGATTTACAGTGCTTCCGATTTATTTGAGTTGTTAGGCATGAAATAGAATCCAAATAGACCAATTATATGTAGTTTTACAAAATGCCTAGCTTTATCCTACAAGTTCCAATCTCTTCTCTACCGCCTTATCATAAATCATCCTTTAATTATCAGATTAATGTGTTCATTCTCCAAATAACATCGCCTTCTGTGTGCAGTTTATTGGTGGGCTAGGTCTTCAATGGCAAGCGAGTTTTGCAAAGTGGCTTTTTGCAAACTTTGGACATTATTTAATGTATGTATATGTTATATATATTTTTGTTTGTTGGGGCGTTTTGTTCTCCTCTAAGAGAGCTTCGCAACAAGCTAAAGAATGTCCAAAATGGAGTAGAAATGAATGAGATATCGTGTCTCAAAGTGAGGCACAAAATCTGGAAAATAAAGCTATCCCACATCACCTAATAAAGGAAGTGGAGACTAGTTTATAAGGAAATCTTTGTATTGGCTTTCAAATTCCTTTAGGTGAGATATGCTCCCACTCCTAAGTGCGCCCGCGCAGGGGGTGGGGGTTGCAGAAAATGGGATTTCCGGGCCAAAATAGATTCGAAGCTTCTGAACTCATGCGAGCCCGCGCGACCTGCGGACACGAATGCAGCTCCGAAAGTTCGGATTTCCGGGCCAAAATAGGTTCGAAGCTTCTGAACTCATGCGACCCTGCGCGACCTGCGGACCCGAATGGAATCTTTTTGCTGCAGATTTCGTTTCCAATTTTGAGAGTTTCCAGATTTTTGTGAGATTTCATTTCCAATTTTAAGAGTTTCCAGATTTTTGTGTATCCATTTAATTATGGAAACTATGTGTACAAATCTTACAAAATCAATTTATTTAAATGGAAGATTATCAAATCGATTTTAAGAGTTTACAGATTTTTGTGAGATTTCGTTTCCAATTTTAAGATTTTCTAGATTTTTGTTTAACCATTTAATTGTGGATTTGTTTTAAACTGTGTGTACAAGCCTTATAGAATCAATTTATTTAAATGGAAGATTATCAAATCGTGTTTAATATTTTAACAGATTTGCAAATCTGTTTATTTTTTGGCTCATATTTTGTCTTTGTGACCAAGACAGGTTTAGCCTATAAAATAAACCTATGCTCATTCAGTTTTCGACACAGAAAAGCGTAGCTCTATTGCATCCGAATTCTAGCAATCTCTTCGATCAGAAACACTCAGCTTTCCGTGAATTTTCAGCCAAGTTTTGTTAGGTCCGGCTGTACAACAGCTTTGGACGTTGTACCCTGGGAACAGACGGAAAATCTGTTTTAAGGGAATCGTGTTTAACACGAGCCTCGTTCCGACCTTTACTGCTTTCTTTTATTTAATCGTTATTAGAGTTTGTCTTCTGCTTCTACTCCTTTCTGTCTGCTTTTAATTTTCTGTTATTTACTTTTCTATTATTTATTTATTGTAATCTGATTTAATTAATAAAAATGAACACCGTTTCCCACTGTTATCTTTCATCATTCTCGTTCTTCTGTACTTCTACTCCCACTACTTTTTCGCAAGTGGGGCTGCTCACATTGGTGCCATGTTTACCGCCTTCTTATCCGCCGCCAGTGCACTCGGAACACCACCACTATTTGCAGCCATGGTTCTAGCCTTTCTTTCCAACCTTATGGGTGGTCTAACCCACTACGGAATTGGATCAACCCCTGTATTCTCTGGAACCAACTATGTCCCTCTTGGTAAATGGTAGGGCTATGGTTTCATCATCTCCATGGTCAATATCATCATTTGGCTTGGAGTTGGCAGAGTCTGGTGGAAGTTCATTGGCTTGTGGTAGAAAATCAGAGGTATCAATTTATTATCACAACTCAATCACAAAAATCATAACATTCCTGACATCTAATGCGCTGTTAGCAAAATTTTAACCAAATCCTTTCGGTATCAAAACCGGTTGCAAGATTTTTTTCTCAGGACCCTTTCACCTTGTAAAACATACATACACCTTCTTAATCTTTCTCTCTGAACTGTTGATATCATGTAATCTTTCTACCTCAATCTTAACAGTGGTGTTTGGATTGCTATTTCTTAATTCCAAACAATAGTCTCTCGACTGTGCATATTGTCTTCTATGTCATGGTTGATCTTAGGAGGAGTAGTAAATGCACCACAATGGTTGATCTTCAGACAAAAAACAGTTGGAAATTTACCTAGTTACATTAAAAAAAAAACATGAGTTTACACAAGATTATTGATCAAAAAAATCAATTACGAATGGACAATCAAATATACTTACGATAATCATGATAGGGATCTGCTTTTGAACCCTTCTTACGAACCCTCCATTCACACAACAATGTTGAGTTATGGCTGATTTTACTTAGAAAAATCTAGGGTTTTTTTTCAATTGGGGATTTTTAGAGAGTTGGTGTGATAAGTTTGGGGATGAATTTTGTTTTGAATCGTTTAATTAAGTCAAACGTGATATATAACCCGGTTAAGACCCGCCAAACATGAAATGACATAATTAACCCTCACGTTTTTGTCACATGACCAAGTAAACGGTCAAACAAACGGAAAATTTGGTCAAGGGACCAAACCTGTTATGGGTCGCAACCACAGGGAGAGGATCCGTTAAAAAAGTATAGGGACCATTTCCGTTAAACCCGACTGACCACATGGACCATTTTGAAATTAACTCTTTATTTTATCAACGTGCTTTTCTATTTATGAGTTTCAAATGTCGGCCTCCGACTTGTTTCTACCAACGACTCCAACCAAACTTAAGCTTTTATTTATTTTTATTTTTTGTCTTATCAATGAGGAGAGCTTTTGTGTGCATGTGTATGCGTACGCGTATGCGTGTGGGTATAGGTAAATGATGAGGGAAATTATGAAAGGTTGAGTTGCGAGTGAGAAACAGAGAGGGAATAATGTGATGTTGATGTGGAATTAAGTGAGTGTTGTTGTAAGTATGGCGAGAGTCTTAATTTTCTACTAAGAACAAACCATGATATCATCATATAATAATCGTACATATGTGAATATGAAGTGTCCAACCTGCATAGCTCACTTTAACACCATATATGTCCTAGGACTTAACAATTGGACAAAGAGTTTCAAACAATAAAATCGCAGATGTGAATGCCAATATGGTGATTGATAAAATGCCCAATAAAGCTGAAAGAATTGTATTATTAAGTTTATAGAACAGTTACCATTGACATAAAAATGATTTTGCCAATTGTGACAATGAACGAGTACCCATGAACCAAAAACACGTTTACATTCAAAAAATCCATAGTCCTTCGGTGTCCACAATCACACAAATCGATGTTGCCAGCTAGCACCATCTCCCCCACCCTCCTCAGTTCTACCATCAAATGCTACTTCAACCGGAAAACTTTACCACCCGGAATAGTTGTTTTTCAGAAACTATTTCCTGCCCGCGCTAGGCACGAGTACCCTACTAGTACGCCAGATTTGTTTAATATGTGAGACCAATAAGACATGTAATACAACATATGCAACCTGATAACTGAGCTGTACACTACACATAGTATCATTTAAAAAATTAACCCTCGGGCTCTTTAAATTCTATAAAATGATTGAGAACTACATCAAACTTAGCATTTACAATAAACCAACCAGCGCTTCAAACATGTATGCTCATCTTCATTCCTACCGTGACGAAGTTCTTCCCCACTTAGTCGTAGCATCTCCAAGATAAAGGTCTAGGCACCTGGTAGATTGTGTATCAAGTAAACTGTGTAAGAGAAACCACTTTAAAAGAGTTATTTAAAATGAAACCTTAAATGCAACTTTATCATGTAACTCGCTAAAATACGAAAAGGATACTAAATGCTAAAGTATTAAATTGACCAATCCAAACCATCACAATTTGCATATGTACCTACATCGTAACAGCTATGAAAAGCCAGGTTAATTCACAATGCAGACTCATAGAAGTACATTTATATTGAGGATTTTTGTTGCTGAGTGCTGACGACATTTTAGATAGCCTCATAATTTACTTCACAATGCAGACTTATAGAAGTCAAGGTCAACCTTGGTAGAACCATCAGTTTTGCAACTAAAAACCAGGACACAATGGATGGAATTAAGAATTGGGTTGTTTATAAAGAGAACGGGTCAAAAAGTGTTGAGTGGATCCACAAACACTCTTTGTCTATGTTTACAAATTTATAAAAATAAAATGCATTCAATATGAATATAATAATTACGAAAATATACTATTCTCAAACTAATAATCCATTTTGATACCTAAAATAATTTAGGAGCTTATAAGCATTTGAATACAATCTTAGGCAACTTTGACTTGATCAGACCCATTTGACCCGCTTCATACAGATCTACGTTTTAAACTGTACTCATTTGACCCGCTAGAGAAGAAATTATAACCCAACTCAACCCGTTACAAGGTAGCTGGGTCGAAATAGCTACCTTTAATGTCCAATCAGAATGTATCGTGCTGATTCTTCCATGTTTTTCCTATGTAACTAAGTCGAACATTTCCAGGAAACACTTGGACTACAGTGAATTAAAATGGCTATGACGGGTAGTGAACGTCTAACCAACATCACAAAATCATATATTTGAAACCCACTGGATCAGCCCGTAGAGTATTTCTGATGATCAGCCCGTAGAGAATCTTGAACATTTACTTGCTATAGTTCAAGACAAAGAGGGTCAGGGCATGTTCATCTACTTTTGCATAAGCATCTATTTCACAAGAGTCTTACTTTTACATAAGCATCATTAATTAGTAGCAGGAAAGAGGAACTAAACTGAAATTTTTTTATCAGCTATGTGGTGTTGTATGTCACCAGCTTTTCTTCAACATTACATACAAGTTGTTCTTTATATGTTTCTGTTCTTATCAAAATTTTAAAATTAAAACTGAACAATACTTATTCTCTTATATCCCCAATTCTGTATCCCATTGATTTGTGGCAACAATTAGAGGATTTGATTTATGCGTCACCAAGAGTATGTCCTGGTATACTTCTTTTGATGTTTAACTGCAGCTCAATAGCTTGTTAACCACAAAATAAAGCATCAAGACAAGTCGGAAATGTAGGAAACTGTAAGTTTTGTAAACGTTTAAAAGGAACAATCAAGCATTGAAGACATAAATCACGAGGTTCAGGTGTGAGACAAAGATACATGTCAATTTGATTCAGTACTATGTAAATCTGGCATAAAGGTGCAAGTTATCCTTAACCAACAGAACATAATATTTCCTTTGGACAAAAAGGGTGTTTAGGATTGCTTATAAAGCGCTTATCTGTTTAACTTCTTTTCTCTCTCTCTTTAAGAATAAGAGGATGTTTTTGGTGTTAGTGTTTGGCAAGAACTGTTCATTTGCTTATTTTTAGTAAGCACTTTAAGAATAACGTTGGTAACTCCTTTTTTAAGCAGATAAGCAATTTAAAATAAGCAATCACAAACAGCCCCTTAGCTTTTTAACATCATTGGACAGTGTATCTGTCATGTAAGAAATTTTAGTAACATATATACTAGAACACGTGTAAAGCATAAAAAATGAGTTAAATAAGCTCATATACCACTACCCAAGTTGATCATGGGTCACCATGAGTGATTTTTTGATGAAGTCTGCTCCACAACTGATGTAAGCTGGTCCCATTTCTCCCTGAACTGTGTTGTCTTTGCAAAAAAGTATGATCACGGTAGAACAAACGCTTATCCTTTGCTACTGTCATCATCATCATCATCATCAGAATTATCCGGGCTTGGAAATACATAATCACCATCACTAGCGCCCTCACTATTCTGAGTATTTTCGTTATCATCATTGTCATTTTCAACAAACCTATCCAAAATTGAAATCACAAAATCATCCTCTATTTCCCCACCTCGATTTTGATCACCAACGCTCTCCTTCACTTCCTTTGGACTTGTCAATTCTCTAGTGTTACGGTTTCCAAGTAATATAAGATCCAACATCTTTCTCCTAACCTCATAAACAGGATTCGGGGAAACAAGACAATCTTTACAATATGCTTCTCTAAGAAACACCATTTGACTACTACCTCTTGTAGATATGTAAAAGATCCCAGGATGTTTCAAGATCAGCTCACGAACATTGACAGGAATGCCAAAATCCCTCCTAAAATGTGCTAATCGTTGAAGCTCAACCATCTTTTCAACAGTCAAACTCAAAAATTCATGAAGAATCCCAACAACTCGTTTCTCAAAGCGCTCACAAGTTAATCTCTGAAAACCTTCCTTTTTCTCATAAGGTTTAACATAAGGAAGCCTCTGCCACTCCTTCAACTTCCCTCTAAACCCCGCTTGAATCCTAAACCCTGTGGGGAAATTAATCGGAAAAGCATACTTGGTCTCAAACTCACTCAGCCACTTGTCTGTAAACTCCTTTTCCCGCCATTTCTCCACTTGCGCCACTTTCAAACCCTCGTCAACCCCATCTCTATCAACCAACCTCACCACCTCCAAGCCATCCATCTCAAAGTCACGACATTTCCCAAGAACGGTCTCCCGAAAATCATCCGGCAAACCCATCTCTCGTTTGACCAATCTCAAAGCATGCAGACGTAAACTCCCAGTAACAGACATCAACAACAGCTTCTTAACCCTGACCACATTCTGAGCCTCCATAGCCTTAATCAGGTCCCTCTCTTCCTCCATTAAAGCCATCATTTTGTGACTTAACTTACAACACACGTTTCGCTTAACCGGGTGAGTAAAAACGTCGAACACATGGCGGTATTTGTTGAGAAAGCCGCCAATGGGTACGTTTAAACCAACAAGGTGTGGGGTCCACTTAGACATGATTTGAACTGAAACAAAGGGACCTCTGCGACGTGTGGTCATGAGATTGTTGAGAGTTAAGATTAAGGTGAGTTTGCGGATGTTGGTCATGTGGGTGTCGAGTTTAAGGTCTCGTGTTCGGGTTTCTAAACGTGTTTGTGCTGTGCTTGATGGTTTCTTCCATCGCTGTTGTGTGGTGAAGTTGAATGGACCAAATTTGTATTTCAATTGGTCTAAAATTCTTGTCATTGTGTTTCTTCTACTATGAAACCACTAGTCTTTCACTTTGGTTACCAACTGCAAACATCACAACAACATGCTTTGGGTTTCACCATTTTCTTACACAAAAATACACAGTTGGTCCCTAAACTTTCCCAAAAACATCACAGGGCACCCTAAGTTTGGATTTTAGTCGCCATGCGTCCAAAACTTGGGATTTTGAGGCCGATTGCGTCTTTTTGACTGTAATCCGTTGGTCAACACCCTTATTTGCTGTTTTCTTTTGTTTTATTGAACGGCATAACGGTCATTTCATATATTTGAATTATAACACATATAAATGGACAAATACTATAAAAAAAACATCATACTTGTCTTAAAATACACTTTTGGGTATCGAACAATTTTTTTTCCTTATATGGGTACTGAACATTCATTTTTTGGCCTCTTTGAGGCACTTTGTGACATTTTTTCCCCTCAAATTATTAAAAATTCAGAGGCAAAACTGTCACAAAGTGTCTCAAAAAGGCCAAAAATTGAAAGTTCAATACCTATATAAGGAAAAAAAATTGTTCTAAACCCAAAGGTGACTTTCTTGACAAGTATAGTGCTTTAATATAGTATTTGCCCCATATAAATCTATTTTTCTTCCCCCTTTTATTTAGTAAAGGGGTATTTGTATAATTGTATGAGTTATCAGATTATTATGACTTAAAGTCTCACTAATCAGTTTAAACTAGAAAGGTGCCCGCGCGATGTGGGGGCGGATTGTTGGGGTGAAGAGGAGGGAGGTGGGGTGGTAGAAAGTAGTTGTTGGGGTGGTTGTTGAGGTGGTTATAAATTGTTGGGGTGGTTGTTGAAGTGGTAATAAATTGTTGGGGTGATTGTTAGGGGCGGTTGTTTCCATAATTAGTAAGTAAAAGTCTGAATTTTTAAGCCTTTCTAATTATAGAATAGTCCCAAATACATTATATAGTACTATAGATGATTAAGAAACATAATCTACTTAGCTAATGCATAATGAGTTTTGAGGTCTCAGTTTTTTTTTTTTTTTTTTTTTTTTTTTTTTTTTTTTTTTTCCTAACCTCAGATATATACTTTACTTATAACCAATGTTCTAAAAGGCGTGAGGCATGGCGTGGCGGCACAGCCACGCCTCAAGCCTTACGCGCCTTTGCGAAGCCTTGGCGTTTCTTAAGGCGTGCTTAAGGCGGCAACAAAATATTTATAAATTTATGTATTTATAATTTTATGTCATTTTATAAGACCAATTTCAAATACTAAAGCCCAAATCCCAAATAGCCAGGCCCAAATACGAGGCCCAAGTAGGAATTAAGTTTTGAAATTACGAGACCCAAGAAAGAAATAACCCAAATACTTGAAATTCAAGCCCAAATCCATAAATCCCCTAAATGCTTCTAAAAATGGCGTCACGCCTTACCAAAAAGGCGCGCCTTTGCACGCCTTTTCGCGCCTTATTCCACGCCTTTTCACACGACGCCTAGACCTCACGCCTTGGTCCATTTCGTGGCGCCGAGGCCACGCCTCACGCCTTGGCGCGCCTTTTAGAACACTGCTTATAACATAACCCATTAATAGCAAGTATCACTTAAAGGACTTGATTGCCCCAGGCCCGGAGACGCAGCTATGTAGGGGCGGGAGGGGGCGTCCGACCTCCCAAAAATTTTTTTGCGATGTAGGGGGTATATAGTTTTCGTGTAGAAAAATTTCGGTATATTCGGTTTCGACCCTCCATTTTAATTGTGAAATTTTTTGTGTACATTAAGCAATAAAATTTTGATCCATTACATTTTACATAAGCTCATCTACCCAAACTAAAATCCATTAATAAACCAAATCACAAACTAAAATCCATTACTTATTTACTTAGCCCATTAAAAAAAAAAGAAAAAAGAAAGAAACCGGAACAAACCCTCCCCCAATCGACCCTCATCTCCTCCCACAGTCTCACCTTCCTGCCTCCTGGCTCCTCACTCCTGCAGTCTTGCCGGCCACCACTGACCACCGCCGACGGCCGACCACCACCTCAGCGGCCCTTCTGGTCAGGTTTGTTGTCTTTAAATATATTATCTACTTGTCTTTTATTTAGGGATTTAGTAGAAATTAGGGATTTAGTAGAATTGTAGAAATTAGGGATTTAGTAGAAATTAGAACAGATTAATAGATTGTGTACCACTAATATAAGTTCTTTGCAATTTATGTAGGTGTAGGACAGATTTATAGATTGTGACTATGGTGAAGAATAAAACCATAACTTCATTTTTTAAAAGAAAGAATGAAGAACAACAAGTAGAAGGAATTGATGATGAAATTCAAGAAAATAAACGTCAAAAAGGTTCCACAAGCGAACCGGTTATTGGTCCGGATACTTGCAATGAACAACCGACCTGAACATATTACCCGAAAAATAGTGTTAGGAAAAAAAAATTTAGATCCCGACCCCCCACTGAAAATTTTCTAGCTTCGCCACTGCATAAGCCCCCAGCTACACAAGCATGAACCATGCCAACAATCCGTCTATACTTTAAAGTGTTATTTCTAATCATACTTAATGCAATACCCAGCACATTATATTATTATTGACCAATAGCAATATAATATTTCAATCTGATCTGATAAATAGCAATGAAGTTATGAAAGTTCTGGCGGGCACAAAGTGTTTCGGGTCAACATGATCCGACCCACCATATAAAAATTACCTGTTTGTACCTGAACCCCATTTTTGACCGACACATTGTACCACCTCTAAGATAACTAAATTCCAATTTTCAATTTGGTCATAACGGGTATTCTGGATTCCTGCATTCGTTAAATCAATATTTGTAACTAAAAACAGTAATTAAGAAGCACAAACTATAAACGGAGTAAGTTTTATTCTAAATGCTTTTAAAATTCACACTTCAATTCTTCAAACAATTGATAGCAAGTAAAATTCTTTATATAATATTGCAGGCAAGAGCAAAAGCCGTCAGTATCATCCAAGCATAGTGCAGCCTTGGCTTTAGGAGGTCGAGATATAAATCACTTCCATTTCTTGTATCCAGAGTGCTTGCCCTTGTGCTTGCCAAACTTTCCATGTTTCTTATGCTTCCCGTGCTTGAACTTACCGCCACCGTGCTTGCCATGCTTATAATGGCCACCACCATAGTGTCCCGTTGGACCCATCATATTAGGAGCTCCATGAGACACATGGTGGCCTCCATGGCCATGAGATGATGTCATATGGTGAACTCCATATGCAGCGGCTGCAACACCAGCTAGCATTGTTCCCATATATACCAGGTCCATGTCCTAGAGATACAGTTTTTCTCATGATCAGTCTTTCATAGTTTAAGTAGAAAAACAGGAACCAAACAATCATCATCCGAATCTTTCTTTTACTAAGGGAGTTTTTTTAACTAAAAGCATCATACAATAACTTAATTATAAAGAAAAGTTTTACACTGAAGCGACAGGCAAGCGGGCAACAAGCTGCGCCGCTAGCCCTTTTTGAATAGCGAAACTTAATCTTTTAAAAACTACATTCAAAGACCTTGGGGTCATAACATTGCCATGCATAACCCGTTGGACTCTTTTGAGCAGCTCCACAGCCTCCGATGCAAGGAAACCAAAAGTATCAAATGCAAAAGGTATAAACGCGTGTTGGTTATCAAGGCACGCTTTCTCGTGTTTGGTTACTTTGTATGAAACGGCTTTCAAAGCAGCCTGACCTGCCGTAAAAGCATGATTCCCCAGTCCCACAAGTGGAGAAACCCCCGTTAGATCTACACAAGCATGTTTCCCCCCTATCCATCCAAAAACCAAAATGTCAGCTGGTCTAAGTGTCGATCTTCCTTCCATCGGGTCGGTCAAGAAATTCACAGGTGCTTCTTTCTTAACTGAAATCCCAGCGCGCCTGAATATGTCAAAAAGAACATCCCTAACCAAATCGTGACGGTATTTGAACCCCGAAAGCTCTCTACAATGAACTGCATGCTCTCCGAATGAGTCCAAACAAGCTTTGTGACAAACCGGGCAAATTTCATCAACCGAAAAAATTGGGATCATGAGGCGATATTTAAGGATGGTGCGATACTCAATCGGCGACATATGTTGACCGAGACAGTCTATAGGGATGGCAAGAAGAAATTCTTGAGCATGTGGTGCACGCAGACACTCAAAAACCGCTTTTTGTCTAACGGTCATCTCAAAGTAAACTTCCATGTCCTGGACAATCTTGCTAAAAAGAGCACTCGCCAATGTGTGTTGGGCTTTAGTGGGGATGGTGTCCTTTTTAGCGAAACCGCCACAGTCAAAGTTTGGAATCATATCACGAAGACAAGTCAAAGCACAATCATAATCATAATCCATATCGCATACGCCACTGTTGCGTAAGATGTGGTCCTGAAGCGCCCAAGATTGGGCCCTCGAGGCCACAAAGGCATAAGATGAAGCCTCTACCGCCGAATATAGCCCCAAACCACCAAACCTAATAGGTAAAGAAGGGAGTTTTTGAATGTGCATTTTTCACATTGATAATCTACGAACTTACTAGTAATTTGCAGTGTTTGGTTTACCTACTATTGCTTATGGTCATATGATTATTTAGGAATAAAACAGTGAGTTTAAACACTAGCTGCAACAAAACAAATATCAATGGGCACAGTAAGATTGCTTATACAGTCTCGGTTTACTCTGATTTAGCCCTTGTTTGTTTTTTCAAAATAAGCTCTTATTGTATTTTTTTCACTTCTTTCCTCTGCGGGCGCGCACAGGAACATGTTTGTTTTTTTTAGACAAAAGAGCTTCTTTCCTCTTTTTTTCTCTTCTAAAATTCAGATATCTCCTTCCTCTTATTACCACTTCTTTCACTTCTTACCTCTTCATTCACAAACCCTACATCTCTTTCTCGGTATTCATTCTTTTACGTTTTTGTTTGTTTTTTTACGTTCTCGTCCATTTTTTTACGTTTTCGTCCGTTTTTTACGTTTACGTCCATTTTGTTTTACGTTTTCGACCATATTTTACGTTTTCTTCTATTTTTTTTACGTTTTTGCCCTTTTTTTACGTTTTTGTCTGTTTTTTTACGTTTTCGTCTGTTTTTTTCGTTTTCGTCCAATTTTTTATGTTATCATCCGTTTTTTTTTACGTTTTCGTCTGTCTTTTTTTTATGTTTTCGCTCGTTTTTTTAGGTTTTCGTCCCTTTCTTTACGTTTTCTTCTTTTTTTACGTTTTCATCTATTTTATTTTGTTTTTATTCGTTTTTTTTACGTTTTCGTCTTTCTTTAATGTTTTCATCTATTTTTGTCTGTGTTTTTTCGTTTCAACTGTTTTTTTACTTGTTTGTTTGTATTTTACGTTTTCGTCTGTTTTTTAATGTTTGCGACCGTTTTATTACATTTTTGTCTTTTTTTTACGTTTTCGTCATTTTTTTTACGTTTTAGTCTATTTTCTTACGAGTGAAAACATAAAAAAAACAGACAAAAATGTAAAAAACGAACGAAAACGTAAAAAAACGTACGAAATCGTTAAAAAATAGACGAAAACATAAAAAACGGGCAAAAACATAAAAAAATGACCGAAAACGTAAAAAAACAGACGAAAACGAAAAAAACGGATGAAAGCTTAAAAAACGGATAAAATCGTAAAAAACAGACGAAACGTAAAAAAACGGTCGAAAATGTACCAAAACGGTAAGAAGCGGACGAAAATGTAATAAAACTTGTGAAAAAGAAAAAGGAAAAGAAAAAAAAATAATTCAATAGCACAAAAAATAGTCTAGGAAAGAAGTACTTCAATAGCACAAAAAACAAACGGTCTTTTTCTTGCAGATGAAGAGCTTATATGTACCTCTTCTTCTGCAGACATGGTTTGTAGATGAAGAGGTAAAAGCTCTGAGAAAATAAACGACACCTTAGTCTTTCCACAAATTCTCATAGGGTTTATCCATATGGGAACATAACATAGTTTTTGGCAACTAGCGGATAGGCTGGGTGAAGGATTGTAACTTTTCAATCCAGGTAGAAACATGCAGGGTCAAGTCAATGTTGCCCTAGCAAACACTTTTTTCTCCATCTTTGTATGATGCATTAAATTATGAGTACATAGACAATTTCAATAAACTATTTGGGAGGTATTATGCATTAATAAAAAAATTCGACAACTTTCAGCACATCTGAACGAGCCTTATTTGACATGTTTCCCTTCTAGCAAAACTTCTTTATCTGACCCATTAGAGGTAAAGCACAATCCAGATAGACTAATTTATAATTGGTGGAAATTGCCCCCTCAAGATGCTAAGTTACTTACCAGAGATGAGTAGGAGACATGGTAACAAAAAACACTTTCTTTTTCAATGGATCGACATTAGAACCTATCTAGTTTGCCCATGCATCCATTGCCAACTCCATGGCCTCCAAACTGTCTGCTTCTTCACAAACTTGATTTTTCTCTTTACTCCATCTAAATGAAAGAGAGGATGGCTTTATGAAACATACATAGTGGAATACTCATATTAGATCATAGCAAATCTCTAAGACTCGATTCATTCACAACAAATTTACAGGGCCTTGTCTCCACCACAAGTATGAATTAAAGATCAATATATCATCATGCTCCCATTCAGACGAGTGTCTAAGAACAGAATCTGGACGCATAATTCTCTCATCCAATCTGTGATTTACCGGGTCATCGGAGTTTGACTCAACCAGAAGTGGTGCCCATTGAAATTCAATCGTTGCATTGTATTCTTGTATGCAAAACAAACACACAAATAGGGATGAGCACGGTACCGGTCCCGTACCAAATTAGTGGTACCGATTTTTTTCCGAGCAAAATTAGTGGTACCGGTACCGTACCGAACGGGATTCGGATATCGGTACTGGTATCGGTATCGGTACCGGGAAATCGGGTTTTTCCCTTTTTTTTTGGGAATTTCCCGCTTTGGTACCGGCCTCATACCAAATTAATGGTCCCGATTTTTTTACCTTATTTCGTAGTCCCGGTACCTTACCGTACATTAGGAATCGGTACCGTTTCGGTACGGTTCTGGTTCGGTTTCGGGATTCGGTACAAAATGCTCATCCCTACATACAAACAACGATTGGAATCACGGGTTTCACCAAAAAGACAAAATTGTGACATTTGTGCAAAATTACAAGCAACTGCAGCTTAGCTCAGAAAATAGTAAGATGGGCATTTGGGGTAATAGACTTAATCTTTGCAGGGATCACCGACTCTAACAGGCTTAGCATTGATATCCATTGGCCTCTGTTCAATGAGTCTCCCATAAGCATCAACCTCTTCCCCCTCTGTTTATTCCATATCTCAGTTGCATTCCATCTAGTATTCAAGAAAAAACAAGTTCAGAAAGCTCGTCTTCATGCAAATGAACTCGAACACACATGTGACATAATTCAAAAATGGTGGAAAAAACATAACATTAGACAACTTGTCTTAAATTCGTAAGTTGTATCAAGTTGCAGAGTTTATATCACATCCACACACTATGTTTCCCAGGAGGGAATTATAACTATGGGGATGTTTGGACATGCGTTTTTAAGAGTTACCCTGATGGTCCCCGGCAACGACACCAAAATTTGACTCCTCCCAAACTAACCAGTCAACAAGGTGAGGTCAAAAGGTCAACCAGTAAGGGAGAGAGTGCAAGATATATAATCCGTGGAAGTACAGGGAAATCCCCGGGTCGTTAAGTCCCAACGAGATTGAAATTGTGCTTTTGGAAACGTTTATGGGAATCAGTGATTAGGGAACAGTAACAGATGAAGGTTTGGATTGATTTACACTACTGATTGCTTCGAATTAAGATAATGAAACAGTATTAACAATTACAGAATCACAGATATAATCAAACGTAAACAAATTAAAAATCAGAAATGTTTATAGACAGAGAAAAAGGTGAGTTTTTCACAAATTAAAACTACACGGGTGAAAATGAAACTTTTACAAACTTAATATTAAAAGAAAATTAAATTTAAAAAGAAAATTATTATTTTTTGATTATTTTATTATTTAATATTAATTATTTAAATAAACACTATTTAATTATTTAACTAAAACTATTTAACTTATAATAAAAAGCTTTATAATACAAAATTAAGCTAGAAAATTGCAAATTTAATTTTTAAAATTCTAAAATGACTTAAAACAAATTTAGAAACTAAAAATATTTTTTTTGTCTTTTTGTGGATTTAATATTAATTAATTACGAATTAAATAAAACTTAACTATTTAACACTAATTTAAATTACTAAAAATAGCAAAATGCCTTGGAGAATTATGAGAAAATTTACAAAACTAATTAACCATCTCAGGAATCCTAGAAAATTATAAAAAGTTTATAAAAAATATTTTTAAACTAATTTACTAATTATTTACTTATTTATTAATTAAAAACTATTTAAACTAAATTAATTAAGAAAAATAGAAAGTGAACAGTGAAAATTATGAAAAATTTCCTAAAATTATTTTATGATATATAAAACCTAGGAAAAATATAAAAAGTACTGTTGTTAAATAAAATTAATAAAACTATTTAATTAACTAATATTACTTAATTATTATTTAAATTAATATTAATTATAATAAATACTAAATGATAAGAGAAAAATCTGGAAAAGTTACTAAAAATACTACAAGTGAACAGGATCTTATGAAAATTATAAAAATGGAAAATTCTTTTTGAAAAACCAGAACAATAAGCCAAATGGCTTAAATAGAAGCTATCACTTTATTTATTTTTGTCTTTTTCTGATTTTTATTTTTCAAAACTATTTAGCTAATTAAAATAAGCAACTTTAATAAAGGCACTTTTTCTGGAAATCAAAAATAAGCACTATGCAAAGCTAAATGCTTAATAGGTTTGGCATGTTTAGCTTATTAGGATTTTTGATTATTGAAAAAGCTATTATATGGTGTCACAAGGACAAATAAGCTACAAACAAACTTATAGGAACTTAAAATAAGCAGAATAGAACAAATAAGCACACAAGATAAGCTGCTATAAGCAAATAAGCAGTAGGCTAAAAACTAAGTACACCACAGGCCAATTGGGCAATCTTGCAGACCCTATGGGGCCCACTAGGATGATTGGAAGCCCAATGTGAGACTTGTTCCTAAAAGCTACCTAGAAGAGCTTTTCAAAAAGCTAGGATATAAGCCTTGGGTCCCACTAATGAATACTAGGGGAGGGCATGAACTTGTGTGTTTTAAGCTGAGCACTCAGTATGAAGGGTATGATCAGGATAACTTAAAGGGGCATGCAACCCTAACAAATAAGCTACAAACTAAGAAATAAGCCCTGGTATTTCAAGATGGGCTTATTGGATTTCCAAAAAGCCAAGAACCATATGGTGGGGCTCACTATTGAACTAGATATGAACCTTTGAACTTTGGTATTTAACACTGAGCACTCAGTGCACATGTCAAATAAGGCAAACTTTAGGGACTAAATAAGCTATCATAATAAGCACTAAGATCCAATTTTAAACTTAATCTAGAAAGATAAGTTGTAGAGCTTTTAAAAAAGCTATAAATCAAGTCTTAATGTTTTCAAATGAACCCTGGAGGGGGGTTTTGAAGTTTGACCAAAAACACAAGTTACCCTTGTGCAGGGTACCACTTTGGACTGCAGGTCTAAATAAAGACTTGTATAAGCTAAACAAAAAATCACAAAAATAAGTGATACGCGGGAATCGCACCAGGCATTACCTCTCGAGGGATCTCGAGAAGCTTACAACCTCACTAGGCAGTGTACCTGATCGTTGTAGTATAGTATAGTGACAAGTACCGGGGGATTGATCGTTCAACTCAGGAATAGTGTCGCTAGGATTAAAAAGTCTCCTAAACTAAGTCTAGAGATGAGGGATGATTTTTTTTGTATTTTTATGTTTTATAAAAGCAATTAAAATCTCGGGTTTTGGAAAAATGGGCGGAATTAGTTGCTAACCAACTAACCCAATTAACTACAAATGCAATCAAAATAAAATGACAAAAATGAAAATGAAACTAATTATACTAGTGGTGTAAACAATGATAGGGAAAGTTGTGTTTACTTAGGTTTCATTACTCCCTAGATATCTTTTACAGGTTGATAGCTTGTTACAATTGCATGAATGACGGGTCATATTCCTTAATACTAGTCGTAGGGCCGTGTACAATATTCCCTAACTCTATAGGATCCTACTTCACTCCTATGTCGAGCCGTTAGAAGCTCCTAACATGGGATCATTAGAATTCTCCTACGCATTAAATACAACCTAATATCGTAGTACACCTCCGATCATGTTTCTTAAGACGTTCAAGCAAGTTACCAATGGAAGTCTACCAGTTTTCTTAAGCCTAACATCGAATACAATCATCCGTAACAACTATAAACAAACAATCAACCCATAATTAACATCTAGGTTTCACTACATCTAAGCAAACACAAAAGAGATCTAGCCGAGCATGTTAAATTGAACACAAGCGTAAGATATATTCAAACAACACATAGACATATTGATTGAATTGAAAGAGTACTTATCTCAAATTGAAAATGAAAGTTTCAAAGGGTTGAAACCCTTGAAAAAGCTGTAAAATTCGACCAGGGGTTTTTCCCTCAAAGTTGCACACCAATGAATGAAATTTGGAAAATTAAATATAGATTTTACAGGGTGACGGCGTCAAGAAGGAATTTGTGACGCCGTCAACTCGCCGCCTATAATGAAATCGTATTGCCTAGATCTAATTTGACGCCGTCATGTAGGAATTTCTTCTGGGCTGTCACTAACAAATGGACCATGACGGCCTAGGTGACGCCGTCATATCCAATGCACAAAACACTCTGGACCGTCACGTGTATCTTCCACTTCCACCTCTTTTGTTACTCTTGACGCCGTCACTTAGAGACTCTTGACGCCGTCAGGTATTGTTCCTAGCAAGGAAAATTAAGACTTTGCCATTTTCTTCACTTTTATGCTCCAAAAACGTCCAAAATGTTTCCTTTTCCAGATTTCTCTCCAAAAGTACCTAAAATGACAAAAGGAACGATTTAGGGCAATATTTGATCAAATAATCTCAACTTCGGCCTTAAATGACCCTTTAAAAATGGTTCATTTTTCGCCTCATCAAATACCCTTACACTTGAGATTTGCTTGTCCTCAAGCAAATGCGCTTTTATTCTAATCAAAATACAAGTTAGGGGTCATTTAACACTAACATAAAAGTAATTACAACAAATAATCGTTCCACTAAAGACCAAAGACAAGCACGGAGGTCATACACTAGCACCTCACAAATAGTGTTTAGATACTCACGTCTCTCGGGTGTAATAAAGTATATATCACAATAAGGAAATGGAAAACATCTCTCACTACCTGTCATAATAAAATAGATTACCATAGGCTTGGGAAAGGATCAAACCTCCACCACTTGGCGTAAGCACCTAGGATAAACTATCAAAGAGGTCTTTCAAAGGGTTATAACGTTAGGTGTAGGGATATGGAATACACGATTTTGTTGGATAAAGGCAATATTTACTGGTGGCGAGTTAATCATCTTGGTTAATTACATGTACAATATGGCATTGCTACGCCAAGACTAGACTCGACTTAAGCTAATAAATCAAAAATAACAAAAACATAAAACAAACATAGAATGAAACGGGATGGTAGTCCGTATGTTTTTCTCTTTTCTTTTTCTTCTTCTGAAATTTTTCAATTTTTTTTTTTGCATACACTCTTACCCTACCACCCAAAATAATACATCATAGGGAATGTACATTCCCCTTACACTTGAATTTTTACATACTTTACAATAAACTAATCTAATGACTCGAATCAAGATAATCAAAACACTTGGAGTACTTTTAAGATTAACACACATATGGGGGTAATATATGATGTTCTTCCCCATTACTCCATAAAATAAGTACTTTATCCATGAGTCCCAATCGTCCCAAAACAATATGTACAAGATATGACTCGACTTAGCAACCATGTAATCAATTAGATAATTAACTAAGGGTTTAAACATGTAACAATAATGCACTAAAGATGAGTGCATACACGGAAGGCTAAGGCGATTTGGTTGCACATTTGGGTGGATTGTTAACAAATTCTTCCTTTAAGTAAAATGCTTAAAGGTAGAAACGAAAAGATAAGCTCGGAGGGGTGTACTAGGGGTATCATGTACTAAAAATGAGTACAACGCTAAGGTGTGGGAAAATTAATTGACTTTATTAGCCAAGTAATATGACTTAAATGGTCAAGTAATTATGATACGGGTTTAACACAAGGGTGATCCTAATGCCTCTTATCATGTAGTAAATCCTACTACACGAATGTAGTCTCACTAGCGGTCTCAGGATGCATCACTAACGCAAGTTCTAGAATCTAAATGCTACCGGTACACTCATAAGCACTAATAAAGAAAGATTTTCCTATCAAATCTAAAGGCGAACCTCACATATTTGGGTGGAAAATTTTTCTGAATGGTACGGTTTTGTGCTAGTCATACAATTCCTATCCTTGAGACGCTTGCTAAGGCTAAAGTTTCACTCCTAAATGTTGTAAAAAAATTTAAATTTGGTGCTAAAATTACACTAACAAGTATTTCTCTTAGTTTTATTACACACCTACGATCGAACAAACAAACTCAAGTGCAATAGTATCATTTAAGTTATCATCATTTACCCTCCCCTTACACTTAGGATGAACATTGTCCCCAATGTTCAATTAAAGAATGTAAAAGTGAAATAGGTAAAAGAATGAAAGTAAATACTCCCCTGATTCGTTCGGTGTGGATAGTGTGGTAACAAGGTTAGATCTTCCCCCAAGAAAATGAACATTCAAAGCTTCCCTTCCAGAAAAATAAATCATCTTCTTGTCATACATAACCTGTTAAACCTGAGAAAACAAACAAGGCAACCTCGCATAAAATCGACGGCAATCTATATATACTAACAAGTCCTAGAAAACAAAGAAAGATATAATGCTTGTGGAATTATTGTTTGCAGATTTCCTGGAGTTTATAAAACTAAAGAATTAACAAAAACTTTAAGACTCCGTTAGAAAAACAAAACTCGCAAAATTTCCAGAATTTTACACATGACACCGTCAGGAGTTAACTCCTGACGCCGTCAGAAGTGACCTGCAGAAATATTTACGTTAAGTTTCCAGAAAATTTCTGGAAAAACTTATGTCCTACTTCCTGGAAAATCCTGCAAAACATCATTATGACTCGATACAAGCATTTGACTCTAACAAATACTAATACACATGCTCATTTAATATTATGGCGAATCAAGATCAATTTCATTCTTAAAAACAAATTTGGGGTTTCCCCTTACACTTAGCTTTTGCAAAATACCTTTATATAAAGTTAAGACAAAGTTAAACAACAAAATAAAGCATTTTCACAATTTTAGTTTGAAACATGATCTACCAATAATAAAAATAAAGCATGCATACGGAAGCAAATAACAATCAAATAATTAAAAATCACACAAAACATGGGTTGCCTCCCAAAAAGCGCTTTTTCTTTATTTTACGAGTCTTGTAGCTAGACTCAAGGTCATGGGCTATCACGTGACCTCATCTTCAAATGTTACATCCTCCTCACTAATCATCTCATTACTACTTTCTTGATAATGTTTTACACGTTGTATGTTGATAGTGAACTCTCTATTTTCATCGTCCATTAACACAACAGCTCTAGTTTTAGAGGAGCTTTTCACCGTAAAGGGCCCATACCATCTAGACTTGAGTTTCCCGGGAAATAACCTTAACCGAGAATTATACAATAGAACTTTGTCTCCTTCTGAGAATTCCTTAGGTTTCTTAATTCGCTGGTCATGCCATCTTTTCGCCTGTTCTTTATATGTAATGGAGGATTCATACGCTTCTAGCCTTAACTCATCAAGCTCATGGAGTTGCAAGAACATATTCGTTCCAACGACCGTATAATCCAAATTACATGCCTTAAGTGCCCAATAAGCCTTGTATTCGAGTTCCACCGGAAGGTGACACGCCTTGCCATAAACCATGCGGAACAGGGTCGTTCCAATAGATGTCTTGTAGGCTGTTCGGAATGCCCATAAGGCCTCATCGAGTTTAAATGACCAATCCATTCTGTTTTGATTAACCGTCTTTTCTAATATTCTTTTAATTGCCCTGTTGGTGTTTTCGACTTGACCGTTGGTTTGTGGGTGATAGGCGGTGGAGAACCGATGGGAAACTCCATATCTCTTCATGACCTTTTCCATTTGTGCATTGCAAAAGTGGGTCCCCCTATCACTAATGAGAGCTTCAGGAATGCCGAACCTAGCGAACAACTTTTTCAGGAAATGAATAACTACCCTAGCATCGTTGGTCATAAGGGCTTGTGCCTCTACCCATTTTGAAACATAATCAATGGCCACTAAAATGTATTCGTTCCCCCCTGAAGACGAAAAGGGTCCCATGAAATCAATTCCCCAAACATCGAAAACCACACAAACTTGTATAAAATTCTGAGGCACTTCATCTCTGCTCGATATATTCCCGGCCCGTTGACATGCATCGCATGCTTGTATCATCTCTTTTACATCACGAAGTATCGTGGGCCAATAGAATCCCCTATCGAAAATCTTTCGTGCGGTGGTGTTTATCCCATGATGGCTCCTAGAAGGGCCCGAATGAAATTCTTTCATAATCTTTATTGCCTCATTTCCCGAAACACAGCGCCTGGTTATTTGATCAGGACATCTTCGGAATAAGAATGGTTCATCCCAGAAGTAGTATTTTAGTTGGGTAAAGAACTTTTTCTTTTCGTATCTAGTCATGTGTTCCGGAATGAGCCTCCTTGCAAGATAATTAGCATAATCAGCGTACCAAGGTTCAGAATCTGTCATTGACATGAGCTATTCAACAGGGAATGAATCCCGAATCTCGCTCTTATCAAGCTCATTAAGGGGATTTTCAAGACGAGAGAGGTGATCAGCAGCCAAATTCTCCGCCCCCCCCCCCCTTTTTATCACGAATTTCAACATCAAACTCTTGTAACAACAAGATCCACCGAATTAGTCATGGTTTAGCGTCTTGCTTAGCAAAAAGGTATCAGAGAGCCGAATGATCAGTGAAAACAACCGTCTTTGAAAGGACAAGATATTGACGGAATTTGTCAAAAGCGAACACCACGGCTAATAATTCTTTTTCGGTGGTAGAGTAATTCTCTTGAGCGGGATTCATAGTTTTGCTAGCGTAGTAAATAGGTTAGAATTGTTTGTCACGCCTTTGGCCTAATACTGCCCCAACAGCATAGTCGCTAGCATCGCACATGATCTCAAAAGGTAACTCCCAGTTGGGTGTAACCATGATTGTGGCTTGCGTGAGTTCCTTTTTCAGGAGACTGAATGCATCCTTGTATTCTTGAGAGAAATCGAAGGGGTCATCTTTTACCAACAATTAAGTCATTGGCCGAGCTATTTTAGAGAAATTTTTAATGAATCTCCTGTAGAACCCGGCGTGACCCACGAAGCTGCGTATTGCCTTAACAGTCGTGGGATAAGGTAATTTAGATATAGCTTCAACCTTTTCTTGGTCCACCTCAATCCCATTCCCTGAGACCTTAGGTCCTAGCACAATCCCTTCTTTTACCATAAAAGGGCATTTCTCCCAATTTAAGACCAAGTTGGTTTCCTCGCAACGTTTGAGCATTTTTTCGAGGTTAGCAAGACAGCGGTCGAAAGAGTTCCCGAAGACTGAAAAGTCATCCATGAAAACTTCCATGTTGTCTTCCATAAATTCATGAAAGATTACGGTCATGCATTGCTGAAAAGTGGCGGGAGCGTTACACAGCCCAAAAGGCATCCTTTTATAGGCGAATGTTCCATAAGGGCAAGTAAACGTAGTTTTTTCTTGGTCCTCAGGTGCTATGGGGATTAGGAAATATCTTGAGAATCCATCTAAGAAACAGTAGTACTCGTGCCCGGATAATCTTTCCAATATTTGGTCAATGAATGGGAGGGGAAAGTGATCTTTCCTGGTGGCATCATTGAGCTTTCTATAATCAATGCATACCCTCCAGCCAGTAACTGTTCTCTGGGATACCATCTCACCGTTGTCATTTTTCACTACAGTCATTCCTCCTTTCTTTGGTATAACCTGTATAGGACTCACCCACGGGCTATCCGAAATTGAGTAAATCAGCCCTGCATCCAAAAGTTTGATAACTTCTTTTTTCACTACCTCCTTAATGTTGGGATTCACCCGCCTCTGGGGTTGCACGGCTGGTTTATAGTTTTCTTCCATAAGAATCTTATGCGTGCAACAATTTGAGTCAATTCCCTTAATGTCGGCTACACTCCATGCAAGGACTCCCTTATATTTCTTTAGGACTCCTAAGAGCCTATCTTTTTGTTCATGCTCAAGGGAAGAGTTTATGATTACTGGCAGTTGATCCTCTCCCTGGAGGAAGGCATACTCTAGGTGGTTAGGGAGTTCCTTAAGCTCTAGCTTAGGTGGTTCAATAATAGAGGGCTTAAGCTTGTTTTCGGGTTTACAGAGCTCGAGCTGTTCCGTGGTCTCTTGTCTGGGACAGAAGGAGACTGCACTAGCACCCTCCGTCTTCTCCTCATCTAATATGGGGAGGAAACTCTCATCCCGTAACCAGCCTTCTTCGATTTGTTCATCAACACAGTTGTCAATGACATCCGTTAGTTCATCGACCTCTCCGATGAAATAGAGCCGGTTAGCTCTTTGAGAGACAGATTCATAGTGTCTTTAATATCAAAGGTTAAGCTATCGGTTCCTACTCGTAAGGTTAACTTGTCGTCGTGAACATCAATGACTCCATGAGCGGTAGCAAGAAATGGTCTCCCTAAGATGATGGGCACCAAGTCATCCTCCTCCATCTCCAAGATCACAAAGTCAACTAGAAATTTCAACTTCCCAACTTTGACTAGCACATTCTCGCATATCCCTAGGGGATATTTGACCGATCTATCGGCTAGTTGGATGTTCATATGGGTAGGCTTTAGTCCAGAATACCCTAGTTTGAGGAACATGGAGTGGGGCATGAGGTTGATGTTCGCCCCTAAATCTGCAAGAGCATTCTTTATTGATAGAGATCCTATGGAACAGGGCAAGGTGAAGCTGCCTGGATCGTCTACCTTTTTTTGTAGCCCTCGTTGGGTCACCATCGAACATTCTTCCCCTAGATTCACAAGACCCTCGAGTTTATTTCGGTTGGCAAGTAATCTTTTGAAGTATGAGCTATACTTTGGCATGTGATAGCAAGCATCAAGGAGAGGTATGGTGACCACTGAATCTTTTAGATATGACAAGAATCTCTTATTATCATTCTTAATTTTCTAGTTTTTTAGGCGGGATGGGAATGAGATTCTCACAGGTTGGTTAGGTAGAGTTGATGGGGACGGGGTCACCAGGGGAGGTTGTTCAGGAGCCTCGTTGCTCACATTACCTTCCTCCTCGTGGGGCTCATTTGGATCAATGGTGATAGGGTGTGAGCTCGGATAAGGAGAGTCCTTGGTTGTTGTTCCAGCTCGAGTAGTTACCGCGAGCAGCGGATCTTTTTGGCTTATTGTGGCCTGTCATGGCCATCAAGGGTGGCATTAAGCTTGTTGAACCATTTTTCCATGTCATTCTGTTGCTCAGCAATAAGCTCGTCAAGACCTTTCAATTGTAAGCCTTTTTCTTGAGTGAAGTGACCAAGGTCATCTTCAAAAGTGCTCTTAATTTTGTATTCAAGGCCTTCCTCCCCTTCTTTTCTTTTCACCAGATTTCCCCAAAGGGTATAATCATCGTTTTGGTAAAAAGGCAAAAAGGAGGGGTCAGCGTAGATGTCATGTCCTGACAAACACGCATGTTCGGTCGTGGTTTCTTCTCCGCATTCCTCTACCTCGTGCGGGCCCCCACAGTAGTTGCAGATCAAGTAAGTATTTGAAAGTTGTTTAGTTGTTCACGACCCCGAAAGGTATTCCACCCTTTTGTAAATTTTTCTTAGCCGATCTGAGGGTGTTTGTGTGATTTTAGACGTGCCCTTAGTCGATTCAGGTTCATCCCAAGTATCGTCCTGGTCTTGAGCATATTCCTCAATCATATTCCACCCTTCCTCGGCGCTAAGATTAACTATTTTCCCTTTTCTAGAATTGTTGATTCTGTTCTGGTCATTTGAGGAGACATTGTCGTAGAAGATTTGGACCAAAATCCAGAGTTCGATGCCATGATGGGGAACTTGGCTTATTAAATCCTTGAATCTAATCCACGATTTATGGATGGGTTCGTCCTTTCCCTTTCGGAAGCGGATGATCTTATCCCTAAATACTGAGGTTTTCCCTGCTGGGAAGAACTTCTCATAAAACTTGGATATAAGTTGCTCCCATGTAAAGATAGACTCGGAGGGAAGTCTATCATACCACTCTTTGGCTTTTTCATAAAGAGTGAAAGGGAAGAATCATAATCGAGACGTGTTTCTAGTGGCCCCATCCGTATGGAGGGTGTCCACTATCTTCAAGAAGTCCCTGATGTGTTGAATTGGGTCATCGTTATGTAATCCGCGAAACTTGCACACACTTTGGACAAGCCAAACATCGCTTGCGCGCAAGATCTCATCGGTGTGTTCATTTGGGAAGACAATGGCATTTGAGAAGCCACGAGGATTCAGGGAGGAGTAGTCCTTAAGGAGCTTAGGAATGGGAGTTTCAGGGGTGCTCATATCGTTGTTGGATTGGGGGCTAGAGGGTGTGAGGTGATTATCTGAATCTTCTTCAGAAAGGGCCTCATCAAAGTTGATAGCTATGCTGGATGGTTCGGGTGTTGAGAGAGATTGCCTTAGCTTATGCATTTCCCTTTCAGGTTCTGCATATGGCAAAACAAGGTTTCTAACGGAACTATGACTCCTAGTGACTCTAAGGTTAGAGAGATCTTCATTTGCCATGATGGCAGATGGTGATAGTTACGAACAAAGACACGAAGAAATGAGATAGACTAAAGAAAACCTAAAAATAAAAATAAAATCTTACTAGAAAGGAATCTAGCAGGTAGACCTAATAAAAAGAAATCCTAACCTAGACAATAACAATTCCCCGAGCTGCGGCGCCAAAAACTTGACACGTGGGAATCGCACCAGGCTTTACCTCTCGAGGGATCTCAAGAAGCTTACAACCCCCACCAGGCAGTGTACCTGATTGTTGTAGTATAGTATAGTGACAAGTACCGGGGGATTGATCGTTCAACTCAGGAATAGTGTCGCTAGGATTAGAAAGTCTCCTAAACTAAGTCTAGAGGTGAGGGATGATTCTTTTTGTATTTTTATGTTTTATAAAAGAAATTAAAATCTCGGGTTTTGGAAGAGTGGGCGAAATTAGTTGCTAGCCAACTAACCCAATTAACTACAAATGCAATCAAAATAAAATGACAGAAATGAAAATGAAACTAATTATACTAGTGGGGTAAACAATGATAGGGAAAGTTGTGTTTACTTAGGTTTCATTACTCCCTATATCTTTTACAGGTTGATAGCTTGTTACAATTGCATGGATGACGGGTCATATTCCTTAATACTAGTCGTAGGGCCGTGTATAATATTCCCTAACTATATAGGATCCTACTTCACTCCTATGTCGAGCCGTTAGAAGCTCCTAACATGGGATCATTAGAATTCTCCTACGCATTAAATACAACCTAATATCGTAGTACACCTCCGATCATGTTTCTTAAGACGTTCAAGCAAGTTACCAATGGAAGTCTGCTAGTTTTCTTAAGCCTAACATCGAATACAATCATCCGTAACAACTATAAACAAACAATCAACCCATAATTAACATCTAGGTTTCACTACATCTAAGCAAACACAAAAGAGATCTAGCCGAGCATGTTAAATTGAAGAAAAGCGTAAGATATATTCAAACAACACATAGACATATTGATTGAATTGAAAGAGTACTTATCTCAAATTGAACATGAAAGTTTCAAAGGGTTGAAACCCTTGAAAAAGCTAGAAAATTTGACCTAGGGTTTTTCCCTCAAAGTTGCACACCAATGAATGAAATTTGGAAAACTATATATAGATTTTACAGGGTGACGACGTCAAGAAGGAATTTGTGACGCCGTCAACTCGCCGCCTATAATGAAATCGTATTGCCTAGATCTGATTTTGACGCCGTCACGTAGGAATTTCTTCTGGGCCGTCACTAACAAATGGACCATGACGGCCTCGGTGACGCCGTCATCTCTAATGCACAAAACACTCTGGACCGTCACATGTATCTTCCACTTCCACCTCTTTTGTTACTCTTGACGCCGTCACTTGGAGACTCTTGACGCCATCAGGTACTGTTCCCAGCAAGAAAAATTAAGACTTTGCCGTTTTCTTCACTTTTATGCTCCAAAAACGTCCAAAATGCTTCCTTTTCCAGATTTCTCTCCAAAAGTATCTAAAATGACTAAAGGAACGATTTAGGGCAATATTTGATCAAATAATCTCGCCTTCGGGCTTAAATGACCCCTTAAAAACGATTCATTTTTCGCCTCATCAATAAGCCAGATATAGATTTTGAAAGATAAGCTGGTATATTTTGAGTTGTGATAAGCTCAAAGTCTGAATTGCAACACAAAAATTCATGAAAATTTCTTGAAATTTTGAGTTTCTAACAATAGCATGCAATTTGACTTTTTGATTTTAACTACTAGTTGACTTACATGAACTTTGATACTAATCTAATGACTGATTAAGGTGTACTAAGCTATAATAAGACTAAAGAGAGCTAGGTTACCTATTTATGAGATGATTTGAGGCTTATGCCACACTAAAATCCACACAGTGAATCACTATGAGTGATTCAAAATGATTTTGACTTTCTACTGATTTAAGGTTGAATTTTATGGTTGTTCTATTTCATTATGGCCTAATGTAACCTGTGTAAACCAGAAATAACAACAATCACAAACTAGAACCTAGAGTAACATGTAGATCCAAACGACCTGTGTAATTTGAGTTTTGATTAAAACTTGAGTAAACTAAAACAAAAGCCTAGTTTATGACATGAACCTTATCTATTAAGTAATAACTACACAAAATAAGCACAGATAAGCAAGTAACAAGCATGAATAATCACAAACTCATATTGAAATAAAAATGCTTACAACTTGATTCCAACAGAGAGAAGGTACCAAAGACCATACACCACTTCCTATTGGTTTCCCATGAAAACTCTAACCCAGGGCAATCCATAATGCACCCTGCTCCATCTTGATCTTCTTTAATCCTGCAATTCTTATTTTTGATCTAATTTATGTGATTTTTTTTAATTATAATACTACACTGACTTTTAAGATATCTAATAGCTTTTTGAAGTTATCTAGGATCTTATATGATCCATTTGAGTCCAAAACAATAAGCATTAACCCTAATAAAGCTAAATTAGATTTTTGAAATTTAAAGGTGCATAAACTGAAAATGGATAGAAAACTTGAAATTGATATTGCTTAAGGCTTAAATTACATTATAAAATGATATTACAACATTTCTTGACTGAGTTTTACAATAAAAAACAGAGATTACATGAAAACGATTTAAAATTATACTAAGAAAACTACTTTTTTCTTCACAGCTTCAATGCTCTTTTTATACTTGAAAATTAGGGTTCCTTGGACTCTTGTGATCATATCCCAGCATTAATCTTGACCATTGGTTGAGAAAAATTTGATCTTGGCCTTCCACGTGTTTTGGCGCCAAAAGAGTATACTGCAAATTAGACTGTGGTTGCAATTGGGGGAGGTGGAGCATTTAATGCGGTTGTCTTGTTAGGTAAAGGTGGTGGAGTGGGCGGTGGATACGACTGGAAAGTGGGAGTGGAGAGGTGATGGTGCTACAGTGCAAGTGGTGTGGGGGTGCAAGGGAAGGGATGGGTCAACGAGGGGTTTGACTGGGAAGTATTAAAACGGGGGTGGTGTTGGGCTGCTGATGGTTGTGTTTTGGTTGGATTAGATCAAAGGGCGGTATAAGGGGTTGGTTTATATTTGTGTTGGATTGGACCAATGTTGCAATTTGCTGGAACTTGAGGGACTGAACATGCCACTTTCCCAAAGTTTTCACAAGGACCATTCTTGCCCAAGATGAATAGTACAAGGACCATGATGATGATTTATATGTTTAAATGCCCCAGGGACTATTTCTGTCAATTTGTGAAACTTCAGGGACCAAACATGCCAATTGTCCAAAATTTTCACCTAAGGACCCTTTCTGCCAAAGTTCACCAACACAAGGACCATTTTTTATAATTTCTAAAATTTTTAATCCCAGGGACCATTTTTGACAACTTTGCAAAGTTCAAGGACTAAATTTGTAAACTTTTCACCAAAGGACTAATTATGACAACTTGTGATTTCAAAAGGACCTTTGGTTGACTTTTCTTCCAAAATAAATGCTCAGGGACTAATTTTGACAAGTTTTGAAAGTTGAGGGACTGAAACTGCCAATTATGCAAAATTTTTTCGTTTTTCATTTGTTTTTAATCATTTTGCATCTGAAACATATAAAACACAATCCTGGGGATATTTTCAGTATTTTGATGCATTTCTGATTGTTTTTGGATGTTTTGGCAGTTCAGATACGACAAAAATGATGAATATTTACACACTCATCAGTGATACTAACCAATTAATATTACAGTCAACTTAATAAAACATGGTATAGGAGATGGTGTTTGGATATGTTTCTATTGCTTAAAATTGTAAAATTCCTTTTAATAGTCCTGAGTGTTCACAAATTCTTATTATTTGGGGAACTAATAGATAGGATAACTGTATACGAGCAAATTTGCTATACCCTTTGATAGTCTGTTGGATCGCACTATATTCTTTATTTAGCAATAAACAGATCATCATAATGTAAAGTAGGTTATACAAACACTAGAAACCAGCTATCATGACATAAAATACATATATAAGCAAAATAGTGAGCGTATAATTTTATATTAGAATCAATCTGAACTTTATTGGGTAGCTTGAAAATATATTCCTTATTCAAAATGAAGCCATGAGGTTGCCATCTCCAGTACTGATAATCCAAATCAGGTCTTCCATGTTTGTGACAAGCTAATTGTTCAAACATATATGGACAATCAGATTTATTAAAAAGTGGATATGAAGTGTTGTCGAACACCCATTTACCATAGTAATAACAATAATAATTAAAAAAAAATCACAAAATCATTAAACCTGAATAGATTGAATGAATTAATTAATTACCTGAGACATTATGATGATTAGGGGATTTGAGTGATGCCTTTGCTATCGAATGGAAGAGATGAACAGAAAAATGATGATGATAAGTGAGATTGGATATTTAGTGGTTGCTGGAAAATATGGTTAGGGTTGCACACGGTGGTTTTGTAGGTGATGAAATGAATATTGATTATGGAGTACTAGTATTGAAAAGAAAGTATCAAAATCCAAATACATGAACTGACTATTATGCCTGTTGGGAATTATTGTAACCAGTATAGTTAAGTCTGTTTATGTTTAGATAGTTAAGTCTGTTTTGCTTAACAAGTTAGATATCTTAGGAGATATTATAGAAAAGGATATGCACACGGTTAGATATCTTAGGAGAAGATATGTATGCATCCTTTCACACGTTTTGTAGAATTAGGGTTTCCTTATAGTATAAAAGGAACCCTACGGCATAATGTTCAATGCCAAGTTTTCTAAAGTTTAATAGAATACAAAGTTAGTAAATATCTGTATTGTTCTTGCTGCTTGTGTTAATATTCCGTGTTAACATCAAGTTTACATTGTTTAAGAGTTTCTCACATAGATAGTTTGGATTTATCCAAGGTGTCTATTGTCTTGCAAAGGCTGCTTATATCCAGAACTTTTGGACCTACAAGTGGTATCAGAGCCTATAGAGGGACTCTGAGTAAGAAGAAACACAGATCCACAAACAAACAACTCAATCACTCACAAAATCCTTAAACATGTCTATTTCTCAACATGATGTGCTTTCTAGCAACCACAGTGATGAAGAAGAGTCAAACCATGAAGAAGCTGGTTCAGAAGGTGACAAACCAAAGCAACAGATCATATCTGCACCAACAGCTATCTCAAATATCAAACTCCCAATTCTAATAAAGGAGGAGTATTATATCTGGGCAATGGAGATGGAGCACT
This sequence comes from Artemisia argyi, assembly GCA_030686995.1. Classification (NCBI taxonomy): domain Eukaryota; kingdom Viridiplantae; phylum Streptophyta; class Magnoliopsida; order Asterales; family Asteraceae; genus Artemisia; species Artemisia argyi. The sequence continues at coordinate 90,554,491 of CM060708.1, read as the reverse complement.
ATTTGGGATACATTGACAATGATGTATGGAAGGTGATTAAGAATGGGAACTCAAAGAAGAGGACCTCTGTTGGCAAGGATGGTACTGTCATAGTTCTTCCACCAGTCTCTGCTGCAGAGATCCATGCTGTGGAGAAGGAAAGAAAAGCAAGAACCATCCTTCTGATGGCCATTCCAAAGGAACATCTGAGAAGATTTCATGGAATGGATGATGCCAAGGAGATCTGGGAAGCCATTAGAACAAGATTTGGAGGGAATGCTAACTCCAAACAGATGCAAAAGGAAGTTCTTAAACAGCAACTTGAGGCATTTACTATCACCAGTTTTGAAGGTCTAGAAAAGGGCTATGAAAAGTTTCAACATCTCCTCTCGCAGTTGGAAGCTCATAACTCACCTGTATCCACTGAAGATGCAAACCATAAGTTCCTCAGATCTCTGCCAATGAATGGTCAACTGTGGCCATGTCCATGAAATTGAAAGAAGATGTTGATACCTGGTCAATTGATGATCTGTAAAACAACCTTAGGGTTTTTGAATAAGACATCAAAGGAGGTTTAAAGGCATCTTCAAGTGCAGCTAATGTTTCTTTTGTTGGACAAGGCAAGACCATTACTAACAAAGTTAATACTTGTAGTTTTAATACTGGCAAGCATCCTCTTCAAGCAATACAAAAGAAAGAGATGTCCCTGCTGGATTTGTTGATGAAGTCATCCACTCTCTTTTGGCAAAGAGATCAGAAGATATGGAACTTGTCCATGATGACCTTGATCAAATCAATGATGTAGAATTGAAGAGATGGACATAAACTGGCAGTTGGCTATGATTGCACTAAGGATGAAGAGATTTTTCAAGAAAATTGGTAGAAAAATCAGGTATAATGGAAACAAACCATTTGGATTTGACAAATCTAAGCTTCAATGCTACAAGTGCAACAATACTGGCCACTTTGCTAGGGAATGCACAGTAAAAGTGACTTCTGAAGATATGCAAAAGAAGGAAAAGAGTCAAGTTGGTCTACTGACAATGGATGATGGTGTTGTTGACTGGGGAGAAGATACTGAAGAGGAGGAACCAACAACCATGCTCTTATGGCCATAAGCTCCAACTCTGAGGTGTCACTATGTTCTAAACTATGCATTGATTCATACAATCATATTAAAGCATTTCATGATGAACAATTGAATCATATAGAAGAACAGGATGTTAAAATAATTGCTTATGATAATGCTGTTAAAACCTTAGAGGCTCAAGTTAAAAATCTTCAAAAATAGCATGAGAAACTAACTTTTCAGGCAAATAAAATCTATGAAAAAAATGAAAAACTGAAAAAATATAGAAGAATTGGTGAGAAGGCACTAAAAGATAAAGAATATCTACAGAATATAGTTGACACATGGGAAAATCCAAATAAAAATCTGTTTAGGCTAATTGATTCAGGAATGAGTTCAAACAGTAAAATAGGTTTGGGTTATGAAATAAAATCAAACAGTGAGGTTTTAAGCTATGAAGAGGAAATGGAAAACACTATTTTTGGTTGTAAAGAGGAAGATTTTGTAGATAGACCTGTATATAATAGATTTGTTAAAACTGACAACTTCAAAGGAGTTCCACCACCTTTAAGTGGAGATTATACTCCTAACCCAAGACCTGAAATTGATGACTCCTTATATGTTTATGGAAAAAGGGGACCACAGGTGCCTGAAACAAGTATTTCAAATGATAAAATCAGTGAATATTCTACTTGTCAATCTAATGACGGTACAGGATCTATTGAAAACATCTCTGAGCACTCTAAATTAGAACCAGAAAGTGTCCCTAGTGCAGAGTCAAAATCTAAATTAGTTAAAAGTAACAAATCTGGTGTGTCTGAAGTTAGACCAAAAGATGTTGAACCTAGTTGTGAGTCTCACTTAAAATCTCCAACGCAATAAGAAAACAAACCAAAGACACCTAAAAGAGAGAAGAATGTGAAAAAGGATAGAGTGTTAGGAGGAGGTTATGTTTTCACTTAGAAAAGATGCTTTGTTTGTGGTAGTATTCACCATTTAACAAAAGATTGTGATTTTCATGAAAAGAGAATGGCAAAAGAAGCAGAAATAAAGAAACAAAGAATGGTTAATACTGGTAATGTTATGGCCAAACCTGTATGGAACAATGTGAATAGAATTAACAATGCTAATCAATTTCCTAGACAAGTAAAACTCAATGCTAGTAGAATACATGTTAATTCTGCTGGTTCAAAGGTTAATTCGGGTCATTTAAATGTTAATTCTGCTAGGAAAAAGTTTTATATTGGTAGGAACTATGTTAAACCTGTTGGGAAAAAGGTCAATCATGCTTAACCCATGGGTAATTCTGGGTACTATAGACCAAAACAACCAGTTAAACCACAAGTGAATAAAACAGATCACATAAATCATTTTGCTAAATCTCACTCACCTGTGAGGAGACCCATACAACAGGTGAACAGATTTAATCAAAGAAACAATTTTGCAAAACCAAATTCACATGTGAGAAGACCCATTATGAATAATGCAGCAACAAGTTCAAATTACTATGCTGCAAAGGGTAAAGGGGGTTCTCCTGCTAAGGACTCAGATTATTGGAAATGGGATTCATTTAAAAATGAGCTTACCTATAAGTCCAAAAGCAGCATCAGTGGATCTTGTTCTTACAAGACATACAAGTATGTAGATCCACAAGATGGACCGAAGCCTACTCAGGCCTGGGTCATTAAGAGAAACTAATTTCTTACTTTTTATGTGCAGGATCATCCACTCAAGAACATGGGAAATAAAGATACATTTGATAGTGGATGATCAGAGAACAAGTTGGGTTATAAAGAACCTTTGGCTATGTTTCAAAAAGAAGTATATATCAAACTATTTCCAGCAAGAATTGAAGATTGGAGGATCAGCAGAGATAAATGTGGTAAAGTCTGGAGAATAACTAGAGCTGATGGAACATCTGAGAGTTACAAGAACATGGAAACATTAGTGAAGTCTTGTGATAGAGAAGACTTAGACACTTTATGGAAGCTGGTTCAACTGGACTTCATGACTCCAGAGAATGTTGATGTAAAGGCACAAGAAATATTCATGGAGCTCAAAAGGATGTATGAACCAACTCCTACAAATGTGTATTGGAACTTTCTAACCCAAGATAGAACTCTCTTATGAAAGTTCTGTGCTTCATGTGGTGTTCATCATCTCTCAACCAAAGGTGGTGTTGACATGTTCATGCTTGTTGATATTGTATATCCTCTGAGTACTGAAGTGCTCATTGGTATGATGTCTTCCAAGCTTCAGTGTTAAGAACAAACTGATGCAGTTGACAATCTCATTCTCAGCATAGGTGGTCAATTGCTCAATAAGATCTGTCAAGAGCTGGATGGTGAATCTCAGACAAAGAAGAGAATAAGACATTAAATATTGAGAAAGCTTTCACTCAAGGTTATTGCATCATTTTAAGAGACTTGCATTATGCTTGAATAAGTCATATATTGTGGCATGTTTGTTCATGGATACTTGATTTTTGGTTCTGCAGAAACTAAGTTTTATTTCATATTCCTTGTCTTGGTTTTGAGACTTTCATGCAGATTTCTTCTTTTAACAAAAGATCTTTTAGTTACTTAAAATTTATTTAGCATAGTAACCCATAGCTACATTTAAGGGGAGGTTAAATGTATAATTAATTGGGTTAAAATTGGTAAGATTTTGAAGTAATTCAAGTGATAGATATGCATTAAGTCTGGTTGCATCTATGAATAGATATCTTTTCTTTGTTTTGGACTAATCTTTCCAGGAAGCATATGGATTAGAGATACATGGAAGCTTTGCTGATAATATGGGTGTGTACAAATCAAGATTAAGGTTGACCATCAGTTAAGTCTGGTGATTTAGATTTAATACTGGTTGACCAATATTAAGTCTGGTAGTGTACTTTTAGTGACCGTTAGTACTGGTAATCGGTCCAATGATTTTTAATACTGTTACATCATTTACTGCATTCTAGAGTATATAAAGATAATATTTTAAGTTTCTTTTCATACTTATCTTTTATTTACTCTCCAAAATTGGTGTAACAAACAAATCATCTATTTTCGGCAAGAAAATCGTATACTCTATTTTCATCTCTACTACTTAAACCCTAGCCAGGCCTTTTCTCTCAGTTTATTCCAGTATCTTTTTCACAAAGCAAATTGCCAGAATGAAATACTGCGATAAACACAATCAAGTAGGGTTTTTGAAGCAGTCAGAAGAAACTACTGCCTTCAATGTGATCATGAACTTTCTAAAGGGTTCTTACATCATGTATGCTTTAACTTGCAACCCTACTATCTATGACTCCCTAGTTAAACAGTTTTGGCAGACTGCTACTACCCAAACTCTTGCTGATGGGACTCAAGAATTAAGAGCAACTATAGATAATATTGAGTACTCAGTTACTGAGGCTTCCATTAGAAGTAACCTTCGTTTAAATGATGCCTCAGGAATTACTATGTTGCCAAATAAAAGGATTTTGAAAGGTATAAGTAAAATGGGATATCTTACTAATGGTAATTTTACTTTTTGGAAAGCCCAATTCACACCAAATTGGCGATTTTTGCTTCATCATTTGCTTCATTGCTTCAGTTCTAAGAGTGGTGGATGGGATCAGTTTGGTAGAAATCTTGCTTCTGCATTGATCTGTCTCTCCACAAATAAGACTTATAATTTTTCAAAAATGATCTTTGATGCAATGGTTGGAAATTCCAAAAGTAGCACTAAGTTCTTAATGTATCCAAGGTTTTTACAAATGGTATTGAATGTTGAAACACAAAACAAAATTCCTTACAGGGTTGTAGCCTTTAAAAAGAAAATTTTTAACAACATGAAAAGGAATTTTAAGGAAACTTTTAAACCTCTACTCCCTGCTATGTTGCCTGGTGGTTCTAACAATGCAGGTTCCTCATCTTCATCTTCTGCAAGTGATGCTTCATCTCAACCAAGGGACGATAGAAGAACCGACTACAAAACCTGGTACATCTAGTTCTCCTGAGCAACTACAACCATCACCTACACCACCAATACCATCTCCAACACACCCACCACAATCGCAGATCCCTACTCCAACTAATGAAGAGGACCAGCCATGAATGAATATGGAAACCTTAACAACATTAGTCCCTAAACTCCTTAAATGGATTACAACTTTGGAAGGAAACTTTCAACGATCACAAGAATCTATGGGGAATGCTATTAAGCGGTCAAGTAAGAAGGTTCAAGGTTGGAGGGGCTTTTAACAAAGCATGAGATAGTCCTCAGTGAGTCAGAGGGCGAGGAACCAGAAAATTCTTCCAAACAAGGGAGGAATTTGGAGGAAGATACACCATTTCAGACTAACATAAGTCCTCAAGGCTTGGAAGCATCTGAAACTCTTGCTAAAAATCTAAGCCAAAGTCACAAGAAGAAAAGGCTAAGAAAAAGATTTGTGACAGAGGAAGAAATTGAATCTGCTGCAGATGTTAATTCTGGTGAATTGCAAAATAAGTCTGACAATGAAGTAATTAAGTCTGGTGATATGGTTAAGTCTGTTGACACAAAAGATAAGTCTGCCCATAAAGATAAGTCTGAGATTGAAAGTCAAAGAAAAGGAAAACAAATTACAAAAGAATCCTCTCAACCTAAGAAGACTAAGAGGAAACTTAGAGAAGATGCAGCTAGCATGGCAGAAATTGAAAGAATTAAAAATCTATGGATGATGCTGAAGAAGCAAGGCTTGCTGCTCAACAGGCCAAAGATCCAGAAATTGCAAGAAGGCTGCAAGAAGGCTGCAAGAAGGACCTTCTGAAGCAGAAAAGAAAAGAATAGCTGAAGTGCAAAAGGCTGCCATGTTTTACACTGAAGATGATTGGGATCTGATAAGAGCAAAGATAGAAGCTACCAAGGAAGTTTTTCCTGATTTAGAATGAGAAGATTTTGCTCAGAAAATGGTTCAAATGGTAAAAGAAAAGCAAAGGCAGATGAAGGAACAAAGAGAAAGGGAAAGGAGGAACAAACCTATGACTTTGGGTGAACAGAGAGAGTACATGATCACTTATGTAAAGCATCAGGGTAATAATTGGAAGCTAAATCAGCTCAGAAAATTGACTCACGACCAACTCAAGTCTGAATTTGAAAGAACCATGAAGTCCATTCAAAGATTTGTTCTAATAAACGAGCTTGAAAGAGAGCTTGAAAGAGAAAGAGCTTCTCTCAAAAGATCTGGTCCAACACTTCTTGATAATGTTAAGAAACAGAAATCTGTAGAGGTTGAAAATATTCCTGAAGTTGCTCCTAAAGAGCCAGTAAAGAAGGATGAAGAGGAAAAGAAACCAATTGTCAAATGGAGTAGAAGGAAACATGTTGGAAGGAAGGGATTGAATAAATCATCTCCCACTAAGTCAGATATGCAAGACCTCTTGGATGATAATGTAGCAGCACCCTCATCTGACTCATTCACTATGGATTCCATCCCTAACAGCTCAACTCAAATTGCTAAAGTTGTCAATTGGCAAATTCACAAACAAGGTGAAAAAGCTGTTTATCAAATCATAAGGAAAGATTACACTAATGTTGTATATGTAAATTCCACAGGCATATTAAATGATTTGACCAGGGATGATCTTAAGGAGCTGTATAGGTTGATGATGCTCAAACATGGAAACACTATAGCAGAAGAAAAATTTGAAGGAGTTTTTGGGGAGACTTAAAGACCATGTTTGATCCTTTATCTAAAACTAATTGAAAAGCAGTCAGAAATGGAAGCTACTTAAGATGTTTGAAAGAATTTTCTTTGGTGAGGGAGTGTAAGTGGGGTCAATGGGATTGAGATAAGTAACACTTGGTGAAGGTGCTTTGCACTAATACAAAAAATGGTTATCAGTCCACCATGTCTAACCCACATAAGGACTGGCTAATCCAAAAGCAAACGACTCGAGGTAAAGATATCTCAAATCCATTTATGGTTGTCAATTTGCCAAAAATTGAATGGTTATCAACTCACCATATCTAATATAGTGAAGAGTTGACTATCCCACAAGTTTATGGCTTTTGGTAAAGGCTGTGGAAACCCATAATTGGTAATCACCTCACCAAGATGATGTCTGCATCAAAGAGTTGGCTAGTAAAAAATCAAACAGCTTTTGGTAAAGACAAATCAAATCCGTTGATAGTTGAGTGGGTTCGCTAAAAATCATATGGTTATCAGTGTAGCATGGTCTTGAACTAAAACATTGGCTACTCCAGAGTTAATGGCTTAACTGGTAAAGAGATATTGAATCCATTAAATTTTCAATGATTCACCTCTCACAGGTGTTAACACACCTGGATGTGATGAGAATAGTATGAAACTTTTGGTTTGATGTAAATATTGTCAATGTTGCTGTAAAGATGGTGCAAAAGATTTGTTGATACATGTTGCTGCAAAGACATCAAGAATCAACAAAGTGTTGCAGCTCATCAATAATTCCAATGAGCTTACATTCAAAATCCTCAAGGCATTTCTGAAGAAAGAAACATGAAGTTCTTAAAGCATGAAGATCAAGTTAGGGGAGGATTGTTGGGAATTATTGTATGGAAGTCTGGTAGATTAGTTAAGTCGGGTAGATAGTTAAGTCTGGCTAGAACTAAGTTAAGTTTGGCAGACATAGTTAAGTCTGTTTATGTTTAGATAGTTAAGTCTATTTTGTTTAACAAGTTAGATATCTTAGGAGATATTATAGGAAATGATATGCACACGGTTAGATATCTTAGGAGAAGATATGTATGCATCCTTTCACACGTTTTGTAGAATTAGGGTTTCCTTATAGTATAAAAGGAACCCTACAGCATAATGTTCAATGCCAAGTTTTCTAAAGTTTAATAGAATACAAAGTTGGTAAATCTCTGTGTTGTTCTTGGTGCTTGTGTTAATATTCCGCGTTAACATCAAGTTTACATTGTTTAAGAGTTTCTCACATAGATAGTTTGGATTTATCCAAGGTGTCTATTGTCTTACAAAGCCTGCTTAGATCCAGAACTTTTGGACCTACAATGCCATTCACTAAAAACAAAATCAAACGGAAAGTAACGGTGTTGACCAACGGATTACAGTCAAAAGGACGCAATCGGCCTCAAAATCCCAAGTTTTGGACGCATGGCGACTAAAATCTAAACTTATGATGCCCTGTGATGTTTTTGGGAAAGTTAAGGGACCAACAATGTGTTTTTGTCATTTTCTTATTTATGGGTTATGTGGCAAAATAGGCTGGGGCTCGGGCTGTAACAATTCGCAATTTCAGGTTAACTTTTATTCCCGAAAATTTCACTATTCACTTTTTACTATTCACTTTTACTATTCACTTTTCACTATTCATCTCAGAAATTTTTATTTCATATTCTCGTAAGTTAAACTATTTTAACGATAATCCGAGAGTTTGACGCTCGTCGGATCATTTCTGCAAAAATCACAAAGCCGTGTCCGAGATTTACTTTTAGGTTTAAACGTTCTTCCAGCATCCTGATATATCCATAAAACATTATAAACAATAGAAATATGATTTTCTTTCATTTTAGGACAATTCCAAAAGTTTCGGAATTTTACGTTTTTCAGTTCAGCGTTTTACGCGAATTGCGCGTTTTAGACCCGTGTTTCCAGTTTTTAGCAGGGTTTTAGCTCCCGATAGAACCTACCACTCATTTTATATTTTATTATGGAGTATATTGACATGTTTGACCATACTTTCAAGTTTCATATTTTTAGGATACCCGATTTTACGTTTCGTGACTTAAAAACTTACGGTTAGCGATTTACGGAGTCAAAACTAGCTACATACTTAGGATATTATCATCCAAAGACCATGACTACTCATCTAGTCACCCTATCCATATACAAACCGACTTAGGAGGGGGGGGGAGTCACCATGTGTGGTTAAATCTTGACTTTAGCCATTAGATCTTACTTAATTACAACTTTGTCACCAAGTTATAGCACTTTCCTAGCAAGCTTCCTAACCTCCTCATTCATAGTATAAATACAAGCTCATTTGGTTCCTTTCTTCATCACCAAAAACGCCACAACCTTTTATCATAGCACCATGATCCTTTGATCTTCAATATACAAGTTACACTACAAAGTTCAAGGCCTTAGTATTCTCTACCTAGTTCTTAAGTTTGTTTGGTGATTCCATGGTTGAATTAGGAGCTACACAAGGTGATTAGGGGCTGAAGTTAATGGGTTTTCACAAGGTCTATATCAAGTCTATCAATGGTTACAAGAGTTATGGTGAAGGGTTTACAAGATTAGGTTTAGTGTCCTAGTTCTATACTTGACTTCCTTTCTTAAGTGAAAGCCAAAAGCTGTAAGAAAACCTTATGCACTTTCTTGCTCAATATCATATTCATGCTTATTATGTTTCATTCATTCTATATATGGTCTTTGTATTGTGTTCATGATGTTTAAAAATGGATAAAACGAGTATTGGTATACATATGTTAACTTATGACAAGCAAACAAGCAAACTAATGATTTTTATGAAAAACCACGACCACAATAGTATAACTTTGATATTTGACACTTACTTAATGTTAAAGAGGACTTAACAAGGAAAACATAGCAATTTGAATCACCCAAAACGAGTACACGAGTCAAAAGTTATGACCATTTAAAGTTAGCGAAACCAAAACGGCAAATCTGCCTAAATAGCATTCTGATCAAATTATGATTTTGAAAGTCCCACTTCTGATCCGATTCATCAAAAAGTTAAAACACGAAAGTTGTCCGGAACGACGTTTTCGTTCAGGAACAAAGAAGCTCGAGCCCTGAAAACGCTTTCTGAGTGATAAATTTTCTTCAAATTCTTAACAGCTCATTTTTAGACCAAAGTAACTATATAATTGTTATAATTAGATGAGACCAAGAGGTCTAATGACCTAAAGCCAAGACCACAACCATGGCTAAAGCCAAGGTTGAGTCTCAAGACCATGGTAACAATGACCAAGGTCACGGCAAAAACCACGGCTAAAGACCATATAACTTTTAAAGATCAAAACTTATATATATGTTATCAAATACTACAATAGTAGGGAGCCTCATGTGAGGAGTTCATTGAGTAAGCCGTCGAGACGAGTTGTGGATTTACGAGTTAAAGTGTCCTGGCTCCTCGAACGTTTACTCCATGACTTCTGAATTATGTCGGCCCGAACGGTAGTAAGAGATTTACAACCTATACATGTTTCATAGACCACTTATATTCAACGACTTACACTATATACTAAGTACTACATCATGAACATTATGCAAGACATATATGGGCAATTCTTCGTATTCTTAGACGTTACTCAAAACCTAAGTCGCAACGTTTTATTATAGGCTGCTCTTAGAGACTTTCGCGATTCGACTACCACTTTCATTTCTCATTACATAGACTTAAGGTGAGTCATAGCCCCTACTCTTTTCGTACTTGTTTTAACTCTTGGGGGGGATACATGCTCAACTACTTGCTTACTTGTACAAATACTCAAAACATTTATACTTAATTGTTTTATACTTGATTGTCTTATACTTGATGGCATTATACTTGATTTCATACATACATGACTGTCAGTTTTCTTTGGGAAGTGGCTCCCAGTTGTCTTTGATACATCCTAACATTTGCGAATGTTTGGATACATCATAAAAGTGAGGTCTTCAGAGATGAAGTAGAGACTCACGACTAATTGCTTAATTGTTTTGATGAACTTATACATGTCTTAATCATACTATATTGTAGCAGTGGGTTGTGAACACAAAGGTTACAAGTCTCTTATGGCGGGACTTGTAACTGAGTGGATTCACAATGCCTTTGCTGTGTGAACATTCTTTTGAGGCTTTTTCAACTGTTTTAAGACAAACTCTATGAACTCACCAACCATTGTGTTGACACTTTAGCATGTTTATCTTAGGTTAGTAAGGCGATAGCTAGTGCGTGGAACTTAGAGTCAAGCTGCATATTCTGAAGACTTATGCTTTTATCATTTACCATTCAAAACATTTTGTATACATTTTTGTATCATACTTTGGAATCTCATGTTTGTAACTTTGAATTCATTAATCGAATGGTAACTTTTCAAAACGTCTCATTTAGAGTTCGTTTTCTATAACTTGTACTTTGTATTATGAAGTAGCACCCCAGTGACACAGTCTTCCGCTGCGGTATTTTGGGGGTGTTACACGGGCTGTCGCCGGGGCTTATATTTTTACAAGTCTTGGAGCTTATATTTTGTAAAGTTGTTTGACGAATTAGTTGCAGCTGAAGCTTATTAATGTAAAATTGCATAAAATATATCAAATTGAGTTCACTTTTTGAGTGATAATCGATTATATTAGGAAATTTAAGTAATTTGACTAGCTATAAGCCTATTTCAATAGATTTGGGTTCATAGAGGCTTATAACTTATAAAAGCTTTCATATGACTGTGTGACAAACAAAGCTTATTTTATAAGCTAGCTTATTTTAAAAGCTTAACTCTCTATAAGTCCTTATACTTGCGTCAAACACAACCTAAATAAATAATCCAATAAAAAATGATAGTCATAGAGATGATACGGAAAAATATTAAATGAGGCTTGGAAAGTCTAAGGGGTGTTCCTTAACCTCATATAAATGGAAATTTGAGAAGAAAAAAAATGTACTCCAATCACATAAGGAAAACTAAAAGTAAATTTAAACAAACCCAATGTTACTCTTAAAAATGATGTTTGAAATTCATATTAATCTCGGCTAAATACGTTGTCTGGCTTTAAGATAAGATTAAAAAAATAATAAATAAATAAAAATGACATTATGCACAAACACTATAAAAATTGAGAAAAGTGTTACGATTTCATGAATAAGAAATTTCTCTGATTTTTAAAAGTGTGAATTTTTTAAATGACTACTATTGAATACGGACTACCAAAATGAACCATCAGGAGCAGTGTTACATAAATCGACATAGTGAGCAAACTAAGGGGGCGAGCAAGTGTTTCTCGCTATGCCCATTGTAGTCTAGCACTTTAAGGGTGCGAGCAAGGCTTTCCTCGCCATCATCTTTGTCTTTTAGCATACCATATCATCAACATGGAAGTTGTTCGCCATGGTTTCTTCTTGTATGTGTTTAAAGTGGGTAGTCGAAGTGGTTGTGTGACATCTTTATCTGTGCAAATGAAGATCGAAGATGGTGGTGAAAATGGAGATTGACGATGGTAGTGAAAATGGAGATTAAAGATGTTGAGTAGTTGAAGGTTGTGGGATCCGAATATGAGATGAGTTTCATCTGTTTTACTTTTTAAAGATAGTATGAAACTATGATGTTGCTAGATGAAAAGAACATATTTGAAAGTAAAAGATGACAGGTGACCCACTTTTTGTTTTATTAATAAATCTTATGAATGGACCTCTATAAACTGCCATTTAATGGTCGATTTTCATAAATTTAATATTTTTGGTTCAGTTTTGTAAAATTAGTAGTGAGATGGTTGGTTTGGTAATTTAGTTTTTTCAAAAAATCTAAAATGTAAAGATGATGCGACACATAATTTATAAATAAATATTCCAATAAGATGTTTCTAACAATCTGAATTTTTCATAATAGAAAGAGAAAAATCATTAAAAATCGTTAAAAAGGAAAAGAATCTATAAAAAGAATTGTGATGAAAAAACTATCGTAAAAACTTTTGTCCGTCAATAAAATAACATTATTATATTTTACTAAATTTAAAAGTTTTCATTTCATAGCTTCACATTTGTTGTCAATCTTTTATAAAATAAATGTCAAAACTTTTTCTGAATAAAAAAAAGTGATATGAACATATAATGATGGGTAAACACAAAAATTTAGACATTCTTTTCATAAAAAATAGGTTTTGTTAATTTATTTTTGTTCAGCGATTTTTATTCAGAAGCCCAAGTCTTCAATAATTTTGTTGCTGATTCAAGGCAACAGGAAATGACGATGGGTGGGAAGTCTTTTACGTGGATGAATAAGCTCAGAACAAAGATAAGTAAGTTGGATCGGTTTCTTATATCGGAAAAGGTTCTAGAGGACAATCATGATCTAAAGTGCCACACCCCCAAAATGGGTCGCATCATAATGGAAACTGGGGCGTGACGTTCATGGAACAAAGTTACAGTTATATTGAACGACCTATATGAGTCATTTTGAAATACAGGTTTGATAAAGTTTAAACATGGTTTTGAATCATTACAAATGCCAGATTTACAACAATAAGTAAATACGCTTTTGAAAAATTTATCAAAAGATGAATATTTGCATAAGTCTTCAAAAGATGTGCCTAGAATGCTCATGCTCCATGATATGCCAAACAACTATCGCAGACCTGAGAAATACATGCTAAAGGGTCAATAATAATGTTGGTGAGTTAATAGGTTTAAGTATATAAAAGCAGTGTGGACCACAAGATTTCTACAACAATTGAATTCCAAATATGTTCATGAAAAGTATTACTGTTACACTAAGCTCATGACACCGAAGCCTTAACATTTATTTCGTGTATTCATCCCAAATAGGTGCTTTGCCAAACACCTGTACGACATCAAATGAAATGCGTCTGTTTGACCACTTGGGGCAACCAACCCAGATAGGGGAGTTTACCCCCAATAGATCTATTCACAATATTCGCGCTTACAAACTAATTAACGGTTCATGATTGTGAGGAATTTAATGGCAAATGTGGTAACTTAGGAAATTCGTAAATGTTTAATGTACTTTTGTCCATATGTAAAAGCAAGCAATGTATTTGTTAGCCTCGCTTTTTTTATAAAGATAACGTCACACAAGTGAATTGGACTAGATTTGAAACTACAAGGACTACTATTATCAAGTAGGCAAACATGTAGTGTTAGGAGCCTATAAATACCCCTCATGTCTCTCCATGAGGGGTGTGGGAAAGTGTGTGTAAGCTTCACTTCATTTGTCATATTAATAAAACACATAGTTCTCCACATTTCTCTCTCTACTTTCTCTCTCTAGAATAATCATGTATTTCCATCAACCTCGACCTCCAGAACGTGTTTCTTGGTCATAACAAGTGGCATCAGAGCTAACCGGGGGCGAATCGTGGTGTTTTTGGGTGTAAAATCGTGTTTTTGGTGTTTTTTCTCGGAAAAAATTACGATCTTATCGAGTTAGGATCGTGTTTTATCGAGTTAATATGAAGTTTTATTGAGTTAGAAATTTTTTTTAGCGAGTTAGAAAATTTTTTTAGCGAGTTAGAAATTTTTTAGCAAGTTAGAAAAATTTTTTAGCGAGTTAGAAATTTTTCAGCGAGTTAGAAAATTTTTTAGCGAGTTAGAAATTTTTCAGCGAGTTAGAAAATTTTTTTTAGCGAGTTAGAAATTTTTTTTAGCGAGTTAGAAATTTTTTTTAGCGAGTTAGAAATTTTTTAGCGAGTTAAAAATTTTTTTAGCGAGTTAGAAATTTTTCAACGAGTTAGAAAATTTTTTAGCGAGTTAGAAATTTTTCAGCGAGTTAGAAAATTTTTTTTGCGAGTTAGAAATTTTTTTAGCGAGTTAGAAATTTTTTTTAGCGAGTTAGAACTTTTTTAGCGAGTTAGAAATTTTTCAGCGAGTTAGAAATTTTTTTTAGCGAGTTAAACTTTTTTTTAGCGAGTTAGAAATTTTTTTTAGCGAGTTAGAACTTTTTTGGCAAGTTAGAAAATTTTTTAACGAGTTAGAAATTTTTCAGCGAGTTAGAAAATTTTTTATCAAGTTAGAAAATTTTTTAGCGAGTTAGGGGAAGTTTGTGAGTTAGGGATTATTGGTTATCAAGATCATATTTGGCGAGTTAGCCATTATACCTTATCGTATATCGAGTAAGGACTTCACTTGGGGCTTAACTAAACAAAACTCTGCCGAAATTGACTTAGGATATCGAGTAAGGATATGGGATTTTGAGTAAGGAAATAACCAAAGTGTATCACATAAACAAAACCCTAAACCTCATCGTGTAACTTAAACATTGATCTATTACCGAAAACCCTAATTTCCACTTCACCTAAAACACTTGATATAATTGGTAAACATTTTAAAGAACATGATTCAATTTCTTGTTTCATTATCCTAATACCAATATATCACACACCAAAAACACACCACGGATTGCTTAAAAGATCCTGATCAAGAATCACATTCAAATGACAACGGCTAGTATCGGATTTTGTGATTATGGGGATAATTCTTTATCACTTATCTGGGTTTAAAGTTCATTTCAAGGGCATGTGTACTTATTTAACTCAAAGTCTAGGGGTGGATGGATGCATGACTTTCGGAGATACTTGTTTGGGCAAACACTGGTAGAGATAATGATTAAGACTTGGATTATCTAGTTATACCCGATGTAAGGAGTTACATTATAGTGCTCACGGGTTATAGCTATCACTTTAAGGAGTTACATTGTAGTACTCAGTGTCGCACGAAGTTGTGGATAGTTCAAGAGGCAGAGATTTCATATACTGTTTGTGGGTTTGAGTATATGGATCTACCTATGCTTAAAGGAGTTACGTTGTAGTGCTCAGTATAGGTTCTTAGTCATACCATCGTACAAGATTAAGTCACATATCTAAGGGATGTTTACTTCATTTTCAGGTTGGTTATATTGGGTTGTTTCTCTAGTCAATGGTCATTTACTAGCTGGTTGGAATTTGAAGAGGTCGCTTATAGGTTGAAGAGAAGAGATGAGATTGTAGAAAAAGAGAGTCATATCTTAGCGACATATACTCACAGAATGTGCTTCAAAAAGCTGTTATGGCTTCTAAATTGTATTAGAAGTGTAAAGTACAGGTAATTGTATGGCATGTACACAAGATTATGATGATTCTGATGACTCGCAACCATCAGGAGGGAGAAGAACATGCCAAAAGAAGTAGTGTTTCGTCTTCAGTACGTTGGTTGATCGAGGTAACTGTGCTTAATACCAGAGAAGTACCATGAGGTACCAAGTATGTGTACATCAGAGCTTTTTACCAACCTTCTATGCAATGTTATGTGAGTTCTGTTGTTATGTTGCTACCCGAACGACAACCATGTTCCTATACTTTTGAATCTACTTTATCCGCTGCGAGATAAAAAGAGAGTTGTCGGTTCAGGAGGGAGCAGGAAAAAGAATAAAGGCTCACTAGTTAGGAGGGAGTAATAAACTAACTAGACCATTACAGTTGAAGTTCAGAGCAACAAAGAACTTTGCCGTCAGTGTCAAAGATCATACGCCGAGATCGTCGAAAGAGAGAACTTCAAGTCTGCCTCAGTATCTAGACTACAGAGACTCTGCGCTTCAACAACGTCAACATAGTTTACTATTGTTGTAATGTAATGTACATTGTTTATGTATTTATAGGTCTCATTGTAACCATTCACGTGTGACGATATCTTGGAGGGAGATTGTTAGCCTCGCTTTTTTTATAAAGATAATGTCACACAAGTGAATTGGACTAGATTAGAAACTACAAGGACTACTATTGTCAAGTAGGCAAACATGTAGTGTTAAGCCTATAAATACCCCTCATGACTCTCCATGAGGGGTGTGGGAAAGTGTGTGTAAGCTTCACTTCATTTGTCATATTAATAAAACACATAGTTCTCCACCTTTCTCTCTCTACTTTCTCTCTCTAGAATAATCATGTATTTCCATCAACCTCGACCTCCGGAACGTGTTTCTTGGTCATAACAGTATTCTTACCTTAAACTATTTGAAAAACAAGTATAAATAGGTAAAATTGGGGCTGTGAAACTCATCACAAGTATTCAATGTATACGTGAAAGTGTAAAGTAATGAAATCAACCGGGAATCCTAACGCGACCTAAAAATGTAAGTCGTTTTAGGAAATATGCAACACGTACTACATGCGTATGAATTTTATGAAGTGTAGCACCTTTGTAGTGAGGTTTTAACATGCTACGTAAGCCGGTCTTTTAAGAAATATATTTCGAAACGCGTTTTAGTTATTTAGTAATCCTAAGAGTTTCAAGTCACGTAAGTCATGTTCAACTCGTCTTGGAAAGCGTGTTTTTAACTCATTTTAAGTCTGTTTTTCCTCTTTAAGCTTTCTAAACCGAGATAAACGTGTCATTTTCATTATTTCAGGGTTCTGATTCGAGAAAATAAGTGTTAAGTGTCGGTTTTCATTAAAGCAAAATTTGGGACAACAAGGTCTAATTTTCAGAAAACGTTTCTCTAAATCCGGTCATTATTCGCTTATTTTCTAAGAGACAATTGTTTAAATGATCCTAGGTTCATTAAAGCTTAAGATATAGAAAAAAATAAACAGTAGTGTGATGCAGGTTTTACTGACCATGTCTTAAATTTATAATAGTCTCGATTACCTAATGGTCTACCCTAACGCACTAACGGACAGTGTATCCGGTCGCATGTAGACTAGTAAATGGTAAACCGAGGTCGTCCCAAGAGCCATGTGAGGTAGATTTTATCTAATTCTAAGTGTCACATTTTAAACTGATTTTAAGGTTGAAATGATTAATTAAAATAAATAACTGAAATAAATAAAAGCTGAAATTAAAATGAGGTTGTGAGCAATAGAGAGAAAGTTTACTAGCCTAGCTAATCATCCTATATTACCATGACTATGTTTTCTATGAAAGTATTCGAATTCAACAAGTGGGAAAGACATATATCACTAGGTTCATTTGGTCTAGTTCCCTAGCCTATCTCCCTAGAATCTTGCCGAGAACCAAAGGCGCTACCTCTGTAAGTAAACCGACATATGGTAGACTAGTTTGAGTCATTAAGTGCCACTACATGCTAGATTTATCTTCGTATGACCCAGCCTTTCAGATTTTAGACCATACTTTAACTACTTAAGTTTATCCGACCCAAACACTTATAAACTCGGGAACGTATTACAAATGAACGTGTTACATCAAAATTTATAAAATCTTTCAACATTTATAAACTTATAAACATTGTCATATTCTTATAAAACTTATATATCTCGACTTTATTCAAACTTACACAAGTTATTCTTTTGGGATTCGGGGTAAACATCCAACTTATCAATCGACTTATCTTTAGTCTTATATTCATTCGCTATCGTTTATTCGTTCATTCTTGATTCTATTCGTTTTGGCGTGAGTTATTGTTTGATTGTACATTTTACGACTTTTACACAAGAGTGTTTTACTCCTTTTCTTCATTCTTTCCTATTTGTTTGCCTTCGTTTCTCCGACTCTTATCGTCTTAATATTTCTCTAACATCCACATGAGATATAAATGTGTACTTCTTTTGCCATTGAAAACTAAACCTTTTATTAACACGAGTATTCAACGAACGCTACTTTATAAGTTACTTGAGGATTATTTCTGAAACATGTTAATTATTAGGTTGTGTCAATCCATTACCGTTGTGCTTATACTAGTTGTGATATATTTCATTGTTGCATACTAAGGTGAGTTCATAGCCCCACTTTTATTTATCTTAACTGTTTTGTAAACTACTTGGGGTGAGATACATGCTTCTGTTTTTACTATAATCATAATTGTTCATAAATTGTTGTTTGAACTGAAAACTTTGAGTAACATTTGATATGCACTACGTACCGTCTTTTCCAAAAGCAAGTCCTTCGGATCATGAACCATTAATCACTTGTGAGTGAGTGCGAATATAGGAATATAGGCCTATAGGAATTGACCCTCCCGAGCATGTTGGGCTAAGTCCGATCAACATGTGTTGTACTATATTCTATTTCACTATGTATCTGGCATGTACCTAGCTTTGGGGGCATTTATTATATTATGAAATTATGCAGTTATTGTCGACTTACGCCAACATTATTGGTGCTGGTTAACGCTTTGTGTGTCATGAGCTTAGCGCAATGGTAACAACTTTCGGGCGTATAACAACGTAGCCCATTTTCTCTTAAACTTGAAATATTGTGATCAACTACTTTACTTTAAACCTATGGATTCAGTCAACCTTTGTGTTGACTTTTAGCATGTTTTATCTTAGGTATTAGATCTTTTCCGCTACATATCTTCTTTTGGAGGAGCTTGGCGAAGGGCATGGCATGGTCATAAATGAATCTGAAAACTATTTGGGATCGCTTTAAATCCTTCTTGGACCTATATTTTCAACACGAATGATGTAAATTGAATGTTTTCAATTATGAAATTTCTTCTAAAATGGTTTATGTAAAACCGTTCTTTATACCTTGTGTTGTGATAACAATCGAGTAGCACCCCTAGACTTGTATGCTTCCGATGATCCGGTTTTTGGGTGTTACAGTATCAAATTCATCACCAGTGTATTCGCCTCCATTATCTGTCCTCAGACACTTGATCTTCTTTCCAGAATCAAGTTCAACCCGCACTTTATAAACTCTAAAAACTTCAAACACATCAGACTTCTTTTTGATTGGGTACACCCAACATCTCCTAGAATAGTCATCAATGAAGGATACAAAATAGTTTTCTCCTCCCAGGGATAGAACCGGTGCCTGCCATACATTAGAGTGAACCAATTCTAGAAGATAAACACTTTTAGAATTTGATGTCTTGAATTTTAAGCGATGCTGCTTGCTGATAACACAATGCTCACAAAAAGGTAAAGAAACCTTTATGAGGCCAAGAATTAACTTCCTTTCCACAAGAATATTCGTTCCTTGTTCCGATATATGTCTAAGCTTCTAATGCCATGTTAATGCAACTCTATGAATTAGACTATGTGAAGCAACAAATGCTTTCGCCTCCTCCATTATCTTTACCTTTAGTTGGTATAAGTTTGCAACCATCTTTTCACCTTTCATAAGTACTAGCACGCCTTTTATAACTTTCATGATCTTGTTTTGTATTTCAACCTTAAAACCAAGATCATCCAATTGTCCTAGAGACAATAGATTCTTTCTCAGTCTCTCCACGTGTCGCACATCCTAAATAGTACGAACTGTACCATCATGCACCTTCACCATGATATTTCCAATTCCAATGATCTTTAGTTCATGATCATTGCAACTGTACACAGATCTGCCTCCAAAGATAAGTTTATATTGATGAAACTATTCTCTTCTTGTGGTCATATGAAAGTAGCTCCGTATCAAACAACCATACATCTGCAAATCTTTTCCTGTCTTCATTTGCAGCTGCTTCACAACACAAAGCGTTACCATCTTCTAAAGTGCTAGCGACATTTCCCTGAGGATTAGAGGTATTTATACCCCGACAATCTTTCTTAAAGTGACCCGGCTTGATACATTTGTAGCATTTAGAATTCTTCTTTCTTCCTGTTCTAGATTACCATGATTGTGACTCCCACAGGAGCCAGGTTCCAGTAACCTCCCTCTCGTCACCACCAAAGCCTCCACCTGTCTTGAATTGGTTTGTCTGTCCTCCCTATTGTTAAGCCCATTTTATTCCTCTAGAATATAGGTTGCAACATCATCGAATACTAGATAGTCTGAAAGAATATTACTGGTTAAGTTGATGATAAGCTAGTCATATGAGTCAGGTAAACTTTGAAGTAGAATTTCAGCATGTTCTTATGCCTCTATTTTACAACTCAAAGACGTGAGCTGAGAAAATAGAGTATTTAGGTAATTAACGTGCTTAGTCATTGAAGTAGATTCCGTCATGCGAAGAGCATAAGGTTTCCTCCTAAGAAAAAATTTATTGTGGAGCGATCTTGCCTCGTACAATCGAGCAAGATGATTCCAAATCTCCTTTGCACTTTTCTTCTCCTCTATGCTTGACAAAACTCCATCTGCTAATGCCAGATGAAGATTTGCAATAGCATTTCCGTCCATCTCATCCCATTTGCTGTCATCCGTGACCTCAGCTGGTCTTTCATCAATGTCCTCTAAAAATTTATCCTTTCTAAGGATAGCCTTCATCTTTAATTTCCACAACGAGAAATTATTCCTATTGAATTTTTCGATTTCAAATTTCATTGCCATGGCTACAATCACAATCTACTTTTCGACAAAACTATTATTTTTGATAATAGTAATGAACACCTTTTGAGTGCGTATATAATCTTACTTATCTTTTGATGTGGAGGGTCCACTTATTATTGGCAACCACAGAGCATACGATAAATAATTATACACAAACCCAACCTTAGCTCTTGATACCACTTGTTGAGAAAAGTGACACCGGATTGAAGCAAATCCACAACTAAAATATGAAATGTAATAAAAGATGACACATGGATATAACGTGGAAAACCCCAATAGAGTAAAAACCACAGACAAAGAAAGATACGTTTCACTATGATGAAAATTAGGAGTTTCACCTTCTTTCTAATTACAAAGAAAACACTAATCTCTTGTAAGTAGAAGATACACACAAACTCTCAAATAGACTCATAAACTTGGGAGAGAACACTTATGTGTTTCGTTGGAATGGGATGTGAAATGAAGCCATCTACCTTTGCCTTTATAGGCAGAATTTGAAGCCACATGCAAATGAAGAGTCACCAAAATGGAAGGGCCAAATTCTTTCATGTCATTCAAAAGCCAATTGCCCTTTTGCAAAAGGCCAACTGCCCTTTCACATTTTCCCTCTAACATATACTATATATAAAACCCAAATTAAAATTAGTAACAATATTTACCACTCATTTAATAGTTTAAATATTATTTAATCCTCAAACTTTTATATTTTTTTCTTTTAAACTCATAAACTTTATTTCTCGCAATGACAAATTAAACCCGCAAAGCCACATTAAAACCACAAGTTTGCAAGTATAATTATTTGTCATTATACATGTCGCTTTGTGCGGATGCTTGTCTAATACATAAAGAAGCAAACAAATATTAAGATACTCAAAAATTTTAGTTACACTAATCATTCCATTGTGTTAAATATATATGGATTCAAAGAGTGACTTAAAAAAAGACATAGCAAAACCTTAACTTCATGAGAAGGGAGATAAAGGAGCAAATTGATTTTTAAGTCTATGCTATAAGTCTACAGTTATCATCTTATTAGGGATTGTTTGGACTTGTTTATTTTACTGGGTTATTTATCTATTTAATTTAAAAAAGATTCAAGAACTCTAACATGGCTTATTTAGCCTTATTAACTTGAACTTACAACTTGTTCAAGTTCACAATACCAAGCTGATAAGTGATGAGGCGAAAAATGAGCCATTTTTAGGGGGTCATTTAAGCCCGGATTTGAATTTATTTTATCAATTATTGCCCTAAATCGTTCCTTTTGTCATTTTAGGTACTTTTGGAGTGAATTCTGGAAAAGGAAGCATTTTGGACGTTTTTGGAGCATAAAAGTGAAGAAAACGGCAAAGTCCTAATTTTCCTTGCTGGGAACAGTACCTGACGGCGTCAAGAGTCCTCATGTGACGGCGTCAAGAGTAAACAAGAGGTGGAAGTGGTGACGATCCAGAGAAATCGTGACGGCGTCAAGCTTGGCCGTCATGGTTCATGATATGGTGACGGCCTACAACTAAATTACACATGACGGCGTCAAATCTGGATCTAGGCAATCCGATCTCATTATGGGCGGCGAGTTGACGGCGTCAGAAATTCCTTCTTGATGCTGTCACCCTATAAAATCTATATATACTTTTGCAATTTTCATTCAAAAATATAACTTTAGAGGGGATAACTTTGGAGAAACCCTAGCACGAATTTTACTGTTCTTTCAAGGGTTTTTACCCTTTGAAACCTTTCATGTCAATTTGAGATAAGTATCCTTTCAATTCATTCAATATGTCTATGTGTTGTTTGAATATATCTTACGCTTGTCTTGAATTTAACATGCTAGGCTAGATCTTTTGTGTGTTTGCTTAGATGTAGTGAAACCTAGATGTTGATTATGGGTTGATTGTTTGTTTATAGTTGTTACGGATGAATGATTTCGATGTTAGGCATAAGAAAACTGGCAGACTTCCATAGGTAACATGCTTGAACGTCTTAAGAAACATGAACCAATGCATACTAGGTTATTATGGTTGTATTTAATGTATGAGCGAATTCTAATGATCCCATGTTAGGAGCTTCTTGCAGGCTCGACATAGGAGTGAAGTAGGAGCTTATAGAGTTGGGGAAGTACATACGCCACCCCACGAATGGTATTAAGGAATATAACCCGTCATCCATGAAATTGTAACAAACTATCAACCTGTAAAAGATATCCAGGGAGTAATGAAACCTAAGTAAACACAATTCTCCCTATTATTGTTCACACCACTAGTTTAATTAGCTTTATTTTCATTTCTGTTATTTTATTTTGATTGCATCTTAGTTATTGGGTTAGTTGACTAGCAACTAATTCCGCCCACTCTTCCAAAACCCGAGATTTTAATTGCTTTAATAAAATATAAAAAATACAAAAAGAATCATCCATTACCTCTAGATCTAGTTTTTAGGCTTTCTAATCCTAGCGACACTATTCCTGAGTTGAACGATCAATTCCCCGGTACTTGTCACTATAGTATACTACAACGATCAGGTACACTGCTTGGTGGGGGTTGTAAGCTTCTCGAGATCCCTCGAGAGGTAAAGCCTGGTGCGATTCCCACGTATCAAGTTTTTGGTGCCGTTGCTGGGGAATAGTTATTGTCTAGGTTAGGATTTCTTTTTATTAGGTCTACTTGCGAGATTCCTTTCTAGTAAGATTTTATTTTTATTTTTAAGTTTTCTTTAGTCTATCTTATTTCTTCGTGTCTTTGTTCATAATCTTTACCATCCGACATCATGGAAGGTGGTAACATCTCTGAACCCATCAACCCACCACAACAAAACCACCCACAAAACCCACCACTAGCGAACCAACCTCTTAGGCCCCGAACCGTAGGAGAGTATTCCCGTCCTAGCCACCAAGGCTATCGAAACACTATTGAGCTCACCCAAGGAGCCAATGTGTCCCCCTTGCAATCCGACACCATCCGGTTGGTGCAAAGCGGATGTGCATTCCATGGACTTCATTCCGAAGATCCTAATCAACATCTCAAGGATTTCCTTAAAATCGTAGATTCTATAGACCTTGATGTTACAACTAGAGAGTCAACTCGATTACGCCTATTCCAATTCTCTCTAAGTGATCAAGCTAGTCAATGGCTTGAACGTCTACCCGCGGGATCCATCACCTCATGGGATGATCTCACCACTCATTTCCTTGCTCAATTTTTCCCACCTGGGAGAACTACCAAGCTTAGAAATGATATCTTGATATTCCAACAACATCAAGGTAAAACTCTATATGAAGCATGGACTCGTTTCAAGGACTTACTCCAAAAAGTCCCTCATCATGGCATAGATCTTTGGCTCCAAGTCCAAATCTTCTATGACCATATCGATCTCTCCACAAGGCGAACCATTGACCAATCAGCCGGTGGTAAGCTACGTGATCTAAGTGCAGAAGAATCATGGGAATTCATAGAAGATCTTGCTCTCTATGACAACGAAAGTTGGAATGATCCCCGTGATTTGAACAAACCGGTCAAGGCAATATCTTTGCCTTCGAACAATTCTAGCACTCCCGACTGTAGGATCATGGAACTTGAGGACCAAGTCAAGTTTCTCATGAAATCCTACGAAGCTCCTAAGCCTTCAAGCCAAGTGAACAAAATCACTTCTTCATGCGAATTATGTAGTGGTCCCCATGACACTCGTGATTGCGTGGAACTCCCCGGAACAGCTCTTGCGGACTACGCATCCTCGCGTACCAACGAAGTGGGAGATAAGTGGTACACTTTCAAACCTGAGCCAAACCCTTACGGTGATTCCTACAACCCTTCTTGGAAAAATCACCCGAACCTTAGGTGGAAACAAAACCAAAACAATTCTTCCAATCCGCCTAATCGTTACCAACCAAACGGTCCACCCTCCAACTGTACTTTCAACAACAATCCTTCTAATAACTATGGTAGTACCAATAATCTTGAAGGATTGATGTCCAAGTTTATTGCATCTCAAGAAGCTCGCATAGCTAAGTTTGAAACCGAATTTAATCAACAACAAACAGAGATGACCAATAAGATTGACAACTTGTTGAAAGCCCTCAACAACCAAGCGCTAACTACACCTAGCAAGGACTAGGGACGCCAATAGCGGAATCCAAATTAAGGACCCCTCATCATCCAAACACGTCCACTTTGTCAATGTTGTCACTATTAAGCCAAAAGATAAAGATATAGAAGAAAGTGACAAGGACGAAGTTGGAGTAGAAACCGAGATTAGGGATGAAATTAAGAAAGTTGACGTTAATAAGGGAGAAAATTTAGAGGAAGTAGAAAACGTAGAAGAATACTTTGATAAATTGCCCACCAAGGAAGAACGGGAATATCACAAGGATTTATTCGATAATCCCGAGACACCATATACCCTTGGTTCACCCCTTATTAAAATAGGTGATTCCTCTAACATCAACATACCATGCAACATTGGGCATATGCATGTATGGAAAGCTTATATCGATCCTAGGTCTCCTATAAACATCATGACTAGCACTTATTATAATTGGGCAATGAAGAAGCAACTTGGTTATAGGATGATGCCCAATACGAATTTGATAAGCAAATTTGTAGGAAGAGTGAAAGGATTGCATGTAATTGTAGAAAACTTCACTTATGTGACCGACTTTGTAATAGTAGAGGATACTCGTCCGGTGATAGATGATTGCCTAAGTCAAGTAGTGTTCGGAAAACCGTTTGTTGAGGCCTCTAAGATGAGTTATGATCCAACTTTAGGGATAGTTAGATTCAAGGAAGAGAATGATGAGATTGCTTACCAAATGTCCTATAAGATTGAGCAATACCGCCTATTATCAAACATAGAAAAGGAACACAAACAAGCGGTTTACTATAGGAATGATGAGGATAGACATAGAGGAGTAGAATATGTTATGAATAGAATACTTGGTTTCTACAAAGAATGCTTGCAACTAGGTCCGGAATACAAAACCAATATTGGAGATGACCTAGACAATGAGACCAACGATGAGGTCACGTAATTGCCCATGACCTTGAGTCTAGCTATAAGACTCATAAATAAAGAAAAGCGCTTCTTGGGAGGCAACCCATATTATGTGTGATTTTTAATTGTTTGATTGTTATTTGCTTCCGTATGCATGCTTTATTTTTATTATTGGTAGATCATGTTTCAAAACTAAAATTGTGAAAATGCTTTATTTTGTCGTTTAACTTCGTCTTAACTTCATACAAAGGTATTTCACAAAAGATACGTGTAAGGGGAAACCCCAAATATGTTTTTAAGAAACGAAATTGATCTTGATTCTCCACAATATTAAATGAACATGTATATTAGTATTTGTTAGAGTCAAATGCTTGTATCGAGTCATAATGATGTTTTGCAGGATTTTCCAGGAAGTAGGACATAAGTTTTTCTAGAAATTTTCTGGAAACTTAACATAAAGATTTTTGTAGGTCACTTCGGACGGCGTCAGGAATTAATTCCTGACGGCGTCATGTGTAAAATTCTGGAAATTTTGCTAGTTTTGTTTTTCTAACGGCTTCTTAAAGTTTTTGTTAATTCTTTAGTTTTATAAACTCCAGGAAATCTGCAAACATTCATTCCACAAGCATTATATCTTATCTTGTTTTCTAGGACTTGTTAGTATATATAGATTGCCACCGATTTTACGCGAGGTTGCCTTGTTTGTTTTCTCAGGTTTAACAGGTTATATATGACAAGAAGATGATTTATATTTCTGGAAAGGAAGCTTTGAACGTTCATTTTCTTGGAGGAAGATCTAACCTTGTTACCAAACTATCCACACCGAATGAATCAGGGGAGTATTTGATTTCATTCTTTTACCTATTTCACTTTTACATTCTTTAATTGAACATTGGGGACAATGTTCATCCTAAGTATAAGGGGAGGGTAAATGATGATACCTTATAGGATACACTTTCACTTGAGTTTGTTTGTTTGATGGTAGGTGTGTAATAAAACTATGAGAAACACTTGTTAGTTTAATTTTAGTGCCAAATTTAAAATTTTTTACAACATTTAGAAGTGAAACTTTAGCCTTAGCAAGCGTCTCATGGATATGAGTCGTATGACTAGCACAAACCGTACTATTCAGAAAAAATTTTCCACCCAAATATGTGAGATTCACCTTTAGATTTGATAGGAAAAGCATTTACTATTAGTGCTTATGAGTGTACCGGTAGCATTTAGATTCTAGAACTTGCGTTAGTGATGCATCCCGAGACCGCTAGTGAGACTACATTCGTGTAGTAGGATTTACTACATGATAAGAGGCATTAGGATCACCCTTGTGTTAGACCCGTATCATAATTAATTGACCATTTAAGTTATATTACTTGGCTAGTAAAGTCAACTAATTTTTCTCACACATTAGCGTTGTACTCATTTTTAGTACACGAAACCCCTAGTACACCCCTCCGAGCCTATCTTTTCATTTCTAACTTTAAGCATCTTACTTAAAGGAAGAATTTGTTACAACCCACTTAAATGTACACCCAAATCGCCTTAGCCTTCCGTGTATGCACTCATCTTTAGTGCATTATTGTTATTTGTTTAAACCATTAGTTAATTATCTAATTGATTACATGGTTGCTAAGTCGAGTCATATCCTTGTACATATTGTTTTGGGATGATTGGGACTCATGGGTAAAGTACTTGTGTTATGGAGTAATGGGGAAGAACATCATTTATTACCCCCATATGTGCGTTAATCTAAAGAGTACTCCA
The DNA here is from genome assembly GCA_030686995.1 of Artemisia argyi. Lineage (NCBI taxonomy): Eukaryota > Viridiplantae > Streptophyta > Magnoliopsida > Asterales > Asteraceae > Artemisia > Artemisia argyi. The sequence continues at coordinate 90,526,807 of CM060708.1, read as the reverse complement.
AGTGTTTTGATTATCTTGATTCGAGTCATTAAATTAGTTTATTGTAAAGTATGTAAAAATTCAAGTGTAAGGGGTTCATTCCCTATGATATATTATTTTGGATGGCACAAAAAAAAAAAAAAAAAAAAAAAAAAAAAAAAAAAAAAAAAAACATACGGACTACCATCCCGTTTCATTCTATGATTGTTTTATGTTTTTTGTTATTTTTCATTTATTAGCTTAAGTCGAATCTAGTCTTGGCTTAGCAACGCCATATTGTACATGTAATTAACCAAGATGATTAACTCGCCACCAGTAAAGATTGCCTTTATCTAACAAAACCGTGTATTCCATATCCCTACACTTAACGTTATAACCCTTTAAAAGACCTCTTTGATAGTTTATCCTAGGTGCTTACGCCATGTGGTGGAGGTTTGATCCTTTCCCAAGCCTATGGTAATCTATTTTGCTATGACAGGTAGTGAGAGATGTTTTCCATTTCCATATTGTGATATAACTTTATCCAACAAAACCGTGTGAAATTATTATTTTACCCTCGCCTACTAAAGGGACTTTTTTCGCCGTGTGAAATGACTATTTTACCCTCGCCTACTAGGAACATTTTTTGCAGTTTATTATTCATCTTCTTTTTGACTTCCTATCACCACCACCCTCCACCACCACGATCATCATTTTGTCACCGCCACCATCATCATTTGTCACCGCCACCATCACACGGCCACCACCCACCTCACTGCCGCCACTACTGCTGTGCTCCACTACAATCAACATTGCAACCACCATCATCACCACCTTCATCCATCATCTTCAAACAACACAACCACCACGACACCATCTTTTGAGCCACCATCGTACAACCACCACATCACCGCCTCAACCACCATCTATTCGTATATATCTTGACATTTTGAAAACATTTGACGGTAGATCGAAGGTATTTTATTAGAAGTTGTCCTCCACTGCCACCCATTTTCATTTATTTTCTATTTAAACCCGAATATAGAAAATTATTTTAACAAGTTTTCGTGGCCATAAACAGGATTAAACATGTTTTGATATCAAGATTTGTGTGGTTAAAACAAGATTTAAGAGGGTGCTTTACTTGTTTAATTCTTAGTTTGCAAGTAAACCCGCAAGGGTGTATTGTTTAGTCTCGGTGGTAACATGAAACGAATTTAGGGTGTGTGTGTACTCGGTTTACAGCCATGACCCAAAAAGGGTGCGTGTGGCTTGGGTTTGTTGATTCAGTCCACACCTCAGCCTAACGGGGGTGTTTAGTTATCTCGGGTACAAGTGAAGAACCACCCAAGGAGTGCTTGTTGCCTACTATTGCAGCCCACCCCATCAGGGGTGTTCGTTTGGGTTTATGGTTTGGTTTGTGTCGGTTCTAGGTTTGTTATGGGTTGGTATAACTTGAGTGTGTTGGTGGAGGGTGGTGGTGATGGTTGTGTAATGATTTATGATGATCATAATGGTGATGGTGACAAAATGATGATGGTGGTGGTGGTGGGGTGGTGATGGTTGTGTGGTGGCAGAGGGTGGTGGTGATGGGAAGTCAAAAAGAGATGAATAGTAAACTGCAAAAAATGTCCCTAGTAGGCGAGGGTAAAATAGTCATTTCACATGGCAAAAAAAGTCCCTTTAGTAGGCGAGGATAAAATAGTCATTTCACACGGCCAAAACTAACGACCGTTAGTCAAAAAACTAAATTTGCAACTACAGTAATGCGGTAAGGACATAACTCACAGAAAACTGAAAGTTTAGGGACATTATTTGCAGTTTACTCTAATTTATAAATAAACATTTACAATCTGAATTTTTCGTAATAGAAAGAAAAAAATCATTAAAAATCGTGAAAAGAAAATAAGAAAATAATATATAAAAAGAATTGTGATGAGAAAAGTGTTGCAAAAATTTTTGTTCGTCAATACAATAACATTATTATTTTTTAGTAAATTTATAGTTTTTCATTTCATAGCTTAACATTTGTTGTTAATCTTTTATAAAAATGTTTTTTCTGAATAAACAAATTGATGTGAACATAGAATGATTGGTGAACACAAAACTTTACAGACTCTTTTCATAAAAAATAAGTTTTATTAATTTATTTTTCTTCAGCCATTTTTTTTCATAAAAGATATGTCAAAGTTTAGACAAAATGTATGTAACCGAACTATGTTTGGTTAACTTGTGTCTCTTTTAGCTTTTATCATACAATCGCAAATGTTTTCTACGGTCGCATATGATTAATGTGTATGCCAAAATACTTGAAGTGCACATCCAAACGGTGAAGACGTTGAAACCTCGAAATGAAAGACCGATAATACAAAGATAGCTGTTTGGCACCCTAACCACAGAAGCATGTAACACTAAAACCACACGATATGGCGAATACAGGAAGACAGCTAAAACAAAACCCATCAAACTTCACAATCTACCAAGAAAGTCTCTTTTCGGACTTGCAATGCCACCAAAAGATGAACATTTTGAAACTTCCACATGAACGGGTAACAATTCAAAGGGAGGTCCTGATACAACATCTGTCAAACACCACTACCACAAGTAATGGAAAACGCATTGCATTTTGAATTGGATTCGCCTTTGACCAATACTTGAAAGTCCTACATGACATATATTCATGAGAATATGAGAAGCCACAAACCAAAACAAGTCACCAAGAACACATCTCACCGGAACCATCTGGCATTCATGAGGAGGAAATCCAATATGACGTATAAAACGGAGGCTAACCAAGGCAAAGAGAGATTACAAAAGCTGAGTATCCTATTAAGAGAAAATATTTTATATATACACGTCCAACTTTGCCCCAGCTCACCTCATAACACCCAGTTAGACTAACCCTTGCTGTCTCAGCTGCTATAGCTTATTTATACCACTTGATATAAAATACACATGTAGATAAGAAAAGTGTCCACATATCTTAGTTACGAAACGGCAATGTAGGGGGACAAAATGGGTTGCTTGCATCAGGCAAACAAATCAGATCCAACCAAATAACAAATAAATGAGTAACTGAGTTTATTTCACCAGTAAAACACCCACTATAATTCTTTAAATAATCGCACAGGAAGTTGATCTCATTAGATAGTCAATATTTAACCATGTTTCCTATAGTACAGACACAACACCAAGTAGTTCTATAACTCTATCAATGAAGCACCCCGAATACACAATCCAGTTGCAGATTCGTTTTTTCTTGGAAGCATTTGCGTATATATACATTCGTTGTCAGCATTATGGTGCCAATGGAGAGAAGACATCTGTCTTAAAGTCCTCAATGAAATCTTCGGCCGGTGAAATCCATATTGTAGCAAGTAGGATTGCAACGATATGATGGGCAGTCAATATATTTTGATACTTTGCGGTCAAAAAACCAATCACCAACTGATTCTGCAATAGTCTATTCAACCAGAAACATAACAGTAAGTACTTATAAACCAGCTTTGTAGAGCAATAATAACTTATTGTTAGCAGGTGCAGAAAATGCCATGTTCTGGTAATTATACTTTTTTATGCTCGATTTGGTATTTATACTTTGTTGGTGTACAAGCCCACACAGCTACCATGTGGTGTGCGAAGTAATTTTGGTGGTATACATATCACAAATCATCTCTCTATCACAATAATCATCTAAATCTTGACTAAAACAATTTAGGACGTAATTTTGGTGGTTTACCATCTGATGCAGATATTGTGGTATGTGGTGTGCATGGTAATTTTTAGTTGTGTGATCACGCTAGTCTTCTTGTGGAGAGCTTTACCCTTTCAAGTTTGTGAGGAGGTGGATTTCGGATACCACGGGAAAAAAGGGCTCAGTGTGACTTTCCACCCACACAACCCAATTAATCAGTTCCCCTTTTAGCTACCTTTTCTTAATTGACCCATTTAAGATGAAAGAAAACCCACATCTCCCCCCCCCCCCCCCCCCCCCCCCCCTTGTGAGTAATTAACTTGTCACCCCTAAGAAAGCGCGTATGTAGGAAGTCATACCCCTACCCTGTTAGAAATTGGGCAAGGGTTGTGATTATAATCTTCTTAAATCGTGTTATCTCGACCCTGTAATTCTTGGGTATCACGAAATCCTTTTCAAGAAGAACACTCAGTTTCTAGGCACAAGAGAACTAAGCAAAACAGAGATTATGTTAGTTTTCGTGTGTTCAAATGAGACCAGGTAATCTGTTGTTAAACAGATAGAACTTGACGGTTATAGGGTGGTTAAAAATACCCCTCGCCCCCGCCTGCTCACTTATACCCTGCAAGGGGCGGGGACCCCCATGACCCCCACGTCTTTGTCATGGTTCGAAACATATTAGCTCAAACGGCATGCACTCCACACTTCCCTAACTCGTGTTCAAGCTTAATATGAAATCTCATTGGTCTTTAGTAAATCACAATCACCTAAAATAGTTGATGACACTAAAATCACCATCATACCTGAGGGTAGGAACCCTGCTTTAGGAAGACCTCCGGTACCACCTATACCTCATATATGTCACAACTGAGACTTGAACCCACAACCTGGTTGATGGGTCACTCGCATATCGTAGCAACAATAAAAAGGGAAAACATAATATTCCTACAGAAGTTACCACTAAGAGCTTTCATCCAAATCTCATCTACTGAGAAAGGAGCAATTTGTAGGATAGATGATGCAGGAACAATCTACATAGCTCCTACTTTTTCGTTGAACTAGTCTGACATCATACAATAATTAATTAGGATTTATATGCCCTAACTAAACTTATTGAGGGTGATTGTGATCGTGCAAAGTGCAAACCATGTGGAAACTATCTGAGCCTATATTCATTGGTAGTCTATATACCGATGAAGCTTATCGAGTCTTGCATTTTTGCCAGCCTGCCAAATATGGAATCACCACTATGTGATCATTCTCATTCGTCCAATACAGTAATGTCATAAAATTTCTCTAACAGGATGTGTTCTATACAGTCTATGCTTCATTCTACTTCACACATAGACCCATGTATTGAACTCCAGAACATCAGGGTTTCCCTCAAGAATGATATGAGGGAGAAATAGTTAACTTTGTTAGAGTAGTGATAATGTTTCATAGATTTCGATTTTGATTGTAAAAGATTGAGCAGAATACATACTTTATATATTGATAATTGTCATACTCACAAGATATCACATTACCTTATTATTTATTCTGGTAGAATTTGAAGCATGCCATGTTTCAGATATCCATGTTTGGCAATGAATATAACAAGAATTTATAAACATTCCCCCATCCTTCTTTCGCTGAAATTCTGACACCGCCTTCAGGAATGAATTTCGGAAGCCTGCATATGATAACGACCTTCATTAGTATATGTTATATCTTATAAAAACACCTTACGTTTGAACCTAGCCACAATGTTTTAATAAACATCATACAGATAATACCTTGTAGTACTTGAATCTGTTCAGGATCACAAAGTTGAATACTGAGTTGACATTTATACCAGCTATCACGTGGATCTAATGGACCAGGTACCAAAATGTTTTTTATCTGTTAATAAAAGAAACAAAGAGTAAATTTACATCAGAAAAGACAAAGAAAACATCCAATGGGAGATCAATATATTACATTACATATACCTGCCAAAAGTCATAAGTTGGGTTGACAAGGAAAATTGGTGTCTTGGTGTTTTCTACTATTTGTTGAGGAAAGAAACACTGTAGTTCAGTTTATACAAGGCGTTAATATCACAGACAAGGATCCAACATGAGTGATTGCAGTGTGACCCTTCACAAGGGAAAATTCCAATTCCATAAATTAAAAAATATGGCACCTTGGATGGCTCCATTTTGGAAACGCAGTCCTTTTTCAAGCTTCCGGCTGCACCCTATGATCATCATACATGTTAGATGAACATTATGCTAAATTATTAGTTTTAGTTTCAATATCTACACATAAAACTGAAGAATGAGGAGGCAAAATAAACACTGTTAAAATCTTGTGCTATTAAGTCAGTAATAAAGTGGCAAACCTGGAGTTTGACAACATCGTTGTAGAATGATTGGAAAGTGGCCTTACCAGCAACGTTTTTCCTGAAATTAAAAAAAAAAAAAAAAAAAAAAAAAAAAATGATATATAATTTCTTAACCTTCAAGAATATTTCAAAGTAATATATACGCTAATCAAGCTTCTATCTGTGGAATATTATATGCACAACAATTATCAAGAAAAAGAACAGAAGATTGACACTAAAAAAAGATAAACCCCTTCCGAAAATTGTTGGTTCCAGAATATATAATCTGAAAGCTAATTTGAACCTCCCCCTTCTAGTAGCTGCCGCCATACCACTTCATCGGTATATACACACATGCAAATACATAAACATATACATATGCACACAGGATATACAAATAATAATATGAAGTGTACATAACCAAGACTGAAGAGTTAATTAAACTAGATGTTTACGAAGTGATAAGTCCGTAAATTCAGATCCTGAACTAATTTTAAAATGCACAGATGTCAAAAAAAAATTATTATGGTTTCCGACCTTTTTGGCTGACTAATGTAAATAATAAAAGTAAGAGAGAGCTAGGCTCCCTCCCTATTATGAACACATAAAATATGCTGAAGAGAGAGAATAAACTCTATGAACTATTTTCACCATTACCACAGCGAAATCAGAATTTAAAATTTTTCTAGTTAAGGCTAACAGGTAAAATAGTATAGCAGTAATATATTCATCTATTGGTAAGTTTTTTATAACATTAATAAAAAAAAAACTGTAGGTTAAAGAATGGAAGGATGAAAAACTAATGTAAATAGATACCAATTCCACACAGATGAAGAAATAAATTAATGGTCATTGTGGAACAACATACTCGTTAAGAAAGAAACCTGCATCAGATAAACACTTGACTTTAGCATCCTTTGGCATAATTTCTCTGAAGTCATCACAGTGGATGAGCGTTGCTAGTCCCCCAGCTGAGCAACCAGAAAGAAGAGCCTGTGAAGTCATTAACAAGAAGCTTCTCAGGCAATGGTTATTACAGGTCAAAGAAAACTTCCCTTTAAAGGGTAATTACGATGTCAAGAAATGACCTAAAGATAAAATCTGTTGAACAGAGGACCCAACAATTGCAGTATATTCAGGATAAAAGGTTACTGTTTGCATCCTCATGTATTTTACTTTCTTTACTTTTAGCATACCTCAATTGTTCAGGATATAAGTTTGTGGTGATAGAGTTGTTATAGTTCTAGTAATCTAATATTCCATCAGAATGTAAACAATTACATAAATGTGCGTACCTCTTGCGCGTTAGACAATCCAATTGACAAGAGTTCCTCCATCATTGCTTCCCAGATGAGTTGACCTCTGAAGAAAAGTTTAGTATCATTCTGTAGCAGTATTAAAACAGGCAAAACCTTTATACAGACAAAACTGGCATGCTTGAATAGGTATTTCCAACATAGAAAAAACTAACCTTTTGTTCACTTTCGGGGTGCCCGGTAAAAGACGCACCATCACAGTACCGTATCTTGACCTTGTTCCAGTTATAGAAATCTGATGAAGAAACGAAGCATTAGATGCTAAAATAATGACTAACCAACAATTTTTTGGATCAGTTAATGATAAAACCAAAGGATAGTAGACCCGTGTGATACAAAGAGTTGCAGATTGTACAATTACACGTTTGCCAAAAAGAAACTATATCGCGTTTGCTTTCTGAAAAGCATAGCTAAGGAAACAAGCCCATAAACAGGAATAAAATAAAGCAGAAACATGAAGGGCATACGTCAGCTAATCATTCTTTTTTTTTTGGGTGACCATGGTTTCCGATTTGGCCGACTAATCCATGGGGTTTGAACCCACCGCCACACTGACTCAAACCAGGTAAAGCCCTCCCTTTTCAGGAGGTTGGTGTGGCCACTTCAAGGTTGTTTGCACCTGGCAAGAATTGAACTTGAGACCTCACATGCCCTTTCGCCACTAGGCCACCCTTGAGGCAATTTTCTATTATATCACTGAATAGTACATATCTTTTCTCCAATCTGAAGGTTGGAAGAAGTTAATCATTCAACAGGGTTTGAACTCCAACCAAACAACTGATATACATATGGGCCCACTCATCTGCTGACAACTGCAGTAATCACTTTGCAATAACCGGTACATGTCCGTTTGTAATGCACAAATCAGCCACACTCCATTTTTGAACCCTACATCACATTTTTCTATCTAAAAGATATTTACCTAAAGCACACGAGGCAGTTATCAGAGAATGTGAGGTTAATTCAAACTAATATTGAAAGCTGCATTCCAATCATTTGTTCAACTATGAGCTCACTACTTTATTCGGCATTCCACAGCTAGAATCCCTTCCAAAACAGGAATTAAAAAAATGGCATGCAAATTCAAATTGAATACATTGTTGACTGGACAATGATGCAATGTGATCACAAGATTCAACACGATATGACAGGATTTACAAAACTTGTATTATCCCCTGTCTGGCTATCACAAAATTATTGCAAGAATTTCAGCTTAACAATGTTTATACCAAACACAGCATTTCTCATCTTCTTGTGTAGAGTTTTAAATTAGATAGTGGAATCTTTTTCCAATCATCAAGTATATGTACAAAGTGGTTTATAAACATTACAAACCTACAATACGATTCACATTTTCTACTGCAAGTCTGCAAGGTATGGTTTCCACATATTAGTCTTATGTGAGAACACATAGATTACACAACATAACAATTGCTCTCAGTATTGATAAAATGGTACCAAAGGTGGTAAAAAATTTCCAGTTATAAGTTTTATGCTCAAATTATAAGACATTGGAGACCAATAGTCATGATTTACCTGGATTACTAGACGGATGACGGCTCAAAATTCCAGAAAACTGAACTTGGGGTTCCATGTGCTTTGAAGATCCTAGTGCAGTGTTCTTACGAAAAGAACAAGAAGCTACTGTATTGCACCAACCTCCACCCTGTGTTAAAAAAAGATGAGAGGATCACTAATTTTTTTACAATGAATAGCATGAAATGCCAGCACATGCATTAAGGGAGTTGCTCAACCGGAATAGTCGAATAAGAATTCAATACATTTTTTCCTGAACTATTCATACATTTGTATGCTGTATTATCTCTCTGAGGGGTTTTTTGGAGTAAAGCAGGATGCTGGTGTGTTGAATCAATGCAAGACTAATCTTACCTGGATACCTAAACCATAATAACCGGTAAAGGCAATTTTTAGTTAAAGGTTAAGCTAATACGAGTAATACTTGGGCATAGGAAGTGGGACCCTTTCCATTCTTCTTCACTCAATAAGAATAACCATATTGCCATGAAAAATAAAAGCTAAAGAAGTGGGACATGCCCAAAAATATCCAGTATATGCATGATATAGAAGGATTCATGTACACCTCACCATGATATATCATCAGCCATATCTAGATCTAAGAATAAGTATCTTCACCTTTCCATTAAACTAGTAAAATTGTAAATCTGTTATTTGTTCTTGATTTCTGACACAACTTAGTTAAAGCATACTCAGTATTTTATAATGGGATGGTTCCAAGTTGATCCAATACCCATATAACATGTAGACATTCTAGGAGTACACTGCAGCTAAAACCATTGACGGATACCGTTCATTTTATATGCAAGTTATCGTCCAAACTTGACTGAGAAGTTTAATGGTAACATGAAATATTATGTACTAACCTCAATGTGTAGAACCCATCTCCTAGAGCCAGATCCATAACCCTTCTGAAAATGGTACGCAGGAACACTTCCATCTAAACAATCTGCATTTCAAATGATGCAAAGAAAAGTAATTATGACAATATTCTTATACCATCCCATAACCAGGACTGAGTTATCATTTATTCCATATCAGTCTCAAAGATAATATCATTCAGTCTCCAGATGAACAAAATCAGTATAAAGAATCCTATCTCAAATTTGTTGGGGTATACTAAAAGCGAAACTTGGCAGTAAAAAGATTTGAACCCCTTAGTTTCAGACACATGAATATAAGCTTCCATACACTCCTATTTCAGGGTACTTATGTCATTGCCTCAGTTGTCCATCTTTATTACTATAATCCAAAGTGTACATCTTCAGTGGTGGCTGCAGTCTGGACTAAACCCTTGTTACCCTAACCTTCTGAATTGTAATCATATTCTTCCTTCGGTGTGTGGTCACACACCCCCCTCGGCATAGAGAGGGATGTAGTGAAGGATGCTAAGGGTGGTAAATTAGTAACTAGCGTAGTGACATCTCAAAAGTTCCTAGTAGTTCATACCTCATTAATATTTTCAGTAGCCCCTTCTTCCTAAAAGAGATCTTAATACCTTTTAGATGCAAAATCAGCATTTAGCCTACCATTGTTCAAGGGGTTAACTGCTTAGAATAGCAATACATTCTACATGTTTTATCAAATGGACTAACTTAATACATATCAATAACAGTAACAAGGTTTTAAGCAATCATAGTAACAACGCGATATACTTTCAGTTTTTCACACATAATAGAAACTTTGACTCACATTGTAACAAAATGCAGTAGAGTAGAATACTATAACTGATAATTTTCATGCCTTACTATAATCACTAAATAAGTAGATTGCCATGCTATCCTAGGCAATTAAAAATTCTCGTTCAGGTTGTAAAACATGCTACTGAAACTCTAGGGAGTAATGAGCCTAGGCGGAAGATTAAAATTTCTACATCTCGAAAATATATGTTTTAGATTTTGGGACATCCTAAATTAAGTAACAGTATCAGCTAAAACCAAATAATTTATAGTATGTCCTTAAACAGTAAAATGAAATTACATGCGCCTCGTTGAGCAGCATTGCTTAAAAGAGTAAGCGGAACGAAATCGGAATGAGCAGGAAGATGAAGATCGGGAGGTGGTGATGAGGAAGTAATAATGTATGAAAATGTAAAAACAAGAATGATAGCTGCTCCTACACCCAAGATGCCGTATTCACGTTTCCCCAATTCTTGTCTCCGCCCGCCTACTCGAATGTTCGCCATCGTCCCCTTCAAAAATTATCTTATCAGATCTATAGTGTCTTTTCAAACTCAGTTACCGTTGACTTAACACTTCACCAAACTGCCCATATCTACTTAAAACTGATGATAAAAACATATAATAAACCAATTTTTTATTTATTAATTACAGTATTCCGCGCGAGGCGTGACGTGAGGGTGAATTTTTGCGTTTTTAAAACGTGGTATATGGCGATACAAAATATGAGAACATTTATATATTTATATTATATATCGAGTTTACAAAAAACGTAACATAAGGCAGCATAACGTGTGACGTGACGACATTACCAAGCATCACGCCTTTGTGGGGCCTTTGCGCACCTTTTAGAACCATGAGTACAAAACTTAAAACTACATTATATTATCAAAAATAAGGAAGAGATCAAGTGAGAAAAATATTTTAAATGATAAGAGTGAGAAATAATTATAGACACACATTTTAAACTGTGAGAGAAATTTTAAAGAAAGATGCATTCATTTTTGTAGATGCATTTGAAATATGTGGTTGTAGTTACTTCTCATCCTTCTCATTTTTATTATTCTTGTCATTTGATCTTAACTTGTCAAAAATATAGTAACTGATTACCGATTAAACCTGTAAAATTACTTATTTGGTTTTTTTTATTTTAGAGTAAACCGCAAAAATCATCCTGTGGTTTATAGTTTTTTGGCAGTTATCATCCATATCTGATGAGGTGTAATATCATACATTTTTAAGGGATCATTTAAACTCTAAATTCGTATATATTCGATCATTTATTACCCTAAATCGTTTCTATTTGAGTTTTAGGTACTTGTGAAGCAAATGCTGGAAAAGGAAGCGTTTTGAGCTGATTGGACGGGAAAATGAAGAAAACGACAACATTGGAAAAAACGTCACGAGAAGGGGCCGTGACGGCGTCACAGCCTAATAGGTGACATCATCACTAGTATACGCTGACCATACAAAGTTTGGAGACAGCCTCAAGCTGACGATGTCAAGACCAAATTTATGAAGGCTGACGGCGTCACAACTCCAACACGACGCCGTCACAAATGTAAATCTATATATATTTTCACATTATTTTCATAAAAAAATGTGCAACTTTGGTATAACTTTGGAGGTCCAAACCCTAGTCATTTTTCAATGTTTTTAGGCCTTTTGGCCTCAAGAACTTCAATATATGAGAAGATAAGTAATTTAATCAATCATTCAATTATGTTTACTTGTGATTGTTTGATTTCTTCAATTGCTTTTCTTTTCATTACTATGTTAGGCTAAATTTAATATTATTTGCTTATGATTACATGAAACCTAATTGTTGATTATTGAATGTCGTCTCTTGTTGATTAGTGTATTGCGTTATAAATTGGAAAACTGGCTAGGTAAAACTATACTAGCTTGTACATCCACTAAAACGTGTAGTTAATAATTTAACTTGATACGTATTTAATGCGTGAACTTTGCTCGTATTGTGGAAATTGGGTTTTAGGCATTCTTAGGCGCCGCCTAATAAAACGGAGTTCATAGGAGTTAGGCTTGGCCATCCCTCGGTAGGAAATAAGGAATACAACTACATTAATTAGACAAGGACATGACAATCGACTAATCAATAAAAGATAACTAAGGAGTAATGAGATTCCAAGTGAATACACTTTCGCCATACTAGAAGTTCGCCAATTTACTTTTCCTTGCAATTAGTTTAGATTTAGTTTAATTAGTATTAAGTAGTAGTTAAAAACCAAACTCTTCCAAACCCGAGATTTTACTTGCTTTTCAATCAATATAAAAAGACAAAAATAATCTTCCCTCAACCCTTATACTTAATTCGACATACACTTCTAGCCTACCTCACTATCCCCCTAAAGAACGATCAATCCCTAGTATTTTGCCTATACTACACTACAAGGGTTAGGTAATCTGCCTAAGCAGATTGAAAAACTTAGTGTGTTTACAATTATCCGCATCAAGTTTTGTGTGTCGCTGCCGGGAAATAGTCTAGGTTTCGATTTATATTTTGTTTGGGTCTACTCACTAGATTCCTATCAAGTGAGATTTTTCTTTTTATTTTGTAGTTTTATCTTAGTCTATTTTTTTCTTTGTTTCTTTTATTCGTAATCTTGTAATTTGTTATCATAGTGAATGATATTCCACTTAACCAACACGACCCACAAAATCCACCAAACCAACCTTTTAACCAAAACCCACAAAATAAACCTAGCTCGAACTCTTGGTGAGTATTCCAAACCTAGGCACAAGGGCCATCGAAACACTATTGAGCTTCCCCGAGAAGCCAATGTGCTACCTTGTGATCTGACACCATTCGGTTGGTACAAAATGGATGGGCATTTCATGAACTTCATTTCGAAGATCCAAATCAACACTTTAAGTGTGAAAAACTAGAAGGGGGTTGAATAGTTTTATGTCTTTTTAATTTATTATGAAAACCTTTGTTTTTAAATATTAATTTGAGTTTATACAATTGTTTGTTTGAAAAACATTTGATCAGAGTTTAGTATGAAAATAACTATATGATCTATTATATGTGTCCTTTTAGGTTTGTTATAAAAACTTATTTTTGAAAACTTTGTTTACTTTAAAAAGTTTAGATTCGATATTATGTGAATTCAAGTCTTGCAAAATATAAACAATTATAACTAAGTACTAAAACAATAATAAGATAAGTAAATAAGTAAGAGATGGAAAGATCAAACCGCGAGACAAGAGATTTATAGTGGTTCGGCTACAAGGACACCTTCCTTGCCATACTCCACTCCCCGAGCACCTAACTTGAGAGTTTTTTTCACTATGTCAACAAGCTCCCTTATGGCGGAGAAAACCTTACACACCAATTATCACACCACAACTTCGTCTCACCTTTTTCACAATTTCTACACAACTACTTCACAACTTCTTCACACCTAAGCACTACCTAATCACACTACTTCTTCACACCTATACTACTTTCACACCACAATTAATTCATAACTTCTCTACCTACACACCTTACTAGCCTAACTCCTTATGCTTACTTCTGTCTAACCAATATTCACAAGTAATACACAAATGGATGAATACTATACAAGTGATGATGCACAAATAACTTGGATGTGGAGGTCACAACAAGTTGTAATACTTCTTGTCTTGAAGGATTGAAGTATTCTTTTCTTGCACTTGAAAGGTTGAAGCTTGGATCACTTGGAAACAAAAGCTTATGATTATATGATCAAAAGGTTTAAGAGAATGGTATAGAAGATTTAGATCAGAAAAGTTATAGTGCAAAAGGTGAGGAAAAATGCCAGATTTGAGCCATTATTTATAGGGAAAAAAATATTGTTCAGGAGCGTGGTCGGTCCCCTTAATTAGGGGCCGGTCCCCATAATAATTAAGGGGGCCGCCTAGTATAATTAAGGGGTCGTCCAAATTTTTTTTTCAGAACTTTTGTCTTTTTGTGGGGAAGATTTTTCCTGAAGAATATAGCCCTTTTTGTAGAAATTTGAATTCAAAATATTTATTTTGAATAAAACATTTCTTTATAAATACAAAAACATTTTGTATAAGTTTAAAAATGTTTGTCCCACTTTATAAACAAATGTAAGGTTTGTAAAAATAAAAAATCTAGTGATTTAGAAAATGTTCCTTTGATCATAAAATACATTAGGCATTTTGTTTATTCATACCTTAAGTGATTGATTTGTTAAAATGAATATTTACTACTAACTACTTGTTTACGTTATAATCTTTTAGTTTAATGAGTTTACATTTTGTGATTATCAAAACGTAGAGATATCGAGAAATATTAATAAAGTTTTTAGGCATTATTTATATCAACAATCTCCCCCTTTTTAATGATTACAAAACTTAAACTCATTAAATCAAAATTTAATTTTTAGACAAGTATTTAGTGAGTTTATATTCACTTCTCCCCCTTTTTGTAGAATCAAAAAGGTTATGCCAACTAGCTTCATAAATGAAGTTAGACGGGATGAAAGCTCCCCCTTGATGTGTGCTCCCCCTTGTTTGAGGGCACCAAGGAATCGAGCAATGGGAATCTTGGCTGCAAAAATATTAGAAGCACAAGCATACATAGAAAAATATGCAATATACAAATAACAAACATAGCAAACAAATGTTAAGGATACATAACAATTAATTCAAAGTGATTATGCTAAAGATCCTAATTTGCCAAAGAGAGACATCAGACTTGCTTGTAACACAAGGTTGGTTGATTCTTATTTGAAAGTGAAAATCATAAGCATATATTATGTTTAGATGGTTGATGATTGAGTGTTTGGACTGAAAATGGTTAAGTTAGGGTAAGATTGTTGGATTAATGGAGGTATATGTTTGGGTGCATGAGTGTTGGAGAGTTTGTTGGTGGAGAGTTTAGAGGTGTAGAGTTAGGAGCGAAAGAGGTTGATTGAGAGTTTGGATGTTGTTCAAGTGAGGGTTTTGGATGAGATCTAGTGAGAAGATACTCAATCCAAGTGAAGTATTCATTCAATGAAATGGTTTGTTTTTGGAGAAAGATGCAACAAGGAAAATTGTTGACATGTTTTGCAACTTGTTTCAAGTTGTGGGGTGATGAAGGAGAGCTAGAGGTAAGTTGTTCCAATTTGCATTGAGCAAGGTGTAAGGCAAGAAGAGCACAAAGCTCATGGGCTTCCTTGAGTTCTTCAATGAACTTCAAGTGTTCGGAGGAAGGTGATGATGGTGAAGTGTGGTTGTTATTAGGGATGGATGATTGGACTTGCAACATAGGGATAACATGTGTGTTGGTAGGAGGTGGTGGTGATACTCTTGGTGGTGGAGATATTTGTGAGTTTGGGTAATCATGAAAGGATGAGAATGAATTTGTGGAAGAATAGGATGTTTCATGAGTGGAGAATGTTTTGGATGGTGGATTGGTAGATTGAACAAAATGTGAGGTGTTGGGAATGAGATCGGGATTGTTGTTTTGAGATTGAACATGCTCTTCATATGGCTTATGTGGGTGAGATGAAGGTGTATTTTTGGGAACAAGGATGGATGTTTGGTTATTATGATGAGGTTTGTGAAAGGGTTCATTTGAGTGAACATGAGGTTTGTGTATCATGAAATATGGTTTGACCTTCATGGGTTAAGTTGTAGTGGTGATGACACACTTTGTAGAGTGTAAGGAATGCTTATATGGTTGAATCTTTTTGTGAAGATGACTAGGTGGAGTTATTGGTGAAGATGGGAAATGAGTATCAAGTGATGTGATTGGTGAGAGTGAAAGAGCGATGTTCATGAAAGGGATTTCTTGGTAGGAGGGTGTTATAGATGGTGTATTAGGTACACTATGAGATGAAATTTGAGGTTGAGGTGAGTAAAGGTTATGAGGTTTGACTGTGTAAAGGTTTTGAGGTTTGAGTGTAATGTAGAAGGATATGTGTGAGTAAAGGTTGTTGATATGTAATGTAGAAGACATAGGAGGAATTTGGTGTTGGATGTTTGACAACATCATTTGGTTTGACGGGCTTTTAATGGAAGTTAGGCTTTCTTCTCCAAACGGGGTTTCTTGGTGGTTTTGGTTTAATGGGAGAGGACATGATGAGATGAGTGGAGATTGAGTGGAATGAGAGTGTTTATAATGTAGGATTAGTGGGATTAAGGATGTATAAACTTTGATAAAAGGTTTAGGATAAAATAGGTTTGTGAATTTTGGGAAGTGTAGGATGAAATGGGCTAAAAAGTAGAAAAAGGAAACAACACCTTTGACCATCAGATGGCTGGTCCCCTTAATTGGAGGTCGGTCCCCTTAATAATTAAGGGGGCCGCCTTATGATTTAAGGGGGCCGCCCATATGGTGATTCCAATATTGCTAGAAAAGGGTTTTTAGTAGTGAATTGCAGAAAGCTTGTGTTTTTGTTTCAAACAAGTCCAACTCTTTGAGGCAATTAAGCATATACTAATTATGTTAGCAATTATGTAGCCAAAGCATGTTAACCAAAGAGATTAAGTAAACAAGCAATTTCATCTAGTATGCAAACATACTCATCAAGCAAGTAAAATATAAGTGCTAGGAAACAATAAGCAACATCAAGTATTTCATAACTATATAACTAGGAGGATTAATCCTAATGTGTATCAATGTACAATAAGTGGGTAGTTATGATAGCATGGATTTCTAGACTTGTTACAAACAAACTCTTAATAGACAAACCATGGTCCTCTTGATTTGATTTAGTTCACTTATAAGTGTCATTTATATACATACATACATATATATATATATATATATATATATATATATATATATATATATATATATATATATATATATATATATATATATATAGATGACAAATATGAGATCACCATGCGTGATTTAAAGAGACGTTTTTAGCATTATTCAACAATGTTTGAAAGTAGGTTTTCATGTAGATGTGAGAGTTATTTGAATAAAATAGATTGGGTTTTACTTCAAAATGTGTTAATGAAAGGAAAAGAAAATTTTTCCAATCTTTGGTTTTGATCAAAACAAAATTGTAGATATTGATAATGAAACATGTTATTGAAAAGTTGGATAGTCATTTGAAAAACTATTTTCCAAAATGTGAGGTTTTGCATATTTTTAGAGATATTATATTTTTAACAACAAATATCATTAATCATAGATTTTAAAAGATGCTTATTATAGATCTCATGCTCAAGAGGATTGGTTAAGCCTATTGTCATATGATATCCTTTTCTACATAACCTATGATCTTAAGTGAGTGATGACGTAATTCTACGTATTTGATGCGAGGGTGTTGAATGGGGTATATCCTAACATCTATAGCTCCTTTGTTATTGCACATTTATCTAACTTAATGCCATAATCTACGAGAGTTTGTTTCATCCATAGTTTTCTTACGCGAGGGATCTAATCCTACTTCTATATTAACGATTGATCCACTTAACTCATTTCACTTCATCACCATGAGTTTGCTAATAGTGGATGGTATGTGTTAATTCACATACCTTTTCATGGCCAAATACCAACACAAATAGACTAATTTTGCTAACAAAATGCGAAAGAATATGTATTTTTATGTTTTTGAACATGCATGTACGGATAAATCACAAAGAGACAAAAAGTCAAGCAAAAACCGGAAAAAAAGGCACGAGAGTGGGAAAAGATCAGAAAGTCAAAGCTTGGGATCTAAAAGTCAACCTTAGTCCTCTAACTACTCAAGAATGACAAATGAAGCCCTTGGATACCACTTTTTGATATTTGGAAGTTTTGGTCCTTGAATTTCAGAAAGTTGCATAATAGGTCCTTATGATTTTTATTTTACAAATCTGCCAAAACAACAAAAGTCCAATCCATGATTTACTTACCAAGCCCAACCATTACTGACCCGAGCCCAAGCCCATCCTATGGTCAACATTATATTATTCTCGGTCAATGGTCAAATAGTAGTCAAACTACTAATAAAAAAAACCACAACCCGCCTTTTTACCCCCCAAATATCAATAATCCCAGAACCTCCAATCTCATATGAACCCTAGAAATTCACCAGTTCAAATTAGCTCACTCCCACTAAAATTAACCAATAATTACTACTCATTGGAGCTTCTAGAAAGCTAGTCACGTGCTTAGAGAGAATAATCAAGCATGATCAGTTTACATGGACACTTGGCAGAACTTGATTGAAAAGAACACATCATTGGCTCATCATTGGATCCGTTTTCTAGAAGCATCTGACACCCTTCTGACAAGGACAGAGAGTGTGTGCACATTTAGGACAAGTGGCAGCTCCTTATTGGTATAGACACCTCACAAATCATGATCCAAAGGCTATGGTATGATCAAAGAAGCACAAATCATATCTAAGGGCTATGATTAGAAGAGAGAAAGCACAATGAGTTGTGGATTGCCAGCTTGGCATTTGAGACCCAACCCCTTCACTCCTCCTATAAATAGTTCTCATTTCTAGCATTAGGGTATGTAGATTTTAGTGTAAGGTTACTCTGTCGAATTTTGTACTCATTTTATTAGTTTTATAAATTTTACTTTGTAATTCAGTTTTACTTTTAATAAAATTCTCATCTTGTTCATTCAATTTACTTTACTGTTTAATTGTTATTTCAAAATTAGTGTTGCTTATTAGTTTCTTAAGGCTTTAAATCTGTTTTCATAAGCTTTCAAAAGCTTTTTCAATTCATAGTTAAACTTTTACTTCATCATAAGATTTCTAAGAAAATATAAAAACTGCATAAAAATCAGAAAAATTATTAAGAAAATAAAAAAATGTTTCAAATCAGCTTCAATAGTTTTTGAATAAGTTGAACTAGCTTATTTTCAGTTCATACAAGCTTTCTAGCTTGATATAAACTGTTGTCATATCATTCTCTCAAAGTATAGAGCGGTCAACTAAAGTCAGAAGTTCAGATCAATGGTTGCTGAGGTAGTATAATGAGATAGATTGAGATAGAAAGGGAAGGTCTCAGCCTGTCTAAAAGACAGGCTTGCTTAGTGAGCCCCTTTTGTTCTAGCTGAGAGGGATTTGATTTGGTAACTCTTTGGTTTTAAGCTTAATTTCAGCAATACTGTTTGATTTTAGTATTATATACTATGGTACTGTTTCAGTGATTTAGAAGCTGTAGTAGTTATTATTTCTGAGATTGTTGGATTTCTTTTTGAACTGTTTGTAGTTTCTATAGTAGATTAGCTTATTTTAGTAACTGAATTGGTTAAGATCTGTCATATTGCATTTCTATTGGAATCAGTGATAATTGGTAGAGTAATTAGTTTAATATAGTGATTTTGAAGTTGTTTGATACTGTGGTATAAGATTTGTGGTGAGAATCTCAGAGTTGTAGTTTTACTGTCAAATAGAGGAGTGTTTGGATTGTACTGTTCTGTTGTGAATTGAAGTCAGTAGGTTGGAAATTATTGAATCATTAGTTCACTTAGACCATTAATAGATTAATTACTGCATAAAAATAATAGCATAGTTGGATAAAAGTCAAAACTAGTTTATAGATTCATTAACTGATGGTATAATTGTAGACAGTTAGTAAAATTGAAATCATAGGTAGAAATTAGTTAAAGTTAGTGTAATCTAGAATTATTGCAGCTTAATACAACATATAGGAGTAGAATTAGTGAGTGGAATTTGAAAATAGTCAAAGTGTCAGTTTAATACAAAAGTCAAAAACAAGTTCAAAATCAGTTTTGGTCAAAAATTTGAGACCACGTGTAGGCTGCACAACTGTTTGGAAATATAAGTTGTTTGTTGATTTATGTTCATTGGTAGCTTGAGTAACTGAAACAATAAGAAAAATTTATTTCCAAACTCATTTGCTCATTGGAAGTCTTAATTGAAGTTGTCTGTTTAAACCTGACATTACCCTGCATTTCAGCTTTTTATTATATATCTTGGGAACATTTAGGTTAGCAGTTAAGACTTAGAGTCTAATAATTTGGTGTTTTTGAAATCTCAGTTGTACTACAGAGCTTTTGCCCCATATAGTTTGCACTTTAGAGCTTATTTCAATTGCTTACTGAACCTGTGAAGTTACCTGTTTGAGACAGGGTCTGTTTATGCATAATAGGCCTGCAATTGTGCCTATATCTGTGTTTAGTGGTTATTTCTGAGTATCATTTGATGAGTTTGAGTAATTTGTAATATTGCTTGCTTCTGTATAAGCTTGTGCACTATTCTGCTTATTGTTTGAGCTTATTGCTTAAGTTTGTTCATCTGTTTGAGTATTTTCTTGGAAACTAAGCTTACATTGATCCAAATTTGGAATATCTGAGTTTAATAAAGCATCATAAGACTGTGTTTTAAATTTCATACTTTTTGGTTCAAAAGTGCTTATAAATAAGCACTTGTGAATAAGCAGTTTAGCCTAATCAGCACTTTTTCAGCTTCTGTTCATTCAAAATTTTTTCTCCAAGATCATTTTATTATTTTTGATTTTCTGGAATTTTTCCAGATTTTTCCAAATAGTTTAGGTATTTTTCTTAATTTTCTTTTGATTTTATTCATTTTTAAATAGTTTTTAAACAACAAAAATCCATAAAAATTCAGAAAAATTTGTGAAAAATACAAAAATATTTTTAGAAATTCTTTTATAATATTTGAGATTTTTCAGAAATAAATTTTCATTTTTCCACTTTATTTTTCTATTTTCTTACATTTTTAATTCATTTAAAATTACAAAAATCAAAATAAATTCATAGAAATTAAAAGAAAAGTCAAAAAAATAATTTTCTTTTTCCGGAAATTCATTTTAGTAGTTTAAGATTTTTAGAAAATAATTTCACATTTGTAGGATCATTTTTCGTTAAAAGTTACGTTTTAAATAACGCGGTTGCATTTCCGTTTTTACGTTTTAAACTTTTGTGCATTATTAACTTGTACTCTTTGCATATTTCATCATTGTTTGTTGATAACTGAATTACTTGATTGCTATTTTATCTTTTACACTTCTCAATTCACGATTTTCACGAATCAATATTCTTGATTCCATTCACCTTCACTCGGGTACGATTCGGGTGATCCGTATTTCACGCGGATCATTTCGATAAAATACTACTATACTATAATAGATTGATTTTCACACAATCAGTGGATATAGAAGATTTTAATTTTCTATTTTGTTCGACAATGAACAATTTCGTTTTATTCCTAGGAAAGGCAACTAATGATGTCTCTAGGTTATAAGTATATAAGCTATTATGTACGTATATATGTATAAGAGTCACAAACAATATATATGTATAGCTAAGCATTAATCTAACTAATCATTTATCTAAGCGTGCAAGTTATAGCGATGAACTTAAAAGAAACGCGTACCTTTTAGTCTTCAATGGATTATCTTCAAGCACTTCAAGTGACCATGTTAACTTAAAGGAGTCATTTGTAGATGAAATTCCAACTTCTTCCAAGAGTGACAACTTAGCCACTTGGTCCCCATTTTCTCATTTGTCCAAAGTTATTTGGTCCAAACATATTTAACATTTGGCTAGGATGCATGTATGGTGGTAATATTTCTCAAGGATTGTAACTTGGTTGACAATTCCACATTTGATTTCTAGTGTTATTGTAATTTTGTCTATTTTGATTTCTTCTAGGTTGAGGTGTTTTAGATCTTGGATGATGATTGTTAGGTTTTCTTGGTAGTGGAGTTTTAGATCTTAATTTGGGTTTAGATTATCTTACTTCGGTTTTTAAGGATGGTTTATAAAAGGTTTTTACTTCTTCATGGTTTATAAAAGGAGTACCTCGAGGTTTGATCGAAGTTAAAGGTAACAGCTTCATTACCCACATGCAAGGTGATTTCTTGCTCAAATACATAGATAAGAGCACGACCCATTCTAAGTAATCCTCTCCCAACAATGAGAGGAACCCTTTGATCAGCATCGAAATCAACAACCACAAAGTCAGCTGGGAGATGGAACTTTCCTACCTTCACAAACACGTCCTCGACAATGCCAAGAGGTCGAGATATTGAACGATCTGCAAGCTCTAGAGTCATGCAGGTAGGAGTAAGATCCGGAAGAGAAAGTTTCTTCTAAACTGAATAAGGCATTAGGTTGATGCTTGCACCAAGATCAGCCAAGGCATAGCAATCAACCATTCCTGGAAATACACAAGGTATTAGAAATTTTCCAGGATCTCCAAGCTTCTCAGGGAGCTTCTTTAAAAGAACTGCAGAGCAGTTCTCATTCAATGGAGTTTTTGCCATTTCAAACAGTTTCTCCTTGTTGCTTAACAAGTGTTTGATTGTTGATGCAAACTTGGGCATCAGAATAATAGCATCTGCGAAGCTAATGTCAAAATGCAAATCTGGGAAGATTTGAAAGAATTTATCCATCTGGTGACTAGCCTTCTCGCGGAGCTTTTGCTTATTCAAACGTGAGGGGTAAGGAATAGAAGAGGTAGAAGGTTTGGATTTAGGGGTTTCAACTGGGATATCATGTGGTTCAAAAACAACTCTTGGTTTTGGTTTGGGTTTCGGGACAACTTGAGGTGGGACGTCTTGGGTACCTCCATTATTAGTAGGCAGTACTTCGTCCTTATTTACCTCAGTTTCATTTTCCACTACCTTGGGAGAAGGAGAAGAAGGGGTAGTGGGAACAGTGGGTCCGTCATATGAAACTCTGCTCCTGGTTGTGATCGCCTTTGCATCGCCCCTCGGGTTTGCGATCGTGTTGCTCGAAAGTTTTCCAGAGCCCAAGGGTCGTTCATTTAAAGATTTCTTGATTTCAGAAATCTGGCTGACCAACAACCGGTTTGTCTCTTCTTGAGTTTCCATGAACTGCTTCAACAACTCATCAGATGATGAGTGTGGAGCTGGGAGAATGGCTTGTGTTTGGTTGGGGAAATTTTGGACTTAGTTATTTTGATTATAACCTTGTTGTGGTTGAAAATTTCCCTGATTTGGATTACCATTTCCCTGAAAATGATTTCCCGGGTTGAAATTGTTTCTGTTAAAGTTTCCTTGGTTGTGGAAACCTTGATTCTGTCCAGGATTGAAATTCCCTTGGTTTGGATAACCTTGGTTCATTCGAGGTTGGTTTTGGTTTCGGTTATGCAAATTTTGGTTTGGGTTGAAACCGGGTGGTCCCATATGTGTGTTAGCACGGTAACTTGGTTCCATTTGAGGACGGTATTGATTACCTCCCTGATTTGAAGTACCGGCTATGGCATTGGCTTCAAAAGGACTACTATCGGGAGCAGTACAGTTGTAGTATGCATGTGGGCCACCACAAGTGACACAAACTTCCACTTTTTTCACTTCAGCATGTGAAGGGTTTTGAGTGAAAGTGACTTTCTTTTGGTTTGAGATAACCAAAGCTTGAATAGCGTCCGTGAGTTTGTCTATCTTAGCATCGGTGCTAGAAGTACTCACGGGAGATGAAGTAGAAGGACCAACACTCACTTGGGAGTTACATGGCTTTGTGCATGTAGTGCGGACCTTGGACTTATTTTCAATGATCGCTAAAGCTTCTTTAGTGGTTTTGCTCAAAAAATTACCTCCCGCGGAGGCATTGAGAGAATCTTGGTCAGATTGACTCACACCATTATAGAAAGTGTCAATTCTTTGAAACGATCCCATGCGTCACTAAACGATTCATCAAACCTTTGAGTAAATTTTATGATTTCATTTTTAAGACTTGTCGTTCTGGACAGGGGAAAAAATTCGTTCACA
Source organism: Artemisia argyi (assembly GCA_030686995.1). Classification (NCBI taxonomy): domain Eukaryota; kingdom Viridiplantae; phylum Streptophyta; class Magnoliopsida; order Asterales; family Asteraceae; genus Artemisia; species Artemisia argyi. The sequence continues at coordinate 90,502,603 of CM060708.1, read as the reverse complement.
AATTTGGTGACTAAATCCTCCCATGTTGCTATTGAACGAGGTGGTTGTTTTTCCAGCAAAATCCGGGCTGACCCCTCAAGAGAAAATGGGAATAGAAGAAGCTTGACTGCTTCGGAAGGGACGTTCTTGTATTTGATGGTAGATGTAATCTTGTTAAACCATCGAATATGAGCATGAGGATCATCCCTCTCAAAACCATAAAATTGGCTTGAGGTTACTAGATTTAGTAACCCGGTTTTGAGCTCAAAGTATTCAGCCACAATGGCTGGGACAACAATAGCATCTCCGTAACCCTCGATGGGTGCTTGGAGAAGCTCATTCATCGGACGATCTTCCGCCATGATAACTGAGTTTGTGGTAACAGTACGTATCTCAGATACGTCTGTTGGGGCAGAACAACTACGGCGTCTTCGAGGAATTCTGCCAAGCTCACGGAAAGGGCTTATTGACCTAGAAGAACGAGTGCGCATGCACTAAAGACGACTCTAAGAATCCCTAGAGTGAAGGAAATTTTAAAAATAGAAAAGAAAAATCTTTTTGGATTTTGTATGTTTTAAGGAACTGAGATACGATATTTTTGGTAATCGATCCGTCAAACGAATTAACTTCACGATTATTTTTGTTTTTATAATAAAATAAAGAAATATGGACAAAGATGGTAGATATACAATGAGTGATTATTCAAACTCACAGATGCTTCAAAAGTCGTTCTACGCAGCACACCTCCCCGATGGCGGCGCCAAAATTTGATTGGTGCTAAACAGTCAGAAATTATCAATCAAGTAATGGTCAACAAGTCAAACAGCCTAAACCAATACTCCGTGGAGTGTAGTGTCTCCCCGGGTCGTTAGATCCCAACGAGGCGTGAAATCTGAAATAAGACGACTCTGTGATCAGGTGAATTGAACAGGAAAAGGGTTCAAGTGATTATACTACTGAAATATAAGTAAAAAAAACTTCAATAAGCTATATCAACAAATACTTGAAATTAGATAACCACAAACGCAAAGGAACCGGAAAATGTGTACGTTTAATATTTAAAATAAACGTGAACGTACCAATTAAAAAGTGAAACCTTATCAATATAAGTCCCACGAATGTGAAATTTATATTTTTGAAATCCTAAATATAAAAGAAAATTATTGGAAAATTAAAATTATTTTTATAACTATTTAATTAATTATTATTAATTAATAACTATTTTTAATTATTTAATATTACACTAAAATATAAGAAATTATGAAATAAACCTAGAAAAATAAAATTTTAACTTAGAAAAATCTAAAATACCCTAAAACTTATTTTAGAACTGAATTTATATTTTTTTTACACTTTTTTATCTATTTATTATTAATTATTAATTATTATTTAATTAATTAAAACTAAATTAAATTATTAAAAGTATTAACTAAAAAGAGAAAAATCTGAAAAAATTACTAAAACTATTTTAAGATATAAGGAACCTAAGAAAATTCTAAAATTGAAAATTACTTGTGCAATAAGCTGAAAATAAGCCAAATGGCTTAAATAGAAGCTATCACTTTTTGTATTTTTGGATTTTCTTGGATTTTCTTATTCAAAACTATTTATACTCTGATTATAAGCAACTTTTGTAAATACAACTTAATTATAGCTTAATAATAAGCAGTGTGGAAATCCAAAAATTAGACAGAAGGCCCAAATAAGCTTTCAAATTTGGATTTTTGAAGAAATAAGCTACTAATAAGCTACTCAGGACACGTTAAGCTATAATCACATGTGATGAACATAAAATAACCCAAAACTACTGAATAAGCAAACTGAAAAAAGACAGGACACAAGAATAAGCACTTGGCCAAATATCACAGGCCAAACAAGCCAAAACCAAGAACCTTGCAGGCCTTGTGGGGCCCACTAGGGTTATCAGAGATCAAAAGTGAGACTTGATTTGAAAAAAAAGCTTATTGGGGTTTCCAAAAAGCTAGGGCTCATACCCTGGGGTCCACTGGTGAGCTTTGTAGGTGCTTATGAAAAAGCTTGTAATACACTGAAAGGCTCAGTGTACATAGGAAATGGGACAAAGTTTAAGCTTGTTGCAGGCTTATGAAATAAGCTTGCAAGTGAAAATTGAGCTTTGAAACCTTGAGTTGGGTGGATAAGCTTCTTAAAAAGCTAAAGGTCACAAGCTTAAGTCCAAAGATAAACTTTTGAAGAGCATATGAAATTGACTCACTACACTGATGACTCAGTGTAGTGAATAAGTTTGAGTGAACTTTGAAGCATGATAAGCAGTTATAATAAGCTGTAAATAGAAAATAATGAGCATGCACAACAAATCATCCAGAAGGGCTTTTAAAATCAACAAGAAACTCAAGCTAACATGCACTAATAAACAGTATAGTAGCTTTTGAAAATGGCTAGTACAACTGTGCACAGGGCACTATTTTGAAAATCAAGCTCAAAGATAAGCACAAATAAGCAGTTTAAAAGCTAAATAAAAATTAACTAAAAATATCCTATTGAAGATTAGCAGCTAAATATTTTTATCCCATAAGCACAAAAGCTAAAACCTAATATTGAGTTCAAGAGAAATTCCATATTTTAATTAAAAAAAATTGACTATGCAAGTTTGACTTTTTAAGTTATGAACTTTATTTGACTTTGGTGAATTTCTACTAGATCCTACTTACTGATTATGTTGTTATATGTTATGATTGGACTAAATTAAGCTTTAATACTAACTTATATAATGATATGATCAAATTTAGCAATCTAAAATCTAACAATGAACAAGTGAATGGAATCAAAAGGAGAGTTTGACTTTCTACAAAACAAGCACTTGATTTATGAATTTAATGTCCCAATAGAACCTAAGTTAACTTGTTTTAGCAACAAACAACAACTGAAAACCCCTCTGAGTCCAAGAACTCAACTGATCCAAACACACCTTATAAGGGGTGATTTTGTGATTTGTGAAGTAAAACACTGATTTCTTCCATAAGACTGATGCATAAGGTCATGTAATGATGTAATAAGTTGATTTAAGCACATAAACACCAAAGATAACAGCAAAATACCTCTAGAACTAATTATCCTAATATATGGCAGTTAAAATGAGAAATATTGAGCACAAAGGAAACTAGTGAACAAGCATACAATATTAAGCAATAATCTAACTGAGATACACCCAAGAAGCATAAAAGCACAAATAAAAGCAGTTAATAAGCTAATCTACAGTACTTTGCCAAAAATGAGAAATTGGCTCATAATTGATCCTGAGCAAATCCAAGGTATCCAAGGCCAATTAAACTGATCCTATAGCTTCCCAAGAAGCAACTAACCCAAGGGCAATCCATATTTTCCCTTGCTCCAGCCTTCTTCTTTCATTCTTCTGATTTTTTATTTTTTACACTATTTAATTATATTTTCCTTTTTTAATGACTAAAGCTGTTTTAATGTTTCTAAAAGCTTGATAAGCTTTGTCAGGAGCTTATATGAGCTAATTAGAGTCCAAGAAACAACTACAATCAACAACTTTTAACAACATTAATCTTAACATGAGATTTTTCACTAAAAAATGGCATGAACTGAATTTCCAAAGAACACTTGAAATTAAGCGTAAATAAAGTTTATATATTACTGAAAAACACTGAGTACAAGCTTTTAGAACTAAAAATTACACTGGAAAGTTAAAAACATTAAGAACAACAATAAAAACATAAAATTAAACTAGATATTTTCCTCCTCTGCTTCTCCCTCTCTCTTTATAGACTTTTTGAGTTCTCCACTTGCTTCTGAGCATATCCCATCACTAATCTTGGCCGTTGGTTGCTCTGAATTCATCCTAGCCGTTTAACTTGCTTTTGGCGCCAAAAGTCCTACAAGTGGCTAGGGGCAGTTTTAGAGCAAATAAAGAACTTTGGTGGGTTGTGGAGGTGGAGGAGACAACTTTAGATATTAGGGATGGAGCTGGGGGTGAGTTGGCAACAAAACAGGGGAATGTGAGTGGTGGTGGAGTGTTTAGTGGTGAGGAAGCATTAAATGCTAAGTGGTATATGTCTGGGGGTGGTGAGGTGGAAGGGATGAGGTGGTGAGACAGGTGGAACGGATGAGGTGGTGGAAAAACCAACCTGGTATTTGGATTGCAGGTGGGGAGGAGAGAGATGAACAGTGGGAGTGGTTTTGGGGGGAGTTGACCGGGTCAAACCCCGTTTTATATAAAAGGGTTGGCTGGTTTGCATGTTGGGCCAAAAAGGGGTGTTAGGCTTGTTTGTATTTTTGGATTAAGTAAAGGATCCGGTTTGGTTTTGTAAGATATAAGCCCAAGGACCTTTAGTGTAATTTCTGATTTCTTGAAGGGTTGAATGTGAAACTATTTCAAAGTTTATCAAAGGACCATTCATGCCAAGTTTCACTAATACAAGGACCATAAAAGCATTTTTCCAATTTTGAAAACCCGGGGGACTTGTTTTGCCATTTTTGAAACTTCAGGGACTAATCTTGCCATTTGATAAAAAGTTTCATTCAAGGACCAATTTTGACAACTTAAAATAACACAGGGACCTTGAATGATAATTTTCCACATTTTGCATACCAGGGACTCTTTTTGCCAATTTATGAAAGTTTAGGGACTGAAACTGCCAAGTGTGCAAACTTTGATCACTATTTATCTGTTTTCCATCCTTTTGCACCTAAAACATATAAAAACACTTTCCTATAATATTTTCTGTATTTTAAGGCATTTCAGTGTGTTTTTAATTGTTTTTGCAGTTTAGATGGGATAAAAATGATGAGTATTTAGACACTCATCAATTTTGCAAATGATATAAAATGTTTATGACATTTTATAAAAAGTCTAGTGATTGAGAAAAATTTCCTTTGATCATAGAATGCAATAAACACTTTGTTTATTCATACCTTAAGTGATTTGGATGTGAAGTGAGATATTTATCGCTAAATACTTGTTTACGTCATAATTTTTAGTCCAATGAGTTTACGTTTTGTAATTATCAAAACATAGAGATGTCGTTAAATATTAACAATGTTTTATAGGCATTATTAATGTCAACATATGGGCATATGGTCACCTCAGAATTTTAGTAAATGGGCATATGATCAGCATATGGCCATATCGAATTTCAGCATATGGTCATACTTCTGTTAGAGTATAAATGAGATATTTTATAGTTTTTGTCAAATTTTCAAATTACGTATCTTTTAATCCGTAAGTTGTCACGGGTCGTGCCACCCATTGTTTTAAAGATAATGAAGTCTAGTTTAATTTAAAAATAGTTCCAAGGTCTATAAGTTAACCGATTTTAGTCAATGGTCAAGGGAGGATTGAAATGGTCGTTAAAGTCAAGTTGTTTTCACGTGAAAGTCAAAGTTTTTGGTCTAAGCGGGCACGGGGCGTAACATATATAATGTAAGGGTAGTGAATTGGTTAATTGTTGCATGCATGCATGAACTTAAATGCAAGACGTAGACGATTTAAGTAAAACTTGGAAAACCAAATGCATAAACTTATAAAACATGTTTATAAGAGTCATAAAGTACTTAGTTGACGTAAACTAAACTTAGCCTAATTAGGCTATTAGTGGACGTTAACATTTATTGTCTTAATGATTTTTTACCGCGAGAATGATGTCAAAAATTGATGTGTGTCAAGTATAGTATAATATATTCTCCAAAGAGATTCAAAGGAAATATGAATCCCCGAGTCGTTATCTCGTAGAAGGAGTGAATGGAATTGTGATTTCGAGTCTTGATTTGTGTTGTGAACAGAAAAAGAAGTTTTTTTTTTTTTTTTTTTTTTTTTTTTTTTTTTTTAATTTTAAAAACTAAAATTATAAAACATAAACTAAATAGCAACTAAATGAGCACATAAAACAAGAAAGCTAAACACAAATAAGCAATTTCGCATATTAAACTAAAAAACGCTTAAGTCTATAGATTCAACAAATTTAATAAGTAATTAAGGCAACTAGATTATTCTAAAAATGATCTAAAAGATATATATAGAAATATGTTTGCTAAGTGATGTAATAAATTCATTAAGTGTGGAATAAGGTTTGATGACGAATTATATTTCTTAAACAAGATTATTTCCTCACATCGTTGGTTTTTATTGCAAACAATCCTTTAAAAAAAAATACTAGATGTGTAATTTGATTATTTTCCGGCTTTTACCCTTCAAATAATAAAATTTCAAATCTAAATAATTTGTCTAATTATTAATTACAATCCTTTTCTATTAATAAATCACATATCCGTATCACTTACCAAACATAAAGAAACTACTCACTAATCATATCAATTAAACTAATAAAAACAAATATTCCAACAAACATTATTATACTAATAAACTAATTATTTAAAAGTGGAAAGGATAAGAAAGTATAGATGAGATAAATGTAGAACTCATATTTGCCATATAACCAATGAACCAATCATAGCTACCCATTTTTAATCTAAATTAATAAAAAACCACTTTCCATCTTTTAAAAAAAAACAACATATCTTGCAAATGGTAAATCTTCAAGCTAAAAAAAATAAAAAATAAATATACCATCGCGACGAGAATTAAATTATATTTCTATAGATATGCATTGTTATATACTTTCGACTTTTTTTTTTTTTTTTTTTTTTTTTTTTTTTTTTTTTTTTTATTTCTGCCCAGAAAAATCATATATGATTCGTAAAAATCACATATGATTTAATTTTCACAAATCACATATGATTCTTATGAATCATATGTGATTTGTAAAAATCATATATGATTCGTAAAAAAGCACATATGATTTGATTTTAACGAATCACATATGATTTTTACAAATAACATGATTTTTTTGGCGAAAATTTTGAAAAAAAAAGTTCGTCAAAAAAAATTTTAGTCGAAAGTATATAACAATGCATGTCTATAGAAAGATAATTTAATTCTCGTCTCGATGGTATTTTTTTCGCGTAACGATTTACGGTTTGCGAGATATTTAATTTTTTAAAAAGGGTGAAAGTTTATTTATTTTTTTATTTTGATAAAAAAATGAGTGACTATGAATGGTTCATTAATTCTATGGTAAATATGAGTTTTATATTGATCTTTTGACTAAGAAAGTAAAGCCCGACTTAAGAGATGAGACGAAAATAACCACCCAATTTTATAAACTTGTAGAATTTTAAAGTTTACTTCTTAAAAAGCATTAATATAATCAAATAGTTAATAAAGTTTGTGACTTTATTAACTAATTAGCTTTATTAATACTAAAAAGCAATAAACTTTAATAATAAGCTACCTTATAAAACCCTTAAGCTGCTCGCCTTAGATGTAGGATGATGAGAAACTAAGAAAGATCAAAACTTTATGAAAGATTAGTACAAATAAGCTATGATATGAAGCAATTAAGCAATGGAAAAACTTGTTGGTTAAGAAAATACTAAACTTTCTTTAAAATAAGCTAAGAATAAGCAATCTAAAAACTAAACTAGATCAAATAAGCTATTGATAAGCTAATCTAATCTAGTAAAACTAGTATTAAATCTAATAAGCTAAAAAGCTAATAGATCTAAACTAATAAGAATCAACGAAAGCTAAAAAGCTAGATCGAATTGATGAAAAGAAAAAATAGGCTAAGTATATGAAAAGAAATGAGCTAAATAGTTTGTTTGTTTTTATTTATTTTATTTTATTTAAGAAAAAGCTTTTAAATAAAAAGAAACTAAGTGAAATAAGCTAAAAATTACTACATCTAATAATACTATATAAAAAACTTATCCAAAAAGCTAATCTATTCAATCTCTAAATAAGCTATTAGGTAAACCTTATTAGAGAATAATAGATATAATAAGAAAAAGCTTTTAAGTGAATAAGCTATGAGAGCTTATCACAAGTAAGCCAATCTAATAAACCACAAAAAGCTAATAAGCTAATATAGCTTATTAGATTTAAAAAAAAAAGAGAGAAAAAAAAAGATGAGAATAAGAGGTAGAAATAAGCTCAAAGGTCGTCAAAATAAAACTTCATTCTTCATTAAATAAAAGTGTTTGATTACAAATAAGCACTAGAAATAAGCTATTACAATAAGCTAAGGTGGAACAATAAGCTATAAAATATCACTACTAGTATCCTACATCTACTCCTAATAATCTACTCTAATATAATAAAATTGTGTGTGAGAACCGGATGTGAATTTTATATCCAAAAAGGCTTGAATTTGCCTTTAAATCGTCAAGATTCATCCTCTAGACCCTTCACATGGGTACAACTCATATTCGCAATGTGTCACCATATGATTGGCCGATCGTCTGCTCTAGAACATTCCTCGGACTGACGCGTCAGTTTGCCACCTCGTACATAGTACGCGTCACTTCTTCCACATGTCATCTCCTTATTGGTCCATCGCCCTATACCTCTGCCACCTAGGACTGACACTTGTCAATCAACCTCGTACTGACTTGTCAGTAATTACTGCGCCGCCCCTGCATTAAATGCCTCTCTTGGGTATCAGAGAGTACAAAACCGTCATCGCCCTTTTTGTTCTTATTTGTCTTCATTATTTATATTAGCTTGATAAACTTCTCTTCTATGATACAAGATCCGTAACCTAGAGATTTTAATCGTCTGTGTGTAATGTTAGAAATCATTTAATTTATGCAACGCTCGCTTTTTAAATTAATGGTTTATTTGTACCTTGCCGATTTTCCTTGGTATAATTCGTGAATGCTCATCAATTGGTGGATATACAAAAATAGGGAAAGAAGGGAGGAATCCATGTTCAATAATAATTGTGCCGCATGGTGAAGATATAAAAGTAGTGCATGAAAAGTTGACAACCGTCAAATGCATTGTGAGGGGCAAAAAGGTAAAAGAACACTTATTTTTTGCGTGTGAAGTAATTTATGTTGTGAAAATGCCGTGAAAATATTATCACCATGTTAAGATCAAATGCACAACATTTTTTTTAACGACAACTATTTATCTCACACATTTTAAGTAAGAAGCCACAACCATTTAGTTTGAGAACTTCTCACACAACATTGAGTACCATTATGTCATAAACCCTTTCGTCAAATGCACATGAAACTTGATAAACCTATAATTGAAGTCGACTGTTTTAATAAGTACAATGCTTTTTATGTTTGATCTTTTAGGTAAAATTCTACCTGAACAACATGTTTCGTGTCTTGTTTCATTATTCCTAGATACAAATCAAATACATACATCCAGTGTCGATATCATTCGACCAACCCAACCAATTAGACACATTGTCTCTTCACGATAAGTAATTAGACCATCATAACCAATCGTAAGAACGATTTCTCAATATGTACTTGATAGGAAAACAAAAAAAATTGGTATCAAGTACCATTAGTCGCACAGAAGGATCGGGGAATAAGGTTAGACAAGTAAACTTTTGTAGTGGCAACATGTTTTACACATGTATTGTTTACTAAAATGCATAATTATTATATGTGCTTTTCACGAATGTACCTCAGAATATATACTTGTATGTTATGTGTGTTGGGGGGTGATGGATGGGGGTGGGTGTGGTCCCCTGACCCAACCAGCCAATTTAGAAGTCACTAAAGAGGTGGTTGTAGATAACATTTCTATACAACAAAGTCAAATTGTGACACCTCCCACTTGAGCTAAACTAATAAACACCCCAAATCTTATCTAGGATAGTCTAAAAAAATCACTGAAAATCGGCCCTTCGAGCTCAAGTGAGCCATCTAATCAAATGCTTCTTAAGGCCGACGCCTAAAAGCGTCCATTGGCCCAATTTCTGTTATGGTTGTTACCAGGCCTCATCTGTTGGTGTTTAGGGGCAATACTTTGCTTTGGGAGATCATGCAGTTCCATAACTTGTATGGTGCGTTGTCTCTTTGCTGTAAAGGAAAATGTCACACAGGATTAGATTATGCTTATAGACCGACTTTTGGGAATGAGATCATTAGTACAAACCATTTTCAGCTTGTTGATAACGTTCTTGGAGCTTCCTTTTTGTTGCTTCAAGCTTGTCTTGAACAGTTTCCCCATCTGAAGATGTCGGTTTCTGTTTCCATTTACCCAATAAGAGAAAATTAGGTAAAGTAACGTTGGTGCGTAAAAATAGTAATACAATATGGTAACTTACACGTTGTTGCGGAGCCACTTGTCTCTTGGGAACAACCGGTTTTTCATGATTTTGCAACTTCCTGTCCATATTTGGTTTCATTACTCGTGTTGATGTGTGGTCAGCAACCAGAGGTTTACATGGTTTGACAGTAGTCTCTTTCTGTTGTTTCCACTTGGTTATGTTTTGCTTCTCAACTGGTTGCTTTCCACCATTACTACGGTTCTTGTTTAATTCTGAACTTTTTCTAGGATCTGAAACAATATTCAAAATGGCAATTCAACAAAAAAAAAAAAAAATAAAAAAAAAAAAAAAAAAAACGTGTAGCAGAAATGATATAATAATAATTAGGGGTACAAATTCAACTCACTTCCATAATCATCCATGCCATCAAAAAACTTCTGAGAGCCAAAGTTTTAGAACATAAAAAACAAAAAAAATAAGTGGTCAACAAATGCTACCAAAATGTAATAACGCAGAAGTATTAACCTTCATAAATCATAATGAACTAAAAAAAATACCTCAGATAGCTCCAATGGCATTGAGTGAGGGTTCAAAAACGCTAAATCGTCTAGAGGAGGTGAAGGTAGGCCCTCCTCTTCATCAAGAACAAATGGATTCATTGACTCAGGGGTAGCTTCTGAACCTGCTATCCATAACATTTAAGTTTCTTTAACAATTGGTATAACTTTGACCCCCGAAAAATGCTATAAAAGTCTATTTCGTTATTTACCGGCCATCTTTTGTGTAGCATTCACCCACTCGTCTACCATGTCTTTCCACATTCTGCAAACCACCACAATGATTTATTACAATTCTGTTTACTGCGACCATTGTTATACAGATATATAGTGATATAACGAAAAGTTGAAAACATCTTCTAGTATGTCTCAGCTTCACAAATACTTTCTACTTTTTATTATTTCACTACAACAGTTACCAAGTTTTTAAAGTCTTTAGGGCATGCTCTTGCTAGCAGGCTGCCACCACACGAGCATACGAATCTTTCCAATAATTAACTAGATCATACACGCAATGTACCATATTTGATCCCATAATTTGTTATCCTTCCATTTAAAGTAACCTAAACTATAATACAAACTTTCTTTAGTTGAACATGACCTAACTAAAGTGTAAATGACACTTTGATCATGAAAGATGCTAACGAAATCAAACTTTTTGGCAACTGTAACGTGTATAACAATTTAATGCATATTAAGTTAACAGACCAGAAATTCTTACTCAATTAGGCTTTTGGCTATGTGACGAACGTCCTTTGATCCATGCTTTCGAAGAACATTAACAGATTTACCAATTTCAGTTCCCTGAAATAATCCAGTAATCACTCGAGAATCAGAAAATTTTAACAAAATCCCAACTAGTAACTAATTCAATAAAAAAATTATATTCAAACCTTAAGTGTTTCCACAGATATTGTCATCAGTTGAAGCTTTCTTAATGAATTGCATAAAACTGATACCGACTAACAAAGACAGCAAAATTAACTATGATCAATTCTATGCACAATCCAAAACGGTAATAAGTCACAAACATAAATAAGCATGAATCAATGTAAACTAAACCGAAGTCGACTAAACTAACCTCATCAGGGCTGTTATCAACAATCTCTTTAATCCTCATAACCTCACCAAAAGTTTGCGATTCTAGTTTGATTTCATCAGTAAGAGCTTCTGCATCTCCATAGCTATAAGAACTAACATGATCCTTACCAACATCATCATTTTCATCATCATCATCATCATCATCATCATCATCATCTTCATTTCTAGAACAATTAATAACCTTACTACTCTCTTTACTCTTGTACCGAACACCATCATCATCATCATCATCATCATGGGCATGAGCAAGATCATGATCACTAACAGGAATAGCAAACTCATGCTTATCACAGCCAGAACATTTAATAAATTTACAAGAAAACAAAAGCTGAGCAATCTCATCTCTTCTAAGTTTAAATTCTTGAGGAGAATCACAAGCAGCCAACATGACTGCTCCTTGGATTATTTCGAATATATTCGCACTGCCAAAATACTCCCTCCAGTAGTCCAGTCTTGCCATACCACCTTTACACCTTACTACTATATCAATATTTTTTTTGCTAAATAAAAAAACAAACTAGATTATACCCAGATATCAAAATTTGACTACTAACCATTCTTGATCATACCCATAAACCCAAAACTAAAGATCTATACTATATAAAATTTTAATAAAAAAAAATATATAAATATATGAAATTTATGAAAAAAAGGAATAGTAACGCTTAATACGTCGAACTAGGAGAGCAGTTTCTTAATGGAAAACAAGAAATGAATGGATTAAAGAATAAGAATATATAAATATGGGCAATGATGAGAAATAATAGTAATAAAATGGGATTGTTTTTTGATTCATTATTTTTAGTGCGAAAAGGAGAATTGATATCACTTTCACTTCACTTTTTTTCCATATTTTTTTATTTTTGGTGTCTATCCCTTTCTTTCTCTTGCACTCGTTCGGTAGACGTGATAAACTACAAAACCACTATTTTATTTTATTTGACCGCCAACAATAATGCTTCTTCCATTATAAGTTAGGCTTCTTTGTTTTTTCCTTACTACTGGTAATTCCTACGGAGTAATAAAAGTTTTTCAAAGTTTTTGAATTTTATGTTTAATAAACATTCCATACTAGAACGTGGTACGTGGTGCAACATAAATGTAAGGGAAAGCAACATGTAACAAATTATGCCATGTGTGAAATATATTGAGTGTCAAATCCATGGGAACATTTGAGTTTTTTATTTGAGTATAGTACTTTTAAAATTTATTTAACAAAATATAGTACTTTCAAATCTTTTATATAATAAAACAAAATGATGTGTGGGAATCGCACCTTGCTTTACCTCTCGAGGGATCTCGCGAGGCTTACAACCCCCACCAGGCAGTGTACCTGATCGTTGTAGTATAGTATAGTGACAAGTACCGGGGGATTGATCGTTCAGCTTAGGAATAGTGTCGCTAGGATTAGAAAGCCTAATTAATAGTTCTAGAGATGGAAGATGATTATTTTTGTGTTTTTATATTTTATGAAAGCAAGTAAAATCTCGGGTTTTGAAGGAGTGGGCGGAATTAGTTGCTAATCAACTAACCCAAAAAACTACTTTATAACTAATTAACTAATGAAAATGAAATTAAACTAATATTAAACTAAGGTTGTGAGCAGTGGTTGGAGAAATTGTGTTTACTTAGACTTCATTACTCCCTAGATATCTTTTACATGTTAATTACTTGTTACACTTGTATGAATGACGGGTTGTATTCCTTAATACCATTCGTGGAGTGGCATACATAACTCCCCAACTCTATGAGCTCTTATCTCCTCCTACACCATGACCCAGCACAACTATAGGGATTGTAAACAGTGGCTCATGCATTAAATACAACCAATAAAGACCTAGTACGCCTCGGTTCATGTTTCTTAAGACGTTCAAGCATGTTACCATTTGGAGATCTGCCAGTTTTCTTAAGCCTAACATATAATATCATTCATTCAAAACAAGAATAGACAAGTAATCAACACATAATCAACATCTAGGTTTCATTAGATCTAAGCAAACACAAAGGAAATTTAGCCTAGCATAGTAGAATTAAGATAAGAACAAAAGATAGACAACCAACACATAGACATATTGATTGAATTAAGAGTATACTTATCTCAATTACAATGCAAGGTCTCAAGGGTTTGGAACCCTTGAAAAACCTGTAAAAGAGACACCAAAATCGTCTTTAGGGTTTCACCAAAACTTCTCTCTTTTTAATGAAAAAACTAGAAAACTATATATAGGAAAATCGTCCTGACGGCGTCAAGAGTAAAATCTGACGCCGTCAACTCGCCGCCATATACTTCCTCGGACGCCCTAGATCCAATCGTGACGGCCTATGTGACGCCGTCACCACCCTCGGTAAATTAATCTTGGTCACTTTGACGCCGTCATCTCTTCATCTGACGCCTTCACAACCTTCGGTAAAATATTCATTCTTTCTGACGCCGTCAAGAGTAAATTCTTGACGCCGTCACCTTGTAATTCCAGCTTGGATTTGGTACTTTGTTGTTTTCTTCACTTTATGCTCCAAAAACGTCCAAAATAGCCTCTTTTCCAGAATTCACTCTCCAAACACCTAAAATCACAAAAGGAACGATTTAGGGCAATATTTGATCAAATAAATTCGGATTCGGGCTTAAATGACCCCCTAAAAACGGATCATTTTTCGCCTCATCACAAAACCTCTATTGGGAATTTTTCATTTCAAAAAATCAATTCATACCTTATTTAGTAATAATTTTATTTAAAAAAAAAGATTATTTTCTTATTAGGTAACATTTTATATTTATCCATAACACAAGAAGATAAATCTAAAAAATGTATATAAGATGCAATTAATAATAGGATTAAAATTTTTAAATAATTATCTTTAATAATAAAAAAACTATAATTAAACATCATAAATCAAACAAAACAAAGATTAAATTATTTATTTTTTAATAAATAAAAATATATGATTCAAACAATTTAAAAAAACCCGCGCATGCGCGGGTATTATAACTATTTATTTAATAAAACATAGTATTTTTACATAAATCTAAGTATTTTACAAAAAACAAACAAGCTAGAAGCACAACAAAAACTTCCACATATGATGCATACAACTGAAGAAAAAAGAGAGGAACCAAAAATCACCCTTCTCAATATGATCGGTATTTAGTCCTCATCGTGATTGGCCGCCCCTCAATATAGTCACCAACCACTTCGCCATTATTCTTCGATCTCCCACCGTGTTCTGGTATGTTACATGAGATATAATCATTAGTTTATATATTACCTCCATATACCAACCTCTGATTTCCAGAATCTCAATCAAAGGCACACATTGTAATAACTCAAGAAATGTGAGCTTGTTTCCACCAGCAAAGATTCGAGAACCACCTATCTGCATTATCATACTTCGACCACTTAATAAATATTTAACTTAATAGGCTTCATAAGTTATTAAATGAACCTTACCAATCTGAGATCCCTAAGTAGTGGCCAATTGGAGGGGAAAAGTTGAAGTGTTTTGGAAGTAATATCAACATTTTTAAAACGTACAACGCTTAACTTACTAAACCCATAAAATATTATAGCAGTGTTTGAGTGATTCCATAACACTCAATTTTTGCAAATGGTTGTTCCTTTAAAGATAACGTGTTATCTGGTCAAACTCTGAATCCACATCAAGCTCACTAACTTCAATTATGATTTCAAGTATTGAACCCGTGTGTAGTTAACATTTAATATGTCACTCGCAAGCTTATATTTCTTCAATCATTAGTTTGTTTGTTTTTGTAAAATACTTAAGTTTATGTAATAGTACTATGTTTTGTTAAATAAATTTGAAAGTATTATGTTTTGTTAAATAAATTTTAAAAGTACTATTGTCAAACAAAAAACTCGGAACATTTTTATTAGTCAAACATATTTATTAAATGATCTACTGATATAGATTTGTGTTCACTAATCGCATCTTAAATTACATTTACAATGACCACCTTTTTTAATCACAAAAATGAACTGTATTTAGTTATCTTCAACTTAAACCCTATAACTTTTTTTTGTGGGGGGGGGGGGGGGGGGGGGGAGGGGGGGTGGGGGGTATGTTTCAAAACATACCCATGAAGTTTGAGATGTTTCAAATTAAACCCTATAACTTTTTTTCTCACTTTTCTACCAAAGTGGACTTTTCTCTAGAACCTTACCCTCTATATATATATATATATATATATATATATATATATATATATATATATATATATATATATATATATGGCCCACCCGAATGAGTAGACTAGCTTCATGAGTCTCGTTGAAAAGTATTAAAAGAATGTAAAATAATTATAAACATACCAACATATTTGCAATGGATTAAGAAAGATAAGAAATAAATGTTCATTCGATATATGACAAGAATAAAATAAAATACTTTATAAGTTGTGAGCAAGAAGAAAATATACGTTGACAAATTCGAATGCGAAATAAAACTTCTTTGAAAACAATATTTGTTGTTGATTTTGTGTATTTATCATCTTTATCGCAACATATAATAATCAAACTTCATAGTAAAAACTATCTATTACTTGCATCAAAATGCAAGAAGTTGATAACTAGCTTTAAGGGGCAATCCCAAGCATTATCTTAACTAGAGATGAGCATTTGAACCCGAATTTCGGCATTGAACCAGAATCATACCGGAACTGTACCGAAACAGTACCGACTCCCGATACACGGTACGGGATCAATACTGTGAATCGAGCCAAAAAATAATCCGGGACCTGTAATAAGGTACATGTACTAAAGCGGGATGATACCGAAAAAATTCTCAAAAATTTGAATAGTCATGCTTTTAAATTAAACAACTTATCCAAACACCCATTGAGCCAGTTCTAAGCCAAATAATAGTTATATAAAACATAAAGAAATAAACCAAATGTCCCAAAAACCTACTGTGGCAACTATAAATCCTTCATAAACCCTCCTAAATATAAACCTAAACCTCTATTATTAAGAAGATGAGATTTCCAAAAAAAAAAAAAAAACGCTAAAGAAAGTGGGATTGAAATTACACAAGATTAATTGTGTTGTTCCCGTTTACTTAGTTATTAACTATAAAAGTTAACACTAGAGTAACATGTCTACTAACAATGGTTTCACATATTCATACTAACTGTTTAAACACAATATAATTCTTTTTCAATGTTTAATTCTTTAATGATAGATATCAAAGAATTATAAGCAAGTGTTTGCGGAATAACACTTGGGATTGAATGACAAGTATGTATGTGATCTCCTTAATAAATATAAACATAACACCAAAGTTTTGTTTAAGTAAGAACTATGCTAAACCAATAGATATGAAATCTAGGACTTAGTTCTATTTGGAGAAGAAAAAAGAGCTCTTGAAAGTGCTTAAAACTTTTAATACAAGAGATGTCATTTTCCTTCATTACAACAATCTATTTATAGGAAAAGGCAATATGGATATCTGTGGGGTAAAAAGTGTGTGTCAACATATGATAAGCTAAAGTACATTTTGTATTTTAGCTTCTATTCCTAATATGCTACGAGAAATACATTTGGCAGAACAATGTTGATAATTGTTTGTACTTTTTACCAACTATAGTACTCATTGACTTTTGATAAGTGTCTTTTAAACTTATCTTCCCAAGAAGTTTTTCGCCTATTTATCAGAGTCTTAGTTGCTCATCTAATTCAACTAAGTCTTCAGAATGTTAGCACTGGTTGAGGAGATCTTTTAGGGAGTCAGTGTGTTATTGTCATCAAACACTAACACCATCATCCTGGTCTTGATTCTTATCTTCCCACTTTGAGTTCCACCTCATGTAGTGATTAGTCTTTATCTTCAGACTCTAAAGAGCTTTTTGAGGATGACTCCCTGATGTATTACAACACATCAAGGACTCATATATACTTAGGTTGTTTTTCATTTAAATCTATACTAAGGGACTTTGGGCACTGAATTGGCCCAACAATCTCCCCTTATTTGTGTAGAAAAATAACCTAAGTATTTTTAGTGTAAGTGAGCAAATAAAACTTCTTCTTGCAAACTAAATGTAAATTTAAACACTGTAAATAAGAAGCATAAGCTTATAGATAATATTCATTATTACAAGGCACAAAAGACTTTCACAAAAGCTGATGAGGTGTAATTTTATACGTTCTTAACAGGTCATTTAGCCTCTAAATTTGTACATGTTTGATCATTTATTACCCTAAATCCTTCTATTTTCCTTGGGAAGCAAATGATGGCGTGTTTCGGACTCGATTAGACGGAAAAACAAAGAAAACGACAACACAGGGAAAAGCGTCACCAAAAAGAGTTGGGACGGTGACACAATCACTAAGTGACGCCATCACTTAAGATTAAAGAATCTGTTGAAGTTTCAGAATTTGCAAGTGACAGTTCAGGCAATGGAGACGACCTCGAGCTGACGACGTCATGACCAAGAAAATGAAGAGCGACTGCGTCACAAAACCATAAGGTGATGCCGTCATAATAAGTCGGTCCAAATATCGAAACCCTGGTGACGGCAAGCTGACGGCGTCACAATTGACAAGTGACGCCATCACAATTTTATTCCTATATATACTTCCATATTATTTTCATTGTAAAGTGTGAAACATCATGGGCAACATTTGAGATAAACCCTAGTTCGAATTTCATCAGTTTTTTAGGCCTTTTGCCCCAAAAACTCCTTATGTATTGAAAAGATAAGTAGTTTAATTAATCATTCAATTATGTTTAATTGTGATTGTTTGACTCCTTTATCTACTTTTCTTTTCATTGCTAGGCTAGACTTATTAGTATTTGCTTAGGATTGCATGAAACCTAGTTATTGATTATTGTGTGTCGATTCTTGTTTAGTTAGTTATGATTTGAGTTAGGAGTAGCTAAACTGGCTAGGTCAAATATATTACTAGCTTGAATGTCCGACTAAACACTTAGTTATTATTAACTTGATGTTCATTGTATTTAATGCGTGAATTGTGGAAATTGAGAGTTAAAAAGGCATTCTTAGCCGCCGCTCAATTAGAACATAGTTCATAGAGTTAGGGAGTAACCAACCCTCAATTGATATTAAAGAATACAATGCGCTAATTAAACAAGGACATATAAGGATTCAAACACGAGTATAGGTCGAAAGGACTTGTAGGAATTAATTTGATAAAATATATTTTCAACAAATGGGATTTATTGGATTTTGACATGTTGTGTTCATAGGTCAAAAGGGTTCACCATATGTTTTAAATTCCTAAAACGATTTCATTATATACACCATTGATTGTAATTTCGTTTACATCAGATTTGTGCATCATTTACAAAGTTTCACTAAAACAACTCAAACACTCTATATGAAGAATATTGATTTCCTCACAAGTATTTGTTTATTATTTTATTGAATCTTGTTAGTATTTTGGTATTTATGGTAATTTGGATTGTCACAACCTTATTGTTAGTTTAGTTACTTGAATACACTTAAAACCAAATCCCTTTGGACGATCTAGACTTACGCACCTTTACTATAATTGGACGAGTATACTTGCTCGTATGTGTTGCTAGTAGAATAGGTATTCGTGTTTATGAACTTTAAAACTTGCACAAACCGCACGCATTAATGCTTCACTCTTATATGAGAATGACATGTCCAAGACATAGACATCCCTTACCCTAGGAGCAATTAACACTACTTCATGATTTGCATTAAAGATGGCTCCTTGTTTAACATCGGGTTAATAAACAAAGAAGTTACTAAACTTTGTGAAAATGTTCGTCTAAGTTACTATAGTTTAAAACGTTACAAGCAAGTTACTCAACCTTTTTCCACCGGTTACATACGTTACTGTCTTAGTTTTAACCCTTTACTACCGATTAAATTACTACATGACACTAATGTATTATAGGTTAATAGAAAAATAAGTTACTAAAGTTTGAGAAAATGTTCACATAAGTTACTAAAGTTTCGGGCAATGTTCACTTAAGTTACCATAGTTTATAACGTTACAAAAAAGTTACTCAACCTTTTGCCACATGTTACATAAATGCTGGATTATATTCTTGTTCACTAATGTTAATTTTGGATTATATTCTCTTATAGATGAGCATATTCATGCCATCAATTTGGGGGATAGTAGGTTTGCTGTGATAAGAGACGGGTTCACTATCTTTCAGTTCCCTGTACAAATGGATAAAAACATATAAAACGGATAAAAACGTCTGAAAACGTTCAATATGTAAAAAAAAAACACATAAATACGTAGAAAAAAGCACAAAAACGTATAAAACATGCAAAATCGTAAAATAATGCATAAAAACGTGCAAAACGTATAAAATGTACAAAAACGTGCAAAAACGTGCAAAAACTTTAGTAACTTCTTTGAGGTGGAATATGTTTAAGGCTGGGATACTGACTATCAATCGGTTGCCCACCTTGGGAGTAACCCTAGTGTAACATTTTTGAAACTTTAGTAACCCATTTGATAAACCCGTTAGCTTGAGTAACTTTTTTGTAACGTTTTAAACTATAGTAACTTAGCCGAACATTTTACCAAACTTTAGTAACTTCTTTTTCTATTGACCCTTTAACATTAAACTAAACAATGTACTTAGCATAACATAATTGAGTAATGCTAATTAAATTGTACTTTAAACCATTTACAAATGCAACTTGAGAGAATACTATACCACCACAGTGACCTGGAACCATATCCTTTAGTGATACATGATGAATTGTCACCAAATATCGCTCTAGGTCTCGGCTGTTCCACATAATTGTGCAGATAACTTTTCACACCAATCATACTTCTTGAGCATCCACTGTCCATGTACCAAATGGGCTCCCTGATGTGTTTCTACACAAATATAAAAGTGGTTAGTTTCTCTTATAAACCCATTGCTTGATGGGCTTTTTAGACTGACAAGACTCAATCTTTGTACCTCTTCTTCTTTGTATGACAGTGTCATGCTAAAAGGTATAATGTGCATCACTTCCACGTACATCACATCTTGGATATTCAAAGAATTCATCAAAAAGATGATCATTGAGTCAATATATGCAAGGTGGAAGTGGTTCAGGTTTGATGTGATTAAATTATGGTATTTGATGATGAGGTGTTTGGTGAATTTATCTTCTAGATGAATCACCCTCAAAGTACATTTGTTTTTTGCTGTGCAACAGTTCTCACGACTACAACATAGGTAGCATGTTTTGATGAACCATGATCAGTTCCCTGACAGTATTTACAATAGAGGACTTTATAACAGTTGTTAGTGAGATGATTACTAAATCCACATAGCTCATAGGGTTTCATTGGTTTTATTTGTTTTTTTCAAATGGTTTAGAAGACTCTCATGTGTTTTTAGGAGTCTTAACTCATTTTGATGAATCAGCCTAACTTTGAATCAATTTTGATTCAGGTTCTTGAATCTTTAAGGGTGGTGTAGAAATGAAGTCTACCTTTTTACCAAGTTCTAACATTAATTTTAAAAGGTTTGAGAATTTGTCCTCAATTTTAGACTCTTTTACTTTAGTAGGATTTGAAGTTATGATTTGTGTCTTAGATGTAGTGATAACATCTTTCCCTTTAGAAGCATTCTTACTTGAAGAAGCTTATGATTCAGGTTGTGTTTTCTTGACTCCTTGAGTTTTCAAAGACTTTTTTAAAGAAGTTTTGGATTTAGGTTTTGGTTTTACCTCTGAACATGGTTTAGCACCAACAAGTTTTGTTAGTAGAGGTAAAAGTGTCTGAGTGACTAATTTAGTTTCTTCCGCTGCACCTGAATCAGTATCAGAGAGTAGGTTGTTTGGTGCGCGGTCTTGAATTTTACCTTTATTGAAATTTGCTATATTTCCAGCTTGTTCACAAAAGTTAGGCCTTACAATCCAATCCTTTTTGGTGGGTTTGAAGTCAGGATCATGTTCCATTGTTGCTTGAACAAAGACAATTTCACTAATATATTCTTAGAAGAACTTTCAGTTAGTTGATCTTCCCCAATAATTTTCTTCTTTTAACTAGGGATTTGTTCATTTATGTATTGATTTACTCTATTTGAACCATTAAGCCATTTTGATTAATGGCTTCCTCGTGTTTCAGTTCTTCTTTTTGAAGCTTTATTCTCATTAAGAATTTTAGTGTTCTGATGTTGAAGTGTAAGTGCATGTAGCTTGGATTGTTTTAATTCTAACAATTCTTCTATACATTTACTTAGTTCTAAGACAAAATTATCATATTTTGAAAATAAATTTTGTCTTTGTTCTTCAACATGTTTCAGATCAACATGAATATAATAAAAAATAAGACTTCCAATCAGAATCATTATCCATAGATAAAAGAATGTTTACCTTTTTCACGACAATGTTGGCCCATTGACCATTCTTTGCATGTTCTTTTCTCACTACAAGCTTTTCATCATCAGCCAAAGCCATGAGCACTTTCAGTTTGACCCCTGCTTCATCATCAGAGGATACATCCTTGTCATTCCAATCAAAGGTTTCAGCCATGAGACCCTTGTTTTTTACATGAGTGTACTGTGAAGAAGTAGAAGGTTGTGATTAAGAAGGAGTTGCTTCCAAAAGAGCAAGTTTTGCCTTCACTTTCTTGTACTTAGCCATCCTGTCCTTCTTCTGACTTGAGGTTCAAACTGTGAAGTTTGGCCAGAGGTAATCATTTTGGGCTGAAAATGGTTTTGATTATAGGATGGATCAGAGGGTGAAGATCCTTGAACTTTGAAATTTTTTTTATAAACCTTTTCGAGTTAGTTAATAAAGCTCTTTCACAAAATTCCTTATTCAGGTCATCCATGTATTCTTGACTGCTTTCATCAACCACATCCGCTGAATCATCCTGAAAATCTTGAATACAAGCATTTGAATAAAAGGCAGCTGATATGGGTTTTGAAGTTAGAGCCTTTTGTTTTTCAGGATACATCTTTGACATGAGATTGTCCTCGTAAACATATCATCCATAAAGTTCATTTATGATCTCGAGCCTACTCGGGCTAAATATCTGAAGCTTGGGCTCAAGCCCGCTTATTAAACTAGAGCTCATCAAAGCTCAACTCGTTTTGGAGCTTTTACCGAGTCAATCTTGAGTAGCTCATAAGTAGCTCAGCTCGTTTACACTTTGTTTGCGATTGATTGTTAGTTGACTTTTAAGAAAAATAGCATTATCTTAACTACCTACAATATTGCAAAAATCGGTCAAATCGGCCTTGTAATCGGCGATTACAAGGTGCACGGCCTTTCACCTTGTTGATTTTTACAATGTAATCGGTCTTGTAATCGGTGATTACAAGGTAATCGGCCTTGTAATCGGTTATTAATCGCTACAAGGCCTTCAACCGTCTCACTACCGACTCACGATTTTTGCAACATTGAATACCTATGATGTAAAAATGGTCAAAGGTGAAAAGTGAAATAGTTAAGGTTTGTGAAATGTTGAAAACTTAATTTCGGTAAGTCTGACTTGTGAAAACTTAAACAATTAAAATGGAAATGTTGATATTAAAATGAAATATGTTGTGAGGATACGATTGAGATTAAGAGATGAGTTGTTGATTATTTTAAATGTTTTACGTAGTTTATTTGACTTTGCTAAAGTAGGAGCGTGAATCATCACACTAAATTTTACGCGGTTTTATCTTGTTATTAAACTATTAATTGGTGGACTTGATATAAAAACTGTTGTTTTTATAGGGACAATGGGAGTACTAATTTTTCATAAGGATGATATAAGTTAAACACGAGGCAGTTTTTGGAAACCAAAGAGTAATTTGTATGTTAAAATTTTAGAGGTGAGTTATTTTATAAACTAAGTTTTTGTTATAAACTGAGGGACAAATCCTCACCATTCATCTAGTTTGATCTAATGGTGGAGATTAACCTAAGATTTAATAAGACAACCTAAGTTTATGTTTTTTTTTCTTGTCTTTTTTGTCTATCTTATTTATTCATTTTTTTTTCTTTTTTCTTTTCTTTATTTATTTATTTATTTATTTTTTAACTTCACGTTTTTTTTCCCTTTAATTCATGTTTTTTTTTTATTTTTTTTTATTTTTTTGCGTTTTTTTTACGTTTTTCATACATATTCGTCGGTTTTTTACATTTTCATACGTTTTCGTCTGTTTTCTTACGTTTTCGCTCGTTTTCATACGTTTTCGTCTGTTTTCTTACGTTTTCACCCGTTTTCATACGTTTCGTCCATTTTAATACGTTTTCGTCTGTTTTCTTACGTTTTCGTCCGTTTTCTTACGTTTTCATCAGTTTTCGAATTTTTTTCATATGTTTTCGTCTGTTTTCTTACGTTTTCGCCCGTTTTCATATGTTTTCGTCCGTTTTAATGTATATATTCATCCGTTTTCATTTGTTTTTTAAATTTTTTTCATACGTTTTCGCCCGTTTTCATACGTTTTCATCCGTTTTCATATATATTCGTCCGTTTTCTTACGTTTTTGTCCATTTTCATACGTTTTCGCCCGTTTTCATATGTTTTCATCCGTTTTCATACGTTTTCGCCCATTTTTATATGTTTTCGTCTATTTTTATACGTTTTCATATGGTTTCATCTGTTTTCATTCATTTTTGTCTGTTTTCTTACGTTTTCGTTCATTTTCATACATTTTCGTCCGTTTTCATTCATTTTCGTTCGTTTTTAAATGTTTTCAGACGTTTTCATACATTTTCTGAATATCACAAGTGATATACTGTGATTATCAGAATATCACTTGTAATATTCAAAATATCGCGAGTGATATTGAATATCACTCGCGATATTCTGAATATCACAAGTGATTTTTAACATTCTGTAACATGAAAATTACAAGTGATATTCAGAATATCGCAAGTGATATTCAAAATATTGCAAGTGATATCTGAATATCGCAAGTGATATCTGAATATCGCAAGTGATATTCTGAATATCACAAGTGACTTTCAACAAATGTTCTGTGACATGAAAATCGCAAGTGATATTCAGAATATCGCAAGTGATATTCTGAATATCAAAAGTGATATTCTGAATATAAATCACAAGTGATATTCAAAATATTTCAAGTGATTTCACCCTTTTTTTAATTCACGTTTTTTCAAAAGTGATATTTTAAATATCACAAGTGATATTCTGAATATCACAAGTGGTTTTCAACAATTGTTCTGTAACATTAAACTCACAAGTGATATTCAGAAAATCACAAGTGATATTCTAAATATTACAAGTGATATTCCGAATATCACAAGTGATTTTCAACTAATGTTTTGTAACATGAAAATCAAAAGTGATACTCTAAATATCACACGTGATTTTCAACTAACGTTTTGTAACATGAATATCACTTGTAATTTTCTGAATATCACTTGTGATATTCAGATTATCACTTGTGATTTTCATGTTACAAAACATTAGTCGAAAATCACTTGTGATATTCAGAAAATCACAAGTGATATTCAGAAAATCACAAGTGATATTCTGAATATCACAAGTGATATTCCGAATATCACAAGTGATATTCCGAATATCACAAGTGATGTTCAACCTTTGTTATGTAACATAAAAATCACAAGTGATATTCTGAATATCAAAAGTGATATTCAAAAAATTACAAGTGTTATTCAGAATATTATAAGTGATTTTCACATTTTTTTAATTCACGTTTTTTCACTTTCTTACGTTTTCTTCTGTTTTTGTTCGCTTTCTTTCGTTTTCATACGTTTCTGAAGATCACAATTGATATTATTAATATCACAAGTGATATTTTGAATATCAAAGAAAATTATTTGTGATATTAAGAATATCAATTGTGATATTCAGAAACGTATGAAAACGGGCGAAAACATATGAAAACGAACGAATACGTGTGAAAGCGTAAAAACACGCCTGAAAAGGGACAAAAACGTATGAAAAATTGATAAAAACGGACGAAAACGGATAAAAACTGATGAAAAGTATGAAAACAGGCGAAAGCGTCTGAAAATAGACAAAATACATAAAAACGGACGAAAATGTTTATAAACGTATGAAAACAGATAAAAATGGATGAAAGCATATAAAAACAAACGAAAACGTCTTAAAATGGACGAAAACGTATAAAAACAGACGAAAACGTCTGAAAACAGACGATAACGTAAAAAATTGATGAAAACGTTTGAAAGCGGATAAAAACATCTGAAAACGTATAAATATCGCCGAAACGTATGAAAATAGATGAAAACGTTTGAAAACAGACAAAATGTACAAAAATAGACGAAAACAGACAAAAACGTCTGAGTATCACCGAATATCACTTGTGATATTCAGAAACGTATGAAAAAGTCTAAAATTGGCCAAACAATTTGAAAAACGGACGAAAACCTATGAAAATGAACGAAAATGTAAGAAAACAGACAATATATGCAGGAAAAAGGACGAAAACGTCTAAAAACGGACAAAAACATAAAAAATAGAAGAAAACGTATGAAATCAGACGAAAACAAGTGTAAACATATGAAACCGGACGAAAACGTATAAAAACTGATGAAATCGTGTAAAAACGGATGAAAACGGACAAAAACATATAAAAACGGACGAAAACGTTTGAAAATGGACAAAAACGTATAAAAACGGATGAAAACGTATGAAAACGGACAAAAACGTTTGAAAACATATAAAACTGTCGAAAACGGATAAAAACGTCTGAAAACGGACGAAAACATAAAAAAACGGACGAAAACGTATAATAACGAACAAAAACGTCTGAAACAGACGAAAACGTATAAATACGGTAAAAAACGTCTGAAAACGGACAAAAACATCTGAAAACGTATATAATCATGTGAAAACAGACAAAAACGGACGAAAACATAATAAAGTGAGAAAAAATCGTGAATTTATTTAAAAAAGAAAAGTTTGACTTATTTTAAAAAAAAAACGTGAATTATAAGGAAAAAAAGGAAAAAATATATAACGTTAATTGGGAAAAAAAAAGCCAAAAAAAAAAAGAAGGAAATAAAGAAAGTGAATAATAAAAAAGAAAAAAGAAAAAGGAAAAAAAAGAAATGGACTTAGGTTTTCATGTTTAATCTTTGGTTAATCCCCACCACTAGATCTAAATGGATGGTGGGGATTTGTCCCTTAGTATGTAAAAAAAACTAGTCCCTAAATGAACTTTTCTCTGAAATTTCATTATTCATTAGTTCCATTTAAATTTTTTGTCAAATGTATATAAATAAAATAAAATAACTAATAGTTATAGAATAAGTGTTCAACTAAAGTGAACCAATATTTAACAAAAAATACAAACTAATGTAATCTAACTTGGATTATGATCATTATTAACATCCCAATCGTGTTAGGAATAATCTTTGAAATATTAATAAGACAATACTTCTAAGTATCATTTTTAAAATAACTAGAAAAATATTAAAGCATGCCATTTTGGTTGAATAACGAAAGATCATTTCAAAGATTTAAACTATTTGTTATTTAATTGATAAAAATATATTATTTTAAATTTTAAATAAAATAAAAAATAAAAAAAATAAAACGTATGTGCACGCGCATTATAACTATCTATATTTAACTACATTATAAATCATTTAGAACTTTCTATAAAAGTTAGTCTTAAAATTATAAGACAAAAAACATTACTATAAGAAGAAAATTCATGTAAATTTTGAAATTTTAAGTCTCATTTAAACCATATAATAACCCCTCTAATAATGATATATCCAGTGTTGCAAAAATCAGCCTACAAGGCCGATTAATCGGTGATTACAAGCTGAACGGCCTTGGACCTTGGAGCGAATTACAAGGTAATCGTTCGATTAATCGGCCTTGGACCTTGAAATCGGCGATTAATCGGCCAAAAATCGCTACAATGTGAAAAGATGAAAAGTCAAGCAATCTGAAATATTGAAAACATTATATCTAAACAAATAAAGAAAACTATTGTAATTTTAATGCAAATAAACAAAAAACCTTAAAAATGGGAGATGTGAAAGTGGTAAATTTGGTAATGAAATGCTGTACATTAATGGCAATGATATGTTTCAAAAGAAAACTATTAATATATATCGAAAATCGAGTTGACCCTAGACACTTCAAATTCGACGGTTGACCCGGATTAATTAGACTCATTTTTGACCTAATTCGTGGGGTTGACCCGGTTTAAATTGACCATTTTTTGACGGGAACGGTTATATTGGTTGAACCACCTGGGTTGAACCGGGTTTCAAAACATTATGTTTAATCCCAAAATCCTCAAACTTTTATTATTTTTCGTTTATAACTCATAAACTTTTTTATCAATAAACTATTTGCCGCTATAAAATCCCGTTTCTATGCACGGGTACTCGTCTAGTATAATTTAAATTAAAAAGGGACGCGGGGCATTAGGGTTGTGTTTAATTTAATTGTATTTCTGAATCATTTTCATAGTTTATTAATATTCATTTAAATTGGCTTATACAGTAAAGATCACATATAAAAACATAGTGACCTAATCATTAAGGTTATGCATTGTTGAAAAAAAAAATAATAATAAAAAAATAAAATAAAAAAGAAAAAGACGTACATGAGTATTAAATCAGTCTGTAAAATCAAAAAGGGATTGTCTA
Source organism: Artemisia argyi (assembly GCA_030686995.1). Classification (NCBI taxonomy): domain Eukaryota; kingdom Viridiplantae; phylum Streptophyta; class Magnoliopsida; order Asterales; family Asteraceae; genus Artemisia; species Artemisia argyi. The sequence goes on along the minus strand of CM060708.1, from coordinate 90,474,308 downwards.
ACAAATGCTTTTAGGGCATTGGTTAAGGAGGGTACGGACAAACAAAAAAAGACTAAAAAAATATATTTTTTTTTATTTAAAAAATGTACTTTATATGTAAACTCCTGAGCCTATTTATGATTGTCCATGCCTTTTTAACCAATGCCCTTAGGGCATTAGTTAGACAATCTCAATCAAAAAATCGAAAGTTACAAATTCTACCAACAGAAGTGTAGCAAATTTTTTTTGAAAATTGACTTTCATTGGGGAAATCCAAGTTTAATTTGAAACCCGATGGGGGGAAAACCTTCAACTTAAGCCGCCCGAAGGCACGACACTTAAATTGAAGTAAACCCTGCCTTCTCCAGATTCGAACCCTTGTGGGTTGAAACCTTCATTGAAGGACTTTGAAATCGTACCGACAGGGCAGTGGTCCACAAAGGAGGACTTCCCGGTTTGGTCACCTAAACCGGTACTACTCTCCACTAAGCACGCTTAACTGAATAAGAAATGCCCCGTGGACCACAAGCCCATTGGTAACAGAAGTGTAGTAAATGATGGGTCAAAAGTTACAAAAGGTCAGATAAGCAAGTCGTGGTCAAATTGGTTGGATGGTGTTAGGTTGCCGCATGAGGTCCATTCTTTTTTATTAAAAAAGAATTCTTTGACCTTAACATATACAATTCTATAAATAATACAATTCTCGGTGGACCATTTTCCAAAGCCAATTAAATATTACTATTATATACTATCCAATTAAATATTATTATCCAATAACAGAATAAAATAGTAGTATTATGTTTAATGGGCTCAATGTAACTTTGGGATATATATGCTTACGATGGGCCTAACTCTGGTAAGTGCTATTTAGCATTACTTCCAAATTCCAATTATATGGAGGATAGGTCGTGCCTTTTTTTTTTCAACATGTTTTTAATAAAGATTTTATGCATGATGGTTGCTTCGTATTTTTAGTGTAAAAAGTCACCGCATGGTCACTAGGTCAAACCAAAGATTTGTGATCAAAAGTGATTAGCAAAAGAATATTTTTAGTGTAAAAAGTCTCACATGCGAAAAAAATTGCGATAGACGACAGTTACTAAGTTTACACGTTAGCAAAACCCAGAAGTTAGTCAACCTATATGTCCTGTATAAAATGACACGCCGTGTTACAAAACCGGAAGGTAACCCGCCGCAACGCGGCAGGTACAACCAACTTGTTGTAATACGTAGCTTGTATTCTCTTCTTGTATGTCTGCTTGCTTTGCTTGTGTCTTTTGAAATTAACATGCTATTTTAAGTTTCCTTTCAGTCAATAACACTTATTTTTTTTTAAATAATAGTAATAAATAACACTTTTTTTTTTTTTTTTTTTTTTTTTTATTATTTTGCAAAATGACAAATTATTTTGACATCTAGACCACTTAATATATTTGAGCGCACATGTCTCTGTCGACATATAAACCGGTAATTATTTGATTTCTTGGTCATGATGCTAAGTCAAAAGACTACTTGATTATTATCATCATACGTTGAGAATTACGTCTAGTAATTTTTGTTAGTCAATAAATATGGGGTTTAGTAACACAACAAGCAGGATAGCCCGCGCGATGCTGCGGGGAATGATTTATTTTGAGATTTTTTTGTTTGTGTTGTCGTTTTTGAGTTTTGTTTTATGTCATTTTTTTAAATGGATTTTTTTTTTGTTGTAAATTCATATATTTATATATGTTTTTTTTTTCCAATGTACATTAGTAGATAAATATGCATATATTGACATTTTTTTTAATTTATTTATTTGACATAATCTGTTTTTTAAAAGAAGTTTGTTTTGGGTCTTTTTTTTTTTTTCGTTTTTGTTGAGCCTGTGTTAAAATTTTTTTTTTGGCAGTATGTGGGCTCTGTGGTTGGACTTTTGTTTAATTAGAGGGCAGTGCATCTCTTTTATATTAAAAAAAAAATTGGGCACTGTTTTGCACTGTAGCAAACGAAAAAAAAAAAAAAAAAGGTGGACACTGTTTTGCACTGTAACATAAACAGTGCTCTCACACTCACATACACCCAATGGGTTTTAGAATATATATATAATTTCGTGATTTCATAATGCAACAATGACGTGTTACAAGATTTCTTTTAGGAAAAAAATAAAAACAAAGTCGTAAAGAGAAGTTACATATGCATTTATTTATGTCTATAAATAAAAATAGATTTAAATACCCTCTCCTACTATCAATCTATTTATAATCCTATCAAATTCAGTCCTATATTTATTGTGCAGGTATTAAGATTGCATAGAGTACAAGTTAGCTAATGCTCAGAATTAAATGTAGCCTCATAATAAATATACAATCATGAAAGGAGATGAATTAAAAGGGTTGCTCGAATTGATCACATGACATTTAATATAGAATTAAAAGTCGGTTAGATGAAATGCAAGGGTTACGAAAGGTTGCTAGAATAATTAATGATTTAATCTAATTCATGCCTATATAAACCAGCCAAAATCACATTTAGTATGTATATTTGAAGATGGATTCACACATCTTTTAGATATTTGATTGTTGGTAGCGGTATGTAAATTCTCTTTTGCAACATTTTCGAGATGATTTACACATCTTTTAGATGTTTGTAATTAACTTGGTCTTCTTGTTTTCTTAATTTAGTTATCATACGCAGGTATCATGAAAATCACACAAGATCATGCATGCTCAGATAAATGGAACCAAAGATTGGGATACCAACTATTTTCTTTGTTTCTTACATATTTAGGTGATTGTTATAGATAAGCATATATATAGATATATGTATATGTATTATGTTAATGCATTTTCATATACAAGTAATTTATGTGCATTTTCTATTGATATAGCTCATATGTGTGAATTGATTTAAAAAAATGTGCACGAGCATGTATGTAAAGCAACATTTAAATGGTTAAATGATACTTAATTAGCGTGATTAGCTTATGTAAGTAGTTACTTTCAAATGCTCTTTGAGAAGTATTAAAATGAATTTATCGTGTGTAATTGAATTATTATTGAAAAGAAGAAGGTTCGCGCATCACAAAGTGTTTTCTTTTTCTATATGTAGAATTATTAGTGAGAAACGAATATTTACACCCATTAAATGAGTTTGCCATAATAACAAAATACGACATATTAAAAATATCACATTGAGTAATGAATAGGAAAGAAAAAATACATAATTTTGACTTAAAGCCGTTTGTAAATTATATATATATATATATATATATATATATATATATATATATATATATATATATATATATATATATATATATATATATATATATATATAAAGAATGAGTTCTCATATTTAGTGTGAGCATTAATGTCACAAGCCAAGAAACTCAAATATGTGGTTTAAACTAATGAATTTACTACATTCGGAGCTTATTTTGAAGCTTTTAAGACCTTTTAAGCTCAAATGTCAAAAGGCTTGGTTATTGTAATGAAACATTAATTTGCTCTTAAATTAATGAGTTGATGAAATACCATTATGCAAAGTCACTCATAATCCCATTTAACATTACTCCATTATGCAATAAAGTCCAAATAAACATTTCTACAACTGGTGCCAAAACTCAAACCATCCAGTTTTCCAGCCCATTGTTGCATCTCATTTTACAGCACATTGTTACAGTCCATAGGATCTTTATTTCCCCTATTAGTTCCTAGCATTTACAAAGGAGGAATAGGTAAGGGTAAGCATATATACAGGCTCATTTATTTGCACAATTCATATTCTTAGGCAGCTTAAAAATCTCACATTAAAAATTAAAAAACTACCTTCATTCCATATTCCTTTCATTGAATGAGAACCAGGTATCATAATGATGAGGCGAAAAATGAACCACTTTTAGGGGGTCATTTAAGCCCGAAATTGAATTTATTTGATCAAATATTGCCCTAAATCGTTCCTTTTATGATTTTAGGTACTTTGGGAGTGAAATCTGGAAAAGGAAGCAATTCAGACGTTTTTGGAGCATAAAAGTGAAGAAAACGCCAAAGACTTAATTTTCCAAGCTGAGAATAGTAGGTGACGGCGTCAAGAGCATTTTCTTGACGGCGTCAAGAGTAAATTGCATGACGGCCTAGTACTGAAATGAAGGCGTCACGAGGAAGAGCGTCAAGAGTAAAATACGTGACGGCCTGGAAAAAGTTAATACATAACGGCGTCAGATGTAGATCAAGGCAGTCCGAGGATTCTTTTGGCGGCGAGATGACGGCGTCACCTCTTTGTTCTTGGCGCCGTCAGCCTCAGTTTTCTATATATAGTTTTTTAATTTTCATTCATAAAAAGAGAGAAGTTTTGGAGAAACCCTAAGGCCGAACCTATTACGATTTTTACAGGTTTTTCAGGGGTTTTCAGCCCTTAAATCCTTACATGTGTAATTGAGATAAGTGTTCTTCTAATTCAATCAATATGTCTATGTGTTGGTTGTCTATATCTTGTGCTTGTCTTGATTCCACCATGCTAGGCTAGATTTATCTTGTGTTTGCTTAGATCTAACGAAACCTAGATGTTGATTATGTGTTGATTACTTGTTTATGGTTGTATTGGATGAATGATTTCAATGTTAGGCTTAAGAAAACTGGCAGATCTCCAAATGGTAACATGCTTGAACGTCTTAGGAAACATGAACCGATGTGTACTAGGTTTTATTGGTTGTATTTAATGCATGAGTAAATTCTAATGATCCCATGTTAGGAGCTTCTTAGCCGGCTCGACATAGGAGTGAAGTAGGCACTCATAGGATTGGGGAGTTAAGTACGCCACCCCATGAATGGTATTAAGGAATACAATACGTCATCCACGCAACTATAACAAGTAATTAACGTGTAAAAGATATCTAGGGAGTAGTGAAATCTAAGTAAACACATTTCTCCACTTATTGCTCACAATTCCGCTCAAATCCTTCAAACCCGAGATTTTTACTTACTTTCTAAAAAATATAAAAATACAAAAAGAATCATTCCTCATCTTTAGAACTAGTATTTAGGTTTTCTAATCCTAGCGACACTATTCCTAGCTGAACGATCAATCCCCCGGTACTTGTCACTATACTATACTACAACGATCAGGTACACTGCCTGGTGGGGGTTGTAAGCTTCTCGAGATCCCTCGAGAGGTAAAGCCTGGTGCAATCCCCACGCATCAAGTTTTTGGCGCCGCAGCCCGGGGAATAGTTATTGTCTAGGTTAGAATTTCTTTTTATTAGGTCTACTTGCTAGATTCCTTTCTAGTAAGATTTTATTTTTATTTTTAGGTTCTCTTTAGTCTATCTTAATTCTTTGTGTTTTTGTTCGTAACTCTTCACCACCCGACATCATGGACAATGGGAACATCTTTGAACCCGTCATCCCACCACAACAAAACCCACCACTAGAACCCCTTAGGCCCCGAACCTTAGGAGAGTATTCCCGACCTAGCCACCAAGGCTACCGAAACACCATTGAGCTCACCGGAGCCAATGTGACTCCCTTGCGATCCGACACCATCCGGTTGGTGCAAAGCGATTGTGCATTCCATGGACTTCGTTCCGAAGATCCAAACCAACATCTTAAGGACTTCCTTAAAATCGTAGATTCCATAGACCTAGGTGTTGAAACTAGAGAGACAACCCGATTACGCCTATTCCAATTCTCTCTATGAGATCAAGCTAGTCAATGGCTTGAGCGTTTACCCGCGGGATCCATCACCACATGGGATGATCTCACCACTCGTTTCCTTGCTCAATTTTTCCCACCAGGGAGAACTACTAAGCTTAGAAATGACATCTTGATGTTCCAACAACGTCAAAATGAATCTCTTTATGAAGCATGGACTCGATATAAAGACCTGCTCAGAAAAGTCCCTCATCATGGCATCGAACCATGGCTCCAGATTCAAATCTTTTACGATAAAGTTAACTATCAAACAAGGAGAGCTATAGATTACGCAGCCAAGGGCAGGCTAACAGACTTAGCATTGACGAATGCTGGAAAGTTCTTGAGGGGTTGGCACAATACGAAGAAGAAGGATGGGAGGACCCGATGTTTCCAAGCAAGGGAAAACTTGATTACGCACATGCCACCCAAGAGCAGTTATTAGGAAGTATCGTGAGGCAGGTAAAAGAATTAATAAGGATTGAGAAACCTGCTGCTGAAACCGCGTGGAATCCTAATTTACGTAGGAATGCGGTTATTAACCATAATTTTCCTGAACGGTCACGACAAGAGGAGTTCGAGGGGCTAATGGTGACCTTCATGAATAATCAGGAAAAACAAATCTAGAACCTAGAAGCACGCATGGAAAGGTAATGCTTTTATGGATTTAGCAGACCAATTCATATCAAGGATCAAAGAGAAGATCAAAGAAAATTCCGCACCTAGAAAAATCGAAAAAGTCTTCGAGATTTCAACTCCTTTGGTGTTTGACCAAGAGGATAACGAGAAATCTTCCTCAAGTGCTTCACCATCAATCAACCCCCACTTTTGTGAGCATCCTCAGGAAGAGAAGAATTCGCAATTTCATAACATTTTCATTGGATGCTTGCAAACCACGCTCCCAAACTTGTGCAAGAGACGTTCTTTTGGTTTTAAACCCGATGTGAAGAGGTTGCACCTCAAAAACACCACAGATTTGAAACCCTCTATGGAACAACACCTCTTTGTACACACCAGTGACCCATGCGAAGGTTACAACTTAACTAAAACATCACCCACTCCTTTCTACAACCACACCTCTTTCCGTGACAGTAATGAAACGTTCGACCCTGGTGGACTTCACTAATGGAATAGCTACTCATGGTTTTACTTGTGTTTAGCTATTCACACAAAGTTCAGGGACTAAATGTGGAATTACCCCATTTCTCACCTCATACGGGCATCTGACGGCGTCAGATATTAACCCTTGATGCCGTCACCTCGCTAATTCAGCAATAATAACCCAAATTCAATCACTTTCATCTCATACCCCACAAATCTCACCCAAAGTGCTGCTACCACTCCGAACCTTCACCCTCCAATTCGACATCTTCCGCGACTAATCTCCACTCGGTAAGTAGTTTTTCTTCACTCTTTTTCGATCAATTGTCCTTAGGATCAATCAATTTTGAAAACCCCTTTCGCCCGAAACCCCATTTTTGACCCATCATCGACAAATCGTAATGCCATCCATTTGGTGATTTGTAAACATGGGGTTACCCTTTGATGATGTTAACCCACTTGAATCATGCGTTAATTTAGGAAAAATCCCTCATGCCACGGATTTTTTGACCCCCACCCATGTTTTCTGATTAAAGGAGCATTTGGGTAATGGGTTAAGAGTTTGAAAATTGATTTTTCCCTCGTAATTGCATGGTTCGGATTCTGTTAGGTCTGACGGCGTCAGGATCTCTTACTGACGGCGTCAGATGTGTCTGATAGCAATGATCAATAACACTCTCGTTCTAATTTTTTCCGTTCACTCTAACTTTTTCCAGGAAAATGAGCAAGTGATCTCGTCAACATCGTGGCAGCTCTTCTAGGTCCCAAAGAGTTAACTATGGAGAATTGGTCCATAGTTGGGGTGAATTTGACACTGTTGGCGCCACCACCAAGTATGCGGAACTTTGTAACCACCACATTGATGCTGGGGCTGTGGTGATTGGGAGTTTCTTAGGTCCCAAGGGTTGGAAGCTGCATTTCTAGGGAGGATCCACACTGATGGGTTTGCGGGTCCTCAATGGGAGAGGTTGTTTAGAATTAGGGAGACGGTGTATAGTGAGTTGGTGAGGGAGTTCTTTGCGACCTTCCATTTTGATCAGGCTGAGGCTAGGACGGACATGGGGGGCACCACTATCTATTTTAGGTTAGGAGGGGAAGTGCGATCATGTTCGGTTACTGAGTTTGGTTGGAGGTTAGGGTTATATACTAGGGAGGAGGCTGTTGATGGAGGTTTTATGCAGAGGTTGTTGCATGGGGAGACTTTGAGGAGTGATATGAGGTGTGTTACTTTTTGGCCGACCATTGGGGACGGGGTTTACACCTCGACTACGGGGGCAACATCAATCAGGGACCCCATAATTAGGTTGGTCCACAGATGCATCAAATACAGCCTGTCAGGACGTCATGGCACCACTCACCGTGTCACTGCCTCAGATCTTTTCTACCTGTACACCATCATTTCAGCGGATGTTTACTGCAACATCCCATTTTGGGTAGCTAGTTATTTGAGGACCAATGTCGGTGAGAGGGATATCGATAAGGTGTATGGGGGAATGTTCGTGACCCGGTTGGCTCGTTCCTATGATCTTCTTACTCCTCCGATCATGGGGTACTTGAGCGACTGTGGGGCTTGTAGGGTAGTGAGGGCTAAATCCCTCAGGTAGATGAGCATCGTGATGCTGATGAGGAATGGGACCTATAACTGGTATGAGGCAGGGGGACCTGATGATGAGGATGATGATGATGATGAGGGAGTGCCCCAGCAGCGTCAGTTTCAGGGGTATGAGGAGGGGACAGCTGACTACTACCGACACATGAGTCGGGGAGCCTGGATGGGTCAGGTGGACGCATGGCGGACCACCACTGACCAACACTTTGATTGGATGTATGATCATACCATCCGCCAGATGCAACACATCTCCACCCGTGATCAGCTTGAGCCTCACCTGCAGATTGACCCATTCCCCGGTCGTGAGACAGACTACCCTCCCTACGGGTACACAGGACACCTCCCTCCTGGCTATGACTACCGTTTTGGTCCTCCTCCCCAGTGATCTCTCTTGATGTCTGTTATTTCTAAACAATTTATTGATGGTTGTGTAATTTAAAACACTTGGTACTATAATAGTTTAGGTTTCGGCCTCTGTTGGCCTTGAACAATTTTATTTTTATTTATACGTTTATTTAAAATAATTGAATGCGCTTATGGTGACATTCTTCATTTTGTGTGATTTTTATTTTGTTTATTTGTTATTTGCTTCCGTATGCATGCTTTATTTTTATTGTTGGTAGATCATGTTTCTAAACTAAAAAAATGGAAATACTTTACTTTGTTGTTTTGGCCTAGTCTTAACTTCACCTAAAGGTATTTTTGCAAAAGATAAGTGTAAGGGGAAACCCCAAATATGTTTTTAAGAAACAAACCGATCATGATTCTCCACAATATTTAGTGAACATGTATATTCGTATTTGTTAGAGTCAAATGCTTGTATTGAGTCATAATGAAGTTTTGCAGGATTTTCCAGGAAGTAGGACCAAGTTTTTCCAGAAATTTTCCGACCAAGTTTTTCCAGAAATTTTCTGAAAACTTAACATAAGAATTTCTGCAGGTCACTTCTGACGGCGTCACGAGTTCATTCTTGACGGCGTCACGTGTAAAAATCTGGAAATTTTACCAGTTTTGTTTTTCTAACGGAGTCTTAAAGTTTTTGTTGAATTATTAAGTTTTATAATCTCCAGGAAATCTGCAAACTTCATTTCACAAGCATTATATCTTACTTTGTTTTCTAGGATTTAGTAACTTATGTAGATTGCCGCCGATTTTATGCGAGGTTGCTTTGTTTGTTTTCTCAGGATTAACAGGTTATTGATGAGTGTGTAAATACTCATCATTTTTACCTTTTCTGAGCTGCTAAAGCATCTAAAAACACTCAATATTGAATCAAAATAGTGAAAATATCCCAGGAAAGTGTTTTACATGTTTCAAATGCAAAATAATAAAAAACAGATGAAAAACGCACAAAGTTTGCAAAATTGGCAGTTTCAGTCCCTCATGTTTCAAAAGTTGTCAAATCTAGTCCCTGGTTGCTCTAAAAACTTGAAAAAGTCACCAAAGGTCCTTTTAAATCAAAAAATTACATAATTAGTCCTTTGGTGCAAAGTTTCACAAATTGTCAAGTTTAGTCCCTGAACTTTGAAAATTGTCAAAAAAAGGTCCCTGGGATATTAAAAACTTTGAGAAAAACAAATTTTGTCCTTGCACTAATCTTTTATGGCAGGATTGGTCCTTGGTGGAAAAGTTTGGTGACATTGCATAATTGGTCCCTGAAGTTTAAAAGTTTGGCAGTTTTAGTCCCTGGTGAAATTAAAATGGAAAAACCATACCAGGACCTCATACTTTTCATAACTTGGAAAAACACACCCTTGTGAACACTTCGGAAGAATGCCAAGTTCACCCCCTAACTTTCGATAAATTGCAAAATTAGTCCTTGTGAAATCAAAACCAAACCGGACCTTAATAATAATACTACTCCTAGTCCAATCCATAAAACCCTCCAAAGCCCACCCTTTGTTTTATCTTTGGCCCAAGACAAATCCAGCCCACACACCCCATAGTAATATAACCGGGGTCAAAACATTGACCTTGGTCAAACCGGTCAAATTCCACCCCTTTCTCCTTCCCTCCCCCACATCCCAACTTGCAGGTCACCTCACCCCATCACCTCAGCCCACCATCTTATCCCACCGCCCAAACCAATCACCCTCACCATAAATACCTAACACCCCTCCACATTTAATGCACCACCCCCTTGTTTGATTTTCAGATCAAATTGCAAGAAAATCATTTTGGTGCCAAAACATAATCAAGAGCCAGGATCACTTTTCCTCACAATTGATGGTTGGGATTTATTCAGAAGGTCAAGTGGAAGCTAGTGGACCATCTTATCTCACAGCGGAGGCACTCAAGAAGAAGAAGCCCCAGTTTTAGGAAATTAGTATAAATTAGAAGCTCATGTAAGCCATAAAAGGCATCTCTTTCCTTTTCTTGTAATCTTAGTAAAATTAGATTTAAAACTCAGTGTACTCTTTAGTTTTCAAGTTAATGCAAGCATTGTTCAAGTTTTATGAAATTCGTATTTTAGTTAAAAATTTAAATTCCTTGTTGTTTGTTTCACAAGCAACTTATTTAATCTCAGATTGAATCTTTAATCTTGTGAAAGTTATTTTGAATCAAAAAGAAAGCAAAACTCAGAAAAAGAAAAAAAAAAGGGAAAATACAAAGAAAAATCAAAAAAATAAAAAGTAGCAGAAGAAGATGGAAGCAGAGGAAGCAAGGAATGGAATGGGGTATTAGTGAGTCTGTGGAGACTCTATAGGTGGTTCTAGTTCTTGTACTACTTGGCATTGGATGGCATGAAGTAAGCCATACTTCTGATTTTTCAAAATTTCCATAATCTCAGCTTATTAACTGTTCATGTATGCTTATTTATGTGTATTAGATCTCATTAGGTTGCTTTCATTCTGTTTCTAAAGTTTAATCAGTGCATTTCTTTGAAATACCATTGCAATAGTGTAGTATAGGGGTGTTTGGATTAGCATACTCAGCTGTGTTACTGTGAATTTCATAGGTTATGGTTTAGACATCACACCTTAGGTCATATTAAGTCAAACAAAACATCAAAACAGTTGGTCTTTTGGAAAATTAGTCAAAACACTTTGTAATCACATCCACAGTCCACTGTGTGGAATTTTGAGGTTTACAACCCCTTACTTTAGCTTATAAGTAATACCTTTAGTCTAAATTAGCTTAATTTCAGTTTATTATATCTTACATAAGCAGCTAGGATCATCCAAATCTCATTTTAGTCAACTTAGGTAGAACTTTCAAAAAGTCAAAAATTGCTTTGGTCAGAAAAAGTCAAAACTTGGAAGATTTTTCATGAATTTAGGGTTAAGAATCAAGGTCTGAAATTTCTTGTGCTCAAAGCCCCCCACCTCAGCTTTAGTTTCCCATAGTTGTGATATTTTTGGGATTTTTCTGCTAGGCCCCACACAACCCCAAAGTAAGTTGCAGGGCTGGGAGTTGCCCTGTATCAGCAGACCACACACCCAAACCACCAACTTTGGTGGTGGTTCTTGACCACCTCTGTGGGACCCATTGCCTCATTTTGGTTTTTGCCAACCCCCTCCTACCAGGGATCATATTTTGACTAATGGTTTGACCTAGGAACCAATGGACCCCACTTGGATTTGTCTCAAAAGTTTGTCCCAGTTCTGAGTTTAGTTTAGGGGACAAAAGTGCTTATTTCACTCTTAATAGCTTATCAGTGATCATTGCTTGTTGTTTTCAGCTTATTTAAGTCCCTTTAGCTTATTTGTACCTAGTTTTATCATTGCGGACCCCACATTCAGTCATTTGTGCTTATTTTGCTATTTGGTCAATAAAAGTCAAACTGTTTTGGTTTAGGGGGTGCACACTGCTTATTTTTAAGCTAAGAAAAAAGTTGTTTCACAAAAGTTACTTATTTTCATCAAATATTTAGCTGTCAAAAAGAAAAACTCAAAAAAAAAAAAAAAAAAAAAAACCAAACATAAAAATAGTGATAGCTTCTATTTAATAGAAACTATCTTTTTCATTTTTCATTTCAGCTTATTTATAAGCACTTTTCCATTTTTATAATTTTCTAAATTTTCTAGTACCTTTAAGTATTTAAAATAATTTTCTTAGATTTTTCCTGATTAGTTTACTATTTATTAGATTTAAAACTAGTTTAAATAATTAAATAAGTAATATTAGTTATTAATTAGTTTTCTTAAATTTTTAATAACAATAGTAGGTTTTTATATTTTTTCTAAGTTTTATAAATTAGTTAAGACTTTTATAAAATATATTTTTAGTTTCTACTGTTCAATTTCCATTTTTCTTATTTTAATTATTTTAATTAGATTTAAGTTAATTAAAAGGTAATTAATTAGTGGAATAGCCTTAAACATAATTTTTAGAAGGTTTTATAATTTTGTAGGATTCCTGTTATGGTTAAATAATTTTATAAATTTTCTCATAATTTTCTAAGTTAATTTAGTATTATTTGTAACTTAAAATAGTTTAATTAGCTTAATTAAGATAAATAGTTTTTAATTAATATAAAACTCATAAAAGACAAAAATATTTATTTTTATTTTTTATACTTTCTTCAAGTTCTATTTTAGGTTTAGAAAATATTTTTGCAAATTTTTAGTTTAATTTATAATCTTTTTCATTTTTAGATAAGTTAAATTAGGTTTTAAATTAGATTTTAATTAGTTTTATTAATTAAATAATATTTAAATAGTAAAATAATCATTTTCATAATTTCATTTTCATTTTAAATTTTCTTTTAATTTTAAGTTTCAAAAAGTTTCATTTGCACCCCCTGTAGTTCGTAACTTATCAAAACCCACTTTTTCTGTCTGATTACGTGAATCTTAATTGTGAATTTGTGCATATACCTATATATCTGTTATTTGCGAATTTTATATCTGTGTACAAATACCAAAATATCAGTAGCAAAATCAATTCCATATCATCTTGGCTACTGTCCTCAGTGCCACTTATTCCCATAAACGATTTCCATAGCACTATTTCAATCTCGCTGGGACTTAACGACCCGGGGAAACACTATACTATCCACGAAGTATTGGAACGAGGCTGTCTTTGACTTATTGACCTTGGTCAATAATATCTGACTGCTTTTACCCCAAATCAAAATTTGGCGCCGCTGCCGGGGAGGTTGTTGCGTGTTTTTAAAATCGTTTTAAGTTTAGTGGTTTTCAAAACCCTCTCTGTACAAATTTCACACAATTTGTTAAAAGTTTTTGTAAAAATATTAATCATATCAAAAAAGTTCATTAACACTTTTCCTGAAGTGTTAACAACACCAAAAAAAAAAAATCAAAAACAACAAAACAAACTGTGAAGTTAAATTACTTCGTTTTCTTTAAGATTACAACATGAAACAGTTGGTTTAAGGTAAGTTCTGACATTAAATTGCGAACTGAAGAGGAATCCATTCTTTCCTCCCGTCAGCCTGCGAGTAATCTTAAAAGAACGATTTTGGTTAACGAATCAGTTCCAAAAATATTTCCCAAAGTTTTCTGCACACACACCCATAAACCCAAAAACAGTTTTTCAAATTAATAAATACATAAAATCTTACCACCGCAAACCAAGGCAGAACACCTACCAACTGGGGGTGTGGACATAATAAGTTCCCAAACTTAAGATTTAAACTTGCCTTTGTATCCCTGTGAGTGGTGTACCTTTTTTAAAGAAGCCATTCACTTGTGATTATTGGTTTAAGTTCACTGTGGTTTTGCCTCGATCTTGTTTTGAAAAATTGTTTTTAGTGCATGCGCACTCGGTCACAAACAAAATGTAAACATCAGAAAGACGTACCCGAGCTACGTACTGATATTGAAGAACCAAAAACCGAAATGGCCTATATGCCACCACCACCATTACCACCCCCTGACCCTCCCAGGGATGTGCCAGCTCCCGATCTCCGAACGATGGAGGAGCTGTGCCAGCCTACCATGCAGGGAAGGGGCGAGCCTATTGCACCACTCACTATTGAGGCTACGGACTTTGGCCTCAAGCACCACATGATCTAACAAGTCCAGAATTCGTGTCAATTTCACGAATTACCGGGTGACGATGCTAACAAGCATCTTGACAAATATCTCACGGTCACCCAAAGCATGAAATAGCATGGTGTCACTGATGATGCCCTCCGGCTGTACCTCTTCCCCTATTCTCTCACTCATCAAGCCACTGCATGGTTTGACCGACTTCCAAAGAATTCTATTCGTACCTTTGATGAAATGGTAACCAAGTCTTTAGCAAAATATTTTCCACCTTCCATGGTTACCAAGTTACGAAATGATATCAGCAACTTCCGGCAACGTCCCGATGAGTCTCTTTTTGAGGCTTGGGAACGTTATAAGCTAGCTATTGATCGGTGCCCTAACCACAATATGTTACAAGTTACCATCATAGACACCTTCTATAATGGTCTGACATTGAGGCATCGGGATATTCTCAATGCTGCTGCTGGTGGGACCTTTATGAAAAGGCGTCCCGAAGAGTGCTATGACTTGATTGAGAACATGACTGCCCACCATAACTTTTGGGATTCCTCTGCGGAGAGGGACGCGTCATGTCATTCAGTTACTCCTTCATCATCATCTCCTGAAATAATTGCTCTTACCAAAAAGATGGATGATATTTCAACGGCTGTGTTGAGAATGAACCAAACGATGCAAAATCAGATTCAAAATCAACAAGTAAAAGCCGTGGCCCGAAGTTGCGAAACTTGTGGGGGCCCACATCTTTATTCTGAGTGTCCAGCTACTGCTGGTTTTCCTCAAGAGAACGTTTATGCCGCTCACGGTTCCTACAACACGGGGGGTAATTCTTAACAACCGCAAGGAGACCGTAATCTCTTAAGCTATCGTTCCAACAATTTTCTCTGACCTCCCGGTTTTAACCAAAATCAAAACCGTAACTCGAATCAGAATTTTAACCAAGGTCAAAACTCAAATTTCCAAAACCCGAATCAAAACCAAGGTCATTTTAATCAAAACAATTTTCAAAATGGCAATCAAAATCAAGGTTTTCAAGGAAATTTTCAAAGAAACCAGAATCAAGGGAATTACAATCAGGGTAATTTCAATCAGAGAAACCATTTTCAGGGTAACAACAATCAAAATCAAGGGAATTTTCAAAACAATCGTGTTCAAAATCCTCCTCAAAACGTTGTTCAACCCTCATCTTCCTTCGATGAAGTGCTAAAACAATTCATGAAAGCACAAGAGGAAATGAATCGGTTATTGATCAGCAAGATCTCTGAGCTTCAGAAGTCTTTAAATGATCGACCCTCGGGCCCGGGTACACTACCGAGCAACACGATCGCTAACCTGAGGGGCGATGTCAAAGCGATCACCACCCGAAGTGGGGTATCATACAATGGACCCTCGATTCCCTCTACCTCTTCTTCTCCTCCTACTAAGGTAGCGGAACATGAACCTGAAGTTACCACAAACAAGGTACTTCCTACTGATAATGGAGGTATCAACAACGTCCACCCTCAAGTTGTCCCAGTCCCGACTCATAAGTCGAAAGTTGTATTTGATCCTCCTGTGAGTTCTGATGAAATTCCAAAGAATGATCCTAAGCCTTCAATTCCATATCCTTCACGTATGAATGATCAAAAGAACCGCGAAAAAGCTAACCATCAGATGGAAAAATTTTATATTAGCTTCGCGGATGCTCCTCTTCTCATGCCTAAATTTGCTTCAACAATCAAAAATCTGATAAGCAACAAAGAAAAACTCTGTGAGATGGCAAAAACTCCTCTTAATGAGCATTGCTCAGCAGTGCTCTTGAAAAAGCTTCCTGAAAAGCTTGGAGATCCTGGGAAATTTCTCATTCCTTGTGATTTTTCGGGGATGGTTGAATGCTTTGCCTTGGCCGATCTTGGCGCAAGCATTAACCTGATGCCTTATACAGTCTGGAAAAGACTCTCTCTTCCTGCTCTCACCCCAACCTGCATGACTCTCGAGCTTGCAGACCGTACTATATCCCGTCCTCTCGGCATTGCCGAAGATATCTTCGTGAAAGTAGGAAAGTTCCATTTTCCGGCAGATTTCGTGATTGTTGATTTCGATGCTGACCTACGAGTTCCTCTCATTCTCGGGAGGAGATTCTTAAGAACGGGTCGTGCTTTAATCGATGTATTCAAGGAAGAAATCACTCTACGTGTTGATGGTGAAGCCATCACATTCAATCTTGATCAGACTTCAAGATACTCCTCCAACTATGACGCTGAAACGGTTAACCGAATTGACATCATCGATGTTGCGTCTGAGGAGTCTTCTCAAGAAGTCCTTGGTTTCTCAGCCAGTGGCACTACCGCTCCTTCTACTGATCCTATCATTTCCGACCCTTCCCCTTCCCTCACTCCGTTTGAGGGAGGTGACTTCCTTCTGGAAGAGGTCGAGGCTTTTCTTGCTCAGGATAGCTCAATCCCACATGAGATTGATGAAAACTATCTTGACCCGGAGGGGGACATTCTTCTTCTTGAAAGATTGTTAAATGACGATCCTTCACCCTCTCCGTCTCCAAAAATATTTCATAAAGAGGAAGTCAAAAATGTTGAAAAAACTGAAGACTTTCCCGAGGTTGAGCTCAAGGACTTGCCTCCTCATCTAGAATATGCATTTCTGGAGGGTGATGATTAATTACCCGTCATTATTGCTAAAGACTTAAAAGATGAGGAAAAGGCAACACTCCTAAAGGTTCTTAAGTCACACAAACAAGCAATTGCTTGGAAACTCTCCGACATTAAGGGCATAAGCCCGAACTTTTGTACTCATAAAATCTTAATGGAGGATGACTTTAAGCCAGCAGTGCAACAACAGAGAAGGGTAAATCCCAAAAGCCACGAAGTTATCAAACAAGAGGTTCTAAAACTTCTTGATGCGGGATTGATTTACCCTATATCTGACAGTCCTTGGGTTAGCCCAATTCATTGTGTTCCTAAAAAGAGTGGCATTACCGTTGTCACCAACGAGGATAACGAGTTGATTCCAACTCGTTTGGTCACGGGTTGGCGTGTATGTATTGACTATCGAAAGTTAAATGAAGCCACCCGTAAAGACCATTTTCCTCTCCCTTTTATGGACCAGATGCTCGAAAGACTTGCGGGGAATGAATACTACTGCTTCCTCGATGGTTTTTCGGGTTACTTCCAGATCCCCATTGATCCCCAGGATCAAGAGAGAACTACCTTCACATGCCCCTACGAAACTTTTGCTTACAGACGTATGCCTTTCGGCTTATGTAATGCTCCAGGCACGTTCCAGAGGTGCATGATGTCCAATGTTATAAATGGCGTGAGGCGTGGCGTGGCGGCAAGGCCACGCCTCAAGCCTTACGCGCCATGGCGAAGCCATGGCGTTTTTTGCGGCGTGACTAAGGCGGCGAAAAAATATTTATATATTTATCATTTACGTTATAATATCATATTTCATATACATTTGGACTACTATATTAGACATTTAACTACTACTTATTATATAATTATCAAACCCAAATAACAAATAGACCAAATTTCAAATGATCATTCAAATAGTTTATAAATAATAATAATAATTAAAAAATAAACAAAAAAAACCAAAACTGTTTCAAAAAGGCGCGCCACGCCTTACCAAAAGGCGCGCCTTTTCACGCCTTGTCACGCCTTTTCTCACGCCACGCCTAGAGCAGCCGCCATGGTCTATTTCGTGGCGGCGAGGCCACGCCTCGCGCCTTAGCGACGCCTTGGCGGCGCCTTGGCGCGCCTTTTAGAACACTGATGATGTCTATCTTTTCCTACATGATCGGGAAAACCATGGAGGTATTCATGGATGACTTTTCAGTCATCAGGGATTCGTTCCAGACCTGTCTCTCCCACTTGGAACAGATGCTTAAACGTTGCAAAGAAACGAATTTAAGTCTCAACTGGGAGAAGAGTCACTTTATGGTTAAAGAGGGCATTGTCCTCGGCCATAAAATTTCAAAGAACGGTATTGAGGTTGACAAAGCCAAAATCGATGTCATTGCTAAATTACCTCATCCCACCACCGTTAAAGGTGTTAGGAGCTTTTTAGGTCATGCCGGCTTCTACCGTAGGTTTATCCAAGATTTTTCTAAGATTGCCCGGCCTATGACCCGTCTCCTCGAGAAGGATGCTCCTTTCATCTTCTCTCGTGAGTGCATCGAAGCTTTTGAAACATTAAAGAAAAAGCTTACCGAGGCACCGATTCTTGTTGCCCCCGATTGGGACCTACATTTTGAGCTTATGTGCGATGCTAGTGATTTTGCCATAGGTGCGGTCTTGGGGCAACGTAAAGCAAAATACTTTCAGCCTATACACTACGAAAGCAAAACTATGACCGAGGCTCAGAGTCATTACACCACCACTGAAAAAGAACTCCTAGCTGTGGTGTATGCCTTTGAGAAATTCCGGCCATACTTAATCCTGACCAAATGCGTAGTGTATACGGATCACTCGGCTTTGAAGTACCTATTTGCAAAGCAAGATGCAAAGCCGAGACTTCTCCGTTGGGTTCTCCTCCTCCAAGAATTCGATATCATTATCCGTGATAAAAAGGGAGCTGAGAACCTTGCTGCTGATCATCTCTCACGATTAGAAAACCCTCATCAGGATGTGTCTGAGAAACAGGAAATAAATGAAACATTTCCTCTCGAGACACTCAATGCGGTTGCTTTTCGTGGTGACTCTACTACCCCATGGTTTGCCGACTTTGCAAATTACCATGCGGGTAACTTCATCGTTAAAGGGATGACGTCCCAACAGAAGAACAAATTCTTCAAAGACGTTAGACATTACTTCTGGGACGACCCCTATCTCTTCAAAATCTGTGCCGATCAAGTCATCAAGCGATGTGTATACGGACAGGAAGCCGCTGATATTCTCAAGGCTTGCCATGCTGGACCCACCGGGGGCCACCATAGTCCTAACTACACCGCCAAAAAGGTGTTTGATTCCAGTTTCTATTGGCCCACGATCTATAAGGATGCCCACGAGTTAGTCAAAGCTTGTGATGCTTGTCAGCGTCACGGGAATATTTCACAAAAGAACGAAATGCCACAAAATGCTATTCAAGTTTGTGAAATCTTTGACGTCTAAGGCATTGATTTTATGGGGCCATTCCCATCTTCTCGTGGAAACAAATATATTCTCGTGGCGGTTGACTATTTGTCAAAATGGGTTGAGGCCAAGGCCTTACCCACTAACGATGCCCGAGTTGTTGTGAAATTCTTGAAATCCCTCTTTGCTCGTTTTGGAACTCCACGTGCCATCATTAGTGATCGCGGTACTCACTTTTGCAATGATCAATTTGCAAAAGTCATGCTTAAGTACGGTGTTACTCATCATCTTTCTACCGCGTATCACCCACAAACAAGTGGGCAGGTGGAGGTTTCCAACCGTGGTATAAAACGGATTCTTGAGAGGACAGTAGGTGAAAACCGTGCTTCCTGGTCGGATAAACTAGATGATGCACTCTGGGCCTTCCGTACAACTTACAAAACACCCATCGGGTGTACTCCATACAAGCTTGTATACGGGAAGGCGTGTCATTTACCGATCGAGCTCGAGCACAAAGCCTACTGGGCCTTGAAACATGCTAACTATGACCTTCATAAAGCGGGTGATCACCGTAAGGTTCAACTCAATGAATTAAACGAACTTCGTGATCAAGCCTACGAGAACTCTTTGATCTACAAAGAAAAGACAAAGAAGATTCACGACTCTAAGATTAAGAACCGCGTTTTCAACGTCGGTGACAGAGTCCTTCTTTTCAACTTAAGGTTAAAGATCTTCTCGGGGAAATTAAAAACCCGATGGACTGGACCATTCACTGTTGCTAAAGTATATCCATACGGGACTGTTGAGTTATCTCAACCCGAAGGTCCCAACTTCAAAGTGAATGGTCATCATTTGAAACATTATTTTGGAGAGGACATACCATCCATGGTTGTCCCAGATCTCCAAACTTTCCCCATGGACCAATGAATTCGGGGATTGAGTCAAGCTAGTGACTCGGTGAACAAAAATTAGCAAAATATATGGGTTTTCACCCGTATTTCTGACTTCTTTCTACTTTCTACCACTCTAGTGTGGGGGAGTGGCCGTCCCCCACCTTTTGAAAAGTAAATATGTATATAAGTTTCAGTTCAAAAAAAAAAATGTAAAAATGTTTATATGTACAGATAAATAAAGTGATTAATAAAATCAATATTTCCACAGTTAGATTCGAATATTAGCTTTTTCCGTTCAGAGATTCGGCATAATAGCCGGGACTTTGAATATTGAGGACAATATTCAATTCTAGTGTGGGGGGGGGGGGAATTCTTACGAATTTTATCACAAAACTTTCTAAGTACCCCCATTTTAGGCCTAAATTTTTCAAAATTTTTTCACTTTATTTCAAATTTTTTTGTGGTAATCAGTCCGCCAAAGTCTAAATGACAAATGGATTGGCTAGTCCAGGAGCAAACGGCTCTTGGTAAAGACATCTCAAACCCGTTGATGGCTTGCAATTTGCCAAAAATTGTATGGTTCCTCAACTCCCCATATCCCATAAAGCAAATGAGTTGGCTAGCCCACAAGATTATGGCTTGTGGTAAAGGCCGTGGAAAATCCATAATTGGTAATCAGCTCACCAAGATGATGACTTAGTCCATCAAGATGCTGGCTAGTCCAGAAGCAAACGGCTTTTGGTAAAGACTAATCAAATCCGTTGACAGCTGGTGGTTTGCTCAAAATCACATGGTTATCAGGTGTGCCACAGTTCTTACACCTGGCTACTCCAGAAGTGATGGCTTTTGGTAAAAAGGTTTTCAAATCCATCAAGTTTTTCTCAAAAGATTGCTAGGGACTAGCAATGTTTTAGTGTGGGGGATTGATGAGTGTGTAAATACTCATCATTTTTACCTTTTCTGAGCTGCCAAAGCATCTAAAAATACTCAATATTGAATCAAAATAGTGAAAATATCCTAGGAAAGTGTTTTACATGTTTCAAATGCAAAATAATAAAAAACAGATAAAAAACGCACAAAGTTTGCAAAATTGGCAGTTTCAGTCCCTCAACTTTCAAAAGTTGTCAAATCTAGTCCCTGTGTAACACCCCCAATTCATGGATGCAGCGGAATTCAAAATGGGTGTTACTCGACGGCACAATAGTCACAATGATAGAAAACGAACTCCAATTGAGTCATTTTGAAAAGGTTTATCATTCAAATTATATAAATATCAGAGATTACAAAATGAGGTCCCAATTGGTTCCATATTTACAAATCACATTAAGTGAGTTTTCGAATGATAATAAAATTTATAGCCCTCTTGAGTATCCGTGTCCTTCCGTGCCATCCTTGATCGTCATGAACCTGAAATACATGCTTGAGAGGTCAACACAAAGGTTGAGTGATATTCATAGAGTTTGTTTAATGTTTGAACACAATATGTTGGTAGTGTGAGCTATAGACTCACACCAATGTTTGGAAAACAAAGATGGGCCACGTTGTTATACGCCCGGAACAGTTATTATCAAATACTAAGCTTATGACACCAAAACGTTAACGGGTACCAATATCAATCGGCGGAGTTATCCCGGTAGGTACTTTGCCGTCATACCTAATGTCTCAAATATTAATGCATTTGTTTGAACTTAGTCAATACAAATGGGATTCGTCAATCCCAATAGGCCTATTCACAATATTCGCGCTCACTATTTCTAGTGATTAAATGGTTCATAATAAGGGATCTCGGTTTGGCAAGGATAATACTTAGTGATAATAAAACAATCAGGCAAGCATACAATTTAAAAACATTGTGCTCGGTTAAAAATAGCATGTATTCCCCCCAAGGGTTTGTAAAACAATTAAGTAATGGAAAGTGGGGCTATGAACTCACCTTGAGTTGGATGATGTATAATGAGAATGATGGATATGCCGTAAGAACTTCTACGAGCAACCTAGAATAATCGTTGCAACTTAGGATTTGTGTAAAGAATATGAAGTAGTGCCTATATATATATCTTGCATTATAGTCCATGATGTGGTATGATGTATATTGTAAGTCTTTGAAAGAAAAGATTCATGAAACATGTATGTTTTGTATATCGTTTACTACCGTTCGGGCCGACATAATTCAGAAGTCATGTTAGTAAGCGTTCGAGGAGCCAGGACACTTTAACTCGTAAATCCACAACTCATCTCGATGGCTTACATAATGAACTCCTCACATGAGGCTCCCTACTATTGTAGTAGTTGATGAAATATATAGATATAAGTTTTGATCCGAAAGGTTACATGTCCGATATTTGAATAAACTTAGGAAAGTTTATTAGTACATGAAGATTGTTATTAGGGTATGTTTCATAAGTCTTGTATGACCATTTTCTCTTTGTAATATCTCATGGTTCCTTTTAAGTGAAGTAGATCCAAATTGTTTGTTCAAGTTATCGTCAACTCTTTGTTTCATGTTTACGCCTAAGTAAGCTTGTATGGTCATTTCGTCATGGCCTTGCCATGACCTTTGGTCATTGTTCCATGGTCTTGAGACTCAACCTTAGCTCTAGCCATGGTTGTGGTCTTGATTCTAGGTCATAAGACCCCTTTGGTCTTCATAAACCATAACTTATATGTAATGACTTTGGTCTAAAAATGGGCTGTTAAAAATTTGAAGAATTTATCACTCAAAAAGCGTTTTTAGGGCTCGAGCTTCTTTGTTCCTGAACGAAAACGTCGTTCCGGACAACTTTCGTGTTTTAACTTTTTGATGAATCGGAATAGAAGTGGGACTTTCAAAATCAAAATTTGATCAGAATGCTATTTAGGCAGTTTTGCCGGAAATCTTTGGTAACTTCAAATGGGCGTAACTTTTGACTCGTATACTCGTTTTAGGTGGTTCAAATTGCTATGGTTTCCTTGTTAAGTCCTCTACTGTAATATGTAATGATCCAACATCATATTTTTACCATTTTGATCAGGTCTTACCAAGAAAGTCACTAGTTTACTTGTTTTAGTAACTTGTTGTAACAATCAATAACAATAACTTGTTTTGCTCACTTTTATACATCATGGACATAACTACAAGACATAATATAGCAAGAATAACATGTAAATAACATGAACATGATTATTTAACAAGAATCATGTTAGGGTTTTGCTTACAACTTTTGGCTTTCAAAGATGAAAGGAAGTTAACATGTAAGGAAAAGGACTTTGATAGACTTGCTTCAACCCACTTCACTTCATGCAATCTTTCTACCCTTGTAATCTTGAAAGATGGATGATGAAGGTTGAGGTGACTTGAGTGGATTCAAACTCAAGAGAAATCACCAAGTATATTATGGTTTGGAAGTGTTTTGGTGAATGATAACTTAACTAGGGTTTCTATCTTGAACTTTCACTTGAACCTTGCTATAATTTGGAAGAAAATGAGCTAAGGATGAGAGGATGGGGTGTGTGAGACGTTGGAATGGCCAAGGGGGCTTAAATATGAGCTTGAGGAGGTTACATGTGTTGACTTGTCAACACTTGGTCACCAAGTATAACACATGTATGCACCTTAAGGCTTCTTGCATGAGATTAAGACACACAAGGGTGTGACTCCCCCCCCCCCTATGGCGGTTCATATGCTTGGGGAACAAGGTGTGGACTTTTGATGATATTATCCAAGATATCTAGTATTTTTTGACTCCGTAAAATGCAAACCGTAAGTTGTTACGTCACAAAACGTAAAACCGGGTATCGTAAAAATACGAAACTTGGAGGAATGATTAAACTTGTCAAAATACACCATAATAAAATATAAAATGAGTGGTAGGTTCTATTTGGGTGGTAAAACCCTGCTAAAAACTAGAAACACGGGTCTAAAACGCGTAATTCGCGTAAAACGCTGAACTGGAAAACGTAAAATTCCAAAACTTTTGGAATTGTCATAAAATGATAGAAAATCATATTTCTATTGTTTATAATGTTTTATGGATATATCGGGATGCTGGAAGGACGTTTAAACCTAAAAGTAAATCTCGGACACGGCTTTGTGATTTTTGCAGAAATGATCCGACGAGCGTCAAACTCTCGGATTATCGTTAAAATAGTTTAACTTACGAGAATATGAAATAAAAATTTCTGAGATGAATAGTGAAAAGTGAATAGTAAAATTTCGAGAATAAAAGTTAACCTGAAATTGTGAATTGTTACACCCTGGTTGTTCTAAAAACTTGAAAAAGTCACCAAAGGTCCTTTTAAATCAAAAAGTTACATAATTAGTCCTTTGGTGCAAAGTTTCACAAATTGTCAAGTTTAGTCCCTGAACTTTGAAAATTGTCAAAAAAAGGTCCCTGGGATATTAAAAACTTTGAGAAAAACAAATTTTGTCCTTGCACTAATCTTTTATGGCAGGATTGGTCCTTGGTGGAAAAGTTTGGTGAAATTATATAATTGGTCCCTGAAGTTTGAAAGTTTGGCAGTTTTAGTCCCTGGTGAAATTAAAATGGAAAAATCATACCAGGACCTCATACTATTCATAACTTGGCAAAACACACCCTTGTGAACACTTTGGAAGAATGCCAAGTTCACCCCCCAACTTTTGATAAATTGCAAAATTAGTCCTTGTGAAATCAAAACCAAACCGGACCTTAATAATAATACTACTCCTAGTCCAATCCATAAAACCCTCCAAAGCCCACCCTTTGTTTTATCTTTGGCCCAAGACAAATCCAGCCCACACACCCCATAGTAATATAACCGGGGTCAAAACATTGACCTTGGTCAAACCGGTCAAACTCCACCCCTTTCTCCTTCCCTCCCCCACATCCCAACTTGCAGGTCACCTCACCCCATCACCTCAGCCCACCATCTTATCCCACCGTCCAAACCAATCACCATCACCATATATACCTAACACCCCTCCACATTTAATGCACCACCCCCTTGTCTGATTTTCAGATCAAATTGCAAGAAAATCATTTTGGCGCCAAAACATAATCAAGAGCCATGATCACTTTTCCTCACAATTGATGGTTGGGATTTATTCAGAAGGTCAAGTGGAAGCTAGTGGACCATCTTATCTCACAGCAGAGGCACTCAAGAAGAAGAAGCCCTAGTTTTAGGAAATTAGTATAAATTAGAAGCTCATGTAAGCCATAAAAGGCATCTTTTTCCTTTTCTTGTAATCTTAGTAAAATTAGATTTAAAACTCGGTGTACTCTTTAGTTTTCAAGTTAATGCAAGCATTGTTCAAGTTTTATGAAATTCGTCTTTTAGTTAAAAATTTAAATTCCTTGTTATTTGTTTCACAAGCAACTTATTTAATCTCAGATTGAATCTTTAATCTTGTGAAAGTTATTTTGAATCAAAAAGAAAGCAAAACTCAGAAAAAGAAAAAAAAAAGGGAAAATACAAAGAAAAATCAAAAAAATAAAAAGTAGCAGAAGAAGATGGAAGCAGAGGAAGCAAGGAATGGAATGGGGTATTAGTGAGTCTGTGGAGACTCTATAGGTGGTTCTAGTTCTTGTACTACTTGGCATTGGATGTCATGAAGTAAGCCATACTTCTGATTTTTCACAATTTCCATAATCTCAGCTTATTAACTGTTCATGTATGCTTATTTATGTGTATTAGATCTCATTAGGTTGCTTTCATTCTGTTTCTAAAGTTTAATCAGTGCATTTCTTTGAAATACCATTGCAATAGTGTAGTATAGGGGTGTTTGGATTAGCATACTCAGCTATGTTACTGTGAATTTCATAGGTTAACTATGGTTTAGACATCACACCTTAGGTCATATTAAGTCAAACAAAACATCAAAACAGTTGGTCTTTTGGAAAATTAGTCAAAACACTTTGTAATCACATCCACAGTCCACTGTGTGGAATTTTGAGGTTTACAACCCCTTACTTTAGCTTATAAGTAATACCTTTAGTCTAAATTAGCTTAATTTCAGTTTATTATATCTTACATAAGCAGCTAGGATAATCCAAATCTCATTTTAGTCAACTTAGGTTGAACTTTCAAAAAGTCAAAAATTGCTTTGGTCAAAAAAAGTCAAAACTTGGAAGATTTTTCATGAATTTAGGGTTAAGAATCAAGGTCTGAAATTTCTTGTGCTCAAAGCCCCCCACCTCAGCTTTAGTTTCTCATAGTTGTAATATTTTTGGGATTTTTCTGCTAGGCCCCACACAACCCCAAAGTAAGTTGCAGGGCTGGGAGTTGCCCTGTATCAGCAGACCACACACCCAAACCACCAACTTTGGTGGTGGTTCTTGACCACCTCAGTGGGACCCATTGCGTCATTTTGGTTTTTGCCAACCCCCTCCTACCAGGGATCATATTTTGACTAATGGTTTGACCTAGGAACCAGTGGACCCCACTTGGATTTGTCTCAAAAGTTTGTCCCAGTTCTGAGTTTAGTTTAGGGGACAAAAGTGCTTATTTCACTCTTAATAGCTTATCAGTGATCATTGCTTGTTGTTTTCAGCTTATTTAAGTCCCTTTAGCTTATTTGTACCTAGTTTTATCATTGTGGACCCCACATTCAGTCATTTGTGCTTATTTTGCTATTTGGTCAATAAAAGTCAAACTGTTTTGGTTTAGGGGGTGCACACTGCTTATTTTTAAGCTAAGAAAAAAGTTGTTTCACAAAAGTTACTTATTTTCATCAAATATTTAGCTTTCAAAAAGAAAAACTCAAAAAAAAAAAAAAAAAAAAAAAACCAAACATAAAAATAGTGATAGCTTCTATTTAATAGAAACTATCTTTTTCATTTTTCATTTCAGCTTATTTATAAGCACTTTTCCATTTTTATAATTTTCTAAATTTTCTAGTACCTTTAAGTATTTAAAATAATTTTCTTAGATTTTTCCTGATTAGTTTACTATTTATTAGATTTAAAACTAGTTTAAATAATTAAATAAGTAATATTAGTTATTAATTAGTTTTCTTAAATTTTTAATAACAATATTAGTTTATAATTTTCTCAACAACATTCCGCTGCACCCGCTCAAAATCAACCACCACCACCACCACTGGATGCATCTACAACAATCGAAGCTGAAGCACCAACTATCTCAACATCATCTACATCTACTCAAGCCACTCCAGTACTTGAAACTGAACTACCAAGAATTGATGAGCAAAATCAAAACACAAATTTTCAAGAAGAAGCAACAAATAATTCAAACGATGTTGCGTTAGAAGAAGGAGAAGAAGTATTTGAAAACCCGTTTGCAACAGACTCTACTGAATCTTCTTCAAGGTTTCAAGAACCGTCTAACACACATGCATTAAACCCAAGGTACCCTTCTACGTTTCAATGGACAAAAGACCATCCAATAGAACAAGTTATTGGTGAACCTTCAAAGCCAGTTCAGACGAGGAGACAACTTGCCACCGATCTCGAATTGTGCATTTAAATTTGCTCAATAAGCCTCAAAGAACCAAAGAACATTCGGGAAGCAATGGCAGAAAACCCTTGGATTGAAGCGATGCAGGAGGAACTTCTTCAATACCTGTTACATGATAGTTGGGAACTTGATAAACGCGTTCTTGATCTCAAGTGGTTGTGGAAGAACAAACTGGATGAGGAAATGACTGTAATTCGTAACAAAGCTCATCTCGTGGCTAAAGGATATCCACAAGAAGAAGGGATAGATTTCGAAGAATCATTCGCGTCTGTAGCTAGACTTGAAGCAGTCCGGATTTTCTTAGCCTATGCCACTCACAAAAACATCACAGTCTATCAGATGGACATTAAGACAGCTTTCTTGAATGGAACTCTGAAAGAAGAAGTGTATGTGAGTCAGCCAGAGGGATTCATCGACAAAGATCATCCAGACTACGTCTACAAGCTTAAGAAAGCCATCTATGGTTTAAAACAAGCTCCAAGAGCGTGGTATGACGAACTATCATCTTTCTTGCTCAAAAACAATTTCACAAAAGGAACGGTTGATGACACCTTGTTTATCAAAAAATTCAAAGATGACATTTTGATCGTTCAAATTTACGTGGACGACATAATTTTTGGATCAACCAATCCTAACCATTCAAAACATTTTGAAAATCTCATGAAAAGCAAATTTGAAATGTCCATGATGGGGGAACTAAAATTCTTTCTTGGTTTACAAATACATCAATCCCCTTGTGGTATTTTTATCAATCAAGCTAAATATACAATAGAGATTTTGAAAAAACATGGAATGGAAAATTGTGATTCTGTTGGTACTCCAATGGTCACTTCACCAAAAATTGATGCTGATTTGTTTGGGAAACCCGTCGATCCGAAGAAATATCAGAGCATGATTGGTTCTCTCATGTACTTAACTGCTAGTCGACCTGATATTCAATTTGCTGTTTGTTTGTTAGCACGGTTTCAGGCAAAGCCTACCGAACTTCACCTCAAAGAGGTTAAAAGGATCTTTCGGTACCTAGGAAGAACCATTAACATGGGACTTTGGTATCTGAAGGATTCGGGGTTTAATCTAACAGCCTTTTCAGATGCCGACCATGCAGGAGATCAAGTTACAGCAAAAAGTACATCAGGTGGAGCACAATTTTTGGGTGAAAAGCTAGTAAGCTGGTCGTCAAAGAAACAGGATTGTACTGCGCTATCAACCGCCGAAGCCGAGTATGTGTCTCTATCTGTGTGTTGTGCCCAAGTTCTTTGGATGAGGACACAGCTCATAGATTATGGCTTTACTTTTGACAAAATACCTATGTATTGTGACTCAAAAAGTACCATAGCCATCTCGTGCAATCCCGTACATCACTCTAAGACGAAGCATATCAAAGTCCGCTACCATTTCATCAAAGAACACGTGGAAGAGGGTACTGTTGAATTATTTTTCGTTAAGACTGATTACCAACTCGCCGATCTATTTACTAAAGCCCTTCCAAAAGAAAGGTTTGACTATTTAGTTCGACGAATTGGCATGCGAAGCCTAACTCCTGAGGAGCTAGATCGTCTTCTCGAATCTTCTTGAAAAATATTTTTCACAATCGCTTCGCTGTAAATATTTTTTGAAAAAAACAAAATACAAAATTTGAAAAACCAACAAAAATAAAATACAAAAATATAAAATTTCAAAAAATACAAAAACAATATAAAATCAATAAATCCAAAAATATTCTTCTCACGACATGTCTCTCGTATAAATCAATATTCTGTACGTTTCTAGAAATGTCATTCAACAATGATACGGACATGTACAGATGCTTGAACGGGAGTTCTTTATATGTTTTTCTAAAAAACATGTCGTTTCTCAAAACTTTCTTCACGATGGCTTTCGTATACTTCAGTATGAAACCCGGGCTTAAATGATGACTTCTGATTATTTCAAATCAGGGACTCGCATTTTCAAGGACGAAATCTTTTTCAAAAAGTTCGAGTCTAAACAAACGAAAAAGACTTCAAACAAAAACTCGTTTTCAAAATAGTAATCTTGAGCACTTTTTCAAGATTCATCAAAAGATTTTTCAAAATCTTTCAAATGAGTGCTCAAGATAACTCCCTCAAAACCCTTAATTGATTTTAAAATGTGCTATCATTAAGGGGGAGTACAAAAACAAAATGTTCCGAATTCATGCAAAATGAAATCTTTCTATCTCTCCAAAAAGCTTTTTCTTAATCAGTTGATATAAAAAATATCACGATATGCTATTTTTGAGGGGGAGAAGACATGATTAAAATGTGATCAAAGATGTTTAAAGAGTGTGACTGAATCTCAAAAGAGCTCGACTCAGAAAGTACCAATGAATTGACGAAACTTAATATGTCAGTAATCGAAAAGACTTGTCCTGGATGGGTAATAATTTCAAGCTAGTCCAACTAGTGATGTAAGCGTGTCTCGAACAGGACTTGTCTGAGTAGAATGTACCGTATCGAGAGACTTTCTTTGGACTTGACCAGGACGGGTAATAACTTCAAGCTAGTCTAACTAGTGATGTAAGCGTGTCTCGAATCGGTCATGTTCAATGAAAGTGGATCAACTCAAAAAGTGCAAACTCCTCACGCATGTGCAAATTTCTTAAAAATTCATGAGCACATGTGAAAGGGGAGTCGTTCAAAAGAAACAAAAACTCTCAAAGTGTCAACGAAAATGTGTTTATATTCATAAACACTTTGAGAGATTTTCAAATCAAAGGTTACATGGCAATTATAGGATTCATGGAGTTATAAGGTGACTAAGGTTAGGGAAAACCGTCCTATGATCCGCTAGAGCCGGAGGGATCTACCCAAGGACAATTCCAATAGATTATAATTAGAAGTCCTTAGGTATGATTGAAAAAAAAGGAGAAAATGAGAAAGGAGAAAGAAGGGGTTGAAGAATGAAAAAGAAAAGTTATGAAAAAGGGTGAAAAGAAATAGCCCTCCATATGTTCAACCTTAGGGCAGACACCGGGTTCAATTCATATGCTACTGATTGTTGCTAAGGTGACACCGGTATTGAAGATAAAGACGTCTGATGAGGCGAAAAATGATCCGTTTTTAGGGGGTCATTTAAGCCCGAATCCGAATTTATTTGATCAAATATTGCCCTAAATCGTTCCTTTTGTGATTTTAGGTGTTTGGAGAGTGAATTCTGGAAAAGAGGCTATTTTGGACGTTTTTGGAGCATAAAGTGAAGAAAACAACAAAGTACCAAATCCAAGCTGGAATTACAAGGTGACGGCGTCAAGGATTTACTCTTGACGGCGTCAGAAAGGATGAATATTTTACCGAAGGTTGTGAAGGCGTCAGATGAAGAGATGACGGCGTCAAAATGACCAAGATTAATTTACCGAGGGTGGTGACGGCGTCACATAGGCCGTCACGATTGGATCTAGGGCGTCCGAGGAAGTATATGGCGGCGAGTTGACGGCGTCAGATTTTACTCTTGACGCCGTCAGGACGATTTTCCTATATATAGTTTTCTAGTTTTTTCATTAAAAAGAGAGAAGTTTTGGTGAAACCCTAAAGACGATTTTGGTGCCTCTTTTACAGGTTTTTCAAGGGTTCCAAACCCTTGAGACCTTGCATTGTAATTGAGATAAGTATACTCTTAATTCAATCAATATGTCTATGTGTTGGTTGTCTATCTTTTGTTCTTATCTTAATTCTACTATGCTAGGCTAAATTTCCTTTGTGTTTGCTTAGATCTAATGAAACCTAGATGTTGATTATGTGTTGATTACTTGTCTATTCTTGTTTTGAATGAATGATATTATATGTTAGGCTTAAGAAAACTGGCAGATCTCCAAATGGTAACATGCTTGAACGTCTTAAGAAACATGAACCGAGGCGTACTAGGTCTTTATTGGTTGTATTTAATGCATGAGCCACTGTTTACAATCCCTATAGTTGTGCTGGGTCATGGTGTAGGAGGAGATAAGAGCTCATAGAGTTGGGGAGTTATGTATGCCACTCCACGAATGGTATTAAGGAATACAACCCGTCATTCATACAAGTGTAACAAGTAATTAACATGTAAAAGATATCTAGGGAGTAATGAAGTCTAAGTAAACACAATTTCTCCAACCACTGCTCACAACCTTAGTTTAATATTAGTTTAATTTCATTTTCATTAGTTAATTAGTTATAAAGTAGTTTTTTGGGTTAGTTGATTAGCAACTAATTCCGCCCACTCCTTCAAAACCCGAGATTTTACTTGCTTTCATAAAATATAAAAACACAAAAATAATCATCTTCCATCTCTAGAACTATTAATTAGGCTTTCTAATCCTAGCGACACTATTCCTAAGCTGAACGATCAATCCCCCGGTACTTGTCACTATACTATACTACAACGATCAGGTACACTGCCTGGTGGGGGTTGTAAGCCTCGCGAGATCCCTCGAGAGGTAAAGCAAGGTGCGATTCCCACGCATCAAGTTTTTGGCGCCGCAGCCCGGGGAATAGTTATTGTCTAGGTTAGGATTTCTTTTTATTAGGTCTACTTGCTAGATTCCTTTCTAGTAAGATTTTATTTTTATTTTTAGGTCTTCTTTAGTCTATCTTATTTCTTTGTGCATTTGTTAGTAAATTAAACTCATTGACTATTCCGTTGACCATTATGGAAAACGCGAATCCACCCCTTTCCCCTAGTGAAGTAGCTGTGTTACGTGAACAAATTGAGAGTGAGATTAGGGAGCTTAGAGAGCTTAATAGGTTGATCAAGATTGAACTCGAACATACGTTTAGCGACCTAGCAACCGTCTTGTATTCAAATAAGGACCTAGGGCCTGATGACTTTGTGAGTGTTATTAAGAAACCAGAAGAGGAAATGGATCCGAGGCTTAACGACCACTTTAACCTATACCCCACTAAGGAGGAGATTGCATACTATAATAACCTTATTGATAACCCGCGATCTCCCTTCACCATAATTGAACCTAAGATCAAGAGAGGCGATCCTAAGAGCGCTAAGATACCATGTATGATTGGATATAAGCACATTAGCAATGCTTACATTGACTTTAAATCTCCAATCAACATTATGTCCTCAACGATTTATAATGATATAGTGAACATAAGACTTGAACCTAGAAGGGATCCCAAGTACCCTGGTGGAGTTTGTAACTTTGTCGGGAGAGTCAAAGGTTTATGTGTCTTTGTTGGTAATTTCACTTTTGTCACCGACTTTATGGTTGTGGAGGATCTTGCTAATGTTATTGATTGTCGATTATCCAATGTTGTGTTTGGCAAACCATTTGTTGAGGAGTCTAAGTTAGAATATGATGAGGTAGAGGGCACGATTCGATTTGCAAGCAACACCGATAGTATCACTTATAGGATGCCCAATAAGATGAAAGAATTCCACTTTATATCTCGTTTTGATCAGGATAATGTTGGTGCTTTTGAGGATATTGATAAGGAGGATAAGAAAAAGGGCATGGACTATGTATGGGAAAAAAGGAGTCTTTACTACAAAAATTGCTTGGCCCTTGGACCAAGGTATAAAGTTGATGAAGAGTTTGCCCGAGCAATGATGGGGGCGATAGAGAAAAAGGTGATTGGTTTCTACAAGGAATATTTACAATCGGAGAATGGAACCAATGATGAAATCACGTAGTAACCCACAACTTTGAGTCTAGCTACAAGACTCGTAAATAAAGAAAAGCGCTTCTTGGGAGGCAACCCATGTTTTGTGTGATTTTAATTGTTTGATTGTTATTTGCTTCCGTATGCATGCTTTATTTTTATTGTTGGTTGATCATGTTTCTCAATTAAAATGTGGAAATACTTTATTATGTTGTTTAGCCTAGTCTTAACTTCAACCTAAAGGTATTTTTGCAAAAGATAAGTGTAAGGGGAAACCCCAAATATGTTTTTTAAGAAACAAACCGATCATGATTCTCCACAATATTTAATGAACATGTGTATTCGTATTGTTAGAGTCAAATGCTTGTATTGAGTCATGATGTAGTTTTGCAGGATTTTCCAGGAAGTAGGACAAAGTTTTTCCAGAAATTTTCCGGAAACTTAACATAAAGATTTCTGCAGGTTCATTCTGACGGCGTCAGGCAATTGCTCTTGACGGCGTCAGGCAATTGCTCTTGACGGCGTCAGGAGTCAAAAATCTGGAAATTTTACCAGTTTTGTTTTTCTAACGGAGTCTTATAAGTTTTTGTGAATTATTAAGTTTTATAATCTCCAGGAAATCTGCAATCTTCATTCCACAAGCATTATATCTTATTTTGTTTTCTAGGATTTAGTAACTTATATAGGATGCCGCCGATTTTACGCGAGGTTGCCTTGTCTACTTTTGTCAGGATTTACAGGTTATTTGAGACAAGAAGATGATTTATATTCTGGAAGGGAAGCTTTGATTGTTCGTTTTCTTGGAGGAAGATTTAACCTGGCCAACCTAAAATCCATACCGAGCGAATCAGGGGAGTATTTGAATTCATTCTCTTTACTTTTAACTTTTACATTCTTTACTTGAACATTGGGGACAATGTTCATCTTAAGTGTAAGGGGAGGGTAAAAAGATGATACCTTACATATGCACTTTCGCTTGAGTTTGTTTTGTTTGATAGTAGATGAGTAATAAAACTATGAGAAATACTTGTTAGTGCAATTTTAGCGCCAAATTTAAAATTTTTTACAACATTTAGGAGTGAAACTTTAGCCATAGCAAGCGTCTCATGGATAGGAGGTTGTATGACTAGCACATAACCGTATATTCAGAAAAATTTTCCACCCAAAAATGTGAGGTTCGCCTTTAGTTTTGATAGGAAAAGCATTTATTATTGGTGCTTATGAGTGTACCGGTAGCATTTAGATTCTAGAACTTGCGTTAGTGATGCATCCCGAGACCGCTAGTGAGACTACATTCGTGTAGTAGGATTTACTACATGATAAGAGGCATTAGGATCACCCTTGTGTTAGACCCGTATTACGATTACTTGACCATTTAAGTCATATTACTTGGCTAGTTAAGTCAACTAATTTTTCCCACACCCTTAGCGTTGTACTCATTTTTAGTACACGATACCCCTAGTACACCCCTCCGAGCCTATCTTTTCGTTTCTAACTTTAAGCAGTTTACTTAAAGGAAGAATTTGTTACACCCCACTTAAATGTACACCCAAATCGCCTTAGCCTTCCGTGTATGCGCTCATTTTTAGTGCATTATTGTTATTTGTTAAACCCTAAGTTAACTTTCTAATTGATTACATGGTTGCTAAGTCGAGTCATATCCTTGTACATATTGTTTTGGGACGATTGGGACTCATGGGTAAGTACTTATTTTATGGAGTAATGGGGAAGAACAACACTTATTACCCCCATATGTACGTTAATCTTAAAAGTGCTCCAAGTGTTTTGATTTTCTTAATTCGAGTCATTAGAATAGTTTAATGTAAAGTATGTAAAGATTCAAGTGTAAGGGGAATGCTCAAACCCCTATGATGTATTATTTTGGATGGTAGGGTAAGAGTGTATGAAAAAAAAAAAAATATATATAGAAAAAGAAAAAAAAAATATAGAAAAGAAAGAGAGAAAAAACATACGGACTACCATCCCGTTTTCATTCTATGTTCATTTTATGTTTTTAGTTATTTTTCATTTATTAGCTTAAGTCGAGTCTAGTCTTGGCTTAGCAACGCCATCTTGTACATGTAATTAACTAAGATTGTTAACTCGCCACCAGTAAAATCCCCTTTATCCAACAAAACCGTGTAATTCATATCCCTACACCTAACGTTATAACCCTTTAAAAAGACCTCTTTGATAGTTTATCCTAGGTGCTTACGCCATGTGGTGGAGGTTTGATCCTTTCCCAAGCCTATGGTAATCTATTTTGCTATGACAGGTAGTGAGAGATATCTTCCATTTCCATAATGTTATATTACTTTATTACACCCGAGAGATGTGAGTATCTAAACACTATTTGTGAGGTGCTTGTGTATGATCTTCGTGCTTGTCTATTGGTCTTTAGTGGAACGATTATTTGTTGTAATTACTTTTATATTAGTGTTAAATGACCCCTAACTTGTCTTTTGAGTAGAATAAAAGCTCATTTGCTTGAGGACAAGCAAATCTCAAGTGTAAGGGTATATGATGAGGCGAAAAATGATCCGTTTTTAGGGGGTCATTTAAGCTCGAATCCGAATTTATTTGATCAAATATTGCCCTAAATCGTTCCTTTTGTGATTTTAGGTGTTTGGAGAGTGAATTCTGGAAAAGAGGCTATTTTGGACGTTTTTGGAGCATAAAGTGAAGAAAACAACAAAGTACCAAATCCAAGCTGGAATTACAAGGTGACGGCGTCAAGGATTTACTCTTGACGGCGTCAGAAAGGATGAATATTTTACCGAAGGTTGTGAAGGCGTCAGATGAAGAGATGACGGCGTCAAAATGACCAAGATTAATTTACCGAGGGTGGTGACGGCGTCACATAGGCCGTCACGATTGGATCTAGGGCGTCCGAGGAAGTATATGGCGGCGAGTTGACGGCGTCAGATTTTACTCTTGACGCCGTCAGGACGATTTTCCTATATATAGTTTTCTAGTTTTTTCATTAAAAAGAGAGAAGTTTTGGTGAAACCCTAAAGACGATTTTGGTGCCTCTTTTACAGGTTTTTCAAGGGTTCCAAACCCTTGAGACCTTGCATTGTAATTGAGATAAGTATACTCTTAATTCAATCAATATGTCTATGTGTTGGTTGTCTATCTTTTGTTCTTATCTTAATTCTACTATGCTAGGCTAAATTTCCTTTGTGTTTGCTTAGATCTAATGAAACCTAGATGTTGATTATGTGTTGATTACTTGTCTATTCTTGTTTTGAATGAATGATATTATATGTTAGGCTTAAGAAAACTGGCAGATCTCCAAATGGTAACATGCTTGAACGTCTTAAGAAACATGAACCGAGGCGTACTAGGTCTTTATTGGTTGTATTTAATGCATGAGCCACTGTTTACAATCCCTATAGTTGTGCTGGGTCATGGTGTAGGAGGAGATAAGAGCTCATAGAGTTGGGGAGTTATGTATGCCACTCCACGAATGGTATTAAGGAATACAACCCGTCATTCATACAAGTGTAACAAGTAATTAACATGTAAAAGATATCTAGGGAGTAATGAAGTCTAAGTAAACACAATTTCCCCAACCACTGCTCACAACCTTAGTTTAATATTAGTTTAATTTCATTTTCATTAGTTAATTAGTTATAAAGTAGTTTTTTGGGTTAGTTGATTAGCAACTAATTCCGCCCACTCCTTCAAAACCCGAGATTTTACTTGCTTTCATAAAATATAAAAACACAAAAATAATCATCTTCCATCTCTAGAACTATTAATTAGGCTTTCTAATCCTAGCGACACTATTCCTAAGCTGAACGATCAATCCCCCGGTACTTGTCACTATACTATACTACAACGATCAGGTACACTGCCTGGTGGGGGTTGTAAGCCTCGCGAGATCCCTCGAGAGGTAAAGCAAGGTGCGATTCCCACGCATCAACGTCATGGACCCAGTGACGCACTGCACTAAACCTTCTTAACCACTTAAGTTCTCTTAAAAGAGCTTGTTTCATTCTCACGGGGAACCAGCGTAATCTATCGACCTGTCTCTTAGAGATGGTTGATATTGAAGCAGGAGACCTCTCCCTAATCTCCGCATAGGAAACCAAATGTGCACTTATCGAGTCTAGAGCCCCGAGATTCATCAAAAGATCTCATAGGAACACATGATATTTCTACACTGGTTGTTCATCATTAAGGAGATGTAAACTTAAGAGTCCTACGCAGATCTTAGCAATCTGCCGAGACGTTTATGAGAGGAAATTACTTATGTATATTCTCAATGATTGAATGGAAATTCCTGCCAGGGTCAACATCAAGCAGCCCTGACAGCAGGTCACTTCGGTAATTCTTTATGGGTTACGCTTAGTGTTCGTGGTGGTTTCAAACGGTCTACAGTCGTGGAGTGATCCCCAGTGACTCACCCAGTCATTGAGCTACTTAGTAGGTCTCGTAAGCTCTTTCGAGAGTATCTGATATGGGAACGGCCATGGTAAGGGTTAGAAGGTGTATTCACACTATGCTGTTGACGATCTCTAATTCCATATCTGTAAGTACCGGTTGTTTATTGCTAACTGTTTACCTGCAGCTATACATCATCTCCATGGCGAAAGATTCCACATGCTCATACATGCATCAACAAAGTCAAAGGAAAGTTCTCACAAAGATCAAAGGATAGCAACAGTCAAAGAAAGATTCTACGCCAAAAATAAGAATCTACAAAGTAAAGTGACAATGATCAACGTGAAAGAACGAGAATAACAAATGTATGTATGACAAAGACTTAAGACGTATGAGCATGTTGGAATGGCAGACAACCACCTCAAACACAGAAGTGACGAAAGGCAGATGACATCATCGGATCACCTCAACAACAATGAAGCATGATGAACTGGAACAATGTTTCATCTAGTGATTCTTAAAGACGTCAAGAGCTATGAATGTTAAAGTTTAAAGACAAAGATGATGACGTCGCGCAACCTCAATGACCAACACTTAGGGGGAGATTGTTAGAATCGTATTTTTATTTATAAAAAGTGTTGGTCATTAATGTGTAGTTATAGGTTGCTTTAGAATATCATTATGATGAAGTTTATGCTTAGTACTCATGTTTTGTAAAAGTCTAAGGGCCATTAATGTAATAAAGTAAAAGATTAGAGATGCCCTAGACTATTAGTATAAATACTCTTGTAAACCTCATTTGAGAGGTTGGTTCTCTTAGTCTTAACAAGGTTATTATTTCACACACTAGAGTTCCCACTCACTCTCTCTCTACTTACTTTCTCTCTCTAGG
The DNA here is from genome assembly GCA_030686995.1 of Artemisia argyi. NCBI lineage: Eukaryota > Viridiplantae > Streptophyta > Magnoliopsida > Asterales > Asteraceae > Artemisia > Artemisia argyi. Next base: position 90,435,707 of record CM060708.1, on the reverse strand, counting down.
TTTAAGCTTGATTCAATAGTGATTTAGGTTGTTCTACGGTCCTACAACTTGCTAGATTCCTTTCTAGTAAGATTTTATTTTTATTTTTAGTTTTCTTTAGTCTATCTTATTTCTTCGTGTCTTTGTTCGTATTAGGTTGGTCTTTATGGACTTAGAGAATCGCCGTTTAGAAGTTAGCAAGAGGCTATAAGCGCATAAAAGAAGAAAGAGAGAAGTTAACACATTTAAGGAATTTATTAAGCCTCTCCAAATAAAAATTGAGTTTACGGACTTCGCTCCAACCCCTGATGAATTGAGTTACCATCGATTTCTTTTACAACACCCCTGCCCCTCAAAGTATAGAAAGATACCATGGATTAGGAGGCATTACTTTAGGAAAATAAAAATCCCTTGCATGATTGGATACATGTCTAGAGAGCATACATACATTGACTTAAAAGCACCCATGAATATTATATCTAGGCTCTACTACAACTGGATAATGAATGAAAGATTAAGCCCTAGAAAAGACCCCTACAACTCAAATAGACTATGTAATTTCGTCAGGAGAGTTAAAGGGGTACACATCTTTATAGGAAATTTTACTTATCAATGCGACTTTGTAATCATAGAAGATGTTAGAGGCATTATAGATCCACACCTAGGAGAAATGGTCATAGGGCAACCTTTTGTTGAGAAGACTAAGATGTATTGTGATCATGAGAAGGGAATAGTTCAGTTTACTTATGGGATAGAAAAGATTACTTTTATGATGCCTCACATGAAGGAAGAATTAAAGGGCATCAAAAATTTACAAATTGATGAGATTTGACCTTATGAGGTTAAGGAAGACGGAATTGATGATGATGTTTATTGTGAGAGGAGGCGAACATACTATTCAGGTAGCATGAATCTAGGCCCGGAGTACAAGCGTGATGAGAATTGGGTTAGATGTTTTGAGTCAGCACAAAAGTGGGAAAGGAAAACGTAACCCATGACCTTGAGTCTAGCTACAAGACTCATAAATAAAGAAAAGCGCTTCTTGGGAGGCAACCCATGCTTTGTGTGATTTTTATTTTATTTGATTGTTATTTGTTTCCGTATGCATGCTTTATTTTTATTGTTGGTAGATCATGTTTCAAAAATAAAATGGTGAAAATACTTTATTTTGTCGTTTGACTTAGTCTTAACTTCATCCAAAGGTATTTCGTAAAAGATAAGTGTAAGGGGGAAACCCTAAATATGTTTTTAAGAAACAAAATCGATCATGATTCTCCAAAATATTAAATGAACATGTATATTCGTATTTGTTAGAGTCAAATGCTTGTATCGAGTCATAATGATGTTTTGCAAGATTTTTCAGGAAGTAGGACATAAGTTTTCCAGAAATTTTCCGAAAACTTAACGTAAGAATTTCTGCAGATCACTTCTGACGGCGTCAGGAAGAAATTCTTGACGGCGTCATGTGTAAAAATCTGGAAATTTTGCTAGTTTTGTTTTTCTAACGGAGTCTTAAAATTTTTGTTGAATCTTTAGTTTTATAAACTCCTGGGAATCTGCAAACATTCATTCCACAAGCAATATATCTTACTTTGTTTTCTAGGATTTGTTATCATACATAGATTGCCGCCGATTTTACGCGAGGTTGCCTTGTTTGTTTTCTCAGGTTTAACAGGTTATGTATGACAAGAAGATGATTTATATTCTGGAAGGAAAGCTTTGATTGTTCATTTTCTTGGAGGAAGATCTAACCTTGTTACCGCACTACCCACACCAAGCGAATCAGGGGAGTATTTGATTTCATTCTTTTACCTATTTCACTTTTACGTTCTTTAATTGAACATTGGGGACAATGTTCATCCTAAGTGTAAGGGGAGGGTAAATGATGATACCTTATAGGATACACTTTCACTTGAGTTTGTTTGTTTGATGGTAGGTGTGTAATAAAACTAAGAGAAATACTTGTTAGTGTAATTTTAGCGCCAAATTTAAATTTTTTTACAACATTTAGGAGTGAAACTTTAGCCATAGCAAGCGTCTCATGGATAGGAGATTGTATGCCTAGCACAAAACCGTACCATTCAGAAAAATTTTCCACCCAAATATGTGAGGTTTGCCTTTAGATTTGATAGGAAAAGCATTTACTATTAGTGCTTATGAGTGTAACGGTAGCATTTAGATTCTAGAACTTGCATTAGTGATGCATCCCGAGACCGCTAGTGAGACTACATTCGTGTAGTAGGATTTACTACATGATAAGAGGCATTAGGATCACCCTTGTGTTAAACCAGTATCACAATTACTTGACCACTTAAGTCATATTACTTGGTTAGTTAACTCAATTAATTTTTCCCACACCATTAGCGTTGTACTCATTTTTAGTACACGAAACCCCTAGTACACCCCTCCGAGCCTATCTTTTCGTTTCTAACTTTAAGCATCTTACTTAAAGGAAGAATTTGTTACACCCCACTTAAATGTACACCAAAATTGCCTTAGCCTTCCGTGTATGCACTCATCTTTAGTACATTATTGTTATTTGTTTAAACCCTTAGTTAATTATCTAATTGATTACATGGTTGCTAAGTCGAGTCATATCCTTTTACATATTGTTTTGGGACGATTGGGACTCATGGGTAAAGTACTAATGTTATGGAGTAATGGGGAAGAACATCATATTATTACCCCCATATGTGCATTAATCTTAAAAGTACTCCAAGTGTTTTGATTATCTTAATTCGAGTCATTAAATTAGTTTATTGTAAAGTATGTAAAAATTCAAGTGTAAGGGTAATGTACATTCCCTATGATGTATTATTTTGGATGGTAGGGTAAGAGTGTATGTAAAAAAAAAAAAAAAAATATATATATATATATATATATATATATATATATATATATATATATATATATATATATATATATATATATATATATATATATATATATATATATATATAGAAAAAGAGAAAAGAGAAAAAACATACGGACTACCATCCCGTTTTATTCTATGTTTGTTTTTGTTTTTTTATTTTTATTTATTTATTTTTTTTTTGTTATTTTTTATTTATTAGCTTAAGTCGAGTCTAGTCTTAGCTTAGCAACGCCATATTGTGCATGTAATTAACCAAGATGATTAACTCGCCACCAATAAAGATTGCCTATATCCAACAAAACCGTGTATTCCATATCCCTACACCTAACGTTATAACCCTTTAAAAAGACCTCTTTGATAGTTTATCCTAGGTGCTTAAGCCATGTGGTGGAGGTTTGATCCTTTCCCAAGCCTATGGTAATCTATTTTGCTATGACAGGTAGTGAGAGATGTTTTCCATTTCCATATTGTGATATTTACTTTATTACACCCGAGAGATGTGAGTATCTAACACTATTTGTGAGGTGCTAGTGTATGACCTCCGTGCTTGTTTTTGGTCTTTAGTGGAATGATTATTTGTTGTAATTACTTTTATATTAGTGTTAAATGACCCCTAACTTGTATTTTGACTAGAATAAAAGCGCATTTGCTTGAGGACAAGCAAATCTCAAGTGTAAGGGTGTATGATGAGGCGAAAAATGATCCGTTTTTAGGGGGTCATTTAAGCCGGAATTTGAATTTATTTGATCAAATATTGCCCTAAATCGTTCCTTTTGTGATTTTAGGTACTTTTGGAGTGAATTTTGGAAAAGGAAGCATTTTGGACGATTTTGGAGTATAAAAGTGAAGAAAACGGCAAAGTCTTAATTTTCCTTGCTGGGAACAGTACCTGACGGCGTCAAGAGAATTTTGATGACAGCGTCAAGAGCAAAAGTGGTGACGGTCCGGTAGAAATGTGACGGCGTCAAAGCATGGCCGTCAAGAGTAAAGGTGGTGACGGCCCAGAAAAACATTACACATGACGGCGTCAGATCTGGATCTAGGCAATCCGATTTTATTTTTGGCGGCGGGTTGACGGCGTCAGAAGTTTCTTCTTGACGCCGTAACCTTAGGAAATCTATATATAGTCTTTGTGATTTTCATTCTAAGGAGAGGAGAATTTTAGGGTCGACTTGAATAAACCCTAGCTCGTTTTTAACAGTATTTTCAAGGGTTTTCACCCCTTGAAACCTTTCATGTTCAATTAAGATAAGTACCCTTTCAATTCATTCAATATGTCTATGTGTTGTTTGAATATATCTTACGCTTGTCTTGATTTTAACATGCTAGGCTAGATCTCTTGTGTATTTGCTTAGATGTAATGAAACCTAGATGTTGATTATAGGTTGATTGCTTGTTTATAGTTGTAATGGATGAATGATTTCGATGTTAGGCTTAAGAAAACTGGCAGACTTCCATTGTGTAACTTGCTTGAACGTCTTAAGAAACATGAACCAATGCGTACAAGGTTTTTATGGTTGTATGTAATGCATGAGCGAATTCTAGTGATCCCATGTTAGGAGGTACTTGCAGGCTCGACATAGGAGTGAAGTAGGAGCTTATAGAGACGGGGAAGTACGTACGCCACCCCACGAATGGTATTAAGGAATATAACCCATCATCCACGCAACTGTAACAAACAATTAACCTGTAAAAGATATTTAGGGAGTAGTGAAATCTAAGTAAACACAATTTTCCCATTTATTGTTCACACCACTAGTTTAATTAGTTTAATTTACATTTCTGTTATTTTATTTTGATTGCATCTTAGTTATTGGGTTAGTTTACTAGCAACTAATTCCGCCCACTCTTGCTAAACCCGAGATTTTTACTTGCTTTTTATAAAATATGAAAATACAAAAAAGAATCATCCCTCACCTCTAGACCTAGTTTTTAGGCTTTCTAATCCTAGCGACACTATTCCTGAGTTGAACGATCTATCCCCCGGTACTTGTCACTATACTATACTACAACGATTAGGTACACTGCCTGGTGGGGGTTGTAAGCTTCTCGAGATCCCTCGAGAGGTAAAGCCTAGTGCAATTCCCATGCATGAATCAGCACCTTCAATTAATGTCGGTGGGTTAATAAGCATTAAAGCAGAAATCCTATCAATTCACTCACTAGGCCATCTCCAAACACCATCAATAAGTAAATCACCTACTGAATTATTTAAAGAAAACCCAGAACAAGATACATCTCTAGCAGTAAGCAAACTCTTAAGAGGGATCAAGGAACACCAATTATCAAACCGAATAAATGCCCTCTTACCATCATGAATATGGAACCAGAAAATGGCCTAATAGTTGGAAGAATCAGAAGCAATTTCCACCATCCCCAACTCATATCACCCATATTTGGGACATCCCATAAAATTCTACCACGAAGTTTATAAGCATGGATCCATTTGATCCATAAGGATTCCTTGTAGGTCAAAATACTGTAAACATGTTTCACCATAAGCGCCACATTAAACTCATGAAGGCTACGAATACCTAGACCACCCTCCTATTTAGGCTTACAAATATCCTCCCACGTCACCTTAGCCTTACCCTTTTTCATATCACCCTGACACAATAAGAAGCCACGCATTAGCTGTTCAAGATCATGGATGACACCAACCGGAAGGATAAAGACAGAAGCCCAATATATATGCATAGATGACAACACAAATATAATGAGCTGTAACTGATCCGTCATAGATAAAAATTTATTTTTCCAATCTGCTACTCCCCCCATCCCAATTTTATTGTCCACGTTTCCTTTTTGAGATGTCCCAATTTAATTGTCCACTACTAAAAATAGATAGGGAAGTTTAACCAAATTTACTATACTACCCTTGTTTAAAATTATTATTACATACCTTAAAGAATACTTTAATTAATTACCTAAGGGTGAAATTGTCATTTTGTCAAAAAGTAATAAAGAGAAAGCTGTAATAAATGTACTTTTCTTAAACTGTGTGTTTTTTGTCGGGGGAAAATTTTGGGACTGAGGGAGTATTTTGTTTTGAACCCTTTCCACAAGAACTTTACAATGCCGATACAACAACCGTGAAGATATAAGGGGAATGCCCAGATATTTAACAGGAAGAGTACATTCATTAAAAGACAAAGAGTTTAATATAGATAACTTCACCTGATTCGGCACATGCCAAAAAAATGTCATACTCTTCAGAATACTTGGAACTAGGCCTGACAAATTCTTGAACTCATCTAAAGCATCCATAACCATACTAGCTGAAACAACATCACCATGTGTAAAATAAATAAGACCATCAGCAAAGCAGAGATTAATAATTTTCTGCCTTTCACAAAGATTGTGGTATTGGAAATCATTCCTCTGCTCAACCCTTTGTTGCAATAAAAGAGTTAAAACTTCCATAACAAGTGTAAATAGGTAAGGTGACATAGGATCACCTTGTTGTAAGCCACTTTTACCCCGGAACCACCCATAAATATCACCATTATTACAAATGGAGTACGACACACTAGTCACACACGCCATAATCCATGAAACCATCCTAGTATGAAATCCAAAACCAACCAGAATAGTTTCAAGAAAACTCCAATCAACAGTATCATACGCCTTCTTGATATCAATCTTGAAGGCACATCTCGACGGTCCTCGAGGACGGTGGTATTTAAGTATTAATTCTTGAGTAAGAAGAATGTTATCAGAAATATTGCACCCCTGAACAAATGTCGACTGGTTAATACTAACAATATCTCCAAGCCCCTCTTTAATCCGATTAGTAATGATTTTGCTAATGCATTTATAAAGAACATTACAACAAGAGATAGGCCTGTAATCATTTACCTTAGCAGGCGTGGATACTTTTTGGACAAGAGCAATAATAGTGTGATTTAGTTCCTTTAGCAGTTTCCCATTAGAAAAGAAATCCCAAATCGCTAAACACATCATTACCAACAATATCCCATGCCTTTTTGAAAAAAGTAGTCGTGAATGCAATCAGCCCTACCCGAGTCAATAGAAGAAGAGAATAACACTTGATCGGAGAACTGAATGGTATTACCTTCTACACCAAGAAAATTCTCATAATGTTGAACAAAGACATTTGAAACTTCATTACCTTGGTGCATAATATTATTAGCATTAGTAACCAGCTCAATACGACTCCTATGATTCCTACCCTTAACAATATTGTGAAAATAAGACGAATTAGAGTCTCCCTTACGAAGCCAATCTACTTTAGCCTTTTATTTCAAAAAGTGTTCCTCATCCAGTAGAGCATTTTTAAAAGCCTCAAGATAAACAACCTCCTCTTCCCGAAGCACGGGGTTATTAGGGTCCTTATCAAGAGACTTTTGAACTTCATCTAATTCCACATGAAAATTAGTAACACGGGCATGAAGATTACTTTGATCTCTAAGGAGCTTACGAATAGGTGATTTCATACCCTTAAGCCATTTGACCACCTTGAACATATTATGCCCTTGAACATCATTGCTCCAACCTTTTCGAACAACATCCAAAAACCCTTGCTTATATGTTAGGAAATTAAAGAACTTAAACAGCTTTGGCTTCTTTTAAGTTAATGTGGGAATTCTAAGAACACAAGGCGAATGATCAAAAATGCGATAAGGTTGAAATATAGCAAAAGATCCCGGAAATTCATCACTAAATTTAACGTTACCCATAACATGATCAAGTTTCTTTAAGACACCATTACCTCTCTTCGGTTTCTGATTCCAAGTAAAATGTAAACCGGAAGAATTGATATCCGAGACTTCAATATTTTAACACAATCTTTAAACTCAGTCATAGCAATTGTAGGCTCGTAACCACCACCAGATTTATCTTCTAGAAACAAGGACGCATTGAAATCACCAAAAAGAACCAAGGTTTGTCACGCATAAGACTACTATGAACCTCTATCTCATGCCAAAGCACACGATGATCAATATAGTAGTTGTGAGCATACACAAATGAAACAAAGAAAGCTTTATTATCAGCTTTAACATTGACATGTACATGCATAACTTGGTTAGTTTGGGACATTAGTAAGACATCAATGACAACATCATCCCAACCAAGAATAATACGAGATCCCTTATCACACAAACTCTCATTAGAAGTCCACTTCCAACCACTATAAACCTTAGAACATGTATCATAAATACAAGACGCATCAACATTATATTCCAAAATAGCACATAAACACAAGTTATTCTCATTAACCACCTGATGAACCTCTTTTTGTTTAGGGGAGCGATTCATTCCCCTAATATTCCAGGAAGCGACACTAAACATTAAAACCAGTCGAATTAGGAGTGCCTGCCCCTATAGTATTAGTATTACCCATAGAAGTAGAAGCCATAAAACCTGATGTTTCACCATAATCATGTAGCATGTCATCCTCACCATCAGAATCACCCACCGGTTTTATAACATTAGAGTCATTTTCCAACTCCTCATTAAGAGTATCAAATGAATTTGTTAGCTTGATACCTGATTCCTTTGCCAAATTAGGTTGTTTGGTACGACTAGTATTCACTTCTGGACGTGGACCAGAATGAACATTTTTTGCATCAAGATTATTAGCATTAGATGAGCTAGGGGCAGTTAAAGTATTAGTAGTATTCGAACTATTGGACTTGTTGGACACATGTTGGTTAGACACATTACTAAAGTTCGACACTACACTTTTAGGGTTAGTAATACCTTTAGACTGGTAAACAAACTTCTTACCCACCTTCATACCACCTCTTGGAGCACCACTCCTTCCATTATTTTGCTTGTTTCCAACTGGTTGAAACCCATCAGCATCCATATCCACCACGTTAGTAGTAGCAGTAACCTTCTTAGGACATTGATCACAAGTGTGGCCAAATATTTTACGTGTATCACAACGTGGGGGCTTCCATTCATACTCCTCCCTTATGGTTTCTTTAGTGTAGCCCATCCCATTCAGCAATGGAACACCAATCATAAGACTATTCTTTAGTTCCATTTCAGATTTAACCTCAATCAATGCACACGCAAAACTACAACGGCCCCATGATTCTAAAAACATCATAGCAGTAAACGAATCAAGCATAATAGGGGTACCTATTTTTGTGGCAATGAGACTAAGACCATCCTCGGAAAATACAGCCATTGGAACATCGTGGAGCTTTACACAAACAGGGACATGAGTTAAATCTTCTTTCAATAAGTTGGTATTCATGGTCCAAGGTTTTATTATGATGGGGATATTGCGAATCATCCAAAGCCCCTCCTCAAGCACATCTACTAAGCCCTTTTTTGAATCAAACTTGTAAAAGAAAAATCCCTTGGCGTTCATCATCACCCTGTTAATACCATACTTCTCCCATGTAGTATGTGCATAAAACTCCACAACGGGGAAAGTAACCCGTTTTCAAATAAAGTAACCATATAGAGTGTTATCAAACCAGTTCCTAATATCCTCTACAACCTTTAATGGAATGGAAACTCAACATCCTCCATTGAAATTTTAGTTTCCAATGGTCTAAAATTCGCCTTACCCTTCCTGTTATTAACACTAGTAGCATTAGCATACGAAATTGGCTGGTTTAAGTAGCAAAAGAAAAAAGAATGTGAGAGAATGTATAGAGGGTCTCAGGGATTTAGTGTAAACCTAGCTTCATGGTAGGGATTTAGAAACCTTTATTTATGGGTTTTGGAAATATAAAAAACTCAACCGAACAATAATTTTTTGGACTCTTGCTCAAACCCTTCACATAAAACCCACCAACCTAACTAACCCTAGAGATGATTAATTAATTAGACTGTACGAATGTTGAAATGAGAAATATGGGAATGTTAAATTAGAGCAAAGCTGAAAAATGTCATGGAGGTTGGATCTATTGGGAAAGGCTATGGTAAATCACAAAAAAAATTAATAAGGTAACAAGCATGTAAGTGTCAAGATTGAATAAAACTAGTTTTGTGTTGATTCTTTTTAATTTGAGTTAAGGTAAAAAAAAAGGTAAAATTTAGAGTAAACTGCAAAAAATGTACTTGAACTTTGCCAAAATTGCAAAAGACATCCTCAAAAAAAATTTGCAAATAATGTCCCTAAACTTTCAATTTTCTGCGATTTATGTCTTTGCCGCATTACTGTAGTTGCAAATTTAATTTTTTGACTAACGGTCGTTAGTTTTGGTCGTGTGAAATGACTATTTTACTCTCGCCTACTAGGGCATTTTTTGAAGTTTATTATTAATCTTCTTTTTGACTTCCCATCACCACCACCCCCTGCCAGCACACAACCATCACCACCACCACAATCACCACCATCAGCAATTTGTCGTCACCACCATTATCATCATCATAAATCATTACACAACCATCACCACCACTGATGAGGATCTAAACACAGGGCTTGTGTTAGATAGATACCTGAGTATATGCTATACAAAGCACTTAGAAGATTATTTGTTTGATGTATATGAATGTATATGAACAATGAGAAGTATGAACACATAAGTTAACCAAACTTGTAGCTTCAATATTATTGAGAATAATACGAGTGATCTTAGTTATCACTAGGGTTACACCTTGAAGCTTTTGCAATGGAATCGTATTTAAAACCTAAACCTAGGATCTCCTTTTATAGGACAAGGAGTCCTTTACAAGATAAGTATAAAGCTAACTATAGAAGATATACACTTGGTCTTTTCTATACTTATCATATACACGATTTCCTAACACCTATCATAAACAGTTGAAACTATATGTACTAGCAGTGGTAATGTTGTTTCCACTGCTAATGTATTTCTGTTAGCAGTTTCTTCATTCATACAGAACAGTGGTAACTGTTAGTTTTATTCCCAACAATCCTCCCGTAAACTTATGATTTATGTGCAAATCACTAAGTTTCTTGGAATCAACCTTCTTCAATAATGATGGGGGGATTCTTCCAAACACTTATCCTTTTCTACTTAATTCCTGAGTAGCTCTTCTATTCTGATCTTGTATCCTCTATAACAACTCTATAACTTTCTATGTATTTTCTTGAACTCTTAATCTTGATGATAACATTATTTCAAGAGTTCCAGCTCTGAGAGGATACTCCTTTTCTGCTAACATGAATGCCTCAATTCCTTGTTTTGTAGATACATGGTGAACTTCACAAGAGTCATAGTAAGTCCATGTAGTAATGAGGTCTCTAGCTTCAAACTTCCAATACATGTCACTAGCATCAGGTTCATATAACCTCTTGAGATGAACCCATAACTCCTTAGCCTTCACATAAGTAAGTTCACCCTCCTTGAACTTTTCTTGAACCATTTTCCAAATGGTGTCAAGGTCTTCTCTGTCACATGCCTTTACAAGATTTTTAAATCTCTGTAGACTCTTGTTATTCCACCAAGTCTTGTTATCTTCCAAGCGGCCTAAAATTCATCATTGTGGATTTCCTAATAATTAATGTGATGTCTGACTTGTAAGGGTTCTACATCTAGAATTTTTGGATCAGGATCAATCAAAACAATCATCTCTTCAACCTGTTCCTCACTTAATTTTTTACTTTCCTTAGTTGAAGATGATTCTTTAAACTTTGACTTCTTAGCAACTTCTGATATAATATCTGTACCTGGTCTTTTAAATCTTCTTGCTTCCTTTTTTGAATCCATTGGAATAAAATCTCTGTCTCTTCTAAAAGCCCTATAGTACAGACCTTCAATCTCTTCATGTGACTTCCCTTTGAGTTGATACATCTTCCATCCAGCAACATTGTACAAAATTTCTTCATGCCTGCAATAACTTGAACCTTAGATGGTTGCCTTTGCTTCTTCTGATTTTTCTTGATGGAACCTATCATCTCACCGAGTGCTTGATCATTCTTCATCCGTATCAAACCAGCTAATTGAGCTGATATTTCTTCTGTTGTACGACTTGTATCAGCAATGAGCTCAATAGCTATCTTCTTTACTTCTGGATCTGAGTTGATCATGTGTTCAATCTCCTCTTCTGTTGGCTGATAAGTACTTGAAATGTTTGGAATAGGATCTGAGGACTCCATCTTCTCATTCTCCAGCCTCTTATTCTCCAAAAAGCTTGCAACTTCATCTTCTCCAATTTCTTGCCAAATCTTCATCATGATCAATATGAGCTTGAGTTCTGGCCTTAACTTTTCTTGGTTGCTCAGTTGCTTCTTCAATGATTGGAGCTTTTCCCTTTTCTTTTCGTTTTTTTGGAAAGTTCTTCATCAGCAGTGTCTTCAATTATACTATCAGTTCCTTCTACCCTGCTAGCAAAACCTTCTGCTTGAACCTTTGGTTGACTTGATGATGTGTCCAAAACTTCCTCTGGTGTTACTTGAGCATCTAAATCAACTATCCCTGTTGGATCATCTTGAGCCATTTCCTCTATTTGTTGTTGTTGTTGAGAGATTTCTTTAGTACCTTGAGCTTCTTCAACTTGTTCATCTGCTGGCTCAAAAGGCTCATAACCTGAATCAAAGCCTTCAAATCCTCCAAAATCTTTAAAGCCTTGTTCAAAATTCAATCTCCTCCCCTGAGTTAGCATCTGTTTTCCTCCCCTGTTTGGTAGAATCACCCAAATCATCACCTGAGTCATTGGAAGCACCATCTTTACCTGAGAATGGAGAAGAAACTATAAGTTGAGCAGGCCTCTTCTTCTTGAGCTTGTTGATTTCTGCTTGCATTGATTACATCTTCTTCATGAGCATAGAGAAGCCATCTTTGTAAAGTTTCTTGGTCTGCTTTAGATCATCTTCTAGCTTGTGAACTGTAGCTTCCAATTTGGTACATTTGTCCATCAATTCTTGTAAGTTAACACTGCCCTCTGCACTTCCAGCTGTGTGACTTGCTGGGAGAGGTGCATCATGGGGCATTGGCTCAGTTTCCTCCCTAGTTGGACTAAAAAGTACTCCTAAACCACCACTGCTTGTACCTACACCAAAAGGATCAGGTACATTGAGTGTTGTGTTAGGAGGAGTTGGCTGTTTGTTCCTCCTCATATACATGTGAGTAACTGTTGGAGTATGAGAGGTTGATGGAACAGTGATTGGGGGTGTGTGTTCAGGCTCAGTTGGGTGTTTTGGCCCTTCACTCTGTACCTGTGCAATAATTTGAAGCATTTGTGGAAAAAGCTCAGTTACTACCTCATTATAACCCCTAGTTGTCTGAGTTATAATTTGAAAAACTTTCTGTTGCAGGAAAGGAGAAGGATAAATGTTTTTATAAGGTAACAACTGGTGTTCTTGTAAAATTGTTTGAACAAATCTTTGATACATTAAAAATTTGTATTTACTCTTCACATTGCTAACCATATTGTTAAATATAAACTTTGAAAAATTGAAAGTACTGTTTGTAGCTAAGCAAATAAGAGGTATAGCAATTGTGGTGCTAAATTGCTCAAAAGAAGTTTGTTTAGGACTTATGCAATGTAGAAGAGTATGTATGAAAACCCTTTAAAAGACCTCTTTGATAGTTTATCCTAGGTGCTTACGCCATGTGGTGGAGGTTTGATCCTTTCCCAAGCCTATGGTAATCTATTTTGCTATGACAGGTAGTGAGAGATGTTTTCCATTTCCATATTGTGATATTACTTTATTACACCCGAGAGATGTGAGTATCTAAACACTATTTGTGAGGTGCTAGTGTATGACCTCCGTGCTTGTCTTTGGTCTTTAGTGGAACAATTATTTGTTGTAATTACTTTTATGTTAGTGTTAAATGACCCCTAACTTGTATTTTGATTAGAATAAAAGCGCATTTGTTTGAGGACAAGCAAATCTCAAGTGTAAGGGTATATGATGAGGCGAAAAATGAACCACTTTTAGGGGGTCATTTAAGCCCGGAATTGAATTTATTTGATCAAATATTGCCCTAAATCGTTCCTTTTGTGATTTTAGGTATTTTGGGAGTGAATTCTAGAAAAAGAAGCAATTCGGACGTTTTTGGAGCATAAAAGTGAAGAAAACGGCAAAGACTTAATTTTCCATGCTGAGAACAGTACCTGACGGCGTCAAGAAGGAAATCATGACGGCATCAAGAGTAAAATCCGTGATGACCCAGTGAAAACCTGAAGGCGTCACAAGAAGGGCGTCAAGAGTTAATATGGTGACGGCCTGCATAAGGAGTACACATGACGGCGTCAGACCCCGATCTAGGCAGTCTGAGAAACTATTTGGCGGCGAGATGACGGCGTCAAAATTTTGTTCTTGACGCCGTCACCTATCAGAATCTATATATAGTTTTCTATTTTTCATTCATTAAAGGAGGAACTTGTGTGGAGAATACTAGGGCCGAACTTTGTAAACCCTAGGTCGTATTTTACAGTATTTTCAAGGGTTTTCACCCCTTGAATCCTTTCATGTTCAATTGAGATAAGTCTTCTCTTAATTCATTCAATATGTCTATGTGTTGTTTGAATATATCTTATGCTTGTCTTGATTTCAACATGCTAGGCTAGATCTATCTTGTGTTTGCTTAGATGTAATGAAACCTAGATGTTAATTATAAGTTGATTACTTGTTTATGGTTCTAATGGATGAATGATTTCAATGTTAGGCTTAAGAAAACTGGCAGATCTCCATTGTGTAACATGCTTGAACGTCTTAGGAAACATGAACCGATGTGTACTAGGTTTTATTGGTTGTATTTAATGCATGAGCAAATTCTAGTGATCCCATGTTAGGAGCTTCTTAGCCGGCTCGACATAGGAGTGAAGTAGGCGCTTATAGGATTGGGGAAGTAAGTACGCCACCCCATGAATGGTATTAAGGAATACAATCCGTCATCCACGCAACTATAACAAGTAATTAACCTGTAAAAGATATCTAGGGAGTAGTGAAATCTAAGTAAACACAATTCTCCCACATATTGCTCACAACTCTAGTATAATTTAGTTTATTTTCATTTCTAGTATTTTATTTTGATTGCATCTTTAGTATTGGGTTAGTTGACTAGCAACTAATTCCGCCAAACTCCTTCAAACCCGAGATTTTTACTTGCTTTCATAAAAATATAAAAATACAAAAAGAATCATCCCTCACCTCTAGACCTAGTCATTAGGTTTTCTAATCCTTGCGACACTATTCCTAGCTGAACGATCAATCCCCCGGTACTTGTCATTATACTATACTACATCGATCAGGTACACTGCCTGGTGGGGGTTGTAAGCTTCTCGAGATCCCTCGAGAGGTAAAGCCTGGTGCAATCCCTACGCATCAAGTTTTTGGCAGCCGCAGCCCAGGGAATAGTTATTGTCTAGGTTAGAATCTCTTTTTATTAGGTCTACTTGCTAGATTCCTTTCTAGTGAGATTTTATTTTTATTTTTAGGTTCTCTTTAGTCTATCTTATTTCTTTGTGTTTTTGTTCGTAACTCTTCGCCATCTGACATCATGGACGATGGTAACATCTTTGAACCCATCATCCCACCACAACAAAACCCGCCACTAGCTGACCAACCTCTTAGACCCCGAACCTTAGGAGAGTATTCCCGACCTAGCCACCAAGGCTATCGAAACACCATTGAGCTCACCCAAGGAGCCAATGTGACCCCTTTGCGATCCGACACCATCCGGTTGGTGCAAAGCAGACGTGCATTCCATGGACTTCGTTCCGAAGATCCAAACCAACATGTCAAGGACTTCCTTAAAATCGTAGATTCTATAGACTTTGATGTTACAACTAGAGAGTCAACCCGATTATGCCTATTCCAATTCTCTCTACGTGATCAAGCTAGCCAATGGCTTGAACGTTCACCCGCGGGATCCATCACCTCATGGGATGATCTCACCACTCGTTTCCTTGCTCAATTTTTCCCATCGGGGAGAACTACCAAGCTTAGAGATGATATCTTGATGTTCCAACAACGTCAAGGTGAAACTCTATATGAAGCATGGACTCGATTCAAGGACTTACTCCAAAAAGTCCCTCATCATGGCATAGATCTTTGGGTCCAAGTCCAAATCTTCTATGACCATATCGATCTCTCCACAAGGCGAGCCATTGACCAATCGGCCGGTGGTAAGCTACGTGATCTAAGTGCGGAACAATCATGGGAACTCATAGAAGATCTTGCTCTCTATGACAACGAAATTTGGAATGATCCCCGTGATTTGAACAAAACGGTCAAGCAAATATCTTTGCCTTCGAACAATTCTAGCACTCCCGACCGTAGGATCATGGAACTTGAGGACCAAGTCAAGTTTCTCATGAAATCTTACAAAGCTCCTAAGCCTTCAAGCCAAGTGAACAAAATCACTTCTTCATGCGAATTATGTAGTGGTCCCCATGACACTCGTGATTGTGTGAAACTCCCCGGAACAGCTTTTGCGGACTACGCATCCTCGCGTACCGACGAAGCGGGAGATAAGTGGTACACTTTCAAACCCGAGCTAAACCCTTACGGTGATTCCTACAACCCCTCTTGGAAAAATCACCCAAACCTTAGGTGGAAACCAAATCAAGCCAATTCCTCTAATCCGCCTAATCGTTACCAACCAAACGGTCCACCCTCCAACCGTACTTTCAACAACAATCCTTCTAACAACTATGGTAGTACCAACAATCTTGAAGGATTGATGTCTAAGTTCATGGCATCTCAAGAGGATCGCATAGCTAGGTTTGAAACCGAATTCAACCAACAACAAACGGAGATGACCAACAAGATAGACAACCTGTTGAAAGCCCTCAACAACCAAGCGTTAACTACACCTAGGAAGGACACTAGGGACGCCAATAACGGAATCCAAATTAAGGACCCCTCATCATCCAAACATGTCCACTTTGTCAATGTTGTCACCATTAAGCCAAAAGATAAAGATATAGAAGAAAGTGACAAAGATGAAGTTGAAGTAGAAATCGAGACTAGGGATTAAATTAGGGAAGTTAAGGTTAATAAGGGAGAGGAGTTAGAGGAAGTAGAGACTATAGAAAAGCACTTTGATAAGTTGCCCACCAAGGAAGAACGGGAATACCATAAAGATTTATTCGATGGCCCCGAGACACCATATATCCTTGGCACACCCCTTATCAAAATGGGAGACCCCTCTAACATCAACATACCATGCAACATCGGGCATATGCATATATGGAAAGCTTATATCGATCCTAGATCTCCTATAAACATCATGAGTAGGACTTATTATAATTGGGTGATGAAGAAACAACTTGGTTATAGGATGATGCCCAATAAGAATTTGATAAGTAATTTTGTAGGAAGAGTGAAGGGATTGCATGTGATTATAGGTAACTTCACCTATGAGATCGATTTTATGATAGTTGAAGATACTCGTCCGGTGATAGACGCTTGCCTAAGCCAAGTAGTATTCAGAAAACCATTTGTTGAGGCCACTAAGATGAGTTATGATCCGACTTTAGGGATAGTTAGGTTCAAGGAGGAGAATGATGAGATTGCTTACCAAATGCCCTATAAGCTTGAGCAATACCGCCTCGTTCCTAATATAGAAAAGGAACACAAACAAGCAGCTTACTATAGGAATGATGAGGATAGACGTAGAGGAGTAGAGTATGTGATGAATAGGATGCTTGGTTTCTACAAAGAATGCTTGCAATTAGGTCCGGAATACAAAACTAGTATAGGAGACGACCTAGAGAGTGAAACCAATAATGAGGTCACGTAGTAACCCATGACCTTGAGTCTAGCTACAAGACTCGTAAATAAAGAAAAGCGCTTTTTTGGGAGGCAACCCATGTTTTGTGTGATTTTTATTTTGTTTGTTTGTTATTTGCTTTTGTATGCATGCTTTATTTTTATTATTGGTAGATCATGTTTCAAAACTAAAATAGTGAAAATACTCTACTTTGTTGTTTGGCCTAGTCTTAACTTCATCCAAAGGTATTTTTGCAAAAGATAAGTGTAAGGGGAAACCTAAATATGTTTTTAAGAAACAAAACCGATCATGATTCTCCACGATATTAAGTGAACATGTATATTTGTAAGAGTCAAATGCTTGTATCGAGTCATAATGAAGTTTTGCAGGATTTTCCAGGAAGTAGGACGAAGTTTTTCCAGAAATTTTCCGGAAACTTAACATAAGAATTTCTGCAGGTCACTTCTGACGGCGTCAGGAATTAATTCCTGACGGCGTCACGTGTAAAAATCTGGAAATTTTACCAGTTTTGTTTTTCTAACGGAGTCTTAAAGTTTTTGTTGAATTATCAGTTTTATAATCTCCAGGAAATCTGCAAACATCATTCCACAAGCATTATATCTTATTTTGTTTTCTAGGATTTATTAGCATATGTAGATTGCCGCCGATTTTATGCGAGGTTGCCTTGACTATTTTCTCAGGTTTTACAGGTTATGTATGACAAGAAGATGATTTATATTCTGGAAGGGAAGCTTTGATTGTTCATTTTCTTGGAGGAAGATCTAACCTGGCCACCTTATTATCCATACCGAGCGAATCAGGGGAGTATTTGATTTCATTTGTTTTACTTATTTCACTTTTACATTCTTTACTTGAACATTAGGGACAATGTTCATCCTAAGTGTAAGGGGAGGGTAAAATGATGATACCTCACAGATACACTTTCGCTTGAGTTTGTTTGTTTGATAGTAGATGTGTAATAAAACTATGAGAAACACTTGTTAGTGTAATTTTAGCGCCAAATTAAAAAAATTTTACAACATTTAGGAGTGAAACTTTAGCCATAGCAAGCGTCTCATGGATAGGAGATTGTATGACTAGCACAAAACCATACTATTCAGAAAAATTTTCCACCCAAATATGTGAGGTTCGCCTTTAGATTTGATAGGAAAATCATTTACTATTAGTGCTTATGAGTGTACCGGTAGCATTTAGATTCTAGAACTTGCGTTAGTGATGTATCCCGAGACCGCTAGTGAGACTACATTATTGTAGTAGGATTTACTACATGATAAGAGGCATTAGGATCACCCTTGTGTTAAACCCGTATTATAATTACTTGACCATTTAAGTCATATTACTTGGCTAGTTAAGTCAATTAATTTTTCCCACACCTTAGCGTTGTACTCATTTTTAGTACACGAAACCCCTAGTACACCCCTCTGAGCCTATCTTTTCGTTTCTAAATTTAAGCATCTTACTTAAAGGAAGAATTTGTTACACCCCACTTAAATATACACCCAAATCGCCTTAGCCTTCCGTGTATGCACTCATCTTTAGTGCATTATTGCCCTTAGTTAATTATCTAATTGATTACATGGTTGCTAAGTCGAGTCATATCCTTGTACATATTGTTTTGGGACGATTGGGACTCATGGGTAAAGTACTTATGTTATGGAGTAATGGGGAAGAACATCATATATTACACCCGTATGTACGTTAATCTTAAAAGTACTCCAAGTGTTTTGATTATCTTAATTCGAGTCATTAGATTAGTTTATTGTAAAGTATGTAAAAATTCAAGTGTAAGGGGAGTTTTCATTCCCTATGATGTATTATTTTGGATGGTAGGGTAAGAGTGTATGCAAAAAAAAAAAAAAAAAAAAAAAAATCAAAAAAACAAGAAAAAGAAAAAAAAAATAGAAAAAGAAAAAGAGAAAAACATACGGACTACCATCCCTTTTCATTCTATGTTCATTTTATGTTTTTTGTTCTTTTTGATTTATTAGCTTAAGTCGAGTCTAGTATTGACTTAGCAACGCCATATTGTACATGTAATTAACCAAGATTGTGAACTCGCCACCAGTAAAGACTGCCTATATCCAACAAAACCGTGTATTCCATATCCCTACACCTAACGTTACAACCCTTTAAAAGACCTCTTTGATAGTTTATCCTAGGTGCTTACGCCATGTGGTGGAGGTTTGATCCTTTCCCAAGCCTATGGTAATCTATTTTGCTATGACAGGTAGTGAGAGATGTTTTCCATTCCATATTGTGATATTACTTTATTACACCCGAGAGATGTGAGTATCTAAACACTATTTGTGAGGTGCTAGTGTATGACCTCCGTGCTTGTCTTTGGTCTTTAGTGGAACGATTATTTGTTGTAATTACTTTTATGTTAGTGTTAAATGACCCCTAACTTGTATTTTGATTAGAATAAAAACGCATTTACTTGAGGACAAGCAAATCTCAAGTGTAAGGGTATATGATGTGGCGAAAAATGAACCACTTTTAGGGGGTCATTTAAGCCCGGAATTGAATTTATTTGATCAAATATTGCCCTAAATCGTTCCTTTTGTGATTTTAGGTACTTTGCAAGTGAATTCTGGAAAAGGAAGCAATTCGGACGTTTTTGGAGCATAAAAGTGAAGAAAATGACAAAGACTTAATTTTTCAAGCTGAGAACAGTACCTGACGGAATCAAGAAGAAAATCATGACGGCGTCAAGAGTAAAATCCGTGACGACCCAGTGAAAACCTGAAGGCGTCACAAGAAGGGCGTCAAGAGTTAATATGGTGATGACCTGCATAAGGAGTACACATGACGGCGCCAGACCCAGATCTAGGCAGTCCGAGAAACTATTTGGCGGCGAGATGACGGCGTCAGAATTTTGTTCTTGACGCCGTCACCTGTCAGAATCTATATATAGTTTTCTATTTTTCATTCATTAAAGGAGGAACTTGTGTGGAGAATACTAGGGCCGAACTTTGTAAACCCTAGGTCGTATTTTACAGTATTTTCAAGGGTTTTCACCCCTTGAATCCTTTCATGTTCAATTGAGATAAGTCTTCTCTTAATTCATTCAATATGTCTATGTGTTGTTTGAATATATCTTATGCTTGTCTTGATTTCAACATGCTAGGCTAGATCTATCTTGTGTTTGCTTAGATGTAATGAAACCTAGATGTTAATTATAAGTTGATTACTTGTTTATGGTTCTAATGGATGAATGATTTCAATGTTAGGCTTAAGAAAACTGGCAGATCTCCATTGTGTAACATGCTTGAACGTCTTAGGAAACATGAACCGATGTGTACTAGGTTTTATTGGTTGTATTTAATGCATGATCAAATTCTAGTGATCCCATGTTAGGAGCTTCTTAGCCGGCTCGACATAGGAGTGAAGTAGGCGCTTATAGGATTGGGGAAGTAAGTACGCCACCCCATGAATGGTATTAAGGAATACAATCCGTCATCCACGCAACTATAACAAGTAATTAACCTGTAAAAGATATCTAGGGAGTAGTGAAATCTAAGTAAACACAATTCTCCCACATATTGCTCACAACTCTAGTATAATTTAGTTTATTTTCATTTCTAGTATTTTATTTTGATTGCATCTTTAATATTGGGTTAGTTGACTAGCAACTAATTCCGCCAAACTCCTTCAAACCCGAGATTTTTACTTGCTTTCATAAAAATATAAAAATACAAAAAGAATCATCCCTCACCTCTAGACCTAGTCATTAGGTTTTCTAATCCTAGCGACACTATTCCTAGCTGAACGATCAATCCCCCGGTACTTGTCATTATACTATACTACATCGATCAGGTACACTGCCTGGTGGGGGTTGTAAGCTTCTCGAGATCCCTCGAGAGGTAAAGCCTGGTGCAATCCCTACGCATCAACTATTAAGTATGGTGAGTTGATAACCATATAGTTTTTGGTGAACTATCAACAATAAACGGATTTGATGAGTCTTTACCAGTAGCTGTTTGCTCTTGATTAGTTGGTTCTTATGTTGATTAGACATGGTGAACCAATAACCATATGTGGTGTGCCTCAGATACACACTTCATATTAGCAACTCCCACCAAATTTGCTTAATGACCTGCATAATTAGTCCAAAACCAAGAAAATACAAACCAAGTATTTCCATTTAACAATTTTCACATATGACTAACTATTTACACAAACAGTACAATCTATACAAAGCAGCTGCTTTTGACATATCTAGCAGTACAAAAATCCTACACTCAACTTAAGCACTTAGACATCAGAGTTTTATGGGTTAAGCATTCCAATACCTGTTAAATCTCCCCACATCTAGACCTTTAGTTAATAAATCAGCATAGTTATCATCAGTATGAATTTTGACAACTTGTATTAACTTCTTCTCATAACAATCTCTTATAAAATGATGTCTAACTTCTATGTGCTTAGTTCTAGTGTGTTGTACAGGATTTTTAATTATGCAAATAGTACTGCTATTGTCAATATAAATAATGGTGTTCATGAAATTATACCCATCGTCAAGTAATTGGTTTTGAAGCCATAATACTTGAGCACAACAACTTGCAGCAGCCACATACTCTGCTTTAGTTGATGAAGTAGCCACCATTGTCTGCTTCTTGCACTGCCATGAGACCAACCTGCATCCAAGAAATTGGCATCCTCCTGAGGTTGATTTCCTATCCAAGGTTGCAGCAGTATAATCACTATTAGAATACGTTACCAACTCCATAGGAGATTATCTTGGATACCATAATCCCAAATTAGGATATGCTTTGAGATATATGAAAATCTTCTTCATAGCATTCAAATGAGATGTCTTGGGAGTGACCTGAAACCTTTCACAAGCACATACTGCAAACATGATGTCTGGTCTTGATGAAGTGAGATACATCAAGGAACCAATCATGGTTCTATAAGTATGCACATCAACTGCTTCTCCACTACTGTCCTTCAAAAGTAGATGAGTATCCTTGTCAGCAGGTGTGCTTGAAGACTTTGCATTAGTGAATTGAAACTTCCTTAGTATTTCAGTCACATATTTGTCTTTACTGATAAAAATACCATCTTGTCTTTGTTGCACTTGAAGTCCCAAAAAGAATGTGAGTTCACCCATAGAACTCATCTAAAACTCTTCTTTCATCAGCTTCTCAAATTCTTTGCACATCTCTTTCTTTGTAGAGCCAAAGATGATATCATCTACATAAACTTGAACCAATAAGATATCACCCTTGTCTTTCTTGATGAACAAAGTCTGATCAATCTTGCCTCTATGAAACCCATTATTCGAAAGATAAGCAGCTAGGGTTTCATACCACTTCCTTGGAGCCTGATGTAGACCATAAAGAGCTTTTACCACTCTATAAACTTTGTTTGGATGATCAGGGTCTTCAAAACCTGGAGGTTGTGAAACATACACCTTCTTAGGGGTAGCAATTTATGACCCGACACGAAACCCGACTTGAAACCGACACGAAAATTAACAGGTTCGGGTTGAGCTAAATAGATTGTGGGTCAGGTTTGGGTCGACATATCTACCCGTTTATTAAACAGGTCAGGTTCGGGTTGGGAATAAAATAAACGTGTCGACGCGGCAACCCGTTTAAGTTTTTTTTCTTAATTAAAAAATATTTATATTTAATTATACGGGTTAAATGGGTTAAACGGGTCGACCCACTAACACGTTTAACCCATTTAACTCGTGTAATGTGCTAACTTTTATATATAAAACGGATTAAATGGGTCAACTCGAAACCCATTTAACATATTCAACCCATGTAACCTATTTAACCTGTCAACCTAAGTATATATACGGGTTAAATGGGTCATGTTCGGGTTACGTGTAAACAAGTTAGGGTTGACATAGCTGACCCAATGATTTAAATGGGTCATGTTCAGGTTGGGGTTTTCTGTGCCGCCAACCTAACAACCCAACCTGAATTGCCACCCCTACACCTTCTCATCAATTTTCCCATAAAGAAAGGCACTCTTTACATCCATTTGGTAAACAGTAAAGCCCATAAAAGATGCATAGGCTAGAAAAAGTCTTATAGCCTCAATTCTGGCAACTGGGCAAACGCTTCTTCATAACCAATACCCTCCTCCTGAGTGTATCCTTGGGCCACAAGCCTAGCCTTGTTCTTGATGACAATTCCTCTTTCATCTTTCTTGTTTCTGAACACCCACTTGTATCAATGAAGGTCCCTTTGTCCCTAAGACTGCTCAAGGTTTGCCTAAACCTGAAGCACAATGGACTCCTGATGAGAGGAGGGTGGTCAATCAGGACCAACACCTGAAAAGCATCATTATATCGTGTCTCCCTGATAATACAATGGAATCAGTCATTAACTGTCCTACAGCCAAACAAACTTGGCTTGACTTGGTTCATAGCTTTGAAGGTCCCTCAGATACCAAGGAAAACAGGATCATGGACCTGAAACTTGAGTATAACACTTTCAGGGCCAAAGAATCTGAAAGTCTCTCTCAGACCTATACCCGATGCAAAACCTTGCTCAATGAGCTCTCAAATGATGGTGTAGTACTGTCTAAGTATGAAATTAATGTTGGCTTTGTCAACAGTCTCCCTGAGAAGTGGTTAAACTTCTCTCAGGGTCTTAGGAATGCTAATCATATATAGAATCTTGAGCTCCCTTAAATTTACGGGAAGTTTGTCTATGAAGACGATCTAATCGCCAGGCGATACCCTGAAAAGGCTCAAAAAACCAAAAAGGCCCTGATTGTTTCACCCATATCCACTGCCTTCTACTCTAATGGTGTTGTGCAGGATTTTCAAGATGATTCTGATGATGAGGTTGATGTGAGAACCAGTGAAGAGTATCTCAATGATCTTCAAGTTGAATTTCAAGAAAGAGCTCTTTTAGCAAACTCAAAACGTTTTATTAAAAGAAACAAGTCAAATTTTCAAAAAGCTAAGGCTAATGAATCTACTGAATGTTTCAACTGTGGTAAAAGGGGTCACTTTGCTAAAGAATGTTTTTCAAAAACAACCTCAGACCCTTCATACAAACCTTTTGGTAGTAGTTCTTCTTCAGGAACTAGCAAGTTTCAACCAAAAATGCTTCAGTCCACTCAACATTTTCAAAATGAAAATATTCAAAAGGACTTTGAAGCTAAGTATAGAAAAGCTAAAGCTAAACTTGCTCTCCTTGAGACAACTCCCTTAGTACCCCAGGCTGCACCATCCAAAACTGTTCAGGGCAAAAACAAGGTACTTGTTGCTGAAGCCTATGACTGGGACGAGGAAGATGTCTCCTCTTTTGAAGAATAAGGGTCAATGCACTGATGGCACTTTCAGATGATAACAAGATGGCTGTTGGAAAAAGCCATGCTAGAAATGTAGAATGGGTCAACATCACCATGAAAAAGGTAAACATTTTGTTATCTATGGATGATGATGCTGATTGGCAATCCTATTTAAACTATTTAAATGTGGATCTTAAGTTCGTTGAAGAGCAAAGACAAAATTTGTTTTCAAAATTCAATAAGTTAATTTTTGAGTTAAATAAGTGTAGAGATGAATTACTTGTTTTAAAACAAGCAAAGCTTGAGGTTGTTACACTTCAAATTCAAAACACTAAACTAGTAAAACAAAATCAAGCTCTTCAGGATGAACTTAAGAAAGAAAAGGCTGTGATATATAAGTGGACTCAGAAAAACCCTAGGGTTTTTGACTCAGTGAGTCTCACACCAAGCAATAAGAAAGTTATTATTGGTGAAGATCAAAACGCTGAGTCCTCAAGTGAGAATCATGGTGAAAAGGCATTTCTGCCTTCAGGCATATCCTTTAACAAGGAGATGGCACCAAAACCCAGTGACTGGATTGAAGAGTCAACCCAGATAGCAAATTACCAAACTTTAACACTGGAAAGATATTGGAACCTGAAAGTCAAGCCATCAAAAATATGCTTGGGGTCACTGATGAATCTAGTTCTCCTGAGTCCATTAATGAATCTGAACCTGTCTCACAGAATCCACTCCCACCACTGAACGTTCTTCAGGGAGCTCAACCTAGCTCTGAGCTTACACCCTTGGTGTACACTCAACACTCTCCAAGAGAGAAGGTTGGTTTAGGAAGAACTATCTTGAAAAGACCACTCACTGAAGTCTCTGTTCCCAATGATGACTCTACAACCTCAGTCTCAAATGAGGCTGATGAAGCGAAAAGTGTACCGCTTTTGGGGGCCAAAGTCGAGATTATTTGATCAAATATTGCCCTAAATCGTTCCTTTCGTCATTTTAGGTACTTTTGAGAGGAAATTTACAAAAGGAAGCATTTTGGACATTTTTGGAGCTAAAAAATGAAGAAAACGACAAAGTCTCAAAATCATGCTGGAAATTGCACATGACAACGTCACAGGTTGCTAGTGACGGCGTCATGACTTGACAAAGAGATGGATAAATCAATTACACGTGACGCGCTAGAATGTTTTCTAAAGAGTTCATGACGACGTCACGTTATAAAATGCCAAGACCGTCACGTATAACCCAAAGAGAGACGACCCAGAGAAAATAAAGAGTGACGGCGTCAGAAGTAGATCTAGGCAATACGAGTATTATTTTGGCGGCGAGTTGACGGCGTCACACCTATCTCTTGACGCCGTCAGGATACAAAATCTATATATAGTTTTCTAGTTTTCATTCATTGTGTGCAACTTTGAAGGGAGTAAACCCTAGACGAATTTTATAGATATTTTGAGGGTTTCAAACCCTTGTTTCATCCATGCTTAATTGAAGATAAGTCTTTCATCAAATCATTCAATATGTCTATGTGTTGTTTGATTATATCTTATGCTTGTCTTCTCTTTAACATGCTAGGCTAGGTTTTCTTTGTGTTTGCTTAGATGTAATGAAACTTAGATATTGATTATGGGTTGGTTGTTTGTTTATAATTGTTGTGGATGAATGAATTCGATGTTAGGCTTAAGAAAACTGGCAGACTTCTAATTGGTAACTTGCTTGAACGTCTTAAGAAAAATGATCGGAGGTGTACTACGATATATTGGTTGTATTTAATGCGTAGGTAACTACTAATGAGGCCATGTTAGGAGCTAGTAGTCGGCTCGACATAGGAAGAGGTAGAAGCTTATAGAGTTAGGGAAGATCATACATGGCCCTAAGAATGGTATTAAGGAATATAACCCGTCATCCATGCAATTGTAACAAACTAATCAACCTGTAAAAGATAGCTAGGGAGTAGTGAAATCTAAGTAAACACATTCTCTCATTTTTGTTTTCACCATAATTTAGTTTAAGTTTAGTTTATTTTATTTTGATTGCATCTTTTAGTTATTTGGGTTAGTTAATTAGCAACTTATTCTGCCCACTCCTTCCAAAACTGAGATTTTACTTGCTTTCATTTAAAATATAAAAATACAAAAAGAATCATCCCTCATCTCTAGACCTAGTTTAGTAGTGCTTTAACCCTAGCGAACACTATTCTTTGAGATGAACGATCAATCCCCCAGTACTTGTCACTATACTATACTACAACGGTCAGGTACACTGCCTGGTGGGGATTGCAAGCTTCTCAAGATCCCTTGAGAGGTAAAACCTTTTTTGAGAGGGCGCAATTCCACGCATCAGAGGCTATCACTGATAGCCCTGATTCCAAATATGATCAGTTGGCTGAACTTGTTAGAAAGTTGAGTGAAAAGATTGAATCATCTGAGAAAAACCCTCAACCTTTGGAAAAGGAAATTAAACCAGCTTCCTTAAGTTCCACCAAATCTAAGGCCACATCTAAACCAAAACTCATATGTGAATTGTGTAATTATACCACACATACCACTGATGACTGTTATAGAATCTTTTTTTGCATGATATGTAAAAAGGAAGATCACAGAACCTCTGATCATCTATCTTACACAGTCTCATGAGGTGTTGTATCCTACCACAATGCTCAGTCTCTTGACTATGCCTCGGGCTTCTGTATCTGAACCCACCCCACCTATACATCAGGCTTCTACAAGTTCCAACTCCTATCCTAGACCTCAGGATAGCTGGACTAAGTCTAAATCAATAGAACTTGTTAACATCATTGGTGAGCCCACTAAAGGCATGCTTACAAGGAGCATGGCTGCTAAACTCAAAGCGACCTCAGCCAATGTATGTCTCTATGTTGATTTTCTCTTAGAGATAGAGCCTAAAAATGTAAAAGAAGCTTTTAAATATGAGAGTTAGGTTCAGGCCATGAGAGATGAACTAGAACAGTTTGATAGAAATTATGTCATGACTCTTGTTGAATGCCCTCAGGGTGTTTTTGTCATTGGAATGAAATGGGTGTTCAAAAATAAGACTGATGAGTCTGGAACGGTCATCAAAAACAAGGCAAGACTTGTTGCAAAAGGATATAATCAACAAGAAGGTATTGATTATGAGGAAACCTTTGCACCAGTTGCTAGAATGGGAGCCATCAGGATCTTTCTTACATATGCAACATACATGAACTTTAAAGTCTACCAAATGGATGTAAAAAGTGCATTCATGAATGGTAACATTAAAGAAGATGTATATGTGCAACAACCTCCTGGCTTTGAAAGTAGTGAATTTTCTAACCATGTCTACAAGCTAAACAAAGCCCTCTATGGACTAAAACAAGCACCCAGGGCATGGTATGAAACTCTTTCAGCCTTCCTAATCCAAAACAAGTTTGTCAGAGGCAAAATTGATAATACATTGTTCACCTATAGGACAAAAGAGGATGTGATTTTGGTCCAAGTATATGTGGATGACATCATATTTGGCTCAACAAGCTACAAACTTTGTAAAAAGTTTGAAAAAGTGATGACAAAGAAGTTTGAAATGAGTAGGATGGGTGAACTCACTTACTTTCTTGGACTACAAATCAAACAAACTGAAAAGGCACCTCCATCAGTCAAGAAAAGTACACTAGGAACTTACTGAAAAAGTATGACCTCAGTGACTGTACCTCAGTGAAAACTCCAATGGTACCTCCTAACAACCTAGGCCCTGATCTTGATGGAAAACCAGTTAATCCTACTCTTTGTAGAGGTATGATTGGGTCACTGATGTACCTTCTTGCCTCAAGGCCTGGCATTCAGTTCTTAGTCTGCTTATGTGCAAGATATCAGTCTGACCCAAAAGAATCTCATCTCACTCCGGTCAAAAGGATTCTGAGGTACTTTATAGGCACTTCCAGTCTTGGACTCTATTATCCCAAATGTTCAAGGTTTGATCTGAAAGGATACTCAGACTGACTATGCAGGATGCAACATGAACAGAAAAAGTACTTAAGGCTCCTGCCAATTTTTCTTGGATGAAAGTTAGTGTGTTGGATTGCTAAAAAGCAACAATCCGTTGCAATGTCCTCAGCAGAAGCTGAATATGTTGTTGCTGCAGGCTGTTGTGCAAATGTGTTATGGATGAAAAGTCAGCTCAGTGACTATGGTATTCATTACAAAATGGTACCCATCTTTTGTGACAACACAAGTGCAATAGCTATTTCAAACAAACCTGTGCTTCATCAAAGAACTAAACATATTTATATCAAATATCATTTCATCAGGGATCATATCATGAAAGGTGATATTGAGTTACACTTCATTCTCACTGAGTATCAGTTAGCTGATATCTTCACAAAACCTTTGGATGAACCTACTTTCACCAGACTGAAAGCAGAACTGGGCATGTTAGATATTGATAATCAGCTCACTGATTAAAATATCCTAACATGGTGTATATTCTCTATCTTATCCTTGATCACTTACCTTCCTCAGTGAAATGCTTCAACATCATCAATAACCCATTTGCAGGGAGTTTCTCACATAGTCAAAGACTCACTGAATAACCAAACTAGAATATTCTCACTGAATGAATTCTCATTCAGGGGGCTCATGACATTTACTGATGCAATTCAATGCACAACTAAATGCTCTAAGTATCTAGTTTGTAAATGTCCTAGGTTGGTAACGGAATTTCCTATTTGATATAGGAATATATGTCTCTGCCTCACTGGCAACCATACCTTGAGCCCCCACTTAATTACCAATATCCTACTAGGCATTAATTGCCTTCCCTCACAAATAATATCTCTTGATATTTTGGTGACATCATGCCTGCAAAAGTGCACTCTATACAGGCCCCTTGCACTGTTCACCTCGACAGTTGCGCATAACCTAGGAAAGTGGAGTGGTGGCAATTAATGTGGAACCCAAAATGGTTATTCATTTTGATTTTCAAAATCCCTAGCCAATGGTATTCCTCACCCTCTATAAATACCCCTTTCAAAACATACAAAACACACACACAAAAATTTCTTAAAGAAACTCTGCAAAAATTTCTCCATTGCAAAGTTGTTTGTAATCTTTTAAAAAAAGGCTTTTTCAAATCATCCTTTCTTGGTTAAGAAGATTTGCAACAAGAAATCCTTCCTGTTTGCAATCACCTTGACAACAATATCACTCATTTCACAAACAGAAACGACTTGGACTCAACTTGTGGATCATCTGGTGAGTGATTTTCTACCATTAAAATTTAAAAATATTTTTTGACCTAAAATGGCAGATAACCAAGGAATCAAGCTTGCACCTCAATGGGCAAAATTGACTCTGGCTGATGTACAATTCAAAACCAACAATGTTGTAGGCAACTTTAACTACCCAACCAATGTCCCTGCCTACAAGGAAATCATAAAGTTTTTGTATAACTACCCTTTGAAAACTGCCTTCACCTCCACACCCTACTTTCAGTACCACAACTTCCTCAGGGAGTTTTGGGGTACTGCTCAGGCCCATGACCCGACACCCTCCACCGATGAGAACGAACTCAGGCCCCTCAAGGAATTTCTCATCAGTTTCTCAGTCTTAAATGGGAAAAGGAAACTTGTCCTGGATTTCAAAACTTTTTGCTCAGCAACAGGACTTGATTATAACAATGGAATTTATGTTGCACACCCTGACCCAAACAATGTTAAATCAGGGTTAGAAAAAATTTCTTTGGATCTAAAATATTTGGACAAGACCCCTGTTACCAAGAACTCCTTTCTCGTGGCTTGGAAGATTCTATTCACTTTTGTGATTCAGGTCCTCGGCGAGAACCATTCCTCCACTGAGCAGATTAACTCTGTTCAGATGATGATGGCATATTGCCTGATGTCAGGGGTCACTGTCGACATTGGAGAGATCATTTATGGTGCTTTTGTAACCAAGCTAATGAATAAAACTAGGTTACACTATGTGTCATACCCTAGGTTTATTTCATGTGCTTTTCAAAGGTTACTGGTTTGTGACTACACTCAGGACGTTCATTTAAGATCTTTACCAGCCGTCTTGAGTTCTTCAAATTTTTCAAAGGACCCATCCTCAGTCTCTAACATTGAATTGATGGCCCATATGGTTGCCATAAACAACCGGAGGGACTCAGTGTACCCACCTTCCCCTCCTAAGAGGACAGGGAAGTCTCAGTCTATGCCAAAGACCAAACCAAAGGCACAGGGCGGGGCTTCAAGGACAGAGGCTTCTAAGACAAAAAGGAAACCTAAGACTAATACTGCCACCCATGGCCAGGTTCCACCACCCTCAGGGACAACGAAGGGCACTGAAAAATCATAGTCAGGGTCCTTGGTCCACATGAATACTCCCAAAGATCTAGAGGGAAACTTAACCCGCTAGTAGGGGAGTGCCTTCCACCTTTCCCGTTAACGTCTTTGGTACATCACAACCAGGGTCTTAGGGAGTGGCGGCCCCTAAATCTTTGACAGGCTAGCACCAGCCTGTTGGAATGGGGGCCTCCACATTTCACATGTTTCTGGTGATTTCACTGACACAAACCCATCAGTGGATGAAGGAACAACTAGGGACAAAGACTCAGGGGGACAGAAACCACCCACTGATACGGAACCATCACCTCCTCATGGAGTTGCGCATGCCTCACAAACTGACTCTAAGGACCAGGAAGACAAATCCCAGTCTGCTGGATTAGAGGGTTCAGGGAGTGACCAAAACCAAGGCAAGTCTTTGTATGAAGAGGAGCCAACTAACCCCTTTTTTGTAGATAGACTCAATGGCAACTTTTCAGGCAGTTCTTGACTTTGATGATGATGAGAGCAAAGCCAGTGAGGAAGAATTTTATGAAGCTGGTGATGATATGGAGACCGATGCCACAACCACTGAATAATCCTTTCAGTCTCCTTTTGATCCACAAGAGGAAGAAACCAAATCTCAGGATGATGAACCTGAGACTTCCTCTCCTGAAAGACTGGCCAAGTATGATGATTCCAAGCCCCTCACTGAAAGGAAGCTAATGAAATTTCTGAGCAAGCCCTGTAACATCATCTACAGAGGAATCACTGATGATGTGTTCGACATGCACACTAAGCAATTCGTTCACTACTTCAACCTCAGGGACTCTGTTGAAGCTTTTCATGATAATACCTTGGAACAGCAGGCTGAAATCTCATTCTCACTGACAGCTCTTGATGGTCATCTCAACAAGTTCAATGACTCACTCAGCCAAATCACTAAGATCGTGTCCACCATTCAAGATTCTGTAAAAGATGACCCCGAGCTTAATAGGAAAATACTTCAGGCTGCTCAGACCTGCCAGCAGAACTCTTCCTAATTCACTGAGCTAGTAGATATACTGTAGTATGCTAATCTTTAGGGTCTTCAATCATCAGTGGCTTCCATCAATTCATCTTTGAGTCTCATGGAGAAAAACTTGGCTGCATAGGCAAAGTCTTCCAACTCCTTGGCCTGGAATCTTGGACCTAGAATGTCTGCCATTGTATCTTCTCAGGATTCTCTGGATGCCAAGGTATCTACAATTCAGAAGGATACCTCTGACATCAAAAGCATGCTCACAGAACTCTATCAGGCCTTCAAGGGTTCTTCTGCTTTAGTGGATACACCAAATTTTGCTCTCGCTGATGCTCAGGCAACAATTGAGGGGGAGAGAGCCACTGAAGCTCCATCTACTGGTCAACCCTTAGCTACTGATGTTGCTTCAAGAGGACAATCCTCTTCTCAGGCTGAGGGGGAGCACATCGTTGAAGCCACTCCAATCTCCTCCTATCAGCCTCTTGAGACAACCACTCACTCAGCCAACCAGCCGGATAAGGGCAAGGGCATTCTTACTATAGTGTCTGAACCTACAACACCACTGGCACCTGCCTCCTTAGTCGTAAGACCTGACCCTGATGCACCTGTCAGGGTCCCCTTTCAGATGAATGAATTTACATATCTAATGACTGAGGATGAAATCCAAGCTCATATAGATAAGGTTGAAAGGTTGAAGAAAGTAGCTTTGGAGGAACAAGCAAGCAAGGCTATTCTCATAGAGGTGGTTAATGAAGAAGCAACGGCTATTGGGTTGAAGCCTCAGGATCTTGCTGCCAGGGAAGGTGGTGAGAAGTTAAGAAAGCTCAGGATGCTACCTTGATGGCTCTCAAGGCAAAGAGGGATGCCAGACTAAAGAAATCTGCTGAAGTAAGGCAACAAAATATTGATAGGTATAACTGGGTCATGACACAAAGGCTGAACCCTGAACCCATAACTGATGTCAAGATCCACCGGAATACCAAGCCAGCAGTTCTCAGTGTCTTCAGAGGCCAAGACAAACGACACTTTGAGATTCATGATCCCTTCAAGTTCTCTGAGTTGGGATCACTGAATTAGATGAGTTGGGTCCCATCATTGCCAAAAAGAGTAATGTCGTTGTCAAGAACTTGATGAAGTCCCTCAGAATCAGGTATGATCAGCTTGCCAAAAAGCATGAAGAACTTGGCATTCCCTCACTGCTTCCAGCATCAGTACCAGCCATCCAGGCTCCTCCTGCTCAGTCCTCTAAAAGGAAGAGAAAGAAGATAGAGACTGAACCTGAGATCAGTGCTCCAGGCCTAAACTGCAACAGAGCCCTCCCTGAAGGAGTTACATTTGTGAAAAATTGGGTCATCGAATAACCTGAAAGTGGTCTCTTCTTCACTGATGAGTATAGGGATCCAACCTTTCAAAGATGGGCTGATATTGATCTTGCAGGGATCAAAGCAATGATGGGATACTTCCTTATGGCCAATCCCATCAAGAATGATGCTAATGTGAGGTTCTGCCATGACCTGAAAATCAAAATCCAAGAGCATCCTAACAAGCACCTACTGAGTTCAAAGAGAGCCAAACTTGAAGCCCTGAGTCTAAAGTTCTGAAGCCTGAGCAAATCTGCAACAACTACTATCTTTTATTTACTTTGTTTTGTTTAGGATTGTAATAACTATGAATAATATTGATGTTTTGTTTAACATTCAGTGTCCTAAACGTTACTTAGTAATTCAATCTGTAGAGATAATACCTTTGCTATCTCTCACTGAACCTAGAAACACTCAGGCTATTTGTATATCCAAATAGGGGGAGACTGTTGGGTCTGTTAAAACCCAAACTCCTTCATCTAGGATTTGAACATAAAATATCCTAAGTGTTTGATAACCGAGAACATTAAACAAGTCACTGAATGCATAGTCGTTTAGTGAGTCATCCTCAAGTTGCTCAGGGCGAATCTATGAATAAAGATTCACCATTCAGTGAGGCGATTCTTAGTGAATGATACCTGAACCAAAGAAGAAGATGATGGACTCAGTGAGGGATGACAATAACTCACTGAGTCCCATGACTCCTCACCAACTAAGAACACTGAGTGAACAAAGACTGAAGATACATAGACTGAAGTAAAGGCGGGATAAGTTTGAATGGATAAGGGAAGGTCCTTATCAAGCAAAGGTCAACTTTCCCTGAAACAGTATAAAACTAAGACATGTGTCAAAACTGAAGACCAGAAAGCATCCATGCGCTTTATTACTTATAGTCATTTGTAACAGAGACAAAATACCTATGTATTTTGTCCAATGTAGGCTGATCTAATTTGTCTTGTAGTCTTTGTCTATTAGGTATCTGTTAGAATCACCTTATGTATAAATAGAGAATAAGTGGAGAGGTAAAGATTATGTTTGTGCACTTAATGCTTAGACATTCATAAACCAAATCTTTACTCTCTCCAAAGAACAACACAATCCTTGAGATAGCTCAGCTGGATCTTAGTTGTCACTCAAACTTAGTTTGAGTTTAGTGAGGAGTATACCATACTTGTCATTTTAATCCCAAGTGTTGTTCCGCAAACACTTGGGTATAATTCTTTTGATTAATTTCTAATAAAGAATTAAACGTTGAAAAACTTTGTATCTTATCTTTTACATTTATTTACTTTTGATAATTAATCAATACTTCGCTACATCGTGGAACTTGGTTAGATTAACTTTGTAGTTAACTTTAACCAAGTAAAAGGGTCCAACACAAACGAACACCCCTGATGGGATGGGTTGCAATAGCAGACAACAAGGACCCCTTGGGTGGTTCTTCACTTGTACTCGAGAAAACAAAACACCCCCGTTAGGCTGAGGTGTGGACTGAATCAACAAACCCAGGCCACACGTACCCTCTTTGGGTCGTGGTTGTAAACCAAGTACACACACACCCTAAATTCTTTTCCTGCTACCACCGAGACTAAACAAAACACCCTTTCGGGTTTACTTACAAATTGAGAATTAAACAAATAATGCACCCTATTGAATCTTGTTTTAACCACACGAATCTTTATACCAAAACATGTTTAATCCCGTATATGGCCACGAAAACTTATTAAAATAATTTTCAATATTCTGATTTAAATAGAAAATAAATGAAAATGGGTGGCGGTGGAGGACAACTTTGAGTAAAATACCTTCGATTTACCTTCAAATGTCTACAAAATGTCAAGATCTATACGAATAGATGGTGGTTGAGACGGTGATGTGGTGGTTGTACAGGGGCGGCTCAAAAGATGGCGTCGTGGTGGTTGTGTTGTTTGATGGTGATGGATGAAGTGGTGATGATGGTGGTTGCACTGTTGATGGTGGTGGAGTACGGTAATGGTGGCGGCAGTGAGGTGGGTGGTGGCCATGTGGTGGTGGCGGCGCTACACTGACAGCCATATCTCAAGGAAAGGAGAGTGTGTTATTAGTTAGGCTTAGGGTTATGATAAATGGGAGGGGAGGGTTTTTATTAGTCCCTTTGGTTTGTGTTTGGTAATGATTTATGATGATGATAATGGTGGTGGTGACAAAATGATGGTGGTGGTGATGGTTGTGTGGTAGTAGAGGGTGGTGGAGATGGGAAGTCAAAAAGAAGATGAATAGTAAATTGCAAAAAATGTCCATAGTAGGCGAGGGTAAAATAGTCATTTCACAGGGCCAAAAAAAGTCCCATTAGTTGGCGAGAGTAAAATAGTCATTTCATACGAACAAAACTAACGACCGTTAGTCAAAAAACTAAATTTGCAACTACAATAACGCAGCAAGGACATAACTCGCAAAAAATTGAAAGTTTAGGGACATTATTTGTAGATTTTTTTTCGAGGACATCTTTCACAATTTTGGCAAAGTTCAGGGACATGTTTTGCAGTTTACTATAAAATTTATGATCAAATTGAATATTTGGACCAAATATGAGGATTTCAAATTATAAAAAGATATTGTTGTAATTTTATCATTTGCAAAGATATTGACGTAATTTTTAAATTTTCTAAAGCATGGCTAACGAGCCTATTTAGATTAGGTTCAACGTAATGGTCCCCATCATCTCCACATCAACTTTTTAGCACACTACACAACCCACCACCTAATAAGCTTAGTGTTGATCAACATATACACAATACACACTCACAGAAAAAAGATGTGTTTCATTAAGTGGTCTGAATCACCGAACCAATGCCAAAATGGAGGAACCGTGCGTTGGGGATGGCGTTCGATAAAGGCTCACCGCAAGTGGTGGAAGCCTTCATTTGGCTGGTCTTAATTCCACGACTAACAAAATAAGAGTATTCAAAAAGTGATTACAATTAGACTAACAAATGTATAAATGCAATAACAATAATCATCATAGTCAAACAAAAGTAGACCGCTATTAGTAGCTAATAACGTATAGTCTATATTTGGGCCACGAGCCCAAATGATAAACATTACTAAGGCCCAAAATCACCAAACGTGGGCTATTATAACTTGGGCCGTATCGATAATAGGAATGGGCTCACGTAAGCCCAAGCCCAACTAAACTATATACGGTATAGATAAGGATCTTCTATCTATGGAATAGATATCCTTAACCCGGATAAGCACCACGTGTGCAAAACGTAAGGAGCACGAAACCTACAAGAATTCTGCGCCTATATAAGGAATGACATAATTCTCATTAAAGGTACGATTCACACAATCCCTAACTCTTAAACAAAACCCTAAAACTGATTACTTACTCTCACGCCGGAGTCTAATCGTGGGAGACAATCCCATGATAAGCCTAACGGTGTTGTTTACTTTCTTAGTGCGTAGGTTTCAAGCATTAAGAAGCGAATTGGTACGAGAGCAAGAGCTCAAACTAGGAACGCCCAACTTTTGTATCAACAAGTGGCGCCAACCGTGGGACCCACACCAAGAATCAAGGAACTAGAATGACAAAGAGTAAAAATTCAAGCCAGCGGACTCCGCAGGTGGAAAAAACACGAGACCCTCAGAGGAAGAATCAACAAGATTCAACCCCTAGGCAGGCTTCTGGGACAACCAGTGCGCCTGGTCACCAAGAAACGGGACCTACCCAACCTCTCCCAGTGGTGGAATTGCCTGTAAGGACTGCCCCCGCCACCACCGTAGTCCCAAGCGTTAAAGAACTCCAGCGCACCCTCTTCAATACTCCTCACCAGACGGCATATACAGTGGACAACACTGTGCCTCCGGGCGTACCTAACAGGGATAGGGAACCCAATACTGAGGCAGATATTCTTGCAGCGAATGAGGATGCACCTGAATTAACGCTGAGTAATTTTGTATCCCAAAATTATGAAACTCTAACCGCCCTTATGCAAGAAGAAGCGAGGAGAAGGTCAAATACGAGCCTGCAAGCCAGGCTCAACTTTGGTCCTGAACGCGAAGCATCACCACCGCGCCACCTATGAGGAAGACGCGAAAACAACGAAAAACGTACCACTATCCATGATAGGCTGGGTACGATATCCGACTCACAATATTCAGATGAATATGAAGACGGCGAGAGGCGCACCAATGTTCATTCCAGACTTGGTAGTCGAGGGATACAAGACAGATTAGGACCTCAACACTCACCAAGCGAGGGTTCCTCCAGGTCTGGGAGCAAAAGAATTCATGACAGAATAAGGAGAAGAATATCGCCAAGTGAAAGCCCCTCAAGCTCTTCTTCTGAAGGAAGCCGGCGCAAGCGCCGCAAAAGAGATTACTCCTCCTCTAATGACTCCTCAGACAACGAGGATAAGGAAATAGGACACTGGAAATCTAGAGGAAGACGTCGCGAAGAAGAAGATGAAGACATGTCCCTTCCGTGGCGTCGCCAGAAAGTTGATGCATTTACACGACGCATCAGCGATTACTCCGATCACAAAAGGAGGCGCATGCCCGCTAATGTCAAAACATATGATGGAACAGGTGACCCGAATGACCACTTAAAAATTTTTGAGTCGGCCGCTACCATCGAAAATTGGCCACAACCTGTGTGGTGCCATATTTTTAATTCCACCTTAGTAGGGAATGCGCGCACGTGGTTTAGCAAGCTCCCACGATGGAGCATTTGCGGGTTTGAAGAATTATGGAAAGCATTCCGTCTAAACTTCACCCAAAGAAAGAAGTGCGCTAAAAACCCTGTTGAACTAGCCAGAGTAAAACAGCGCCAAGGGGAATCAACCAGTGCTTATGTGGAACGCTTTAAAGATGAATGCATACATGTCAAAGCATGTCCCGAAGTCTTAAAAATTTCAGGGTTCATGAATGGGATTAATAACCCCGAACTCATTCGGAAGCTAAACGAAAAGGTTCCCCAAACCTTCGATGAGCTAATGAAGCGCACAAGATCCTTCATACAAGGAGAAGCAGCCGCTGCGGACAGCAAAAAAGGCTACTCAAATTATAGGCAACAAGAAAAGCCTAGGAGACAATCCAACAATCAGAATAGCAACTGCAGCAGGAATTATCGAAGTGGAAGAGAAAATGACAAATATACCCCTCTCACAAAGACTCCAAGGGAAATATTCATAACAGAAGGGGCAAACTTCCCAAAACCTCCACCAATGCGTACTGCAGAGGACAAGCGCATAGGGAATGGATACTACGAATACCATGGCCAAAAAGGCCATACAACCAACGAGTGTGTCCAGCTGCGACAACTGATTGAAAAATTAGTAAGAGAGGGCAGAATGGACCACCTCATAAAAAACATCAAAGAAGGGAAGGACAAGCAAAGGAATGGAGGCAAGAAAGAACCTCCCAAAGACAAAGCTAACATCATCTACATGATACAGTCATGGCAACGTAAGATAAAACAAAAAAGTCAGTCAAAAATTCTCTCCGGAAAAAGAGATATCCTTCCCTACTCTAGCTGCGGACAACACAGTAGTAGAGCCACTAACTATTGAAATACATACGGGGGGACATGATATCCACCGCATGTACATCGATGGTGGAGCATCCACAGACATCCTATACGATCATTGTTTCAAAAGGCTACAACCTGAGATACAAAGTCAATTGATACCGGCCACAACTTCGTTGACTGGATTCACAGGAGAAAAGATTTGGCGTATGGGACAATTGCGCTTGCTAGTAGTTGTAGGAAATGAACAACACTCAACAGCAACATGGATAAATTTCATGGTAATCAAGTCTCCCTCACCATACAATGGCATCATTGGGAGACCTGGAATATCATCCATGCGCGTTGTACCTTCCACAGCACATGGGATGCTTAAATTTCGAGTGGAAGGAGGAGTTGTCACCCTCTATAACACCACGGTACCACCAAAAGAATGCAACGCAGTAACCACTGAGGTGAAAAGTATTCGAGAACAGCGCACAGAAAAAACACCAAACTTAAAGGTCGCTATTCACCCCGATTACCCGGATCAACAAATTTCGATTGGAGGATCTTTATCTGACAAAGGTAAAGCAGTTGTGTGCGCACTCTTGCAAAAGAACCTAGATGTCTTCGCATGGGAACCAAAGCACATGACCGGAGTGCCACGCTCTATCACAGAACACAAGCTACAAATCCGACAAGGATATCCCCCAGTACGACAGAAAAAGCGCGGCCAGGCCCCAGTTCGTGCAAAAGCTATTCTGGAAGAAGTACACAAACTCGTAGACGCAGGCATCATGCGCGAAGTTTACAATCACGATTGGCTTTCTAATCCAGTGATGGTAAAGAAGAGTGATGGCAGTTAGAGGATGTGCGTGGACTTTACAGACCTCAACAAAGCATGCCCACAGGACTGTTATCCACTGCCGGAGATAGACTGGAAAGTAGAATCCCTATGCGGATATCCTTTCAAGTGCTTCCTAGACGCATACAAAGGATACCATCAAATCCAGATGGCAGTAGAGGACGAAGAGAAAATAGCTTTCCACACAAGTCAAGGGGTCTATTGCTATACAAAAATCCCCTTTGGTCTAAAAAACGCAGGCGCAACATACCAGCGACTGGTGGACACAGCTTTCGAAAAATAAGTGGGTCGAAACTTGGAAGCCTACGTCGACGACCTTGTCATCAAGAGCCACACAGAGGATGAATTGGTGTGCGACATCGAGGAAACATTCAGAACATTGGGAAAAATAAACATGAAGTTAAACCCCAAGAAGTACACCTTTGGCGCAACAGAAGGCATGTTCCTCGGATACTTAATAGAACCCGATGGAATCAAACCTTGCCCAGAAAAAACAAAAGTTGTTATCAATCTTCCCTCACTGCGCACACTCAACGAAGTCCAGTCATTAAACGGAAAGCTAACTGGGCTAAACCGTTTCTTATCTAAATCAGCAGACAAATCACTCCCTCTCTTTAAAACACTCACGAAGTGCACCAAAAAGGGAGACTTTCGTTGGACTGAAGAAGCAGAAGAAGCTTTCCAGCAGCTAAAACAACATCTGGCATCACTCCCCAAACTTGTCGCACCAAGACCAGGGGAAGAGTTGATCATGTACTTATCTGCCACCCACGGAGCAGTTAGCGCAGTACTATTGACAGATAGAAACTCCGACCAGACACCTATATATTTTGTAAGCAAAGCATTGAAGAAAACAGAGACTAACTACAGCGCCATGGAAAAGCTGGTCTTGGCTCTAG
The DNA here is from genome assembly GCA_030686995.1 of Artemisia argyi. NCBI lineage: Eukaryota > Viridiplantae > Streptophyta > Magnoliopsida > Asterales > Asteraceae > Artemisia > Artemisia argyi. The sequence continues at coordinate 90,395,028 of CM060708.1, read as the reverse complement.
TATTTGCAGCTAAAAGACTGCGCAGATACTTTCAGGCACACCCAACAGCAGTAATCACAGACCAGCCAATCTGTGGAAAACTAGAAGGGGGTTGAATAGTTTTACGTCCTTTTTTTTATTTATTTCCAAAATATTTTGTAGCTTACAAAAACTTTCGATTCGATCTCAAGTGAGTTCAAGTAACAACCAATATAAGCAAGTCTTATCTAATAATGAAAGTATTGAAATAGAATGAAGAAAGGATAGAGTTAGAAAGATCAAACCACAACACGCGAATTTATAGTGGTTCGGCTACAAGGACACCTTCCTTGCCCTACTCCACTCCTTGAGTACCACACTCGAGAGTTTTCTTCACTATGTCAACAAACTCCTTATGGTGGAGAAACCTTACACACCTTGGCTTACACGAATTAACGACACTAAGCTAAATGTCGAGTTCTAATCGTAGCTAGAACTAATCTCACAACTTCTTCAAGACTTCACACCTTCTTCACACCTTCACAACTTCTTCAAGAAAGCTTCCCACCTTTTCTTCTTGACAACTTCACACCTTCTTCTATGCACAACTAAATCACAATTACTACACTACTTTACAACACACCTAGTTTCTACAATCAACAAGTTCTCACAACACTTTTACAAGTATCTAGCACTACTACAATGTGAAAATAGCTAATCACAACACTACTACAATTAAAAGGATGTACAGGAGTGTCACAACTCATCATTTCAGGTCATTTCAGGTCATTTCGGGAACTTTGGAAAAACACTATTCATAAATCACTATTCATCAAAACACTATTCATCGTTTTACTATTCATCATTTTCGAGGTCATTTTGATTTTCTGAGAAACTTTTGGGAAATTTACTATTCACTAAACACTATTCATTCCGGAAAAGTTTTCATCATTCACTTGCATTACTCATTTCATCGTAAATTTAGTTTACGGGTATTCAAATTCGCGTAACCGGATTGGTTTAGGTGCGAATTCATTTCATTAGTGCTAAGGACACTGCATACGGACTGGGGATAGTCTGCATATCATCATAACAGCATTTTCATATTATACCACTCTCAGGATTTTCAAATTGCTATATTCAGTACATTTAACGTTTTTACGTATAAGTATTTATAGTAAACGTTAATACCCGGTTTATACACGACGAATATATCTAAATATTCCCACGATGGTCCCGACATATTTTTATATCTATTTTAACATCATAAAACTTATAACATTCAGTTACCCAGTATTTTGGAAATTTATTTTATTAATAACGTACGCGTACGAATATAACGACGGTTTTCGTGAAAACTAAACAATAATCACCCGATCACTCAGTAAATGTACCCAACATACTTTTAACATATTTTCAACATTATTATGACTTTATTTCATCCCGGTTAACTTCGTGAACATTTATTTCTATTAAAACCGTTACCCGATTTTAACGAATAACACGGAATAACACTTAACGCTACACTAACTTTCCTAATTAAATCAAAAACTAAGTTTTCTCCTTTGAACCCTTTGAAAAATCAGCCATGAACCCCCCTTTTAACCCCTAGCATTAAATCTTAAGTATAATACTAATAAACCACTTATAACTTTACTAAATCAAAAACCTAAATCATAATCCATGCTTTTTAGAAAAGCTTCTCATCTTCATTTTTCTCTCCTTGTTCTTCCTCAAACCCACGACCAAAACCAAACCACACCTTGATCCATTATTTTTGATAAGTTAAAACACTAAACTTGTTCCTTTTACATGCCTAAACAAGAATCAAGCAACAAAAACACAAGAACATCAAGCATAATCATCATATAATCACCTCATTTTGTCAAGTAAGTTATCATTTTTATTTTTACATGAAACATCTTATATTTACTTGTATTACATGATTTCCATGCTAAAAACCATGTACAATGAGCTATACTACCCTTTATTTTGTCAAAAATGAAACATACAAACCCTAACTTTTTAGTTATGAATCCCCTTGCTCTAATAACTTGGTTAGGAGTCCATGGCACCCTAAGAAGGTGTATGGTAGGATTAGATTAGCCATGTGGTGATTACAAGAGGTTTGGTGATGGTAGAAATTGATTTTTAACCTTGGAAACATGATTTGGAACCTATTTTAGACATGCTGTCCCGTTTTGTAAAAATCTGGAAAATCAGTAAACACCAAGGAAACTTTGGCAAAATTTTTAGAAAATACTTTCAAAAACGAATCCGTAGGCGAAAGAACGGATTAAAAAGAGCTTATAACGAAGAAGTTATGATTTTTGCAAGATTGTTGACGAAAAGTATTTTCTGGAAATTAGTTGCTGTTGGACGTTTTTCGTCGGTCAAAAAGAGGCTTTAGACTTAACCCGGAGGAGCCGAGCTTTCCAAAATATATTACTACATACTAAGACGTAACCGTGGACATAAAGAACAAGTAAAACGGACAAGAAACGACAAAGATATTCACGTTTGAATATCGGCTAAAACCCTTTTATAGTTGACAGCTTTTATATAAATTTGGCGCAAAAACTACGAAGTGCATTTTTAAGCTAATCATGATATCAAGTACCGAGCTTTATAACTAATGTAGTATTAGTTATTACGAGTATGTTTTCATCATTTCAAGGATTACAACCCGAGTATTTCAACGCTAACATGGAAACTTACGTTATATATATATATATATATAAGTATATATATATTATAACTAGCTTATTATATTTTCTAATAGCAATATTTTTCCAAATTCTTGGATTATATATTTTTGACAACACAAGTGTTTTACCAAAGACTAGAGTGGTATAGAAACATGAGCATGGACATTCATAAACATCATTTGGTGATCTTAACGAGATCATGCATCATTCATTATAGGTCGCGGCAGTTAACCGATCATTGTTGTTCACTTCATTTCATTTCAAGTATCATCACTTAAGGTGAGTCATAGCCCCTACTCTTTTAATTGTTTTATCAACTCTTTGGGGGAGATACATGCTACTACTTGCCTACTTGTACAGATTTACATAACATTTATACTTGGGAAACATTATACTTGATAACATTATACTTGATGTCATACATACGTGATTATGTTATACTTAACTGTGTTATACTAAACTGTGATGGATACATACATACATACTTCCAATGGCCCCAGATTAAGTTGCTGGGCACAACCATGGAGACTTATATACTTCTTATGGCCCCAGATTAAGTTGCTGGGCACAACCATGGAGGTATACATACTTAGGTGAGGTCTTCGGAGATGAAGTGTAGACTCACTACTAATTGCTAAACTGTTGTTATGAACTTATACATATCTAACTCATACTATACATTGTAGCAGTGGGTTGTGAACACACAGGTTACAAGTCTCTTATGACGGGACTTGCAACTGAGTGGATTTACGATGCCTTTGCTGTGTGAACATTCTTTATAAGCTTTTTCATCTGCATTAAGACAAACTCTATGAACTCACCAACCTTTGTGTTGACACTTTAAGCATGTTTATCTCAGGTTAGAAAGGCGATAGCAGGTTTGTGGAGCTGAGAGTCTTAGGGCATGCTTTTGGAGACTTTCACTTTTATCGTTTACCATTCGATACACTTTAAAAACTTATGTATCATTCTACTTTGGGATCTTTGTTTTGTAAACTATGACTTTTATCTATTCGAATGGTAACTTTTCAAAAACGTCTCATTTAGAGTTCGTTTTCTATATCTTGTACTTTGTGCCCTGAAGTAGCATCCCAATGACACAGTCTTCCGCTGCGGTATTTTGGGGGTGTTACAGATTGGTACCAGAGCCTTGGTTATAGAGAACTAGGTTGTTTTAGAGTCTAGACTATAACTACATACATGTAGACTCTCCTCCCTATCGCCTTGCACTTTACATACACATACGCTTGCTGGTAATTTATTTTTAGACCTACGCTATTAGATACTTTGTAGAAACCATTAGAAACTAGACTTCCTGGTGACTTTAACACTTAAGGGAGAATCCTTTGTTCCTTTGTACTAAGCGTGACGTTCCCTAGATGCCCATTTAAGCAACGTCTACCACTGAGATATGTGTGCGTGGTGATATGTACACTTGTGAAAGGAAACATTTATAATTGTGGTGGCCAACATAATTATAAGTGCTTCACGACACACGTGGACATATGACTATGCAGATGTAGATCGGTGTTGGCACAACTTAGGAAACAACTGGCAACACGGTATTATATATGAGGATGTGAAGTATAGACTTTGGTTAATCAACGGTTTTCCCTCATCTCTGACGTTCACTAAATGTCCTTCCTCTCAGGAAATCATGGCACCAAAGAGAGTGACTCGTAGCTCTGTTCGAGGAGGCGCAACACCAAGGGGTGGAAGGACTGGTGGACGTGGAGGTAGAGGAGGTAGAGGAGCTGCTCATGACACTAGTAACCCAAGTAACGATGGTGGAAGAACTGGTGGACGTGGAGGTAGAGGAGGTGGTCACGGCGTTGAAAACAATGATAACAACGACGGTGGAAATACTGATTTTGAAGCCATCATCGCTCGACAACTTGAAAACTTTCTCCCCACTATTGTCACTCAAGTTGGCGATCATATGAATAATTTGGCAAACCACGAAAGCGGAATTAACAACACCAATGGTATAGGCCAGAATGGTAATGGCAACAACATCACTAGGACTGGATGCACGTATAAGGAATTTACGTCATGTAAGCCAATTGATTTCGATGGTGTAGGAGGCGCGTTGGTGTATACTCGATGGGTTGAAAAGATGGAGTCGGTGATCGACATTAGTAACTGTGCAGCACATCAAATGGTGAAGTATTCCATGTGTTTACTATCAGGAAAGGCACTGACATGGTGGAATACGCAGATTCAAGCTAGGGGTAGAGCGGCAGCTGTAGGTATGACATGGGATGATTTTAAGGCATTACTGAAGGAGGAATACTGCCCGGACAACGAGATGCAAAAGCTGGAGGATGAACTCTATCATCTCTCTATGATAGGGGCTGGACATGCAGCCTATACGGATCGATTCCATGAATTAGCCAGACTAGTTCCACACCTAGTTACCCCTGAGTCCAAGAGGATCGAGAGGTACATATATGGCCTTGTCCCAGAAATTCGTGGGATTGTAAAAACAACTGAGCCTTCTACAATTCAGAGTGCAATATTGAGAGCAGGGACTCTGACAGATGAGATGGTTAGAAATGGAAGCTTGAGGGACAGTGATAAAAGGAAGGGAACAAGCGAGTCGAACAAGCAGACTGACAACAAAAGGGCAAGGACCTTTGCGGCGATTAATTCGGGTCAGAGAGAGTATTTAGGCCAGCATCCTAAATGTACGAAATGTAACTTTCATCACCAAAAGACTGTGCCATGCCGTATGTGTGCAAATTGTAGACAGTCTGGTCATTATGCAAACCAGTGTAGAGAACCAGGGAACCAAAGGACATGCTATGAGTGTAACAGCCCGGATCACTTTCGGAACAACTGTCCTAAGTTGAAAAGAAATCTTAACCAAGGAGGCAATCGTCCAAACTTAGCAGCAGCAATTGAAGGGCCACGAGATGAGGCCAATGAGATTCCACCCGCACTTGGCAGAGCTTACTTCCTAGGAAATCCTATCACCCAACATGTCCGCGGTAGCACATCGGGTACATTCTCTTGAACAACTATCGTATTTTAGTAGCACTTAAGTCTTAATATAGGACCTATACACAACATTGACTAATCTGAGACCTAGCAGCATTAACCTTAGTCACCCTAACATTAGTAATTTGATTAGTGTAAGCAATTCCAAAGTCGAGCTAATCTTTCAAAAGATCTTTTTCAAGGATGTTGAATCCAGACCTTGATTTTTAGCTTGGTTCTAGTGACTGTTCTTGTTTGATTGGGTTGCGAAAATCGAGCTAGAAGTTAAAGTCATCACTCAAACCGATTTAGCTTAATCTCATGACTGTTCTTGTTTGATTGGGTTGTGGGCTTAAGTGAAAATCGGTTACCTAAATGATTAACCTAAAAGAGGTCTTTTGAGGACTATGCTCGGGATTGGGAAGGTTTGCCTCATCAAGTCTGACCACGAGAACATACCTAGTTGGATAGAAACCCACATACATAAGCTTTGACACATTTAACTGATTAACATTAACTGAACTTCGGGACGAAGTTCCTATTAGAGGGGAAGACTGTCACAACTCATCATTTCAGGTCATTTCAGGTCATTTCGGGAACTTTGGAAAAACACTATTCATAAATCACTATTCATCAAAACACTATTCATCGTTTTACTATTCATCATTTTCGAGGTCATTTTGATTTTCTGAGAAACTTTTGGGAAATTTACTATTCACTAAACACTATTCATTCCGGAAAAGTTTTCATCATTCACTTGCATTACTCATTTCATCGTAAATTTAGTTTACGGGTATTCAAATTCGCGTAACCGGATTGGTTTAGGTGCGAATTCATTTCATTAGTGCTAAGGACACTGCATACGGACTGGGGATAGTCTGCATATCATCATAACAGCATTTTCATATTATACCACTCTCAGGATTTTCAAATTGCTATATTCAGTACATTTAACGTTTTTACGTATAAGTATTTATAGTAAACGTTAATACCCGGTTTATACACGACGAATATATCTAAATATTCCCACGATGGTCCCGACATATTTTTATATCTATTTTAACATCATAAAACTTATAACATTCAGTTACCCAGTATTTTGGAAATTTATTTTATTAATAACGTACGCGTACGAATATAACGACGGTTTTCGTGAAAACTAAACAATAATCACCCGATCACTCAGTAAATGTACCCAACATACTTTTAACATATTTTCAACATTATTATGACTTTATTTCATCCCGGTTAACTTCGTGAACATTTATTTCTATTAAAACCGTTACCCGATTTTAACGAATAACACGGAATAACACTTAACGCTACACTAACTTTCCTAATTAAATCAAAAACTAAGTTTTCTCCTTTGAACCCTTTGAAAAATCAGCCATGAACCCCCCTTTTAACCCCTAGCATTAAATCTTAAGTATAATACTAATAAACCACTTATAACTTTACTAAATCAAAAACCTAAATCATAATCCATGCTTTTTAGAAAAGCTTCTCATCTTCATTTTTCTCTCCTTGTTCTTCCTCAAACCCACGACCAAAACCAAACCACACCTTGATCCATTATTTTTGATAAGTTAAAACACTAAACTTGTTCCTTTTACATGCCTAAACAAGAATCAAGCAACAAAAACACAAGAACATCAAGCATAATCATCATATAATCACCTCATTTTGTCAAGTAAGTTATCATTTTTATTTTTACATGAAACATCTTATATTTACTTGTATTACATGATTTCCATGCTAAAAACCATGTACAATGAGCTATACTACCCTTTATTTTGTCAAAAATGAAACATACAAACCCTAACTTTTTAGTTATGAATCCCCTTGCTCTAATAACTTGGTTAGGAGTCCATGGCACCCTAATAAGGTGTATGGTAGGATTAGATTAGCCATGTGGTGATTACAAGAGGTTTGGTGATGGTAGAAATTGATTTTTAACCTTGGAAACATGATTTGGAACCTATTTTAGACATGCTGTCCCGTTTTGTAAAAATCTGGAAAATCAGTAAACACCAAGGAAACTTTGGCAAAATTTTTAGAAAATACTTTCAAAAACGAATCCGTAGGCGAAAGAACGGATTAAAAAGAGCTTATAACGAAGAAGTTATGATTTTTGCAAGATTGTTGACGAAAAGTATTTTCTGGAAATTAGTTGCTGTTGGACGTTTTTCGTCGGTCAAAAAGAGGCTTTAGACTTAACCCGGAGGAGCCGAGCTTTCCAAAATATATTACTACATACTAAGACGTAACCGTGGACATAAAGAACAAGTAAAACGGACAAGAAACGACAAAGATATTCACGTTTGAATATCGGCTAAAACCCTTTTATAGTTGACAGCTTTTATATAAATTTGGCGCAAAAACTACGAAGTGCATTTTTAAGCTAATCATGATATCAAGTACCGAGCTTTATAACTAATGTAGTATTAGTTATTACGAGTATGTTTTCATCATTTCAAGGATTACAACCCGAGTATTTCAACGCTAACATGGAAACTTACGTTATATATATATATATATAAGTATATATATATTATAACTAGCTTATTATATTTTCTAATAGCAATATTTTTCCAAATTCTTGGATTATATATTTTTGACAACACAAGTGTTTTACCAAAGACTAGAGTGGTATAGAAACATGAGCATGGACATTCATAAACATCATTTGGTGATCTTAACGAGATCATGCATCATTCATTATAGGTCGCGGCAGTTAACCGATCATTGTTGTTCACTTCATTTCATTTCAAGTATCATCACTTAAGGTGAGTCATAGCCCCTACTCTTTTAATTGTTTTATCAACTCTTTGGGGGAGATACATGCTACTACTTGCCTACTTGTACAGATTTACATAACATTTATACTTGGGAAACATTATACTTGATAACATTATACTTGATGTCATACATACGTGATTATGTTATACTTAACTGTGTTATACTAAACTGTGATGGATACATACATACATACTTCCAATGGCCCCAGATTAAGTTGCTGGGCACAACCATGGAGACTTATATACTTCTTATGGCCCCAGATTAAGTTGCTGGGCACAACCATGGAGGTATACATACTTAGGTGAGGTCTTCGGAGATGAAGTGTAGACTCACTACTAATTGCTAAACTGTTGTTATGAACTTATACATATCTAACTCATACTATACATTGTAGCAGTGGGTTGTGAACACACAGGTTACAAGTCTCTTATGACGGGACTTGCAACTGAGTGGATTTACGATGCCTTTGCTGTGTGAACATTCTTTATAAGCTTTTTCATCTGCATTAAGACAAACTCTATGAACTCACCAACCTTTGTGTTGACACTTTAAGCATGTTTATCTCAGGTTAGAAAGGCGATAGCAGGTTTGTGGAGCTGAGAGTCTTAGGGCATGCTTTTGGAGACTTTCACTTTTATCGTTTACCATTCGATACACTTTAAAAACTTATGTATCATTCTACTTTGGGATCTTTGTTTTGTAAACTATGACTTTTATCTATTCGAATGGTAACTTTTCAAAAACGTCTCATTTAGAGTTCGTTTTCTATATCTTGTACTTTGTGCCCTGAAGTAGCATCCCAATGACACAGTCTTCCGCTGCGGTATTTTGGGGGTGTTACAAGGAGTGTTCTTCTTCTTGCACTTGAGTGGATGAAACTTTGGATCACTTGGAAACAAAGACTTGTGAATTATATGATCAAAGGATTTTTGATATAGAAATGGAGGATAGATCAGAAAGTTTTTAGTGCAAAAAGGTGAGAAAAATATGTGGAATGATCCAGTATTTAAAGGGCCAAAAAATATTGTTCTAGAGCGTGCCGGTCTCCTTAATTAGGGGGCGGTCCCCTTAATGATTAAGGGGGCCACCTAGTATAATTAAGGGGGCCGCCCTCCTGAACATTGGGAAAGTTTTTCTGGATAAAATTTGCCCTTTTTGGTTGGAAATTTGAAATCACATCTTTGTAGTTTAATACAACAATACCAAAAATGATTTACTAATATATATATAAAATGTTAATATCATTTTATAAAATGTTATGTCTTAAGACAAGGCTTCCTTTGATCATGTAATGCATAAGATGCTTAGTTTATGGATACCTTAAGTGATATTAGATGTAGAGGTAAATATTTGTTACTAAATACTTGTTTACGTCATAATCTTGACTTAATTTAGTTTACATTTTGTGATTATCAAAACATAGAATTATTGAGGAAAATTAATAACGTTTTGAAACATTATTTATATCAACAATCTCCCCCTTTTTGATGATTACAAAACTTAAACTCATTAACTCAAAAGTTAGTTTTTAAACAAGTATTTTAGTGAGTTTATATTTACTTCTCCCCCTTTTTGTAGAATCAAAACGGTTATGCCGACAATTTTCAAACGTGAAAATTTGACGGGAAGATATCTCCCCCTTGATGTGTACTCCCCCTCGTTTGGGGGCACCAAGAGGACGAGCTATGGAATGCTTGCAAGACAAAAATATTAGAAGCACAAGTATATACATGCAAATATATATAAGGTGAAAAGAATATAAATAAGCATGTTTAAAAAGAAGCATTCATATTAAAGCAAGAGTTGTGTCAAGACACAACAATACAAGTAGCATTAAGAAGGATTACAAGTAGGATAGCTATTACATAAACTAAGAACTAGAATGATATTTCATCATGCAAAGAGTACATGGGCTTCATAGAGCTTGCAAGTAAAAGGGTGGTAAAGGCTTTATTTATTAAGCATATCATATGCTTAATTTGGAGAGCATGATGGTGATGGTGGAGGAATGTGTGAGAATTGTGGTGGAGGAATAATTAGAGAGGATGGTGGTGTTGGTGGTGGTGGTGGGTTAGTGAGTAAATGTTCAATATATGAAAACATATATTGAATTTCATCTTTGAGACCAAAGATTATGGTTCGGTTGTGGATGCAACAAAGACAAGTATCACCATGTGATTCAAGTAACCTCCAAGGTACGGGATTGACAAAGAATGGTGGTGTAATTGGTGGAGATGAGATATGAGCATCAAGTGGTGTTATTGGTGAAAGTGAGATGGTAAGATGGGTGGAGATAGGTTCATGTGTAGGATGTGGTGATGATGCTTGTGGTGACAAGTGTGAATTGATGTAGTCATTGATTGATGAGGTTGAGGGTATGGAGGATGAGGAAGTTCCATGAGTGGAAGGTGTTTTGGATGGTGCATTAGGTGCACTTGGAGATGAGCATTTAGGTGGAGGTGATGGGGTTTTGTTGTCTTCATTTGTTAAGTCAATGAAGAGTTGTTTTGGAGGGATGATGACAATCTTTTGTTTCTTGGAGGCCTTGGAGTTTGAGGTGCTTGGTGGAGTCATGATGATTTAGATGAGGAATGATGAGATGAAGAATGATGATTATGGAGGGAATTTATAGTATGGAAATGGTTGATTTAGGTATGTATTTGAAATGGTTGAATGAGATTCTAAAATCAGTTGGGTTAAAATGGGAAATGGTAGCTGATTCTAGAGAAAGAGTTCACAAGATGCAAAAGAAAACAGTAAACCCAGTTCCAGATGGCCGGTCCCCTTAATTGTAGGCCAGCCCCCTTAATAATTAAGGGGACCGCCTAGGAAATTAAGGGGGCCGCCCATCTGGTGTTTTCCCAGTCAACCAGAAACCCAAAATTTAAGTGTGTGTTTCCAGCAAGCTCTATTAGAAGTATATACTCTAGGAATGATGATATACAAATATATATATATATATATATATATATATATATATATATATATATATATATATATATATATATATATATATATATATATATATATAAACAAATTATGCATGCAAACAAATATATTGTATTCCACTTTTAAAAGAAACATAGCATAGCATTAAAATATAATGAAGATAGTAGCATGATAATAGTTAAAGTCTAAGCATCATCCAAGAAATAAACAAGAGATAACATAAGTATTTTCGAATAAATCGGACAAATAACAAGCCATACAAATGTCTAATAGAGAATAATAATAATAAGTAGCAATACATCAACATCATCTACTTCTTCTTCATCCCAATCATCTTTCTAAACATCTTTCCAACGGATTTGAATCCTCCTCGAATTTCTTCATGCATTTGTTGTTATTGGTTGATAATGGACGTTTGATGAGTGAAGAGAAGTTCATCGGTACGTTCATGAGGAAGAGGAACTTGATACTTGGTATAGTCAAGATTAGGAAGATCATCAACAAAGGTCGTGGGGGATGGAGTACTAGCACGTGAGGTGTCTTCCTCCTCATCATCATCATCGTCACGATGAGATGTAGACCCACGAGGCATAGAAAACAAAGGAACACGAGATTTTCCTTTGTCACTTCGAGAACGACGAGTACGAACAAGAGTAAGTTGGTTCAAAGTAGGAAGGATTTGTACGTAGTAATCTCTTTGAAGATGTGGGTAATGTTCCATGACATAACGATAAAGTCGTGTAAGGAACATACCGTAAGGAAGATTGGCATTTGGGGTGTTTTTGGCAGACATGATTCGATGAACAAAAAGATAAGCCAAATTGTAGTTCTCTTCAGCAACTACACAATATAACATGTGGGCAATGCTTGTCGTGACATGATCACGGTGACCACCGGTACCAAACGCATTCTCGCGAATGAGTTCTTCCCACTTTTTCATATCGTGGCTTAGCTCTTTGAGGAGGATTTGATTTGCATGAATATCGACATTCTTCGACTTGATTAATCGACTAGTCGTACGACATTCTAGTTCAAGCAGTCGACGAATGTCTTCAGGACTAGGAATCTCAGAATAGTATGGGCCATCCTGAGGACGATTTCTTTCAAGAGAGGAAATATCCCATTCATTTGAGAATACGGCTTGGCCGTTGTATGGGATTCTAAGAATTTGTCCAAATTGAGCAAGAGTAAGAGTGATGAATTGATTTTGGATCATGAAGGAAATAAGGAGATGACCATAGGGATTGGTTTACACCGTCACTTGGCTATAGAAGTCGAGGATAAAATGAGGAATGATTGGTTCGTTGATTTGGTAAAGACATTCAAAATGAATATTGGAGAACATTCGTTCGGTTTGATCAGATTCATAGAAAGATGGATCGACAATTCTTCCTTCGTGAATGTTTCTATTTTCAATGGGACGATAGAAACATGCAACTGAAGGAGACATGCCGGGAGTAGAGGAAACATTTGGAATGTATTGTTTGGTTTTGGAGACATCACCAACCGTGGTCTTAGGCATTTTCACCTAAACAATATAACAACAAAAATAAAATTAAGACAAAAACAACTATCATGCATATGTTATATATATATATATGTGTGTGGAACGAAATTCTACTTCGACCAAAAAAAAGATTCTATGAAGTAGTTTCACAATGTTCCTTGTATTTTGATTTTAAACTCGTTTAGAATATATGATGTCAAAGAGTATGATATCATAATTCATTTCGAAGTAAGGCTAGATATATATTAGATTATATATCTTGCTTTTTCATAAGAGTTTGACTTAGCATAAACATGTTTAAAATGTTAAAATATGAATTTTTGTTTTCAAAATATCTTTTTCAAGATAAACCAAACGCTCCCTTAACTAGATTAATATAACCTAAAACATCAATATATATATATATATATATATATATATATATATATATATATATATATATATATATATATATATATATATATATATATATATATATATATATATATTGATTATATATCTTGATGACATCTATTGACTCTAATAGTCTTAACAAATTATATGAGCTAGTTTTAAGTTTTAAGTAACTACATATGATCAAAATTTGTTCATGAACCAAACGCCCATGTTGTCTTCATGAATCATTTTATAACAAATTGAGAAGTATGTTTTGATTATTTTCAACATTAAACTAATATAATGTAGTAAGTTTTAACTAGTTTTTAAGTGTTATATCAACAATGTGCTTTTTGAAAAATGAAATTCAACAAGGGTTTATGGGCGATTAAAGATTTTGACAAAATGATGTGTTATACTAAGTTTGAGTTGCAATACATCATTCTAATCCTATGGGGAGCATTTGGTTGTTCAATTCCTAGCTTCTATTTCACTAAAATTCGAATTAAAATAAATTTTAATAAAATACCTAATCATTGATTAGACACCAAATTGAATGAAATGTGACGAAATGTATGTTGGAAAACTTACAAAAGATGTTGTTATATGTTTGGTTAGCGTTTGCCCCTTGCGAAACAACCCCGAATTTGTGATTTGGTGGCAGAGGTGAGGAAGGGAATTATGAACAAATGGAGTGTTTGGCAAAAGATTTAAGGTGGAAAACGGATTGGAAGGTATCAGATGGCCGGCCCCCTTAAATATTAAGGGGACCGCCCCCGATAACAAGCCGGTCCCCTTAATTATTAAGGGGGCCGCCCTTTGAATTTTTGAATTATCTAGGTTTTTGTTTCTGGAACAAATATATTTATATGTATATAATTAGATTTATAATATATCAAAAATATGTAAGCGTTTATTGGCACGATGATAAAATACTTAACAATTTTTAATTACCGTTTAGATAATTAAAATGTACTTTTGACAATTTTGGATAAAATGATCAAAGTGTTAAGTTGATGAGGAGTTTGAGGTGTGTTTGGGAATATGTGAATATGTGTATATATGTATATATGTATAGATGTGAGTGAATGATGGGTTGATAGGTGAGGTTTGAGAGATGTTAACGGAGATAGAGTATAATCGGCAAAAGGAGTTTGTTTCATCCATAGTGTTCACGTGCGAAGGCGTTCTTGCAAGATAATAGTCCACTTGACTCATATCCCTTCATCATCATGAATCTTCTAAAAGTGGACATAATAGAAATTTCGTGTTGAACAGAAAAGATCAAGAGTAACACGAGGGGGAAGGAAAGAGTTCGATAACGAACAATTTCCCGGAGTTCTTGAAAGTCAACTAATGACGTATCTAGGTTATGTGCAAGCATGTATATATATATATATATATATATATATATATATATATATATATATATATATATATATATATATATATATATATATATATATATACTAGATTTCGAAGCCCGCCCATCGGCGGGCATGACTTATAATTTCACTTTTGATGGGCATGATTTATGAATATCGTTGGAATAAATAAGATATAAACGTATCAATTTTTATATTGAATTCATTAACAATGAAAATAAATGAACGCTAAGTTTTATTCGACAGTTAAAAGTTACAAAGTTGTTCTTAAGAACATAGTATGAATACATGAACGCTTAAAAATGATAACTGAATCTAATAAATATAACAATACATTTTTCTTCTGCATTCTTTTTTGGCACACTCCTATGATGTTGCAAGTCTTGCAAGTGTAGAGGGTGTTTCGGACTGTGGACCTACAACGAAAAATCATTTTTTTAGTCAATTAGATCTTATGCAACTTTTGAGTACACACGAATGCAAACCGTTGAAAACTTTCTCATCAATATGCTTCAATGACAGAACAATTAATCTAAGAAGATTATAAGAATTCGATCATAAATGAATTTGCTTTAATGCAAATGTGGAATGAGAAACTCTTGACCTGATTAGACTTAATAAGCAGTTTGAGAAAACAAAGTTTACCAAGTTCATTGCGGCCTATCGGATGCACCAATTCGACATACTTATCAATTGAGACATACTACTTTCAAATTGTTATTGTTAAAAGAACTATTATACTTAAAAGAGTCTCAAACCGTTTTCATTCTTTTCTATTGCACCTTTTTCGCTTAAGGGATTCATGTATATTCACTTTGTTCTATCAAACTTCAATTAACATGTCATAACATCTTAAAAAATGTTGAAATAAGATAGGGATATGGATAACATTGCATTAGTATTTCTATTAAAAAAATTAATTTTTGGACAATAGGTGTTTCATGTCAACCCAACATATTTTCAGTTGTACCAAAAATATACCCGTATTGACCCACTACCCAACTGGCCGCCTATTTTTGCAATTCTTAGTTATATTAGCTTGTGTCAGACTTTAGTCACTTGTGTATCTTTGTTGCACTGAAAGCAGCTTGATATTTACACAACCCCAAACACCACTTTGATTCAGCTATTTAGAAAGCCCAAAACACCCTTTAATTCGGGTATAAAAGAAGTCTCAAACACCCCATTTTTCTATTGTAAAGACAGTGCCAAACACCCCCATTAAATTTAATATTAACAGTCTCTATCACCCCTTTAACTTGGCTATTAGAACAGTCCTAAACATCACATTATTCAGTAGTAAAAATAGTCCCAAACACTCCTTTAATTCAGCTATTTAACACAGTCCCAAACACCCATTTGATTCAACTAATTAGAAAATCCAAAACACCCTTTTAATTTACGTATAAAACAGTCCCAACAACGCTTTAATTCGGCTATAAAATAGTCATATGTATGAGACATGATCAGTCATAATAAATACACAGTTAGTAATTATTAAGTTATTGTGTTTGTGTTTTGCAAGGCATTTTTTTTAAGCAAACCTTTCTATCAAGAAGAATGCATCGAAAGTTAACACATGGTACCCCGTGAAGCTTCAATATTTCTCAAAGAGCCTCCGGTGTGATTTTTCAAATGGGTATACCCATTTCCAAAATCTTATCAGACCTGGTGGCAATGTCCCTAATTTCCATAGTTACCTCTCGTGATTCTGCACCCAAATAATACCATACCAGTTTCACCTACAAAAAGGATAATGATCAATATGGAAATTAGGTGACCATAAGATTAAGTATCGATCTTATTACTGTAATAAGCATACCTGAGTGTCATTAGCTTCTGAGCCACTATTTGTGAAAAAAATACTTTTTTCATTTTACTTGCTGTAAACATGTCAAGAAGTTCTTTTTCAAGATCCTGCATAACAATTAAGAAAAGAGGGTACCTTTAATAGTTGTATCGCATCAATTTATTTGAATAAATTAATTTTCCACAAGCGATATATCATACCAGAGAGGGTTTTGTGGTACGATTCCAAAAGGAATGGTAAAAGGGTAAAGTTTTAAGCTGTTTAGTTGCAGTGTCAATGATACTGAACTCGAATCATTGAGCCTTGGAATAACATCAATGTCATCTCCATACTTTGCTAACCCTTACACAGCAAGAGCTTCTATTCTTATAATGTTTGATGCCATGGTGCCACTCTCATTCAGTAAATCTACAAAAAAGGAAAAAAAAGTTTCGTTTTAATAAAACTAATAAAAAGGAGAATTTGGAAAAAGAACACAACAGACTATGGTCTGAACATTTTTAATACAATCAATGCACGTACTCCAGGTTGATATGTTTCAATAACCTTCGCAATGATTGATAATGTTCAATCAGTTAATACCAAGCTTTATATAAACATCTGTCATCTAACGTTCCGTTTTGTTCTCCAATTTCCCTACAACAACAATGAGATACATGAGCATCTTTCTCATCATCAAAATACTTGATAGATTAGGCATGAAAAACTTGTGCCGTTTTATAAAAAAGACGAAAGGATACACAAGTTAGCTAATTTCCAATACGCCGGCCACCACCAGATATGCCACAATCAGAAAAGCAATAAAGATGATAAGCATTGAAACTTCAATTTTAAGCACAATATAAACTTGTATAACTATTAAACTTGTTACCTTCCGAATTTCATGGTTTCTGTATAGAAGTATGCTAGTCATCGAATCTTAAAGGAAATAGCACTCACCACGTTTTAAGCTAGCAAGTGCTTCAGTTCCAGAATAATGACTGACCCGTCAACACTTTGGCTACCTTTCTAAGCTGATTTGTATAGTAATTAAGATGCTGAAAACTATATTGTTAAAACAATAATAAAGTTATTTTAATAAGAAAACAGATACATGAGGTTTCAAAGCATTTGAAAAATTTGTGTAACTTTGGAACTGGGTTGATCCGTTTTTGACCAGTGTGACCCATTTGGACTTTTTACATTACTGCTACATTTTCAAATTGACAAAAGGTTATTTATAAACAAAGGTTCATCATTCTTTTTAACTGTTAAACATAAATTGCAGCGCAACAAAGATAAACTCATAAAAGTATAAAAGCTTTAACACAATACCGGCAAGGAAAAACATAGTATCATCGTCAAAGCCTTGCATACTTGAATAGCCATATTCCCATGTGATAAACATTCATACTTCAATCAAAATCGTCCACAAAGAATCAAGACTTTGTCATAGCAGAGGGTAAAAAAAAGAGTTTGTTCACTATTGAAATGTTCATTCCTTATCTAAAATTCAGTTCAATATTACAAACTTGTATTGTTTCATTACTCCATCAGTTTTCAAAGTTAAATAGGGGCTCTTTCAGCTACTCCATAGGATGACTATATCTCTATTTCTTTTCCTAACGTTCCGGGGGGTTTTGAAGTCTCTAATTTCCATATTGACTATAATTGGGTTGTCCCATAGAATCCTCTCCATCACTACGAATCTTTATAATTTACATCACAGGTAACAGAGTGGCACATACCTTTTGAAAAGCTCAAAGGGTCACTTTCTCACCTTATGAGCTCATTATCTGAAATATAATGAGGCTTACTATCTGAAATTGATACACTAATGATAAACTGATATTAGAAAACTAAGGGGTGTTTCGGTGTGTGTGAGATAACTATTTGATTAATCCTGGTTAAGCAATACTAATTGTTATTATTGTTGTGATAAGGTGAGGATATAAGTGTCATTGTCATATTTAAGACAGTAACTGATTATAAACAATATTTCCTTTTGTCTAAAGTTCTATCGATCACCTACCGTGATGCTACAGCAGGGTCGAATGTTGTACTAAGTTGGATGGCGGTGAATCGTGATGCTTCAAAGGTACTTATATCAAAAAATCGTTAAATATTTAGGACGTATTATTGTTATTTTATATGTCGTAACCAAATTTAATTACATACAGAATAAAAAAAATAGCTATTCTTGATCACTTATTCGCGAATTTAATTCACATATACGTATAAATTTCAGCAGCCACATATACGTACAAACTTATATTAGATACTAACCTTGCTGACTTTGAAACTTGTTGTTGACGTTGCAACCTTTGTCGCTCCACTGCAGCTTTGATATTTCAAAGATGATCTTCAAGTTTCAGCAAGTACACGTACTTTTCATTTGACTTCCACAGTTTGTATTTCATCCTTAAACTCGATGTTCCATAAAATGCTTTCTTTACCCTAAAGTGTACGGTTACCGATGGTCACACCAAAATTTGACCCGCGAGGGTAACCACCCACAAATGCTTCTGGACAGAAAATTGGGATCCAAATGAGGCTGCTTCAGCCAACAACCTCTCAGCCTAATATGAATATATAGATTTAAAGCAAGTTAGTACCACTAAGCTCCGCCCCTGTCACCAAGCAGTGTAATTTTTCGCGATTTCATGTGTAAATTTTTTTTTTGTTTCACCTCGACCCTCCCATCTAATGTATTTTCTAGCTCCACCACTACTTGGTGAGCACCCTCCTCCTTAGTTCCAGCATCCAGATCACGTGCTTCACTGTGTCCTTTCCTTTTTCTTATATTTTTTTCTGGCAAATAAAGTTTTGGTTAAGCAAATAAAGTTTATTCATATAAAAACTGATAACTAACAAATGTTGGAGGGAGGCCGGTCATTTCCATTTCCATTTCTATTGTTTCATGTGTCACGTAACCGTCAGTGCGTTCTTTCAGTAGCAGCTATAATGACAACATACTGCAAAAATTGAATATAATCTAAATCATTGCCTATATATTATGTGTATATGTTGTGTTTTAAAGCTTTTTCTTAGTACTAACAACTACCTTACTTACATACACACGCACTATCTGAGAACCCAAGCGTTGCGCAATCAGGTGAAGAAAGGCATGCGGTCACATTTTGTGTGCTAACAACTTTAGTGTGCTGCTTGACAACATTCTCCTAGGTCGTTATCTCTGCATGGGTTTCAAATGGCTGCTGATTCAAATCCCTTTCCAACCATTTTTTAGTGATTGGTAGCTAAGAAAATACATTACATAGTTTAGTGAAGAAAATTCATGTTCTTAAGAAGTTCCACTCCTACAGATTCGTCTTATCCTTACAAACATTTACATATAATATATTAGCTAATCTTCTACTCTATTAAAAAATCTTTAGGATATATGTATGGTGGAGTGCGGTCGTACTACTAACGTGGTGTCTTTCGTTTATAGAAGTTGGCGGTCTTTTGTAGGCGGTCGTACTACTAACACGGTCGTACATATATCCTACCAGGATGTCAGTGGAAACTAACAACAAAACCTTACTCCTTGGTTTAAGAATCCTGTTTTTTAATGGTAAAAATATATGGCCACACGTAATACCAGGAACCTGGCAAAAATTACCTGAATCATAGGCGAGGCCTTTCGTAAAATCAAGCACTTTTGGTCCACACTGTCCGCCTACGATAATAAGTAAAAAATCTTTAGTATATATGTATGGAACCAAAGCATAAGTGATTAAACTTTCAAGTGGTTATCATATACTTTTAAAAAAGAAAAAAAAAAACAACAGTAAAAAGATAATCAAATCGATATAGATCAGATTATATAGATCAGATTCGTTTAAGTTAGTCTCAGTTCTGTTCCGGTACAGCTTAGTTATTAGCTCAGTATCATTAAAGCTCAGTTATCAGTTCAGTCCCAGTACAACTTAGTTGCCAGCAAAGGATCAGTATAGATTAGTTTTCAGTTCAGTTTCAGTACAACTTAGTTGTCATTTTAGTATTAGTATTGCTTAGTATGTGATCAAATTCAGTGTAGCCCAGTTAATAATATAGTTTTAATATAATTCAGTTATAAGTTTAGTTTCAGTATAGTCCATATATCAATTCAGTTAGAATAGCTCAATGATCAGCTCAGATATAATACAGATCTATATCAGTTTCAAATACTGTCTTAGATTCAGTTTTAGTCATTAATATGTAATACAAAAACACGTTGTTAAAGGTTAATATAACTGGAACTACCCTTTGTTTGCAATTTCGCCAAATATACAATACTTGATATTAGAAAAGGAATGCTTACTTATTGCAGCATGGAACCGCCCGGGATAGAATGAAGGGCGTATCTGTAAAGAAAGGTGTTTCCCGCATTCTAAAATACTCATAGCCATCTGCTCATTCCCAATTATCTCTAGGATAAACAACAAATGTTTTAAGGTTTTGATTTTTATATTTTTATTGGACGCATGTACAATAATGAATCACAAAGCTTACCTGGTGTATGCTATTTGGAGTGAGTATAAATTCTTCAAAGCTTACCAATTATGATAGGAAGGTACTATTTGGAGTGAGTATAAATTCTTCAAAAACTTTTGATTGCTTGATGTCAGCTCAAAATTCTCTTCCAGAAGATGATATCGATGTTTAGTACCTTCACTCGCATGATCAAGAGCCTGATAGAATACATAAGTTATTACTTTCAATTAATAATTGGTAATCTAAACATTGCTTGCTCCGTCACATAATGGTGGATGTTTAGAATGAAGATTATTATAAATCATGAAGGTACCTTGGTCGGTCTGCCCATTAATAACATTCTTTCTCCCTGATCATAGTAGAATTGGGCTATACGACAACTTGATTTTAAAGACTTACGAAACTGAAACACAAAATAATGGCGATAAAAAGATATCATAGTTGTTACGAACCTCATATTAATCTAATTAGTTATAATATGACAGTTTATATGATTGTCTAACTTAGTAAATAAAAACAATAAGTTGTATAAGAAATGAACCAACCTTGTTATGTGTTTTTCATTATGTGAACCTACAGCAATCAAACAAAATAGATAAAGACACCAGATGTATAGTAAACTTTTAAGGTCGTCCAACCAATAATCTCAGGGGATAAATTAAGATTGAAGAAACTATGTAAAAAGTGGCAAAGCGAATTCTGGACACCAGGTATATTGGCGTGTTGTCAATTATGTCAATTCAAATGAAATTTTTCATATTAGACTGATCTTTGCATAAAAACGCCTGAGGTACTCAGGTTGTTAAACTTTATTTTGACTGGAATATGTGAGAAAAAAGGAGACTAAAAAGCCTATAAGGTCAAACAGACCCTTCTCCAAGTACACCATCTGGCCGA
The DNA here is from genome assembly GCA_030686995.1 of Artemisia argyi. Taxonomy (NCBI): domain Eukaryota; kingdom Viridiplantae; phylum Streptophyta; class Magnoliopsida; order Asterales; family Asteraceae; genus Artemisia; species Artemisia argyi. The sequence continues at coordinate 90,373,203 of CM060708.1, read as the reverse complement.
AAGTTCCTCGTCACTTTTTTAAGCTCACTGAGGGTGAAGCTCTTAAAGTTACACGACTGCAAAATCTCACCTTCAGTACGAAGCGTTTGCTTTTAAGAACCACTTGAAACCTTGCTACTTGAATTACTATTCCCATTCCTTTCTCTAGTATTGTAGTCAAAACTTGTTGCAATTACAATTAGTTTGTATTAATTAAATAAAAATAAAAATAACAACTGCAACAAATGAACAAATTAGTACTTTCTTATCGCATAATCCTTGGGAGGACTGTGATACAAAAAGGGTGTTTGGAAGTGGCCATGGAGTGTGACGATGGGGCATGTTCCTGAAGATGGGGATGATTGGCGTAGAACGTTTGTTGTCTTCCTTCAAAAACATACAAATGAAGATGGTAAACGGATTGACCTACACAAATAGAGAGCAAGAGGAACCTTGAATTCATAGTATCTGGCATACACAACATCTATTATGATCAAGTTTCATTTTTTATAATGGGATAAATTAAAGAATGGCCCATTGAGTAGTTGAAGAGTATATGTGTGTGTGACGTTCATAAATAAAAACCTAGGTGTAATAATGCATCAAAGTTTAAGAAAAGTTTGTTGGGTTATATATTGATATGCAGTTAATAAAGTTACTAACCTGTTACCTAAAGATGCATGTAAGTTGGTACTTATTTGTTCCTCCTCCTTGGATGTCAGCAAATAATCTTCTCTCCATGGTTATTCTTATTATACATTAATGCATAAGATGACCTATTGTAGCATATTAACATGTATTACAAATATTATAAAATCATAGTATTTTCCTATTAAGATTTACCTGATAAGAATTACAATGTAGGCATTTATCCTGTCATGACTCTTATTGAAAAAGCCATACAATGGCCACACGAAGGGCAAGCTTTCACACTGATAAAGAAGGACGTCGTTAGAGAAAACCAATACTACATAACAGAGCATAGTTAGAGGAGTCATACCACTTGTACACCAAAACACGAACCAAACTATGCTTCATTGTGTTCAAGCCTGTCACCATGTCTTTGCAAAGTCCTGGCGATCTATTGCTCATATATAACAAAGTAGTAAAGGATTGTAAGAGAATTATTGGGTTAAAATAAAGTATAGAACTTAATCTTTACCGTAAAAGAAAAAAATGCCCAAATAAACCAATGTACAAAATATTCTTGTAGTAATGATTGAAGTCTCAAGGGACTCCCTTCATGTGAACATATTCAAGGTCATCCAGTTCATCTTGGGTTAAATCACTGTCAACCCATGAAGACCACTCCACATCATCATCATAATCATCGTCGTCGTCATGGTAAAATGGCTGTTTATTTCTTAGCATGTTCACCTGGTCAACTAATGATTGTAGCATCTGGTGGTTCAATGACTCATAGTCTCTGCATAAATATAAAAACACAAAACAATAAGTGATCATGTGGATATTTTAAAATTACTTGTAAGGTATAATCTATAAAAATTTTACTTGCATGTATTTGTAAATGGCATACCTAAGTTGACATGATGCGAGGCTAATGAACAATAATCTAATATTGTCGATGATCCATGGTTGTTGTTCAATGTCATAGCCATATCGAAGCACCACAAATTCAATCAAGAATGTAATACCTAACTCTGTGTGAAAAATAAAAACAAAAGATTACTCAACACGTAAGAAAAGAAACAAAGTTTTTATGATTGAAAATAATAGCGTGATAAGGATCTAATTGAGAAAAAATATATTATTTAGAGCTTATTAATATTGCAGCAAACGCACTACCAATACGACCCACGAATATGATTAAAGTGATCACAGGGCTTAACTCTCGTGTGAAGGTTAAGGCTAAATTAGTTAAACCAAACACCCACTTAATTCTACATACATATACGTGCAAATTTCAGCAGCCACATATAAGTACAAACTTATATCAGATACTAACCTTGCTGACTTTGAATCTTGTTGTTGACATTGCAACCTTTGCCGCTCTACTGCAGCATTTATGTGGATGACGCCATTGCAGAAGAAATCTGGAACCTGAAAAAGTGGTGTCTTGCTATCAATTCAAAACATAAGTTATAGTTCGAGAAGTAAGAAACTGAGAAACAAAAGACGCACTAAAAGTTCAAAATTACTTTTCTTTGCCCTCTCTTTTTTTCCTCTCTATTAGAGAAGGAGTCCGGGATCATCTATATCTCTTTTCAGTTGTCCAGGAAAACAAAGGGAAAACGATATTTAAGACCGTATAAATTATTTAAACGAAAAAATATGAATTGTATTGCTACAATAGTAGCAGTAGGTATAAAGTATTGTATTGCTACAATATTCGCTGTCAGTAGAATCATTACGCATATTCAGTGTAAAATATCATTCTCTTGTTGAAACTTGAAATTACCTATAACATGGTTTACTGCACGATATGGTATACAAATTGAGCAAGTCATGAATGAGCAGAATATCCAAGCACAAGATTAGCCAGTCTAACGCACCAGCCGCATGTAACTTTGGGCTGGAATAGTTGTCAAGAATCTTCAAACAGATGTCTTCAAATCGGTCTTTCTGTTCAAAGCTTCTAATTGTTGTTGATCCAGACATTGTTTCAGAAAAGTGTTGTATGACCGGGGCTTTGCAACTCCAGCAAGTCGTATCAGTTCTCGTTATGAAGGATTGCTAAAAATACAATAAATCATGTAATACGTACCTAATAATATCTATATTATTTACCATATAAGTCCAGCAGAGCTTATAATCGGATGCATTCTGTATTTTCATACTAATATGATAAATGGTAAAATAAATTTAATTTTAAAGAAAGCATTTACCTTGTTTTGAACTGTCGTCAGGAGTTGCTTCTCGTGTCCAATGAGATAACATTACGAAGACCAGTGAGTTGCAGCGGGATAAAAGATTCACATTTGAACCTTTTTATTTGCCTGCATATTCCTAACCTCAGATAATAGGCCTTGAAGAATTGTTGATTTTCTTCTTCAAGACGCTCCCAAACTGAGAACTCAAAATCGTATATAGAAAGATACTGATCACAATAGAAAATATGAAAATAAGATTTATTTATTTTTCGCTTCAGTGGTTGCCCCGGTACAGCCAAACCATCAAATCAACACATAAATCAAATAAAAAATAGGATGAAATGAAAAAGCTGAAATCTTTGGACCATATGGGGGTGTTTAGTATTGCTTACCATACTTATTTGCCCATTTAGAACTGATTTGGAATAACTTAAAGCAGTGATTAATCGAAACAATGTATTTTCTTTCACAACTCAGAGGTTATCTTTTTTCATTTTTTCAAATCTGGGATGAACAAAACTTGTACATATATCATTGGCCTATAAAGTAGTTTTATTAGTTAGGACCTTAATTAACAAAGTTAAATAGATGAGTAGCCTTCTTACTGTATAAGATTGACCCATGCTTGAGTGAACTTCATAACATATTACATGGATGGTCATGGCAAAAAAATTATATTGAGAGGTGAACTTCATAGCATGTATAGTAGTAGCAGCTTCCTCAAAAGCTGGTATCACCTAATAATATAACCATGATCCATTAGGAGCATCGCACCATGATTTTTCATTTTACCAAATCATAGGAGAAAAGGTTATATATCTCATGGGAAGCTAGTCGGAATATGTAGTAAGATTAGTCGTCTCCCTACACAATTGTAATATAGTGAATGCAGGTCTTCAATTGGGAATAACACTGATAAATTTGCACATGATATGTATGATATACCTTAAATGAACCACCCTTGATCTTGTTTATAGCTTCAAATTTGGCCATAATATCCAATTGTGTAACCATCCCAATCAACCTATAAATATATTCAGTACATTGAACTTCCATCACAGTCATCCCAATCAACCTATAAATATATTCAGTAAATATATTCGATTAATCATGAAACCTTTTATCGTGTATTGTTTTGGATGGGCTTAGGGTTCTTTTTAGTCAGATTACAATTGCATGATTTATAGATTAGAAGTTGCAAAGTATATACCTGGTGAATAATCAAATCATGGCCCTGCAAAAAATAATCAAATGAAGGAGACTAATGTCGTGGCTTTTAGGAGGATTTCTGTGATTTAGCGAAACCCTAAAATCGTGATGTAGTTTTCTTCTTGAGAAAGTTCTCATGATTAGGGTTTTTCTGTGAAAAAAATAAAAATATACGTACTTTTTTTTTTTGATAATATGTTTTGTATGGGATTATTATTGTAGAAGATTCTTTAATTACATACCTATATAGATTATAAATTGCAAAATAAATTTCAAGTAATGTGTTGGTGTGGTGGTTAAGATGTATGGCAAACACACGAACAACCCATGTTCGAATCTTATAGCATGGTTTTTTTGTAAAAAATAAATCCGAAATTTGTGAAAAAAAAAGTCTCATAAATTAAATAAATTGTATCAAAAATTCAGATTTGTTTCATGATGACATGGAAAATGCAAATAAAATAAATTAAAAAATTGCTTACATGGCGACAATGTGATGACATGGCTGATGACATGGCTGATAATGAATTACTGAGCAATGAGGTGGCATTTACGTGGCATTATCTACGTGGAACGCCTCCTGTTATATATAATATAAAGATATATATATATATATATATATATATATATATATATATATATATATATATATATATATATATATATATATATATTATCAAACAAATAGAGAAAAATAGAAAGCTATATCTATACAAACAACGTAATCAAACAAAACATATTTATCTAAGCATGGCAATGAGTTGTGAAAGAATGACGTACCCGGCGGTCTTCAACGAAAATCTTCAAAATCTTTAAGATGACATATAGACTTTGAAAAAGTCTACGGTGAGAAAACTTCAAGATTGCCTCAAGGAATGTTCATCTAGCTATTCGGTCCCCATTGCCTCTTTGGTCCAAAGTTGTTTGGTCCAAACATGTTTAACATTTGACTAGGATGCATGAAAGGTGGTAGTATACCCCAAGGATTATAGCTTTGTTGATAGTTCCACATTTGATTACTATTGTTATTGTAGTTTTGTCTATTTTGATTTCTTCTTGGTTGAGGTGTTTTAGACCTAGGATGAGGGTTATTTGGTTTTCTAGGTGGTGGAGTTTTAGATCTTGTCTTAGGTTTAGAAGATCCTACTTTGGTTTTTAAAGACGGTTTATAAAAAGCTTTTACTTCTTCATTGTTGGCAAGAGGTATTTTTCTATCATTAATAAGTATATACTTAGGATTAGATTTTAGAGGTTTTTGTTCATTAAGTTCATTTTCGAATTTGACATTTTTAATCTTGCTTGTTGAAGCTTCATTTGAGTTAAATCCTAAACCGGTTTTATCTCCGGATACTCTTTGAATACTTATTATTTTACTAAGTGAGTGACTACTATTTTCAAATTTATCAAGTTTGCGAATTTCTTCCCTGAGTATTTCGTTTTCACCTTTAAGCTCTTGACATGAATTACATTCTTCAAAAATTTCTTTACCTTTTTCAAGTTGATGTATTTTAAATTTTAGTTCTAGTACTTCATTTTCCAATTGATTGTTTATGTATTTTAGTGATTTGTTTTTGGCCATTACTAGTTGTCCTAACTTGCATAGTCTATTATATTCATTATCTAAGCCTTTTTCATCTAATGATAAGTTTTCATCACTAAAATATTCGGTTTCGGAACGTACCTCATTTGATGTCTCCGCCATAAGACACTTCTCTCCCTTTGTCGTTTCTTTCTCATCTTCATCGCTATCACTCCAAGCTCCTCCAACAAATGCTCTTTGATTTTGATCTCTTGTCATCGTTGGACATTTTCCAATGAGGTGATTTGGATCACCACACTTGAAACATTTCCTTTCATTCTTGTCATCCTTACTCTTTTGAAATGCTTTCTTTTCATCATGTGGTTGTCTTACAAATCTTCCTCGCCTTTTGAAGAATTTCTTGAAATCTCTTACGGCCATGGCGTATTCTTCGTCATCACTTTCGGAAGATGAGCTATCTTCGATACTAGATTCCTTTCTAGCTTTCAAGGCGATTGACTTGCTTTGCTCTCGTTTTCCTTTGACCATTTCGAAATCTTTCTTTATAATTGCTTCGTAGACTTTTAAAATTCCAATTAATTCATCAAGTTGTAATGTTGACAAATTCTTTGATTCTTCAATAGCCGTCACTTTAGCTCGCTATTTTGGGTGAAGAGCCCTAAGAAACTTCCTGACAAAATTCTTACTAGAGAAATTCTCATCAAGTGCTTTTAAACTTGTGATGATAGTGTTAAATCTAGCAAAAGCATTATCAATTGATTCCTCTTCCGGAATCGTGAATTGCTCATATTGTTGAACAAGTAGATCTATCTTATTATCTTTGACTTGACTATTACCTTGGTGAGTTATTAATAAAGAGTTTCAAATTTCTTTTGCGGTTTCACACATAAAGATCCTTTCGTACTCTTTATGTGGTAGCGCATTATAAATAACCATTTTTGCTTCATTATTTTTAGCAAGTTTTCTTTTTAAATCATCATTTTGTTTTTCAAAAGGTACGATTTCATCTTTCATTGTTTCAAGATTATTTTGAATAGGTAAGAAATCACCATTAGTAATAATATGCCAAAGATCTAGATCTTTTGACTTCACATAAGTTTCGAATCGATTTTTCCAATATAAAAATCCATCACTTTCAAATAGTGGTGGTCTTTGCATAGATTGCCCTTCTAAATATTTTTCAGATTCCATAGATCGTTACAAGTTTTAAAATACAATATATTTTAAAGATCTTGCTAGACGTGGCTCTGATACCAATTGTGGAAAACTAGAAGGGGGTTGAATAGTTTTACGTCCTTTTTTAATTTATTTCCAAAATATTTTGTAGCTTACAAAAACTTTCGATTCGATCTCAAGTGAGTTCAAGTAACAACCAATATAAGCAAGTCTAATCTAATAATGAAAGTATTGAAATAGAATGAAGAAAGGATAGAGTTAGAAAGATCAAACCACAACACGCGAATTTATAGTGGTTCGGCTACAAGGACACCTTCCTTGCCCTACTCCACTCCCGGAGTACCACACTCGAGAGTTTTCTTCACTATGTCAACAAACTCCTTATGGTGGAGAAACCTTACACACCTTGGCTTACACGAATTAACGACACTAAGCTAAATGTCGAGTTCTAATCGTAGCTAGAACTAATCTCACAACTTCTTCAAGACTTCACACCTTCTTCACACCTTCACAACTTCTTCAAGAAAGCTTCACACCTTTTCTTCTTGACAACTTCACACATTCTTCTATGCACAACTAAATCACAACTACTACACTACTTTACAACACACCTAGTTTCTACAATCAACAAGTTCTCACAACACTTTTACAAGTATCTAGCACTACTACAATATGAAAATAGCTAATCACAACACTACTACAATTAAATGGATGTACAGGAGTGTTCTTCTTCTTGTACTTGAGTGGATGAAGCTTTGGATCACTTGGAAACAAAGACTTATGAATTATATGATCAAAGGATTTTTGATATAGAAATGGAGGATAGATCAGAAAGTTTTTAGTGCAAAAAGGTGAGAAAAATATGTGGAATGATCCAGTATTTAAAGGGCCAGAAAATACTGTTCTAGAGCGTGCTGGTCCCCTTAATTAGGGGGCGGTCCCTTTAATGATTAAGGGGGCCGCCTAGTATAATTAAGGGGGCCGCCCTCCTGAACGTTGGGAAAGTTTTTCTGGATAAAATTTGCCCTTTTTGGTTGGAAATTTGAAATCACATCTTTGTAGTTTAATACAACAATACCAAAAATGATTTACTAATATATATATAATGTTAATATCATTTTATAAAATGTTATGTCTTAAGACAAGGCTTCCTTTGATCATGTAATGCATAAGATGCTTAGTTTATGCATACCTTAAGTGATATTAGATGTAGAGGTAAATATTTGTTACTAAATACTTATTTACGTCATAATCTTGACTTAATTTAGTTTACATTTTGTGATTATCAAAACATAGAGTTATTAAGGAAAATTAATAATGTTTTGAAAGATTATTTATATCAACACAATCAAACAAGTTATCTCTAAACCTGACGCATCAGGGCGGCTACAAAAGTAGAGTATCTTGTTAAGCGAATATAACATCTCGTATAGACCACGCACTGCAATCAAGGGACATATATTAGCCGATTTCATTGTTGAAAAGCCAGATACCGATAGTCCAACCTCAACAACCAAAACAGATCTACAGGAACCCTGGATTCTGTTCACAGATGGATCCTCATGCGTGGATGGATCAGGCGCAGGCCTAATTCTTACTAATCCAGAAGGTATGGAATTCACCTATGCGCTGCACTTCGAATTCACAACTACAAACAGTGAGGCAGAATACGAAGCCCTACTCGCTGGACTGCTTATTGCAATCCAAATGGGTGTACGCAACCTGGAGGCAAACGTAGATTCTAGGCTAGTCGCTAACCATGTGCTAGGTGAATATGAAGCCAAGGATGAACACATGATCCAATACCTGGATAAGACCAAGTCCTTAATTCAGAACTTTGATAGGTTCACAATAAAACAAGTACCTAGAGGGGACACCAGGAAAGCTGATGCGCTTAGCAAGATTGCATCCACAAGCTTTGCGCACTTATCAAAACATGTATTGGTAGAAACCTTACAAAACAAGTCAATCTTGGAGATGGAAGTATCCACAGTGATAGAAGAACAAGATCCTACATGGATGACACCTATCATCGAATTCATTAGCAAAGGAGTCTTACCACAAGATCATAAGGACGCTCGAAGAGTGCGGCGCACAGCGCAGCAATTCGAACTACGGGACAACATCCTCTATCGACGTTCTTTCTTGCAACCTTGGCTCCGATGTGTTGGACCTCTTCAAGCAGACTATGTACTCCGAGAAATCCACGCTGGATCATGTAGCATGCACTCAGGGCCACGATCTGTTGTAGCGCGCGCTCTACGGTCGGGGTATTATTGGCCAACTATGCACCGCGACGCGCAAGATATGATAAAGAAATGCAGCAATTGCCAAGTACACAGGCCAATTCCGCGCCAACCACAACAAGTGCTAACACCCATTACCTCACCATGGCCATTCTACAAATGGGGCATTGACATCGCAGGACCTTTTCCAGTTGCAGCAGGAGGGCTAAAATTCCTCATCGTAGCCATAGACTACTTTACGAAGTGGATTGAGGCAAAGGCATTGGTGAGTATCACGGGCAACCAGGTCAAACGCTTTGTATGGGATAACATTGTTTGTCGCTTCGGACTACCCAGAGAGATCATATCAGACAATGGGAAGCAATTCTGCGACAACCCATTCAAAGATTGGTGCGCGCAATTGAACATCACACAACACTTCGCTTCAGTAAAACACCCACAAACCAATGGTTTAGTTGAGCGCTTGAATCGCAGTCTAGGTGAAGGAATAAAAGCGCGCCTTGACAGACACAAAGGAAAGTGGGTGGACGAGCTATCACATGTCTTATGGGCGCATCGCACCACAATCAAAACCAGTACTGGAGACACACCAATCTCCCTTGTCTACGGAAGAGAAGCCGTCATACCAGCTGAGATAGGAATGCCAACTATACGAACAGCAGAGGTCAATGTCACAACAAATGACGAGGAGTAGCGCATAGACTTGGACTTACTGGAAGAAAGACGTGAACGCGCAGCTATACGCGAAGCAAAGGCTAAGGCAAAAATGAAGAAGTATTATGATGCAAAGGTCAAACACACTTCCTTCTGGCCAGGAGACTTTGTATACCGCACCAATGACGCAAGCCACGCAGAAGACACAGGCAAGCTCAGACCCAAATGGGAAGGACCCTACGAGGTCACCGATGCGCTAGGCAATGGTGCATACAGGTTGCGCGATATGGAAGGTCATGACCTAGCACGCACCTGGAATATCTGCAATCTCAAAAGATGCTATCTTTAGGAGAGGCTACGGCCCATAAACAGACAGCATTGCACTTTAGTATGTGCCCAATAATTGTTTGTTTTTTCTTTTCTTTATTAGGAATTGTCTTTTATTTTTTCAAAAATTTGCAAGTATCAATAAAATGTTATGGTTTCTAGCTAACTTCATAATGCATTTCACTTTATTGCGTAAATTCTTATATATGTCAATATTCTTATATTCTATTCTTGCCTACATGGCGTGCATGCACTAATTAAGACCCACGAAGGCATAAAGGATGAGTAAACCTACTAATTCACTCGTTGAATAAGAGGGTTGCAAACCCATCAACATTGGATCACGCATCCTTGCTAAGCGCCTTACTTTTGAGACGTTGAGGTAAGTTTCCCTTTTGCATCCCACGAAGGATGTGCAAATATCAAGTACACTGCACAAAGCTTAGCAAATAACGAGCCAAGACTCTTGGTCACATAATAAAACTTTGCAAAATTAATGCAAGTTTATTTTCATTCTTATAATTTATCTTAAGTCACGCACTTAATTTAAACATAAAAGAGTATCTTCTTTAACCTTTTTTACATAAAAAGACAACTACCATAACATGCAAAAGACATACTTTGTTATTTATACAATAAATATACAAGTCACAAAAAGCCTATATGCTATGACGATGCTCAGGACTATCTTCTGGAGCAGCGGAGCTTCCTGCCTCTTGAAGCTTTCTCAATAGCAACGCATCCTTAGGCGATACGGTCGCTACACTAACAGGAATCCCATCAGACCTGGGAATATGTGCAGCGCCTATATCGCATAAGACGGCCTTGCCCTTAATACCCTTTTTCTGGGCCGCTCTCTCTGCGTGCCGCTCCAACACCTCCTTCAGAGGAATCTCCTTCTCAAGTGCAAACGGATTCAGCATATGGTGTGGCTGTACAAAAACAGGAACCTGCAGCTGCGACTCATCAGGCTTGAGGAAGTAGTCTGGCTGTGCTTCTGCATCCTCCAAGATATGGCGCCCCAAGGTCAACCCCTCCATAATTACCTTTATGGGGTTATCCTGGAAGCGCTCCAGCTGCGCAATATGAGGAAGCTCAAGAAGCTTCATCCCCTCCATGGCCTGCATCAGCTCGTCATAAGCACTTGCGTTATAGCCAGGCACGTCAGTCAGTGCCACGTTCAACGCCTTGGCCTCATAGAGCTCCTCCATAGCTTACGCCCTCCCACGCTCCACGGCGCACTGCACCACCTTTCCAAAGGTCTCCACCACCTCTGGAGACTCCAAGGTGCCCATAGCAGCCAAGCGCAGTCCATAACTGATCAACCACTTACATCAACAAGAACAACTTGCATTAGAAGAGACAAACCAACAAATATAATAAGGCAGCATTGCAGGAAAATATGTAAGGATGTACCTGCGCTCAGCTATGGTAGACATCAGATGAGGGTATAATTCCTCATCATAGTCTATTCTTAAGCCACACAGCTTCTCCTCCTGCACCTGAATAATCTTCTCCATGCGCACCTTGAACTCATTGATGTTCGCAAAATGCTCCTCCTTCTTCTCCTCAAGATACCTTACCGCCCAGGTAAGGTTGGCCCTAAACTGATGAAGATCCCCGCGCGCTTGCTGCAGCTCAGCCATCGCGGTCAACTTCTCGTTAGTGACCTTGTCTGCGTGCGCCTTGAAGGACCCCACCTCCGCTTGCGCTTCAGCCAGCTGCGCACGGAGAAGAGCTATCTCCTCATCTTTTTAGGCAAGAGTGCTACTCTCCCCGACGTATCTCGTCTTCAACTGAGCAACTAGCTCAGTTTGACGCTCAGCAGTAGCAGCCAACTCCACCAACAACTGCTGCGCAGATACGTCCTCACCCACCTTCACCCCTTCCTCCTTGTTTTCATTCTGAGGAGGGACCACAGTCTCCACAAAGGCCGCATCATCCTTCGCAGCATAGTCACTACAATAAATAAGCAAGACAGTTAGCACATATTACGACAAGTAATAATAAAATACAAAGCATGAGGAAGATCACTTACAGAAGCGGAGAGGCCTTTGCAGCCTCCTTATCCGCGCCAGAAGCGGATGTGTCCTCCTCAGCAGATGACTCTACATCTGCGATCAGATGGCGCCTCCTCTTGGAAGTACCGCTGACACCAGCCTCTCCTTTGCGCTTTAGATTCCGCGCTACCTCTTCAGGCTTCAGTACCTCTACGCTGTCAGAAGATTCAGCTTGCACTTCCTCCACATACGCAGACTCCACATGCGTAGACTCCACAGTCGGAGCCATGCTCTGTACTGGCGTCACAAGAAGAGGGGGCGAATCTTCATGACCAACTAGTCCCAATACAGTCAGATGACCCGCAGTCGCTTCTAAAAGCGGTTGCTCATTCTCCCTCAGAGGACGCACACCAACGGTCACCTGCTTCGGCTTCTCCAGCTTTACCACCGCAAACAAATCCATCTCTGCGCAACACAGGAACAAACAACAAAACAGAGATTAGTTATTAAAAGTGCGCATACAGAAAAACTTACATTATTGGAAGCGGACAATAAAAAGGGATGAACACCCACCCCGGCCTTCCTCATCAATGAAGGTTGGCACCTCGTCAGCACCAAGGAAATAGCTGCGACTCAACCCCACGTGCACCGAAAACTCCTCAGGATAAGGGTTAATGGGGATGCGGTTGGCATCAATAGTCTGCGCATATGCCAAGCTATATGAACCGGGTGCGGGGCGCCCATCCCTCGGCAACGTCTCTTGAGTATAAAACTCAAATGGTGATGGAAACACCACATCATCCACCCAGAAAAAATACTCCCTCCAATGCCTCAGGGAATCTACCTTCTCGGTATAGCACTGAAGGCTCCCTGCACGCTTCGCAAAGGATACCCTTCCATGCGACCACGTTGTGTGGTAAAACGCACGGAATAGGTCGACGGTTGGGTCTATCGCAAGTAAACGACACTTTACTTCAAAATTCGATATCTTTGCCGCACCTATACAGTGTAGCTGTGAGATATGAAGGCGATAGAAATTGAGCACATTGCTCAAGAATATGGATATTGGTACGCGATAATTAGCGTACTCAAAAAAGCGCGTGTATAGCCCTATCTTCCCTTCAGGGAAATCGGCAATACACGCATCACCGTCTGGAGCCTCTGGATGCACATCCAGAGGAATGAAGTAATCGGATGAGAACTGACGCACGTCATCCTCATCCATCGCAGAGCGAAACTCCTCTAATTGGGCAACCATTTTTACAGTATCTACTAGAATACGCACACGGAATTACCTAATAAAACAGTTGCTTTCTTTGAAAAACGCTTTGAAAAAATGTGCAATGGTGAATGTGTGTTTTTACTGTGTGTTTTTGGTAAAAGGAGGCGGTGACTCTTATATAGGTAATCAAAAAACCCTAGATGAAGGCCACGTAGATCCCACTCATAAAACGTGTGGCTAGAATCCGAAACGGTGCATGCACTTTTTCCCGTTTTTCGAGGAACACGTGGACACACCCCCCGTTTTCCGAGGCACTATTTTGAAATATCTTACATATTTCTTCATATTGGGCGGCAAAATTCTATATTTATCCCGCCACGCTTACCGCTGTTTTGACTAGTCTAGCATCCGCGGCTATGAGCCGGGCACACTAGACTGGGGGGACATGATGACGTATAGTCTATATTTGGGCCACGAGCCCAAATGATAAACATTACTAAGGCCCAAAACCACCAGACGTGGGCTATTATAACTTGGGCCGCATCGATAATAGGAATGGGCCCACGTAAGCCCAAGCCCAACTAAACTATATACGGTATAGATAAGGATCTTTTATCTATGGAATAGATATCCTTAACCCGGATAAGCACCACGTGTGCGAAACGTAAGGAGCATGAAACCTACAAGGATTCTGCGCCTATATAAGGAATGACATAATTCTCATTAAAGGTACGACTCACACAATCCCTAACTCTTAAACAAAACCCTAAAACCGATTACTTACTCTCACGCCGGAGTCTAATCGTGGGAGACAATCTCACGATAAGCCTAACGGTGTTGTTTACTTTCTTAGTGCGCAGGTTTCAAGCATTAAGAAGCGAATTGGTACGAGAGCAAGAGCTCAAACTAGGAACGCCCAACTTTTGTATCAACAGTAGCATTTAAAGCTATATAACATTTCTACCGCTATTAGTAGCATTTAAAATTTTCTTTAGAAGCTTAATGTTGTAACTTAACACTTGTAACGAGATTGTAGTTCTGGTTTTGGAATGAGCACCAAATATAGCAAAGCTAGACTCGTGTTTACAAACCACAAATGAAACGATAGAGATTTAAATCCCAATTTCTATTTCATTGATGTACATTAAGAACCTGGAACTTACAGATCTACTGTAATAAACTAACTTCTAATATAGAGCTAAATCATTGTTTGAGAACATTACTATCAATGGGACAAGAAAATTTGAGTTCAAGCAGATGGATATACATCTTTTGTTGATATGGTTCTCAGATGACATCGACGCTAAGGCTTCCGCTTTTCCTTCTTGATACAGTGAAATCCTATCTGAGCCATATTTGGTGACATGATAAGTAAGACCTTAAATCACCCTGCAAGACCCCTGGAGCCGGAACATTGACGTAAACACTTGAAGGTTGTCTGATAAAATTTTCAACTCATCTTACGTCATAAGATGTCTTGAATTCAATATAATTTAGATTAGTATTGAAACAAATAACAATATTTATCACAACAGCTATATATAAAAGAGTTGCCAAAATGTGCTTAGATCTAGCCCCATCCATTTTGCCACCTCTATAGCAAGTTGACACGGAGATGACCGGAGGGAGAATAAGCATGCAACAAATCATCAAAAACATTAAAGGGGGATGACGCTAATCGATATTCATGCTAAACGCCAATAAACAAATAAGTCAAGTTATGATTTATGCACAAAAAAGCAACTGAACAATCGACCAAAAGAAGAAATGCATTTCAGAGTGACATTAAGGTGCGAAGATCCGCTAAATCTATTTCCCTTTTCTCCTCCTTTCCTTTCTTATGAAACGCTTCCTTGGCTAGCTTTTGTTTCTTTTCCTGTAACAGCAATATCCTCTCATCAATGCTGTCTTTAGCAACCATTTTCACAACCTTCACATCCTCTGTTTGTCCAATTCTATGGACACGATCCATCGCCTGTTCTTCAACTGCTGGATTCCACCATGGTTCCATCAAGTACACTCTCGAGGCAGCAGTTAGGTTTATGCCCGTACCCGAAGCTTTAAGACTTGCTAGCAAAACTGTGGGCCCATCCGGTCCTGGAACTCCAAATTCTTTTATCACATTCGCCCTCCTCTTTCCAGTCATTGCCCCATCTAAACGCAAAGTCTTGAATCCTGCCTGTTTTAGTGGTTCTTCAAGTAAAAGCAATAAAGTACGAAACTGAGAGAATACAACGGATTTTATGGACGGGTTTTCGTTTCTTGATGCTTCTAGAAGTTTTAAAAGAGCAGCCACTTTAGAAGATGCTTTAGTGCAGGATGTATCAACATCAGGGCTGTACTCAGGTGGTGGTGAGAAAAGGTCAGATTCGGATAATCGACAGCGGCATAGTGGGCACGAGGCCTTGGACTGCTTTAGGGTTCGGAGTATACATGTTTCACAAAATATATGAGCGCAAGACGTAATAATCATCTTGGATGGTGGAAAGAGGCAAATTGGACAATCTATGTCACTGTCTTGTAGCTGCATAACTAGCTTGTTAAGAAGTTCCGGGTTGTTGGATGCATCTGCAAGTTCAATTTGTAATGATCATACAAGTTATACATACGGTATCAGAAAAAAATAACTTCACAGTAGTTAGATGGACACCAAGAACATTACATACAGGCACAATAAAACTAGCAGTGGAACAAAAAAATTGGTAATGAGTCAAAATGGATAACTTTTTGTTTGGTCAGTTGTGTTGACTCGGAAACAATTTCTGTCCAAGTTTTTTCAATTTTTTTAATTAAACAGCGAGCCTGTATACTTAATTACTTAGATCATTAATCCCACGTTGTTTCTTCAACATTTCAAACTTGAAGTAAATTTCACGAACTCCCATTTGATTTCACTCTCACTTTCATTCACCCACATAATTTTCTGATCATCCCATTAACAAAGTTTGTCTCTACTGTTACAAGGGTTTTGCTTTAATTCACACAACTAATCAGACTTCTGGTTGAATAACGATTTTATTACTTGCAATTATTGATTCTACTGGAAAATCCACACATACAATCACATATTATCAAACAAACTTTGATAAGAAAGAGTAAAAAGATAATGTATCCATAATAATCTCACCATAGATTAAATTAGCTTATATCGTTTTAGAAAACTGTATGAAGGTGTTGCTATGGAGTTTGATGCCTATCCCTGAAATTAGGATTAATGATTTAGTGAGCTTAAAATATGAAAATGGGCCTGCAACATCTAACTATATGTAGTCAATAGGCATGTAATGTTTCCCCATAACTTAAATTTGTCTACAAAAACTATAATGTATCCATAATAACCTCACTTTTGACAACTATAGACCTGTTTAGTTAGTTCTCGGTTCAACTAAATTTCTCTTACCCGTTTGAGCCATTGTAGATACAACATAACCCAAATAAATCTATTCGCAAGTAACTTAATCGAAATTGCAAACTTAATATTCATGAAAATTGGGACACAATATGGAGAAAGCTCTTATCTGATGTAGATAATAGATGCCCGTTTGCTCGAATTCCTTCAAGAATCTAGAATCTTTCACAATAATGTAATGTTTTCTACCAAGGTTCTCGCCTCTTTCAAATCCCTACATGTCTACTTATGGTTCTTTGCCTAAACACTAAAGTACCACTGTATCGTAAACTGCCTAGTCAATTAGCAAATTATCACAAATAAGCAGTAAAAGATCACCAAGAGACAACATGAAATGATAAACAGCATGAGATTCAAAGTTTCACGAGAAAAATATTTGCAAAATCTTATTGAAACTTTGATACACATAGCAAGTTTATGTTACCTGTGATCTTGAATTCGCATCAAGTAGAATTTAAAATAGAGAGGATAAACAAGTGAAGTACCTTCAAAATGATAGGATGGAAGGGACTCTCTAACTTCTGGAGGGCACAATTCTGTATGTGTACATATCTGGCGAAGCCGTAAAATGATGCTCAAAACAGTTGAATAATTGTGTGTAACACTCCTTCTAGCAATATATTCCTCAACATAGTTCTTGGCTTTAGTTTCCATCTCATCATACAACTTACGTTCATCATCAGAAAGCTCCACATTACATGTATGTATAGTTTTGGGAGGCAAACCAATAGAGGATGTTTCTTTAGTTCGCCTCAAAGAAATCGTTGCCATTAACGCCTAAACATTAGAATTTTTTAGAAAAAGAAAATGTATGGATAAGAGCAAAACCCGCATGATTTAGAAAACCCAGTTCGAGTAAAGGAATTCTGAACCAATTACTTATACTACCTGTATTTAAGCCATTTGGGTTATGGTTTCTCCCTAACAGGTCAGATGGGTAGTTCAAACGGGTTGAGACCTTAAAACAATTCACTATCAGCATCATAAATCATTCTAGTTTATAAAAATAGATTATAGTTACATACATTTGTAAAGTATATCATACTTAACACATCAACCAGTTATAAAACATGAACAAAACAACATTTGTGAATCAAACCAAACCAAACAAGAAACTACCCGTTTCAACTCACGGCGTTACCCAATCGACCCGCCCATTTCGCCACCAGCAAAACTAAAACATGAACTAAATTTTAAGGTAGTCATAGGTTAACTCATTTTTTACCTGGAGCCTTGAGAGTCCTTTTGCATTCCCCTGACTAATTGGTTGTTGTACCAAGCTATCCCAATAGCTTTTAGTACAAAACGGGTCAAATCTTAAAAACGCCATGAGAGAAAATAAGTCCATGGACCCATTTTGTATCGGCGTTCCTGTAACAACCCATCTCCTTTTAGCATTTATCCCAGTCACAGCACGACTTAGTTTTGACTTATGGTTCTTGATTATATGTGCCTCATCCAAAATCACTCGCCACCACTCTATTTTCTTTATAGGATCATCCGTATTATCAAGTTCACTCCCCAATGTACTATACGATGTCAAGACTATATCATAACTTTCAAGCTCAGAAACATCTTGAGTTCGTTCCCCATAGTACATATACGCCTTTATTACTCCACGTTTAGTGTGCTCGGATAATTGTGTTATCCAAGTTGAAAAAACAGAAGGTGGACAAACAACTAATGTCATCTTCGGAGCAACCTTACATTTCTTACTAACACTAGCACTTTTTATCACTTTCCCCTTTCTTTTTCTCTTACCACTTGAGATAACCAATGGCTCGGTTTCTAATTCTATTGCCTCATTCATTCCATGATTTACATCCGTACCTCTATCTAAAGCAATCAAAGAAAGCAACGTAAGAGTTTTACCCAATCCCATATCATCTGCAAAGATCCCACCACGCAAAGGCTCAGGACGTTTATCTGTGTGATAATTTGTCAACACATTGACAAATCCCTGGCCACTTGCTTCCCAAAACGGCGGCAACTCATCCGAATTCTCACGATTGAACAACCAATACAAGCCTTGTTTTTGATGAGCAAAAAGGTCGGGCAAAATCAAATCTTTTGGAGGTTCCATCACTCCATTGACTACATTCTTACTCAAATTCTCATCAACCAACTTAAAAATGGCATCTAAATCACCCTTTTTCCGTTCTTTGACAACCATAGCTTCAGAATTAGTAAACAAACCATCATTTTGACTAAACAAACACAACCCAGATCGCGAAAACGCGGATTTCACAGTTTCAAAGGACTCAAGCTTAGCAAAAACATGAACATGACAAGGGATTTTAAACTTAAACTCATTCTTACCCATATTTGGTACAATCCCTTGAATATGAACAGTATTGGAATCAATTAAAGGAGCAAGAACACTAGCTACCTTCCTTTCGATATGACCGACTTGATCGGTTTGAGTATTTACGACTTTAATGGCATTGGAGTCGAAACGATTCAAAGGCTCTCGAATAAAACCAACCATCTCACGACCACTTACACGACCGGAATAGTATTGTAATCCAACAACGTTGGCAATAAGATAACCAACCATGAATGTTTCTTCTGATTGTGTTTGGGATTGGGATGACTGAGCCTGGTCACCTTCTTCTTCTTTTTTAAAAGACATTGGTGATTGGTTTTCAAGTTTAAGGGTTGTTTGGCTTGGTTTTGTTCTTTTGTTTTTAACCGACTTTGATTTTGTATTTAAAGGCGCCCTTGTTCAAAGATGGTGTTCGGTAGAGTTATTAACCTTGCCCGTGCGCCCTGTTTATATTTTTTATAGGGCACCCCGTCTCTCTCAACCGTTACATATTTCAACTTTTAATTTTAGTCGTTTTAATTTAACTTTGAATATCAATTATAAATTTTATCTCACATAATCTTAGCCATGAGATGTGTAGAAACTGAAAAAACCGTTAAACTTCTCAAGCAATCTTCTCAACTGCTATTGATAACTTATCTCCTTTATAACTCTATCATATATATCATCTTTTCTCTCACATATTTTATTATCAAAATATATCACAAACAAAAGAAACAAACAAACGCACATTTGCTTTTCGCTCTCACAAAATTTATCTTTTTACTCTTCTTATTATCTCTTTTATCACACAGTCACACATCCCATTTCTATATCACTTTAACAACATCTACCGCGCTTACCACCGCCATTAGACGCCACCACCACTATTATCTGAACCGCCGCCGCCACAACCAGTGTAATTTAGATATGTCTATCTGACTGGTTTTAAACTTGGTGGTTTGTTGTGGTTTTGAGTTTTAGTGGTTTTGGAGGCGCTATGGTTGTTTTGGTTGATTCTTGGTGTTTTCGATGATGTTGTTTCAACGCTAAAAATGAGATTTTGCAATCGTTTTAAGCTATGGTTGGATTTTGCAATCGGTTCTATTCATGAATTTACATATGTGTTTTGTTAGTGTCGGTTTTGTTGATGTCGGGTTTATCGATACGTGTTTCTGAGGAAGATTTTCAAATATGGGGTTTATGATGAGGATGACGGGTTTCGGAAGTCGTGTTTTTGTAGTCAGGTTTCTGATAAGTGGTTGTTTCTAATGGAGGGTTTCTAATGGCGTGTATATGCTGATAGTTATTAATATAGTGTTATTAATGTGGGTTTATGATAAGGGGTCTTGATGATGGGTTTCAGGATGAGTCTTATTTTTATACAAAAGATGGTGAAATTGGTTTTAAGATCTTGGAAATAAACTTATTAGTTCAGTGCCTTGCCATGGCTTCATTTTTTCATTTATAAGAAAATTAAAAAAAAATAAAAAAAAATCATCAAGTATTTTTATGAATTATTTTATCAAGAAGGGAACGGGCATCTGATGGCGTCAGAAATCATACGTGACGCCGTCACCCCGTCTGCACAGCCTTAATAACCACATATCTATCACTTTCATCATAAACCCCGCAAACCATATCTACCCCACACTCACCCACCGAATCTTTAAGGTTCAATTCATCATCTGTTGTTGCCAATCTTCACGTGGTAAGTAATTTTTATTCGTCTTTTTTCATTCAATTGTTCGTAGGATCAATCGATTTTATAAACCCCCAATCCGAAACCTTAGAATTGATTCATGCCTAGAACTTGTAATGCCCTTTAATTAGCATTGTTTGACAATGATTAAGGCATTGGAGGGTTAATAATCAGTTGGATTTGTTAAGTCAATGGAAAAATGCGGATTCGAGCCATGATTTTTAGACCCATTGCCCATTTTGCTGTCAAAAGGGGTGTTTGGTTTATGGATTTAAAGTTTGAAAATTGATTTTTCCCTCGTAATCAAGGATTCGAATCTGTTAAACCTGATGGCGTCAGCTCGTAAAGCTTGACGGCGTCAGGGGTGTCTAATGCCCTAGCCCCCCCTCGTGTCCTTAATCTAATCCTTTCCGTTCCGTCCTATTTTGTTGCAGAAAATGAGCAAGCATCACCGACCCAACCGAGGGAGCTCTTCAAGATCCCAACGTGAAAACTATGCGGACACGGTTCAAAGTTGGAGTGTCTTTGAGGACGACGCCTCCACTTTCAAGCACAACCAATTGCTCCATCACCAAATTGACAGTAGGGTTGTGGTTGATTGGGATTTCTTGAGACATGAGGGCCTCGAACATGCCTTTCTGGAAAGCTTCCAAACTGATGACTTCACAGGTCCCTAATGGGAAAGGTTGTTTAGGATCCGAGAGCCCGTTTATGACGAATTAGTACGTGAAATCCTAGCTACTTTTCATTTTGAGATCGGGGAGGCAAGGAGTAATATTGGTGCCACCACAATCTACTTTAGGCTAGGAGGTGAGCTTAGGACTTGTTCTGTTATGGAGTTTGGATGGAGATTGGGGCTGTACAGCCAGCATGAGACTACTCAAGGAGAGTTTTATGGGTAGGATGGTTAATGGTGAGACTATTAGGAATGACATGAGGTGTGTTATGCTTTGGCCAAGTATTAGGGATGGTGTGTATACTTCGACTACTGGAGCATCCAGCATCAGGGATCCTAGAGTCAGGTTGACCCATAGGTGTATCACCTACAGCTTGTCGGGGTGTCACAGCTCTACCCACCGCATCACTAGTTCGGATCTCTTCTTCCTGTAAACCATTTACTCACCGGATGTTTACTGCAACATCCAGTTTTGGGTGGCTAGCTATTTGAAGGGCGGAGTTGGAGAGAAGCAAAGTGATAAGATTTACGGGGGGGATGTTCATTACCTGACTAGCCCGATCTTATGGAGTCCTTAGGCCTGAGATCATGGGATATTTAAGTGTTGGGAGTCCATGCAGGGTAGTCAAGGCTAGGTCTCTCAAGCAGATGGAGGTTATCATGGAGTTGGGTGATGGATCTTATCACTGGCATGCTGTGGGGGGACCAGCGGGAGTTGGTGGTAATGATGCTGACGAGGATGATGATCAGGAGCCACAACATCAGCCGTTTGGGGACTATGGCGCAGATGGTTCAGGTGATGTCTACAGGGATATGAGTCGGGGAGATTGGCAGGCCTATCAGGGGGCTTGGATGGGTCATATAGATACTTGGAGGACCCGGACTGATGAGAGGTTTGACTTGTATTTATGATCACATAGTGTGTCAGATGCAACACCTATCCATGCGTGATCATTTGGACCCACAGCTTTAGATCGACCCATTCCCTGGCCGTAAGCAGGACTACCCACCTTATGGGTACTATGGGCACCTTCCTCCTAGCTATGATTACCGTTATGGCCCCCTCCCCAATGATCTTTTCATGTTATGTTATGGTCCTTGAACAATTTGATTATGGTTGTATGTTTTTAAGACAATTTGGTTTGTAATAATCTAGCATTTCGCCTCTGTTGGCCTTTAGATGTTTGTAACTTTTTATTTAATCTTTATGCATGTAGGATTTCTATATTTCTATCATCATTATTGTTAATTTAAAGTTTCTTTATTTGTTTGTTTGTGTGTTTATTTAATTTTATTTGCTTCCGTATGTATGTTTTATTTATATTGTTTATGGTTCATGTTTCAAATTAAATTGTGAAAATATTTTATTTTGTTTTAACTCCGTCTTGTTCACATATAAAGGTATTTTGCAAAAGATAAGTGTAAGGAAAATTCAAATTTGTTTTTAAGAACAAGTTGAACATGAACGACAACAATGTTAAATTAACATACATATTAGTACTTGTTTGATTCAAATGCTTGTATCGAGTCATATTGAAGTATTTTGCAGGAATTCCAGGAATTAAGGCACAGGTTTTTCTGGGAATTTTCCGGAAGCAAAGTATAAAATTTATGTCAGACCAATCTGACGGCGTCAGGCATTTCAACCTGACGACGTCAGGTGTAAATTTTCTGAAAATTTTGCAAATTTTGTTTTTCTGCCGGAATTGTAAAGTTTGGTAAAATCTTTAACTTTTAAACTCCAGGAATCTTCAAATATTCATTCCACAAGCACTATATCTTTACCTGCTTTCTAGAATTTAAATTTATATAGAATTTACGGCCGATTTTACGCGAGGTTTTTCGTGTTTGTTTTCTCAGATTTAACAGGTTATATTGGACAAGAAGATGATTTACATTTCTGAAGAGAGGCTTTTTTATACTCATTTTCTTGGAGGAGGATCTAACCATGTTACCACATTATCCACACCGAAAGAATCGGGAGAGTAATTGTTTCATTATTTCATTTTCTTTACTTTTACATCTTTTAATTGAACATCGAGGACAATGTTCGGCTTAAGTGTAAGGGGGTAAATGAAGATACGTTAGAGATTACAATTGCGCTTGATTTTTGTTTTTTTTAATAGTAGATGTGTAATAAAATTGAGAGAAATATTTGTTAGGGCAATTTTAGCACCAAATTTAATTTTTTTTTAAAACACATAGGAGTAAAACTTTAGTCTTAATAAGCGTCTCATGGATAGGAGTTATATGACTAGCACAAAAACCCTACCACTCAAAAATTTCCACCCCAAATATGTGAGGTTCGCCCCTAGATCTTTAGGAAAAAGCATTTATCTTTAATGCTTGTGAGTGTACCGGTAGTACTTAGATTCTAAAACTTACGTTAGTGATGTATCTCGAGACCGCTAGTGAGACTACATTCGTGTAGTTAGGATTTACTACGTGATAAGAGGCATTAGGATAACCTTTGTTTTACACCCGTAATATAATTACATTGACTTCATTAGTCAAGTAATTATCCTAAACTTTTGCGATGTACTCAATTTTAGTACACGATACCCCTAGTACACCCCTCAGAGCATATCTTTTTCGTTTCTAACTTTAAGCATTTTACTTAAAGGAAGAATTTGTTTACAATCCACCCCCAAATGTACACCCAAATCGCCTTAACCTTCCTTGTATGCACTCATCTTTAGTGCATTATTGTTACATGTTTAAACCCTTAGTTAATTGTCTAATTGATTACATGGTTGCTAAGTCGAGTCATATCTTGTATATATTGTTTTGGGACGATTGGGACTCATGGGTAAAGTACTAGTATTATGAAGTAATGGGGAAGAATATCAATTATTACCCCCATATGTGCGTAAATGTTTTAAAGTACTCTAAGTGTTTTAATTATCTTAATTCGAGTCATTATAATAATTAAATGTAAAGTATGTAAATGATGAGGCGAAAAATGATCCGTTTTTAGGGGGTCATTTAAGCCCGAATTCGAACTTATTTGATCAAATAAGTCCCTAAATCGTTCCTTTTGTGATTTTAGGTACTTTGGGAGAGAAATCTGGAAAAGGAAGCAATTCGGACGTTTTTGGAGCATAAAAGTAAAGAAAACGCCAAAGACTTAATTTTCCATGCTGAGAACAGTACCTGACGGCGTCAAGAGCATTTTGGTGACGGCGTCAAGAGTAAAAGTGGTGACGGCCCAGAGAGAATGTGAAGGCGTCACCCAAGGCCGTCACGTGTTAACTTGTCAAAACTTGCGCGCGGAGTAGCTGATATTGTTTTGGTCATAACTTTTGCGTACTAACTCGGATTTAGGTGATTCAAAAGCCCACGCGAAGAGGACGAAGAGATCTACAATTTGGTGAAAAAATGGTCGTGACGGCGTCAAGAGAACGAGCTGACGCCGTCAAGCCTTGCCGACAGAAAACATGCCTATAAATATAACATCATAACTTCACTTTTTGTAAGCCCTAAACCCTAAAGTCAATTCCTGGGTTTAGGTGGGTGTTTTTCCAGCAACTTAGAGGGTTTCAATCACTCCATAAACATCATGTATTGGTTTGATGATTCTATCTTAATTATGTTTTCCATTATCATTGTTGTTTGCTCTTCTTTGATGATGATTTGCTAATTCACATTGTGTCTACTTATGATTATGTGAAAGTTGTATATAATTGATTAGATCTCATTGATTTCTTGTTGATGTTGTGTCTATCTCCATCAATTAAGGCGTGACAACTTCAATAGATCTAGTTGGTTTAGTTTATAATCCTTGTTTCCTATTGATTCTTGTTTTGATTGAATGATTTATATGTTAGGCTTAAGAAAACTGGCAGATCTCCAAATGATAACATGCTTGAACGTCTTAGGAAACATGAACCTATTGCACTAAGGTCTTTATTGGTTGTATTTAATGCATGAGCCACTGTTTACAATCCCTATAGTTGTGCTGGGCATGGTGTAGGAGGAGATAAGAGCTCATGGAATTGGGGAGTTATGTGCGATACCCCATGAATGGTATTAAGGAATACAACCCGTCAATTAAAACAAGGTTACAATTCAATAGGTAGGATTGGATAGCTAGCAAGGAGTAACATATCATGGGTAGACATGCTTCACTTATCTTGTAGAACCCTAGTTTACTTTTCTTGTTAATTAGTTTAATTAGTAGCTTTTGGGTTAGTTGATTAGCAACTAATTCCGCCCACTCTCCCAATACCCGAGATTTTTACTTGCTTTTCATAAAATTTAAAAATACAAAAAGAATCATCCTTCACCTTTAGACCTAGTTAGATTAATTTCAATCCTAACGACACTATTCCTAGCTGAACGATCAATCCCCCGGTACTTGTCACTATACTATACTACAACGATCAGGTACACTGCCTGGTGGGGGTTGTAAGCTTCTCAAGATCCCTTGAGAGGTAAAGCCTGGTGCAATTCCCACGCATCAAGTTTTTGGCGCCGCAGCCCGGGGAATAGTTATTGTCTAGGTTAGATTCTCTTTTTATTAGGTCTACTTGCTAGATTCCTTTCTAGTAAGATTTTATTTTTATTTTTAGGTTTCTTTAGTCTATCTTTTTCTTTGTGCCCTTTGTTTGTAAAACCATTTTCATTTGTCTTTATAGCGGATGAGATTCCATTTAGATCATTAACAATAGAGGAACAATTAGTTTACTCGGATAGATTTGCTTCTTGTTGTTCCAATGAATTTTTAAGTGATCTTAGATCTATACAAGAAGAGATGAGTGTAAAGTTTGATAGGTTTGATGAGTTATGCGCATGTGTGGCCTATATTAAACAATCATTGTTAGGATCAATTCCTTTTAGTAAGACCCTTTGGAAAAAATTTGAGGAAAGCCTCCTAACCGTGAACCATGAGTTCAATGAATTGATGGGTTTGTATGCATCACAACTTGAGGAAACAATTAAGGAGGATTTAGCCGAACATGATCATATTGAGCAAAAAGATGAATCCTTTAGGCAAATTGAGCATTGTAATCAAGTTATTGAGGAATGTTCTTATGAATCAGACTTAGAACTTGAAATGGCTAGAGAAGGATTTGAGATACTTAGGAACATGTTTAGGTTAGATTCTACTAAAACACGTGATGAGGATATAGGTGATGTTGAGACAAGGAAGGATGAGGTAAATAACACAAACCTACAAAGTACCCCACAACTCCCACCATCACTTGAGGAATACACACCATCCGTGACTTACCCGGAAGAAGTAGAAGAGACTATAGGAGCCCAAATAGAGGTAGAACCCTTGTACCAAACACAACTAGAGGATATAGGTTTGAATACCTGTAGTGATAACCTTACTCTTAGTTCTAGGGAATTACCTAGTGTTGATGAACCGGAACCTCAATCTTCACATAACTTTCCATCCTTAGATATACATCTAGGAGACAAAAGAGGGGCCGACCCACCCATCAACCCATGTAGTCCGGGTAGTCTTAGGATAAAGGTAGTGGACTCTAAGCCTTGTAGAGAGGAAGCCAATATAGGAGTGGAAAATGACCTTACATGCTTACATCACCCATTCATGATTGATCACAAAACACATTATGGGTTTAAACCGGGTTTATTAGGTCAAGATGGATCCCCAACTAGTAGTCTCTTGAAGATGATAGAAAATAATCCCTTTCTAGGAGAAAATCTTAATCCACCCATTAACCCGATTGAATTTATTAAGGTTATGATGATAGGAGCACACCCCTTTGAGCATATAATTCATCCACCACTATTTTCTCACGTGGCATACTTCCACCCTAAGGGTGTGTATCGCTACTTCCACCCGCACCTAATCCTAAGTGTAGGGAAAACTTCCCTTTTATCCGTTGAATAAGGGTAGAGTCAGGCTCGTGACTCGAACAAAAACAAGCGCTTCTTGGGAGGCAACCCATGTTTTGTGTGATTTTATTTTGTTTGTTTGTTATTTGTTTCCGTATGCATGTTTTATTTTTATTGTTGGTTGATCATGTTTCTCAATTAAAAAGTGGAAATACTTTACTTTGTTGTTTAGCCTAGTCTTAACTCCACCTAAAAGTATTTTTGCAAAAGATAAGTGTAAGGGGAAACCCCAAATATGTTTTTAAGAAACAAACCGATCATGATTCTCCACAATATTAAATGAACATGTATATTCGTATTTGTTAGAGTCAAATGCTTGTATTGAGTCATGATGAAGTTTTGCAGGATTTTCCAGGAAGTAGGACCAAGTTTTTCCAGAAATTTTCCGGAAACTTAACATAAGAATTTCTGCAGGTCAATTCTGACGGCGTCAGGAGTTTACTCTTGACGGCGTCAGGTGTAAAAATCTGGAAATTTTACCGGTTTTGTTTTTCTAACGGAGTCTTATGGTTTTTGTGAATTATTAAGTTTTATAATCTCCAGGAGATCTGCAAACTTCATTCCACAAGTATTACATCTTATCTTGTTTTCTAGGATTTAGTAACTTATATAGGATGCCACCGATTTTACGTGAGGTTGTCTTGTCTATTTTGTCAGGTTTTACAGGTTACGTATGACAAGAAGATGATTTATATTCTGGATGGGAAGCTTTGATTGTTCATTTTCTTGGAGGAAGATTTAACCTGGCCACCTTATTATCCATACCGAGCGAATCAGGGGAGTATTTGATTTCATTCTCTTTACTTTTTCACTTTTACATTCTTTACTTGAACATTGGGGACAATGTTCATCTTAAGTGTAAGGGGAGGGTAAAAAGATGATACCTTACATATGCACTTTCGCTTGAGTTTGTTTTGTTTGATGGTAGATGTGTAATAAAACTATGAGAAATACTTGTTAGTGCAATTTTAGCGCCAAATTTAAAATTTTTTACAACATTTAGGAGTGAAACTTTAGCCATAGCAAGCGTCTCATGGATAGGAGATTGTATGACTAGCACATAACCGTATATTCAGAAAAATTTTCCACCCAAATATGTGAGGTTTGCCTTTAGATTTGATAGGAAAATCATTTATTATTAGTGCTTATGAGTGTACCGGTAGCATTTAGATTCTAGAACTTGCGTTAGTGATGCATCCCGAGACCGCTAGTGAGACTACATTCGTGTAGAAGGATTTACTACATGATAAGAGGCATTAGGATCACCCTTGTGTTAAACCCGTATTATAATTACTTGACCATTTAAGTCATATTACTTGGCTAGTTAAGTCAACTAATTTTTCCCACACCCTTAGCGTTGTACTCATTTTTAGTACACGATACCCCTAGTACACCCCTCCGAGCCTATCTTTTCGTTTCTAACTTTAAGCATTTTACTTAAAGGAAGAATTTGTTACACCCCACTTAAATGTACAACCAAATCGCCTTAGCCTTCCGTGTATGCGCTTATTTTTAGTGCATTATTGTTATTTGTTAAACCCTAAGTTAACTTTCTAATTGATTACATGGTTGCTAAGTCGAGTCATATCCTTGTACATATTGTTTTGGGACAATTGGGACTCATGGGTAAAGTACTTATTTTATGGAGTAATGGGGATGAACATCATATATTACCCCCATATGTACGTTAATCTTAAAAGTGCTCTAAGTGTTTTGATTTTCTTAATTCGAGTCATTAGATTAGTTTAATTGTAAAGTATGTAAAGATTCAAGTGTAAGGGGAATGTTCATTCCCTATGATGTATTATTTTGGATGGTAGGGTAAGAGTGTATGCGGAAAAAAAAATCGAAAAAATCAAGAAAAAAAAGAAAAGAAAAAAAAAATAGAAAAAGGAAAAAGAGAAAAAACTTACGGACTAGCATCCCTTTTTATTCTATGTTCATTTTATGTTTTTGTTATTTTTCATTTATTAGCTTAAGTCGAGTCTAGTCTTGGCTTAGCAACGCCATATTGTACATGTAATTAACCAAGATTGTTAACTCGCCACCAGTAAAACTTCCTTTATCCAACAAAACCATGTATTTCATATCCCTACACCTAACGTTACAACCCTTTAAAAGACCTCTTTGATAGTTTATCCTAGGTGCTTACGCCATGTGGTGGAGGTTTGATCCTTTCCCAAGCCTATGGTAATCTATTTTGCTATGACAGGTAGTGAGAGATATCTTCCGTTTCCATATTGTAATTTACACTTTATTACACCCGAGAGATGTGAGTATCTAAACACTATTTGTGAGGTGCTTGTGTATGACCTCCGTGCTTGACTATTGGTCTTTAGTGGAACGATAATTTGTTATAATTACTTTTATATTAGTGTTAAATGACCCCTAACTTGTCTTTTGAGTAGAATAAAAGCGCATTTGCTTGAGGACAAGCAAATCTCAAGTGTAAGGGTATATGATGAGGCGAAAAATGATCCGTTTTTAGGGGGTCATTTAAGCCCGAATTCGAACTTATTTGATCAAATATTGCCCTAAATCGTTCCTTTTGTGATTTTAGGTACTTTGAGAGAGAAATCTGGAAAAGGAAGCAATTCGGACGTTTTTTGAGCATAAAAGTGAAGAAAACGCCAAAGACTTAATTTTCCATGCTGAGAACAGTACCTGACGGCGTCAAGAACATTTTGGTGACGGCGTCAAGAGTAAAAGTGGTGACGGCCCAGAGAGAATGTGAAGGCGTCACCCAAGGCCGTCACGTGTTAACTTGTCAAAACTTGCGCGCGGAGTAGCTGATATTGTTTTGGTCATAACTTTTGCGTACGAACTCGGATTTAGGTGATTCAAAAGCCCACGCGAAGAGGACGAAGAAATCAACAATTTGGTGAAAAAATGGTCGTGACAGCGTCAAGAGAACAAGCTGACGCCGTCAAGCCTTTCCAACAGAAAACATGCCTATAAATATAACATCATAACTTCACTTTTTGTAAGCCCTAAACCCTAAAGTCGATTCTTGGGTTTAGGTGGGTGTTTTTCCAGCAACTTAGAGGGTTTCAATCACTCCATAAACATCATGTATTGGTTTGATGATTCTATCTTAATTATGTTTTCCATTATCATTGTTGTTTGCTCTTCTTTGATGATGATTTGCTAATTCACCTTGTGTCTACTTATGATTATGTGAAAGTTGTATATAATTGATTAGATCTCATTGATTTCTTGTTGATGTTGTGTCTATCTCCATCAATTAAGGTGTGACAACTTCAATAGATCTAGTTGGTTTAGTTTATAATCCTTGTTTCCTATTGATTCTTGTTTTGATTGAATGATTTATATGTTAGGCTTAAGAAAACTGGCAGATCTCCAAATGGTAACATGCTTGAACGTCTTAGGAAACATGAACCTATTGCACTAAGGTCTTTATTGGTTGTATTTAATGCATGAGCCACTGTTTACAATCCCTATAGTTGTGCTGGGCATGGTGTAGGAGGAGATAAGAGCTCATAGAATTGGGGAGTTATGTGCGATACCCCATGAATGGTATTAAGGAATACAACCCGTCAATTAAAAAAAGGTTACAATTCAATACGTAGGATTGGATAGCTAGCAAGGAGTAACATATCATGGGTAGACATGCTTCACTTATCTTGTAGAACCCTAGTTTACTTTTCTTGTTAATTAGTTTAATTAGTAGCTTTTGGGTTAGTTGATTAGCAACTAATTCTACCCACTCTCCCAATATCCGAGATTTTTACTTGCTGTTCATAAAATTTAAAAATACAAAAAGAATCATCCTTCACCTTTAGACCTAGTTAGATTAATTTCAATCCTAACGACACTATTCCTAGCTGAATGATCAATCCCCCGGTACTTGTCACTATACTATACTACAACGATCAGGTACACTGCCTGGTGGGGGTTGTAAGCTTCTCAAGATCCCTTGAGAGGTAAAGCCTGGTGCAATTCCCACGCATCAGTAAACGTTCAAGTGTAAGAGGAATGTAAATTCACTATGATGTATTATTTTGGATGGTAGGGCAAGAATGTATGCAAAATAAATAAATAAATAAATAAATAAAAATGAAAAATCAAGAAAAATGAAAAAAAAATAGAAAAAAGAAAGAGAAAAACATACAGACGACCATCCCATTTTATATTTTTTAGTTTGTGATTAGCTTAAATTGAGTCGAGTCGAGTCTTGGCTTAGAAACGCTGCATTGTACATGTAATTGACCAAGATGATTAACTTGCCACCAGTAAAATATCATTTATCCAACAAACCGTGTTTATCATATCCCTACACTTAACGTTCTAACCCTTTAAAAGACTTCTTTGATAGTTTATCCGATGTGCTTACGCCAAAGTGGTGGAGGTTTTCGATCCTTTCTCAAGTCTATGGTAATCTATTTGCTATGACAGGTAGTGAGTGATATTTTTCTATTTTCATTTGTGATATATACATTTATAACACCCGAGAGATGAGAGTATCCAAACACTATTTGTGATGTGCTAGTGTATGATTTCCGTGCTTGTTTTGATTAAGGTGGAACGATCATTTATTATAATTACTTTTATATTAATGTTAAATGACCCCTAGCTTGTATTTTGATTGGAATAAAAGCTCATTTGCTTGAGAACAAGCAAATCTCAAGTGTAAGGTTATTTGATAAGGAGAAATTTGTTACGCTTTTAGGGGTCATTTAAGCCCTAAATCGTGTTTTTATGATCAAATATTACCCCAAATCGTTCATTTTGTCAATTTAGGTACTTTGAAGAAGAATTCTGGAAAATGGAGCATTTTGGACATTTTTGGAGCATAAAGTGAAGAAAACGACAAAGTCAAGAATCCAAGCTGGAAACAGTACCTGACGGTGTCAAGTATCATAAGGTGACGTCGTTAAACGTTGATCAAGAGGTGGATAGCCATTTTACACTTGACGCGCTAGAAAGAAAATTGGAAGATTACACGTGAAGGCGTCACGTTCTAACTCACCAAGGCCGTCGCGTATGAAGTTAAAAAGAGACGCCCCAGAGCAAATGTGAACCAGACGGCGTCAGATGTGGATCTAGGCAATCCGAGAAGCCCTAAGACGGCGATTTGACGGCGTCACGACCCAAAAGGTGACGCCGTCAGCTATGTAATTCTATATATATTTTTGGATTTTTCATTCATTAAGGGAGGAACTTTTGTGCTACAAACCTTAGACGATTTTACAGCCTTTGTAAGGGTTTCAAACCCCTTCTTTCATCCATGTTTAATTGAAGATAAGTTATCCATTAATCATTCAATATGTCTATGTGTTGTTTGATTATCTCGTATGCTTTTCTTTCTATTAACATGCTAGCTTAGGTTTATTTGTGTTTAATTAGATCTAATGAAACCTAGCTATTGATTATTGATTGTTGGTTTGTCATTGATTGTTGTGGGTGATTGATTTTAGCGTTAGGCTTAACAAAACTGGCTAATCTCCTATACGGTAACTTGCTTGAACGTCTTAAGAAACATAAGCGGATGTGTACTACGGTTTTATTGGTTGTATTAAATGCATAAGTAACTGTTAATGAGGCCATGATAGGATACTAAATGTGTCGTGATAGGAAGAGATAGAAGCTTATAGAGTTGGGGAAGATCGTACACGGCCCCACGAATGGTATTAAGGAATGCAACTCTTCATCCACGCAATTGTGACAAATCAACTAATCAATAAATGATAACTAGGGAGTAATGAAATCTAAGTAAATACGCTTTTCTCTATATAGAAGTTCCTACCAATTTATTTTCTTGTTATTTTACTCCCTCCGTCCCATTTTATAAGTCCATTTTGTCAATTTGGGTTGTCCCAAATTATATGTCCACTTTTAATTTCAACCAATGAGAATGCTTGTAAGTGAGTGAGGATGAATTTTTATTGGTTAGTATTGTATGGGCCCCATTTTTCTTAAACTTTGTGAAATATGAAAGTGGACTTATAATTTGGGACGGAGGGAGTATTTTTTATTGTTTAAGTAGTTATTTGGGTTAGTTGGCTAGCAACTATTTCCGCCCACTCTTCCAATACCCGAGATAATTACTTGCTTTTCATAAAACACAAAAATACAAAAAGAATCATCCCTCACCTTTAGACCTAGTTAGATTAGTTTCAATCCTAACGAACACTATTCTCCGAGAGAACGATCAATCCCCCGGTACTTGCCACTCACTATACTACATCGGTTATGTACACTAAGCTTCTCAAGATCCATTGAGAAGTAAAACCTTTTGCAAGGTTGCAAAACCACGCATCAGTCATTAGAAACATGCCTATAGTTATTCTGAAAATAAAAGCTTGTAGGTCTGTCCATAGGTGTAGCAACACTTTTTCTCCAACGAGCAGAAACTGGAGAGAAGTATCTTCCACCAGCAAAAAAGGAGTCACCAGAAGGAACTGGTCTATCAGCAGGAATAGGTGCTGGTCTAGAAGGCCTGCCAGCAGAAACTGATGTTGGTCGATTTATACTACCAATAGGAAAGGTAGCTTTCCCAGACCTTTTATGTTTTGCTTGAGGGACAAAGGGAGGAATCTTATCAACATTTTCCACATAGGTCTAGATCCCTGTTGGTCATTGTAAGCACCCATCTTCTCATAATAATCACAATCTTTAATAAGATGGAATTTACTACCCCACACAAAACATGATTTATTATTAAAAGACTTGTTCTTAACACAACCTTGTTTATTACACAAAAACTTATCAGAAACAGAACTAGAAACAAAATTGTTTTTAACAGAATGAAAGAAATTTTCTTCTAAAGTAACTATCTTTGGCTTGGGTTCCTCATCAGCTACTCTAGTAGAATGGTCATCAGACTTGGGTGAGAATGACTTGTCACTTGAATCACATGAGGCAAAGTCATTGGTCTTTTGTTTCTGAAGAATTGTCATTGAAAGAACAAGATACCAAGTCATTAGTTTCAAAATCAGTGTCAGATAAGTCATTTGACTTTTGACCATAGGTCATATGTGATTCATCAAAGTCTGAGTGGTCAGGACTAGGCATAAACTTTCCTGTAATAGGTGGAGGAACTACATTCATTCCTCCTTCTTTTATAAACTTAACAAGAGATTGAAAATTTTCATCCTTAGGGATAGGGTAAAAAATACTTGGCATATCAGTTGTACTTAAGTTTCAAGTTGGATAATTGTAAATGAATACAATTATAAAGTAGTAAAAATCAATTGAACATAAGTTTCAAGTTGTATAATTGTAAAGAATACAATTATAATAAAATAGTAATATTGCAGCACAGTATATTGCTCTAAGCCTCATGACACGCAAATGTTAACAGTGGGACATCATAGTAATGAACTAATGATGTAATTTTATTGACATCATGAAGATGTCAGGAACAAGGCCCTCAGGTAGGAGTTTGCCAACTTCCTATTTAATCTCAAATAAAGTGCATTTGGTAACTTATCCAGCTACACAAATAGGGCGTCAACGGCCAATAGATCTATTCACTATATTTGCATTCACTCGCATGTGATTAATGGCTCATGATCGGAGGGACTTTTAGTGGCAATAGTCTAAACTTAGGCAATATTTATAGCATACAGAAAATACTTGTGAAGCAAGTAATAAGTTTCAATAAACAGATAGGGTATTTCATCAATCGAGTAAAGTGGTTAAGCAAAACGAGTAAAATCAGTAATTAAAACGAGCATGTATCTCCCCCAAAGTAATTCAAAAACGTATAAAAGTAGGGCTATAAAACTCACAGTAATTCATAAAAGTTTATAGTACTGACGTAAGTAAATAAAAGTAGTTGAGCATGTATCTTCCCCAAAGCGTTTATAGAACAGTTAAATGATAGAAAATGGGGCTAAGAACTCACCTTTGTGATACAGTAGTCTGATTGGTAAACTAATCAAGTATGGTGAATAAACTGCTCCAACACGTAACCTGGTGTGATATATCAAGTTTTAGTATGTTTGCTTATGTCTATGTCCTTTAACGGTAGTGTGTGATTATGTATAGCGTGTGTTTTGTTGATAACTATGTGTGGGTTCTTTTGTGTGAATTTAATATGACGTTCACGGTTTAAATGAGAAAATATAAATGATGAAATTTATATTTTAAAGTTCCTTCAAAAGTGATGCGTGGGAATCGCAACAGGCTTTACCTCTCGAGGGATCTCGAGAAGCTTACAACCCCCACCAGGCAGTGTACCTGATCGTTGTAGTATAGTATAGTGACAAGTACCGGGGGATTGATCGTTCAGCTTAGGAATAGTGTCGCTAGGATTAGAAAGCCTAAATTACTAGTTCTAAAGGTGAGGGATGATTATTTTTGTGTTTTTATATTTTATGGAAACCAATTAAAAATCTCGGTTTTTGAAAGAGTGGGCGGAATTAGTTGCTATTCAACTAACCCAAAACTAAGATGCAATCAAAATAAAATACTAAAAATGAAAATAAGCTAATTATACTAAGGTTGTGAGCAGTAATTGGAGAAAATATGTTTACTTAGATTTCACTACTCCCTAGATATCTTTTACACGTTAATTACTTGTTATAATTGCATGGATGACGGATTGTATTCCTTAATACCATTCATGGGGTGGCATACATAACTCCCCAATTCTATGAGCTCTTATCTCCTCCTACACCATGCCCAGCACAACTATAGGGATTGTAAACAGTGGCTCATGCATTAAATACAACCAATAAAGACCTAGTACGCCTCGGTTCATGTTTCTTAAGACGTTCAAGCATGTTACCATTTGGAGATCTGCCAGTTTTCTTAAGCCTAACATATAAAATCATTCATCCAAGACAAGAATAAACAAGTAATCAACACATAATCAATATCTAGGTTTCATTAGATCTAAGCAAACACAAAGGAGATCTAGCCTAGCATGATAGAATTAAGACAAGAACATGATATAGACAACCAACACATAGACATATTGATTGAATTAGAAGAACACTTATCTCAATTACAATGCAAGGTATCAAGGGTTTGGAACCCTTGAAAAACCTGTAAAAGTTGCACCAAAATCGTCTTTAGGGTTTCTCCAAAACTTCTCCTTTTAATGTGAAAAACTAGAAAACTATATATAGGAAAATCGGGGTGACGGCGTTAAGAACAAAGGTGTGACACCGTCATCTCGCCGCCAAATACTTCCTCGGACGGCCTTGATCTACTTCTGACGCCCTGTGTGACGCCGTCATGAGCTACGGATTTTAATTCTTGGGGTTTGACGCCGTCATGAGATTACTCTTGACGCCTTCATCAACTACGGATTTTTATTATTGAGGTTTGACGCCGTCATGACTTTACTCTTGACGCCTTCATGTACTGTTCCCAGCATGGAAAATTGAGACTTTGCTGTTTTCTTCACTTTTATGCTCCAAAAACGTCCAAAATGGCTTCTTTTCCAGAATTCACTCTCCAAGTACCTAAAATCACAAAAGGAACGATTTAGGGCAATATTTGATCAAATAAATTCGGATTCAGGCTTAAATGACCCCCTAAAAACGGACCATTTTTCGCCTCATCATATACCCTTACACTTGAGATTTGCTTGTCCTCAAGCAAATGCGCTTTTATTCTACTCAAAATACAAGTTAGGGGTCATTTAACACTAATATAAAAGTAATTACAACAAATAATCGTTCCACTAAAGACCAGTAGACAAGCACGGAGGTCATATACTAGCACCTCACAAATAGTGTTTAGATACTCACATCTCTCGGGTGTAATAAAGTAATATAACATTATGGAAATGGAAGATATCTCTCACTACCTGTCATAGCAAAATAGATTACCATAGGCTTGGGAAAGGATCAAACCTCCACCACATGGCGTAAGCACCTAGGATAAACTATCAAAGAGGTCTTTTTAAAGGGTTGTAACGTTAGGTATAGGGATATGAATTACACGGTTTTGTTGGATAAAGGAACTTTTACTGGTGGCGAGTTAACAATCTTGGTCAATTACATGTACAATATGGTGTTGCTAAGCCAAGACTAGACTCGACTTAAGCTAATAAATGAAAAATAACAAAAATATAAAATGAACATAGAATGAAAAGGGATGGTAGTCCGTATGTTTTTTCTCTTTTCTTTTTTTTTCTATTTTTTTTTCTTTATCTTGATTTTTTCGATTTTTTTTTTTTTTTTTTTTTTTTTTTTTTTTTTCATACACTCTTACCCTACCATCCAAAATAATACATCATAGGGAATGAACATTCCCCTTACACTTGAATTTTTACATACTTTACATTAAACTAAACTAATGACTCAAATTAAGAAAATCAAAACACTTGGAGCACTTTTAAGATTAACGTACATATGGGGGTAATAAATGATGTTCTTCCCCATTACTCCATAAAATAAGTACTTACCCATGAGTCCCAATCGTCCCAAAACAATATGTACAAGGATATGACTCGACTTAGCAACCATGTAATCAATTAGATAGTTAACTTAGGGTTTAACAAATAACAATAATGCACTAAAAATGAGCGCATACACGGAAGGCTAAGGCGATTTGGGTGTACATTTAAGTGGGGTGTAACAAATTCTTCCTTTAAGTAAAATGCTTAAAGTTAGAAACGAAAAGATAGGCTCGGAGGGGTGTACTAGGGGTTTCGTGTACTAAAAATGAGTACAACGCTAAGGGTGTGGGAAAAATTAGTTGACTTAACTAGCCAAGTAATATGACTTAAATGGTCAAGTAATTATGACACGGGTTTAACACAAGGGTGATCCTAATGCCTCTTATCATGTAGTAAATCCTACCACACGAATGTAGTCTCACTAGCGGTCTCGGGATGCATCACTAACGCAAGTTCTAGAATCTAAATGCTACCGGTATACTCATAAGCACTAATAGTAAATGCTTTTCCTATCAAATCTAAAGGCGAACCTCACATATTTGGGTGGAAAATTTTTCTGAATATACGGTTATGTGCTAGTCATACAATCTCCTATCCATGAGACGCTTGCTATGGCTAAAGTTTCACTCCTAAATGTTGTAAAAAATTTTAAATTTGGCGCTAAAATTGCACTAACAAGTATTTCTCATAGTTTTATTATACATCTACTATCAAACAAGACAAACTCAAGCGAAAGTGCATATGTAAGGTGTCATCTTTTTACCCTCCCCTTACACTTAAGATGAACATTGTCCCCAATGTTCAAGTAAAGAATGTAAAACTGAAAAAGTAAAGAGAATGAAATCAAATACTCCCCTGATTCGCTCGGTATGGATTATAGGATGGCCAGGTTAAATCTTCCTCCAAGAAAATGAACAATTAAAGCTTCCCTTCCAGAATATAAATCATCTCCTTGTCGAACATAACCTGTAAATCCTGACAAAAATAGATAAGACAACCTCGCGTAAAATCGGCGGCATCCTATATAAGTTTCTAAATCCTAGAAAACAAAGTAAGATATAATGCTTTTGGAATGAAATTTGCAGATCTCCTGGAGATTATAAAACTTAATAATTCACAAAAACCATAAGACTCCGTTAGAAAAACAAAACCGGTAAAATTTCCAGATTTTAACTCCTGACGCCGTCAAGAGTAAACCTCTGACGCCGTCAGAATGGACCTGCAGAAATTCTTGTGTTAAGTTTCCGGAAAATTTCTGGAAAAACTTGGTCCTACTTCCTGGAAAATCCTGCAAAACTTCATTATGACTCAATACAAGCATTTGACTCTAACAAATTCGAATATACATGCTCATTTAATATTGTGGAGAATCATGATCGGTTTGTTTCTTAAAAACATATTTGGGGTTTCCCCTTATACTTATCTTTTGCAAAAATACTTTTAGGTGGAGTTAAGACTAGGCTAAACAACAAAGTAAAGTATTTCCACATTTTAATTGAGAAACATGATCAACCAACAATAAAAACTAAAACATACATACGGAAGCAAATAACAAACAAACAATTAAAATCACACAAAACATGGGTTGCCTCCCAAGAAGCGCTTTTCTTTGTTTACGAGTCTTGTAGCTAGACTCAAGGTCATGGGTTACTACGTGATTTCATCATTGGTTCCACTCTCTAGGTCGTCTTCTAAACTAGTATCGCTTTCATAGTGCAAGTACTTCGGATCTTCGAACTCGAAAATATCTTGTCGATACTTAGAACCAAGCTTACTAACATTCTTAAAGAATCCACATGATAAATCAAAAACATTTCTACACCCTCTCCTAACATCTTCATCACACAAGATAAGTTGGGAGCTCATCATATCAAGCCCGTCACAATCTATTTCCTTAAGGTCTTTTCTCTTGTACGGCGTTTGGTATGAAATCCTCCTAATCCCATCAGTGAAGGTCATGATTCCGTTCAAGTCATCCACTATCAAATTAGTGATTTCACAAAAGGGTGCTCCAAAGACGACTTGTGATAACCTAGGGTCGACATAGTCCTCTATGTTGTCCACAATCGTGAATTCCATAGAGAATGCCATATTTCCTACGAACACCTGGATTTCATGATCCTTACCAACCACTTTCTCTCCCTTGTAAATCATTCCCCATCTGCAGATATTGTTATAATGAAACAATGACATAAAATTCTTTGGCAGGAATACATTAATGTATATGTTATCGAAGTATTTATGACCGATCATGCAGGGGATTTTGAGATTATTCGGATCACGTCGTCTTATCTTCCCCAATTCTTCATCCTTTGACCCATATATATCCCCCTCAAGAGAGGGACGATACTCGTACACCTCCTCACTATCCCTACGAAAAATTACCTTCCTAACACCATTGGTGATTACTACACTACCATCTTTCTCATCAAGGATTGCTCCCGATTCATTGATAAATGGTATCCCAAGGACAAGGTGGGTTAACGTTTGATTGGTGAGAGGGTCCATGTCATCAACCACGGTGAGGTCAGTATTGTAAACAAGCTCTCCAATTCTAATTGATAAATTTTCTATTACTCTCTCGCACGCAATGTGCTCTGGGAAGGTTTTGTGGTATAGGGAAAGGGGGATTATGTTGACTGGGAAGCTAGGATCTATATGACTATCGGTTAAGAGCTTTTCCTTAATGGTACAGGGGATCTTGAAAACTTTAGGGTTACTTTCCTTAGTCTAATTGCTACCCACACTAATAATATCCTCCATTTTTCTCTCGGATTCTTCTATACTAGATTTACCCAAAATGGGTGGATCTTTCTCATGCTCTTCCGATTTCTCGTTCCTTTCATCCGGTTTGTCGGATTCTTGCGCGGTGCATTGCTCGGGTGAGTCGGTAGGTTTCTTTGCCGAAGCATGGTCAACCCTTGAGGTCTCATCTTTCGCTGTCTAACTGAATTTGTTAGTTTGTTGTTAGGTTGGGTTGGATGTTGAAGCAGATATTGTGGTGATGGTGTTTACGAAGTGGATTGGTCCAGGGGAGTTGACAGGTTCTTTTCCGTTAGGAGATAGATGTTTGAATAACTTGCTAGGACTTTTTATTTTTACAGGGGAGGCTGGTGGGCTCATGATGGTAGCAGATTTAACCTCATCAACGTGAATGGGCTTATTATCAATATGCTCTTTGATAGCAGTCAACAGATTACAAATCTTGTTGTTCACGTCAGCCTGCTGTTGTTTAAATTTTGCCTCGAGCGTAGTGAGCTGTAGTTCTTGAGATAGAATGAATTTTTTTAAAGTATCTTCACAGCTTTGCCTAGGGATACCTTGTGACGGAAAATGCTCGGACCAAGTGAGTGGTGAGG
The DNA here is from genome assembly GCA_030686995.1 of Artemisia argyi. NCBI lineage: Eukaryota > Viridiplantae > Streptophyta > Magnoliopsida > Asterales > Asteraceae > Artemisia > Artemisia argyi. The sequence continues at coordinate 90,332,322 of CM060708.1, read as the reverse complement.
AGTCATTGAAGGATACGCTTCACGTTTGGTACCCTCTAAAATCAGGTTTATCCTTCCATGCCTCATAGGCTTCGGCAGAAGTTCGAGGACCCTGACCTACGTGTGATGATGTGAATTCGTTATAAGCACGTTTTGGAAGTTCCATGCAGTTATGGGTCTCATGAGGGCCATTGCATAGTTTGCATGTAGAGGCGATTCTGCTTACTTGGCTTGAAGGTTTATGAGCTTCGTAAGATTTCATGAGAGACTTGACTCGACCTTCAAGCTCCATGATCCTACGGTCGGGAGTGCTAGAATTGTTCGAAGGCAAAGATATTGCCTTGACCGTTTTGTTCAAATCACGGGGATCACTCCAACTTTCGTTGTCATAGAGAGCAAGATCTTCTATGAGTTCCCATGATTGTTCCGCACTAAGATCACGTAGCTTACCACCGGCCGATTGGTCAATGGCTCGCCTCGTGGAGATATCGATATGGTCATAAAAAATTTGGACTTGGAGCCAAAGATCTATGCCATGATGAGGGACTTTTTGGAGTAAGTCCTTGAAACGAGTCCATGCTTCATAAAGAGATTCATTTTGACATTGTTGGAACATCAAGATGTCATTCCTAAGCTTAGTAGTTCTCCCCGGTGGGAAAAATTGAGCAAGGAAACGAGTGGTGAGATCATCCCATGTGGTGATGGATCCCGCGGGTAAACGCTCAAGCCATTGACTAGCTTGATCCCGTAGAGAGAATTGGAATAGGCGTAAACGGTTAGTCTCTCTAGTTTCAACACCTAGGTCTATGGAATCTACGATTTTGAGAAAGTCCTTAAGATGTTGGTTTGGATCTTCGGAACGAAGTCCATGGAATGCACATCCGCTTTGCACCAACCGGATGGTGTCGGATCGCAAGGGGGTCACATTGGCTCCGGTGAGCTCAATGGTGTTTCGGTAGCCTTGGTGGCTAGGTCGGGAATACTCTCCTAAGGTTCGGGGCCTAAGGGGTTCTAATGGTGGGTTTTGTTGTGGTGGGATGACGGGTTCAAAGATGTTACCACCTTCCATGATGTCGGATGGTAAAGAGTTACGAACAAAGGCACAAAGAAATAAGATAGACTAAAGAAGACTTAAAAATAAAAATAAAATCTTACTAGAAAGGAATCTAGCAAGTAGACCTAATAAAAAGAAATTCTAACCTAGACAATAACTATTCCCCGGCAACGGCGCCAAAAACTTGATGCGTGGGAATCGCAACAGGCTTTACCTCTCGAGGGATCTCGAGAAGCTTACAACCCCCACCAGGCAGTGTACCTGATCGTTGTATACAAGTACCGGGGGATTGATCGTTCAGCTTAGGAATAGTGTCGCTAGGATTAGAAAGCCTAAATTACTAGTTCTAAAGGTGAGGGATGATTATTTTTGTGTTTTTATATTTTATGGAAACCAATTAAAAATCTCGGTTTTTGAAAGAGTGGGCGGAATTAGTTGCTATTCAACTAACCCAAAACTAAGATGCAATCAAAATAAAATACTAAAAATGAAAATAAGCTAATTATACTAAGGTTGTGAGCAGTAATTGGAGAAAATGTGTTTACTTAGATTTCACTACTCCCTAGATATCTTTTACACGTTAATTACTTGTTATAATTGCATGGATGACGGATTGTATTCCTTAATACCATTCATGGGGTGGCATACATAACTCCCCAATTCTATGAGCTCTTATCTCCTCCTACACCATGCCCAGCACAACTATAGGGATTGTAAACAGTGGCTCATGCATTAAATACAACAAATAAAGACCTAGTACGCCTCGGTTCATGTTTCTTAAGACGTTCAAGCATGTTACCATTTGGAGATCTGCCAGTTTTCTTAAGCCTAACATATAAAATCATTCATCCAAGACAAGAATAAACAAGTAATCAACACATAATCAATATCTAGGTTTCATTAGATCTAAGCAAACACAAAGGAGATCTAGCCTAGCATGATAGAATTAAGACAAGAACATGATATAGACAACCAACACATAGACATATTGATTGAATTAGAAGAACACTTATCTCAATTACAATGCAAGGTATCAAGGGTTTGGAACCCTTGAAAAACCTGTAAAAGTTGCACCAAAATCGTCTTTAGGGTTTCTCTAAAACTTCTCCTTTTAATGTGAAAAACTAGAAAACTATATATAGGAAAATCGGGGTGACGGCGTCAAGAACAAAGGTGTGACGCCGTCATCTCGCCGCCAAATACTTCCTCGGACGGCCTTGATCTACTTCTGACGCCCTGTGTGACGCCGTCATGAGCTACGGATTTTAATTCTTGGGGTTTGACGCCGTCATGAGATTACTCTTGACGCCTTCATCAACTACGGATTTTTATTATTGAGGTTTGACGCCGTCATGACTTTACTCTTGACGCCTTCATGTACTGTTCCCAGCATGGAAAATTGAGACTTTGCCGTTTTCTTTACTTTTATGCTCCAAAAACGTCCAAAATGGCTTCTTTTCCAGAATTCACTCTCCAAGTACCTAAAATCACAAAAGGAACGATTTAGGGCAATATTTGATCAAATAAATTCGGATTCGGGCTTAAATGACCCCCTAAAAACGGACCATTTTTCGCCTCATCAAAAAGTTAGTGGATGATAAATTTTATTCATCATCTTTCATTTTTTTTATGTTTCGACTGATCAGGTGAAAATATATATATTGTTCATCATTTCGTATTAAAGACCGATTGAAACGAATTTGAACTAAAATTCTAAATATATAATTATATATAGAGGTTATACTCTGTGAGTTGAGTTTTACCAAAATCGAGCCAAGACGAGATAGAGATACTTTTTCGAGAAAATATGATGATGTTACATTTTATACCCTTATAGTTTCAAGTATTGACAATTTATACTTTATAGTTTAACAGTTGACAAAAACAACCCTTTTGACTTATAATATTCAGGAAATTACATTTTCAGTCCCTCTACTTAAAATTTTACCGAAGTGATAGTATATACCCTTGGTTTATATATATTTACAAAACTAGTCCTTATATATATATATATATATATATATATATATATATATATATATATATATATATATATATATATATATATATATATATATATATATATATTACACCTTTAACTTTAAAACATGGTAAAAATAGTCCTTGGAGTTTTTAACTTTATTATAATTTCAAAAATGGCCCTTGTAGTTAATATTTTCAAAAAGTTACAATATATACCCTTGCATGGAAAACGATTCACAAAACAAGTCCTTATTTGGTTTAAGTTGTGTTTTCGAATTCAAAATGATTTAGCAGTTTATGGCTTATTTATATAAGTCAAAATAAGTTGTAGAGATTATATCGTAAGCTTTTTAGCTTATAAAATAGCATATGGGCTTTTAGGCCTATTAAGGGTGTGTTTAATTTGTGCTCGCGACCAAAAGAAAGGAAAGAAAAACGAGGCGAGGCCTTGAGTTTTTGGCAAAGATATTGTGGTTTTCTAAACTCTACCAGGGGCTTATTAAGTTGGCTAAAAGGTTTGGCCTATAGCCTTTCATGATGGGTTAAAGTTTTGGTCGAAAAGGGGCGATTGGTTGTTTTGATACAAGAAGAAAAGAAACGAAAATGATTACAGGAACTTCGTAAAAACCTTTTGGCTTATGTTTGTTGTTTAAATAACGTGCACGTGAGTTTATCTAAATGACTTAACATGTAGCTTAAAGCCTAAGTTTAAAAAAAAGAAAACAAACAAACAAACAAACCAAGGGGTGTTGCTTTTGTTCTCGGTAAAAATAAAAGAAAGGAAAAACCTTTTTAGTTTTTGTTTTTAACTTTGTTAAATGGTTAAAGCCACATATAATCAATACTAGAAATTGTGAGAAGAGATTGTGAAGAGCTCAAGGACTTTCAAAACTTTATGAAATTCGAGCAGGAAGGAAAAGTTGCCAAATGATTTCCAAATATTTACCGAAGCTTCCTGAGCTTTTAAGACTTGAGTGCAATCTTCCCTTTCCTATTCTTAAGGCTTGAAATTAGTGGGTAAGAGTGTATGTGTGTGTGTGTATAAGTTCTTGTGTTTGAAAGTGAAGATGGAATGAGAGGATTGTATATTGATCGATTTATATAAGCATGAGATTAAAGCTTGCATGTGTGTGGTGATGGTATGTGAGACAAGAGTTAAAAATAATATATGGTTTCGCAAAGGAACACATAAACTTTTTGCCTAGTGTTCAATCGTGTATATATGTATTGCCATATGATTTTAGAGTTGCATGAATGCATGATACAAAATAAAATACATATGGTATTTTGAAATTGATATGTTGCATGATTATGGGACACATATATTTAAACGAAAGAAAAGTAAGAAACGTGTAATGTCTACATAAGTTGTGGGTATGTTGTATGTATGGTGTGCATGATAGATATCATACATATATATCACACATGACATACAATAATAAATTCTTGGTTTGATAGCACAACATGGTACATAATATCATTAGTTGCTTCACACGTATATTACAACATGGATTTATAAAGTATGGATTTTGATTCATTTTATTTGGATAGTAATTTAGTTATAGTTTAGTTTGGTCCTGGTAATTACTAACGTTAAGTCCTTAAGTTACGAAATTTAGAAACAGGTGACGTAAAAATATAGAGCTTATAAAAATGTTAAAACATATCAGCATACTAAATTTTAATATTTAAAATGAGTCGTGGGTTTATCGAAGTTTTTAAAAGTTATTTAAACTAAAAAAATTATAGTGTTAATAAATAGAAGTTAATAGTAGTTTAATAACCGTAAAAGTACGGGTGGTTACAAATAGTGGAACGTTAACACCTAAATATCTATCAGTATTTTAATCCTAAAGTTAGTTCTAATTAGACCTAATCTAACGCAAGGGGGTTTTTAGCCTGAGAGACTGGCACGATGAGTAGATTAAGTAAAACTGTAAATAAAAGTAACGAGGCTAATGACACACACACAGAGGTAGAAAACAGATAACAGATAAGAGGTCAAGCCCATAGTACGGAAGATGTGCTCGATAATTGTTTAATTATATATGATGAGTACTAATTATGTTCTCTCTATATGATTGCTTACGTGTATTCGTATCTCATGCCAATGTTTGATCTAGTCCAAACATCTAGATTTTGAGTATTAAGTCTTCTAAACCGAAAAGTCATGTCACGACTAATCAGAAATCCGCCTAAAGTCCACCTTAATGATTACTTAGTTTGTGTATTAATTAACCCTTAAGGGCTTACATCAATCATGCAAACAATGTTAATGAAGTAATTATGCGAGCCTTATAATAGACAGGGCATGATAAACTATTAAAGCAATCAAAACATTCGCATTGTTGTGAAACAACGACCTAATAGCACAATAAGAACAATAATCAAAGTAACATAAAAGAGTATGAGAGGGAAAGATAAACTTGTTATTGGTGTGTCTTCACATTACATTAGGTGCCTCTATTTATAGGGACCTTAACATGAATGATATTAAGTACAATGATGTAGGTTACAAGGTTAATCATAAAGGTGAAGGTTACACATTAGAGGATATAAATATGATGATTAATGTGTACAATCAATATAATAAATATATTCATAACATTCCCCCTTGATTGTACATATTAAAATACGCTTTGAATACCGCCTCATTAAAAACCTTGTTAGGAAAAACCTGGTGGGAGAAAAACCATAGCTAAGGGAAAAAGAGTGCAGTGCGTATTATTCCCCCTCATAATCACTTCACTTGAGCTCACTGAAACGCCGCATTCCGATGCCATATATAAATTTCTTAAATGTTGAGGTAGGGAGTGCCTTGGTAAATAAATCTGATAGATTGTCGCTTGAACGAATCTTTTGAAAAATAATAGCGCCATTCTTTTGTAGGTAATGAGTAAAAAAAACTTCGGTGAAATGTGCTTGGTTCTGTCACCTTTAATAAACCCTTCCTTTATTTGAGCAATGCATGTTGCGTTGTCCTCGTGTAAAATTATTGGTCCCTCATTTCCAGCATAAATACCACATGATCTACGTATGTGTTGTATCACACTTCTTAACCAAACACATTCTCGACTTTCTTCATGGATCGCTAGAATTTCTGCATGGTTAGATTACATTGCTGAGATTTTTTGCTTTATTGAACTCCATGAAATTGTTGTTCCTCTACTTGTAAATACATATCCAGTTTGAGATCAACCATTGTGAGGGTCAGACGTATATCATGCATCTGCAAAACCAACTAAACTTGTATTTGATGGGTTAGTGAAATATAAACCCATATCCTTTGTACTTTGAAGATACCGAAATATTTGTTTTACTCCATTTGAGGATTATGCCTCGTTAAAACCTTACTAGATAAAACCCAGTGGGACAAAATTCTAGTGAAGGAAAAAGAGTACATAACTCCTTTATACGCTCGGGGATGTTGCCTCATTAAAAACCTTGACGGAAAAACCCTGTGGGGACAAAACCGTGTTCAAAGAAAAAAAATACAACGCGTATCTTCTCTCCCCGTGATGATCACATCACTTAAGCTCATTTGAGTTAGTGAAATGCAACTTAATGTGTCTTGATAAAATCACATGAGTAAATATTATCTACATTTTGTTCGCATATCCGATTTATGGATTAAGATACATCATACATCTCATTTAAGTACATCCTTATACTTCACATATACACATTTTAGTATGGCACATGTAAATCGATATTGTGGTCACCATCTTTATAAGTCAAGGGGGTCTTTTCAACATCATGTGACCTCATAAATATGAGTGTCGTTTATCTGTATAAGGATAGTAACATCTTTATTTAGTTGATGCACATATATTTCATCCTTTTGATCTTCAATTCGTAAGCTAAGACAAAATGTGTCTTTTGACTCAAATTCAATTTTTATACATTCACTTGCCTTTATATTCATAAGATCAAACTGTTTGAAACTTAACCAATATTCAAATCAATATCTCTTTATAAAGTTTCATAGGCAAACATAATTCTTTATTTGGCACAATACTATACACTAATGAGATTATAAAACATATGTCAAAAGTATGATTAATTCAATACAATCAAGTAGTGTTCTCGAGAACTTTTCTTATATGCTTTAAACACTAAAAATCACTAGCATACTTCATGCATTTTATATCCTAAAATCTCAACATCAAATGAGCTCTATTCATTTATCTTTCAGACGCATATCAATTATATATCACATTGCCAGACTTATACAATATTAAAATGCATTATTGGATCCACCATATGTGAACATGCTTCTGCATGATCATTTACAAGTCTTTGAGAAAATAAAGACCGATGCATATCCAATAAGTTTACATATTCATATGTATGGACTTCAAGTCCCATTAACCATGTCTCATCACAAGAGACTTTCATAGTTCATTAGCTACTTGCGTCTTTGCATTATTTGGTCATTCATTTATACAACTGCACTTCTTGAAGGTATCCAAGATCCTCACCTTATATTTATCATGCGCATTATTATATACAATAGTATTATCGACGTCGATTCAGTTCTTTTCGATTCCACACTTTGCTAGACATTATATTATATCATTTGTTGAGATCTTATATACTTTCATTCACCCGGGAATTGTCAAGAACCATAATGTCTAGTGTCTCATTAAGAGACTATGGGGTCTTTATTACCTCGATTCGACCATCTTAATTTTCTTGCTCCATTTCATTTATTCACTCGAGGACTTTTACTTGGAATCGATTAGTCTATCATGCTGCAACCATGCCATAGACTCACTCTCAATCATTGGTTGTCATGTTGGGACATACATTATAATTGGAGCACTAGCAACGTATATATGATATAGTCACTTCTTTAGGTCACAAAACATGCCTGTCAAGTACTAGATATGGAATATAAATTGTCCCTTAAACTTCAAGTTCATATTCATTAGTGTGAGGATCAACATTTATGTTATCATAATTCATTCCAAATTTCTCGCTGCTCATTCTCCCCCTGAATGAATTATCAATTTCAACATCTTATATGGGAAACATATGGTTAGTGACCAAAAACCATTCTAATGGGGAGTATTCATATAGATTGTTGGCAAGATGCGAATTCATACATTTTTTTTTAACATGCCCCATAAACTAAGAGTTTTGTTCTCACAATTATTGGCTTTGCAATCAACTGAAGACGTTTTATAAACAATTCAACAAAAGCAATTCGCATATGAACATGAGATACATAAAGTTCAACACTTATTCCAATAATTGCCCAACATATGGAAGTAGTCACCACCATTTCCAAAGTTACAATATGAAAAACCATGCTCTCATTTTATAGGATGAGCCATTAATCACGCTAACCTTAAGTTGCGTCTTTGATGATCATTTTGACGATGCATCGATTTAAAACTCAAAATTATCCACATGGCGGATGTATAGGCCTACATACATCCCCTTTGTATTATTTTCGAAACTTTATAAGACAAAATCCTTCCTTTAATATGGTGGCGATAAGTGAACAATGCACTTCCATCGAGAACAATAAAAATAATGAAATCAACTTTGAAGAACCTATGGCTCTTGTATATGGTCCGCATCATCACTGACTGGATGGTCCAACCGGTCATGCCAATTAATACAACAATCTTGGCTCATAAAGTTATACTTTATGACCACATATGCTTCAATTGCATCTTTTGTATATAAAAGTTGAATAATATGGAGAGCTTACATTTCTTCGATTAGCTCTTTTATTTCTTTCACACAACCTAACATAATATTCACATTATCATATAATATTATTAAATAATAAAGCGCAATCCATACTAGTAAAGCATGACATTAATCAATTAATCAAATATCTTACATGCAAATAAATAAAATCAAATAGATAAGCCAAACATACATTAAAAACTCAATTGACAAATAAGTCATTTAATTCTTATATTTAATATTCACTATTCTTAGACAACCTTAAGATAACTTTTGCAAACAGCACCGTAATTCTTTTTTCATTATATATCCCTTTCCTCTATTCTTTAGGATAGTTAACAACTTAACATATATCAACGTTACACAAAAATAATTCTCATACTTATAACAATAACGAATATTTTCTATAACACATTTACTTTTCATGTTACTTTTTTTTTCTCTTACCATCATTGTCACAAGTTTTCTCGCAAATAATTTCTCCTCAACATAAAATAGGTGAGATGTAACTACATATAGCCAAGTTCATAGGTGGATCAATTTATCGCGAGCTTTAGGAGTATCACGAATTTTAGAGTCACATATTTACCTTGAATTATTCCAAGTTATTATTATTATTATTATTATTATTATTATTATTATTATTATTATTATTATTATTATTATTATTATTATTATTATTATTATTATTATTATTATTATTATTATTATTATGCAGAAACCCCAAAAAACTAGATAAAAAAAATCAGTGTAAAAGATAGTTGTCAATATGAATCTTATAATCAACCCGTGATTAGTAAGCAAGGCATACTCAGAACTATTAGCGAGCAACATCAAACATATATGCATCAAACATCTATTTATATATGTGTAACTATCAGTCATTAAATTTTGCTCCATACACTTCATAATATTGATCTTATTTCAATGAGTGTGAATAAACATAAGATATCCCAAATGCACAATCAAATATTGCATCACAAACCACCAGGCATGTATATAATCTATCATCATGAGATGTAGCAATACTTCACCTTTTTTTTTTCAATTAGATGCATTCAGAGTTGGGCAGAATAACCAATTTTGACGAAACACATATGGGCCAACTATAATTATCAAATCAATATACACTTTTAACGATAACAATAAGATAGAAAAATCTTTGCCAAATATATAAACATCTGGTCAAATTTTAACTTTTTATAAGATATACAATAAAATCCATATCAATCAAGATTAGTCCGTATAACAAGTTTTATAACTTGATTGTATAACCAATTTTATAACGTAATCACAATAGAGTTACATGCGAAGAGTTCCCAAATCAATTAAAACATAATTATAATCATTATTCAATGAAATTTATATTAAGTATCCGCTAACAAGAATTTGGCATCTTAATATTAACACAATAACTAGGGAATAAAATCCAAACTCTGAAATGAACTCATTTAAAATTTAAAGTATGGATATATGGCCAAAAAAAAGGTCAAAAAATATAGCTTCATACACATGCAATGAGATCACGAACTAGGTTATAACAACTTAATATTTACACACCCATAATGATTTTTTTTTCATATAGATCTCAAAACTTCTAAAAACCATCTAAGTTTACGGAATAGCAATTGAAATATATATCAAATCAAACTCAATCTCGAACTCAATTTAGATAAATTTTGGTCATGGTAAAAAAAAATATAAAACAAAAACAACTTTACGAGATGATAATGAAAATTATGTGTCTTATAAGCATTGATAAACATGATATGTACTTTACTCTATTTAATGAGATCTGGCACATGATTTGTGTAGACAAGTACTAACAATCACGAGGAAATTCCAATATAAAACATGTATCGAGTAGTTAATATATATTAGAGATTAAGATTTACCTTCCGAAATCATAATCAAATAAATATAAATACCGAACAATGAAGAACATATATGAACGAAACATTGAATAGTATTAGTTTTGCAATCATAATATCCTATTGATCAAGTAATACTTAATAACAAATTGTAATACGAGTAGCAGTAAAACAATGTCGATATAAAGAGTTCAAAACATATCAAGATTTATAAGTAATAATCTAATTTAATTCGTAATCACAAAATCTATATGAAATCAATAAGTATGTATGAGATCACAATAAAATATGTTATCAAAATTAAGGAAAAGGAACTTATCTCAAGAATGATTGCTTGGACTATCAAAATCAAAACCGTAACATTCTTCTTGTAATCACAGTTTCACACCATGAACTTTACTATTAGATCGTGCTGATAACGTGTTGTGAAACAACGACCTAATAGCACAATAAGAACAATAATCAAAGTAACATAAAAGAGTATGAGAGGGAAAAATAAACTTGTTATTGGTGTGTCTTCACATTACATTAGGTGCCTCTATTTATAGGGACCTTAACATGAATGATATTAAGTACAATGATGTAGGTTACAAGGTTAATCATAAAGGTGAAGGTTACACATTAGAGGATATAAATGTGATGATTAATGTGTATAATCAATATAATAAATATATTCATAACACGCATAAGCATTGCAGACCAATAAAACATCATATAATCTTTAATGAGTGAAAGAATATTAAGTACGAATCTAATGAAAGAAAGAGCAAGCTAACCAAATGATTAAAGAGTACTAATACAATTAATCGAATCTTCCTATGTAATTATGCACTAGCAAGACCTTGTTAGCGCTCTAAATTTGACTTCTGGTTGTGTCTTTGTGTGGTCAGACGTCGCCTCTTCTAGGTATTGTCTCTGAAATTCAGCTGTGAATGGGGTATTTATACATTTTGGGAATAGAGTCGATACGGCGTATCCAAGGATTTGATATACCATATCTTGGTAACTTAGCGTGGTGCCCAAGTTATTATATTCTGGAATATTCGTACACCGCTATATGATAAGGTGCATCACTGAGCTTCATACAGCGCATCTTGTCTTCTAATCTTGGAAATCTGGTGAAGTCTTTAAGGTAGATACGGCGCATGCTGGATGTCATGCGGCGTATCATGAGCAAAGCAAGTCAGATCTTCTCGTTTGACCAAAGTTTCATATACGGCGTATGGGAGAAATCCATACGACGTATGCTTCAAAGTAAGAAAATGGTCTTCATAATCATCTAAGTCAAATATATGGTGTATCTGTCTAGAATAATACGACGTATCTTTCTTCAATTCAGTAGACTTTTCCAACTTGATCCATTTTGCTCCAATTTATGTCTAAAATAGCTGACTTTCACCAATTGCTTGTTTATAACTGAGATTTACAAAAGTAAGCGATTAAGTATCAATTCTCATATAAAATAATATAAAACAAGTAATATACATAGGATAAATGATGCTAATAATATGTTGTTATTTGATATAATCATATGCAAAGTAGGCAGTTCTGATAGCTGCAAAATAATGGTTAGCCTTTCTTTGAGAATTAATTCAAAACCAGTGTTTATAATATTAAAAGAACACGAGCATATGGAGTTCATTTATTTTGATAGTTCATCATAAATCAGCAATGAACAAGCACTTAATTCCCCTTTAACACTTTCCATTGATCCTAATAGTAATGCAAGAATATTAGCTTGATTTGCATCAACTGTTGGAATATACTCAAGTCATAATAAATAATTATATGGCTAGACACATGTGAGCATGTAACACCCCAACCCGACAAGGGTAAAAATGTCACAAATTATGGTGTTACATCAGAACAAACAGACAGATCAAAAGCAGAAAACTTACTTCAAATAGCTAAGGTCAAATTCTTCACTCAGTTCTACACTCAAGCCCAGAAAGCTATCCCAAAAGCTATCTTGAATACCTGCCGCGGAGAAAAGAAATGCGGCTGAGCTACGAAGGCTCAGTGAACGGATATAACAAAAGTAAACTAAAATAAAGACTGAAGTACAGATGCTATATTTTGGGGAAAACATATTTAGGTATAACGGATAATACGGAAATATAATGTATAGGTTAGGTAAGGAATTCATACAGTCACCTGTATGAACAGAGTCAGAACCATAATAATACCATGAGCTCAGAAACAGATAACTTATCATAATCATAATCATACATCTTCATAAACATATAGAGGGGAGACCTCTCAGATAATCAGACAATAAAGAGGGGTGTCCTTATATGGGTGGAGTAGCTAACTCCCAGAAATGTGAAGGACGTGTATTGCACACACAGCCACATTCACCAGACAAATCATATCATATCATATCAGAAACAGAAACAGATCTAGGATGCATCCATACGCCCCTTCCCAACACATAAACATTTGCAGCCAAACCAAGGGACGTGGCAGAACATCACTCTACTGCCCTAGAGCCATGTCAGAGGTGCATCCCTGACACGGACATGGAACCCCCATGCCTAGTGAAACTCATGTAATCAAATGGTTCATATTTAAGGGTTCAAATCATAGTTGTCATATCAGAAGGTTCAAACAGAAAGGTTTATCATAGCAAAAGTTCAAATCAGAAAGTTCATATCAAAGGTTCATATCAGAGGTTCATATCACAAAGGAAACCTTAAGAGTAAGGTCAGAATATCCGTACCTCAAAAGCAAAGCTGACAGAAGTAGAAAGATCAAATGAGGAAGTAATACCCTTCTTCAGAAATCTATACATAATATTTTATTATTAATAACTTTACATACTTAGTAACTTTTCCCAAATTAGTAAGTTTTCGTAATTAGAAAGTTTTCGTATAATAATTAAGTTAAATATAGAATTAAATCATTATTATGAAATTAGGGTTTATTATTACAAGTTATAATAGTTTAGGGTTTAGAGTGTAATTATTACATTTTCCATATTTTGTACAGTTAATCCATAAGTTTTCCATATTCACAATTCCAACCCTTTGGTTTTAATAATTTTACAAATTAAACCTTTTAATTAAATAACTTACAATTTAATCCTTATAATATTCATATTTACACATTAAGCCTTTAATTATTAGAAATTACACATATTACCATTCAATATTATATCTATTCAAAACAGCCCTTAACTTTCATAATTTACAAATTTAACCCCTTAATTTTAATTAATTACAATTCAGATTATATAATTACATAATTTACTACTTAAACCTTTTAGTTACAAATTTAACACATGACACTCTCATATAATATTTTTCCCAACTTGCCCCTGATCTAATACATCTTACAAAAATATCCTAGATGTTTACAAAATTACAAAACATACCCTTTTACTTTTAAATACAAATCGTTTAATACCAAATTCCACCAAACCCTAACCCTAAATTACCTAATCATTACCAACATTTATTAAAACCTTAAATCAATATTAATGACCAGATTACATATCAAAAACCCTAACCCTAACCCTAATTCTATTTCTTTTCTTTTATTTTCTTTTTATTTAATAAACCAATTATAAAATAATTCCCAAATATGGTTTCTAAGTCTAGAAAATTATGAAGCTTATTTTTCGGATGTTATATGATGTTAATAGGACCTGAGAAAAATATAAACCAAACCTCAAAAATTCGCATGGCTGTTTCCTAATTTTAATTCGGTTTATAGTTCAATATATTATATAATTCCATATGATCATATTAGCTTGCATGAATTTAATCTACTATTTTCTACAGATGACATATGATATATAAAGTGCTAGAAAAATACCAGAATAATTTTAGAACATGTGAACAAGCAGAATGGATTTTCTCTTCTCGGCTAGCTTACCTCGACACCAACAAATCTTCTGAGCTCACACGATCAAACCTCAGTCTCTACAATATTTTTCTGGTGTTCTTTAGGTTATAATAAGCTTAGGAAAAATATGGGAGAGCTCCAGGATTTTTATTGTCGACTTTGGGAGGTTTTAGAGTCGGTTTAGGATTTTTAATAATCGATTATATTTATCTTAGTATATAAAACGTGTATTTATGTATATACAAGGATAAAAAATCTATTTTTAGCTGGAAAATATTAGGATAAGTCCAAATTAAATTATTATACAAGTCTCCTTTTTTATTTAGGATTAATTTCCTTTTTTAAATAATTAAATAAATATATATATAACTATTTAAATATGTAAATTCGGTCCATAAAATTTTTATACATAATTTATATTTTTTTTCATCTTTACAAAAGTAACATATTTTATCATTCATAATTTATTTTGATCATATATTGCCGAGTTCCAAATTTCTATGATTTTCTTTGTTTTAAATAAGTGTTATTACAAATTTTAAAACCTAAGGGCATTTTAGTCATTTTACATGTTTTAGAATTTGAGGTATTACAACTTCTTCCCCTCTAAAAAGAAATTTCCGTCCTCGGAAATTGAATAAACAGAGCAGACGGAAACGAATTAAATTTCAGAATTCATGAGAATAGAACGAACACAAAATCTTTTGATTACAGAAATAATCTTAGTTCAGAAAATCTTTGCACAGATTTCAAACAGACAGACATATCTTTCTTATCGGACTTTCATAACTTCATATCTTGTTCATAACAGATCAGAAATCGATTCAACAATTACATACTTGTAGCAGATAACTAAAGTACTTCTCACAAGTACTAGCAGAAAACGGATTGAGTATGAAACTTTAAACGATAGAAGACTCTATAATGAGTTCTGAAATTCTTAACGAATGATCAAAGATCAACAAATATACAACGAGAATTCGAACATATCCAGATATCTAACGATAAAGGCAGAACCTACATATAGGTCGAATGAATCCTAAAAGTCTCACTAATCGCGGATAATCCAACTGACAGAAATCTGATGCTACTCAAACACTTCCCGAAATATCCTATGCTCACAATGAGAATACAATATATGATGGAAATATTATCACGTTGGCCAGACGTCATAATATTTGCATTATATAAATATACCTTCATGGCGACCATACTTTATTTCAAGTCTTGAATAAAACAACCTAATAGCAGCCTAACAATTCTTCTATTCTTTCCAGAATTTAGCAGAATCAATCATCATCAATGAGGTTGAACGAAAAATGAAACGTATCAGAAAATAGCCTAAATCTAACAGATATATCTTAATAAAGCACCAATACTTCCAAAATTCGACAAATTTCTTATAATCATAAACTTAACGAATATACGCAGAATTATCATATTACAAAACTTCCAAAGGAGAACTTAATAGTCTAAAGGTTCAATCACACCATTGTCAGTCTTCCTCATTATCATGTTATATCCTAATCATTATTAACGGAAAGAGTATAGATAAATCAACACCTACCCGGATTATTGTCAAAATTATAACCTTCCAAAGGAAACCTTTTTAAACATAGTTTCATTATCATAATGAAGTGGACAATTTCCTGTACTCGTAACCAATAACCTCCAGATCTCTCATAGGAGTAGAAAAGGTTTATGGAACATCAAATAGTGTCAAAAGAAAACTTAATATACCCATCATGAGCAGAAAATTTCTCAGAATATGTCAAACACTTAGGGTTGTAATAATCTTCCGAATGGTCAGGAAACATCAAACTAATTGTCAACAAGTCAGAGATGGAAATCAAAATCAGAAAGTGAAACTTAAATGGTGTAGTTCTCAAGACATTCCTAAACTTATTAGATTACTGAACTTTAGGTCATGCTTAACTCTCTAACCTCAGAAAGAATGAGCTTATAAGCTTAACTGAAGACAGAAACACGAATCAGAGTGATGTGGAAACGATGCTACTTAAATCAATATCCTAATCTACCCAATCCTCACCAGTAATAACTTAAGGTTCATATAGGGAAATCCTAAAGTAAATCCTCAAAGATTGTTTCATAATTCCTATGGTGCAAAGCTTTAGGGCCTAATACTCACAGGTCATAGCCTAAGCTCTACGGATTACTAATCCGCCGTTCCAACCTGTCTCTGATATCATAATTGTAACACCCCAACCCGACAAGGGTAAAAATGTCACAAATTATGGTGTTACATCAGAACAAACAGACAGATCAAAAGCAGAAAACTTACTTCAAATAGCTAAGGTCAAATTCTTCACTCAGTTCTACACTCAAGCCCAGAAAGCTATCCCAAAAGCTATCTTGAATACCTGCTGCAGAGAAAAGAAATGCGGCTGAGCTACGAAAGGTCAGTGAACGGATATACAAAAGTAAGCTGAAATAAAGACTGAAGTACAGATGCTATATTTTGGGGAAAACATATTTAGGTATAACGGATAATACGGAAATATAATGTATAGGTTAGGTAAGGAATTCATACAGTCACCTGTATGAACAGAGTCAGAACCATGATAATACCATGAGCTCAGAAACAGATAACTTATCATAATCATAATCATACATCTTCATAAACATATAGAGGGGAGACCTCTCAGATAATCAGACAATAAAGAGGGGTGTCCTTATATGGGTGGAGTAGCTAGCTCCCAGAAATGTGAAGGACGTGTATTGCACACACAGCCACATTCACCAGACAAATCATATCATATCATATCAGAAACAGAAACAGATCTAGGATGCATCCATACGCCCCTTCCCAACACATAAACATTTGCAGCCAAACCAAGGGACGTGGCAGAACATCACTCTACTGCCCTAGAGTCATGTCAGAGGTGCATCCCTGACACGGACATGGAACCCCCATGCCTAGTGAAACTCATGTAATCAAATGGTTCATATTTAAGGGTTCAAATCATAGTTGTCATATCAGAAGGTTCAAACAGAAAGGTTTATCACAGCAAAAGTTCAAATCAGAAAGTTCATATCAAAGGTTCATATCAGAGGTTCATATCACAAAGGAAACCTTAAGAGTAAGGTCAGAATATCCGTACCTCAAAAGCAAAGCTGACAGAAGTAGAAAGATCAAATGAGGAAGTAATACCCTTCTTTAGAAATCTATACATAATATTTTATTATTAATAACTTTACATATTTAGTAACTTTTCCCAAATTAGTAAGTTTTCGTAATTAGAAAGTTTTCATATAATAATTAAGTTAAATATAGAATTAAATCATTATTATGAAATTAGGGTTTATTATTACAAGTTATAATAGTTTAGGGTTTAGAGTGTAATTATTACATTTTCCATATTTTGTACAGTTAATCCATAAGTTTTCCATATTCACAATTCCAACCCTTTGGTTTTAATAATTTTACAAATTAAACCTTTTAATTAAATAACTTACAATTTAATCCTTAATTTTAATTAATTACAATTCAGATTATATAATTACATAATTTACTACTTAAACCTTTTAGTTACAAATTTAACACATGACACCCTCATATAATATTTTTTCCAACTTGCCCCTGATCTAATACATCTTACAAAAATATCCTACATGTTTACAAAATTACAAAACACACCCTTTTACTTGTAAATACAAATCGTTTAATACCAAATTCCACCAAACCCTAACCCTAAATTACCTAATCATTACCAACATTTATTAAAACCTTAAATCAACATTAATGACCAGATTACATATCAAAAACCCTAACCCTAACCCTATTTCTATTTCTTTTATTTTATTTTCTTTTTATTTAATAAACCAATTATAAAATAATTCCCAAATATGGTTTCTAGGACTAGAAAATTATGAAGCTTATTTTTCGGATGTTATATGATGTTAATAGGACCTGAGAAAAATATAAACCAAACCTCAAAAATTCGCATGGCTGTTTCCTAATTTTAATTCGGTTTAGAGTTCAATATATTATATAATTCCATATGATCATATTAGCTTGCATGAATTTATTCAACTATTTTCTACAGATGAAATATGATATATAAAGTGCTTGAAAAATACCAGAATAATTTTAGAATGTGTGAACAAGCAGAATGGATTTTCTCTTCTCGGCTAGCTTACCTCGACACCAACAAATCTTCTGAGCTCACACGATCAAACCTCAGTCTCTACAATATTTTTCTGGTGTTCTTTAGGTTATAATAAGCTTAGGAAAAATATGGGAGAGCTCCAGGATTTTTATTGTCGACTTTGGGAGGTTTTAGAGTTGGTTTAGGATTTTTACTAATCGATTATATTTATCTTAGTATATAAAACGTGTATTTATGTATATACAAGGATAACAAATCTATTTTTAGCTGGAAAATATTAGGATAAGTCCAAATTAAATTATTATACAAGTCTCCTTTTTTATTTAGGATTAATTTCCTTTTTTAAATAATTAAATAAATATATATATAACTATTTAAATATGTAAATTCGATCCATAAAATTTTTATACATAATTTATATTTTTTTTCATCTTTACAAAAGTAACATATTTTATCATTCATAATTTATTTTGATCATATATTGCCGATTTCCAAATTTCTATGATTTTCTTTGTTTTAAATAAGTGTTATTACAAATTTTAAAACCTAAGGGCATTTTAGTCATTTTACATGTTTTAGAATTTGAGGTATTACAGAGCATATGGGGTCATACACTTATACACAGGAGGTACCATTTAATATAACGTGTCTACGGTATTTACGTTGTATAATACCTACCCAATACCGAACAACTAATTACTAAGTTTGTACTTAGTATATTGGTTGGACTAAATACCGGACAACTAATTACTAAGTTTGTACTTAGTATATTGGTTGGACTAAACAATTTTGGAAGGAAAGGACAAGGAGGAAAGCCTAAGGGTGCTAGTGGTATCTTATGTCTTGAAAATACAACACCAACATAAGAACCAATGGGTGATGACCAAAACAAGCACCAATAAGAGAAAACCCAACAACACACTCCACTTCCTCCTCCCTCCCCATAACTCACGGCACACAACACAAATACATGGGTAGTGTGTGTTATTCTTTGTGCCTTGGTTTTGTTCTCAAGTTTAGTGCAAGAACAAAAGTTACTTTGTGGTAAAAGACTAGCATCAAATTGGTATACAAGGAAGTGTAGTGTGTTTCTACATAGAGGTGATCAACCTAATTGATCACTTGGGTTTCTAGTATAGATCGGTTGTGTTGATAATCTCCATTCGATCCTACTGAATCACGTATTTATTTGTTATTCTTACATTTGATTATTGTAACACCCCCAACTTTGTGAACGCAACGGAATTCAAACTAGGTGTTACTTCATGGCGCAACAGTTATAACAAAAGAAAACAAACTCTAATTGAGTCGTTTTTGAAAGATTTATCATTCGAATTATATAAATATCAGAGTTTACAAAATAAGGTCCTAGTAGTTTCATAGTTACATAATACAATAGTGAGTTTTCGAATGATAATAAAATTTATAGCCTTTTTGAGTATCCGTGCTCCTCTGTGCCAGCCTCGATCATTAAGGACCTGAGATAAACATGCTAAAAGTGTCAACACAAAGGTTGGTGAGTTCGTAGAGTTTGTTGAAATAATTGTGGAAACTTTGTAAAAATCATCGTGATGAGTATATGTAAATACTAAATGTAGTTTACAAAACTTTCGAGAGTATGAATATTGTACATAATTACAATTACAACATAGAGATAGTGTTTTTGTTGTCCTAAGCAGTGTTCTGAAAGGCTCAAGGCGCACTAAGGGGCAAAGGGGGGCAAAGAGCCTCGATTCGAGGCGCATTTGATGCGTGGGAATCGCACCTTGCTTTACCTCTCGAGGGATCTCGAGAAGCTTACAACCCCCACCAGGCAGTGTACCTGATTGTTGTAGTATAGTATAGTGACAAGTACCGGGGGATTGATCGTTCAGCTTAGGAATAGTGTCGCTAGGGTTAGAAAACCTAATTAATAGTTCTAAAGGTGAGGGATGATTATTTTTGTGTTTTTATATTTTATGAAAGCAATTAAAATCTCGGGTTTTGAAGGAGTGGGCGGAATTAGTTGCTATTCAACTAACCCAAAACTAAGATGCAATCAAAATAAAATAATAAAAATGAAATTAAACTAATTAAACTAAGGTTGTGAGCAGTAATTGGAGAAATTGTATTTACTTAGACTTCACTACTCCCTAGATATCTTTTACATGTTAATTACTTGTTACACTTGTATGAATGACGGATTGTATTCCTTAATACCATTCGTGGGGTGGCATACATAACTCCCCAACTCTATGAGCTCTTATCTCCTCCTACACCATGACCCAGCACAACTATAGGGATTGTAAACAGTGGCTCATGCATTAAATACAACCAATAAAGACCTAGTACGCCTCGGTTCATGTTTCTTAAGACGTTCAAGCATGTTACCATTTGGAGATCTGCCAGTTTTCTTAAGCCTAACATATAAATCATTCATTCAAAACAAGAATAGACAAGTAATCAACACATAATCAACATCTAGGTTTCATTGGATCTAAGCAAACACAAGAGAGATCTAGCCTAGCATAGTAGAATTGAGACAAGAACAAGATATAAACAACCAACACATAGACATATTGATTGAATTGAAAGTACACTTATCTCAATTACAATGCAAGGTCTCAAGGGTTTGGAACCCTTGAAAAACCTGTAAAAGAGGCACCAAAATCGTCTTTAGGGTTTCACCAAAACTTCTCCTTTTTATGAAAAAACTAGAAAACTATATATAGGAAAAACAGTCTGACGGCGTCAAGAGTAACCTCTGACGCCGTCACCTCGCCGCCATATACTTCCTCGGACGGCCTTGATCCACTTATGACGGCCTATGTGACGCCGTCACCACCCACGGTATATTAATTTAGCCACTTTGACGCTGTCACGAGTCCTTCTGACGCCGTCACCACCTTCGGAGTTTAATTCTTCATGTCTGACGCCGTCAAGATGTTGGTCTTGACGCCGTCACCTTGTATTTTCAGCATGGAAATTTGGTACTTAGCCGTTTTCTTCACTTTTATGCTCCAAAAACGTCCAAAATGGCTTCTTTTCCAGAATTCACTCTCCAAACACCTAAAATCACAAAAGGAACGATTTAGGGCAATATTTGATCAAATAAAGTCGGATTCGGGCTTAAATGACCCCCTAAAAACGGATCATTTTTCGCCTCATCATATACCCTTACACTTGAGATTTGCTTGTCCTCAAGCAAATGAGCTTTTATTCTACTCAAAAGACAAGTTAGGGGTCATTTAATACTAATATAAAAGTAATTACAACAAATAATCGTTCCACTAAAGACCAATAGACAAGCACGGAGGTCATACACAAGCACCTCACAAATAGTGTTTAGATACTCACATCTCTCGGGTGTAATAAAGTAATATAACATTATGGAAATGGAAGATATCTCTCAATACCTGTCATAGCAAAATATATTACCATAGGCTTGGGAAAGGATCAAACCTCCACCACATGGCGTAAGCACCTAGGATAAACTATCAAAGAGGTCTTTTAAAGGGTTATAACGTTAGGTGTAGGGATATGAATTACACGGTTTTGTTGGATAAAGGAAGTTTTACTGGTGGCGAGTTAACAATCTTAGTTAATTACATGTACAAGATGGCGTTGCTAAGCCAAGACTAGACTCGACTTAAGCTAATAAATGGAAAATAACAAAAACATAAAATAAACATAGAATGAAAACGGGATGGTAGTCCGTATGTTTTTTCTCTTTTTCTTTTCTATTTTTTTTTTCTTTTTCTTAGTTTTTCGATTTTTTTTTTTTTTTTTTTTTGCATACACTCTTACCCTACCATCCAAAAATAATACATCATAGGGGATGAGAATTCCCCTTACACTTGAATCTTTACATACTTTACATCAAACTATTCTAGTGACTCGAATTAAGAAAATTAAAACACTTGGAGCACTTTTAAGATTAACGCACGTATGGGGGTAATAAATGATGTTCATCCCCATTACTCCATAAATTAAGTACTTACCCATGAGTCCCAATCGTCCCAAAACAATATGTACAAGGATATGACTCGACTTAGCAACCATGTAATCAATTAGAAAGTTAACTTAGGGTTTAACAAATAACAATAATGCACTAAAAATGAGCGCATACACGGAAGGCTAAGGCGATTTGGGTGTACATTTAAGTGGGGTGTAACAAATTCTTCCTTTAAGTAAAATGCTTAAAGTTAGAAACGAAAAGATAGGCTCGGAGGGGTGTACTAGGGGTTTCGTGTACTAAAAATGAGTACAACGCTAAGGGTGTGGGAAAAATTAGTTGACTTAACTAGCCAAGTAATATGACTTAAATGGTCAAGTAATTATAATACGGGTTTAACACAAGGGTGATCCTAATGCCTCTTATCATGTAGTAAATCCTACCACACGAATGTAGTCTCACTAGCGGTCTTGGGATGCATCACTAACGCAAGTTCTAGAATCTAAATGCTACCGGTACACTCATAAGCACCAATAATAAATGCTTTTCCTATCAAATCTAAAGGCGAACCTCACATTTTTGGGTGGAAATTTTTTCTGAATATACGGTTATGTGCTAGTCATACAATCTCCTATCCATGAGACGCTTGCTATGGCTAAAGTTTCACTCCTAAATGTTGTAAAAAATTTTAAATTTGGCGCTAAAATTACACTAACAAGTATTTCTCGTAGTTTTATTACTCATCTACTATCAAACAAAACAAACTCAAGCGAAAGTGCATATGTAAGGTATCATCTTTTTACCCTCCCCTTACACTTAAGATGAACATTGTCCCCAATGTTCAAGTAAAGAATGTAAAAGTTAAAAAGTAAAGAGAATGAAATCGAATACTCCCCTGATTCGCTCGGTATGGATTTTAGGTTGGCCAGGTTAAATCTTCCTCCAAGAAAATGAACAATCAAAGCTTCCCTTCCAGAATATAAATCATCTTCTTGTCATAAATAACCTGTAAATCCTGACAAAAGTAGACAAGGCAACCTCGCGTAAAATCGGCGGCATCCTATATAAGCTACTAAATCCTAGAAAACAAAGTAAGATATAATGCTTGTGGAATGAAGTTTGCAGATTTCCTGGAGATTATAAAACTTAATAATTCACAAAAACCATAAGACTCCGTTAGAAAAACAAAACCGGTAAAATTTCCAGATTTTACATCCTGACGCCGTCAAGAGCAATACCCTGACGCCGTCAGAATGGACCTGCAGAAATTCTTATGTTAAGTTTCCGGAAAATTTCTGGAAAAACTTTGTCCTACTTCCTGGAAAATCCTGCAAAACTTCATTATGACTCAATACAAGCATTTGACTCTAACAAATACGAATATACATGTTCATTAAATATTGTGGAGAATCATGATCGGTTTGTTTCTTAAAAACATATTTGGGGTTTCCCCTTACACTTATCTTTTGCAAAAAATACCTTTAGGTTGAAGTTAAGACGAGGCCAAACAACATAGTAAAGTATTTTCACGTTTTAGTAGAGAAACATGATCAACCAACAATAAAAATAAAACATGCATACGGAAGCAAATAACAATCAAACAAATAAAATCACACAAAACATGGGCTGCCTCCCAAGAAGCGCTTGTTTTTGTTCGAGTCACGAGCCTGACTCTATCCTTATTTCACGGATAAAGGTGAGGTTTTCCCTACACTTAGGATTAAGTGCGGGTGATAGTAGCGATACACACCATCTCGGTAGGAGTATGCCACGTGAGAAAAGAGTGGTGGATGAATTATATGCTCAAAGGGTTGTGCTCCTATCATCATAACCTTACCTAATTCAATCGGGTTAATGGATGGATTAAGATTTTCTCCTAGAAATGGATCATTTTCTATCAACTTCGAAAGACTCCTAGTTGGGGATCCATCTTGACCTAATAAACCCGGTTTAAACCCATAATGTTTCTTGTGATCAATCATAAATGGGTGATGTAAGCATGTAAGGCCATTTTCCACTCCTATATTGGCTTCCTCTCTACAAGGCTTAGAGTCCATTGCCTTTATCCTAAGACTACCCGGACTACATGGGTTGATGGGTGGGTCGGCTCCTCTTTTGTCTCCTAGATGTATATCTAAGGATGGAAAGTTGTGTGAAGATTGAGGTTTCGGTTCATCAACACTAGGTAATTCCCTAGAACTAAGAGTAAGGTTATCACTACAAGTATTCAAACCTATATCCTCTAGTGGTGTTTGGTACAAGGGTTCTACCTCTATTTGGGCTCCTATAGTCTCTTCTACTTCTTCCGGGTAAGTCACGGGTGGTGTGTATTCCTCAAGTGATGGTAGGACTTGTGGGGTACTTATTGGGCTTGGGTTTTCTACTATCTCTTCCATTTGTATTGTAGTGAAATCATACCACCCCGTATGCCCAGTTATCTCATCTATAGTTTTATCCCCAAACAGTTTTCTTGCTTGTTCCCTTAAACTTGCTATCAATTGATCCGTAACAACGTTTGTTGGGTTGTCCATTTTTTTGGCAAGTATGGCACAATTCTCTATGGTTTCCCATGCTTCATCAGCACTTAATCCCCAAAGGTCCCCATGTGCGGTATGGTCAATGTCCATTTTGGTATAGTGGTCGACACGATGGTAAAATATTTCAATTTGGGACCACAGATCAAAATTATGATGAGGGACTTTTCAGAGTAAATATTTAAAACGAGCCCATGCATCATAGATAGGTTCATCCTCATGTTGTTTAAACATCAAGATGTCATTTGGAGTGGGTGAATTTCGTGGTTTGTAGTATGGTGGATTCGCGTTCTCCATAATGGCCAACGGAATAGTCAATGAGGTTAATTTACTAACAGAGGCACAAAGAAATGAGATAGACTAAAGAAGACCTAAAAATAAAAATAAAATCTTACTAGAAAGGAATCTAGCAAGTAGACCTAATAAAAAGAAATCCTAACCTAGACAAGAACTATTCCCCGGGCTGCGGCGCCAAAAACTTGATGCGTGGGAATCGCACCTTGCTTTACCTCTCGAGGGATCTCGAGAAGCTTACAACCCCCACCAGGCAGTGTACCTGATCGTTGTAGTATAGTATAGTGACAAGTACCGGGGGATTGATCGTTCAGCTTAGGAATAGTGTCGCTAGGGTTAGAAAACCTAATTAATAGTTCTAAAGGTGAGGGATGATTATTTTTGTGTTTTTATATTTTATGAAAGCAATTAAAATCTTGGGTTTTGAAGGAGTGGGCGGAATTAGTTGCTATTCAACTAACCCAAAACTAAGATGCAATCAAAATAAAATAATAAAAATGAAATTAAACTAATTAAACTAAGGTTGTGAGCAGTAATTGGAGAAATTGTGTTTACTTAGACTTCACTACTCCCTAGATATCTTTTACATGTTAATTACTTGTTACACTTGTATGAATGACGGATTGTATTCCTTAATACCATTCGTGGGGTGGCATACATAACTCCCCAACTCTATGAGCTCTTATCTCCTCCTACACCATGACCCAGCACAACTATAGGGATTGTAAACAGTGGCTCATGCATTAAATACAACCAATAAAGACCTAGTACGCCTCGGTTCATGTTTCTTAAGACGTTCAAGCATGTTACCATTTGGAGATCTGCCAGTTTTCTTAAGCCTAACATATAAATCATTCATTCAAAACAAGAATAGACAAGTAATCAACACATAATCAACATCTAGGTTTCATTGGATCTAAGCAAACACAAGAGAGATCTAGCCTAGCATAGTAGAATTGAGACAAGAACAAGATATAAACAACCAACACATAGACATATTGATTGAATTGAAAGTACACTTATCTCAATTACAATGCAAGGTCTCAAGGGTTTGGAACCCTTGAAAAACCTGTAAAAGAGGCACCAAAATCGTCTTTAGGGTTTCACCAAAACTTCTCCTTTTTATGAAAAAACTAGAAAACTATATATAGGAAAAACAGTCTGACGGCGTCAAGAGTAACCTCTGACGCCGTCACCTCGCCGCCATATACTTCCTCGGACGGCCTTGATCCACTTATGACGGCCTATGTGACGCCGTCACCACCCACGGTATATTAATTTAGCCACTTTGACGCTGTCACGAGTCCTTCTGACGCCGTCACCACCTTCGGAGTTTAATTCTTCATGTCTGACGCCGTCAAGATGTTGGTCTTGACGCCGTCACCTTGTATTTTCAGCATGGAAATTTGGTACATAGCCGTTTTCTTCACTTTTATGCTCCAAAAACGTCCAAAATGGCTTCTTTTCCAGAATTCACTCTCCAAACACCTAAAATCACAAAAGGAACGATTTAGGGCAATATTTGATCAAATAAAGTCGGATTCGGGCTTAAATGACCCCCTAAAAACGGATCATTTTTCGCCTCATCAGCATTCCACGGCGCGGGATTCATGAATGCGAGGCACACTAAAAATATTAAGCTTTTTATAACATATATGACCATTTATGTAGCTTAAATACACAAAATAACATTAAAATACTTAATGCATGACATATATTGCCATTATAAATATTAAAATGGATCAGTTGTCACTTCTAAATCGGATCAACTTTTTGGCTCGATAACCTATATAGAGATTAAAATCCATATCAGACTAAATATACTTGTGATACGCGGGATTGCGCCCTCGCAATAGGTTTTACCTCTCAAGGGATCTTGAGAAGCTTGCAATCCCCGTCAGGCAGTGTACCTGATCGTTGTAGTATAGTATAGTGACAAGTACCGGGGGATTGATCGTTCAACTCAGGAATAGTGTTGCTAGGATTAGAAAGCCTACTAAACTAGGTCTAGAGGTGAGGGATGATTCTTTTTGTATTTTCATATTTTATGAAAGCAAGTAAAATCTCGGGTTTTGAATAAGTGGCCGGAATTAGTTGCTAGCCAACTAACCCAATTAACTAAAAATGCAATCAAAATAAAATAAAATAAATGAAAATTAACTAATGTGGTGGAAACAATAATGAGAAAAGATGTGTTTACTTAGATTTCATTACTCCCTATATATCTTTTACCGGTTGATTAGCTTGTTACAATTGCATGGATGACGGGTTATATTCCTTAATACTAGTCGTAGGGCCGTGTACAATATTCCCTAACTCTATATGATCCTACTTCACTCCTATGTCGAGCCGACTAAAAGCTCCTAACATGGGATCATTAGAATTCACTTATGCATTAAATACAACCAAAAATTGTAGTACACCTCCGATCATGTTTCTTAAGACGTTCAAGCAAGTTGCCAATGGAAGTCTGCCAGTTTTCTTTAGCCTAACATCGAATACAATCATCCGTAACAATTATAAACAAACAATCAACCAATAATCAACATCTAGGTTTCACTACATCTAAGCAAACACAATAAAAACCTAGCCTAACATGTTAAAAGAAAGACAAGCATAAGATAGAATCAAACAACACATATACATATTGAATGATTATTGGAAGACTTATCTTTATTCAAACATGGAAGAAAGAAGGGTTTGAAACCCCTTCAATAAGCAGAAAATTCGACCTAGGGTTTATGCTTTAATATTCCACAACTTGTTCCCCACTTTACAATGAAAAATTGGAAAAATATATATAGATAAAACATCCTGACGGCGTCATGTATTAGCTTATGACGCCGTCAACTCGCCGCCAAGTTAAAATTCGTATTGCCTAGATCCAGTCTTGACGCCTTCATGTGTAAATATACTCTGGGCCGTCACATGCATTTTGACCCTGACGGCCTTGGTGACGCCGTCAGGATATTAACACTGAAAATACTCTGGGCCGTCACGTTATAATTTCCATTTCCACCTCTTTTGCCACT
Source organism: Artemisia argyi (assembly GCA_030686995.1). Classification (NCBI taxonomy): domain Eukaryota; kingdom Viridiplantae; phylum Streptophyta; class Magnoliopsida; order Asterales; family Asteraceae; genus Artemisia; species Artemisia argyi. Next base: position 90,303,962 of record CM060708.1, on the reverse strand, counting down.
CTTGACGCCATCATGTGTTAAGCCTTGACGTCGTCAGGTACTGTTCCAGCAAGGAATTTGAGACTTTGCCGTTTTCTTCACTTAATTGCTCCAAAAATATCCAAAATGCTTCCTTTTCCAGATTTCTCCTCAAAAGTACCTAAAATAACAAAATGAACGATTTAGGGCAATAATTGATCAAATAATCACGAATTCGGGCTTAAATGACCCTCTAAAAGCGGTACATTTTTCGCCTCATCAAATACCCTTGCACTTGAGATTTGCTTGTCCTCAAGCAAATAAGCTTTTATTCTAATCAAAATACAAGTTAGGGGTAATTTAACACTAATATAAAAGTAATTACAACAAATAATCGTTCCACTAAAAACCAAAAACAAGCACGAAGGTCATACACTAGCACCTCACAAATAGTGTTTAGATACTCACATCTTTCGGGTGTAATAAAGTATATATCACAATAAGGAAATGGAAAACATCTCTTACTACCTGTCATAGCAAAATAGATTACCATAGGCTTGGGAAAGGATCAAACCTCCACCACTTGGCGTAAGCACCTAGGATAAACTATCAAAGAGGTCTTTTAAAGGGTTATAACGTTAGGTGTAGGGATATGGTAAACACGGTTTTGTTGGATAAAGGCAATATTTACTGGTGGCGAGTTAATCATCTTGGTTAATTACATATACAATATGGCGTTGCTAAGCCAAGACTAGACTCGACTTAAGCTAATAAATCAAAAATAACAAAAAACTTAAAACAAACATAGAATGAAACGGGATGGTAGTCCGTATGTTTTTTCTCTTTTTCTTTTTCTATATATTTTTTTTCTTTCTTTTTCTTGATTTTTTCGATTTTTTTTTTTATTTTTTTTTTCTTTTTATACACTCTTTCCCTACCATCCAAAATAATACATCGTAGGGAATTTGCATTCCCCTTACACTTGAATTTTTACATACTTCACAATAAACTACTCTAATGACTAGAATCAAGATAATCAAAACACTTGGAGTACTTTTTAAATATTAACGCACATATGGGGTTAATAATTTGATGTTCTTCCCCATTACTCCATAACACTAGTACTTTACCCATGAGTCCCAATCGTCCCAAAACAATATGTACAAGATATGACTCGACTTAGCAACCATGTAATCAATTAGATAATTAACTAAGGGTTTAAACAAATAACAATAATGCACTAAAGATGAGTGCATACACGGAAGGCTAAGGCGATTTGGTTGCACATTTGGGGTGGGTTGTTAACAAATTCTTCCTTTAAGTAAAATGCTTAAAGTTAGAAACAAAAAAGATAGGCTCGGAGGGGTGTACTAGGGGTATCGTGTACTAAAAATGAGTACAACGCAAATGTGTGGGAAAAATTAGTTGACTTTACTAGTCAAGGTAATTGACTTAAATGGTCAAGTAATTATGATACGGGTTTAACACAAGGGTGATCCTAATGCCTCTTATCATGTAGTAAATCCTACTACACGAATGTAGTCTCACTAGCGGTCTCAGGATGCATTGCTAACGCAAGTTCTGGAATCTAAGTACTACCGGTACACTCATAAGCACTAATAATGAATGCTTTTCCTAACAAATCTAAAGGCGAACCTCACATATTTGGGTGGAAAATTTTTCTGAGTGGTACGGTTTTTGTGCTAGTCATAAAACTCCTATCCATGAGACACTTATTAAGGCTAAAACTTCACTCCTAAATGTTGTAAAAAATTTTAAATTTGGTGCTAAAATTGCCCTAACAAGTATTTCTCTTAGTTTTATTACACACCTACTATCAAACAAACAAACTCAAGTGCAATTGTATCCTATAAGGTATCATCATTTACCCTCCCCTTACACTTAGGATGAACATTGTCCCCAATGTTCAATTAAAGATTGTAAAAGTAAAACAGGTAAAAGAATGAAAACAAATACTCCCCTGATTCTTTCGGTGTGGATAGTGTGTCAACAAGGTTTGATCTTCCTCCAAGAAAATGAACGTTGAGAGCTTCCCTCCAAAAATATAAATCATCTTCTTGTCATATATAACCTGTTAAACCTGAGAAAACAATCAAGGCAAACCTCGCATAAAATCGGCGGCAATCTATATATACTAACAAATCCTAGATAGCAAATTAAGATATAATGCTTGTGGAATGAATGTTTGCAGATTTCCTGGAGTTTATAAAACTAAAGAATCAACAAAAACTTTAAGACTCTGGTATAAACAAAACTTGCAAAATTTTTCAGAATTTTGGTACCTGAGGTTGTAACTCCTGACGCCGTCAGAATGTTCCTGGAAAAATCTTATGTTAAGTTTCCGGAAAATTTATGGAAAAACTTATGCCTTATTTCCTGGAAAATCCTGCAAAACATCATTATGACTCGATACAAGCATTTGACTCAAACAATTACTAATGTACATGTTCATTTAATATTGTAGTGAATCATGTTCATTTTCGTTCTTATAAACAAATTTGGGTTTCCCTTACACTTAGCTTTTGCAAAATACATTTATATGTAATTAAGACGAAGTTAAAAACAAAAAAAAACCATTTTCACAATTTACTTTGAAACATGATTTACCAACAATAAAAATAAAGCATGCATACAGAAACAAATAAAATCAAACAAATAAAAACACACACAAAACATGGGTTGCCTCCCAAGAAGCGCTTTTCTTTATTTACGAGTCTTGTAGCTAGACTCAAGGTCATGGGCTATTACGTGACCTCGTCATTGGTCACATTTTCTAGGTCATCCTCAATCTTAGTTTTGTATTCCGGACCTAGTTGCAAACATTCCTTGTAGAAACCGAATATTCTACTCATGACATAGTTTACTCCTCTACGTCTATCCTCATCATTCCTATAGTAAACCGCTTGCTTGTGTTCCTTTTCAAGGTTTGATAGAAGACGGAATTGTTCAATCTTATAGGGCATTTGGTAAGCTATTTCATCGTTCTCATCCTTGAATCTAACTATCCCTAGGGACGGGTCATAATTCATCTTAGAGGCTTTAACAAACGGTTTTCCGAACACTACTTGACTTAGGCAACCATCTATTACCGGACGAATATCCTCTACAATCACAAAGTCGGTAACATAAGTGAAGTTTCCTACAAATACATGTAATCCTTTCACTCTTCCTACAAAGTTGCTCATCCAACCCGTGTTGGGCATCATCCTATATCCAAGTTGCTTCTTCATTACCCAATTATAATAGATCCTAGTCATAATGTTTATGGGGGATCTGAGATCTATGTAGGCTTTCCACACATGCATATGCCCAATATTATATTGCATGGTATGTTGATGTTAGAGGGATCACCCGCTTTGATGAGTGGTGAACCAAGGACGTATGGCGTCTCGGGGTCATCGAATAGATCCTTATGGTATTCCCGTTCTTCCTTGGTGGGTAACTTATCAAAGTATTCCTCTACATTTTCTACTTTCTCTAACTTTTCTTCCTTAATATCCTCAACTTCCTTAATCTCATCCTTAGGTCCAGTTTCTATTCCAACTTCATTCTTCTCACTTCTATATTCTTATCTATTGGCTTAATGGTGACAACATTGACAAGGTGGACGTGTTTGGATGATGAGGGGTCCTTAATTTGGATTCTGCTACTAGTGTCCCTAGTGTCCTTCCTAGGTGTAGTTAGCACTTGGTTGTTGAGGGCTTTCAACAAGTTGTCAATTTTATTGCTCATCTCCGTTTGTTGTTGATTGAAATCGGTTTCAAACTTAGCTATGCGAGCTTCTTGAGATGCTAGAAACTTGGACATCAATCCTTCAAGATTATTGGTACTACCATAGTTATTGGAAGGATTGTTGTTGAAAGTACGGTTAGAGGGAGGACCGTTTGGTTGGTAACGATTAGGTGGATTGGAAGAATTTGTTGGGATATGAAATATCAAAGTACTTCTGGATGTCAAAGTACTGCTGCATGAAGAATAAAGTCAAAGTACTGCTGAAGAATAAAGTCAAAGTACTGCTGTTATTGAAGAATGCTTAAAGTACTTCGAAGGAAACAAGGACTGATATGCAATATTAGATAAGGATTAATGTGTAATATTAAACGAATATTCTAGAATTAGTTAGGGATAATTACTTGTCGTTCAAGGATTACATGTTGTAAACCGACTTAAGGTTATCTATATAAAGAGCCTTAAGAGGTATTGGTCGATATAAGTTTTACAAGTCTTAGATTCGTTTAGAAGTCGATTAAAGTTAATAGTTAGGGATTGTTAGTGAATCTGTGTAACAAAGCAGGTTCAAAGTTTGGTTAATATAAAAGTTCTTCTTAAGCTTTGTGTTAGTAGATTCCGCATACTTTACAAGGTAAAACAGTGTTTCAATATTAATAGTGTTGAGTTTACTCAATATTGTTAAACCCTTACAAGCTACAAAGTAGTTTGGTCAGAGTATATCGATCCAACAAGTGGTATCAGAGCTTGTGTTGGAAACTCTGATTAAGAAGACAAACCTTTAAAAACTTTAAAGACGCTGCACCTGCTCCCTCAATCACTGCTGTTAGAATCCCTATCGTTAAGAAGGGAGAATATAACCTATGGGCCATGAAGATGAGGCAGTACATTGCCATCACAGACCATGCTTTGTGGGATGTGATTGTCAATGGTAACATGCAAATTGATGAACCAGTAGAGGTACCTGGACAACCAACACCACCAATAATCACTGTACCTGCTGCTACCAAAAGAAATCAAGACAAAGCTCTCAACATACTACTTTCTGCTATTCCTGATGGTCACCTATTAAAGTTTCATGATACTAAAGATGCCAAACAACTATGGGCTGCAATAAAGAAGAAGTTTGGAGGTAATGATGCTTCCAAGAAGATGCATAGGAATTTGCTAAAGCAATAATTTGAAACTTTCACTGTTGGTGAAAGAGAAGGTCTTGATTCTGCTTATGAAAGATTTCAACATCTTTTGAGCATGCTAGAACTATATGATGCTGAGGAATCAGTTGAAGATGCTAATTTAAAGTTTCTAAGGAGTTTGCCATTAGCATGGCATGTAGTTGCTACTATGATCAGAGGACAATCAGGGCTGGATACTATGGACTTTGATGATCTTTACAACAATTTGAAGGTGTATGAGCATGAGATGAATGGTACTATAGGTTCAAGTACACAATAGAACATTGCTTTTGTCTCTTCTGAAAAGAGAAGCAATACTTCTAACAAAGGTACTGCTTACCCTGTTCAAAGTACTGTGACTAAAACACAGGTTCCATGCACAACAATGGTCACCACCAATTCATCACAATCACTTACCCCCACCTCAGATGATGTTCTATGTTCATTCTTTGCTCAACAAGCATCTCTGCCTGTCACCTATCAAGAAGATGTATTGCAAATAGATGATTATGCTTTGGAAGAAATTGATATCAGATGGCAAGTTGCTATGCTCACTGCAAGGATCAAGAAGTATGTAAACAAGACAGGAAAAGGCATCAACTTCAGAGCTAAACAAGGAATAACATTTGACAAGTCCAAGATTGAGTGTTTCAACTGTCAAAGGACTGGTCACTTTGCAAGGGAATGCAAGTTTGCAAAGTATCAAGCAAACAAGATGATTGAACCACCCAAGCCTGAAAGAAAAGAGATTCCAATTGCTGAACCAAAACCAAAAGCTTTGGTTGCTCAAGAGAATCTGTCAGAGATTGATTGGTCCAATGAGTTTGATGATGAACCTGTAACCTATTCAATGGTTGCATTGGAAGACTGGAGCACAGCATTTGATGAAGAGCCTGGATATGCTGCTTTGGAGTCAAGAGATGAGTTAGGAAGCTTTGATTGGAGCATGGAGTTTGAAGAAGCACCTGTTCAGCTTGCTATGGTAGCTGCTTCACCAAGTTCATCCACTAACTTTAAGGTATGCTCTAAGTGTAATGATATGTATCAAAAGTTACTTACTGAGTATGTAGCTGAAAGAGATAAATTTCAAAAAGCTAGGGCTGAGATAACTGGTTATCAATTAACTTTAGAGTCAATGGAAGCCAAAATCCTTACACATGAAAACAATGAAGTAGCATGGCTTGAAACATATAAACAACATGATTACCTAGTTAAGTTAAATGAATGGAAACTAGGTTGTAAGGTGTCTGAACTAGAAAAAGTGACTGCTGAAAGGGATAAGTTGTTAGAAAAACTTGATGTGTGGAATGAGGCAGGTGTATCACATGTTTAATTTGTTGAAAAGCAAAGAACATCTAATATTAAGACAGGCCTAGGTTATGATAGCAATGAAGGTATTCCATTTAAGAGCAAGGAACTAAATCTTACAGTTGATACCTCCACTAGTGATGAAGAGTTCATAAGTCTAAATGAAAACACTTCTAGTGATGAGGAATCCCCTAGTCCAACACCTCTTGTATTTCAGAAAGAAAAGGGTTATAATGCAGTTCCTCACCCCCAGGTAGCTTTCAACCACCTAGAAAAGATGTTGATTGTTATGGTGTAGATAATCTAGAGTTTAGGAAAAAGCTTAAAAGTAAATTTAATCCTGAAACTTTAGAAAGATCTGTTGAAGCTCCTAAGGTAGAAGAGACCAAGTTTTCAAAACAAGCAGTACCTTCAAACTCTTTTCGAAGTACTGCTGATCACTCAGCAGTACCTCAAAGAAAACTCTTTCAAAATACTGCTAATTTTAGAAACACTTATGGAAGGGGATTTGGGGATATTGGTCCAAAGGTCTGTTATGTTTGTTACAGTCCTCATCATTTGATTAAAGACTGTGATTATCATTCAGACTACTTAAGTAAATATCCAAAGACCAGAACTGCACAACCAAGTTATAGGGAGAACAAGCCAAGGGATAACAAACCAGTTTGGAACTATACAAATAGGGTTAACCATAGTAATTTCTCAAAAGACTATAGGTACCCTCATCAGAAAAGGCCATACTTCAAACCCTCAGTACCTTCCCAAAGTACTGATAGAAAGTTCCCTAATGTTTCTAGCAAACAATCAAATGTAAGATCTAGGAGGCACAATCATTACAACCCTAGAAAGCCTTACAACACAAGAAAAGATGCTAGGACACAGAACCCAACTCCTAAAGTTACAACTAAATGGGTTAAGAAAGAAAGTACTGCTGGGGAAAAACCAGTACTTTCAGAAGTTAAGGGTGAAAAGGGGACAAGTGATCTTGAAAAATCAACAGTTTTGGAAACAAAAACCTTAATTCTTGATCATGCTTTCAAAGACAGTGGTGATTACATACTCAAAAATTTTGAGTATGTCACTCCACAAGGGGAACACAAGTCAGTAATGGCTTGGGTTCCTAAAAATAACTAACCTTTTCATGTAAATGCAAGGCAACCCAGAGGAGGAGCTTAAAGATTATCTTATTGTAGATAGTGGTTGCTCTGGCAGTATGACCGGAGAAAAGGAGCTCTTGTCAGATTTTAAAGCTTATTATGGAGGAAAAGTTGCATTTGGGAATGATCCTGATGGAGGAAGAATAACTGGCAAAGGAACTATCAAGGCAGGAAACATTGATTTTGAAGATGTTTGATATGTGAAGGAGCTCAAATTCAATCTTTTGTCAGTCTCTCAGATTTGTGATAAGAAGTACCCTGTGTTATTCTTTGACACAGGATGTCTTATACTTTCTCCTGATTTCAAGTTAGAAGATAGAAACTTGGTGTTACTAAGAGCACCAAGAACTAATGATGTGTATAGCATAGACTTGAAGAATGTAAATTCTGCTGAAAGAGCAACATGTTTGATTGCAAGAGCATCTATGGAGGAAGCACATCAATGGCACAGAAGACTGGGACATGTTAATTTCAAGAATATCAATAAGCTGGTCAGAGGTAATTTAGTTAGAGGTTTACCTTCTAAGACATTCAAGAATGATCACACATGTCTTGCTTGTAAGAAGGGTAAACAGCACAAGGCCTCTTGTAAGAAGATTGATGAGAAGACTATTAGAGAGCCTTTGGAATTGCTGCACATGGATTTGTTTAGACCTGTTTTAGTTGTCAGTCTGAACAAGAATAAGTACTATTTGGTTGTTACAGATGACTGCAGCAGATTTAGTTGGGTCTTTTTCTTATGCTTTAAAGATGATACTTTTGATGCTATTCATGACCTAATTATAGCACTTGAAAATCAGTTAAGACTCAAGGTTAGAGGTATTAGATGTGATAATGGGACTGAGTTCAAGAATCAGCTTATGGATGAATTTTGTGCCAAGAAAGGAATTAAAAGAGAGTTCAGTATTGCTAGAACTCCTCAACAAAATGGAGTTGCAGAAAGAAAGAATAGAACTCTTATAGAAGCAGCAAGGACAATGCTTGCAGACTCTCAACTACCTGTACCATTCTGGGCTAAAGTTGTAAGTGCTGCTTGCTATGTATTGAATAGAGTATCAGTGACTAAACCTCAAATGAAGACACCTTATGAGTTACTCATGGGAAAGAAGCCAAGCATCAAGTTTATGAAACCTTTTGGATGTCCCCTGACCATCTTAAATACTGCTGATAATTTGGGCAAATTTGATGGGAAGTCAGATGAAGGATATTTATTGGGATATTGTACAAATAGCAAAGGATTCAGAGTGTACAATAGGGCTACCAAGAAGGTTCAAGAATGTCTTCATGTTGATTTTTTGGAAGAACAAGAGAATTCTAAAGGTAAAGGTCCTGATTGGATGTTTGATCTTGATTTAATGTCTTCATCAATGAATTATGTACCTGTAAGGGAAGAAAATCAAGTTGCTCCCACTAAAGAAGAAGCACAGTACATTGTTCATGATGTTAATTTAAGATCTGAAGATGAGCCAAAAGATGATGCCAATGATGAGAAGAAAGGTACTTCTCAACCTAACAGTACTGTTGATCCTCAAAGTACTGTTCCACCACAAATACCAGTATCTGCAGAAGATCAAGCCATTCAAGATGAACTTTCTAGGATGCTTTTTCAAGAAACAATGGCTAATTTGTATGATGATGAACAAAGGAGAGCTTATGAAGCAGAAAAGAAGAAGGCAAAAGAAACAGCCAGTACTTTACCCCAAAGTACTGCTAATCCATTTGAAAGTACTTTTCAACCATTGAATACTTCAAATTGGATAAATACTGATGCTGTTCATGATCCTAATATGCCTGACTTAGAAGATACTGCTGATCCAAACACAATTACTTTAGAAGACACTGATGATGAATTGGATCAAGAAGGCATTTTCTCAGATTCTAATGAAGATCCTGATATAACTAATTTGGAAGATAATCTTGAAGTCTCACCAACTCCTACTCTCAGAATTCATAAAACTCATCCTGTTACAAATATTATTGGACCCTCATCATTAGGGGTGCTCACAAGGACTAAGGCTAAGAATATGTCTCAACAACATACTTCTTTACTTAGTTTTATCTACAAGCAAAACAGGGTGAATCACAAGGATCAGAAGTTATGTTTTATTTGCTTGTTTTCTATCTCAGGAAGAGCCCAAGAATATCAAACAAGCATTAGCCAAGGAGAGTTGGGTGGAAGCTATGCAAGAAGAACTTCTACAGTTTAAACTTCAAGAAGTTTGGGTATTATGTGATTTACCTGATGGAAAGAAACTTATTGGAACTAAATGGGTTTTCAGAATAAAAAGAGATGAAAGAGGGAATGTTATTAAGAACAAGGCAAGATTAGTGGCTCAAGGATATAGACAGGAAGAAGGAGTAGACTATGATGAAGTTTTTGCTCCTGTGGCAAGGCTTGAAGCCATCAGGCTATTTTTGGCTTTTGCATCTTATATGAGATTCCCTGTATATCAGATGGATGTTAAAAGTGCTTTTCTATATGGCAAAATCACAGAAGAAGTTTATGTCAAACAGCCTCCTGGTTTTGAAGATCCTGCACACCCAAACAAAGTTTACAAGGTAATAAAAGCTCTTTATGGTCTTCATCAAGCTCCAAGAGCTTGGTATGAAAGGCTTTCCAATTTTCTATTGCAACATGGTTATAGAAGAGGAGCTATTGATAAGACTTTGTTTATCAAGAGAGATAAGAAGGATATTATGCTTGTTCAAGTATATGTAGATGATATTATTTTTGGTGCTACCAAGCAATCTATGGTGAAGGAATTTGAAGATCTTATGCAGAAAGAGTTTCAGATGAGTTCCATGGGAGAATTAACATTTTTCTTAGGCCTTCAAGTGCAACAGTCAAGCAGTGGGATTTATATTTGTCAAGAAAAGTATGTTGCAGATATTCTTAAGAGATTCACTTTTACAACTGTTAGGCCTACATCTACACCAGTGGATACTAACAAACCTTTGGGAAAAGATGAAGATGGAGAAGATGTTGATGTCACACTATACAGGTCTATGATTGGATGTCTTATGTATTTAACTGCATCAAGACCTGATATTACTTTTGCTGTAAGCTTATGTGCAAGACATCAGGTTAATCCAAAAGTATCTCATTTGAATGTTGTCAAGAGGATTTTCAGGTATCTTAGGCAATAACCTAAGCTAGGATTATGGTATCCTAGGGATTCACCTTTCCATCTCCATGCCTTCTCAGATAGTGATTATGCTGGAGATAACTATGACAGAAGGTCCACAACTGGAGGATGTCAGTACCTTGGAAGCAGATTAGTGTCATGGCAATGTAAGAAGCAAACAATTGCAGCAACTTCTTCCACAGAAGCAGAGTATGTAGCTGCTGCAAGCTGTTGTGCACAAGTACTTTGGTTGCAGAATCAGCTTTTGGATTATGGATTCAATTTCAAGAATACTCCTATCAACATTGATAATGAGAGTACCATCTGTATTGTTAAGAATCCCGTCTATCATTCCAAGACCAAGCACATTCAGATTAGACATCACTTTATCAGAGATTGCTATGAACAAAGGCTTATCAATGTGGTTAAAGTTCATACTGATGATAATGTAGCAGATCTACTCACAAAGGGCTTTGATGTTTCAAGATTTACTTTCTTAGTTGTGAGTATTGGCATGATTAATATGTAAGCTATTTTTTAGGGGAGGCATAAGTAGTTATTAGTTAGTCATTATTTGAGGGGAGGCTACATGTATCATTCCAAAGAAAGGATTTTATTCATTCATGCTCTTACAACTACCATTCAGAAGTACAACACCATTCTTGTTTTCAAGTAACAGACACAGACACAACAAAGACAACAAAAACACAAGACTCCATCACCCTACTACCAAGCTCCACACACCTACTCCATAGGCCTTTTACCCTTGCCCTCATAGCTTTGCTTTCCCTTTTGAGCAGTCCCTCTCTTGTCATCAAAAGAAGTCTGTTTTCTTGGGCAAGCTAGGCCAAGAACCTGTTTGGGAGGTCTTTCTTTTCTTGGAGCAGGCCACTTCATATTCTGGATAGCTGGTTCTAGGGCCTGAGTCAATGCATGTGGAAGCTCTTTAGCCAAAGTTGAACCAGAACCAACTTTCTTTTTGGGCTTTTTGATGGTAGCACTGCCCGCATCAGTTATGGTAGAGTTGGCTGCACTCATTGTTGATGAAGCTTCTTGTTGTCCCATCCATTGCACATGAGGAGGAAAATAGTCTAACCATCTTGGATCTTCAAACTCAGAATCAGAGTAGTACCTTATCTCTGAGTCTGTGGTACCTTCTGAGTCTGAAGAGATGTTCAGAATTGGTATGTGTCTCATTGTGCTTACTTGTTGGGCATTTAATGAAGTGTATTGAAGTTCACTTACCCTGGTTGTTTTGGAATTTAATTTGGTGCTAGTCTTTAATGAGGGTTGACTTTCTAAGATATTTTGGTCAAATGGTCAATATTCAAGATTTTAAGTGGGAAAGTACTTTGATCAATATACTGTTTGAGCTTATGGTGGAAAGTACTGCTCCATTCTTTATGGAAAGTACTGCTTGGTGTTATTAAAAGGGTTCGCTGACGTGTCAGATACTGTTCCAACGGTCAGATTTGCGGCTAACAACCTTTCGCAAGATATGGGATATTTACTTCCAAAAATAACGGTAAAATCATTAATTAACCGTGATTTTTTGTAATTTTATCCTAATATAAACCGCATATCTTTTCCTTTTATTCACCTTATTCATCTTTATAAACTCATACCTATTTTGCATCCATCCTCACTTTTCTTACTCTAACCCTAATCATCATGGCTAATCGACGTACCAACACCAAACACAACATGATTGCAAACCTTGAGAAAACCCAAGCAAACCTTGATTTTCATGGAATTATTGATTTTCTCACTGGTACCAACATCTGTTACTCCATCCTTGTCAACCCTGAGATTATCGGACCCTGGATTCAAGCTTTTTGGGATACAGCTAGGTCACATGTTGAAGATGGAGAGGATATCATTACTGCTACAGTTGCTGGAAGAGTTATACGTGTTACAGAAGCTTCTATCAGGGAGGTTTTGTTATTTGATGATGAAGGAGGCTCTGTTTTATTTGGGAAACAAGAAGTTTGGAATACACTCAGAGATATTGGGTATGAAGGTTCTTTGACTAAGCTTACTTTTCAGAAGGCTATGGTTAGTCCTCATTGGAAATTTCTTATTCATAGTTTGCTACATTGTTAGAGTCCAAAAAGTACTGCTTGGGATCAATTAAGTCATTCCATAGCTTCTGCTTTTGTTGGTCTTATTACCAATCAGCCTTTTAACTTTTCATACATGATTCTTGAGGGTATGCTTACTCATATTTAGGCTGGCAAACCTTTTCTTATGTATCCTAGGTTTGTTCAATTGCTTTTAGAAAATCCACTAGATGGTATACCCAAACCTCAGGATTATGTACCTACCATTAGGATGCCATCTAAAGTTTTCACTTTTATGTCCAATAAGGGAGTTAATTTTTCGGGTAGGAATACACCTCTTAATGCTTATATGTTAGAGGTAGCTCAAGCTGTTAGGGATGAAGTAGACAATAGTGGTTCTGCACATTCTGATAATGTTGCTCAATCTGATTCTGCTGAGCATTCTGCTTCAGTACATACTCCCACACCACCTATTGTTTCTCCTCAGCATGTTGTTTCAGGTGAAAGGACTCCCTCAGTCACAGCCTCTTTGGATAAACATGTTTCTGCTCAAGGTACTTCTCCACAAAGTACTGATCCTCAAGGTACTGCTTCAGAGGATTCACAAGTACCTAATCCCAATGATTATACTTCCATAGGTGGGTTTCAAACACCTGGAGGAGATGAGGGAATTAAAGGTACCGAGAGTCATTCTGATTTGGCTAAGGAATTGGAGAAGCTGAAGTCAACTATTACTTCTCAAGCTGCAGAAATCAAAAGGTTAAGAAAGAAGTTCAGAAGATTGAAGAAATTTCTCTGGCCTCTTGTTCAGAATTTTAGGCTTTATGTGAAAGAAAAGAAGCAGTCTCAGAAGCCACAATCTCAAAAGAAGAAGTCTAAGTCTAAGAGGAGGCATAGGAAATCATCATCTATCAAATTGAGGAGGAATCAGGATGATAATTTGGATAGATTTGATGATATGGTTCAATTTTCAGAGAACAAGAATGATCAAGATGAAAATGTTGCTCAAAACAGTACTGAAAGAAAAAGTGGTGAGACAGAGCAAATTAATCTTAAAGTTAAGCATGAGAATGTAAAAAGTGGGGATACAGAGGAAATTGATTTAGAAGGAAATAATGCTCAAAGTACTTTTGTTGAAAATACTGTTGTGCAAGGTACTGATGAACAAGATACTGCTGGTCCTTCTATAAAGTATCATGAAGATGAAGCTGGTCCTTCCACTTTTATACAGCAAGAAGAAGAAAGAGTGCATACTGCTAGTGATGATGAAACAATTGCTCAGGTTATGATGAATTTAAGAAGACCTACTGGAGGAATACATATATCTGAGCCTGCACAAAAAGATGATGAAAGTACTTCTGAATCAGAAAAACTAGATCCAAAAGATAAAGGGAAAGGAATAATGGTTCAGAAAGATACTAAGAAGAAGAAGAAATTTTCTATTGCTCAGATTAGAGAATTAGAGACTGCAGATGATTTAGAGCTTGATAGAAAGCAACAAGCTGAATATGATGTTGAGTATTTGGAAGAAGTTAGCAGGCCAATTACAAAGAAGTCAATGACCAAAGCTCAGGAAAGGAATTGGATGATGCAATTCTTAAGAAAGAAGGGATACAAGAATTTACATAAACAAAGGTATCCAGAAATAAAAGCTTTATGGGACAAAGTACAAGAAGATATCAGAAGAGAGATAGAAAGCTTTGTACCTATGGAAGTTGATAGAAAGAAGAAATTAGAAGATATCAGAAAGGAAGAAGCTGAGCAAAGGAGATTGAAAAGAAAGAAATTAGCTGAAGATGATCAACGGACAAAAAGGCTGAAGTTAGTTCATGAAGATACAGTTGATGAACTCAGAAATTATTTAAGAGTTGTTGATTTTGAGAATAAAAAGATTGAAGATTCTGGAAAGAAGTCCAAGATAATCTCATTTTCTGTGGTTGAATCTAAAGAGGGAAATTATTTTAAGATCCACAGAGAAGATGAAAGCTTCACAACATTTTATATGTTATGGGATTTGTTGCACTGTATCACAAGGGCAGATCTTTATGACTTATATGTGCAAGTGCAGACTTATTATACAGAGAATGAAGCTTCAGAAGTGGGATTAGTTCTGCTTGGAGACTTATTTACCATCTGGGATACTGAAGAAACAAGTGTTGATCCTCTCTGGAATGATCAAGAGAATTAGGAAATAACAAGATGGAGATTCTTTGAGTCATCAGGAGTTCATACACTAGAGATGGAAGATGGCACCATGATTCACATGTTAGCTGAGAGGAGATATCCATTGATCAGAGAAATAATGCTCAGAATGCTGGATCATGGAATGGAACTTGAAGATGAATCTGAAGTAGCTTTGGATGTTATCAAGCTATTTATCAGATGGATCAAGTCTGAAGAGTAATATTGCATAATACTGGTATGATCTGTTTTGTAAAATTAAAGTATTTTTCAAAGTACTTCAAAAACAAACAGCACTTTATCAAAGTACTGCTTGCTGATATAAACCAGTATAAGTTCTTTAAAATAAAAATAAATGTTTGGATGTTTAAAAGAAAAGGAAAAAGGATTTGAAAAGAAACACATGGTGTTAGTATTTATACTACACAACAAATGGTAATCAACTCACCATGTTTAACAAACAAGAAAGAGTTTGACTCATCATGAGGGTATGGATCTGATGTGATAATCAAATCCGTTGATGGTTGATAGTTTACCAAAAACTAGGTTATCAACTCACCATACATCCAAGTGATCAAGAGTTGGCTAGTCCATAGCAAACGGCTCATGGTAAAGACATATCAAATCCGTTGATAGCTGATGATTTGCTAAAAATCATAATTTTTAATGATTCACCTCTCACAGGAGTTAACACACCTGGAAGTGATGAGAATAGTATGAAACTTTTAAGATTTGATGATCTTTGTACCAAAATGTTGCTGAGTTGCTGAGAAGATACTATAGAAGATATGATGCTGATGAAGAGTACTTTGACAGATGACAGATAGAAGAAAAGGAATAAAGAAACAATCTTACTGCATAATTAAAGATTTGAAGATTAAAGATAACAAAGAAACTTGAAATCAAGCAAGTAGAGTTCAAGTTAGGGGAGGATTGTTGGGATCTGAAATATCAAAGTACTTCTGGATGTCAAAGTACTGCTGCATGAAGAATAAAGTCAAAGTACTGCTAAAGAATAAAGTCAAAGTACTGCTGTTATTGAAGAATGCTTAAAGTACTTCGAAGGAAACAAGGACTGATATGCAATATTAGATAAGGATTAATGTGTAATATTAAACGAATATTCTAGAATTAGTTAGGGATAATTACTTGTCGTTCAAGGATTACATGTTGTAAACCGACTTAAGGTTATCTATATAAAGAGCCTTAAGAGGTATTGGTCGATATAAGTTTTACAAGTCTTAGATACGTTTAGAAGTCGATCAAAGTTAATAGTTAGGGATTGTTAGTGAATCTGTGTAACAAAGCAGGTTCAAAGTTTGGTTAATATAAAAGTTCTTCTTAAGCTTTGTGTTAGTAGATTCCGCATACTTTACAAGGTAAAACAGTGTTTCAATATTAATAGTGTTGAGTTTACTCAATATTGTTAAACCCTTACAAGCTACAAAGTAGTTTGGTCAGAGTATATCGATCCAACAGAATTGTTTTGGGGCATGTTTTGGTTTTTGTTTCCACCTAAGGTTCGGGTGATTTTTCCAAGAAGGATTGTAGGAATCACCGTAAAGGTTTGGCTCGAGTTTGAAAGTGTACCACTTGTCTCCCGCTTTGTCGGTACGTGAGGATGCTGATTGATGCTAAACCGTCAACTTATATTGACCAAAGAATCGTCAACAAGGTTAAACTGCCTAGAGTCAATGCTCCGTGGAAGTATAGGGTTTCCTCGGGTCGTTATGTCCCGACGAGGTGTGGATTGTATTTAAAACGGGTTTGTGATCGGGTGAATTTGGACAGAAAGGGGTTGTGAATGATTACGCTACGAGATGAGGAATGAAAATAACTTAGAAACACTATATTAACATTTACTGATGATCAGATAACCTAAAAACGTGAGCTAAGTCTAAAAACGCGTTCGTTTGAATTAAAGTTACGTTGACGTACGAAATAAAACGCGAGTTTTGTAAAATAAAATACCTACGGATATGAAAATTACATTTTTACAATCCTAATGATAAAAGAAAATTTTTAGAAAAAGAAAAATAATTTTTACACTATTTATATATTTATTATTAATTAATTACTATTTAATAACTAATTAATAATATTTAAATTACACTAATTATGAAATTGAGCTAGAAAAATGAAAATTTAATTCTAAAAATTCTAAAATAATATAAAAGTAATTTTAAAACTAAAAATATATTTTTCCTACTTTTTCTCTATTTATTATTAATTAATTACTATTTATTAATTACTTAAAACTAAATTAAATTAAGAAAAATAGAAAATGAACAGTGAAAATTATGAAAAATTTTCTAAAATTATTTTATGATATATAAAACCTAGGAAAAATATAAAAAAGTATTGTTGTTAAATAAAAATTAATAAACCTTTTTAATTAACTAATATTACTTAATTATTATTAAACTAATATTAATTATAATAAATACTAAATGAAAGGATAAAAATCTGGAAAAATTCCTACAACTACTTTAATATACTAGGAATTTAAGAAAAATATAAAAACAAATAAGTACTTGACAAAAATTTAAAAAGAAAAATTAAAAAGCTAAATTATGTTAAATAGAAGCTATCACTAAAAATTAAATTTGGTTTTTTTGGATTTTTCTTTTACAAACTACTTACACAACTAATATTGAGCAACTTTTGTAAAGATGGACTTTTTGGATCTTTAAAATAAGCTCAGTGGGAGCTTAAGAGCTTATCAACTGAGCTTATGAGCTAAAATGGATTTTTTTAGACTATGAAAAGCTATGAATGAGCTTCAAGCTTGAGAACCAAGGACAAACTATGCTACATACAACTTAAGCACATTAGGAATAAACTAAAATAAGTAAGATAAGTACTGGAATAAGCTTAAATAAGCTTATAAGCTAAACCAAATACCCACAGACCAACAGGCCTTGACAGGCCATTTGCAGCCCTTGTTGGGGCCCACCTGGGTGATGCAAAGTTCAAAGAGATGGTTGATCTTAAAAGCAGGCTTGGTGAGCTACCCAAAGGGCCAAGGAGCAAAGCCTAGAGTTCACAGATGAAATCACAAATGGCTTATGAAGATTGGTGCAATTCCTGATGGGTGAGACCAAACAATCAAGCCATAAGTGACAGAAGGCCACCCCAAAAGCTCACAAACTAAAACTAATGGTGCAACAAGCTTAACTTACTGAGGGTAACATAAATAAGCTAAATAAGCCTACCCAATCTATTTAACAAAGGCTGAGAACCTGATCCATGAAAGCTCAGATGACTGCTGAGGGTTCAGCAACATAAGGGGTCCAAAAGGGGTAACTTGAGGCACTAATAAGCTAGAATAAGCTAGGGTTAAAAGGGAAACTAAGCTAGGAAATCTTGTGGAATCCTAATTAAGCTACAGAAAAAAGAAATAAGCAGTTTGGGCTTACTCAGAATAAGCCAAAAAGCACAAATAAGCCAAAAAGCTCACATATACAAAGTGACAATTTAAAAACAACAACAGGTAACAACAACAATAGGATCAATCAAAATGGAAATTAGATAAACAAGCTCTGCTGAGTTAAGAGTATACAGCAGCAGCAGCCTAAAATAAGCCAAAAGAAGGCTTAAGAAGCCACCTATATAAGCTACTAATCCTAAACTAAAAGCAGACTACAAAAGCTTACCTAGGGGGTTTCCTAAATCAACAAAAATCATAGAAAATAACCTAGATTGGACCAAGTTATACTCAAATGAAAACTGACCCAAACCTGGGTGCAGGGGAGTTTTTAGTTCAACTGGGCAAGTTTAAGCTCAAAATTCCATGGGCAAATGGATTCCAAATCCAAATGTTCTTTTTGATCCTGAAAGACAAGCCACCAAGGTTTGCAAAACAACAGAGTTTATCTATTTCCAAATAAAATTAAGCTCTACAAAAGCTTTTGAAATCTGTCCCTTCCCATCAGTGATGAACTTTGACTTTTTGAAATATGAACAATTTTTGACTTTTGTGAATTTCAATCTAATCTTAATGACTTATTTTGTTATTTTAAGCTATTAAGATATGCACTTGAACTATATTATCAGTTAGTGAAAGGATGTGATGAGATTTAAACCCAAAAGCCTTGACAGTTAAGAAAACATGGGATTTAAAAGTAAATTTTGACTTTTCATCAAATGACTACTGAATTTTACACTTCCATTACACTAAATTAACCTAAGGGATGCTACTCCAACTGATCTTACCCACTGAAAATCTCAAAAGCTCAGTTGAACACTTAAATCCAAACACCCCTATTATATTCTGAAAATAAATTCTAACCACAGAAACTTACTCTAAACTAAATTCATTGCTACTAGCTTACACTAATGTCACAAATATATAACTTAACTTGAAGGCAACACTAAATTAGCATATACATAAGCAAATACATAAGCTAAAAACAGAAATTTGGTAAGACTATGTTATTTCAAACTAGAAATTTTTGATTTAACTGGAATTGTAAAATTTACACAACTGAAATGAAAAGTTAAAACAGACTAAAGCATAAACTAAATTAATACTACATTACTTCTCCTCTAAAATCCACTACTAAAATTAAGACCACCAATCTTCTCTCTTTCTTTTCTCTTTTATAGTGACCTATTAGGGTTACTGAGCACTTCCCACATCCGTTGGATTTCTGACATTAATCCTGGCCTTCAATTCACTTTGGGCGGGAAACTTTGGTTTAATCATTTTGGCAGTTAGCTTCTTGGAAGGGGGCAAGGTTTGTTGGTATATGGTGGAAAGTGAGAAGTGGCAGGGGAGGAGTGTTGGGGAAGTAGTGGATAGGGTAAATGATGGTGTTGCAGGCTATGGCAGGGGGAGCAGGGTCACGTGTGGTTTGGGAGGGAAGAGGTCAAAGGGTTTGACCCTGGTGGGAAGTATAAAACGGGGTGGAGGATAATATTAAAAGAGTTGGATTAGGTTTAGATGGGTAGGTCGTGTGGTGATGTATGGGCTTTTGGAGGGATAAGGTGAGTGGAGTGGGCTTGGGGTTGTGTATTACTGGATCAGCTGTTGGTTTGTTTGTTTATTTGTTGCTTAGGGTCCATTTGGTTGTAGATAACAAAAACACAAGGACCACAATTGTATTTTCTGCAAAGTTAAGGGTTAGTTCTGCCAAACTTCCAAAATTTAAACCAAGGACCATTCCTGCTAATATGTGATTCCATAAGGGTTTTTGAAATTTATTTCCCAAGTTAAAACACCCAGGGATCAAATCTGTCAAATTCCAGACTGCAGGGACCAATTTTTAAAATTTTCCAAAGTTTGAGGGCTGGTTTTGTAATTTTCCCAAAGTAATCAAAAAGGACTAAAATTGCAACCTGTGAATAGTACAAGGGAAATATTTGATAAGTTCCAATTTTTAAATTCCCGAGGACTAGTTTTGCCATTTTTGAAAGTACAGGGACCAAACGTGTAATTTTCTCAAACTTTTCACCCAAGGACTTGATTTGATAATTTTTTAATTCCAAAGGACTTGGGTTGACTTTTCTTTTATTTTAAACCTTCAAGGACTAGTTTTGTCAAATTTTAAAACTTGAGGGACTGAAACTGCCAATTATGCAAACTTTTTTCGTTTTTCATTTGTTTTTGCTCATTTTGCATCTAAAACATATAAAACACAATTTTGAAATATTTTTAGTATTTTGATGCATTTCTGAGTGTTTTTATATGTTTTGCAGTTTAGATTTGACCAAAAATGATGAGTGTTTGAGCACTCATCAGATGCGTAATCCGCAAAATCTTGTCCGGGGAGTTCCACGCAATCACGAGTGTCATGGGGACCACTACATAATTCGCATGAAGAAGTGATTTTGTTCACTTGGCTTGAAGGCAAAGGAGCTTCGTAGGATTTCATGAGAAACTTGACTTGGTCCTCAAGTTCCATGATCCTACGGTCGGGAGTGCTAGAATTGTTCGAAGGCAAAGATATTGCCTTGACCGTTTTGTTCAAATCACGGGGATCATTCCAACTTTCGTTGTCATAGAGAGCAAGATCTTCTATGAGTTCCCATGATTCTTCCGCACTTAGATCACGTAGCTTGCCACCGGCCGATTGGTCAATGGTTCCCCTTGTGGAGAGATCGATATGGTCATAGAATATTTGGACTTGGAGCCAAAGATCTATGCCACGATGAGGGACTTTTTGGAGTAAGTCCTTGAAAAGAGTCCATGCTTCATAAAGAGTTTCACCTTGACGTTGTTGGAACATCAAGATGCCATTTCTAAGTTTAGTAGTTCTCACCGGTGGGAAAAATTGAGCAAGGAAACAAGAAGTGAGATCATCCTAAGAGGTGATGGATCCCGCAGGTAAACGTTCAAGCCATTAACTAGCTTGGTCACGTAGGAGAATTGGAATAGACGTAATCGGGTCGTCTCTCTAGTTGCAACATCAAGGTCTATGGAATCTACGATTTTTAGGAAACCCTTGAGATGTTGATTAGGATCTTCGGAACGAAGTCCATGGAATGCACATCCGCTTTGCACCAACCGGATGGTATCGGATCGCAAGGGAGACACATTGGCTCCTTGAGTGAGCTCAATGGTGTTTCGATAGCCTTGGTGGCTAGGACGGGAATACTCTCCTAAAGTTCGGGGTCTAGGAGGTTGGTTTGCTAGTGGTGGGTTTTGTTGTGGTGGGTTTTGTTGGGGTGGGTTGATGGGTTCAAAGATATTACCACCTTCCATGATGTCGGATGGTAAAGGTTACGAACAAAGAAACAAAGAAATAAGATAGACTAAAGAAGACCTAAAAAATGAAAATAAAAATCTTACGAGAAAGGAATCTAGCATGTAGACCTAATAAAAAGAAATTCTAACCTAGACAATAACTATTCCCCGGGCTGCGGCGCTAAAAACTTGATACGCGGGATTACGCCCTCGCAACAGGTTTTACCTCTCAAGGGATCTTGAGAAGCTTGCAA
Organism: Artemisia argyi; assembly: GCA_030686995.1. NCBI lineage: Eukaryota > Viridiplantae > Streptophyta > Magnoliopsida > Asterales > Asteraceae > Artemisia > Artemisia argyi. The sequence goes on along the minus strand of CM060708.1, from coordinate 90,282,306 downwards.
TCCCCGCCAGGCAGTGTACCTGATCGTTGTAGTATAGTATAGTGACAAGTACCGGGGGATTGATCGTTCAACTCAGGAATAGTGTCGCTAGGATTAGAAAGCCTACTAAACTAGGTTTAGAGGTGAGGGATGATTCTTTTTGTATTTTTATATTTTATGAAAGCAAGTAAAATCTCGGGTTTTGAATGAGTGGCCGGAATTAGTTGCTAGCCAACTAACCCAATTAACTAAAAATGCAATCAAAATAAAATAAAATAAATGAAAATTAACTAATGTGGTGGAAACAATAATGAGAAAAGATGTGTTTACTTAGATTTCATTACTCCCTATATATCTTTTACCGGTTGATTAGCTTGTTACAATTGCATGGATGACGGGTTATATTCCTTAATACTAGTCGTAGGGCTGTGTACAATATTCCCTAACTCTATATGATCCTACTTCACTCCTATGTCGAGCCGACTAAAAGCTCCTAACATGGGATCATTAGAACTCACTTATGCATTAAATACAACCAAAAATCGTAGTACACCTCCGATCATGTTTCTTAAGACGTTCAAGCAAGTTACCAATGGAAGTCTGCCAGTTTTCTTAAGCCTAACATCGAATACAATCATCCGTAACAATTATAAACAAACAATCAACCAATAATCAACATCTATGTTTCACTACATCTAAGCAAACACAATAAAAACCTACCCTAACATGTTAAAAGAAAGACAAGCATAAGATAGAATCAAACAACACATAGACATATTGAATGATTATTGGAAGACTTATCTTTATTCAAACATGGAAGAAAGAAGGGTTTGAAACCCCTTCAATAAGCAGAAAATTCGACCTAGGGTTTATGCTTTAATATTCCACAACTTGTTCCCCACTTTACAATGAAAAATTGGAAAAATATATATAGATAAAACATCCTGACGGCGTCATGTATTAGCTTCTGACGCCGTCAACTCGCCGCCAAGTTAAAATTCATATTGCCTAGATCCAGTCTTGACGCCTTCATGTGTAAATATACTCTGGGCCGTCACATGCATTTTGACCCTGACGGCCTTGGTGACGCTGTCAGGCTATTAACACTGAAAATACTCTGGGCCGTCACGTTATAATTTCCACTTCCACCTCTTTTGCCACTCTTGACGCCATCATGTGTTAAGCCTTGACGTCGTCAGGTACTGTTCCAGCAAGGAATTTGAGACTTTTCTGTTTTCTTCACTTAATTGCTCCAAAAACGTCCAAAATGCTTCCTTTTCCAGATTTCTCCTTAAAAGTACCTAAAATGATAAAAGGAACGATTTAGGGCAATAATTGATCAAATAATCACGAATTCGGGCTTAAATGACCCCCTAAAAGCAGTACACTTTTCGCCTCATCAACTTGTGTCCTACACTTGTAGCTTACATCGAACAAAGCTCACAATTTAACCCAAAATATTAAGCAAGCAACATATTAATATTCAAGGCACAATGCCATATTTTCATGATAATATGTTGTAAAGAAAATACTTAAGGAAAGAAAGTAACTTCTTAAAGAAAATTTCAATCAATTAAATAAACATAAAATTAATTCAAATTTACAAATCATACAAATACTCACCCTATAACTTAAAATGCCCATGTATCTTATCTTAATACCGAAAAAAAAATGTTACATTTCCTAGGCGCAAAAAGCCCAAAGGCACAAAGGCGCAAAAAGCCCCCAAGGCGCGCGATTTTGGTGGGATTCATGCATGTCGTGAGTCTCGATCTAAAAAAAGCACAAAGGCTAGAGCCTTGTGCCTAGGCGCACCTTAGGCATGATTTTGACAACTATGGTCCTAAGTTACTAGCATCGAAGTCTTAAGTTTTCTAGTTTCTCATTTTTGGTTTCTACTTAGTTCACGATTGTACTAAGTCTGTTGAATCGTAATTTTATCAAGTCTGTTGAATCATGGGTTACGTTGTTATACACCCATAGTCGTCTCATCCCATTCTTGTAGATGTCGATAACCTCGAAGATCTACCCGGTAGGGGGCCACCAATCGTTCTGGTTAATCTTTAACCTCGTACCAATAGAAATTGGCATAATAGTAACATCGTTCTGGTTAACCTAAAGGTATTAGGTTAACCTCGTGGCATAATCGTTCTAGTTAAGCGAAAGGTACTAGGTTAACCTCGTGGCATAATCGTTCTGGTTAACCTAAAGGTACTAGGTTAACCAATAAAATTTGGCATAATTTGTTGCAATCATAGCCTAGTAGGTAATATGTTGTTATACCTAGTGTTCTCAAATGTTTGTTGCGTTTGTTTGCTCTAACTGAGTCAACTTAATGGTTGCACTAATACTAATAGATCTAATCATAGTATTCGTGTTCACTATGCATAGTGCTTAATGGTTCATGATATAGAAACTTTAAATATGTCAATAATGTTATTTAGCATGAATAAACATTTAGTTCAGATACAACGTATAGTTTGCAAATAATCAAAACTGAATTAAAATAGTTGAGCATTTATCTACCCCAAAGAGTTTACAAAACAGTTAAACGATAGAAAATGGGGCTATGACTCACCGTGAGTTAATGATGTTAAGGACATAATGAAATTGATGGATAAGACATGAAAATCTCTAAGTACAACAACTTTTGGCTTTCAAAAGAAAGGAATAACAAGGACTTAGAACTAAGACTTTGAGCAATCTCCCACACTTTAGCAACCTTCTACACTTCTTGTATTCTTGAAGAGCTTATGATGAGACCTTAGGTAAGTTGAGTAGATTTAAACTCAAGAGGATCACCTAAACTTGCAAGGGTTTTGATTTAGTTAGCTTGTATCTTGAATCTTTGAAGTAATACTTAACGTGAACACTAAATTACGAGTGTGTTTTGTGTTTGTGTTTGGAATCAAAAGGGAGAGGCAAGGGAGGGTTTATATAGCCTCATGAGGAGGTGATATGCATGATGACTCACAAAGATTAATTGCTAAGTTATGTATATGTGTGGTGATCTTGGAAAGGATTGAACTTAAGACCACCAAGTGTCTTAATCAGTCATAATAGTGTAAGAGGAACTCAATTTGATTACTTCTACTAAGGGATGAGTTGTAAGTAATATTAATTAATAACTTAGTGATTAAGGATGACATAAGATTTGAACATGTGTTGTATAATATCACCAAGACATAATGTTTTGGTGATTTTCCATGGTGACGCCAAAATGGAGGAGGAGGGGGAAACTGATGAGGTGGAAACAGGAAAACTAAATGTTTTCTTGTCTAGTATTTTATGTTTAGTTTTTGATTCTGGGTATTAATATAGTTAAGTAATTAAATTATAAAATTTAAAACCGATCGAGGTAAAAATATATAATTCTAGAAAATTTCGAAACTCGTCAATATACTATAACTTAGTATATCAAATGATAATATGTTTATTTGAACTTGTAGACGTTGCTAAAACCTAAACTTGTAGGTTCGGGATTACGTGGAATATTAATCGTACAATGTTTCCATAGAAATGGAAAAACAAAAATGTAACTCGTAAAATATTTACAAGATGAATAGTAAAAGTGTATAGTAAAATACGAGGATGAATAGTAACATGAAAATACGAAATGTTACAATTATATGACTCTATGGGTCAGTATGGGTGATTTATTTTCGATGTTACTTATATTTATTTATATGTTATTCATATCTAAAATCACCTTTATCAACTTCCACTCCTTTGGCCCTTTTTGTAATACCTGAAGTATAATATTGCTTGAAAAACTTCACAAAGCAACTAATAACATATAACTGGCCCTAAAGATCTATTTTTTTTTTCAAGTTTGATACAAGTTCAGTCCTTTATTTACAGCTGTAACACCAACCACATAATTCATTTCACTAACTCATCCAAATACATATTTCGAATTTCATCAAATCCAAGCTTCCTCGAAAGCCTAAAATGGGTTAAAATCAATTCACTTTCTTTAACCTTCAGGCATTGAAGTGCAAACCACATCATATGACGCACCATATGTGTTTTTGTGTTTTTCTATTATTGACTGTGGTTGACCATTTATTACACCTGTAACCTTCTTGAACTCTTGAACTTTCTACCAAGATAATACCCCTCAAGTGACCCATTATCGCACTTAGGATTAAATTCAACCTTCACCATAATTGAATCATCTTTAATCACATCATCAGATCGATGTTCACGTATACCATGTTTCATTTTTCTTCTCTTTCCAACTGACCAAATATCTATACCTGGTTTCCATCCAAAATTTTCAACAACAATCAAATCATCACTAGGCTACTTTAATATCTTATCTTTAATCGGTGAAGCCTCAACAACCATATCCGTTCAGATTATTTAACTCTATCTTTTTAATATATTTTCCATTTCCAGCTTGTTTTAGTATCTTAGCTATTCTTGAAGCATAAACATATCCCGTATAATCACCCATATCTGCATTTTCATACACAACTACAGACCTTGTATTTGCACCTTCAATAGCTTCCTTTGAATCCTTTGCAATTTGTATTTCTAAATCTAGATTCCCACTCACAAAAAGTCCTAAGTTCAATAGCTCTTGAAATTGACTTAAAGTTAGTACATTAGTTTGTAAAAACTCATGAGAATTTGTGGCTATAGCATTATAATCAACATCTTTGTCGAGTTCTTCATGGTACCCTTTTTTTGGTATCTTTTTTGTGGCTAAGGGTGTTGTTTTAGTTGGCTCTTTTATTTTTCTAGCTCTAAGTGTCGATTCATGTATCTCAGCCAAACAAAATGCCTCATGAATGGTTTGAGGTCTAAATAGCATAACCATGCACCTGATATTTTCATTAAGACCATCAATAAAACAACTAAGGCTATACTATTATGGAGGTTGTAACCGATTAAGTACATTAATGAAAGAGTCATAATACTCCTTAACACTAGCAATTTGTTTAAGCCCCATTAATTCAATCATATGGTCACCAAATACTTCACCTAACCAATAAAACAACTAAGGCTATACTATTTGATGTTGTTAAATTATCATTCTCTTGTGGCATTTTATCAAACACCCTATGAACAACCCAAAGTTCTTTTTAGGCATCTCATCAAACACCTTTTAGTCAATCTCAAGTTTTCCTAACTTATTGACAAATTCATAGTATTTTGTTCCTGACACAAGTGTTTCAACCAGTGTTGTAAATATCGGTCTTGGCGGCCGATATATCGGTGATACATCGCTTATCGGCGGTTGACCGATACGATATTTCACTTATCGGTCAAATTTATCGGTTTGGTCAAAATCGGTCTTGGCGGCCGATATATAGGTCAAACTCGGATCTTTTTTCTTTTCTAAATTGATGAATAATTATGGATTTGTGGCTTTTATTTTTCAAGGATCTTAGGGCCCGTTTGGTTTATAAATGGGTTTGAATTCGGATTCGGATTTGGATTAGGACTTGGATTTGTGAAGAATAAAAATTAGGAGAGAGAAAATATATTTTAAGTGATATAATAATTAAATTGTATTTAAATATAATATTTTAATTAAAAAAGAAAGTGTTGTGAGAGAGGTACCATGGGTCCCACGGGTTTTACATAAAAACCCACCATACTTAAGTGGAATGAAAAAGTAGTGGGCCTTACAGGTTTCAAAGTATTACTTTGTCAACCAAACATTATCTATCATCTTTAATACCCAAATTCAAATCCTATAACCCCCAACCAAACGGACCTTTAAACTTTTTAGTTTTTTGTGGTTATTGACTTATTTTGTTATGATATTGCTAATATTTATTTATTTTTAAATAAATTCCTTTATATTTTATGGTCTCCGATATATCACTGATTTATCACCGCCAAGACCGATATGACGCTTGGCGAGGATCAACCACCGAGATACCGCCGAGCGATGTTTACAACCATGGTTTCAACATTCATTTTCTTTTCTGCTACTGCAATACAAACAACACAAGTGTTTCAACATTCATTTTCTTTTCTACTACTGCAATACAAATCTTATCTCTCATTTTCTTATTTCCAGCCCTAAGTTGTGCAATTTGTATGACATTTTAGAGGCGAGATTCCTTATATTAGATATATGCATATTGTGTGGCTGCTAATTATGATCAATTCTATAAAAAAGATATCATTTACATAAGATTTGAGCCTTACCTCTATTTGTTTTTCTGAGTTTAAAATAGACAAATTGCTTAAGTGCCGTTTAGTTGTAGAAAAATTTTCCTCTTTTTCCGTTTCTAAATTTCTTGAGAAGGAAATGATTTTTCTTCTCTAGAGAAGAGTTGAGAATTTTGAAAACCCATTTAGTTGTAGTTATATTTTCTTTATCAAAAAATGATAAGAAGATTACCTCAAATTGCGACGGTGGCGGCGACGACGGGAGGTGGTGGCGACGATGAGCGGTGAAGGATGACACGAGAGATTAGGTGTAGAATGATGTATGTGTTTTTTTTGAAGTTGAGAAAAAAATATGAGAAAGAAAAAAGTGAGAATGATAGAATAGACTTTTCAATTTCTTAGTTAAAATTTAGAAAATGAGAATTTTATTATTTTGGAGAATTGTTGGAAAAAAGTGTGACTAAACGAATTTTTAATTTTTTCATTTTCAAATGAAAAAATTCTTTGAAATATTTTTCACCAACTAAACACACCCTTAAATTCACTTCCCTTGTAATAGTAGACTTTGCATTGGTTGATGAGGTAATTAGAATGCTTGAATAATCCATTGGTTTCATGAAAGCAACCTGACGAAGAGCCGAGGAACGCATAACTCTGATACCTATAATATGATCTGGATTTGATTAAGACTAAACTAAGCTCGATGGGTAATCAATCCTCTAATTAACAAGGAAAGCTAGGATTTGGAATAATCTTCAATGGGGATCGGTAATTCCTTGTAACGAGACAGTGTTTAGAGAATCAAGAAGAAGAAGATTATAAATTCATTCATATCTTTATTCTCACTGCAACTGCATATATATGTACTTTGAGCATAACAAAAATTTACATAAAGGATCCTATAGAAATAGATATGACATAAAGCGCCACATACTTGAGTTAGGCACATAACAAACTTGACACTTAAAAAAATTACACTTCCGGCAAAGTAGTAATTACATGTTGACATGTTCTAAGGGGGTGTTTGTTTAAACTTAAAAAAAAAATGGTATTTGTTTAAACTTATATGTGGGCTTATAAGCTTATTTGATTTCGGCTTATATTTCATAAGCTATAAGCCACTAAACAAACAACCCCTAAGTTTTAATACCCCAAAATAGTTTTTCATTGTACAGACTATCAGTTTTGAATCATGCCATCTAAACCATGGATTCTCAACACAAAACTAATAACACTGACACTATTTTTCATTTCAGTAAATTCCAATCCAGATGAAATAACAAAATTACCAGGCCAACCTTCTGTAAAGTTCAAGCAATTTGCAGGATACATAAGCGTTAATGAAACCCAAAAAAGGAATCTTTTTTACTATTTTGTTGAAGCTGAAACAAACCCATCTTCAAAACCATTAGTTCTTTGGTTTAATGGAGGCAAGTTTTGATTTTTAGAGATGGGTTGTTGTGTAAATTATTAAAAAAATGAAGGCTTTTGAAATTTGGGTTTGTTGCAGGGCCTGGTTGTTCATCTGTGGGCGAAGGTGCATTTGTGGAGCATGGCCCTTTTAAACCAAGTGGCAGTGTTTTGCTCAAGAATGATTATAGTTGGAACAAAGGTACTGTATATATATGTCATAGAATCTTTGTTTTTGCTTATGTTGAGGTTATTTATTGCAGCATTTAATGTGCTCTAACATTGATTGATATTATTATAGTATTAAATAGTTTGTTGTCTACTTGTAATTTGTTATATACAATAGCGATGTTTTAAGTCGTTTTGCTATTATTTGTAACTAAATGAAAGTGCGTTTTAATCGGTAAAAAATTTACCGTGGCTTGCTATACTAAGTAGTTAACCCTAGTAATGATTGGAGAAAAAGTTGTGATAATCGGGTTGTAGGAGAACAGGGATAATGTTTGATGTGTTGATGGTATTTGAAGTCATAAAAATCAACTAGTTACTTGTTCGGGTTTTTGATAAATGTGATTATATATGGGATTAATAGATTGAATGACCAACAAAGTCATTCAGCAAAAGTGAAGACTTATTTGAGTAAAATCTTATAGCTAACCTGTATATAATCGGGTTGTAGAAGAATAGGTAACATGGTAAATGTGTAACTAACCTGTACACTTTGATGATTGTGCTGTTACACATGTATGAAACCTGAAATTGATTACCAAAAACTGATTATTTCCCTCATATCATCGAAAGCAATGTCTAAGAACTTACTAGAGACCAATAAGTGCTACTTCAAGTTTCAATTATTAGTTTTCCCTCTAATGGAAAGACAAGAGCCTTTTTGTTTAATAAATCTATGCAATTTTTGGATGTGTACATGCTTACGGGTCTACATAAGGAAACCAAGTTTATATTGTATGTATGTGTTATATGGTGTACACATATGTGTGTATTGTTTGTCTGAATGTTTGCAATAGTGGACCACAAGATGCTAATGGCCTGTGATAGGGATGCTTTTCCTATATACAGAATATCAATTGCTTTATGACAAATGGCAAACTGATAATTCTATCATTAAACGGATGGAGTCTTACATTCAATCGACACAACTTTTGTGTTTCATGATCTTCAATGCGTATATGAATTTGTATTTAGATTGAATTTGATGGCATAACTTTGCATTTTTTTTTACAGAGGCAAATGTGTTATACTTGGAATCACCAGCAGGAGTGGGATTCTCTTATGCTGAAGATAATTCCTTTTATTCTACGGTGAATGATGTCATTACAGGTTCTTACATCTTATGAAGAATGTAATAAACGTGTATATGATATTATGTTATCATAAAAGATTATTATTGTTGCTTTTATCAAACTGAAATTTGATGATGGCTGTATATACAATGAACACTTTTTGATTGATTATTTTTTTCTCATTTCAGCCAGAGACAATCTTGCTTTTCTTAAGAAATGGTTTGAGAAATATCCAGAGTACAAGGATAGTGACTTTTACATTACGGGTGAAAGCTATGCAGGTAATGTATGGAAATAATTTGAAAGTGCTTCTAAAAGGGATCAGTTGTCTCTTAAACTTTGCATACAAGCACATGTGTGGTTTCTGTGTATGTAATCCACTAATTAAGATAGGCTTGTTCAACGGGTTGAGAACAATGTAGAATAGCTTGTAGATATTGAATTTGAAGCATCCCCATGGTATTGCTTACAGGTTGATTTGAGTGAATTACTAGGGGTAAAAGTTTCATGTCTACAGGTAACGTATTATAGTCATTCTTCTATCGTATGCTTATTGAAGTTAATTTAGACTAATAGGTAAAAGATATGTGTAGAATTGTCTTTCACCGAAACAGGAGACCCGTCCCTAGCATAGGGAACCACTACCTTAGAGTTGGTGAATGGCTGAGTTGTGTAACGAGCCAAACTTGTTTTAGGTCAAAATAGACACTATTTTGTTAGGGTCAAAACAGGTTGGGTCAACCTAGAAACGCCCTTCTATCAAAAGTTAAAATGGGCAATGCTTAAATATGAACACAAAGCTACTGTACAGTTATACCTATCTAGATTATCAAGAATTAAATAATTTAGATAGTTGTATGAAAATACTCTATGGGCGACTTCCAATCCAACTAATTCATCCATGTAATTTTTAGCTTTTTGTTTATTTATTTATTATTATTATTATTATTGTTATTATTATTATTATTATTATTTATTTATCATAAGCATATGACTGTTTTGAGGTAAAACATAACCCAAATCAATCCATTTATTAGTATATGGGTCTCCCTCAGGCGATTACAATATGCTAATGCTTTATTATCAACTACAGGACACTATGTTCCTGAACTAGCGAAACTCATAGTTGACTCAAAAGCCAAGATCAATCTGAAGGGAATTGGAGTGAGTAACTTCATTTACTTTTTCTCTATGAAATGCCCAAGAGTTTCCTTTCATGAACTTATCGTTTTTTGTGTAGATAGGTAATCCACTTTTGGAATTCGATACGGATTTTAATGCGAGGGGGGAGTATCTTTGGTCTCATGGTTTGATATCGGATGCGACTTATGACATGTTTAATAAAGAATGCAACTACTCGACAATAAGAAGACAAGCACAATCCCGGTCTATTACCCCCAAGTGCTCAAAGGTTGCAAATCAAGCTTCAAAAGAGATTGGTAGATTTGTTAACGCTTATGATGTCACTCTCGACGTTTGTATGTCAGATGTTTTCTCACAATCTCAAGTTCTCGAGCAAAATGTGAGTTAAAAGACTTCCCAATTGTTGTTTAAGGTATTTAGAGGAGGCTATTTCGACCCATTAACTTATGAATGGATTGAGGCAGGTTATGTTTAATGTCTCTAAGTTCAAATTGGTAAAGACGAAAAAATTGCAAGCAACCTGGCCTGTATCAAATATACTGGTGTTGACCCATACTCAACATGCCTGACCTGTTGTTCATTATACCTCCTCTAAAGATATGGGTCACAATTCTTTTTGTTGCTAATGATTGTTTTCATTCAACAGCAAGATATAGAGACAAAGATAGATGTTTGTGTGGAGGATGAGACGATCAAATACTTGAATCGGGAAGACGTTCAAACTGCTCTCCATGCTCGTCTTGTGGGCGTCAGCGAATGGTCTCCTTGTAGCCAGTAATAAACAGAACTTAGATCTTGCTTGAATGTAACAATACAAGTTCATATAATAATAGACATCTCTTGTTTATTTTCACAACAGGGTTTTAAGCTATGCAATGGACAATCTAGAGATACCAATGACTCCTGTGTTGGTCTCCCTTCTCAAGTCTGGCATAAGGGTCTTTGTATACAGGTGAGTGGTTCATTTCTCCATCCCTGATAACGGAATCTTTGGATGTGAGTTTTAAAGTGAATTCTTAACATATGTATATTCATAATCAGATAATTAGCTGCAACAAAATGAGCTGTGTAATTGTAGGATTTGGATTGCTTGTGCAGCTTGAAGTAGTAATTAATAGATAGACTGACTACATAGGACATTTATTTGATTAATTAGGGACAGATAACCCTAAACCCTAAATTCCCAGTTATGTTAAGAAGTGAGTCAGTGACACAATTAGGTAACTGTAGGATAGAATTGGCTTTAGATAAGTAAATCTTTGAAAATTTACTTCAAATTTTATGAGAAATACCACTGTGGCTGTGTAATCTTTTGTTGGTATAAAAATATTAGAATGCGTCATTGTGTGTACCGAACCTGAGTAGTTGTGCAATATTATTATGAAATTTATGTTGAACTTTTTCAGTGGGGATCAAGATTCAGTCCTTCCACTAACTGGTACGCGAGTGGTGGTCAATGGCCTAGCTAAGGAATTAGGATTGAACATAACTCTACCATACCGGGCATGGTTCAATGGCAAGCAGGTTAGTCCACTTCTGCTTTCGAAATTCATGGTTTGTTGGCATATGGTGTAGTGAGTAGAGTAGTATATTAACAATTAAAGATGTTGATATTGTAAATGTGTTCACTAAAGTAGGTAATTGAAGCCTTGTATACGTAAATGGGTCAATTCAGGTTTTATTTGATTGGTAAACTGGTCAAACAAGGTAAAAAATTAAATAAAAATTATTTAAACATGACGGGTTGAATGAATCAAAAGTCTATAAAAGTATATTTTAATGTTTCCAACCTTTTAACTGCTTTTACTTTGGAAATCCTATTGATATTTTTATGATACTAGCATTCTAGCAACATAGCCGCGCTATGCAACGACATTAAAGAAAGGAAGAACATTTTTCGTTCGTAACAATGATCCTATAGATATTTTTAGTTCTACGTTTTTCGTAACAATAGTATTTTAACATTTTTTGTTTGTTCAATTCAAAGGAATAGAAAAAAATGACAGAATACACAAAAGAAACGAATATAATTTTCGTTTTACTTTATAACATTCCATTTTTAGCAAGATTATTTTTTGACTTGATATATTTGTATGTCTTAAACTTTTTAAGGGAAGTAATTTTGATATGCTTAAATTTCAACATTCAACAAAGGGGTTCATGCTTTATACTATAGTATGATATGATCGTTGGTTGATCATGCTCAATATACTAGTTGTTTACGGAAAAGTTTAAAAGTTGACTAATGAGTGTTGGTGGGATGGCGGTTGACCCGACATGTTATGTTTTGACCTGTTCCCCAACAGTTGATCTACCTGTTTTGCCACCTCTAGTTTTCTTTGTTTCGGGTTGCTAAGTTTAGATTTGGGCAGGTTGGTGGATGGACACAAGTGTATGGTGATGTTCTATCTTTTGCAACCATTAGAGGGGCATCACACGAAGCTCCATTTTCACAACCGGAGCGATCACTTGCTCTTTTCAAAGGGTTTTTGGGCGGAAAACCATTGCCACCAGCTCATGAAATCTCTCAAAAGAACGGAACTGTGATCCCTTTCTGTTATGAATAAATTATCTGCGGATTTTGTGTCATGCATTTTCAATGAGTTTGTTTGTTTAGCGGATAGTCTCAAAAATTCACGAACCTTTCATTTCTTTGTATTGGACTAGTTAGCACTAACACCATGACTCATTTCAAATGAATTTGAGCTCGGTTTTATTTACTGATTTTATAACTCCATTTGATACACGAACTCGAAATTATCTCAATATTTTGTATACAAAAATAGTAACAGCAATATAAAATGTAATTTATCGGATAAAGATGATGGCATCGAAAGTCTCCCAACATTTTAAATGAGAACAAATTTTCAAGTTGCCTTTTGCGTACCCAAATATTACTGTAATAGTTTTTACTCCTATCGCACAATAATTTCAAAAATAGCGTTGCTAGTAAGTAGTAACGATACTTAAGTTAATTATATGCAACTCATACAATTACAAACTCATTTCAGTTTTAGAAGACAAAAAGTATTGAGAACTAAAATGCACACAAACAAGATTGACTTTTCTGTGTGACTTGCATCTATATTAAAGTATTTCAATATTTACTTTAATGAAACCGAGAGTAACCTAATTCAGACCCACATTTCGGACAATGATCTTGCTTAAGTTAGTTCTTTAAATAAAACATTTGTTATTCTGTTTAGAACCAAAATTAAATAGTACAATAGTTTAGTTTACTCTCTTCATGCAGTGTTAGTTGTGCACCAGTTTATATCTTTATATAAATCTAAACATTTTCTTGTCACTTAAGCACAAATTATAGAGAAAACCATGAAAGTTGTTTTTTTGGTTTTATTGGTTCTCTTAGCTGCAAAATTCTCCTATCCTCTCCCTCTCTCAACAAAATCGAGATGGGTCGTGAACGATTTGACAGGTGAGCGTGTCAAGTTTAAGTGCGTTAACTGGCCTGCTCATTTGGAACCTATGTTAGCCGAAGGGTTAGACAAAAGGCCATTGAGTCTCATAGCAAAGCATGTTAGTTTATTGGGATTTAATTGTGTCCGTCTCTCGTATGCTACTCATATGTTTACTCGCTATGGTAATAAAACTGTCGTGCAATCTTTTCGTGACTTGAAACTTACAAATGCAATTAACGGTCTCCAAATGAATAATCCTCAAGTTTTGAACCTCACACTAGTTGATGCGCTATCTAAAGTAGTAGATGTGATTGTCTCCTATGGAGTCATGGTGGTGCTTGATAATCACATCAGCAGACCAATGTGGTGTTGCTCTAATGATGATGGGAATGGCTTTTTTGGGGATAAAGATTTCGACCCGAGAGAATGGTTGAAAGGATGGACTATCGTGGGGGAACGTTACACGAATACTCCCATGGTAAATTTTGAATATATTCATATGAGTTATGATCTCACTAAAATAAACTAATTTAATCAATAAAACAAAACTTTATATTTGTAGGTAGTGGCTATGAGTTTACGAAATGAGCTACGTGGGCACCGCCAAAACGTGAGTAAATGGTACCGATGGGTTCGTCAAGGTGTCACCACAATTCACAAAGCTAACCCTAATGTGTTGATCATTGTCTCTAGTTTAAACTATGATCTTGACTTTAGCTACCTAAAAAGCAAGCCTCTGGGACTAGAAAATGTGCTGCCAAACAAAATAGTTTACGAAACACACAGGTACTCATTTTCAGACGAACAGGCCAAATGGCTACGTTGCCCACTAAATCAAAATTGTGATAGTGTTATTCGTGATATAAATAATAGGGTTGGATTTGTAACAACAGGGCCACATCCGGCCCCATTGTTTGTTAGCGAGTTCGGCGTAAACCTAATGGGCACGAACCGGGTGGACAATTATTTTCTAACTTGTTACATGGCTTATTTGGCTGAATCGGACTTGGATTGGGCCTTATGGGCATTGCAAGGAAGCTATTATCTTAGACAAGGGGACCAAAATAGGGATGAACAATATGGGCTGCTTGATACTACTTGGATGCGGCTACGAAACCCCGACTTTAACCGTAAACTAAATCTTATCCACCAAACGTTACAAGGTACATTCAACTGATATATACTTCTTCCATCCTAAAATTATTGTCTAGTAGGAAATGCACCTTCTTTTTTGCAATTGTTATAACTTGCACATTATTGAATGAATTGTTACATGTAGTTCCAAAACTGACCTCAAGCAACTACACATTCATGTATCACCCTTTGACTGGTCGTTGTATAGAGTATGACAACAAAAATCAGATCTTTGCCAATGAATGCGACAAATTGACTAGACTAAGTCACGTTGGTGATTGGAATCCAATCCAACTAGCAACCACCCCATTGTGTATTATGATGAGTGGAGAAGGACTTCCAGTGAAGCTAACGACGGATTGCTACGCTGAACAAAGCACATGGAGATCAATATCTAGATTCCAAATAGCGAGCAAAGATGTAAATGGTACGGATCTTTGTTTAGACTATGATCCTAATTCTAGCTCGAAGATCTTGAGCAAGAAATGCATCTGTACCGGAAAATATGCGTCTAAATGCCTCAATAACCCACAGAGTCAGTGGTTTGAATTCGTTTCCACAAATAGTAGATTGTTTTAGAATTACTTTACATGCAATAATTCATCCTATACTACATTTCAACATGTTTTATTGTATTTTTTTTTAAATAATGTATAATTCGTTCCATGAGTTTAATATACTTGCGAAAGTGTAGTTTTAAAACATTGCATAATTTCGTTCCATCGCACTAGTGTCTGATTTTCTGAACTGCGGGCATTCGGGCAATTTCATATTCAAAAAAGGACTCGATCGAGCTTATCATAAATACAGTCCCGTATAAACCGAAATCCGTAACATGATAAAGAATCATTGCAGCGTATCATATCCTGATCGATAACTTGCTTCAAAATTACACTTGTACAGAAAAAGAGCTGTATAACCCTTATGTTTTAATTAGCGTAAATTACCAAATGAGTACCTTTTGTTGATCCATTTTCCAAAGGGTGACAAAACCAACTAGTCTTCCCAATTTGGTCATGTGCTAACGTGCGAATGTGCGATCTCATTTTTTTAATAATAAAGTTACATCACCACTCTCCCTTCTCATTTATTTCTTTTCATCACTTTCTCTCTCCCTTTTTTTTCCAGTCACCACCACCCCCACCCTATCACCACAACAGATCAGCCATCACCACCTCATCAGCATCACCACTTGATCAACACCACCACATATCCACCATCAATCTTGATTTTTTATAGATCTACGAATTTTTCTTGATTTTTTTTTAATAGAGCTACAAATTTTTCTTGATTATTTTTAATAGATCTACAAAAGGTTTCAGTTTTGATGACGAAAAGATTTCAGTTTCAAGAATCCCACTAGAACCATTTGCAATATAATTGAGAAAAGGTTGACCGAAACCCATTTGCAATATAATTGGAAATATTTCAGATAATTGGATCCTATTTAAGATATGAAAATAAAGCGAAGTCGCACATTAACACATTTAAATCGCACATTTAAATCTGGAAATAAAGCGAAGTCGCACATTAGCACATTTAAATCGCACATTTGAATCTGGAAAAAAAACTAAGGACAAGAGATAGTGGGGGACAAGAGATAGTGGGGGACAAAAGATAGTAGGTGGGACAAGTGACAAGTGATAATGGGGGACAAGTCCTTTTCGTCTTGACATGTGTCAAGAAACTAAGAGAATCGCACATTCGCACGTTAGCACATGACCAAATTGGGAAGACTAGTTGGTTTTGTCACCCTTTGTGAAATGGATCAACAAAAAGTATTCATTTTGTAATTTACGCTTTTAATTATGACAGAGACCCATGTGTCACTTTTTATCAGGCTTCAATAATCATCTAATATATAAATCAAGAAAAATTTACATTTTTTGGCCTCATGGTTTGCCCAAAATCACATTCCTCGTGATTTTATTTACATAAATCTATACTACATATAATAATGGATGACTCCCTCTCTCTAAAATTTTCGGACTTACAAGTAATTAAACATAGTGTACACCTTTTAATGCGCATAATTTTCAGACTTAAAAGAAAATAAGCATAGTGTACAACACTTTAATTCACATATTAAAAAATAAATACCACATTAATGCTATTAAAGTGGTCAATTAATACACAAATTAATTACCCCTTCACCAAAATATACAATTATATAACCACAATGTACAATCTAATTAGGGTTTTGCTAACCTCTGCCCACTGGGCATAGATTAATATGTTTATAAAAGGAATATTTTAATTCATTCAAGTGAAAATTATGTTCAAATATAGTAATTTACAAATTTATTTAATATGTATTTAATGCATTTTTTGATTAATGAAGAAAGTTTGTGTTCATTAAGTACACCTTAACTTCTGCCCAGTGAGCACTTGTTAGCAAAATTCATCTAATTATAGTATTAGTCAAAACAAACAACATCAAACCACAACTATCTAAAACTTATCTCCTCAACTTACAACCAAACTCAAACAAGAATTAAAAACGAAAAAAACTCAATGATCTCAGATCCGTATTGGGATTATGAAACCACTATATTTAAAGACTAACACGTTTTCATCATAAATCTGTGACGAGTTAATCTTGTCCTTCAATATCCGAATATCAAAAGGAAAGAAACAATAACAATAATTTTACCATTTCTTCCTTTAATTCGTCAAGATAACATAAACAACAACGAAACACAAAAACCTATCCGAGACCTCTTGGTGGGATCTTGAAGCCAAACCACTACACAAGCAATTGGAGCCAAGCCAAACCCATTCGACATACATAACGGGAAAAAAAATTGAAAGGGAAAGAGACATGATATTTGAGAATTACAAGGGTATTTTTTTTTTTTTTTTTTTTTTTTTTTTTTTTTTTTTTTGTCGACTTGGGTAAAAGAAAGAATAATGAAAGTGTTGGGTCACTGAATTCCCCAATCTTCTTCTAACAAGGATTTGAACGTAAAATAACCTAAGTGTAAACAAGTCACTGAGTGAACAGTACTCAGTGAGTCATCTTCAGGATGCTTAGACCGAGCCTAAGAAGAAAGGTTCTCCATTCAGTGAGGCGGAACTCAGTGAAGTGTGATCTAAGCCAAGAAGAAGGTGATGGGTTCAGTGAGGATGACAATAACTCACTGAACCCCAAGACTCCTCAACAACTTCATCGTACTGAAGACTGATGACTAGAAGACTGAAGTTTTGGCGGGACTGGGCGGGAAAGTTTGATCTGTATCACTAAAGTGCTTTATCACTTTAAGGTCAAACTTTCCTCAAATGGTTAAAACCAGGCTGTCATCAGAAAATGCCTTTTGGACTTAACTCAAAGAAGTTTCCCTTGCCAGAGAATAAAATCTATCAAGATTTTATTGAGGAACACTTAGGTCCATTGTATAATAGGGTTGTTCACATTTGTGTATAAATAGGTAGCATAAGAGAGGAGTAAAAGTTGACAAGTTTGTGCAATTAATATAAAGCATTCACAAACCACTTTTACTCCTCCAAAGAACAACACAACCCCTGAGGTAGCTTAGTGGGTCCTGAAAGTTGTCACTCAACATTGTTTGAGTTTAGTGAGGAGTCAATACCACACTTGTCGTTTTCAATCCCAAGTGTTATTCCGCAAACACTTAGGTACGATTCTTTTTTATTAACTTCTAATAAAGAATTAAGCGTTGAAAAATATTGTCTCTTATATCTACGTTACTTTATTGTTAATCATTTTATACATCTTTGTTTAAAGTCATACAACTTGGTTACGTTAGCTTTGTAGTTATTGTTAACCAAGTACAAGGGACCAACAGAAAGAGACATGGCATTTGAGAAGGAAGAATGAGATATCAACTCTGTTTAGGTATCTAATGAAAGAGAAACCATGATAGATAAGTGTGTAACTGCAAAATAAAATGACGATGTCACTAGTAACATTAAGTGAAATAGGGTTAGTAGTTGTATTAGGTTTAGGAAAGTTGTGTTTGGGCCGAGTAGTGGTTTAGGATTAGAAATAGTAGGCCGAAAATTTGTACATTTTATATCATCCAAAATATTTTATTAACTCTTGCATTCATATTATTGCAACATCACGTGAGTACACTAATTCTTATATGAAATAGTATGCTATTGCTTAAAGATATTATAACAATAT
Organism: Artemisia argyi; assembly: GCA_030686995.1. Classification (NCBI taxonomy): domain Eukaryota; kingdom Viridiplantae; phylum Streptophyta; class Magnoliopsida; order Asterales; family Asteraceae; genus Artemisia; species Artemisia argyi. The sequence continues at coordinate 90,263,641 of CM060708.1, read as the reverse complement.
ATATATATATATATATATATATATATATATATATATATATATATATATATATATATATATATATATATATATATATATATATATATATATTTCTATTATGTTATTGTCACGATAAACATAAAATAAAAAAAATTGTTCCCCAAAAAATTTCAATAACAGGGTAACCGCCGCTGCAACACGCGGATACCATACTAATATTACATAATTAATCTTTAATTTTCAAACAATTTGCATTGATAGTTCCTATTTTGAAAAATAGTGACTATCTGTGTAATAACGATAGGGACTATTCGTGTAATATAGATTATTACATAGATGATCGATGCAACTAGTGTGAAATTTGGTAACATTGGCGTAATTAAAATTGAATAGCGACGATGAGTGTGATTTTAGGTAAACCACAAGGACGAAACATGTAATTTTTTTTATAAACCAATAACAATCTAAATGATCATAATTCCTATTTTCAAAATGATAAAAGAAAGATGATTAACATTTTTTTTTTTTGGTAAGGGAGTTAACGATTGAATTGCAAAATATATGAATGAATTAGATTTAAAATCTATTTTGATCGGTATAATTTTTATTAAATATTATATAATACAAAAAAATATATTTATAATTATCTTTTAGCGTATTATATTCAAGTGAAAGGCATAATTCTTGATGATACACAAGATACACATCTGATCAAATCTGTTTCTTCATTCGCTTAGATGGTGTGTCACTATATTTGTATTGTTGTTTGTGAATAGAGACACAATATTCAAATTGTTGGGTAGATGGTGTGGGTAGTTAACCAGCCACCTGCCAATCATCATCGCTAAACATAATATTCAAACTGTTGTCGATTTGATTCGTTCATATTTATCACATTGTTGTTCAATCAATTCGTTAAAAAATTATGTATGGTTGTTGGGTCAATTTCTGGCTTCAATTGGATCCGTATATGGTTTCCTTTTTCTACGGTAGAGATGGTATTGTGGTGGTGGTGTTGTCGCTAGTTGGTTAGAGATGGTGGAGTAGTTGTTTTTTTATGTTGATTATGTCTTTGTAGGTTTTAAAGTTGGTGGAAGTGGTTTTTGAGTTTTGAACATGATGATGGCCTATTATAAAGATACTGATGTACACAAATAAAATAAAATAAAATAAATATATATAATTAGTAGAGACCGTTATACCTTCATGTGCATGGTACATGGGGCAATTTAATGAAAAAAATTAATGGAGGTTGAATAAAGGACCGCGGGTGTTATTCTTTGCAAAGTTAAGGACGTCGAATGCAATTTGAAACAACAATAGACGATAGATGCAGTTTTTGACAAACAACAGGGACGATCCGTGTAATTTACTCAATTATATAATTAGAGATATGGCAATAAAAATGACTTAAATTATACGCGTTTTTCATAAATATTCGTAAAATTTTAACTTATTCTGGCGAAGCTTTTAAGTCCATAAACTTCCCTTAAATGCGGCATTTATACACCAAATACCATAATAATGAGCATACAAAATCTTCAAGAAGCAAAGATGGCTAGTTCAAATGTACGTACGATTTATTAGTTTCCAAGATTAACTAGGGTGGTAAGCTTTTCCTTATGCAATATAACTTGCCTTGCAAGGCAATATATTAGCTTTGTTTAGGATGTGTAGATCGGTTAGGATTACTAGGATATCACGACCCCCTCTTGTCTATAAAAGGAGGAAATGTGGTAAGGTATCATCTAGTGCATGTTCGTTCTCGTAACCCGTGATTGGGTGGTCTAATAAACAAAGAATCGTTCGGCTAAAACATTTTGTCTTCTCTTCTTGTTTTTCTTTTTCGTGTTCTTCAACAAACGTGAGGATTATCGTTCTTCGGGTTGTTGTTGTAATTGTGTAACAAAACGCCATGCTTGACCACAAGACTTTTCTTGAGAAAAGCATACCAAAAGCTGAAAAACAGCTAAAGAAAATGAAGGAGAAGAACATGAAACATTTAGTGGCAATATGTTTGCATGATGAGAACAAGATTAATGAGCTCAATAAAGAGGAGTTGAAAGTTTTGTGTGCTGCACTTGATAGCCAGCTCAAGTTGATTACCGAGATATATGAGGAAAAACTTCGTGAGAAGCAAAAGCAGAAGATGGTTTAAACTTTTCGTTAACGAAATATTTTCAGTTTTTCTGAACTGCTAATCTATCAACTACATAAAGTGGTCTTTTAGATGTCTGATGCAACTTTACCTTCAAATACTATTTGTCTACCTTATTGTGATTGAACGAGTTACACTTACTATTAGTTATGTCATGTTAAAATGTATGTTTATACCCCCGCATCGGGCATACCTAACACTCGTGTACTAATACACAACAAACACTTATAAGTTACACGTAGTGACAAACCTTGGTATTTTGCCTTTTCTTTTTCCATTAAGCCATTATGGGATGCCACAAATATATAAGCCCCACATAAAAAAACCATGTACACCACTTGCTTAGAACACACCAAGCACACATGCATATTTATGTATGAATCTCGTTGAGAACATAAACCATTTAGTTGTATAACAATAACATCACGGTTGCGTACCCATAAATGTAGACCTTTACGCTTAGATGCTCAAATAGTCTCCGTAACAGTCTCGTACTCTATCAACTTGGGCACAAAAAATATATATCAACTTGGCAGAAGAAAATGCATAAACCGTCTAGTACTCACAATAACTAACAACAAGCCAAGGAGTAAAAATAATCAGGATCCACTACACACGCAATCCATCTAATACATGACAAGGGTTATAGGAAGCTGATATATAGTTGCTGCAAGCAAGCAAGCCAATTCCGTAACCACTTTATTTCGTACAGTAGTAGTTGTTATTTACATAAAAACCAACTATGCTTCCATACATCATACTGCTCAACCTCAACGAATGGATCTAATAGGAAGACAATTAGGTATATCAAATGATTTTGGCATCAACTAGCAGTTTATTGAAAACACGAGCATTATAGGAAGTGTTAACTTCTGACTGCCAACCTTTAGACAGAATGGTCAACATCAGAAACCTTGAATTCTGTCATTTCCTTAAAGTTCATCCAAGGCTTTACCCAAACTTTAGTTTCATATACTTTAGTCTTGCCAGCATCATTTGCCTCCAAAGTCATATGATACAACATACCCGCTACCACCTGCTCTTTTGCCTTTACCAATCTGACAAACTTGAGAAGGGAGTTCTGCATACAAAAGCCAAACAAGAAGAGAAAATGATTCAGAAATGAGAAGCCACATTTGACAGTGATCAGTAAGGAGGCATATGGGCGTGGTGGGTAACAGGTCAATATGGGCTCGGGTTGAAAAGGGTTGGGGTTGACCCACATCTTTTTTTGTTTACTTTTAAGATTAGGCTTTTTAAAATCAAGCGGCCTAGGAGGCTTTTGCGCATTAAAATTTTGATCTGTTTCCTTGTTAGCTAAATTTTAACTTATGTCATATCTTTTCTTGTTTACTTTTAAGATTAGGCTTTTTAAAATCAAGTGGCCTAGGAGGCTTTTGCACATTAAATCTTGACCTGTTTCCTTGTTAGCTAAATTTTACTAACTTATGTCATGTGCGACTAATAAGTGAAGTATAACTACGTCTGAAAGATACTATGCTGGTTCAGGGGTTCTAAACTGATATTCATAATCATACAAGAAGCAATAATTTTTGCCAATGGCGCATAGCTCAATTGGTAATGGATGGGGCATCTTTGCACCTAACCTAACAAGAAACAATAATTTCAATCTGTACGACTAGTAAGTAATTCAAAGTTATGTCATAAGTTCATATAAGTTTTGAGCTTGTTTGGATGTGCATTGTAAAACTACTTACTGAGACTCAAAAGAATCAGCGTCATTTAATTACTTGTTAAAACTATGAATCGTTAGGTAATTTTACAATAGTATCAATGATCAGTTTTTATCTACAACCTCCATAAACCAAGTCTACTCATTGACCCAAACAATTGTAACATTATCAGCATACTCAAACACTTGAAACTAACTGATGTGTCCTTATATCACAAGAATCACGAAACTCAATTTAAGCACGCATCCACACAACTGTCACATGATTAGTTTATTAATGTTTAAGAAAGTAACTTTTAATATCAGCAAAATGGCGACCTGCTACTTAATTATACCATATTAAGCAGCTTATTAGATGAAATAGCAATGTGATTATCAGTATCTCTATGAGAAATATTAAGACTTTTAAGGGTTTGGGACTGTTTATTAAAGTGCTCGTGCTTTATGATGTGAACGGACAATAATCTGTAACAAAACCCAACACACAAGATAATATTTGGTTTTTTTCCTGCCATGACGAAGCAGAATAATCAGATAAGAAGTTTTTTGACCATTTCATGGATTACCCTGAGTTTGAAAGATGATGAAACCAGTTTATACAAATTATTTTACGGTTTAAACTTTAAAGGGCCAAACACGCCGTTTTGGCTGACCGGACTCAGTCACATACTAACTATTTCTAATATATCATTAGAACGTGTGGTGGAATGCACTGAATCTTACAAAGTGTCATGAGATTAGAGCATACATTTCATATTTTAACGTCTCTTCACCTTAATTTCTCAAAATCCATTTGCAGTTCCCCTAAGCGACAGTTTACTTTTCTATTATAACTCCCATATCAAAATTTATAGCTTTCTATTTGACGAAGATTCCAATGTTTCCAACTCGTTTCCACACCCTAGGTCCAGGTATATCAAGATCACATTCACATTCTTTGATAGTGGGGTGAAACCAAAAAACTGACAATGAGCTCTCTGCCATATTGGATGAGTAAAATATACAGGCATTCGCCCATTTTCTCATTTTGCATTTGCAGATTACTTACCAAAATATCTGATGCTTCAGAAAATGAAAATATTCTTTCGCTTAAATGGGTTGAACCAAACCTAACCATTTTTATATGGTATGGCCATTTTGGTTTGAAAACGTGTTAAACCAGGTCGAACAGTTCAGCCTATATTTTTCATATAAAACCAGCGAACCAGACTGTGAACACCCCTATCCCAATCAACTTAAAACTGTTTTCTATCATATCAAAAAACAATAAGATACCACGTTTTAATAAGGAATCCGAAACGCGAAACACCTCATAATAGGTAATTGCCATACATGAAAGAACTTAGACACAAATTGCTACTTGGCTTTATGAATTAACCGACTAGAGTGAGAATTATGCAAATTTTTCCTAAATGAATTCCAAACAAGAAAAGAATATTGGTTGCTCAGATCAGATGATCAAAAAAGGAAATATACAATCTATGGAAAAGAAAAAAATTAACAGTTTATCAACTTATTACGTTTGTGTTTGGTGACATGTAATCATTCACATAAACATATTTATTATATAAGGCAATGAATCCTAAATAACACAAAACGAAACGAAATCAAGAAAGAAAGAAAGAAACCTCCTTTTTATTATGTTGGTCAAGAGCAAATCGAGCAAGGTTTTGGATGTCGATGCCGTTAAGATTGATATCACGAATACCACCCATCTTGGCAGTGGTTTTATCAATCCTGCAAACACCAAACTGAAAACAACCCAACAATAACAAAGCTGTTATTACCAATGACATTGCTATAAACGTTGATGTTTTTGGGATCATCATGCTTTTGGGTTTCGTTGTTGATCTCATCATCACGTACGTTATATGAATTCACTATTACGTAATTGTTTTTCTTGGATTTTATTATTTATATATACAAAAACAAATATGTTGCTTTGAATCACAGCCAGGAACTATAATATTTATTTCATTTATACTGGTTTCTTTTTTATTTTCACTTTCGGATAAATTTATTGTTTTGTTTCACTTCGGTTTATTGTTGTTATCGAGTTTTGTTGTTAAAGAAAGGGGCAATTCCATATTTACCCAACTTAAACATGATAATGTCATATTTACTCAAAATATGCTTTAAATGCATTGTACATCATGCATCCAAAAATTGTATTTTGAGTATATATGACATTTTCATGTTTAGATCGGGTAAATATGGAATTATCCCTTAAAGAAAAGTAAAGTAAATATTTTATTTTTTAAAATTAGGAGAGAAACACTTTACTTTAATAATTAATAAAAATATATTAAATTTTTGTTTTTTTTTTTTCTTTAAGTGTTACTCGAAAACATAATTTTTTTTTTTTTTTTCCTTAACTCTAACTCGACAACAAAGTGTTCGAATTGGTGGTCCAAATTACTAACATCTGCTAGGGCATCAAATCTAGTGGCACCACTTTTATGTTTTTGGTGTCATTTCAGCGTCATTTTATTATCTTCACTTACAACACTTACACTCACAAACACCCTTTCATTATTATCTTCACTTTCAACACTTACACTCACAAACACCCTTTCATCAGTGGCATGCCGCTTTCCTCATTTAAGCCACACCCACTCATTCACTTATTTTATTTTATTTTTTTTCAAATAAACTAAATCTTATTCATTCAAAACATAATTAAGATAAAAACATTGCAAATTATATAAATTTAAAACCACATTCTTTACAACCAAATAAGATTTGGCTATAAGCTCGTTGACAGCCCAAGTCCACATAAACTCTTATACAAATCTGATAAAAGCCCATTATCACTAAAACCCTAATTGTTAGAAGATATATAATAAACTTACTCTAAGATTTCTCATAGATTCCCTAATTTCTCTTCTACATAAACACGTCGCTTTTATTTGTTCCTTCCAAAAACACAAAACAAAACCTTCCTTATTTCTCTAAGCAAAAACGCAAATCTCCCTTATATCTCCATTTATTCAGCCACTCAAAAACGTAGTCACACACATAGGGGTGTCATATGGGTCAACCCGAACCCGATAAGACCTTATAGGGTCGGGTTGATTCGGGTCTAATATACCTTATCGGGGTTATCGGGTCAACCCGATAGACCCAATAATCTTATCGGATCGGGTTAAGGTTTTAGCAAGTTTGTTATCGGATTAATCCGCTAACCCGATAAGACCCATTATTATTTTAAGGTTAATAAGGTTGCATCTTTAATTACTTATTGAAATGATCTATCTTTTGTGGAAAAGAATTCCTAGCTAGTGTAATGGATTCATTTTAGGCTTAATATTTGGTTGAAAACTTGAAAAATCTTGTCATTTTTTTTTTGTTTGTTTATGTTTCTATTTGGACTAAAAAGTCTCGCTAGCTTTCATACTATTTTTTCATCCTTATTGTTACTGAAGTATGTTCTATTTTTATACAAATGATATTGGCATACTATCTATTTACTATTTACTTGAATGCATTTTATAATGATGAAATGATGAATGGTGAATTGGTGATCTATTTTTTGTACATATCAGTTACCATGTTATAATGGTGAGTTGGTGACTTGGTGAAATGGTGAAATACATATTGTCAGTTTTTTAGGATTATTACACAAAAAAGTTATTAAAGTTTCTAAAAAAAATTGTCCTAAGTTACTATAGTTTTATTTTGTTCATTTAGGTTACTGATCTTTCGAGAAGCATACACTTTGAAAATTCAGTGTTAGTCGGAGTGTCCTGAACGTATATTTTTTATATAAGTTCAGCAACTTGAGTGAACAAAGTTTTAAAATTCAATAACCTGAACGTTCATTTATATAAGTTCAGTTACCCGAGTAAACAAAGTTTTAAAGTTCAGTAATATGGATAAACAAAATGAAACTATAGTAACTTAGGACAAATTTTTGGGAAACTTTAGTAACTTTTCTGTACCATAACCCAGTTTTTTTATGATACTGGTGATCTATTTTTTGTGATATTGATGTTATATTTTTTTTGCATGAAAAATTGAACACAAGATACTGATCAATCTTTTTTGTGCCACATGCAAATCTCAAGTTAGCATTTTTGTTAGTTTGACTTGGCCTTTTTGACCCAACATGTTATTATGCACACACTGATCTATCTCTTTATTACTTTGTGATTGATTAAATGTTTAACCCGATAAGCCCAACCCGATAAACCGACAGACTCGAACCCGATAACCCGATTCCTTATCGGGTCGGGTTGCGGGTTAATTTTTATTTTTCAAAAACCTGATAGACCCGACCCGATAGAGGCTTATCGGGTCGGGTCGACCCGAATGACACCCCTACACACATTCTTTAAAAAAAATAATAAAATAAATAAATAAATAACATTATAAATTACAACTTTAGTCCTTTAACTTTGTAAAGTTTACATTTTTAGCTCATATGTTACAAAAATGACATTTTAACACCTTGGGTTTGTAATTATTCCCTTTCTAACTTTATTTTACCAAAATAATAGTTTTGGTACTCTTTTTCCAATAATTACACCTTTAGTCCCTATACTTTCAAAAATGACACATTTAGTCCTTGTGAAATACATGTTTACATTTTTAGTACTTATATTATCCAAATAGTCAATAAATGCTATTAATATTCTGAATATACTATTTTGACACCAAGTTTCCTGATTTTACAGTTTTGGTCCTTGTAGTTTAGGAAATTTGCAAATCTAGTCCTTTTTTACTAAAATGTTTATTTTAAGTCCTTGTTCATCCAAATTTATACAAATGACCCAAAATCATTTATATTAACTGTTTACAACCTCAATTTACAAATTTGGTAGTTTGTACCCATAGTTTTCAATATTGGCAGTTTTAGTCACTTTAGTTGAAATAATTTGCATTTTTAGTCCAAATTACACTTTTAGCTTATGAGCTCATTCCTGTTAGCTTATTATGTTCCCAGAAACTTTGGTGAGCTTATTTGGTAGCTTATAACAGCTTATAGCTTATTTTCAAGTTAAAAGGGCCTTAGTGAATCTGTTAAGGCCCATTAATATGTGTAAGGGTCCACTGGGCTCCCTACTGCTTGGGCTTGTTTATGGGCTCATATTGGACCTTGTTCAGTAAAGGGGGAGGGCTAGTGGGCTGTGAAACAGGCCACAACCCATTTTCAGTTTGATGGGCTTAAGCCCACTTAGGGTGTTAAGTGTTTCTGTGATACAGGTGAATTGCTCAAGCTTTGAGCTTGTGAGGAGGGGCAAACAAGCTTGTGAGTGAGTGATATAAGTGTAGCTCATTTGTTTAGGGTATAGAGAAGTAGTTTGAGCATTTTAACGTGTATGGTATACGTATAAAAATTCGATTTTGAGCGTCATTCTAAATGAGAAAAACTGTTTGTGTACAAGTGAATTATGTTAACTGTTTGTATGAGTGGGTTCACATAACTTATGGAACGTGTGATTTTTAGTGTCTATATGATGTGTTAAGCTTAAATAAAGTTCATGTTCTCATTATTAGCCTTATAGAGATTTGATTGAGTGAGTTTATTAGTTATGAGCTCAATGAGACAAAGCAATAAATAGGTGGTAGTTTTGGTATGATATACGAATGAAAGATGATATACATGATTCAAAATAATTCTAAGTGTGGGAAACGCTTACTACACATTCAAAGCTGGGGATTTTTATGGAATGTGGAGACGAGGAGAGGGCTTGTGACTTGATTCCTAGCACACCAAGGTCTTGAGAGAAACTTATGGTGAGCTTGTACGAGCTTGTGAGTGCCTTAAACCTTTTATTTTCTTCTCGGTATGGAACTGTGAACAAGAGTTAGTTTGTTTGTGTTTGATTGAGTTTGTACGTGAGTATACTTTTGCATGGGAGTATATACGAAGGATAAGGGCAAGTTGGAGGGAAAAAAGGGAATATAGGAAGAGATAACGAGTAGGGGGTGTAGGGTACTTGAGAGGATTGCAAGTAGCTTGTACAAGTGTGTGAGATTCCATTTGGTTCGGTTTAAGTGAGATGACGAGGCAAGGGCTTCTAGAAAGCTGATTTTATTTCGTGTCTTGTGTGAACGAGGTGAGCAAATGTTGTGTTATAGTCTTGAGGTCCTTATGTGGTCAAGAGATCAAGTGGGAAGTCATACAAGGGCACGTTTGGTAGTAGAAATTATCAAAGGGTCCGTTTCATGTTGTAACGTGACCAAGTTATGAGTTTGTTATCGAGTTGTGGTCTAGAGATATTGTGGTTGCTTAGTGATACCATTATAAAGGTATTAGAGTCTCTTGAGAAGTTTGTAAATGCTGAGAAACTCTTAGAAGTCCAAACGAACTTAAACATGACCAAAATAATTTGATATAGGTCGAAATACTTGTTGTGAGGTCTTGGGAATGTAGAAACGTATATAGCCTAGATCATTTAGCTTAATATGAGTAATGATGAGTTTCTATTGGTCTTGGGAGGTCTCATGCATGCTTGGCATGTTTTTGTGAAATGTTGGGTACGTTTGTATATATAACGAGACAAAAGAAAATGTTGTGTTCTATAGTGTTGAGAGGCATAAGGGTTTTGAGAAACACTTAAGAGGTCATATGAGGGGGTTTTGATCACAAAGGAACTAGTGTGGCTTGTTAAATATGATAATGACCAAATTTGGATATGTTAAGAAGTCGTGTTGTCTCGTTAAGCTTTGCCATTGTTTAACTATTCATATATACGTATTAGGTTAAAGTATAAGTTGATCTCAATTCTTTTGTGGGTGACCAATGAGTTGGTGCATTTTATTCCATAGGTTGTGTGCATGGATTTCCCATAAATCGTTCAAAGTAAACGTATGTAGGTGTATGTATTCGTATAACATAATGGTTTGGATTGGGCTCAAACCTTGGGCTCATGAATAGTGGCCCAAGTGAGTTTTATAATTTGATCCGTGTGGTTTGTTATGGGTTTCATTTCATGGGCTAATGTTTGTGGGGCCCACTGAGTGTAAATAGATTACATTGGCAATGTGGGGCCCACTATAAGAAAAGTGGGACCCAGGGGGTTGTGAGTGTACTATGTTGCATAGGTGATCAAAACTGATCCAGAGTTTGAGTTGTACACTTTCCATGATATTGTGGTTTGCATGTGAGCTCGTTCTAGATTTGTGTGAATCACATAACATATACTGATTCATTGTTGCATAGTGTAAACAAAAGTTTAAAATTTTGCCTAAAAATGGGTGTGTGAACAGTAACACACGATTACTTTATGATTAGTGTTTATTAATAATTGGGGTTTTTCACAGGATATTACATGTAACTTTAGGTATCGTGTTTTTACATTTTGTGATTATCAAAATGTGTAGAGATCGAATAATGCAAATAACGTTTTTGACATTATTTGTATTAACAGCCGAGTTTTTTCTGTTATTATGTATGTGGCCTAGCCGAAATACAACTTTTCTTATCCCAATCTTTTTACCATACAATGTTTGAACCATGATTTTCGATGAAAGTTTAGGGGCAACTTGCCACTAGGTCAATTTGGAGATGATTACTTCTATTATATGGTAAACATGTCCGCGAGAAAATAAAGCCAACTTAAATGACAAAAAATCTTAGGTTTATAAATTTACTATTCACATTTCACTATTTCGCACATAATTGCTATCTCCATGCTATATTGAAACTTTTGAATTAAGCTTGCTTCTTGCCTTAAAACATGTACGTAGTATAATTTTATTGATACAAGACTTAAAAAACATATATATTGTAGGTATTGTTAGTTTATGGGGTTGCTTATTTGGCTGATCATAATCGTCATCGACATAAATCTGCAAGCTTCTTTGTATATGTATGTACGAGTTAGGTGAAAAGGAAATTAAAGGACACGAGATTTTCATCATAACAAATGTATCCACATTAAATATAGCCTAGTTGAAGAAATGGTTATTTAAAACATGCCAGTTTTAATAGATTCTCCTAAAGTTTTATTTTTATTTTAAAGTATTTCTTTTCATTATTTTTCACCAAAAATAACTATTTTAACTTATTCAATAAATACACATAATATTGGTAAGACCATTTCAGCTACGCATTCATTTTAGTATGTGGTTTGAAGCATCAAAATGAAATGTACCGGAAAATTTGTATTTCACAAAAGCAATTTTTTGATAGAGCTACATTGTGGAGTAGCTTTAAATAGGAAGATGCACTAGAGAAAATAAGACATGGACCAATTCATAAGCAAACATCGACCTCATTCTTTGCCAAGCAAATATGACAAGCTATAAATTTTAAAGCACTTTGCAATAAAAGCTTACTCTTTTTCATATAAGGTATTGGAAAATATCTTTTATAACAAACTTATTAAACTTAAGGGTCTAATGTGAAAGTTTTTTAGCTTTATTTACTAATACTTAACTTTGGTGTTATTTTTGTTAGTTTTGTATGTGCAGGGGTTTATGTGTAACATTGGGCTATATAAGGATTGAGATGGAGCTAGGGTTTCATATCTTTTGCTCATTTGTTTCTTTGGTTTCTCACGCAGTCTTTCTCTCTCAAGTATTGGTTGTCATCTAGGTTTATTAGTAGTTTGGTTTAGTAGTTTTACATCAAGATCTTCTTGATTGTAGGTTTGTGTTTCTGATATAGTTTGGTTTACTGGGTTTGGATTAGTGTGTGAGTATTGTAAGTAGCACCTGCTAGAGGGACTACTATATTTCAGTTGTATTGTACTTGGCTTGAATCCGTGTTGGGGACAAGTCTACTGTGTATATTGTTATAATAAAAATAAGTCACCAAGGGGTGGTTGGTTGGGTGATTACACCTTATGTTTAGTAGTTTTGATACCATTTTTTACATAAGGAAATCCTCATTTAAGGCATGCTGACATGCCTTCATAAAGAAAGTTTTGAACTAAACCCTAGATAAACAAACTCTATGTTTGCTAAAAATGGAAAAAAAACTAAAGCCTGGTCACGAAGAAACTAAATATGGTTTATGGTCTAGATGTTACTCAAGAGCAATCCTTGACATTTACCTCTTATTGTATCGAAACAACTCATAAATTGACATTTACCTCTTAAATGTATAATCTGAAAATTACTTTTATCTTAAGTTCAATTAATGCATCCAAGTGAGTGAAGTGACTAACCTTCTTAAATCAAACTCTTCTTATATCAAGCATCTACTGCAAGTTCAGTTAATGCATTCAAGTGATTGACATTTTTAAATCAAGCATCTGTAAGTTCATTTAATGCAACACATTCCTAAGATTTTCTCTTAGAGATGCAATCATGATAAGACATTTTCAATCAACGCACAATTCTAATAAATAAATTTCAGAAATGAGTAATAACATTTGCTGCTGATAATGTGAATTGACATTTACCTCTTAAATGTTCTGAAAAGTATTTCCATCCTGTATGAGTATATGCTACTTAAAATATAGTCGGGACGACTCAACTATAAGCGTTGTGCATGCATTGGTGTTCCAAAATTTTGAGACACTAAGCATTGCGATTATTCCTGCAGTACCCTTGCAGAGGGGTACTGTGTCCCATTTTACCCCAATATTACGCCGTTTTCAGAATTACCCCAACATTCCCCTAATATATATACGCGACATATGGGTAAGACAGGTGTCAAGTTTCTACGATCGGGACAAAAAAAAACAATAAAATACACATGTCGCGTATATATATACGCGACATATATATATATATATATATATATATATATATATATATATATATATATATATATATATATATATATATATATATATATATACGCGACATGCATTAAAGCTTGCATGGGGAAGGAGCGTTGCTTGCATGGGGAAGGAGCATTTCTGAAAAAGTGAACTTTGAATGACCGATCAAGGTGTGTTTGAGAATATAATGCAATCGTTTGAAGCATGTCGCGTATGAAATTGTGCATAACCTAGTAAAGTATTTCCATCTCATTGTGTTTTGGCTTTGTGGTAGTGGTGGTGGCGTTTGGTTGTTACCGGTGGAGTATTGTTGGTGGTGCAGTGGTGGTGTAGTATTGTTGGTGGTGTGGAGTTGTGGTGGCGGTGTGGTTGTTGCTGGTGCAGTGGTTTGGTGGAGAGCAGGCGGTGTTTTATTGGTGGTGTGGTGGTGCAGTGGTGGTGTGGCGTTCTGGTGGAGTATTGTTGGTTGTGTGGAGTTGTGGTGGTGGTGCAGTGGTGGTGTGGTCTGTGGTGGTGCAGTGGTGGTGTGGCGTTCTGGTGGAGTATTGTTGGTGGTGTGGTTGTCTGGTGGTGGCGGTGTGGTGGTGGTGTAGTTGTTGCTGGTGGAGTTGTGTCGTTGTTGTGGTGGTCTTATGGTAGTGGTTGTGGTAGTGAGTAGTGTGTCATAATGGCACAATATCGGGTAATATTGAAATATAATTTTTTTTGTCATTATAATTATTGTTTATTTGTTACGTATATGTTTTGTAAATATATATTTATTATGTCTTTTGGTTATTTTAGGATTATCCTGCGCAAGGTACATGTAGGAGTAGGTTGTCTTTATTTGGTCACATTAGAAAACTGATATTGAACACCCCTAAGGAAAAAATGTTTAGAGAAACATGTTTTGGTTGGATGTTAGACATTCCGGATATGCAAGAGAGCGGGGTGTTAATACACTATTTTTTATGCCACCCAGTTGCTTGCCAAGAGGGAGACACAAACACAGTTCCATTAAGATATCATGTACGTACTCTTGATCGTTTAGGTTAGTTTGAAATTCAGTTTGGTAGGGAGGAATTTTGTCTAGTTACGGGTTTAAGGTTTGGGGTTGATTTTAGGGAGTCGTATATGGATGGCTCTAACTTATTTAGGAGACGTGTGTTCCCTTCTTCTATTGATTCCTATAATATACACGTTGGTACGTTGTTAAGAATGATAAAAAACAAAGCCGACTTTAATAAGTTGAGCGACAAAGATGGGGTTTGACTTTGTTTGTTAGCTGTTTTGATGTTGGTGTTGAAAGGTACTGAGCATGGGAATATAGTGGACGGATTTTTGCTTAGGCTAGTCGAGGATTTAGATAATTGGAATGTCTTTCCATGGGGGTCGTATGTATGGCCAACTTTGTACAAGCATATCCGGGATGCAGCATTTCAGCGTAGGGATAAGCACTTTTCCGATGAGAGGGACCCTACTAAACCTCCTAAGTACACGTTGAATGGATTTGAAATGGGCTTTTAAGGTATGTCATTAATCTATTTCTACAGTTCATGTATACATATAATTGTGGTTATTTTAACGAATTTACTTTTTTATTTTTATTTTTATTTTTTTTTAGATTTGGATATTGGAGATGTTCCCCAGAGGTGCTAGCCCTTATTTTTTCCGTCATCATCGAGTGTTGCATCCCCGGTCCGTTGCATGGAGTTTTAACAAAGTGGTCGTTAGAGAATGTATTGACAAGTTTATGGACGACCAATTGAGGGTGAGTTTGAGATATCCAATTTTTTTTTTAACTATTATGAATTTAATATTGTTTGATTTTTTTTAATGTCATATGTATTTTCTATGTTTTATTAAAGGTAAGACCACCATTGCCTAGGCTTACACCGGATGAGTACGAGGAATTGACCGAGTGGTGGCGTGACAGTAAAGCGTATTTCGAAGGGCATCCGGTCGCATCCCCGGTTATACAGCCACAAGCATACCATTCCATTGATGATGACATACATCCGGCTGTTTTACAGAAGTTTAATTATTATGATGAGAAGATGAAAGAATATCAGCTAAAGATACAAGAGATTGAAATGAAGGTAAATAGTTTCACATCAATTTCTTTTGAGTTTATGTATAAATGTCATTGAAAGGTTGTTAATTGTTTCATTAACATTTTTAATGCAGCAAAACCAACTTCGCAATAAACAACGAGTACATAGAGGATCAAGCTTTGTTGCTGATGAAAATGTTGGTTTTAGTGACTATAGTGTGACTCAAAACACACAGGTTTTTTTTTTTTTCTTGTGTTTTTATGTTTAGTACTTTTTAATGGCGAAATGGTTATATACTAACATTACGTTATAATTTAATATATAGGGATTCCCCCAATCCCACCGTCCATTTAGTGGTCCACCAGATGAGTCTTTCTTTGATGGAATTCATATTCCTACACCGCCCGTTGTGTCTAAGTATCCATCCCCATTTCCATCAACCGGACATGCTGCTACCCGTTCAACAATGGGTTTCACCTCGTTTGCCACTCCTATTGATCACCAGGCTGGTCCATCTTCCCGCCCTAACGATGCTGCTGACATCCAGGTAACCTATTATTTTTCGATTATTATTTTAAAAATTTTTCAGTATTTGTAATTGATTACTGATTGTTTTTTTTTTAAATTTTGTTAATCTTTTTTCAGGATCCGATCGACCGACCAAGGAGGGATTGTCGTCCAGGTAAATATCAGCAATATCCTTGGACCCAACAGGGACCCACTACAATCCTCCCTAAGAAACGTGGAGCTAAGGCTAAACTAAAAAAGAGTACGGCGACCATTCCGCGATTTAACCTAGAAGAATTACCGGTAGATGATGATGATGATGTTGTGCTTGATGGTACATCTGCTAGCTCACCTTTGGTAGTTCATAATGTTGATCCTACGAAGGTACTACTAAAAATGTTTTTAATTTATTAACATTTGCTTTATATAATTAACGAACTTGTAACGATATTGTGTATATATATATATATATATATATATATATATATATATATATATACATATATATTTTAGGTAAGGCGCAATAACTATGAAAGTTTTGAGGCATTCCTTTTGGACCCATACGGGATATACCTTGACTGCCATCCAACAGGTTGGGTGATGGATACTAAGTTCTTTCAACATCTACTTCCGGATTTATACAGGATGGGTAATGATTCGGGTCCAGTGGATAAACGTGGTTGGTTGTCTGACGATGTAAGTGTATTCTTTTAAATTGTTTGAGGTTTAGATTATTTAAGTTTCAAGAACATTAAATGATTTGGTTTAAACTTTTGAAACAGCATATGAATTGTTGTATAGAGCTATTAATGAGAAAATGGGAAGACAACCAACTATGGACAGTGGCTAGATCATTGACGGCATCTCTTTCCCCGACCGAGAATGGTAACGTGTCCATGCTTTTGGTAAATTCGTCGCTTAGAGGAACATTGGATGGTAGCACACGTCCGTACCCGTCATGGGATGTAGTACGTTGGGTAAGTAAAGATCTTTCAATGTATATTTGTTTTGTATAAATTACTCTTTACTAGACTATGTAATTGTGTATGCATAAATAAACTTTATATGTAGGTGTTGATGCCGATGAACCCGACAGGGAATCACTGGGTGATAGCAATTATAGATTTGCATGATTCCAAGTTATTGGTTCTCGACTCTATGCGCAGCATGGAACGTTGTGATGTAATAAGAAATTTTGTATTGGCTTGGACCGAAGCTGTGAACACGTGTTTAGAAGAGCTGGGACATTTCAGCAGGACAGGACGTGGGCACTACAATTTCGAATTCCATTACAACGATGTACCATATCCTATCCCACAACAAGGAAATTCTAGCGATTGTGGGGTAATCACATGTTGGCTAATACATGAGTTTGTTACGTGTAGATGGCCACCAATGTATGATATGTATAATGTTGTACCCTTTTTCTCCGATATTAGATGTTGGCTTGGTAGGGTGTTTTATCTAAGTAGGTGTGAGGATACTAGTTTATGTGGATATGATTAGTTAAGATGTTGTTAGTTGTACGGTTGAACAGTATGTAATGGTATATGTTGAAGTATAATTTTTCAACCATACGTAGACACGATATAATAACCGTACATAGACACGAAACAATTAAACCAGACAACGCTGTGTTTCATAAACAGTAGATAGACAATATTAAACATAAACAAAGGGTATGAATGTGTAAATATTCATCCACTAAAAACGGTATTCTTGTCGATAACTTCAATCAAGTTCCTTTTTGTTATGTTAAGAGCAGGCGGTGATGATTTCGAGGTAAAGACCGAAACATTTCGAAGTACCAAAACAGCTCCGACTTTGAGGTATTTTTTTTAATCCAGCTCTTCTGCAAGGACTTTGTGATGAATTGTACCAGCCATAGTCCCTGTTGGATCTTTTAGTGTACAGTTGAGGTCACCCAGCATGTTAGGAGTACAAGACTTGATAACAGCTACAACAAGTTCAAGTTTCCCTTTTACGCAATGCTTCTTTATATCCCCAAAACAGCCAGTTACGATGACACCTTGAGAATTAAACACCTTATGAATCGCGCTCAACCATGGCCCACTAGTAAAATGTTCATCCTCAGTGACATCCTCATTTACTTTCGCTATATAATCCTGTGTTGGCACAACACAATATTCGGGGCCACCCTCTCTGATGTCTGCATTTTTTTCGAAGAATGGCTCGTTGAAGAATACCAGCCGGACCAGGTATTATCCAATCATTCTCGCTCATAGATGTTGAAGAACCCGCAACATTATGTGTTGGGGCGTATGTTGCATAAATTTTTTGTTTTGGTGGAACGAATTAGGAATTTGTGTATCCGGTTTTCTTTTGTTGAGACATTATGTGAATTTTTATCTTTCTTTCAGTGAGTAGAATTGTGAACAAATAAACGTGACTACACACCAGTATTTATAGGAGAAATTTAATGGAGATGTCATATCATTGTCATATTTCGCGTAATAAATTACACGTACCCGTACGTGTCATGCAATTGTCAAATCAATGTCATATCATTGTCATATTTCGCGTAAAAAGTTACACGTACCCGTATGTGTCAGGCACTTGTCAAATCAATGGCATATCATACTTCCAATAACTAGTAATAACGGTGACAAATTTATTTTTGGACACAAACATAAAAATGTAGTACATTAGACATAAAAAAAGTAATGTTACAAGTCATGAACTAAACAACGAGTACATTTGTAGAAACGTTGAAGACATACATTGCTAAGGCTAAAGACCCAAATTATAGCATATAGGTATTATTTGGTTGATCAAGCAGAATTAGTGATTCTTTGTATGGGCCAATGAAGAATGAACCACCATTTGCTTCATTACCCATGTTTTGAAACAATTGGGATGTACGTTCATACACTTGTAGTTGCTTCGTTACCATTTGGTTGGTCTTAGATTCAACAATTGGTTCCACATCTTTGGTAAATCCAACTAATTTTGCCATATTCTCAATTGGAAATGGGATGGTGAATAGCACTGTACACGATGATAAAATACCACCAGCAAATTGCAACTCCCATGCGCACATAATCTTGTACTCCTCTGAAAGGAAACTTCCCGACAATACAAGAGAGTTTCGCAATTGTGATATATAGAATGGAGGCGGAATCATTGATGTTATATCTTGAGGTATGTCTAGTACATGAAAGTGGTGAGTAACCAAATCAAACGAAACAATCATGTATCGTTTGTAGTAATTACCATCGTTGTAAAAAAAATTTTCAGAACCCACCCAGAAAATTTTACCACCCACACATGCTTGACCAGACCGTTTTATTCTAATTGTTTCCCGTGGCAAATGGTCGTTTTCAAGGTTATTCCACTGTCTTGAACTTAATGTATACACTGACACATACCATGGTCCTTCACCGTAATAAGGGTAATTAATCTTTATAAGTGTTGGGTCTAAAGTATCAGGACGGACACCAAAACCAATGACCATTTTTTGGCGAATCAGGTTGATTCAAGAAACTAGGGACGAATATTCCTACAGATCTTTTTATTGATGGGTTCCAAAGAACAACCATCATGTTTGAACCGTATGAAAAGCACCATACACCTTCAGAAGTAGCAACTGGCTTAAGAGTTGCAAGATTTAATGGTGTATCTAGATGCGTGAAAGCTAAACTTTCATTAACAGAGAACATGAAACCTACATTACCTTGCATATACGTCAAATTAAAACAACAGATATCTGACTCACGAAAACTGTATCTACGGATGAAGTTGGAAAAGTCTATTGAAGACCTCCAGCTCTTTGACACACTACGAAATTGTAGTAAAGACTTTACTGGAAGTTTATTCATGATATCAACTTGAAGTTCAAAAGGTATGTTGTCCGACATACTTTGAATATTGAATAGAAAAAAGTTAATGAATATTATTTAGTAATCAATTTAGCAAACAAATGAGTTTGTTGTATGCATCACGAACTTAGTGTTAAATAGGCAAATACCGTGTCAACTAAATGTCATATTTCGCTTAATCAATTACACGTACACGCAACTGTCATTTTGTTGTCACGTCATTGTCATATAATTGTCTAGTCCGTGTCATATTTCGCTTAATTAATTACACGTACACGCAACTGTCATTGTGTTGTCACGTCATTTTCATAGAATTGTCTAGTCCGTGTCATATTTCGCTTAATCAATTACACGTACATGCAACTGTCATTGTGTTGTCACGTCATTGGCATAAGATTGTCTAGTCTGTGTCATATTTTGTTTCAAAAAAGTAGTATTGTTGCAGCATTTTCCATATATATTTAGTGTTTACAAACACCTTCATCCATATCAAACCAACAAAATGAGTTCAGATTTTCAAAAATTCAAATGTGTTTTACATTTTGATAATACCGAACGAGGTGTGATTATGTATACTAATATCACTTACTCATGGTTAGATGAAACTGTACATTCTAAGTTCAAGTTGGATCCCAGTGTTCCGCTTAATTTCAAATTTTCGCACCCCTCATTTGATGTTCGCATGGATATCACTGACGATGATGAGGTAACTTTCTTTGCTGAATACGCTGCTGCGAATCAAGAAATGCCGCATCTTTATGTTGCTAAAGCGAAAGCATTTGAAGAAATGGCATCTTTTATGCCAAACCAAGAAACCCCGACATTTTTTAAACTTTTTTGAAACAAACACTAACAAAGAAATCGGGTATTCTGGTTATGAAGGCAACTTTTTTTTTTAAATGAGGGGCCATCAAAAAATTTTGAATCAAATGATAATGAGATTTTTGAATCCGGTTTTAAAGATGAGCCAAATTTCACAAAACCAAATTCATCATTTGCTTTTGGGTCAGATGACGATGCGAATGATGATGCCTATGATGAAGATGATGGTTTTGTTGGGAAAAACGAGAACCCAAAACCAATCCATCATAAATGGAAAAATATTTTTTCACTCATGCCTGACGTTCCAGAAACACCACTTTACCAGTCCAAACAACTAATTTCAAACGATTCCCATATTGATACAAATTTTTTCAAGGGAAGGTTTTTTGACACAAGAGATGAATTAGACAGAGCAATTAGGATGAAATGTTTAGAAGAAGGTTACCAGTTTTTAGCTGAAAGGTCAGAACCTATAAGATATTATGCTAAGTGCTATCATTTTAACTCATGCAAATGGAGAATTAACTCTAGACGCGTGGGAGGTACACCGGTGTTTGAAGTTACAAGTTTGAATGATAATCACACGTGTGATAAAACAATAACATATCCTAACCATCGAAATGCAAATAAAAAAGTTATTGGTCACATTTTTAGTGAAAAGTTGAAAGATGCTAGAAGAGATTTAAAACCAAAAGATATGCAAAGAGATATGTTATCGCAATATAAAGCTAGTATATCTTACCAACAAGCATGGAGAGGAAAGGATTATGGGTTACAAATGATTAGGGGTTCACCTACGGAATCATTTGAAATGTTGCCGTATTATTCTCACAACCTAGTAAAAAAAACCCAGGCACTATCACACGTATCAAGACAAATGAAGAAGGCGTTTTCGAGATGTTATTCATTGCCATTGGTGTTTCGGTAAGTGATATTAATTTTCATGATTGGTTTCATTCTTATTTTGTTATTCAGATTGGTTTCATAATTTTCATGATTGGTTTCATAATTTTCATGAATGGTGTTTAATGTGTATTCAATTTTGTTATTCAGATTCGAACTTTCTTACAACATCTTCGACCACTACTTATAGTTGACGAGGCACATCTGAAGGGTGTGTACAAAGGTACAAATTTGTTAGCAGTAGGCATGGATGGAAACAACCAAATTGTGCCTATGGCTTACGGTATATGCAGAGGGGAAACTGGTGAATGTTGGTCATGGTGGTTTTCATGCCTTAAAGAATGCATAGGCGATAGACAGGATTTGGTTATCATATCTGATAGGCATCCTTCTATCAGATTAGCTGTACAAAATGAATACCCATTGGCGTTTCATGGTATATGCTGTCGTCATCTAATGATGAATCTTTCTTTAAAAAGGGACACAACAAAGGCGCTATTTTGGAGGATATGCAAAGCGTATACACCTGACGAATTTGATAGGAAGATGCAAACACTGCTGTCTATTCAGCCTGAGGCATTCCACAAGCTAATAGAAGCGGGTGTTCACAGATGGTCGAGAGCATATTGCCCACTAACTCGCTACAATTATTGTACATCTAACAGCGTCGAGTCTGTTAATGCTTGTACCGTAAAATCAAGGAAGCTGCCTATAACAATGCTGACCGAGCAATATCGAAAAATGGTGCAAGCATGGTATTTTAAACGGTGACAAGTGGCTGGTATTTATCGTCCCGATTCATATATTTATATTTTTAATAATTATCTTTAATATAAAGTCACTTCTTAGAGCCTATTTGTTTATGCAGCAAATATGAAGCATGAAATAACTGATTGGGCATCCCATAAAGTGGAAAAGAGAAAAATCAAAAGCGCAACCTGGAATGTATACGGGGTTAACCAAGATCGGTTCCAGGTTTTTGATGGGAGATACAATCGGGAAGTGAACTTAGCGTCTAGGACATGTGATTACCGCAAATGGCAGCTTTCTGGTATACCTTGTGGTCATGTTATTGCTGTGAGTAGATTTTTGGGTCAAAACACTTGTGTCCAGTACGTTCAGGATTTGTTCAAAAAAGCTAAATACCAAGCCACATATGCAGAGGCGGTGAATTTTGTTGGAGAGTTTCATGAATGGGAGTATCCAACAAATATACAACCAATCAAACCTCCACGAATGGACAACCCACAACCCAGCCGGCCAAAAAATACTGACCGTATACGATCCCAGGGTGAGGAACCAAGGTTAAGACATTGTGGTAGGTGCGGTGAAGCTTGACACACACGTAGGCAATGCAAGCAACCATTCGTCCCTGAGGAAATGTTAACCAAAAGAAAACAGTAACCCAGAAAGAAAAAACCCGTTAACGATCAACAACAAACTCCGCCTTTATTCGACTCATACCCAAGTCAAACAGATCATCACACCGTTCCTACTTATGATACATACCCATCTCATGTGTTTGGACATAACACATTCCCAACACAACCATATAATCAAAAATTTTACACAACAGGACAATATGACCAAGGGCAAGCAAGTCATGAACAACATGGTCATGATAACCCGGCACACGGCTATGAGCAGTATAACTCCCAACCATATCCCTCTCAACCATACCCCTCACAACATTTAAATGATCTAAACACTCAACAGTCTAATAATAGTTGGTTTAATTTCTTTGGTTAATAACCAGTTTGCACTTGTTACTTATGTATTTTAATGTAATTGTAATAATTTTGTAACATTTGTTACAAAGCTTGTAATAAATTTCTTTTTTAATTATAGCCTGTATTTCCAGAAAAGCCTAATAAAATAATAGAAATGAAAACTAAGAATAATGATGCACCACGTGAGTTCCACTAGTACTTTTTCACTGTTGACATGATAGCAGAAACAGTGTCCTTTATAGAAGTATTAAATACCAGTCGGTTCTATATAAGCTACAATGTAACACTTGAAGTTCAATACAACATTTCATTCCTTTTACAAATATTAGTAAACTTGAATACATGACATTCAAAGTTCTACTTCATTATTACGGGAGGTTCACTTCCCCTCCAGGAAGAAAGTTTGAAGGTGGTTTAATTGCTTGCGTAGATCCGGTCGAGTTTGAAACTTTCTCGGCCGATCAATTGAAACAGATTTTAACAAATTGTTTAGGTTACGATGAAAACTCCCCAACCTTTTTTTATATACAAAAACCAAATTGTAGTCTTGATTCAGGGCTAGTACAATTGGCTGCTGCAATTGAAGACCGTGAAAGTCTATTAGCGTACATAGAACTTCAACAAAACAAAATGCATGTGTACGTTTCAAGAGTTGAGTTACTCGAACTCGTAGTGGCCAACACATGCAACGTTAATCATACCAAGAAGAGTACACATGATAAACCTTCATGTTCAAAAAAGTTATTTGACTAATTTGTAGTCTTGATTCAGGGCTAGTACCATTGGCTGCTGCAATTGAAGACCGTGAAAGTCTATTAGCGTACATAGAACTTCAACAAAACAAAATGCATGTGTACGTTTCAAGAGTTGAGTTACTCGAACTCGTAGTGGCCAACACATGCAACGTTAATCATACCAAGAAGAGTACACATGATAAACCTTCATGTTCAAAAAAGTTATTTGACTAATTTGTGGTTATGGGTGTTATGTTGCCTTTATTGTAGTGTTATGATTTTCATTGTCCATGTCCAAGTCACAATCAAACTAATTTCATTGTCCATGTCCATGTAATTCTAGGTATGTTCTTATAGTAATGTCCTATTATGCTTTCGATTTTATATTATCCAATTCTCAATGATATCATTTTCTTTATATGTTTTCAGCTTTAATGTACAAAATAATATTAAATTGATTACTCGTAAACCACTTCTGACACAGAAATGACTACTCACCTTTATGGTAACTCCACTACTGACAAAGAAATGACTACTCACCTTTTCTGGTATCTATATATATATATATATATATATATATATATATATATATATATATACACACACACACACACACACACACACACACACACACACACACACACATATATATATATATATATATATATATATATATATATATATATATATATATATACACTTGGGGTATGTGGTTTCAAGTTATCAATACCAATTGTGTCTTCTTTCATTCACCAAATGTCAACATCTAATAACCATACATTCGAATTCACTATCAACTACAACGGAAAATTTATACTTAACCCACTAACATATGAAGGTGGTTCACACATGAATATTGTTGTCCCACAGTTTGGTTTTCAAGATATGGTTACATATCTGAAGAGAAAATTACCATCAATGGTCCAAAATCTATATTACGTGTTGCCACAAAACAACACATTAAATGGTATGAAAGCAATTAAAGGCGATTATGATATTGATGTTATGTATGACTTCGCAAAAGTTGCAGGAAAGATCCAAATTTTTGTTTCCGAAAATCGCGAAGATCTAACAACAATATTGATTCCAGATGATGGTTGTTTGGAAGAATCATTTGCATGTGTAATTTCAGAAGAAACAAAATTTAAACGTGAAGAGCGTGTCCGATATCTACATCAAATGGTAGAGAAAAAAAAACAAACGTGAAGAGCGTGTCCGGTTTAACATTGAACGAAAAAAAAAAAAAAAAAAAAAAAAAAAAAAAAAAAAAAAAAAAAAAAACAAACTACGTCGCCGTATTCTCAAACCATTTTCAATTTTATGGTTCACAATAATGGTCAACTGGTTTGCAATGAAGGAAATATAGAGTATGTAAATGGTTGGAAGATGAACATCAATATTCCAAGAATGAAGCTCGATGAGCTGAAACAATACTTGTCTAACATTGTCGATACGAAGATTCATGCTCTTTATTATGAAGTTCCGCACACTGGGTATTCAATCACCGTCAAGCTGAGAAACAACTATGATATGCATGTGATGTTTGATATTTCAGCATCACAAGGCGGCCAGTTGGAAGTTTACATTGACCATTGCGGTGTCAGATTTATTATTGAAAAGTATGTATGCCCAAATGCTACTTTGGCAAAAATGATGGATCATATGATAACAGACTACACAAATGAAAACGAAGACGGAAGAAAAATCATAGAACAATCGGATTACACTTTAGATCAAATGGTTGAATGGGCGGAACAAGAACACTTTGAGAATGAGGAAGCTAAAGCAGATGAACGTCATAAAGCCCTATGGAAGAATCGTTTCAATTATTAAGAATATCAATCAATAAGTGTGTTGTATGCTTTAAGAATGTCATCTTTATATGATCTTTTTTTATCAGTGATTCAATAAACATTACCATAAGTATCCAAATTAAAAAATTTATTCAAATAAGAGTACAAACGTTCATTAATAAAATACAAACCAGTTAACATAAAACTAGATAAGCTCAATCGTCTTATTTGTTAGGTTGAACAACATACAATTGTGCCACCCCAGCAGTAGCAGCACAAGCACATTCAACAAAAAACATTACCTCATCATCCTCAGTAATGTCAATACGATAATTAAACGAAGCCAACTTACAGGACAAATTAATCAGAATATTTGGATCTAAATTGAATTTCTTCAACACCAACCCAACTAACCCTGAGTACGTCAAATCATTATACATAATGACACCTCGATGCTGATCATCATAATGTAACACACATTTAAACTTCATAATGTTAGAATCCATGGATACTGTAAAGAGAAGTAGCAAATATGTGTATATATCAAATCATAGCTAGCTTATAAAGCAATTGAGGTCAGACAATTTTTTAAAGGTTCTGAACAATGAAATGACAACTCAATGACAATGTTGTGTGACCTTGTTATTTTACACGAAATATGACACTTTGAAATAACAAGTCACTGACAATGTCGTGTACGCTTAAAAGTTTACACGAAATATGACACTTTGAAATGACAATTCACTGACAATGTCGTGTACGCTTAAAAGTTTACATGAAATATGACACTCTGAAATGACAACTCCCTGACAATGTCCTGTATGATTAAAATAACCGATTTTACTACACAATGCCACATATAAACTTTATGAGTAAGCTTTTTGCATTTGCTTCTAAAGTATTTTTCAGGTATTTTGCGTTGATACGACTATAAATTAAACACAAACATTCCACACATAAACCAAACAGGTTTCTCTATAAATTAAAACGAAACAATGTCACACAACAATTCACCAGGTAACAAGGGGGATGATAAAAATCACGTGGTGCATCAGCAAAACTTGTTGGAGCAGCAAAATTAGATTGTAGAGCCGCATCATAACCTATTTCAGCAGCAACATAATTTTGTGGAGCATCAGGAAAACATGTCGGAGGAGCAGCGAAAAAGGATTTTGGATAGCTTGGTGGAGGAACGAGTCTCCAAGCCTATAGAGCGGCATGAAATGTTGAATTTCGTAAGTAGGATTAGGGCTCTTAAAATTTACTATGAACAATTGAAAGAAACGAAGGATGAGACGAAAAGGGATGCAAGCAGGGAAGAGAGCTCTGGTTCAAGCCGGTTGGGGTAAAAGTTTAATGATTATGGTGTTTGTAATATTTTAGTATGTTGTAACCTGGTTTTTATCTAATGTATGGTATGGTAGCTACTTTTTACTCCTTGATTGTAATAGTACCTTCTTTAATTCTACCAGTCCCTTCTTTATGTAATGTGAAATTGTAGTCAATGCAAGTATATTAACCATAACATTTATATTACTTGAAACAACGACTACAACAATAACATACGATACGATAACTAAGAAACATAAATTCAAACAACTAAAAAATGATACGATAAATAAACATAAAACTATGATTCAATAAAATGAATCATCCGACACATATCCCTCGTTTTCCTTTGAGGTATGCCTCACGCTCCCTTTCCTGACGGGCTTGCTACGCTTCATGCTCCCGTAGCACTTCCATATCCAGCTCATACTATTCTTCCTCAGTCAATTGATGAACGATGGGTTGGTTTTCAGGTGGAAAGTTTGCTGGTTGATTGTTTGGTGGCTCATTGTTTGATGGCAGATTGTTTGGTGGCGGATTGTTTATATATGGAAACATTAATTCTGGTGGAGTGGCAGGTGGTGGGTTGCCATGCACTTGCAAGCTCGGAAACAGATCTTGTGGTGGAGTGGCAGGTGGTGGGTTTTCATGTACTTGGAAGAACTGAAACAGTTCTTGTAGTGTAAACACAGGTGGTAGGTTGTGTGGTGGGTTGTCATGCACCTGGGAGAACGGAAACAGATTCGGTGGTGGAGTGCCAGGTGGTGTGTGAAACGATTCATTTTCAGGTGATGCATGGTTTGACATTGTGTTTGAAGAAGAAAACTCAATTAGTAGATAATTTGTGTGTGTATTCACCATACAACAATAGCTATTTATAGACTCAACACTCTGATAACCCACACCAAAGAAACCCTAATAATAATTTGCTCTTACTTACCCAAAAGAAACCCTAATAAATTAACTCTTACATACTATACCTACAAAAAAAACCCTAACAAACACAATAAATGCATGTCCTACCTAACCCTATTAACCCTACCTATTAACCCTAAATTACTGACCTAAAAAGTGAACCCTAATAATAAATGCAGCGAATGTCATACACTTTTCTCATTCCCCATGCAGCATTTATGCATGTCGCGTATATATATATATATATATATATATATATATATATATATATATATATATATATATATATATATATATATATATATATATATGTCGCGTATATATATACGCGACATGTGTATTTTATTGTTTTTTTGTCCCGATCGTAGAAACTTGACACCTGTCTTAACGATATGTCGCGTATATATATTAGCGGAATGTTGGGGTAATTCTGAAAACGGCGCAAGGTTGGGGTAGATTGGGACACACCCCTTCATGCAGGGGCATGCCAGTAATTTTCGCCTAAGCATTACAAAATATAACTACAGTACATCGACTTCACATTAGTTAGCAAGACTGTCTCGAACACACATGTCGTTCATCAATCATCACCATAACCCCTTACTATATATAATTATTCTGAGGGCGCGGTTGCCACACCGAATTTCAAGAAAGTTTGTCATTAGTGCCCTTGGTCATACGTTTTTGTGAAAGGCCATTATGTTGTACTAATTAATGAATGCGCTAATAAGATGCTAGGAGTTAGAACGACACTCAAAAATAAATTTGACCAAAATCATAAAACATCGTAACACTAGAATGACCCTAAAACTGCAACTGCGAAAACAAACAATAGCAAGAAAGAAAAAAAAATCCTATCATGATGAGGATAACAACTTCAAATCCGCAATAGTTTGCAAGATTGTCTCGAATGCACGTATTCATCGATCGTCACAAAAACCCGTAGCAATTATGAATTCACATCACAAGAGGTTTTTGATTGCTAAAAGTTCTAGACACAATAATTTGGTTACTCGTGGCTTTTATGTTTCTTCACAATGACCGTTTATAGATTGGATTTGAAAGAGTGTACAATTACTTTCCAGAAAACATTTTATGAGTTTGCTTAGGTGGCGCATCGTCAGAGAGTATACATGTTTAGGTTGTGCTAAATCATGTTTTTGTAAATGTTATTCATTAATATTAACTTTGAGTAACTATACTCGACAACATGTTAAGAATCACCACTTCAATTTTCTTCTCAAATCTTGTATATATAAGGTTCAAAAGTTTTAACCACTCTTTTGAATGACATGTAAAACAGATTTAGAAATTTGATCTTTCGAGTGAGAGTTTGTTCTAATGCTTCATATATCTTCTAAAGTAACATTTTGGCTTTAGTGGTAATTATGTTGTAGGTTAACTACCCGACACATAAATGCATGTTTAAGACCCACTAACAATTTGTTTTTAATGAAGATCTTTGATTTGGTAACTCTTCACAGCACACAAGTTATACCATTTCATGCTCCCTATGTTATAGTATAAAAACCATATTAGATTCTGAATGCAAGTTGGATAGTAGGTGTTATTATTATTTTAATTTTTGAATCCAACCTCTCTAAAACTATTTATTTTTATTTTTTAGAAAGACAATTTTTTTTCGCACTTATACCACCTCACAATATATTTCATAAATGCCTTCAATGAGGCTTGAACCCACAACTTTAGATTGGAGGGTAACTCGCATACCACTAGACCAAATGCCTTGGATAACTATCTATTTATTATTTTTGATAACTACTTGATAAACTTATGCACTCAAATAATTTTGACAGTTGAAATCGCTATAATAGATAATAAACCTATATAATCAAACAAAAGTTTCATAACTACTATACTTGATAACCCATATTTCCCCTTTTATAAAAATTGTAGCTATTGAAACTAGAAAATTAAAAGAACATTATTTCTTAAAAGGGAAGATTGTAGTTTCATAAACAATATATACCCAAACTTTCTAAATAATCCTGTAATTACTTTGTTGGCAAATAGCAACGAAAACAAAACAAAAATATACACACTCCCATACTCGAAGTCATAAAGTAATATAAGTATATAACATATAAAAAGACTCGAGAGATCACAATGTGTTTTATTCAATGTTGCAAATGTCTCTTTAACATCATTGTGAACTTATGTCCGGCCAAAAAACCGATGTTTTTAGCTTTTTATCGAATAAAGTGTAAGCGACGTAAGTTTGGTTCTACCTTGTGGAAGAACCCGGTATCTAACCTTGTACTGGATAAAGTGTAGGCGAGTAGGTTTTATTCTACCTTGTGGAAGAACCCGGTATCTAGCTTTGTACGGGATAAAGTGCAAGCAACGTTGTGAAGGCTTCTCCGCCCAGATAAGGAGCTTATGTCTAGTGTTTACGAACTCCCGAGTTGGGTACTCGGGGAGTCGATTAGGGCAAGGAAGGTGACCTTTTAGCCGAACCACTATAGATACTCGTGTCATGGTTTTATCTTTCTTTACTCTTACTCGTATTATATTTTTCCAATATCTAACTATCAATATCCATACATCAAAAAGGATTGACATAAGTCAATCTAAATGTTTTAAAACAAAGTTTTAATTGGTAAAACTATTCAACCCTCATTCTAGTTTTCTACATCTAATATATATATGACAAAAGTTGCCCAATGCTGATGTCAGCATTTCTAAAATCTACGATTGGTCCATGATGATTGGGCTGCCACGTGGAACCCTAAAATGTCAGCTTAGTTGGCAGAATCAGTTCCGGAATATTAGGAATAAAAGTTAAAACATATCTTTTCCTTAATTGTAGCTTCAAAGTTATAAACTTTAACCTAATTCCATTATCTCATCAAATGATTTTTTTTCTAATCTTCATCTAATTCTCTGACTTTTTTTTCTAATGCTCATCTAATTCTATGCTCATATAAACGACTTTTTTGTGTTAAATGTATTTGCTTTATTGAAAAATTAATCAAAAAGACAACTACTGCTAATCCACAAAAGGTAAAAACCATAATGATGAATTTTTTAGATATTGTGTCATCTAAACGACTTTCTTTTGGTGTTCATATATTAGGGTTATTGAAAAATTAATCAAAAAGACAACTACCACTGATACACCAAAGGTAAAAACCATGCTAATAGCCACCGCATTGAACTCCTTCACTGAATCATTCCAATTTTTTTTTTTTTTTTTTTTTTTTTTTTTTTTTTTTGGGAAAACTATGATTGGTACAATGATTGATAAATGTAAGTTTTAGTAATCTTTAGTTTATCTGTTCAAAGTATATAAATCTCACATGCTTATGATTAATTCTACCATTTTTTTATAACTTTGTTTAAATTAAACATACACAATTTGTTATATGAAATTAGGTTTCATAGAAGATATGATTATATATTCACTTTCATGCAAGAAGTATCCTATAAACTCAAATTAGAATACTAAATGTATTGATTGGTATAACTGATGTTTATGTTTACTATACGTGACAAGCTTCTTATATAGCTAGAGGTGTATATCTTAGGCCTCATGGATTGTGTTTTCTGGTATCTAACTGATGCGTGGAATTGCGTCCTCGCAAAAGGTTTTATCTCTCAAGGGATCTTGAGAAGCTTGCAATCCCCACCAGGCAGTATACCTGTTCGTTTTAGCATAGTATAGTGACAAGTACCGGGGGATTGATCGTTCACCTCAAAGAATAGTGTTCGCTAGGGTTAAAACACACTAAAACTAGGTCTAGAGATGAGGGATGATTCTTTTTGTATTTTTATATTTTAAGGAAAACAATTAAAAATCTCGGTTTTTGAAGGAGTGGGTGGAATTAGTTGCTAGTCAACTAACCCAATTAACTAAAAATGCAATCAAAATAAAATAAAGTAAACTTAAACTAATTTGTGGTGTAAACAATAATGAGAGAAAATTGTGTTTACTTAGATTTCATTACTCCTTAGCTATCTTTTATATGTTGATTAGCTTGTTACAATTGCATGGATGACGGGTTATATTCCTTAATACTATTCGTAGGGCCGTGTACGATCTTCCCTAACTCTATAAGCTTCTACCTCTTCCTATGTCGAGCCGACTACTAGCTCCTAACATGGCCTAATTAGTAGTTACCTACGCATTAAATACAACCAAAATATCATAGTACACCTCCGATCATGTTTCTTAAGACGTTCAAGCAAGTTACCAAATGGAAGTCTGCCAGTTTTCTTAAGCCTAACATCGAATTCATTTATCCACAACAATTATAAACAAACAACCAACCTATAATCAATATCTAAGTTTCATTACATCTAAGTAAACACGAAGAAAACCTAGCCTATCATGTTAAAGAGAAGACAAGCGTAAGATATAATCAAACAACACATAGACATATTGAATGATTTGGTAAAGTACTTATATTCAATTAAGCATGGAAGAAACCAAGGGTTGAAACCCTTGAAAAAGCTGTAAAATTCGTCTAGGGTTTATTCCCTCAAAGTTGCACAAAATGAATGAAAACTAGAAAACTATATATATTTTTTGTCTTTTGACAGCGTCAAGAGCAATGTGTGACGCCGTCAACTCGCCGCCAAAACAAACTCATATTGCCTAGATCCACTTCTGACGTCGTCACTCTTTATGGGTTCTGGGCCATCACTCTTTGCAGTTACTCTTGACGGCCTTGACAAATTTGTATGTGACGCCGTCACGACCCCTTCACAAAACATTATGGCGCGTCACGTGTAATTGATTTATCCACCCTTTTGTCAACTCACGACGCCGTCACTAGCACCTTGTGACGTCGTCAAGTGCAATTTCCAGCATGCTTTTGAGACTTTGTCGTTTTCTTCACTTTTTCGCTCTAAAAACGTCCAAAATGCTTCCTTTTGAAAAATTCCTCTCAAAAGTACCTAAAATGACAAAAGGAAGGATTTAGGGCAATATTTGATCAAATAATCTCGACTTTGGCCTTAAATGACCCCCCAAAAGCGGTACACTTTTCGCTTCATCACTAACAGTATGTAACCGCCATCATCATATCACATGTTTATATGCTTTGGGTTTTTTTTTCTGTTTTCTTTTTTCAAATGTTGTTTCCTGGTGTCTGATGTATTCCATTACGAGCAGTTTAATTATGTTTTATTTAAAAGTATAAACTATATAGAAATCATGTTGGTTATGAGTTTATGTTTTTCATTAATGTGTTTATGTGTGTATTAATCAAACTACATTATCGCAGAAACCCTCCTCAAATCCGTTTGAAAAAGTATGCCTGGTACAACGATTGATCAACGTAAGTTTCTTTTAGTAATCTTTAGTTTATGTGTTAAAAATATATAACTCTCATCTACTTATGTTTAATTCTATTTTTCATGCAACAAAGTTAGGGTATGTTCGGTTCATGCCCAGATAATCACTGTGATATTGTGTTAGATTTGTTTAACGTTTACGTGTTAGTTGTTCATAATCAGGAATCCGATGATCCACAAGAATAAGAAGAACATGTTCGTAAACTGAGTTACTTGGGTTGTTTAAACAAATCTATAATATGGCCTGTTATATAATTTTTAGTTGACAAGAGATGGAGCATTCAGTTTGATTCAACAGGAACCTAAACATGAGCTTACAGAAAGAAAAACCAGAGGCAACCATGGAAAAAATGTTGTTGTTTGTGTGCATACATCACGCTGTTGCAAGATATGGTATTGATGGTGATAGGGTTAGAAAATTGTAGCCTATGTGTGATTGCAGCTGCGGAAAAAGCTAACACAAAACTGAAAAAAGCTCCTAAGAGGTATTCTTAATCCCTAAAATTGGTTTGGATCTACTTTTACGTTTCATGGATTGTTTCAATTTTTATTTTGTAGAGTAAAGATTTTATGGTTTTTATTGTATAGAAAAAACAGTCTCTCACCAATTTAGCAAAATTAATAGATTTCATCCACTTGGGGAGTTTGATGAAGTGAAGTGGAGTTGTAGGAAGAGTCTTGATGGGCACAACATACATAACCTACTGCTGCTGACAAAGAATTTTGTTGCTACCGATGATACAAATCGCTGCTGCTTTAGACGCATCTTGCTGCTACAGTTAGGGGTGTTCATTAAATGGATTGAATCAAAAATCTACTTGCACCAGTAATGTAAAAAGGTTGATATGGGCACGCTTGATGGGGTCAGAGATACTACGTCCGTGAATCATGCAATTGCGCATTGGCAATCAGTTGCAGGTATGCTCATTCTATATCACTTCATTAAATTTGTAATATTAATAATTTTTAATATAGATTTCAGTGTGACATATGAACATGCAAAACATGAAAAATGTGCCTGCATTAGTATTGTACCTTTAGTGACAAAGCAGTTGATAACACGTAAATTGTACATGGTTTTAGGTGCGTTTTATGCATCATATTTGGCCATATTTGTAGGTTTTTGTTACTTAATCGTGGAAAAGTGTTTGTACAAGCAAATGTAGCCAAAAATAGGAAAAAGTGATGAAAAGATGAAGAAATGAAGTGAATGTGTACAATTGGAGTATATTCGAGAAGATTAAAGTCATGAAGTTGTCATTCCAAAGACTCAAGAATAAAGTACAAGAAGGAAAACGTGAAAATAAATGAAGAAAAGAAGCTAAAACGAAGAATTATTGGAAGACTCGTTGTTCTCGACACACCGTCACCATTTTGGCCATATCTTGAGCATACGGACTCCGTTTGACCCCCCCCCCCCCCCCCCCCCCCCGTTCACTGCCACGGAAAGCTAAGAGAAAGGTCTACAACTTTTGTGTTTATGACTTTTGCTCAACCGATCGGTAATGCCCCGAAACCGATCGGTTGGTCAGCTCGTTAAACTTTTGCAAAACTCATTCTACTCGATTTTAGGCTCTTCTTTTTCGTATTCTAGTTCCTTCTAAACTACTTGGTCACCAAGTTGAGCATTGATGACCCCTAGGCCTTGAGAGGAGTATAAATAGAGACCTTTACATGCATTTCTAATCATCACTTACCATTTCTCTCTATCCCAACTTGAGAGAACATCTCTCATACCACCATTACTCCCTCTCTATACCAAAATTCGTCCATAAAATCCCAGGAAACTTTGGAGGTCCAAGAAGTCATCATTTAGAGGTCAAAACATCAAGAAGTCATCACCAATACTTGAGGCATCATTACTTCATCATTTGTTATCTTATTTCAATCATTGTAAGACTTTTAATTATGATTTCTAATGTTCAAAATTCTGAGTTTATGTTCATGTTTGCTATGAGTGGCTAGTGCCTTTGTGCACTTGCTTAGATGATGTTTATTATTTAATGGTTTGCTTATGATTATGATAACATGTTTTAATTCAATTTCAAGTTAATTCTAAGATCCAATTGTGCTTAAGTTTCGTAGTGACATTTGTTGAATCAAGTTTAACTAGTTGCTAATGATTTTATAGGTCGAAAGATTAATTGTTATTCAACTAGTTATAATCATTTGTCTATGAATGATTGTTTTTCACTAAAATTATTCTTGGTTAAACAAAGAAACTTAAGTGTGATTGTAATGAGAAAACTTTTGTCTATCAAATCGGATTGATTGTAAAACGCCTAATTGGTCGAAAGTGTAGTAGTTTGCAATCAATTGTAACATTTTGTCTATGATCGGTTACCTTTTGTATTGACCATTTCTTAAGAGTGTTTGATAAAACAAAAGATTATTTTTGTGTTTAAGATTGTTAACCCAACCTTATGAACCTTGAATTGATCTTGAATTGATTGGTTAAACTTAATGCTTGTTTTTATAAACTAAGATCTTGGCCAATGTTTAATTTGTAAGAACAATTGATTAGAAGACCAACTAATCATCATAACCAACATGTTAAGAAGAGTTATCACAATCATGCTTATCAAGGATGTAAACTAGTCTAAGCAAGTGTATTTTTAATCTTATTGAATTCACATAATCATCATTTTCATGTTACTTGTTGCTTATTTGGTATTTTGGATCGTGACAACCAATTACCACCCTTTTATTGCTTATTGTTACATAGATTCTTCACAATTGAAAACACCCAAATCCTAGTGAACGACCTCGGCTTACCAACTAAAACTAACTACATATGAAAGGGTCATACTTGCCCGTGTGTTCTTAGCTTTATCCGGTAATTCATGTTGTAAATTTAAAACTAGTAGTCGCGAGACACATCCGATGAAGATCGTTAGGAAACAATTTCCATTATCAGTCTCATTTGTCATGATGATAAACAAGAGCCAAGGGCAATCCCTTTCAAAAGTTGGTTTGTACCTCCCACATCTTGTTTTCACACATGGACAATCATACCTCTTTCACGCGTCAAAAGCAAAAAAGGTTTGAAAGTTGTTATTTCCAATGCGGATGGTCATCTATCAAACACTACTACAAATGTAGTCTACAAAGAGGTTCTCCACAGTGTATGACCAAGTTTCAAGAGGTATGTACTAATACACATGTGATATGTTTTATACGATTTTATTTATATGTATTATAACTTATAAGTCACAAACATCTTTTACTTATACTTTTTTCTAACTTATTAGGTGCTCACAATATGTTCATTAGGTTATCACTCAATTATCGCTCAGTACGTACTTCAGCTTTTCAAGACCATCAAGACTTGAGCCCGCGTGCATGGACGTTTATAAGATCATCAAAATTATATGCCACAATGCATGACGTTTATGTCATTATTAGTTACAAGCATTTTACTCTATACTATCATTAACTTATTACGTACTTTTCTTTTCAAATACATGACTCAAGTTGTTTGCTTTCGGTTTTCTTTATCTTATTTTGTTTACACTTTTTTTTTGCATGATCTCTTCTAAAAACCCGTGGATTCCACGGGTCTATAAGCTAGTACGGTATAAAGAAGAGAAATATATGAAACAACAACCATGTTTTCAAGAAGATAAATCTAAGAAACAAAAAACACGTTTTAAAAAATAGATATTTAAGAAACAATAAACACAATTTAAGACGTGAAATCTAAAAAACAACAAACACATTATTAAGAAGATAAATGTAAGAAACAACAAAAAAATTTAAATAAGAGCAATCAAAAACACAACAAACATGTTTTAAAGAAGAGACATTTATGAAAAAACAAACATGTTTTAATGAAAGATAAATTAAAGAAACAATAAATATGTTTGACATAATAAAAATCTAAGAACCAAAAAATACATTTTAAATCAGAGAAATCTAAGAAATAACAAGCACGTTTTAAAGAAAAGAAATCTAAGAAACAACAAACATGTTTTAAAAAAAGAGAAATAAAAAAACAACAAATACGTTTAAAAGAAAATTAATCTGATAAACAACAAACACATATTAAAGAAGAGAAATCTAAAAAAAACAAAACCATTTGAAAGAAGATAAATTTAAGAAACAGCAAGCACGTTTTAAAAAAGAGAAATATAAAAAACAACAAACACGTTTTAAAGAAGAGAAATCACAAAAAACAATAGTAATTTTTAAAGAAAAGATATCTAAAAAACAACAAACACATTTTATAGAAGAGACATCTAATAAACAACAAACACGTTCAAAAAAAGAAATCTAAGAAATAACAAACACATTTTAAAGAAGGAAAATTTAAAAAACAACAAATACGTTTTAAAGAAGAGAAATATAAGAAACTACAAATATGTTTGATTGTAGAGAAATGTAAGAAA
This sequence comes from Artemisia argyi, assembly GCA_030686995.1. Lineage (NCBI taxonomy): Eukaryota > Viridiplantae > Streptophyta > Magnoliopsida > Asterales > Asteraceae > Artemisia > Artemisia argyi. Next base: position 90,225,819 of record CM060708.1, on the reverse strand, counting down.
CAAAAAATACGTTATATATAAGATAAATCTAAGAAACCACAACCATGTTTTAAATAAGAGAAATCTAATAAACAACAAACACGTTTTAAAGAAAAGAAGTTTGAGAAACAACAAACACGTTAGAAACAATAAACACATTTTAAAGACGAGACATTTAAGAAATAACAAACAAGTTTTGAAGAAGAGAAATCTAAAAAAAATAAACACGTTGTGAACATGGGTAATCTAAGAAACAACAAACCCTTTTCAAATAAGAGACATATAAGAAACAACAAACAAGTTTTAAAGAAGAGAAATTTAAAAACCAACAAACACGTGAAAATTAAGAAACAACAAACACATTTTAAAGAAAATAAATCTAAGAGGTAACAAGTACAATTAGAAAAAAGATAAATCTAATGAAAAACAACAAACAAATTAAAAAAAAAAAAAAAAAAGTAATCCAAGAAACAACAAACGTGTTTTAAAGAAGAAAATTTTAAGAAACAACAAATACGTTTGAAAGAACATAAATTAAAGAAACAACAAACACGTTTAAAAGAAGAGAAATCTAAAAACAAAAAACACATTTTAATAAAGAAACATCTAAGAAAACAAAATTAAGATTTTAACAAGCAAAATCTAAAAAACAATAAACACATTTTAAAGAAGTGAAATTTAAGAAATAACAAACACGTTTTGAAGAGAAAAAAACCTAAGAAAGAACAAACACGTTCTGAAGAAGGGAAATTTAAGGAACTAACAAACACTTTTCAAAGAAAAGAAATTTAAGAAAGAACAAATATGTTTTATAGAAGAGAAATTTAAAAAACAAACACGTACTAAAGAAAAGAAATTAAGAAACAACAAACACGTTTTAAATAAAAGATATCTAATAGTTACAACAATCACACATTCATTCGATAGAAGGAGTTTATAATCACATAGACTAACAAATAATGATGGATCTTGTTAGATGATAAAACTATGAAAGATCACCTAATACCATCAACATAGAGTTAAAGATCATAGTAGCAATTATCCAATTACACATCAAACATAGTGTCTAGGGAGATTAAAACATGTTCCACAAACAAATGATACATTACAAGATGATAGGCATTAACTATTTCTTCCCCAATAACTTGCGAAATCCCTTTCCCATTGACTTCCAAGCACCTCGACTCTTATCCCTTAACTGATGTTGCATATTCATGATTTGAGTTTGCCGTGCAGAAAAGTTGTCAAAGTTCTGATCCTCAGGAGGAAGATCATGATAGACTAGAGGGTACCCGGATGGTAGGGAGTTAACGTAAGTGACCGGAGATGGAGTAATAACACGAGAAGTTCCTTCATCAGGAAACACATCATCGTCATTGTTGGGATTAAATGATGGTCTATGAGAGAAGGAACTTGAACCTACTGACCTTCTTGACCCGTAGTTATACCTAGTCCTAAGTTCTGGATTTTAGGTTAGGGGAAACATGACAGGGTTAACTATAGGATAATCAACATTCCTAAGGTGAGGGTAATGGTGCATGACATGACAAAAAAAAGGCGGGTTAAAAGCATGTCGTATGGCAAGATCATATTGGGATTACTACAGACAAATTCCATTCTTTTGGCTATGTAATAAGCAAGATTGTAGGGGATGGTGTCAGCAATACAATAGAGTATGTGGCTGAGACAGGAAGGGACGTGGTCACGATTTCCTCCAAGACAGAAGACATTCTCGCGAATTATTTCAGCCATGGGTTTCATGTGATCCACAATTTCTTTCGTTTGGATTTGAATTTCACTAACGGGAAGAAGTGCCCCTCTGTATAGTCGAAATTCAGGTCCATGTCGATCATTTTGTACGATGGCTCTTATCTCATCTGGAGATGGAGGAATAGTGGCGTATTTTCCATACAAAGGAGAGCTCCTAGCTAGAGCGTCAAGGCTACATTCATGAGTGAATGTGCTTTATCCTTCTGTGGGAATGCCAAGGGCTTGACCGAATATAGGAAGAGGATAGGAAATCATCTGATTTTGATGGTGAATTTGATTTAAATTTCACCTTCATTATCAGTTGTTAGGTTGAGAAGACTATAAAACTCAACGACAAATTTTTGAATGATTTGCTCATTTACTTTATAAATACAGTCTAGATTGACTAGTTCAAACATAGAATCTAGGTAGTGTGTGTCAGTATATTCTGCATAAACTTGACGACCCTGATGGAAAAACCTAGTTTCCATGTTTTCGAAAGCTTCCTTGATGGGATTTGGCTAATAATCTGAAATTTTAGGAATATATTGACGTGTGTTTTGGTGGTCAAGTCCAGTGGGTTTAGGCATTGTTCACCTATAAAAAATAAATACATAATTAGCTAGATTTAAATGTTAATTTTGTTTTTGACATTACTTAAGGACTTTAATTACTTGGATTTTATTTTTAACTTAACAAGTATGACATGTATTAACAATGTGCCATTAAGAAGTTGTTTCAAAATCATTTTCCTACATGGGAACTATCATGTTTTTAATGTATCTTTGAAATTATATCCTATTTACTAATCTAAGCATTAATAAGTGTATTATTAGTATGTATTGTTGGTATTAGATAGTAAACAAAATTGATAATCCCCAAATCTAATGACATGAACCCTAATTATGAAATAAAGAGAGATTAGACAAAGATGACTTACAATTAGTGTACAAGAGTGATTAGTAGACTTGGGTTTGAAACTTTGAACTTTTATGGTAATTTTGGATGTGTTCTTCGTTGCCTTTTAGTGATAAGAGTGGAAATATAAATTTTTTGGCTATGAGAAAAAGAAGAAACCATGTTTGTGATAGAAAAGCCCAGATGGTCCCTTATCGATGAGGGACCGCCGGCAAAAGGTTGGCGTATTTTGACAGTTTTTGCTGTTTTGGTTTTGAAGAAAGGTTTTTGGTTAGGGACCATCTTAATATATGATACTTGTATTTTTAGACACGAAGTAGACTCAATACGCACGAGTAGGCTAAGGAATGGGTATGTAACAGAATCGAGACAGAAGAGGTAGAAGAGACTCGAAACGCTTGAATAGGGAGTGGGATTTGAGTCGAGGAAACTAGAAGTCAATCATGTAAATCCCAAGAAAAATCATAGACGAGAACTAGAGAAAAGATAAAGAGTGAAACGAGTGTGCATCGTCTATAGTGATTGATTGACGTAAAAATCGATATTAATAATGGTTGTGGTAAGACCATTTTTTTTCCAAATAATTTGCTTGAATCCAAAGAAGGATAAGCACTTAGACATAACGTCTAATTCTCATAAAGCATATAGCACATATTGGCATACAAATATTATCTGGCATGCAAGTGAGTAATAATTAATCACATAGTCAGGTAAGCATATAACAAACACTCAAATAGCAAGCATAATAGTCAAGGTTACAAGAAAACTTACCTTGGCCGCTAGCTATCCTTAATTACACATTACCATTGTACGTGATGCAAGACTTGATACAACTCACTTGAAGAATCAACTTCTTGATTAGTATCACACTAAAGGTGCACATTGTCTTCTTCATCGGCATCACTTCAAGACTCGTAGAATAGAGCATTAACTAGGTTGCTTATGTCGGTGACATTACCTACAACAAAAACATTTGAACTAGTAGTACATGCATCTACTTCAACTAAGTGTTTTTCTAATAACTTATTTTCATCATCTTTGGCTTTGAACATTCCCTTGATGAAATTTTAAAATATTTTTCCATATGTCATTTGTCACTTGACATAAAAATTGTTTTACCATAGTCAATTTCGGGAAAGCTTTATAAATCAATATTTTTGCTTCAGTGTTTTACAAAAGTTTCTTATGAAATTTTGATTTTTGAAATTTACTTTCATTGGTTGAAAATCACCAATTGAAATGACATGCCAAAGATCATGATCTATTGATTCACATAACTTTCAAATTCATTTTTAAATGACAAAATTTTCATTTTCGAAAAATGGTGGCTCATTCAAAGAATGCCCTTCTAGATATATTTTAGATTCCATAGATCGATTCAAGTTTTAAAGTACAGTATACTCAAAGAACTTGATAAACGAAGCTCTGATACCAATTGTAGAAACTAGAAGGGGGTTGAATAGTTTCACTATTTTTTTTTACTTGCTAAAACGTTTCGCCGTTTTTAGGTCCGGTTAATATTCTTTGGAAAACTTGTTGAATTCTACTTGTTATGTGATATCTATTAAGCTACAAACAAACAAGTAATGTAAAGAGTAAGGAAAGAACACAACCAAAGAGACGCAGAGATTTATAATGGTTCGGCACGAAGCTCACTCCTTCGTTCTACTCCACTCCCCGAGTATCACACTCGAGAGTTATCAATCACTATATCAACACACTCATTCAGGAGGAGAAATCCGTACACAAGCTTACACAAGGTTTAACAACACTAAGCGGAATGTCGATTTCTAATCGTAGCTAGAACCAATCTACTCCAAGGCCCACAACAAACACTCATGTCCAACTTGGATCCTCACCCAATCTAAGCCTTTACACAAATAACATATTTGGATCTTCACCCAATCCAAGCCTTCACACGAGACACACTTAGATCATCACCCGATCTAAGGCTTTACACAGGACACACTTGGATAATCACCCAATCCAAGCCTTAACACAATGACTCAACTAAGTCCTAACTACACTAGGACACCACTCTCCTCACAACAAATACATGAACTAATCTAGTTACAAGACTTCTTGGACCTTCATATTCTTCCAAGTTCACACACGTAACTCCAACCTCGACTCACACACAAGTCGAAAGTATTTACAATATTTACAAGAATAAAATAGAAGGAAACTAGAACCGCAACACTTGTTACGTTTGTGTGTGGACTCTTATAACATCTCGAATCTTCATCTACGTCGAGAGTTCATCTCTTGCACTTTGCGGAAGAGGAAATCACTTATAAACATATACCGACATGTTATAGTGATCAAAGAAGAAAGAAAATAAAACAGAAAGTTTTTGTGTGTGGAAGACTTTGTTTTCTGAAAAGGAACAGTTCACTATTTATACATGACAAAAAGGAGCTGGCAGTCCCTTAAATAGGCGACGGTCCTTTATCTCTAAAGGACCGCCGGCTACTTTGCAGGACCGCCCCGACAGACGCTCCCATTTTTATCCTGACGTGGTGAAAACTTATCTAGTGAAAACTCAACTGTTTTGGGTGGTAAATGTAGTTACAAATTTGAATTTTGAATATATTTTCTTAATAAAAAATTTCTTTAAAATGTTTTGTCAAACTTAAAAATGTAAGTTTGGTGAAAATAAAATTCTTTGATCACTTAACTAATGATGGTATAAAGTTTGTTCATACCTGAAGTGACGTTATAGTAGCTACGTGGAAGAAACAAGCTTCCCCGATTAAAAACTTATTAACTGTAACTTTACGTAACATGTCTTTATATTTTGTGATTATCAAAACACAAGAAGATCGAATAATGCGAATAACGTTTTTGACATTATTTGTATTAACAAAATCAGAATCAAGGAAGAAAGAAAATGACAGAAGGTCAAAGTCAGGAAGAACTTTTCGCCGCTCATCTCGAACAAGAAAAGATCCATGTATTATTTATTAACTATATTATTATTTTGTTTAGCATGCCAAATGTCCTTGATCATATTCTTTAGAATTTTTTTTATCTATTCTTGAAAAAGAGATATATAGTGTGGTAAGGCGGAAATATAAATTATAGTATTTCAATTCGGGATCTAGAAGCTAGAAGCCAAGGTTGGAGAGTAAGGAGGTATTTGTTTTAGCTGGGCTTATGGGATTGTTTAAAATTCCTAAAGTTAAGGTAGCCTTTAGTTGTAGATTTTTTGTTTATAGATTCTTTGAGAAGGGAATGGTTTTCTTCTCTAAACATGATTTGAGAATTTTGAAAACCTGTTTAGATGGAGTTATATTTTTTGTTAGAAAGATTACCTCGGATGGAAGGTTAGAATGAGATACTTGAATGATTGGTGGAGATGTTACCGATGGTGATTAGGTTAGAATGAGATACTTGAATGGTAGATTGGGAAATCAATGACATTTTTTTGTTAGAGAGAAAAAAGTGCTATGAAGGGTAGATTGGGGTTTTAATTTTTCTTGGAAAGTGAGAATTTCACATTTTTTGAATATTGTTTGAAAAGATTGTGGCTAAACGGATTTTCAGTTTTTCTATGAAAATTTTAAATTTCCTTAAAAAATGAGATGTCTTTTACCAACTAAACACACCCTAACTAGCTCATTTTCAATGGCTTATAACTTATAGCCATATAAAATGAGGTTGTTGGATTTTCAAAATTTACATAAGCTAATATGACCAACATAACAAACAGTCAAACACCCCTTAAGTAACTGGCCATCAGAATAGTTTTATGGGCAACTTTTATATATTCTATATTTCAGCACCAAACTATTTTTTCGGTTTGTTAAAGCAACTTTGTGGCAATAAGGTTCGGTTTTACCATTGTATGTCATGTAGGTAAGAAAAACGTAATTACTTCACAATGTCTTCTAGATTTTTACATTTATGAAATTAACATTTTAATTTTTTTACTGTTATATATCAAAACAGATTAAATGAGTTGATAAAAAAAATAGTTGATGTTGGTCAAATATCCTTTTTTATATATTTTGCTGAATCAAATGGAATGATATAAACTTGGTAGGAAACTTTGGGGTTTCACATAGCATTGGTCTCTTTAAACGAATTCTAAAATGTATTATTTTTCACCATGTGTGCACTACAGAAGTAAAACAGTTATTGCTAGTTGTCTTTTACGAACCTATTGATGTAATTTTTGTTAATAAAACTAATTTGAAAATATGTCATATTACCATAAAGGGTGTAATGGAATCTATTTTTTGAAATATTCCATAGAATTTTGAATGACATGGGTAAATATGTGTATTCCAGTGTTTGGATTCGGCATATATATGATATTATGAGGTTTAGTTGGGTAAATATGTTACTCTGAAGTTTAAGTAGCGGGTATATAAAGTCCACCTTTGTCTTATACTCATTTCGGGATTTTATTCAAAGTAAAATGAGCGATATTATGTTATAAATCAAATCTTCGAAAAGAGTCTGGTTAATTCCTTGAAAAATATTTCATGATGTTCTTGTCGAAAGACATGAATTTTGGTTATGCGTGCATGACGTATAATTTAAGAGGCAAACATCGCGTTAGGTCCAAGTAATGATTAGATCTTCATCATGGTTGTCAACAACATGGACATATGGTAATTTGTGAATACATAGTAGTATTCCATAGTCTTAAAATTGTGTACCTATTTCAGGGATTGAACAAAATACAAAAAAGAGTTGTGTACAATAATGAAGTAGATAGTAAGACTTAAGCTCTGATCCATATAAGAATGTACGTGCGTCAGTTGAATCTGACAAGATAGCTTTTTATTAAGGGGGTTTATGTTTTAGACATGACATTTGCTCTACTTTTGATGGTCATGGAGTGATTAACAAGATGGCTCTGAAAATTCTTCAACATGTATTTGCTCCTTTTTTTATTTGTTGCTCCTTCATGACAAGTAGGTAGTATTTACTGGTAAGTCTTTCTGGCTTTGTGCTCAGTTTTGTGTAATATCTTCTGATATTTGACTGATACTGATACGTGGGATTCCGCCCTCGTAACAGGTTTTAACTCTCAAGGGATCTTGAGAAGCTTGCAACCCCCACCAGGCAGTGTACCTGATCGTTGTAGTATAGTATAGTGACAAGTACCGGGGGATTGATCGTTCAACTCAGGAATAGTGTCGCTAGGATTAGAAATACTACTACACTAGGTCTAGAGGTGAGGGATGATTCTTTTTGTATTTTTTTTTATGTTTTATGAAAGCAAGTAAAATCTCGGGTTTTGAAGGAGTGGGCGAAATTAGTTGCTAGTCAACTAACCCAATTAACTACAAATGCAATCAAAATTAAATAAAAGAAATGAAATTAAACTAATGTGGTGGAAACAATAATGAGAAAAGTTTTGTTTACTTAGATTTCATTACTACCTAGATATCTTTTACCGGTTGATTAGCTTGTTACAATTGCATGGATGACGGGTTATATTCCTTAATACTAGTCGTAGGGCCGTGTACAATATTTCCTAACTCTATAAGATCCTACTTCACTCCTATGTCGAGCCGACTAAAAGCGCCTAACATGGGATCATTAGAATTCACTTATGCGTTAAATACAACCAAAAATCATAGTACACCTCCGATCATGTTTCTTAAGACGTTCAAGCAAGTTACCAATGGAAGTCTGCCAGTTTTCTTAAGCCTAACATTGAATACAATCATCCGTAACAATTATAAACAAACAATCAACCAATAATCAACATCTAGGTTTCACTACATCGAAGCAAACACAATAAAAACCTAGCCTAACATGTTAAAAGAAAGATAAGCATAAGATAGAATCAAACAACACATATACATATTGAATGATTATTGGAGAACTTATCTTTATTAAAACATGGAAGAAAGAAGGGTTTGAAACCCCTTCAATAAGCAGAAAATTTGACCTAAGGTTTGTGTTTTGATATTCCACAACTTTATTCCCCACTTTACAATGAAAAATTGGAAAAATATATATAGACTAAGTATCCTGACGGTGTCATCTATTAACCTCTGACGCCGTCAACTCGCCGCCAAGTTGAAATTCGTATTTCCTAGATCCAGTCTTGACGCCTTCATGTGTAAATCTCCTCTGGGCCGTCACTTGTATTTAGACCCTGACAGCCTTGGTGACGCCGTCAGGCTATTAACACTGAAAATGTTCTGGGCCGTCACGTTAAAAATTTCACATCCACCTCTTTTGCCACTCTTGACGCCGTCATGTATCAAGGCTTGACGTCATCAGGTACTGTTCCCAGCAAGAAATTTGAGACTTTGCTGTTTTCTCCACTTTTATGCCCCAAAAACGTCCAAAATGCTTCCTTTTCCAGATTTCTCCTCAAAAGTACCTAAAATGACAAAAGGAACAATTTAGGGAAATAATTGATCAAATAATCACGAATTTGGACTTAAATGACCCCTTAAAAGCGGTACACTTTTCACCTCATCAAATACCCTTACACTTGAGATTTGCTTGTCCTCAAGCAAATGCGCTTTTATTCTAATCAAAATACAAGTTAAGCGTCATTTAACACTAATATAAAATTAATTACAACAAATAATTGTTCCACTAAAAACCAAAAACAAGCACGGAGGTCATACAATAGCACCTCACAAATAGTGTTTAGATACTCACATCTCTCGAGTGTAATAAAGTATATATCACAATAAGGAAATGGAAAATATCTCTCAGTACCTGTCATAGCAAATAGATTACCATAGGCTTGGGAAAGGATCAAACCTCCACCACTTGGCGTAAGCACCTAGGATAAACTATCAAAGAGGTCTTTTGAAGGGTTATAACGTTAGGTGTAGGGATATGGTAAACACGATTTTGTTGGATAAAGGCAATATTTACTGGTGGCGAGTTAATCATCTTGGCTAATTACATGTACAATATGGCGTTGCTAAGTCAAGACTCGACTCGACTTAAGCTAATAAATCAAAAATAACAAAAAACATAAAACAATCATAGAATGAAATGGGATGGTAGTCCGTATGTTTTTTGTCTTTTCTTTTTCTATTTTTTTCTTTTTCTTTCTTTTTTTTCGATTTGATTTTTTTTTTCTTGCACACAGTTTTACCCTACCATCCAAAATAATACATCGTAGGGAAATTACATTACCCTTACACTTGAATTTTTATATACTTTACAAATAACTACTCTAATGACTCGAATTAAGATAATGAAAACACTTGGAGTACTTTTTAAGATTAACGCACATATGGGGGTAATATTTTGATGTTCTTCCCCATTACTCCATAACACTAGTACTTTACCCATGAGTCCCAATCATCCCAAAACGATATGTACAAGATATGACTCGACTTAGCAACCATGTAATCAATTAGATAATTAACTAAGGGTTAAAACATGTAACAATAATGCACTAAAGATGAGTGCATACACGGAAGGCTAAGGCGATTTGGTTGCACATTTAGGTGGGTTGTAACAAATTCTTCCTTTAAGTAAGATGCTTAAAGTTAGAAACGAAAAGATAGACTCGGAGGGGTGTACTAGGGGTATCGTGTACTAAAAATGAGTACAACGCTAAGGTGTGGGAAAAATTAATTGACTTTACTAGTCAAGTAATATGACTTAAATGGTCAAGTAATTATGATACGGGTTTAACACGAAGGTGATCCTAATGCCTCTTATCATGTAGTAAATCCTATTACACGAACGTAGTCTCACTAGCGGTCTCGGGATGCATCACTAACGCAAGTTCTAGAATCTAAATGCTACCGGTACACTCATAAGCACTAATAATAAATGCTTTTCCTATCAAATCTAAAGGCGAACCTCACATATTTGGGTGAAAAAATTTTCTGAGTGGTACGGTTTTGTGCTAGTCATACAACTCCTATCCATGAGACGCTTGTTAAGGCTAAAGTTTCACTCCTAAATGTTGTAAAAAAATTTAAATTTGGCGCTAAAATTGCACTAAAAAGTATTTCTCTTAGTTTTATTACACACCTACTATCAAACAAACAAACTCAAGCATAATTGTATCCTATAAGGTATCATCATTTACCCTCCCCTTACACTTAGGATGAAAATTGTCCCTAATGTTCAATTTAAAGGATGTAAAAGTAAAAACAAGTAAAAGAATGAAAACAAATACTCCCCTGATTCGTTCGGTGTGGATAGTGTGTCAACAAGGTTAGATCTTCCTCCAAGAAAATGAACGTTGAAAGCTTTCCTCCAGAAATATAAATCATCTTCTTGTCATACATAACCTGTTAAACCTGAGAAAGCAATAAAGGCAAACCTCGCATAAAATCGGCGGCAATCTATATATTCTAACAAATCCTAGAAAAAATAGCATATATATCTTAATATTGCTTTCTAGGATTTAAAGAGATATAATGCTTGTGGAATAAATGTTTGCAGATTTCCTGGAGTTTATAAAACTAAATATTCAACAAAAACTTTAAGACTCTGGTATAAACAAAACTCGCAAAATTTTTCAGAATTTTAGTACCTGATGCCGTCAGGTTGTAACTCCTGACGCCGTCAGAATGTTCCTGGAAAAATCTTAAGTTAAGTTTTCGGAAAATTTCTGGAAAAACTTATGCCTTAGTTCCTAGAAAATCCTGCAAAACATCATTATGACTCGATACAAGCATTTGACTCTAACAATTACTAATATAAATGTTCATTTAATATTGTGGCGAATCATGATCATTTTCGTTCTTATAAACAAATTTGGGTTTCCCCTTACACTTAGCTTTTGCAAAATACCTTTATATGTAATTAAGACGAAGTTAAAACCAAAATAAAGCATTTTCACAATTTAGTTTGAAACATGATTTACCAACAATAAAACTAAAACATGCATACGGAAACAAGTAAAATCAAACAAATAAAAACACACAAAACATGGGTTGCCTCCCAAGAAGTGCTTTTCTTTATTTACAAGTCTTGTAGCTAGACTCAAGGTCATGCTCTATCCTATACGTGTGAGTTCCTCGTCGAGGACATCTTTGGGATCAAACTTAGGTTTCAATTTCCTATTGGTTTTCTTGGTACGATATGAATTCTCAAACTTTTCTCCATCCGGATAATATAGAATTATCTTCATATGCCATGATCCGTCACCTTCCTTAGGTGTCTTTTCCCAATTCCATTTCCATTTACACTTATCCCCTTCCCTTTTCCACTTGTTCATCTCTAGGTTGATAGGCATTACGCTTAAGAACTCAATCATTTTCGTAAAGACTAGGGGATCCTCAAAAGGGTTTAGTTCCTCATCTCTAGCTTTGAGTTGTTCCACCGAATGTGTCTTATCAATGAAATCTTTTTCTAGATAGAATGGGCGTTGAGGTCCTATAAAGTTCCTTTCTATCCAAGGTCCATATCTAGATGGTCTCCTATTCATCTCTACCAATGTGGTGTCGGTTTGTCCTCACAATTGTAGCTATGCTTCTTAACATCATAAACCGACCAAGTCTCACCATCTCCTACTGCTATCTTAGACTCCTTACAATCTATCATGGCACTAGCGGTTGCTAAAAATCCTCTACCTACTAACAATGGGCATGTAGTATCACTAACCATATCTAGGACGTGAAAATCCGGTAAGATAGTCAATCTTCCTACGTGAACTACTACATCCTTGATCATTCCAACCGGGTGGGCAACACTTCCATCCGCTAGACCAATTATTAATTCCGTCTCCTTTAACTTTCCTAGCTTAAGAGTGGTGAAAAGGGATACGAGAATCAAGTTGAGGCTTGATCCTAAGTCGGCTAGTGTGTCAAAAGCTTCGGATTTTCCTATCTTACAAGGCAAAACAAATATACCCGGATCATCAAGCTTCTTAGGGAACTTGTTTTAAACGAAGGCGGTCCCATTTTTACCCAAATTAAGTTTCTCATATTTTTCTAGGAGGGCACTATAGTAGGAGGCACGGGCTAAGACATCAATGACTGGGCGTTCAAGGTGGAGCTCTATGAATTCATCGTCAAGGTCTTGTGTAGGAGGTGTTTCAACTATGTTATTGACCGGCTTAATTCGGATGTTTTATTCAATCGATCCTTTTAAAGAATATGGGTTTGCTTGAAACACGTGTTCATTGCTTTGACCGAATAGTATTGTGGACAAGAAGTAGGTGACGAAACCAATGATATGTTATTAACGTTTAGTTTTGGGTCCTGACCGTGTCGCTTGGGAGTGCTCCCATTTCTCGGTCATTTAGAACTTTCAACAATGTGTCAATTTTATTGGTCATCTCACTTTACTTTTGTTTGAAATCAGCTTCAATCTTAGATATGCGAGCTTCTTGAGATGCCATAAACTTGGACATCAATCCTTCAAGATTATTGGTACTACCATAGTTGTTGGAAGGATTGTTGTTGAAAGTACGGTTAGAGGGTGGACCGTTTGGTGGGTAACGATTAGGTAGATTGGAAGAATTGTTTTGGGGCATGTTTTGGTTTTGTTTCCACCTAAGGTTCGGGTGATTTTTCCAAGAAGGGTTGTAGGAATCACTGTAAGGGTTTGGCTCGGGTTTGAAAGTGTACCACTTGTCTCCCGCTTCATCGGTACGCGAAGATGCGTAATCCACAAAAGATTTTTCGGGGAGTTCCACACAATCACGAGTGTCATGGGGACCATTACATAATTCGCATGAAGAAGTGATTTTGTTCACTTGGCTTGAAGGCTTAGGAGCTTGGTAGGATTTCATGAGAAACTTGACTTGGTCCTCAAGTTCCATGATCCTACGGTCGGGAGTGCTAGAATTGTTCGAAGGCAAAGATATTGCCTTGACCGTTTTGTTCAAATCACGGGGATCATTCCAACTTTCGTTGTCATAGAGAGCAAGATCCTCTCTGAGTTCCCATGATTCTTCCGCACTTAGATCACGTAGCTTGCCAGTGGTCGATTGGTCAATGGTTCGCCTTGCGGAGAGATCGATATCGTCATAGAAGATTTGGACTTGGAGCCAAAGATCTATGCCATGTTGAGGGACTTTTTGGAGTAAGTCCTTGAAACGAGTCCATGCTTCATAGAGAGTTTCACTTTGATGTTGTTGGAACATCAAGATATCATTTCTAAGCATGGTAGTTCTCCCAGGTGGGAAAAATTGAGCAAGGAAACGAGAAGTGAGATCATCCCAAGAGGTGATGGATCCCGCGGGTAAACGTTCAAGCCATTGACTAGTTTGGTCACGTAGAGAGAATTGGAATAGACCTAATCGGGTCGACTCTCTAGTTGCAACATCAAGGTCTATAGAATCTACGATTTGTAGGAAATCCTTGAGATGTTGATTAGGATCTTTGGAACGAAGTCCATGGAATGCACATCCGCTTTGCACCAACCAGATAGTGTCGGATCGCAAGGGGCACACATTGGCTCCTTGAGTGAACTCAATGGTGTTTCGATACCCTTAGTGGCTAGGACAGGAATACTCTGCTAAATTTCGGGGTCTAGGAGGTTGGTTTGCTAGTGGTGGGTTTTGTGGGTGGTTTTGTTGTGGTGGGTTGATGGGTTCAAGGATATTACCACCTTCCATGATGTCGGATGGTAAAAGTTACGAACAAAGGAACGAAGAAATAAGATAGACTAAAGAAAACCTAAAAATAACAATAACTATTCCCCTGAAACGGCGCCAAAAACTTGATACGTAGGATTGCGCCCTCGCAACAGGTTTTACCTCTCAAGGGATCTTGAGAAGCTTGCAACCCCCACCAGGCAGTGTACCTGATCGTTGTAGTATAGTATAGTGACAAGTACCGGGGGATTGATCGTTCAACTCAGGAATAGTGTCGCTAGGATTAGAAAGCCTACTAAACTAGGTCTAGAGGTGAGGGATGATTCTTTTTGTATTTTTTTATATTTTATGAAAGCAAGTCAAATCTCGAGTTTTGAAGGAGTGGGCGAAATTAGTTGCTAGTCAACTAACCCAATTAACTACAAATGCAATCAAAATTAAATAAAAGAAATGAAATTAAACTAATGTGGTGGAAACAATAATGAGAAAAGTTGTGTTTACTTAGATTTCATTACTCCCTAGATATCTTTTACCGGTTGATTAGCTTGTTACAATTGCATGGATGACGGGTTATATTCCTTAATACTAGTCGTAGGGCCGTGTACAATATTCCCTAACTCTATAAGATCCTACTTCACTCCTATGTCGAGCCGACTAAAAGCTCCTAACATGGGATCATTAGAATTCACTTATGCATTAAATACAACCAAAAATCGTAGTACACCTCCGATCATGTTTCTTAAGATGTTCAAGCAAGTTACCAATGGAAGTCTGCTAGTTTTCTTAAGCCTAACATCGAATACAATCATCTGTAACAGTTATAAACAAACAAACAATCAACCAATAATCAACATCTAGGTTTCACTACATCTAAGCAAACACAATAAAAACCTAGCCTAACATGTTAAAAGAAAGATAAGCATAAGATAAAATCAAACAACACATAGACATATTGAATGATTATTGGAGAATTTATCTTTATTAAAACATGGAAGAAAGAAGGGTTTGAAACCCCTTCAATAAGCAGAAAATTCGACCTAGGGTTTGTGTTTTGATATTCCACAACTTTGTTCCACACTTTACAATGAAAAATTGGAAAAATATATATAGACTAAGTATCCTGACGGCGTCATGTATTAGCCTCTGACGTCGTCAACTCGCCGCCAAGTTGAAATTCGTATTGCCTAGATCCAGTCTTGACGCCTTCATGTGTAAATCTCCTCTGGGCCGTCACTTGTATTTGGACCCTGACGGGTTTGGTGACGTCGTCAGGCTATTAACACTGAAAATTTTCTGGGCCATCACGTTATAAATTTCACATCCACCTCTTTTGCCACTCTTGATGCCGTCATGTATCAAGGCTTGACATCGTCAGGTACTGTTCCCAGCAAGAAATTTGAGACTTTGCCGTTTTCTTCACTTTTATGCTCCAAAAACGTCCAAAACGCTTCCTTTTCTAGATTTCTCCTCGAAAGTACCTAAAATGACAAAAGGAACAATTTAGGGCAATAATTGATCAAATAATCACGAATTCGGGCTTAAATGACCCCTTAAAAGCAGTACACTTTTCGCCTCATCAGATACTTCTTGCAGCATGACGAACTATTGGTTCAAGATGATGACGATGAAGATGATGATGATGAGGATGATGACAAGGATGATGATGACATTGAAGGTGAGAATGAATTCCAACTGAATGCGTACGTGTGTAGTTTGTCTTTTTGAATAGCACAATCTCCGTATTTCATTTATCTCTTTTGCTCTACTAATCATGCAAAATGAGTGGGTTGGGTAATGGCTCACAAATTTAGGTGAGTTGGAGTAGGCCAGGATGGGTTAGGTTGACTTGCTAGCACATTCCTTTCTGTTTTTAGACATTTTTCTCATCAATGAATGTCTTTAACATGATTTCAAAAGCATAGGGTCCGTTTAGTTGGAGAAAAAAAATTCTCAAGTTTGTATTTTTAGTTTCTTAAAAAATGAAGGGGATTTAATTCTCCACAAAACATAGAAAATGCGTTCAATTGATATTTTTTTTCAAGTTTTGTAAAAAAATGGAGGGAGGGAGGGAGGTTTTGAGTTACAAGGAAAACAAAGAAAACATAAAAAAAAATTGTTTTGTAGTTTCCCTTGTTAAGTTAGGAAATGAAATTTTTTTATTTTGTTGAAAATTTGATGGGAAACAATTGATTTGAGTGCAATCTCCATTTTCCTTGTTTTGTACAAAATATTTTGTGGAAAACAAGAGTGTTTTCTTCCAACTAAACACACCAATAGCATTGCAAGAATGATAAAGACCTGTAAAATAAAACAGTTTTGGAAGTTACATCCATTAAAAGTTGGACTTTGGGCTGTATCTTTTTAAGCCATTTGGTTCGGCTGAGATGAAAATACTATCCATTCATAAGTAAATTTGGAATTGAAACTGCTAGCGCTACTGTAAGTAAATTTGGGTTTATATGTCTAATGATTTTTGTCGAAGCAAGACATGGAGAGTTAAGCGGAAGGTCGAAGCAAAGTAGAAGTGAAAAGAAGAGTCGAAAAGCCATGTTAAAACTCGGGATGAAGCCAATTCCTGGTGTTAGCCATATTACTGTCAAGAAAAGTAAGAATGTCAGTTTTTTATGCTTAAAAATGTTTCTTACTCCATTACCTTATTCTTTTTTTTTTGATCAAATAGTAATGATAATTCGATATACTTGTAGATTTTGTTTGTCATTTTGAAGCCTGATGTATTCAAGAGTCCTGCTTCAGATACTTATGTTATATTTGGTGAGGCCAAAATAGAATATTTAAGCTCTCAATTGCAGAGTCAAGCAACAGAGCAATTTAAAGCACCTAATCTAAGTAACATCATGTCAGAGCCTGAGCCCACAGCCATGGCCCAAGATGATGATGACCTGGATGAGACCGGGGTGGAACCCAAGAACATTGAGCTGGTTATGACGCAAGCTGGAGTTACGAGATCAAAGGTTGTGAAGGCTCTTAAGGCTGCAGATGGAGACATTGTATCGGCTATTATGGATCTCACAAACTAGGGACTCAACACATCATTCTAGGTGAATGTGTAAATTTCCAGTCTTTTGTTTTTGTTTATGAGATTAAGAAAATGTTAGTGTTGTATGTTTTCGAGATTATGAACATGCTCTAGCTTGTTCTATGTTATGTATCGGTAGTAATTTTCTTTTGGTTGCTTTTGTTAGATTTATATGAAATGAAAAAGAAAATGGTATGGTTTCCTGAGTTTATTATGTATGCACTTGAGAATATCTGACATATTTTATTGTCTCACACTGCCTTCAAGCTACGGGAGTTTTAAGAGCTATATGTAGTATGTACAAGTTGTACCGTCAAAGTGTGGTTGGGTTAAGATTGGGCTTAGTCCATGACGGGCCGACCTAAATATATCGTCCGCTTTGTGGCTTATGCACTAATCTAAGTAATAGATTGTATCCCTGCACAAGTAAGAGTAAATCGTTAGCCTTATCGTGGGGACAGACCCCACGATTAAGCTCCAGCGTAAGAGTAAGTACTCATGTTTTCAGAGAAATATATGTGTGTTGGGATGAGTGAGAAAGTCATACCTCGAAAGTGTGAATTGACGTTTCCTTTTATAGGAGTGGAAATATTAGGGTTTCCTAATATTTCGCATATTGTTGTAGCAGCCGAGGTGGGACCCTTGTCGGGCAAGGGTCCGCAGCTTAATCGATGTTTTGCAGACGTGGATGGTTTTCCGGACCTGGGGTCGGTCCGCAAGCGTACTTCGTAAGTGCCGCTCGTATACGTCCTTTGTTTGTCCGGATTGTGCCATGCTTGTGGCATGGGCTTTAGCCATGTCCGGTTTTATTGGCTTGTTGGGCCAGAGCCCAGTTTGCTCGTTGGGCCGGAGCCCGTTTTGCTTGTAGGGTCGGAGCCCAGTTCGTACGAGATAGTCCAGGCCCAATAAGCCTGCTATCTGTACTATACGTCATCAGTCAGGGAATCCTTCTGACTTGGTATATAACAAGCTTGTACGTGAGCCACATAGACGTTTATCTTATCTTGCAATACTAGTGTACAGGCAACACACAAGTCAAGCTTTTGTGTTAAGCCTGCTCTGTCCTGCTTTTGTGTTGAGCCTCCTCTGTCAAGCTTTTCAAGATAATTTTTTTAATTATTCAAGCTTTCAAGCGGGTCTGTTTAATGTTCATATATCAACTTTGCAGAGAGAAGATCATCGTGTGCTGAGACAAATTTGAACATTTGCATCCAATATAAAACTAGTTTTGGCATATTGACATATTACAAGGATTCCCAAATTACCAACCGGTACTCGTAGGAAGATATAAGCAAAATGTTGGTAAAGATCTTTTATAGGGTTTAATAAGGAGGTTTTTCGGATTGCTTATTACAGCTTGGTTCGGTTTAAGGTATACTAGTAGTGTATAAGACATGTAATGTATAACTAGCCTAATACAAATCATAAACTGTATGCCCATCCCTGATTATCTGTCAATACCGATCCAAAAGACAACTTAGATGTGGGTGGTTACTATCACCTATGAATCCTATGAGACACTTGCCTGTTCAAAGAATGTGATAACTGATAAGAGACCGTCGATGAACCAGGTCATCGTGATGTTTCACCGAAGGAGAGAGCTTTTCTTCGCCAACCGTCACTTTGTTTAACAATTCTCCAGGTTCTTTCACATTTCCATAGGTTAAAAACTCGATTGTAATGTCTTTTCCGATTGTTGACGCGATGAAATAATTGGATCAAAATACTGCAATCCTAAAGTAACATTACACGATTCATGGTTTTACGACTTTATCCTAGGTAAGATAGTTTGGATTTATGGTAACGGAGTGCTTTTTGGATATGTGTGGAAATGGAGAGTTTGGGAGTATGCTCGATATTTTAATTTCTTGTTTTTAAAAGGATGTTATTTTAAGACTGTGTTCTCGAGTTATTTCATTAAAGAACAGTAAAGAAAAGTAAAGGAAACACTTTCCTCCCCAAAATGGGAGGAAGCATTTTTCTTCCAAAATCATCAAAATAACACCAAGTTTTTTCCATTTCCTTTTCTTTTCTTTCTTAAGTAATACTCGAGAACACACCATCTTATGTTTCATTTTATTTTCTTTCATTTTCTTCCTTAACCCAAACTCGAGAACACAAACTAGTAAGGAGCTCAAATTATTAAAAACAAACTAGTAAGGAGCTCAAATTATAAAGGAGTGTTAAAAGAGGATTTAGGATTGACAATACAAGCGGATCAGGGATTTAACATTTTAACGTTACACAAGTCATATGTTATTCGTTTACGTTAGGTCACAAATAACATCAATTCACACATATTATAATCTAGTCACAAATAACATCAATTTCCACATATTATAATCTATGAAAGCGAGGTTTTAGAAAGAGAAAGAGTTAGAAAAAGAGTGAGTGGTGTGTAGAGAGATGTAAGACTAATGCTGGTAGTGACCACTTTCTCATCCAAGCAACCCCGCCATGTCAGCGCCACCTCAGCTTTCGCTCTCTACAACTTCACCCCAACCACAATTAGCTAATGGTGACCACAAAAGCGACCACAACTTTTTATTTTTTTTTCTAAATTAAAATTTCATTATGTGAAGTCCAACGTGTCATGCCAAGATTTCACATGTATATACTTTGTTGTATATTCATAATTGTAACATGTATGGTTTAGTGGTTGGATTGATTCAAGAAAGATAAATAAGAAGAGAGTTTAGAGAGAGAAAGTGAGTTGGGTGTTTCTACAGAGAGAAAGAGATGAGAGAAAATGTAATATTAGATTAAGAGAAGTGAAAGCACCAACCCTCTCCACATGTGGAGAGGGGTATTTATAGTTTCCTACAAAAGGGATAAAAACGCCCACACCCGGGTTATGGATCAGGCATACAGTGGGTAAAGACCCGTCCTTCTTCCACGATGTTACTTAATCTAATACTAATTAACTAACAACTAAACTAACTACGAACTAACTTAATGCTATTACAATAATTAGGTGACCGAGACTTTTACAGGAATAGTTGTATTCCTAACAATCTCCCCCTAAGCGAGGTCACCTTGGAAATCAAGCTCTTTGATCTTCAAGCATTCTTAAGTCATGTAGCTCGTAGGTTCTGATTCTTCACTTTTCCGCACACTTTTGTACTTCAAGCAATGAACTTGTGATTTTGGATTCCTTTGTGATATGTGATCTTTGAGCTTCTTTGAGATCATCAGCCATAGTAAATCTCCAAGCTCATCCATAGTAGTAACGCCTTCATGTGACGTAGTGACTTAAGGACCATCATGCTCACACCCTTCTGGATCAGGAGACTTTACATTAGAGTTGTAGATCAGGAGACTTTTTCATCAGAGTTGCAGAAATGTTGTTGGTAGTCTCTCAACATTTGTTGTAGCAAGTCTCTCATCGCCATTGATAGTGAGGATGTGTGAGCATGAGGTATGGATTGACCCGATTCAGCTGGAAATAGGAACCATCAATGCCATCTTTATATGTGTCCCTCAAATAAAACAGTTAGCAATAAAGATAGAGAACGAATATTGCTTTGTCATTCGTTCTGCGAGGACAGACTACCCTCCGGTTTTGTGAAAACCGACCTGTGATCAAGTAGAGTCTCTTTTAAGGAAGACTCTCCTTGACAGGAATTTTCGAGTTGTAGTAATGAATTTTCCAAAGAATCCACTTTGGAATCTTCATACTTAGCATGTTCTCATACCAGAACGTCTCAAAGCAGACAGCACGATAGAGTGAATCGGTGAATTGATATTCACGGATTGATGAGAAATTGATTTATAGAAATCACTCGTGTGTCATATGATAAACAATTTTGAGACACGACGAGAGTTTTATACTTTGAATCACATTTCCATCAAAAATACTTTTGTTTGAAAGATTATACACAATCAATGTGCTCGAAAATTAGTTTGTGAGCACATTGAAAGGTTTTTGCAAAAGTCTCCGTCAATCCATATCCTGGAACAAGTTTGATTCAATTTTGAATCGCACCATTGTTGCTTTCCAGTTGTCACGTGATCATTGATCCAAGATGGATCTCACATGTCACCTACCAAGAGCTTGAGTGATGTTCGCTCTAGAAGGATTTCCATCTTCATTGTGAATATTTACATATCACTCGGATGTTCTGGCAATACCACAAGGATAATGCGTAGGACTCTAAATATTTTATCTTATTTTCCACATTGTGTGAAACAATAAGCATATTTGGAATGTGTCCTATCGAGATTTATGGATGATCTCATGGTTCTAGACTCAATAGTACGTTTTGATCCGCTCCTAGAGACTGGGGAGGCGTCTCCTGTTTTAGGTATCAACATAGCTCGCAATGAGCGTTCGATACATTGGACAGGGTTCCCCGTGAGATTGAAACAAGCTCTTTTAAGAGAACTTGAGTGGTTGGGAAGTTAAGTGCAGTGCGTCACTGGGTCCATGACGTCTTGTCTTCAATACTAGTGTTACCTTAGTAACCACTAGTAGATTATGAATTGAACCCGGTTTCTACCCTAAGGTTGAATATTTGGAGGGCTTTTTCTTTTCACCCTTTCTCATTACATTTCTTTTTCATTCTTCAACCCCTTCAGTGCTTACCGAGACTTCACCACTAGAACCTTGTTGGGTTTGTTCCAGTCCTAACTCTATCTCAGTCCGAACTCTTCCCTTTCTCACTTTTCTCCTTTTTCTCAATCATTCCTAAGGACTTCTAATCTATCTATGGATTGTCCCCGGGAAGATCCTTCCGGTTCTGGTGGATCATGGGAACTCATACCTAACCTTAACCATCCTTATATCTCCATTCATAAAGATAAATGGTCGGTCTTTGGTATTCCTTCCACAAACACCATTTCCTCCCCCCTCAATATGTACATTGATATTCGAAAGTGTTTAGCACATATGTGGGAGCCTATTTATTGAGTCCAAAAGATCACATTCGATTATCAGATTTCATATTTAAATCACATTCTCTCCCCGGATCAAAAATTTCAAATCCTTTGAGATTTTGGATCCCAATTGATTTAAATAAGTTAGAAAACGTTTGGGAGAGATATGCGGTCAATTTTAATATTTTCTGATAAAAGGAACCTTTTACTTGCTCCCCCTCAATCTGTGAGGGAGGTTGTTATGTGTCAGATTCGTTGAGTTTACAAAAGATTTGAAGTTTTAACGAAAACTCTTTAAAAATGTACTCATTCTGACACATAACCATCACAAATCGTTTTGTTGCAAGGTTTTTGTACAAAGTGTGGAGAGTTTTGATGATACATAAAATTTTGAGAAATCACTCTCCCCCTCAATCAATGACGGATGTTAAAGCTTAAATAAATGATGTCATTGATTGAGTGAAAAACTTTATCAAAATTTTGAGTTCAATTTGATTTTCAATCAAAATCTCATGGTACCACCAAGTTTTGCACAAATACTTACCGGAAAAATCATAGAAGGGAAAGTATTTGGCGATAAAAAGAAGATTTCTCTTCTTTATCAAGAAATAATGCACTGAAGCGTACATTAAATCGAAGAAACATGGATATAAAGTAATCCATGCCCAGGTGAACATCACCCGGTAAAACGAACAACCGTCTTTTAGGCGACGTGTTTTCCCCATTTTGAAAAACGGGTTGCTATCTGAAGTAATAGCAAGCCATAATTTTGAAGACCGGGTTGCAGCCTAAAATGACTACAAGCCATAAGTTTAAATCCGGGTTACAGTCTGAAATAACTGTAAGCCATAATATTGAAGAATATTTTGAGATACGACATGTTTTAGAAAAAAAAAAACTTTATTTGAAACCGAAAAACTCTTGCTCAAGCATATGTATGATTCCGTGTCATTATTGAATGACATTTCTAGAAACGTTCATAATATTGATTACACAAGAGACATGTCGTAAGAAGAATATTTTTGTATTTTATATGATTTTTCAAATTTTTATGGGTTTTTTTTTTATATAGGTTTTATATTTTTCTATTTACGTATTGGTATAAGATATGTACAAAGGATACCAAACAGTTTTATGAGATGTTGACATGAGCATCAAAATGAGATTATCGTTCAGCTCGTTGTAGGAGTATGTAGTCAACATCTCTTAAACTGTTACCACCAAAGCTTTCGAGGCTCCTGAATAATCGTCTGAATCCGTAGTTGCCATGATATAATCTTAAACGGGATTTTACAACTCTTGTGACTTAAACCGAGAGATCGAGTCTTTCCCGGGATTTTACTAAAGTCAACAAGAGAAACCGAAAGATGTAATATGCGAGTTAGACTTAGAGTGGGATCTCGGATAAGTCACAATTAGCATTAAGTGTCAGGTCGCGACAAGTAAAGTTACAATAGATCCGATCGTAATAAGTCAAGCCGTGAAGATTAACTCGCAACGTCCAATTACAATCAGAGTAATCGAAACGACTTAAGTCACAACAATTCACCAAACACAAGTAGTTAACAAATCACTAGAATCCAACAACTGAGTTAATCGCTAGACACCCACTAAATCGATGAATATTTTGCCTCCTCAATGTGAAGCTTTGGTAGCTTCCCCCCAAACCGACAATCATCTTCATGAGACCACTTCCTCAAGTAGCACTGAAGTGATGTAAACAATCTCATTGTATGAAGCACAGAAACTCAAAGAAAACGATAACACTGAAGTAACAGGGTGAACCACGGATCATCTCTGCGGTTATCAATCCCGGAATGTATGATGAAGCCTGATCACATGACCCTGTTGTACGTTCCCAATGTACACATTACTTTGCGGTTTGGAGCAGTTGTCTATTCGGGGGAATAAGATATCAACGTCTTCATTTCACCAAATGCTTTCTAGTTATCTTACACATACCAACTCAATCCATATTGTACGCATGTATCCAACACAAGAAAAAACGATGACACCAAAGTAACAGGTTGAAGCACTGATCAACTCTGCGGATATCACCTCCGGGATATATGATTAAGCCCGATCACGTGAACCTGTTGGGCGTCCTTGATGTACACAAATCTCTCCCCTGATGGTTGCGATCTTATCGGAATCAACATAACATTGTGTACATGAGAGGATTAACCAGAAGCACTTTACCATAAATCATATTAGCACATATGAAGATGTCGATAAGCAATATCATCTCACGCTGCAATTGTTCTTCTCATATTTCTTCCCACTAAAAGCTGAAGTAATATATACCACAAGTATCAAGAGACCACTTCCCCCACATAGTTGGAATGATACACCAAACGCCACGAGTTAAGACACTGATTATCTCTGCGGTTGTGACATTTGTCTTCTCGGCATAACATCAATCAGGACGAAGTATTAAGTTCATTATGTGTACTCATTATGCATTCAGATGTAAGTCTCCTTCCCCCTTGCTGGTTTTGATACCTCAGAATCAGCAACACATTTTATGCACACGTACTTGAAATCTTGTGAGAAGAACAACCTTTGGCTTAAATGGATCTGGTGAGAATCAACTGCTATAGAAACACTCACTAATTGGGTTATTACTCCCTCCTAATTAGTAAGCCCATAAATTAACTTGCTCCCGCCCAAACTGACGACCCGTTTGATATAACCTTAATGCTTGTTGAAGAAGTATCTCTCAATTCTGCCCAAAATGTCTTCAGTCTCTTAACATGTCATCCACAACGTAAAGTGGATCATAGACTGATAAACTGTAGCTTCTTCACGGGTTTGTTTAGGGAACATTATTTCGACATTTTCAACTCACATAGAATGCTTCTAGTTCTTCGTTAAAAACCCCAATGTACATAATTCTCCCTACATAATGATGACGATCACTCGGAATCATCATAACTGTGTGTACATAAACATATCAACTGGAAGCATCATACAAATCACTACCCCATGAGTAGATGTCGATAACAATTTTCATCAACAATTTTCTGCAGATCAACCCCTAAGTTAACCTCTTTTCACTTCCATTGGCTAATAGTAAATGACCATGTATGGAGAAAAGCCGATATACTAAACTTGAAACTGAAGTAGAATTCCCCGCTATTGTGTCTTAAGCTTGCACTAATGTTGGAAGAACGGTGTAGAGAATTTATGCTCCAAGCAAATCTCTAAGTACTCACTACCCAACCAAAGCATGAGACATTATCACCTCTTGCGATTATCAACAACGACAGCGGCGAGTGACACTGAGTACTACAACGTAACTCCTTAAAGTGATAGTTAACCAGGTCTTCAACCATCCACCTCGACTGCTGGTAACTAGATAAACCAAGTCTTCAACTTAAATCTCAAGCACGAGCAAGTTATCGTTGAAAGTCATTCATCCAACCAACCCCGACTTCAAGATAAGCTAAGAACACGCCTTTGTGAAAGTCAACTTCAATCTCAAATATGTGATACCCAATCAACTCCGTAGTCACAATAAGTCTTCCTTAGTTAGTGGAACATTAGGTGTAGGAGGAGAGGAGAGTCATTTCACGCATCAATCAACATGTATTTTATTCACGCTTCTCCCCCTCAAATATTGCATATGAGGATGCGATTTTTGATTGAACAAGTGAATAGAAATACATGCAGTTTATTCACACTTCTCCCCCCTCAAAAATTGCATAAAAGGTTGATCCACTGTTCACACTTCTCCACCTCAAAAATTGCATTCAAGGTTTGCCATTTTTGATTAAGCAAGTGAATAAGAATACAATCAATCATGTATTTTATTCACACTTCTCCCCCTCAAAAATTGCATACGAGGTTACCATTTTTGATTAAGCATGTGAATAAGAATACACTCAATCATGTAGTTCATTCACCCTTCTCCCCCTCAAAAATTGCATACGAAGTTTGCCATTTTTGAATGAGCAAGTGAATACGAATTCGATCAAAGATGAGTAGATCCACTTGATAACTGAACGAACATGGAGGAAGCATGAATCATGTTGTTGAGAATGGTCAGAAGCAAGAGCATAACACTTCTACAGAAGATAAAGCGCACTCTAGTGTACACTTTTCTTTTCTTTAATGAACGGGGCCTGAAGTGTTGTCAGCAGACACCATAGTGATGAAGTTGAGGACCGAGGCTTGAACTGAGGTGTTCAAACGTCATAGTCGTTGAAGAACGAGGCCTGAACTGATGTGAACAGACGTCATTATCGATGTACATCAAAGTTGAGTATCTTTAACCCCTGATTGATGAGATATCATTCTTTTCGGCAGCCAAACTCTGAGTCTTTTCTTACTAGGGTTTAATGATGTACCTGCACTTAAGTAAAGACTACCTGCACTGACATTGAGAGTTTGTTTGCATTTATATGGGTTAGTGATATCAGCATCTATATCATTTGGGGTTCCACTATCAACCTTGGTTTTGCAATCAGTGATCATCATTCTTGTAGGTATCCATCTAAGACCAACAATTTTAAACATTCTACCCGTCGGTATCCACCTAAGGAAAGATCTAAGAGTGTTTGGTTTCTCATGTAATGTGAAAGTCGTTTTGAGAGAAGACCTTTGTCCTATAGCAATCTGCCTACCCGATTTCTGAGTATAACTCTTTGATTCTACGGGCTTGTTGTAGTTTCTAGTTGATGAGTGCTCAAACACTCATCATTTTTGGTCAAATCTGAACTGCAAAACATACAAAAAAACACTCAGAAATGCATCAAAATACTGAAAATATTTCAAAATTGTGTTTTATATGTTTTAGATGCAAAACGAGTAAAAACAAATGAAAAACGTACAAAGTTTGCAAAATTGGCAATTTCAGTCCCCCAACTTTCAAAGATTGGCAAAAATAGTCCCTGAGCACATATTTTAAAAGAAAAGTCACCAAAGGCCCTTTTGAAATCATAAATTGTCATATTTAGGCCTTTGGTGAAAAATTGGAAAAGTTTTGGAAAATTGCAGTTTAGTCCCTAGAGTTTCAAATTTTGGCAGAATTGGTCCCTGGTGGGATATTTTTGGATGAAAAATCATTTTTAGTCCTTGGAAATTCAAAAATGTTCAATATTGGTCCTTGGATAAAAGTTTTTCACAGATTGGCAAAAATGACCCCTAAACTTTCAAAAATTACATAATTGGTCCCCGGGTGTTTTAATTTTGGAAAATTGTAACTTTGGTCCTTCTATTATTCACATGTGGCATAAATGGTCCTTATAATAAATTTTTGAAAGTTACATTTTCAGTCCCTTCAAATTTCAGATTTACATGAATGGTCCTTGTGATTAAACATTAAAACCAAATGGACCCTTTTGATAATTAAAACCAAACAACACCACCCAATCCAAACCAAACCTGGTCCACCCAGCCCACCAATACCCAAGCCCACCACCAAACCAGCCCATCTCCCTTTGAATATTACCCGGTCAACACCCAATGGTCAAACCGACCACTGTTCATCCATTCTCAACCCCTAAACCACGCTCCATTGTCTCCCCCCTCCTCTCCTATCTCCACAAAACCCTCACCAACACTCACCTCCCCCCATTAATTAACCAACCCACCCCCTCTTCATTTAATACCACACCAACTCCACTACAACTGCCCAATCTCATTTTTCCCGCCAAAAATCTTTAAAGGGCTGTGATCAAATGTAGTCCATCCAACAGCTCCAAATGAAGTGGGAAAGTCTTTGTGGACCTCCAGGGCTTATAAAAGTCAGAAGAATGGAAAGATGAATCATTAGGTGTAACACCCCCAATTCATTGATGCAGCGGAATTCGAACTGGGTGTTACTCGACGGCACAATAGTCACAATGATAGAAAACGAACTCCAATTGAGTCATTTTAAAAGATTTATCATTCAAATTATATAAATATCAGAGATTACAAAATGAGGTCCCAATTGGTTCCATGTTTACAATGTATAATAAATGAGTTTTGAATGATAATAGAATTTATAGCCCTCTTGAGTATCCGTGTCCTTCCGTGCCATCCTTGATCGTCATGAACCTGAAATACATGCTTGAGAGGTCAACACAAAGGTTGAGTGATATTCATAGAGTTTGTTAAATGTTTGAACACAATATGTTGGTAGTGTGAGCTATGGACTCACACCAATGTTTGGAAAACAAAACAGGCAGGCTACGTTATTATACGCCCATAAAATGTATTATACACTAAGCTTATGACACCATAACGTTAACGTGTACCAATATCGATCGGCAGATTTATCCCGGTAGGTACTTTGCTAACATACCTAAATCTCAAATATTAATGCATTTGTTTGAACTTAGTCAATACAAATAGGATTCGTCAATCCCAATAGGCCTATTCACAATATTCGCGCTCACTATTGCTAGTGATTAAATGGTTCATAATAAAGGATATCGGTTTAGCAAGGCTGGTACTTAGTGATAATAAAACAATCAGGCAGCATACAATTTAAAAACATTGTGCTCGGTTAAAAATAGCATGTATTCCCCCCAAGGGTTTGTAAAACAATTAAGTAATGGAAAGTGGGGCTATGAACTCACCTTAAGTTGGATGATGTATAATGAGAATGATGGATATGCCGTAAGAACTTCTACGAGCAACCTAGAATAATTGTTGTAACTTAGGTTTGGAATAATGTCTAAGGAAACATAAACATGCCAATATATATATCTTGCATCTAGTCCATGATGTGGTATGATGTATATTGTATGTCTTTGAAAGAAAAGATTCATGAACATGTATGTTTTGTATATCATTTACTACCGTTCGGGCTGACATATTTCAGAAGTCATGTTAGTAAGCGTTCGAGGAGCCAGGACACTTTAACTCGTAAATCCACAACTCAACTCGACGGCTTACATAATGAACTCCTCACATGAGGCTCCCTACTATTGTAGTAGTTGATAACATATATAGATATAAGTTTTGATCCGAAAAGTTACATGTCCGATATTTGAATAAACTTAGGAAAGTTTATTAGTACATGAAGATTGTTATTAGGGTATGTTTCATAAGTCTTGTATGACCATTTTTCTTTGTAATATCTCATGGTTCCTTTTTAAGTGAAGTAGATCCAAATTGCTTGTTCATGTTATCGCCTAATTCATTGTTTCATGTTTACGCCTATGTAAGTTGGTATGGTCATTTCGTCATGGCCTAGCCATGACCTTTGGTCCTTGTTCCAAGGTCATGAGACACAACCTTGGCTCTAGCCATGGTTGTGGTCTTGATTATAGGTCATAAGACCTCTTGTTCCATTTAAAGTATAACCATAATCTAGTGACTTTCGCCTAAAAATGGGCTGTTTAGAATTTGAAGAATTTTATCACTCGGAAAGCGTTTTTAGGTCTCGAGCTTCTTTGTTCCTGAACGAAAACGTCGTTCCGGACAACTTTCGTGTTTTAACTTTTTGATGAATCGGACCAGAAGTGTGACTTTCAAAACCCAAATTTGATCAGAATGGTATTTGGCAGTTTGCCGCAAAGTTTTGGTAACTTCAAATGGGCGTAACTTTTGACTCGTATACTCGTTTTGGGTGGTTCAAGTTGCTACGGTTTCCTTGTTAAGTCCTCTACTGTAATATGTAATGATCAAATATCATATTTTTACCATTTTGATCAGGTCTTACCAAGAAAGTCATTAGTTTACTTGTTTTAATAACTTATCTTAACAATCAATTACAATAACTTGTTTTGCTCATTTTTATACATCATGGACATGAATACAAGACATAATATAGCACAAATAATATGTAAATAACATGAATATGATTATTTAACAAGAAGCAAGCTAGGGTTTGGCTTACAACTTTTGGCTTTCAAAGATGAAAGGAAGTTAACATGTAAGGATAGGACTTTGATAGACTTGCTTCAACCTACTTCACTTCATGCAATCTTTCTACTCTTGTAATCTTGAAAGATGGATGATGAAGGTTGAGGTGACTTGAGTGGATTCAAACTCAAGAGAAATCACCAAGTATGTGAGGTTATGGAAGTGTTTTGATGAATGAAAACCTAACTAGGTTTTAGGTATTGATATGGTACTTGAATCTTGCATGAAACTTGGAATAAATTAAGCAAAGATGAGAGTGTTTGTGTGTGTGATGTTGGCGTACAAATGAGAGGGGATGAGGGCTTTTATGGGAGCTTGAGGAGGTTACAACATTGACTTGTCAACACTTGGTGAGCAAGTGTTAACACATGTAATCATCCTAGCTTACTTAGCATAAGATCAAGACACCTAGTGTGAAACCCCCCTCCTAGTGGCGGTTTGTCAAAGCTTGGAGAGGAAGTGTTGGACTTTGCTTGATATTATCCTAAGTATTAGGATGAAACTTGACTCCGGGAATTGCCAACCGTAAATGATTAAGCCTCAAAACGTAAAACCGGGTGTCGTAAAATTATGGAATTTGAAAGTATTGTTAAACATGTCCATATAGTCCATAATAAAATATAAAATGAGTGGTAGGTTCTATCGGGTGCTAAAACTCTGCTAAAAACTGGAAACACGGGTCTAAAACGCGTAATACGTAAAACGTACGAATATTGCGTAAAATTGAGAAAAGTAAAATGTTACTTTTCTAATATGATATAAATGATTTAAAAAGACTTATAATGTCTAGACTGGGCTCAGTCTAGTGTCGGTTGGTATTAAATGTCTTTTAGACATCAAACCGTAAGCCTAAAAATCACGAAATGACTTATAACATCAAGGGATGATTTTTGGTCAATGGAGGAGGGAAAAATATGTTGACTTTTTCTAAAAAGTTGAAAACTCAAATCTTTTTAGAAACACGTTTTGTGGTCTAACGGTTAATCGCCCATACGGTTAAGCGTGCTCATGCGAGAGTAGTACTGGCTTGGGTGACCTGCCGGGAAGTCTTTGGTCATGTTTTTCTCAGTCACGATTAATTCTCAAATAAATCATGAGTGTGTCAAACATTTTTCTGATGCGGGGTCACTTAACGCGGTCGAGTTTCGTTGTGCGTAGAATTTTTGAATGACGTTTTACCCTAAAACGTGTAATTCCTTAATAAATTTCACGAAAATGAGCTTATGAATGTCAAACTTTTAATTTGCCATGGAAATGATTTATCACTTCGGCCCAAGAAATAAAAATCAAGTTTCGGGAAAAATTTTCGGGAAAAATGAATAGTAAAAGTGAATAGTGAAATTTTCCGGGAAAAGTAAATATCCTGAAAAATGCGAATTGTTACAGTCTCTACCCCTTACGGGGAACTTCGTCCCGAAGTTCTTTGTGTGTCATATGTTGGAGTGGTGTCGATGCAGAGGTATGGTTACTTATGAGGACTAAAGTCTGGGATTACTGGTGATGTAATTTGATTTGTTATTTCAGTGTATGGTGTTGGATGAGGCTTACTTTTATGTAGGAAAGGTATGATAATAGTCGAATATCAACGGAAATTGATATAGCAGTCGAATATTAATAGGAATTGAGATAGTAATTGCAATCATAGCCTAGTGGGTAATCGGTTGTTGTACCTAGTGTTTATTGACTTCATACCTATGTTATTTCGGATACAAACAAGCCCACTTGTTTATAATTCTTTATTTACATAGAGAGGCATCCCAAACAATGTAAATACGGAAATATAAACTTATGGTTCGGTGATTTACAATGTCTTTATTTAAATGAAAAGGCATCCCAATCCATTCAAATAATTACAAATCATCCTACTTAAGAATTCCCAACACAACATTCACAATTAGCCGGTGAGTTACAAGGTAGGGTATTACGAGATGATACTGGTGTTCCAAAAGTACAAGATGAATATTCAATCTTGTAAAGCTGATGAGGGTGCTTGTGATGTAACTAAGGATGATTTGAGCTTTGAAAGTGCATCAAGATCTGTTAATGAGTTTGTGTTTGCCACGATTGTGAAGGTAATGTTGTGATATGTTGATGAACAAAAGTGCTTAGTGTATGCTTAATGTTAATATTGGTAGAGATGTCAAGTTTGCTTTAAAATTTTAAGAAATTTTAAAGGTTTATGACGGGATGGTATCCTTAGGACCTAAACAGGATAGTACTTCTACAGGATGAAGAGAAGAATTGATAACTATCCCAAGATAGTAGTTCGGATTATCTCATAAATGAAAAAATTTCAAGAATGAATTTAGATCATAAAAATAAGGTGTTAAGATCTCGCTGAGTGGTAAGACACTATCGTGTCTCTAGATTGTTTTAATGTATTCTGGTGGTTTATCGAGTTCATGTAGGAAATCAACCTAAACATAACCCTAGTACAACTATTCTCAGTATTTGAAAATTTTAAGTCGAATATAGTTAGTCAGACTATATTCCACTGTCCCTAGGTTAAATATAGGTGACTAGTCTATATTTAGCCAAGGTTCGATAAAATTTTTAAATACCTAAATTAGGTATACTTTTGATATGTCCGTTGCTTTCGGGAAACTGTCCACTAAACAAAGGCGATGTCAAACCCTTCAATTGCAAGTCCCGGCCATACAAGACTTGTAACCCATGTTTTCACATTCCATTGCATAGAAGATAGTAAGGGTAGGTACGTATGGAAAGGAAGTTTTAAGTAGTTCTAAAATAGAACATACTTGGCCAGGATCACGAACTTTTAACAATGAAGATTTCAGAAGAAAACTTTGATGAATGTAGGGCTGAACTTCAGCTTTTGTAGGTGATGGATTTGTTTGTCCTTTATAAATCTCATATTTCTATTTAGAAATCGATAGTTTGTGACGGGTTTTTGATATCATATGAAATGATATTGATGATGTGATGGAATGATTCTAGAGACCATTGCACAAAACACAATGTCTCGGAAGTAGGTTAGACCATTGTGCAATTCACAATGTCTGGGAAGTAGGTTAGACCATTGTGTGACTCAAAACATTTGAGAAATGGTTAAGACCATTGTATAATATAATGTCTTGGAAAATAGGAAAGACCATTGCAATCAGTTACAATGTCTTGGACATAAAATGTTGGAGTAGGAACATGATTGGGAGAATCTGGTTGTGTCGAAATGCCCTAGAATAGGCATACGCAGTTATGTTTAGTCCATTGTTTAGATAAATGATTGAAAATAAACCAAGTTTATATATCAATATACTAATGCTTACGGGGAAATGCTCAAAATGGGTATATATGAATATACTAATATGTTTGTGTATCATAACATGCTTACTAAATCCATAATCGTCTGGAGGATGGAAGACACGGAGAGCGGAAGGCTATAAAATGTTTTTGCTTGTAATTGCGGTTATAGTTTAGGTCTCAATTAGACCCGTTTCTCAATAACCATGGCTCTGATACCAATCTGTAACACCCCCAATTCATGGATGCAGCGGAATTCGAACTGGGTGTTACTCGACGGCACAATAGTGACAATGATAGAAAACGAACTCCAATTGAGTCGTTTTAAAAGATTTATCATTCAAATTATATAAATATCAGAGATTACAAAATGAGGTCCCAATTGGTTCCATGTTTACAATGTATAATAAATGAGTTTTGAATGATAATAAAATTTATAGCCCTCTTGAGTATCCGTGTCCTTCCGTGCCATCCTTGATCGTCATGAACCTGAAATACATGCTTGAGAGGTCAACACAAAGGTTGAGTGATATTCATAGAGTTTGTTAAATGTTTGAACACAATATGTTGGTAGTGTGAGCTATGGACTCACACCAATGTTTGGAAAACAAAACAGGCAGGCTACGTTATTATACGCCCATAAAATGTATTATACACTAAGCTTATGACACCATAACGTTAACGTGTACCAATATCGATCGGCAGATTTATCCCGGTAGGTACTTTGCTAACATACCTAAATCTCAAATATTAATGCATTTGTTTGAACTTAGTCAATACAAATAGGATTCGTCAATCCCAATAGGCCTATTCACAATATTCGCGCTCACTATTGCTAGTGATTAAATGGTTCATAATAAAGGATATCGGTTTAGCAAGGCTGGTACTTAGTGATAATAAAACAATCAGGCAGCATACAATTTAAAAACATTGTGCTCGGTTAAAAATAGCATGTATTCCCCCCAAGGGTTTGTAAAACAATTAAGTAATGGAAAGTGGGGCTATGAACTCACCTTAAGTTGGATGATGTATAATGAGAATGATGGATATGCCGTAAGAACTTCTACGAGCAACCTAGAATAATTGTTGTAACTTAGGTTTGGAATAATGTCTAAGGAAACATAAACATGCCAATATATATATCTTGCATCTAGTCCATGATGTGGTATGATGTATATTGTATGTCTTTGAAAGAAAAGATTCATGAACATGTATGTTTTGTATATCGTTTACTACCGTTCGGGCTGACATATTTCAGAAGTCATGTTAGTAAGCGTTCGAGGAGCCAGGACACTTTAACTCGTAAATCCACAACTCAACTCGACGGCTTACATAATGAACTCCTCACATGAGGCTCCCTACTATTGTAGTAGTTGATAACATATATAGATATAAGTTTTGATCCGAAAAGTTACATGTCCGATATTTGAATAAACTTAGGAAAGTTTATTAGTACATGAAGATTGTTATTAGGGTATGTTTCATAAGTCTTGTATGACCATTTTTCTTTGTAATATCTTATGGTTCCTTTTTAAGTGAAGTAGATCCAAATTGTTTGTTCATGTTATCGCCTAATTCATTGTTTCATGTTTACGCCTATGTAAGTTGGTATGGTCATTTCGTCATGGCCTAGCCATGACCTTTGGTCCTTGTTCCAAGGTCATGAGACACAACCTTGGCTCTAGCCATGGTTGTGGTCTTGATTATAGGTCATAAGACCTCTTGTTCCATTTAAAGTATAACCATAATCTAGTGACTTTCGCCTAAAAATGGGCTGTTTAGAATTTGAAGAATTTTATCACTCAGAAAGCGTTTTTAGGTCTCGAGCTTCTTTGTTCCTGAATGAAAACGTCGTTCCGGACAACTTTCGTGTTTTAACTTTTTGATGAATCGGACCAGAAGTGTGACTTTCAAAACCCAAATTTGATCAGAATGGTATTTGGCAGTTTGCCGCAAAGTTTTGGTAACTTCAAATGGGCGTAACTTTTGACTCGTATACTCGTTTTGGGTGGTTCAAGTTGCTACGGTTTCCTTGTTAAGTCCTCTACTGTAATATGTAATGATCAAATATCATATTTTTACCATTTTGATCAGGTCTTACCAAGAAAGTCATTAGTTTACTTGTTTTAATAACTTATCTTAACAATCAATTACAATAACTTGTTTTGCTCATTTTTATACATCATGGACATGAATACAAGACATAATATAGCACAAATAATATGTAAATAACATGAATATGATTATTTAACAAGAAGCAAGCTAGGGTTTGGCTTACAACTTTTGGCTTTCAAAGATGAAAGGAAGTTAACATGTAAGGATAAGACTTTGATAGACTTGCTTCAACCTACTTCACTTCATGCAATCTTTCTACTCTTGTAATATTGAAAGATAGATGATGAAGGTTGAGGTGACTTGAGTGGATTCAAACTCAAGAGAAATCACCAAGTATGTGAGGTTATGGAAGTGTTTTGATGAATGAAAACCTAACTAGGTTTTAGGTATTGATATGGTACTTGAATCTTGCATAAAACTTGGAATAAATCAAGCAAAGATGAGAGTGTTTGTGTGTGTGATGTTGGCGTACAAATGAGAGGGGATGAGGGCTTTTATGGGAGCTTGAGGAGGTTACAACATTGACTTGTCAACACTTGGTGAGCAAGTGTTAACACATGTAATCATCCTAGCTTACTTAGCATAAGATCAAGACACCTAGTGTGAAACCCCCCTCCTAGTGGCGGTTTGTCAAAGCTTGGAGAGGAAGTGTTGGACTTTGCTTGGTATTATCCTAAGTATTAGGATGAAACTTGACTCCGGGAATTGCCAACCGTAAATGATTAAGCCTCAAAACGTAAAACCGGGTGTCGTAAAATTATGGAATTTGAAAGTATTGTTAAACATGTCCATATAGTCCATAATAAAATATAAAATGAGTGGTAGGTTCTATCGGGTGCTAAAACTCTGCTAAAAACTGGAAACACGGGTCTAAAACGCGTAATACGTAAAACGTACGAATATTGCGTAAAA
Organism: Artemisia argyi; assembly: GCA_030686995.1. Lineage (NCBI taxonomy): Eukaryota > Viridiplantae > Streptophyta > Magnoliopsida > Asterales > Asteraceae > Artemisia > Artemisia argyi. Next base: position 90,189,616 of record CM060708.1, on the reverse strand, counting down.
TTGAGAAAAGTAAAATGTTACTTTTCTAATATGATATAAATGATTTAAAAAGACTTATAATGTCTAGACTGGGCTCAGTCTAGTGTCGGTTGGTATTAAATGTCTTTTAGACATCAAACCGTAAGCCTAAAAATCACGAAATGACTTATAACATCAAGGGATGATTTTTGGTCAATGGAGGAGGGAAAAATATGTTGACTTTTTCTAAAAAGTTGAAAACTCAAATCTTTTTAGAAACACGTTTTGTGGTCTAACGGTTAATCGCCCATACGGTTAAGCGTGCTCATGCGAGAGTAGTACTGGCTTGGGTGACCTGCCGGGAAGTCTTTGGTCATGTTTTTCTCAGTCACGATTAATTCTCAAATAAATCATGAGTGTGTCAAACATTTTTCTGATGCGGGGTCACTTAACGCGGTCGAGTTTCGTTGTGCGTAGAATTTTTGAATGACGTTTTACCCTAAAACGTGTAATTCCTTAATAAATTTCACGAAAATGAGCTTATGAATGTCAAACTTTTAATTTGCCATGGAAATGATTTATCACTTCGGCCCAAGAAATAAAAATCAAGTTTCGGGAAAAATTTTCGGGAAAAATGAATAGTAAAAGTGAATAGTGAAATTTTCCGGGAAAAGTAAATATCCTGAAAAATGCGAATTGTTACATTAGGTAGTGTAGAATAGTAGTAGTGTAAAAATAGGTTGTCGAATTAGCTAATTTTAGTTTTTCTTTTGTTAATTTCAGTGTAAAACTTGTATGTTTATCAACCTCAGTTCAATTGTAAGCTTTGTTAATGAATTAATCAAGTCTCTTTAGTAATTCAAGAATTTGCAAGTTTTCATTCAAAATTTCATTTTGCATCTCATGTTGATGAAAGTTGTTGCTCAGTGTTTCATTAAGCTCTTGTCAGCTAATTATAAAGCTTTCTTATGTTTTCAAGGAATTTAAGATCCATTAGTTACTTCATTAAAAATACTCAAAATTTCCAATAAATCCTTGGAAAATCAAAAAGACATAAATAGGAAGTTTGAAGCAAGAAGCATGTTGGATACTGGAATTCCATGGTATTAGTAGTCTCAGGGGAGACTTTAGGTTGTGATATTGGATCCTAGTTCTTGATTGGAACCTCACAAGACCAACTGTAAGCCCATTTTTTTTCTATATTCTTGTATTTACTGTAGCTGTGGGTAACCAGTGTTCAAGTTAGCTTAATTGTGCTTTTATTTGATTAGTGTAAGCTTAGTTGTCAGTTTTAGAGCTTAGATTGTGCTTATGCCTTTAAAAACCAAGATAGTTGGTCTTTTAAGGGGTGTTTGGATTAGGTGATTACACTAAGGTGCAACTTGTTCCTTGTGGTATAGTCAACTGTGGTAACTCCTATTAGGCCCAATAAACTCATTTTAGTCATAAAATTCTGTATTCATGCATTGAATAGTCAAAATCAACTCATACCTCATTTGTATAACCAACTGTTGGTTTTGCTTGTACCTAGATCCCTCATATAATCATATAAGTAGTTTATATAACTTAATCTAGCCTTATTATAGCATATTATATCATTCTCAGTAGATTAGAAGCTATCCAAAGTTCAAAATAGTCAATTTCCAAGTTTTGCTTAAAAAGTCAAATGGCATGTTTTCAGTTTTTTCCAAATCTTGTGGGATTTTTATAGATTTTTGTGGTGAGATTTAGACTGAGAGCTTTTGAGGTTTAGCACTCTACCAGCTCATCTTTGAGGTCCTTGCATCCTCTTATTTTTGTGATTTTTCATCTGGGCCCCACACCCTCTCAAACTCACTTGCAGGGCAAACATATGCCCTGCTGCAACAGTACATCAGTCCAACACCACCACTTGGTGGTGGTTTTCTGGCCACCACAGTGGTCCTCAGCCCTCCAACTTTGTTCCTTCCAACCCCCCTCCTACCAGTCTTTGAACTTTAACCCTTTGTTTGACCTAGAACCTTGGGGGACCCACCTGAATCAACCATTGAAATCTGTCCCAATTTCAGTTTTGAAATAAGTATCCAAGTGCTTTTTGTTGGCTTATTGGCTTATACAGTGGACCCCACTTGCATTTTCTTGCTTAAACAAGTTCCCTCAACTTATTTAGACCTGAATTCACCATAGTGGGTCCCACTTGATCTCATTTTAGCTTATTTTCCTTGTTGGTCAACAAAAGTCAACTGTTTAGCTTATTGTGTTCCATAGTGCTTATTTTCAATCTATAAAAAAGTTGTTTTCATTAAAGTTGTTTGTTTTTAGGTATAAAACAAGTTTCCAAAAGAAAAATCAAAAAAAATCAATTTAATTTTAAGTGATAGTTTCTATTTAATGTAATTTAATTTTCATTTTCATTTTTAAATTTTTATTAAGTACTTAGCTTTTTTATATTTTTCTTAAATTCCTCTTATATTAAAGTAATTTTAGTAATTTTCTCAGATTTTTATTTTGTCATTTAGTAATTATTAGATTTAATATTAGTTTTATTAATAATTAATTACAGTAATAATTAAGTTTTAAATAGCATAATTAGTTTTTATTAAGTAAGACCTAGTTTTTATATTTTTCCTAGCTTTTATATAATATAATATAATTTGAGGAATTTTTCTAGAATTTTTACTTTTCATTTTCTATTTTTCATAATTTAAATAGTTTAATTAGGTAATTAATGTTTAATAAGTAATTAATTAATAGAAAAATCATAAAAAGACAAAAATATTTATTTTTAATTTTTATACTTTCTTCAAGTTCATTTTAAGTTTTAGAAATTATTTTTGCAAGTTTTTAGTTTAATTTGTAGTGTTTATCATTTTTAGTTTTTTTAAATTAGGTTTAATTTACTTTTTAAATAGTTTTAATTAATTTAATAGTATTTAAATATTAAAATAATCATTTTTATAATTTCATTTTCATTTTAAATTTTCTTTTCATTTTAAGTTTGTAAAAGTGTCATTTTCACCCCCTGGGATTTTCAGATTTCATTTTTCACGTTTTATGTTGTACGTTTACGTTATTTAAAACGTGAACGTACGCGTTTTAGGTTTTAAACGTTTCTGGGTTTTCCAACTTTTCAGTCTTATTCATATAGCTTATTTAAGCTATTTCCTTGTAGATTCCTTAGCGTAATCAATCACAAAACCCTTTCTGTCCAAATTCACCCGATCACAAACCCGTTTAATAACCATCACACCTCGTCGGGACATAACGACCTGGTGATACCTTATATTACCCGTAGATTGTTTCTAGGCTTTTTAACTTTGTTGACCATTCTTTGGTCAATATAAGTTGACGGTTTAGCATCAATCACTAGTCTTAGAGGATTGAACCTTAGCATGAGAATTCACTTCCTTCAGGAATTTAGTAACACAATTATCATGATTTGCCTCAAAAATACATTTCAGACAAGTTGAGCAAACAAAGTGTTTAGATTTAGAAAAGGATCTAGGATTCTTAGAGTGATCTTCAACAGGAATCGATTTAATCGATACGTAACTACTCTTGGAAACAGGTGAAATCCTAGTCTTTTCATGTGTGGTTATCTTAGTATCCTCTAGGTTGTGATTCTGAACACTGTTTTTATGTCTAACATGTTCCTTAGTTGTCACAGATGACGCTCGCTTTGAACAATTCCTAGAGTCACTAGAGGCACAAATATGATGTGGTTTTGCAACAACACATTCCTTTTCCTTAGATTTAGATTGTGAAGTGACTAGTTTTGACAAAATTTGTTTCTCATCAACTTGGGAGGCAAACTGCAATTTTGAAAATTTTGGTCGTTCAGATCTAAACGCAGTCGGTTGCCTAACAACACTTTGTTTCCTAAGAGGTTGTGAAGGTGATTTTCCCAAGATTGATGGTTTTGCAAACTTAGTGTTCACACTTTTCCAGTTAATTTTCTTAAATCATTTCTTAATGCCACAATTGCAAAACCCTTTTCCTGAAGTTGAGCTTTGAGTTCATGATTTTTAGCAATCAAAGAGGTTGTCTGCTCTACAGTCTTAGTTTTTGTTACTTTGATTGAGTCACTTAGGTCTTTACACTGAACTTTCAAAGACTCATTTTCTGTAAGCAATTTAGCCATATTACATTCCAATTCAATGATTTTAGTTTCCATAACATTAATGTCATGTTTAACTTTGGCTTCATTACTTTTCTCATGCATGTTGATTCGAGTTTTCAAATTATTGATTGTTAAGTTTTTGTTTTGTAGTTGAGCTTTCAAATCATTTATTTCAAAAAATTCACGAAATTCAGGGAATTCCGTATTCTTACATGGTTTGTAAATTTGAAGACTTTCTTCCTTTTGTTGAATTGATATTTCAAGTGAAATACAATGTTTCTCAAGTTGTAAAAATCTATTTGAAAGTTCATCAAAAACATGTTTATCAACCATATCATTTGACTTAAAGGACTCAGCCGTAAACAAAGAACTTGAAGCATCATCACGTTCAACATCCTGATCAGTCTGTTTAAGTATGTTAGCAGATGTATATTGTTGAACAGTTAAGGGTACCTCAACACATGACACCTGTTCATTATCTGGTATGATGTCTGCATCCGTATCTTGTGTGCCACGGGTTGCTGAACTGTTGTATGGGTTAAGCTTCTCTGTCTTTGTTCCTCTGCACTTAGTGTCAACTGATCCAACATCTGATGAGTTACCCGAATCAATATTGATATCTATGAATTGCACCCGACTGTCATTCATCATGATGTCACATTTTCGTTTGTGTAGTGCTCTTTCATCAATGTACTTCACAACATTACTCATGCATTGGTTTAGTGTTTCTCTGAACGCATTAACTTCAATTCCAGTGTAATTAGTAAAATACTTATTAATCATTTGATTCTCAGTGTATTGTGAATCAATGAACACTTGGAGTTGGCTGTTAATCACACACAAGGCAGCCATGGATCTTCCTTCAGAAAAATTTCCTTTGTCAAGTTGTTGTTCAAGTTGGCCTAAATACTGAGTAATTTTGACAGTGAAGGTCTGAACATCTTGACCAAAGAGTGATGTGAAGGCACGTTCGTACGCGAATGCACATTTGTATCCAGTTAAGTATCCAGGTCGTTCAAATAGAACCTTAAGATGTGAGTGAAGTAGTTGAAAACATTCAATGCAACTGTCCTTTGCATTATCGAGCAATTTAAGTGGCTGATGGAGTTCATTCTGTTGAGACTTCGAGCACGGAGATTCCATTTTAGCATTATCAGACTCAAACACGTTAATTTGTTGTGAAGGGTTGGAAGTCTTATGTACATCGATCATGTCGTACAATTTAAGTATCTCAGGTATGACTGAGTCTGAAGAATTTGACATGATGTGGACGTGCACGGGATTTTACACTTCTGTGATTTAAACCGAGAAATAGATTCTTTTGCGGGATTTTACAAAATCAAGAAGAGGTAATCGGAATCTGAAGGTAAACTCAAACTGGAGGTAATCTCAATCTGAAGGTAAACTCAAACTGGAGGTAATCTCAATCTGAAGGTAAACTCAAACTGGAGCAAACCACAAACTTGAACTAACCGCAAACTTGAACTAACCACAAACTTGAGCTAACCACAAACTTGAGCTAACCGCAAACTTGAACTAACCGCAAACTTGAACTAACCACAAACTTGAGCTAACCACAAACTTGAGCTAACCTCTAAACACAAAAATACAAGAAAGTCACTATCTTGCCAGTTTGTCTTTTTCCCGCTTTTGAGTTAATCTCAACCAAGAAACAAACTAATCTCAACCTAGAAACAAGCTAATCTCAACCAAGAAACTTGCACTAAATCACATCAAACATCAACCTAACAACTAATTCAACCTACCCAAGTGAAAAATTAAGTATTACTAACACCTCAAAACACAACAATACCACCAAATCATCAACAACACCACAAACAAAAATCAATTCGAGGTGATTCTAAACACAAAAATACAAGAAAGTCACTATCTTGCCCGTTACTTTTGAGTTAATCTCAACCAAGAAACAAGCTAATCTCAACCAAGAAACTTGCGCTAAATCACATCAAACATCAACCTAACAAATAATTCAACCTACCCAAGTGAAAAATTAAGTATTACTAACACCTCAAAACACAACAACACCACCAAATCATCAACAACACCACAAACAAAAATCAATTCGAGGTGATTTCTTGAAAAACATTTCGAACCAAAAAAATGAACCACTAAGCCAAGCCACAAATTTGAGCACCAACAATCCTAGGATGAAACCTTGGCTCTTGATACCAATTGTAGTATATTCATAATTGTAACATGTATGGTTTAGTGGTTGGATTGATTCAAGAAAGATGAATAAGAAGAGAGTTTAGAGAGAGAAAGTGAGTTGGGTGTTTCTAGAGAAAGAAAGAGATGAGAGAAAATGTAATATTAGATTAAGAGAAGTGAAAGCACCAACCCTCTCCACATGTGGAGAGGGGTATTTATAGTTTCCTACAAAAAAGATAAAAACGCCCACATCCGGGCTGTGGATTAGGCATACAGTGGGTAAAGACCCGTCCTTCTTCCACGATGTTACTTAATCTAATACTAATTAACAAATAACTAAGCTAACTACGAGCTAACTTAATGCTATTACAATAATTAGGTGACCGAGACTTTTACAGGAATAGTTGTATTCCTAACATACTTGTTATCATCATATGAACTTTAAACATGCATGCTGACTATACAAGTAAACCAAATTTGCAAAGTTTCTCAACTCGTTATACAACTTCTTGTGCCAAGCTTGCTATATCAACCCAAGACCCAAACCATGCATACGTACAACAAACACAACAAAATTTTCACCTCTTTGCCTCTCTTTCTCTTGGCGTCGGACACACACGAACACTACTCATACACATGCCCAAGACCCAAACCACTGCAACAGTCACATTTGACCTTCATTTTGCTCCCCAACGTTTGAAAATTAAAGCCTTGATCATTCAATTGTTTCGGTTGGTGATGCAACCGAGTTTTGGAAAAAGTTGGAGGGCGACGCGTTGGTTTGGGGTGAGCTAGAGGAGGGGGCGCGTTGCTTTGTGGGGTTGTGGTTGCCAAGCAACGCCCACTAGCATCAGTCTAAGAGAAGATAATGGAATGTTAGATTGATAAATAAAGACACACACCTTGGACGTGTGTATGTATAGTGTAAATACAAACTAGTCTCTCCATCTCAAAATTATTGTCAGGAGACAAAAATCACACAGTTTAATAAAAGTGTGACAACTACAATTCTCAACCACTCAATTAGAATATTCTCTAACTAAATTATATTTTATTACTTAAAATAGAAAGTGGACAATTATTTTGAGATATCTCGAAAAAGAAATATGGACTATAATTTTGAGACGGATGGAGTAGTTGTTTTGAATGGGCTTTGGATGTTTGGGCATGGACTAAGGTATGTGGATTTAACTTAATATAATATTAGATTGTCCAAGTCCGTTAACCCTTAACTAGTCTAATACAAAATACAAACTTTTACATAATTATAAGGTTCCTTAAACTATAAGAAGAGAGTTATTTTACATACCAAACTTATCTTACATATCAATGGACTCTTCCCTATCATCCATTTAATCAATGGTTGAGATTAAAATCATTTTAATATTTCATATATTTTTTATAATTTAATATCTCTTTAAACGATTAATCTTTAAGGGAAAATAATTACACCATCGTGATGAGCATTTAATTATCTTTCTATAAACGGACATTTTGATATACTTTCGACAAAAAACTTTTTTTCGTTTTTTTCACGTTTTTTTCTTCTTCTTTTTTCATTATTGAAATTTGCATGAAAAATCACATGTGATATTAGTATTAAATCATATATGATATGTAATATCACATGTGATATTGGTGTTAAATCACATATGATTTTTTCATGTAAATTTCACTACGAGAAAAAAATGTGAAAAGCACGAAAAAAATAATTTTGTCAAAATTATATCAAAGTTTCTATCTATAGAAAGATAATTAAATACCATTAACGGTTTGAAAGATGTTAAATTTTGAAAAAAATAAATAAAAAAAATAGAATTATTATAGTTGATTTTTTAAATTGTTGGGATTAGTTTTGATCAAATAAAGATGAAATGTCTTGAAAAAAAAGTTTGGTCCAAATGATATTAAATCAAACTATATTGACCATCACTTTACATGTGAACACAAGAAATCTCACTACATTAAGATGCAAGTATAGATATCATTGTTTTGGTAAACTTTAATGTAATTTACTAATTTACAATGTTAACTTTCAATGTGTCAATGAGTCCGATTTTTGATTATAATGTTGTTAAAACGAGAGTCATGTGTCCATCTCTGGCTCCTGTAAGCGAATGTATGCAAAGTTGCAAACCATCGTTATTAATCTGTATATTGCATGATAATCGAAGATTTCACCTTGGCTAAAGGCCGATTCAAGAACTTTGAATTTCAAGTATCTATAACTGATTTCTTGTATGTTTTTTCTCTTTTTGTTTGCTTTTGGTTTGGTTGTGGTCAAGTGGGAAATTTGAGGTTAAAGCTAACTTGATTTTTGTTTATTAACTGACCTGCCTTCAAGTTTAGCGAAAAGATATTTTAGTTATGTCAGTTACATAAATTTCTCTTATTTAAGTAGTAACTCTTTTATAGTTATACTAGCTTCATAGCCCGCCAAATCGGCGGGTTAGCTTCATTATATTATTTGATTTATTCTAAATGAACGTACATAAATAAAGAATAACGGCACACATGTATTATATGAAAATTATAATAATAAATGAATAAAAAGTTGAGGCAGTAGTATCGATGTTCAACACATTAGTTATTTCATACAAAAGTAAAACTTCATGAGTGTGCAACTTTTATTCGTTAAGTTCAACAATACTTCAACCAAAAGACATTGAAAACCAAAGTAATTGTCTTGAAAAAACAAAAGAGCAATGATAAAAAAAGGTTTGTAGTCAAAATAAGTTAGACGTAAAAGTTAAGAATTGATACCAGTTTTCAATTAATGAAACTTCCACAATGATGTCTTATAATTTCCTTGTGGTTGCTCCAGCAATAGAAAACATAGTACTAATTCAATCACATGTGATGTCTGTATACTGTGGTATATTAACTAGCCCCATTTCATTTCTTTCTTCTATGTGAGATGAATGTTGAAATGGTCAATCATAAAGAAAAAAAGTAACAAGATGTCTATATTTATATTTACACATGACTCATTCTTTGTTGCAATTTTAATTTTACTATTATACCTTACAAATATTCTACTGGTTTCAATTTAAATTCGGATCCCAATTTGAATAGATGGAAATAAAAGTTCCGAAAGAACTACCACAACCGAATCAAAAGGAGTGTTAACAATCTTGTTCCTCCAACTTCGAATGAACCAAATGACGCAAAGATAGACTCCTTACAAGATTTTATTAAGAACCGAGTCACCTAGGTCCCGCACGTTCCCAGATAACTAATCAAGATTAAAAATGCTCTTTTACTTGGTAATTCTAGTATAAAAAAAGATTTTAAAACTAATTATTTGATTTTTGATGTGACAATGGCTAAAACAAAGCAATTAGTTCGAATTACACTTGCAATATTTAGAACATAAGAATTTTATCAAATTCACTTATGTAGACGAATTACGGCATTACGCTGTGTATCAGTTCAAGTCGAAAGATGGTGATATTTAAGCACATGGTTCTTTATTTCTTCAAAATCTGTGTTTAACTTTTATTAGCGAAGATGGAGGATGTTAGATTGGTCTGTAGGGGTGTAAACGAGCCGAGACAACTCGCGAGCAACTCGAGATCGACTCAAAAAATACTCGATTCGACTCGATTTTAACGACTCGACTCGATTACACATTTACACCCCTATATATATATATATATATATATATATATATATATATATATATATATATATATATATATATATATATAGAATCTGGATCGATTGAGAAGATTTTTATTTTAAGAAGATTGAGAAGGTTTTCAAAAACGATAGACTTTTAACTTTGATTCATGTTTTTCAAGCATAAAACTCATTTTAATGTGATTAAAATTCAAAATGTGTAAAAAAAATTTGAATCAATGTTAAAAATCTCTCGATTTTGCGATATATAGAGAATACTGAATCATCTGTACAAATTTAATGAATCATCATCATAACTCGATTTTAACAATGATTTGTGAATCAAATTTGTGATTTATAGATTCGATTCACCATAAAATGTTGTTTACTTGTGAATCAAATCAAAAACATGAATCAGTTTGTTCAAACGAAGATTTCTCAATCTTCTCAAAATAAAAACCTTCTCAATGGAACCGGATTCTATATATATATATATATATATATTAGGGGTGTAATCGAGCCGAGACAACTCGTGAACAACTCGAGATCGTCTCGAAAAATACTCGACTCGACTTGATTTTAAACGAGCCGAGCTCGAGCATGTCAATACTCGGCTCGACTCAGCTCGTTTACACCCCTAGATTGGTGTAGGAACCATAGCTTTGGAAGTGGTTATGTATAAAGCATAATTTGGGTAAATAGGAAATTTTCATGTTTTCATAGGGGAGATATGAAATTGCCCCTTCATCCAAAATAAATTAACCGGAAATGGAGATATAATCAAGTGTACAAATTAACCATGATAGGTTCAAAAGTTGCGCTGACAATGAGACAGGATCAACAATTCACTCAAAACCCTGTCTCGACTAACCAATTAATCAATCTATCAAAACAGTAGCTAGCTAGGACGGATGCTCAGCAGTTGTAGAAAAATAACAAGGCATCAAGGACCGCACGCACAGGTGGGGTCAAGGGGTGATACAGTACACCCGGGATCCCAAATGCCTTACTTGAAGACCAGCAGTTTCACATCCACCGAAGAATAATGACTCATCTTCTTTCCCGATTCTGCGTCTCCAACTCATCAAGAAAGCTGGTCGAGGCACCAGCAACTCTTCCTCTGATGAATCACTATCTGAAAACAACCACCAAGTTAGTTAAACGACAGAATAATCATCTCATTTACAAGTTACAGAGTACAGACATTTACCTGCACAAGTTTCTCGTGGCTTGTAACACTTTAGGAGGAAGCAAAGAGTCTTTATTAAGTTCGGATATTGTTTCACATCTGTTAGAAAACGAACTTGTTTAATATAACTACAATTTCCAAAGAAGGGAGAAAGTTGATCATATAAGTAGTCTGCAAATAACAAAGTAATTAGCAAGTGAAAACAAAAACAAATCTGACATTCTGATGTACCTTCCGAACCAATTACTATTGATTATTACATGCATGATTAACAAAAACCTCAGATTTCAAAAAATAATTGAAAAACGCATGGAACAACACTTGCTTCTTGATAATATTGTGTTGTTTTGCGTACAAATGGTAGTGCATTCAAGCCATATTACAAACACAATGGGTTTTTGTAACGTACAACTATGTAGGCAACTTGTGTGTTGAATTAAGATAAAAAAAGAATGAAATTTTGTACTTTACGAATTAAAAAAAAAAAAAAAAAAAAAAAAAAAAAATTGCTTTCGAGGAAGCTATATGAAGTTTTCCCATTGAACACTGACAGTGACCATATAAAAGTCAAATACAATATTACTAAGTGAATTTTTTTGTTAGTACAACTTTAACCAAATAAGAAACCAAGTCATTGCCGTGTTCTTGCCCCATATTTGATTCTTACTTTGAAACATAATTTACCAACAAAAGGATTGGCATAATTTAAACCATTTTTTGAACTTTTTATTTTGTGTAGTTGATTGGCAGCAATCTTAATATACAAAAAAAACAATCATCCAACGATAAGAAAACATAACAATAAACGGCAATTGCAAAACGGACAGCATATACGAGACTATGTAAAGTTCACATTTCATCAAATATGCTATTGAACATAGAGGACATGATTACCCCTAAAAAACAAATCTCCTGAATGATATCATTAACTCACTAATGGCGAATCCAAACATGTAACAATTAACACAGTTTAGATAGCACTTGATAGAACTAAAATAGAATAAAGAGAGCTTACACAGTAAGATGTCGCTAGCAATAATGAGGTCCCATTCTGGACTAGGGTTTGGGAAGGGATCACCCCATGAATCTGGTAGAGTACAGAGCATATATGGTATATACAGATGTGAGGGTATTGACTAGAGATATATAGATATTAGTAAGTAACACTACATCAAATATATGTCATGTGCATAACTCAAATATTGTTATTGTTATTCTGACATTATTTAACAAACAATAAAAAAGTTATAAAAAATTTCCTGTCCACAATCTATTTTCAAAGTTGGAATATTATCGCTAGTTAAAAATCCAAAAAAGTTTTTAGAAAATTGTTTAAGCATGAAAATTTTGAAGTCTATTACACAGGAAATTTGTTAGTTATTACTTGTGTGAACAATAATGTCATAAACGGAAAAGAGAACTAACGCTTTATATGAGGAAGCACGGGAGAAACTCCGTTGATTGTGCAGTTATGAGCTATGTTATCTTCAATCTCCTGATCATCATAGTCTGAAGTCGTAATGTCTACCCTATACAACTTGTTCAAAAAGATGGCCAACGCCCCTGTTCCACTGCCATCACATAAGCAAAAGTATATAATTATCAGAAACAAAATTCGTTGAATAATGATAATTTTTTAATTGCAGGTGCAAAAGGAACCAGTAATAAGTATAGAGGACTGAGGACTTGCCTCCCCAACTCAATGATACGACGTCCTTGTAAGTTTAACCTTTGTTGAACTAACCACTCTACAAATGCAAATGTTCCTGGCCATAGTAGGTTCGCATTGACCTGGTGAAAGGAAAATTCTCTAATGACCAATTCCTGCAATCAATTGATAAGTATATACGATGAAAGATATTATTACTTGGTGAAACACTCCAATAATTAAAGTTTTCTACCGTACAAGGTTTAGTCAGATAATTTTATTGCAATAACCTAAAACGGAAAGGAAAGATGTTAATTATAAGCACACTAAAAAAAATATAAGGTTTGGCATATTTGACATTGAGATTTAAATTATCGGGTGTTAGGAGGGTTTTAAGTGCGCTAATTAGAAGGTTTTCACATAAGTTACAACACCTTTGTATCATCAATTACTATATTATTATTGTTTTTGTGGTCATATTTGTTAGATAAGAGATGACTTATATTCGTGTATATATCAATTGGTGGAGATGGATGGATTATCCTTGGTGTAATGTAAAAGTGATTGTTGATAAAAGCATAAAAACAACAATACTAACCATTCCGAGGAACTGGTGACTTCTTTGAACATAAGAAGAAGAAGAAGACTTGTCATCATCATCTTGTGTTTGCTCATCATCTGTTCAAATCCAACAAACAAACACTTTATGTGATGTCATCTGTGAGAGAGAAAGAAAAGAAGAGGAATATACATACCAGAGGAGTCGTCGTCTTGATGGAAAAGAGAAGACGCTGAAAATAAAGCAATCTCCATCCTTTCTTTCTTTCTCTCTTTCTCTCTTTCTCTTTTACAATTATGATGATGATGATGATGATGATGATGATGCCCTAGTTACCAAATGCCCTTTTTGGTTTCTATATGAGTTTAGCATTTGCATTCAGGATTATAATTTAGATTTTGGGTCAGGTTGGTTTTTGTAGGTGGGTTTAGGATTAAGGTTTAGGATGAGGTAATAGGAATGGGGAATGATTAATGGAATGATAGGTGATGTTTGGTATGTAAATCTTGGAATATGATATTCACATATGTCTATATGTGATAATGTAGTTATCAAATTGGTAAGATATGATAGTTTCATTCTCGAGCCTACATTTTTTCTCACATTATTAACAAAATTATGAAATATGATAAACAAACCAAACAACAATATTGGATTTGATTATTTAACTCAAATCTATTCTCATTCCACCTTATATCGAAACTCATACCGATTGTGATTTATGAGAGAGCAAAACAAACGGACCGATTTAAATTTAGATTAAGATTTAGATTTTGATTTAATTTTAAAAATGTAAAATGTATTAGTTTATAAATAAATAATTTTTTATAACTTCAAAATACTAATTCAAATTTAGAATAACTATTTTTAAATATTAAAAAAAATGGAGAGAATGAGAATAGGATATGAGTTGGGAACATATATACTCCAAATCCTGGCAAACTAGTTTCTTTTTGAAATAGTGCTTGTCCAAAGGTGTGATCCTCGAATTTCAACCTGAATTTTCTAAACATACATTAGTTTCTTCTTTGGATTCTTAAACCTAAAGTAATTCTCATAACTAGGGGTGTCATAAAAGTCGACTCGACCAAACCCGAACCTGAATATGGCTTTTTAGGTCAGGTTAGTCGGGCCCAAAATTATATTCGGATCAACCCGAATTGGCCCGAGTTTTAAACAAGGTCAGGTTCGGATATAATATATGTCTCTTACTTGAGTTCAAGTCAACCCAAATGACCCGAGTTTCATTATTTTCTTTCTAAAATGAACCGATATATAAATGTATTAGTAATTGAGTTAAAAAAAACAAAAATAGGTCGCACTTGTAAGTAATCAACAAAAGTATTGCAAGTGTGATATACCCACATGAATGTTTGATCAAGTTCTTCTATTTCAAAAGCTATAAAAAATAAAAATCTCCTATAGATTTTTATTTTTTTTTTATTTTTTGGTTACTAATACAATTTTCTTTGACTGTTCATAGAAATTTATTATTATTATTATTATTATTATTATTATTATTATTATTATTATTAATCATTTAGGTAGTTATGTGCATCTAACATACATTTATATTTTTCTATTTTCATTTTCCGGGACAATGACATAAACTATAAAAATTGCAGTCACTAATGAACCACTTGTCTACATTGTACATCATAGATGCATAGTTGGGTTTTTTAATTCTATTTTGTTATAATATATTTATAGGGGATAGATTAGCATTTAATATGTAGGTATCCAGTGTAAGCAAAAAAATGTACTACGTGTTTTTGCATAGATAGTTGTATGTTGTTTCAAGTGAAGCAATAAATAATTGAGGACCATATGTTAGGACAACAATGATAACTATGCAAATTACAAACAACGTACTCCGGTGTACAAGGATATGCTCCATGTAATATAAAAATATTAATTGGTCACATGTCTTATGTACATTGATATTTATTTCACATGATTTAAGGGATGGAGCGGGGGGTTTTCGCGGGTGCTCGGAAACCTCGTGGAATTTTTCGATATAGTGTTAATTTTTGAAAAAAAACATCGAGTTTTTTTAAATGCACCCGGTCATTCGAAATGTGTTTCTAGTATTATGGTTCAAAAGATTTTATGCACCCAGTCATATTTGATTCTGGCTCCATCCCTACAGATCCCTACTGATCATTTGTACTTTATTTCATTTACTTAGAAATATATAATCAAGAATCATATCAGTTGGTAAAGTTGGAAAATTTGTGATATACGACACATGATTATGAGTCCACCAAACAAGAAAAGGGCAAATTCTCAAAAAGTGCCATTTATTTTTTCAATTTCCTGAAGGAGTACAAATCCAACATATTTTCCCAATTTGGTCATGTGCTAACATGCGAATGTGCGATTCTAGTAGATTTTTGACACGTGTCCAGACCAAAACTACTTTACCAATCATTTGCAGGCCCATGTGACATATTTTAAATGTGCGAATTTCAAATGTGCTAATGTGTGAAAGTCAGCTGACATATTTCAAATTACTTATTTACCCTTAGGTCTATAAGTCAAATAAATGTGCGATTTTGCTACCTATTAAATGTGCGAATGTGCGAATTCGCTTTATTTTCAGATTCAAATGTGCGACTTCACTTTTTTTCCAGATTCCGGCAAATTAAATGTGACCACTTCACTTTATCAAAATGGAAATATAATTGTTGACTTTTACTACATGACTTACAAACGTGGTCCACGGTTTTTGTTCTCTCACCAGGAAACTACGACTTGGCTCATATATGCTAGTAATTATTAGCCACCAACATTACAACATCAAAGAAAGTAACTGATATTCGATAAATGTTCTCTATCTATATATCTGGAAATTCAAATTAAATTTCTTCTATAGGAAAAAAGAGATTACAATTAGTTAGTTCGTAGTTAAACACATGCTAGTAATTATTAACCACTCCACCACACCACTCACCACCACCTCTATATCTCAGCCACCACCACCACCGCAGCTACACCGCCATCACCATCATCAAAACAACCATAAACCCTCCCTTAGATCACCTGCCTTGTCTCAGATCCGTGGTGTACGCGCCATCAAAACCCCTTATGCGCCACCCCGTACGCACCATCAGATCCGTGAGTTTTAGGTAAGGAGGTAAGTAGATCCACGGGTAAGGGTGATAAACTCACCGATTCTCACTCTCGTACGCCTTGTTTCATCTCGAATCCGAGCTCATAAGCTTATTCTTTGTTGTTAGATTTATTTGGTCTTGTGTGTTATGTTAGTTTGGGTCACGGTGGTTTGGTGGTGGTGGTGGAAGTATCAGGCGACGGTGATGATGGATTTGGAGGTGGTGGCGAGTGGTGGTGAATGGTGGTGGAAGTAGAAGCTGGTGGTAAGAGAAGGAGATGAGGATAATATTTCTAGTATTTATTTATATAGAACTAAGGGTAAATAAGTAATTTGAAATATGTCAGCCGACTTTCACACATTAGCACATTTGAAATTCGCACATTTGAAATATGTCACATGGGCCAGCAAATGATTGGTAAAGTACTTTTGGTCTGGACACGTGTCAAAAATCTACTGGAATCGGACATTCGCACGTTAGCACATGACCAAATTGGGAAAATATGTTGGATTTGTACTCCTTCAGGAAATTGAAAAAATAAATGGCACTTTTTGGGAATTTAAACAGGAGGCAATATCCAGTTTTGGTTTGCTTTGAATATAATGACCATAACAAAAGCTAAGGGCAGGTTGGTTTGTTTTATAACGCCTAATTTTCTAGCATGACCAGTTATATTTAGTTGTGTCCAAAGTAAAGAGCAAACATGAACTTAAATTACTTTGTTGTGACAAAAATGATAATTGCACCGACAAACCACCAATGTGTGTACAAGGAAGTATTGCATAAACTTTTGAACGTTTTTTAGCTTAATGGATGCGTGTGTCAGTTCACACAAAATTTCTTTTACATATACATACGAATTGATATGGCATACGCGATAGATATTTTTGTCACTTTGTTTTGTAAGTTTAAGCATTATAAACAACCACATTTATATCTAATCTTTTAATAATGCATCGTGCTACTGTTTATATGGAATAACATGTTGATCATATATGCTTATACACACATTTTTATATGTTTTAAACTTTTTCAATACCATACGGGTCATCATTATATGGGAGACGTAGAGAATAGCATTAAGTAATATATAATACGACGAAGTAATATAATAACTTTTAAAAGGAAGAGAATAATTACTTCAGTATTCTCATGTGCATGTCCTTTTTGAGGTATTCATTGAAGTATAATCCTAATTTTGCTACTGTTTATATAGAATAACATGTTGATCATATATGCTTATACACACATTTTTATATGCTTTAAACTTTTTCAATACCATATGGGTCATCATTATATGGGAGATGTAGAGAATAGCATTAAGTAATATATAATACGACGAAGTAATATATTAACTTTTAAAAGGAAAAGAATAATTAGTTCAGTATTCTCATGTGCATATCCTTTTGGAGGTATTCATTGAAGTATAATCCTAATTTTGTAACCAAATACCAAGAAGGGCATGAAATGTTCACTATTCTCATACGTATATTCTTTCTTCCAAAATTTGAGTCATGGAACTAACCTGCTTATCCGGCGGGTCTAAAAACTAAAATGCCTTTCAAATTAAACAAGGGACAGTTTTCGGTATCCATATGCTTCTCAATAACTATAAACATAAGACATGCGCAAACGTTGTACCATGCTGGTTTGTTTCTTCAATGACCAGTTTTCTCTAATTAACAATTATACGTGGCTGTGTAAATAGTAAAAAGAAAGGAAGGTCTTGAAGTACTTTGTTGCGACAAGAACGTACATTGCACCAATAAAACAACCAATGTTGTTTCCAAAGAAGTATTGCACAGACTTAGAACTTTTTT
The DNA here is from genome assembly GCA_030686995.1 of Artemisia argyi. Lineage (NCBI taxonomy): Eukaryota > Viridiplantae > Streptophyta > Magnoliopsida > Asterales > Asteraceae > Artemisia > Artemisia argyi. The sequence goes on along the minus strand of CM060708.1, from coordinate 90,171,440 downwards.
CATTCAAATTCGATGTATTAAAGGTGCGTTTGGGTTGTAGGTTTATAAAATTGGTTTTGGGCTAAGTCAAAGGGTTTTCGAAATCTTTTCAAATTGGTAGGTTTTAGTCTAAACCGTGGGCTATTTTGGTTTTTCCGTCACATGCATAATTAATTAAATATTTAAATAACAATTTTCATTTAAATCTCATATATATAGAACAAGTGTGATTGCTATTTTTAGCATAAAAAACTCTCCTAGAATTCTAAGAAAACTACATGTGAAAACCTCCCCATTAATAGAAAGATTTCAAAATTTTTTTGAAACAAATTCAGAAGAAAAATAAGGGAGCTAAAATAGGAAACATATCATAATTTAATTCAGAAATTTTGAATTTCTTCTTTGTTTTGAGCCACAATTCAAAATCACTTCTCTCCACTCTATCAGAAATCAACTAGACTCTTAATTTTTCTAAGACAATTGTTATTTTCAACTTTTGATTCGATTCAATGAATTAGGCTAGCCGACACTTTTAATTTATAATAAATTAGGGATTAGTTCTGTATGCAATTGTAGATCAATTTTTTTTTTTCAGAAAAATCCTTAATACATCTATGAATTGATAATTTATCAACTATATTGTGAATCTTATGTTTGTTTAGGGCAAAAGGCGAAACAAAGTCGGTGTGATTCGACAGTCAAATTGTAGTAGAAAACTCATCTTCACCAGTAAGGATTTTCTGCAATTAGTTATTAGAATGTTGATTGTGTTAATATGTTTTCATTTGTGATAGTTGTAACCTATATAATTATGTAGTGTTATTAGAAGTCGATGATGATGATGATGAGGTTGTCAATCAGAGAGTGCAAATATCATCTTTTTATCCATTGTGTATCACTGTTTTCAAATTAAGATTTGAGGAATGCTATTGAATGGACATGATTAATTTTGTCGAGTTCTTTGTAATTTAAAACTACTGGAAAAAAGTGTATTTTTATAATGTTAATTTATTTACTTAGGTAATGATTTATTTTCGTTATCATGTCTTATTAAAAAGGTGTTTGATGAAGTGTGTAACAAGTGTTTGATTTTATGCTTCCTAAGAGAGAAAAAACTGTGGAAGGTATAATGGTCCTCTCATTTTTCTTATATCCATGAAGTTTATGTATCTTTGAAGGAAACTTTGTAAATTGATCTAGATCCAGATATTGAAGAAATTGAATTCTTCTTAAGAGAGGATTTGGTCTTCAGTATTCACAAAGCATGTAATGGTTATTGTCTTGTCCCATTATTATCAACAATATGTAATTTAAGAATGTTTTAAGTTAGATATGAAGGTGAAAAGTAATTATGCTTTCTGCTCATATAAGTACTTTGTTAAAAGTAGGCCATAACTGGTTATTTTACTGGATAGATTATTGTATCCGAAATTAAGCATATAAGTGAAAGTAATTTGTTTTATCCGAAATTACAGAATGATTTCATGATTATTATGCTGGAGCAAATGTAAATTAACTTGTTGGGTTGAAGGTCTACGAGGAAGTCCCAACTCCTTTTAACATGAAGAAAAGAATGGTCAATAACGATAACTTTAAGTGAGTAACTCTTAATTCATGGTTTGCTACTCTTTTTTATGCTTTTAAAATTCAGATTTGCCAACTGTAATTTGGTACATATTTGCAATTGTGTTCAAGACAAAATGATATTAAAAGTTAACCATTGAGAACTAATTATGAAGGGGGTCAGGTATGCATATGGGGGTTTTTAATGGTTTGACTTCAACGTCATAGGTGAAGTGTGGTAACGAGTGAGTTGAAGTTCAATTCCATGAGCTATTGCTATCAACATAGGTGGTCTGCCTCAGGTTTATATTCATTAACATAATACACTTGAAGGTATCTGATGAGTGTGTAAATACTCATCATTTTACCGTATTTTAACTGCCAAAACACGAGAAAACACTCAAGAATGCATCAAAATAATGAAAATATCCCAAAGATCGTGTTTTATATGTTTTAGATGCAAAATGTTTAAAAACAAATGAAAAACGAACAAAGTTTGCATAATTGGCAGTTTCAGTCCCTCAAGTTTCAAAAATTGACAAAACTAGTCCCTGAATAATTGTTTTGAAATAAAAAGTCAACCCAAGGCATGTTAAAGTCAAAAGTTATCAAATATGGTCCTTGGGCGAAAACTTTGGAAAGTTTGCAGGTTTGGTCCCTGAAGTTTCACTCTTGGCAGAAATAGCCCCTGGGCGTTTTAAAATGGAAAATCACATCAAAGGTCCTTGTGGAAATTATAATATAAGAATATTGGTCCTTGTAGCAACTTTGGATAAATTACAAACCAGGCCCTTGAGGTATCAAAATATGCATTTTTAAGTCCTTGTGATAATTTCTACTTAAACCAAACGGACCTAATGTACTATAAACCCAAACAAACACAATCCAACACTAAATACCCACCCTTTTTACACTACCAATCCAGTTAACTTTCCTTAATCATTAGGACCGTAGAAAAATCATTTTTTTGCCCGTAGGATTAGTGTAGCTCTTATTTCACGTTTTATTTTACGCGTTCACGTAGTTTTTAAATTAACTTTTATGTTTTTAAACTTAGCTTACTTTTTAAGGTTCCCTAGCTCCCAATAATGATTAAATTACATAAGCTGAGAACTAAGTTTTTTGGATTAGGATAAAAAAATCGTTTATGATCCGAGATTTTACAAATCACCAATGTCAGAGGTTTTAGCAGATCAAAAAGCAATACTAGTTATCTAAACATTAAAGTTCTAATCTTTTGAATCTTCCATTATTTTGTATATTTATGTAACGCCTTGGTGTTGTATTTAGTCCTAACTAATTTTGAAATATTAATGATTGTGCTTTATGTGTAGCGTAACGCGTGGAAGACTTCATCAGATCATCTTCCAAATACGTAAATAGCAGGTAGGATCGTATCATGAGAGAAAGTATTTAGTTCTATTACTATGCGTACTTTAATGATATCTCAAGAACCTCAACACTCATAGTCTAATTGTGCTAACCTAAATAGTAGGTGCATGCAGTGAAGTACCAAAGCCGGTAAATACACCAAACTCCGATGTATCTCGCCCGCCATTGTGCTGGAATACATAGCCGCGAAGGTATTGATTTCCAAGGGTTCGGTTCTTATTTATGTCAAAATTCATGTTAGGTGAAATTAAGATAATTAAGTTCATGTTAACTAGTTTCTATGGGTTAATTTACTAATAAGGATTTATTTGTTACACTTTTAAGGGGTCATTTAAGCCTTAAATCGTAAATATATGGTCAAATATTGCCTCAAATCATTTCTTTTCTCACTTTAGGTACTTGGGACGTGATTTCTGGAAAATAGAGCCTTTTGGACGTTTTTAGGCTCAAGAATGAAGAAAAAACAAAGTCAAGAAAACCTGTAAGGAATTGCACCTGACGGCGTCAGACATTAATAGCTGACGCCATCACTTGAAGATAAAGGGCTCAAAAATATTACACATGACGCTCTAGTGAACCTTTTGAAGATTTACACCTGACGCCATAGGCCGTCTGATGTTATCACAAAGAGAGACGGCCTAGAAGACAATTGAACATGACGACATCAGAAGGTTGGATTGCGCAAGACAAAACCCTAAAAGCGGCGTTTTGACGGCGTCAAGATTTATAACCCGATGTCGTTAGCCTTGTAATTCTATATATAGTTTTCAACTTTTGAGACAAACCCTAGTACAAATTTCAGAGAATTTTAAGGGTTCTCATACCCTCTTTTCTTTCATGTTTAATTGTAGATAAGTTTCTTTTAATCATTCAATATGTCTATGTGTTGTTTGATTATTTGTTTATCTTTTCTTCCCTTTAACATGCTAGCTTAAGTTAATTAGTGTTTGCTTAGATCTAATAAAACCTAGTTATTGATTATTGATAAGTTGTCTATTGTTTAGTTGATTGACTCGTGTTAGGTTAAGAAAGCCGGTTGGCCTCCTTTATGTAACAAGCTTGAACGTCTTAAAAAACATAATTGGATGTGCACTACGGTTTTATTCGTTGTATTTAATGCATGAGTAGATGTTAATGACTCTATGATAGGATACTAAACGTGTCTTCATAAGAAGAAATTGATATTCATAGAGTTAGGGAAGGCTGTGCATACCCCCACGACTGGTATTAAGGAATACAACGCTTCAACTAAAACAACTTGTGGAAAACTAGAAGGGGGTTGAATAGTTTACCGGTTTTTAATTTAATTATCTTTTAAAACTTTCCGTGTAATCAAAGATCTAATCTAAAAGACAATATGTAATATGCAAGGATAAAGAAAGAAACGATCAAACCACAACACGATAGTTTATCGTAGTTCGGCTACAAGGACTCTTTTTCCTTGCCCTACTCTACGCCCCGAGTATCCAACTCGAGAGTTTCTTTCACTAGTCAATAAGCTCCTTTCATCGGCGGAGAAAACCTTACACGTCGCTTACACAAGATTACCGACACAAAGCTAGATGTCGAGTTCTTTTACAAGGGTACAACTACTCCCGTCACACTATGTATTTTAAGGCCTAAAATACTAACCAATCACTACTGAAAGTACACAATGAATGGATGTATAAACCTCACTAGGTTACACAAAACTAAGCTAACAAGGCTTGCAACGTTATGTTGCGACTTGTAACTTTTGGTATGAACTTGTGATCTTCTTTGCTACAAAAGATCTAACAAATGAAATGTTAATGAGTTAGATGAATGTAATGAGAATGTATGTGTAAATTATAATGAGAAGTGATGAGATATTTCTTACAAGTGGCTTGGTATTTATAGCCAACCAAACCAGCAGACTGGCGGCTCCTGCGGAACCAAAACAAGGGTTCCGCTAGGTCTGACAGTCAAAGTCTTCAAGAAATCTTTCCATATCTAGCAATGTCAAATCAAGTTTCTTCAAGTCAACACACAATAGATAGAGTAAGAAACCTTCTAAAATGTGTAAGAAATCTTATGGAAAGTCAACTACTAGATTTAGCAACCTTTCCATAAATGCTCATGATGCATGCCATGATGTCATGTTACATTTTCTTTATTTAGAAATATGAAAATGATATGTTTAATATGAAATTTAAATGTAGCAAATAAAGTCTAGTTATGCAAGACTAAAACTAATATCATGTTTTACTAAAAACTAAAGTTTACACTTTGTCGTTAACAAAACTTAGCAAAGATCGTAAAATATAAATAATGCTTTTTAGGCGATATTTGTATTAACAATCTCCCCCTTTTGGTTGATTACAAAACATAAACTTTATTTTTAAGTAAATCACTAATTCTAGTGTTAAGTCTTTAAAAGTTTGTATTTAAGCTTGTTTTACTCAATTGATAAAAATCATTTTAAGTTTATAAGTTTAAATATATTTTCTCCCCCTTTTTGTCGAAACAAAAAGAAGAGTTGCAAAGCGGAATAATGCAAGGGCTCCCCCTTGGACAATACTCCCCGTAAATGGAGTGCCAAGTTAGGAAAAATGGATTTTGAACCTATAACAAAAGAAGTTAGTTAGCGATAATGACATATGATAAATCGTGTAGCCACAACACACTATGAGAATATGAGCAACCATGTCATAATCACAACTCATGTATGATCAACCAATAATGCAAACAAGATAGTAGAAAAGATGTCATTCCAAGTAAAATTTGACTTTGTAAAAGTCAAAGACAAGAAATGAAAAATTCCATCCTACTCCTAGAAATTAAAATTAAAAATGAAAAATAACTAAGAAAATAAAACTCCTACTTCTATAAATAGAGGTCTCCCAATAAATTCTTAAATGGGGCAAAGCCTCCATAATACGCTCTAGGATTCATTTGGGTGTGAGAGAGCATCCAAACGTTCAAGAATGTGTTGGAGAGCAAAGAGGGTTTCATCTTGTACTTGGTGGAGCATGATTTTTATGCTCTCACTTATTTTAGCCACCGCTCACAATGTTAGCACCCATGGCGGGGATTGGGTAGGATGGGATCATTTGATGATGGTTGTGGTGGTGGAATGGTGGCGGTTTCTTGAGTGGAGGTTGGGTTTGTAATGGAGGCAAACAAGGTGGTTTGAAACTCCATAGCTTGATGGAGATGATTGTCCACCATGATTTTGAAGACATAAAAGTTATCAAGGCGGTCGTTGATCTCCTCGTGGGAGTTTGGAGGTTTGTTCCATAACGACGCTTCAATTTCCTCATAAGACGGAAAGAGAGACTCAAAGTGTTGGGATTTGGATTGTGATTGTGGTTGTGACACTTGAGGTTGTGGTGGTTGGTTTTGTTCAAAGTAGGTTTTTTCATAGAGAGGTCCATGGATGTCTTTGTAGATAGGGTGAAACAACAATGGTTTAGGTTGTGATGGTGGTTGTTCTTGTGGTGGTGGTTCTTGTTCAAATGGTACATTTGGCTCAAAGAATGCTCGGGTGTATTCATGTGCCATTCGTTCGCTAGAGCCAAACGAAGGCAAGGGTGGTGGATTTGGTGATCTAGGTGGAAGATTCTCAAGGTCCTCTAGAAAATGATGTGGTGATGTTGGTGGAGTTCCAAATAGTTCCATTGGTACAAGTTTTGGTGATTTGGGTGGTGATGGAGACTTGGATGGTTGAGTTGGAGCCGGTGGTGGACTTGGATCAATGGGTGTCTTGGTTGGTGGGAGAGTGGTGATAACATGGTTGAACTTTGGTGATGGTGTGGGAGTTGCAAGATTTAGGAAGTTTTCGTCTTTGATGGGTGAGAAGATGATTAGTGGTGAGTCATCCGAAGATGAGGAGCTAAGATTTATATTGGTGTTGCAACACAAGGATTTTACACTTATGCGTGCGGTTCTTTTAATTGGTCGAGACGGTGGAGAGATGATTGTTGACTTTGTCATTGTCAAAATGGTGGTTTAGAAGATTAGATTCAGAGATTGAGATGTTGATGGTGTGATTTGAAAGTGTTCTAAGATGGTCAAATTTATAGAGTTGAAGAAATGTGGAAAGGAGTGTTTGGATTTGATATTCTACCATACAAATATTGAGGTTTCTAATAATTTGGAAGACTTATGAAGGTTGTCAAATCATTGGAAGTCAATCCAATGAAAATGGTGGAGTAAGAAGACCAAGATATGCACTAAATGCTTAGTGGTCTTGTCATAGTGATTTGGATCAGGTGTCCCACGGATACCAAGGAACCTTTTGGAGGGTTCCTTGCCTTATGAGGAAGGGTTCCTTGGGTTGGTTATGATTAAATTTAATTTTTGGCGGGAAATGGGTTTCTATTGGTTTTTATGGCTAAGAATGATCCTAATGCACTTAACAACTAATGAGGAATGAATTTCAAACCAAAAAGGATGATTTGGATTTGTGTGGAAGTTGAAATTTGGAAAATTGAAAAAAATTCTGCAGGTGCTCGGCGGAACCAAACGAAAACAAGGGCGGAACCGTGTTTAGGGTTCCGTCTGATCCGTTGGGCCAAACTGGGTTTACCCAGAAAAATCACTAGCGGAACCCTGAATTTGGTTCCGCCAGTTCCGCCAAGACACAAAAACGAGACTAAACAGGTGTACGGGGGTCGAGACGAAATCCAAATTTTTCGAAAACTCTTGGAACATAAAATTTAAGGTATAACTGATTAGGAAACGCAAAAAATGAATAAGGAAACACTCTTACCATTAGACTTTGACCGAGGGCTAGCGAATTTCACTATACTTAGTGAAATTTTCCATAGACTTTAAAATTTGACAACATACCAAATGTTGTCATCCTGCATAATTGTTAGTACAAACAAGTTCTAAACATAACCAAATATCCCTATGAATACATAAATCCATAAGACAAAGTGTGAAATATCCAAATTGTTCAAATGACACCTAGTGCCAAACACTCCTAACACTCGCTCTAATTGGCGATCCATCTTCTTGTTGAGCTTTCCAAGGAACCTCCTGAGACATTTGAACATCCCCTTAGTTTGCTTGTACTCCTCGGACTCATTTGGAATTCTTGGAAGTTGTGAAAGGTATTCAAGAGGTGGAAGCCTAGATTTGGGTAACCCGTCATCTTCACTCATTGATAATGACGATGATGAAGTAGGAGGATGAGGGTGTTTCCCTTGGGCTTTGGAGAATCTTTTATCACTAAGTGGTATAAACGTATGTGGGATGAGAGAGTAGTCTAGGCGAAGGCCACTTGGGGTCGGAGGAATTGGAGAAATGTGTCTAAAGAGACGTGTTAGGAGCATTCCATAGGGCATAGCCGTTGTGCCTTGCACGGTAATATCGGCCATCCTTTTGGCCATGTAGTAGGCCAAGTTGAAGGGTTGCCTAACGGACAAAGAGTAGAGCATGTAGCAAAGGCAAACATTGATATGATCCCGGTTTCCTATGGTGCTAATGACATTGGCTCTAAGGACTTCTTCCAATTTCTTGAATTGAGGCTTGAGTTCATTGAGTTCCATACCATAGGGGTCCTTGTTGACCTCATTTCCGGTATAGGTTCTCCTAGTGTCGGAAGTCCTAACAAAGGGATGCTCACGAAGTACATCCTTGGACACGAGAGGAGTGTCATAAGGATGAATGCGGTCCATGAGAGTGTCAAGAGTTGTGAGTGAATGTTTGTCGGTGTAGATACAAGTACCATGGTTTGGAACCCCTAGGATTTGAGCAAATTCATTGAGAGTGAAGACGTATTGGTTGCTACTAACCATGAAGTTTATAGACATGTAACCATAATCATCCGAAGAAAGAGTAACGGATGCATAGAACTCTATAATGAACCTAGGACAAATAGGCTTGTCGATTTCTAAGAGACAATCAAAGTTGATGGTGGCTAGTTCCCTATGGAGATTGGTTCCGGTTAGGAAGGATCGGTAAATGGTTTTACCCTCATGGACATAGCATTTTTCTAAGGCTTTAAAAATGTTCCTTTGAGTTTCGGTGAGGCCTTTGGTTTTGTGGTGTTTGGGTAGGTAGTGAATGGTCTCCTTATGGTCATAATGAGTTGCGGGAGGCATGATGATCCCTAGAAAACACAAAATTGCACAATTTTAGTCTAAATTAATGACTTCTACAATGTGGATGTTCTAGTGCGTGCCTATATGAAAACAATGTGGAGGTGCGGTTATCTTTGATGCTTAAAACGTTTTATAATGCAAGTTTTTGTTTTAAACAAAAGATAACCCAAACGCTCCTAATTCAATGTACCTTCGTTTGAATGTACCCAAAAATACATATTAGTTATGTATTCCCTTTAGCATTCAAGAGACATTATGCAAGTGATGTTTTAAACATAACGTTTTTATTTTGTATTAATAATATGAGACAAAAAAATATTTGTCCTATTTGTGAGAAATTTTTGAAAGAATTTGACATGGGGTGTTTTAGTAAACATGCTAATATCTTATAAGGATGCAACTCCTAACTATGGGAAACATGATTAGTTTAGTTTAACAACTAATGTTCTACATGATTTACTTAAGTTAATGCATAACCCCAAGTTTTAGTTTTTGTGCAAAAATAGAATTCCTAGACGCAGATCAGGAGTATAATTATGTTTGGAATACTTACAATGATGATTAGTAAACAATGTGTATGAAGGAAGGACCAAATTTTCATTGGTGTGGATGAGTGGTGAAGTGAATAGTAGCAGGTTGGAAGCGGTGATATAAGATAAGTAGTGTTTGGTTTAATATAAAATAAGAAAAAGTTCCTACAGGTCGGCGGATACGGCGGAATCAAAAGTAGGGTTCCGCCCGTTATGGCTGAAGGTTCCGCCAGATCAGCAGAAAGAAACAATTGTTTTGATTTGTTTTGATTTTTGTGATTTTATTCTATTGTTCCCAACTACAATGTAGGTTCCATAAGTCCTAAGCCAAGCCTAAGAAGGTTGAATGGTTCTCGTTTAAGAGGTTTTGTAAGAATGTCGGCAATTTTGTCTTCGGAAGCAACTTTCTCAATTGAGAGGTTTCCTTTTTGAATATTGTCACGAAGGAAATGATGACGGATTTAAATATGTTTAGTGCGAGCATGTTGAACGGGATTCATACTAAGATTGATGGCTCCTTTGTTTCACAAAGAATGGAGATGTCGTTAAGTTGAATTCCGTAGTCTACAAGAGCTTGCTTCATCCAAAGAGCTTGTTGACATGCTTTTCCGGCCGATACGTATTCGGCTTCAGTTGTTGAGATAGCGAGAGCCGTTTGTTTCTTAGAGAACCATGAGGTGAGACAATGTCCAATAAAAGTACAAATACCACTTGTACTTTTTCTATCAACATAGTCACCGGCATGGTCCGAGTCGGCATACACTATGGTGTCTACTCCCGTTCCTTTGGGATACCATAATCCTAAATGTGTAGTGCCCTTAATATATCTAAAAATCCTTTTAACGGCTTCAAGATGAATTGTTTTAGGATCTTCTTGAAAGCAAGCACATAGACAAACACTAAACATAATGTCGGGTCTACTAGCCATTAGGTAAAGTAGACCACCAATCATACCTCTATATTTAGTGTTATCTATGGATTCACTTTCCTCATCCTTTGTGAGTTTAGTTTCCGTGGACATAGGTGTTTTGATTGGTTTCAAATCTTCGAGACCAAATTTCTTAAGCATGTCCTTAATATATTTTGATTGGTTAAAGAAGATACAATCTTCTAATTGTTTGATGTGGAGTCCTAGAAAAAAGTTGAGTTCTCCCATCATACTCATTTCAAACTCATCATGCATGATTTTTGAGAAATCAACACATAATTCTTGACAAGTTGATCTGAATATAATTCATCAACATAGATTTGGACTATGATAATGTGTGAACCTTTCTACTTAGTGAATAGAGTGTTATCGACTAAGCCCATCTATGGTCAACTAGGAAGGTTTTAAGTCGATCATACCATGCTTTTGGAGCTTGCTTAAGTCCGTATAAAGCCTTTTTAAGTTTGTAGACATGATTTGGTTTTTCAAAATTGATGAAGCCCGGTGGTTGAGCAACATACACTTCTTCATTTATAAACCCGTTTAAAAATGCACTTTTGACATCTATTTGAAAGAGTTTAAAATTGTGTGCGCATGCATATGCAAGTAAAATTCTAATTGACTCGAGCCTAGCAACCGGAGCAAAAGTTTCATCGTACTCAATGCCTTCTTGTTGATTATATCCTTGTGCAACTAGCCTAGCTTTGTTTCTAGACACAATACCATTTTCATCCATTTTATTACGAAAAACCCATTTTGTTCCAATTATGGTTTGACTTTTTGGTTGAGGAACTAATGTCCAAACGTCATTTCTAACAAATTGGCTTAATTCTTCTTGCATGGCTATTACCCATGACTCGTCTTTTATGGCTTCGTTTATATTTTTCGGTACAATGGTTGACACGAAACAAAAGAAGTTGCTTTCATTTTAAACTTTTGATCTTAGTGTTCTTTCGTTAATATTTCCTATGACACTATCTAATGGATGAATTTTAGACTCTTTGACATTGACAATTTCTTTGTTTAAAAGTTCATCTTCCTTGTCATTATCTATGATATCTAGATTTTCCATAGCTTGACTTTCATCTAAGTCATCATCTACCAAAAGTGATGTCTTAGAGGGAGGTGGACTCTCGTCAAATGTTACGTTCAACGATTCCTCGACTCTTAAGGTTTCTTTGTTTAACACAATATAAGCTTTGCTATTTTGTGAGTATCCAAGAAATACACCTTCATAAGACTTTGGGTCAATTTGGTGAGATAATCCTTGGTGTTAAGTATACAACATTTACTCCCAAACACTCTAAAATATCCTAATGTCGGCTTTTTACCTTTATATAGTTCATATGGTGTTTTGTTTAAAAATCGTCTAATTAAGACCCGATTTAAAATATAGGTTGATGTGTCAACGACATTACACCAAAACTTTTGTGGAATATTTTGATCATTAAGCATCGTTCTACTCATCTCTTGTAGAGTCCGGTTTTTGCGTTCTACTACACTGTTAGATTGAGGAGTACGTGGTGTTGAAAAATTATATGTTATACCATTTTTATCATAAAAGTTTCCAAATTGTATTTCATTGTCAAATTCACGACCGTGATTGATGAGTGTGTAAATATTCATCATTTTATACCCATTTAAACTGTAAAAACAGCTGAAAACACACATATATACCCAATAATACTGCAAATATCCTTGGATTGTGTTTTTACGTGTTTCAGGTACAAAAGGATTGAAAATAGATGAAAAACGAGCAAAGTTTGCAGAATTGGCAGAATCAGTCCCTCAACTTTCCAAAATTGTCATAATTGGTCCCTAGAAGAATTATTTTGAAGAAAAGTCAACAACTGTCCCCCAGGAATGAAGGAATAATAGTTTCAACCCTTGGAGTGTAATTTTCAAAGTTTGGAAAAAATAACCCCTCAACTTTGCAAACTTGGCAGTTTTGGTCCCCGGGAGTTTCAAATTGGAAAATATTCAAAAGTGGTCTTTGGTAAATGAAACTTGGCAAGATTGGTCCCTTGTAATACTTTGGGAAAGTCGCATTTCACACCCCTTGATTTTCAGCTATTGCAAATATGCTCTTTGTAGTTAACTAAGCTAAACCAAACGGATCCTTATACTTAACCCAATCCACATTCCCCTTAGCCTAATTTCACCAGTCCCAAACACAAATAATAAAAAAAAACCCACCCCCGTTTTATTACTCCCTCCGGTCAAAATAAGTCAAACGACCACCCCCTTCTCCCACTTGCAAACCTGCTAATCCAAACCACCTTCACCCACTCTGTCACTAACCCCACTCCTCATTCCCCCTCCAAACACTACTATCCAAGAAGCATTAATTGCTTCCTCTTCCCCTCACTCAACCCCTAACTGACATAAAGACTTTTTGGTGCCAAATTGCACTTCATGGGCTGAGATCAAGTTTTATTCATCCAATGGCTATCAAATGTGATGGGCAATCTACAGAAGGCCTGGAAAACCCTAATGGGTCACTTATAAAAAGAGAAGAAGAAAGAGAGGCCAGAGAGTAGTTTTTTTTTTTTTAGTTTTTAGCCTAAGTAGTTAATGTCAAATTAATGTAAAATTGCAATCCTAGTAATAAACTCATATTGTAACTTGTTATTTTTAAGTTAATGAAAGTTTCTAGTTCTTGAATTCAAGCTTTGTACCAGTTTCAGTATTAATGGAAATTTAAAGTTTTTTAGCCAAATCTTGTTTATGCTTATTCAATGCTTCAAAAACTTTAATAAGCTCACATTAAGCTCTTAAAACATCAAAAGAAACATAAAAAAAAATAGACAATAGTTAATCATTACATGTTTCCTTTGCATGAGACTGTGGAATTCTTGGAAAGTTGCTCAAAATGGATGAGCAAGAAGGACTTATACTAGCTTTTTATAAAACAAGCTAGAGCTTGTTGCAGTTCAAGGCACCCTAGTTCAGCTAGTGGTTAAGGTTTCAAGTTCTTGGTTTCTATTTTTTAAGTTTTCAGTGTAATTTCTCATAACTAGTGATTTTTAGTTTTAGTTGTTATTTGTTGTTTGAGTCTACTCATTTATCCTTATTTCAGACTAGTATAAGTTAATCCAACAGTTTCCTAGATTAATTCACTTAATTACTTCTTTAAAGTTTCAAAACTGTCTCTAAAGGGGTGTTTGGATTTGTATGTTTAGCTGAGCTTATGAGCCTTTTAGTGGATAAAACTTGTTTAGATAACTTACTCAGGGTTAATACAGTTTAGAACAAGCATCACAATAGTAGTGTATTAGAGAAAAAGTCAAAAATTGCTTTGATCCCTCCTAATTGCTTAACTGTCAGGATTTTGGGATTCAACATCATCATTTCAGTTATAAATCTAGTTTGGATTGATTAGATTAGTCTCATTATAGGTTAGTATAACATAATCAGTAATCTAGGACCTTTAAAAACTCAATTTAGTCAAAGTGTTCAAAAACTTAAAAAGTCAAATTCTCAAGAAAAGAGTTTTTGAGCAGATACTTGATTGATATTAAACCACCAACTTATATTAACCAAGGAATGGTCAACAAGGTCAAAGGCTTAGAGTCAATGCTCCGCGGAATATAGTGTTTCCCCGGGTCGTTATGTCCCGACGAGGTGTGAATGGTTATCAAACGGTTATGTGATCGGGTGAATTTGGATGAAAAGGGGTTTCAGTTTGATTAAACTATGGAATCTACAACGAAATAGCTTAAATAAGCTATGTGAATAAGACAGGGAAGTGGGAAAAACCAAAAACGTTTAAAACTTAAAACGCGTACGTTTACGTTTAAATAAAACGTAGACGTACGAAATAAAAAGTAAAAACGGAAATCTGAAAACCCCCAGGGGGTGAAAATGACTTTTTTACAAACTAAAAGGTAAAAGAAAATTTTTAGAAAAAGAAAATAAATTTTAACACTAATTAATTATTTAATATTAATTAAAAACTAATTATTACTAATTATTAATTCTTAAATAACTTAAATATAATACAATATTAATTAAATACTAAAAAGGTGAAAATAAAATTTCTAAAATTATAAAATAACTCAAAACAAGATTTAAAATAAAAAATAAGTATTTTCGTCTTTTTGTGATTTTTAAATTAAATAATTACTAATTAATTATTAATTACCTAATTAAACTATTTTAAATTAAGAAAAATAGCAAATGAACAGTAAAAATTCTAATAAAATTTCTAAAATTATTTTATAACATATAAAAGCTATAAAAAATATAAAAACTAGGTTTTGCTTAATAAAAACTAATTATGCTATTTTAAACTAATTATTAATTAATAATTAATAAAACTAAGATTAATTCTAATAAATACTAAATGATAAAATAAAAATCTGAGAAAATTATTATAAATACTTTAATATGAAAGGAAATTAAGAAAAATATAAAATAGTTAAGTACTTAATAAAAATTTAAAAATGAAATTAAAATTAAATTACATTAAATAGAAACTACCACTTAATATTAAATTTGTTTTTTCTTGATTTTTCTTTTACCAACCTATTTAATACCTTAAAACTAACAAATTTTGTAAAAACAAGTTTTTAGAAAATCAAAAATAAGCCAGAATAAGCTAATAAGTTGTGACAGTTGACTTTGTTTGACCAAATGGTAAAATGAGCTGAATTGGGCTACAGTGGGACCCACAAAGGTTGAATTAGGTTCACATAAGTTGTGTGAACATGTTAAAACCAAAATCACTCAAATAAGCCACTGGAATAAGCCATAAGGTATGAATAAGCACTCTATTTCTTGTTTGAAAACTGAAAAAGGGGACAGATTTTTGTGGTCAATTCAAGTGAGACCCAGGGGGTACAAGGTCAAACAAAGGGTCAAAATCCCAAGCCTACTAGGAGGGGGGTTGGGAGGAACCAATGAAAAGGCCTGTGGACCACTATGGTGGGCTGCAGCCACCCATAAAGATGGCTGTGTGGTGGTGAGGGTTGTGCAGCAGGGCAGATACTTGCCCTGCAGGTGTGTTTAGGGCAAAGTGGGGCCCAGCAGAAAAATCATAAAAATGTGGTGAAGGTGGGATCTTGAAGGTGAGCTGGTGGACTACAAATATAAACAAATTCCAAAGCCTAATACATTACACAAAATTACAAACAAATCGTGCTAGTTTTGGTTTTTTCTAACCAAGAGAAACTTGACTTTTTATGTAAACTCTTAACTTTGAATTTGTCCAACTTTGGTTGGACCTAAATACCTGAAAACATGTTATTAAGTTAAAGTAGGACCAAAATAAGTTAAAACACCAACTTTTATTATGAGATTATGGATTATGGGAATCAAAAACCACCACAGTTAACTGTGGTGGTGAGATTTGTTTGATATTGACTTTGGGACAAAAGACTAATGCATATTATGATGAAACCAAACTAACTTGACCTATAGTAGTGTTACCACACTAAAAACAATGACAAAAGCTTAATGGAACATGCAAGAACTGCCTAAACCAAACACCCCTTCATAAACTGAAATGACAGATTTGCAAAGCAAACTTGCAACTAACACTTAAAACATGAAATCTAATCCTATATTAACACTAAATTAACATATATGAACTGAAATAAGAACTATTTTACCTAAGCTACAGTGATTTATAAAAAATTAGAAAAGTGCTTACATGAGCTGCCAGTTAGTAAGCAATGAACCAAGTACCACTTATACTATCCTATGCTTCCCCTGAAGCACCTAAAACCATATGAATCACCCAGCAATCATGATCCTTTATACTTCTTCCTTGAAACTAACTCTTGATTTTTGAACCAATTTTCTTGATTTAACTGTGTTTTAGAGATTGTGATTGTCACTGAGTTTTAAGCTTCCAAAGCTTATTAAAACTTAAGAGTGAGCTAAACTAACCTCAAATGATTGGTAAACAAGGACTTTTGACAGTTTAAAAGCAACAAATGAGATTTTTGAATGAAATATCCACAAACTGAATATGAAGGAAAATGCTTAAATTAATTGCTTAAAAAGTTGTACAATACACTGATATAACTTAAAAGAGTACTGAAAAGCTTTAAATTACAAGAGAAATGAGAAAAATTACTAAAACGACCAAACTAAACTACAACTATACTACTTCTACTCTAATACTCTTTCTTCTTCTCTTTTTCTTTTCTTTTATAGGTCCCAGAAGTCTCTCTTGACTTTCCCCCTTCAATACAAGCCATTGGATGGGCTTATGTTGATCCCAGCCGTTTAAATTAATATTGGCGGGAAAATGGGGATTGGCAGTTGGGTGGATTTGGTGAAGTATTAAATGAGGAGGGGGGTTGGTGAGGGTGTAGGTGAGATAATAAATGAGGTTTGGTGAGGAGGGGGGAGACATTGGTGAGGGAAACCAGGGAGCGTGAAAGCTGGATGTGGGGGATGATGAACAGTGGCTGGGGTTGGGGGTTTGACCTGGGTCAACGACCAGGGAGTTATTATTTTGGGAATGGGCTTGGGTAAGTGGGCTTTGGGAGGGTGTAAGTGGACCAGGCCTGGGGATTGGGTAAGGGTTAAGTGGTAATGGTTTGTTTGTTTAGTTTGTTTATTTTGCAAAAAAAAAAATAATAAAATAAAAAAAATAATAAAAAAAAAAAAGAAAAAAAAGGACCACTTATGTAAATTAATGAAACTTGAGGGCTGCAAATGTGATTTTCTAAAAATATCCACCAGGGTTAATTTTGATAACATTTGAATATTATAAGGACAAAAATGAGTATTTTCCAAAATTAAAATACCCGGGGACCAAAATTGTCATTTTTGAAAGTTTAGGGGTTAAACTTACCATTTTGTGAAAATCTTTTATCCAAGGACCAATAGTGAACATTTTGAATTTCCAAGGACAAAATGATTTTTCATCCAAAAATATCCCACCAGGGACCAAATCTGCCAAAATCTGTAACTCCAGGGACTAAATTGTAAATTTCCAAAACTTTTCCAATTTTTCACCAAAGGACTAAATATGACAACTTATGATTTTAAAATGACCTTTGGTGATAATTTTCCATATTTTGAATATCCAGGGACTAGTTTTGTAATTTTATGAAATTTAGGGGACTGAAACTGCCAATTTTGCAAACTTTGTGCGTTTTTCATTTGTTTTTGCTCAATTTGCATCTAAAACATATAAAACACAATTTTAAAATATTTTCAGTATTTTGATGCATTTCTGAGTGTTTTTGTATGTTTTGCAGTTCAGATTTGACCAAAAATGATGAGTGTTTGAGCACTCATCAATACTGTGGGATTTTTAATTCTCTTGATTTTAGATGTTTGGGTCTAAAATTTTGGATAATTATTATTAGCCAGCTTGTGATTCCTAAAACATTTTTTTCCTAATTTTAATAATTTTCTTTAATAGCTTTTTTATGGCTTAAAGTTGGCTAGTTGAGACTTATCTGCCCTGCACCAACCTTTAACCAGTTTGACCCGCTTTCCAAGAGACCACAACCTGCTCATCTTTTGAGCTTAGACTTCAAACTTTGGTGATTTTGAAAGCTTGTTGGACTGTCTTGTTGCATGTGGAGTTTGTTTGCCCTTTAGTGCTTATTTGCTAACTTATTTGCCCTTCCAAGTGATCCCTTAAGCACCTCATGCCTGTTGCTACATCAGTAGCAGCTGGGGTTGTTGATTTTGTTGTTTTGCTTGATTCTTGTTGATTGATTGTTGTTATAAATTTGTTTTTAGATCTGTTGTGACCATGTTTGCTAGTGTTTGCTTTTGTTTGAGCCCTTGTGATTATTGTGCATGAGTTGCTAAGTCCCACAAACTCACTTTCACTTCTGACCATTATTCTCACCCATGTACCAGACTCATTTTTTGAGCTTACTCCTTGATTTTTAGTGTTTTTGGGAAGCCTACATACCAAACATAAAAGGTCCAGGCTTAACTTGGACCTCTCAGCTTATTTGATAAGCTAATCTTGACCCTGCAACTTGTCCCATTTGACCAAATTCACTGACTCACCAGTATAATTGAGTTGCTTTCATAAGCACTCTGTGAGCTTATTAGTAGGCCCCACTATGTGATCATTGGCTTTTTGGAAAGCCTAATAAGCAATCTCATCACATCAGGGCTTATTATGGACCTTGGATTCCATTTGGACCCCTAAATCTTGGCCTGCAAATAAGCCTACTTGACCTGTTTGGAACTCAGTTGGATTTAGAATTGCTTATTTTGCTTTTCTCTGCTTATTCAGTGTGCTAGTTGTTTGATTTAGCTTATTTTTCCCTTGCCTCAGTCCAGTGGTAGTTTAACTTCACCTAGGTTTCAGCTTATAGCTTAGTTGGACAGCTTTTTGTACTAAAAATCCCTTTGAGCTTATTTTGTGAATATGTCAAGCTAATAAGCTCATTCTGAGCTTACTTTTGAGTTTGAAAAAGTTTGTCTACATAAAAGTTGCTTAATTTTAGTGTTAAAACAGTTCTATAAAAGAAAAAAAAAATCAAAAAAATCCAAAAATAAGAAAACTGATAGCTTCTATTTAAGTCATTTGGCTTATTTTTCAACTTTTTCATTAAGCACTTCTCATTTTTATATTTTTCATAAGTTCCTGTCACCTTGTAGTATTTTTAGAAATTTTTTTTATATTTTTCACTTTTCATTTGCTATTTTTTATAGTTTAATTTAGTTTAAAAAGTAATTAAAAATAGTTATTAATTAATAATAAATAATTAAAAAGCCTACAAAATATATTTTCAGTTTTAAAATTAGTTTTAGATTATTTTAGAATTTTCAAGATTTAGTTTTCATTTTTCTAGCTTAAAATCATATTAAATTGTATTTTAGTATATTTGAAATATTTAAAAATAATTAATAATTAGTAATTAATTAATAATAAATAATTAAGAAGTCTAAAAAAAAAAAAAAAATTCTTAAAATTTTCTTTTGTCATTAGGATTATAAAAAAGAAATTTTCATATCCTTAGGATTAATACTTCTCTCTTTTCACTTTATATTTTGTACGTTACATTTATTTTAATTTAAACGTACGCGTTTGTAGTTTTTAAATGTTTTTGGATAACCTGATTTTACACATTTGTTGATATTGTTTATTTGGATCATTTTCTTTTATAATTCCTTAGTTTAATCACTCACACCCTTTTCCTGTTAAAAATCACCCGATAACAATTCGTCTAAAATACAATTTCGCACCTCGTCGGGATATAACGACCCGGGGAAACATTGTACTCCTTGGTTAGTTGGCCTAAGCTGTTTGACCATCTTGACTACATCCGTGGTTGATTTTAGTTGACCGTTAAGGACTAATCAGTGATCCGTTCTAATAGACACAATGGAAGTTCATAATTGATTTTGAATTTTCTTACTTAGAATTTCAAATTGATCAAAAGCTTCATTCTTACTTTTCAAAATTTTTGTCCAAGTATATCTTGAATAATCATCTACTATAACTAATGTGTAGAAGTTACCTCCATAACTTTGTATAGCGGATGGACCCAAACAAATCTACTCCCTCCGTCCCAAAATAATTGTCCTCATTTGACTTTTTAAAGTCTTAATTTCTCAACTTTGATCTTTAATAATTTTGTTTATGTTATATATTAATTGATGCAAAATATATGAATTGATTCGTTTTTAAATACTTTTTCATTGGTATAATTTTTATCAAGTATTATATAACACATACAAAAATATTTAAGATCAAAGTTGAGAAATTATGACTTTAAAAAGTCAAATGAGGACAATTATTTTGGGACGGAGGTAGTATATGTAAAAGTTCTAGATACCTAGATGTGGACACCATAGTTTTAGCCTTATGGCTATTATGAACTTGTTTACCAATTTTGCAAGCATCACAAAAGTATTAGTCATATTTCAACTTGGGTAGGTTTTGAACTAATTCTTTGGAGGAGAGGTTTTGGATAAGTCTCATGTTAGCGTGTCCTAAACGTCTATGCCATAAAGTTGAAGCTTCATCTAATGAGGTGAGACAAAGTTTGTCTCTAGATTTTTTATCCATCTTCATAATATATACGTTGTTCTTATGAACACCTTTAGCTATGGTTATGACATCTTTAAGTATTTTACTTCCATTTTCACTGAAAATGACGTTATACTTTTTCCGGCAAAGTTGACTAATACTAAGGAGATTAAAACCTAGGTTATCAACATGAGCTACATCATTTATAGAGAGGGAGTCATGAGAAATTGTACCTTTTCCGATGATTTTGCTTTTAACTTTTCTACCAAACGTGACATTACCTCCATCACATTTTTGATATGTTGAGAAGAGGCTTTTGTTTCCCATCATGTACCTTGAGCAACCGCTATCTTTGATCCATTCATCCGGTTCTAAACTAACTTTGAGGCACACCTATTTTACGAAAAACACTCAAACGGTTGGTCCCCAATATCTCATGGGTCCATTTTGGTTAAACATACCATTAACTTGATCCATTTATGAAAATGGAACATATAGGTTCCATGACATGAAGTTTGGAGTTTGGTAATGTCTAGGTATGTTTTGGTTCCAACCATGTTGGTAGTTTGGTTGTACGTTGTAGTTGCTCTTTGGAAAGGGGCATTTGGGAATAGTAGTTTTAGGTCTCGGTTGAGTAGTTTTAGTTCTAAATTCATTTTTAACAAGTCCTACTCCAACCTTAATAGCTGGTTTTAGTTTTGTATCATTTTATGCTAATTTGGACTTATTTGTGACTTTAACGAATTTAGTACGATCCGACGTAGAAACTGACTTTTCTGCTGCAGACCCCACGGAACTTTTCTGTTTATAAACTTCCCTCGTCTTCGAAAGAACTTCTTGAAGTCTCTAACGGCCATTGCATATTCTTCATCATCACTATCTGAGCTAGATTCTTCATCATTGCTGGATTGAACTCTAACTTTCAATGCAATAGGCTTGACTTTTTCTTTCTTGCCTTTAACTATTTTCGAATCTTTTTCTATCACCATTTCATGAACTTTGAGGTTTCCAGTTAGCTCATCAAGTGACATGCTTGAAAGATCCTTAGTTTCTTCAATTGCCGTCACTTTGGCTCTCCACTTCGGATGGAGTGCTCTAAGGAATTTCCTGACAAAATTCTTGCTACAAAAAGATTCATCAAGTGCTTTAAGTGAAGTAATAATAGTGTTAAACCTAGCAAAAGCACAATCAATAATCTCGTCTTCGGGAATAGTAAATTGTTCATATTGTTGAACAATAAGATCAATTTTGTTATCCTTAACTTGTGAGTTTCCTTGATGAGTGACTATTAAAGATTGCCAAATTTCTTTAGCGGTTTTACACATAAAGACTCTTTCATACTCTTTCTTTGGTAAAGCATTGTAAAGCATCATTTTTGCCTCATTATTTTTAGCAATCAATTTCTTTTGATCTTCATTGTGTTTGGTAAAAGAGCTATCCTCATCTTTACCATTAGTACAATCCTTAAAAGTATGTATGTTATCACCTTCAATAATTATATACCATAGATCTATATCTTTTGACTTCACGTAAGTTTCAAAACGGTTTTTCCAATATATGAAACCATTAGCTTCAAATAGTGGTGGTCTTTGCATAGATTGCCCTTCTTTGTAATTTTCAAAATCCATGGATCGTTTCAAGTTTTAAAACAAAATATAATTTAAAAGCTTGAGTAACGTAGCTCTTGATGCCAATTGTGAAAAACTAGAAGGGGGGTTGAATAGTTTACCGGTTTTTAACTTAATTATCTTTTAAAACTTTCTGTGTAATCAAAGATCTAATCTAAAAGACAATAAGTAATATGCAAGGATAAAGAAAGAAACGATCAAACCACAACACGATAGTTTATCGTGGTTCGGCTACAAGGACTCTTTTTCCTTGCCCTACCCCACGCCCCGAGTATCCAACTCGAGAGTTTCTTTCACTAGTCAACAAGCTCCTTTCACCGGCGGAGAAAACCTTACACGTCGCTTACACAAGATTACCGACACAAAGCTAGATGTCGAGTTCTTTTACAAGGGTACAACTACTCCCGTCACACTATGTATTTTAAGGCCTAAAATACTAACCGATCACTACTGAAAGTACACAATGAATGAATGTATAAACCTCACTAGGTTACACAAAACTAAGCTAACAAGGCTTGCAAAGTTATGTTGCGACTTGTAACTTTTGGTATGAACTTGTGATCTTCTTTGCTACAAAAGATCTCACAAATGAAATGTTAATGAGTTAGATAAATGTAATGAGAATGTATGTGTAAATTATAATGAGAAGTGATGAGAGATTTCTTGCAAGTGGCTTGGTATTTATAGCTAACCAAACCAGCAGACTGGCAGATTCGGCAGAAACAAAACAAGGGTTCCGCCCTTGTAACCCCAGGGTTTCGCCACATCTGACAGTCAAAGTCTTCAAGAAATCTTTCCATATCTAGCAATGTCAAATCAAGTTTCTTCAAGTCAACACACAATAGATAGAGTAAGAAACCTTCTAAAATGTGTAAGAGATCTTATGGAAAGTCAACTACTAGATTTAGTAGCCTTTCCATAAATGCTCATGATGCATGCAACGATGTCATGTTACATTTTCTTTATTTATAAATATGAAAATGTTATGTTTAATATGAAATGTAAATGTAGCAAATAAAGTCTAGTTATGCAAGGCTAAAACTAAAATCATGTTTTACTAAAAACTAAATTTTACACTTTGTCGTTAACAAAACTTTGCAAATACCGTAAAATATAAATAACGTTTTTAGGCGATATTTGTATTAACACAACTCTTCTATGACATTCAATGAGTCAATAAAAGATAACTAGGGAGTAATTATATCTAAGTAAACATGCTTGTCTCATTATAAGAAGTCCACAATTTTCATTTTCTTGTTATTTTATTTCTGTTTTTAGTTTAATTATTAGTTTTGGGTTAGTTGACTAGCAACTAATTCCACCCACTCCTTTAAAACCGAGATTTTATCCTTATCGAATTCAAGTCTTGCTTTTTCCTTTAGGGCTTCATGTTTTCTTTTGTAATCCACAATTGAATAATACCAATCATATTCTGCAAAATAAATTTTATCACCAACTTGGGTTTTTCCAGGTAAACTTCCTCCATTACAAAGTCCATCTTTTTTCTAATCACAATTTAGCCATTCCTCGTACCCGTCTTTGAAAAGAATGGGCTCACAGGTATGTTTTAATTCATCAGCATATAATGGTTTATTCGAAACCCATGGAATTTGATCGTTCCATTCATACAATCAAGTGTTCTTAAATACCTCATAAGTTTTAAAACCGGGTAAATCACCAGTTAGAACATCTTCGTCGATCTTTAAAAGATAATTGAATTCCTTAAATTCCTTACACAGAGGTGTCTCATACAGAAACAAGTTTGTCTCAATTCTAAATAATTCAGCCAACTCTTCATTAAGCTCTTCTTCATCGTTCCCCTTTCTCCAATAAGTCCAAAGTTTGTTTTTTTAGAGATATGCTCATTTTATCAGGGTTGCGAAATTTAGACTTCAACCGGTAGGTAAATTCAGGATCATGCTCAATAGGACCAAACTTACCTAGGAATCGCGCTTGTAGCTTACTCCAATTAGTTATTGATTCCATAGGTTCATCATTCAAACATCTTATTGCAGTTCCCGAAAGCGATAGAGGAAAGATAATAAGCATCAATTGATCAAAGGTCATATTCTCAATTACAAACAGATCTTCGAGCTCAAGAATCTTTTCCACGTATCCATTAGCATCTTCATGTTCTAATCCGCTGATAGCATTCTCTCGTAGCTCCTTGAGAAATTGACCCTTTAGCTCGAACTTAGACTGTTCGTCAAACTTCGGCCTAGCAACTCCCGAACCATAGTCCGCTCGGGTCTTGTTCATGTACTCCTCCATGGTTGGATCCGTCATTGTTTCTGGTACTTCCTGTTCAGAATAATAATCAAGTTCTAATGAACTTGAAAGATTAAAGCTTTCTGTGTTGAAAAGCCTTTTAAGCGAATAAAAAGCTCTTTCAGTGTCTTCGAAAGGTTTGGTTAAGTTCTTAGTTGTACTTCTAGTCATGCACTTCCTGAAATCAGCACAAAAGCATCAGTAGGATAGGTTTGATAAAGTAAAATATCATAAAACTAACAACAAAAATGGAATATGAAAAATAAAAGTTGCTGACATCTGCAGACGATGTTCCGTATCCTATAAAAAGGATACGCCGTATCTTTATACGTTAAAAATTAGTCTGACTCTTATTTTAGAAAATCAATACGCCGTATCAAATAAATGAATACGCCGTATGTTTAGAATAATCAAAAATCACTTATACTTATTAAAAATTAAATGTGTCGTATGAGCAAAATCTAATACGCCGTATCTTTGTTACGTTTCAAATACAAGATTTTGTATTTCAATGTGCCGTATCTTCAGAAAAAGATGTGCCGCTTCTAGTTAATTTAATAAATTCAAAAACTGTTTTAATAAATAATTAATACGTCGTATTTGTTAGAACAAATGCGTCGTATGGCGTTTAAGGTTTTGAAAAATTTTCTGATTAAAAATAGAATACGCCATGTCTAGGGGATATATGCGCCGTATTCAAATTATTAAATAGTTACGCTGTATAAAAAAATTAAAATGCAATGTGCCGTATCAGAAAAATCAGATGTGTCGTATCGTTTATATCAGCAAAATACAACAAACAGCAAACTATGCAGAAAAAAAATAAGAAAAACGAAAAACACAAAAAATTACAAAAATTACAAACAAGAATACAACAAATATGCAGAATATTACAATGAATACAATTAAACTAATACAAAACAAAGTTAGCAGTTAAAAATCTAAAAATCAAAACTAAATAAGTTAGAAACCTAATTAAAATACTAACAGATAAACAGATATTAAACAATTCACTCCCCAGCAACGGTGCCAAAAACTTGATGCGTGTCGCGTGCTATGTCGTTTGTAGTTAATCAAGTTTTAAATTTACATTTAGCCGACTTATCCTATAACACACACACTAACGAGCAGTGTACCCGATCATTGTAGGCTAGTTGGTAAGTAGAGTGTCGATCACTAAGAGTGGAACGTTAACACCTAGAATGTCTATCAGTATTTTAATATCCTAAGTTAGTTTTACAATCTAGTCTAACACAGGGGGTTCAGTCTGAGAGACTGGCACGATTTGGTTTGATTAAATAAACGAATAAAACTATTGAGCAAGAATACAACAAATGGCGAACACGTACACATATAGATAACATATACAGATAAGAGGCCTGACTAATGATTACGTAGCTTGTCACTTGTTTTATTGCTAGTTTTATATAATGAGTATCGTAAACTATTCTCTCTCATTGGTATATTGACTATAGGTGAGTAAACTCTTAATGATAACTTATGTCTATTCTATTTAACCTTTTTAAGGGCTTACACTAACTTATAATGCTAGTGAAGAAGACGTGGGAGGGGTATGTCGGCCCAAGCAAGCCACAACTAGACACAAATGTTATCAAAGCACATATAACAAGAAAAAAAATCAAATAAACTTTAATGATGGGAAAGCAATTTTAAGGGGAGTAATATGGCGGTCACAAGCCCATCAATCCTGATGGATTAAAGTGTACTGTTACAATAAAATAAAACTACTTAACAGAATTAAAACACAAGCAGGACCTTCTTATCTATCTGAAATCTTCAATGTGGTGTGTCTTGTGTTGCCTTTTCGTCTATATTCTTCTTCTTAGGGTTTCTCTTTTTCGTCTTAGGGTTTATGGTACACGAAATTCGACTGTCTCTTGGGGTATTTATAGTTTCTGTCTGAGGGGTCGATGCGGCGCATCTATTAAGTAGATGCGGTGCATTTACTTAACTTTGCGTGGGGTCCAAGATTAATATATTCTGGATATTCGTACACCGTCTTCAGATGCAGCATATCTTCAATATCAATGCGGCGCATGTCCTTCAGTATCTTGGATTGTATTTGGTGAAGTCTTGATAGTGATGCGCCGCATGTCAGAACTGGAATGCGGCGTATCTGGGCTATAACAAGTTGGTTCTTCTTTGTTTACCAAAGTTTCATATGCGGCGCATGGGATAATTTACATGCGGCACATTCTTCAAAGTCAGGCAATGGTCTACGAATTCATCTAAGTATAGCAATACAGCGTATCTGTCTAGAATGATACGGTGTATTTCCTTCAGCTCAGTAGACATTTCCAATCTTGATCATTTAGCTTCATATTTCGTCCGAAATCATTAACTTTCACCAATTGCTTGTTTTTACATGAGAATTACTAAAGTAAATGATTAAGTAACGATTCTCATAGATAATAATATAAAACAAGTCAAATAAATAGGAAAAATGATAACAATAATATGTACTTATTTGATATCATCATTTACCATAACACTAACTTGAATCTTATTTTAAACTATTTTTCAGGTTGTTAAGAAGCTAATTTTTGTGTTGCGTGAGTGAAGTCTCATATTCGAGTACATAAAAAAGGGACATACCGATAGATCGCTCAATAGGTAAATGTCATTTTTTTCTGTGTAATACAAAATTTATAATATTTAACAGTAGTTAGCTTGTCTATGTGCATGCTATTATGTTTATAATTTGATAAATAAGTTGTTACTTTTCATGTTAGCTCAAACAGTCATAAAGACTAAATTATCGAAGATCACAGATTGGAAAATAGCAAATAATGAGGAAATAAATGGGATCATATACTACCAATTTAGTGATAATATGGAATTATATAATGTTCAAGTCTAGCACCAAGTCAGTCGAAGAAATAAGCTATTTCAATGATTAATTAATTCGATAATGGCATAGTCTGACCGGTTATAGTTCTAACCAATCTTTGAACAAGGATGTTATAATGAAACACAGTCCCACTCTTAAAAAATTTATATTAAAATTTATAACATCCCTTAAGTTAATTTAGTTCGCTTAGTAGTAATTGTGACTTTTCTCTACCAGTCTGATACATATAGCCATTTTTCAATGAAAGGATAACCTGAACTTAAAGTAGAGGTCATTTCAGCCAGATGTTGACAATGTTTTGAAATTGTATCTTATTCAACTTTCTCTTGATTTTAGAGTGTATGTATTGTTAAGATATTGCTTGATTTGCTTATGATGCTTATGAACTGTTATAGTAGATATTAGCACAAATATGAGAGACACAAAATGATATCTTTCTGACTTCAGTCGAGTAAAATTTGATTGACACAAAATACTTTTTGTCTAATGTTTGAGGGTGTTTGTTTAAGCTTATTTGTGAGCACTTGTGGGCTTATTTGATTTCGGTTTATATAAGCCTAAATTTTATGGCTTATTTTGAGACATATTGGCTTATATAAGCTTATTACATAATAAGCTTATATAAGCCCATAAGTCTCAAATAATATCACACGTCTCTAATGAGAGTTGAACTCACAACCTCTTGGTTATTGGGCCACTCACATATCGTTCGACCAAAGGTCTTTTGTAGAGATTGAACATATAATCCTGCAATTGTTCATATGTTTCAGGTTCTTTAACAAAAGCAGTTTTTTGCGCATCAGTTGATGTGTATGTTGTATGTGCAATCAACTACTTCATGGAGAAGGATTTAGACAAGTGAGTAAAAAGTTTTATATAGTTTCTATATCATCCTACTTCATGGAGATATGCTACATTTATGGTGTTTGCTATAACACGTGGTGGAAACCAAGCATATGTTTGATATTGTATAACCCTAAAATGACTTATTCTCCAATTGTCCTCTATACCATAAACTATCTGTTTTATTGATTTTTATTTTCGCAACCATTTGCCTTAGCTGCATGATCAAGGAATTTTACATTTGATCCGATAAGATTGAAAGTTTGTGGAGAATTTATGTTATTACAGTTTTAAGAAAGAATCTGGTCATTCTTTTTTCCCTCTAAGTAGGTACTTTAATAGATGTTTCTCATCATAATAATTATTCATTTGATATGTTTTAATATAAAACCATGTTGTGCAAGAAGCCGTACAAACTGTAAAAATTGTGAAGTTGTTGAGAGTTATCAAAGAAACAAGAATATGTTACGTATTGAGACTTTGTTATGACATAGACGGAAACAACACTGATGAAGCCACTAACGTTCTCTTGAAAGTGTTGCATAACCTTTAGACATATTTTTTTTAGTAATCATTCAATGTTTTGTTATTCCTTTAATACAATGTTTCTTTTTATTTATTTGTACAACCCATTTTATACTTTTTATGTTTTTTTTTGTTTGTTATGACATAATCAAATATAAATACTCTTATAATACTCATTAAAATGATTTCATTAAGCTAGCCCGCCCAACGGGCAGGTCTTGAAGCTAGTTTATTATAAAATCTATATAAACGAACAGGTTAGCCCGCGCGTTGCTGCGGGAATGCCGTGTTGTTGGTTTTGGATTTTTTGTTTGATGTTAATGTTGAAAAATGTTTGTTGGCCGTGCGGCGTTGTTGCTAGTATAACAGCAAACGTATATAATCTATTTTCAGAAAATGTTAGGGGCGGAAAAAGTTATTCAAAATAATGTAGAATTACAAACAGCAAATGCATACCGGATGAACAAATACAAAGTATCAGGTAAGCTTATCATCCAATCTGACAACATCGATGAGGTTAAGATCATTCATTTACATAAAAATGGTGTTAGACCTCAGTTGAATTACATATAGGCACACCAGGCTTATTATACTCCTCCCTGATATTTGTGGATAATCTCATTATAAGACTTCCATATACCAAAATGCTACAATATTTGCTCTTACAGAAGTTGCTACATTCATCACGAACATTGGAACCTGCAATTTCATTTCAAAAATATTGTGTAATTAGAATTGAATGAAAAATAAAACATCAGTCACTTTCTTAATAACACTTGCACATTAAAAATTCAGCACTCAAAAAACCTTTAGTCACTTTTCAGCTTAAATATTCAGTAACCAAACAATCCTTTAAAATCAGTTTTCTGCACAAAAATTAAGCAACCAAACAGCCGTTTGAAGATCATTTTACTGCATAAAAGAGTCAGTAGCCAAACAATCCTACTTAATCACTTTTATGCATAAAATTTCAGCAATCAAGCAGCTTAAGGTTCAATTTACTACATTACAAAGTCAACAGCTAAACAGTCCTTTTAAAATCAATTCCCAATATAAAATTTCATCATATCCCAGACAGCCCCTATAATAAGTAGTGTAATTTGAAAGACCAAATAGCCCCTCTGTTTACTTATGAATGGGACGACTTGGGTCGAATAATATCTCAATGTTCATATCAGAGAAAAAACTAACAGGGGAACGGGTCAAATGGGTTGAAACTCTTCCAAAGTTTATTATTATGCAAGATTAACATTCAGTTTGAAACAATGCTTTAAATTAAGAGATTTATATTATGATCCATCTATGTATAATTACACCATTCAAAGTATATACTCCTATAGGATTATAAGAGTTAAAAGTTAATCAAGAAGACATTATGCATGTGGATAGTCCGCATTGATAATGTATAAACTAACCATTTTTAGCCAAATGAGACATTTACGCGTGGTTCACTTGCAACAACATATTCGCAACGGAGCCCATAGTTTTTAAGCATCGTATCATAATAGAGCTTCTAAACCAACAGACCATGAACTTGATTCTGAGGTGTTTATAACCATCAAATCATTCAAGTTTAGAACTCATACCTATAAAACTTTTATTGGCTTTAGTTCACCCCTCCTCTTTATTTAAAAACCTTTGAGCTCAGTAAGGGTACCAGCATCACAAAAAACACCACACCGCTTCCTTATTAAAAGCCCTTCTTCTTTGGCAGCATGAAAAATCGTTGCCTGCATTCAAAGATCCTAATACTCATTTTAAAATTATTGATCTGTGTACATATTATGCAGTAATACTAATATCAGGATTTCCCACATTTTGTTACGATAAATGGCTAAAAATGTGATTCTTCAAGTTATCAATGTTTAACAAACAGCTATATGTTTTGTACAACTTTTCTAGCATATGACTTATAAGGACATTAGGCTCTTTTCCTATGTACTATGATGATGTCTTAGATATACCTAAATGATGTTGTCTTAGATTTTTGGTACCTTGGCCTGAAATGCTGTCAAAGAAGGCTTCAGAAAATAAACGTAAAAAAATATATTGGCCACTTTAATTCAGACTCATTTCGGTATATCTAAGACAACATCACATTACACACGTACACCCAATATATTATAAACATAAAAAAATGAGATACTAAACCCCCTTAAAAAACAACATTTCAAGCCAAAGGATGATTGAAAAGCATCTTAAAATATAAGCTCACAAAATGGAGCAATATTCCATTTATTGTAAGCAAAAAGGAGTAAAAAAGAATACTAAATGCATCTATGTAATTAAGTGAAACTCTTACTGTATTAACACTACTGGTGATTGCTTTTCGTTTTGACCCACGCACTTTCATCCTCACCTCCTTTATTTCATCAACGTCTTCAGCCATCACTTTCTGCAATAACAATTAAAAAACTGTCACCAACTGAAAAGTTATGTACTAAAATCTAACTACAAATGCAAACATAGGAACATATACATTACTAATCTCATCCATCTTCTAGAGCAAAAACACAGAGTAAAGTTGAGTTTGAAATAGAAGCTCATCCAGTTTACGAAACTGAGTATCATTCAAAATACGCGCTTCCTGTTCCACATTTTCTTCTTCCTTCCGCCTTTGTTGTTCAACTTGGCGATCAATGATATCGTTTGCGTCCTGCAAAAACAAAGTCACTCTTTTAGGATATAATAATGGGAATTCACATGCACCATACTCATTGGTGAATAGACATGCAAACGCAACTCAGTATTTTGCATTATAAAGTCCAATTCAGTATTTTGCATTAGCCACTGAGATACGAAATCTTACACCATCTTTCACTGAGCAATGGAGATAGACTGATGCAAACGATGGGCCCAAAATTATGGTATCTGCAATCCAAGTGTACTATAACATAATCTATAATGCATTCTTTATTCAAAATTCATGTTTTACCTTATGTTGAGCTCGTCATCAATGGTGACAGTCTGTTTTCTCTTTCACATAGTCAAAGAAAATCATATGCATGTATCAACTGAAATCAGTAGCCACATCCTACAGTTTGCATCTACTTGTCCAAGGGTATCCATGTTCATCTAACAGCCTTAGGGCTTTTTCTTCAATTTCCCGGATCCTGTAAACAACTCTCGGTCAACATCCATGGCACGAAAATCGACATCCAATACCAAGAAAATCAACAAAAATGCAATAAATTTAACTACTTACCTAAATTGATTTCGGCTTTAAGTGAGCAGCCAGAATTGGTGAACGTGAGCAGCCTGAAATTTTCAATTGTCAGATTTATGTCAATACTCAACGCAACTCATCTACACTATAGTATCTTAACATAGTCCAAGAAGAGAAAGTTGTACCTGTCCATCGAAACACTCAAGTTCTGCTTCTAATTTCAGCCTCTCTTCGGCACGATAAATGACACCTATATAAAGAAAAACACCCAATAAGAAAGGAAAACACCCACAATCTTATAAACACTAAAACTGATTTTCATTTAAGTTATTCCCTACACCTTCGTCGAATATAAAAGACAAAAGCATTTAAATAACTTATCACAAACTTACCTGGGAAAAAAAGGAATCGCCACTACATCCACAAAACCTTGACCTTCACCCTCATTAAATAGCATAGACGTAAAGAAAGATGAATACAACTGCAAATAAGAAAAGTACTTCAAGAACAAACAATCCCAAAAACCCCATAAACTGATTCTTTCTCTTATTAAAGCCATAAACCGTAATTGTTACCTCCATTCTTTTCAGTTTCATCCCCCAAACATGAAATTTAATCTCTATGAACCGAATATTCAAGAATTGGTCAAACGTCAGAAAAAAATGCAAACTAAGTTCCGGATAATTTCTACCAGCCGTGGGGTGCAACCACAGTGGTGGCAAACACCCGCCATAAGATACGGGGATGCAAACATATTTGCAAAACCCGAATAGCAGCCATAGGCCAGGGGCTGCAACCACAGCGGTGGCAAACACCCGACATACGATACAACAAAAGGCCTTAATTTGTTCAGATTAGCTTATATTCAGGGTTCATGGGCTTGTTTAAATGCGAGAAGACTAATAAGCTGACTTTTAAGAGCTAATCAACTATAGCTTATTAGCTTAAGTTAATAAGGCATAACCCACAAATCCAAATGCTAGTGGTGCAAGTAATGTTTTTTCTTTAAAATACCCACTTAAACTATTAGACAAAAATGTTTATGAGGCTCAGACAGGGTGGGAATCAAAAAAAGCATAAACATCCGCGATGGCTGCAAATCTACTGATTCGCCCTGCCAACATGTGGACAATCACGATTTTAGTAAAATATGCAGAAATTCATCACAGCTTCTTCTGATAATGAGTACTGCCACCATTGTCATTATACATAACATCAACAACGGAGCCAAACGATGAGATAAAACATCCGCCATGGTTACAACTTTAGTAAATTGCCGAGCCAAGATGCAAACGACCTCATCTTTAGTCTTCCCCACCCCTAGACTCATCATTGCCTCGTGTATCCCTAATTCTACTCTCAATCATGGCGACTACGTTAAGATCCACATAAAGAGGATCAAGTCAGCAAGTGTCAAAGCGGTACCCAAAACCTGCCATGGCTGCAAAGCCAAGATACGGGTTTTGGCAAACAATGCTTACTATAACAATAAAGCAAAACTGGTGGCAAACACCCGGAACACTTCCTTCCTGCATTCAAATGATCAAATTCAGTAACCTTATCATATCATCAAAAGCCATATCATATAAAAATATATCATGTTTGGTGTAATTAATAACACATTTGCCAAATGTACAAAGTATAATATGTTGAAAAGTTAACATTGACCTACAAAAAAAAGCTTTTGAAACATATGAAGCTGCTAATGTGTATTTACCTATCTTAACCATCATATCCATCCATGCCTGCTTACCTACTCTGATAGTCCTAAACTTCAGATTTTTGATTAAAAAAATGGTACTAAAATTTGTACTAAAACATAGGAAGGGAAAACATCAGCGCAAGTATAGTTATTTCTAATCCTGAAATAATAATCCTAACTTATCAAATCCCGAATTTAGGAAAACCCCAAAATATATCAAAACCCTAATTTAAAATTTCAATTGTTCTATATGTATAAGTGATAATAATTGTCAAATTTATAATCAAATAAAATTATAGAACGCACAATCATGATAATCACATATATGAAATCATAATCTATATACCAAACATGGAATCCAAACATCAGAATACCTAATAAAAAAATTAACGATTCTTGATCTAGTAACAACGATTATCTGATGAAACACACGAAATCCAGATGATCAAAAAAAGCGAACGCAAATGAATGATCTAGAAAATCACTTAAAAGCATAACAAATAAGCAACATGTGGCTGGAAAAAAGGGGGTTTATACCTGATAATAAATCAAGTTCATGAACCTTCTTATTAATCCAGAACATGGTCAAAAGTCGGTATACGCCTGGTATTTTTTTGTGGCATCGTACAATCTTTAGGTATACACTTGTTATCTTTTGGTATTATCGTACAGGGATTAGAAGGTTGTTTAGCATCCCAACCAGGTAATAACTTTTGAACTATGTAAATATTATGTTTTGTTTTGGTATGGAAGATAATGTATACACAAATACAATGTATCTTGAAGCTTCCCAACAGTTATTCAACTGCAAGGCCACTCCTAAATACACTGTTAAGGCCACATGGATGGCTCAAAATTTTTTGTACAATCCATTAGGTTGCTGCTACTGTTGCCCTTTGAAAACTTTTTGTATTTGGTGCATTAGCAAAAGGATTAGCAACCTAAACCATGAACAATTTAGCTCGCCAAGTTTGGCAGCCAATGGGCTGCTGCCAAACCACGAAACACAACTGTTGGGTCAACAAAGTACCACCCTTAACACATTAATCACCCTTTGCAGCTAATAGCAGTCGAGTTTAAAGGGGGGAAAAAGTTTTGAAACAAAATTAATGTCACATCATTTTTACCTATTAGTATATGGTATAATAAGGGGCTAACCGCTAACCCCAAATAAGTTGTGTTTAAGTTTGTTTTTTTAATTAAAAAATCAACACTTAATTAACATTACATATTTCATGCTTAACAACATTTCTATAATTATAATCATAAAAAAGGTATAAGTATAAAAATAACGAGTTCATTAAATGTTATTTTACGTAAATGATGAGACTTAAATACAACCTAATAAATAAATATAATTTTTCCCTCGATTTAAGATCATTTGAGGACCAAATTTTTTTTACATATGAAGGGACTAATCTCCACCATATATCTTCCCTCCATCTTTATTTGATCTAATGGATGAGATTAATCCCAACAATTAAAAAGACCCACTTTCATCATTTTTTTTCAAATATTAATATCTCTCAAACCGTTAATCGTCAAGCGAAAAAAATATATCGTTACGACGAGCATTTAATTATCTTTCTATAGATATGCACTTTGATATATTTTCGACAATTTTTTTTTCGTTTTTTTATGTTTTTTTTTTCGTAGCCGAAAAAATCATATATGATATATCATATATGATATTACGTATCATATGTAATATCATATATGATATATCATATATGATTTTTTCGGTCACGAAAAAAAATGTGAAAAAAACGATTTTTTTTCCGAAAGTATATCAAAGTGTCTGTCTATAGAAAGACAATTAAATGCTCGTCGCGATGGTGTAATTATTTTCGCTTAACGATTAACGGTTTAAGAGATATTCAAATTATAAAAAACGGGTGAAATATTAAAATGCTTTTAATCTCAACAATTGATTTCTTTTAAATATATGGTGAGAATAAGTCATTGATATGTAAAAAAAGTTTGGTATTTAATATAACTCTCCTCTTTTTCCCTCCTCTACCTATAACAAATCTAAATCTTATTCTAATAAATAAAGTATGATATAAGATCATTTTAGGACTAAACTTTTTTTACGTACAAAAGGACTAATCTCTATCATCCATCTTACCTCCATCTTTATTTGATCTAATGGATGGGATTAATATCAACAATTTAAAAAACCTACTTTCATCATTTTTATTCAAACATTAATATCTTTCAAACCGTTAATCGTTAAGCGAAAAAAATATATCGTTACGACGAGCATTTAATTATCTTTCTACAGATAGGCACTTTGATATGTTTTCGATAATTTTTTTTTAGTTTTTTTCATCTTTTTTTTCGTGGCCGAAAAAAAAAGTAAAAATAACGATTTTTTTTTTGTCGAAAGTATATCAAAGTGCCCGTCTATAAAAAGATAATTAAATGCTCGTCGCGATGGTATAATTATTTTCGCTTAACGATTAACGGTTTAAGAGATATTTAAATTATAAAAAATGAGTGAAATATTAAATGCTTTTAATCTCAACAATTGATTTTTTTGATGGAAATGAGTCCCTTAATATATGAAGAATGTTTGGTTTTTTAAAAAGTAATACTTTATACTTTATACTCATGAAGTATAAAGTATTACTGTATATTAATTCTTTTTTAATATTTATAAAAGTATATATATACAAATGCAAGTAGAATGATTAACGTTTGAGTATTAAATTAGAATAGAAAATTCTGGTAAAGAAAAGTAGTAATTAAAAAAGACTAGTGTAGTCCTAGTACTCCCCTTTTCGTGTTCCCACGCTCACCCTTGGCCTCCACAGTCCACTCCACCAACCCAACCAAACCAAGGGTTTCCTTTTCCTTCTCAAAAACTGTCTTTGTCTCTTCTATATATCTAACAACCAATTCACACACAGTTTCACTTACTTTTTTTTATTTGAAAAAAAAATCTTGTTTTTTGAAAGAAAACCCTTTTATGATGATGATGAACAACAACAACCGCAACAAGAACAGCCGTGTATTCGACTCCCATCACCGCAGACGCGATCGACCGTTAGATCGACCGCGTCGCCCCAACTTCGTAATCGAGCTTCGTTCGCACGATTACACCGCCTATAATCGCCACGAGATAGTCAACCTCATAGGTAAATTCACCTCCCCTCCTGACGATTTCTATATTTACGAAAAGGGTGTTGTTGCTGCTAGGTTTTATTACCAACAGTGGCCTAATGTGCTTGATACTATTGTCTTTTTGTGGGAGGTGGTTCTCCATGACTCCTTTTCCTTTAGGCCCAGGCTTGTGCAGAATTTAGTTGTGCCTTCTGATATTGATGAATTCAATTCCAAGGTTAGGGTTTTGTTTAAGGACCGGGTTATTGGGTTGAAGGATGGGGATTTGGTTAGGGGTTTAGGTGACAGACTTGGGGATATTAATAGCGAGATTACGCGCTTGGAGTCCTTGTTGAAGAAACGCAATAGGTTAGTGGTTCACACGGAGCTCACTAAGAAGAAGGAGGGGTGTGTTAAGGAGCGCGATTTGATTTGGAGGAAGATTAGGGAGTTTAAGTGGGCTATGGATTGTGTTGTTGATTATCTTGACGGGAAGGTTTCGTGTTCCGATGATGTTAGGGTTTTGAATTTCAAAGGTAAGTTTGATTGGAATAAGCTTTATTCCGTCATTAACAGAGAGTGTCGTAGGCTCAAGGATGCCTTGCCTATTTTTGCTGATCGTAAGGAGATTCTTTATCAAATACATTGCCAGCAGGTACTCGTTTTTTTTTTTTTTTTTTTTTTTTTTTTTTTTTTTTTTTTTTTTTTTTAATCACGTAAATTAGTTTAGAGTGCTTGTCAAAAACAACTTAGACGATTTTCTTATTATAATGACAAGTAGAATAAAATTAGTTAAACTTATGCACATGTAATTCTATTTCTAATATAATGATACTGAGAGTACAAGAAAGTCAATACTATTTGTGTGTTTTTGATAGTCGATGCTTCAGTTAGTACGGTAGATGTCTTAAAATGATCTTTCTGTATAGCTCTAAATATTGGGTGACATTGTCACAGAAAAAGTTTGTTTTTCAAGGTTTTATGCGACTAGCAGACTATAATTTGCTCGAACCCTTGAACTGGTAGTTAGATAACATTAAACAAGTTATGTATGCTCTGGATAAAAGGAAAAAATAAAAAATAAATAAATAAATAAAAATAAAATAAAATAAAATAAAATAAAATCCAATGGCAAGTTTTATCGTAAGCATATTCTTGTGCTCTTTGATTAACCCATCCAAATTCCAAAAAATTTCACTGCCTTGAGATAACCATGTAATGCATTAGGTTCATTAGTAGTTACTGTGGTTTTAGCGCTTTGGGCCATTATTAAACTGTATATATATATATATATATATATATATATATATATATATATATATATATATATATATATATATATATATATATATACAATCACTTTTGGAAACCATAGTTTGAATAATGGTTTTAAAAGTATGCTGGGGCTCAGGTGTGTGAGATCTTATGTTCAATTAGCTATAGTTTTCATATGTGAGTTTGTGCATAAATAGCTAACCATTCTCACTCGTTTGAAAAGATTGTATATTTACATATATACAGTTTATCTAGATTGCTTATTTTGTCTATATACCTTGCAGGTTATGGTATTGATTGGAGAAACTGGTTCAGGAAAAAGCACACAGCTGGTTCAGTTCCTTGCTGACTCAGGAGTTGCTGCTGACAAGTCTATAGTTTGCACTCAGCCACGTAAACTTGCTGCCATTTCTTTAGCAAACAGAGTGCAGGAAGAAACCCGTGGCTGTTACGATGATAATTCAGTCATTTGCTCTTCAACCTATTCATCTCTCAACCAATCAGATTCAAAAATAACATACATGACAGACCACTGCTTACTTCAGCACTACATGAATGACAAGAATTTTTCATGGGTTTCTTGCATCATTGTTGATGAGGCACATGAAAGAAGTTTAAACACTGATCTTCTTTTAGCCTTAATTAAGGATTTACTTCACCGACGATCTGATTTAAGACTGATTATAATGTCTGCAACAGCTGATGCAGAACAGCTGTCTAAGTATTTTTTCGGTTGTGGTACATATCACGTGGTTGGCAGAACTTTCCCAGTTGAGATCAAATATGTTCCCGAAATATCTAATGTCCCGTTTGGTTCTAACGTAGTGGCACCTTATGTTTCTGATGTTGTGAGACGTGTCACTGAGATTCATAAAACAGAAGAAGAAGGGACGATTCTTGCTTTTTTGACTAGTCAAATGGAGGTTGAATGGGCTTGTGAACAGTTTAAAGTGCCATTGACAGTCGCACTGCCGTTGCATGGAAGGTTGTCTCATGAAGAACAATACCGTGTGTATCAAACTTATCCTGATAAGAGGAAAGTCATATTCTCCACCAATCTTGCTGAGACCTCCTTGACCATTCCAGGAGTTAAATTTGTAGTAGACTCTGGAATGGTCAAAGAGAGTCGATTCGAACCCGGAACTGGCATGAATGTTCTTAGAATTTGCAAAATCAGTCAAAGTTCGGCTAAACAACGAGCCGGACGTGCTGGAAGAACTGAACCGGGAAAATGTTATCGGCTTTATAGCGAGAGTGACTTCCAATCCATGTCATCTCATCAAGAGCCTGAAATCCGTAGGGTTAATCTCGGTATTGCAGTTCTTAGAATTCTAGCTCTTGGGATTCATAATGTTGAGGATTTCGATTTCATTGATGCACCTTGTTATGCAGCTATCGAGACTGCAATCAAAAGTCTTATCCAGTTGGGAGCCGTAGTACTCGAAAATGGTGTTCATAAGTTAACCAAAGACGGTAAAATGTTGGTGAAGCTAGGGATTGAACCTAGGCTCGGTAAAATGATTCTGAAATCCTTTGAAAATCGTTTGGGACGGGAAGGGTTAGTTCTTGCTGCTGTTATGGCGAATTCAAGCAGCATATTTTGCAGAGTCGGTAACGAAGAAGATAAGCAAAAGTCTGATTGCCTAAAAGTCCAATTCTGCCATAAAAGTGGCGATTTATTCACTTTGCTTTCGGTTTACAGAAAATGGGAATGTGTCCCACGTGATCAGAGAAATCAATGGTGTTGGGTTAATAGCATAAATGCAAAATCTATGCGCAGATGCCAAGAAGCTGTTCAGGAAATGGAAAGTTGTCTTCAACAAGAGCTCAATATCATTATCCCGACTTACTGGCAGTGGAACCCGGAAGTCAATACCGATTCTGATAAAATTCTTAAAGATATTATACTCTCGGCTTTGGCTGAAAACGTGGCTATGTATACGGGGAATGATAATTTTGGTTATGAAGTGGCATCAACCGGAAGTCATGTTCAGTTGCACCCGTCATGCTCTCTACTGATGTTTGGTGAAAGACCAAACTGGGTAGTGTTTGGCGAAATTATTGCTATGCCCAATCAGTACTTGGTGTGTGTTACTTCTATTGACTTTGATTCTTTGAAAAATCTTTCTCCGCCTCCATTTGATATCTCACAGATCGACAGTCGGAAACTGCAGTCGAAGGTGTTAACGGGGTTTGGAACTACGTTACTGAAACGGTTTTGCGGGAAGTCAAATTCAGGTTTAAGATATATTCAGTCACACATCAGGGATACCATTAATGATGATCGGGTCAGGCTTGAAGTATCTGTTGACAACAATGAAGTCAACATATTCGCATCATCTGAACACATGGAACGGGTTTCCGAGTTTGTAAATTTGGTTTTGGAGCGTGAAGCAAACTGGTTACGTAATGAATGTTTGGAGAAATATTTGTATCCTGGCAGACATGTCTCGCCACCTATAGCTCTTTTTGGTGCTGGTGCTAAAATAAAGCATTTGGAACTTGAAAAGAAATGTCTAACAGTTGATCTATTTCTTCATGGTCCAAATGATGTTGAAGAGAAAGAGCTTTTGTGTTTTTTGGAGAAACACACATCTGGCAACATCTGTGCAGTCCATAGGCTCAATGGGACTGGTCAAGATAATGAAAAGTGGGGCCGGGTAACATTTCTTACCCCTGAAACAGCTGAAAAAGCTACAAAGTTGACTCCGATTGATTTTAAGGGTTCTTCACTTAAAATTGTTCCCTCAAGAAGTACATTTGGAGGGGATAACAAATTTCTGTCATTTCCAGCTGTCAAAGCAAAAGTATCATGGCCACGTAGGCGGACCAGAGGGTTTGCATTTGTTAAATGCAATCCAGATGATGTGTCAGCCATGGTTGAAGATCTTTCAAATGTGCGAATCAGAAACAACAATGTAAGCTGTAGACATAGCCTAAGGTCTACAGACAGTGTTATGTTGTATGGACTCGAAGGCGATCTCTTTGAAGCCGAACTTTTTGATGCCTTAATTGCAAAAACAAATAGGAAAATTCTCGATGTTTGCTTACCGCGAGGTGTTGCTGTAGAGAATCCGCCAGTTCTCGCTCTTGAAGAAGCGCTTTTGAGAGAGGTGAGCTTGTTCATGCCTGTCGGGAATTCTAAGAATGAATGTGTTAGAGTTCACATTTTTCCTGGTGAACCAATGGATTATTTCATGAAAGCGGAGATTAGTTTTGATGGAAGTTTGCATTTGGAGGCGGCGAAGGCTTTGGAACAGATTGATGGGAAAGCATTGCGAGGGTGTCAGCCATGGCAGAAGATTAAATGCCAGCAGCAGTTTCATAGCAGTGTTTCGTGCCCTGCTTCTGTTTATATGGTCATTAAGGACCAACTGCATACTTTATTGAAAACCCTGCAGCTTCGGAAAGGTATTTTGTGACAAAATTGACCTTATCTATGCTATGTATATATATTCTTTTTTTGCTTGTATAAATTTTAACCATACCTTTTCACATTTTTCAAGTATTATAAATTTAGTGTCTCGCCCGTGGCTGACTTTGGTATGTTCAGGCTGACTTAGACGCTTTTTTGTCCAATGTTGACTTTGGTATGTTCAGGCTGACTTAGACGCTTTTTGTCCAATGTTGTAACTTTTAAATAAAATAATTAACACGGCAGCTATGGTTTTTAAAAATGTATTGTTACAATAATAATTCCTTTCCCTTAGAAGTTGGGCGACCTTGAATTCTTCTTTTAGCCAATTTTTATGGATTTGACCTGTTTGATACATTAGAGATAAAACTTCACCTGTATCAAC
Organism: Artemisia argyi; assembly: GCA_030686995.1. Lineage (NCBI taxonomy): Eukaryota > Viridiplantae > Streptophyta > Magnoliopsida > Asterales > Asteraceae > Artemisia > Artemisia argyi. Next base: position 90,129,829 of record CM060708.1, on the reverse strand, counting down.
CCATTTATAAGGGATTGAAATTTCCACTTCTAAACTGTTTAATGTTAAACAACTGTTTGAAATATTTCTTTCTTTAAAAGATTACTGAGCATAAGTACATAACCATGATTATCTTCTTTGTAGGAGCTGAGTTCTTTTTTGACAGAAACGAGAACGGCTCATATCGTGTCAAGATCTCTGCCAAGGCTACAAAAATAATGGCAGAGTCGAGAAGACCTTTAGAGCAGCTCATGAATGGAAGAACCATAATTGATGCTCGGCTTACTCCTTCAGTTTTACAACAAATCTTTTCTCGGGACGGATTTATTCTTCAGAAGTCTATTCAACGTGAAACCGGGACATTTTTTCTTTTTGACCGCCATAACCATAGCTTTAGAGTCTTTGGTCCCTTATCTAAGCTCGATGTTGCTCAGCAGAGGCTAGTCCAGGCCCTTGTGACCCTACATGATACCAAACAGCTTGATGTTCATCTTAGAGGACCTTCTTTGCCACCCGATATAATGAAGAAAATGGTTGAAAAGTTCGGGCCTGACCTTCACGGGCTTAAGGAAAGGTTTCCTGGATCTGGTTTCTCTCTAAACACCCGATACCACACCATCTCCATTCGTGGAAGTAAAGAAGTGAAACAAAACGTTGAAGAAATAGTACAAGAAGTTGTTAAAACAACAAGTTCTATTCCTGGTCAAACGGTCAAAAGTCAAACACCCTCATGTCCCATATGTCTCTGTGAGGTTGAAGATGGTTACCGTCTGGAAAGCTGTAACCATGAGTTTTGTAGAGGCTGTTTAGTCGAACAGTGTGAATCTGCAATAAAGAGCCCCGGTACAAGTTTCCCGCTTCATTGTTTACATGAGGGTTGTGGGGCAGAGATCTTAGTGGTTGACCTCAGGTCACTTTTACTAACAGAAAAGATGGATGAACTTTTCCGAGCTTCTTTAGGATCGTTTGTGGAATCTAGCTGCGGGAAATACCGGTTTTGCCCTTCACCAGACTGCCCTTCAGTGTATCGAGTGGCACAAGGTGAAGATCCTGGGAGACCGTTTGCTTGTGGGGCGTGTTCTGTGGAGACTTGTACTAGATGTCACCTGGAAAACCATCCCTTCTTGTCGTGTGAAATGTACAAGGAGTTTAAGCGGGACCCAGATCTGTCTTTGAAAGAATGGATGAAGGATAAAGTGGATGTGAAACACTGCCCTGTTTGTAGGTTCACAATAGAGAAGATTGATGGGTGCAATCATATTGAGTGCAGGTGCGGGGTACATATCTGCTGGGCATGTGTTGTTCATTTTAGTAGCAGTGAAGATTGTTATACCCATTTGAGGTCATTTCATGAAGCAATTGTTTAGCGGTAATTTAAACTTACGTTTTAGTGCATATTAGGATGTATATACAAATTCTTGTAAATATGGTCTTTCTTAGAGCAGCCTTCAATGCAATGGTCTTATGCGTGGTATTCTTGACTAGTATTTTACAATGTTTTTTTCCTTCAATTTATGACTACTGACAAGGGGACCGAAACATTCAGCTGTCGACGGACACACTTTGCCGGAACGTCGACCGCAAACGAAAAATGGCCGAATGTCATGTGATGGATTCCAGGCTTGGTCTTTTATAGTAGATTTGTTGATGTACATTATAAATTTATTAACAGGATAAAAAGTAAGAGTAAAAGCAATGCTATTGCTATCTACACATCCTTCATTGAAGGTGATGGTTTGCGTAAATCTATGTTTTACCAGTCATGTTGTATATATGCAGTAGTTCTTATAAGAGATAGTATAATGCTAGCAGTCGAACCCAGCCAACCCGTTATAACCTATACTCAGACTAAAAATTCCAATAAAACCTCTTCACTATTTATTGAAAATTTAGGATTTTTCAACATATAGAAAAAACGTGCAATTCAAACAGTTTCATATCCCTCTGCACTCATAAGAACAAAGATTATGGTGCTTTTGTTGACTAATTTCTGATAATCTTTATTGCAGCTTGTACCATGTTAAGTGATTAGTAGCATCAACACTTTGCTCAGTACTATGTTGGACAAAGTTTCTATAACTTTAAAAGTTCCTTCGGTTATTGTTCCAACTTTATGGAACTGTCAGATTCAACAGCATCGGCCTGTAAATTCAGCTATATCAGTTTTTATCCTTTCAATTGATGTGCTGATTGGTAAATAATATTGATGCAGGAGAATTTGATTTCTCATTTGCAATATTTTGTTGATGCAATACTATTATACTAGTCACAGTATATGTTTTATATTCCTTCAGAGTAGTGGCGAAACTTGAACATTTATTTTGGAGGGGCCGAATTTATTTTGGGGGGGCCAAATCGTAGATTTGCTTGTATTATCAACTAAATTACCCTTAAAACCTATAAAATTTGCACTAGTTGTCGCAACTTTTGGGGGGGCCGGGACCCTCCCCTGCCCCTTAAAAGGTCCGCCCTTGCTTCAGACTTACATTTTGGTGTAACAAAGAGAGTCGGCCGCTGTTGGTTTTTCTCTCTAGCCTTATCAACTTTTGAGGATTTCTCTCTAGCTAAATAAATATTTATGGATTTCTTAGTTAGGGAAATAAAGTGAACAAAAAATTACCTAATCCATATCTGGCAACCCTAGTCACAAATCGAAGCAATCTTCTATGAATAAATGAGGTTGTGTGCAGTATTTTCATTCATGAGATCACTTAAATACCTGAAAAATAATAGGCAACCCGAATAATGGTACCCCGAATGCTACTACTCGAGGATCAGCCAAGAAGAAGTGAAGGACTAAAAGGTCGCACTACAGAAGATGGGTTGAAACAAAGTTGTAGGCCCGGACCAAATTCCCATAGAAGCTTGGAGGAGCCTAGGAGATGAGGGGGTAATATGACTGACCCGCCTTTTCAACAAGATCTTCTCTAGCGCCAAGATGCCAGAAGAATGGAAACTCAGCGAAGTCATCCCCATAACAAAGGTGACGCGCAAGTGTGTAGCAACTATAGGGGTATTAAGCTACTTAGCCACACCATGAAGCTCTGGGAGAGAGTTATTGAGAGGAGGTTAAGAAGGGAGACAAGGGTGTCAGTGAACCAATTCGGATTTATGCCAGGGAGGTCCTCAGTCAAGGCTATCCACCTTGTTATATATTAGTAGTAAAACTTAAACATATATTAGGGACTTAAGTGTACTTTTGTAATTAGATTAGGTGTTAGACATAAATTAGAATTAGTTAGCTTGGAGTGCAAGGCAAGCTAGGTTTCCACCTCCTCATCTCTATAAATAGAGATGAGGGGGATGCTAGTTATTCATTCTTCTTCCTCAATTGTAAAAGCTTTATTAGGTTATTTAATAAAGGGTTCGTTGAGGGTATAACGTGTGCAATATTCTTGTCAATTCTTTGTGGTTTCTCGTGTTGCTACTTGTGCTCGATACAACTCATGGTCTAGCTTTTCCCCGATCGAACTTCGGGTTTGTTGTCGAGGTATTTTTCCAACAAGTGGTATCAGAGCCACGGTTATTGTGGTCATCGAAGTTCGGGTGCTAGTTCGAGATTAAGAGCAAAGAAAAAGGTATCGAGGTTCGATTTCGAAATAGTTTTTGGAGTAGCGATCGCATGTACGAGAGGTTAGTGACAGGTTTTAAGGTATTATATTAAAACCCACGTGAATAAATATACAAAGTGGTTTTGTTTGTTTAATTACGTGAATATACTACAAAGTACAAAGGGTGACAAAAGTGTTACGAAGGGCAAGTTTGGTAAATACAAGGGTCTTGTAGTTTTAGTTATTAAAACTATATACTTGGATTTGTCGTTATTCGTATTTTAATAACGATTACAAGGTGCATGTTTGCTGCAAAGGTGATTTTGTATTTATCAATTTGAGGTTTAATATTGTAAGATATTCATAATCTTAGCTTGTATGATACTTGTGTTTATGATAAGATTTAAGAAAGAAAAGAGATGATTAGTAGAAGAGTTCTAGAGAGAGAAAGAGAGAGAGAATTGGGAACTTAGAGAGAGAAAATGAAAGGGAAAAATGAAAAAATTAGATTGGAAGTTCCAACCCTCTCCACACGTGGAGAGGGGTATTTATACTTACAACATAAACGCCCACTCCCGGGCTGTGGATCAGGTATACAGTGGGTAAAGACCCGTCCTTCTTCCACGGTGTTACTTAAACTAATACTAACTAATAATAAACTAACTAACTACGAGCTAACTTAAATGCTATTACAGTAGTTAGGTGACCGAGTCTTTTATAGGAATAATTGTATTCCTAACAATCTCCCCCTAAGCGAGGTCACCTTGGAAATTAAGCTCTTTGATCTTTAAGCATTCTTTAGTCTTTGTAGCTCGTAGGTTCTGATTCTTCACTCTTCTGCACACTTTGTACTTCAAGCAAGCGAACTTGTGATTTGGATTCCTTTGTGATATGTGATCTTTGAGCTTCTTTGAGATCATCAGCCATAGTAAATCTCCAAGCTCATCAACGGCAGTATCGCCTTCATGTGATGTAGTGACTTTAGGACCATCATGCTCACACCTTTCTGGATCAGGAGACTTTACATTGAAGTTGTGGATCAGGAGACTTTTTCCATCAGAGTTGCGGAAACGTTGTTGGTAGTCTCTCAACATTTGTTGTAGCAAGTCTCTTATCGTCATAGATAGTGTGGAGGATGTGTGAGCATGAGGTATGGATTGACCCGATTCAACTGGAAATTGGAGCCATCAACGCCATCTTTATGTGTCCCTGAAATAAAACAGTTAGCAATAAATATAGAGAACGAATATGGCTTTGTCATTCGTTCTACGAGGACAGACTACCCTCCGGTTTTGTGAAAACCGACCTGTGATCAGGTAGAGTCTCTTTTAAAGAAGACTCTCCTTGACAGGAATTTCCAGCTTGTAGTATAGAATTTTCCAAAGAATCCACTTCGGAATCTTCATACTAAGCATGTTCTCATACCGGAACGTCTCAAAGCAGACAGCACGATAGAGTGAATCGGTGAATTAACATTCACTGATTGATTAGAAATTGATTTATAGAAATCACTCGCGTGTCATATTATAAACATTTTTGCGACACGACGAGAGTTTTAACTTTGAATCACATTTCCATCAAAAATACTTTTGTTTGAAAGGATATACACAATCAATGTGCTCGAAAAGTTAGTTTGTAAGCACATCGAGAGGTTTTTGCAAAAGTATTCGTCAATCCATTTCCTGGAACAAGTTTGATTCATTGTTGAATCGCACCATTGTTGCTTTCCAGTTGTCACTTGATCATTGATCCAAGATGGATCTCACATGTCACCTACCAAGAGCTTGAAGGATGTTCGCTCTAGAAGGATTTCCATCTTCATTGTGAGTATTTTCATATCACTCGGATGTTCTGGAAATACCACATGGATAATGCGTAGGACTCTTAAATATTTTATCTTATTTTCCACATTATGTGAAACAATAAGCATATTTGGAAGTGTGTCCTATCGAGATTTATGGATGATCTCATGGCTCTAGACTCAATAGTGCGTTTTGATCCGCTCCTGGAGACTGGGGAGGCGTCTCCTGTTTTGGGTATCAACATGGCTCGCAATGAGCGGTCGATACATTGCACAGGGTTCCCCGTGAGATTGAAACAAGCTCTTTTAAGAGAACTTGAGTGGTTAGGAAGTTTAGTGCAGTGCATCACTGGGTCCATGACGACTTGTCCTCAATACTGGAGTTATCTAAGTAACCGCCAGTAGCTCATGACGTTGAACCCGGTTTCTGCCCTAAGGTTGAATATAAGGAGGGCTATATCTTTTCACCCTTTCTCATTTAAATCTCTAGTTATTCCTCAAGGTGTTGATGATGACTATCATGATTATGAAGTTGCACACATGAATAATGATCCGTCTTTTCGTTCTAAAATCAAGGATTGTTGTTCCTACCAATGTGCACTTTGTAAATCAACCCGAAGAACATTATGGAAAATGTCGGTTAAAATGTCTAAACGGCTAACAATTTGGACATGAAATGTCAAGTGATCACGGAGTTTATTTGGCATCCCTTAATTGAGATTGAAGAGTATTTTATGAAGGCGTCTACTTATTTCATCATCGAAACTTCATGTATCGATTGATGACTTGCGTGAACTCTTAAAGTTTATGATTGGGACTTGGATTATCTAGTTATACCCGATGGAAGGAGTTACATTGTAGTACTCACGGGCTATAGCTATCACTTCAAGGAGTTACATTGTAGTGCTCAGTGTCACACGCATATGCGGATGTGGATAGTCTCAAGAGGTGTTATACTTATTCTTCTACATCGTTCTTTAATCAACAACAGTGCAAGCTTAAGTTACGGATTTGGGGAATTCTTCTTCAGTTTCAACTTTGGTATATCGGGTGTACTTCATCAGTGGTCACTTCAAATAGCCTACACAAGGGTTCGTAATGATTGTCATAGAGAGTTTCTACAGCAGTTGATTCTCACAGGATATATCTGAGCAAATGATGTTCCTCTAATTTATGTTGCTGATTCTGAGGTATCAAAACCAGCAAGGGGGAAGGAGACATACATCTGAATGCATTAAGAGTACACGTGATGAACTTAACACTTCTTCTTAATTGAAGTTATCCCGGGAAGACAAATGTCATAACCGCAGAGAATATCAGTGTATTATCTTGTGGCGTTTGGTGTATCATTCCAACTACGTGGGGGAAGTGGTCTTCTGATACTTGTGGTATGTATTACTCAGCTTTCAGTAGGATGAAATATTGAGAAGAGTATTTGGAGCGTGAGATGACATTGCTTATCGCATCTTCATATGAGCTGATATAGTTTATGGTAAAGTGCTTCTGGTTAATGCTTCATGTACACAATGGTATGATGATTCCGATGAGATCGCATCCATCAGGGGAGAGATTTGTGTACATCAAGGACGCGCAACAGGTTCACGTGATCGGGCCTAATCATATATTCCGGAGGAGATATCCATAGAGATGATCAGTGCTTCAACCTGTTACTTTGGTGTCATCATTTCTTCTTGTGTTGGATACATGCGTACAATATGGATTGAGTTGGTATGTGTAAGTTAACTGGAAATTTGGTGAAATGAAGATGTTGATATCTTATTCCCCCGAATAAACAACTGCTCCAAACCTTTAAGTAATGTGTACATTGGGGATGTACAACAGGGTCATGTGATCGGGCTTCATCATACATTCCGGGATTGATAACCGCAGAGATGATCCGTGGTTCACCTTGTTACTTCGATGTTATCGTTTTCTTCGGGTTTCTGAGCTTCATCTAATGAGACCTTTTGCGTCACTTCAACGTCTTGGGGAAGTGGTCTCATGTAGGTGATTGTTGGTTTAGGGGGAAGCTACCAAAGCTTCATATTGAGGAGGCAATAAAAACTTTCAGAAATTTGGTGGGTGTCTAGCGATTAACTCAGTTGTGAGATTCTAGTGATTTGTTAACTAATTGTGTTTGGTGAATTGTTGTGACTTAAGTCGTTTCGATTAGTCTGACTGTAATTTGACGTTGTGAGTTAATCCTTACGACTTGACTTATTACGATCGGATCTATTGTAACTTGACTTGTCGCGACTTGACACTTAATGCTAATTGTCACTTATCCAAGATCTCTCTCTAAGTCTAACTCGCATATTACATCTTTCGGTTTCTTTTGTTGACTTTAGTAAAATCCCGGGAGAGAATCGATCTCTCGGTTTAAGTCACAAGAGTTGTAAAATCCCGTTTAAAGATTTTATCATGGCAACTACCGCTTCAGACGATTATTCAAGAGCCTCGAAAGCTTTGGTGGTGAAAGTTTAAGAGATGTTGACTACATACTTCTACAACGAGCTGAACGATAATCTCATTCTGATGCTCATGTCAACATCTCCTTAAACTGTTTAGTATCCTTCGTACATATCCTATACAAATATGTAAATAGAGAAATATAAAACCTAAAAAAAATAAAAAAAAAATAAAAAAAAAAAATAAGAAAAACAGAAAATACCAAAAATAGTTTGTTTCAAGGCATGTCTTCTGGGATCGATAACTTTTACGGACCTAGAAATGTCATTCAATAATGACACGGGTCTTTAAACGAAGTTCGAACAGAAGTTCAAAAGGTTTTTCAAAACATGCCTAAATGGCTTACAGTCATTTCAGGCTGTAACCCGGACTTAAAACAATGGCTTGCAGTCATTTCAGACTGTAATCCGGTCTTCAAAAAAAAAAATTATGGTTTGCTATTACTTCAGATAGCAACCCGTTTTTCAATATGAGGAAAACACGTCGCCAAAAAGACGGTTGTTCCTAGCAAAGTGTGCCGTTCATCCGAGCGTGAATTACTTTATATTCATGCACCCTCGATCTAATGTACGTTTCAGTGCATTATTTCTTGATAAAGAAGAGAAATCTTCTTTTTATCGCCAAATATTTTCCCTTTTATGATTTTTCCGGAAAATATTTGTGCAAAACTTGGTGGTACCATGAGATTTTGATTGAAACTCAAATTGCACTCAAAAGTTTGATAAAATTTTCACTCAATCAATGACTTTAATATTTTATGAAAATATTTATGTTTTAACATCCGTCATTGATTGAGGGGGAGAGTGATTTCTCAAAATTTTCTGTATCATCAAAAACTCCCCACACTTTGTACAAAACAAAAGCAACAATACGACTTGTGATGGTTATGTGTCAGAATGAGTAAATTTTCAAAGAGTTTTTCGTTAAAACTTCAAATTTTTTTTTCAAACTCTTCGAATCTGACACATAACAACCTCCCTCACAGTTTGAGGGGGAGCAAGAAAAAGTTCCTTTTATCAGAAAATATTAAAAAATTAACAGCATTTCTCTCCCAAAATGTTTTCTAACTTATTTAAATCAATTGAGATAAAAAATCTCGAATGATTTGATATTTTTGATCGGGGGAGAAAATGTGATTTAAAGATGAAATCTGATAATCAAAAGTGATCTTTTGGACTCAATAAATATGCTCCCACATATGTGCTAAACACTTTCGTATATCGATGCACATATTGAGGGGGAGCAAAAGGCGTTTGTGGAAGTTATACCAAAGACCGACCATTTATCTTTATGCATGAAGTTATAAGGATGGTTAAGGTTAGGTATGAGTTCCCATGATCCACCAGAACCAGAAGGATCTTCCCAGGGACAATCCTCTAGATAGATTAGAAGTCCTTAGGAATGATGGAAAAAGGAGTAAAGTGAGAAAGGGAAGAGTGCGGACTGAGATAGAGCTAGAACTGGAACATACCCAACAAGGTTCTAGTAATGAAGTCTCGGTAAGCACTGAAGGGGTTGAAGAATGAAAAAGAAATTAAATGTTTGAACACCTCAGTTCAAGCCATCACAAGTTTTCAGGCCTCGTTCTTCATCATTATGATGTTTGAACACCTCAGTTCAAGCCTCGGTCCTCAATGTCAACATTATGGTGTCTGCTGACAACACTTCAGACCCCGTTCATCTAAGAAAAGAAAGGTGTACGATTCAGTGCGCCTTATCTTCGGAAGAAGAGAAATCTTCTTGTTTTGACCATCATCAACAACATGCTTCATGCTTTCTCCATGTTCGTTCAGTCATCAAGTGGATCTACTCGTCTTTGCTCAAATTCATATTCACTTGCTCATTCAAAAATGGCAAACTTCGTATGCAATTTTTGAGGGGGAGAAGAGTGAATAAACTACATGATGGAGTGTATTCTTATTCACATGCTCATTCAAAAATGGCAACCTCGTATGCAATTTTTGAGGGGGGGAAGTGTGAATAAAATACATGACTAATTGTATTATTATTCACTTGCTCAATCAAAAATGGCAAACCTCGCTTGCAATTTTTGAGGGGGAAAAGTGTGAATATACCACATGTTGATTGATGCTTGAAGAATGGTCATACGACTCTCCTCCAACACCTAATGTTCTACTTACTAAGGATGACTGGAATTTATGTTTGATGATTACTTCCAAGCTTCAACGAACGATGATTGATCAAGATGCACCATCTAGAAGTATTATGAATGATGATTGGATTACTTGAGCAAGTGATCAATCATCATTCATAATACTTCTAGATGGTTTGATCAATCATCGTTCGTTGAAGCTTGGAAGTAATCATCAAACATAAATTCCAGTCATCCTTAGTAAGTAGAACATTAGGTGTTGGAGGAGAGTCGTATGACCATTCTTCAAGCATCAATCAACATGTGGTATATTCACACTTTTCCCCCTCAAAAATTACAAGCGAGGTTTGCCATTTTTGATTGAGCAAGTGAATAATAATACAATTAGTCATGTATTTTATTCACACTTCTCCCCCTCAAAAATTGCATACGAGGTTGCCATTTTTGAATGAGCATGTGAATAAGAATACACTCCATCATGTAGTTTATTCACTCTTCTCCCCCTCAAAAATTGCATACGAAGTTTGCCATTTTTGAATGAGCAAGTGAATATGAATTCGAGCAAAGACGAGTAGATCCACTTGATGACTGAACGAACATGGAGAAAGCATGAAGCATGTTGTTGATGATGGTCAAAACAAGAAGATTTCTCTTCTTCCGAAGATAAGGCGCACTGAATCGTACACCTTTCTTTTCTTAGATGAACGGGGTCTGAAGTGTTGTCAGCAGACACCATAATGTTGACATTGAGGACCGAGGCTTGAACTGAGGTGTTCAAACATCATAATGATGAAGAACGAGGCCTGAACTGATGTGAGCAGACATCATTGTCATTGAAGCACGAGGCCTGAACTGATGTGTTCAGACGTCATTATGCACATACATCAGCATCGACATTCCAGAACTCCTGAAGCTGGAGAAATGATTGCTTTAGGCCTCCAGACTTTGAGTTTTCTCATATGGTGAATGATTGATGTACCTGCAACTGAGTAAGGACTACCTACACTAACATCACAAACTTGATTGCATATATATGGGTTAGTGAGAACAGTATCCAGACCCTTAGGGGTTTCAAGGTCAACCATGCCATTATCATCAGTGAGCACCTTTCCGGTAGGAACCCACTTAAGTCCAACGTGCTTGAAAATTCTACCGGTTGGAACCCACTTATGGCAAGTTCTAGGATTACTCAACTTCTTATGCATAGTGGAAGGTTTATAAATATTCCTAAATTCCAATGATTTAGGAGTTGGTATCCACCTAGGAGAAGTTTTCGGTTTGTTTTGCTTTACATGCATTGTAGGTGACTTATAATAAACCCTAGACTTGGCAGGTTGAACCTTAGCATTGTTCCTCAATATACTAGGAGGCATCCTATAAGGTTGTGAACCTAAGATACCATCCTTTTGAAGTAGGGCCCTTTTTCTAGCCTTTTCTAGATCATAGTCCTTTTGAACCTTAATGCTTGGTTTCGTCACTGTTTTGGAACTATACCTAGAGGAGCTGGGAGCAGTAGTAACTACATGTTGAGGTTTCGCAGAGCAAGAATCATCAGACTTAGGCAAATAATGTGGAGTGACAGGTTTTGTCAAAACTTGTTCCGCATCAACTTGGGAGGCAAACCGTGTTTTTGAAAAATTTGTTCGTTCGGATCTAAACGCAGTCAGTTGCCTAACAGTGGATTGGTTTCTATTCGATTGAGAGACTGGTTTCCCCAAGATTGATGTAACACCCCCAAAATACCGCAGCGGAAGACTGTGTCACAGGGGTGCCACTTCATAATACAAAGTACAAGGTATAGAAAACGAACTCTAAATGAGACGTTTTGAAAAGTTACCATTCGATTAATGAATTCAAAGTTACAAACATGAGATTCCAAAGTATGATACATAAATGTATACAAAATGTTTTTGAATGGTAATTGATAAAAGCGTAAGTCTTCAGAATATGCAGCTTGACTCTAAGTTCCACGCACTAGCTATCGCCTTACTAACCTGAGATAAACATGCTAAAGTGTCAACACAATGGTTGGTGAGTTCATAGAGTTTGTCTTAAAACAGTTGAAAAGTCTTAAAAGAATGTTCACACAGCAAAGGCATCGTGAATCCACTCAGTTGCAAGTCCCGCCATAAGAGACTTGTAACCTGTGTGTCCACAACCCACTGCTAAAAGATAGTTTATACAATGCACCGGATTATATTCACCCAAGGTCAAGAATAGACACAAGGGCGGGGGCCTCTCCCCAAATAGTACTACGACATCCAAGGTCAAGTATAGACACAAGGGTAGGGGGCATCTTCCCATGAGTACTACCAATACCTCTCCGACAGAATAGAGTATTATGTATGCACGTAAATACGAATCTTGTATTTAAATTAAGCAAGTATAGTGTAACAAGTATGTATAACGCAATCAAGTATAATGCCAATCAAGTATAACACAATCAAGTATAAATGTTTAAGAGTATTTGTACAAGTAAGCAAGTAGTTGAGCATGTATCCCCCCCAAGAGTTAAAACAAGTACGAAAAGAGTAGGGGCTATGACTCACCTTAAGCTATGTAATGAGAAATGAAAGTGGTAGTCGAATCGCGAAAGTCTCTAAGAGCAACCTATAATAGAACGTTGCGACTTAGGTTTGGAGTAACGTCTAAGAATACGAAGAATTGCCTATATATGTCTTGCATAATGTTCATGATGTAGTACTTAGTATATAGTGTAAGTCTTTGAATATAAATGGTCTATGAAACATGTATAAGTTGTATATCTCTTACTACCGTTCGGGCCGACATAATTCAGAAGTCATGGAGTAAACGTTCGAGGAGCCAGGACACTTTAACTCGTAAATCCACAACTCGTCTCGACGGCTTACTCAATGAACTCCTCACATGAGGCTCCCTACTATTGTAGTATTTGATAACATATATATATATATAAGCTTTTTGATCTTTAAAAGTTATATGGTCTTTAGCCGTGGCTTTGCCGTGACCTTGGTCATTGTTACCATGGTCTTGAGACTCAACCTTGGCTTTAGCCATGGTTGTGGTCTTGGCTTTAGGTCATTATACCTCTTGGTCTCATCTAATTATAACCATTATATAGTTACTTTGGTCTAAAAATGGGCTGTTAAGAATTTGAAGAAAATTATCACTCAGAAAGCGTTTTCAGGGCTCGAGCTTCTTTATTCCTGAACGAAAACGGCGTTCCGGACAACTTTCGTGTTTTAACTTTTTGATGAATCGGACCAGAAGTGGGACTTTTAAAATCATAATTTGATCAGAATGCTATTTAGGCAGTTTTGCCGTTTTGGTTTCGCTAACTTCAAACGGTCATAACTTTTGACTCGTGTACTCGTTTTGGGTGATTCAAATTGCTATGTTTTCCTTGTTAAGTCCTATTTAACAGTAAGTAAGTGTCAAATATCAAAGTTATACTATTGTGGTCGTGGTTTTCCATAAAAATCACTAGTTTGCTTGTTTGCTTGTCATAAGTTAACATATGTACACCAATACTCGTTTTACTAGTTTTTATACATCATGAACACAATACAAAGACCATATATAGCATGAAAGAAACATAATAAGCATGAAAATGATATTGAGCAAGAAAGTGTATAAGGGTTTCTTACAACTTTTGGCTTTCACTTAAGAAAGGAAGTCAAGTATAGAACTAGGACACTAAACCTAATCTTGTAAACCCTTCACCATAACTCTTGTAACCCTTGCTAGCCTCGATCTAACCCTTGTGAAAACCATTTAACTTCAGCCCTAGTAACCTTGTGTAGCTCCTAATTCAACCATGGAATCACCAAACAAACTTAAGAACTAGGTAGAGAATACTAAGACCTTGAACTTTGTAGTGTAACTTGTATATTGAAGATCAAAGGATCATGGTGCTATGATATAAGGGTGTGGCGTTTTTGTGGTGAAGAAAGGAAGCAAATGAGCTCTCTATTTATAGCAAGAATGAGGAGGTTAGGAAGCTTACTAGGAAAGTGCTTAAACTTGGAGACAAAGTTGTAATTAAAAATGATCTAATGGCTAAAGTCATGAGATGATGCCACAAGTGTGAATGCTCCCCCCTAGTGGCGGTTCAAGAACTTGGAGAACAAGGTGTGGACTTTTGATGGTATTATCCTAAGTATGTAGCTAGTTTTGACTCCGTAAGTTGCTAACCGTAAGTTGTTAAGTCACGAAACGTAAAACCGGGTATCCTAAAAATATGAAACTTATAAATATGCTAGAACTTATCAATATACTCCATAATAAAATATAAAATGAGTGGTAGGATCTATCGGGTGCTAAAAACCTGCTAAAAACTGGAAACACGGGTCTAAAACGCGTAATTCGCGTAAAACGCTGAACTGAAAAACGTAAAATTCTGAAACTTTTGGAATTGTCCTAAAATGATAGAAAATCATATTTCTATTGTTTATAATGTTTTATGGATATATCGGGATGCTGGAAGGACGTTTAAACCTAAAAGTAAATCTCGGACACGGCTTTGTGATTTTTGCAGAAATGATCCGACGAGCGTCAAACTCTCGGATTATCGTTAAAATAGTTTAACTTATGAGAATATGAAATAAAAATTTCTGAGATGAATAGTGAAAAGTGAATAGTGAAATTTTCGGGAATAAAAGTTAACCTGAAATTGCGAATTGTTACAGTTGATAGTTTTGCAAACTTAGTGTTCACACTATTTCCTGTTGCTTTTCTAAGCTCGTTTTTTAATGCTGTAATAGTGAAACCCTTTTCCTGAAGTTGAGCTTTGAATTCATCATTTTTGGCAATCAAAGAGGTTGTTTGTTCTATTGTCTTAGTTTTTATTTCTTTGATTGAATCACACAGTTCATTGCAATGAATTTTCAAAGACTCATTTTCATCAAGTAATTTAGCCACATTATGTTCCAATTCAATAACATCGCAGTTATGTTTAGCCTTAACTTCATTGCACATATCACATAACTCAGTAATACGTTTTTTCAGGTTGTTGATTGTCAAGTCCTTGGTTTCTAGCTGAGCTTTCAAATCATTAATCAAAAAGAATTCGCGGAAATCAGGAAGTTCCGGATCTTTACATGGTTGGTTAGTTTGAAAACTTTCTTCCTTTTGTTGCATTGCAATTTCAAGTGAAATACAATGTTTTTCAAGTTGTAAGAATCTCTTTGAAAGTTCATTAAACGTTTCTTTATCAACCATATCATTTGATTTAAAAGACTCAGCTGTAAACAAAGAACTTGACTCATCATCACGTTCAGCATCCTGATCACTTTCTCCCCCTTTATGATTCATATTTGTTAAATCAGAAATGGTGTTGCTATCAGTCTTTTTCAACAAATATGTTTCATAACTGGGCATAACTTGATCAGTATGCAGTCGTTCATCAGAAAGCACATTATGATGTTCAGTTAGGGGTACCTCAGCACATGACACTTGCTCTTTTACTGGTTTTAATTCAGTTCCCATGTCTGGAGTATCTCTAGTCACTGAGTCGCAGGGTGTGTCAAGCTTATCAGTCTCTGATTCTTTGCATATCGTGACACCTGACCCAACATCCGATGCTATACCCGAGTCACCAACACCATCACATGATTGTACCCTACATACCTTTACCTTGTCATCATATGCAGGTATATGTTGTGCCTTTTCGTTAATGAATCTTTTCACTTTATCCATAAGCTGGACAAGTGTGTCTCTGAACGTGTCAACCTCAATTCCCGTGTGATCAGCAAAGCACTTTTTCGTCATCTCACTATAATGGTCATACTCCAGAGTGAATTCTGAATCAAAGAACACTTGGAGCTGTTTGTTGATCACACAAAGGGCAGCCATGGATCCCATTTTGGAAAATTCTCCTTGGTTAAGTTGTTGTTGTAGTTGATCTAAGTTAAGAATCATTGTGCATGTGAAAGTCTGAACATCTTGACCAAAGAGTGTTGCAAATGCACGTTCGAATCCCATCTTGAATCTAGTTCCCTCTAAAAGTACCGAGAGATGTGAATGAAGTTGTCGAAAACATTCTATGCAGCTTTCATTTGCATTGTGAAGCACTTGTTGTGGCTGAAGCAACTCTCTCCCTTGTGAATTAGAGCACAAAGATTCCATATTAGCAATATTAGAATCAAACACCTTTATTTGTTGTACAAGGTTGGAAGATTTTGACATGTTGTGATCGTTCACGGGATTTTACAATTCTATGATTTAAACCGAGAAATAGATTCTTTCGCGGGATTTTACAAAATCAAGAATAAACCGTGAAACAAACAATGATTGACTGAGAGTGTTATGAGTAGATTTTGGATTGGTAAAATGATTAGACGATCGTTTGATAAACGAGATGATTATATGATCGAAGTCCGGATAAACCCCGAAATTATATCCAATAAGCTCAAAAGTATCACCACCCAATATAATTCACAAACTAGGATTTTGCAAGGCTTAATCAAAACCGTGTTCAATACTCATACCCGAAAGTTCAACCGTGAGTATCTTGACAATTCTAGCCCGAAAAAGAACTAATAACTCAACTAATTACAAGTCTTTGATATTTAGTTCTAGTTCCAAAGAACTTGTAAACCAACCACGGCCCAAACTAAATCCAATTAACAATCCACAAACACCATTCGTCCCATGGAAGAAGGAAAAGAAATACAGCCCAACGAATTCAACACAAGAAGCCTAGTCCAAGTAGATAAGATCAACCCTAATATACGGACTCTAAAGTATCACTTAATCACCACTTATACAATCCCTAATCAGACTCAACAAAAATACGCAGCCATCAAAGGAATAACCCTCTTCACCAAATAGATCCAAGCATAAATCGTCCCTGAGATGATTTAATCCGAACACAAAACCATCTATATCTCCTTACTTTGATTCTAGTTGCTCACAAACTCGAAGACCAAACACAGTTTAGAACCCACGAATCAAATATCAGTAGTAGTCCAAACAACTTCAAGATTGTAAAAGAACTACGGTAGGTTTGTTATTTTGTTCCTCGTTTTTGTTTTATCTTCAAACCGAATGTGAGAAAGTTTGAAACCTTAAGGTTTTGAGCATTCTTGGTGATTTGAAAATTAAATAAACGCTTGTGCTACACATAGATCTATGATGAATATCTCATGTTGTTACGTTCTTATGAACGATAAAGATAACCAAATGAGATGAACTGAGATCCTTGTTGTTGTTTTCTTTTGTATTGAAACTAGTATTTAAATTTTCTTAATCGTTTAAACCGAATCAAGGAGAAGATGAAGCAAACTTGTTTCATTCTTTTCACAATTAAGTCAGATATACCACGAAGCGTAGACTTCAAAAGGTCGATGATGTTATAGAGTTCACTCCAATAAGACCTTATAAAGATTGGTTTGTGAGTGACAAAACTGAGATCTTGTTTGTTTGCATTTGATTTGCATCAGTTGTGATTGATGATGGTTAAACTCTTTTGGCTCTTGTCTTAGGGCTAATCTTGGTTACACAAAAGAGAAACTGAGATCTTGTATGTTTCAAGTAAATTTCGATGGGTGGATTAGTTGTTGTTGACTGTTATAATGTTTAGATTAATTGAAGAAGAGGATTTTTAAAAAATTGGGCAGCGTTTGGTTTTAATTTGTGTACAAGAAAAACGTTAAGCATAAATTGCAAAGTGCAACTCGCTAAAACACAACCAGACAAGGTCTGACAAATCGCTGACTACAACAGACAAACAAGTCACTTTCAGATCTACCACAACTCGCTATCACCAAATAAACCAACTCGCTAGAATGTCACAACCAGCTAATATGGACAAATCGAGGGACACATAAAAAAACAAACCAGTCGCTATTAACTAGTATTGTCCTCTTTACCCTTTAAGTAAAAAACCAAACTGCAGCAAAAGATTAGGCAGCTAGCTATCACTTATATGCCACGGGTAGCAACTCGCTACCAAGAACACCCAACTTATACAGCAAATCGCTGATAAGAAATACACCAAAGTATAACTCGAATATGCACCAAACTTTCAATAGCAAGATAGAACAAGCTATACAAACCAAAACGTGAAAGTGCACACGTTAAGCAAAGATAACCACGAGGTGAGCTCAAACTTGTGAATTTCAAAGAGGACAATTCGAACCAAATAAAACACAATAACCAAGCTAAGAAAATCCGAAAATAAGCAATCCCAAAGATCAAACCAAGGCTCTTGATACCATTTGTAAGATATTCATAATCTTAGCTTGTATGATACTTGTGTTTATGATAAGATTTAAGAAAGAAAATAGATGATTAGTAGAAGAGTTCTAGAGAGAGAAAGAGAGAGAGAATTGGGAACTTAGAGAGAGAAAGTGAAAGGGAAAAATGAAAAAATTAGATTGGAAGTTCCAACCCTCTCCACATGTGGAGAAGGGTATTTATACTTACAACATAAACGCCCACTCCCGGGCTGTGGATCAGGTATACAGTGGGTAAAGACCCGTCCTTCTTCCACGGTGTTACTTAAACTAATACTAACTAATAATAAACCAACTAACTACGAGCTAACTTAAATGCTATTACAGTAGTTAGGTGACCGAGTCTTTTATAGGAATAATTGTATTCCTAACAAATATTAAGCTCGACTTCGTTCTTATTCGGGTTATCGTTTTTTGGTTTTAAAATTCGATTAAAGTGAAGGGTTTTTTGTTGCGGTTATTCTTGTGGTTCAAGTTTCGATCGTGGTTTGCTTGGGGTTCAAGTTAACGATCGGGTTTGCTTGTTCGAAATCGAGGGTTTATGGTTATTCTAATTAATTCGATTTGCAAGAAGGGTTTATAGCAACAAGGGAGAATATTGCACACGGCTTGTGAGGCTTGTCGGTAAAGTTGGTTAATAAACAACTTGACAAGGTTTTTAGCAAGGTATAAGAAGAATGGCTAGTTCTATAACTAGGTTTGACATCGAAAAATTCGATGGGAAGAATGACTTTGCTTTTTAGGTTTAGTCTGCCCTTTGCTCTGTAGGTTTAGTGGTTCCTTTGCTCTTCCCCTTTTAGGTCCTTAGGAGGCTAGTGGCGTTTCTTTCTCACTTTGCTTTGCCTTAGCTTTAGCCCCCTTGCGTTGCCCTGCTTTGCTTTTGTGTTGTTCTCCTTGCCTTTTGCCTGCTTGCCTTTGCGTTCTTGCTTTTGTTTGTTTGTTTTGGCTTCTCTTTCTTTGTTTCTCATGCGGTGTTTTGCTCTTTGCTTTTTGTCCCCTCTGTCTTTTGTTACTCTTGTTGGTTTCTTGCCTTTATTTCTTTTTCCCTCCTTGCTTTGTTTGCTTGCTTTGCTTGTCTTGCCTTTTTATTTTATTTTATTTTATTTTTGTTCGGTGCTACGTTTTTATATGTTTGTCTTTTGTCCTTGGCCCCTTGTTTGATGGTTCCCTACGTTTATGCTTGGTTTGCTTGGCTTTCCCTTTTGTCTTCTATTTGCTTTTACTTGTTGCTATCTTGTTCCTTGCTCTTATTTCGGTTCTTTATCACTCGCACATGTGCACATGCCGGAGGTCTCCCTGGAAGCAGTCTCTCTACTCCCAGGTTTTACCTGGGGTAGGGGTAGGATCTGTCTACATTTCTACCTCCCCCATACCTTGCTTTTGTGAGATTGGGTATGTTGTTGTTGTTGTTGTTGTTGTTGTTGTAGGGAGTCGAAACAAAGGAGACTGAACAATACCGGCTTTACAAGCACCCCCAAGATTTTATCAGTCTTGGCTTTACTATAGATGCGTGTACCACTTAGAAGATCTTCATGTCTTTTCTTGACATGACAACCACATTGGATATTGACACTCGAAATAATTGAGCACTATTGCACTAACATAGAAACATTGATCCCACCTACTTTAATTATATAAAGAGTGTACTCTTGATGAACATTGGGGCAAGAAAGGAAGTCAGGGTAATGTTAGATAGCCCAAAAGAGACCCTACATTTGTGTACCACCAAAATTCTTTACATTAACTCATCAATCAATGAACTATACCCGAAAGTTATTCCACACATATGGTCAAGTCACTTTCATAGATTAGAGATGCAGAGGAAATATAAAGCCTTAAAATCAGCAAATCATAATTGAGATACTCACGGCTACGATTGGTAAGTTTGAGAGTCTATCGTATAATTAAAGCTTCATTATCTAGCACCATGTATGCGTGTGCATTTTCAACACGCTGATGAATAGAGATTAGAGAGCTTAGCCATTGTAAGCAGCGTCTTGTTCGAATGTTCTCGAGATCCATAACCATCCAGAACTTGTCACTCCACCCAAAGAATGACACACTTGTAAACCTGTAAATGCTTTTCCAAAAAAATAAAATAAAATGTAAACCTGTAAAATAGGCTGCCCAAATCCTAAATTGGCGATTTTAGGTTTTGTGCCAGAATAGTATTTTTGGTGATCAGCATAAATATGAATATTAATCATATATATTAATTTGGAAAGACAATAAAAACATTACATGTGATGTGGTTTTTAACCTTGTAGGCAGTCAGCGAATAAGTTCAACACCTTCAATATTGACCGTCCCAACAGCAGCTCAAATAGACCAGTTCGAACAGCGTCCACAGTACCAGGATCGAGATGTGTACATCCACACCTTCAAGTTGATCCAATCTGATTACCACATTGTCCGCCTTGAATGTTATTGAAACAAACACATTCCTTTCTTTTTTTTGACAATAAAGTTGTATTTAAAATTATATGGAAACTTTGATCCAATCTGTGAGAACATCCCAAAAATCTTCACACTAGAAAAACATGTTACTGGCAACACATCCTTTTATATCCTGTATTTGCTGATATTGCGACACTAGATCGTTCAAGCTTCTGTAAATTCCATGTCATCCGTGCGAGCAATACTAGATTCATGTCACTCTCCTAAGCATTTTCACGTTACAGTACACATTTCAACCCGAACTTGTTTTGAGAAGCGGAGAACACTGAGAAAGTCCTGACGATGATGTTGCAATCAAAACTTTCTTCACACAAAGCGTGAGAACATCCCAAAAATATTCACACTAATAATGTAAAAAAACATAGGCAAAATGCAAAGATGATCCTTATCTGCACAAAATGCCAAAGATGATCCTTGAAATAAACGACATGTGCTTATACCATATTTGTGTTGTGAACTGGAATTTGATAGCAAAAGCAGCAGTAGACGACGATAACACAGTGACAGGCTAAAAACTAATTAGTTACTCGGTGTAACGAACCGCTGTTTCACCAGTTTGTCAATAAGACACTGAAGTACTTGAAATAAAAATGACATTAGAAGAAGTGCTACTAAAAGACACTAAAGTACTAATTAGTTACTCGGTGTAACGAACCGCTGTTTCACCAGTTTGTCAATAAGACACTAAAGTACTTGAAATAAAAATGACATTAGAAGAAGTGCTACTAAAAGATATCATATTTCATTAATTGAAATTTAAACTGAGTTCACAGAAACAAAATAATATATTGTTTCATCAACAACAAAAAACAAACAATAGTTTGACTGAATCTCTACTAAAACAACTAAGCTGCCAACAGAGCTTTGGCTGGTGGGTATAACGCAACTGCCCCACGAGAAATACTTGAATACTTTTTATATATCACCTTCCTCTTCTCATCATCCTTTGCCAATGAATGAAACACAGCCATCAGTTTTGCACATTCCATCACTTGTTTCTCACTGAAACCAGTGTGCATTTCCAGCGTCTCGTGCCACACTTGGGTCTTGTTTAGCGTGCTTCGTGCTGCATACACCGCTGCTGCAGCCACCATTGATGGACAGAACCTTATTACCTCATAATTCATCATGGCTAATTCAGCATAAAAGTACACCATCTGTTCCATCTGTTACAGAAACATTTCAACAGGTCAAACATTCAGAATCTATTATATATATCAAGTTAACTAAAACGAAACCAATATCAACAAAATATAAAAAACGCACCGCTGTATCCATTGGGGTATTAGCTGCTTTGATGAACCTAGCCAGGAACACATAAGGGGTTGGGACAGTTATATTCCACTCCAATCTACCCAAAATCCTCTTCTCCATCACTAACACATGACGATGCTCATAAGCACGATCTGAGATCTGCACAAAATCATTAACTTCAGGGGCCCATATCTCTTCGTATTTTGATGCAATAAGCATTGCACTCATTCCCACACACTGTAACTCTCTTCTAGCAACAGTTTCAGCAGCCAAGAATCTGTCGACAATGTTGATTGTCAAGTATAAAGTCTCATTAGTGAGCTCAAATTTGTTGTGAACTTCAATGAGCCAGTCGATTAAGATTGCCCTCATCTTATCATTAATCTCTGGCTGTGAAGGCATATAGTCGTGAACTCGTGTTTCATTCTGCATCAAACACACAAAAACAAAATCAATAAAACTTTGCATAACATAGTAACATACCATTTAGACTATCTTATTATTATATATAAACGTGTGTGATTATACCTCTACAAGTTTGTAGAATTTGTAAATGTCTTCCACGTACTCCACTTCCGCCAGCTCATTATCAACGTCTTGAGCATCTATGTTGATCACATTCTTTGGCTTGGGCTTGTAGTTTAGGCCACACACAGCTTTGCTCCTTGCAGTAAGTGTCGAGGTAAGTGACGCCTTAGGTTTCTTCTTTGATGATTCAGGCTTCTGTATCTCGACTGTATCAGGACTGATCTCGATCACCGTTGCATTTTGTGGGGCTGGTGCTGGTTTTGGCTTGACAGTAGCTTTCTTCTTTGGAACTAACTTGTTTTCATTATTATTAACCACCAGTGGTTTCTGTAAAAGAAATTTAACAAGGTTAGATTTGATACGAAACTGATTTAGCCATTACATAAAATTTGGGAAATTTTTGTTGTTTTCACCTTTTTCTGTTCGGCTGCTGCATCTTTTTGTGCATTGGCTATTAATTGAGCACAGAAACTTCTGGTAACGGGTCGTGTGACTTGCTGCCTGAGAGTGACTAAGTTTCCAATATCCCCTAATGCGCGACGGCTCTTGCCTTGTGCCCCCAATGGAACTGCCATATTCTTCTGCTGAATAGCCCCTACTGGTTCTCCTTTAAATTTTACAAAAGTAAGATTTAGTCATTTAATCGATAATCAAAAAACCTTAAATAAATACAGATATATATATATATATATATATATCAAGAATAAGATATAGTATGTTGCATCTTAAAATCAGGATTAACAAAAACAGATTGAATCAGAACAGTTTATGAGAAAACACTAGTTACAGAAATCAAATTTATTACTCAAGAACAGTTTAACAAGATTGAATCAACAAACATATAACCCTATTTACAGAAGAAATAAAAAACTATATTAGTCACCAAGATTCAATTTTAAAACCCAAATTACTGAAATCAAGAATATAATAAATAAAGTTTAACAAGATTCAATCTTTTAATCAAAATCACTAACTTTTAAAGACCATAATCAATAAAGTTGAATCTTTAAGTCATCAAATTTGAACTTGGAAAAAAACCCTATTCAGAAAAATAAAAGATCCAATATTTTTTTTATTAACAAAAATCAAGAACATAAGAATATTAGATTGCATCAGACATAGTAACAAAAAACCCTATTCACTTGAATCATAAACCCAACAAGAATTGAGATCTAAATGAAAAAGATTAAATAAATAATACTACCTCTGTTTTGATCTTGAAGAACAACGTGTCGTGAAGCCATCTGAATGCAAAAAAGACGCTCCTCTTGATCTTGATCTTGATGATGGGATGGAACAATGAAAAAGGGTTGCCCTGAATGTGTTTGTCAAAGGCCCCTATTTGAACTGTTTGAGATTCTCCCCAACGGTCAATTTTATAGCCGTTAGACCAACGCTTATTATTATTTTTATTTTTTTTATTATTCAAATATTGTTTCCTTTTATTGTTTATGGTATAGGACGGGTTATAATAATAATAATTTTATAATTTTATATATGGAATGTTTATATAAGTGATCCGCTTTTGTCTGTCTTTTGTACAAGGGTAAATACGTCTTTTTCACTTATTGTTTTCATACAAGTGTGTAAACAATATCAATCGTATGTAAAGTAACGAAAGAGAAAATAAACACAATGATTTATACTGTTTCAGGATTAGAGGTTTAGATTATCCGTAAGTTCAGTTTCGAATCCCACACACCTATACTAGTTACCAGTATCAAATCTTTGCAATTGATAAACCGTACACAAAGACCTCGCAAACTCTTCACACTATTAAAAACACTTCTACCAAAGAAGTATCAAGATTAACCGCAAAGATATAAGAGAGAAATAAGAGGAGAGAAATATTTGACAACCGGTAAAGTTCAACAAGGCAATAAGGTGCTATTTATAGACAAAAACACGTTACGACGCACTGACTTGGCATGTTGGCCATGGGGTTCAACTTTGTCTCTTGCTTATAACTAGCCGTTACCCATCACAGTCTGTCAACTAATCACAAATCGACACTTGACAAAATCTGACAACTTTTAGAATTGGTCGAGCAAAAGTACAAATGAAATTGTCGAGTATAAGTACAGATTTGGTAGAGCAAAAGTGCGATTCCATTTAAAAGCTAACAGGTTTTTGCCATGTATTAATGTGATTAGACACAACTGTTGGGGTGTTTAAGACAAGACCTTTTGATCAACGTGGGAAAACAAAAAATTTCTTTTGTCTTGATTTGTGAATGAATTAGTTAAAAGACGGTATTTTGGAGAGCTTCTCTAAATGAAATGGTAAAAGTGGTATTGTGTTTTTAATAGATATTTTGCTAACAAAGGGTGGTCAAGTTGGTATTAACTTTATTAAGTATCAATCTAGAAAATGTAAGATTTGTCAAGTTTAGATGTTGCTTGATGCAAACAAACTTTAAATGGTCACATCTTTAAAAGAAGTATTTCACCTGATTTGGGTATGTATAGTGGTGGGTTCAAGTCCCTTGAACTAGTTGTCAGATTTTCTTAAACCATAGGTACCAAAGAAAAATCAAACATGATATATGTGTTTCTGACTTTCTGTCCGATGAATAAATATCTTTTGACCGTGTATATTGTTCTTTTCAATATTCTTTTATATGCATGAAGAAAGTTGTATGATTTTGATTTATGTTGTTGGCACTTCAAAATTGCTTTGTAAACTTAATGCTTCACCATTAAAATTTGTAACATCTCAAATTGTCACCGTAGCTATCTAAATGTAGAAAAGTTAATCTTTCCTTTACACCTCCTAACAAACAAAAAGACAAGGATGTAAGATGAGTGTGTAATATAGATTTTTTGAAACTAACATGGGATAAAGAAAAGATGAGATGTGAAAAAAATATAAGAGGTGGTAAAATAGATGGGTTGAGTCAGGTCATGGATTTAGATGTGTTTGGCTTTAAAGAGTTTAGGTCTAGATAGCTCTTCTAGAACATGAGTCTAAACGGGTCTAGATGGTTTTTTAATATTGTTGGCTAAAAATATTGTTGTTGCTTTGTATCTTCATGTTTGCTTTCTCTATAAAAATGATGCCTTATTAAAAAAATAATCGTTGTGCTAAATGTTATTGAAATGATCAATAATCGGCCTTTTGGCATCAAAGTTTATGTAGCTTTTTCTAATACAATTTAAATGAAAAAGAAACAAAAAGCAATTATTATGTTATTAAATTGCTTGTGTAAATAACTCTTTCGTTTTAATATTATTTTTCATTTTCCAAATTATCTCAAAAAGATTGTTTACTTTTAAAAATAAAAGTTGAAATTGTAAGTTTATTTTACTACTTTTAATTTACTTGCAATATCAAATGTAAGCGATTAAAAAGTGAAAAGTAAAATTGTTTTCTTAATTAATTGTTATTGCTTTGGCAGATCTGAACGCATTAATAAATACATTAAAAAAAAATGTCTTTTTATCGCTGGTCTTTACTCTTTTGTGCTTCTTTTTACTAGTAACAAGGGTGGCTGCGAGCCGCCGCGTTGCAGCGGGGCGGGTGGTTTGGTAAAGGGAATTGCAACAGCTACTCAGATGTTCAAATATATTATACTAAGGCAAATTTGATACGTATTTTAGCCAAGAACGGAACAGATAGATAAACTGCAAGGTATATTGTAAACATGCATGTAACTTTGACACAGACCATCATCCTAATACATTACATATTTTTTGTGTTGGGCAGTATTACCGTTTAGTTATACTATCATATTAGGCCGACCTGCGGGGGCAGGAAAACTGGTCTATATACAGATTACTTAATAAAACGGGTGCGCTGGTGTCAGTCTTGTTGCTTTGTCCTTTTTGTACTTGCACTTGCCTGTTCTTCTATATGTCATCCATCAGCAGCTGTCTGTGAGTGGAAGCCCTTGTCCTTTCAGCCTTCACAACAGACTCATGCAGGCTTTCTTTTGACAGTTAGCAGAATCGAAAATGCACTCGACACCCACATCAACAACAGGACTAACAGACTCATCCCGGTCCAAAACCTGTTCACTATAGGTTGTACGCATAGCTTTGGTTTTGGTTCTCATATTGAAACAGATAACATATATACACAACACTAAAGGCCCAAAAAAACAATAAAGGCACATAGAGCATACACGTATGACAACAGTGCTACAACTCAAAAAACATATCCAGAAGAAGCCACAGATACAGATACAAACGTAATATTGATAAAAGAAATCATCGAAATATATGCAGCAACAAAGATATTACTATCAGCAGGAGCACACCATTTTACCTAGAACACTGAAACACGGAGAACACGACAGCAGTTGCACAGATGACGGCGGCAGCAGTTGCAGAAGAAATCGCTGAAGAAGGTAAGTATGAGGAAAAAGGCGGTGGGATCGTGACTATCAAAGGGCAAAAAAAGGCTTAGGATCTGGGCTGGACTAACGCAGTGGACTGGGCTGCAAAAGATAATGGGCTGGGCTGCAAAGGATGACGTCAGATGGCGTCATTTGACGCTATATTAATATATACGAGGAAGAAGCCCCCGCCGCGCTGCGGCGGCTTCGTTTATTTATTTATTTTTTCAGTACATTACGGGCGTTTATTTTGTTGCTATTTATTTTGTTGGTTTTGGAAAGAAACGCAAACAACAAAGATGTAACGAAATACATAAACTAAAAACATACGGAAGCTACCGTTTCACAAGAAAGAACATGCAAATCACAAAAAAGTAAAAAACATTGAATGGATCATACACCTACCAAAACCTTGGGAAGCAGCTTAGTCAGTAGTTATCTTCAGACAAAAGAAACCAATTGTTCTGGAGTTTGGGCCACAATGAGGTAGGCTAACTTTTGACAAACAACAACTTGGCTCAAAACAGCGCGGCCCAACTGAAGCAACCAATCAGAAAAGAAAAGTCCAAAACGACAGTGGTGTCGTCGTTTAACGACGCAAAATTATATATATAGTAATTTGGCCAAAAGTATTGGGCCTAAACAATCAGTTTACTCACTGTTGGGCGTTGGCACAAGACCAAACTAATTCGTCATATCAGTTCACCCAATGTAGGGGTGTTCAGTGTTCACAATCCGGTTATTAATCACGTATCTAAAAATCGAACTGGTTTAAAACCAAACCGAGTTTATAAAACTGTTTTCAGGTCAAACCCGACCCGAGTCAAACTAAATATTGTATTTTCAGTTCAGTTTCAATTTTCGGGTTAAAACCGACCCAAACAACCTGAACCATTGACAATCATTCGAGATCAATGATCTTGACATGCTCGTTTGAGCTTGCTTGTAGACATGGAAGGTTACTTTGTTCGAGTGCCAAGACTTATGCACATCCACTCTGGACGTCATTATTTCCACTATTTAACAAAATTCAACCCTTATCACAATAAACTTGGATGTGAACACAATCATATCGTTCCCTCAAATGCGAATACATAATTAAGTTACTGTACATAGAAGTGTGTGAACAAAACAACACTACTTCGTGAATCTTTTTTAGTAACACATGTACCATTGCTGCGTAGGATGACAAAATTCCCAACAGTCATGTATTGAACATGTTAACGTGTGTAAGTTCCTACCTTTTATGTTCTATATTCAAGACAAAGTTACGACATAACAGTTCGATGTTATATTAGAAATGCCAATACGGAGCAAACAAACAACTTAGTATTAAGATAATTGTTACAACCAATGAACAGGCAAACCAAAACTATGCCTATAAAGGATGCACAAATGACAAATTAGCATAAACCAAATAAACACACCCAAAAAGAACACACAAAATTAGAAGTGAAAAAAAAAAAAAAAAAAAAAAAAAAAAAATGAAATAATCAATCTCAATCTCGAAACCTGGTTCTACTTGCATTAGTGAAGTCAGAGAAGATAAAGTGATGCTTGATCATCTGGTCCAGCCAGCACCACCTGTCATTTATGAAGAAACTCCCGCATTAAAACCAAGACCGACTTTATAGATGTGGCTCGTATGGGTACGAGTCAAAACATGCTAATTTTCACACATGGCAATTATTGGCAGGTCAGCCGACACATCAATGAAGTAAATAAGATTCTAACACTTTACTATTAAATTTGAGATGTACATTCTTTTTAATAAAACATTTAGGAAGTTGTAAGCACATGGAAATTGGAATAGAGATTAGGCGGCATTCGACCTGTTTCCTTTATAGATTGTATTTTACCCGTAAATAATATACAACCACAATCAAATCGTTCACTTTGAATTGTATGAAATAGCCCACCTCTTTTTTCTTTTTCTTTTTTTTTTTCTTTTTTTTTTTATATATATATATACTTTTTTTTAACTAACAAAGAGATTTGAGTTGGAAAACAAATTTTTTGCACAAAATGGAAGGGAAGAGATTTGCACAAAATGGTATGAATTAATGAAGATAATGAAGAGGGAAAGAACATACATTGCAATCGAGTGCGTATCTTCGGGCTAGAACAATGGCTGCATTTCTTTCTCGTTCTGATTCAAACATCAATACGAAAGACTGCCCTTTTCTTGATTGCCAAAACAAAGATTTGGCCGCGAGATTTCCGCCACCTCTAAATCCACATATCTGAAATTTGGTGAAAAGTAAGTGGGTAAGCACATTACCCCTAGGCAGAACTAAAGATGCTGTTTGTTTTGTCTGTTTGACACTCTTTAACACTTATATTTGGTCTTATATGGTATTCGGAAAATCAAATAACTATGTTAGATTTGCAAGAAAACTAGAGCTTTGAGATGGGACTCCAAAACATATACACTATACAGTATTTGAATGTGATAAATATGAAAACAGGTACTTTTTCCTTGTTCAAATGTGAAAGGTAAATAAATAAATAAAAATGCAACCTTTAGAATTTTGAGGCAATTCAACAAAATTTTAGGTGTATTATAGTCATACTGATACGGTATTTGTCCATGTTTAAAACTGATACTTCTCAGCTTTTAGTGAACTTCCAATGTAGTCATCAGATTTTTCTTCTTGAAAGATGTTAGAAGTCGTATCGATTCTGACATCCTAAAGTAACCTAAAAGTGAAATTTGAGCTCCCTTCCTTACTAGGC
Source organism: Artemisia argyi (assembly GCA_030686995.1). Lineage (NCBI taxonomy): Eukaryota > Viridiplantae > Streptophyta > Magnoliopsida > Asterales > Asteraceae > Artemisia > Artemisia argyi. The sequence continues at coordinate 90,100,389 of CM060708.1, read as the reverse complement.
AGAGAGTGGTTTATATAAATAAGATAAAGAAGGTAAGAAGTATTACTTACCTGCATAGACGTAGAAGAATAAGCGTCTCTGGCCTTTGTAATCCATCCTTTTGAAAGCTTCATTCTCATTTTCCCCACACGTAACAAATGGGTAGAATTTGATGAATAATTTCGTCCATTCATCTGGGAGATTACCACCTGTTATACAAACACTTCTATTATCTGACATATACTACTTCAGCTAGGTGAGGCTGTTGAGCTACTCATGAACATATAACCAAAATCCTGATTAAAGTGTGAATACAAGTTGCACTAAATAATAAAATACGATATCCCAAGAACAGTGCAAATAATTTTATTTTTTGGATGTTCAACGAAAATTTCACTTTCCTAAATTTGAAAAATATTCGTCTTCCAAATAATGAGTTTAAATGACGGAATTTCTCACGTTCCCTCTTGGTCAAAGAATCCTTACTGATCATTGTTTATGAAATTATGGCTGATAATCAAACAATTTATTACCAAATCACATGGAGAATCAAAAGGTTACTTTTTAATGGGGTTGAGGGAGACAATAGTTCATAACACATTCAATTGATATATAACGTACACTGAAATCCGAATTGCCTTTTCGAGAAAGCGTCTCCACATAACTCTCCAATCCAACAGCTGTTACAAAATAAAATTAAACATGTATACTTAGTTATCACTATATAATAAAAAAGTCAACAAAAAGAACATAATAATTTTGTATTAGCCTTTGGAAGGGATAAGAGATGAACAAACCAGGTTGTACAGGGCAAGTTGTGGTCACAGTAGATTTTTGGCCATTTGAAATAATATCAACTTGCAAAATCACTCCAACGTCATAGGGCTCAGGTGCATAAACTGATTTGTTAGCACCTGGTGAAGATTGATTACAGCGAAGATAAAACAATATTAGAAATATATATAAGTAAATAAATATACAGTGGAAAATGGAATAAAATTATGCACTTTAACAAAATATTTTCATAAAAATCAAGTGCGGTAGAATTATGTAATAAACACCTGAAATAAGCTCCCTTCTGCTACATTGTGATGATAAGCGATACCACTGGATTGAACATTTTGAGAGCTCAGTGGCTTCTTCCGAGCACGGTTGAAGTCGTAAAATTGAGCCCAGAATTCCAGAACCTTCCAAAGCATATAAGCTTAACTTGTTCTCCTCAATCAATTTCTTCAGCATTAGCTGCCATCGGATTTGGAGTTAAGAAGTTAAATGGATGCATATAAATCAAACACGTTCTGATACACTCCCTCCATCCAAAAGAGCTGGGACACTTTATGTTTTGGGTTCTCCCGAACAAATGAACATTTCCATTTACAGTGAAATTTTATAACCAAAGCTAGTTTTTTTTCCATTAGTTATCATTGCCTGAAATTAGCAATTTCAAGTAGGTCCACAACTACTCTTTATTTCTTCTTATTAAGGGCCAATTCAGAGATACATCAAACGTGTTATTATTAAACAATGTGCCCAGTTAAATGTTTCATCTTCTAGGATGGACCGGATAATACACTTAACTAGACCAACTATTATGACTTTCTTAATTTGGGAAGATACCTCTTGTTGAAGCTTTACTGAGAATGCAGACTTCTCTTGAATTTGTAGCCTCAAAGCTCTAAGCTCATGTTCCATGTCCATCACCTAGAAAACAGACATTCAAATTAAGTTATAGCCAGCAAATTGAATGCTGAAATTTCAATTAAAATTCAGCTAATAATATATGAACTTAAAAGATAGAAAAATCAAAAGAGCATGTTCATTTTGAGTTGCAAACAAGTGTTATGCTATCTAATCAGAGCATGTTCCACTAGCAGCTCACCATCTTTTACACTTTAGATAATTTAATCACGTATGCATCAAAGAAAATAACAAATACCTTGCAGGGGTGATGCAACAACCTGATTCTTCTAGCCTGCTGAATTTCCTCCGCCATCTCCTCCATTTCCTGGCCACATGTCAGTTAGTTACTTTCAAGAAAAGAAAAAATTAAAAAAAAAAAAAAAAAAAAAAAAGTAGATCCTTAGATGTTTGGTAAAAGAAGTTATGAGTAAATGCACTTAAATGTCATTTATATTAGGTTACCAACATATCTGAACAGTAAAACGTTTAAAATGTTTGGTAAAAGAAGTTATGAGTAGCACCAGTTCTTAAGATTTTATCATTTTATAAGCATGTTACCTGCTTTCCTGAGGCCAGTGATACTCTTTCTTGTTCAATAAGCGCCTCCCCAATTCTTCGCACAACTGCTTTAGCACTCTCAATTTCTGCACAAGCAAACGATCTCTCTTGATTTACCAGCTTTTTACCATCTTCAGAAGCCTGCAAATTGATAATAGGATCATTTCCTTATCACATGAAGATTTTGTCATTTCCATTGTTTTCCAAACTGGGCTTGCATGTTTCCTCAAAGTCACTATTATAATTTGCTGGCAATCGATTACTGACTAGCGGTCATCAATATGAAGTACGACAAGCCAAATACATAAAATATAAAATGCTATAAAAGCAAAGGGGCACTTCCATTTTCATTGAACAAATGATCAACATTACCTGTTTAAGAAAGTTTGCAAGCTTCTTTACTTCAAACTTCTCCTGTATCAACTCTCCTTCATTCTGAGTCAATTTTACTGCCAACGCTTCCACCTATCATATAGTATCCACCATAAACAACATTAGGCTAGCCATTAAGAAATTCATAGTTTCAATTCTGTGATTTTGACTTCTGTTGTCATATCGTAAAAGGATCTTGAATCGCATATAAACATGTAACAGAAAGAAACAAAGATTCGATGACATAAAACAAACTAGGAAACTATCAGAAAAATATCAACAGTTTACCATAGAGATAGCTTTTTCAACATCTTCCTTGTTTCGACCAGCTAATCGTCCTCGTAAGTATTCCAAAGCATCTCTAAGTTTCTTCAAAAGCACATGACCTTCTAAGGAAGCCACCTCTTTGAGTTTGGCCTACATATAACAAAAATGAAATTTATGTTAAGTGATACAAGAACCATCACTATAATCGGCATATGGTTTAACGTCATACCTCATTGGACAACTTAGCTGCAGCGGACAAGTTCTTGTCAAACTTGGTAGCCAGATCACGAACTGAGAGACGTTTGTGTTGCTCGGATAGCTGCTCAGTTTCTTGTGCAACCACCTCTTTTAGTGGAGGTCCCTTACTATCCACAGTGGCTTCATCCAGAATCTGATTATCAGGGCCTAATTTATATTTTGGGAACTTATTTGATGTAAAACTCACATCTGCCGATACTGAAATCACAGCTTGGAGTTGCACCTCATCGACAACTTCAGGACTTACCTTCGTCATCCTTCCAGATACTTGTTCTACAAAATTTAAAGAATATGATTACCAAAGGCAACAATAGAAAATGTCATAACCTCATAACTTTATACTGTGAGTAACGTTTATTAACTGAAGTTAGTATATTATATTCTGCCAACTAAATATCTCCTAGGAAAACAAATCGTTACCGGATACATAAAATGTTAAATCTCAATTATGGATCAATTTTTGACATAGAGTGAGACAGGTTCCCTGTTTAGCTCAAATCACGGGCCCAATGCGATATATTGAACCCCATGCACCTAGATCTTGCAGGGATGTTTTTTTTACATATATTTCTTCTATCCTAAGTAACCCACCCATTGTCCCATAAAAAAAAAGTCCATGATTCGAGTATTTAGAGTCAAAATAGTCTCTTTTCAACTTACATTTCAGAACAATTGTTCATGTTCAAGCCACAAATGACAACTACCAGCTAAAATATCAAGCAGAAAATACTACTAATACAAAACACTGTCTACTGATGAAACCACACATACTACATATTTTGACCTTGAAAAAGTCAAAGTTGAACCCCCTTTTTTTTTCTTTTTTTTTTTTCTTTTTTTTTTTTTTTTTGTTGATAATGAAGTACCTAGCAAAATAATAACATAATAGCAGATCTACTTAAATATCTAACACACTAATCCTAAATTCTAATGGAACAATTAGCTTCCAAAATAAATTATTGGCATAATAAGTTGAACAAGAAACCTACAAATTAAGCAAGAATTTAATAAAATAATAAAATATTAGAAAAAACAAAGTAAACAACAAAACATGCTCACCTCAAACTTAACAGAACTGAAAATGAAACATGAAAACTAGGTAACATAATAAATCTTTTTAGTTTTATTTTTAGCTTTTAATAAAATTATATATTGTCACAATCACAAGTAGCTAGTAGTACTTTTACAACTTACAACAACATTTCAACAACTATTTCAAGCTAACTAACTAACTTCATTCATCACAAAAATAAAAAACCATGATCATGTTACAAACAACACATTACAAAAACATTTCAACCCATAAATTAGATCCTAGTTAATAAGACAACAAGAAACATACTTACAGAAGAAAGAAAAAAAAAAGTTAGTGTGTGTGGAAAAAAATTTGTCACTTCATTTTTTTCTAGAGAGAGAGAAAAAAAAAGGGAATGATTTGAAGGAGTGATGGTTGTCTGAGAAGAAGAAGAATCCTAAAGAGGAAAATGTCTGTTTTTATGTTTTGCTTTTTGTAAAGTAATAAAAATGAAATGAAATTAAAACATATACAAAACTGAAAAAGGAAAAGCTGCTTTGGTCCACCATGACCAAAACACATCAAGACTTTTAACTTTATTTATTTTTATACTCTGATAGTACAACTGTAACTTATATACTTGGACTAAATTGTAGGTATATTATTTCTTTTGAATGTGGGTAGTAGTGTGGTTAATTACTTATGACACTAAATATTTTGTCCGTTTTATTGAATAAGGGTAGTAGTAGTGTCGACGACATTAAGAGCGTTCGGTAAGTTAACGTAGAGGTGAGCTAACTTTTAACGTAGCAACAAAAAAGGAGTGAGTTACCTTACCGGGCATGAAGGTCAAATGCAAGTTAACTTGTTGCGTTAACCCCTTAACCCATGTTAAGATGACTTGTTTGCTAAAATAAAATAAAATAAAAAAAATCATCCCACCCCCTCTAACGGGGTTGAAATTGAAAATACTAATTGAGGTGGAGGTAAGTTAAGGTGCGTTAAATGTAAGTTATGTTACCGGGGTTGAAAGTCAAGAGTTAAGGTTAAAAGATAAAAGCTGATGTGGCGCTGACGTGGCAGTGCGTTAACTTTTGACACTGAGTGACCTTACCAAGTGCTCTAACAAGGCTGGAAGTACAAAGGGCGTTTTAAGGTGGGTAGTACATGAAAGAAAAGTGAGATAATATGATGTGACATTAAGATGATAATGAATGAGATGATATGTTAAGTGAAAACTAGACTTAATCTTAAGGTAATATATTTGTGTTATGGTATTGATTATGATAATATGAGTTAAAAGTAATTGAATAGTTTAGGTTGGGTGTAATAATCATCGCGTCATTACTGTCAACTTAGCGTTACTTTAGCTTCTCTTACCACTACTCAAGTGTAATAAAACTGCCAACTTCACTAAAAAAATATCTCGCTTAAACACAAACATATCCTATAATGCACTCAAAAAATAAAATAAAAAAGGGTCATCCATGGCACGCAAAAATATGAAAATGTATATAAGTTTAGTGAAAATAATCTATGCAACGAATTGCAGAGAACTTTCTCTGTTGCTAGGTGTAAATGAGAGATTGGTGGTATACAATCATAAAAGTTAAGGGCTGCAAAGTAAAAATGTTAAAATCTATTTTTTATACAACAACAGATAACTTCCTGTTGTTTAAAACAGGGATGTTATTCCCATAATCACTAGCAATTTGTTGAATTCTTTTAAGTGAACATTTTATTTACAAAGGTGATCAAAGTACATTTAGCTAAATAATTATTATTTAGTTGTGTTGTATTTTAATTTCAACTTGACTACATTTTTAGAAACTCGGTTTTTTGCATATTTATCAAAATATGTATATTCTATCTCAAAATAAGATTGACAAACAAATGCAGTTTAGACAACATAAAAATGTTTGATCAAAAATAAACAAACAAGCGAACTAGTTGTATTAATTTATTTTAAATATGAAATATTCCTTGAAATTGTTATTGTTCACTAAGCACTAACAAGCTTATTTTTCCTTCTAATTTGGATATACGTGTTTATGATGAGAACAAAGGTAACAAAAATGAACATACCCCCATGGTAAGTGCATTTCCCAAGTGTTCTTTTAACCGGATCACATGAATCCGGTCAAGATTTGTTTTACAACAAAATTTTAAGTTTTTGAAAAAAAAAAGGCTAACAGCAGCCCACGACTTAAATATGTTACCAAATAAACTCATACTTTGTAAAATATATTTTTACCTTTTTTTCTTTTTTCTTTTTTTCTTTTTTTTAAAGAGGATTGCACTGGTAAAATATTTAATCACAGAAAATGTTAAGTACAATGGTATGTGGCTAAATTACCACATAAACCTCAACCACACGCTTTAACAACCACTAAGCCGTTTGTGACATGGCACAAAACGAACTAAAACATATAAAAAACAATAACAATAACACCAATAGGAAAAAACCACCTAACCAAGCACATATCCCCAAAATAATCCGACAGCAATGCACTAAGAGTATAGCAAGCCAAAAGAGACTGTCTCTTTAGAAAACCTTCCCAGAAAAAACCCATTGGGAAAAACCCTAGAGGAGGAAAGAAGAGTACAACTCTCAATTGGCACTCCAACCTCGAACCATACACAGCCAAAAGCATGGATGAACATTCTCGAACTCAATCTTTCACACAGAAACAATCCATTAAAGAGGACGTTTGGATGACCGATTCCGGTAACTTCCAAAGATGCAAAAGCGCCTGAACATTGTTCGACCTCTTAAACTTGCATGTAAGCAGCTTGAGCAGAACATAATACTTTATGATTGATTCCGAACGGTCAACTAAGTTCACCAGGTGATGGTCAACCAAGTCAAACGTCAAAAACCAACTAACCAAGGAGTTTAGGGAATCCCCGGGTCGTTATGTCCCGACAAGGCGTGCAATTGTATTTGTAAACGTTTTAAAGGATCGGGTGATTAATCAGGAAGGTCAGGAATTTGATTATTATGATTACACTACAAGATTATGATGGAAAACAACTTAGAAACACTTTATTAACAATTACTGATTATCAAATTACCTAAAAACGTGATTTAACCTAAAAACGCGCGTTTAAGTTTAAAATAAACGCGAACGCGCAAATTAAAAAGTGAAACGGGAGTAAACAAAGTCCTACGAATGTGAAAATTATATTTTTACAATCCTAATGATGTAAGAAAATTTTTAGAAAATTAAAATTATTTTTACAACTATTTAATTAATTACTAACTATTAATTACTTTTTAATTAACTAAATTATCCTAAATTACAAATAATTATGAAATTTAACTAGAAAAATGAAAATTAAATTTAGAAAAATCTAAAATATTATAAAACTAATTTTAAAATAGAAAAACTATTTTTCCTACTTTTTAATTAATTATTAATAATTAAAAACTAATTATTTAATTGATTTAAATTAAACTAAATTATAAAAAAATACTAAATGATTAAGGAAAAATCTAAAAAAAATTACTGAAAATCTATTATGATTGCAGAAGCCTAGGAAAAATTTAAAAACAGTTGTTGCTTATAAATAAGCAGAAAATAAGCCAAAAGGGCTTAAATAGAAGCTATCACTTTTTATTTTTTTATCTTTTTCATATTTTTCTTTTACAAAACTGATTTACTACTAAAAACTAACACTTTTTGTGAAGGAACTTTTTATGCAACTCAAAATTAAGCTCTGTGGACAGTAATAAGCACAACAGTTTGATTATAAGGCCTTTTGATGATGCAAAAGCTATTGATAAGCTATACAATGTAAACCATAGATACAATAAGATAAAACCTAAGTAGATGCACTCAAATTTAGTTAAAAGAACTGAAAGATTATATTGAACAAGCAAAAGTTTGGAAAATAAGCACTCCCAATCCTCACAGAAGCCAAACAGGCCTTATGAAGGGTTTGCAGACCTTGATTTAGCTTATCAAACAAGCTTTGAAACCTGAGAGAAGCTTGGAACCAATGAGTTTGGCAGCTGAGCTTTAAGAAAAACTTACAAGCTCAGGAAAGGCTCAAAAGGTGAGCTCACAAGGAGCCTATGAACACCCCCTGAATGCACAGATGATGCAGGGCAACAAGCTTGGGGAAGGGCTAATTTGGGCACAAATTTAGCTAGAAATCAATGAGCACAAGTTACAAATGCCGCTTATAACATAATCCAACCCAGTTAATAAATCACACAGGCATATACAAGCTTGTGGTACCCAACAGTGGTGAATTGCACAAAATAGATGAAATAAGCACTTTACTAAATAAGAAAAACTTGTATAAACAAACAACTACAGCAACAAATCAGGAATAACATCAAGAGGATTTAATTAACAGCAGCAATTACAACAACAAGATTAAACAGATAATACCTAAAACAAAAATTATTCAAACAAGCTCAGTCAACTGAGTTCAGACAGCCTGCAGTCTCAAAGTGCTTAAGAGAGTGCTTGTTATTAAGCACTAGATGAACACTAAGCACAAACTAAAAACTAAACCAAGAATATGACCTGGGGAGCTATCTAGAACCACAAATTTCACACCCTAAATCCTACTAATGAACAATCTACAACTATTTGAATAATTGCAAAAACTGAGATGCAGGGGAATTGCTCAGTCAAACTACCAACTTCCACTTTGATTTTCAATGAGCTACACAATTTCAAAGTCCAATTTTCTTTTTTCAATTGATGCACAAGCTGGTAATGAACCTAAATTAACAAACTTTTTCCATTTTTATTAACAAACAAAGGCTAGAGACTCTTTTGAAAATTGAACAAAACCTGAGTAAACCAATTTTGACTTTGCAAGAATTTTGTTCTAAGTTGACTTTAATGAGATTTGGTTAATCAAATTTGATTCCTTGGTGTTTATTTAAGCAGAAGCAAACTAATTTTAACAAGCTAGGCTACCCTTGAGTTGATTCAAAAGATTTGGTAACACCACTTCACCACAGTTGGACTGTGAGAGAAGATGTAAGTTAATTTTGACTATGAGTGAGTATTGGACCAAAACAAAGATCAATTTAGACTATATCAAACCTGAGAACAATGAGCCAATCAACCTTAAGCTAGAATAACAATAACAACTCAGATCAACAGCATGTTCCAAACACCCCTTATATCTACTGATTTTATGGGATTTCAAAGGAAATTAACAATTTAACAATACAACTTGGCTAATTAACTTATACTAAGCAATAATTAACATAACTAAGCAGATTAGAATAGTCAATAATAACAAATCAAACTTAACACACAATATGAGCAAACGTGATAAATTTTCTTACTTGACATCCAAATTTGTGAATCTACTGAGAACTAGGACCATAGAACCAACCTATTGTTCCCCATGAAACTCTAAACCATAACACAATCCCATATCATCTGCTACTTCTTCCATCTTCAAATTATTTATTTATTTTTTTATGATTTTTTTGCAATTTTCTGTTTTTCTTTTTCTTTTCTGATTCTTCTTTTTGGGTACTGAGTACCAATGTAAGTTTTAGAATAACAACAACAATCTTTTAGCCAAACTTAGGAAATTTTAAAGAAATTGTAGAACAACTAGTAGTGAACTTGGAATTTAATAAAAACTGAAAACTTGCATTGATCACTGGAAATGAGTACAAATTGCTCTAACTACTGAATTGAGGATTACATAATAAACTACTTTTCTAAGTTTTAAAAATTACTAAAAACAACTATATGCCCCGAGGCTTACATTGACTTCTTATAAATACTAAAAATAAAAAGAACTTTTAACCAGGGCCTTTGTCTTCTTTTGTGCTTTTGTGCTCCCTGCTTTGCCTGTGTCCCCCTTGGAATATCATCTCAACCATTGATTGAGCTGCTTCCTTATCTCATCCATTGATTCATTTAAAGTACCAATTGTAGTGGGTTTCTGAGTTGGATGAGCAGGGAGGTAATGATGATGTTTAGGGTTGACTTTAGTGAGGAGGAGGAGTAGAGTGGCTGGGTAGGAGAGGGAAGAGGGGGGGGGGACATAATTGTTGGGGTTGCAGAGGTGAGTGGAGGCTGTGTGTTGGTTATGGCGGCAAAAGAGAAAGGGGGGGGGGGTGGGGAGTTGACTTCTTTGACCCCGTCCTTTTATTATTAAAAGTGGGTGGTGGATTGGGTTGTTACATGGGCCTGGGAATGGTGGGCTGGGGGTTTATATTTGGATTGGGTAGTTTGGATTTGGTTTAGGTAATAATACAAAGGGGTCCGTTTGGTAATAGGTATGCAACAAGGACCAATTTTGTAATTTTGGTAATTTTGAAGGACCAATGTTGCCACCTTTTCAAAGTTAATCCAGGGACCAAGTTTGTTACATTCCCATAAGATGAGGGCCACAAAAGATATTTTCCATTTTAAAATTCCCAAGGACTGATTTTGCCAATTTCCAAACTGCAGGGACCAAATATGTAATTTTTCCAAAATTTTCACCTAAGGGTTAAATTTGATAATTTTGACTTTTAAATGCCTTAGGTTGACTTTTCTTTCAAAACACATGCTCAGGGACTAGTTTTGTAAATTTTTGAAAGTTGGGGGACTGAAACTGCCAATTGTGTAAACTTTGTTCGTTTTTCATTGTTTTTACTCATTTTGCATCTGAAACGTATAAAATACAATCCCTGGGATATTTTTAGTATTTTGATTCATTTCTGAGTGTTTTCGGATGTTTTGGCAGTTTAAATACGACAAAAATGATGAGTGTTTGAGCACTCATCAATCCCCCACACTAAACTATTGCTAGTCCCTAACAATCTTTTTGGAAAACTTGATGGATTTGAAACTCTTTACCAAAAGCCATCACTTCTGGAGTAGCCAGATGTATCGATTCATGTAAGAACTATGGTCCACCTAATAACCATGTGATTTTGAGCAAACCACCAGCTGTCAACAGATTTGATTTGTCTTTACCAAAAGCCGTTTGCTTCTGGACTAGCCAACTCTTGATGGAATAGTCAACATCTTGGTGAGCTGATTACCAATTATGGTTTTTCCACTGCCTTTACCACAAGCCATAATCTTGTGGGCTAGCCAACTCATTCACTTTTTTGGATATGGCGAGTTGATTTACCATACAATTTTGGGCAAATTGCAAGCCATCAACGGATTTGATATATCTTTACCAAGAGCCGTTTGCTCCTGGATTAGCCAATCCTTTTGTCGTTTAGACACGGCGGACTGATAACCACAAAAATTTTGAAATAAAGTGAAAATTTTTTGAAATTTTAGGCCAAAAACGGGGATTCTAGAGGATATAATGTGATAAAATTCGCTAGAATTTTCCCCTCCCCCACACTTAGAATTGAATATTGTCCTCAATATTCAAAGTCCCGGCTATTATGCCGAATCCTTGAACGTAAAAAGATAATATTAGAAGCTAACTGTGGGAACATCGTTTTTCATTTTTCACTTTATTTATATGTACATACAAACACACATTTTTTTTTATGAAACCTTATATACATTTTCAAACAGCAGGGGGTTGGCCATTCCCCCACACTTAGGTGGTAGAAAGTAGAAAGAAATCAGAGATACGGGTGAAAACCCGTATTGTGCTATTGTTTTTGTTCATCGAGTCGCTAGCTTAACTCGATCCCCGAATTCAATTGTCCTTGGGGAAAGTTTGGAGATCCGGGACAACCATGGATGGTATGTCCTCTCCAAAGTAATGTTTCAACCGATGTCCATTCACTTTGAAATTAGGACCGTCATTTTGAGATAATTCGACGGTGCCATAAGGATAAACCTTAGCGATAGTGAATGGACCAGTCCATCGGGTTTTGAGCTTTCCCGAGAAGATCTTAAGTCTAGAGTTGAAAAGAAGGACTCGATCACCAACGTTGAAAATGCGGTTCTTGATTTTTGAGTCATGAATCTTCTTTGTCTTTTCTTTATAGATCAAAGAGTTCTCGTAAGCTTGATCACGAAGTTCATTTAATTCATTCAGTTGAACTTTCCTATGATCACCCGCAGTTTTGAGGTCAAAATTTGCATGCTTGAGAGCCTAATAGGCTTTGTGCTCAAGCTCGATCGGAAGATGGCATGCTTTCCCGTACACAAGCATGTAAGGCGTACACCCGATGGGTGTTTTATACGCCGTACGGAAAGCCCAAAGTGCATCATCTAATTTATCCGACCACGATGCACGATTCTCACCTACAGTTCTTTCCAATATTCTCTTAATGCCTCGATTGGAAACTTCTACTTGTCCACTTGTTTGAGGGTGGTACGCAGTAGAAAGACGGTGAGTTACACCATACTTTTGCATGACTTTATCAAATTTGTCATTGCAAAAATGCGTACCACGATCGCTAATTATAGCACGTGGAGTTCCAAATCGAGCAAAAAGAGCTTTCAAGAATTTTACAACTACTCGGGCATCATTTGTGGGTAAAGCTTTTGCTTCAACCCATTTTGACAAATAGTCAACAGCCACGAGTATGTACTTATTTCCATGAGATGATGGAAATGGCCCCATAAAGTCTATGCCCCATACGTCAAAGATTTCACAAACTTGGATTACATTTTGTGGCATTTCATTCTTTTGTGAAATATTCCCGTGACGTTGACAAGCGTCACAGGATTTGACTAATTCCTGGGCATCCTTGTAGATCGAGGGCCAGTAGAAACCGGAATCAAACACCTTTTTGGTGGTTTAGTTTGGATTATGGTGGCCCCCGTGGGACCAGCATGGCAAGCCTTAAGAATCTCAGTGGCTTCTTGGCCATAAACACACCGCCAGATGACTTGATCCGCACAGATTTTAAACAGGTAGGGGTCGTCCCAGAAGTAATGTTTCACATCTTTAAAGAACTTGTTCTTTTGTTGGGACGACATCCCTTTCACCACAAAATTACCCGCAAGGTAGTTTGCAAAGTCGGCAAACCATGGGGTAATAGAATCTCCACGAAAGGCAACCGCATTGAGTGTCTCGAGAGGGAAGGTTTCATTAATTTCCTTCTTTTCGAAGACATCTTGGTGGGGGTTTTCCAATCGGGAGAGATGATCAGCAGCTAGGTTCTCAGCTCCTTTTTTATCACGAATTATGATATCAAATTCCTGTAGGAGGAGAACCCAACGGAGTAGTCTCGGCTTTGCATCTTGTTTTGCAAAGAGGTACTTCAAAGCCGAGTGATCCGTATACACTATGCTTTTGGTCAATATCAAGTATGGCCGGAATTTTTCAAAGGCATACACCACAGCTAATAATTCTTTTTCAGTGGTGGTGTAATGACTTTGAGCCTCAGTCATTGTCTTGCTTGCATAGTGTATAGGCTGAAAGTGTTTTGTTTTGCGTTACCCCAAGACTGCCCCAATTGCATAATCACTCGCATCACACATGAGTTCAAAGGGCAAGTCCCAATCGGGGGCAACAAGAATCGGTGCCTCGGTAAGCTTTTTCTTTAATGTTTCAAAAGCTTCGATGCACTCGGGGGAGAAGATAAAAGGAGCATACTTTCGAGGAGATGGGTCATAGGCCGGGCGATTTTAGAAAAATCTTGAATGAACCTACGGTAAAAACCGGCATGACCCAAAAAGCTCCTAATACCTTTGACGGTAGTGGGATGAGGTAATTTTGCTATGACATCAACTTTGGCTTTGTCAACCTCAATCCCATTCTTTGAAATTTTATGGCCGAGGACAATGCCCTCTTTGACCATAAAGTGACTCTTCTCCCAATTTAGACATAACCTTGTGTCTTCACAACGTTTAAGCATGTTGTCTAAATGGGAGAGACATGTTTGAAACGAATCCCCAATGACCGAAAAATCGTCCATAAAGACCTCCATAGTTTTCCCGATCATGTCGGAAAATATGGCCATCATACATCTTTGAAACGTGCCCGGAGCATTACATAAGCCAAATGGCATACGTTTATACGCAAAAGTTCCATAGGGGCACGTGAAAGTGGTCTTTTCTTGATCTTGTGGATCAATGGGAATCTGAAAGTAACCCGAGAAACCATCGAGGAAGCAATAGTACTCATTCCCTGCTAATCTCTCGAGCATCTGATCCCTAAAGGGTAGAGGAAAATGATCTTTACGGGTGGCGTCATTTAACTTGCGATAATCAATACAGACACACCACCCCGTAACCAAACGAGTTGGAATCAATTCATTTTCCTCGTTTGTGACAACAGTAATGCCACCCTTTTTTGGAACGCAGTGTATTGGGCTAACCCAAGGACTGTCCGAGATAGGGTAAATCAATCCGGCATCAAGAAGTTTTAAAACTTCTTGTTTGATCACCTCATGAATTTTTGGATTCACCCTTCTTTGTTGTTGGACTGCCGGTTTGAAGTCATCCTCCATTGAAATCTTGTGGGTACAAAATTCAGGGTCAATGCCCTTGATGTCGGAGAGTCGCCAAGCAATTGCTTGTTTATGTGACTTCAGAACCTTTTTTAGAGCAGCCTTTTCCTCAATACTTAAATCCTTAGCAATTATGATGGGTAATTTATCATCACCCTCCAGAAATGCATATTCAAGATGAGGCGGCAAGTCCTTAAGCTCGACCTCAGGAAAATCATCAGTTTTCTCAACATATTTGATTTCCTGATTATGAAGTTGTTGTGGTAGAACGGGAAGAGGAGAGGGATCTTCATTTAACAATTTCTCAAGGAGAAGAATATCCCTCTCGGGGTCAATCTCTTGGTTATCGATTCCATCGGGAATCGAATCACTTTTGAGAAAGGACTCAATCTCTTCTAAGATGAAGTCACTTCCCTCAAACGGAGTGAGGGAAGGAGAAGAATTGGCAATGATGGGATAAGAAGATGGAGTGAAGTTTTCACTCGTAGAATCATCAACGAAACCTAAAACCTATTGAGCGTACTCCTCAGCAGCTACATCAATGACATCTATTCGGTTTACCGATTCAGAGTCATAATTGGAGGAGTACCTCGATGTTTGATCAAGGTTAAAGGTGATTGCTTCAGTTCCAAAACGCAATGTGATCTCATGCTCAAATACATCAATGAGAGCATGCCTAGTTCTAAGGAATCCCCTTCCAAGAATGAGAGGGACCCTTGAATCGGCATCAAAGTGAACAATCACAAAATCTGCTGGAAAATGGAACTTTCCCACTCTAACGAATACGTCTTCGGCTATGCCAAGTGGATGAGAAATCGATCGATCGGCAAGCTCTAAAGTCATGCACGTGGGAGTGAGTTCGGGAAGAGATAGTTTCTTCCACACAGAATATGACATGAGGTTAATGCTAGCACCAAGATCGGCCAAGGCGAAGCATTCAACCATACCCGGAAAAATACAAGGAATGAGAAATTTTCCGGGGTCTCCAAGCTTTTCGGGAAGCTTTTTCAAGAGAAATGCTGAGCAGTGCTCATTCAACGGAGTTCTAGCCATCTCAAAGAGTTTTTCCTTATTACTTAACAGATTCTTGATTGTTGATGCAAACTTGGGCATCAAGAGAATAGCATCCGCGAAGCTAATGTCAAAATGCAAATCTTGAAAGATTTGGAAAAATTTATCCATTTGGTGACTAGCTTTTTCGCGGAGCTTTTGTTCATTGAGACGTGATGGGTAAGGGATAGAAGTTTTGGATTTAGGGTTGTCCACTAGAGTTTCAGGTGGTTCAAAAACAACTCCAGGCTTGCATCTGGTTTCTGGAATAACCTGAGGTTGGACGTGTGCGGTACTTCGTGAGCTAGGAGTTTGCACCTTGTCCGTTGTCACCTCAGGTTCACGTTCCACTACCTTTGGAGGAGAGAAAGAAGAGGTAGTAGGAATCGCGGGTTCATCATAAGAAGCACCACTTCTAGTTGTGATCACCTTAGCATCGCCCCTCGGGTTAGCGATCGTGTTGCTCGGAAGTGTTCCTGAGCCCAAGGGTCGTTCATTTAAAGACTTCTTAATTTCAGAAATCTGGCTAACCAACAACTTGTTCATCTCTTCTTGGGACTTCATGAATTGTTTTAACAACTCGTCAGATGAAGGCCCAGTTGGAACAATGGCTTGATTTTGGTTATTAAAATTTTGAGCACGATTGTTCTGATTGGGGCCTTGATTTTGAAAATTACCCTGATTAGGGTTGTTGTTTCCATGAAAATACCCGGGGTTGAAATTACCCTGACCTTGGTTCCGATTAAAGTTTCCTTGATTTTGGAAACCTTGGTTTTGATTTTGAAAACCGTGACCCTGATGGAAGTTACCTTGGTTTTGAAAACCTTGGTTCATTCTATTTTGATTCTGGTTACGGTTTTGGACATTTTGGTTTTGATTAAAACCGGGAGGTCCAGGATAATGATTAGGATGGTAGTTCGGGTCCATAGGAGGGCGGTATTGATTGCCTCCTTGATTAGATGACCCGGCTACAGCATGAGCTTCAAACGGAGAACCATCAGTAGCTGTGCAATTGTAGTAGGCATGCGGCCCACCACAAGTTACACAGACTTCCACTTTTTTAACCTCAGCAGGTGGAGGATGTTGTGGAAAAGAGACTTTCTTTTGCTGGGCGAGAACCAAAGCTTGAATAGCCTCAGTAAGCTTGTCAATCTTAGCATCAGTGCTAGACTGACTCGAAGGAGATGAAGTGGAAGGACCCGCACTAATTTGTGAAACAACCGGCTTGCTTCGTGTAGAGCGGACCTTAGACTTATTCTCGATGATTGCTAAGGCTTCTTTGGTGGTTCTACTCAAAAAGTTACCTCCCGCGGAGGCATTGAGAGAATCCTGATCAACTTGGCTCACGCCATTGTAGAAAGTATCGAGTTGCATCAACTCGGAGAAACCATGATGTGGACACTTGCGAAGTAATTCTTTGAAACGATCCCACGCTTCACCAAATGATTCATCATATTTTTTAGTGAACTTGGTGATCTCGTTTTTAAGACTCGTGGTCTTAGAAGGTGGGAAGAATTTATTCACAAACTTTTTTACCAGATCTTCCCATGTCTCAATAGATCGAGGGGGTTGTTTCTCAAGCCAAATCCGGGCTTGACCCTCGAGGGAGAATGGGAAGAGAAGAAGCTTGATTGCTTCACACGGAACATTTTTGTACTTGATGGTTGATGTGATCTTATTGACCATCGAATGTGAGCATGAGGATCGTCCCTCTCAAAACCGTAGAATTGACTTGAGGTTACAAGATTAAGTAACCCGGTTTGGAGCTCAAAACTATCAGCCACGATGGCTGGAACAACAATAGCGTCTCCGTAACCCTCGATGGGTGCTTGGAGAAGCTCACACATGGGGCGGTCTTCCGCCATGGTGACAGCTGAAGTGGAAACAGTACGGATCTCAGATCCGACTGTTGGTGCTGAACGTCTAAGAGGTCTTCTAGGTTTTCTTACAAGCTCACGTAATGGGCTAGTAGACCTAGAAGACCGAGTGCGCATGCACTAGGAACAAAACCAATCAAAACAAAGTCGAGGCAAAACCACAGTGAACTTAAACCAATAATCACAAGCAAGTGGCTTCTTTAAGAAAGGTACACCACCTACAGGGATACAAAGGCAAGTTTTTATCTTTTGTTTGGGAACTTATTATGTTCACACCCCCAGTTAGTAGGTGTTCTGTCTTGGTTTGCGACGGTTTATTTTATGTAATTATTATTCACAAGAAAAGACGAATGTTTTTGGGTTTTTGTGTATGGGTGAAAATTTTTTTGGACAATATTTTTGGTATCGTTCCGTTTACCAAAATCGTATTTCTTTAAGAATCACCTTAAAAGAAACGCGATATAGAAAACGTAACGATCTGTTTGTTTGTTTTTTATTTTTTTGGTGTTGTTAACACTTTAGGAAAAGTGTTAATGACGTTTTTGTTTTATGATTAAGATTTACAAAAAGTGGTGGAGTTTATACAATGATGTGTGAAAAACTACTAATCTCTAAAAAACGTGTGCAGATACGCAGCAGCCTCTCCGGCAGCGGCGCCAAATTTTGATTGATTCCGAACGGTCAACTAAGTTCACCAGGTGATGGTCAACCAAGTCAAACGTCAAAAACTAACTAACCAAGGAGTTTAGGGAATCCCCGGGTCGTTATGTCCCGACGAGGCGTGCAATTGTATTTGTAAACGTTTTAAAGGATCGGGTGATTAATCAGGAAGGTCAGGAATTTGATTATTATGATTACACTACAAGATTATGATGGAAAACAACTTAGAAACACTTTATTAACAATTACTGATTATCAGATTACCTAAAAACGCGATTTAACCTAAAAACGCGCGTTTGAGTTTAAAATAAACGCGAACGCGCAAATTAAAAAGTGAAACGGGAGTAAACAAAGTCCTACGAACGTGAAAATTATATTTTTACAATCCTAATGGTGTAAGAAAATTTTTAGAAAATTAAAATTATTTTTACAACTATTTAATTAATTACTATTAATTAATTACTAATTATTAATTACTTTTTAATTATCTAAATTATCCTAAATTACAAATAATTATGAAATTTAACTAGAAAAATGAAAATTAAATTTAGAAAAATCTAAAATATTATAAAACTAATTTTAAAACAGAAAAACTATTTTTCCTACTTTTTAATTAATTATTAATAATTAAAAACTAATTATTTAATTGATTTAAATTAAACTAAATTATAAAAATACTAAATGATTAAGGAAAAATCTGAAAAAATTACTGAAATTCTATTATGATTACAGAAGCCTAGGAAAAATTTAAAAACAGTTGTTGCTTATAAATAAGCCGAAAATAAGCCAAAAGGGCTTAAATAGAAGTTATCACTTATTATTATTATTATTATTATTATTATTATTATTGTTATTATTATTATTATTATTATTATTATTATTATTATTATTATTATTATTATTATTATTATTATTATTATTATTATTATTATTATTATTATTATTATTATTATTATTATTACTATTATTTTTTATCTTTTTCAACTTTTTCTTTTACAAAACTGATTTACTGCTAAAAACTAACACTTTTTGTGAAGGAACTTTTTATGCAATTCAAAATTAAGCTCTGTGGACAGTAATAAGCACAACAGTTTGATTATAAGGCCTTTTGATGATGCAAAAGCTATTTATAAGCTATACAATGTAAACCAGAGATACAATAAGATAAAACCTAAGTAGATGCACTCAAATTTAGTTAAAAGAACT
This sequence comes from Artemisia argyi, assembly GCA_030686995.1. Classification (NCBI taxonomy): domain Eukaryota; kingdom Viridiplantae; phylum Streptophyta; class Magnoliopsida; order Asterales; family Asteraceae; genus Artemisia; species Artemisia argyi. The sequence continues at coordinate 90,081,113 of CM060708.1, read as the reverse complement.
GAAAGATTATATTGAACAAGCAAAAGTTTGGAAAATAAACACTCCCAATCCTCACAGAAGCCAAACAGGCCTTATGAAGGGTTTGCAGACCTTGATTTAGCTTATCAAACAAGCTTTGAAACCTGAGAGAAGCTTGGAACCAATGAGTTTGGCAGCTGAGCTTTAATAAAAACTTACAAGCTCAGGAAAGGCTCAAGAGGTGAGCTCACAAGGAGCCTATGAACACCCCCTGAATGCACAGATGATGCAGGGCAACAAGCTTGAGGAAGGGATAATTTGGGCACAAATTTAGCTAGAAATCAATGAGCACAAGTTACAAATGCCCCTTATAACATAATCCAACCCAGTTAATAAATCACACAGGCATATACAAGCTTATGGTACCCAACAGTGGTGAATTGCACAAAATAGATGAAATAAGCACTTTACTAAATAAGAAAAACTTGTATAAACAAACAACTACAACAACAAATCAGGAATAACATCAAGAGGATTTAATTAACAGCAGCAATTACAACAACAAGATTAAACAGATAATACCTAAAACAAAAATTATTCAAACAAGCTCAGTCAACTGAGTTCAGACAGCCTGCAGTCTCAAAGTGCTTAAGAGAGTGCTTGTTATTAAGCACTAGATGAACACTAAGCACAAACTAAAAACTAAACCAAGAATATGACCTGGGGAGCTATCTAGAACCACAAATTTCACACCCTAAATCCTACTAATGAACAATCTACAACTATTTGAATAATTGCAAAAACCGAGATGCAGGGGAATTGCTCAGTCAAACTACCAACTTCCACTTTGATTTTCAATGAGCTACACAATTTCAAAGTCCAATTTTCTTTTTTCAATTGATGCACAAGCTGGTAATGAACCTAAATTAACACACTTTTTCCATTTTTATTAACAAACAAAGGCTAGAGACTCTTTTGAAAATTGAACAAAACCTGAGTAAACCAATTTTGACTTTGCAAGAATTTTGTTCTAAGTTGACTTTAATGAGATTTGGTTAATCAAATTTGATTCCTTGGTGTTTATTTAAGCAGAAGCATACTAATTTGAACAAGCTAGGCTACCCTTGAGTTGATTCAAAAGATTTGGTAACACCACTTCACTACAGTTGGACTGTGAGAGAAGATGTAAGTTAATTTTGACTATGAGTGAGTATTGGACCAAAACAAAGATCAATTTAGACTATATCAAACCTGAGAACAATGAGCCAATCAACCTTAAGCTAGAATAACAATAACAACTCAGATCAACAGCATGTTCCAAACACCCCTTATATCTACTGATTTTATGGGATTTCAAAGGAAATTAACAATTTAACAATACAACTTGGCTAATTAACTTATACTAAGCAATAATTAACATAACTAAGCAGATTAGAATAGTCAATAACAACAAATCAAACTTAACACACAATATGAGCAAACTTGATAAATTTTCTTACTTGACATCCAAATTTGTGAAGCTACTGAGAACTAGGACCATAGAACCAACCTATTGTTCCCCATGGAACTCTAAACCATAACACAATCCCATATCAGCTGCTACTTCTTCCATCTTCAAATTTTTTATTTATTTTTTTCTGATTTTTTTGCAATTTTCTGTTTTTCTTTTTCTTTTCTGATTCTTCTTTTTGGGTACTGAGTACCAATGTAAGTTTTAGAACAACAACAACAATCTTTTAGCCAAACTTAGGAAATTTTAAAGAAATTGTAGAACAACTAGTAGTGAACTTGGAATTTAATAAAAACTGAAAACTTGCATTGATCACTGGAAATGAGTACAAATTGCTCTAACTACTGAATTGAGGATTACATAATAAACTACTTTTCTAAGTTTTAAAAATTACTAAAAACAACTATATGCCCTGAGGCTTACATTGACTGCTTATAAATACTAAAAATAAAAAGAACTTTTAACCAGGGCCTTTGTCTTCTTTTGTGCTTTTGTGCTCCCTACTTTGCCTGTGTCCCCTTGGAATATCATCCCAACCATTGATTGAGCTGCTTCCTCATCTCATCCATTGATTTATTTAAAGTACCAATTGTAGTGGGTTTCTGAGTTGGATGAGCAGGGAGGTATTGATGATGTTTAGGGTTGACTTTGGTGAGGAGGAGGAGTAGAGTGGCTGGGTAGAAGAGGGGAGAGGGGGGGACATAATTTTTGGGGTTGCGGAGGTGAGTGGAGGCTGTGTGTTGGTTATGGCGGCAAAAGAGAAAGGGGGGGGGGGTGGGGAGTTGACTTCTTTGACCCCGTCCTTTTATTATTAAAAGTGGGTGGTGGATTGGGTTGGTACATGGGCCTGGGAATGGTGGGCTGGGGGTTTATATTTGGATTGGGGAGTTTGGATTTGGTTTAGGTAATAATACAAAGGGGTCAGTTTGGTAATAGGTATGCAACAAGGACCAATTTTGAAATTTTGGTAATTTTGAAGGACCAATGTTGCCACCTTTTCAAAGTTAATCCAGGGACCAAGTTTGTTATATTCCCATAAGATGAGGGTCACAAAAGATATTTTCCATTTTAAAATTCCCAGGGACTGATTTTGCCAATTTTCAAACTGCAGGGACCAAATATGTAATTTTTTCCAAAATTTTCACCTAAGGGTTAAATTTGATAATTTTGACTTTTAAATGCGTTAGGTTGACTTTCCTTTCAAAACACATGCTCAGGGACTTGTTTTGTAAAATTTTAAAAGTTGGGGGACTGAAATTGCCAATTGTGTAAACTTTGTTCGTTTTTCATTGTTTTTACTCATTTTGCATTTGAAACGTATAAAATACAATCCCTGAGATATTTTTAGTATTTTGATGCATTTCTGAGTGTTTTCGGATGTTTTGGCAGTTTAAATACGACAAAAATGATGAGTGTTTGAGCACTCATCATTTTATCACATCCACAATCTGAGCATGAGACCTCTTTTATTCCTTAATGACATTATGATTAAGCCTTAATCAATCTCTTGATTATCCTCCACACCAAACAAATCCCTCAACCATTTTGTTAATACAAATATCTCCTAAAAACGTTATTTATATTTTACGATCTTTGCTAAGTTTTGTTAACGACAAAATGTAAACTTTAGTTTCTAAGTAAAACATAATCTTAGTTTTAAAGACTTGCATAAACTAGACTTTTGCTACATTTTACATTTCATAAAACACAACACTTTTTATTTCTTAAAATAGAAATGTCACATCACATTTATGGCAAGTTTTGTCAATATACATTTATGGAAAGAAAGTGTGTTTGACTAAACTATGTGTTTGCTTGCAAGTTTTGTATTTGACTAGGTGTAATGAGATGTGACATTGTTTGGTTTTCAAGATTTATTGCAAAACCAACTGCAAGCCCGGCGGAACCCTGGGGGTACACGGGCGGAACCCATCTGAGGGTTCCGCCATATCCGCCAGGCCTGCAGAAGGCTTTGCTATAAATACTAAGCCACAAGTTTGATTTTTGGCTTATCACTCTACATCATATTTACACACATTCATTCATTGTTTCATCTAACCCTTTAACATTTCATATGTGAAGTTTCTTTTTGTAGCAAAGAGATTCACGAGTTCATAAAAAGTAACAAGTATTCAACACAACGTTGCAAGACTTGTTAGCTTACATTGTGTAGACTTGTGTAGTTTACACTTCATTTGATTGTGTATTTTTAGTAGTGATCGGTTAGTATTTTAGTCCTCAAAATACAAAATGTGACGGGTGTTGTTGTACCCTTGTAAAGAACTAACGGGAGTGGTTGTACCCTTGTAAAAGAACTCGACATCTAGCTTACTGTCGGTAAAAGTGTATAAGCGACGTGTAAGGTTTTCTCTGCTGGTGAAAGGAGCTTGTTGACTAGTGAAAGAAACTCTCGAGTTGGATACTCGGGGCGTGGACGTAGGGCAAGGAAAAAGAGTCCTTGTAGCCGAACCACGATAAATACTCATGTTGTGGTTTGAACGTTTCTTTCATTTACTTGCATGTTTATATATTGTGTTGTGTATATATCTTTGATCAAACGGAAAGTTTCAAAGCTAACTAAACAAGTTAAAAAGATTTTAAACGGTAAACTATTCAACCCCCCTTCTAGTTTTCCACAATTGGCATCAAGAGCTACGTTACTCAAGCTTTTAAAATATATTGTGTTTTAAAACTTGAAACGATCCATGGATTTTGAAAATTACAAAGAAGAGCAATCTATGCAAAGACCACCACTTTTCGAAGCAAATGGTTTTATATATTGGAAAAACCGTTTTGAAACTTACGTGAAATCTAAAGATATAGATTTATGGTATATAATCATTGATGGTGATAACATTGTTACTAACATTAAATATGATGATCAAAAGAAATTGATTGGTAAAAATAATGAAGCTAAAATGATGCTTTACAATGCTTTGCCTAAGAAAGAATATGAAAGAGTCTTTATGTGTAAAACCGCCAAAGATATGTGGCAATCTTTAATTGTCACTCATCAAGGAAACTCTCAAGTTAAAGACAACAAAATTGATCTTCTTGTTCAACAATATGAACAATTTGTTATTTCCGAAGATGAGATTATTGATAATGCTTTTGCTAGATTTAACACTATTATTACTTCACTTAAAGCACTTGATGAATCTTTTTGTAGTAAGAACTTTGTCAGGAAATTTCTTAGAGCACTCCATCCGAAGTGGAGAGCAAAAGTGACTGCAATTGAAGAATCCAAAGATCTTTCAAGCATGTCACTTGACGAGCTAATTGGAAACCTCAAAGTTCATGAAATGGTAATGGAAAAAGATTCGGAACTAGTTAGAGGCAAGAAAGAAAAAGTTAAGTCCATTGCCTTGAAAGCTAGAGTCCAATCAAGTGATGATGAAGAATCTACTTCGGATAGTGATGATGAGGAATATGCTATGGCCGTTAGAGACTTCAAGAAGTTCTTTCGTAGAAGAGGGAAGTTTGTAAGGCAACCTAAAGATGACAAGAAAACTTTCCGAAAAGATCGTGATGATAGGAAAGGAAAGGTTGAAAGAAAATGCTATAGGTGTGGAGACACAAGTCATCTTGTAGGAGAATTTCCAAAACCACCCAAAAGCAAACATCAACAAGCTTTTGTGGGTGGTGCTTGGAGTGACTATGAAGGAGATGACGATGAGCCAAAGAATGATGATATTGCTCTCATGGCTCACAACTCAAATGTGGTATTCTCCGACTCATCTTACTCCTCTATTGATGATGACACCTTACAAAAAGAATATAACTAACTTTGTGAATTGAGCTTAAAAATCATAAACAAAAATAAGTTTTTGAAAACTAAAAAGGAGTTTTTAGAAAATGAAGTTTATGAATTAAAAGAAAAAGCTAAGAGATTAGAAAAGAGTAAAGGTATTGACACTTCTTGCAAATCATGTGAAGAGCTTAAACTCGAAGTTGAGAAACTTAAAATTACTCAAAATGATCTAATAAAACAAACCACAAAGTTTAAGAAGTTCGATAAGAGCATTTCTTGTGCGGATGAAATTATGAAAATTCAAAAGTCACCCTTTGATAAAACAGGACTAGGATTCATGAAAATAGAAACTTCAAAGGGTCAAACGAAACAAGAAAAGATTGCACAAGAAACTAACAAAACTGCTACAGCAGCCCGCGGAACAGACGGAACCAAATCCAGGGTTCCGCCCGTTGGACCCGAAGGTTCCGCCAGGTCTGCTGCAGCAGTAACACCATCCACATCAGATCGTTCAAAATTTGTTAATGTCACGTATAAAAATGGAACAAAACCTGCTTTTAAAACTGGAATAGGACTTAGTAAAAACGAATTTAGAGCTAAGACTACTCAACCAAGACCTAAGACTCCAATTCCCAAACGCCCCTTTCCAAAGAGCAACTTCAACGCTCGACCAAACTACCAACATGTTTGGAACCAAAACACTCCTAGACATTACCAAACTCCAAATTACATGTCATGGAACCCTTATGTTCTATTGTCATACTTGGAACAAGTTAATGGTATGCTTAACCAAAATGGACCCATGAGAAATTGGGGACCAAATGTTTGAGTGTTTTTCATAAAATAGGTGTGCCTCAAAGTTTATTTGGAACCTGATGAATGGATTAAAGATAGCGGTTGTTCAAGGCATATGACGGGTAATAAAAGCCTCTTCACTACTTCTCACAAATGTGACGGAGGTAATGTTACGTTTGGTAGTAAAGCTAAGAGCAAAATCATCGGAAAAGGTACAATCTCTCATGACTCCCTTTTTATAGATGATGTAGCTCATGTTGATAACTTAGGTTTTAATCTTCTTAGTATTAGTCAACTTTGTCGTAATAAGTATAATGTCCTTTTTAGTGAAAACGGAAGTAAAATACTTAAAGATGGTATAACCATAGCCAAAGGTGTCCTTAAGAACAACGTATATGTCATGAAGATGGATCCAACATCTAGAGACAAACTTTGTCTTACCTCATTAGATGAATCTTCAACTTTATGGCATAGACGTTTAGGACACGTTAACATGAGACTAATTCAAAACCTCTCCTCCAAAGACTTAGTTCGAAACCTACCTAAGTTGAAATACGACCAACACTTTTGTGATGCTTGCAAAGTCGGTAAACAAGTCCATAGTAGCCATAAGGCTAAAAACTTGGTTTCTATATCTAGGTGTCTAGAACTTTTGCATATGGATTTATTTGGTCCATCCGCTATACAAAGTTATGGAGGTAACTTCTACACTTTGGTCATAGTTGATGATTACTCAAGATATACTTGGACAAAATTTTTGAAAAGTAAAAATGAAGCTTTTGATAAATTTGAGATTCTAAGTAAGAAAATTCAAAATCAAGTAGGGTCTAATATTGTGTCTATTAGAACGGATCACAGTCGTGAATTTGATAATGAATTTCAATTTGGAAACTTTTGTGATATTAATGGAATTACTCATAACTTTTTGGCTCCACGTACTCCTCAATCTAATGGTGTAGTAGAACGTAAAAACCGGACATTGCAAGAGATGAGTAGAACAATGCTTAATGAACAAAACATTCCACAAAATTTTTGGTGTAATGCCGTTGACACATCAACGTACATTTTAAATCGAGTCTTAATTAGATAATTTTTGAATAAAACTCCTTATGAACTATATAAAGGTAAAAAGCCTACATTAGGATACTTTAGAGTGTTTGGGAGTAAATGTTTCATTCTTAACACCAAGGATTATCTCACCAAATTTGACCCAAAGTCTTATGAAGGTGTATTTCTTGGATATTCACAAAATAGTAAAGCTTACATTGTTTTGAACAAAGAAACCTTAAGAGTCGAGGAATCGTTGAACGTAACATTTGACGAGAGTCCACCTCCCTCTAAGACATCACCTTTGGTAGATGATGACTTAGTTGAAAGCCAAGCAATAGAAAGTCAAGAGATTTTAGGCAATGACAAGGAAGATGAATTATTAAACAAAGAACTTGTCAATGTCAAAGAATCTAAAAGTCATCCATTAGATGGTGTCATAGGCAACATTAACGAAAGAACACTAAGGTCAAAAGTTCAAAATGAAAGCAACTACTTTTGTTTCGTGTCAACCATTGAACTTAAAAACATTAATGAAGCCATTAAAGATGAGTCTTGGGTAATTGCAATGCAAGAAGAGTTTAACCAATTTGTTAGGAATGATGTATGGACATTAGTTCCTCAACCAAAGAGTCAAATTATAATCGGAACAAAATGGGTATTTCGTGATAAAATGGAATTGTGTCTAGAAACAAAGCTAGGCTAGTTGCACAAGGATATAACCAACAAGAAGGCATTGACTACGATGAAACTTTTGCTCCGGTTGCTAGGCTTGAGTCAATTAGAATCTTACTTGCATATGCATGTGCACATAATTTTAAACTCTTTCAAATGGAAGTCAAAAGTGCATTTCTAAATGGAGTCATAAATGAAGAAGTGTATGTTGCTCAACCACCGGGCTTCATCGATTTTGAAAAACCAAATCATGTTTACAAACTTAAAAAGGCTCTTTACGGACTTAAGCAAGCTCCAAAAGTATGGTATGATCGACTTAAAACCTTCCTAGTTGACCATAAGTATACCATGGGCTTAGTTGATAATACTCTCTTCACTAAGAAGAAAGATTCACATATTATCATAGTCCAAATCTATGTTGATGACATTATATTCGGATCAACTTGTCAAGAATTATGTGTGGATTTCTCAAAAATCATGCATGACGAGTTTGAAATGAGTATGATGGGAGAACTCAACTTTTTCCTAGGACTCCAAATTAAACAACTAGAAGATGGTATCTTCTTTAACCAATCTAAATATATTAAGGACATGCTTAAGAAATTTGGATTAGAAGATTCGAAACCAATCAAAACACCCATGTCCTCGGAAACTAAACTCACCAAGGATGAGGAAAGTGAATCCGTAGATAGCACTAAATATAGAGGTATGATTGGTAGTCTACTTTACCTAACGGCTAGTAGACCCGACATTATGTTTAGTGTTTGTCTATGTGCTCATTTTCAAGAAGATCCTAAGACTAATCATCTCGAAGCCATTAAAAGGATTTTTAGGTATATTAAGGGCACTACACATTTAGGTTTATGGTATCCCAAAGGAACGGGAATAGACACCATAGTGTATGCCGACTCGGATCATGCCGGTGACTATGTTGATAGAAAAAGTACACGTGGTATTTGTACTTTTGTTGGACATTGTCTCACCTCATGGTTCTCTAAGAAGCAAACGGCTCTTGCTATATCAACAACGGAAGCCGAGTACGTTTCGGCCGGAAAGGCATGTCAACAAGCTCTTTGGATGAAGCAAGCTCTTGTCGACTACGGAATTCAACTTAACGACATCACAATTCTTTGTGACAACAAAGGTGCCATTGATCTTAGCAAAAACCCGGTTCAACACGCGCGTACCAAACATATTGAAATCCGTCATCATTTCCTTCATGACAACGTTCAAAAAGGAAATATCTCAATTGAGAAAGTTTCTTCCGAAGACAACATAGCCAAAATTCTCACAAAACCCCTTAAACGAGAACCTTTTAACCTTCTTAGGCTAGGCTTAGGACTCATGGAACCTACATTGTAGTTCTGGACATTAGACAAAAATCACAAAAATCAAAACAAATCCATAACTCTTTTTCTCAGCAGGGTCGGCGGAACCCTCTGACACAACGGACGGAACCCATTTCAGGGATCCGCCGTATCCGCCGACCTGCAAAATCAATATTTTTGTTTATATTAAACCAAACACCCATTATCTCATACCACCACTTCCAAATTGTTACTATTCACTTTACCATCCATCCATACCTACGATTTCTTGGTCTTCCTTTCACTGACATTGCAAATCAATCATCATTGTAAGTATTCTAAACTTGATTACAATCCTGATCTGAGTCTAGGAATTCTATTTTTTGCACAAAAACAAAAACTTGGGGTTATGCATTAACTTGAGAAAATCATGCATGAAATTAGGTGTTTAACAAAACTAATCATGTTCCCCATAGTTAGGAATTGCATTCTTACTAAGTATAAACATGTTTGCTAAAACACCCCATGTCAAATTTTTCCAAAAATTTCTCACAAATAGGACAAATATTTTTTCGTCTCACATTGAGAATACAAAATCAAAACGTTATGTTTAAAACATCACTTGCATAATGTCTCTTGAATGCTAAAGGGAATACATAACCAATATGTATTTTCGGGTACATTCAAACGAAGCTACATTGAACTAGGAGCGCTTGGGTTATCTTTTGTTTTATAACAAAACTTGCATTATAAAACATTTTTGAAGCATCAAAATGAGTCAAGATAACCGCACCTCCACATTGTTTTCTATAGACACACACTAGAACATCCGCATTATAATAGTAGTTTACTTAAACTAAAATGTGAAATTTTGTTGTTCTAGGAATCATCATGCCTCCTCTAACCCACTACGACCACAGGGACACCATTAAGTACCTACCAAAACACCACAAAACCAAAGGCCTTACCCCAAACCAAGTCAATATTTTCAAAGCCTTAGAAAAACACTATGTCCATGAGGGTAGAACCATTGACCCGTCTTTCCTAGAAGGCACAAACCTTTACGCCGAATTTGCCACAATCAACTTTGAGTGTCTTTTAGAAATCAACGAGCGTATTTGCCTTAGGTTCATTTTGGAATTCTATGCATCCGCCGTCCTCTCCACGGATGATTATGGTCAAATGTCTATCAACTTTAGGGCTAGTGGTCATCAATACTCCTTCACTCTTGAGGAGTTTGCTCAAATCCTAGGTGTCCCAAACCATGGTACTTGCATCTACTCCGACTTGCACTCCCTCTCAACTCTTGACACCCTCCAAGACCACATCCATCCTTATGACACACCTCTTGTATCAAAAGATGTACTTCGTGACTACCTCTTTGTTAGGACAACCAACACTAGGAGAACCCGTTCGGGAAATGAGGTCGATAAGGACCCATATGGAATGGAAATGAATGAACTCAAGCCTCAATTCAAGAAATGGGAGGAAGTCCTTAGAGCAAATGTCATTAGCACCATAGGAAACCGAGATCATATCAATCTTTGCCTTTGCTACATGCTCTACTCTTTGTCCGTTAGGCAACCTTTCAACCTTGCCTACTACATGGCCAAGAGAATGGCCAACATTCCCGTGCATGGCACAACGGCTATGCCGTATGGAATGCTCTTGACCCGTCTCTTTAGGTTCATCTCTCCCATTCCACCAACTCCAAACGGTTTTCGTCTTGACTACTCTCTCATTCCACACACCTTTGTCCCACTTAGTGATAAGAGAGTTTACAAAGCCCAAGGAAAACGTCCTCATCCTCCTACCTCCTCATCATCTTCCTCAATGAGTGAAGATGACAATTTTCCCAACTCTAGGCTCCCACCTCTAGAATACTGTTAGGTCACCATTTTGTAAACACAAGTATGATATTGATAGAAATGAGATGAGAAAAGAGATTGGTTGATTATAAGAAATGAGAGAAAAGTAAGAACAAGAGTTTCACTAAGATATTCAAATAACCAACAAATGTAAGAGTTACATAAGCTTGATATTTATAGGGGGAGGAGTAGGGCAACACTCCCTTCCTCCCTCCTTCCTTTTGGACGTGGGCTTTAAGGCCCATTGGCCTTACATTCTTAAGCCTTGTAACATAAACTATGTAGAATAAATAACTAAGCAACCTATTACAAAAGGTAATGACCGAGACTTGACTAAAATACAAAAGTATGATCCCAACAATCTCCCCCTAAGGGTTGGTCATCACGGTTGCTTGACGTCTTCATCATTGTCGTTGACTTATGACATGTAAAGCTTAAGACGTCTTGAAAATGGTTGAATGATAATGAATGTAATTTGCTCTATGTCTTTGTTCTTTGGTGATGATGTAATGAAAGTGTCATGAAGTAGTCTGCCATTCGTCACTCCTGCGTCTGTGGTGGTTGTCCGCCATTCCAACATACTTATACATCTTCGGACTTATACTTTCTCGTGCACAAAGTTCCTTTTCATATTATGAGATCTTTAAGTCTTTATACTTTGTAGATTCTTCTTTATTGACGTAGAATCTTTCTTGGAACTTTGTGTTGCTAAGATCTTTGGGGGAGCTTTCTTATGCTTCAAGATGTATGTGTGAGCATGTTGGAATCTACCATCATGGAAGTGAGGGACCTGCAAGTAAACAGTTAGCAATAAATATCCGGTACTTACAGATAAGGATATAGAGTTCATCAACAGCATATTGTGAAGACTCCCTCTAATCCTTATCCAGGCCGTTCCCATATCAGATACTCCCGAAGGAGCTTACAAGACCTACTAAGTAGCTCAATGACTGGGTGAGTCGCTGGGGATCACTCCACGACTGTAGACCGCTATGGAACCACCGCAAACACTAAGCGTAACCCTTGTGGGGTTACCGAAGTGACCTGCTGTCAGGGCTGTTTGATGTTGACCCTGGCAGGATTTCCGTTCAATCACTGAGAAATACGTTTGTAATTCTCTCATAAACGTTCTCGGCAGATTGCTAAGATCTGCGAAGGACTCGATAATTTACAGCTGGTGTTCATTGATGTAGAACACCAGTTGTAGAAATACTAAGTGTTCCTAAGAGATCTTTGATGTATCTCAGGGCTCTAGACTCTATAAGTGCACACCTAGGTTTCCTATGCGGAGACTAGGGAGGGGTCTCCTGCTTCAATATCAACCGTCTCTAAGAGATAGGTCGATAGATTACACTGGTTCCCCGTGAGAATGAAACAAGTCCTTTTAAGAGAACTTGAGTGGTTAAGAAGGTTTAGTGCATTGCGTCACTGGGTCCATGACGACTTTATCTTCAATACCGGTGTTGTCTTTTGCAACAACCAGTAGCATACGTATTGAACCCGGTGTCTGCCCTAAGGTTGAACATATGGAGGGCTATTTCTTTTCACCCTTTACTTTACTTTTCTTTTTAATTCTTCAACTCCTTCTTTCCCTTTCATTCTTTTCTCCTTTTTTCGTATCATACCTAAGGACTTCTAATTCTAACTATGGGAGATGTCCTTGGGTAGATCCCTCCGGCTCTGGCGGATCATAGGATGGTTATTCCTATCTTAATCACCTTATAACTCCGACAGTAGCCAAGAAACCTTTGATTGAAAATCTCTCAAAGTGTTTGTGATAATCAAATGTTTTGGTTAACACTTTAAGAGTTTTGTGTACACTTTTGAAGGGCTCCCCCTGCACATGTGCTCATAAGTGTTTAAATAAATTTGCACATGCGGGAGGAGCAAGCATTTTGAATTGATCCACTTTTCGTGAACAAGACCGATTCGAGACACGCTTACATCACTAGTTAAACTAGCTTGAAGTTATTACCCGGCCTGGTCAAGTCCACAGAAAGTTTCTCGAGACGGTACATTTCTACTAAGACAAATCCTTTTTGAGACACGCTTATGTGGTTAGTTAAAGAGACACATTGTCAGCTTTTAGGTGACAACTAGCTCTAGTAACTAGCTTGATGTTATTACCCGTCGAGGATAAGTCCTTTCGATATTACTAACTTTTATTGTCTCGTCAATTCCTGGGTCAATACTGAGTCTAGCTCGCACATGATACAACTTTTAAGCTTTGACTTCGTATATTTTAATCACTTTTTCATGTTCTCCCCCTCAAAAATAGCATATAAAATGATGTTTTTGACAATCTTTTAGATTAAAATATGCCTTTTGAGTCTTACGGGGAGATTCACCAAGAACTTTTGATTTAGAGCAAAGTATTTTGTTTTGACAAGTGCTCCCCCTCAACAAGTGATTAGGTCTTATTGAGGTGAAATACTTGTCCTTTTGAGCAGAATTATGAAAATTCAGAAACATTTGATTAATTCTACTCAAAAGTAAGAAGCCTTCGCTCCTTATATTTAGGATTGAGGCACTGATGCGTACCTCAGGGTCCTTTCTTTACAAGTTCGGGTTGTACACTGTAATGCGTGCACAAGCCATTATGAAGTATATTATTGACAAATCAAATCAAACTCTTACAACTTTCTACCAATCAGGTCTCTGAAATGTCAACACCGGAAATTTTGTTCTTCCTCCAACATAGCTTTCCAATCTCTGAAACTGATCCCTGCGCTTCAACCGGTTCTCAATCCTTGTAATGAATCTGCGAGCTTCCCTGGCCTCATCGGTGTTCCATCTTTTGGATTTCCCCAGTGCTATGTCATTGATTCTACTTTTGATTCCATCTCTGACGAATTTCAAGGTTTCATCACAGAACTTATGTATTTCTTTGTAGCCCATGAAGCAGTTTCGACCGTTGACACTGCGGTAAGTGAACCCAAATGCTGGATGCTTGATCAAGGTGTATTGAGGTAGATGTTGAAGGTCGGGGATGTCAAACATGTTAGGTTTGGTGAGATTTAGCTTCTTCTGATAACTTTCCACTCCCAGTTGAAGATCTTCTACTCTTTCTCTGATGACTATCTGCCTAATGAAGATTAGGAGAGCTTGGATAAAGGCAAGTTGCATCTCTTTGGGCAAGTTGCAGAGCTTTCCTTGAACTTTGAGCAGGTACATATCTTCAATGTCGTTAAGGAGTAGTCGTGGAAAGTCTGACTCGGAAATATCGTACTCTTTTTCATCAAGTCTTTTGAGTGTGATTTTGCTGAGGAAGGGGTACCCAAAGTGAGTGACCGTCGAAATGAACTTAATTGAGACAATCTTCAACTCACTTGTCACATTACCCATTGTTTGATTGAGTCTGCTGCTGCGATAATACTGTGCCCGGTTGTCTGGCCAATGATGTATACCGTAAAGTGCGTTCCGGTCATAGTCAACAACTTTATCGATGAATAAGGCTGAGGCTTCTTCTTCGATGTCATTATTGAGATATCGAGCTGCAGGGAGAAAGGCAAGTGATGTAACGTACTTCTTCTCAATCTTGCTGCCAAGTTTCAGAAATTCCAAGTCTGTGTTGAAGAAGAACTTGTAAGGGATCTTCGGTTCCTTAGGCTTCCCAATCATAGGTAGTGGTTTCGACCAGTCGGTAATGTATGGTGCGGCTTTCCTTGTGACCGGATCGACGTAAGATTCAGGATTGATCCAGTCAATATTGCTTGACATAGCTCGAGCAATATTTTCTAGATGGTACTCAAGTTCGATGGAGTTAGCAGACCGATCTTTCAGAAGATTGAACGCTTCATTCTTGATTCTTCGTAGCTCTTTCTTGTTCATCTTTTTCATCTGAAACTTATGCTGAATCAATTGAGCATATTCCACTGTTCGACCATCTTGAGGTTCTTGATTGTCTGCAAGTTGTGGTTGCGAATTGATCATCTTCTCAAACCAGGAGTATTCGGCAGTATCGTCTTGGTCTAGCCATTTGAGGACAGTTTTTGGTTTCTTGGGTTCTGTGCCCTTTGATGAGGTATCCGGTTTGTGCTGATGATGCTTTCGCTTCTTTTCTTTCTTCTTCTTAGATGACGGTTCTGGCACTTCATCGGGTTGAGGAATCTCGTCACCACCTGTGTATTCGAAGTGATCATGTGCTTTGGGAGCCGAACCAGATGCCTTGGGTTGTTGTGAAGATGTTGTTGTTGTTGGAGGGTTGACCGGTGCTTGTGGTTGAGATGAGGGTCCTTCGGCTTGCTTTTGTTTCTTTGCCTGAGAGTTAGGATCCTGATCTTCATCATCTCTTGGACGTTTCAGTTTGTCTGCCTCTGTGCTGCAAGTCTCTTTAGTCATTTTGGCTTTCAAAGCTTCCAGGACTTTAGCTTCTTCAGGTGATAATGTGAACTTGCTTGCCAATTTGTCCAAGAGCTGGGCTTCTAATTCGTCCATAGATAACCCCGGTAGTGGAACCGTTGATTTATCAGCTCGAAGAGTAAACGTGGTAGATCGGATCACTTTCTTGACTGCTTGCTCTGCGAACTTGGTGAGTTCATCTCTCATAGGTGCCAGCAGCTCTTTCAACTCAGCAACTAAGTGTTGTGCCATGTACTGGTGTGCTTGAGCAGCCAATGTGGCTTCCAAGTTCTCTTGCACATCCTTAGCTAGGAAGGTGTCAACTTTATCTTGCAGCTCCTGTACATTAGTGTTGAGTTTTGATAGTTCAGCAACTTGGCTTGCTAGTGATGCAACCTGATCTTCCAATTTGTTTTTCTTCTTTTCATGAACTCTTCTAAATGCTGACTTTAGCAACTTGGATGCAGCAGAGGCTTTGGTGCTTGTTGGTTTCTTTATTGATTTGTCGTGGGTTGATTCGGATGCAGGAGGTGATGATTGTGAAGATTCTAAGTTGGTAGTAACGTCCTTATCACCTCTTTGTGATTCGGGTTCTTCAACATTCTTTGCTTTGGCTGCTTCCTCTTCCAACCTTTGTTCTTCAGCTAGTTTGTCAGCCTCGGCCTTAAGCCTTAATTCTTCAGCAAGCTTGGCTTCTTCTTCTCTTTTCAACTTTTCTTCTGCCAGCTTGGCTGCCTCTTCAGCCTTCCTGCTTTCCTCCATACGGATAGTTTCTTCCAGTTTGGCTTGTGCAAGCTCCTCAAGCCTCGCCTCTTCAGCTTCCTGTTTTTTCTTTAATTCCTCTTCCTGAGCCCTTTCTCTGAGTTCCATTTCTTCCATAGTCATCAACCGTGGAGCATCAGTATCCATGGGATCTTCCTCTTCCTCTTCTCCCGTTGCAGAAGCATTAGTCATTTCTATGTCTGTGGGAGATACCGAAGGATTGTCATAGGCGACCAAGTCAGTATTGATTCCTATAGCAGAATCAGGAATGCTGCTAGATCCGCCAGCTTCGGTAGTATGAGAAAACACTGGAGGTGGAGGTAGATCAGCATTGAATGCATCTATCTTGCTGTGGAGGAGACCCAGATTGAGGGCTCTTTCATTTTCTTCTTCAACTGAAAGGCCTATGTTTGAGTGAGCAGTCTTTTGTTCGGCAGTCATAGGTTCCTTCATCTTCTCTCTCCTGATCCTTTCTTCTTCTAATATTGACTCTGCTTCAGTGAATGGTCTTTGATTGAGATATGCTGGGTATTCAGTATTATCAGCAAACTCATCAATGTTTTTCTCCCAATCTTCGAAAGTCAAGTCTTTATCATTAATGTCTTCAAGATTGACATTCTCGGTGATATTGGCAAAGGCTTCCCTGTAAACTGGACCTTCGTCAGATTCGGTTTCTGAGTCAGATGGTTGTGTAGGTTCAGGAATGGATTCGGGCTTCTTGACAGGAGTTCTTCGCTTGAGTGTACCCTTTTTCTTCTGTGTAGACTTGGTAGAACTGCCGGAACTCCCAGTTTTGCTACCTTTCTTTCCTTTCTTCTGCATGCATGAAGGTAGAACAACTTCGTCCAGGAAACCAACTTTGTCTGCTTCAAGAGCTTGAAGGTAGTACTTGTAATTCTGGCAAAGCTTCACTTTGTCATTCAAGAGACAGTCGGGAAATTTCTTTCCTTGCTTGCGTGTGCTGGTGTCGAGTCTCTTGATGATTCTGAGAGTATCTTCATTTCTGAAAGTATTCTTATCTTTGTCATCAAGTCTCTGTGGAATATCATCATACTCACGAAGGAAGCTTTCGATGAGTAGTTTTATGAAACGGACAAATGGAATGTTGGTGGTCTTGTGTTGAATGTGCCACACAAGGTCTTCCCAAATGATGCTGGCATAATCTACTTTCTTTACATTTGCCACTGCCCAGAAGAGTTTGAGGTGTTGGAGCTTGGGGTGTTCATGGCCAGTGTCTCTGCCAGATAAGGACTTGGCAATCAGAATGTATAGGGTTCTCCATGGTTGTGGAAGAAATCTAATGTTGACCCTAGAATGTCTTGTCACAACTTCTTCTGATTCGTCATAGCCAATATCCCGTAACCACTCTATCAGCTCTTCCTCGGTAGGTACTTGATCATATTCTTCATCTGGGCCAAGTTCGGGTAACCCAAGAACATTCCTAAGTAAATCAATGTCCACAGTGACCTGTCTGTCATGAAGCATGCAAGTGAAGGAAGCTTCCCCAAGGTCAAGCTGAAGTGTATGCCAAAACTGGTGTATGTAGAAGCAGGAGACTGAAGTTGACTTCGTGAATAACAGCTTGTTGGGGTGATATAGGAGAGCATCCACCGCAACAATACATGAGGATTCGTTGCAAGTGATTTCATTAAAGTTGATTCGTAGGTTGTTCTTGCCTATCTTCCTGGTGTAATCAGCTGGAAAGGTCTCTTCCCATGAAAGTTTTGGTTCAGGTTCTGGTCCATATGGAATGTCATTGTGTTCTGCCATCTGAATTGATCATAAACAAAGACAAACATGGCAAATGATTTACTTTGTTAGCACAGACATTCAATTACTTGATTGTGTATATTATGAATTGATCAGTGGGTGTTTGTGTGAAAACTTTTGTTATATGACAAACTTGTGTTATTATCACATGGTAGAAACTTCCAACAATTAAGTTACAACATTAGTTCATCATAACAAGAGGTAACACATTTGAAATTTTACAACACTTAGAAAAAATTACATAACTTGGACAAAGTTACGCGTAACATGAAAATCCTACGCATAACTTTTATTAAGCGTAAGAAATGATATTAGGCGTAGGTGCAAAGTCTACGCATAACTTTATAAGTTACGCGTAAGTTCCATCTTTTGCGTAGGCTTAATTTTACGCGTAGGAGTTTATCTTATGCGTAAGATTAGAGCTTAGGCAAAGGATTGAACCTAAGTTATAACTTGTGCATAGGTTTTGACTTACGCGTAAGATCATGACTTAAGCGTAAGAAATAACTTATGCGTAAGTTAATCCTTTTATGCGTAAACATTGTCTTATCCAAGACAATGTTTGTCCACGTGTCGAATCTTACGCGTAAGATTCAATCTTTCGCGTAGGATGAACAACTTGTGCGTAAAAACGTCTTTTTTCCAGAAAATCACCTTTAGTAATTTGAGTTGTTTGATTCCTGAAAGTGCACAAACATAACCACTGATCAATATTAAGGCCAACACACATTATTCACACATTTTATGCGTAAACATGTCATGAAACAAAGTTACGCGTAAGGCCGTATGAACACATAATCACAATCCTTATCAAACATGAATCTGGGTAAGAATAGGCATAGGGCAAGTGTTCCTAACATCCTAAAGAACATTTGGTCCAAATTATAACAATAATTGACCACAAAATCATGAGATCACAACTGTTTGTGTGTTCGAGCCCTAAATCTACGATTCATGACCATTTTAAGTTTTTGAAACAATTAAACCAAAATAACATGATCCTAGGCACATAACAACACAATCCCCATCATCAATTAACACAATAACACTCAGAATCAAAAATCCCTAAATATGCGTATGAACCCTAATTACGAAATCGATCAATTAGTGTTTCTTGGTGAGTTTAGAGATTAGATACATGTTTATAAACATCTTAAGAACGTTTCCCATCAATCAATTTAACCTTAACAACAACAATTATCTGGGTTTATGATTTACGCACAACCCAAGATCTAATTCATTGATTATGACAAATTAAACCGTTGGATTGATATGAAATTTAAAACCCTTGTACATAAACATGATCAAAACCTTTTGACACTTACAGATTTGAAGATAGATAACCGGATTGATTGATTGATTGTGAGTCGTTGATTATGGTGGGTGAAAGTGATAAATGTATTGCAGGTGGAGTAAATACGTGGTCAAGGTGGTTTTGACCAAGGGTAAAAACAAGTTTGGTATTTTGACACAAATGGCCCCTTAACCTCATCTTACATACACACCTAATGCCTAAACACATTATCTCATTTAACTTTCGTTAATGACACCAAGTTATGACGAGAACAACTTGTGGAATTTTACTCCCCCTCGACCTTAGACCGTAGTCTTAAAAAATCTTAAAAAATTTATTATTTAGGTCAAGGTGAGTAACCCGAAACACTTTTGATGCATCCTTTTAAGATAAAAAACGTAATATTTTTGGTAAAAAATGCAAGTATAAAAGTTAATATTTTTGTGAAAATTTTTAAAATGCTTTTCCTCCCCCTCAACACTTGTTTTGAATAATTAAAGACGTTTTAAAACATTTGTGTTGAAAAGAAGGTATATACTTGCATTTTTTTTGAAAAATATTTACAAAGATAGTTTTGATGTTTGACAATCAATTGTGTTTTAAAAACTTTTCCAGATCATCTGGAGTCAAACATCGCATACCAATTTGGTGAACTAGACTTGCAAACCTTGATGGTGCTAAGGATTTGGTAAGTAAGTCCGCCAATTGGTACTTAGTCCCAACAAAATAAAGTTCAACGGTACCCTTTTCAACGTGCTCTTTGCTGAAGTGATATCGGAGATCGATGTGTTTGGATTTGCAGTGATGAACTGTGTTGCAGGAGATAGCAATGGCACTTTTGGAATCACAGTAGATTGAAATCTTGTTGAATAGGTAGCAATAATCCTTAAGTTGTGATCTCATCCATATGACTTGAGCACAACAAGCAGACATAGCTACATATTCAGATTCTGTTGACGACCGTGATGTGCAGTCCTGCTTCTTTGATTGCCATGACACAAGTTTATCTCCGAGAAATTGTAATCCACCAGATGTACTTTTGCGTGTGTCTAAACATCCTGCCTGATCAACATCTGAAAAAGCAATTAGTTCAAAACCAGAATCCTTCGGATACCAGATTCCCAAGTTAATGGTTCCCTTTATGTATCGAAGGATTCTTTTGACCTCACTGAGGTGTTTTTCAGTTGGTTTGGACTGATAGCGAGAGCACATGTAGACAGCAAATACTATATCAGGTCTACTAGCTGTGAGATACATGAGGGACCCAATCATACTTCGGTATTTGGTAGGGTCAACTGGAGTCCCATGTAAATCAGCATCTAGTTTTGTGGTATAGCCCATTGGTGTATTATAGGTATCACAAGACATCATTCCATGTTTCTTTAAAATTTCAAGAGCATATTTGGACTGATTTATAAAAATTCCACGGGGTGATTGATGAACTTGTAGTCCTAGAAAGAACGAAAGTTCACCCATCATGGACATTTCAAAATTATCTTTCATTAATTTTGCAAAATCATTAGAGTAACTTCTTTGTGTTGAGGCAAAAATAATGTCATCGACATATATTTGAACAACAAGTAAGTCCTCCCCGTAGGTTTTTGTAAATAGTGTTAGATCCACCGATCCTTTAGAAAATTTATTGGCCAGCAAGAAAGTGGACAGTTTGTCATACCACGCCCGTGGGGCTTGCTTAAGTCCGTAGAGTGCCTTTTTGAGTCGGTAAACGTGATTAGGACGCTCAGGATCAACGAAGCCGTCTGGTTGGCTCACATACACCTCTTCACGGAGTTCTCCATTAAGAAATGCGGTTTTCACATCCATTTGGTAAACAACCATGTTCCTGTGTGCAGCATAGGCCAAAAAGATCCGAACAGCTTCATGCCTAGCCACTGGAGCAAAGGATTCAGCAAAATCAAGTCCTTCTAGTTGGGAGTATCCTTTCGCTACCAGACGTGATTTGTTACGTATGACAGTTCCTTCAGCATCAAGCTTATTCTTCCAGATCCATTTTAACCCGATGACAAAGACTCCGTCAGGTCTTTCAACTAATTCCCAGACTTCTAATCTTATGAATTGCTGAAATTCCTCTTGCATAGATTCAATCCAGTTGTCATAAGTCATTGCTTCTTTAATGTTCTTAGGTTCTTTGTGACAAACTGTGAGTGCATAGATACAAGTTTCTCCATCCGTGTGAAGTCGTTGTCTTGTCATAACAGGTGCATCTGGATGGCCAATAATATGAACTAGTGGATGGTCTCGAGTCCATTTGTGTGTCGAAGGGTGTAGTTGATAAGTATCTCGCATGTTAGCAGGATCCAAATTGCGTGTAGATGACTCAGCAATATCAGGAAAGGTAGGAGCCGGTGCAAACGGGTTAAAGAACGCATCAGGATCATGCTCTGCGGGTTGTGGAACTGATTGTGGTGTAGGATCTTCAGCTGAATGGCGGGAGTTAGAAACAGTTTGTTCTGCTGAAGATGGTGACGCAATTGGAGGACCGTCTCTCTCAACAGTTGTTGTAGTTTGTTGAGGTGAGTTTGGTACTGGAAGGTTTTCAGGTTGAGCAGCGGAATTAGATGAGACCTCAGTAGGACGGTATTCAATTGTGTCATCAAATAGTGGAGCAAACAAGGTTTCCAATTCTTTGCGGTTGAGTGGCAATGGTTCAGCCGAAGATTCCGGAGAGTTAAGACGGTTGAATTCGGGTCCTAAGCTGTGTTGCTCAGAAGCCATTGGTGGTGGAGCATAGGGAGATTGAGCTACGAGAGCCAAAGAATTTGGTGTTGGTGTTGGTGTGTATCCTCCTCGTAGAGCTCGATCTTTTTCAACTTCAGGTTCATGGTGTTTCAGAAAATCATACAACAAACCATATGGAGCATCATGAAGATTTTTGGTTTGACGAACAAATGTCACATATTTATGCCAATCTGGACCAAGACTACCGACGAATTTGGAGTTCACTGCTATCCTTGGTACTGTGATTTTGTGACGTTCCAGATCATTGACCACATTTGTGAAACGATGAAAGTAGGATTCAAGTGACTATTCCATGTAGAGTTTGGATTCCATATCATCTTTGTTCAATTGAGTGCCTTCCATAAGGAGATGAACATGTTCCCACATAGCTTTGGCTGTTTTTTGAGCATCGACACTTCGATAAATTGGATTAGGTATACCTTGAAGTATATAAGCCATTGCGTACTCATCAGCTTCACGATGTAATTTCTGTTCTTCTGTGAGTGCAGATTCTGGAAGAGGTCTATCACCAGGAGGACGTGGAGGATCAGCATTTGGATCACCAATTTCAAATCTTGTTGGCCACTCAAATGGTCCTTCAAGTATCACTTGTTTCAAGAATTTCCCATGAGGTTTCTTTAGTTCAAGAAATCGTAAGAATCGACTTGACCATTGAACATAGTTCCCAGGTGTTAGCATTGGAGGTGTTTCAAGTGATCCCGCCTCATGTCTGGATTGTTGAGTTGTAATAACTTCACACATTCTATCAAACCAGTGAGGTTGTTTGGAGGAGAACTGAGTGTTTTGTTGGGACATTTGATATGGTTGTTGTTGAGGAATGATTTGATGTTGTTGCATCATGAGATATTGTGGTTGTGGATTAAACGGTTGTTGATGAAAGTGTGACTGTGAAGGTTGCTGATATGATTGTTGCTAAGGGTATTGTTGTTGCTGATACTGCTGATGTTGTTGCTGAGGATTAGAGAAGTAGTAATGTGGTGGTTGAGACATCTTTGAACACTTGTGTAGAAATGGATCTTTGTAGAAGATTGAAATGCACGTTCCTTTGGTTAAGTTCAAAAATTCCTGGGGTAAGTTGAAATCTTACGCGTAACAATAATCTTACGCGTAAACAGTAGGTTATGCATAAAGAGTAGTTTAGGCGTAAACAATAAGTTTATGCGTAAGTTTTCTCTTTACGCGTAAGCTTTGGCTTGTGCGTAAGTTTAGACTTATGCGTAAGGTTAAACAACCAAACAAATCTTTCAAACTTATCCAAGCTTGAAAGATATCCAAAGTCGAAGTATTCTACTAACTTATCCAAGCTAGGAAAGTACTGAGTCACCGTAACACAAGGAGAAGACCTTTGATGAAGTTATGCGTAGAACTCTGAGACTTACGTGTAAGATTAGACTTATGCGTAAAACTTAGGCGTAGAGGCAACTTCTGCGTAGGATCTGTCTTCTGCGTAGGAACTTAGGCGTAGGAACTAGACTTGAGCGTAGGATTTAGGCGTAGACTTCCAAAGTTACTCGTAAGAACAGGGTTTTGACCTATGTTACTCGTAAGAAAAGGGTTTTGGCCAAAAGTTACTTGTAGAAAGGACAAAAAGTACTGTCGACAGCTTTTGAATTGTACTATTCACAAAAGTTACGCGTAAGGTGGTCAGAAGCTTGAAAAATCTCAAATTTTTGAAGAGAAATGCTTAGAAATAAGGTACTTTTGATCAAATAACTTCACCAATACTTAGAAAACACAAACTATTGAAGATTTTGCTACCAAAAACTAGTTTTCCAATATCAAAGAAGCTATAAAACCTTAAAAAACCTTAAAAATCAAAACTTTATGCAAAAACTAAGCTTCAAATCACTATATCAACCTTGAAACTTGTCCAAGCTTCAAGATTTGAGTGAAAGAAACAAAGAAAAATGCAAAAAGAAGCAAAAGACCACCTTAACCCCACGTTAAATCCAAAGAAACACAC
The DNA here is from genome assembly GCA_030686995.1 of Artemisia argyi. Taxonomy (NCBI): domain Eukaryota; kingdom Viridiplantae; phylum Streptophyta; class Magnoliopsida; order Asterales; family Asteraceae; genus Artemisia; species Artemisia argyi. Next base: position 90,057,312 of record CM060708.1, on the reverse strand, counting down.
TTCAAACTCTATTAGGCGAATGATACCACTTGTTAGGTCACCATTTTGTAAACACAAGTATGATATTGATAGAAATGAGATGAGAAAAGAGATTGGTTGATTATAAGAAATGAGAGAAAAGTAAGAACAAGAGTTTCACTAAGATATTCAAATAACCAACAAATGTAAGAGTTACATAAGCTTGATATTTATAGGGGGAGGAGTAGGGCAACACTCCCTTACTCCCTCCTTCCTTTTGGACGTGGGCTTTAAGGCCCATTGGTCTTACATTCTTAAGCCTTGTAACATAAACTATGTAGAATAAATAACTAAGCAACCTATTACAAAAGGTAATGACCGAGACTTGACTAAAATACAAAAGTATGATCCTAATTGGGTCTAAACAGTAAGATATTATTGACCAAGGTCAACAAGTCAAAGACAGCCTCGTCCCAATACTCCGTGGATAGTATAGTGTTTCCCCGGGTCGTTAAAGTCCCAGCGAGATTGAAATGGTGCTTTTGGAAATCGTTTATGAGAAAGTGGCACTGAGGACACTAGCCAGATGATGTGGAATTGATATTGCTACTGTTATTTTGGTATTTGTACACAGATATAATATTCACAAAAATCAGATATACAATTATATGCACGTATTTGCAATTCAGATTTACGCAATCGGACTAAAAAAGTGGGATTTTGGTATTTATCAAACTACAGGGGGTGCTTTTGACACTTTTTAAAACTTAAAATTAAAAATGAAAATGAAATTATAAAAATGATTAGAATACTATTTAAATATTATTTATTTAATAAAACTATTTAAAAACTAAATTAAAATCTAATTTAAATTAACTAATAATTATAACTATTACAAATTAAACTAAAAAGTTGCAAAAACAATTTCTAAACTTAAATTAGAACTTGAAGAAAGTATAAAAAATAAAAATAAATATTTTTGTCTTTTTATGGGTTTTTTTATAAATTGAAAACTATTTAACTTAATTAAACTAATTAAACTACTTTTAATTAATATTAATACTAAATTAACTTAGAAAATTAAGATAAAATTTATAAAATTACTTAACCATCACAGGAATCCTACAAAATTGTAAAAACTCTAAAAATTAAGTTTTAAGATTAATCCACTAGTCATTTACCTTTTAATCACTTTAATTCTAATTTAAACAATTAAAATAAGAAAAATAGAAAATGAATAGTAGAAACTCTAATTATATTTTCTAAAAGTCTATTATACTATATTATAGCTAGGAAAAATATAAAATCTAGGTTTTACTTTATAAAAACTAAATATGAGATTTAATACTTAATATTAATTAATAATAAAGAAAACTAAAATTAAATCTAATTAATACTAAATGACAAAATAAAAATCTGAATAAATTATCAAAATTACTTTACTATATAAGGTATTTAATAAAAATATAAAATTGCCAAGTACTTAATAAAAATCTAAAAATGCAAAATCAAATTTAAATTACATTAAATAGAAACTATCACTTAATTTTAAATTAACTTTTTTTGGATTTTTCTTTTACAAACTTGTTTTACACCTAAAAACAAAGACTTTTAATGAAAACAACTTTTTTATAACTAAAAATTAAGCACTTTGCACCCCCTATGCTTATTCAGTTGACTTTTGTTGACTGTTTGGGCAAATGAGCTCAAATGAGCTTGTGTGGGTCCCACTTTGATGAAAACATATACAAATAAGTTACTTGAGCTTAATTAAGCTAAAAACTACAAGCTATGACCATGGATTAAGCTAAAAAGATGAATAAGCACTTTTGAAAACTAAAATTAAACACAGAATGGGACAGAATTCAAAGCTAAATCTAAGTGGGGTCCACAGGGTTCAAGGTCAAACAAATGGTCAAATGGGGAATCCAGGTAGGAGGGGGGTTAGGAGAACCCAAATCCTAGGTGTGGGACCCAATGGGGTGGCCACAAACCACCACCAAAGTGGTGGTGGTGGCTGTGGTATCTGCTGCACAGAGCAGCTGGCTGCCCTGCAGCCCTCTTTGGAGGGTTGTGGGGCCCACAAGAAAATTCCTAAAAATGAAGGAAAGTTGGGATTTTGTAGATGAGGTGGGGGGTTGTGAATCCTAAAAAACTCAGGGTCTAAAACTCAATACATAATTCAAGAAAATTCACTCCATTTTGGGTAAAATCTGAGAATCATGAATTTTGACTTTCTTGATTATACTACTAGTTTGACTTTGGTGAACCTAGATCCTAATTTACTGAATGAAAATGATATAATAAGCTATAATGAAACTATATTAAGCTATTTAAACAAGTTTTACACTGAAATGGGTGATTATGGACCCAACAGTTCCACAGTGGGTTAAATCAAGAGATTTTACAATGATTTTGACTTTTTGTTGTTTAGAACTTGGGTTTAAAGGTTTAAAGATCCTAAAGAAACTTATTGTGACTAGGGGAAACAACAATCAAGGTTCAAAACACTCTAATGCTCAGTGGGAGCTGCTGAGCCAAACACCCCTTATGATGGGACAGTTTGGATTTTCACAAGGAAAAAAAGCAATCTTATTCACTAACCTGGGAAGTATTTGACAAAATAGGTTACCTAGGGACTTAATAAGCATTAATGATCCAGAAAATGAGCAATTTAATAGGAAACCAAGAAGCAACTGATTATCACTAAATTACTCAGCTAGATAATAATGACATAACTAAAAACTTACTAACTAATCAACAAACATGCTAAGCACAAAAATCAACATGACTAAGCTACTCTACACCAGAAATAAGCAGGATTATGAGCTAATAAGCAAATGAACAGTACTGAAGTGAGATATAAGCAAAAAGTTGAATTTCAACTTACAACCAAAGGCATGAGTGAAACACCTCAACTGCTTTCTAAATCAACCTAATGCTTTCCCAAAAGCTCTAAACCAATCTCTCTCCCACTGCTTCTCTTCTTCTTCTTTCTGCTTTTTAATTTTCTCTATTTATTTGTATTTTTAGAATTTTTTTTTTTTTTTTTTTTTTCTTTTTTTTTTTTTGTAAACTTGAACTAAACTGAACTTGAGGATTAATAAGCTTATAAAAGCCTATCAAAGACTGAATTGAAATGAGAAGGTCACTAAACAATAGCTTGTAACAACTTTTAAAAGTGAAATTGATTTTTCACTAAAAATAGCAAATACAGAATTTTTAAAGAAAACTTGAGATTAAACTGAAATTAACTTGAGATTACATTTAAAAGATTGATTACAGAGAGTTTTAACTAAGGATCACTTTTGCTCTCATTGCAATTTTGGCGGGAAAGACTTTTTATGCAATTTGGACTGTGGTACCAACGGGGGGGGGGGGGGGGGGGGGGGTTGAGATGATAGGTGTCTTGGGGAGTGAAATGAAGGGATAAGGGGTGTGGAAGGTCAAGTGGTGCAAGGGGGAAAACCAGGGATGGTATTGGTCTGTGAGGTGGTTTTTGGTTTTGGAGGTAAAGGTGAAGAAAGGTGGGTTTGACTGGGTTGACCAAAGGGACGGGGTGGTTTTTATTAAAGAGTGGGAGTGGGCTTGGTTGGGCTGTGGTGGGCTTAGGTTTAGTGGATTGGATTGGTTTAGGTTTTAGATAATAATAAGGGTCCGGATTTGGTTTTAGTTATTTAGGAAATCACAAGGACCATTATTGCACAAAGCTGAAATTATATGGGTGTGTTTTGGCATTATCTCAAAATGTTTCATGGGGTGTAACATGCCAATGATGAATAGTATGAGGTTAAGTTTTGAATTTTTCACTTTATAATACCCAGGGACTAAATCTGCCAATTCACCAAACTTCAGGGACCTGACTTGTAATTTCACCAAACTTTCTACCCAGGGACCAAACCTGCCATAAGAGATTAGTATAAGGACAAAATTTGTTTTTCTCAAAGTTTTAATATCCCAGGGACCATTTTTGACAATTTTGCAAAGTACAGGGACTAAACTTGACATTTTGTGAAACTTTTCACCAAAGGACTTTTTATGTAACTTTTTGATTTATAAGGACCTTTGGTGACTTTTTCAAGTTTTTAGAATGACCAGGGACTAGATTTGACAACTTTTGAAAGTTGGGGGACTGAAACTGCCAATTATGCAAACTTTGTGCATTTTTCATCTGTTTTTGGTATTTTTGCATTTGAAACATGTAAAACACTTTCCTAGGATATTTTCACTATTTTGATTCATTATTGAGTGTTTTTGGATGTTTTGGCAGCTCAGAAATGGTAAAAATGATGAGTATTTACACACTCATCAATCCCCCACACTAAAACATTGCTAGTCCCTAGCAATCTTTTGAGAAAAACCTGATGCATTTGAGAATCTCTTTACCAAAAGCCATCACTTCTGGAGTAGCCAGGTGTAAGAACTGTGGCACACCTGATAACCGTGTGATTTTGAGCAAACCACCAGCTGTCAACGGATTTGATTAGTCTTTACCAGAAGCCGTTTGCTTCTGGACTAGCCAGCTCTTGGTGGAATAGTCAACATCTTGGTGAGCTGATTACCAATTATGGATTTTCCACAGCCTTTACCACAAGCCATAATCTTGCGGGCTAGCCAACTCATTTGTTTTTGGGGAGTTGAGGAACCATACAATTTTTGGCAAATTGCAAGCCATCAACGAGTTTGAGATGTCTTTACCAAGAGCCGTTTGCTCCTGGACTAGCCAATCCCTTTTGTCGTTTAGACACGGCGGACTTATTACCACAAAAAAATTTGAACTTTAGTGAAAAATTTTTGAAAAATTTTGGTCAAAAACGGGGGTATAAGATAGTAAAATATGATAAAATTCGCTAGAATAACGAATACCCCCCACACTTAGCATGAATATTGTCCTCAATATTCAAAGTCCCGGCTATTATGCCGACTCTTGGAACGTAAAAGGGCAACATTACAAGCTAAACGTGGAAACACAATTTTGTTTTTCACTTTTGTAATCATAGCATGAGGGACTCCCCCACACTTAGGGTGAAAACCCTATAAGCATGCTACTGTTTTTGTTTACCGAGTCGCTAGCTTGACTCGACCCCGAATTCATTTGTCCTTGGGGAAGCATGATGTAGAAGAACTTTCATTCAAGATGTTTTGATAAACATTTGAAGCACGTGAAAGGTCCACACCGATGAGACATAGTCCCGACTCAAGATAATGATACATGAAAATGCCGGGATCAAATATAGTGTCCTCACTCCCGAAGGAGTGAAGAACAGGAGAAGTCACCTTATAGGTGAAGAAAAGGAAGAAAACCATGATGAAAATCATGATAAGATCTTCTTCCTCGAAGGCTGTAACACCCCCAAAATACCGCAGCGGAAGACTGTGTCATAGGGATGCTACTTCAGGGCACAAAGTACAAGATATAGAAAACGACCTCTAAATGAGACGTTTTTGAAAAGTTACCATTCGAATAGATAAAAGTCATAGTTTACAAAACAAAGATCCCAAAGTAGAATGATACATAAGTTTTTATAGTGTATCGAATGGTAAACTATAAAAGTGAAAGTCTCCAAAAGCATGCCCTAAGACTCTCAGCTCCACATACCTGCTATCGCCTTCCTAACCTGAGATAAACATGCTTAAAAGTGTCAACACAAAGGTTGGTGAGTTCATAGAGTTTGCCTTAATACAGATGAAAAGTCTATAAAGAATGTTCACTCAGCAAAGGCATCGTAAATCCACTCAGTTGCAAGTCCCGCCATAAGAGACTTGTAACCTGTGTGTTTACAACCCACTGCTACAATATAATAGGATTAAGATATGTATGAGTTCATAACAACAGTTAAGCAATTAGTAGTGAGTCCACACTTCATCTCCGAAGACATCGTGTTTGTATGTATGTCTCAATGGTTGTGTCCAGCAACTTAATCTGGGGCCATTGGAAGTCTGTATGTATGTATGATTACTGGGTGCCATTTCCCAAAGTATAATAGTAAGTATGTGTGCATGTATCAATCATGTATGTATGTAATCAAGAATAATGAAATCAAGTATAGTGTAATCAAGTATAATGTTATGTGAATCCGTACAAGTAAGCAAGTAGTAGCATGTATCTCCCCCAAAGAGTTGATAGAACAATTAAAAGAGTAGGGGCTATGACTCACCTCGAAGTAATAGTACAATGCAACGGAATGTTAAGGACAACAATGCACGGTTATCTGCCGCAACCTAAAATGAATGATGAATGATCTCATTTAGATCACCAAATGATGTTATGAATGTCCATGCTCATGTTTCTATACCACTCTACTCTTTGGAAAAACACTTGTGTTATCAAAAATATATAATCCAAGAATTTGGAAAATATTGCTATTAGAAAATATAATAAGCTAGTTGTAATATATATATACTTATATATATATCGTATGTTTCCATGTTAGCGTTGAAATACTCGGGTTGTAATCCTTGAAATGATGAAAATATACTTGTAATAACTAATACTTCATTAGTTATAAAGCTTGGTACTTAATATTATTTCTAGCTTATAAAAGTACTTCGTAGTTTTAGTGTCCATTTTTATTAAAAGCTGTCAAATAAAAATGGTTTTAGCCGATATTCAAACGTGAATATCTTTGTCGTTACTTGTCCGTTTTACTTGTTCTTTATGTCCACAATTACGTCTTAGTATGTAGTAATATATTTTGGCAAGCTCGGCTCCTCCGGGTTACGTCTAAAGTCTCTTTTTGTCCAATGAAAAACGTCCAACAGCAAACATTTTCAGAAAAATACTTTTCGTCTACAATCTTGCAAAAATCATAACTTCTTCGTTATAAACTCTTTTTAATCCGTTCTTTCGCCTACGGATTCGTTTTTGAAAGTATTTTCTAAAAATTTTGCCAAAGTTCCCTTGGTGTTTACTGATTTTCCAGGTTTTCACAAAATGGGACAGCATGTCCTAAACATGTTCCAAATCAAGTTTTCAAGGTTTATAACTAATTTCTAACATCACCAAACCTCTTGTAATCACCACATAGCTAATCTAATCCTACCATACACCTTCTTAGGGTGCCATGGACTCCTAACCAAGTTATTATAGCAAGGGGATTCATAAATAAAAAGTTAGGGTTTGTATGTTCCATTTTTGACAAAATAAGTGGTGGTATAGCTAGTTGTACATGGTTTTTAGCATGGAAATCATGAAATACAAGTAAATATAAGATGTTTCATGTAAAAATAAAGTTGATAACTTACTTGATAAAATGAGATGATTAGATGATGATTATGCTTGGATTACTTGTGTTTTTCTTGATTGATTCTTGATTAGGCAAGTAAAAGGAACAAGTTTGGTGTTATAACTTTTGAAAAATGATCACTTGATCTATGTATGGTGGTTTGGTCGTGGGTTTGCAAGAGAGGAAGAAGGAGATGAGATGAAAATTTATCTTTCTAAAAGTGAGGATTATGATTCATGAATTTTGGTAAAGTAAGGTTTTAAGGGTTTATTAGTTAAATAATAGAAATCAATGCATGAGGTTAAGGGTGTGATCATGTGGCCGGTTTTTGGTGAGCCAAGGGGGGGGGGGGTAGGGGTGCTTGGTATTTAATTAGAAATCTAGTGTATCGTTAAGTGTTATTACGTGTTATTCGTTAAAATCGGGGTACCGGGTTTAATAGAAATAAACGTTCACAAAGTTAATCGGGATGAAATAATGTTATAATAATGATAAAAACATATTAAAAATATGTTGGGTACATTTACTGAGTGATCGGGTGATTATTGTTTAGTTTTCACGAAAACCGTCGTTATATTCATACGCGTACGTTATAAATAAAATAAATTTCCAAAATACTGGGTAACTGAATGTTATAAGTTTTATGATGTTAAAATGGATATAAAAATATGTCGGGACCATCGTGGGAATATTTAGATATATTCTTCATGTATAAACCGGGTGTTAACGTTTATTATAAATACTTATACGTAAAAACGTTAAATGTATCAAATATATAAATTTGAAAATCCTGAGAGTGGTATAACATGAAAATGCTGTTATGATGATATGCAGACTATCTCCAGTCCGTATGCAGTGTTCTTAACACTAATGAAATGAATTCGCACCTAAACCAATCCGGTTACGCGAATTTGAATACCCGTAAACTAAATTTACGATGAAATGAGTAATGCAAGTGAATATTGAAAACTTTTCCGGAAATGAATAGTGTTCAGTGAATAGTAAATTTCCCAAAAGTTTCTCAGAATATCAAACTGACCTCGAAAACGATGAATAGTAAAACGATGAATAGTGTTTTGATGAATAGTGATTTATGAATAGTGTTTTTCCAAAGTTCCCGAAATGACCTGAAATGGTGAGTTGTGACAGTCTTCCCCTCTAAAAAGAACTTTGTCCCGAAGTTCAGTTAATGTTAATCAGTTAAATGTGTGTTTAAGAAAATGTGTCAAAGCTTATGTATGTGGGTTTCTATCCAACTAGGTATGTTCTCGTGGTCAGACTTGATGAGGCAAACCTTCCCAATCCCGAGCATAATCCTCAAAAGACCTCCTTTAGGTTAATCCTTTAGGTAACCGATTTTCACTTAATCCCACAACCCAATCAAACAAGAACAGTCATGAGATTAGGCTAAATCGGTTTGAGTGATGACTTTAACTTTTAGCTTGATTTTCGCAACCCAATCAAACAAGAACAGTCACTAGAACCAAGCTAAAAATCAAGGTCTGGATTCAACATCCTTGAAAAAGATCTTTTGAAAGATTGGCTCGACTTTGGAATTGCTTACACTAATCAAATTACTAATGTTAGTATGACTAAGGTTAATGCTGCTAGGTCTCAGATTAGTCAGTGTTGTGTATAGGTCCTATATTAAGACTTAAGTGCTACTAAAATACGATAGTTGTTCAAGAGAATGTACCCGTTATGCTACCGCGGACATGTTGGGTGATAGGATTTCCTAAGAAGTAAGCTCTGCCAATTGCGGGTGGAATCTCATTGGCCTCATCTCGTGGCCCTTCAATTGCTGCTGCTAAGTTTGGACGATTGCCTCCTTGGTTAAGATTTCTTTTCAACTTAGGACAGTTGTTCCGAAAGTGATCCGGGCTGTTACACTCATAGCATGTCCTTTGGTTGTTCGTCATATTGCCCACATTTACTAGTTCTCTACACTGGTTTGTAAAATGACTAGACTGTCTGCAAAATGCACACACACGGCAGGGTGCAATCTTTTGATGATGAAAGTTACATTTCGTACATTTAGGATGCGGGCCTAAATACTCTTTCTGACCAGAATTAGTTGCCGCAAAGGTCCTTGCCCTTTTGTTGTCAGCTATTGTGCCCATTTGCTTGTTTAACTCGCTTGTTCCCTTCCTTTTATCACTGTTCCTCAAGCTTCCATTTCTAACCATCTCATCTGTCAGAGTCCCTGCTCTCAATATTGCACTCTGAATTGTAGAAGGCTCAGTTGTTTTCACAGTCCCACGAATTTCTGGGACAAGACCATATATGTACCTCTCGATCCTCTTGGACTCAGGGGTAACTAGGTGTGGAACTAGTCTGGCTAATTCATGGAATCGATCTGTGTAGGCTGCATGTCCAGCCCCTATCATAGAGTGATGATAGAGTTCATCCTCCAGCTTTTGCATCTCGTTGTCCGGGCAGTATTCCTCCTTCAGTAATGCCTTAAAATCGTCCCATGACATACCTACAGCTGCCGCTCTACCCCTAGCTTGAATCTGCGTATTCCACCATGTCAATGCCTTTCCTGATAGTAAGCACATGGAATACTTCACCATTTGATGTGCTGCACAGTTACTAATGTCAATCACCGTCTCCATCTTTTCAACCCATCGAGTATACGCCAACGCGCCTCCTACACCATTGAAATCAATTGGCTTGCATGACGTAAATTCCTTATACGTACATCCAGTCCTAATGATGTTGTTGCCATTACCATTCTGGCCTATACCATTGGTGTTGTTAATTCCGCTTTCGTGGTTTGCCAAGTTATTCATATGATCGCCAACTTGAGTGACAATAGTGGGGAGAAAGTTTTCAAGTTGTCGAGCGATGATGGCTTCAAAATCAGTATTTCCACCGTCGTTATTATCATTGTTTTCAACTCCGTGACCACCTCCTCTACCTCCACGTCCACCAGTTCTTCCACCATCGTTACTTGGGTTACTAGTGTCATTAGCAGCTCCTCTACCTCCTCTACCTCCACGTCCACCAGTCCTTCCACCCCTTGGTGTTGCGCCTCCTCGAACAGAGCTACGAGTCACTCTCTTTGGTGCCATGATTTCCTGAGAGGAAGGACATTTAGTGAACGTCAGAGATGAGGGAAAACCGTTGATTAACCAAAGTCTATACTTAACATCCTCATATATAATACCGTGCTACCAGTTGTTTCCTAAGTTGTGCCAACACCGATCTACATCTGCATAGTCATATGTCCACGTGTGTCGTGAAGCACTTATAATTATGTTGGCCACCACAATTATAAATGTTTCCTTTCACAAGTGTACATATCACCAGGCACACATATCTCAGTGGTAGACGTTGCTTAAATGGGCATCTAGGGAATGTCACGCTTAGTACAAAGGAACAAAAGATTCTCCCTTAAGTGTTAAAGTCACTGGGAAGTCTAGTTTCTAACAGTTTCTACAAAGTAACTAATAGCGTGGGTCTAAAAATAAATAAATTACCAGCAAGCGTAAGTGTATGTAAAGTGCAAGGCGATAGGGAGGAGAGTCTACATGTATGTAGTTATAGTCTAGACTCTAAAACAACCTAGTTCTCTATAACCAAGGCTCTGGTACCAATCTGTAACACCCCCAAAATACCGCAGCGGAAGACTGTGTCATAGGGATGCTACTTCAGGGCACAAAGTACAAGATATAGAAAACGACCTCTAAATGAGACGTTTTTGAAAAGTTACCATTCGAATAGATAAAAGTCATAGTTTACAAAACAAAGATCCCAAAGTAGAATGATACATAAGTTTTTATAGTGTATCGAATGGTAAACTATAAAAGTGAAAGTCTCCAAAAGCATGCCCTAAGACTCTCAGCTCCACATACCTGCTATCGCCTTCCTAACCTGAGATAAACATGCTTAAAAGTGTCAACACAAAGGTTGGTGAGTTCATAGAGTTTGCCTTAATACAGATGAAAAGTCTATAAAGAATGTTCACTCAGCAAAGGCATCGTAAATCCACTCAGTTGCAAGTCCCGCCATAAGAGACTTGTAACCTGTGTGTTTACAACCCACTGCTACAATATAATAGGATTAAGATATGTATGAGTTCATAACAACAGTTAAGCAATTAGTAGTGAGTCCACACTTCATCTCCGAAGACCTCATGTTTGTATGTATGTCTCAATGGTTGTGTCCAACAACTTAATCTGGGGCCATTGGAAGTCTGTATGTATGTATGATTACTGGGTGCCATTTCCCAAAGTATAATAGTAAGTATGTGTGCATGTATCAATCATGTATGTATGTAATCAAGAATAATGAAATCAAGTATAGTGTAATCAAGTATAATGTTATGTGAATCCGTACAAGTAAGCAAGTAGTAGCATGTATCTCCCCCAAAGAGTTGATAGAACAATTAAAAGAGTAGGGGCTATGACTCACCTCGAAGTAATAGTACAATGCAACGGAATGTTAAGGACAACAATGCACGGTTATCTGCCGCAACCTAAAATGAATGATGAATGATCTCATTTAGATCACCAAATGATGTTATGAATGTCCATGCTCATGTTTCTATACCACTCTACTCTTTGGAAAAACACTTGTGTTATCAAAAATATATAATCCAAGAATTTGGAAAATATTGCTATTAGAAAATATAATAAGCTAGTTGTAATATATATATACTTATATATATATCGTATGTTTCCATGTTAGCGTTGAAATACTCGGGTTGTAATCCTTGAAATGATGAAAATATACTTGTAATAACTAATACTTCATTAGTTATAAAGCTTGGTACTTAATATTATTTCTAGCTTATAAAAGTACTTCGTAGTTTTAGTGTCCATTTTTATTAAAAGCTGTCAAATAAAAATGGTTTTAGCCGATATTCAAACGTGAATATCTTTGTCGTTACTTGTCCGTTTTACTTGTTCTTTATGTCCACGGTTACGTCTTAGTATGTAGTAATATATTTTGGCAAGCTCGGCTCCTCCGGGTTACGTCTAAAGTCTCTTTTTGTCCAATGAAAAACGTCCAACAGCAAACATTTTCAGAAAAATACTTTTCGTCTACAATCTTGCAAAAATCATAACTTCTTCGTTATAGACTCTTTTTAATCCGTTCTTTCGCCTACGGATTCGTTTTTGAAAGTATTTTCTAAAAATTTTGCCAAAGTTCCCTTGGTGTTTACTGATTTTCCAGGTTTTCACAAAATGGGACAGCATGTCCTAAACATGTTCCAAATCAAGTTTTCAAGGTTTATAACTAATTTCTAACATCACCAAACCTCTTGTAATCACCACATAGCTAATCTAATCCTACCATACACCTTCTTAGGGTGCCATGGACTCCTAACCAAGTTATTATAGCAAGGGGATTCATAAATAAAAAGTTAGGGTTTGTATGTTCCATTTTTGACAAAATAAGTGGTGGTATAGCTAGTTGTACATGGTTTTTAGCATGGAAATCATGAAATACAAGTAAATATAAGATGTTTCATGTAAAAATAAAGTTGATAACTTACTTGATAAAATGAGATGATTAGATGATGATTATGCTTGGATTACTTGTGTTTTTCTTGATTGATTCTTGATTAGGCAAGTAAAAGGAACAAGTTTGGTGTTATAACTTTTGAAAAATGATCACTTGATCTATGTATGGTGGTTTGGTCGTGGGTTTGCAAGAGAGGAAGAAGGAGATGAGATGAAAATTTATCTTTCTAAAAGTGAGGATTATGATTCATGAATTTTGGTAAAGTAAGGTTTTAAGGGTTTATTAGTTAAATAATAGAAATCAATGCATGAGGTTAAGGGTGTGATCATGTGGCCGGTTTTTGGTGAGCCAAGGGGGGGGGGGGGGGGGGGTAGGGGTGCTTGGTATTTAATTAGAAATCTAGTGTATCGTTAAGTGTTATTACGTGTTATTCGTTAAAATCGGGTACCGGGTTTAATAGAAATAAACGTTCACAAAGTTAACCGGGATGAAATAATGTTATAATAATGATAAAAACATATTAAAAATATGTTGGGTACATTTACTGAGTGATCGGGTGATTATTGTTTAGTTTTCACGAAAACCGTCGTTATATTCATACGCGTACGTTATAAATAAAATAAATTTCCAAAATACTGGGTAACTGAATGTTATAAGTTTTATGATGTTAAAATGGATATAAAAATATGTCGGGACCATCGTGGGAATATTTAGATATATTCGTCATGTATAAACCGGGTGTTAACGTTTATTATAAATACTTATACGTAAAAACGTTAAATGTATCAAATATATAAATTTGAAAATCCTGAGAGTGGTATAACATGAAAATGCTGTTATGATGATATGCAGACTATCTCCAGTCCGTATGCAGTGTTCTTAACACTAATGAAATGAATTCGCACCTAAACCAATCCGGTTACGCGAATTTGAATACCCGTAAACTAAATTTACGATGAAATGAGTAATGCAAGTGAATATTGAAAACTTTTCCGGAAATGAATAGTGTTCAGTGAATAGTAAATTTCCCAAAAGTTTCTCAGAATATCAAACTGACCTCGAAAACGATGAATAGTGTTTTGATGAATAGTGATTTATGAATAGTGTTTTCCCAAAGTTCCCGAAATGACCTGAAATGGTGAGTTGTGACAAAGGCAGGCTCATTAGCCTGATTTTGGATTTCAAAGGGTAAGCTCGAAAACATCCCGGGAGGGTGGGTGGGAATTTGCAAATTCTCATGATTGAGTGCATCTCCCCCCGGGTCATCATACTCCGGAGGAGTCATGATATGAGTGAGTTCACAGGAGAACTCATCGAATGTGAATGAATCATATTCTGAGTTGATGTGCGTGAGTTCACAGGAGAACTCATCGAAGGTAAATGATTCATAATCGGGGAGAGAATTATGAGAATGAGAAGTGGTAATGCCACTAATCTTCTCTCCCATAGGATCAAAAGTAAAGGCTTCAAATTCCGGTATAGGGTCATCGGAGAGAATGTCACTATCCTTTATGGGGATAGGAGATGAAATAGGTTTCTCTTTGAAAGCCTCGATTTTAGAAATGAGGAGATTGACTTTCAATAATGTTGCACGAAGTGCTTCATCTTTGATTTCAGTGTCAATCTCATCATTCTCTTCTTCTAAGCTAACTAGCTCAGAAGGCAATCCTTCCACATGACTGATGTCTTCAGAAGATAAAGAATTTTCATCAGCATGTGAAGTACTAAGCTCGATGTTGGGATTAGAGTTTAAAAGATTTCCAGTTTCTCCCATATCGGCTTCAAAATCAAGGAGACCATCATCATTTCCCAAAGGAAGTGGATTGATGTGAGTAAGTTCGTTTGTGAACTCCTCAATAAGAGGGTCAACATCTGAATGAGGCAGTGGTGCCTCTTCATACTCAACTTCTCCATAAGATGTACAATCATCATTAAAATTGGAGAAAGTCTCAAAATGATCTTTTGGATTTTCAGGGTGAAAAGGTAGATCACACACATGATCCAAAGTTCCCTGTGGCTCTCTTGGGATTGGGACAAGGATCTCAGCACTAGACTTTATTAATTCGTCCGATTCCTTATTAGGAACAGTGCTAAGATGCTCATCCCCCATGATCAGAGAGTGAGTGTGAACTTCGGGTGTGATAACAGCAGACTGAGGGAGTTGAGAAGGACTAGCAGTCATGGTTTCTACAAGTTCCATGATTTCTACTGCTAGTGATTCAATCATATTCTTTTCTCCCTGTATTTCCACTGAAGCGGTTTCAACTGAAGTTGAATCAAGAGGTTTCTCAGATACCTTTGGGATTGGAACAAGGTTATTAATTTCCTCAAGAGGATTGCTTTTGACTTCCTTGTCCCCCATTGGCAAGATATCTGAAGTTTTCTTAGGTTTTACCTCTTGAAATGGCTCATCCTCATCACTTTCATCCTCAAAATAAAATGAGTTAACAGGAGGCTTTTGTTTTCTAAGAATCAAATCCTTAAGACAGTTTATACTATCTTGAATGGTCTTGTTGAATTGAGTTTGATTCATAATAAATTCAGCTCTAGCTAACTCGTCTTGAGGCGGTGGTTGAGGGTTTGTGTATTGTGAGGGCTGGTTAAAACCAAATTCATGATTGTTACAAGGAACCTGTTCATAGACAAACTGATCCCTAATTTGACAATCAGAGCTGTAGTGAGGGCCTCCACAATACTCACAACAGTAAAACTGTTGAGTCTGACTTGGTGTATTTTGATACGAAGCATTATTGAGATTTGGATAATATGATTCTTGCTCGTATGAATGTGATGGGTAGTTGGAAAAATTTGAGGAGTTGTTGAATGAGTTCTGGTTAGGGTCATAAGCAAATGAATTACTCGACCCACAAAACAAACAACTCCCGTCTCGAATATCGTTACCACATTGTACACAAGTACACCAACGACATGGAAAACTAAAAAGTGGCTCACCACAACCTACACAAGGAACAAAAGCCGGAGGTGGGACAAGTGGTGTGCTCTTAGAGCTAGCAATTTCCACCATTTCTGTTGACATAAATTAATGCCTAAAAACATTATTAACATGTTATCAATATCTCTATGTTTTGATTATCACAAAATATAAACTCATAGAACTAAAACTTGTGACATAAACAAGTATTTAGTGATTAATATTTCTCTTTACATCCAAATCACTTAAGGTATGAATAAACAAAGTGTTTAGTGCAATTTATGATCAAATGGGTATTTAATTAACTAATGCAAAGTTTATTTAATTATATAAACATATTATATATTTTTGAAAAACACTTTTGGTAATAAAGAAAAATGTTTTATTCATACTAAATATATGAATTCAAATTTTTAACCAAAAACAGTTAGTTTTTCACCAAATAAACTTTCCCCACTAAAAGACAAAGAATCTGGCCGTTTCAGCTGGGCGGCCCCCTTAATTATAAAGGGCGGTCCCCTTAATTTTAAGGGGGCCGGCCATGATTTAAGGGGACCGGCCACGCTCCTCTGTCAGATTCTTTTGCCTATAAATACCACCTTAAACCTGGATTTTTTCCTCACCTTTTGCACTCCAAAACTTTCTGTTCTAGATCCCCATTTCTATTCTCTAAATCCTTTGATCATAAAAACATAATCCTTTGTTTCAAAGTGATTCTTACATCATCC
This sequence comes from Artemisia argyi, assembly GCA_030686995.1. Lineage (NCBI taxonomy): Eukaryota > Viridiplantae > Streptophyta > Magnoliopsida > Asterales > Asteraceae > Artemisia > Artemisia argyi. Next base: position 90,040,996 of record CM060708.1, on the reverse strand, counting down.
TCTCAAGTGCAAGAGAAGAATACTTCTATCCTCCAAGACAAGAAGTATTACAACTTGTTGTGACCTCCACATCCAAGTTGTTGGTGCATCATCAAGAATATTTACATATATCTTTGTGTAGTGTGTTGTGAATATTTGATTGTAGATAGTTGTGTTAGGAATATAGATTGTGTGATTGGCTAGTAGATTGTAGTGAAGATAATTGGTGTGTAGAAGATAGGTGTGAACTAGATTGTAGTAAAGATAGTTGGTGTGAAGTAGTTGTGAAGATAGGTGTGTAGTAGATTGGTGTGAAGTAGTTGTGAAGATAGGTGTGTAGTAGATTGGTGTGAAGTAGTTGTGAAGAAGGTGTGATTTCGTTGTGACAAAGCTTTGGTGTGTAAGTGGTGTGTATATTGGTGTGTAAGGTTTCTCCGCCATAAGGAGCTTGTTGACATAGTGAAGAAAACTCTCGAGTAGGTGACTCGAGGAGTGGAGTAGGGCAAGGAAGGTGTCCTTGTAGCCGAACCACTATAAATCCTTTGTCTCGCGGTTAGATCTTTCCATATCTTACTTATTATCTTGCTTATATCGTTATTACATTTGTAGACGTAGACGTATATATATAGTTGCTCATATAGTGCTAGTATTGATTTTACTTAAAGATCAAACGAAAGTTTCATTCACAAAACAAAGTTTTTACAATCAAACTAAAAAGGTTACATACATATAATTGATCATTTCGATCAAGTATAGTTTTTATACAAAATATAACTAAGGATTATAAAATAAACGATTACGTACTTATCTCTCGTATATAGCTATAATTGTTTATATTATGCATGTATTGATTTCACATACTTAGCTTACATTATTATTATTGTTCATACTTAGATATACTTGTTCATATTGTTCAAGATTTGAGTTCACATAAGATTGAATCAAAGTTTTAAAAGCAAACAAGGTTTTAAAACTAAACTAAGCTTTCATAATAAAATTAAAAAGACGTAAAACTATTCAACCCCCCTTCTAGTTTTCCACAATTGGTACCAGAGCCACGTCTAGCAAGATTTTTAAAATATATTGTATTTTAAAACTTGTAACGATCTATGGAATCTGAAAAATATTTAGAAGGGCAATCTATGCAAAGACCACCACTATTTGAAAGTGATGGATTTTTATATTGGAAAAATCGATTCGAAACTTATGTGAAATCAAAGGATCTAGATCTTTGGCATGTTATTACCTTTGGTGATTTTCCTCCTATTCAATATAATTTTGAAACTAAAAAGGATGAAATTGTATCTTTTGAAAAACAAAATGATGATTTGAAAAAGAAACTATCAAAAAATAATGAGGCTAAAATGGTTATTTATAATGCGTTACCACGCAAAGAATATGAAAGAATTTTTATGTGTAAAACCGTAAAAGAGATTTGGGATTCTTTACTAATCACTCACCAAGGTAATAGTCAAGTTAAAGATAACAAAATAGATCTTCTTGTTCAACAATATGAACAATTTACGATTCCGGAGGAGGAATCAATAGATAATGCTTTTGCTAGATTTAACACTATTATCACAAGTTTAAAAGCACTTGATGAGAATTTTTCTAGTAACAATTTTGTTAGGAAATTTCTTAGGGCTCTTCATCCAAAATGGCGAGCTAAAGTTACGGCGATTGAAGAATTGAAGAACTTGTCAACTCTTCAACTTGATGAGTTGATCGGCAACCTGAAAGTCTACGAAGCAATAATAAAGAAAGACTCCGAGATGGTCAATGGAAAAAGAGAGCAAAGCAAGTCAATTGCGTTGAAAGCTAGGAAGGAATCTAGTAACGAGGATAGCTCAACCTCCGAAAGTGATGACGAAGAATATGCGACGGCTGTAAGAGACTTCAAGAAATTCCTCAAATGGCGAGGAAGATTGGTTAGACAACCGTATGATGAAAGGAAAGCAAACCAAAGAAATAAAGATGACAAAAATGGCAAAAGTAATAGGAAGTGCTTCAAATGTGGTGATCCAAATCATCTCATCGGAAAATGCCCAATGATGTCAAGAAATCAAAATCAAAAGGCGTTTGTTGGAGGAGCTTGGAATGATAGCGATGACGATGAGAAAGAAATCACAAATGAGGAGAAATGTCTTATGGCTAAGACATCAAGCGAGGTACGTTCCGAAACCAAATACTTTAGTGACGAAAATTTATCATTAGACGAAAAAGACCTAGATAGTGAATATAATAGGTTACGCAAATTAGGTCAAAAAGTTATAGCTAAAAATAAGTCACTAAAACATATTAACAATCTATTAGAAAATGAAGTACTCGAATTAAAAATTAGACTACAACATTTGGAAAAAGGAAAAGAAGTTCTTATAGAATGTAAAACATGCATAGAGGTTAAAAATGAAAACGAAAAACTTAAAGATGAAATTTTCAAACTTGACAAGTTTAAAAAAAGTAGTAACCCACTTAAGAAAATAATAAGTGTTCAAGAAACTTCGGGAGACAAAACCGGTCTAGGATTAACCTCAACTAATGTTTCAACTAGTGAAAATAAAAATATAAAGTTTGAATGTGAATCTAGTAAACAAAAACCATTAGAGTCAAAACCTAAGTATATACTTAGAGAAGATAGAAAAATACCTATTGCAAGTGATGTGGAAGTAAAAAGTTTTTATAAACCATCATTAAAAGTCAAAACCGGATTTTCTAAACCTAAATTAAGATCTAAAACTCCACCACCAAGAAAACCTAACAATCATCATCCAAGATCTAAAACACCTCAACCTAGAAGAAATCAAAATAGACAAAATTACAATAACACTAGAAATCAAATGTGGAATTATCTACCAAGTTACAATCCTTGGAAAATATTACCACCATACATGCATCCTAGCCAAATGTTAAATATGTTTGGACCAAACAACTTTGGACCAATGAGACAATGGGGACCAAGTGGCTAAGTTGTCAATCTTGGAAGAAGTTGGAATATCATCTACTAATGACTTCTATAAGTCAACATGGTCACTTGAAGTGCTTGAAGATATTCCATTGAAGACTAAAAGGTACACGTTTCTTTTAAGTTCATCACTATAATTTGCATGCTTAGATAAATGATTAGTTAGATTAATGCTTAGTACATAATTGCTTATATTCTTATAACCTAGAAACATCATTGGTTGACTTTCCTAGGAATAAGATAAAATGGTTCATTGCCGAACAAAATAGAAAATGGAAATCTTCTATATCCACTATTAGGAAACTCATGGTGATGAAGTGAAATGAGTTAAGTGGATAAATCGTTAATATAGAAGTAGGATTAGATTCCTCGCGTAAGAAAACTATGGATGAAACAAGCTCTTGTAGACTATGGCATTAAGTCAGATAAGCGTGCGAAATCAAAGGAACTATAGATGTTAGGTTATACCCCATTCAACACTCTCGCATCCTACATATTAATTTTCGTCATCACCTCATTTAGGATCATAGGATATGTAGAAACGATAGCATGAGATAATAGTAGGCTTAACCAATCCTCTTGAGCATGAGATCTATAACAAACATCTTTTAAAATATATGATTAATGATATTTGTTGTCAAAAATCTAATATCTTTAAAAATATGCAAAAACCTCACATTTTGGAAAATATTTTTTCAAATAACTATCCCACTTTTAAATAAGATGTTTTCACAATAAATATCCACAATTTTGTTTTGATCAAAACCAAAGATTGAGAAAATTTTATTTACCTTTCATTAACACATTTTGAAGTAAAACCGAATCTATTTTATTCAATTAACTCTCATATCTACATGAAAACCTACTTTCAAACATTGTTGAATAATGCTAAAAACGTCTCTTTAAATCATGCATGGTGATCTCATATTTGTCATCTATATTTATATAAATGACACTTATAAGTGAACTAAATCAAATCAAGAGGGCCATGGTTTATCTATTAAGACTTCGTTTGTAACAAGTCTAGAAACCCATGCTATCATAATACACATTAGGATTAATCCTCCTAGTTATGTAGTTATGAAATACTTGATGTTGCTTATTGTTTCCTAGCACTTATATTTTGCTTGCTAGATGAGTATGTTTGCATGCTAGATGAAATTGCTTGATTACTTAATCTCTTTGGTTAACATGCTTTAGCTACATAATTGCCTACATAATTAGTCTATGTTTAATTGCCTCAAAGAGTTGGACTTGTTTGAAACCAAAAACACAACCTTTCTGCAATGCACTACCAAAAACCCTTTTCTGGCAATCTGGGAATCACCAGATGGGCGGCCCCCTTAAATCATAAGGCGGCCCCCTTAATTATTAAGGGGACCGGCCTCCAATTAAGGGGACCGGCCATCTGATGGTCGAATGTGTTGTTTCCCTTTTCTATTTTTTAGCCCATTTCATCCTACACTTCCCAAAATTCACAAACCTATTCTATCCTAAACCTTCCATCAAAGTTTATCCATCCTTGATCCCACCAATCCTACATTATAAACACTCTCATTCCTCTCAATCTCCACTCATCTCATCATTTCCTCTCCCATTAAACCAAAACCACCAAGAAACTTGTTTAGAGAAGAAAGCCTAACTTCCTTTAAAAATCCGTCAAACCAAATGACGTTGTCAAACATTCAACACCAAATTCCACCTATGTTTTCAAACATTACTTACCTAACACCTCACTCTCCTTCTCACGAACATTACATATCAAAAACCTTTACTCACCCATATCCTTCTCCATTACACTCAAACCTCATAATCTTTTCACAACTCAAGCGATGTTGTTCATAATCAACCAACACCTAAACCTCACTCTCACACAAATGATCCATTTAACAACAAATCATCCATTCGTGCTTCGACTAATGTTCCTTCTTATGATGAGCATGCACAATCCCAAAACAATAATCCCAACCTCATTACCAACACTTTACATGTTGCTCATTCAACAAAAACACCATCCACTCATGAAGAATGTCTTCCACCCATATCATGTTTTCATGATTACCCAAGCTCAAACATGTATCCACCACCAAGAGTATCACCACCACATCCTACAACTTCACATGCCATTCCTATGTTGCATGTTCAAACCCTCACCCAAGACAATTATCATGTTCCACCACCATCACCTTCCTCCGAACACTTGAAGTTCGTTGAGGCGCTAAAAGAAGCCCATGAGCTTAGTGCTCTTTTAGTCTTACATCTTGCTCAACGCAATTTGGATCCACCTTCATCTAGATCACCCTCATCACCACACAACATAAATCAACTTGAGAAGCATGTCAACAATTAACCTTGTTGCATCTTTCTCCTAAAAACGATTGCATTCAATGAACACTTCACTTGGATTGAATATCTTCTCACTAGATCACATCCAATACCCTCACTTGAACAACATCCAAAACCTCAATCAACCTCTTCCGCTACAAACTCTCCACCACCAAACTATCCAACATTCATCCAACAACCTCCATTAATCCAACAATCTTACCCTAACTCAACCATCCTCATTCCAAACACTCCATCATCAACCATCTAAGCATACCATATGCTTATGATGTTCACTTTCAAATACGAATCAACCAACCTTTGGTTGCAAGCAAGTCCAAGTGCTCTCTTAGGCAATATAGGACTATGTCTTTTCCTTTGTGTTATTTTTATCAATATGCTTCAAGCATATTGAGTGTTGTAATGCTTTTCATTTCTATAATGCTTGAATGAATCTTTGTTTAGTTGCATAATTGTTGCCTTGCATATATGTGTATCTTGCTCTCTTAAAATATTTTTGTAGCAAAGATCTCCATAGCTCGTTCCCTTGGTGCTCTCAAATGAGGGGGAGCATACATCAAGGGGGAGCATTCTACCCGTTTAAACTTCCCTCGCGAAGCTTACTCAGCTTAACCTTTTTGATTTTACAAAAAGGGGGAGAAGAGAAATGTAAACTCTATAATACTTGTCTAAAAACAAGTTTTAGATATATTGAGTTTAAGGTTTTGTAATAATCAAAAAGGGGGAGATTGTTGACATAAATTAATGCCTAAAAACATTATTAACATGTTATCAATATCTCTATGTTTTGATTATCACAAAATATAAACTCATAGAACTAAAACTTGTGACATAAACAAGTATTTAGTGATTAATATTTCTCTTTACATCCAAATCACTTAAGGTATGAATAAACAAAGTGTTTAGTGCAATTTATGATCAAAGGGGTATTTAATTAACTAATGCAAAGTTTATTTAATTATATAAACATATTATATATTTTTGAAAAACACTTTTGGTAATAAAGAAAAATGTTTTATTAATACTAAATATATGAATTCAAATTTTTAACCAAAAACAGTTAGTTTTTCACCAAATAAACTTTCCCCACTAAAAGACAAAGAATCTGGCCGTTTCAGCTGGGCGGCCCCCTTAATTATAAAGGGCGGTCCCCTTAATTTTAAGGGGGCCGGCCATGATTTAAGGGGACCGGCCACGCTCCTCTGTCAGATTCTTTTGCCTATAAATACCACCTTAAACCTGGATTTTTTCCTCACCTTTTGCACTCCAAAACTTTCTGTTCTAGATCCCCATTTCTATTCTCTAAATCCTTTGATCATAAATACATAATCCTTTGTTTCAAAGTGATTCTTACATCATCCTCTCAAGTGCAAGAGAAGAATACTTCTATCCTCCAAGACAAGAAGTATTACAACTTGTTGTGACCTCCACATCCAAGTTGTTGGTGCATCATCAAGAATATTTACATATATCTTTGTGTAGTGTGTTGTGAATATTTGATTGTAGATAGTTGTGTTAGGAATATAGATTGTGTGATTGGCTAGTAGATTGTAGTGAAGATAATTGGTGTGTAGAAGATAGGTGTGAACTAGATTGTAGTAAAAATAGTTGGTGTGAAGTAGTTGTGAAGATAGGTGTGTAGTAGATTGGTGTGAAGTAGTTGTGAAGATAGGTGTGTAGTAGATTGGTGTGAAGTAGTTGTGAAGAAGGTGTGATTTCGTTGTGACAAAGCTTTGGTGTGTAAGTGGTGTGTATATTGGTGTGTAAGGTTTCTCCGCCATAAGGAGCTTGTTGACATAGTGAAGAAAACTCTCGAGTAGGTGACTCGAGGAGTGGAGTAGGGCAAGGAAGGTGTCCTTGTAGCCGAACCACTATAAATCCTTTGTCTCGCGGTTAGATCTTTCCATATCTTACTTATTATCTTGCTTATATCGTTATTACATTTGTAGACGTAGACGTATATATATAGTTGCTCATATAGTGCTAGTATTGATTTTACTTAAAGATCAAACGAAAGTTTCATTCACAAAACAAAGTTTTTACAATCAAACTAAAAAGGTTACATACATATAATTGATCATTTCGATCAAGTATAGTTTTTATACAAAATATAACTAAGGATTATAAAATAAACGATTACGTACTTATCTCTCGTATATAGCTATAATTGTTTATATTATGCATGTATTGATTTCACATACTTAGCTTACATTATTATTATTGTTCATACTTAGATATACTTGTTCATATTGTTCAAGATTTGAGTTCACATAAGATTGAATCAAAGTTTTAAAAGCAAACAAGGTTTTAAAACTAAACTACGTTTTCATAATAAAATTAAAAAGACGTAAAACTATTCAACCCCCCCTTCTAGTTTTCCACAATTTCCGTTATAGTCTCGGGTCTTTGTTTTTTATAAACGTGAAGATTGGGTAAGTCGTTCTTTTCAGTCACTGCCCTAAGCTCAGTACGTTTGCTTGACAAACTTTTAACCGTAAACCGTAAAAGGTTAGGGTCAATTCTTGACAATTTAGGAGCAATTGTGAGCTTAGGTTCTTGGACAACCGTAGGTTGGACGTATTTAGCACTTCCATCGTCAGAGGAAAGTACAGGGTCCTTTGTCACCCCGGTTTCTCGTTCCATTTCCCTCACTGGAGGGGGAATATAAATCGATGGTTCATCATAATCAACACGACATCTCGATATCTTTGACAAGGCCATAAGTTTTTCAATGTGGCTCTCATATGCCCTTTGTTCAAAGAAATCGTCATCGAGAGATGCCATTTGACTCAATGACAGGAGAAGAAGTTAGAATCAAAAGGATAGAGGGTAAAGGGATGAAGAATAAAAAAGGTGAGAGGGTAAAGGTGAATATTTTTGGTATTTTTGAGAAACATGTTTAGTGCGCATGCAGCAAAAACAATTTTTCAAAACAAAATCGAGGCAAAACCACAGGGAACTTAAACCAATAATCACAAGTGAATGGCTTCTTTGAAAAAGGTACACCACTCACAGGGATACAAAGGCAAGTTTTAATCTTTAAGTTTGGGAACTTATTATGGGTTTATTAATTAATTTGAAAAACTGCTTTAGGCTTATGGGTGTGTGTGCAGAAAACTTGGGAAATATTTTTGGAACTGATTCGTTAACCGAAATCGTCCCTTTAAGATTACTCGCAGGCTGGCGGGAGGAAGTAAATAGGTTTCCTCTTCAGTTCGCAATTTAATGTCAGAACTTACCTTAAACCAACTGTTTCAGGTTGTAATCTTAAAGAAAACGAAGTAATTTAACTTCACAGTTTGTTTTGTTGTTTTTAATTAATTAATTTTTTTTTGGTGTTTTCAACACTTTAGGAGAAGTGTTAATGAACGTTTTTGATATGATTATATTTTTACAAAAACTTTTTACAAATTTGTGTGAAATTTGTACAGGGAGGGTTTTGAAAACCACTAAACTTAAAACGATTTTATAAAACACGCAACAACCTCCCCGGTAGCGGCGCCAAATTTTGATTGGGTCTAAACAGTCAGATATTATTGACCAAGGTCAACAAGTCAAAGACAGCCTCGTCCCAATACTCCGTGGATAGTATAGTGTTTCCCCAGGTCGTTAAAGTCCCAGCGAGATTGAAATGGTGCTTTTGGAAATCGTTTATGAGAAAGTGGCACTGAGGACAGTAGCCAGATGATGTGGAACTGATATTGCTACTGTTATTTTGGTATTTGTACACAGATATAATATTCACAAAAATCAGATATACAATTATATGCACGTATTCACAATTCAGAATTACGCAATCAGACTGAAAAAGTGGGATTTTGGTATTTATCAAACTACAGGGGGTGCTTTTGACACTTTTTAAAACTTAAAATTTAAAATGAAAATGAAATTATAAAAATGATTAGAATACTATTTAAATATTATTTATTTAATAAAACTATTTAAAAACTAAATTAAAATCTAATTTAAATTAACTAATAATTATAACTATTACAAATTAAACTAAAAAGTTGCAAAAACAATTTCTAAACTTAAATTAGAACTTGAAGAAAGTATAAAAAATAAAAATAAATATTTTTGTCTTTTTATGGGTTTTTTTATAAATTGAAAACTATTTAACTTAATTAAACTAATTAAACTACTTTTAATTAATATTAATACTAAATTAACTTAGAAAATTAAGATAAAATTTATAAAATTACTTAACCATCAAAGGAATCCTAAAAAATTGTAAAAACTCTAAAAATTAAGTTTTAAGATTAATCCACTAATTATTTACCTTTTAATTACTTTAATTCTAATTTAAACAATTAAAATAAGAAAAATAGAAAATGAAAAGTAGAAACTCTAATTATATTTTATAAAAGTCTATTATACTATATTATAGCTATGAAAAATATAAAATCTAGGTTTTACTCTATAAAAACTAAATATGATATTTAATACTTAATATTAATTAATAATAAAGAAAACTAAAATTAAATCTAATTAATACTAAATGACAAAATAAAAATCTGAAAAAATTATAAAAATTACTTTACTATATAAGGTATTTAATAAAAATATAAAATTGACAAGTACTTAATAAAAATCTAAAACTGCAAAATCAAATTTAAATTACATTAAATAGAAACTATCACTTAATTTTAAATTAACTTTTTTTGGATTTTTCTTTTACAAACTTGTTTTACACCTAAAAACAAAGACTTTTAATGAAAACAACTTTTTTATAACTAAAAATTAAGCACTTTGCACCCCCTTTGCTTATTCAGTTGACTTTTGTTGACTGTTTGGGCAAATGAGCTCAAATGAGCTTGTGTGGGTCCCACTTTGATGAAAACAGATACAAATAAGTTACTTGAGCTTAATTAAGCTAAAAACTACAAGCTATGACCATGGATTAAGCTAAAAAGATGAATAAGCACTTTTGAAAACTAAAATTAAACACAGAATGGGACAGAATTCAAAGCTAAATCTAAGTGGGGTCCACAGGGTTCAAGGTCAAACAAATGGTCAAATGGGGAATCCAGGTAGGAGGGGGGTTGGGAGAACCCAAATCCTAGGTGTGGGACCCAATGGGGTAGCCACAAACCACCACCATAGTGGTGGTGGTAGCTGTGGTATCTGCTGCACAGAGCAGCTGGCTGCCCTGCAGCCCTCTTTGGAGGGTTGTGGGGCCCACAAGAAAATTCCTAAAAATGAAGGAAAGTTGGGATTTTGTAGATGAGGTGGGGGGTTGTGAATCCTAAAAAACTCAGGGTCTAAAACTCAATACATAATTCAAGAAAATTCACTCCATTTTGGGTAAAATCTGAGAATCGTGAATTTTGACTTTCTTGATTATACTACTAGTTTGACTTTGGTGAACCTAGATCCTAATTTACTGAATGAAAATGATATAATAAGCTATAATGAAACTATATTAAGCTATTTAAACAAGTTTTACACTGAAATGGGTGATTATGGACCCAACAGTTCCACAGTGGGTTAAATCAAGAGATTTTACAATGATTTTGACTTTTTGTTGTTTAGAACTTGGGTTTAAAGGTTTAAAGATCCTAAAGAAACTTATTGTGACCAGGGGAAACAACAATCAAGGTTCAAAACACTCTAATGCTCAGTGGGAGCTGCTGAGCCAAACACCCCTTATGATGGGACAGTTTGGATTTTCACAAGGAAAAAAAGCAATCTTATTCACTAACCTGGGAAGTATTTGACAAAATAGGTTACCTAGGGACTTAATAAGCATTAATGATCCAGAAAATGAGCAATTTAATAGGAAACCAAGAAGCAACTGATTATCACTAAATTACTCAGCTAGATAATAATGACATAACTAAAAACTTACTAACTAATCAACAAACATGCTAAGCACAAAAATCAACATGACTAAGCTACTCTACACCAGAAATAAGCAGGATTATGAGCTAATAAGCAAATGAACAGTACTGAAGTGAGATATAAGCAAAAAGTTGAATTTCAACTTACAGCCAAAGGCATGAGTGAAACACCTCAACTGCTTTGTAAATCAACCTAATGCTTTCCCAAAAGCTCTAAACCAATCTCTCTCCCACTGCTTCTCTTCTTCTTCTTTCTGCTTTTTAATTTTCTCTATTTATTTGTATTTTTAGAATTTTTTTTTTCTTTTTTTTTTCTTTTTTTTTTTTTTTTTTTGTAAACTTGAACTAAACTGAACTTGAGGATTAATAAGCTTATAAAAGCCTATCAAAGACTGAATTGAAATGAGAAGGTCACTAAACAATAGCTTGTAACAACTTTTAAAAGTGAAATTGATTTTTCACTAAAAATAGTAAATACAGAATTTTTAAAGAAAACTTGAGATTAAACTGAAATTAACTTGAGATTACATTTAAAAGATTGATTATAGAGAGTTTTAACTAAGGATTACATATGGAAAATAAGATTACATTAACTCGACCTAATAACTAAACTAAGCTACTCTAACTGCTTTCTTCCACTGCTCCTTTCTTCTCTTTATAGCCTCCAATTGGTCTTGTGGGTCCCACTTGTCAAATCCTAGCAATCAAATAGCCACTTGGATCACTTTTGCTTTCATTGCAATTTTGGCGGGAAAGACTTTTTATGCAATTTGGACTGTGGTACCAACTAGGGGGGGGGGGGTGAGATGATAGGTGTCTTGGGGAGTGAAATGAAGGGATAAGGGGTGTGGAAGGTCAAGTGGTGCAAGGGGGAAAACCAAGGATGGTATTGGTCTGTGAGGTGGTTTCTGGTTTTGGAGGTAAAGGGGAAGAAAGGTGGGTTTGACTGGGTTGACCAAAGGGACGGGGTGGTTTTTATTAAAGAGTGGGAGTGGGCTTGGTTGGGCTGTGGTGGGCTTAGGTTTAGTGGATTGGATTGGTTTAGGTTTTAGATAATAATAAGGGTCCGGATTTGGTTTTAGTTATTTAGGAAATCACAAGGACCATTATTGCACAAAGCTGAAATTATATGGGTGTGTTTTGGCATTATCTCAAAATGTTTCATGGGGTGTAACATGCCAATGATGAATAGTATGAGGTTAAGTTTTGAATTTTTCACTTTATAATACCCCAGGGACTAAATCTGCCAATTCACCAAACTTCAGGAACCTGACTTGTAATTTCACCAAACTTTCTACCCAGGGACCAAACCTGCCATAAGAGATTAGTATAAGGACAAAATTTGTTTTTCTCAAAGTTTTAATATCCCAGGGACCATTTTTGACAATTTTGCAAAGTACAGGGACTAAACTTGACATTTTGTGAAACTTTTCATCAAAGGACTTTTTATGTAACTTTTTGATTTATAAGGACCTTTGGTGACTTTTTCAAGTTTTTAGAATGACCAGGGACTAGATTTGACAACTTTTGAAAGTTGGGGGACTGAAACTGCCAATTATGCAAACTTTGTGCATTTTTCATCTGTTTTTGGTATTTTTGCATTTGAAACATGTAAAACACTTTCCTGGGATATTTTCACTATTTTGATTCATTATTGAGTGTTTTTGGATGTTTTGGCAGCTCATAAATGGTAAAAATGATGAGTATTTACACATTCATCAGATCCCAACAAATACCTATCCCAACTTCCGGATATTCGAAATGAGTCGGCGGAGTTCAAGCAAACAAAGGGGATGTTTAAGAATCTTGGAAGATTCCTTGGAAAGCTCAAGAACAAGATTGACCGTCAATGAGTGCGAGTGTGTAGGAGTGTTTGGCACTAGGTGCTATTTGAACAAGTTTGGTTGTTTAAACAATGTTTGTGATGTACTTGTGTGTTGGTACAATGTTTGATACTATTTGGAACATGTATTATCTAACTTTGATGCAGGTAGACAACTTTTGGCAAGTTGTCAAATTTTCATGTTTATCAAATTTTCACTAACTATAGTGAAATTCTCGACCTCAAGGTCAAAGTCCTATGATATGTGTGTTTACGTGTCTATTTTTTGCATTGCCTAACCAGAAATGCATTATCTTTTTGATTTTAGAAGTTTTCAAAAATTTTGAAAATCGTCTCGCGGGTCAAAATCGCGGACTGCCAAATTTTTCAGCCCTGGCGGATCTGGCGGTACCCAAAATTGGGTTCCGCTAGTGCATTTTCTGGGCAACCCAGAATTGGCCCAACGGACCGGACGGAACCCTCAAACGAGTTCCGCCTGTGTATCCTGAAGGTTCCGCCAGTTTCCTGCAGATTTTTTTTTTCAACATTTCAACATCAAATCAACAAAATACAATCTTTTTAGATAGAAACCTATTTCCTGCAATTTGTTTAGCACAATAGGGTACTTCTCATTCCTTATAACTCAAACAAAACCATTTCCCGCCAAATTTCAAAATAGACATAACCACCCCAAGGAACCTTCACACATAAAGGAAGGAACCCTTCCAAAGGTTCCTTGAAATCCCTGAGATTTATCCTTCAACAAATTTACCAAAACCACTAAGCATTTAGTGCAAATCTTGTCTTCTCACTTCACCATTTTCATTGGATTGACTTCCATGATATGACAACCCACAATTAGTTTTCCAAATCATTAGGAACCTCCATTTTTGTATGGCCTAACATCAAATCCAAACACTCCTTCCCACACTCCTTCATCACTATAAATTAAACCATCCTAAACACTATCAAATCACACCTTCTTCATCACAATTTCTGAACTTCTAAACCATTTTTACCATGACTAAGTCAACAATCACCTCTCAACCATCACGACCCATCTGGAGAACCGCCCGGATAAGTGTCAAACCACTTTGGTCTAACCAATCCATCAACCTAAGCTCCTCATCTTCGGATGAATTCACCTCACCTATAAAAAATGAACAATTTTTGAACCTTGCATCTCCATCTCCATCACCCAATGAACCCAATGAGCTCACTCCACCACCAACCAAATCACCCATTGACCCAACTCCACCAAGTGCTCCAACCCAACCATCCAAAACTCCATCACCATCACTATTACCCAAACTTGAACCTATGGAGTTATTTGGGTCTCCACCAACATCACCACACCCTTTTGTCCAAGATCTCAATGATCTTCCACCAAGACCAACACAACCACCACCTTTTGCAAATAACTCACCAAGGTCAATTCTTGACCAAAATGAGCATTTTAACCACACCCAAACACCACAACAAGTGTACCATCAACCCAAACCATTGTTGTTTCACCCTATCTTCCATGACATCCATGGTCCTCTTTATGGAGAACCAAACTTTGAAAACCATGATCACCCAACTCCACCACATTCTCAAGCCCAAACCTTTGAGTCTTTCTTTCCTTCATATGAGGAAATCCAAAGCATGGTTGAGAATCACCTCCATCAAGCAATGGAATTTCAAACCACCTTGCTTGACTCAATACCAAACCCATCCTCCACCCAAGAACCAAAAATCAACCAACCCTCAAACCAAGAAACCAAAACCAACCCATTTCCACCCACTCATCCCCATGTTTGCTCAAATTGTGACCAAATGGGTGAAAGCATAAAAAATGTTGCTTCACCAATTCCAAGATGAAACCCGTTTTGCATTCCAACACGTCATAGAACGTTTGGATGCTCTTTCCCACCCAAAAAAATCCTAGACAACCTTTGGAGGCCTTTTGCCCCATTTAGGAAAGTAGGATTTTATTTTCTTGGTTATTTTTAGTTTTTCTTTTAGAAGTAGAAGAATCTTTCCCATTTCTTGTCTTTGACTTTCAAAAGTCAAATTTTACATGGAATGATATTTCTTTCTACTCACTTACTTGCATTGTTGGTTGATCATCTTTGTGTTGTCGTTGTGGTTGTAATGTGTGTGGTAACTACAAGCTTGACTATATATATCACCAACTAACCATTTTTTTTGTAGGATCAAAATCCATGTTTCCCATCTTGGCACTCCTTTTAGGGGGAGTAACAACCAAGGGGGAGCAAGTGCATTATTCCGCTTCGCTACTCTACTTTTTGTTTCGACAAAAAGGGGGAGAAATATATTAAAACTTTAAAACTTAATATGATTTTCATCACTTAAGTAAAACAAGTTTAATATAATTTTTTTTAAGTCCTAAACACCAAGATTTTGTGAGTTACTTAAAAACAAAGTTTATGTTTTGTCATCAACAAAAAGGGGGAGATTGTTAATACAAATATCGCCTAAAAATGTTATTTATATTTTACGATCTTTGCTAAGTTTTGTTAACGACAAAATGTAAACTTTAGTTTCTAAGTAAAACATAATCTTAGTTTTAAAGACTTGCATAAACTAGACTTTTGCTACATTTTACATTTCATAAAACACAACACTTTTTATTTCTTAAAATAGAAATGTCACATCACATTTATGGCAAGTTTTGTCAATATACATTTATGGAAAGAAAGTGTGTTTGACTAAACTATGTGTTTGCTTGCAAGTTTTGTGTTTGACTAGGTGTAATGAGATGTGACATTATTTGGTTTGCAAGATTTATTGCAAAACCAACTGCAAGGCCGGCGGAACCCTGGGGGTACACGGGCGGAACCCATCTGAGGGTTCCGCCGTATCCGCCAGGCCTGCAGAAGGCTTTGCAATAAATACTAAGCCACAAGTTTGATTTTTGGCTTATCACTCTACATCATATTTACACACA
This sequence comes from Artemisia argyi, assembly GCA_030686995.1. Taxonomy (NCBI): domain Eukaryota; kingdom Viridiplantae; phylum Streptophyta; class Magnoliopsida; order Asterales; family Asteraceae; genus Artemisia; species Artemisia argyi. The sequence continues at coordinate 90,025,094 of CM060708.1, read as the reverse complement.
TTCATTCATTCTTTCATCTAACCCTTTAACATTTCATATGTGAAGTTTCTTTTTGTAGCAAAGAGATTCACGAGTTCATAAAAAGTAACAAGTATTCAACACAACGTTGCAAGACTTGTTAGCTTAGCATTGTGTAGACTTGTGTAGTTTACACTTCATTTGATTGTGTATTTTCAGTAGTGATTGGTTAGTATTTTAGTCCTCAAAATACAAAGTGTGACAGGAGTTGTTGTACCCTTGTAAAGAACTAACGGGAGTGGTTGTACCCTTGTAAAAGAACTCGACATCTAGCTTAGTGTCGGTAAAAGTGTATAAGCGACGTGTAAGGTTTTCTCCGCCGGTGAAAGGAGCTTGTTGACTAGTGAAAGAAACTCTCGAGTTGGATACTCGGGGCGTGGACGTAGGGCAAGGAAAAAGAGTCCTTGTAGCCGAACCACGATAAATACTCGTGTTGTGGTTTGATCGTTTCTTTCATTTACTTGCATGTTTATATATTGTATTGTGTATATATCTTTGATCAAACGGAAAGTTTCAAAGCTAACTAAACAAGTTAAAAAGATTTTAAACGGTAAACTATTCAACCCCCCCTTCTAGTTTTCCACACATTTCAAAATCCTCCCAAATCTTTTCTCCAACATTCTCTTATTATTCCTTGTACTTTGTGTATTTCTTGTCTCACACATTCCCACATCATATCTTCTAAACATTTCCTTTATAACATTCCCGTCCAACCACTAAGAATCCTCCACATCTTCATCTTCCTCATCCAACCCTTCATTTCAAATACAAATAAACCTTCCCACATCCACCTCACTTTCTACTCTCCAACATTCAAAATTTGAATTTTGAGTCCTCTCCAAAGGCTCCCCATCCAATCACCATCATATCACTCCCTTACACTTCCAACAACTATATTTTTGAATTACACACACTCCCCTCACAACCCTTTCCTCCCTCACACACTAGCCAACTCACTCACTCACAACATTCAAATTTGAATCTTCTCCAAGGCTCCCCATCCAATCAAATCTTATATTCCTTACACAATCCAACTCACCACCTTATCCCTTCATCTCTATTTCAACACATAGTGAATTCAATTTCAATTTCAAATTTGAATTTCAAACCGAGGCTCCAAACCATCACATCCAATCCAACTCCCCAACTTCATCTCAACCATCCAATTCACTCAAACACATCTCTACCCTTCATTTCACCTTCTTCTCCATGAATGGAATATTCCCTTGGATATATCCTTCTTAACTCAACCATGGTTTCTCTTCTAACCGAACCATGGTTTGTTCTCAACACACTCCATTCTCACCCAACCATGGTTACTCTTCTAACTCAACCATGGTTCAACCTAACCCAACCTTACTCTCTCACATCTCTTTCTCTCACCATTTGGATTTCAAATTCAAATTCTTCCCTCTCTAACATCCACACTTCCTTTCCAAGCAAAGGAACATCCCATGGTATATTCTTTCTCTCTTTACTATGCCATGTGAGGAATGCCTATTCTACCCCTATTCAATTATCCTTTCCACCCTTCTCTTTTTGATAATTGGTTTCTCTTAAACACTTCACAAAACATTTTTACAAAAGGGCTATTTGAGTTGGTAGACCTCTAGAATGATTAATGTAAAGGTCTAAATGTGTGAAGTACAATTGGGGGTTTAGCAAGGTTGAGTATTTACAACACCAAGTTCCCAAAGGGAAAATTTCACCAGACATGCTGGCGCGCTGCTGGCGCTCCGATGCGCCAGCAACGCGCTAGCCTCGGTAAAATTTTCCCCATTTAGGATCTTGGCCTATAAATACCCACCCTTGCCTCTTGTATTCCTCACCCCTTGCCATTTTTCTTTCTATTAGGTTCCCATATTATGATAACACAAGTATTGTAATGATAAGAATGAGATTATATATAAGGATTGGATGATTTATATGATAAGAGAAATATAAGAGCAAAGGTTTCACTAGTATATCAAATAAACCAACAAATGTCAAGGTTACATAAGCATACTATATATAGGGAAGGATTAGGGCAACATCCCTATATCATCCCATTCATGAAATCGTGGGCTTTGTAGCCTTGATGGGCTTTTATACTTAGCCCATTTTACATAAACATAAGATATAATTAACTAAAGCAACCTATTATAAAATGTAATGACCGAGACTTGATAAATGTAAAACGTATTCCCAACAATCTCCCCCTAAGGGTCGGTCATCAAGGTTGCTAGACATCTTCATCATGATGTTTGTCTTTGACTTTTACAGATTCAAACGTCTTCAAAAATCATTAAGTGTCTTTATTCTTTGTTCATCGTTCTTTGTTCTTCACTGTTATAGTGATCATATGATGATGTAATGTACCTTTCGTCACTCTTTAGTCTCTAGTGGATTTACACCTTTCCCACATGCTCATACGTCTTTAACTTTGACATATCATACTTCCATAGTTCTCTTTTACAGCATTGATCATTGTCTTTGAACTTTGTAGATTCTTTTGCATGACGTAGAATCTTTCTTTAAACTTTACTTTGCTTTGATCTTTGGAGAGAACTTTCTTCGACTTTATATTTATTCGAAATGAAAGTATGAGCATGTGGAAAATGTTGTCTTGGCGGTGGTTGTACCTGGATAAAACAGTTAGCAATAAAGCATCTGATACTTACTGGTTCAGAATTAAAGATCGTTAACATCATAGTGTGAAAACTCTCTATAATCCTAGCCAAGGCCGTTCCCGAATCAGATACCTCCGAGAGGGCTTACCAGATCCACCAAAGTACATCAATGATTCAGGTGAGTCATTGGAGATCACCCCATGACTGTAGACCGTTTGGAACCACCGTAAACACTAAGCATAACCCACAAGGAGTTACCGAAGTACCCTCCTGTTAGGGCTGTTTGATGTTGACCCTGGCAGGAGTTTCCATTCAATCACTGAGAATCACAATTGTGAATCCTCTCATGAATGTTCTGGCAGATTGCTAAGATTTGCGCAGGACTCTTAAGTTTACATCTGGTGTCCTTAATGTTGGACCACCAGTGTAGAAGTATCATGTGTTCCTAAGAGATCTTTAGATGTAATCTCGCGGCTCTAGACTCGATAAGTGCATATTTTAGACGTCGGAGACTAGAGCGGAGTCTCCTATTTCAATATCAACATGGCTCGTAATGAGCGGTCGATAGATTATGCACGGTTCCCCGTGAGAATGGAACAAGATCTTTTAAGAGAACTTGAGTGGTTTAGAAGGTTTAGTGCAGTGCGTCATTGGGACCATGACGTCTTTGTCTTCAATACCGGTGTCACCTAAGTAACAACCAGTAGCATATGAGATGAAGCCGATTTCTGCCCTAAGGTTGAATCATTTGGAGGGCTATTTTTTTCACCCTTTTCATAGCTTTTCTTTTTAATTCTTCAACCCCTTCTTTCTCCTTTCATTCTTTATTCCTTTTTTCATATCATACCTAAGGACTTTCTAGTTCTAAACTATTGGTATTGTCCTTGGGTAGATTCCTCCTGCTCTGACGGATCATAAGACGGTTTTACCTAACCTTAGTCACCTGATAACTCCATGACTATCCTATGTTTCCATAAACATCATTTGAAAATCTCTCAAAGTGTTTTATGATTATTAAAACATATTTGTTTAACAATTTGAGAGTTTTGTGTTTTTCAGAAATACTCCCCCTTCACATGTGCTTATATGTTTTAAATAGAAATTTACACAATGTGGGTAGAGTTTGCACTTTTGAATTGATCGAATCTCAGTGAACATGACCGATTCGAGACACGCTTACATCACTAGTTAGACTAGCTTGAAATTATTACCCGTCCTGGTCATATTCAAAGAGAAGCTCTCGAAACGGTACACTCTACTCAAACTTGTCCTTTGCAAGACACGCTTACATCACTGGCTAGGCCAGCTTGAAGTTATTACCCGTCCAGGAGCAAGTCCTTTCAATTACTAACATTTTCATGTTTCGTCAATTCGTTTGTTATCACTGAGTCGAGCTCATGCGAGATTCCATTCTTTTCAACCATATTTTAATCACTTTTGTTCTCTCCCACTCAAAAATAGCATATTGATGTTGTTTTTGTTAAATTTTTTTTATTAAAATATGCTTTTTGAGGTTTGTGGGAATAATATACCAAGAACTTATCACTTATTAACAAAGATCATTTCAAATACTCCCCCTTAATAAGTGAAATAACTTTTTGAGGTTTTGATTACGAGAGGGAATACTTGTCCTTTTGAGCAGAATTATGAAAAACTTTGAAAATTTGATTAATTCTACTCAAAAGTAAGAAGCTTTCGCTCCTTATATCAGGATTGAGGCACTGAAGCGTACCTCAAGGTCCTTTCTTTACAAGTTCAGGTTGTACACTGATATGTGTGCACAAGCCATTAGTAATCACAAATCAATCAAAAATCAAATTAATTTGTACCCGTGTAATGCAGTTACTGGTCATCACCGAAGATCTCCTTGAAGTTTGTAAAGGGAGGATCAGGTCGTTGATAAAGCCTGATCGGAAATGAAGGTCTGACCCCAATGTAGCTTTCAAGTCGCCTGATCTGATCACGACGAATCAACCTCTCTTCTATCTTGTGGACAAAGTTGCGGACTTGTCTTTTTTCAGTAAAATTTCACCTTGGAGGTCTGCCATGAGTTTTCTTCAAGTTTATATCCTTCAACCTATTGACTAAGCCATCTTGAACAGCTTTCAGCATGTCATCACAGAACTTGTGGATCTCGTCACATCTTATGTAACTGAGATTACCAAGAGCACTCATATAAGTGAATCCAAAGGCTGGTTTTCGTACGATTTGAAACTGAGACATTTGATGTATACTAGGACACGATAGTTCTGGTTTAGTCAGGTTGATTTTATTTTGGTAACTTTCAACTCCCAATTGTAGATCTTCCACCCTTTCTTGAACAATCAATCGTCTGATGTGGAGAAGCAGAGAAGAAATGAAGTTGAACTACATTTCTTTTGTGTAACGACGCATCCTTTCTGGAACTTTTTCCAGATACATATCTTCCATGTCATTGAGGTGCAAGTCAGGAAAGTCTGCTTCAGAAAATTTGTATAGCTTCTCATCTGGTCTCTTGACGATGATTTCTGTCATGAAAGTGTAGTTCCACCGTGTGATATCACGAAGTTCCATGATGGATATTATTCTTGATGCATTCATGACATTTTCCTTTGACTTCAAACCCAAGCTGCTGGTGTAGAACAGCTGACGACGATCATGCCAGTGTTGTATTCCAAGTAATGATTCTCTGTTGTAACTGACTACAGAGTCACTGAATATGATTGAAGTCTCTTCAATTGCAGTGTGTTCATATCTTGCAACATGGATTCTCATTGTTAAGGAAGTAGCATACTTGTCTTTGGAAGTCTTATGAGCATTCTGAAGATACTTGATGTGTGCGATATGTCAGTGTAGCTGATACGTGGTTTTGCAACCTTGTAAAAGGTTTTACCTCTCAAGGGATCTTGAGAAGCTTGCAATCCCCACCAGGCAGTGTACCTGACCATTGTAGTATAGTATAGTGGCAAGTACCGGGGGATTGATCGTTCAACTCAAAAAATAGTGTTCGATAGGGTTAAAACTCAATTAAACTAGGTCTAGAGGTGAGGGATGATTCTTTTTGGGTTTTTGTATTTTATGGAAAGCAAGTAAAAATCTCAGTTTTGGAAGAATGGGCGGAATTAGTTGCTAGTCAACTAACCCAAATTATTACAAATGCAAACAAAATAAAATAAAATGAAACTAAAGTAAATGTGGAGAAAACAATAATAAGAGAAAATGTGTTTACTTAGATTTCACTACTCCCTAGCTATCTTTTACCGGTTGATTAGTTTGTTACAATTGCATGGATGACGGGTTATATTCCTTAATACCATTCGTAGGACCGTGTACGATCTTCCCTAACTCTATAAGCTTCTACCCTTCCTATGTCGAGCCCACTACTAGCTCTTAACATGGCCTCATTAGTAGTTACCTATGCATTAAATATAACCAATTTATCGTAGTACACATCCGATCATGTTTCTTAAGACATTCAAGCAAGTTACCAATTGGAAGTTTGCCAGTTTTCTTGAGCCTAACATCGAAATCATTCATCCACAACAATTATAAACAAACAACCAACTAATAATCAATATCTAAGTTTCATTACATCTAAGCAAACACAAAGAAAACCTAGCCTAGCATGTTAAAGTGAAGACAAGCATAAGATAAAATCAAACAACACATAGACATATTGAATGATTATTGGAAAACTTATCTTCAATTAAGCATGGATGAAACAAGGGTTTGAAACCCTTAAAAATAAGGTGAAATTTGTCTAGGGTTTCTCCTCTCTAAGTTGCACACTAATGAATGAAAAATCAAAAACTATATATAGAGAATTGAGTATGACGGCGTCAAGAGTAATTTCTGACGCCGTCCACTCGCCGCCATAAATATTATCGTATTGCCTAGATCTAATTCTGAGGCCGTCATGTTTAAACTCCATCTTGGCCGTCTCTTGCATTTTGTATGTGACGGCCTTGGTGACGCCGTCACGTGTAATTCCTCCAAAAACATTCTGGCGCGTCACGTGTAACTTGATTATCCACCTCTTTGTCAAATGGTGACGGCGTCATAAGCAAATCCTGACGCCGTCAGGTACTATTTTCAGCATGAATTTGAGACTTTGTCGTTTTCTTCACTTTTTCGCTCCAAAAACGTCCAAAATGCTTTCTTTTCCAGATTTCTTCTAAAAAGTACCTAAAATGACAAAAGTAATGATTTAGGGCAATATTTGATCAAATAATCTCGACTTTGGGCTTAAATGACCCCCTAAAAGCGGTACACTTTTCGTCTCATCAAATACCCTTACACTTGAGATTTGCTTGTCCAAAAGCAAATGCGCTTTTATTCTAATCAAAATACAAGCTAGGGGTCATTTAACACTAATATAAAAGTAATTGCAACAAATAATCGTTCCACTTCAACCAAAACAAGCACGGAAATTATATACTAGCACCTCACAAATAGTGTTTAGATACTCACATCTCTCGGGTGTAATAAAAGTATATATCACAATATGAAAATGGAAAATATCTCTCACTACCTGTCATAGAAAATAGATTACCATAGGCTTGGGAAAGGATCAAACCTCCACCACTTGGCGTAAGCACCTAGGATAAACTATCAAAGAGGTCTTTTAAAAGGGTTATAACGTGAGGTGTAGGGATATGATAAACCCAGTTTTGTTGGATGAAGGCAATCTTTACTGGTGGTGAGTTAATCATCTTGGTCAATTACATGTACAATGTGGCGTTGCTAAGCCAAGACTCGACTCAACTTAAGCTAATCAAAAACTAACAAAACATAAAAGGAAACGGGATGGTAGTCCATATGTTTTTTTTTTCTTTTTCTTGATTTTTCGATTTTTTTTTGATTTTTTTTCATACACTCTTGCCCTACCATCCAAAATAACACATCATAGGGGATTTACATTCCCCTTACACTTGAACTTTTACATACTTTGCAATCAACTATTCTAATGACTCAAATCAAGATAATCAAAACACTTAGAGTACTTTTTAAGTTTAACGCACATATAGGGGTAATATGTTGGGAATTACACTAACAGTTACCACGGCTAAGCATGGAGATTACAACTACTGAAGAATGCACTAGCAGTGGAAACTCATTACCACTGCTAGTACATATTATTACCACTGCTGTCAGGATAATTGTTAAGAAACTTGTATAGATAAATATATAATAGATTTTGTGTATACCCTATTCTATTAGACTTATACGTATCTTGTAGAAGAGGACTCCTTGTGCTATAAAAGGAGATCCTAGGTTAAGGTTTGAGATACGTTTTTCTAAGAGCTTCAAGGTTGTAACCCTAGTGATACTAAGATCACTCGTATTATTATTATTAATAATATTGGAGCTAACAGTTTGTTTTACACATTGTTCTCATTCATATACAACTGTTTTTACTTACAAACAAACTTCTAAGTATTACTAAGTAGATTCCGCATACTTGGTGGTATAACTCAAAGTATCATTCTAACACAAATCAAGGTATGTTTAGATCCATCAAGTGGTATCAGAGATAGGCTTTGATACTTTGATTTAGAAGATCCGAAGTTCGCTCACACGATTCAATGGAGACAGAGAACAGTAAGACCAACATTGATGCTAAGCTTCCTAAGCTTAAACTCAATGATTTTGAGATGTGGAGACTAATGATTGAACAATTCTTTATGGTGCAAGACTATGTACTTTGGGAGATCATTATGTTTGGTGATTCCTTTAAACTTGGTACTACCACAGAAACTATTGATGGCAAGGTAGTACAAAAGTTAAATACTGGAGAAGTCACATCTGATGAAAGACTTCAAAAGAAGAATGATTTGAAGGCCAGAGGTTTATTGCTAATGACCCTTCCTAGGGATCAAGTTTTAGCCTTCAGCAAGTACAAGACTGCAAAGACTTTATTTGAAGAGATCTGCAATGTTTTTGGTTGTAATGATTCTACCAAGAAGACACAGAAGACCTTGTTGAAACAAACTTATGAAAATTTTTGTTCAACAAGTAATGAATCCATTGACAGCATCTTCACAAGGCTTCAAAAGATTGTTACACAACTCACAGTGTTTGGAATTGAGGTGGAAAAGGAAGACCTCAACTTAAAGTTTTTAAGAAGTCTACCCTCTGATTTTAGTACTAATGTTGCAGTATGGGAAGACAAGCCATAACTTGAGAATATGAAGCTCAATGATTTGTACAATAACTTTAAAGTTATTGAACAGAGGTTGAAGAAGGCTGGTAAACTAAGTTCAGGATCAGGGAACTTAGCTCTTATCTCATCATCAGTGGGTGATGATTCTGTTGTTGATAGTGATGATGAAGAGGATGCTGCTCACATTGTTGTTTCCACTGGCAGTAGAAGTGTTATCACTGCTAGTTCAAAAAGGTAAGTTGCTGGTCTTGGAGATTCTACTTTCTATGCCTATCTCTCAAGTCAAGTCAATGGTTCAGTTCTGACACATGAAGACTTGGATCAAATTGATGATGATGACATGGAAGAGATGGATATAAAATGGCAAGTTGCATTGCTAAGCTTAAAGGCAAAGAAATTTTGGAAGAAGACTGGTAGGAAGATCATTATAAATGGCAATGAAACTGTAGGTTTTGATAAGAAGAAGGTGGAGTGCTACAACTGTCACAAGATGGGGCACTTTGCAGGGAATGTAGGAAACCAAAGAAGCCTGATAATAGGTCAACTTGGTACAAGCAGGACAAGAAGAAAGAGCCTACAGCTGAAGAACCAAAGGTGCTTTTGGCCATTGATGGAGTGAGCTATGATTGGAGCTATATGGCTGATGATGAAGAAGCAGATTCAGAGTCTGCAATGATAGCTACAGAGCTTGCACTTATGGCCTTTTCTGACTCTGAGGTACAAATTAATAATGCTTGTTCTAAAACCTGTAAGGCTTTAAAAGACTATAAGAAACTAGAAGATCAATATGATGAACAATTATTAGAGTTAAATCAAACCAATTATAACCTAGCAAATCATAAAAGAGGTCTTGCTGTTTTAGAAGCACAATTAGAACACTATAGAGCTAATGAATCTAAGTTCAATGATGATATTGTTGTTTTAAAAAGAGACTTAGATTATAAGATAGCTGTGAATGAGGCTCTTAGGGAAGAGTTAGAGAAGATCAAGAAGGCTAATGATAACATACAGATAACTTGTAATACACTTGATCATCAGTCTAAGTGCATTGACAAAATTTGGGAGGCCCAAGTTGTTAATAAAGTCAAATCAGGAGTAGGATACAAATCAGTTCCACCACCCCTAAGAGGTGTTCCATCACCTCCTGGTATTGACTTAACACATACAGGGTTAGAAGAGTTCCAGGAACCAACCATGACCTATGGCCCAAAATTTGTCAAAGAAGTTTCTATTGAAAGGGTTAAGGTTGAGGTTGATACATTTGATAATGCTAGTGATTCATCTCTTAAAGATGAAAATGTGAATGTTGAGTCTAAAACTAGTGTTCCTGAGAATGTTAAAGTGGAAGTTAAACAGAGTATTTTTGAAGTTGTTAAGGTTGAAAAATAGAAGCCTAGGAAACAAGCTAATCACACTAGGCCCACAACTAGATATGCTGAGATGTACAGAAGCAGGTCATCAACTCCTAGGGGCAACAAAAGGAGTTGGAATCATGTAAAATCTCGACAATTTGGTAATGACTTTGAGTTTAACAACAAACCTTGCCACATCTGTGGTAGTTTTGAACACCTTCATGCAAATTGTAACTATCACATGGGTAGAAGGGAAGTTTTTGGGAATACCAGGGTGAATGAAATCAATGTTAATAAGAATACTCACCCAAATCCACTAAGTAAAATGACTCCCAGGGCTGTTTTACTAAATTCTGGCATAAAATCTCTTTCCACTGCCAGAAAAGTGAACAGAGTTTACCCTAAGTCTCCTGTTAAGAGTGCAAGTCCAAATACAACTTTTGTTAAATCTTTACAAACAGGGAAAAAGACCTTCTATGAAAAGAAAGTTTACTATAACCTCAAGTGGGCACCTAAAATTTCAAAACCAGCAGTTGCCACTACTAGGCCAAAAGTTTCCACTGGTAGTTTTGTAAACAACAAAAGGGTAAAGTTGGGAAATGCTGTGAAGGCCTCAGCACGTTGGGAATGGAAACCAAAAGGAATTAACACCTCAATCAATCCCAATGGTGTATCAATGACCTTTGACAGATATAATTATATTGATACACGAGGCAGATCCAATTCATTTGTGGCTTGGGTCCCCAAAAGGAACTAATTCCTTTATTTTATGTGCAGGGACATTCAAAGCCTAAAGGAGATCAAGGATACTCAGACAACGGATTTTCCAGGCACATGACTGGCAATAAGTCCTACCTTTCAGATTTCAAACCTTATGATGGACAATTTGTCAGCTTTGGAGGTGGTATTGGTGGAAAGGTTTCTGGAAAATGAACTATCAAGGCTGGAAACTTGGACTTTGAGAATGTGTATTATGTGAAAGAACTCAAGTACAATCTTTTCAGTGTGTCACAGATGTGTGACAAGAAACATAGAGTTCTATTCTCTGAAGATGAATGCTATATCTTGTCTAAGGATTATAAGTTACCTGATGAAAGTGAGGTCCTACTTAAAATTCCTAGAAAAGGCAACCTATATAGCATTGACATGAAGAACATAGTGGCTAAAGATGATGTTACTTGTTTGCTTGCAAAGGCCACTTTGGATGAATCCATGCTTTGGCACAGAAGACTGGGTCATGTTAACTTCAAGACCATTAACAAGATAGTGACAGATGGTCTAGTCAGAGGTCTACCAGAGAAGAGATTTAAGAATGACCAAACATGTGTTGCCTGTCTTAAAGGCAATGTTGCAAAAATCGTGAATCGGTCCTGAGGCTGTCGAGGGCCGAGTTGCGTTTTTTAGCCGATTAATCGGCCCAAAACCTTGTAATCGCCGATTAATCGGCCGACTTCCTTGTAAATGTCTCCAAGTTCCAGGGCCTTGTAGCTTGGAATCGGCGATTACAAGGCCTTGTAGGCCGTTTTTTGCAACATTGCTTAAAGGTAAGCAACATAGAGCTTCTTGCAAGACCAAGGCATACAACTCTATTGATCATCCACTCTACATGTTGCATATGGACTTGTTTGGTCCTACATCAGTGAGTAGCATAAATTTGAAGAAGTATTGTCTAACTGATGATTTTAGTAGATTTACATGGGTTTTCTTTCTAAGAACCAAGGATGAGACCACTGGCATCCTTAAGACTTTCATCACTGAAGTTGAAAATCGAGTTGATAAGAAGATCAAGATTATCAGGTGTGACAATGGGACAGAATTCAAGAATAGAGTTATGGATGATTTCTGCAGAGACAAGGGTATTAAAAGAGAATTCAGCATTGCAAGAACACCTCAGCAAAATGGTGTTGCTGAAAGAAGAAACAGGACATTAATTGAGGCTGTTTGAACCATGTTAGCTGATTCCAAGCTATCAGTGACTTTTTGGGCTGAAGCAGTTAACACTGCTTGCTATATTCAGAACAGGGTTTTGGTGGTGAAGACTAAGAACAAGACACCTTATGAGCTATTCAGAGGAAGACCCCCAATATTGGATTTTATGAAGCCATTTGGATGTCAAGTCAAAATTCTCAATACCATTGATCATCTGGGAAAGTTTGAAGAAAAGTCAGATGAAGGCTTCTTTGTTGGATATTCTATAGTTAGAAAAGCTTTTAGAATTTATAATTTGAGAACAAAGAAGATTGAAGAAAATTTGCATGTTGAGTTCCTTGAAAATAGAACTAACATAGCAGGTTCAGGACCGGAATGGCTGTTTGATCTTGAGACTTTATCAAATACAATGAATTATGTACATATTACCTCAGGTACAAGAGACAATGATCTTGAAGGCTCAGAAGAATTCATTGATGAAGATGAACCTTGCAAAGATGATGAAGATGATAAAGATCAAATTGTGATGCCACTTTGGGACTTTGTTGATAATAATGAAGATTCACCAGCTTCAAAGAATTCTGAAAAGGAAGGTGATGCTAATGTTGTGAATTTTGATGTTTTGAATAAAGACATTCCTGAAAGCAGTGGTAATCCAATTCCCACTGCCCCACCAGAAGTTTCCACTGATGGACCAAATGTGAAAATTCAACTCAGGAAACACCTTGTGATGATGTTGAAATCACTAATATACCTACAACATATGATATTCCTAACACATCACAAACTACAATTCACAAAGTGCATCCACTTGTAAATGTCATTGGTGAGTTACAATCAGGTGTGAAGACAAGAAGGCAGACAAAGATGAATGATGTTCATGGGTTCATTAGTGAGGTTCATGGGTTCTTTGTCACACCCCCAAAATACCTGAATGGCAGCGGAATGGAATACCTGGGGGTGACTATCATAGCACCATAGTTACAGTTATATTGAACGACCTAAAGTGTCGTTTAGAAAATACAGCGTTTGATCATTAAAACATTCAGAGTTTACAAAGCTTAGGTCCCCAAAAGAGTTTACCAATATAGTTAAAATAAGTTCCACAAGATCAAACGTTTCATAAGTTCAGAAAATATAGTGAGACGCGTCGACTCCGCGACTCCATGAAGGTCCAAATGTATGCAACATGTGCTACCTTAATAACCTGAGAAATACATTGCGAAAACGGTCAACATAAAGTTGGTGAATAATCATAGGTTTATAAGTAAATCGTAAGTACATAAGCCACAAGTAATAAGTAAACCGACAAGAATGTCAAAAAGCTACATTGTCTCTTAAGCTCATGACCCTGAAGCTAGACTTTGTAATGCCCCACCAGAGTGTTTACCAGACACTCAATTCGTTAAGACATGAAATGCATTCGTTTTCCTTATGGAGCAACCCAAACACGAATGGAGGCGTCACCCTCGATAGATCTATCCACTCACTCCCGCTTAGTACTAGAAATTAACGGTCCATGATAATAAAAGGGGACTTGTCAAGACGTGGTAATAAGGCAACTTAAGCAATGTATGGAATTTGTAATACTTGGGCATGTACAAAAATAATTGTGCAATGTATTCTCCCCCGTGGGATTTAAAATCAAATAAGTAATTAAAACGGGGCTATGAAGACTCACCTTGAAGTGATAGTACAAAGATGGTACAACGACGGTAAAGTAATCGGGACAATGAGGCGCGAACAATAGCCGCAACCTAAATGAATAATCGTGATCTAATTTAGATCATGTCGTGATGTAATGAATGCACATGCACATGATACCTATACCACTCGTAATTTGGAAATACTAGTTATCGTCATAGTAAAATAGTTTCCATACTTAGGAAAATAAGTCCAAATATAGAAGTATATAACTTGTCGTATTATCTCGTATGAAAATATTAGTGTTATATTCCTCGTATCGAAAACCTTAAAATAACGTCGTTAAGTAGTATAAATATTCTTTTGGGTCGTACGTATTCATTCGTTAAGAATATAGTCCTTAGTAACGTTTCTAGAAAATATACCATTTAGTACGTAAGTTATTATTTTTATTTGTGACCAAATACATATATATAGTTTTGGTGATCTTAAAACGCGTATAACTTGGTCGTTTTAGGTTCATTTTCCTCGTTCTTTATATCCACGGATTCGTTTTTGTATGTAGTAATATATTTTTGATAACTCGGCTCCTCTAGGTTACGTTTAACACCACTTTTTACCCGTCGAAATCTGCCAAACAGCAAGCAGTTTTTATAAAAATAGTTTTCGTCGTTAAATTTGCAAAAATCATATCTCCTTCGTTATAAGCTCGTTTTAATCCGTTCTTTCGCCTAAAGTTTCGTTTTTGAAAGTATTTTCTAAATCTTTGGTCAAAAATTAACCACCAACCACTGATTTTCCCACGAAATAAAAATAGGGACAGTAGGTATTTTTATTGTTTCAAAAATCATTTCTAGGGTTCTAATCTAGTTCCATCTTCATTCAAACTACTTTCAATCACCACAAAACTAGTCTAATCCTACCATACACCTTCTTAGGGTGTCATGGGTTCCTAAACATCATAACCAAGTAGATCTAACAAGGATCTAACCAAAAATCACTTCTAGGGCTTAAAAGTTAAATATATACAAAAATGGAGTGGTACAAGTTAATATATGCATGAGTTCTTGTAAGAAAATATATAACCATAGTAATAACTTGTAAAAATTATGAAATGAGTTTTGTTAACTTACTTGAAAGATTAGTGGATTAGTGGAGATGAAAAACTTGCAAAACCTTGTGTTTAAACTTCAAAACCCTAACAAGAAGTACTAAATAACCTTAATTATTACTTGATCTTGGAAAAGTTGATGAAAATGGCTTCTTGTTGTTGTTTTGCCGTGAACCACCAAGAGAGAAAGGAGAAAAGTAGCTAGTTGGTATTTTTGTAGAATGAGATTCAATGTATGACTTTTAGATATTTAAAATAGGTTATACAACTTTAAGGACAAACATTAAATGGTTAGTAGAAGTTTTTCAATGTGTAAGAAAATGGGTAAGGAGGGGGGGCGGCAAGTCAAGGGGGGGGGGGGGACTTGGTGTATGACTTTTGTGACTTTGTGTATTATCTTGTGTTTATTTATAGTTTTAAGGTGTACCGGGTACCGGGTTAACTAAAAATAAATTTTAACGGAGTTAACCGGGATAAAATAAAGTTATAAAAATTATAAAAATGGTTTGGGTAAAATTATTGAGTGTTTAGATAATTGTTGTTCAATTCCTACGAAAACCGTCGTAATTTTTGTAAACTTTCGTTAATAATTAAAATAAATCTCCAAAATACCGGGTAAATTAATATTATAATTTTTATATTATAAAAATGAATATAAAAATATATTGGGATCATAGTTGGGAGTGTTGGACATGTTAGTCACATTTATAGTTCGCGTATTAGTGTTTATTTAAAATAAACATACGAAATTCGTTAATTATATTAAAAATATAATTTGAATACCCTACGAGTGGAATAGTATGCAAGTGCCCTAACAATGATGTGCAGACTATTTCTAGTCCGTATGAAATGTCCCTGATAGTAATGCATGAATTCGCTCCTGAACCAATACGGTTACGCGAATTTTGAATACCCGTAAACTAGTTTTACGATGACATGAGTAATGCACGTGAATAGTGGTTTTCTCTCGGAAATGAATAGTGTCAAGTGAATAGTAAAATTTCTGAACGCTTCTCAGAATGTCGAATTGACCTCGAAAACGATGAATAGTGATCGATGAATAGTAAATGATGAATAGTAACTTGTGAATAGTAAATTGTCGAGGTTTAGAAAATGACCGGAAATTACGAGTTGTGACAGTCTTCCCTTCTAACAGGAACTTCGTCCCGAAGTTCAGTTTTGGTTGGTCTTTGAAGTATATTTGGTAAAAAGACGTGGATACTTGAGTTGCATTTGGTCTTCCCGTTCCCAAGTAAATTCGGGTCCTTTTCAAGAATTCCAGCGAACTTTCACGATAGGAATTTGACTTTGCTTCAACCGTTCGACCTCATGGTCCATGCTTTCTACTGGTTCTCTTACCCAGTTTACGTTTGTCTCAAGGTTGGATTCCCTTCCAAATGGGATTATGATTGACTAATCTGAAAGTCATTTCCTGGATTCAAATAGGTGAAACATAGTTGTGTAATCCGGCTGTTCTTTAACAAGGCTCAAGTCTGAAGGCTACTAGGCCTACTCTGTCTGAATTATTACATGGTTCAGTGTATATCAGTTTTAACTTTCCAAATTTTCCGAATAATATCATGCCTTTCCTAGGCAGAACTCTCAACATGATCTGGCTACCAATTTGAAGTTTTAATGGTTTACAACTTATAGAATTTGTAATTGATTCTCGACTTGTAGGAAATTTCTGGTTATTTCATGAATGCCTATTGGAATAGTGAGTTCGGCTTTTTCCGAGTTTGGTTCGTCAATAGATGATCAGTGCTTCTTCAGGTCTAATCCTACCATACACCTTCTTAGGGTGTCATGGGTTCCTAAACATCATAACCAAGTAGATCTAACAAGGATCTAACCAAAAATCACTTCTAGGGCTTAAAAGTTAAATATATACAAAAATGGAGTGGTACAAGTTAATATATGCATGAGTTCTTGTAAGAAAATATATAACCATAGTAATAACTTGTAAAAATTATGAAATGAGTTTTGTTAACTTACTTGAAAGATTAGTGGATTAGTGGAGATGAAAAACTTGCAAAACCTTGTGTTTAAACTTCAAAACCCTAACAAGAAGTACTAAATAACCTTAATTATTACTTGATCTTGGAAAAGTTGATGAAAATGGCTTCTTGTTGTTGTTTTGCCGTGAACCACCAAGAGAGAAAGGAGAAAAGTAGCTAGTTGGTATTTTTGTAGAATGAGATTCAATGTATGACTTTTAGATATTTAAAATAGGTTATACAACTTTAAGGACAAACATTAAATGGTTAGTAGAAGTTTTTCAATGTGTAAGAAAATGGGTAAGGAGGGGGGGGCGGCAAGTCAAGGGGGGGGGGGGGACTTGGTGTATGACTTTTGTGACTTTGTGTATTATCTTGTGTTTATTTATAGTTTTAAGGTGTACCGGGTACCGGGTTAACTAAAAATAAATTTTAACGGAGTTAACCGGGATAAAATAAAGTTATAAAAATTATAAAAATGGTTTGGGTAAAATTATTGAGTGTTTAGATAATTGTTGTTCAATTCCTACGAAAACCGTCGTAATTTTTGTAAACTTTCGTTAATAATTAAAATAAATCTCCAAAATACCGGGTAAATTAATATTATAATTTTTATATTATAAAAATGAATATAAAAATATATTGGGATCATAGTTGGGAGTGTTGGACATGTTAGTCACATTTATAGTTCGCGTATTAGTGTTTATTTAAAATAAACATACGAAATTCGTTAATTATATTAAAAATATAATTTGAATACCCTACGAGTGGAATAGTATGCAAGTGCCCTAACAATGATGTGCAGACTATTTCTAGTCCGTATGAAATGTCCCTGATAGTAATGCATGAATTCGCTCCTGAACCAATACGGTTACGCGAATTTTGAATACCCGTAAACTAGTTTTACGATGACATGAGTAATGCACGTGAATAGTGGTTTTCTCTCGGAAATGAATAGTGTCAAGTGAATAGTAAAATTTCTGAACGCTTCTCAGAATGTTGAATTGACCTCGAAAACGATGAATAGTGATTGATGAATAGTAAATGATGAATAGTAACTTGTGAATAGTAAATTGTCGAGGTTTAGAAAATGACCGGAAATTACGAGTTGTGACATTCTTTGTGATTGGTACAAAGTAGGTTTTCAGAAATAAGAAAGATGAAAGAGGTATTGTTATCAGGAACAAAGCTAGATTAGTTGCTCAATGATACACTTAGGAGGAGGGTATTGACTATGAAGAAGTTTTTGCTCCTGTTGCAAGGATTGAGGCTATTAGATTGTTTTTAGCCTATGCATCCTTTATAGGCTTTATTGTCTATCAAATGGATGTCAAGAGTGCTTTTCTGTATGGGAAGATTGATAAGGAGGTATATGTTTCTCAACCTCCAGGCTTTGAAGATCCTCAACATCCCAATAAGGTTTATAAAGTGGTTAAGGCTCTTTATGGCTTACATCAAGCTCCAAGGAAGTGGTATGAAACCTTAGCTACATATCTTTTGAACAATGGGTTTCATAGAGGGAAAATTGATCAAACTTTGTTCATCAAGAAAGACAAGGGTGATATTCTACTGGTTCAAGTGTATGTTGATGATATCATCTTTGGGTCTACTAGACAAGAGATGTGCAAAGAGTTTGAAAAATTGATGAAAGATGAGTTTCAAATGAGTTCTATGGGAGAACTTACTTTCTTTTTGGGATTGCAAGTACAACAAAGAAAAGATGGGATCTTTATCAGTCAAGACAAATATGTGACTGAGATTTTAAGAAAGTTTCACTTTACAGATGCAAAACCTTCAAATACCCCTGCTGATAAGACTACTCATCTATTGTTGAAGAATGCTAGTGGAGCAGATGTAGATGTGCATACTTATAGATCTATGATTGGTTCTTTGATGTATCTTACTTTAACAAAGACTTCACATTTGACAGTAGTAGAGAAGATTTTTAGATATTTGAAGACATATCCTAATCTAGGATTATGGTATCCAAGAGAATCTCCTATGGAGTTGATTACATACTCAGATAGTGATTATGCTGGTGCAAGTTTGGATAGAAGGTCAACTACAGGAGGATGTCAATTTCTTGGATGTAGATTGGTGTCATGGCAATGCAAGAAACAGACAATGGTGGCTACTTCAACAACTGAAGCAGGGTATGTAGCTGCTGCAAGCTGTTGTGCTCAGATCTTATGGCTTCAGAATCAATTGTTGGATTATGGGTACAATTTCATGAACACCATTATATATATAGACAACAGTAGTACCATATGCATTATTAAAAATCCTGTGCAACACACTAAAACTAAACATATAGAGATTAGACATCACTTTATTAGAGATTGTTTTGAGAAAAAACTCATTCAAGTTGTCAAAATTCACACTGATGACAACTATGCTGATTTGTTAACAAAAGGGCTTGATGTGGGTAGGTTTCAGTACTTGGTAACATGTATTGGAATGCTCAACCCATAATATTTTGATGTCTAATGGTCTTTAGTGTTGCAGGATAATTTTTAGGTACTCATATTGTTTGTATATGTTTGTATGGTTTTCTACTAACTTTTATGCAGAAGATTAAGAACACAGTGGAAACCATAGTACAATCAGTGGAATGTTTTGCTCTCACAGTGGTAAAAGAAAATGAAAGAGTACTTTTATTCAACCATTCGAAGGAAACAGAGTACATCAACAGAGAGTAAAATACATCAACCAAATCACAAAACACAAAAGCTTCACATCCTAACACCCTACATTTCAGACCAGCTACTCCATGGGCTTCTTGCCTTTCCCCTCATAGTCATGCTTTGCCTTTGAAGCACTCTTTCTCTTGTTATCAAAAGAGAGTTGCTTCCTTTTGCAAGCAAGACCCAACACTTGTTTTGGTCGCTTTTGGAGTCTTGCAGGCTTTTCTAGTGCAGACCACTTCATGTTCACCAAGGCTGATTCAAGGGCTGTTGTAAGTGCTTTTGGTAGCTCCTTGGACAGGGTGTAGGATTCATCAGCATCATCATCTAAAGAAGAACTTGAGTAGAATTCCAGAGATGGAGCAGGAGCAGAAGCAGAGACCTTCTTGTTTGGCTTCATGTTGGATGAAGTTGAAGCACTTAGAGGAAAATATCCACTCCATCCTGATGATTGCTCTTCAGAGTCTGAATAGTAACTTATTTCTCCATCAGATGAATCATCTGATGAGATATAGATAAGTGGAAACTAGCTCATGATGATTTTAGGGTTTGTGATATTGGAAAATAGTTTTGATGAAGACTTGTGTTCTATTGAGCCCCTTTTATATGCAAAGTCAAGCCCAAGGGTTAATTATGAGGGATATTAACTCTCATCTGTTTTGGTAGGTTGGAGAAGTAATTTTAGATATTATTTATTTAATCGGGTTGACTTTGGAAAGATATTTGTGTGAATAGTAACTTAGTCAAAAAGTTACTTTGGGATAAAATATATTGGTTAGGAATGGTGTTTACTAAATATGTAAAAAAACAACCAATATTTGCTGAGTGATTGGAGTTATAAGGTGTGTAACTAAGACACACAACAAATGGTTATTGATTCACCATGTCTAATCCACATAAGAATCAACTAGTCCAGAGCAAACGGCTACTGGTAAAGACTTAACAAATCTGTTTATGGTTGATAGTTTACCAAAAACTATATGGTCATCAACTCACCATATTCCAAGTGATGAAGAGTTGGCTAGTCCATAGCAAATGGCTCATGGTAAAGACATATCAAATCCGTTGATAGCTGATAGTTTGCTAAAAACTATGCTAAGACCAGCTGTACTTTTACTTGATTTCTTTACCACTGCTCTTGAAAATTTTGTGAAAACATTACCACTGATAGTTCACAGTTGCCACTGCATGTGCAATTTTTACCACTGGTGAACTAGCTGTTACAACTGTTGTGTCAGTAATCTTATTTTTTACTAGCCGTTGAGAGTAATCGTGTTTTCCTTATTAATAGGGTAAATTTTTGTGAATTATCCACTTACCAATTTTAATTTATTCTTTTCCCAAAGATAAATACATTCTAAAAGATAATTCATATTACACATCCTTCTCAAAACCCTATTAGTATATATTTATCTCTCATACGGCGTGATCATCATTCACGATTACTAACACTTTCATATTTTTATCACAAAACTATGGCAATTCTACACTTTGCAGATGAGCACAACCAAGTGGCCTACTTGCAGAAGTCAAACGAAAAGAGTGGCCCTGTTTTTCATCAGATTGTGGATTTTCTCAACACTACCCATATTAGGTATGCTTTAACTTTAAATCCCACAATCTATGTTTCTCATATCAAACAGTTCTGGAACACTGTGGAGTCCATAACTATTGAACGGGGAGACACACATGAATCTGTGGAAACTCTTAGAGCCACAGTGGATGGGGTAACCATTGATGTTACTGAGTCATCCTTGAGGAGAATTCTCCAATTGGATGATCTCAATGGTATCATCACATTACTTAATTTAGACATTCATAAACATCTTTCAACAATGGGGTATGATACATATGATAAAAAGGTTACTTTCAGAAAAGGATGTTTTTGTCCCCATTGGAGGTTTTTAATTCATACTCTTTTACATTGCCTAAGTCCTAAGAAAACTTCTTATGAACAATTTAGTTCAACAATGGCTTACCCTTTGGTTTGCTTAGCCACAGATAGGACTTTCAACTTTTCAAAGTTTATTTTTAATAGTATGAAAGGCAATGTAAAGAGTTCATATAAATTTTTGATATATCCAAGGTTTGTGCAAGCAGTGCTAAATGAATTTCCACTGCAAACCCACAAAAGAGTTTATAAAACCCATTGTCTCAAGCAAAAAGTTTTTCAAAATATGAATAGGAATGGGGAGTTTAAACCACTTTTTCCTGAAATGCTTTCAAAGATTTCACAGGTACAGGGTGAAGATGCAACAATCCCAGTTGTATCCCATCACACACCCACTATTATTGTTCCACCTATTCAACACACCCCTGCTGTTACTCACACTTATGAGAGGAGGCAAAAACAGCCACCTCCTTCCATTACAACATTGCCTGATTCTGAGCCTTTTGGTTGAGGAACAAGCAGTGGTGGTTCTAGGCTTCAATCTAGTCCAACTAGAGAAGAGCCTGAATCAATGCCCTATGATTCACCTCTCCTAACAGGTCACACAGTTGGAAGTGTTGAGGGCAGTGTGCAAACTAATGAATTGATGGAACTTTGTACCAACTTAGTCACACAGGTTAAAACTCTGGAGAAAGAACTGGCACAGACAAAGCAACAACATGCCACAGAGCTTGCTCAATTGAAAGCAGAGATTAAGAACTTGCAGGAAGAAGTTCAGGGTTTAAAGAAGCAAAGATCTGCCAAAATTGTGCTTTCATCTTCATCCTCACCTCAAGATGATGCTTCAGAAGATTTTAGTGAAGATTTGGGAAATTCTTCCAAACAGGGGAGGAAGACAGATGTTGAAACTAAGGGGAGGAAGATTGATTTTGGAGATGATTATGATTTTGATGCTGACTTTGATTATGGCATTGAAGATTTGAAGATTGATGAAACAGTTGGAGTTCCTCAAAATCTTCCCACTGATGAGTTTATAGGTCCCACTGCTGGTCAAAATTTTACCACCGCAGAAAAAGAAGCTGAAAGAATTAAAGCAGAGAAAGGTAAAGCTGTTATGACTAGTAAAGATCAAGAGCAAACAAGGAAGATTTCTAGAAGGGAACAAGATCAAATAGATTATGATGTTGATATGGCAAGGAAATTAGTGGAAGATGAAGCTGCAAAGAAGAAAAGTCAAGATGAGGAAGAGATTGCAAGATTCATGGAGGCTAAGAGGTTGGATAAGTTGGAAACCACTGCAACTATTGCACCTAATCCAATTTCCTCTGTTCCACCTACTATTCTTAAAGAAAAGGCTCCAATGTTCACCTATGTGCCAACTGAAGAAGAGATTGAATATATGATTACCAATGATCCATTAGTCAAGAAGAAGACAATTGAGCTTGTTGCTAACAAGACTTTGACAGAAGAATAGAGATCAGCTCAATTAGCTAATTTTATTCAAATGAAGAACCAACAAGCACTGGATGAGATTATTGGAGATGTTAGAAAAGGTCAAAAGAAGCAAAGACAACCAACCAAGGCACAAGTGATTGCAGAGATGAAGACTTATTGCTGTCATGTTAGAAATTGGAAAATGTCTCAATTCAAAGGCATGTCTCATGATAGAATTGAAGGGATCTTTTACAGGCTCAAAAGACAAGATAGTGATTTTATTCCTATTGATTTTGAAGAATAAGAAAGAAGATTTCCTAAGTCAAAAAGGAAAGCTACAGCTTCTGAACATAAAGTCACTAAAAAGACAAGGTTTTCTCTAGAAGAAGAATCTAAATCTGAGAAACTTACAAAAGATCAGTTGAGTGCTATGATAGTGATAGAAGAAGAAGATTTCTATCCAAATCCTATACAAGTAAGACATCCAATTATTGATTGGGAAGTTTACACAGCAAAGAATTTTGCTCCAACATGGAAGATAACAAGATTGGGTGGTGAAACTTCATCCTTCATTCAATTTGAAGATCTTATTAGAGCTTGTAACAGAAGTGATCTTGATATGCTTTGGAAGTTAGTTGATGAAAGATTCAAGGCTGATACTCTCAAAGATATGAAGGAAATGCAGCTATGGGTTGATTTGAGGAGACTTTATGAACCAGATCTTAAAGACAGTTACTGGAAGTTTGAAGCTACAGATTTGCATACCACATGGTCATACTATGATTCATGTGAGGTTCATCATGTTTCTACAACAGCTGGAGTGGATGTATTCATGTTTGCTGAGAAGGAATATCCACTTAGAGCAGTAACTCTTACTGCAATGTTGACATCAAGATTGAGAGTTCATAAGACACTGAAAAGGTTAGAGCTTTGATTCAAAAGATACAAGATCAGTGTTCAAAAGCTATGCAGGCTTTAAGAAGAAAATGAAGTGTTTGGAAGAATTCCCTATATCCTCAGTGATGCTGATTAATTGAAGAAACTTATGGATTTATTAAGAAATCATAAGTTTAGGGGAGGATTGTTAGGAATTACACTAACAGTTACCACGGCTAAGCATGGAGATTACAACTGCTGAAGAATGCACTAGCAGTGGAAACTCATTACCACTGCTAGTACATATTATTACCACTGCTGTCAGGATAATTGTTAAGAAACTTGTATAGATAAATATAGAATAGATTTTGTGTATATCCTATTATATTAGACTTATACGTATCTTGTAGAAGAGGACTCCTTGTGCTATAGAAGGAGATCCTTGGTTAAGGTTAGAGATACGTTTTTCTAAGAGCTTCAAGGTTGTAACCCTAGTGATACTAAGATCACTCGTATTATTATTATTAATAATATTGGAGCTAACAGTTTGGTTTACACATTGTTCTCATTCATATACAACTGTTTTTACTTACAAACAAACTTCTAAGTATTACTAAGTAGATTCCGCATACTTGGTAGTATAACTCAAAGTATCATTCTAACACAAATCAAGGTGTGTTTAGATCCATCATAATATATGTTCTTCCCCAATACTCCATAACACTAGTACTTTACCCATGAGCCCAATCATCCCAAAACAATATGTACAAGATATGACTTGAGTTACCAACCATGTAATCAATTAGATAATTAACTAAGGGTTTAAACATATAACAATAATGCACTAAAGATGAGTGCATACAAGGAAGGCTAAGGCGATTTGGTTGCACATTTGGGGTGGATTGTAAACAAATTCTTCCTTTAAGTAAAATGCTTAAAGTTAGAAACAAAAAAGATAGGCTCGGAGGGGTGTACTAGGGTATCATGTACTAAAAATGAGTACAACGCAAAGGTGTGGGAAAAATTAATTGACTTTATTAGTCAAGTGATTATGACTTCATTGGTCAAGTAATTATGATATGGGTTTAAACATAAGGGTGATCCTAATGCCTCTTATCATGTAGTAAATCCTAACTACACGAATGTAGTCTCACTAGCGGTCTCGGGATGCATCACTAACGCAAGTTCTAGAGTCTAAGTACTACCGGTACACTCAAAAGCATCTTTTCCTAACAAATCTAGAGGCGAACCTCACATATTTGGGGTAGAAAATTTTGAGTGGTACGGTTTTTCGTGCTAGTCATACAACACCTATCCATGAGACGCTCATTAAGATTAAAGCTTCACTCCTAAATGTTGTAAAAAAATTTAAATTTGGCGCTAAAATTGCCCTAACAAGTATTTCTCTTAGTTTTATTACACACCTACTATTGAACAAACAAACTCAAGTGCAATTGCATTCTTTAAGGTATCATCATTTACCCTCCTCTTACACTTAGGCTGAACATTGTCCCCAATGTTCAATGAAAAGGATGTAAAAGAAATGAAGGTAAAAGAATGAGACAAATACTCCCCTGATTCGTTCGGTGTGGATAATGTGATAACATGGTTAAATCTTCCTCCAAGAAAATGAACGTTGAAAGCTTCCCTCCAGAAATATAAATCATCTTCTTGTCCAATATAACATGTTAAACCTGAGAAAACAATCATGGCAAACCTCGCGTAAAATCGGCGGCAATCTATATATATATATATATATATATATATATATATATATATATATATATATATATATATATATATATATATATATATATATATATATAATGCATGTGGAATGAATGTTTGCAGATTTCCTAGAGTTTTATAAAACTAAAGAATTAACAAAAACTTTAAGACTTCGGAAAAAAAAAAAAAAAAAAAAAAAAAAAAAAAAAACTCGCAAAATTTTTCAGAATTTTACACCTGACGCCGTCAGAGTGTTCTGACAGAAATCTTATGTTAAGTTTCCGGAAAATTTCTGGAAACACTCATGCCTTAATTCCTGGAATTCCTATAAAACATCATTATGACTCGATACAAGCATTTGACTCAAACAAATACTAATATACATGTTCATTTAATATTGTTGTGGTTCATGTTCAATTCCGTTCTTAGAAACAAATTTAGATTTCCCTTACACTTAGCTTTTGCGAAATACCTTTATATGAAGTTAAGACGAAGTTAAACAACAAGTTAAAGCATTTTCACAATTTATTTTGAAACATGAGCCACAAACAATAAAAATAAAGCATGCATACGGAAACATAAAATTAAACAAACAAATAAAACAAATAAAACTTGGGTTGCCTTCCAAGAAGCGCTTTTCTTTATTTACGAGTCTTGTAGCTAGACTCAAGGTCACATGCTATTACGTGACCTCGTCACTACTCACAGTTTCTAGGTCATCTTCAATCTTGGTTTTATATTCCGGACCTAGTTGCAAGCATTCCTTGTAGAAACCAAATATTCTATTCATAACATAGTCTACTCCTCTACGTCTATCCTCATCATTCCTATAGTAGACCGCTTGCTTGTGTTCCTTTTCGATGTTTGATAAAAGACGAAATTGTTCAATCTTATAGGGCATTTGGTAAGCTATCTCATCGTTCTCATCCTTGAACCTAACTATCCCTAGAGACGGGTCATAATTCATCTTAGAGGTCTCAACAAACGGCTTTCCGAACACTACTTGACTTAGGCAACCATCGATTACTGGACGAATATCCTCAACAATCACAAAGTCGTTAACGTAAGTGAAGTTTCCTACAAAGACGTGCAATCCTTTCACTCTTCCCACAAAGTTACTCATCCAAACTGTGTTGGGAATCATCCTAGGTCCTAGTTGCATCTTCATTACCCAATTGTAATGGGTCCTAGTCATAATGTTTATGGGAGATCTAAGATCGATGTAGGCTTTCCACATATGCACATGCCCAATGTTGCATGGTATGTTGATGTTAGAGGGATCACCCGCTTTGATGATTGGTGAACCAAGGACGTATGGTGTCTCGGAGTCATCGAATAGATCCTTATAGTATTCCCATTCTTCCTTGGTAGATAACCTATCAAAGTATTCCTCTACATTTTCTACTTCCTCAACTTTCTCTTCCTTTCTATCCTCAACTTCCTTAATCTCATCCTTATCACTTTATCCCCTATTATTATCGATAGGCTTAATAGTGACTACGTTGACAAAGTGGACGTGTTTAGATGATGAGGGGTCCTTAATTTGGGTTCCACTACTAGAGTCCCTAGTGTCCTTCTTTGGTGTAGTTAGCACTTGGTTGTTGAGGGCTTTCAACAAGTTGTCGATTTTATTGGTCATCTCTGCTTGTTGTTGATTGAATTCGGATTCAAACTTAGCTATACGAGCTTCTTGGGATGCCATAAATTTGGACATCAATCCTTCAAGATTATTGGTACTACCATAGTTGTTAGAAGGATTGTTGTTGAAAGTATGGTTAGGGGGTGGACCGCTTGATTGATAACGATTAGGTGGAGTGGAAGAATTGTTTTGGGGCATGTTTTGGTTTTGTTTCCATATAAGGTTCGGGTGATTTTTCCAAGAGGGGTTGTATGAATCACCGTAAGGGTTTGGCTCGGGTTTGAAAGTGTACCACTTGTCTCCCGCTCCGTCGGTACGCGAGGATTTATAATCCGCAAAAGCTTGTTCGGGGAGTTCCATGCAATCACGAGTGTCGTGGGGACCACTACATAATTCGCATGAAGTAGTGATTTTGTTCACTTGGCTTGAAGGTTTAGGAGCTTCGTAGGATTTCATAAGAAACTTGACTTGGTCTTCAAGTTCCATGATCCTACGGTCGGGAGTGCTTGAATTGTTCGAAGGCAAAGATATTGCCTTGACCGTTTTGTTCAAATCTCGGGGATCATTCCAACTTTCGTTGTCATAGAGAGCAAGATCTTCTATGAGTTCCCATGACTCTTCCGCACTTAGATCACGTAGCTTGCCATCGGCCACTTGGTCAATGGTTCGCCTTGTGGAGAGATCGATATGGTCATAGAAAATCTGGACTTGGAGCCAAAGATTTATGCCATGATGAGAGACTTTGTGGAGTAAGTCTTTGAAACAAGTCCATGCTTCATAGAGAGTTTCACCTTAACGTTGTTGGAACATCAAGATGTAATTTCTAAGCTTAGTAGTTCTCCCCGGTGGGAAAAATTGAGCAAGGAAACGAGTTGTGAGATCATCCCAAGAGGTGATGGATCCTGCGGGTAAACGCTCAAGCCATTGACTAGCTTGGTCACGTAGAGAAAATTGGAAGAGACGCAGTCGGGTCGTCTCTCGAGTTTCAACATCAAGGTCTATGGAATCTACGACTTTGAGGAAATCCTTGAGATGTTGATTAGGATCTTCGGAATGAAGTCCATAGAATGCACATCCGCTTTGCACCAACCGAATGGTGTCGGATCGCAAGGGAGACACATTGGCTCCGTGAGTGAGCTCAATGGTGTTTCGATAGCCTTGGTGGCTAGGACGGGAGTACTCTCCTAAACTTCGGGGTCTAGGAGGTTGGTTTGGTTGTGGTGGGTTTTGTAGATGGGTTTGTTGTGGTGGGTTGATGGGGTCAAAGAGATTACCACCTTCCATGATGGCGGATGGCAATGGTTACGAACAAAGGAAACAAAGAAAAAAGATTGACTAAAGAAGACCTATAAAAATCTTACTAGAAAGGAATCTAGCAAGTAGACCTAATAAAAAGAAATTTCAACCTAGACAATAACTATTCCCCGGGCTGCGGCGCCAAAAACTTGATGCGTGGTTTTGCAACCTCGTAAAAGGTTTTACCTCTCAAGGGATATTGAGAAGCTTGCAATCCTCACCAGGCAGTGTACCTGACCGTTGTAGTATAGTATAGTGGCAAGTACCGGGGGATTGATCGTTCAACTCAAAGAGTAGTGTTCGCTAGGGTTAAAACTCAATTAAACCAGGTCTAGAGGTGAGAGATGATTCTTTTTCTGTTTTTGTATTTTATGGAAAGCAAGTAAAAATCTCGGTTTTGGAAGAATGGCCGGAATTAGTTGCTAGTCAACTAACCCAAATTACTATAAATGCAAACAAAATAAAATAAAATGACACTAAAGTAAATGTGGAGAAAACAATAATAAGAGAAAATGTGTTTACTTAGATTTCACTACTCCCTAGCTAACTTTTACCGGTTGATTAGTTTGTTACAATTGCATGGATGACGGGTTATATTCCTTAATACCATTTGTAGGGCCGTGTACGATCTTCTATAACTCTATAAGCTTCTACCTCTTTCTATGTCGAGCCGACTACTAGTTCCTAACATGGCCTCATTAGTAGTTACCTATGCATTAAATATAACCGATTTATCATAGTACACATCCGATCATGTTTCTTAAGACGTTCAAGCAAGTTACCAATTGGAAGTCTGCCAGTTTTCTTAAGCCTAACATCGAAATCATTCATCCACAACAATTATAAACAAACAACCAACTAATAATCAATATCTAAGTTTCATTACATCTAAGCAAACACAAAGAAAACCTAGCCTAGCATGTTAAAGTGAAGACAAGCATAAGATAGAATCAAACAACACATAGACATATTGAATGATTATTGGAAAACTTATCTTCAATTAAGCATGGATGAAACAAGGGTTTGAAACCCTTAAAAATAAGGTGAAATTCGTCTAGGGTTTCTCCTCTCTAAGTTGCACACTAATGAATGAAAAATCAAAAACTATATATAGAGAATTGAGTCTGACGACGTCAAGAGTAATTTTCGACGCCGTCAACTCGCCGCCATAAATATTATCGTATTGCCTAGATCCAATTCTGCGCCGTCATGTGTAAACTCCATCTTGGCCGTCTCTTGCATTTTGTATGTGACAGCCTTGGTGACGCCGTCACGTGTAATTCCTCTAAAAACATTCTGGCGCGTCATGTGTAACTTGATTATCCACCTCTTTGTCAAATGGTGATGGCGTCATAAGCAAATCCTGACGCCGTCAGGTACTATTTTCAGCATTAATTTGAGACTTTATCATTTTCTTCACTTTTTCGCTCAAAAAACGTCCAAAATGCTTCTTTTTCCAGATTTCTTCTCAAAAGTACCTAAAATGACAAAAGAAACGATTTAGGGCAATATTTGATTAAATAATCTCGACTTTGGGCTTAAATGACCCCCTAAAAGCGGTACACTTTTCGTCTCTTCAGTAGCACAATGGTGATTAGCCTATTCAAGTTTTACATTTATATTTAGCCGACTTATTACTAACACACACACTTAACGAGCAGTGTACCCGATCAATATGCATATAGTGGTAAGTAGAGTGTCGAACACTAAGAATGGAACGTAATATCTAGTTGATTTAATCAGTATTTTAATATCTAAGTTAGTTTTACAATCTAATCTAATAAAAAGGGGGTTTAGCCTGAGAGACTAACACATATTTAATTATAAAAGTAAAACTAATGAGAACGAATTAGCGAATAGCAATCACGTACACAGATAGATAATAGAAACACGTAAGAAGACATGTCCTTATAATTAAGTAGCTTGTCACTTGTTATATTGCTAGTTTTATTTGATGAGTATCGTAATCTAATCTGTCTCGTTGGATCCTATATATCGGCGAGTAAACCCTTAATGATTACTTATGTTTATCCTACTTTCTAGACACTAGATAAGCAGGCGAGGAACATGTATGGTAGCCCAGAAGACTCAACTAAACACAGAGGTTATCAATGCACAAATATAATTCACCAAAAAACATCAATCATATAAACTTTAACCGATGGGAAAGCAATTTTAAGGGGAGCAGTATAGTGGCCACAAGCCCATCAATCCTGATGGATTAAAGCTTACTAATACAACAAACAAAACTACTTAATGAATTATACACATGCAGGACCTTCTTACGGCTCTAAGATCTTTGTTTGGGGCGTGTCTTGTGATGATTCTTTGACTGAATTTCTCTCCTTAGGGTTTTTCTGTACACAAAACTCGTATCTGTATTGGGGTATTTATAGGTTCTGTCTGAGGGGTCGATGCGGCGCATGTTGATGACAGATGCGACGCATCTACTTAACTTCGCGTGGGGTCCAAGATTATTATATTCTGGAATATTCGTACACTGCCTTTAGATGCGGCATAACTTGTTTCTTTATGCGGCGCATGTTCTTTAACGTCTTGGATAGAATCTGGTGAAGTCTTTAGCTGACACGCCGCATGTTGTAGATGAGATGCGGCGTATTTTGGAGTAGATCAAGTTGATTATCCTTCATTGACCAAAGTTTCATATTCGATGCATGTTGTAATTAGATGCGACGCATTCTTCAAAGTCAGGCAATGGTCTTCGAATTCATCTAAGTATGATGTTGCGGCGTATCTGTAGAGAGAGATACGGCGCATCTCTTGAATTTCAGTAGACTTTTCAAATCTTGATCATTTAGCTCTATAATTCGTCCAATATCATTAACTTTCATCGATTGCTTGTTTTTACCTGAGAATCACTAAAGTAAACATTAAGGCACCAATTCTCATACAAAATAATATAAAACAAGTAAATTAAATAGGATAAATGATGCTAATAAAATGTACTTATTTGATCTCATCAAATATTCCCCCACTTGAACTTTACTTGTCCTCAAGTAAACCTTTAGAATAAACATAATGAAAATGTATCCTTGATAGGATATTTTTACATTTAAGAACTTATTCGTTTTATCATAATTGCACGGCCAAACACTTAACCAATTAGAAACAAAATATATTATTAATAAAAGCAAATCTAATCGTTTAACTGTCCGGACGTGACGAATATTCTATCATACGCTTGACAAGGATACACATCTCCCCCACTAAAGATATGGAGTAAAAAGACTAAAGCAGTAAAAAGGGTTTACTTGGTTCATGGGTTAAACCTAGCTTTGTTTGAACATTTCCTGCATAAACTTAGTAGATCACTGACGCAAGTCCTCGACGCTTTAACTAATGGATGGTCACTAGTATGCTTCATGGATCGCTGGCGCGAGTCCTTGATCTTTTAAATGATGGATGCTCACTAATGTGTTCCTTGGATCGCTGGCGCATTATTTTCATAACCGATGGTCACCAAGTTGCACACCAGATCGCTGGCGCATCATTTAATCAATCTTAAACTCGGATGGTCACCAATTCATACACCAGATCGCTGGCACATTAGCTAATTAATCTAATACTCAGATGGTCACTACCTTATTCATACATTTAATATTCTTACTTGGCCATCATCATATCCGGATGCTCGAGAGCTAACAACGAATATAACAATACGGTTGGGTATGGATAACATTTAGGATATAAATTGGTGTAAAATAAAAATACAAAACAAGAAACAAATAGATTAAAGTCCTAAGTGTGGTTAGAATACTTCCATACCATCCCATGAATAAGACTCATATCATTGAATAACCCACGCTTTGACTCTTTTGTAACTCACGTTTTAGGTAGACACGAATTACTCTCAATAAAATCTTAGACAAAGAATAAACAATCCTTATACATATACATATATATATATATATATATATATATATATATATATATATATATATATATATATATATATATATATATATATATATATATATATATTGGGGTTTTAAAAAAATTATTATCTTATTATTTTATCAATTGAGGTTCAAATTTGTATTGGTTCTAAGTTGGGGCTGGACAAATTATCAATTTTATCGAGGTTATTAATTTATCGAAAATTAATTCATAAAATTTTTAGTGTATACTCCTTGTTCTTCAAGGCTTCTCCAAAACATAATTAAAGTAATTTGGATCATACGTTAGTAATTACAAAATATGAGTTTTAAACATCAAACAACAATTGTTCATTAAGCATTGAGCGATCCAAAATATAAAAGAAAAAACGTTTGTTATGTCATAAAACTTTTATATAAGGCTGGTCACAGTAAACAAATTCGATCGACACACTCGATCGATTCACACTTAATCACCCTTGTGTGGCTAACTCGATCGCACAATTTTTTTTGAACTTGGTCGTCAACTCGATCGATTGCTTCCCTTTCTTTCCTTTTTTGTTTTTTGTTTTTGTGTGTGTAGTAATTAAATATAAAGGTTATTTTTGTGGGGTATGTTTTTTTTAGTGTAGGTCGCCTTACTGGGGCATTCAATCGTCTGCAGGTCGCTGGAGAGAGAAAACTGACGTGTCAGGGAAAATAAGGGGGATTGGGTTGCTTTACTGTGACCAGCCTAAAACTCGACTTGGCATATCAACTAAAGCTGGTTTAACCCAT
This sequence comes from Artemisia argyi, assembly GCA_030686995.1. Taxonomy (NCBI): domain Eukaryota; kingdom Viridiplantae; phylum Streptophyta; class Magnoliopsida; order Asterales; family Asteraceae; genus Artemisia; species Artemisia argyi. The sequence goes on along the minus strand of CM060708.1, from coordinate 89,992,071 downwards.
GTCGACTAATATGTGACGGGTCAAGCCGAGGCATTTTTTCAGCAAAACCTCGGCTTACAACAACTCAATCACAATAGAGGGCAAGTGGTTCAACAATTTTAAGGCTCGTGACAGTGGATAAGAAATAATCGATCGAGAGGATCGATCGATCGATATGCAATATCGATCGCACCACTGTGGTGGTGTTTCTTGAAATAGATCGCCGGCAAGTTTTTTGCATAATCGATCGTGTGGACGAACGATATTTGTAGCATCATTTGTTCATGTGATCCCAAATTATAAAAAAAAAAAAAAAAAAAAAAAAAAAAAAAAAAAAAAGTTACCGTTTGAATTTTTTTTTTTTTTTTATTTTTTTTTATTTTTTTTTAATTTTAACCACTTTCATCCTATAAATACCCAAATTAAACCCACTTTCAAACACACACTTTCAAACATAATTCAAACAACAAATCAAACACAAAAAAATGGCTTGTAAACTTCCCCACACTATCAAACAAGTTCAAACTATGTCCAAAAACAAGTCGAAATAGACGACAAGGAACGCCATGATGCAATTATCGAAGTTATTAGGAAGTTTGAGCTGGCGAAGTTACGCAAAAAACACCTGAGAACACGATACACAAAGTGCAAAGATATCTCTGTCGATAGAAAATATGTGATCGACCAGTTTTTTTACAATGAGTTTCGCAAAGACGCTGATGTTGTTGAAACATTGTGGGGTTGTGTGCAGAAGATAGAGAACGAAAAATCCAACAAGATACGTTGGAGTTTTGAGGAGAATGTGGCAGCTGCTGATGCACCACAACAACAACAACAACAACAATTTGTGCAAGGTGCATCAAGTTCATCTGCACCAAGAGTTGTTGAGCCACAACAACAGCAACCTCATCTTGATCACTTTCAGCTAAGTTTTGAGGAAAATGTGAAACCTGCTGATGATGGCTAAAACTCTGAGGATGAGCGGGAGCTGAGCAGGTTGGAAGCTCAGATCGAACAAGAGAGGTTTGCGAGCTTTGATCCGTACGACGATGGTTATGACTCCAACAACTCTCAAACCTGGGATCACCCAGATTATAATTGAAGTTTTAGTTTTTAATTTAGTATTGTCATGTTTTAATTTCTGTTTATGTAACGTTTATGTTTTTATTAATAAAAAAGTTACGTTTGTGTTAAAAGAGCCCGCTTTCTATTTGATTTTTGAATTTAAAAGATCCCGCCTTCTATTTGATTTTTGAATTTAAAATGTATCCCGCCTTCTGTTAGAATTTTGAATTTATATGAAACTGCAAAATACGTCCCTGTGGTTTACACATTTTGGCATCTTACATCCCTGTCAGAAACTTTTGACAATATACATCCCCCGTTAGGCAAACGTTTACCACAATACATCCCTCATTAACAATGAGAACTAACTGTGCAAATTTTTTCTCCATTATCTCTTAATGAGACTGAAAATATTACACCGTTAGCCTTCGTTAGCCAAACATTTGCACCGTTAGTCCTCTTTTTTAGTTTTTTTTCGTTTTTTACGTTTTATCCGTTTTTTGTTAGTTTTTTTTCTGTTTTTTGTACGTTTTATCAGTTTTTTAACGTTTTAATCCGTTTTTTTTACGTTTCATCCATTTTTTGTCAGTTATTTTCCCTTTTTTGTACGTTTTATCAGTTTTTTACATTTTTATCCATTTTTTGTACGTTTCATCCGGATTTTATCAGTTGTTTTACGTTTTTTGTACGTTTTATCAATTTTTTTAACGTTTTTATCCATTTTTTGTACGTTTCATCCGTATTTTATTAGTTTTTTTTTACGTTTTTATCCGTTTTTTGTCAGTTTTTTTTATGTTTTTATTCATTTTTCAACATTTCATCGGTTTTTTATGGTTTAATCCGTTTTTGGTACGTTTTATCCATTTTTGTCAGTTTTGTTTACATTTTGTTTGTTTTTTGTATGTTTTTATTCGTATTTTATACATTTATCCGTTTTTTGTCAGTTTTTTCTGTAAAAAACCGTAAAGAACTGATAACACGTAAAAAGGATGGAAAAAACTGATAAAAATTTGATAAAACGTACAAAAAATGAATTAAATGTAAAAAACTGATAAAAAGTACAAAAGAAAGGAAAACTAACAAAAAATCGATAAACATACAAAAAACGGACAAAATGTAAACAAAACTGACAAAAAATGGATAAAACGTACAAACAATGGATTAAAACGTTAAAAACGTATAAAAAACGGGATAAAACTGACAAAAAATGGATAAAACGTACAAAAAACGGATAAAAATGTTAAAAAACTGATAAAACGTACAAAAAACGGAAAAAAAACGTACAAAAAATGGATAAAACGTTAAAAACTGATAAAATGTACAAAAAACGGAAAAAAAAAACTGGCAACAAACGGATAAAAACGTTAAAAAAACTGATAAAACGTACAAAAAACGGATAAAAACGCACATAAAATGGATAAAAATGTAAAAAAAAAGATAAAACGTACAAAAAACGGAAAACAACTGACAAAAAGTAGATAAAATGTACAAAAAACGGATAAAAACGTTAAAAACTGATAAAACGTACAAAAAACGGGAAAAAACTGACAAAAAACAGATAAAATGTTCAAAAAAAGGATAAAACGTACAAAAAACGGAAAAAAGTTCAAAAAGAGGACTAACGGTGCAAATGTTTGGCTAACGAAGGCTAACGGTGTAATATTTTCAGTCTCGTTAAGAGATAACGGAGAAAAAATTTGCACCATTAGTCCTCATTGTTAACGAGGGATGTATTGTGGCAAACGTTTGCCTAACGGGGGATGTATATTGCCAAAAGTTTCTGACAGGGATGTAAGATGCCAAAATGTGTAAACCACAGGGATGTATTTTGCAGTTTCCTCTTGAATTTAAAAATATCCCGCTTCTTATATTATCCCCTATAAATAACAAACCATACAATACTTTTCTTCACACACTCCTAAAGCATTTCACAATGAATAATCGTTGGTCAATGAAAGAAGAATACCTGCTAGCCAACGTATGGCTTGAAGTTCACGATTCCAGAGACCTTGTGAATGGAAGTTCTTTTTGGAATCAAGTTACACAAAGGTTCAACGATCAGACTGATGGTGAGCACCGTAATAAAAATAGTATTACGACTCAATGGAATAGAACCAACCTTGAATGTCGTCGATATAATGCTATTTACAAAGAGTTGCTGCATACAAGTCAAGACCCTTGTCGTCTCAGCAATGCAAACCGAATTTATTATGAACGTCATGGGAGAGGGATAAATTATCAACATGTGTGGTTCATTCTGAGAAACACAGATGCATGAGACAGAGACGATGAGTAATGGTGTTTTATGTTAAGTATTTCCGTATCGTGTTTTATTTGTTTTCCGTATCGTGTTTTATCATGTAATGTTTACGTTTAATTTTTAGTTGTTTAATTCCGTATCGTTTCGTTTATGTAATGTTTACGTTTTATTAATAAAATTTGTGTTTGTGTTAAAAAATGTTTTTTTTTTTTTTTTTTAAATAAAATAAAAGAAGATGATACAATATGGGTTGTCACTGTGATGAGAGAAGTGAATATGGGTTGAAGAGAGAGAAAGCTGAGGTGACAGCTGAAAAGATAATGCAATACACTGTCACAAGCCTAAAACAATGCCCCAACAACATTTTTATACATTTCTAATAAGTGAGATTAAAGGTTATCGAACTTGTAAGCTGGGGGCCTTGAGTTTAATACCAGTTGTGCAAAAGTTTAATAAGAATGGGGACCAATCTCATAAAGTTAATTTGTTTATGGTCCCCTAGGTTTCTTCTAATTAGTAAAGGTAGCATCAAAAATATTCCTCCCTACAATGAGTAAAGTTGCAATGGTGGGGGATTAGATGGAATAATGTCCAATTAACAACTTTGGATGTGAAGTTAATACTCCCTCCGTCCCATTTTAATTGTCTGCGGGTCCGAATTTGACCGTAAATATTTTTGTTTGTATTATATAACACTTGATGAAATTTATATCATTGAAAAGTTCGTTTAATGAACTTTTCAATGATATAAATTTCATCAAGTGTTATATAATACAAACAAAAATATTTACGGTCAAATTCGGGCCCGCGGATAATTAAAATGAGACGGAGGGAGTACTTAATATTTTGTTTATTAATAGTTGGTGGAGCAAACGGTTGGTAACATTGTTCCTAATCATTACATAAGCCAATTTGATCACATGTGACTCTCTCTCTTATTTTCCTCCATAATTATGGGGCCTTTGTTGACATAGTTACAAACAATGATAGTTAACACAGGACTAGTTGATTAGTTTAGACTAAACGAAGAAATAAATATGGTTTTTTTTTTTCTTTTTTCTTTTTTTTAATAATTAAATAGGTTGGTTAGCTATCCACTTTTGCACCTTTCTTTGGCATTAGTTAAGTCTAACACGTATTGATTATTGACAGGAGTTTGCATTTGTATGTTAGTCGCGGGTCTTTTTTACGTGACCTGTAAAACAACGAATATGGGGTCGTCACATTGGGCTGCTAAATACAAACTATGATTAAGAAACGGGCCAAAATGAATGGTGATTTCAGAATCAGGTTTAGAAGTGGCCGATTGTACGTATAAATTTTCTTAAACTGTCAAAGCAACCGAATTAGACTTAAGGGATTGGGTCAAATGGATTCAAATCAAAATAGGTCGGGTCAATATGCAGTAATAAATTTTATTAGCTAGATTATTATCGCCTAACATAAATAACTATGACCACGACATATCAATCAATGTTTATTTCATAACTAAACTAATTTCTAAACTCTAAGCCAACTTATGAATTCCATAATTAATATTTGGCATCATGCAAGAAGCGAGAGTTGATCAACAAATAAAATAAAATAAAAAATAGTGCGACAACCCGAACCTCAGACCCTTTATGACCCGAACCCACCATGACAGCATCAATAAATAAATAATAATAATAAATCTGTAACTTGGAATTTTATTATGTAAAATTACACCACTTATCTTGAATAAAAATTGTAAAACTACATTACTTATCTTAAAATGTGCCGTCTATTGTCCATTGGAAAATTATTTTACAACAAATGGAGTATCACAATGACTGGTCTTCAGGCAATGATAAATGCATTTAGACATTTCTATTTGACTTCTAAATTTCTCTAGTTCAAATCAGCAGATCATTAAAAAAAAAAAAAATCAACTTACTGGACTAACAAATGAAACAGAATCTATACTTTTAAGCTCTAAGCCATCAACAATCACGTGTTAAACACGCGTTCAAAAAAAATTTTTTTTTCTCAGCTTCAGCTTTCATATATACAAATGTCTGAATAATCTGTGAACCTGTTTTTATAATGTTTGTAATGCTTAATACTTTAGTTATGTATTTATTTATTTATGGGTCAAACTGGGTCGTATAAGGCTTATATTGTTTGGTTGTATGTTAGCCCAAACCGGCCTTTAGAAAGTTAGTTACAAAACAGTTATAAGATAACAGTTATGTCATTTGTAAACATGCTTATGAAGAGACACGATTATTAAGTTGTAAAGTCGTGTTGATTCATCAAGTATATAAGGTTTAGATCGAGTCGAATATTAATATAAGTTCTATTTTAGTTTATACTTAAACTATGTTCAAATTTACTTCTGTCTCATATATACACATCGAAACTTAAACATGGTTAACACCAACTATTATATAGAAAACAACTTGCTTCAAACCAAGCCTGTGAAACGAGACCAACAGTGGTATCAGAGACCACGTTCTGATTCATGGGGGAAGCAGTTGCAACGAGAACCAAAATACACTCATAACAAATATTACTCTCAAACACAATTAATCCCAAACACTCTAAACATATTTCCCCTGAAGGGAAACAGTTACTAAAGAAAAAAGTTGAAAAAGTTGTTTCGTTTAATTCACTAAAAACAATGAAACCTCCAGAAAATAAAAATCACAAACAATTGGGAGAAGATACTAGTGTATCTAGAAGGGATAAAAGGGCATGTTGCTATATTTGCAAGAAAAGAGGCCACGTATATTGGAAGTGTACAAACAAGGGATTCGAAGAAGGAAAAGGTGCGAGTGATATGTATCATAAAACTACAACAACACCACCAGTCATTGAAACATTCAAGTATGAACCAGAAAGAGTACATGTAGATGTAGATTTTATGGTAGAAGGTTCTGATAAAGGAAATTGGGATGATATATGGTACGTTAGTAGTGCATACAAGAAACATATGTGTCCCATGAAACATTTATTTAAAAGAATGAAAAGAAGGTTCAAGGTAGAAGGAACAGAAGAAAGGGAAAAGAAGTTTATTGTGTCGTATGGTGTAGGAGAAGTTTCTGTGGAGACAAGTGAAGGAGAATTAATTGTATCAAATGTGATTTACACGCCAGAAATCACATTAAACCTACTGAGTTTGGATCAATTGGAGGAACAAGGTTATGTGGTTAGTTATGGTAATAATATGTGTAGGGTGAAATATATGTTTGACAACATGGAGGAAGAAATCGTGCAAGATAACACCACACAAGATGAGGATGAACAGACAATTACAGAAAGCCACAACAGATTCTTGGATGAATATTTTAAATCATTGGATTTAAATGAGGATTGTTCTTTGATCAAAGGTATGGAAGATTTAAAGTTGAATGAACAAGATGGATACGACTATGTGGACAAAGAGTATATAAGCATGAATGGAACTCTATATTTCATGAAGGTAAATACATTCCAAATATTTATTGTATTCTTAGATTTATTGAAGATAGATAAACTTGTCTATGGGAATTGGGATGTGTTGAAGCATAAGTTCATGGAGATGCTCGAATGGTTTTATATGGTTCATTTGAAACAAGATGTGCTAGGGAAATTACCAACTGTCATTGGGGTAATTAAGTTGGATTTATTGGGTTTATACAAGTTTGTAGATGCTTTAGGAGGTTACATGGATGTAACTTTTAACAATAAATGGAACCAAGTTGCAAACCTGTTAGGATTGGCATGGGAACATCATGAAACAGTTAAGGAAATGTATAGAGAATACATTGGCATGATTAAGGTGTACTATGAAGAAGCAAAGAGGGTGCAAGGAAAACTAGTTGTGGCGAATGGCAGAGGTGCTGTAGACATTCAGGTTCCACAAGTTGATGCACAGGTTGATGCACAAGTACAAGATATGCAAGAAGGAACTCCAAGGAAAAGGAGCAAAATTGAAAGAGATGATGAAAATATGGAAGATGTCAACAACAGTGGCAATATTGAAGCAACAAATGGAACATTGGAAGAAGGCACAAGTAGCAGTGATGATTTTGTTATCATCATTTGAACAAGGAACCAAGGAGCAAGGCGAATTATTGCATTACAACATTAGGAGGGAGAATGTGAACCTGTTTTTATAATGTTTGTAATGCTTAATACTTTAGTTATGTATTTATTTATTTATGGGTCAAACTGGGTCGTATAAGGCTTATATTGTTTGGTTGTATGTTAGCCCAAACAGGCCTTTAGAAAGTTAGTTACAAAACAGTTATAGGATAACAGTTATGTCGTTTGTAAACATGCTTATGAAGAGACACGATTATTAAGTTGTAAAGTCGTGTTGATTCATCAAGTATATAAGGTTTAGATCGAGTCGAATATTAATATAAGTTCTATTTTAGTTTATACTTAAACTTTGTCCAAATTTACTTTTGTCTCATATATACACATCGAAACTTAAACATGGTTAACACCAACTATTATATAGAAAACAACTTGCTTCAAACCAAGCCTGTGAAACGAGACCAACATAATCTGCATTGGCTTAATCGAATAAACCTCTCATATTGAAATTTACCTTAATTTCCTAATTGGTAAAGCCCGCCCAAAAAGTTTTTCGACTTCAGTAGCTTCCATTGAAAGTTCATCCAAGATTTCCTTCTCTTCTTTAGTGAGCTCCCTAAGGAAGTTTTGTTCATCTTGTTGCAACTCTTTAAATCCTTCAACTAACCTCTGAAACAACGTCATTTCCGTGTCTCTGACCTTGACCACCTCTTTCTCGACCTCCTCTTCAATCTCTTCGGCTTCTTTGATGATGAAATTTTCACCTTCTTTGGCTTTCTTTTCTAGTCTCTCCACTAGTGGTAGTTCGGGACCACAAGTGTTGTCTGTTTCGATGAAAGTGTTGAAATCGCGTCCAACGCTTTTAGCTGCTTGTTGTAGCTGTGGGATGATGGTTTGCGGTAGTTTTGAACTTCTTGTGTAAATTACGGATCCACCGTATCCATCCCATGCATCGTTTCTTCCACGGTAATATACAAATATGTAGTCATCTGGTTTGTTGTTAATTTGGGAAGACAAGATGTACCTGCACAAGCAAATTGAGTTTTGAGGTCAAATTGACTCATTTTCATATTCCAACAGATATGAATCTGTTAGCTTCATTCACCAGCCAATTGATTAATCATGTAGCCGACACTATAATATATACCAACAAATGTGAGTTTGAGTCTTTGAGAACTCCTGGTTTGACCTCAAAAGTACAAATAAGCCTCTATTTGCACCAATGCAGCATATATGCAAAATAATATCTCCTTGTAAGAAATAAAAGGTCTCTAATGCATTGATTTGGTTGTAGTTTATCTCTAACGGGTTAAACTCAAAGAGTAAAATCAAAATGCTATCGCACATTCGCGCATGAAGACATGTTGAATCCCAAGTCCCAACCCTTCTAACCCACCATTTTGCCACCTCTAGTTGAAACTAAAGGCAATTTGGGTCATGTTTGTCAAATCACATAAATTATCTAAAAGAAGAACAAGTCGAACATTTTGAAAGTAGCAAGAACTCTATTACTAAATCATTCTATTTAAAGATTTAGATATTAATGTACCAATTTATTATTCTTTCTTAATCATAGTGTTTTAGATCAACCCAATCGGAACCAAAAACATGTCTCAACCCGAACCCGTTTTGACTGGTTACCCAACTTTAAATAAGATTAATTCTTGGATATTAGTGACAATTCTAGTCGTATTATAGTCTAGTTAGGAATCAATATTGTTTAGCTTAATGTGTAAGCCAATATGGCATTTTTCTTTCTTTACTTGCAAGCCAAGTTTGAGGCAACCTACACGCGCATTCTTTGTACTTGAACTGATCATGGTGTAATAAACATAAGCTTTCGGTTATACATTTGTGTATGTATTCTAGCTCTTCTCGTGTGATCGCCCAAAAACAGGTTCTTGTTTTTGGTGTGTAGCTTGCGATCATCTCCAAGGGATCTAGTTTCCGTGTTTCGAACTTTGGGTTTGTTGTTCGATAATACAACAAGTAGTGTCAGAGCAAGGTTAGTTGTTGTTTTCGAAGTTCGATTGCTAGGTCGAGGTGTGTCGAAGAAATGGGTTTCGACGTTTCAGGCTTCGTTTCATGGAGTTACAGTCAACGAGAGGAAGAAAAAGGCTAGTGGGGTTATAATTTTTTTCCCACGTGACATACTATAAAGGTAGTAAAAGGTTACATTTGGTCTTTGGTTTTTAGAGTTATCTAGATCGAGTGAACTTGAAGGGTTTCTTGTTGCGGATTTTTTTGTGGTTCAAGTTTGATATTGGTTCGCTTGGGTTTCAAGTTTACGATCATGTTTGCTTGTCTGAAATCGAGGGTTTGGGGTTATTCTAATTAATTCGATTTACAAGAAGGAACTTTTAGCAACAAGGTTTTAAAGAATATTTCGTCGATAGCGCAGTTTAACATTGAAAAATTTGACGGGTCTACTGACTTTGGATTGTGGCGTGTGAAGACGCGGTGTCTATTAATTCAACATAGTTGGGAGGCTGCGTTGGATCCATTCCCGAAAACCATGGCGGACACTCAAAAGACAACGGCGTTGAAGACAGATGTCTACAAGAAAGCACACGGTGCCTTACTCTTGTGCTTGGATAACAAGGTGTTAAGGAAAGTCACAAAAGAAGATTTTGCTATAGGGGTTTCGTGAAAGTTGGAAATTTTGTATATGACAAAGTCTTTAGCCAATAAACAATTGTACATGAAGAAGAAGTTGTTCACTTTCTTCATGCATTCATGTAAGAAGTTATCTAAACAAATAGATGAGTTTAATAAGTTGATCGGTGACTTGGCGAACATAGACGTTGATATTGAGGATGAAGATTAGGCACTCATGTTACTTAAATCATTTCCACCTTCCTATGATACCTTTGTGGAGACATTGCTTTATGGAAGGGAGCCGCTCACTTTGGAAGATGAGTTGTCTACCCTTAATTCATGGGAGTTGAAGAAGAGGGCAGATGCAAAGGATGATGGTGATGGGTTATATGTAAAGGGGAGGTCTGATCATCGGGGTAATCAAGGACGTGGTAGTCGATCGAAGTCAAAAGGTTAACAAACTTATAAACTGAAGTGTTACATATGCTATTATGAGGATACCCTGAAGAAAGACTGTCCTAAAAGAAACAAGAAATCAATTGGCTTTGTCAAGAAGGATGCGGGACAAGGTCTCGTATACATTTTGAGGGTTAAGTTCTTAGAGGGTTAAGAAATCCATGGTGATTTGTTGGTGGCGGTGAGTGAGGATAAGTTCTTAGAGTCGATCATGGACTCTAGTGGTTCTTTTCACATGACGCTTAGGAAGTACTTCTTGTTTGTTTTGATAGAGTTCAATGGTGGCATGGTGTTTCTCGGTAATAATAGAGCATGTGCCATCAGGGGATAGGGAAGTTGAGAGTACAAATGAAAAATGGTTCGTTACATTCCTGAGTTGAAGAGAAATTTAATATCTTTGGGCACTCTGGATCGAGATGGCTATACCATAAAGTTGCAGAATGGAAGAGAGGGTTCTTTGATGGTTTTGTAAGAAACTATGAAGGAAAATTGTGGTAATCCTTGGATGTTAGGGTAGAAGCAACGGTGACAGCAACATATCAGATCAATAGGTCTTCATCTACAGCATTGGAGAACAAGACACCTATGGATTTATGGTCATGACATCCATCGAATTACGAGATGTTGAGGATATTTGGTTGTGTTGCTTATTCACATGTAAATCAGGGAAAGCTCAAGCCTAGAGCTATAAAATATATATTCCTAGGCATCCTGATGGTGAACAGATTATAGAGGTAGAGGTTGGCTTATGCGTTTGCTATTGCTAAGGAAGAAGACACACATGAACCAATCACATTCCAGGAGGCGATTAATTGATGAGTGGGTTCGTGCTATGAAGGAATAGATGAGTTCTTTAAAGAATAATCATACTTAAGCTGGTCGATTAATCACCTGGTCAGAAAGAAAGAACAAGCAACAAGTTATCTATGTTAAAGAAATCACTATATGGTCTTAAGCAGATCCCAAGGCAGTGGTACAAACAGTTTGATTTGTATATGGTCAGCAATGGGTCTAGTGGCAGCAACTATGATAGTGGTGTTTACTTCAAGGAGTGGTATGTACATATATCTATTGTTGTATGTATATCATATGTTGATTGCTTGTAAAAGCAAGTCTGGAATTGAATATACCATCGGACTACTGCAAAAAGAGTTTTGATATAAAGGAACTTGTCGAGCTAGGAGGATACTTGGTATAGAGATTATTAGGGATAGGGGTAGCCAAACCCTCAAGGTTTCTCAATTGGGATATGTGCAGAAAATTGTCGGTCTTTGTGCCATTGGGAGCACACTTCAAGGTATCATTGAAGGATTGTCCGTCAAGTGACTGGGATGTGGAAAGAATGAGTATGGTTTTTTATACGAATGTTGTAGGTAGTTTAATTTACTTGATGGTATGTACTAGACTAGATATTGCATACGTTGTTAGCATTCTAAAGACCCTGACAAGGGTAGGTCGATAACCGGGTACATGTTTATGGTACATGGTCGTGTTATGAGTGAGAAAGCAACTCTGCAACATGTTGCATTATCTACTACAAAAGCGGAGTATATGGCGCTTACTCAAGCTGTGAAAGAAAGCATTTGGTTAAAAGGACTTCTAACATAACAGGGAGTAAACCTTACGTCAGTGGTCGTGAATTGTGATAACCAAGGGGCATTCATCTCTCTAAGAAATGCAATGTTTCGTGAGAGGACGAATCATATCAACGTGAGGTATCACTTCATCAAGGAGAATGGGAGTCTAAAGAGATTGAAGTGGCGAAGATAGGTACGGTTACTGATGCATTTACAAAGGTGGTTCCAGGTCCAAAGTTCAAGTATTGCATGGAGATACTTGGTGTCGAAGTCAACTAGTATTGCCACTAATATCCCACAACCATACTTAGACGTGAACTATTAAGCTATAATATATATTGGTTTGTAGAAACATAATGCTTAATATATAGAAATAGAGAGGAGAACAAAAAGTATTTACCAGTCATCTTGATAGTGAAGAAACTCATTATCATGATTGTATAGAACTCCAGGTTGATTCGGATCTTGCACAAACGTTTGAACAGCAGATCGAGTAAAGAATCCGCCATCTAGAGTTTTTATTCGCCACGTTAAATTCCTACTAGCTTATTAGCTTCCGTATGGAATTCATGCAGTTGACAATCGAAGACATCAAATGTAGGATTTAGACCACTTGTTATGTACCACTTCCCAGTGAAATCATTCATATTGAAGCTTTTGACAAGTGCACTAGGATCCGGGACTGGAAACTCACCCACATCTGATTTGCGTGGCACACATTTCTTTCGTGATACTGCACTCATTGAACTGATCCACAACACTGTTTTCAAACAAGTTGATGAGGCGAAAAATGAACCACTTTTAGGGGGTCATTTAAGCCCGGAATTGAAATTATTTGATCAAATATTACCCTAAATCGTTCATTTTGTGATTTTAGGTACTTTGGGAGAGAAATCTGGAAAAGGAAGCAATTCGGACGTTTTTGGAGCATAAAAGTGAAGAAAACGCCAAAGACTTAATTTTCCATGCTGGAAACAGTGTATGACGGCGTCAAGAGGAAATTCCTGACGGCGTCAAGAGTAAAATCCATGACGACCCAGAAGAAACCTGAAGGCGTCACAAGAAGAGCGTCAAGAGTTAAAATCATGACGGCCTGCATAAGGTATACACATGACGGCGTCAGATCCAGATCTAGGCAAGCCGAGGAACTATTTGGCGGCGAGATGACGACATCAGACATTTGTTCTTGACGCTGTCACCTTCTAAAATCTATATATAATTTTCTATTTTTCATTCATTAGGAGGAACGTATGTGGAGAGACCCTAGGGCCGAACTTTGTGAACCCTAGCTCGTATTTTACAGTAAATTCAAGGGTTTTCACCCCTTGAATCCTTTCATGTGCTATTGAGATAAGTCTTCTCTTTAATTCAATCAATATGTCTATGTGTTGGTTGTCTATATCTTGTGCTTGTCTTGATTTCAACATGCTAGGCTAGATCTATCTTGTGTTTGCTTAGATCTAATGAAACCTAGATGATAATTATGTGTTGATTACTTGTTTATGGTTGTATTGGATGAATGATTTCAATGTTAGGCTTAAGAAAACTAGCAGATCTCCATTGTGTAACATGCTTGAACGTCTTAGGAAACATGAACCGATGTGTACTAGGTTTTATTGGTTGTATTTAATGCATGAGTAAATTCTAATGATCCCATGTTAGGAGCTTCTTAGCTGGCTCGACATAGGAGTGAAGTAGGCACTCATAGGATTGGGGAAGTAAGTACGTGTAACACCCCAACCCGATAAGGGTAGAAGTATTACATTACAGTGACATATCAGAACAAACACAAGCATATGATTCATACATACAAAGAAATTCAAGGTTACAAATGAAAATCTGAAACTACAAGGTTACAAAGAAAAGAAATACTATGTCTAATAAAGTGAAACTTCATCTAATCGTCTCTAGTCCAAAGCATAGTCTTCTAAGTCCAGTCACACTCTCTTCCCATAACCCAGCTTCCTACTAAAACCTGCCGCAGGAAAAGGAAATGCGGCTGAGCTTAAAAAGCCCAGTGAACAGATACATATACAAAGCAATGATAATGAAACAAACAGAAGTATAGTGCATTGGGGAATATCATAAAGAATGAACAAAGGAATGATAGAAAGGAAAGAAAGGATAGTCATCCACCACGAGCCCATACTCAAAGTCATAACTCAACATCATAATCTCAAAGTCATAAGCCGTCAATTCAAAATCTCACAATCAGAGGGGATACCTCTCAGGCAACCAGATAATATGAGGGGTGTCCTCATGTATCATAAAGGTGGAGTGATCAGCTCCCAGGGGTTGTGAAGGGCATGTATAGCACACAGTACCAATCACCTCAAAGTCAACTCAAAGTCATAGTTAAATCCACTAAGCATACATGTCTAGGATTGCAATCCATACGCCCCTTACTCAAAGTCAATCTCAAAGTCATATACTCAAAGTCATAGCCGGCAGATAATCATAAAAGGGACGACGTGAGAAATCACTCACCCACGCATGAGTCATGCCAGTGGTGCATCACAGACATGCCTATGGTACCTCCATAGGTAGAAGAAACATAAATGGCTCGGGTATCAAACTAAGAGTCAGGTCTCAAAGTCATGCAAAAGTTCATATAGCAAAGGTGCATCTCAAGGTCATGTCTCAAGGTCATCTCAAAGTCATAATATCAGAAATCATATCAATGGTTCAGAATATCCAAAGTTCATTACAAAAGGTTCATTATTAAGTTTCATAAGTTCATAAAATGTGAAAAGGGTTAAGATAAAACAGATTTAAAAACCTTAATAGTCATTTGCTCATTTCATCTCAAAGATCTCCCTTTTTAGAACATTCTTCATAAAAGCCCATTTAATCCTTCATTTTAAAAATAGTTTCGTATCCAAATCATAGAGTGTTATTTCAAAACAGTTTCCTTCCATGACATCAAGTTATATTTTCAAAAGGTTTTCATATCAATTAATCATAAAAGATGAACCAGAGATATCGGATATTCAAGGGTCAGAAATCATAGCAACGAAATCAGATCAGAAGCTAACAAATCAAAGCTTAACAGAAATCAGGGGAAGTTCACAACAGAAGGGAACATAGCAATGGCTTGGGGAATCTTAACTGAATCATAGCTCAAAGTCATAAGAAGAATATAGGAGCCTTTACTGAAAAGGCAGAGTATCCGTACCTTATTGCAAAGCACAAATGAAACAAACACAGAAATAGAAAGGGCTCAAGATCTCTCCTTCTTCACACCTAGAGGAGAAGAGGGGGAATCATAATTCATTCTTTAATTACATGTCTTTCCATTTTAAGTAACTCTCAATTTTAAGTAACTTTCCATTTTTAATAACTTTCCATTTTAAGTAACTTTCCATTTTTAGCAGGTTTCCATAAATAGTAAGTTTCCACATTTAGAAAGTTTCCATATTTAGAAAGTTGAATCATTATTAATGGAAATAAGGTATCTTTTATCATACTTTCACATTTGGTCCTTAGGGTTTCATAACTTTACATTTTAACCCTTTACTTTCCAAAATTACACTTTAAACCTTTTAGTATTCAAAGTTACACATTAAACCCTTAACTTATCAATTTTACATAATGAGCACTTATTTTAGGATGTTATTCGAATGGATCCTCATTTATTCATAATTTACACTTTAAGTCCTTCAAGTTATCAAAGTTACATATTTAACCCTTTAACTTATAATTTCAACTTTTAATTATCCATAATTACATATCATGCCCTTAAACTATCAAAATGGCACAAAACCCCCTGAATATATTAAATTGCTCAAAACAACCTTAAGTTTCCAGAAATTACATATTTAGTCCCTCTCTTTTAATTATTTTCAAAACAAACCCTAATTAATCATTAAATACATTTTAATCCATTTAAATACAAAACTTACACATAGCACCCTCATTATATATTTTATTCGAATAGTATACAGCTCAGAATAAGTTTCAAAAATAACCCTTTAGTTTTAAAAGTTACAAAACTCACCCAAAACCTTTTATCACAAATTGTATAAACCAAAAACAAAAGAATTAGAAACCCTAATCCTTCTAATCAATTTTTAATCATCACCTCATCATTAATTGTCATTTAATATCACAAAACAAACCCTAGATCAAAACCCTAGTTCACACGATTTTATTTTCTTTTTCTTTTATACGTTTTAATCAAAATTCAATAAATCAAAATAAATTCGAAACACATGATTTAGGCCATGAAAATTCTTTCCAACATTTTTCCAGATCATATTATATCATAATAAGTGTATAATAATTTTATTAATAATTATTCTGGATCGGAATATGTATTTCACAATTAAACACGTTTTTAGGGTTTTAATTCACAAATAATTCATAGAGCATGCATGGTTCGACTTTAGCATTTTATTTGAGACTTATATGATGTAAGAGACGTGAGAAAAATACCAGACCAGGTCTGGAACAAATAGAATAGGCTGGACGAATTATAGCACACGCGTAGAGCCAAAACGATCCAAAAATCACCACGACTTCAAAAACGATCTTCTAACCTTGAAACCAATTTTCGTGGGTCTTAATAAGTGTAAGGAACATCAGAAAAATAAGAAACAAATTTTGTAGAGGTCGAATGAAGCACAAGCGAATTACCTTGTTTTTAGGGTTCGACAAAAAGAAAAAGTCACCACGATCGTGTAAGGCTTCCACAAATAAAAAGGAATTTTTCTTGGCTTCTTAGGATGTTGTATGATCACAGAAAATTGCTTAGGAGTCATGGGAGAGTCGAATGGAGGCTAGGGATTTTGTGTGTGTTTTTCTCCAAATCGATTTAGGGTTTTTTTGGGAGGAAAGATATGGATTTGATTTAGGGTGATATATGCCGTGTGAGGGGAGGCCTTGGGCCAGAAATTTCGGCCATATAGGTTAGGGAACATATTTTGTGATTATCTTCCTTATTTAAAAGATCTAAATCATTTTTAAATCAAAACAATATTATTTATGTGACATTCGGCCCTTTAAGGGTAATTTGGTAATTTTGCAACTTGTATAAATGTTAAATGAAGTTGTTAAAATTATTTGGGATCATAACTTGTGCATTGTTTGAAGTTTGGGAATTATTTGGATACTTTAATAAGCTTTTAATTAAGTTTTAACTTGTAGGGGCATTTTGGTCTTTTCACATGTTCTTGGATTTTAGGTGTTACAACTTCTTCCCCTCTAAAAAGAAAAATTTCGTCCTCGAAATTTGAAGTCGCAAGGTTAGACGAAGTCGTAATAAACCGCAAAAGGTCATTACAACATCCTCACGCTCGGGGAGGTTCTTCCAAAAGATCTTCAGACCAAATAGTTTCTCATGACTCGTAACTATTGTCAAAACAGTTTCAGATTTCCCAGAAAGGCATATCATATTGAATTTGAATCGAAAGGATAATGTACCAAACATAACGGATGATAAACGAACTCTCCAGGAAGAGGTATAGAAATACATAGGACTTTCATCGAATTGATTTGGCAAATCAGATGAGAAAACATTGAATTGTAGCAAACATGGGGTGATTTAAGATTTAACTCTTCAGCTTCTCAGATAGTTTCGGCTTTTAGATAACCTTCCAAAGGTATTCTCATAAACCAACAGGTCTCATTTCCTCAAAGTCCACAATCAGATATTTTAATCATAGCAGATCATAATGAACAACTTCAACGAATGTGAAATGTATACGGATAGAAAACATGTCGTTAGATATCGTCAACGGCAGAAATTTCATAATGGAACCTAAGATTCTTATCAGAAGTTGCAAAGATCAGCAACACACGTGTCGAGAGTCCAAACGTATCGAATCGTATATCAAGGACAGCATATCAAACGTATAGGTAGAATGAACCTAAAGTCTTACTAAACTCAGATGCCAGAATTCTAAAGCTTCTAAGGCACTCCTCGAAACATCACATGCCCACCATAAGTGCACGTTATATGATGTTAGTATTATCACGTTGGCCAGGCGTCATAATACTGGCATCATATAAATATGCCCTCACGATGGTCATCCTTTATTTCAAGTCGTGAATCAAAACACCTATCTTAATCCACCTAGTACTTCTATAGTCTCAAGGTCATCAGAATCAAACAACATAACTAAGAGAACGAAATTACTCGAAGAGTAACGGAAATCCGAGAATGTCATTAAGGTACGTCATCAATAGCGTCAATCCTTTACAGCATCATCTCGTCTAAACACAATGTCCGCTTCAAAATCCGTCCACTCAAATACAAATTCCAAAGTTTCTTACAAGTTGGGGTAGTCTGTTTACTCTTGTCCATCTTACCTCATGATTAAAAGAATTTAAAACTCGAGTCTGGTTCCTACGGTCTTCAGCAGCTCCTCTTGGTAGTGTGGCATCGTAATGGCAGTCTCTGACGCGATCACTGTGTATCCCTCCATCCGCAGGTCTGCTTCTGCTCTCAATTCATCTTAGTACAACTAAAATGAATAGAGAAACAAGACTGCGTGTCTTCGACAGGTCTTCTAACATAGCTCCAGGTTTTAAGGTACATGATGTTGTTGTCGACTCCAGGTTGTGTGTTGAATGGTTCGTCTTCTTTGGTCTGGTTGTCTTGGTGCCCAAACTGAAATCTTCACGTGTTGTATGATTGAGCACTATCCCAGTTCCTCTCTTCTTCTTGTATGCTTCTTCCATGATAATGCTTGTCGCAACCATCTTCTACTACTCTTCCACCAGGTTTCTAACTCCAATGACGGTTTTCAATCTCACCCATTATCTCTATGTTCTTCTTTTGTTTTAGAACACAACACAATGTCGTACTATGACAATTTGTCCAAAACACGCGAAAACATGATTATTCTAGCCAACACCATTGGCATCATTCAAACTCATAAATGTGATGACGAGTGCAAAGGCAGCTTCAGAAATCATCTCAGGGAGTTTTCACATCGCCTTCTTTCTTCTTCCGGAACTGAAATACTTCCCAAAGGTTACTCTCGGTTAGTTAACCTCTTTCTTAGAAGTTCTTGTGGTGGCTTCTTCAGATACAATCAGATGCGGAGTTTCAAAGGAAGACCAAATTAATTATTGATACTCGGAAATAGATAATGATTAGTGATAGTGGTACGTTTAAGTTCACGATAGTCGATACGTCATTGCATACTTCTCTTGTTCTTCTTCATAAACAAACAAGAGTATCCAAGAGAATCACAAAGGGTCAACAAAATCATATTCCATTAGCTCCTTCAATCTCTCAACTTCTATGGCACCATGGTTTCTTCAACTGAGATCAGTTCAATGGAGTACCAAAAAGTTCATCAGAGAATACCGGAAAATCTTCGTACAACGAAATATTTCCCAATAGCCGAACTTTCTAAGGGTTGATAATAATGGTTTTCAGGAAAAACTTGATAATCACATGAGTTCGGGGTTGGTGTTTCCATAGTGGCAGAAATTTTAGTAGATGTAGAGAATCATCATAACGAAATAGGGTGAAGCAGATTGTTAAGGTCACATTTCAGATACGGTAGTCTATGGTATCTTCACGAATAGTCATTCAGTCCAAAAGACCGTACAATCAGACATCTCAAAGTCAAAGGATTCATAGAGTGAATACAGTCGTCAAATCATACAGGTAGTTCATATCTCAGAGTCAAGTACATGATTCAACAAAAGTGTTGGGATGGATAAACAAACCGTTCAATGTGTGGAAATTTCGTTTAGCTTCTTAGCATAAGTAGCAGGTAGGATGTGTATCATTGGTACTACGAACATCGTATAATTGTCAATTGTGAGATGTACAGAATCTCAGTTATCAGCATCATCATGCTTAGTTAACAAATCCATACAGAGATAGTATTTACATCATACCCTTCCAAAGGAAACGGTTGGCAGAACAAGGTTCATCATTCAAAGAGAGGAAACAAAACGTCTTATATTCGTGGTTCATAATTACAGAATTCTCATAGGGGTAGTAATGGATCATACAGAGTTAAGTAGTATCGGATGATACATTCATACCTAACATAAGTAATGAATTCACAGAATGTGTCGAACACATTATGGTTGAATGACCTACGATATGGTCGAAAAGGTGTCAAACAGCTTATCAAACAAATCGGAGGCGGAGATCAAAATCTGAAGGTGAAACTTAAATGTGTAAGGTATCCAGGTAGCTTTCCGAGGTATTCCAAACTTACTTGGTTACTAAGCTTAAGTTGCAAAACTTCTAACTTCTGAAACAAAGGTCCTTATAAGGCTTATTTAAGAGCAAGGGCACGATCAGAGTGATGCGGAAACAAATGATACTTACATAAATGTCCTAGTCTACCCATTCCTCACTGGTAATAACTTAGGTTCCTATGGGGAATCCTAATGTAAAGTTTCAAAGGTTGTCTTATGAGCGCCTACAGTGGAAACTTAGGGGTCCAAACTTCACAGGTCAAGGGTAAATGTATTACGAATCGCAACCTGTCTCTGATACCATAATTGTAACACCCCAACCCGATAAGGGTAGAAGTATTACATTACAGTGACATATCAGAACAAACACAAGCATATGATTCATACATACAAAGAAATTCAAGGTTACAAATGAAAATCTGAAACTACAAGGTTACAAAGAAAAGAAATACTATGTCTAATAAAGTGAAACTTCATCTAATCGTCTCTAGTCCAAAGCATAGTCTTCTAAGTCCAGTCACACTCTCTTCCCATAACCCAGCTTCCTACTAAAACCTGCCGCAGGAAAAGGAAATGCGGCTGAGCTTAAAAAGCCCAGTGAACAGATACATATACAAAGCAATGATAATGAAACAAACAGAAGTATAGTGCATTGGGGAATATCATAAAGAATGAACAAAGGAATGATAGAAAGGAAAGAAAGGATAGTCATCCACCACGAGCCCATACTCAAAGTCATAACTCAACATCATAATCTCAAAGTCATAAGCCGTCAATTCAAAATCTCACAATCAGAGGGGATACCTCTCAGGCAACCAGATAATATGAGGGGTGTCCTCATGTATCATAAAGGTGGAGTGATCAGCTCCCAGGGGTTGTGAAGGGCATGTATAGCACACAGTACCAATCACCTCAAAGTCAACTCAAAGTCATAGTTAAATCCACTAAGCATACATGTCTAGGATTGCAATCCATACGCCCCTTACTCAAAGTCAATCTCAAAGTCATATACTCAAAGTCATAGCCGGCAGATAATCATAAAAGGGACGACGTGAGAAATCACTCACCCACGCATGAGTCATGCCAGTGGTGCATCACAGACATGCCTATGGTACCTCCATAGGTAGAAGAAACATAAATGGCTCGGGTATCAAACTAAGAGTCAGGTCTCAAAGTCATGCAAAAGTTCATATAGCAAAGGTGCATCTCAAGGTCATGTCTCAAGGTCATCTCAAAGTCATAATATCAGAAATCATATCAATGGTTCAGAATATCCAAAGTTCATTACAAAAGGTTCATTATTAAGTTTCATAAGTTCATAAAATGTGAAAAGGGTTAAGATAAAACAGATTTAAAAACCTTAATAGTCATTTGCTCATTTCATCTCAAAGATCTCCCTTTTTAGAACATTCTTCATAAAAGCCCATTTAATCCTTCATTTTAAAAATAGTTTCGTATCCAAATCATAGAGTGTTATTTCAAAACAGTTTCCTTCCATGACATCAAGTTATATTTTCAAAAGGTTTTCATATCAATTAATCATAAAAGATGAACCAGAGATATCGGATATTCAAGGGTCAGAAATCATAGCAACGAAATCAGATCAGAAGCTAACAAATCAAAGCTTAACAGAAATCAGGGGAAGTTCACAACAGAAGGGAACATAGCAATGGCTTGGGGAATCTTAACTGAATCATAGCTCAAAGTCATAAGAAGAATATAGGAGCCTTTACTGAAAAGGCAGAGTATCCGTACCTTATTGCAAAGCACAAATGAAACAAACACAGAAATAGAAAGGGCTCAAGATCTCTCCTTCTTCACACCTAGAGGAGAAGAGGGGGAATCATAATTCATTCTTTAATTACATGTCTTTCCATTTTAAGTAACTCTCAATTTTAAGTAACTTTCCATTTTTAATAACTTTCCATTTTAAGTAACTTTCCATTTTTAGCAGGTTTCCATAAATAGTAAGTTTCCACATTTAGAAAGTTTCCATATTTAGAAAGTTGAATCATTATTAATGGAAATAAGGTATCTTTTATCATACTTTCACATTTGGTCCTTAGGGTTTCATAACTTTACATTTTAACCCTTTACTTTCCAAAATTACACTTTAAACCTTTTAGTATTCAAAGTTACACATTAAACCCTTAACTTATCAATTTTACATAATGAGCACTTATTTTAGGATGTTATTCGAATGGATCCTCATTTATTCATAATTTACACTTTAAGTCCTTCAAGTTATCAAAGTTACATATTTAACCCTTTAACTTATAATTTCAACTTTTAATTATCCATAATTACATATCATGCCCTTAAACTATCAAAATGGCACAAAACCCCCTGAATATATTAAATTGCTCAAAACAACCTTAAGTTTCCAGAAATTACATATTTAGTCCCTCTCTTTTAATTATTTTCAAAACAAACCCTAATTAATCATTAAATACATTTTAATCCATTTAAATACAAAACTTACACATAGCACCCTCATTATATATTTTATTCGAATAGTATACAGCTCAGAATAAGTTTCAAAAATAACCCTTTAGTTTTAAAAGTTACAAAACTCACCCAAAACCTTTTATCACAAATTGTATAAACCAAAAACAAAAGAATTAGAAACCCTAATCCTTCTAATCAATTTTTAATCATCACCTCATCATTAATTGTCATTTAATATCACAAAACAAACCCTAGATCAAAACCCTAGTTCACACGATTTTATTTTCTTTTTCTTTTATACGTTTTAATCAAAATTCAATAAATCAAAATAAATTCGAAACACATGATTTAGGCCATGAAAATTCTTTCCAACATTTTTCCAGATCATATTATATCATAATAAGTGTATAATAATTTTATTAATAATTATTCTGGATCGGAATATGTATTTCACAATTAAACACGTTTTTAGGGTTTTAATTCACAAATAATTCATAGAGCATGCATGGTTCGACTTTAGCATTTTATTTGAGACTTATATGATGTAAGAGACGTGAGAAAAATACCAGACCAGGTCTGGAACAAATAGAATAGGCTGGACGAATTATAGCACACGCGTAGAGCCAAAACGATCCAAAAATCACCACGACTTCAAAAACGATCTTCTAACCTTGAAACCAATTTTCGTGGGTCTTAATAAGTGTAAGGAACATCAGAAAAATAAGAAACAAATTTTGTAGAGGTCGAATGAAGCACAAGCGAATTACCTTGTTTTTAGGGTTCGACAAAAAGAAAAAGTCACCACGATCGTGTAAGGCTTCCACAAATAAAAAGGAATTTTTCTTGGCTTCTTAGGATGTTGTATGATCACAGAAAATTGCTTAGGAGTCATGGGAGAGTCGAATGGAGGCTAGGGATTTTGTGTGTGTTTTTCTCCAAATCGATTTAGGGTTTTTTTGGGAGGAAAGATATGGATTTGATTTAGGGTGATATATGCCGTGTGAGGGGAGGCCTTGGGCCAGAAATTTCGGCCATATAGGTTAGGGAACATATTTTGTGATTATCTTCCTTATTTAAAAGATCTAAATCATTTTTAAATCAAAACAATATTATTTATGTGACATTCGGCCCTTTAAGGGTAATTTGGTAATTTTGCAACTTGTATAAATGTTAAATGAAGTTGTTAAAATTATTTGGGATCATAACTTGTGCATTGTTTGAAGTTTGGGAATTATTTGGATACTTTAATAAGCTTTTAATTAAGTTTTAACTTGTAGGGGCATTTTGGTCTTTTCACATGTTCTTGGATTTTAGGTGTTACAGTACGCCACCCCATGAATGGTATTAAGGAATACAATCCGTCATCCACGCAACTATAACAAGTAATTAACGTGTAAAAGATATCTAGGGAGTAGTGAAATCTAAGTAAACACATTTCTCCCACTTATTGCTCACAACTTTAGTTTAATATAGTTTATTTTCATTTTAGTATTTTATTTTGATTGCATCTTAGTATTGGGTTAGTTGACTAGCAACTAATTCCGCCCAAATCCTTCAAACCCGAGATTTTTACTTGCTTTCCTAAAAATATAAAAAATACAAAAAGAATCATCCCTCATCTCTAGACTTAGTCTTTAGGTTTTCTAATCCTAGCGACACTATTTCTAGCTGAACGATCAATCCCCCGGTACTTGTCATTATACTATACTACATCGATCAGGTACACTGCCTGGTGGGGGTTGTAAGCTTCTCGAGATCCCTCGAGAGGTAAAGCCTGATGCAATCCCCACGCATCACAAGTCACCACATTTTATCTGTGACAAAAGTTAATAAATCTGTAAGCATCCAGATTTTTTAAGCATAAAATAGAAGAGAAATTTAGAGGTGGCAATTTCGACCTATAGGTTATGTTTTATCTCAGTAGGTTTAAATGGGTCAGATAGAAATTAAAATAAATATAAAGGGGCGTGGGTTGAAATGTTGAATAGCTAAGAGTCTATTTTTAATACAAAAAACCTCCTAAGTCGTATTATTCACTATATAGATTATTGTCTTACTAACTGTTTTTGTAATCATAGTTAACTCGTTATGTATTTACAGAAACCTCAAAATGGACAAAATGTGTTTTCAAATAGGCACGGCACGTTTCAATCAATACTAAAAAGTGGCCCAGTTTGACCCAACATATTTGGAACCATTATTACCCAACTTGCTCATACCTTTAGAATAAATGGACAAGTAAAATTTTATACCTAACATTCAGTCTCATCGGGTCTATTGTTGCAAGTCTTGAGACAGGCAACATTTGCTGCACAAGATGGGTTTGCTATACATTTCGCAAGCTCGATCCTATAAGATGCACATGTTTTAATTGCTTACAAAATAAACATCATTAGTAAGGTAAATGAAGGTGTTAAAAAAAGAACAACATTAACAATTTCTACTTTAGAAGTTACAAAATTAACCTGTTAATGTGAATTAATTCACTTTGGCTTATGTTAGTGATAATCATTGGCATGAAAGAGTTAATTCTCCTATGATCCAAAAATGTATGTAGACTCTAGTGGTGTCAAAATTATATCAAGGTATTTTAAATGTCTTTATGTTTGCTTTATTCTTGGCACGGTAGCCCATAATGTACACATCGTATATAGTTTTCCCTTTGGTTTTGATTAATGGTGCATGTTTACCACCAATGTCCCATGAGAAAGCAGGCACAGGTAACCATTAGTATTCTCATGTATCTTCAATTAAGGACTCGTTAGGAACTCAAAATCTTAGAATAAGCGCCATTGTGAGATGATGTTAGAAGTGTATTCAGATGACCAATCTAGGGGTCGGAATTTCTACTCATTTACTTAGAATGGGTTGATTTGGGATATGATCTATCTCTAAAGCAAAATGGGTCCAAAAAAAAGGCTAAAAGGATACAGGTTGAAAGTCGACCAAAGTGTATTTCTAATGCTTATAGTCTCCTTTAACATTTCTTTCAAAAGTATTATTATTGTAGTAACATAGTTTAAGCAGTTATAACTGATGCATTTGACTATTTATTAAAATATGAACAAAAATATGTTTGCAATCCAGCCGTTTTACCCTATATACTCAAAACAAGTCTTTTCTACCTAAACCCATTTTAAACTACAACCCAGCTAGCATAAAAAGGTTACGAGTCCAGGTAGTACTAGATGATTTAACTATCTGAGGAAAATAAGATTCTGTAAACAATAAGAGCTGGGTGAACTACCTGCATTCTTTCAGTAAGCAAGTACATGTTTTAAGAGCATCAACAACATCAACCCTGGGAATGACAACAAATGTGCAAGCTAATACAATAGCCAATTGTATGAATTGCCTCCATTGCTTTTTGAAAATCCAAGGTATGCCCTTTCTAAGATCAAATCTTTCTATTTCCTTCAAACACAAAGAATTCAAAGTATTAAGTTGGGAGTAAGAAAAAAGGGGGGGGGGGGTGCATCATTAAGTGATAATCTAATTATTGCAACTTCAAGTAGCAATCATCAGTTTGTAGTGAGAATATGGTTATTTATGGTTTAAGTAACAAGCCTTAAATAATCGGTTTATGTACACTTATTCTTTCTATTACTGCCTTGAGTAGAATGTACTAAACAATTAATGACCTTAAAAGTGATCAATTCAACTTTAATCATCACTGTATATAACAATGGATTATTTGAATATTTATTAATGATTATCTAATATTACATAATCCCCTTACACTCAGGTAGGGGTGTGATTGTCTACATCCAACCTCCCTTATATCCGTTCTGGCAGGATTGGGTATTGTTGTTGTTGTATCTAATATCACATAATCACTTTCAAAAGCCACGTCCGAACACTCCCTTAATGTAGCTTAAATAAATACAAATTATACAATAAATTACCTCAAAGCTTTCATCAATGCTATATACTGGAGATTTCATCTTGCAATGTGACAGTGGAGTTGAATACTTAGAGTCCGGTAAGCAACTGATCCTATTAGATCTAAACAACTGAAATAGTTTATAAAACCCATGGGTAGATCGAATTTTCATCGTAACTATACTGGCAGGAGGTGGTCCAATCCTGTGAGACCTTTCATGAGTCGGTAATTTGGCATACAAACTAGCAGTCTCCTCTTTGCAGAGAAATACAGTGTGCAAAGAAAGAGCCATTGTCCGTACGATTGCTTCCAAGTGCAACCTGAAAATGGTTAAAGATGAGGTTAGAATTTACATTCCAATTTGACGGATACTAAATGGAAGATACAGTTAATGAAGCCGTCAATCTTTATAGAACTTGATATAGGATTAACAACAAATAAGTGGTTGTCTGAATGATTCAAAGGCTTTGAATGGACTTGGCTATAAGCCAGGAAACATATTATTCGTAAATTGTTTTAGATCATTTTGACATGATTCAGGATTTGAGACTGAGGTGTTTAAATGGAGTAACATATAGTTCAATTTGACAAAATTTCTCTATATTTTTTAAAATCGATTCAGTGAGATAGAAAATTACTCATGCCAACAAATCATTAAGGCATTTTATCAAACAAAAATGACCTCCAGAAAACAAATTCTTGAGTTTTAATCCTAAAATGTAACAATCACAAAAGGGTATTCTAAAATATCCATCAAACTCATATTTTGGCTCTTGACATCCTATTTAACTAATAAGGGTTAAAGGCAGGCATTACCTTTTTAGTACTCTATGCAACATGTTACAAACATAATCAAGAAAACCCAATATATCAAGCTCAAATTGCCAAAATTAATACATTTCAAACACATTTTTAGTTACAAATGAAAGCCCATTACTCAAAAAACAATCCTATCTATCTTTTTGTCATGCAAACTTCATTTTTATGATGACAATCTTTTTAGATAGATATATTTGATCGATATTCAGCTCAACTTGGCATTTAGTCCAAAAGATATTTAATGAGAAAACTCCAAAATACATCCCTGTGGTATGCCAAATGACCGATTTACATTTTTTTTGGATCAAAATTCATCCCTGTGGTTGTAACTTTGGAACAAATACATCCTCCAGTTAGTAATATCAGTTACTATGGACTAACTGATGACGTATAGTCCGCACTCGAGTCACGAATCCGATCAATGGACATTACTAATGTCCAAGCCCACCACGCGTGGGCTATCATAATAATGATTTGGGCCAGTATAATAACAATTTGGGCTCACGAAAGCCCAAACCCAAATATATTATTTATGGTCTTGATAATGATCTTCTATTTATGGGATAAAGATCAATAGACCGGATGATGCAAGCCACGCCGAAGATACAGGAAAGCTTGGACCAAAGTGGGAAGGACCCTATGAGGTCACGGAAGCACTAGGCAAAGGCGCATACAAGTTGCGTGATATGGATGGCCGTGAGCTACCACGTACATGGAATATTTGCAATCTCAAGAGATGCTATCTTTAGGAAAGGCTACGGCCCACGCACAGACACCTCCGCACTTTAGTAAGTGCCCAATAAATGTCCGTGTATTTACATTTTGTTTTGTTTAGGCAAATGTCTTTTTCTTTTTTCAAAAACTTGCAAGAATTAATCAAATATCGCGGTTTCTAGCTAACTCCGCGACACAGTTAACTTTATTGCTTACATCTTATTTATGTCTCAATATTGTTGATTTATCTTTTTACCTACATGGCGTGCATGCATTTATTAAGACCCACGATGGCAAAAAGGATGAGTAAACCTAATAAATAACTTGTTGAGTAAGAGTGTTGCAAACCCATCAACATTGGATCATGCATACTTATTAAACACCTTACTTTCAAGACGTTGGAGTAAGTTCAATGCGTATCCCACGAAGGATACGCAACAATGCACACTGTGCACGTTTAACAATTTAGGAGTTAAGACTCTTGGTTCCTTGATACGGCATTTGCAGTACGCTGCAAGTTAGCCCATACACTTACGAATTTTATATTCGCATATATATATCAAGTTATGAACTTAATATATACCTATAATGGATCATAGATCCTACATTTTTTTCCTTCTTTCTATGTACATTTTTATCACAGTTTGACTCTTGGATGTCTTTTATGCAAAGACAAATAAACTAAGTACAAATATGATTATACAAATATGCGTACAAAAACCAACTTTATTTTCATCATAAACTACGAGTTTATACAAAGTGATAGATTCAACATACATGTGCAACAAAAAAGGTGAATCTATATCAGCCTACATACTACGAGAGCGTCTATGCTCTGAGCCACCAACTTTGGACGCTGCACCCCCAGCTTCCTCAAGCTTCTTAAGAAGACTACAATCCTCAGGTGACACCGTTGCCACGCTGACAGAAATCCCATCGGATCTGGGGATATGCGCGGCGCCAACTCCACAGAGTATCGCCTTCCCCTTCACACCCTTATTCCTTGCGAGTCTTGTAGCATGGGCCTCCAAGGATGCCTTCAAAGAAATCTCTTTCTCAATAGCAAAGGGGTTCAAGATGTTGCGTGGACGCACAAACACAGGCACCTGTAGCTGCGACTCATCGGGCTTCAAAAAGTAGTCAGGCTGAGCCTCCGCATCCTCCGCCGCGTGCCTCGCCAAGGTTAACCCCTCCATAATGACATTTATGGGGTAATCCTGGTCGCGCTCCAGTTGAGCAATGCGAGGGAACTTGAATAGCTTCATCTTTTCCATGGTAGCGACAAGCTCTGCATACCATTATAGCTGGGCACTTCTACGAGGGGCACAGTCAACATCTTGCCCTTGTGCAACTCCTCCATTGCT
The DNA here is from genome assembly GCA_030686995.1 of Artemisia argyi. Taxonomy (NCBI): domain Eukaryota; kingdom Viridiplantae; phylum Streptophyta; class Magnoliopsida; order Asterales; family Asteraceae; genus Artemisia; species Artemisia argyi. The sequence goes on along the minus strand of CM060708.1, from coordinate 89,962,695 downwards.
TCAGCCTTGCCACGCGCCAAGGCACATTGCACAACGTTCCCAAAGGCCTCCACCACCTCTTGGGACTCTAATGTGCCCATCGCAGCCAGGCGAAGACCATGGCTGATCAGCCACATGCGAATAAAACATCATTCTCATTATAGACGATAATATCAAGGAAATCAAAGGCTTCAAGTCTGAAACATTCAAAGAAATCAGAAGGAATTAGAGTTTACCTGCGCTCAGCAATGGAAGATACCAAGTGCGGGTACAGCTCCTCATCATACTTAATGCTAAGTTTGCGCAGTTTACCCTTTTGCTTCTCCAAGGCTTCCGTGGTAGCCTTTCGGAACTCATCCAATTGAGCGAAGTGTTTGCTCTTATTCTCCTGCATGTACTTCAACCCCCATAAGCAGGTAGACTTGTACTGCTCAAAAGCAGAACGCTCATGGCTCAATTGGGCCAACAATGATATCTTCACATCTGCGAGCTTCTTGGAATGCGCATCGGTTGACTCCACTGCAGCTTGAGCACTCGCCAACTGCACTTTCAGCAACGCAATCTCCCCATCCTTCTGCGCGCTGCAGCTACCTTCACCAGCGTACTGCGCCTTGAGTTGAGCAACCAATGTGGCCTGGTGCGCAGCAGCCACGCTCAACTCCTCTATCAGCTGCTCCGCAGACATATTCTCACTTGCCTTGGAAGGCTCCTCCACCTGAGGGTGACTCACCTTCAGTGGCGATTGCTCAAAATGTGCTGCATCACCCCTGCAGCTTCATCACTACACGCAAAGAACAAGAAGTCAAGATATTCTGTCTAAGATATAAATTAAAAAAAAAAAAAAAAAAAAAAAAAAAAAAAAAAAAAGAAGAAGAAGAAGAAGAAAGAATGAGACGTAGTTTTCATTACTTACTTGGGAGAAGGAGTCTCAGCGGTCTCCTGCGCAGTGGTGGATGGCGACACATCCTCTTCTGACGACACGTACACAGTAATGATGTGGCGTCTTTTCTTAGACGTACCCGTGTTATCACCACCAGAAAGCTCCTTGCACTTCACTCCCTAGTTCACCTCCTCCTGATCACTATCCCCCTTAAAAATCCCCATACCCTCTGAAGAATCAGTACGTGAAGGCTCCGGGGATTGCACCTCCTCGTTTGGAACACTGCGCACATGGGTCACCTCCAATAGGGGTTGGGCGACGTTAGCTGGCTCCTCCTACGCATACTCCATGGTGCGCCCTGCTGTTGCTTCCAAAATTGGTGTCTCACCCTCCTTCAGCGGACGCACTCCCACAGTTACTTATGTGGGCTTAGCCAGCTTCACCACGCTAAACAAGTCCATCTCTGTGCAACACATAACAAACAACAAAGAAAATGGAGTTACATATAACTACAATATAAAAGAATGCTTACACTATAGATGCGAAGGAAAGGAAGAACAAACACCCACCCCGGTTCTCTTCATCCAGGAAAGTTGGCACCTCGTCCGCGCCTTGAAAGAAGTTGGCTAATCCCCATGTGCACCAAAAACTCTTCGGGGTAAGAGTTGATGGGGATGTGGTTGGTATTTATTGTCTCCGCATCATCTGTGTTGTACGTCCCGGGGTCTGGGCGCTCATCCTTTGGTAGCGTCCCCTGAGTATAGAACTAAAAGATCCAGGGGAACACTTTATTATCCACCCAGAAAAATCTCTCCCTCCAATTCCTAAGGGCGTCTAGTTTTTCAGTATAACATTGAAGGCGCCCTGCGCACTTCGAAAAGGACACCCACCTGTTTGACCACGTTGTGTGATAAAACGCGCGGAAGAGATTGATGGTGGGGTTGATGGCCAGTAAACGACAGTGCAGCTGGGATATGTGAAGACGATAAAAATTGAGCACGTCGCTCAGGAATAGGGATATGGGCACGCGCTGATTCGCAAATTCGAAAAAGCGCGTGTATACCCCTACCTTCCCCTCAGGGAAATCAACAATAGATGCGGCCGCCACTGGTAATACCGGATGCAACGCAAGGGGAATATAATAATCCGAGGTGAACTGACAGAGTTCATCCTCGGTTATCTCGGAGGCAAAATCAGATAATTGGTGAACCATTTTCGAAATAAACTATGATAGTTTCAGAAGCGCACGCGCTGTTACCTTAACGAAGAATAGATTTCTTGAATGGTATTTGACGATTTTAACAATGGTGGAAATTGCGATTTAACTGTGATAATCACAGTGAAAAGGGTAACATCCTTTATATTGGGTTACCCATAGCCTTGGATGCTCGCCATGTGGATCCCACTAACTTTGATCGTGTGGCTGGGAGATCAACAGGTACATCACTTTTTTACGATTTCCAAGGGATACGTGGGACTCATTTGGACTAAATACACCATATGTTTATTTTTGGCGGGAAATACTTGGAGCTTCCCCGCCACGCTTTCCTCTATCGTTGATAGTCTAGCATACGCGGTTACACCCTGTGCATGCTAGACTGGGGGGACATGATGACATATAGTCCGCACTAGGGTCACGAACCCGATCAATGGACATTACTAATGCCCAAGCCCACCACGCGTGGGCTATCATAATAATGATTTGGGCCATTATAATAACAATTTGGGCTCACGAAAGCCCAAACCCAAATATATTATTTATGGTCTTGATAATGATCTTCTATTTATGGGATAAAGATCAATAGACCGGATAAGGCGAGATACGCCGAAGAGTAAGGAGCACGAAACCAACAAGGATTTCGTGCCTATATAAAGAATATCACGGCTCTCATTGAGGTATCATCTAAAAACCCTAACTCTTCACTATATCCCTAAAACCAATTACTTACTCTCACGCCGGAGGATAATCATGGGAGACAATCCCACGATAAGCCTAACGGTGTTGTTTGCTTTCTTAGTGCGCAGGTCTCAAGCATTAAGATCCAATTGATACGAGAACAGGAACCCATACAAGGAACGCCCAACTTTTGTATCAACACTAACGATGCAAATGATTTTCCGTTATCTCCTAACAAGAGTTAAAATAGTTGCATCGTTAGTCCTCATTGAGTTAAAATATTTGCATCGTTAGTCCTCTTTGAATATAGAGTTAAAATATTTGCATCGTTAGTCCTCATTAAGTTAAAATATTTGCATCGTTAGTCCTCATTGACTATAGAGTTAAAATATTTACATCGTTAGTCCTCATTGAGTTAAAATATTTGCCTCGTTATTCCTCATTGAGTTAAAATATTTGCATCGTTAGTCCTCATTGAGTTAAAATATTTGCATCGTTAGTCCTCATTGACTATTCTTACGTTTTTATCCTTTTTCGTCCGTTTTTCTTACGTTTCGTCCGTTTTTATCAGTTTTTCTCATGTTTTTATCCGTTTCTTCCGTTTTAACTCAATGAGGACTAACGATGCAAATATTTTAACTCTATAGTCAATAAGGACTAACGATGCAAATATTTTAACTTAATGAGGACTAACGATGCAAATATTTTAAGTCTATAGTCAAAGAGGACTAACGATGCAAATATTTTAACTCAATGAGGACTAACGATGCAACTATTTTAATTCTTGTTAGGAGATAACGGAAAATCATTTGCATCGTTAGTCCATAGTAACTGATATTACTAACTGGGGGATGTATTTGTTCCAAAGTTACAACCACGGGGAAGAATTTTAAGCCAAAAAAAGAAAAAGGATGTAAATCGGTCATTTGGCATACCACAGGGATGTATTTTGAACTTTTCTCGATATTTAATCTATATACTCGTCTTCCTAGTCATCCGATCATCAATGAAATCCATGGTGAAATTAGGGGTGTCATAAACCTCATCCGACCCGAACTCGAACTCGAACCCGAATATGACTATTTGGGTCGGGTTACTCGAATTCAAAATTATATTCATGTCAACCCGGAATGACCCGAGTTTTAAATAGGGTCGATTTGACCTGACCCGAATTGACAGAACCCAACTAACCCGAATTTAAAATAGGGTCAGATTCGGGTATGTTTTTTTAAATCTTGATCCGAATTGACTTAAACCCGACTGGGTCAACCCGAATAACACCCCAGGTGAAATGAGGTTTACATAAAATTTTTCATTATGATAAATATTTCTGATCTTCCAAAATTTCTATTAATAAGTAGTTGTTTATTAAGTTTATTTATTTTCTCATTAATAATAATTTTAGCCATAATTAGGTTTTGATCCGTGCATACATTTTTTTATAAATTTATATAAAATATTTAATATTTGTATACTTATAATACCCATGTACGTATGAGTTTTTATATAAATTCTCCATTATATATTAATATCGATTAATACTCTTGCTTTAAGTTCAGTATTTATGTCCCGTTGATAATAATTGTAGCCATATTTAATTTTTAAATTCGTGTAAGCACATGTTAAACTTATAAAGAGAAATAACATGAATCGTTATTGTACAGAGATAATAAAAGAAATTTTGAATATTCTCACTTAAACTCATAAAGTGGAATAACATGAGTTGTTCTTATATGCACAATTATTTATTTACCTATCACATTAACTTATATTGTCAATTGATATTTATAATATCATGTATATACATTAATTTAATGTATAATGATAAAATAAGAATTATAAATAACAACAACATCTAAGTTGTGTTTTTATTGAATAACATGTTTAGAGCGTATAAAAATAAGGGAAAATGATGCCTACATTTAAATGTAGGCAATTGCCTACATTCTCTTTGAAAAAAGTTTACAAAATGTACAGTTCAGTCCCTGCAGTAAGCCCCTGATACAGTTCAGTCACTGTCTCTACCCTTTTTTACAAAGGAAAGTAGGTAACTTGCTTACTTTATAAAGTAGGCATCATATCCCCTAAAAATAAAGGGATTATTGTACATATATATGATGTGAAAACATCAACTTTATACCAAGTAGTAAGTAGTATATATTACCTATATCGCTTATATGTGTGTCTAATTTTTGTATAAAAAAGCAAACAAATGAAAAATCAGATTTGGTTTTTGGTGGAAACATCTACAACCGATAATGAAAAACATGTGTACAACATACAGCAAACCCTCACATTTAGTGCCAGCTAAGTGAAAACCTACCAAGAAACCCACTGACCTATGTTTTAATCCCTCTAAGCCGTCGGTTAGGCTTGGCTCGACGTGTGAACAGTGCCGGCTCGAGCAGCGGTTCCACAACATACCCAAGCCGTCCCACTCCCTCGAGCCGACCTCTCAATCGGCGGCTTCAGAACAGTGTTGGCTCCCATTTCCGCTTCAATGGATGTTAAATAGTATAATTTGCACTATAGTTTTTATTTCAAAGCCGTATATGAGGGTGTGCGAGGTGTGTTGTCGCACAAGGCCTCCAAATTTTAGAAGCTTCAAAATTTTTATATGATATGTATGTATATTACATCATGTATTTAATATAAAGTGTTACATTAAAAATGATAGCATAGGCAATTTGAAAATGATTATTTATCCTTTAATCTTTTAAGAAAATTATTTACCTTCTATTTTAGACCCCAGTTTTGCTTTTAAACTGAATTTTGCACAGGACCTTCGTAAATTCGGCAGTGGTTTTTTTTATTTATATTAAGGTGTAAATAGTAAAGGATTGAGATTCTCTCAAGTTAAGATGGTCATGACTAGTCATGCTGTCTCACATACAAAACTGTGGGGTTTACTGCGAGACCGGGTCTTTCTTTTGTTTGAAATAGAATATGACCGATCATGTTTATCTAAACTTGAGAAAATCACAATCTAATAGTAAAGATGTAATTTAACCCTTTTAAACTAAACCTCCCCTTGTTTTAGTATTAAATTTTAGGGTAAATTGCAAATTTAGTCATTAACATTGTCCAAATGCGCAAAAAAGACACCGAGAGAAAAAGACATGCAAAAACACCAGTAACGTTCTATTTTTTTTGCAGAAAAAACACCGAGACCAACTTTTTGCTAACGCTCGTTATTTTCCGCGTTAGTGGCATGCGAAATGACTACTATACCCTCTTCTTCTTCCCCGCCTTCAAGGACTTAATTTGCAATTTACCCAATTCTTTTTTTATTGGAAGCCACCACCATCACCACCCTCTACCACCACCACCACCACACTCCTCCTTCCATTTCATCATTTGGATTCACATCCCAAATTTAAATCCATTTTCAAATTGACTTTTCTTTCTTTAATGATCGAGCTAGTCCCTATGTGCAATTGTCCAAAACTACTTTTTTGTTCAAGAACAACATAATCTAGACGATTTAGATCCATAGTATTTAAAATCACATGAATTAAGATAATATTGCTCTAGTACATAAGCTGAATCAACTTTGTTCGATGTCATGGAATTGAAATCACGTATTAGAAGTAGCCATTAATACGTACAAGAAGGTGAATTTTATTTTCTTATGATTGTTAAAGATATGATGTCAAACTATAAACAGCTAAATAATAATAACAGTAGTAACTAAATCAAGTAAGAGAACATAAGTTATTCTATGAGTAGTAACTAAATCAAGTAAGAGATTTAATATGGCTATTGACGACCCTTTAGTTTAACAAAAGAACCTTTCTGTTCTTTCATCATACCATGTATTAGTTTTCTCTACATATCAGTAGTATAGTAGCTCAATAAATTTACAAGATTGTCTACACCATTTCAATAAGATGCATCTCGTTCATGAAAATCGATTGTAACTTATGAGAAAATGGGATCACTCGCAAGTAGACCAATGTGCATTTTGAGTACATGGATACAAACACTTTAGAGGTAGACGAAGTTTACCTGCCCGCTACCTAATTGGCATACTAATAAATCTGTCCCAACTTACAAGTGCAAATAAACAAATTTGAATATAAAGAAATTCACTCATTACTGATCGTTATTAACGAGATAAATGCTGTTGAACAAAATTGTGGAAAAAATTAACGTAATCATGGATGCAACTAACACAAAATTTACAATCGAACAGGTCATTGCAATGTACGATATGATCAAACAAACTGCTATAAGTGTGGATTAGTTCATCTTTTGACTCGTTCGTTGGCTTGTTTAACATGTTGTGCTTTTGGGGGGAGACGACTATTTCTGGGGAGTTCATAATGCTCAATTACTTGTATCCTTCGCTTCTGCTTCATGTTTTCCAATTCTTTGTACCTTTCTTGAAACCTTTTCTTTGTTGACTCCATTTTTTCTTCATTAGTGTTACTTAAACCCTTGTGATAACTCGTTGCTGCATCAGAATCAATCGGCCTACTATGCTGACCATGAATGACTAAACTCTGTTAGAATATGACAACCAAAGTACACGTATATGCGAAAGCTAGGATCAAGTATAAAACACATAAATATTAACTAAAACATAATAGGAACGTACCGTGGTGATTCTAGCACGAACAAGAATCAAATAAGCAAGTCTTGGACTAATGTAATAATAGATCAATGATAAACCCCTTACCGTTTTGTTTATCGATCTCTTGATAATAACTATAGTGAGTTATTACCTTGTTCTTGTACACACAAACTACTATCGAATAAAAGGTTATGCAAGTAAACGAAACACTTGATTTTCTTTATGAAAAAATCGACCAAGAAACCCTTAGGGTTGTTTGGGTCGATCGGCTAGGAACCAAAAGAGAAGAAGAAAAAACTTAGGGATAGAGTGTGTGCACAAAAGATGTGAATGAATAACCCTAGGCCTTGTATATATACTAGAGATATCTTGGAGGACAAGTTGTATTGGATTGGGTTTCCCCTCTCCTTGGGTCGACCGGCCATACATCCCAAAGGGATGTTCCGGATCCTTCTTGTCTCCTAAATTACACTCTAGTCCTTTTCCTTCTTATTTAACGATAGTTAGTACTTACGGTTAATCACTAACGACCATTAAGTCCCTCTAGTGTTTATTTAATTATATATATCCGAAACCTTTAACATATATATAATTAATATACTTTTATTCTCGTTTGTAATGTGTGCAATCCCGAGGTCTCGGGTTCGATACTAGACATTTACACATTAATAATTATACGTACATTTAACAGCTCCCACTCGTATATTTATTAATAGTAAAATGACATTGGTTGGCGTCTTGCAACACTCCAATGCCCCCAACACAACTCGAGCTAGGTTTCCTAGAAAAATCTTTAATGATTCATCATTATAATTATCCTTTCGTTTCTAATACTACATTAATAAAGATGTGAGATTCTTTATTAACTTTCCATTTCTCGTCTCTTTATGATTGAACAAAATTACCAAAAACATCTAAACATATTCCAGATAGACTTTGGGTGTGGCTGCGCAAACATTTTGTCAACCCTACAAGGGGCCCAGCAGTATTAAACTTCTGAACAAATCAGAAGGAACAAATTCTTTCTTGACTACAAGAATAACCCATGAACTTCGCAACACTTCTGAAAACAACCCTTATAACTCCCTGTTATGGTGAGCGGTAGATTGCTTTAACAAAATGCACTACATCCATGACTCTTATCTGGTATCTCAAGTCTGAGGATAACTTCAAATATGATTCTCACTTAAATATTAAATCATATTGTTGGGATAAGTCCTATATTCAATTCATTGGATATCATATGAAATTGGTATGACTACGCATCAATATACTTTCAAGTATATCCTAAACCAATACTCAAATTTGTCTGAGTTTAATGATATTCTCATATCATTAATCGACAACGGACAATTTAGAATAATAATTTATTCATGGATTTAAACATGCAAATATATGATATATTATTAAGACAATGATTAAATAAACATAAACAGTATTTTATTCCATTAAAATAATAATTGTACATTACATCCCGTATCCAAATACTAATCACAAATGGGCATGAAACTTTCAGCCAAACGAAGTCCTATGCCTTCAGCATGCCTATAGAGCTTGGTGCCAGGTAGAGGCTTTGTTAACTGGTCTGCTAAGTTTTCATCTATGTGAACTTTGAGCATTTCGATTTCTCCTATTTCGACTTGTTCTCGAACATAGTGATGCTTAATCGGGAAATGTCTGGTGCCTTTCATGATTCAAGGTTCATTGGCAAATGTAATTGCAGCTGATTTGTCGCAATACATTTTTATAGGTCTTTGAATCGAAGGCATAACCCAAAGCCCTGAAACAAACTTCCTAATCCAAACAGCTTCCATTGCAGCTTCTGAAGCAGCTTTATACTCACTTTCTGTTGCAGACATTGGTAGTGTACTTTGCTTTCTGCTCCTCCAATCCACAGCTCCTCCATTAATGACAAAGACATAACCCGTCTGAGACTTCGTATCATCCTTATCACCTTTCCAAGAAGCATCGCAGTAACCTGTAACATCAAGTTCTGCAGATGGAGTACCCCCATAAACTAAGAACATATCTTTAGTAGCCCTAAGGTACTTAAGAATATTCTTAACAGCAGTCCAGTGAGCTTCACTTGGATTCTGCTGATATCGACTGGTTAAATTCTGAGCAAATGCCACATCAGGCCTTGTGCTTTTCACCGCATACATAATAGATCCCACAGCCGAAGCATAAGGGACTCTCTTCATGCGTTGCACCTCTGCAGGTGTTGAAGCACAAACTTTGCTACTCAAGCAATGTTGTTCTTGCATTGGCAAATATCCCTTCTTGGAATTTTGCATATTGAATATCTTCAATATTTTATCAATGTAAGCACTTTGTCTTAATCTAATTAATCGCTGAGATCTATCTCTATATATCTTGATTCCTAGAATGAATGCAGTTTCCCCTAAATCTTTCATAGAAAAACACTTTCCAAGATATGCCTTAACCTTTTGCAAACTTGGAATGTCTTTTCCCATGATCAATATGTCATCAACATATAAAATAAGGAAAATTACATCACTCCCACTAGCTTTGTGATATACACATGGCTCATCAAGATTTTGAGTGAATCCATACTTTTTAATCTCACTATCAAATCTCTTATTCCATTGTCGTGATGCTTGCTTCAATCCATAAATGGATCTTTGAAGTTTGCATACATGATTTGGAAATTCTGGATTCACAAACCCCTTAGGCTGCGCCATATAGATGTCTTCATCTAGGCGACCATTTAAGAAGGCGGTTTTGACATCCATTTGCCAAATCTCATAGTCATAGTAAGCGGCTATGGCTATAAGAATCCTAATAGCCCTAATGTCAGCTACAGGAGAAAAGGTCTCCTCATAGTCAACACCAAATGTTTGAGTATAGCCTTTAGCTACCAAACGGGCCTTATAGTGTGTACAATGCCATCCATATCAGTCTTTTTCTTGTAGAGCCATTTACTCCCAACTAACTTGGCACCCGGAGGCAGCTCTACTTCTTCCCAGACTTCATTGTCTCTCATGGATTGCTTTTCCCCTGTTGATATAAATAATATTTAAAAAGGTTATTAATATCTCTCAATAAACCTATGTTTTGATAATCACAAAACTTAAATCAAATTAAGTCAAGATTAAGACGTAAACAAGTATTTGGTAACAAATATTTACCTCTACATCTAATATCACTTAAGGTATGCATAAACTAAGCATCTTATGCATTAGATGATCAAAGGAAATTTTGTCTTAAGACATAACATCTTATAAAATGATATAAACATTTTATATATATTTTTAAATCATTTTTGGTAATGCTATATTAAACCACAAAGATATGATTTCAAATTTCCAACCAAAAAGGGCAAATTTTATCCAGAAAAACTTTTTCAACGTTCAGGAGGGCGGCCCCCTTAATTTTACTAGGCGGCCCCCTTAATGATTAAGGGGACCGGCCCCTAATTAAAGGGACCGACACGCTCCAGAACAGTAAATTCTGGCCCTATAAATATTGGATCATTTCACACATTTTTCTCACCTTTTTGCACTATAAACTTTCTGATCCAACCTCCATTTCTAGATCTAAAATCCTTTGATCATATAATTCATAAGTCTTTGTTTCCAAGTGATCCAAAGCTTCATCCATTCAAGTGCAAGAAGAAGAACACTCCTCTACATCCATCTAATTGTAGTAGTATTGTGAATAGCTAGTTTCATATTGTAGTTGTGGTAGATATTTGTAAAAGTGTTGTGTAAATTTGTTGATTGTAGAAACTAGGTGTGTTGTAAAATAGTTTAGTAGTTGTGAATTAGTTGTGCATAGAAGAAGGTGTGAAGTTGTGAAGGTGTGAAAAAGGTGTGAAGCCTTGAAGAAGTTGTGAAGTTGTGAAGAAGGTGTGAAGCCTTGAAGAAGTCGTGAGATTGGTTCTAGCTACGATTAGAACTCGACATTTAGCTTAGTGTCGTTAACTCGTGTAAGCCAAGGTGTGTAAGGTTTCTCCACCATAAGGAGTTTGTTGACATAGTGAAGAAAACTCTCGAGTGTGGTACTCGGGGAGTGGAGTAGGGCAAGGAAGGTGTCCTTGTAGCCGAACCACTATAAATTCGCGTGTTGTGGTTTGATCTTTCTAACTCTATCTTTTCTTCATTACATTTCAATACTTTCATTACTTGATTAGAGTTGCTTATATTGGTTGTCATTTGAATTCACTTGAGATCGAATCGAAAGTTTTTAATAACCTACAAAATATTTTGGTAATAAACTTTTAAAAGGACGTAAAACTATTCAACCCCGCTTCCAGTTTTCCACAATTGGTATCAGAGCCAGGTTTAGCAAGATATTTAAAATATATTGTATTTTAAAACTTGTAACGATCTATGGAATCTGAAAAATATTTAGAAGGGCAATCTATGCAAAGACCACCACTATTTGAAAGTGATGGATTTTTATATTGGAAAAATCGATTCGAAACTTATGTGAAGTCAAAAGATCTAGATCTTTGGCATGTTATTACTAATGGTGATTTTTTACCTATTCAAAATAACCCCGAAACTAAGAAAGATGAAATCGTACCTTTTGAAAAACAAAATGATGATTTAAAAAGAAAACTTGCTAAAAATAATGAAGCAAAAATAGTTATTTATAATGCGCTACCACGTAAAGAGTACGAAAGGATCTTTATGTGTGAAACCGCAAAAGAAATTTGGAACTCTTTACTAATAACTCACCAAGGTAATAGTCAAGTCAAAAATAATAAGATAGATCTACTTGTTCAACAATATGAGCAATTCACGATTCCAGAAGAGGAATCAATTGATAATGCTTTTGCTAGATTTAACACTATCATCACAAGTTTAAAAGCAATTGATGAGAATTTTTCTAGTAAGAATTTTGTTAGGAAGTTTCTTAGGGCTCTTCATCCAAAATGGCGAGCTAAAGTGACGGCTATTGAAGAATCGAAGAATTTGTCAACATTGCAACTTGATGAATTAATTGAAAATCTAAAAGTTTACGAAGTTATCATTAAGAAGGATTCCGAAATGGTCAAAGAAAAACGAGAGCAAAGCAAGTCAATCGCCTTGAAAGCTAGAAATGAATCTAGTATCGAAGATAGCTCATCTTCCGAAAGTGATGACGAAGAATACGCCATGGTCGTAAGAGATTTCAAGAAATTCTTCAAAATGCGAGGAAGATTCGTAAGACAACCGCATGATGAAAAGAAAACATTTCAAAAGAGTAAAGATGACAAGAACAACAAGATTGAAAGAAAATGTTTCACGTGTGGTGATCCAAATCACCTCATCGGAAAATGTCTAATGATGACAAGAGATCAAAATCAAAGAGCTTTTGTTGGAGGTGCTTGGAGTGATAGTAATGAAGATGAGAAAGAAACGACAAAAGAAGAAAAGTGTCTTATGGCGAATACATCAAATGAGGTACGTTCCGAAACCAAATATTTTAGTGATGAAAGTTTATCATTAGATGAAAAAGATCTAGATAATGAATATAATAGGCTATGCAAATTAGGACAACTAGTAATGGCCAAAAACAAATCACTAAAATACATAAACAATCAATTGGAAAATGAAGTACTTGAACTAAAAATTAAAATACATCAACTTGAAAAAGGTAAAGAAATTTTTGAAGAATGTAAATCATGTCAAGTGCTTAAAAGTGAAAACGAAATACTTAGGGAAGAAATTCGCAAATTTAATAAATTTGAAAATAGTAGTCACTCACTTAGTAAAATAATAAGTATTCAAAGAACATCCAGAGATAAAACCGGTTTAGGATTTAACTCAAATGAAGCTTCAACAAGTGAGATTAAAAATGTCAAATTCGAAAATGAACCTAATGAACAAAAATCTCTAAAATCTAATCCTAAGTATATACTTATTAATGATAGAAAAATACCTCTTGCCAACAATGAAGAAGTAAAAGCTTTTTATAAATCGTCTTTGAAAAACGAGGTAGGATCTTCTAAATCTAAGACAAGATCTAAAACACCACCACCTAGAAAATCAAATAATCCTAATCCTAGGTCTAAAACATCTCAACCAAGAAGAAACCAAAATAGGCAAAACTATAATAACAATAGTAATCAAATGTGAAACTACCAACAAAGCTACAATCCTTGGGGTATACTACCACCTTTCATGCATCCTAGTCAAATATTAAACATGTTTGGACCAAACAACTTTAGACCAAAGAGACAATGGGGATCGAATGGCTAGATGAACATTCCTTGAGGCAATCTTGAAGTTTCTCTAAACATAGACTTTTTCAAAGTCTATATATCATCTTGATGATTTTGAAGATTTTTTTGAAGACCACCGGGTACGCCATTCTTTCATAACTCATTGCCATGCTTAGATAAATATGCTTTAGTTGATTACATTGTTTGCATAGATATAGCTTGCCTTTTTCTCTCTATTTGTTCGATCATATATATACTTATATTTACATATACTCTTAATACCTAATATATTAAATATATATATATATATATATATATATATATATATATATATATATATATATATATATATATATATATATATATATATATATATATATATATATATATATATATTGTTGCTTGCACATAACCTAGATACGTCATTAGTTGACTTTCTAGAACTCCAGGAAATTGTTCTTTATCGAACCCTTTCCTTTCCCCCTCGCGTTATTCTATTAAGTCCTCTTTTAGGAGACTCATGATGATGAAGGGATATGAGTCAAGTGGGCTTTTATCATGCAAGAACGCCTTCGCACGTGAACACTATGGATGAAACAAACTCCTCTCGCCGACTTTATCCTATCTCCACTACTATCTTTCAAACCTCACCCATCAACCCATCTTTCACTCACACTTATACTTATATATATATATATATATATATATATATATATATATATATATATATATATATATATATATATATATATATATATATATATATATATATATACACTTATTCACATATTCCCGAACACACCTCAAACCCTTCATCAACTTAACACTTTGATCATTTTATCCAAAATTGTCAAAGGTATATTTTAATTATCGAAACGGTAATTAAAAATTGTTAAGAATTTTATAATCGTGCCAATAAACGTTTGCGTATTTTTGATATATTATAAATCTAATTATATACGTATAAATATTTTTGTTCCAGAAACTAATTCCGCGAAATTTCGAAAATTTCAAAGGCGGCCCCCTTAAAGATTAAGGGGACCGGCTTGTTATCGAGGGCGGTCCCCTTAATGTTTAAGGGGACCGGCCATCTGACACTTCCAAATACGTTTTCCACCTTATTTCCATTCCCAAACACCCCATTTGCTCATTCATCTCTTCCCCATTGCTGCTGAGTACGAACTAAAAAACCCAAAACCATCAAAATCCTCCACCATATCACCAATCCGGGGTTGTTTCTCAAGGGGCAAACAACAACCAAACATATAACAACATCTTTTGTAAGTTTTCCAATATGCATTTCATCACATTTCATTCGATTTGGTGTCTAATCAATAATTATGCATTTTATTAAAATTTATTTTAATTCGAATTTAAGTGTAATAGAAGCTAGAAATTGAACTACCAAATGCTTCCCATAGGATTAGGATGATGTATTGCAACTCAAATTTAGTATAACATATCATTTTGTCAAAATCATTAATCGCCCATAAACCTTTGTTAAATTTTATTTTTCAAGAGACACATTGTTGATATAACTCTTAAAAACTACTTAAAACTTACTACATTACATTGTTTTAACGTTCTAAACAATCAAAACATACTTTTTAATTTGTTATAAAATGGTTCATGAAGACAACATGGGCGTTTGGTTCATGAACAAACTATACCTATATGTAGTTATTTGAAACTTAAAACTAGTTCATAAAACTTGTTAATACTACTAGAATCAATAGACGTAATCAAGATATATAATCAATATATATATATATATATATATATATATATATATATATATTGATGTTTTAGGATGTTTTTATCTAGTTAAGGGAGCGTTTGGTTTATCTCGAAAATGATATTTTTGAAAACTAAAATTCGCATTTTAATCTTTTAAACAAGCTTATGTTGTGTCAAACTCTTATAAAATGGAAGATATATAATCTAATATATATCTAGCCTTATTTCGAAATGAAGTATGATATCATACTCTTTGATATTATACATTCTAAACGAGTTTAAAATCAAAATAAAATGAACATTATGAAACTACTTCATTGAATATTTTTTTGTGTCGAAGTAGAATTTCGTTCCACATATAGTGCATATAATTATATAAATATATATATAACATATGCATGATAGTTGTTTTTTAATTCTATTTTTGTTATTATATTGTTTAGGTGAAAATGCCTAAGACCACGGTTGGTGATGTCTCCAAAACCAAACAATACATTCCAAATGTCTCTTCTACTCCCGGCATGTCTCCTTTAGTTGCATGTTTCTATCGTCCTATTGAAAATAGAAACATTCACGAAGGACGAATTGTCGATCCATCTTTCTATGAAAATGATCAAACCGAACGAATGTTCACCAATATTCGTTTTGAATGTCTTTTCCAAATCAACGAACCAATCATTCCTCGTTTTATCCTCGATTTCTATAGTCAAGTGACGGTGCAAACCGATCCCTATGGTAATATCCTCATTTCCTTCATGATTCAAAATCAATTCATCACTCTTACTCTTGCTCAATTTGGTCAAATTCTTTGAATCCCATACAACGGCCAAGCCGTTTTCTCAAATGAATGGGATCTTTCCACTCTTGAAAGAAATCGTCCTCAGGATGGCCCCTACTATTATGAAATTCCTAGTCCTGAAGACATTCGTCGAATGCTTGAACTAGAACATCGTACGACTAGTCGAGTAATCAAGTCGAAGAATGTCGATATTCATGCCAATCAAATCCTCCTCAAAGAGCTAAGCCAAGATATGAAGAAGTGGGAAGAACTCATTCGAGAGAATGCGTTTGGTACTGGTGGTCACCGTGATCATGTCACGGCGAGCATTGCCCACATGCTTTATTGTGTTATTGCTGAAGAGCAATACAATTTGGCTTATCTTTTTATTCATCGAATCATGTCCGCCAAGAACACCCCAAATGCCAATCTTCCTTACGGTATGTTTCTCACACGACTTTATCGTTATGTGATGGAACATTACCCACATCTTCAAAGAGACTACTACGTTCATATCCTTCCTACTTTGAACCAACTTACTCGTGTTCGTACTCGTCGTGCTCGAAGTGACAAAGGAAAATCTCGTGGTCCTTTATATTCTAGGCCTCGTGGTTCTACATCTCATCGTGATGACGATGATGATGAGGAGGAAAACACCTCACGTGTTAGTACTCCATCCCCCACGACCTTTGTTGAAAATCTTTCCGATATTGATGATACCGAATATCAAATTCCTCTTCCTCATGAACGTACCGATGAGCTTCTCTTCACTCGTCAAACGTCTATCATCAACCGTCAACAACAAATGCATGAAGAACTTCGAGGAGGTTTCAAATCCGTTGGGAAGATGTTTAGGAAGATGCTTGGAAAGAAGAAGAAGTAGAAGATATTGACGTGTTGCTACTTGTTATTATTTGTTTCTTTTAGACATTTGTATGGTTTGCTATTTGTCCGATTTATTCGGAAATACTTGTGTTATTTCTTGTTTATCTCTTGAATGATGTTTAGACTTTAATTGTTATCATGCTACTATCTTAATGTTATGCCATGCTTCTTTTCAATGTGGATTATAATATGTTAATTTGCATGCAAAATTTGATTATATATATATGTTTATATATCATCATTCCTAGAGTATGTACTTCTAATAGAGCTTGCTGGAAAAACACACTTGAAAAATCACCAAATTCTGCAAATTTTGGGTTTCTGGTCGTCTGGGAAAACACCAGATGGGCGGCCCCCTTAATTCCCTAGGCGGTCCCCTTAATCATTAAGGGGGCCGGCATGACCGGCCATCTGGAACTGTATTCACTGTTTTCTTTTGCATCTTGTGAACCCTTTCTCTAGTTTCAGCTACCATTTCCCATTTTAACCTAACTGATTTTAGAATCTCATTCAACCATTTCAAATACATACCTAAATCAACCATTTCCATACTATAAATTCCCTCCACAATCACCATTCTTCATCTCATCATTCACCATCTAAATCATCATGACTCCACCAAGCACCTCACACTCCAAAGCCTCCAAGAAAGAAAAAAACTTGTGGTCATCCCCCCAAAACAACTCTTCATTGACTTAACAAATGAAGACAACAAAACACCATCACCTCCACCCAAATGCTCATCCCCAAGTGCACCCAATGTACCATCTAAAACACCTTCCACTCATGGAACTTCCTCATCCTCCATACCCTCAACCTCATCAATCAATGACTACATCAACTCACACTTGTCACCACAAGTATCATCACCACTTCCTACACAAGAACCCATGTCCACCCATCTTACCATCCCACTTTCACCAATAACACCACTTGATGCTCATCTCTCATCTCCACCAATTACACCACCATTCTTTTCCAATCCTGTGCCTTGGAGGCTACTTGAATCCCATGGGGATACTTGTCTTTGTTGCATCCACAACCGCACGGTCATCTTTGGCCTTAGAGATGAAATTCAATATATGTTTTCATATATTGAATATTTGCTTACCAACCCACCACCACCACCAACTCCACCATCCTCTCCAATCATTCCTCCACCACAATTCTCACCCATTCCTCCATCATCACCATCATGCTCTCCTAATTAAGCATTTGATATGCTTAATAAATAAAGCCTCTACCACCCTTTTGCTTGCAAGCTGTATGAAGACCATGTACTCTTGCCATGATGATGTACTTTCCTTGTTGTTAGTTTGTGAACTAGCTTTTCTACTTGTAATCCAAATTGCTACTTGTATGTTGTGTCTTGACACAACCTATTCTTTAATATGAATGCTTTCTTTCAAACATGCTTTACTTTTTTCTAATCACCTTATACATGCTTGCATGCATATACTTGTGCTACTAATATTTTTTTTTGCAAAGCATTCCATAGCTCGTTCTCTTGGTCCCCCCAAACGAGGGGGAGTACACATCAAGGGGGAGATATCTACCCGTCAATTTTTCACGTTTGAAAATTGTCGGCATAATCTTTTTGATTCTACAAAAAGGGGGAGAAGTAAATATAAACTCACTAAAATACTTGTTTAAAAATTAATTTTTGAGTTAATGAGTTTAAGTTTTGTAATCATCAAAAAGGGGGAGATTGTTGATATAAATAATGTTTAAAAAAGTTATTAATATCTCTCAATAAACCTATGTTTTGATAATCACAAAACTCAAATCAAATTAAGTCAAGATTAAGACGTAAACAAGTATTTGGTAACAAATATTTACCTCTACATCTAATATCACTTAAGGTATGCATAAACTAAGCATCTTATGCATTACATAATCAAAGGAAATTTTGTCTTAAGACATAACATCTTATAAAATGATATAAACATTTTATATATATTTGTAAATCATTTTTGGTAATGCTATATTAAACCACAAAGATATGATTTCAAATTTCCAACCAAAAAGGGCAAATTTTATCCAGAAAAACTTTTTCAGCGTTCAGGAGGGCGGCCCCCTTAATTTTACTAGGCGGCCCCCTTAATGATTAAGGGGACCGGCCCCTAATTAAGGGGACCGGCACGCTCCAGAACAGTAAATTCTGGCCCTATAAATATTGGATCATTTCACACATTTTTCTCACCTTTTTGCACTATAAACTTTCTGATCCAACCTCCATTTCTAGATCTAAAATCCTTTGATCAGATAATTCATAAGTCTTTGTTTCCAAGTGATCCAAAGCTTCATCCATTCAAGTGCAAGAAGAAGAACACTCCTCTACATCTATCTAATTGTAGTAGTGTTGTGAATAGCTAGTTTCATATTGTAGTTGTGGTAGATATTTGTAAAAGTGTTGTGTAAATTTGTTGATTGTAGAAACTAGGTGTGTTGTAAAATAGTTTAGTAGTTGTGAATTAGTTGTGCATAGAAGAAGGTGTGAAGTTGTGAAGGTGTGAAGCCTTGAAGAAGTTGTGAAGTTGTGAAGAAGGTGTGAAGCCTTGAAGAAGTCGTGAGATTGGTTCTAGCTACGATTAGAACTCGACATTTAGCTTAGTGTCGTTAACTCGTGTAAGCCAAGGTGTGTAAGGTTTCTCCACCATAAGGAGTTTGTTGACATAGTGAAGAAAACTCTCGAGTGTGGTACTCAGGGAGTGGAGTAGGGCAAGGAAGGTGTCCTTGTAGCCGAACCACTATAAATTCGCGTGTTGTGGTTTGATCTTTCTAACTCTGTCTTTTCTTCATTACATTTCAATACTTTCATTACTTGATTAGAATTGCTTATATTGGTTGTCATTTGAATTCACTTGAGATCGAATCGAAAGTTTTTAATAACCTACAAAACATTTTGGTAATAAACTTTTAAAAGGACGTAAAACTATTCAACCCCCCTTCTAGTTTTCCACATCCCCATTCATAGCAACCTACCATTTCTCCTTTTCAGGACCATTTATGGCAGCCCTATAACTAGTAGGTTCATCAAGATCCCCTAGTTTAGGTTCCTCACACTCTATGTTAAGACATAGACATTCAGGAGCTTTCACAGTTCTTACAGATCTGCGAATGGGAACCACTTCAACTTCAGGAGGAGGACCTAAACTTTCAGGTTCCACAGGAAGTTGGCTAGTGTTTTCATAAGGTGTTACATCTTCTTGACCGTCTTCCAGATCATATACTCTCCCACTGAATTCTTGAGATATGAGTTCCTTTTCCAAGAAGTCTCCATACCTTGCAACAAAAACTTTGTTTTCAGGTGGGTAATAAAAGTAGTAACCCGTAGTTTCCTTAGGGTATCCTACGAAGATGCACTTTACAGATCTTTTTTGGAATTTGTCTGCTGAGTCACGTTTAACATACGCCTCACAACCCCAGACCTTTAGATAAGACAATTTAGGAGCTTTTCCAGTCAGTTAATACAAATATCTCCTAAAAACGTTATTTATATTTTACGATCTTTGCTAAGTTTTGTTAATAACAAAGTATGAACTTTAGCTAATAGTAAATCATCACTTTAGTGTTTATGTCTTGTTTAACTAAGGTTTACATTTCCTTTTAAACAAAACATTGTTTTTATTTCTTTAATTAGAAAGTGTCTTGTCACATCATACATTTATGGCAAGCTTGTGTATTTGACTTGCCATAACATCTTACACATTTTTGGAAGCTTTCCAAATTGGATTCAATGTGTTTGACTAGTTGTTGTTGATGTGACTTTGGTTGGTTTGAATGATTTATTGCAAAACCTACTGCAAGCCTGGCGGAACCCTGGAGGTACACGGGGGGAACCCATCTGAGGGTTCCGCCGTATCCGCTAGACCTGCTGTTTGTTTTGCTATAAATACCAAGCCACTTATTAGTTTTGAGTTATCACTTTAGGACATATATTTTCATATACTCTCTCAACTAACTCAGTAACATTTGACTTGTGTGATCCTCTTATGTAGCAAGGGACTTCACAAGCTCATCCAAGAAGTTACAAGTTTCAACTCTAAAGTTGCAAGACTTGTTAGCTTTGTTATGTATAAGCTTTGGTAGTTTATACTTCATTTGTATCATGTGTGTAGAAGTGATCGGTTAGTATTTTAGGCCTCAAAATACATAGTGTGTCGGGAGTTGTTGTACCCTTGTAAAAGAACTAACGGGAGTGGTTGTACCCTTGGTAAAGAACTCGACATCTAGCTTAGTTTTGGTAAAAGTGTAAGCGACGATGGGAGTGGTTGTACCCTTGTAAAAGAACTCGACATCTAGCTTAGTGTCGGTAAAAGTGTAAGCAACGACGGGAGTGGTTGTACCCTTGTAAAAGAACTCGACATCTAGCTTAGTGTCGGTAAAAGTGTAAGCGACGTTGTAAAGGTTTCTCCACTAGGAAAGGAGCTTGTTGATTAGTGCTTATAACTCTCGAGTTGGAAACTCGGGGCGTGGATGTAGGGTAAGGAAAAAGAGTCCTTGTAGTCGAACCACGATAAACAATCGTGTTGTGGTTTGATCGTTTCTTTCTTTGTCTTTGCTTATTACATATTGTCTTTAGTTAGAATTGTTAATCACACGTAAAGCTTTTCAAAGAATTAAACAAGTAAAGTTGTGCTTATATCTTTAAACAAACATAAAGTTTTAAAAGATAATCAAGTTAAAAAGCGGTTAACTATTCAACCCCCCTTCTAGTTTTCCACAATTGGCATCAGGAGTTACGTTACTCAAGATCTTTAAAATATAGTGTATTTTAAAACTTGGATCGATCCATGGATTTTGAAAATCTCAAAGAGGGGCAACCTATTCAAAACCCACCGCTATTTGAAAAAGAAAACGTCCTTGAATAGAAAAGTAAATTTGAAAACTATGTGAAATCAATTGATCAAGATCTTTGGCATATTATTTCTATTGGTGATTTCAAACCAACGAAAACAAGTTTTGAAAACCAAGATGACTATCCTAAACTTGATAAAAATACTAAAGCTAAGATAATGATTTATAAATCTTTATCAAGTACCGAATATGAAAGAGTATATTTTTGTCAAACGGCTAATGATATTTGGAAAAATATGTTAAACTTTCATCAAGAAATATGTCAAGTCAAAGATGATCAACTTGATCTCACATATGAATTAGAAGTCTTTGAAAAATTAATAGATAGACATTTAGTTGAGATAAATATATGTGCTACTAGTTTAAATGTTTTAAATGAAGGTGTAAGTGAAGATGATTACTCATGTTGTGCTCTTAGTTGACTTGCTTACGATTCATGGAATAACACGGATGAAGATGAAGTCAACCATCCGGCTTGTGATTCTCAACTAGATAAAACATCAAGCAAGGTACATTTTGAAACCAAACACTTTTGCTTTGACACATTTATCCTAGAGTTTTCTAAACTAGAAAATAAGTCTAAACTTTTATGCAACATGGACCTAAAAACTATCTTTAACAATGAACCTTCAAAATCTTGTGTGAATAATTTTGAAAATGAAATCATGTTAGAAGATAAGATGTCTAGACTTGAGAGTCATGTTGAAATTGATTTAGAATGCAAATTATGTCTAGATTACAAACATGAAATTCAAAGACAAAATGAAAAAGGAAAAATGCTTGCTAAATTTGAAGAAAGTTCAAAAGCTCTTGAATGTTGTTTGAAGAGTCAAAATTCATTTAGAGATAGAACTGGATTAGGATTTAACTCTAATGAACCATCAACAAGTAAAACAAAGCAAGTTGTGTTTGTGAAACCTAGGAGAGAATTGTAGGAGTAATTCTATCTCTAGTAGGAGCTCATGATAAAAGGATAAATATATCATGTTCAAATATTTTTATGAGTTTTTCTAACCTCCTTGGATTCATAAGTATTTGAGTTTAGCTTTTCTACGAGTCAAGATTATTTGCTTAATTATTATCTTCTTGATGGCTAATCTATGGAGCTTAAAAGGTACACGTCTCTTCAACTTACCTTTCAGTGTTTCATGTTGATTAGTATTAAGTTCTGTCATGGGTGATACTAGTAGTTTTTACTCTAAGATGGTTATGTTGTGTAAGTAACAATAAGGATTAGATCCTTTGTGATTAAAGGATTTAGACACTACTTTTAGTAGGAGATATAAGGTGTTTTACTTCTTTTAACCTTCGGGAAAAGACACGAGTAACTCTTGAGTGAGTTTTACTTAATACTTGTCTACAAGTGAGCTAACTAAGAATCTCCTAAGTGATGAGACAACCAACACTTTTGTGATACTTGCAAATCTAGCAAAACCACAACATTTCATAGATACTTGTAGTACAACGTCTTTTGACATTATACCTTACATTTTCAATTGTGTCTTAAATTCAACCATTCTTTTGTTAAAAAGTTTCATATAAGACACACAAAGATAAATAAATCATTTGAATTCATTAGGATGAGTGGAATAAAATGATTTATAAACATCTAGGACTTGCACATCAAATTCGACCCATAGTCTTATGATGTTGCATCTCTTAGACACTTACACTCATAGTGTTTTAAGTAAATAAACCCAAAGAGTCGAGGGATCATTGAATTTAACATTCAATGAAAGATCACCTCCTTCTAAGATATCATCTTTGGTAGATGATGACTTAGTCGAAAGTCCAACATTGATAAGACAAGTAAGTCAAGATCAATAACAAGGAAGATGAACTATTAAAATTGAAATACAACATCCTTTCGTCTTGTGTCAAACATTGAGTCAAGCAATATTGACAAGGTCATAAAAATTTGATTCATAAGTCATAGTTGTGATTAAAACAAATTTGATAAAAAGTGTTTTTGGACATTAGAGTAAAGCAACCATTAAAATAAAATGGATCTTTCAAAATAGAAATTAATGTGTAGAATACTAGAAGGGGGTTGAATAGTTTTGCGTCTTTTTGTTTTAATAAAAGTTTACTTTCAAATAATAAATGGTAGTTTGTAAAAACCCTTTGAAGCTAAAGTATAGATACAAGTTAATTCACATATGTCACATAAATACTTCTTATTTAAAGTGTTAAATAAAAATTATAATTTCATATATCTCACTTAAATATAAGTTTGTATTTATATATGTATATGTGTTTTAATGATTGTATATACTTTAATTTACTAATGTATAATTTATGTTTTGAATGGAACCTAGTTTGATCTTTATGTGAAATCAATATATGCACAACACACAAGCAATTGTAACTATGAATGATATGCAAGTAAGTTATAAATCAAAGAGTGAGAGATGGAAAGATCAAACCGAGAGACAAAGGATTTATAGTGGTTCGGATACAAGGACACCTTCCTTGCCCTACTCCACTCCCAGAGTCACCTACTCGAGAGTTTTCTTCACTAGTTCAAAAACCTCCTTTATGGCGGAGAAAACCTTACACACCAATTAGCACACCACAACGATATCACACCACAATCACAACTTCAACACAACTTCTTCACACTAATCTTCTTCACACCTAACTTCTACACACCAATCTTCTACACTTCAAATATCTTCACAACTTTCTACTTTGTTCCTAGCTTCTTCACAACTTAATACTTCCTAACTCTTTTTCTTCACGCCACTTGTTTCTTCACACCTTCACTACTAAGTCCTATCCACTACTTCAAGATATATACTACTTCATAACTTCTAGGCTTCAAGGTCTTTTCAACTTTAAAGCTTCAACTTCTTTGTCTTCACAACTATCTCCACTTCAGTATGCTATTACGACTTATATCTTCTAACACTAATCCTATCCACCTCCGCTTCTTCACTACTAGTACTACTTCACACCTTCAATGGATCTAGATCTAATATCTAAATCTATCTAACCAATGTATACACAATGTTCACAAAGAAATAAATGATATACAATATGAACTAAACAAACAACTTAGATAGCAAGATGATACTAAGTTGTAATACTTCTAGTAGAAGTATTCTTCTCTTTGCACTTGAGTGTTGAGGCTTGAATCACTTTGAAACAAAGATCAAAGTATATAAGATCAAAGGATTTTTAGAAGATGGAGAGGAATGTTTAGATCAGAAAGTTTTAGTGCAAAAAGGTGAGGAAAAAAACCAGGTTTAAGGTGGTATTTATAGGCAACAGAATCTGACAGAGGAGCGTGGCCGGTCCCCTTAAAATTAAGGGGACCACCCTTTATAATTAAGGGGGCCGCCCAGCTGAAATGGCCAGATTCTTTGTCTTTTAGTGGGGAAAGTTTATTTGGTGAAAAACTAACTGATTTTGGTTAAAAATTTGAATTCATATATTTAGTATGAATAAAACATTTTTCTTTATTACCAAAAGTGTTTTTCAAAAATATATAATATGTTTATATAATTAAGTAAACTTTGTAATACTTAATTAAACTTTCCTTTGATCTTATAATGCTTTAATCACTATGTTTATTCATACCTTAAGTGATTAGATGGTGAAAGTGATTATTAACTACTAAATACTTGTTTACGTCATTATCTTTGATTTAATGTGTTTTCGTTTTGTGATCATCAAAACATAGAGATATCGAAAGATATGAATAACGTTTTTAGTCGTTTATTTATATCAACAATCTCCCCCTTTTTGATGATTACAAAACCTAAACTCATTAAATCTAAAAATTAATTATTAGACAAGTATTGAGTGAGTTTACATTCACTTCTCCCCCTTTTTGTAGAATCAAAAAGGTTTAAGCCAACAAGATAAAAACTCCCCCTTGATGTATGCTCCCCCTCGTTTGAGAGCACCAAGGGTTCGAGAAATGGGATTCTTGCAAGAAAAATATTAGAAGCACAAGCATGGCACAAGCAAACACATATGGCATAGTACTAACTAATAATGAGCATGGAAAAAGAGAATTAGAAACATATATTAAATCGTTCAATAAAAAAAATGATTATGTCAACCCATAATCATTGTTACATAGGCTACAAAGATGAAATTCTAAGCTAAGTAGAATGTCCTAATGTGCCAACAAGAAGTGTCACCAAACTTTCTTGAATCCCAAAATGGTTGAGGAGATTTATTTGAAAATGAGAAACATAAGCATGTAAAATGCTTGATGGTTTAGTGGAGGTAAACATTTGGTTGCATGGATGTTGTTGGGTTTGGAGATGTGGAGCTTGTAGGTGGTGAAATTGAAGATGGGTTTGTTGATTGAGGGTTTTGATGTTGTTCAAGTGATGGTGTTTGTTGAGATCTAGTAAGAAGATACTCAATCCAAGTAAAGTGTTCATTCAATGCAATGGTTTGTTGTTGGAGGAAGATGCAACAAGGGCAATTGTTAACATGCTTCTCAAGTTGGTTTTTGTTATGTGGTGATGATGGTGAGCTTGATTGTGGTGGATCCAAATTGCGTTGAGCAAGATGTAATGCTAAAAGAGCACTAAGCTCATGTGCCTCTTTTAGCTCCTCAACGAACTTCAAGTGTTCGGAGGAAGGTGATGGTGGTGGAGCTTGATAGTTGTCTTGGGTGAAAGTTTGAACATGCAACATGGGAGTGGCATGTGAAGTTGTAGGATGTGGTGGTGGTACTCTTGGTGGTGGAGACATGATTGAGCTTGGGTAATCATGAAAGCATGATATGGGTGGAATAGGTTCTTCATGAGATGATGGTGTTTTTGTTGAATGAGCAACATGTGAGGTGTTGGTTGAGAGGTTGGGATTGTTGTTTTGGGATTGAGCATGCTCATCAAATGAAGAAGCATTAATGAGAGCATGAGTGGATGATGGGTTGTGAGATGAATCAATGTTATGGGTTTGAGGTTTAGTAGTTGGTTGACTTGGAACAACATCACTTGAGTTATGACAAGAATCAAGTTTCCTCCTCCAAACGGGTTTGACGGAGATCCTTGCGGTTCTTGAAATCTTAGGTTTTTGGTTGTTGGGAAATGACATGTTTGGGTGTGATGGCATTAATGATGAGGAGAGGGTATTTATAGTGTATGAGAAATGTGGTGGAAGGTAAATTTTGAGGGATAGTATGGGACAAAATATGTTTGTGAATTTTGGGAAGTATAGGCTGAAATGGGTCAAAAAGTGATAAAGAAAACAGTATCCCTGACCATCAGATGGCCGGTCCCCTTAATTAGGGGCCGGTCCCCTTAATCATTAAGGGGGCCGCCTTATATAATTAAGGGGGACGATGCCAGAAATAGATTTTTGGCAGAAAATTTTCAAAAAGGTTGTGTTTTTGAATTTGGATTCAAGTAAGTTTGACTCTTTGAGGCAATATAGGGCATACTATTCATGAATGTAGAGAGTGATATAGAAATAATAGAAATAAGCAATAAATTTCTAATAATCATGCAATCTATTCATTAATCATTTAAGATATGCAATTAAGGAGGCAATAGAGTAAATAGGCTAAATAAGCAACTTATATGAAAATGATAACACTTAGCCTAGAGCAACCATGTTGATGATTGTTAACAAGTAATACATAGGTGGATATGATTATATGGACTTCAAGACTTGTTACAAACAAGATCCATATGGGCAAGTCATGATTCTTATGAAATGATTTGATTAAATTGTGAATGTCATTTCCAATAGAGGTGTATGACACATGTGAGAAGGTTAAATATGTTTTAAGCAAAACATTTTTAGTTTTATTCAACAATGTTTTGAAGTTACTTCAAGTGTGTATTACAATAACAAAAAAAAAAATTAATCTTGTTTTTTATTAAAATAATGGTTATAAAGAAGTTTTAGTTAAGTAACGAAATACTTCATTTCAAAAAGAGAGAAGTTTTAAACATAATGTTTTGATAATAATCAAGAAGTTGCAAATGAAGGATTTGAAATGGAAGGTTGTCATTTTTAAGAGAATCAATTAAGCCCATTGTCACATATAATCATCTTTAATGACACCTAAAGATATTAAAGTGAAATGATAGATACTTATGATCTAAATGCAATAGGACAGGAAGAAGCAAGGTAAATAGTTCATGGGTACAGGATAGACATATGTATATATATATATATATATATATATATATATATATATATATATATATATATATATATATATATATATATATATATATACAAAGAACATCATAATATCAAGTAGCAAACAAATATCAATTATAATGCATCTATTTAAGCAACTAGTAATATCATATAGCTTAAGTGGAAGAGTTCTACTATAGATCATAGAAGATTTAAGAAAAGTGATACTAGACTAATCAACAAGAAGATTAATGATGCTAATATCATGTATGCATATATTAGTGTTAATAATCTAAAAGCATGGCAACATATCAGTTAAGTTTTATTCACACACTAATTAAAACATTCTAAGGTATAATATAACATTGACAAGTTTTAGAAAAGAAAACTTATCTCAGGTCCAGCTTATCAAAAAGAATAGGCATGACGGTGAAAGAAGAAATTTAGGAGGCTTCATCTTGAAATAGTAACGGACACACCATGATACCAATACTCCAAGAGTGAAGAACAAAATGCCAAGACAAGAATAAATCCGCAACAACGTCATAGGCGAAACATTTGCAGAAAGTGAAACAATGCGATAGAGGCCAATATCCGTCAAAGGTAATAGAGCGAGATGAGTAAATCAACACGTAATGGACTCTTCATTCGTTAATTACCTAAACATGATAAACAGCTTGGTACCCAGATTCTCATGGGTCCTAGTTGGTTAGATGAGAACATCCATTGCATTTGAATGCACATGATGTGGATGTCGCCGATAAGTACAAGAATTCATCAATAGTTTGTTTTAATTAACAAACAATGACTTTCTTGACTAGAATAATAAGTAATGAATGTTAATAGTATTAGTTGTAAATTTATTTACTAGATTTAACAAATTTTATTTGTTTTGATGTATTTGTTGAAGGATCATTTACGATAAATCCTAACCCGGTTTTATCATAGAATGGCTTTTGAATGTCGAGAAGATATTTTAAAGATTTAGAGCTATTTTCGAATTTTGCCAATGTTTTTGCTTTTCCAT
Organism: Artemisia argyi; assembly: GCA_030686995.1. Lineage (NCBI taxonomy): Eukaryota > Viridiplantae > Streptophyta > Magnoliopsida > Asterales > Asteraceae > Artemisia > Artemisia argyi. The sequence continues at coordinate 89,933,787 of CM060708.1, read as the reverse complement.
TTTCCATTTTAATTTTGTGTTTGTAATCTCGACATTTTTTACATACAAGATCGATTTCAATATTATTTTTAAGTCTAGACATTTTATCTTCTAAAATGATTTCTTTTTCAAAGTTGTTTTCAGCGGATGTTGAAAATTTATTTTTAAAAGTAATTTTTGAATCAATGTTGCAAAAATGTTTGAAGTTGTTTTCTATTTTTAAAAATTCTAATATAAATTGATCATAACAAAAATGTTCAGTTTTGAATTGTACCTTCTTTGTAGTTGTACATACCTCACATGCTATACGGTGATCAATTTCATTTTCCATGTCGCTCCATGTTTTGCTTGTAGTTTCACTTGGATCTAGGAACATGTAGTTCTTGCCATCAATACTTACGTTCTCATTTGTTTGAATATTCTCATAAGCCGTATTATCATCGTCTTCTTTGCACTTGTTGCACCATGATTTATTCACGCTCTTTCTTTGGATTTGACTCATGTATTCTTCGTTGTATTTACCTTCAATGATCACATTTGAACTAGTAGTACATGTATTTACATCAACTAAATATTTATTTACCAAATTTTCTAGATTAACTATTTCTTGTGCAATATCAAGTTTATTATCTTTGGTTTTACATTTCTCTTGGTGAATCTTTAAAAGACATTTCCAAATATCATTTGCCGTTTTACAACGAAATAATCTTTCATATTTAACTTTTGGTAAAGTTTTGAAAATAAGTAATTTGGCTTTAGTGTTTTTATCAATATTAGTTTGAAGATTATTATATTGATTTTCAAATTCAATTTTGGTTGATTTAAGATCACCAATTGAAATTATATGCCAAAGATCAAGATCTATTGATTTCACATAGTTTTCAAATTTGTTTTTCCATTCAAGAAAATGATCATTTTCAAATAACGGTGGTTGTTGTGCAAATTTCCCTTCTACATATTTTTCAAATTCCATTGATCGTTGCAAGTTTTAAAATACAATCTATTTTAAAAATCTTGCTAGACGTGGCTCTGATACCAATTGTAGAAAACTAGAAGGGGGGGTTGAATAGTTTTGCGTCTTTTTGTTTTAATAAAAGTTTACTTTCAAATAATAAATGGTAGTTTGTAAAAACCCTTTGAAGCTAAAGTATAGATACAAGTTAATTCACATATGTCACATAAATACTTCTTATTTAAAGTGTTAAATAAAAATTATAATTTCATATATCTCACTTAAATATAAGTTTGTATTTATATATGTATATGTGTTTTAATGATTGTATATACTTTAATTTACTAATGTATAATTTATGTTTTGAATGGAACCTAGTTTGATCTTTATGTGAAATCAATATATGCACAACACACAAGCAATTGTAACTATGAATGATATGCAAGTAAGTTATAAATCAAAGAGTGAGAGATGGAAAGATCAAACCGAGAGACAAAGGATTTATAGTGGTTCGGATACAAGGACACCTTCCTTGCCCTACTCCACTCCCAGAGTCACCTACTCGAGAGTTTTCTTCACTAGTTCAAAAACCTCCTTTATGGCGGAGAAAACCTTACACACCAATTAGCACACCACAACGATATCACACCACAATCACAACTTCAACACAACTTCTTCACACCAATCTTCTTCACACCTAACTTCTACACACCAATCTTCTACACTTCAAATATCTTCACAACTTTCTACTTTGTTCCTAGCTTCTTCACAACTTAATACTTCCTAACTCTTTTTCTTCACGCCACTTGTTTCTTCACACCTTCACTACTAAGTCCTATCCACTACTTCAAGATATATACTACTTCACAACTTCTAGGCTTCAAGGTCTTTTCAACTTTAAAGCTTCAACTTCTTTGTCTTCACAACTATCTCCACTTCAGTATGCTATTACGACTTATATCTTCTAACACTAATCCTATCCACCTCCGCTTCTTCACTACTAGTACTACTTCACACCTTCAATGGATCTAGATCTAATATCTAAATCTATCTAACCAATGTATACACAATGTTCACAAAGAAATAAATGATATACAATATGAACTAAACAAACAACTTAGATAGCAAGATGATACTAAGTTGTAATACTTCTAGTAGAAGTATTCTTCTCTTTGCACTTGAGTGTTGAGGCTTGAATCACTTTGAAACAAAGATCAAAGTATATAAGATCAAAGGATTTTTAGAAGATGGAGAGGAATGTTTAGATCAGAAAGTTTTAGTGCAAAAAGGTGAGGAAAAAATCCAGGTTTAAGGTGGTATTTATAGGCAACAGAATCTGACAGAGGAGCGTGGCCGGTCCCCTTAAATCATGGCCGGCCCCCTTAAAATTAAGGGGACCGCCCTTTATAATTAAGGGGGCCGCCCAGCTGAAACGGCCAGATTCTTTGTCTTTTAGTGGGGAAAGTTTATTTGGTGAAAAACTAACTGATTTTGGTTAAAAATTTGAATTCATATATTTAGTATGAATAAAACATTTTTCTTTATTACCAAAAGTGTTTTTCAAAAATATATAATATGTTTATATAATTAAGTAAACTTTGTAATACTTAATTAAACTTTCCTTTGATCTTATAATGCTTTAATCACTATGTTTATTCATACCTTAAGTGATTAGATGGTGAAAGTGATTATTAACTACTAAATACTTGTTTACGTCATTATCTTTGATTTAATGTGTTTTCGTTTTGTGATCATCAAAACATAGAGATATCGAAAGATATGAATAACGTTTTTAGTCGTTTATTTATATCAACATAATGTAAATCTATGAAAGATTTTTTTTTTACCTAAGCAAGCTCCAAAAGCAAGGGATAATCACTCAAAGACATTCCTAGTTATTCACATGTTCACAATGATTAAGTCCTTTATGACTTATCAAGAATGAGATTAGTAAATCCGTAGGTAAAATTAAACATAGAGAAATGTTTGGAAGTATACTTGTTCTCACAACAAATAAATCCAACATTATGTTTAGTGCTTGTCTATGTGCTCGTTTTTTTTAGAGAAGATCCTAAAACAACTCTTTCTAAACAGCTTGTTTGGATTCATCATAAGGTACTACACAACTAGGATTATGGTATCCCAAAAGAACGGGAATAGAAACCATAGTGTATGCCAAATGGAATTATGTCGGTAATAAGTTGATAAGAAAAGCCCAAGTGGTACTTGCACTTTTATATCTACTTACCCATTGATTCTCCAAAACACGTAAGGTTCTCATTTTAGTATCGAATGGAGAAGCACGTCAACAAGCTCCACTTGAACAAGCTAACTCGCGTCGACAACGGAATTCATTTTATCATCATTGTTATCCCTTCAACAAAGGAAGCATCGACTTCAGCGACAATTCAATCCATTATGTTCTTAATTGACATATTGTGATCCATCATCATCGCCTTGGTAAAAATGTTCATTGAGGAACATCTTAACTAAGAAAGTCTTATACGTTAACCATTCTGTCAACGTTTTCACGAAACCTCTTGAATGGGAAGCATTCATCATCCCTAGGCTTAGTTAAAGACTCATAAGACCTAAAACCTTAGTTTTGAACATTAGGATAAAACCACAAAAATCAAGACAATTCCTTTTGAATTTTTCCCTGCAGTACCCACGGAACCCTGAGACCAAACTGGCGGAACCCTCCCTTTGGTTCCGCCTGGTCCGCCGAATCTGCAGCCTGTTTTATTTTAATTTCAAAACCAAACACTTCATTACTCACAACTTCAACTTACCAACAGCCATCCCTCACTCACAAACACCTTACCACACGAAAATTAGGGCTCTCACTTACATCTCCTTCAATCCAATCAACCTTGTAAGTATTCTTATCATAATTGCATTTTCAATCAAAATCTATCTCTCTCATCTACATACATTAACTAGAATATTAGGGTTTATGCATAAAATTGTTGATTCATGAAAAACCTTGGGTGTGAACTAATCAAAATTTTCATTAGTTAGGAATTGTATCCTTTTTGTTATTATCTTGATTTACCAAACACCCCAAGTTCATTGTCTTTTAAAAGTCACTAGAACACCATCTTTCACCACATTGTTAAAACAAATGAAAAACGTCATTGAAACATCACTTGCATAATGTCTCTTGAATGCTAAAGGAAATACATAACTAATATGTGTTTTCCGGTACATTCAAACGAAGCTATATTGAATTAGGAGCGTTTGGGTTATCTTTTGTTATGTAACAAAACTTGCATTACAAAACGTTTTAAGCATCAAAATGAGTCAAGATAACCGCACCTCTACAGTGTTTTCATATAGGCACACATTAGAACATTCACATTATAAAAGTCATTAATTTGAACTTAAACTTTGTGTTTTCTAGGAATCAACATGCCTCCCGCAACATTCTCCGATCACAAAGAAACTCGTAATTACTTACCCAAACACCATAGGACCAAAGGTCTTACTAAAGATCAAGTTGAAACCTTTAAGAGTCTAGAAAAACGCTATGTTCATGAAGGAAGAACCATTGATCCATCCTTCCTAGAGGGAACATCCATTCGCCAAAACTTTGCCGCAATCAACTTTGATTGCCTCCTAGACATCGATGAGCAAATTTGCCCTAGGTTCATCTTAGAATTCTATGCAACCTTAAGCCTTTTCTTCGATGACGATGGTGAATTCTCACTAACCTTTACAATCAATCAAATACCAAACATCATATCCTTGAAAGATTTTGCAACAATTCTTGGTGTCCCTAATGTTGGTACATGTCTCTACACGGATAAGTGGCCTCTTTCTAGTCTTGACTCCATTGAGCGTTTTCATCCATACGACACTCCTCTTGCGAATAAGGAAGCAATTCGTGAGCATCTATTTGTTAGAACCTCAACAACTAGGAAGAATCGTTCGGGTAACGAGGTAGATAAGGACCCTTCTGGTATGGAAATCAATGAGCTCAAACCACAATTTAAGAAATGGGAAGAAATTCTTAGAGCCAATGTTATAAGTTCTATAGGAAATAGAGATCATGTCAACACATGTCTTAGCTACATGCTCTATAGCATTTCCACCGGTCAACCTTTTAACTTAGCCTATTACCTCACCAAAAGAATGGCCGACATACCCTTGGTAGGAACAATCGCTCTTCCTTATGGAATGCTTCTCACCCGCCTCTTTAGAGCAATCTCACCCATTCCTCCTAACAATAAGGTAATGTGCCTTGACTGTTCTCTCGTTCCTCACATTTTCGTCCCTCTAAGTGATAAACGAGTCTTCAAAGCTAAGGGCAAACGTACTCGCTCACCTTCACCATCATCATCATCATCCGACATGAGCGAGGACGATAAACTTCCTAACTCTAAGTTACCCCCCTTTAGACTACCTTCAAGAACTCCCCGTCATTGGCAATGCATCCGAAGAATTCAAGCAAACCAAAGGAATTTTCAAGTGCTTTGGAAGGTACCTAAGTAAGCTCAATAAGAAGATAGACCGGTTGTGAGATGCGTGATTAAGGAGTGTTTGGCTTATGAAGGTTTTAGAACTTTGTATGTGTTAAACTATGTGATTTGTATTGTTTTTCACGTTCATGCTTTATTACGTTTGTCGGATTATGTTTTGTATGAGCCTTTATGCATAATGACAATATTTGAGGTGTTTGTCAATTTTTATGCTTATGGTAAATTTCACTAAGTTTAGTGAAAATCGCTAGCCCCCGGTCAAAGTCCTATGATATGAATGTCTACATGCCCAATTTTTGCATTTCCTAATCAGACATATAATAAATTTTCATTTTTAAGAGTTTTCGAAAAATTTGAAAATCGTCTCGCGGGTCAAATTAGTGGACTGTCTTGTTTTTCAGACCTGGCGGATCTGGCGGCACCCTCAAATGGGTTCCTCGAGTGAAATTTCTGGGCAACCTAGAAATGGCCCAACGGACCAGATGGAACCCAAAATAGGGTTCCGCCTGTGTTTCGCAAGGGTTCCGCCAGTCACCTGCAGAAATTTTTTGTCATTTTCCTTAAGGTCAAAACTTGTAAAGTGTCAAACCATTATCTTTAGTGAGAAACATCTTCCCTTACCTCCAATAACCATATTAGGACAACTCTCACTCAATAAAACAATTAGGAAGTCACTTCCCACCAAAAATTCAAATTCAAACATAACTAACCCAAGGAACCCTTTTAAAGGATCCTTCAAACCATTGGAACATTTTCAACCAAATCACTTCCCATGATCACAAAGCATTGAGTGCATATGTTGGTCTTTCACTCCACCCAATTCCATTGGATTGAAATCCAATGATTTGACATGTTCATGAAAATTTTCTAAATCATTTGAAACCTCAATCTTTGTATGGTAGAACATCAAATCCAAACACCCATTCCAACATCTCTTCCACCCTATAAATTTGAAAGTTTTGCAACAATTCAATCACACCATCACCATCAAAATTTCTTCTCTCAAAACCTCAAAACCACACCTTTGAAATGACTAAATCCAACACCTAATCCGAGTCATCAAAATCCTTCGCAAAAACCACTAGGATTAGTGTTAAACCTTGTTGCTTCAACAAAACCGTCAAGTCAAGCTCATCATCTTCAAGTGATGCTTCACTTAACACTTCTTCACCTATCCAAGATTTCCTTAACCTTACTACCTCAACACCATCCTCAACACCTTGCAATACCAATGTGATCACTATTCAAGATTTGCTTAATCTTGCTACTCCAACACCCTCTCCACCACATTGCAACACCAACATAGCCACTATTCCACCAACTAGACCTTCAAGCAATTCAACATCACCGTCTCAACAAGCTCAACCATCAAAAACTTCATCACCTCAATCACCAACACTTACACCAATGGAACTTTTCCATACACCACCAACATCACCACTACCCTATTTGGAAACATTAGAAGACCTATCACCTAAGTCATCAAGTCCTCCATCCTTGTCACTTTTTGACACCATTGCTCAAATGGAAACCCAACAACATCCTAGTGAACAATTAGATGATGAACTCCATCAACCATCACTAGTAGAACGGATGTCTTACCGTTATGCTAAACCATCAATTTTTCCAAATGATCAAGGTTATACACACCTACAATCATTTGTATTTCACCCCATTTACAAAGACCTTCATGGTAATCCTTCCGGAGAACCAAGCTTCTGCCCCTTTGTTCAACAACAAGAACAACCACAACAACAACAACCACCACAACAACAACAACCACCACCACAAGAACATTCCTAACACCTTGAATCTCTACTTTCTTCTTATAAGAAAATAGAAGCATCCATATGAAAAAAAACCTCCAAACCTTAATGAGGAAATGAACACTCATTTAAACCACCTACATGCCTTCAAACGTATGGTTGACTCTCAAATCAATCATTTTATGGATTTCCATACAGCATTACAGTCAACTAGTGAAGGAAGCAAAAACACCTCTCAACCATCCACATTTGCTCCTTCAAGTTCAAACCATCCACCACCAACAAATCAAACCTCTCTTCCACCATCATTTCCCCGCCATGAATGCGGACATTGCGAAATAACCGCTCACATTAGTGAAAGGTGTCGAACGGAAATTCGCGAGTTATCCAAAGAAATGAGGTTTATACTAATCCACATTTTGGATAGTCTACAATCCTTGTCTCATCCACCTCAACTTTAGAGTCTCCAAAATGAAACAAAACCGTTTCTTTTGGAAAATGTTTCCCCTTTAAACCAACAAACCAAAACCGTGTCACCTTCTCAACCTTCAAAATAAAGCCTGCTACAACCTCCAACACACATTTTCATCCTTAAACAACCTTAGCCTTGTTTTTGGAAAATGTTTCTCATTAAGGAAAATGATGATTTCCTTGTAGCATTTTATGTTCTTAGTTTATTTTTAGTTTTTCTTTATTTTTAAGAAGTAGGATGTTGTCGTCCTAATTTCTTGTCTTTGACTTTCTAAGAGTCAAAATTTTACATGAAATGAATTTCATTCTACTACAAGGTTTGCATTGTTTGTTGACCATTTAGGTATAATGAGTGAACTATACCTCGCTATGGTAGCATACATATATCTTGTGTTTTAGAAACTAACCTTTCTTTTTGTAGGATCATTATCCATGTTTTCTTTCCTTGATACTCCATTTAGGGGAGTAATATTCAAGGGGGAGCATGAGTATTGCATTATTCCGCTTCGCAACTCTTAGTTGTGTTTTAGACATGAAATGCTTTCATGACTTGTCTTGTGCGGCAACTAACATTTTTTCTTGTAGGTTCAAAATCCATGTCTCCTCTCTTGACACTCCATTTAGGGGGAGTATCGTCCAAGGGGGAGCAAGTGCATACTTCCGCTTCGCTACTCTTCTATTTGTTTCGACAAAAAAGGGGAGAATTTATATATAAACTTGTTATAAACTTGTTCTCATTTTTTTTCCCTAACTCTTGCATGTCACATCATCTTAGCAAAAACAAGTTTTAATACTAACTTTATAAGACTTAACACTAAAACTAGTGGCTTACTTATAAATAAAGTTTATGTTTTGTCATCAACAAAAAGGGGGAGATTGTTAATACAAATATCGCCTAAAAACGTTATTTATATTTTACGATCTTTGCTAAGTTTTGTTAATGACAAAGTATGAACTTTAGCTAACAGTAAATCATCACTTTAGTGTTTAAGTCTTGTTTAACTAAGGTTTACATTTCCTTTTAAACAAAACATTGTTTTTATTTCTTTAATTAGAAAGTGTCTTGTCACATCATACATTTATGGCAAGCTTGTGTATTTGACTTGCCATAACATCTTACACATTTTTGGAAGCTTTCCAAATTGGATTCAGTGTGTTTGACTAGTTGTTGTTGATGTGACTTTGATTGGTTTGAATGATTTATTGCAAAACCTACTGCAAGCCTGGCGGAACCCTGGGGGTACACGGGTGGAACCCATCTGAGGGTTCCGCCGTATCCGCCAGACCTGCTGTTTGTTTTGCTATAAATACCATGCCACTTATTAGTTTTGAGTTATCACTTTAGGACATATATTTTCATATACTCTCTCAACTAACTCAGTAACATTTGACTTGTGTGATCCTCTTATGTAGCAAGGGACTTCACAAGCTCATCCAAGAAGTTACAAGTTTCAACTCTAAAGTTGCAAGACTTGTTAGCTTTGTTATGTATAAGCTTTGGTAGTTTATACTTCATTTGTATCGTGTGTGTAGAAGTGATCGGTTAGTATTTTAGGCCTCAAAATACATAGTGTGTTGGGAGTTGTTGTACCCTTGTAAAAGAAGTAACGGGAGTGGTTGTACCCTTAGTAAAGAACTCGACATCTAGCTTAGTGTCGGTAAAAGTGTAAGCGACGATGGGAGTGGTTGTACCCTTGTAAAAGAACTCGACATCTAGCTTAGTGTCGGTAAAAGTGTAAGCAACGACGGGAGTGGTTGTACTCTTGTAAAAGAACTCGACATCTAGCTTAGTGTCGGTAAAAGTGTAAGCGACGTTGTAAAGGTTTCTCCACCGGGAAAGGAGCTTGTTGATTAGTGCTTATAACTCTCAAGTTGGAAACTCGGGGCGTGGATGTAGGGCAAGGAAAAAGAGTCCTTGTAGCCGAACCACGATAAACAATCGTGTTGTGGTTTGATCGTTTCTTTCTTTGTCTTGGCTTATTACATATTGTCTTTAGTTAGAATTATTAATCACACGTAAAGCTTTTCAAAGAATTAAACAAGTAAAGTTGTGCTTATATCATTATACAAACGTAAAGTTTTAAAAGATAATCATGTTAAAAAGTGGGAAACTATTCAACCCCCCTTCTAGTTTTCCACACAGTCCATAACTCATATGGCGTCTTATCAACCTTCTTTGTTGGAACCATATTTAGAATGCAACCGCAGATTCTAAAGCATAATCCCAAAACGAAAAAGGAAGAGTTGTTAGATTATACATAGATCGTATCATGTCTTGCAATGTACGATTTGTTGGAACCAAAGTTTTACTATTTTGTCAAGTCTCGGTCATTGGTAATATTAGGTTGCTTTAGTTATTATTTCACTTACAATATAGTTTATGTTACAAAGTTTACTAGACTTAAGCTAGGTGATCCATGGGCTTTAAGGCCCATACGATTTCATGAATGGGAGGAGAGGGAGTGTTGCCCTAGCTCCTTCCCTATAAATAGATGGCTTAGGTCTTTGTAATACTTGGTTGGTTATGTGAAATATTAAGGAAACTCTTGCAATTCTAATTCTCTCATTCTCATAATCATCCCATTCTTCTTCTCATCTCTTTTCTATCATTCTTATACTTGTGTTTACACAAAATGGTGACCTAACAAGTGGTATCATTCGCTAGAAGAAGGTGTAGTTATTGTTTTCATTGATTTTTGATCTTAAACTTGTTTTAAAATCGAATTTTTGTTAAAATTTTTATACTTTCTTGCTTGTTTCTTGGTTTTTATCACATATTTGCATACAAACTTGTGCTACAAATCAAAACAAACAAAAAGTTCCAAACTTTTATCAAAATATTCGAATTCGTGATTTGTACTATTTTTCGAAATCTTTTTCATTTTTGAAAAAGTTAATAAAGTTTTCAACTTTCTTAAAGATCTCATCATTTTAATACTAAAAGTACAAGAATCTTGAAATAAAAACGAGTTTTTGGTTAACTTTCTTAGAAAACAATTTCTGCCAATTTTTCGAAATCCTCTACATACACAGTTTCGAGATCTCTTGAAAAGTGCTCTATATCGACTTCGTTTTGTGGACTCAGTACTTTCTTTCTTGTACAAGAAAGAAAGTTACTTCGACTTTTGGATAAGTTTCGAAATTGTATAATTTCGAAATTTGGCTTTTGAGTTTGTGTTCTCGAAAATATCATATTTTCGAAATCACATTTTTTTCGCAAACACTCTCTAGTTTCGCGAAAATCCCCGAAATCTCATTTTTTTCGAAATCAATTTTTTTCATAATTGCAACCTTATAATTGCATTTCATAGTGATTTTCAAATTTTGGGAAAAAAAATTTTTTCAAAGAATTTTTGGAGGGAAAATCTGAATTCACTATTTCGACCTTGCGTGTAACATTTAGCTTGATTTTTTCGATTACATCGCAACAATCAAGGGGGAGAGCAATGTCATCTACAACGTCTCAAGGACCTTCTTCCAACTACCTTCCTCACCAATATTCTCATCAGCAACAGGACATTCTTCCAACTACCTTCCTCACCAATATTCTCATCAGCAACAGTCATCAGCAACAGGACCTTCTTCCAACTACATTCCTCACCAATATTCTCATCAGCAACAGTATCATCAACAACATAGTCACAGCTCCCTCATTCGCCATGTTCTGCTCTTTGGCAATGAATCAAGGCCTCCGATGTTGCTACCAGGAACATATACTGTGTGGAAATGGAGATTTTTACAATGGCTCACAGATCGTCCTGCTGCAGATCTCATGCTTAAATCCATTCAAGATGGTCCATACAAAATGATATTTCTTGCTGACTCAACTGGGATTATCAGAATACAAACTGATGAAGATTTGAATGCAACTGAACTTGCTCAGTACGATGCTGACCAACAGGCTGTATGGTTCATAACAGTGGCACTTCCCAACTCAATTTACATGTATATGGACTTTCAAGCCAGTGCTTATGAAATGTGGAAATATCTTGAAGTATGCATCGTACAGAAGAACTTCATCACATCAGAATGATGCAAAATATTAAATCCTATTTAAGCATGAATCCTCTGAAGACCATTCTCCCTGCTCCAGCTGTTGACCATGGATCCTTAATTTACACTCCAAATGGTCTCTTCTTCAATCCTCTGAATACACTTGAGCCTTTCGCCCTTTCTTCATTCCACAATACCATCCTGCAACACTACATAATAATGTGCAATCTCTTCTGCAAAATCTAGTGAAGATTAGTCAAGTATCTTCCAAGAAAGGCAATGGCGATATAACTTCAACTTCTGAATGCTTAAACACAATGAAAGATACTGATGATGAAGAAGATCTTATCGAACCAAGCATGGCATTCTTGGCATATACAGAAAATATTGCAGATGAGGAAGCTCAGGATTATGATTCAACTCCAGTCTTTGACGATAATGTTGAATACAATGCCACACTTAGTCAAATGGAAGTTGAAGGGAGTTATCTCAATGAGGTTTTGCAAAGTGTCATGGGAGATATTCCATCTGATGATGAATATGCAGATTTGGAATCCAATACAGCAGATTTGGAAACCGATACAACAGATGTGATGTTAATGGCAAACATGCAGGAATCTCACATGAATAATACATGCCCAGAGCATGATTCTGATGATTCTGAAGATCCAATTGTGAGATTATACAGAGAGAAAATGTATCAATCAAGGTCGCTGATGCATGAGTTAGAGACATATTTAGTGAAGAGATGCACGGAACAGTGTAGATCACTTAAGTCACACCTTAAGGTCCTCTCAAACAAAGACTTAGCAGGAACTCGTTCCGAGTATGGACTCAAACGGGCATTTCCATCACTCCTTGGAGAAGACTTTGACATTTTCACGAACATGATGTTCGAAAACGTGAATCAACTTGAAAAGCAGCTTGCATCAGAAGAAGTTCACGAGATTGAATCCAACGCCACCTTCAGAGTGATCAAGGAACAGTTTCAGCAGTTCATCAAATCCCGAATCGAGGATGAAACTTTCAAAGACATATTGATACGAGATTTGGATTCGATTGAGAAGGCAATTCTTCACAGAAGAAATTATGTCCAAAGAATGAATGAACAGAAGTTGCAGATTCAAGAAGAGCAATCTAATATGGTTGATGTGTTGGAGGCTAATTTGGTTTTCATAGATAACAATGGGACAGGATCAGAAGTGCAGGATGACAACAGCAGATTGGGGAATGATACAGATGCAGATTGTGCAGAGATCATACCCTTCTATGACTCAGAGCCCAACTTTGACAAAGAACAGATGGATGAGGAAGACGTCATACCCATCTATGACACAGAACCCAACTTTGACAAAGAGCACATGGATGAGGTACAATCTACTGTTGATCACATTATGCCTGCTAATGAGAAACAACAATCTGGGCAACCTAACTTCAGTAATGAAGGTGAGGTTGACCAGGATGTTGTACAATGTCTTGTCAAACGTTCTGAGTCTGTGTCCTTACCTGATAATCTTATGACGGCAACATCAAACCAAACTCTTGAGTCAGAAAACATTCTTCTCAAAAAGACCATTGCCCAGTTTCATAAAGATTTTTCAAAATTAGAGGCACATTGCATCTCACTTGAACTTAAATTGCAAAACGAATCTCTAACTTCGGGCAACAATGGTCAATTTCTTAATGAACAAAGTAAACGTGTGGATACATTAGTTAAAGAAAATGAGCTTTTAAAAGGTCAAATTCAAGCAAAGGTGTTTGCACATGCTGCATTACAAAATAAATTAAGAAGACTGACTGGCCAGAGTGTGGATACTAAGTTTGCAAAACCATCAATCTTGGGGAAACCGCCTTCTCAAACAATCAGAAAACAATCAGTGGTTAGACAACCGACTGCATTTAAATCTGAACGACCTAAATTTTCAAAACCTCGGTTTGCCTCCCAAGTTGTTGAGAAAAACAATTTGACAAAACCAGTCACTCCACATTCTTGGCCTAAGGAAAATGCATATGTGTCTGCTAAATCTCAACACGTGATTATGCCTGGCTCATCTAGGATTAGTTCGAAAACAGTGTCTAAAACAAGCATTAAAAGTAAAGAGTCTTATGACACATATGACATGTACAAGAACTATGATCTAGAAAAGGCTAGGAAAAAGGCACTACTTCAAAAGGATGGAATTCTAGGTTCAAAACCTCATGTGATGCCTTCCACTGTAGTACAGAACACTGCTTGTAGTAGCACACCAAAACCTAAGAGTAATCAACAAACTAATAGGAATTGGATAGCTTCTAAGAGTAGTTGCATAAATAATCATGTTGTGTGTGCTTTAAAATATCTTCAAAAGGGAAATTCACTTGAAAAGGCTCAATCGACTAAGACAAACAAACCCGTTGAACCAAAAGTCATAAGTCAGAAACCTAATAATTAGATCAACATAGGACGTAGGTTTTCTCAAAGAAGTGATGCTCCCACATTTCATTCAACTGCATCTAAAAGGAAAACATCTCCTAGATCTAACACTAGGTGGGTACCCACGGGTAGAATTTTCAAATCAATTGGTCTTAAGTGGATTCCTACAGGAAAGATTTTAGACAGTTGCACCAAAACTAATGTGAAATCCACAACTTCTACCTCTGAGACTAGAATGAAAACCATCGGTATTGTGTGTTCGAGTGTCAAGAAGATAATTGAGACTACATCTTTATGCTTCTAACATCTGGAACCCAGTTACTCTTGGGGATCCTTGTTCTCTGTTTTCTTGTCTCTTCTTTCTTTATGTGCAGATTCAACAGGAATGGCTTCGGAACAAATCAGTTTCGGACCCGCGCTTAATGGAATGGCTTCTGAGCACAACAGCTTAGGACCCGTAATCAACCGTTTAAAGCACTTCAGCTATGGCTTCTGAGCACAACAGCTTAGGACCCGCATCCAACCGTCTAAACTTTCTGAAATCTTTGGCTGAACCATTGTCTCTCTCCCGTAGAGAAGTGGAAACCTCGTTTGCTCCATTGTTTGATGATACGATTGAAAACCGTCCTTCTGAGGCCTTACCAATTTCCGCTGCACATCTTGATCATCATTAAGTACCTGACACACCTCAACAAACAACAACTACTGTTGATAAAGACGGTCCTCCAATTGCATCTTCAACAACAGTAGGACAAACCGCTTCCAACTCCAGATAATCAGCTGAAGATCCATTACAACAATCAGTACCACAACCTGTAGATTATGATGGAAATGTTTTCTCCAATCCATTTGCAACGACTCCAACCATTCCTGATATAATATAGTCGTCTTCTCGCAATTTGGATCCGTCTAATATGCATACGTTCTATCAACATCACCCTTCGACACATCATTGGAATTAAATGGATTTGGAAAAACAAGTTGGACGCAGAAGGCACAGTGATTCGCAACAAATCTTGCTTAGTTACAAAGACATACAATCAATGAAGCAGGATTGTACATCACTGTCATCAAAAAAAGCTTAGTATGTAGCCATGTCTGCTTTCTATGCTCACGTCATTTGGATGAGAACTTAGCTCACGGACTATGGCTATGTCTAAATCTCAATGTACTGCGACTCAAAGTGTGCTTTTGCAATCTCGTGCAACACCATTCATCATTCCAAGGCCATACAAATTGCTCTCCGCTACCATTTCATAAAGGAGCATGTTGAGAAGGGTACAATTGAATTAGAGTTTGTGGTAACTGAATACCAATTGGCGGACTTGTTTACAAAGACATTACCTCCATCAAGGTTTGTTGATTTAGTTCACCATATTGGTATGCGGTGTTTGACTCCATATGATTTGCAAAACTTTCTTAAAAAGTAAGAGAGTCAAACATCAAACTCTTTTTGTAAATATTCTATCATAAAGTAAATACAAAAACTGCAAAAAGAATCTTCTTTCTTTGTGTACAAACTTCTAATCTTCAAAACTATGTTCCTACATTAAAACATATTTTGCTTTACATTGTCAAAATGGAACAAGTTTTGAGGGGGAGAAAAATTTTCACAAAAATCATGAAGTTTGCACACCTAATCATTATTCTTCAGGGATAAAATGTTTCTTCATCATTCGGATTAAAAACTCATTTTTTTCGGCAAGGATTCCAATTTAACCATGTTTAGACTTCAAATGGAAAAGTAGTTAACCTTTAATGAGTAAAGTTCACAAAAGTCTTAAACTTAGGTAAAAGGACATTGCATGAAAAAAATAAAACAGGCTCGCATCAATGTTTTCACAAATGTTCTCAAAAGTTTCACACATAATCAGACTAACAATTTTTTATCCTCGATTTCTTTTCGATTGTGAGTTTCTAATTTCTTCATTGCTGTTATCTAATCGTTTCCTTAATTTTTCAAATGTTCTCAACAGTCAAAAAGGCATAATCAGAAAATAGGGTTCAAGTAATTATCGATCGGGGCATTTTCTTTTATGTGTTTAGTCTAATTAATCATTTCATATAACCTTAGAGAACACTAAAGAATGCTCGATTGGTGTGTTTGCACGATTAGATACAACATAGTTTAGAAATCATGTGATTTAGGGTTTAAGATGTCGATGTCTTTGCTGCTATTACTAGGACGTTTGTTTGTTTAATATTCAGGCATTATGATGCTAACAAGTGTGCTTAGACTCAAATCATAACCCCTAACCATTATCATAATTGGATAATCTCGAGTGATAGGATGAGTTAATCTGTGATCTTGTGTGTTTATTAGAGAATTCTAAGCATTTTTGGTAGATTTAGAATGAGTTTCTTGATTCATCTGTATACTTGTTTATGCCTGATGCATTTTCTCTGTGTGCAAGTACATGTCATCCCATTGAAAGTCAAAACTTCAACAATTGTCAAAATGTTTCTTACGGAACATACTTTGAGGGCAAAGGGTTAAATGTGTTAAAGGTTAAACTGGTAAAAGGATTCAAAATGGTGAGAAACAAATTTTTCCAAACTCTACACTCTCATTTTACACCGGTAAAGCAAGTGTGGAGACCAAAGCAAAGTCATTCAAAACCTTTCAAATTTTCACAATCTGGAATGCTTTACACAATAAAAGAATGTCTATGATCTGAACATCCCAATTACCGGATGTTTTCCATGCATCACAAAAACGAATCTTCAAAAAGAACCCACGAGGTTCAACTTTAGATGGAAATCTTTTTCAGATTTTAAAACTCAAAAGAGAGACTCCGGGTCTCAAACAACTTTTCAACAGTAAAAGAGTTTTGAATTTCAAGCATTCTTTGTTGTATAATACTTGATTGTGTTTTCTAAAACCTTGAGCAGAGTCGTCTCACGAATTTTCAAAAAGTATTTTTATAATACGATTCAAAATTCTGCTCAAGAAGACTTTCTCTCGAATAACATTCATTATTTGAGGGGGAGTATGTTGTTTAAAGAAAACTAATTTTGTATTAAAACAACAACTTGTGCACTCATTTCAGTGTACAATTTGGTTTTCAAAGAAAGGAAAGTGCCTTGCTAAACCATTTCTTAAAAACAAAACGTGCACTTTTCCTTGAAAACAAGAAGTTCTCATGCAAAGCTTATCTTAAACTCTCTTAATCTTGAGCAAAATTTATTCAAAATTTTTCGAAAGGTTTTTCAAAACTTTTCAAAATTTTGCTCAAGATTTTTCAAACCTTTACTCCCCAATTCGCTCCAAAGTTTAAAAATGTCAAAACACATGCTCGTTTTGAGGGGGAGTATTCAAAATTAAAATGCTTTGTCAAAATCATGTTTTGATGGCTTGTGCACGCATTACAGTGCACAACCCGATCTCGTAAAGAAAGGACCCTGAGGTACGCTTCAGTGCCTCAATCCTTATATAAGGAGCGAAGGCTTCTTACTTTTGAGTAGAATTAATCACACATTTATGATTTTTATAATTCTGCTCAAAAGGACAAGTATTTCACCTCAATAAGACCTAATCACTTGTTGAGGGGGAGCACTTGTCAAAACAAAATACTTTGCTCAAAATCAAAAGTTCTTTGTGAATCTCCCCGTAAGACTCAAAAGGCATATTTTAATCTAAAATTTTGTCAAAAACATCATTTTATATGCTATTTTTGAGGGGGAGAAAATGAAAAAGTGATTAAAATATACGAAGTCAAAGCTTAAAAGTTGTATCATGTGCGAGTCAGACTCAGTATTGACCCAGGAATTGACGAGACAACAAAAGTTAGAAATATCGAAAGGACTTATCCTCGACGGGTAATAACATCAAGTTAGTTACTAGAGCTAGTTGTCACCTAAAAGCTGACAATGCATCTCTTTAACTACCCACGTAAGCGTGTCTCGAAAAGGATATGTCTGAGTAGAAATGTACCGTCTCAAGAAACTTTCTGTGAACTTGATCAGGCCGGGTAATAACTTCAAGCTAGTTTAACTAGTGATGTAAGCGTGTCTCGAATCGGTCTTGTTCACGGAAAGTGGATCAATTCAAAAAGTGCTTGCTCCTCCCACATGTGCAAATTTATTAAATACTTATGAGCACATGTGCAGGGGGAGCCCTTCAAAAGTGTACACAAAACTCTCAAAGTGTTAAACAAAATATTTGATTAACATAAACACTTTGAGAGATTTTCAATCAAAAGGTTTCTTGGCTACTGTCGGAGTTATAAGGTGTTTAAGATAGGAATATCCGTCCTATGATCCGCCAGAGCCAGAGGGATCTACCCAAGGACATCTCCAATAGTTAGAATTAGAAGTCCTTAGGTATGATATGAAAAAAGGAGAAATGAATGAAAGGGAAAGAAGGAGTTGAAGAATTAAAAAGAAAAGTAAAGAAAAGGGTGAAAAGAAATAGCCCTCCATATGTTCAACCTTAGGGCAGACACCGGGTTCAATACGTATGCTACTGGCTGTTGCAAAAGACAACACCGGTATTGAAGATTAAGCCGTCATGGACCCAGCGACGCAATGCACTAAACCTTCTTAACCACTCAAGTTCTCTTAAAAGAGCTTGTTTCATTCTCACGGGGAACCTGTGTAATCTATCGACCTATCTCTTAGAGACGGTTGATATTGAAGAAGGAGACCCCTCCCTAGTCTCCGCATAGGAAACCTAAGTGTGCACTTATAGAGTCTAGAGCCTCGAGATACATCAAAGATCTCTTAGGAACACTTAGTATTTCTACAACTGGTGTTCTTCATCAATGGACACCAGCTGTAAATTATCGAGTCCTTCGCAGATCTTAGCAATCTGCCGAGAACGTTTATGAGAGGATTACTTATGTATTTCTCAATGATTGAACGGAAATCCTGCCAGGGTCATCATCAAACAGCCCTGACAGCAGGTCACTTCGGTAACCCCACAAGGGTTACGCTTAGTGTTTGCGGTGGTTTCATTACGGTCTACAGTCGTGGAGTGATCCCCAGCGACTCACCCAGTCATTGAGCTACCTAGTAGGTCTCGTAAGCTCCTTCGGGAGTATCTGATATGGGAACGGCCTGGATAAGGATTAGAAGGAGTCTTCACAATATGCTGTTGATGAGCTCTAATTCCTTATCCGTAAGTACCGGTTGTTTTATTGCTAACTGTTTACTCGCAGGTATCTCACTTTCATGATCGTAGATTCCAACATGCTCATACATACATCTTGAAGTCAAAGAAAGCTTCCCCAAAGATCTTAGCAACACAAAGTTCAAAGAAAGATTCAACGCCAATAAGATGAATCTACAAAGTATAAAGACAAAGATCTCAATGCATGTAAAGGAACTTCTTGTACGTGAAAGTCTAAGTCCAAAGATGTATGAGCATGTTGGAATGGCGGACAACCACCACAAACGCAGGAGTGACGAACGGCAGATTACTTCATAACATAATCACTACAACTTCATCAAAGAACAAAGACAAAGAGCAAAGTATATCCATTATTATTCTAATCATTTCTGAAGACGTCTAAAGCTATGAAAGTCAAAGATTAAGACAAAGACGTCAAGCAACCATGATGACCGACCCTTAGGGGGAGATTGTTGGAACCAAAGTTTTACTATTTTGTCAAGTCTCGGTCATTGGTAATATTAGGTTGCTTTAGTTATTATTTCACTTACAATATAGTTTATGTTACAAAGTTTACTAGACTTAAGCTAGGTGATCCATGGGCTTTAAGGCCCATACGATTTCATGAATGGGAGGAGAGGGAGTGTTGCCCTAGCTCCTTCCCTATAAATAGATGGCTTAGGTCTTTGTAATACTTGGTTGGTTATGTGAAATATTAAGGAAACTCTTGCAATTCTAATTCTCTCATTCTCATAATCATCCCATTCTTCTTCTCATCTCTTTTCTATCATTCTTATACTTGTGTTTACACAAAATGGTGACCTAACACGATTCCTTCTCTCAGATGCACCATTTTGTTGTGGAGTATATGGAGAAGTAAGGTGTTGGGCAATTCCCTCCTTAGCTAAGTAATCTATAAACTCTTGACTCAGGTATTCACCACCTCTATCGGATCGAAGAGCTTTAATCTTCTTTCCAAGTTGCAACTCTACTTCTGCTTTAAACACTTTGAATGTTTCAAATACCTTATGCTTATGTTTAAGTAAATAAACATAACCATAACGGCTATAATCATCCGTAAATGTTAAGAAGTAGCTAGCACCTCTCCTTGACACATGTCTAAGTGGTCCACACACATTTGTGTGAATGAGACCAAGTAGATCATTAGCCCTTTCAATCCTATTCTTAAAGGGTTTCTTTGTCATCTTCCCAGCAATACAAGATTCACACTTATCAAATGATTCATCATTGATCTTTTCTAAAATCCCATCATTCTGTAGCTTTTCCATGCGAGCCTTGCCAATGTGAGCAAGTCGACAATGCCAAAGATAAAACGAATCCAGACCTTTCTTGATTCTCTTATTATTGACGCTATACATTGAATTATTTTTAACAAAAGAATTATCATTATCATTCATATCAATCTCAAAAATACCATTCATAGCAATAGCATTAAAATAAAAAACACCATTTAAAGAAACAGAAATTCCATTGCTAGTAATAGTATGATCAAAACCAAGGTTCAACAAACATGAAATTGAAATTACACCTCTAACAATTGACGGTGCATAATGACAATTATTTAAAGATAGTACTAAGCCCGAAGGCAATACTAAATTAAAAAGTCCTATAGCTTCAACTTCTGCACGTGCTCCGTTACCCACGTGCAAGGATTGATCTCCATAGGCCAGCTTTCTCTCAACTCTAAACCCCTGCAAGGTATTGAAAATATGAATGCCACATCCCGTATCATGTACCCATGAATTCAATTTAGGAGTAAGAGTGAATAATTCAATCATAAAGAACGTACCTGAAGAACTGGGGTTACCAGCTTCATTACCCTGCTTCTTCTGCCGCAAGTCATGAATGTAGAGAGGAAAATTGCACTTCCAATGGCCCTTTTCATGACAGTGGTGACAAGCCTGATCCTTCTTGTTTTGAGGATTCATCTTGTTCTGCTTAGGCTGATGCTGCTTCATCTTAGGTTGTGGTTGATAGGCCATGACCTGCTTGCCTTTATCACCTTTCCCTTTGCCTTTGTTCACATGTGATTTCTTCTGGATTCTCCCCCCATGAATCGCCAACACTTGCGGGGTAGGATCCTTGACCTTGGCTGGTAAACCTTTCTCATAATCAACAAGCAATGCGAGTAATTCTGAGACTGTCTTCCCCGAGCAATGCATGTTGAAGTTCTGAACAAAACCAGCAAAGTCTTTGTTAAGGGACCTGTTGATCAAGTTCACTTGAACATTCTCGGGGTAACCAAATCTGATTCTGTGTAGTTGATCAAAGTATTTTTCATCTCATTCACATAATCTTCAACTGGTTTACCATCACCATGCTTGCAGCTATGTAGTTTGTCAAGTTCATCATACAACTCTACTGCAGGAGACTTTTCATAAGACTTTTGAAGTTCTTCAAGCATGTCTTTAGGAAAGTAGTACTCAAACTTATTTTGTAACTGAGCATTCATACTAGTGAGCATTAAACAAGCAACCTCATTGAATCTAGCATGCTCAAGTCTCCATGCTACCTTAACTGGTTCTGGTTCAGTTGCAGCAGGCTCTGCTTCGCATTCATTGGTCAAGTAATCGAGCTTTTCGGTCGCCCTCAAGACAATTTTGAGCGAACGGTGCCAATCATTGAAATTCTTTCCAGTCAGTTTTTCTCTTTTGTGGAAAACTAGAAGGGGGGTTGAATAGTTTTACTTGCTTTTCGTTTAATTATCTCTTGAAACATTCCGTTTAATCAAATATATGAACACAAAGACAATATATAATATGCAAGTATAAAGAAAGAAACGATCAAACCACAACACGAGTATTTATCGTGGTTCGGCTACAAGGACTCTTTTTCCTTGCCC
This sequence comes from Artemisia argyi, assembly GCA_030686995.1. Classification (NCBI taxonomy): domain Eukaryota; kingdom Viridiplantae; phylum Streptophyta; class Magnoliopsida; order Asterales; family Asteraceae; genus Artemisia; species Artemisia argyi. Next base: position 89,911,759 of record CM060708.1, on the reverse strand, counting down.
TACGTCCACGCCCTGAGTATCCAACTCGAGAGTTTCTTTCACTAGTCAACAAGCTCCTTTCACCAGCGGAGAAAACCTTACACGTCGCTTACACGATTCCCGACACTAAGCTAGATGTCGAGTTCTTTTACAAGGGTACAACAACTCCCGTCACACTATGTATTTTAAGGCCTAAAATACTAACCGATCATAACTGAAAACACACAATCAAATGAGGTGTAAACTACACAAAGTCTACACGATGCTAAGCTAACAAGTCTTGCAACGTTGTGTTGAATACTTGTAACTTTATATGAACTTGTGAACTTCTTTGCTACAAAAGAAACTTCACATTAAAATGAAATGTTAAGGGGTTAGATGAATGATATGAATGTATGTGTGTGAAATGTAATGAGAAGTGATAAAGCCAAAATTCAAACAAATGGCTTGGTATTTATAGCAAAACCTTCAGCAGATATGGCGGATACGGCAGAACCCTCAGATGGGTTCCGCCCGTGTACCTCCAGGGTTCCGCCAGGCTGACAGAAGGTTTTGCAATAAATCTTTCCAAACCAACCAAGGTCACATCAACTTATTTCTAGTCAAACAAATATTGAATCAAAGTAGAATGCTTCCAAAAATGTGTAAGAGCTTATGGCAAGTCAAACACACAAACTTACCATAAATGCATGATGTGATGTTAACATTTTTCTATTTTAAGAAATATAAAAAGTGTTGTATTTTATATGAAATGTAAATGTAGCAAATGTCTAATTACGCAAGTCTTTAAACTAAAATTATGTTTTACTAAAAACTAAAGTTTACACTTTGTCGTTAACAAAACTTAGCAAAGATCGTAAAATATAAATAACGTTTTTAGGCGATATTTGTATTAACAATCTCCCCCATTTGGTTGATGACAAAACATAAACTTTGTTTTTAAGTAACTCACAAAATTTTAGTGTTTAAGACTTAAAAAAAATGTTATATTAAACTTGTTTTACTTAAGTGATGAAAATCATTTTAAGTTTATAAGTTTATAAATCATTCTCCCCCTTTTTGTCGAAACAAAAAGTAGAGTAGCGAAACGGAACTATGCACTTGCTCCCCCTTGGTCGATACTCCCCCTAAAATGAGTGCAAAGATGTGAAACATGGATTTTGAACCTACAAAAAAATGGTTAGTTGGTGATAATGACACATAATCTAGCTTGTAGTTACCACACTATATGGCAATATAAGCAACCTGTAGTATACTCTAATGTAAGAACATGGATGGTTATGTGTTTAGGATGATTATATGTAAAGATTTCTAGTGAGAGAAGTTAGAGAGAGAAAGAGATGGGAGCCTTTGTAAGAAAACTAGTGAAAGGTTAGATTAGAATGAAAGGTCCAACCCCTTCCAAGCTAGGGAAGGGGTATTTATACTTACAGACAAACGCCCCCTGAAACGGGCTGTGGAGCGAGCTGACAGTGGGTAAAGACCCGACCCGACCCGACTCTACAAATGCTAACTAATACTAAACTACGTACTAACTAATATGATAACTACTACGAGCTACAATATGCTAAACTACACTCGGGGTGACCGAGTCTTCATATGAATAAACGTATTCCTAACAATCTCCCCCTAAGGGAGGTCACCCCGGAAAATACATATTGAATCATAGCATTCAGGTCTTTGATGACATCTTTGTAGCTCATAGCCTTTTGATTCTTCATTGTTGAGATCTTTGTGCTTTAAGTGGTAGACTCTAGATGACACCTTCAATGTGATGGATGATCTTTGGAAATAGTTTCAACTTCATCATCCAAATGAATGTCTAAGGGTCATCTTCGAGCAGTAACGTCTCCATGTGATATGAACATCTTTGTGTTGGCATGCTCACACTTTTTCAGGATCATGATCTTCTGCATCAGAGTTGTGGAAGCATATATGAGGCCCAATCAGTGATCATGATTTCTTAGATTATGATGTTGAAGTGTGAGCATGTGTTGATGGATCAGCATCTTTTCAGCAATCAACCGCAACCGTCAGAGATTCCTGCAAATAGACAGTTAGCAACACTCATTCGGTACTTATAGGTTTGGAATTAGAGATTGTCAACAGCATAGTGTGAAGACTCCTTCTAATCCTCACCAAGACCGTTCCCAATCGGTAAACCCTGAGAGGATTTATGTGAACTACCTAAGTAGATCAACGAATGGGTGAGTCGCTGGAGGTCACTCCACGACTGTTGACCGTTTGTAACCATCGTGACCACTAAGCGTATTCCACAAGGAATTACCTAAGTGACATGCTTTCAGGGCTGCTTGATGTTGACCCTGGCAGGAATTTCCATTCAATCACTGGGAGTTACTATAGCAACATCCCTCATAAATGTTCTGGCAGATTGCTAAGATCTGCGTAGGACTCATAAGTTTACCACTGGTGTCCTTAATGTTGAACAACCAGGGTAGAAGTAGCACGTGTTCCTATGAGATCTTTTTATGTATCTCGAGGCTCTAGACTCAATAAGTGCATTTGGTTTTCCTATGCGGAGATTAGGGAGAGGTCTCCTGCTTCAATATCAACCATCTCTAAGAGATATATCGATAGATTACACCGGTTCCCCGTGAGAATGAAACAAGTTCTTTTAAGAGAACTTGAGTGGCTAGAAGGTTTAGTGCAGTGTGTCACTGGGTCCATGACGTCTTGTCTTCAATGCCAATGTCGCCTTAGTAACAATCAGTAGATTATGAATTGAACCCGGTTTCTGCCCTAAGGTTGAATAATTGGAGGGCTATTTCTTTTCACCCTTTCTCATTTCATTTTTTTTTTAATTCTTCAACGCCTTCTTTCTCCATTCTCACATTTCTCCTTTTTCATAATTATACCTATGGACTTTCTAATACTATCTATTTGGTATTGTCCATGGGTAGATCCCTCCGGCTCTGCCGGATCATAGGACGGTTTTTCTAACCTTAGCCACCTTATAACTTCATGACTATCCTATGTTGCCATACACCAAATCATTGAAAATTCTCTCAACGTGTTTATGATTAAGAAACACATTTTGTTAACACATTGAGAGTTTTGTCATTTTCAAATGCTCCCCCTTAACATGTGTTCATAGGTATTGATTTGAAAATTTGCACATGTCGGGAAGAGTTGCACTTTTGAATTGATCTACCTTAAATGAACATGACCGGGCATTCGAGACACGCTTACATCACTAGATAAACTAGCTTGAAGTTATTACCCGGCCCGATCAGATTCACTCAAGGTTTCTCGAAACGGTACATTCTACTCAAACTATTCCTTTTCGAGACACGCTTACATCACTGGTTAAACCAGCTTGAAGTTATTACCCGTCCAGGACTAGTCCTTTCGATTCAAGACAATTCTGTATTCGTCAATTCATGAGTCAAATCTGAGTCTCGAGCTCTTATAATGCAAGGATCCTTTTTCACAAATCATTTGCTCCCCCTCAATATGTGCATTGATATACAAAAGAGTTTGGCACATAGGGAAGAGCATATTATTGGATTCAAAACATCACGTTTTAATTAGTTTTTCATATTTAAATCACATCTTCTCCCCCGATCATAAATTTCAAACCAATCGAGATTTGTGATCCCAAGTGATTTAAATAAGTTTAAAGGTTTTGGGATAAAGATGTGTCATGTTTAAGAATGACTGATTTTGAGACGACATTTTAGCTCCCCCTCAAACCTTGAGGGAGTATGTTATGTGTTAGAGATGACGAGTTTATAAATAATTGTGAGTTTAGCGAGAAACTCATGAAAAATTCATGTACTAACACATAACAATAGCACTTAATCCACTGGAGTTATGCACAAAGATCTTGTATTAATGATATATAGGTTTTTGAAATCGTTCTTCCCCTCAATCGATGACACATTTAAAATTAAACATTTTGCTCAAAGTATTAATTCTTTTAGCATCGATTGAGAGGCAAATTTTAAATCACATTTTGAGTTTGTTTGATCTTCAAAAATCATGGTACCACCAAGTTTGGAGCAACTATTTTCCCGAAGAATCATTGAAGGAAAAATATTTGAGATGCAAAGAAGACTTCTCTTCTTTTACCAGAAATGATGCACTTAAGCGTACATCAGATCGGAAAGGCACGAATATAGAATAATTCATGCCTTTGTTAGGAACAGTCGTCTTTTAGGCGACGAACTTTCCCCAATATTAAGACCGGGTTGCTATCTGAAGTAATAGCAAACCATTATGAAAGAATATTTTTAGAAATGACATGTTTTAGCAAAGCATTATTCAAAGGAAGAACTCCTGCTCAAGCATATGTATGTTTCTGTGTCATTATTGAATGACATTTCTAGAAACGTACAAACTATTGATTACACAGGAGACATGTCGAGAGAAGAATATTTTTGGTTTTTATGATTTTTATGGATTTTGAAGATTTTATATTTTTCTATTTTCTTTTTGTTTTAATACTATGTACAAAGGATATGTGAAGCAACCCCTTTACTCCTCCTAATCTTCCTGAAGACTTATGAGATCCTCAGGTGTGAGACTCTTCATACCAAGACGTGGGAGGATGAATTGAAATCGGTCCCTAGAAAGTGCTTTGGTGAAGATATCAGCTAGCTGGAACTCAGTCCTCACAAAGTAAAGTTCCACAATTCCTTTCTCAACTTGCTCCCTGATGAAGTGATGTCGAATGTCAATGTACTTAGTCCTTGAGTGCTGGACATTGTTGCAGCAGAGTGCAATTGCACTTTTGTTGTCACAGTACATGGGAATCTTGTTGCATACGAAGCCATAGTCCGAAAGTTGAGATCTCATCTATAAGATCTGAGCACAGCACGAGGACATGGCAATGTATTCAGCCTCTGTGGAGAAGATTGATGTACTCATTCATTTCTTTGAAGACCAACTGACTAGCTTATTACCCAAAAACTGAGCACCCCCAGATGTACTGCGACAAGTATCTTGACATCCCGCATGATCAGCATCAGAATAGGCTGTGAGTGCCATAGAAGTGTCCTTGGGGTACCATAGGCCCATGTGGATTGTTCCTTTAAGATACCGAAATACTCTCTTGACGGCTTCCAGGTGTTTCTTGGTAGGTTTGGATTGATACTGAGCACACATGCAAACTGCAAACAGAAGATCCGGTCTGCTAGCAGTAAGATACATTAAGGAACCAATCATGCTTCGATACTTGGTTTGTTCAACCGGGATCCCAACATCATCTTCATCTAGTTTTGATCTTTCAATCATAGGAGTATCAACTGAGTCACAAGAATCGAATCCAAATTTCTTCAAAATTTCATTAGCATACTTGGATTGATTGATGAAGATGCCATTGGGATTTTGAGATATTTGCAAGCCTAGAAAGAAAGACATTTGACCCATTAAGGACATCTGGAACTCAGAACTCATCTCTTGGGAGAAACGATCACACTCTTTGGGATCAGAGGAGGCAAATATGATATCATCAACGTAGATTTGTACATGAAGAAAGGTTTTCCCCGTTTTTCTGGTAAATAGTGTAGGATCAACAGCACCTTTGGAAAACTTGTTAGCAAGAAGGAATTTTGACAAGGTGTCGTACCACGCCCTAGGAGCTTGCTTAAGCCCATAAAGAGCCTTCTTCAAATGATACACATGGTTAGGACGTTTTGGATCCACGAATCCTTCGGGTTGGCTTACATACACCACTTCTTTTAGATCGCCATTTAAGAATGCAGTCTTAACATCCATTTGATAAACCACCATATTCTGACTTGCAGCATTTGCTAGAAATATTCTTATGGCTTCAATTCTAGCAACAGATGCGAAGGATTCTTCAAAGTCTATTCCTTCTTCTTGACGATATCCTTTTGCCATAAGCCTGGCCTTGTTCTTCAATACATCTCCATGCTCATCAAGTTTAACTTTAAATATCCATTTGAGAGCAATGATCAGGGCACAATCGGGAGGTGGTACTAATTCCCACACTTCAAGTCGATCAAAATCATGAATCTCGTCCACCATAGCAGTGAACCATGAGTGTTTAGACATTGCATCCTTGAAATCTTTTGGCTCAACTTTAGAGAGGACAGAATTGAAGAAGCACCACAATGCGTCGGTTGCAAGTTGCTTACGGGTTGATACTGGACGAGAAGGGTTTCCAATAATGTTGTCAATTGGGTGATCATTTGTCCATTTCCTAAGGTGTTCATGGGGTTGAGGATAGGGAACTGAGGTAGCCGTGTTAGATTCGTCTGAGGATGTAGCATCATTTGACAATTCAGGAGAAAAGATGTTAACAAATGGCTCATTATCAGGTGGAGCGAAAGGATTTACTTCAAACAAATTATCCACAGCTGCTACTCGTTGAACAAATAAAGTTTGACCATTAGATGTGGTAACTGAACGACTGATGGTGGGGGCTTCAGGATCCCATGACAACGAAGTGGATGGCCCAGCATTATCATCTGGGACATTTGCTACCCCAACTGGTTGTGGAACGACCGTGGCTTCTGGAGCATCCACGTTTTGAGGTTCAAAGTATTCATCAAACATTGGGTCAAACAGTTTCTTCCAATCTTCACTTGTAGGAGGTACAAAAGGAGTAGCAGGAGTGGGATTCTGTACAAGCCTGGAGCTTATAGGTCCAGGAGACAAAAGGTTAGGTACGGGTCTAGAACTTGATCGTCCAGGAACCGGTTGCTCAGTCAGCTCATCGAAAGTAACATGGATTGTTTCCATTATGTCTCTGGTACATTTGTTGTAGATTCGGTACCCCTTTCGTTCAGGAGCATAGCCAACGAAGAAACCAATTTCGGCCTTGGCCTTGAGTTTCCCAAGGTCTTCACTGTCATTTGTTGGATAACACAATGCACCAAATACTCGAAGAAATGAAAGATCTGGTTTTCTGCCATGAACCAGTTCATATGGAGTCTTGCAGTGGAGAGGATGTATCAAGGATCGGTTATGTGTGCAACATGCTGTTGCAATGGCCTTAGCCCAAAGAAACATAGGAGCTTTGGAGAAGATGAGCATAGTCCTTGCAACTTCAACCAAGGTGCGATTACGCCTTTCAACAACTCCATTTTGTTGAGGAGTGCGTGGAATGCTCTTTTGATGACTAATACCGACACCTTCATAAAATTGAGTAAGTTGTTTGTTTACGAACTCCGTTCCATTATCAGTACGAATGAACCTAACTGTTTTGTCGAGTCGAACTTGCAATTGCTTGATGAGCTTGATGATGATTTCCGGAGTTTCATCTTTTGATCGTAAAAACTTTACCCACGTGAAACGAGAATGCTCATCAATAATAACAAGCACATATTTCTTTCCGTTGATACTTTGAATCCTCATTGGTGCACAGAGATCCATGTGAAGAGTATGTAGGACTTCCATGATGGAATTGACAGTTTTGGGTTTATGGGTGTGTTTTTTGCTCTTGCCCATTTGACATGCGGAACATAGATGATCTTTTTCATACTTAAGTCTGGGGAAGCCTCGAACAAGATCCTTACGTGTGAGTTCATTGATGGTACCGAAGTTCAAATGGTTTAAACGACGATGCCACAACCATGATTTGTTCTTAGAGGCTTTTGAAAGCAAGCAAATAGGAGAGGACCGCAGCATGTCTTCAATAGAGATGGTATAAAGGTTAGTGCCCCGACTCCCTTTGAGGAGATCTACACCATCTAATTCTCTAACAAAACAGGTGTGCTTTCTAAAGGCAACTTCAAGATCAGAGTCACAGAATTGACCAACAGAAAATAGATTGTGTCCAAGTCCCTCCACGTAGTATACTTTGGATATCACACTGTCTCCAAAGACGTAATCACCATAACCCATTATAGATCCAAAATGGTCGTTCCCGAATCTGACCGTACCAATGAACTTTTCCATGAAATTCTTGAGCCACGAGCGATCTTCAGTGATATGTTTTGAGCAGCCTGAGTCCAAATACCAAAGGACGATTTGTACGACCTGTCTTTGAAACCAGACAATGGTGGATAACTGAAAAAGTTGGAGCCCCACAAATAGTTGGGGTCTGTTTGGTTAGCACACACAAATATTGGATTATCATATGTCACGGATATTTCACTGGAATTTTCACATTTTGATGCACTAGACCTAGGAGTGGTACTAAGTGCTTCTACTGGGAACATTCTACCAGTAGGTCTCCATTTCTTAATTGGCACAACTTTGGAGTTAGTGATCCTAGTCAATGGGCACTTTTCTCCTAGGGTGAATTTCTTTCCAGTAGGTCTCCATTGATAACCAACATTAGTGAACACCTTTCCTGTTTTATTCCAGACTTGTTTAACCCTTTTAGCACTTGAAACATTCATGACCGAAGATTGCATAGTGGATTTTAAGAACGACACAACACAAGCATCATGATTACCATAAAATAAACATTCATTACAAGTCTTACAAATAGCACCAGAATTCGAATTAAGTACATCATTGTTAACAAAAATGTTTGATTCAACTCGATTCCTTTCATTAATCATAACTTTATTGTTCCTAGAGGATTCTTCTACTTCCTTCATAAGTGCACTCTTAGCCAGAAAAGTCCTATCATTCTTTGTATTGCACCTAGGTTGTGACTTGCTAGCTTTAGATACACCGTTTACTCCTGTAGAAGCAATGACGGGAACATTAGTATGATTAATTGCTACTTGTTTACCGGTGATCATGGTGGTGGATTGTGACATGGTTTGGGGATAATCAAATGTAACATGTTTGTTGCCAATGTTAGAGTGCGACGCAAACGACCTATCCGACTTGTTATCATTCTTGGGGCATGATCCTATAGCGTATTCTAATAATTCCTGGGCTCTATTACTGAGGAAGCATGCATCAACAATAACATCATCCAGAGGTTTAGGTATCCTCTCATCTTCAATGGTTTCTCTAAGTATGACCAGGCAATCCTTAAGATATCTAAGATAGTTGCTATGAACTAACTTATTGTTCCTAAGGGGAAGAGAGACATTCAAAGCATCGCACGCATATTTCTTACAAGCATGTACATTGGAAATTGCATGATCACATGAAACGACGGGCATTTTACCCTTCACCATAGTCTTTAGATTCTTAATTTCGTTTAACAAAGAAGTGACTCTTTCATCGTTTTGGTCACGTGTTATTTTAATAGACTCAAATAACTCTTTGTACCGTTGTTTAGCGTTTGACATTTCAGCACGAAGCCACTTATTTTCATGTTGTAATTCATTGATAATGCCTTGTTTCTGACAGTTTTGAGAATCTATCGACTTTTGGTAATTGGTATTGGTCACGTCGTCTATGTTAGACTTTAATTGTTCAATTTGGGCCCTCAACTTCCGAATCATGTTTGAGTGAGCTTGAATTACTTCATCCTTTTTGGCTAATTCAAAACATGTGTCAAACTCAGGAGCATCCGAAGATGTCTTGGCATGTGATATTTTCATGCTTTCTTCTAGATGTTGATATTTTAGTTGCAAGTTAAGATTATCAACTTCTAGTTTTGAGAAATGCCTGACCATGTTATCATGGTCGTCGTTTTGAATTTTGTTATTTAGTTTGTAATTCTCCCCCTCAAGCTCAATCACACGATTCTGGAAGACATTTAACGTGATCGACATTTCATGAAATTGTCGAGCAGATAATGCTGAGTCGGTGACAGTGTAAAAAACATCCTGTGCAATGCAATTAGCAATCAAGTTTTCATTCATAATGAGAATGTTTTTCCTGTCAATTTCACTGTATTTGAGATCAATAGCCAATTGGTTACCCTCACTTTCCACATCTTTAAAGACCTTTTTCATTTGAGTCACATCATTATTAATGGTATTTTTAAGGCCCTCAAAGTGTTCTTTGAGAAGATCGAAAAATGGCATGACTTCAGTTAGGTAACACTGTTTTGTTTGCTCAAAACCCCTTTCCCCTTCTGTAATCCCCGTTGGTGTAATTCTTTTTTTACATGTTTTCTCAAAGTCATTAAACAATTGACCTAGAACATATAACCCAATTAGGGTATTACACTGTGTGGGAAGAGTATATGGTACAAGGTGCCTGGGTGTGTTCAGAGGATAGATAGTTGGGTCAGCAATCCTAAAGATAGTACGTGTGTTACCAACAATTCTTTCAGCTTTCATTTTCTCCATGTCAATATTCCAAAAAACTTTGTTAGGGAGGATTTTCTTTTGAGGAACAAAGATGGCTGAATGATTGTCATTAGTATAATCATGGTGAAACACAATATTTTTAGCTATGCAAAGGGGATCCTTTAATCGCTCAGCAAGTTTTTCCCTAGTTCTATCCTCCGCCTCATCAATCTCATCATAGGATCTCACATCAGGAGGGGTATGGTTAGGTTCAAGCATAGTGTTTGCATCATATAACACAGGTTGAGCACCTATACCATTTCTAAGGAATTTGGCTTTAGTCTTAGAGGCATCCCGTTCACTAAATTCATCACTTAGTTTCCTATGGTTTTGCATCATTTGAGCAGATTGAATGGTTTGGCCTTGCGTGTACAACTTATCTTCCAATTTATTTTTCAACATTTTGAGTTTTGAGAAATCATTTAGAAGTTTAGTTTCTTTATCTTTGTATTCGAGTTTGATTGAAGTCAACCCTTTTTGAATTTCCTGTTTTTATTTAACAGTTTGATCCAATTGTTTTTTTAAAGACACTAACTCCCTTTTCAATGTTTCTTGTTTGGAATTGTTTTCAGATATGTAAGCACGCATTTGCCATTCCATTTTCTGCTCATGTTCATTAAGCTCAAATTTAGCACGCTGCTCGTATATGGTCACCTAATCCTTAAGGATGTTAACTCTAGTGGTCAAGGAATCATCATGGTTGTATATAGTGTGCTCATGCAGCTCAAGTTCACTAGAATCAACTGAAGGCATGTCACTTGGTACAACTGACAGTCTATAGTCATTCACATACCTTTCATATGGGATATTATTGGTATTTCCCATATCATTGGTGTCTGTGTTGTCAATATTATTGAGTTGTACAGAGTCACACGCCCCCTGTGGATTGGTAGGATAATTCAGATTAGAATGAAGTGACGTTGGTACCTCAGAGATAGCAGAGGGAGCAGCTGCAGACAGATTAGCCATGAAGATGGTTTGAGCTGTGGGTTCGTCATCAACATCTGAGTCAAAAGCATCACAGTCTTCAACTTGAAAGATGTTCGGATCATTTAGTGCCATGTCCTGAATAGGTTGATAATCCACATCAGCATCAAACGTATTCCCGTCATCACCAGCCAGAAAGAGCAGAGCTTCTTCATCCAAAGCTGTCCCATTCTCTTGCGCCTGCATTAGCAACATCTTGTCTTTGAAGTATTCAGAGTTTTGAGGGCGCTTTGGATGAGTGCAATTCCTAGCTATGTGGCCCAACCCTCCACAGTTATAACACTTAGGGTGCCTAGCTTGTACTTGAAGCGCATTCCTAACTCTATACTGCCCATTTTCTCTACCAGCATTTCTTTGATTGAGGTTTTGTCTTCCTTGCACATTCTGCACCACCACCCTTCCATATTCTATGACTGCCTGATTTTGTGGGTTAGACGAAGTCCTGAGTTGGTTATTAGTTGGTGGAAACACAGCTCTGAACTGTTGGACTAATAAGGAGACTTGGTTGGAGAGATTATCAATCATCATGTCAGTGTGAGAGTACCAAGAGTCCAGATGGGTGTTTAAAGCAGATGGTGAGGGAGTTGGTGATTGACCATTTGTTGGAGCAGACCTGGATGAAGGTTGTTGTGGTTGAGGTTGATCATTTGAAGGTTGAGTGAGTTGTTGAACTTTAGAGACAAAGGCAAGAGAGTCATTTGTTGTTGAAGGATTGAGCTTTTCTCGCATTAACCAATCATAAGCAGCATGTTTCTCATGTTGTTGGAGATATGCATAGAGTTGTTCATGATTAGCATGCCTGAGACCTTTGTTGAGTTTAAGTGCTGTAACAAACCTATCCTATTTCGGTGCCATGTTATTCACAAATTTAGAGTTAAGCTGAATGTTGGGCATGGTCATCTTGATGGATCTCATATCATTGACCAGCTTGTGAAATCTGACGTAATAGTCAGTGATGCTTTCACCTGGGTTCATTTTGAAGTTCTCAAATTCATCATATAGCTGAGACTCTCGATCTTCTTTGGTTAACTCAGACCCTACAAGAAGCATTTTCACATTATCCCAAACTGCTTTGGCTTCTGTGTTGTAGTTGATAAGTTTGTAGACATCTTTAGGAAGCCCTTGAATGACAATATTCGATGCTCTGATGTCGGCATCATAGCGTTTCTTTTCTTCATCTGACAGCTCATTGTAGGTGCGAGGTCTATTTGGACCGACTGCAGCAGGTTGGTCATCAGTAGCTGCGATCATGTCTCTAGTGGTGCCCATTCGAAAAGGTCCTTCATCAATGGATTTCAAGATGTTAACACCGTTTTCCTTTCCCAAGCACTAGAGACGAATCCTTTGTGCCCATGATTCATAGTCAGTTTTGTCCAGCATTGGAGGACGAGTATCCGACCCTGCAGCCTGAATGTTATCAGAGGAAGTACTTGACATGCAATTGAAAGTGAGTAAGTCCAAATGTCAAGTTGTAAACACAAGTGTATTTTGTGTTTTGTTGCAACAAGTCAAATTACAACCGCTCCACAGAACACAAGTCAAATCGTAAGTTTAGTCTCACAACGTCAAGTTACTATTAAAATAACAAGTCAAGTCGTAAGATTAGCCTCACAACGTCAAGTTACTATAGAAATGGTGGTAACAACTTAAGTCGTAACAGCGCGCACAAGTTTCACAAATGCACCTAAACCAACTCACTAAGAATACCACAACTCGCTAGACTTGAACAACTCGCTAGAACGTATCAACCCTTTGACAATACCAACTCGCTAAATACTGGAACTAACTCGCTAGTGGACAACTCGCTAAATGGAAGCAACTCGCTAATAACAAATCGCTAATCACCAACTCGCTGGATGGAGTCAACTCGCTAGTGTAACAACTCGCTGGTAGACAAGTCGCTAGTCTGACAATACGCTATCTGCTCAACTCGCTAATACCAACTCGCTAGTTCCAAAACCTGACAACTCGCTAGTAATGAGACAAAGTTGTCACTATCGTAGCGATTTGTCCGTATATCCCAAAATGGCAAAACGCCAACACGCTAATGTCAACTCGCTAGTAAGAACCTGCCAACTCTCTACGTGATAACATCAACTCGCTCTAAAACACACTTTTTGCCAAATAAATGAGAAATTCAACTGCTCCAAATGCAAACCTAGGAACTAATGACTCATCTAATCAAGAAAGTACAAGAAACAAGCCAATACAAACACCTAACGAGATCAAACTCGTGTGAAAACCACTATAAACACTTCGAACCAACGTAAAACTACAAACCAAGCTATAACTTCGAGCATACCACGAATCCTAGGATAGAACCATGGCTCTTGATACCAATTGTAGTATACTCTAATGTAAGAACATGGATGGTTATGTGTTTAGGATGATTATATGTAAAGATTTCTAGTGAGAGAAGTTAGAGAGAGAAAGAGATGGGAGCCTTTGGAAGAAAACTAGTGAAAGGTTAGATTAGAATGAAAGGTCCAACCCTTTCCAAGCTAGGGAAGGGGTATTTATACTTACAGACAAACGCCCCCTGAAACGGGCTGTGGAGCGAGCTGACAGTGGGTAAAGACCCGACCCGACTCTACAAATACTAACTAATACTAAACTACGTACTAACTAATATGATAACTACTACGAGCTACAATATGCTAAACTACAATCGGGGTGACCGAGTCTTCATATGAATAAACGTATTCCTAACACAACCACAATCACAAGTCAGATATGATCAACTAACAATGCAAATAAGATAGTAGTAAAAGATGTCATTTCAAGTAAAATTTGACTTTATAAAAGTCAAAGACAAGAAATGAAAAATATCCTCCTACTTCTAAAAATAAAAATAAAATATAAAAAATAACCAAGAAATAAAAGAAAAATAAAATCCTACTTCTATAAGTAGAAGTCATTCAACACATTTCCTAAATGGGGCAAAAGGCCTCCAAATGTGGTCTAGGATTTGTTTGGGTGGGAAAGAGCATCCAAACGTTCAATGATGTGTTGTATAGAAAAGCGGGTTTCATCTTGAAATTGGTGAAGCAACATCTTGATGCTTTCACCTATTTTGAGCATTTGCTCACATTGTGAGCAAATATGGTGATGAGTGGGTGGAAACGGGTCGTTTGATGATGGTGGTGGTGGTGGGTTGGTGTTGGTTTCTTAAGTGGAGGATGGGTTTGGTATGGAGTCAAGCAAGGTTGTTTGAAATTCCATTGCTTGATTGAGGTGATTTTCGACCATGCTTTGAATATCCTCATAAGAAGGAAAGAAAGACTCAAAGGATTGGGATTGAGAATGTGGTGGAATTGGGTAATCATGGTTTTCAAAGTTTGGTTCTCCATATAGAGGACCATGGATGTCATTGAAGATAGGGTGAAACAACAATGGTTTTGGGTGGTGGTACTCTTGTTGTGGTGGTTGGTTGTGGACAAAAGGCTCATTTTGGTCAAGCAATGGCCTTGGGTTTTGATTTGTCAAAGGTGGTGGATTTGTTGATCTTGGTGGAAGATCATTGAGATCTTGTACAAAAGGATGTGGTGATGTTGGAGGAGACCCAAATAACTCCATTGGTTCTAGTTTAGGTGGTAGTGGTGGTGATGGAGTTTTGGATGGTTGGGTTGGAGCACTTGGTGGAGTAGGATCAATGGGTGATTTTGTTGGTGGTGGAGTGGGAGCTCATTGGGTTCTTTGGGTGATGGAGATGGAGATGCAAGGTTTAGAAAATGTTCATTTTTGATGGGTGAGGAGAATTCATCCGAGGATGAGGAACTTAAGTTGATTGTGTGGTTGGACCAAAGTGGTTTGACACTTATGCGTGCGGTTCTCCGAACGGGTCGAGATGGTTGAGAGGTTATTGTTGACTTTGTCATTGTAAAAATGGTTGATTAGAGGTTTAGGATCAGAGATTGTGATGGTGATGGTGTGATTTGAGGGTGTTCTAAGATGGTTAAATTTATAGAGGTGAAGAAGTATGGGAAGGAGTGTTTGGATTTGATGTTTAACTATACAAAAATGGAGGTTGCTAATGATTTGGAAGATTAATGAGGGTTGTCAAATCATTGGAAGTCAATCCAATGAAAATGGTGAAAGAAGGAGACAAAGATTTGCACTAAATGCTTAGTGGTTTTGGCAAATTGGTTGAAGGTATATGTTTCACGGATTGCAAGGAACCTTTGAAAGGGTTCCTTCCTTTATGGGTGAAGGTTCCTTGAGGTGGTTATGGTTAAGTTTGAAATTTGGCGGGAATGGTTTTCTATGAGTTCTAGAGGATGAGAAAGACCCTAATGTGCTTAACAAATAGTAGGGAATGGATTTCTATCTAAAAGGATGATTTGTGTTGAGTGGAAGTTGAAATGTCGAAAAAGAAAAAGAAAATTGCAGGTTTTCTGGCGGAACCCTGAGACTACACAGGCAGAACCCTCCTGAGGGTTCCGTCTGATCCGTTGGGCCAATTCTAGAATTCCAGAAAAATACACTGGCGGAACCCATTTTAGGGTGCCGCCAGTTCCGCCAGTGCTGAAAAACAAGGCAGTTCACGTTTTTGACCCGCGAGACGATTTTCAAATTTTTCGAAAACTCCTAAAAACAAAAATATAATTCATATCTGGTTAGGGAATGCAAAAATTGGACATGTAAACGCGCATACCATTGGACTTTGACCGGGGGCTAGCGAATTTCACTAGACTTAGTGAAAGTTTCATAAACTAGAAAATTTGACAACATGCCAAATGTTGTCGTCTTGCATCATAGTTAGTTAATACATGTTCCAAAATGTACCAAATATCCTACCAACACACAAATTCATGACAAACATTGTTTAAACGACCAAATTGTTCAAATAGCACCTTGTGCCAAACACTCCTACACACCCGCTCTCATTGACGATCAATCTTGTTCTTGAGCTTTCCAAGGAATCTCCCGAGATTTTTGAACATCCCCTTTGTTTGCTTGAACTCCGCCGACTCATTTGGAATATCCGAAAGTTGGGAAAGGTATTCTAGAGGTGGGAGCCTAGAGTTGGGCAAAGTCTCATATTCACTCATTGAGGATGATGATGAGGAGGTAGGAGGATGAGGATGTTTTCCTTGGGCTTTGTAGACTCTCTTATCACTTAGTGGGACAAAAGTGTGTGGAATGAGAGAGTAGTCTAGGCGAAGACCTCTAGGAGTTGGTGGAATGGGAGAGATGAACCTAGAGAGACGGGTCAAGAGCATTCCATACGACATAGCCGTTGTGCCTTGCACGGGAATGTCGGCCATTCTCTTGGCCATGTAGTAGGCAAGGTTGAAGGGTTGCCTAACGGATAAAGAGTAGAGCATGTAGCAAAGGCAAACATTGAAATGATCCCGGTTTCCTATGGTGCTAATGACATTGGCTCTAAGGAGTTCTTCCCATTTCTTGAATTGGGGCTTGAGTTCATTGAGTTCCATACCATATGGGTCCTTGTCGACCTCATTTCCCGTACGGGTTCTCCTAGTGTTGGTGGTCCTAATGAAGAGGTGGTCACGAAGTTCATCCTTGGACACAAGAGGGGTATCATAGGGATGGATACGGTCAATGAGTGTGTCAAGAGTTGAGAGGGAATTCTTGTCGGAGTAGATGCAAGTACCACGGTTTGGGGCACCTAGGATTTGAGCAAATTCCTCGAGAGTGAAGGAGTATTGATGACTACTAGCCCTAAAGTTAATAGACATGCGACCATACTCATCCGTGGAGAGAGTGACGGATGCATAGAACTCTAAAATAAACCTAGGAAAAATAGGCTCATTGATTTCTAAAAGACAATCAAAGTTGATGGTTGCAAGTTCATTAGGTAGGTTTGTACCTTCTATGAAGGATGGGTCAATGGTTCTAACTTCGTGGACATAACGCTTTTCTAGGGCTTTGAAAACATCGATTTGAGTTGGAGTAAGACCTTTGGTTTTGTGGTGTTTGGGTAGGTACTTAGTGGTGTCCTTGTGGTCGTAATGGGTTAGAGGAGGCATGATGATTCCTAGAAAAACAAAATTTCACATTTAAGTCTAAGTAAACGACTATTGTAATGTGGATGTTCTAGTGTGTGCCTATATGAAAACAATGTGGAGGTGCGGTTATCTTGACTCATTTTGATGCTCAAAACGTTTTAGAATGCAAGTTTAGTTATACAACAAAAGATAACCCAAGCGCTCCTAGTTCAATGTAGCTTCGTTTGAATGTACCCGAAAATACATATTGGTTATGTATTCCCTTTAGCATTCAAGAGACATTATGCAAGTGATGTTTATGAACATAACGTTTTGATTTTGTATTCACAATGTGAGACGAAAAAATATTTGTCCTATTTGTGAGAATTTTTTGCAAAAATTTGACATAGGGTGTTTAAGTAAACATGTTTATAACTAGTAATAATGCAATTCCTAACTATGGGAAACATGATTAGTTATGTTAAACACCTAATTTCATGCATGGGTTTCTCAAGTTAATGCATAACCTCAAGTTTTTGTTTTTGTGCAAAAATAGAATTCCTAGACTCAGATCAGGAGTGTAATCATGTTTAGAATACTTACAATGATGATTGATGAGCAATGTGAATGAAAGAAGGATCAAAATTCGTAGTTGTGGATGAGTGGTGAAGTGAATAGTAGCAGTTTGGAAGTGGTGGTATGAGATAATGGGTGTTTGGTTTAATATAAACTAAGAAAAAGGTTCTGCAGGTCGGCGGATACGGCGGAACCAACAAGAGGGTTCCGCCCGTTATGGCTGAGGGTTCCGCCGACACTGCTGAGAAAAAGACTTATTTGTTTTGTTTTGATTTTTGTGATTTTTGTCTAATGTCTAGAACTACAATGTAGGTTCCATGAGTCCTAAGCCTAGCCTAAGAAGGTTAAAAGGTTCTCGTTTAAGAGGTTTTGTGAGAATGTGGCTATGTTGTCTTCGGAAGAAACTTTCTCAATTGAGATATTTCCTTTTTGAACGTTATCACGAAGGAAATGATGACGGATTTCAATATGTTTGGTACGAGCATGTTGAACTGGATTTTTGCTAAGATCAATGGCTCCTTTGTTGTCACAAAGAATGGTGATGTCGTTAAGTTGAATTCCGTAGTCGACAAGAGCTTGCTTCATCCAAAGAGCTTGTTGACAAGCCTTTCCGGCCGAAACATATTCGGCTTCCGTTGTTGAGATAGCAAGAGCCGTTTGCTTCTTAGAGAACCATGAGGTGAGACAATGTCCAACAAAAGTACAAATACCACTTGTGCTTTTTCTATCAACATAGTCACCGGCATGATCCGAGTCGGCATACACTATGGTGTCTATTCCCGTTCCTTTGGGATACCATAAACCTAAATGTGTAGTGCCCTTAATATATCTAAAAATCCTTTTAACGGCTTCGAGATGAGTTGTCTTAGGATCTTCTTGAAAACGAGCACATAGACAAACACTAAACATAATGTCGGGTCTACTAGCCGTTAGGTAAAGTAGACTTCCAATCATACCTCTATATTTAGTGCTATCTACGGATTCACTTTCCTCATCCTTGGTGAGTTTTGTTTCCGTGGACATGGGCGTTTTGATTGGTTTCGAATCTTCTAATCCAAAATTCTTAAGCATGTCCTTAATATATTTAGATTGGTTAAAGAAGATACCATCTTCTAGTTGTTTAATTTGGAGTCCTAGGAAAAAGTTGAGTTCTCCCATCATACTCATTTCAAACTCGTCATGCATGATTTTTGAGAAATCTACGCATAATTCTTGACAAGTTGATCCGAATATAATGTCATCAACATAGATTTGGACTATGATAATATGTGAACCTTTCTTCTTAGTGAAGAGAGTATTATCAACTAAGCCCATGGTATACTTATGGTCAACTAGGAAGGTTTTAAGTCGATCATACCATGCTTTTGGAGCTTGCTTAAGTCCGTAAAGAGCCTTTTTAAGTTTGTAAACATGATTAGGTTTTTCAAAATCGATGAAGCCCGGTGGTTGAGCAACATACACTTCTTCATTTATAACCCCGTTTAGGAATGCACTTTTGACGTCCATTTGAAAGAGTTTAAAATTGTGTGCACATGCATATGCAAGTAAGATTCTAATTGACTCGAGCCTAGCAACCGGAGCAAAAGTTTCATCGTAGTCAATGCCTTCTTGTTGATTATATCCTTGTGCTAATAGCCTAGCTTTGTTTCTAGACACAATTCCATTTTATTACGAAAAACCCATTTTGTTCCAATTATTGTTTGACTCCTTGGTTAAGGAACTAATGTCCATACATCATTCCTAACAAATTGGTTTAACTCTTCTTGCATGGCTATTACCCAAGACTCATCATTTATGGCTTCGTTAATGTTTTTCGGTTCAATGGTTGACACGAAACAAAAGTCGTTACTTTTCATTTTGGGCTTTAGATCTTAGTGTTCTCTCATTAATTTTTCCTATGACATTATCTAATAGATGACTTTTGGATTGTTTAACATTAACAATTTCTTTGCTTAATGGTTCATCTTCCTTGTCATTTTCTAAGATTACTTGGTTTTCAATAGCTTGACTTTCAACTAAGTTATCATCTACCAAAGGTGATGTCTTAGAGGGAGGTGGACTCTCATCGAATGTTACGTTCAACGATTCCTCGACTCTTAAGGTTTCTTTGCTTAAAACAATGTAAGCTTTACTATTTTGTGAATATCCAAGAAAAACACCTTCACAAGACTTTGGGTCAAATTTGGTGAGATAGTCCTTGGTGTTAAGAATAAAGCATTTACTCCCAAACACTCTAAAGTATCCTAATGTAGGCTTTTTACCTTTATATAGTTCATAAGGAGTTTTATTCAAAAATGGTCTAATTAAGACTCGATTTAAAATGTACGTTGATGTGTCAACGGCGTTACATCAAAACTTTTGTAGAATGTTTTGTTCATTAAGCATTGTTCTACTCATCTCTTGCAAAGTCCGGTTTTTACGTTCTACTACACCATTAGATTGAGGAGTGCGTGGAGCCGAAAAGTTATGAGTAATACCATTTTTATCACAAAAGTTCCCAAATTGAAATTCATTATCAAATTCACGACCGTGATCCGTTCTAATAGACACAATACTAGACCCTACTTGATTTTGAATTTTCTTACTTAGAATCTCAAATTTATCAAAAGCTTCATTTTTACTTTTCAAAATTTTTGTCCAAGTATATCTTGAGTAATCATCTACTATGACCAAAGTATAGAAGTTACCTCCATAACTTTGTATAGCGGATGGACCGAACAAATCCATATGCAAAAGTTCTAGACACCTAGATGTAGAAACCAAGTTTTTAGCCTTTTGGCTACTATGGACTTGTTTACCGACTTTGCAAGCGTCACAAAAGTGTTGGTCATATTTCAACTTAGGTAGGTTACGAACTAGGTCTTTGGAGGAGAGGTTTTGTATAAGTCTCATGTTAGCGTGTCCTAAACGTCTATGCCATAAAGTTGAAGATTCATCTAATGAAGTAAGACAAAGTTTGTCTCTAGATGTTTGATCCATCTTCATGACATACACGTTATTCTTAAGAACACCTTTGGCTATGGTTATGCCATCTTTAAGTATTTTACTTTCATTTTCACTAAAAAGGACGTTATACTTATTATGGCAAAGTTGACTAATACTAAGGAGATTAAAACCTAAGTTATCAACATGAGCTACATCATCTATAAAAAGAGAGTCATGAGAGATAGTACCTTTTCCGATGATTTTGCTCTTAGCTTTACTACCAAGCGTAACATTACCTCCATCACATTTGTGATACGTTGAGAAGAGGCTTTTGTTACCCGTCATGTGCCTTGAACAACCGCTATGTTTAATCCATTCATCCGGTTCCAAACATACTTTGAGGCACACCTATTTTATGAAAAACACTCAAACATTTGGTCCCCAATTTCTCATGGGTCCATTTTGGTTAAACATACCATTAACTTTATCCAAGTATGAAAATAGAACATAAGGGTTCTATGACATGTATTTTGGAGTTTGGTAATGTCCAGGAGTGTTTTTGTTCCAAACATGTTGGTAGTTTGGTCGTGTGTTGTAGTTACTCTTTGGAAAGGGGTGTTTGGGAATTGGAGTCTTAGGTCTCAGTTGAGTAGTTCTAGTTCTAAATTCATTTTTACTAAGTCCTACTCCAGTTTTAATAGCAGGTTTTGTTTCATTTTTATATGTGACTTTAACAAATTTTAAACGATCCGATGTGGAAGTTGTCACTGCTGCTGCAGACCCGGCGGAACCTTTGGGTTCAACGGGCGGAACCCTATTTTGGGTTCCGTCTGTTCCGCGGGCTGCTGTAGCATTTTTGTTAGTTTCTTGTGCTTTCTTTTCTTGTTTCGTTTGACTCTTCGAAGTTTCTAGTTTCATGAAACCTAGTCCTGTTTTATCAAATGGTGACTTTTGAAGTTTCATAATTTCATCCGCACAAGAAATACTTTTATCGAACTTCTTAAACATTGTGGTTTGTTTTATTAGATCATCTTGAGTAATTCTAAGTTTCTCAATTTCGAGTTTAAGCTCTTCACATGATTTGCACGATGTGTCAATACCTTTACTCTTTTCTAATCTCTTAGCTTTTTCTTTTAACTCATAAACTTCATTTTCTAAAAACTCCTTTTTAGTTTTCAAAAATTTATTTTTGTTTATGATTTTTAAGCTTAATTCACAAAGTTTGTTATATTCTTTTTGTAAGGTGTCATCATCAATAGAAGAGTAAGATGAGTCGGAGAGTACCTCATTTGAGTCGTGAGCCATGAGAGCAATTTCATCATTCTTCGGTTCATCGTCATCTTCTTCATAGTCACTCCAAGCACCATCCACAAAAGCTTGTTGAGACTTGCTTTTGGGTGGTTTTGGACATTCTCCAATGAGATGACTTGTGTCTCCACACCTAAAGCATTTCCTTTCAAACTTTCCTTTCCTATCATCACGATCTTTTCGGAAGGTTTTCTTGTCATCTTTAGGTTGCCTTACAAACTTCCCTCGTCTACGAAAGAACTTCTTGAAGTCTCTAATGGCCATGGCATATTCTTCATCATCACTTGATTGGACTCTAGCTTTCAAGGCAATAGACTTAACCTTTTCTTTCTTGCCTTTAACTATTTTCGAATCTTTTTCCATTACCATTTCATGAACTTTGAGGTTTCCAATTAGCTCGTCAAGTGACATGCTTGAAAGATCCTTGGATTCTTCAATTGCCGTCACTTTTGCTCTCCACTTCGGATGGAGTACTCTAAGGAATTTCCTGACAAAATTCTTGCTACAAAAAGATTCATCAAGTGCTTTAAGTGAAGTAATAATAGTGTTAAACCTAGCAAATGCACTATCAATAGTCTCATCTTCGGAAATAGCAAATTGTTCATATTGTTGAACAAGAAGATCAATTTTGTTATCCTTAACTTGTGAGTTTCCTTGATGAGTGACTATTAAAGATTGCCAAATTTCTTTGGCGGTTTTACACATAAAGACTCTTTCATATTCTTTCTTAGGCAAAGCATTGTAAAGCATCAATTAATTTTTAGCAATTAAAGACTCTTCATTATTTTTAGCAATTAATTTCTTTTACACATAAAGACTCTTCATTATTTTTAGCAATTAATTTCTTTTGATCTTCAAATCGGTTTTTCCAATATATAAAACCATTTGCTTCAAAAAGTGGTGGTCTTTGCATAGATTGCCCTTCTTTGTAATTTTCAAAATCCATGGATCGTTTCAAGTTTTAAAACACAATATATTTTAAAAGCTTGAGTAACGTAGCTCTTGATGCCAATTGTGGAAAACTAGAAGGGGGGTTGAATAGTTTTACCGGTTTTTCGTTTAATTATCTTTTGAAACTTTCCGTTTAATCAAAGATATGAACACAAAGACAATATATAACATGCAAGTATAAAGAAAGAAACGATCAAACTACAACACGAGTATTTATCATGGTTCGGCTACAAGGACTCTTTTTTCTTGCCCTACGTCCACGCCCCGAGTATCCAACTCGAGAGTTTCTTTCACTAGTCAACAAGCTCCTTTCACCGGCGGAGAAAACCTTACACATCGCTTACACGATTACCGACACTAAGCTAGATGTCGAGTTCTTTTACAAGGGTGCAACCACTCCCGTTAGTTCTTTTACAAGGGTACAACAACTCCCGTCACACTATGTATTTTAAGGCCTAAAATACTAACCGATCACAACTGAAAACACACAATCAAATGAGGTGTAAACTACACAAAGTCTACACGATGCTAAGCTAACAAGTCTTGCAACGTTATGTTGAATACTTGTAACTTTATATGAACTTGTGAACTTCTTTGCTACAAAAGAAACTTCACATCAAAATGAAATGTTAAAGGGTTAGATGAATGATATGAATGTATGTGTGTGAAATGTAATGAGAAGTGATAAAGCCAAAATTCAAACAAATGGCTTGGTATTTATAGCAAAACCTTCAGCAGGTATGGCGGATACGGCGGAACCCTCAGATGGGTTCCGCCCGTGTACCTCCAGGGTTCCGCCAGGCTGACAGAAGGTTTTGCAATAAATCTTTCCAAACCAACCAAGGTCACATCAACTTATTTCTAGTCAAACACATATTGAATCAAAGTAGAATGCTTCCAAAAATGTGTAAGAGCTTATGGCAAGTCAAACACACAAACTTACCATAAATGCATGATGTGATGTTAACATTTTTCTATTTTAAGAAATATAAAAAGTGTTGTGTTTTATATGAAAGGTAAATGTAGCAAATGTCTAATTATGCAAGTCTTTAAACTAAAATTATGTTTTACTAAAAACTAAAGTTTAAACTTTGTCGTTAACAAAACTTAGCAAAGATCGTAAAATATAAATAACGTTTTTAGGCGATATTTGTATTAACATCTTTCAAGATGACTCTTGAAAGCAGAAATCACAGATGGGTTATCGGGTTGAGCCATATCTACAGATAAAAGTTCAAACATTAGTATTTTTGATAATCAATATCTCCAAGAAAATATAATCCCCAAGGCTATATTCATATACCCAACTAATTTTCTTGAAAATCTAGGATCCAACTTTACATAAATTCACCACATTAGTTGATCTGCTAGTGGTGAAAGTATAAAAGATGGTAATCTGTTGAACAATAATTGGCAAACAAGATTTCCAATTCCTAGATCATTATGGGATTTACATCAAATTGATTCATCAATTTGCCTTGTAAGCATGTTTCATCCCATCTCATGCCTTAAGTTCTAGGTCTCACGCACAACTTAATTAAGTCGTCTACCTTAGAAACTGTAAAATTACTATTTATGGTCTCACTCATTAACAGAATTTTACCTTGTTATAAAAATTTAGCCTAGGTCTTATGTTTACTAAATTAGAATTCCAAGTGTTCCTTATAGATAGATGGCATGTAACTTAAATTTTAGGGTATACAATTTTGATGTTTCAATCAAAATATGTATAAAAATGCATGCACTCATCTTTATAGCATAAGTTTTCAAAACCTTTTTATAACCAATTCTTAAGATTAATACAAAAAGTTTTACTTGAGGTTAAAAACCTTAAGATGACTTTGTACAAGAATGACTTTTAAAAGAAAATCGTTTAAGATGTATTTGTAAGTGTGATAACCAAGGCAGACTCTAAGGCTCTTTCCAAGCCTTCTTACCACGACTATGAATTTGTCTTAAAGGAGTTACTTTTAAAACCATGTGTACAAAACATCAATCAAGCAAAAGTTTATGGATTAAATCTTAAAACATGTAATAAAGTATGAAACTTGCTAGTCTCGCCTTGGAGTGAATTACCGTGCGAAGCGAACCGTTGTTGTCACATAAGACACCGCAAGATTCAATATTTATCACTTACAGTTTCACCATTATTAGTCCATATTATTTTCTTTATAAAAAATTACCCTTTTATTGCTTACAATCATGTCCAACAATTAAAAAACAATAAAACAAGTAATTTAAAGACAAATCAAAACAACTAATAATCATAACAATTATATAAGGTGAAACACATAGCCATATGCAATCTTAATTAGAAAAGATCCTAACAAAATCAATTATAGGTTTTATATGCATATAATCAACTAGGGCCTTCACCTCTTGAAGGAAGTGAGCCACATACATTGACAAGTCAATTGCGTAGGCAAAAGTCAATCACATACCACATAGCACATAAATTGATTTTTAATATATATTGAGGTCTTCCCCAATTTTAGATCTATCTAAACATGTGACAATAAATAATAAACAATTAATGATCCATGACTAACATGCATGTTTTGTCACGGATTAAAGCATAACAATTACCACATAGGTCACAAGATACGTTCAAATAACCGGTTAATGACCCAGGGTTTCTAATGATTACAAGTTAATCAATTAAAACCACAAACCCTAATTAGGGTTTCATGGAAATCGACCCCCCCCCCCCAAAATTAGGGTTAGGGTTTCGAATTTTTCAAAAAAAAATTTAAAAGAAAACCCTAGATCAAACATGTATCTAAAACACTTAAAGATCCGATTTTTATTACGTTTTAGTAATCAATTACATGTTATACATGGCTCGTGATGCCACTGTTAGAATATGACAACCAAAGTACACGTATATGCGGAAGCTAGGATCAAGTATAACACATAAATATTAACTAAAACATAATAGGAACGTACCGTGATTATTCTAGCCCGAACAAGAATCAAATAAGCAAGTCTTGGACTAATGTAATAATAGATCAATGATAAACCACTTACCGTTTGTTTATCGATCTCTTGATAATAACTATAGTGAGTTATTACCTCGTTCTTGTACACACAAACTACTATCGAATAAAAGGTTATGCAAGTAAACAAAACACTTGATTTTCTTTATGAAAAAATCGACCAAGAAACCCTTAGGGTTGTTTGGGTCGATCGGCTAGGAACCAAAAGAGAAGAAGAGAAAACTTAGGGATAGAGTGTGTGCACAAAAGATGTGAATGAATAACCCTAGGCCTTGTATATATACTAGAGATATCTTGGAGGACAAGTTGTATTGGATTGGGTTTCCCCTCTCCTTGGGTCGACCGGCCATACATCCCAAAGGGATGTTCCGGATCCTTCTTGTCTCCTAAATTACACTCTAGTCCTTTTCCTTCTTATTTAACAATAGTTAGTACTTACGGTTAATCACTAACGACCATTAAGTTTCTCTAGTGTTTATTTAATTATATACTACTATATATGAAACCTTTAACATATATATAATTAATATACTTTTATTCTCGTTTGTAATGTGTGCAATCCCGAGGTCTCGGGTTCGATACTAGACATTTACACATTAATAATTATACGTACATTTAACAAACTCTTCTGATCACTTGTTGTTGCATCAGAATCAATCGGTTGACAATGCTGGCCATGATTCTTCGCTTGTTCTGAAATTGGTTTCACATTATATCTTTCTTGATCCATTCTTCTGCCATATCTCTCCATGCTTTGACGAGCGTTCTTGCAAGCTGGCTAACATCTTTAGAAACATGTTTTTAAACGCATTACTGTTTTCCTATCCCGGTTTTGTCAAGAGTTGTCATAGATATATCCATGTGTTGAAGCTTCTTTAATGCGTCCAACAATGTCGATTGAGATTCATATTCGTCTCCTATACTCTTTTCAATAACCCCTTTGATCCTCAAAACCTCACCAATTCTATTATTATTTTCAACTTTCTTTTCAGGAGTGATTGTATAGATAAAAAATAAATTCTGAAGTGGAGCATAAGCTCCCAACTCATGTAAGTCAACCTCATGGTCTTCTATGTTGTGAGTGGAGAGCCCTCTTCCTTAAGTACTATTTATTCTAGGTCCACCCAATCATATGTAACTAAGTCGAGTAGTCCATGTAATGCCAAACTAAGGGAATAATTATATAAAAGGATCTAGAATCATATGAATGATACATCCCACAACAGCAATTATCTTAGAGATATTAGGATCTTCATACGCAAAGTTGCAGGCACATAAAACTAGAAAAAGATGCATACAAGCATGCCAACATACCACATCCATTGCTGAAACAGGAAACCACCCTCCATGTTATTAAGTTTAGTTGGAAATTGAATAATTAAATTTGGGGACGTGAATCAAAATGATGAAATGGAAGGAGGGTGGTGGTGGTGGTGGTAGAGGGTGGCTTCCAAATTTAAAAAATAAAAAAAAAATAAAAAATAAATTGGTAAATTGCAAATTAAGTCTCTAAAAGCCGGGAAGAAGAAGAGGGTATATTAGTCATTTCGCATGCCACTAACGAGAAAACTAACGGGCGTTAGCAAAAGGTTAATCTCGGTGGCTTTTTTGCAAAAAAATAAAATAAAACGCTAATGGCGTTTTTGCATGCCTTTTTCTCGCATTTTTCTCACGGAGTCTTTTTGCACATTTGGACAAGGTTAACGAAATTTGCATATATACTCAAATTTAAATTAATATAAAAAAAAAGGTTTTGTCCATTTTGGAAGGTGAAAAACATCCGAGGGTAAAAGATGGGGTCAATACTTATATTGTTCCGAAAACATCCGATTCTGGGTTTAACAGGAAAACCCTAAACCCTCCTTCTTCAACCTCCAACCTCCAACCTCCAACCCCCTTGACCTTATACCCCACTTAATAAGTAGGTTTTCTTCCCATTACAGAAAAAGCCTTTAATCAAAGGAAAAATGCCATCATCAAAGAGCAAGAAAACCCCAAAATCAAAGACTAATTCAGATGCAAATTCATCAAATTTAAACCCAAATGAAGAAGAAGACGATGCACAGTCACTTTTGAATGAAGCATCCAACAAGTACCCAAGTTTAATAGGTGGGTCTGCTTTGATATGTAAAATAGTTGAAAATGGAATTCAGTCTAAAGGCTCTAGGATTTGGGTCTCTCAATCTTCATTGCTTGCTTCCAACATTACCCCTGCTTCCATTGTTTCTGTAAGTATCCTTTTTTTTTTTTTTTTTTTTTTTTTTTTTTTTTTTTTTTTTTTTGGGTTTATTGGAGTAGTGTTTTGAGAATTGGGTCTGAATGATTAGGTAAATGGTTTTTGTTTTTGTGTGTGGGTTTTTGATGCAGCTTTCCGTCCTAGATGCTCCATAGTAATACCATTTTTGGTGCAACATAACAAGCACTATAACGAAATGGGGTTGCAACAGTGGGGGCCTTATTTTTACCTTCCGCCCATTTTGACCCCTGTTATAATTCTGCTTTAAACGACTTATGTGATATCATAATGTTGTTTTTGATCAACTCATCCGTGTGTTTTTTTGTGGTCTAATGGTTATTTGAATATATATATATACTTACAGGTCTCACTAGCTTCTTCATGGAGAGATGTCTCGGATCACCCTCTTAGCTCATTAGTGGATGAATGCGGTAGACATTATGGGTTCAGTGAGAAAATGGCGGCTAGAGAAGCAGGGAACTACTTCGTTCTAGCTACCGTTTTCCCTTCCTGCAAGGTTTGAAAATTCCCTTGCATAACCATTCTAGCTTAAAAACAATTTGTCAGTCTGTTAGAAATTTTTGTGGAGATAATTATCTTATCTAACGTAAATGGGTTTCAAGCACCATGCCAACGTCACATTAGAGTAAGGGTCATTATGCTCAAAAGATACCGACATGCTATATCACTTTATATAGAATTTCTTTCATCTCCATCACTTCAAATCATATTTTTGGAACTTTGATTGTTTTTTTCTCGCCTTAATAAATTGAAATAGAAATTAAAGAAACTTCAGTTACCTTGTTTATGCAATTAGCTCTTCTACAACAACAATACTCAATCCCGCCAGAGCTGGGAATATTGGGAGATAGAGGGGGGTCATTTTATATTAATAGAAAAGTACTGCTCTTATTTTAAAGTCACATACTAAATCATTTTCTCTCAGGTTTCAAAAAATGGTGTTCGATTATCTTCGACCCTCTCATCTGCAATGGGCTATCCAGGTTCTGGCCGGACAATTTTCGTTTATCCTGTCAACCATGGGAATAACCCAATACACAAGTCATCAATTAATTCCATTGCAGTATGTAGTTGCAAAGATCTACATTTATCTTTGGTTTCTACAAAGAGCTCAATTAGTACTAGAACTAACAAAAGATCACACACTGAATTTCCAGTTGATCACAACGGTCACATTGGAAATGGAAATATTTGGTCGCCAAAGACACCGTCTATATCTCGGTCAAAATTTAGTTCCCCTTGTTCTAGCCAACCGACTTCACCAAGACAAAGAGAGACACCGTCAAACTCGTTTGATTCGTCCTTTGATTCCTGTAATATAAGAGAAATTTTGGAGGATGAATCTGGAAAAAAGCTTCTTCAGACTTGCACCATGTCACTCTTATACTCTCGTCATTTACTTTGTGGAAACCTTGTGGTAATTCCCATACTTTCGGAGCTTTGTGTTTTCAAGGTTGTTAGTGCAGAAAAAGTATCCGAGGATGGTGATAATCAGGTTTTGGAGAGAAGTAATGCTTTTCTGGTTGACCATGGTACAAAAGTTCATTTGTTTTCTGAGAAAACAAGTTTTGATATATGCAGTGAAGATAGCATAGATAAGATAGTAGTTGATAGTCCTAGATTGGGAGGCCTGTCGAAGGAGTACTCGATTTTGAGCGATATTATCATTTCCTCATCAGTCAAGAACACTCTGTCAAGGTATGTATTGTTTCTGTTTATATCGGTTGGCCATTCTGAGTAACAATATGTTTCTTCTCTTGCTGTGGTATATGCATCTATTGTTTCATTTTCTATGGGTAAAAAGTTCTCTTGACATGTTGGCTTATATGCTTGTAAATCTACAAATTTGTATAGAGGACTGATATATCTAAAAGAACTAAGGTGGTGTTTAAATGTAACTTTTGAAAGATAGTATGAACATGTTGTAGAAGATACTAAGACAGTGTTTGGATGTGTTTCTGATCTTCTTAGTTGTTACAGTCCGATAGTATGATTCTTGAATGTTAGCAAATTATGGTTATTTTGGGAATCAGTTTATAATATTTCGAACATGAGCATTTTTGTGATATAAGATACTATACATGAAATGAGTTTGAAAATTAAAAGTCCCTTGAATTAGGTTAAAAAAAATGAGTAAAAAGGTAATTTTGTTTTACCCTTCGATATCGAGCTTTATTGCAGCTAGTAAGAGACTGATTACCCCACCTGGTCATTCAATCCCTAACTAATCTGATAATCAGAAGCATAATCTGTTTAATTCTTGCAACTTTAAATTGTAATAGTTACATTATTAGTTTTAAATGCAAATCCAAACACCTCTCAAGTCTTTTTGCATAAAGCGATAGTCACTTAGTGATGTAACATATTTTTAGTATGGGTTTACGTCCAACAAAGGGAGTGTTGCTTCATGGTCCGCCTGGCACTGGGAAGACATCTTTGGCTCGATTGTGTGCTAATGATGCTGGCGTCAATCTCTTTACGATAAATGGACCAGAAATTGTCAGTCAGTTTTACGGTGAAAGTGAGCAAGCAATGCATGAAGTCTTCGATTCAGCTATTAGTGATGCGCCTGCTGTGGTAACTTCTCTTTTTTTTTCTTTTTTCCATCACTTATCTTGGAACATTATACTAGTTCAGCTGTGTTTTTCTTAGTTGCATCCTTTTTTGGTAATGATTTAAATATGCATACAAGTTTAGCTGGCTGAATGAGTTTTTGCTTCTTTTACAAGCATGTTTGTTGGCGTTAAAGGATGTTATTTAAATGGTAAACCATAAGTGTAAATTCAATAAACGAAACCTAACAGAGGAAGGCATTTTTTCTTAAATTTTAAATTTCATTTTCATTTGTCTGCCCCTTTGGATAAATGAATCTGGAGTTCTGGAACCACCGTAGTGGGAAATTGGACTAAAGCTATGGAGTCGTAGACAGATGAAAATTTAAACTTGTGAAACTTTGTATAGCTTCCCAATATTTTTAATCAATCACCTTAACCGAAGTTGAGTTTTTTTTATGCTTCAAATCTGATTCAGTTTTTATGGCAATCCTCTGATTTCATGGATATTTCTAGTTCAATGATATTTTTACACATAGTCACAGGAAATGCTGACACGCCTGCGTTTTTTGTTCCGGATCGCTCGTACCCAAACGTAATACGAGTGCGTTCCAGATCGCAATCCGGATCGCTAATTTTCGCGTTCCCGAACAACGTCATTCAGCGTACCAAAATCAGTTGGTTTGGCGTACCAAAAGCCATTGGTTCGGCGTAACAGTATACTGGGTACACTGATTTGCATAAAAAATGGGTCGAAGTTGGCTGGAACGGTCAAATTGAAATATAAAAGATGATGAAAAGTGTTTTAATATGTTTTAATATATCGATCCAGTTGAAAAGTGTTTTAATGAGATACGAGTACTTATAATTTGTAAAATTTATATTCAAAACATATTTACCTATTAAAATTAATATTAATATCTACTCCTAGTATATATGTACAAGTATAATATGGTATATTGTACCAAATTGGGTACATCGTACCAAATTATATGGTACATCAAACCGAAGCGAACCCAAAACGAACCAAAATGAGCCTACCCCCTTCATACCAAATTTCAAGGACTTAGCGAACTACGATCCCGTACCAAAGCGAACCACGTTCCATGTGACTTAAGTTCTAGTTAACCATGTCTACTAACTACCAACGTGTATCTTGAATTAAATTAACTTAACCATGACTGCTAAATTTTCTATACAAGTAAAACTAGTTGTTTGTGCTTGTAGGTATTTATAGATGAATTGGATGCCATTGCCCCATCACGGAAAGAAGGTGGTGAAGAACTTTCTGGAAGAATTGTTGCAACACTACTCAATTTGATGGATGGGATTAGTAGAACCGAAGGCCTACTTGTCATTGCTGCAACCAATAGGCCTGACAGTATTGAGCCAGCACTCAGACGGCCTGGAAGGTTTGACAGGGAAATCGAAATAGGTAAATGGTCTTGA
Source organism: Artemisia argyi (assembly GCA_030686995.1). Lineage (NCBI taxonomy): Eukaryota > Viridiplantae > Streptophyta > Magnoliopsida > Asterales > Asteraceae > Artemisia > Artemisia argyi. The sequence continues at coordinate 89,879,692 of CM060708.1, read as the reverse complement.
TAAATTGACCCGTGTCTCACAAAATTGATGAAGCTTGATTTGCAATGAAAATAAACTTTTTTTATTGTGTTCAAAATATACGCAGGTGTGCCATCTCCTAGTCAACGGTATGATATATTACTTGCTCTCCTCAACGAAAAAGAACACCGTCTATCAGATTCGGATATTCATCATCTGGCTATGACTACTCATGGGTTTGTGGGTGCCGATCTTGCCTCCCTCTGCAACGAAGCTGCCTTTGTTTGCCTTAGGCGCTGCATTAGCAAGATTGGTGATAATGATACGCAAGTGTGCGTGTCTTCAGATGATATGAACGCAATGCATTATGAAAATAATTTGGAGGGTTCATCTTCATCCAATTCAGAATTGCATTTAGGAAGTGCTGAATGTGGCAAGATGTTAGAAAGTTTGAGTGTGTGTTTTGAAGATTTTGAGAAGGCAAGAATTAAAGTAAGACCGAGCGCCATGAGAGAGGTATTGCTAAATTTATGCAATAATAGTCAATCTTTGCAATTGATCTGAGGTTGTTGATGATACTTAAACAATGATTTGTGTGCATTAGAGGTGGTAATTTTAACCAGCATACTTATGATATGGTCAATGGGGATTTTTTTAATAGATTAAATGAAATATCTAGCTAGAAGGGGAATGAGTGGAAGGGGCGAATGTTGTTCATAACTCTATTAATTAGCTAAAACCTCCTAAATTGTCTTATTATAAGATCTATATTCGTGCGGCTATATTATTGTTTTTGAAGTCATACTTGATGCATTATGTAATGACCCGTTTTGATCCGAGTCCATTTTGACCCATTACTCAAGCCCATCCAAGTTTTGCCCTATTGTGTATGGTCTACCAGTTTTATGAACATTAACTTTGGTCTATCGGTGCTAAGGTGTATGTTTAAGGTCTTCCTCCCCCAAGGAGCTGAGGGTTCAAGTCTCACTTGAGACAAGGTGTAGTGTAAGGGTTTACTTATCAAGGTGTGTGTGTTTAATAAAGCGATTCTGATTGATTGATTATCTAGCTGTCAACTAATTGTCATGGATAATCAGTTTTATACCAATTACCACGAAACTGAATATTGAAATAAGAACTAAAATCACTAGTTTTGCATTGTAAAGACTTATTACCTGCAATTTTGTTGTACATAACACTAATAAAGAAAAGACGATTGTTAAAAGATATATATATATATATATATATATATATATATATATATATATATATATATATATATATATATATGTATGAATGTAGTTTATCAAAAGTATATAATAAATCTTTGACAAAAGTTATATTTCTATAACTTCAAACAGCAGAAACATCCAACTCGTATATTACGGGATTGTATATATAGCTGGTTTTTCTGATTTTGATTATTCAGTATCACCTATTTCAATACCCACATTTCCCCTAATAATCAATTTCAAAACTTATTTTTATTGATGCTATTGGGCAAAAAACAAATATTATTTGCAACTGCATTGTCCTGTTATATAACCCATTTAATCTTATAATATCAGGTGATACTTGAGGTTCCAAAGGTTAGCTGGAAAGATGTCGGTGGTCAAAAGGAGGTTAAAATGCAGTTAATGGAAGCTGTAGAATGGCCTCAAAAGCATCAGGATGCTTTCAAGCGTATTGGTACACGACCACCAACCGGTGTCTTATTGTTTGGTCCCCCGGGGTGCAGTAAAACTCTTTTGGCTCGTGCGGTGGCATCTGAGGCCAAACTCAATTTTCTTGCAGTGAAAGGCCCAGAACTTTTTAGCAAATGGGTTGGTGAATCAGAAAAGGCTGTAAAGTCTGTGTTTGCAAAAGCAAGGGCGAACGCTCCTTCAATCATATTTTTTGATGAATTAGATGGTCTTGCTAACATCCGTGGGAAGGAAAATGATGGGGTTTCAGTTGGTGATCGTGTTATAAGTCAAATTCTGGTTGAACTAGATGGTATTAGGAGGTTCTTTATTTTCCTTTTTATGCATGTATCAACTTAATTGCAACATGATGAATGTGTTTGTTGATTCAGGTTTGAACCAGAGAGTTAATGTCATTGTTATTGCTGCTACAAACAGACCAGATAAGATTGATTCAGCCCTTTTGAGGCCAGGTATCATCACCTAACTTTATGCGAGTGTTCGGATGTGTCATGTATGTCTTAAAGTTGGTTATGTGGTAATGAATAATCAGAAACAGAACAGAGAATGGGATGTCCTATTATCCTTTGAGGTTCTAACAACGATAATGTGATGTTTGATTGTTTGACAGATTTTGATGCATCAAAAAACTAATGTATCTAGTCTGTTTGACCAATATGGTCAAATTTATGGAAAAAAGTAGAAACTGTGAATTGGGAATAAGAGTTTCTGAATTTTGGCTAAAAAGAAGGGAAGAAGTGTTTTGACCATTGGATAAATTACCCAAAAGTCTTATTTTTATTATTATATACAATTATGAAACAGTTAGAAGCTTAACACATTTAACCAAACATTTATGTATGGAACCTTGAGATCCATTCTTCATCATTGTGGGATTTTCTTCAACTCATTGGCTTGATGATAAAAACTTGACAGGACGTTTTGATAGGCTTGTGTATGTGGGCCCACCAAATGAAGAAGATCGTAAGGAGATCTTTAGTATTCATTTGCGTAGAATGAGTTGCAGCTCTGATGTATGCATTGAGGAGTTGAGTCGTTTATCTGAGGGCTGTACTGGGGCCGACATTTCTCTTATTTGCCGGGAAGCAGCTTTGGCAGCTTTTCAGGTTTGTAATGTCACCTGTAGGATCATTGAACATGTGTCTTTTTTATGACTTATTAGTGTGTCGAATATAATGCATGAATTATGTTACCTCAATAATTATCTACTGTAATTATTTAGATAAAATGATTTCGGAGGTGTTTTGCATTGAAATTACCTTTAGGGTTGATAATTACCCATTTCCTACCAAGCTATGTTTTTCTTATTTTACCTGAAGTAGAACCTGGATTGGCCCATTTATAACTAAATTGGTCGAAATTGCCATTTCTAGGTTTGTTCAGACATCAAATCATTTTGTTTCATTCTCAGGAGAAACTTGATGCATCGGAAGTAAGAATGGAGCATTTAAGAACTGCATGTGAACAAGTTCAACCATCGGATGTAGAATCTTATGAGGAATTGACTGCAAAGTTTCAGAGACTTGTGTCAGCTACTTCAAAAGATGATTTACTTTCTGAAACGTCCTCTGTTTCTAGACGGTAAATTTTTTTCGTTAATCCAAGGTGGTGTTGTTGTTTTTTTTTTTTTTTTTTTTTTTTTTTTTTTTTTTTTTTTTTTTACATACATTTTGATGATGATTCTCTCTCGGGGTCTTCTTAAATCTGAACTAGTTACGTTTTTCGAAAGAGTCCACTTTTGTCTTTTAAGTGTCAACAAGGTTTTTATTAGAGCTCGTGTTGCAACGGGCTTAAACAAATTATATGGGTTAAATGTTTAATCTATATAAGTTTAAGGACAAAAAGTGTATTACAGTATTTAATAAGTTAAGGAAAAAAATTCAAAATTATGAAGTGAATGGGTTATTTTGGAAGTTCATAATTGGCAATATCTGTTTTCCTTCATGTTGAAAATCAGATCCCTTTACTTGTGGGTGTTTTTATGTGCGCTTAAATTGTTTTTTGCAACTGATTAAGAAGTTTTAGATTTTTACCATCTGTTAGACTTTAAAGTTTAAAGAATTTGCCATTATGAACATAAAACGGAAAATGATTGTACAGGAAAAATCGCTAGACTTGGCGGGTGTTTGGTTGTGCCTTTAAACTGATTGTTGCAGTTGCAACTTGAAACTGTGTAAACAGTTGTACAGATTTGTTTTTCTGATTATTTGAGGTAAACTTAATCATATTGTGAAGACAATTAGATTTACATACTTAACCCTAGACTGTTTTACTGATCATCTCATTTTGTTTTCAATAGTTGTAAAAGACGCACATTCAAACACTCAAACACTCGGCAGTGGAATTTTTTAATCAAGGAAATCATATTTTGAGTGTAATAGATTTAAACCTATCAAGTCGGACTCTTTCTTTGTTGCTAAGACATATCTGTGCTAAAGTAGTAAACTCATGCATGCCAGTGTTCCCGTTGAAACCATGTAACAATATCTACTTTTGGTGAAACAGGAGCATTTTGAAATCTATTGCATCATTTATTTCTGGATGAATGGATTCCATATCTGACCAAGAGACATTGGTAATTTGGTCTTCTGCTTTGCCTAATGGAACCAGACTTTCTGCCCTAAGATTGGCTACAAGCGACAATGCCGTATACATGATTAATTTTGTCTCCCAGACAAAGGATAAGTTGGGATATGTGAGTTATGGTGTAAATGGTCATCGGATCATATCATAACCTCATGCAAAAATATACTGGGATCAGCATTTTGATTAAAGAGGTTGAGTTCAGCTGTTTCTTGCTGGTATCCGTGTGTACAAAGGCCTAAACATGATGTTATAACTTAATAAGTATGGTTTCATTTTGAAAGAACATGTTTTCTTTTTTTTGCAAATTGTATTGGTAGGGTGAAATCACACATATTGCAATGAGTTTTTAAAGCTGCTTTTGGTTGGTTTTGTAGAATCTTTGCCTTCCTATCATCTTATATTCTTATAATATGTGTGTTTATTTGTCTATGTACTTTTTTTTATATAATTTTATTTTTCCTTTTATTTCATTTAAATTGAACCAAAATTTTAAGTTGCAAGTTCAAACATGTTGCTCAATATTACAGCTAATTATGATTCTTTTTGTTCTTAAACAAGAAACCAACAATTATTATAGTAACGATATAAAATTGAAAGATAAAAAAATGATTATTGGCAAATCATGTCAGAAGTTCAACTATATATCTTTAAGTTTAAGAAGTTGATGTACCAAATAGTTGAACTTTGATACTATATACCAACACGTCAACAATACCCGATCTCACCGGAGTGAGGTATGAAAGATGTAAGATTTAGACAGGCACACCTCTACCCGAAGTAAAAAGACTGCTTCCTTTGATACTATATATGAATTTAGGAAATTCATGTGATACTATTATGTTTTTCCAAATATGTCCTAAAACTTGTAACATTGTAGTTATTTAATTAGTTACATTAAAAATAATGTTCAATCAATGTTTTAACAAGTGTTATCATGACACAAAGTTAGAAAACTTTTTATTACAGTATTTGATTTTGATCCCCAAGTGTCACGATAATCATATGAAGAAGCACAATCAATCACCTAAACATGGTTTAAAGTTTATACGACTACATATATTTTTAAACTACCAATACATATATTTAATTGTCACCATGTTTTTGTATAATTAAATATGATAATTTGATTAGAATAAAAATTATAAAAGATTTATGGGTAGAGTTGTACGAGGGATTTGTGGGGCATCCACTTATTTGATAGTGGAATAAACACTGAAAGCATTGTCCCCTAGTTCAAGGACTATATGAACCAAGTTTAGAGCAATCATAAACTTGTTTAATAAAAGTCTTAGATCTAACAAAACCCATGTGGGAGATTCTTTAAACTTTATGTGTCTTTAGATGAACTCCATGATACTTTTTGAGTTTCAAAAGTCAAGCCCATGCTTGTCCATTGTTCTTTAGACCATCGCGACCCAAGTTTTTTTTAAGTAACCTCTATCATTTTAACGCCACTTCAACTTCTCTCTTTAAGACTAAACACATGATTCTAAGCCTGTAATAAGGCAATTCCAGTCACAGTCACAAACATACCTCACAAAAATTAATTTATAAAACACTCGCACACACAAACCATACAACCAAGTAAGGTCACATGGCCGATCGAATTGAGCAAAAAGTCTAGGGGCTGCGTTCCTAGGAGAGTCACGTGGGGGGGGGGGGGGGGGGACACGTCCTGTATGACTAGACTGACCAAAGGTTTGATCGTCATTACGAGTAGTCTTATGATCACTTGCAACCTATACATATGAAATGTGGTACATTGGCAATTCTCTTACTTTTTTTTTTCATCACTCGATCTCATTATACATATTAGATACGGAAGTTATGATGTTATAGAACGTTTTCATTTTTGTAAAGTCTAAAAAGTAAGAACGATGACTCGTGTCATCAATGAACAAAACAAATAAATCTGTTCGAAATATCTGAAACTTTTTCATAACAAATGAGAGACAGAATAATTTACAATTTATGAATAAAGCAATTGTTTCTTTTATTGATCAACAACAATACGTCAAGTTTGTTAAGTACTTTTTTTTTCTTCAACCTCAATTTTCTTTAAAAGTTTTTTTATTTTATTTTTATATTAAAAAAAAAAAAAAAAAAAAAAAAAAAAAAAAAAAAAACCCTTAAAGCACCTATTCTCTTGAATTAAAATATATTATCTTAAAGCACATCTTCAAACACACCTTAAAAACATCTCTTAAAAAATTTAAGATGAGCAAAGAAAATGTCCCCACAAAATGACCTAACTTTGTTTTTGTTTTTCTTGTAATCTCATTTATTTTGATCATCTAACAGGGCCATAGTAGTTGTTGACGTTATGAATATTTTTAATAAAATGTATTAAGAAAAAGAAAAAAAGATTTATATACATAGGAAATTTGTTTCTAGCAAAATGATAAGGAGTTAAGGACTACTATATTCATTTTACAAGGCTACTCTTTTAATTACTTATTACTTAACAACATTCGACTATATAAACTCTAGATTACACGGTGATGCACGACGTTGGAGGCCTCTTATGGTACTCGTTTGGCACCTATGGTGCATTGGGGCTGTCATAGTAAACTGGTGCTGGCTCTAGCTATAGGCGCTCTCACCATCTTCATAAACGGTGGTTATCTAATTTTTTCTTTTCTTCTTTTCGTTTTTTTGTGCGTATTATGTGTGTATTTATATATTGTATTTGTGTATTGTGTATTGTGTGTGTTGTGTACATTACATGTATGTGCATGTGGGTTAAGTGTGTGTGCGCGCGGGCAAGATGGGGAGAAGTAAAAAGGCTTTTTACTTTACTTATTAATATTGTAAATATAGATATTGTGCTTTTGGTCCGTAATGTATAATTAACATTGCAAATAATACTATCTCCGTCCCATAATAATTGTTCACTTTGACTTTTTTTAGTCTTTTTTTATTCAACTTTGACCATAAATATTTTTATTTGTGTAATATAATACTTGATGAAAATTATATGAATAGATTGAGTTTTAAATGCATTTTTATTTGGTATAATTTTCATCAAGTATTATATAACACAAATAAAAATATAATAGTCAAAGTTGAACAAAAAAGACTCAAAAAAGTCAAAGTGGACAATTATTATAGGACGTAAGGAGTAATAAATCTTTAGTAATTATGTATATTTATTTTTTATATTATGTAATTTTATTTTAGTTTAATGAAATGTGTCAAGTTTTAAAGAAAATGAAAATAGAAAATAAAAGTGGGATCCATTGACGCTTATAACATGTTTTTGCCGCGGAAGATATTTTCCGCGATTTGTGTTATAAGTTTGTTACTCCCTCTGTCTCAAAATTATTGTCATGAGATATAAATCACATAGTTTAATAAGAGTGGGCTATTTTAATTTTCAACCACTTAAACAGAATATTACCCTACTAAATTCTCTAGTTTTACTTAAAAATGAAAGTGGATAATTATTTTGACACATCCTAAAAAGGAAATATGAACAATTATTTTGAGGAAGGAGTATAAGGTAAAAGTTGACGTGGCTATGCTTATAATTAACACTAGTTTAAACGCAAGAGGACCTAACTCCAACTTATGCTGGTTTAAGAATTGTTTTATTTTATAGCAAGTAACTTAATGCTATCCAAAAAATTTAAATAAATTTCTTGCAGATTAGACTTTCTTTCCTAGTGAATTGAAGACACTTTGTGTAATGCCATCAACTAAAAACGAAATTACAAAAATGAAAATAATATAAGAGCAAGTTATAATCACACACCCTACTCGCTGGGGTTTTCATCAACCTCTTCCTTTTTCGGGATCCTGGTTTTTATTACAGCCTCTCCTTATTTTCGAGATCCTGGTTTTTCTCTTTTAGTTAGGGTTAATGAAGAGATAAACAATATCCTTTGGTGTAGTCGGTTATACAATGAAGGTACATCAAAATGGAGAAAGATAATAAGTGAATGACAGCAAGATCTTTAAAGAAATTTGTTGGGCCAACATTGACTATGTTTTCTTATGTTTTAATGATAGGCAAATAAATTTTCGAAATACATAAAATAACAAACATTAGCCAAAATTCTCTCGTAACCATAACTGCTCCTGACGCGCTGCCAGCGCTCCGACGCGCTAGCAGCGCGCCAGGCTTCTAGCCAAGGCTTTTTTAAACTTAGGGAGCTTATATACTTCACGTAACATCAAGTGAAAGTATTAGTATGGCCATAACCCGTGCTTATGTCTTCTCTAATCATGTAACGAGTTTATCCCTTTTTAGTCAAACTAAGTCAAAGGTCCCTTTGCGTAAACGCATCATTTTCTGTATGGGATATGCTTTACAATGACGCAAAACACTTAGCTTGTTTGCATCAAGGTGATCATTGAGTACGTCGAGTCATGAAAATTCAAGAGTTATGAGATTATAAATACTCAACGTTGAGTTACTTGAAATTATAATAACCTTTGATTTTCTCATCCTATTCTCAACCCATAATCATAATTGTCAATTCTGTGGAAAACTAGAAGGGGGTTGAATAGTTTACTGCTTTTTAACTTGTTAATCTTTGAAAAGCTTTACGTGTAATCAACGAATCTAACTAATTAACAATAATTAATATGCAAGTATAAAGATAGAAACGATCAAACCACAACACGATTGTTTATCGTGGTTCGGCTACAAGGACTCTTTTTTCTTGCCATACTCCACGCCTCGAGTTTCCAACTCGAGAGTTTCAAGCACTAGTCAACAAGCTCCTTTCACCGGTGGAGAAACCCTTACAAACGTCGCTTACACTTTATCCGGTACAAAGCTAAATACCGGGTCCTAGTTCAAGGTAGAAGCAACCTAACGTCGCCTATCCACTATTTCCGACACTAAGCTAGATGTCGAGTTCTTTTACAAGGGTACAACCACTCCCGTCACACTATGTATTTTAAGGCCTAAAATACTAACCGATCACTTCAATACAAGATACAAATGAAGTATAAACTATAAGAGTTTACACAATACAAAGCTAACAAGTCTTGCAACGTTGAGTTGAAACTTGTAACTTCTCGGATGAACTTGTGAACTTCTTAGCTACAAAAGAGAATCACACAAGTGAGTTGCTACTGAGTTAGATAAAAGTATTGAGAGTATGCATGTATTCTATAGCTAAAAGTGATGAGAGATTTCTTGCAAATGGCTTGGTATTTATAGCCAACCAAACCTGCAGACTGGCGGATCCGGCGGAACCAAAACAAGGGTTCCGCCCTTGTACCCCCAGGGTTCCGCCAGGTCTGACAGTCAAAGGCCACAAGAAATCTTTCCATATCTAGCAATGTCACATCATGATTCTACAAGTCCACTAGTGAGTGCTTATTCACTCACTATTATTTGACCAAAAACCAGACTAATGAGACAAAAAACTAACCAATTATGCCAAAAATATGTTGTGTTTTGTGTTTTTGAATGTGCAGGTACGGATATGAATGAAATGGACAAAAATCATGGAAAATCAACAACACGAGCACGGGAGTGGAAAAGAGGACAAAAGCCGAAGCTGGGGAAGGATTTCTCGATTACGGATCAGATTTATGCTCAATTTTCAAATTAATCCTTTAAGAATCATTTTAAGTCAACAATAGCCCTTGGATTTATTTTATGGAAAATGGCATGAATGGTCCTTGCAAATTCAGAAATGACATAAGTGATCCTTGAATTTTACTAAACCTAAAAAAATACCAAAATCCAAGCCTTGTCCAAGAGTTGATCATGTCCAAAACCAATACTCATTTTAATTCCCAAAAGCCCAAAACCAATCCCTTGACCCGAGCCCAAGTATCCACGGTCAAACCACTTAACTCACAGGGTCAAACGTCAAAAGGGTAACAAATTAATACCATTTACTTTTTCCCTTTCCCCCCAAATTCACTCCCGTACATCCCCAACCTCTCAATATCTAAACCCTAATTTTTACTCAACCAAAATTACCACTCCCCACTTCAAATTACTAATAATTACCAATAATTAAACGTTCTAGAAGGCTTTCCCACATGTTTGGAGCGTGAAAGAAGAATATTCGAGCACAGTCAGATCACAAGGACAAATGGCAAAGTATTATTGGTTGCACCACGTCAATCCAATCATTGGATTCGCCTTCCAGAAGCCTCTGACACGGAAAGAGAGTATAAGCACACGCTTGGGACAGATGGCAAGGATTGATTGGGCAAGCCACGTCACTTATTGTGATCCAAGGGTTGAGGAATGATCAAAGAAGCACAAATCTCATCTGAGGGCTGTTAGTAGAGGAGAGAAAGCACAAAATTCACCTGGATCGCCAACATGGCATCAGACCCCCTCACTCTCACTTCTCTTATAAATAGAGTTAGTTTTAGCTCATTTGTGTGTAATTTTTAGCATATTGTTATGCTGTCAAAATTTCAGTAGATTGTATTTAGTTTAGATAATGTAATTTTCTTATAAAGTTTTCAATAAAAGTTTGAGTTTACCTTCTTATATTTCAGCTTATTAATTACTTTTAATTGCTTATTCAGTTTCAATTTAGCTTATATCTAGCTTATTATCACTTAATCTCAGCTTATTTTCTATTAGTAAATCTAATTGTTTACAAAATTAGTTTAATAAACTTTTCTTTTCAATTTAGTTAATAAGTCTTCAAATAAAGAAAATAAAAAAAAATTATAAAAAAAATAAAAATGTTTCAAATCAGTTGTTTAGGTCAGAAATAAGCTGATTCAGCTTATAAATAGATTGTTCAAGCTTAATTAGCCTGTTGAGAACTTGTTACTGTTTCATCAAAAGTGTGTTTGAACCTGAGTTGCTGAGGAGTATGTGGGATAAGCAATGTCAGAAAGGGAAGGACATGCCTATCTAAAAGATAGGCAAGCATAGTGAATCTCCCTCTGTTCAAGCTGAGGGAGAAAAGCTTTGTAAGTTTCATTTTCCAATTCCTTGTATTGTTTAGTTAAATAATAAGTAGTTTAAATCTGTTTTGATCTTTTGTCTTATTTTAGATTTATGATATATTAGAGTAGAAGTGAAATTTGAGTTTGATTAATATATGTATTACTTGTTTTGCTGGATCTGTTAGTTTGAATTTTAGTTTAGTATTGGAAGTGTTACTGGATCACTGTTTCATTAAAATTCATTGCTATATAGTTGTTTAATTTGAGAACTGTGTATTGGATTACCTCAGATTTGAGGAGTTTGTTGAATCAGTGTGAATTGATTGATCATCTGTCATTGAATCTGGATCTGAGTAGTTTGTGGTTGTTCTTGATAGCTATCTATTTGTTGAATAGATCAGTGAATTTGAGACTTGTGATACTATACACTGTTTCATTCAACTTGTAGTTTTGTAAAATGGTGTTTGGATTTGCTTGGTAAATGCTGAATTATTTACAGATTTGGTCTATAGAAGTTTAAAACATTTAAGTTTAGTGAGATCTGTTTGTTTAGGGAGTGTTTGGATTTCATTGTTGCTGATATTAACAGTAAATAGTTTAGAGATTGGAATGCATATATAGGTCTTATTTGAATAATAATAGAGTAGCATAGTTTTAAAATAGTAGTGTAGCTCATTAAAAGTCATATTAATAGTCAATTGCATTAACTGTTAGACATTAGAGTAAAATCTGCTATTGTAATTGAGTTTTGAGTTACATGATAGTTAGAGATAACTTAGATTAGAATAATTGTAGCTAAAAGCAACTAAATACAAGTAGAAATTAGCTGAATAAATTAGTTTTAGTCAATTAGAAAAGTTTCAAAAAGTCTACTGTTGCATTTGGATTTAGTTTGAGGTCTACTGAACTAGTATGATTTTGGAGTGGTTTAGAAATAGTTTAGATACTATAATTGCTTGATCTAGATTCTCTGTATTGCCTTTGAGCTTTTGCTCCTTGAGTTGTTGCTTTTGACCTTATTAAAATACATGATTGCTCTTGCTTAATTGGACTGTTGAGACTTATGGCTGTTTGACTATTTGAGCTTGAAATTGTGCATCTGAGCTTATATTTGTGATTAGTGATTGTTACTGTGTTTCATTTGAGCAATTTTAGTGTAGAGCATCATTAAATTGTTTCTGTAATTGCTTGTTCCATATCTGCTTATCATATTGAGCTTATCATTTAAGCTTATTGCATATTATTTGTGAATCTATGGATTTCTATGTTTACATCTATTCCAATTTGCATTTCTGAGCATAATATTACATAATAGGCCTGTGTTTAGAGTTTTTTTCATTTTTGGTTCACAAGTGCTTATTAATAAGCATTTGTGATAAGCAGTTTTCTACTAAATAAGCACTTAAACTTTTCATTTTCACTTCAAATTTTTATTCTGAGTTCTTTTGAATATTTTTGATTTTCTAGAATTTTTCCAGATTTTTCCAAACCTTTTTACTATTTTTCTTAATTTTATTCATTTTTAAATAGTTTTTAATTACCAAAAATCCATAAAAATTCAGAAAAGGTTGTGAAAAATACAAAAAAATATTTTTAGAAATTATTTTATAATGTTTTAGAATTTTTAGAATTAAATTTTCATTTTTCCACTTTATTTTTCTATTTTTCCTAATTTTTAATTCATTTTAAATTCCAAAAATCAATTTTAATTCATAGAAAATAAAAGAAAAGTCAAAAAAATATTTTTCTTTTTCTGAAAATTCATTTTATTAGTTTAAGATTTTTAGAAAATATTTTCACGTTTGTAGGATCATTTTTCAATAAACGTTACGTTTTAAATAACGCGGTTGCATTTCCGTTTTCACGTTTTTGACTTTGGTGCATTGTTTGCTTGTACTCTTTGCATATTTCATAATTGTTAGTGATTACTTGAATATTTTGATTCCTATTTTCACTTTCTAACTTTTAAATTCACGGTTTCACGAATCGATATTCTCGATTCCATTCGCCTTCACTGGGAAACGACTCGGGTGATCCGTATTTTACGCGGATCACTTCGATACTATACTATATATATATTATATAATTGGTTTTCACACGAATCATCCACACTCAATAGTTTGAGTGAGAATCCTTCCAAGATATGTAAGAGATCTTATGCAAAGTCACATCCTAGATTTAGTAACCTTACCATAGATGCTTATGATGTATGCCATGATGTCATGTTACATTTTCTATATTAGGAAATATAACAATGTTTATGTTTAATATGAAATGTAGAGTCTAGTTATACAAGACTAAAACTAAAATCATGGTTTACTAAAAACTAAAGTTTATACTTTGTCGTTAACAAAACTTAGCAAAGATCGTAAAATATAAATAACGTTTTTAGGCGATATTTGTATTAACAATCTCCCCCTTTTTGTTGATGACAAAACATAAACTTTATTTTTAAGTGAATCACTAATTCTAGTGTTAAGTTTATGAAAGTTTGTATTTAGACTTGTTTTACTTAATTGACCAAAATCATTCTAAGTTTGTGAGTTTAAATATATTTTCTCCCCCTTTTTGTCGAAACAAAAAGAAGAGTTACGTAGCGGAACAATGCAAATGCTCCCCCTTGGACAATACTCCCCCTAAATGGAGTGCCAAGAAAGGATACATGGATTTTGAACCTACAAAAAAAAAATTAGTTCACGATAATGACACATGATAAATCATGTAGCCATAACATAAAATGAGAATATAAGTAATCACACTCTCAACTTATATAAGATCAACTAGTAATGCAATTAAGATAGTAGAAAAGATGTCATTCCAAGTAGAATTTGACTTTGTAAAAGTCAAAGACAAGAGATGAAAACTTCCATCCTACTTTTAGACATATAAAGTAAAATAAATAAAAAGAAAAATAACTTAGAAAATAAAAGACCTACTTCTATAAATGGAAGTCTCCCAACAAATTCTTAAATGAGGCAAAGCCTCCATAACAAGCTCTAAACTTGAGGTGGATGAGAGATGGCATTTAGACACTCCAAAATGTGGTTTAGGATGAACCTCATTTCGTATGTTAGCTCACGAATGTCCTTTTGACACCGTTCACTTATATGAGCGGTTCTCTCACAATGTCTGCAATTATGGCGGGGAAAGTTGGGTGGAAGAGGAATTTCATTTGTTGGTGGTGGATCACTGGTGGTTGATGGAGCAAATATGGATGGTTGAGAGGTGTTTTGATTACCTACAATAGATGAGCATTGGGAATCTATGACATGGTTGAGATGAGAGTCAACCATATGCTTGAAGGCATAAAGGTGGTTCAAAGGAGTTTTGAGTTTTTCGTAAGCGTTTGGAGGTTTGGTCCACATGGATGCTTCTATTTCCTCATAAGAAGGAAATAGGGAATCAAAGTGTTGGGAATGCTCTTGAGGTGGTTTTTGTTGTTGATAAGGATGGTGGAAGCTTGGTCCTTCGTCAGAAGGTCCATGAATGTCTTTGTGAATGGGGTGGAACAACAAAGGTTGTGGTTGTGTTTGATCTTGTGAAAAAAATTGAGGGTCTAGCATATCGGTAAGCCAAACGCTCTACCAATGATGTTTGACAAGGTTCATGATTTAATGGCTCACTTGGTTGAAACCTTGGTTTTTGTTGGGTTTCCATTTGAGCAATGGTGTCAAAGAGTGGCAATGATGGTGGTTTTGATGATCTAGGTGGTAGGTCTTCTAAAGTTTCCAAAAATGGATGTAGTGATGTTGGTGGTGTTTGGAAAAGTTCCATTGGTGTTAATTTTGGTGATTGAGGTGATGGACTTTTTGATGGTTGAGTTGGTCCCGAAGATGGTGTTGGATCACTTGTTGTTATAGTTAGTGACGGAGTAGTAATTTCGTTGGTATTACAAGGTTTTGGAGATGGTGTTGGAGTAGCAAGGTTGAGGAAGTTTTCATCTTGTATGGGTGAGGAGATGTTGAGTGAAGAATCACTTGATGATGATGAGCTTAGTTGTATGTTTTTGTTGAAGCAACATGGTTTTACACTAATCCTAGCAGTTTTTCTAAAAGATCTTGATGATTCGGATGAGGTGTTCGATTTAGTCATCTCAAGACATTGGTTATCTAGAATTATAAGATTAAGAGAAGTGATGGTGATGGTGTGAATTGGAGGTATGAATGTTGGTCAATTTATAGGAAGAACATGTTGTGGAAAGGAGTGTTTGGATTTGATGTTGTTCCATACAAATTTGGAGGTTCCTAATCATTTGGAAGAGTTCCAAGACCTTGTCAAGTCATTGGAAGTCAATCCAATGGAGTTGGGTGGAGTGAAAGACTAACTTATGCACTAAATGCTATGTGAGCATGGAAGGTGATTTGGTTAGGGAGTTCCACGGATTACAAGGAACCTTATGGAGGGTTCCTTGCTTTATGAGGAAGGGTTCCTTGGATTGATATTGTTTGAATTGGAATTTTGGCGGGAAATGGGTTTCTATTGGTTTTTATGGCTAAGAATGATCCTAATACACTTAAAAACTAAGGAGGAATGAGTTTCAAACCAAAAAGGATGATTTGGATTTGTGTGGAAGTTGAAATTTGAAAAATTGAAAAAATTTCTGCAGGTTATCGGTGGAACCCAACGAAAACAAGGGCGGAACCCTGATTTGGGTTCCGTGTGTTCTGTTGGGCCAAACTGGGTTTACCCAAAAAATTGACTGGCGGAACCCATATTTTGGTTCCGCCAGTTCCGTCAGAGCACAAAAACAAGACAGAACAGGTTTTTCGGGGTCGAGACGAAATCCAAATTTTCCGAAAACTCTTGTAACATATAATTTAAGGTATAACTGATTAGGAAATGCAAAAAATGAAAGTAGAAACACTATTACCGTTAGACTTTGACCGGAGGCTAGCGAATCTCACTATACTTAGTGAAATTTTCATAAACTAGAAAACTTGACAACATTTCAAATGTCGTCATCCTGCATAAATAGTTAAACCAATACATTTGTCCAACAATACTAATAGAGCATAGAAGTACAAAACAACATATACCACATAGTTTAACGACTACAAAGTTCTAAAACTTAATTATCCCAAACGCCCCTTAAACACTCATCTCACAAGCGGTCCAACTTCTTTTTCATCTTTCCAATGTACCTTCCAATGCACTTCCACATCCCTTTCGTTTGATTGAATTCTTTGGACTCATTTTTTATGGTGGGAAGTTTTTGAAGGTATTCGAGAGGAGCTAGCTTAGAGTTAGGAAGACCATCGTCTTCGCTCATTGATGAGGATGAGGATGAAGGTGAAGGAGAACGAAGACGTTTCCCTTGAGTCTTAAAGACTCTCTTACCACTAAGAGGAACAAAGGTGTGAGGAATGAGAGAGTAATCAAGACGTATACCCTTGTCATTTGGTGGAATAGGTGAGACGGCTCTAAAGAGGCGAGTAAGAAGCATCCCATATGGGAGAGCGGTTTTTCCATTTAGAGGTATATCGGCCATTTTTTTAGCCATGTAGTTAGCCAAATTTAAGGGTTGTCTAGTGGAGATACTATAGAGCATATAACTTAGACACGTGTTCACATGATCTCTATTTCCTATGGAACTTATGACATTAGCCCTAAGAACCTCTTCCCACTTCCTAAATTGAGGTTTGAGTTCATTAAGTTCCATTCTAAATGGGTCTTTGTCCACTTCACTTCCTGAACGATTTTTCCTAGTGTTGGAAGTTCTTACGAAGAGATGGTCACGGATCACTTCCTTACTAACAAGAGGAGTGTCATAAGAGGGATCTCGTTCAACGGTGTCTAGAGTAGAGAGTGACCATTTGTCAGTATAAAGACATGTGCCATTGTTTGGAATACCAAGAATTCTAGCAAATACATCTAGAGGTAAGACAGTATCGTGTTGATTGATAGAAAATTCCACGGATATATGACCATCATCATTACTAGAGAGATCTACGGTAGCATAGAATTCTAGAATGAACCTAGGACAAATCGGCTCATCAATATCTAGGAGACAATCAAAGTTGATGGTGGCTAAGTCTTGGCGAATGGAGTTTCCTTCTAGGAAGGATAGATCAATGGTTCTCAATATCTAGGATCAAAGTTGATGGTGGCTAAGTCTTGGCGAATGGAGTTTCCTTCTAGGAAGGATAGATCAATGGTTCTCTCCTCATGAACATAACGCTTCTCTAACCCCTTAAAGACATTGACTCGGTGTGGAGTAAGACCTTTGGTCATATAGTGTTTGGTAGATATTTTAGGGTGCCCTTGTGATCGGAGAATGTTGCGGGAAGCATGTTGATTCCTAGAAAACATAAAATTTTACATTTTAAGTTACAATCAATGACTTTTATAATGAGAATGATCTAGTGTGTGTCTTTATGCAAGCAATGTGAAGATGCGGTTATCTTCGAAACATTTTGATGCTCAAAACGTTTTATGATGAAAATTTTGTTTTGAAACACATGATGACCCAAATGCTTCTAATTTAATGTAGCTTTAATTTAAATGTACCAAAAATGCATATAGGTTATGCATTCTCTTTATCATTCAAGAGTTTTGTGTAAATGATGTTTACCTAATGTTTTTCATTTGTTTTAACAATGTCCTAGTGGTGAAAGTGATTCTTTCAAAATGGTTTTATAAAGGATGTTTGGCTAATTATGATGTTACTTAAAGTATGCAAGAACATAATCAGGGGAAAGCATGATTAGTTTTGTTTTTAACTAAGGTTTTACAAACTTTCACAAATAGTAGCATAAACCCTAAGATTTTAGATATTGTTTGTAAATGAAAATGTTATACTTAGATCGGGAATGCAATTATGCTAGTAATACTTACAATTTAGCTTGGATTGAAGAATGATTGAAGAAGAGCCTTAATTTTCGTGTGTGATGATGTTTTGGTCGTGAATAGTGGAAGTGAATGAGTTATAGTTGTGGGTTAGGGAGTGTTTGGTTTAATCCTAGGAATAACTTGATCTGCAGAGTTGGCAGACTCGGCGGAACCAAAAAGAGGGTTCCGCCCGTTATGGCTGAAGGTTCCGCCATATCAGCAGAAAGAAATGATTGTTTTGATTTTTGTGATTTTATTCTATTGTTCCAAACTACAATGTAGGTTCCATGAGTCCTAAGCCAAGCCTCAGAAGGTTGAATGGTTCTCGTTTAGGATGTTTTGTGAAAGTGTTGACGATGTGGTTTTTGTATGAAACTTTCTTGGTTGAGATGTCCCTCGATGAAAATTTTTACCAAGGCGATGATTATGAATTCCAATAGTGAGAGCATATTAGATTGGATTATCACTGAGGTCGATGCTTCATTTTTTGTCGCTTAAATGACGAAGATAACATCAAGTAGGAATATGATGTTGACGAGAGTCTTCTTGATTTTCAAGAACTTGTTGACATGCTTTTTAGCCCGACGTGGCTTTAGTATGTTGAGGTATCATGAGTCGTTTGCTACTTAGAGAACTATGAGGTGAGACAATGTCAAAATAAAAGTACAAATACCATTTGTGCTTTTTCTTCTTAACATAGTCACCAACATAATCCAAGTAGGCATGGACTATGGTGTCTACTCCCGTTCCTTTGGGATACCATAACTCTTATGTGCAGTAATCTAAAAGTTCGTTTAACGACTTCAAGGTGGATTAGGATCTTTTCAAAAATGATCACATAGACAAAAACTAAACATACCTTCGGGTCTACTAGACGTGAGGTAAACTAGACTTTCAATCATACCACTTTATTTAGTGTTATCTACGGATTCAATTTTCTCATCCTTGGTGAGACATAGGACACGTAATTCATTGTGTACTTGTGAGGAACTAGGAATGTCTTCTAAGTGATTATTCCTTACTTTTTAGAGCTTGCGAAAAGTCTTTCAGAGTATGTTTGACTTTGTTTATGTTCTTTCCAACATCTTTATTTATTCCGTAAGATCCAATTATGATTTTACTTCTTCAATTTAGACGATAAGGTCAAAACTTCATTTTAATCAAATATGCTTATTTATACCCAAGATGCTTGTTTTAAACTAGTGTTTGTCATGAGACAACATATGTTAATTTCAGTTTCAGCTTATGTCTTTATGGTTACTTTTATTAATGTTCCTAATGACACTAATCTACTAAACGACTCTTAAATCTTTTAGCAAATTCTCTATTTAATAGTTTATCTTCCTTGTCATTTCCTAAGCTCTTTTATCTTATCATTATTCGATTTCTCACTAAGTCATCATCTACCGAAGGTGATGTTTTAAAGGAAGATAGTCATTAGTTGAGTGTTGAGTTTAACAATTTCTCGATACATTAGGTTTCTTTGTTTAGAACAATATAACCTTTGTTATTATAAAATCATCCAAGAGTTATGTCTCCATAAAACTTGGAGTTGAATCTTTATGTGCAAAACCTTGATGTTTTAGAATACAATGTTTTCTTCAAATCTATTAAACTATTTTGATGTACTCTATTCCTTTTTGTATGCTTCATGTGAAGATTTTTTACACGGGAGTTTAGGACATGATTGAAAATTCAAGTCTTTGAGTTTAGATGATATTATCTCATAAATTATTTTGGAGCATTTTACTAATTGAATTTGCAAGCATCATAAAAGTGTTGGTCATCTTATCACTTAGGTGATTCTTAGTTACCTCACTTATAAACAAGCATTAAGTGAGACTCACTCAAGAGTTTCAATTTTCTATGTCCGAAGGTTAAATAAGACGCAACACCTTATGTCTCCCGTTTATTGTTATGTGGAAATCCTTTGACCACAGAGGATCCAATCCTCTCTATAACTTGCTAAAGAAAGAACAACTTAAGGTAAGAACTACTAATACTACACACGATAAATCCTAAGCAAAAAGCGCGAGACAACACAAGGTAAGTTTGAAGAAAAACGTACATTTTAAGCTCCAAAAAGATGCTACCAAGAAGGATAAACATAATGCGTTTCATCTTAACATGTAGGAAAGCTTGGAAACTCAAGTACTCATGAACCCGAGATGGTTAGTTAAACATATAAAAGCATATGACAAAATGACCTTTGTCCTTTTAACATAAGCTTCTATTTGAGATTGAGCAACTTCTAAACTTTTCTTCTAGGCTTAACAAACTTCACTTCCTTTGTTTCACTTGTTGGTGGTGCATTCAAGTTAAATCCTAATCCGGTTTTCTCTCTAAATGACTTTTGACTTATCAACAATCTTTCAAGAGATTTTGAACTTTCTTTAAATTTAACTAACATTTTTCCTTTTTCATTTTGTCTTTTAGTTTCATGTTTGTAATCTAGACATATTTTGCATTCTAAATCAATTTCAACATTACTCTTAAGCCTAGACATTTTATCTTCCAACATGATTTCCATTTCAAAATTGTTCTTGAGAGATTTTGAAGGTTCATTGTTAAAGATTGATTTTAGGTTCATGTTACACAAATGTTTAGACTCATTTTCTAGTTTTAGAGAATTCTAAGATGAAAATGTCAAAGCAAAAGTGTTTAGTTTCAAGTTGTACATTGTTTGTAGTTTTATCAAATTAATAACTACAAACCGGATGATCGTCTTCATCTTCATCCGTGTCACTCCATGATTCGTAAGCAAGTCTTTTTTGAGCTTGACACAAGTTTTTATCTTCACTTATACCTTCATTTAAAACATTTAGACTCGTAGCACATGTATTTATTTCAACTAAATATCTATCAATTAGTTTTTCTAAGACTACCAATTCATATGTAAGATCAAGTTAATCATCTTTGACTTGACATATTTCTTGATGAAAATTTAATATATTTTTCCAAATTTCATTAGCCGTTTGGCAAAAATACACTCTTTCATATTCAATCCTTGGTAAAGCTTTATAAATCATTATCTTAGCTTTAGTGTTTTTATCAACTTTAGGATAATCATCTTGATTTTCAAAACTTGTTTTAGTTGATTTAAAATCACCAATGGAAATTGTTAGGAATACAAATATTCCTGTAAAAGTCTCGGTCACCTGATTATTGTAATAGCATTAAGTTAGCTCGTAGTTAGTTTATATATTAGTTAGTTAGTATTAGTTTAGGTAACACCGTGGAAGAAGGACGGGTCTTCACCCACTGTATGCCTGATCCACAGCCCGGGTGTGGGCGTTTATGTTGTAAGTATAAATACCCCTCTCCACATGTGGAGAAGGTTAGACCTTCACTTAATCTCAATCTAATATTTCATTTTCTCTCAAGGTTCCTCTCTCCCTCTCCTCCTTATTTCACCAACGCCACACAAATCACAAGAGGAATCATGTTTCCAACATAGTTAGTATTCTACAATTGGTATCAAGAGCCAAGGTTTCATCTTAGGGCCTTGTAGAATCGAATTTGATGGTGTTTTGTGTGGTTTTGTGAGTTTGGTGTAACTTTCTTGTAAAAACTCTTTGTTTGATATTTCTAGTGTTGTTAAACATGTTAGTGATGTACTTTTCTGTTCGTTAGTGTTTGTAGAACATTGTGGTTTAGTTAGTGTTACCATATCCTTAATCTATTTGAAGTTTGGAGTTGATTTTGGGCGGATTTCTTTGTTGCGGTTAAGTCCACTGTTCCATTGCTTTGTTGCATTTAGTTTATGATATCTGTGGTTAGTTTGACTGCGATTACTATTTTGGGAATACAAACAAAACGCAAGGAAAGTGACAGTTTTGGACCTTTGTCGCTGCGATTAGCTTCTGCGGTTAAGTTATCTGTGGTTAGTCAATTGTGTTTAGCTTCTGCGGTTAGTCAATTGTGTTTAGCTGTCTGCGGTTAAGTGGTCTGCGATTAGGTACCTGCGATTAGCCTTACTTGCGGTTCAATTGGTCTGCGGTTTACTCAGGTTGCGATTGGATTATTCTGCGGTTGGATTTTTCTGCGGTTTGGTTCTCTCTACGGTTAGTGTCCTGCGATCATTGTTCACTGTGGTTAACTCATCTGCGGTTTACTATCTCTGCGGTTAGGTCAAGTTGCGGTTAAACTTCCCTGCGACTAGTGCACTTCATTGCGAGTATCTCCTACTCTGTAGTTTGGTAGTTTCTATTTTGTGATATCGACATCTTCTGATGACATTCAAGCTGCTGGGTCCGACACCCGACCTCCGATGTTGGACAGAACTGACTATGAATCATAGGCACAAAGGATTCGTCTTTATTGTCTGGGTAAGGAAAATGGGGTCAACATCTTGAAATCCATCGATGAGGGACCCTTTCAAATGGGTACTACTAGAGACACGGTCGCAGCAACTGATCAACAACCGGCTGTAATTGGTCCTGATAGACCTCGCACTTACAATGAGTTGTCTGATGAAGAAAAGAAACGTTATGATGCCGACATCAGAGCATCGAATATCGTCATTCAAGGGCTTCCCAAAGATGTCTACAAACTTATCAACTACAACACTGAAGCCAAGGCGGTCTGGGATAATGTGAAAATGCTTCTTGCAGGGTCTGAGTTAACTAAAGAAGATCGAGAGTCTCAGCTATACGATGAATTTGAGCATTTCAAAATGAACCCATGTGAAAGCATCACTGAATACTACGTCAGATTTCACAAGTTGGTCAATGATATGAGAGCCATCAAGATGACAATGCCCAATATACAGCTTAATTCCAAATTCGTGAATAACATGGCACCAGAATGGGATAGGTTTGTCGCAACTGTTAAGCTCAACAAAGGTCTCAGGCATACCAATCATGAACAACTCTATGCATATCTCCAACAACATGAGAAACATGCTGCTTATGATCGGCTAATGCGAGAAAAGCTCAATCCGTCAACAACAAATGAATCTATTGCTTTTGTATCTAAAGTTCAACAACTTAACCAAACTTCAAATGATCAATCTCAACCATCACAACCATCCTCCAAGTCTCCCCCAACCAATAGTCAATCATCAACTCCCTTACCATCTGCTTTGAATACACAACTTGATTCTGGGTATTCTCATACTGACATGATGATTGATAATCTCTCCAACCAAGTTTCTCTACTGGTCCAACAGTTCAGGGCTGCACTTCCATCTACTAACAACCAACTTAGGATCTCGTCTAATCCACGTAATCAGGCAGTCATTGAGGATGGTAGAGTGGTGGTGCAAAATGTGCAGGGAAGATAGAATTTCAATCAAAGAAATGCTGGTAGAGATAATGGGCAGTACAGAGTTGGGAATGCTCTTCAAGCACAAGCTAAGCAGCCTAAATGCTATAACTGCGGAGGGTTGGGCCATATAGCTAGGAATTGCACTCTCCCAAAACGTCCTCAAAACTCTGAGTACTTCAAGGACAAGATGTTGCTGATGCAGGCGCAAGAGAATGGGACGGTGTTGGATGAAGAAGCTCTACTCTTTCTGGCTGGTAATGATGGGAACACCTTTGATGCTGATGTGGATGATCAGCCTGTTCAGGATATGGCTCTTAATGACCCGAATATCTTTCAAGTTGAAGAGTGTGATGCATTTGACTCAGACGTCGATGACGAACCTACTGCTCAAACCATTTTCATGGCTAATCTGTCTGCAGCTGCATCCTCTTCACAGCATCCTGATTCATCAATCACATCTGCTATCTCTGAGGTACCAACATCTCTTAATCCTGATCTGAATAATTCTACTACTTCACAGGGGGTGTGTGACTCGGTACATCTCAAGAATATTGTCAACACAAACGTCACTGATATGGGAAATACCAATAATATCCCATATGAAATATATGTGAATGACAATGGACCGCCTGATGTACCAAGTGACATGCCGTTTATTGACTCTAGTGAACAAGAGGTACATGAGCACACAATATACAACCCTGATGATTCCTTGATTACTAGAATTAACAACCTTAAGAATCAAGTGAATATTTATGAGCAGCGTGCAAAATTTGAGCTGAATGAACGTGAGCAGAAAATGGAATGGCAAATGCGTACTTACATATCTGAAAACAATTCCAAACAAGAAACATTGAAAAGGGAATTAGTTTCTTTAAAAATCCAATTGGATCAAATCGTCAAACAAAAACAAGAGCTTCAAAAAGGTTTGACTTCAATCAAACTCAAATACAAAGATAAAGAAACTAAACTTCTAAATGATTTCTCAAAACTCAAAATGTTGAAAAATAAATTGGAAGATAAGTTGTACACACAGGGCCAAACCATTCAATCTGCTCAAATGATGCAAAACCATAGGAAACTAAGTGATGAATTTAGTGAACAGGATGCCTCCAAGCCCAAAGCAAGATGCCTTAGAATTGGTTTTGGTGCACAACCTGCATTATATGATGCAAACACTATGCTTGAACCTAACCATGCCCCTCCTGATACGCGATCCTATGACTACATTAATGAGGCGGAGGATAGAACTAGGGTAAAACTTGCTGAACAATTAAAGGATCCTAAATGCATTGCTAAGAATATTGTGTTTCACTATGACTATGCGAATGACAATCACTCTGCCATTTTTGTTCCTCAAAAGAGAATTCTTCCTGACAAAGTGTTTTGGAATATAGACATTGAGAAAATGCAAGCTGAAAGAGTTGTAGGTAACACACGCACTATCTTTAGAATTGCTGACCCAACCATTTACCCCCTAAACACACCCAGGCACCTCGTACCATTTACTCTTCCCACACAGTGTAACACTCTAATTGGGTTGTATGTTCTAGGTCAATTGTTTAACGACTTTGAGAAAACCTGTAAAATAAGAATTACACCTACAGGGATTACAGAAGGGGAAAGGGGTTTTGAGCAAACAAAACAGTGTTACCTAACTGAAGTTATGCCATTTTTTAAACTTCTCAAAGAACATTTTGAGGGCCTTAAAAACACCATTAATGATGATGTGACTCAAATGAAAAAGGTTTTTGATGAAGTGGAAAGTGAGGGTAACCAATTAGCTATTGATCTCAAATACAGTGAAATTGACAGGAAAAACATTCTCATTATGAATGAAAATTTGATTGCAAAAGATGTGTTTTATACTGTTACCGACTCAGCATTATCTGCTCGACGATTTCATGAAATGTCGGTTACTTTGAATGTCTTCCAGAATCGTGTAATTGAGCTTGAGGGGGAGAATTACAAACTTACTGAAAAAATTCAAAACGACGACCATGATAACATGGTCAGGAGTTTCTCAAAACTAGAAGTTGATAATCTGAACCTACAATTAAAATATCAACATCTAGAAGAAAGTATAAAAATATCAAATGCCAAGACATCTTCGGATGCTCCTGAGTTTGACACATGTTTTGAATTAGCCAAAAATGATGAAGTAATTCAAGCTCACTCAAACACGATTCGGAAATTGAAGGTTCAAATTGCACAATTAAAATCGAACAAAAGCGATGTGACCAATACCAATTACCAAAATTCGATAGATTCTGAAAACTTTCAGAAACATGGCATTTTCAATGAATTACAAAATTAAAATGAGTGGCTTCGTGCTGAAATGTCAAACGCTAAACAACGTTACAAAGAATTGTTTGAGTCTATTAAAATAACACGTGACCAAAACAATGAAAGAGTCACTTCTTTGTTAAATGAAATTGAGAATCTAAAGACTATGGTGAAGGGTAAAATGCCCGTTGTTTCATGTGATCAAGCAATTTCCAATGTACATGCTTGTAAGAAATATGCGTGCGATGCTGTGAATGTCTCTCTTCCCCTTAGGAACAATAAGTTAGTTCATAACAACTATCTTATAAATCTTAAGGATTGTCTGGCCATACTTAGAGAAACCATTGAAGATGAGAGGATACCTAAACCACTTGATGATGTTATTATTGGTGCCTGCTTCCTCACTAATAGAGCCCAGGAATTATTAGAATATGCTATAGGATCATACCCCAAGAATGATAACAAGTCGGATAGGTCATTTGTATCGCACCCTAACAGTGGCAACAAACATGTTACATTTGATTATCCCCAAACCATATCACAATCCACCATCATGATCACCGGTAAACAAGTAGCAACTAATCAGACTAATGTTCCCGTCATTGCTTCTACAGGAGTAAAAGGTATATCTAATGCTAGCAAGTCACAGCCTAAGTGCAATACAAAGAATGATAGGACTTTGCCGGCTAAGAGTACACTTATGAAGGAAGTAGAAGAATCATCTAGGAACAATAAAGTTATGCTTAATGAAAGAAATCGAGTTGACTCAAACATTTGTGTTAACAATGATGTAATTAGTTCGAATTCTAGTGCTATTTGTAAGACTTGTAACAAATGCTTATTTTATGGTAATCATGATGCTTGTGTTGTGTCCTTTCTAAAATCCACTATGAGATCTCCAGTTATGAATGTCTCGAGTGTTAAACGGGTAAAACAAGTATGGAATAAAATAGAAAAAGTGTTCACTAATGTTGGTTATCAATGGAGACCTACTGGAAGGAAATTCACTTTAAGGGAAAAGTGCCCAATGACTAGGATCACTGACTCCAAAGTTGTACCTATTAAGAAGTGGAGACCTACTGGTAGACTGTTCCCAATATAAGCACTTAGTACCACTCCTAGTTCTAGCGCATCAAAATGTGAATATTCCAGTGAGATATCTGTAACATATGATAATCCAATATTTGTGTGTGCTAACCAAACGGACCCCAACTATTTGTGGGGCTCCAGCTTTTTCAGTTATCCACGATTGTCTGGTTTCAAATGCAGGTCGTACAAATCGTCCTTTGGTATTTGGACTCAGGCTGCTCAAACATATGACTGGAGATCGCTCGCGGCTCAAGAATTTTGTGGAAAAGTTTATTGGTACGGTTAGATTTGGGAATGACCATTTTGGATCTATAATGGGTTATGGTGATTACGTCTTTGGAGACAGTGTGATATCCAGAGTTTACTACGTGGAAAGACTTGGGCACAATCTATTTTCTGTGGGTCAATTCTGTGATTCAGATCTTGAAGTTGCTTTCAGAAAGCACACCTGTTTTGTTAGAGAATTAGATGGTGTTCATCTTCTCAAGGGGAGTCGGGGCACTAATCTTTATACCATCTCTATCGAAGACATGTTACGGTCCTCTCCAATTTGCCTGCTCTCTAAAGCCTCCAAGAACAAATCATGGTTGTGGCATCGTCGTTTAAACAATTTGAACTTCGGTACCATCAATGAACTTACACGTAAGGATCTTGTTCGAGGCTTGCCCAGACTTAAGTATGAAAAAGACCATTTGTGTTCCGCATGTCAAATGGGCAAGAGAAAAAAGCACACCCATAAACCTAAGACTGTCAATTCAATCATGGAAGTTCTTCATACTCTTCACATGGATCTTTGTGGACCAATGAGGATTCAAAGTATCAATGGAAAGAAATATGTGCTTGTTATTGTTGATGATTATTCTCGATTCACGTGGGTAAATTTCTGCGATCTAAAGACGAAACTCCGGAAACCATCATCAAACTCATCAAGATGTTACAAGTTCGTCTCAACAAAACAGTTAGATTTATTCGTACTGATAATGGAATGGAGTTTGTGAACAAACAACTTACTCAGTTTTATGAAGGTGTCGGAATTAGTCATCAAAAGAGCATTCCACGTACTCCTCAACAAAATAGAGTCGTTGAAAGACGGAATCGCACTTTAGTTGAAGCTGCAAGGACTATGCTCATCTTCTCCAAAGCTCCTTTGTTTCTTTGGGCTAAGGCAATCGCAACTGCATGCTACACACATAACCGATCCTTGATACATCCTCTCCACTGTAAGACTCCATATGAACTGGTTCATGGCAGAAAACCAGACCTTTCGTTTCTTTGAGTATTTGGTGCACTGTGCTATCCAACTAATGACAGTGAAGACCTTGGGAAACTCAAGGCCAAGGCCGACATTGGTTTCTTCGTTGGCTATGCTCCAGAGCCAAAGGGGTACCGAATCTACAACAAACGTACCAGAGACATAATGGAAACGATCCACGTTACTTTCGATGAGCTGACTGAGCAACCGGTTCCTGGACAATCAAGTTCTGGACCCGTACCTAACCTTTTGTCTCCTGGACCAATAAGTTCCAGGCTTGTACAGAATCCCACTCCTGCTGCTCCTTTTGTACCTCCTACAAGTGAAGATTGGAAGAAACTGTTTGACCCAATGTTTGATGAATACTTTGAACCTCAACAGATGAATGCTCCTGAAGCTACAGTGGTTCAACCACCAGCTGGGGTAGTGAATATCCAAGTTGATAATGACGGTCCATCCACTTTGTTGTCATGGGATCCTGAAGCCCCCACCATCAGTCAATCGGTTACCACTTCTAATGTCCAACCTTCACTTGTACAACGAGTGGCAACTGTAGATATTTCGTCTAAAGTAAATCCTTTTGCTCCACCTGATAATGAGCCATTTGTTAACATCTTTGCCCCTGAATCGTCAAATGATGCCACATCCTCCGACGAATCTAACACGGATACCTCAATTCCCTATCCTCAACCCCATGAATACCTTAGAAAATGGACCAATGATCATCCTATAGACAACATTATTGGAAACCCTTCGCGTCCAGTATCTACCCGTAAGCAACTTGGAACCGACGCATTGTGGTGTTTCTTCAATTCTGTCCTCTCTAAAGTTGAACCAAAAAACGTCAAGGATGCAATGTCTAAACACTCATGGTTCACTGCAATGGTGGATGAGATTCATGAGTTTGACCGACTGGATGTGTGGGAATTAGTACCACCTCCCGATTGTGCTATGATCATTGCTCTCAAATGGATATTTAAGGTTAAACTTGATGAGCATGGAGATGTATTGAAAAACAAGGCTAGGCTTGTGGCAAAAGGATATCGACAAGAAGAAGGTATAGACTTTGAAGAATCCTTCGCACCTGTTGCTAGAATTGAAGTCATAAGAATATTTCTCGCAAATGCTGCAAGTCAAAACATGGTGGTTTATCAAATGGATGTCAAGACTGCATTCTTAAATGGCGATCTAAAAGAGGTGGTGTATGTAACTCAACCCGAAGGTTTTGTGGATCCAGAACGCCCCAATCATGTGTATCGGTTAAAGAAGGCTCTATATGGGCTTAAGCAAGCACCTAGGGCGTGGTACGACACCTTGTCTAAATTTCTTCTGGCTAACAAATTCTCCAAAGGCATTGTTGATCCTACACTCTTTACCAGAAAAATGGGCAAAAACCTTCTTCATGTACAAATCTATGTTGATGACATCATATTTGCCTCCTCTAATCCCAAAGAATGTGATCGTTTCTCCCAAGAGATGAGTTCTGAATTCCAGATGTCTATGATGGGTCAAATGTCTTTCTTTCTAGGATTGCAAATTTCTTAAAATCCCAATGGCATCTTCATCAATCAATCCAAATACGCCAAAGAAATTTTGAAGAAATTTGGATTCGACTCCTGTGATTTAGTTGATACTCCTATGATTGAAAGATCAAAACTAGATGAAGATGATGTGGGAATTCCGGTCGAACAAACCATGTATCGAAGCATGATTGGCTCCTTAATGTATCTTACCGCTAGCAGACCAGACCTTCTATTTGCAGTTTGCATGTGTGCTCGGTATCAATCCAAACCCACCAAGAAACA
Organism: Artemisia argyi; assembly: GCA_030686995.1. Lineage (NCBI taxonomy): Eukaryota > Viridiplantae > Streptophyta > Magnoliopsida > Asterales > Asteraceae > Artemisia > Artemisia argyi. The sequence continues at coordinate 89,850,035 of CM060708.1, read as the reverse complement.
TCTGGAAGCTGTCAAGAGAGTCTTTCGATACCTTAAAGGAACAATCCACATGGGCCTTTGGTACCCTAAGGAAACTTCTATGGCTCTCACAGCATATTCTGATGTTGATCATGCGGGATGTCAAGACACTCGTCGAAGTACATCTGGGGTGCACAGTTTTTGGGCAATAAGCTAGTAAGTTGGTCGTCAAAGAAACAAATGAGTACATCTATCTCCTCCACAGAAGCTGAATACATTGCCATGTCATCGTGCTGTGCTCAGATCTTATGGATGCGATCTCAACTTTCAGACTATGGCTTCATATGCAACAAGATTCCCATGTACTGTGACAACAAAAGTGCTATTGCACTCTGCTGCAACAACGTCCAGCATTCAAGGACTAAGCACATTGACATTCGACATCACTTCATCAGGGAGCAAGTTGAGAAAGGAATTGTGGAACTTTACTTCGTGAGGACTGAGTTCCAGCTAGCTGATATCTTCACCAAAGCACTTTCTAGGGACCGATTTCACTTCATTCTCCCACGCCTTGGTATGAAGAGTCTCACGCCTGAGGATCTCATTAGTCTTCAGGAAGATCAGGAGGAGTAAAGGGGTTGCTTCACATATCCTTTGTACATAATATTAAAACAAAAAGAAAATAGAAAAATATAAAATTACAAAAACCCATAAAAATCTGAAAAACTACAAAAAATACAAAAATACTCTTCTCACGACATGTCTCTTGTGTAATCAATATTATGTACGTTTCTAGAAATGTCATTCAACAATGACACGGAATCATACATATGCTTGAGCAAGAGTTTTTCGGTTTTAAATAATGTTTTTCTAAAACATGTCGTTTCTCAAAACATTCTTAAAAATATGGCTTGTAGTCATTTCAGGCTGCAACCCGCACTTCAAAAATATGGTTTGCTATTACTTCAGATAGCAACCCGGTTTTTCAAAAATGAGGAAAACATGTCGTCAAAAAGACGGTTGTTCCTAGCAAAGGGTGCCGTTCATCCGAGCATGAATTACTTTATATTCATGCACCCTTGATCTAATGTACGTTTCAGTGCATTATTTCTTGATAAAGAAGAGAAGTCTTCTTTTTATCGCCAAATACTTTCCCTTCTATGATTTTTCCGAAAAGTATTTGTGCAAAACTTGGTGGTACCATGAAATTTTGAATGAAAATCAAATTGAACTCAAAAGTTTGAAAAAACAATTTCACTCAATCAATGACGTCAATAGTTTATGAAAATATTTCTGTTTTAACATCCGTCATTGATTGAGGGGGAGAGTGATTTCTCAAAATTTTATGTATCATCAAAACTCCCCACACTTTGTACAAAAATAAGCAATAATACATCTTGTGATGTATATGTGTCAGACTGAGAAATTTTCAAAGAGTTTTTGTTAAAACTTCCAATCTTTTTCAAACTCATCCAATCTGACACATAACAACCTCCCTCACAGATTGAGGGGGAGCAAGAAAAAGTTCCTTTTATCAGAAAACATTAAAAAATTAACCGCATTTCTCTCCCAAAAATTTTCTAAATTATTTAAATCAACTGAGATAAAAAATCTTGAATGATTTGATATTTTTGATCGGGGGAGAGAATGTGCTTTAAATATGAAATCTGATAATCAAAAGTGATCTTTTGTACTCAATAATAGGCTCCCGCATATGTGCTAAACACTTTCGAATATCGATGCACATATTGAGGGGGAACAAAAGGCGTTTGTGGAAGTAATACCTAAGACCGACCATTTATCTTTATGCATGGAGTTATAAGGACGGTTAAGGTTAGGTATAAGTTCCCATGATCCACCAGAACCGGAAGGATCTTCCCAGGGACAATCCATAGATAGATTAGAAGTCCTTAGGAATGATTGTAAAAAAGGAGAAAAATGAGAAAGGGAAGAGTGCGGACTGAGATAGAGCTAGGACTGGAACAAACCCAACAAGGTTCTAGTGGTGAAGTCTCGGTAAGCACTGAAGGGGTTGAAGAATTAAAAATAATTGAAATGAGAAAGGGTGAAAAGAAATAGCCCTCCAAATATTCAACCTTAGGGCAGAAACCGGGTTCAATTCATAATCTACTGGCGGTTACTAAGGTAACACCGGTATTGAAGACAAGACGTCATGGACCCAGTGACGCACTACACCAAACTTCCCAACCACTCAAGTTCTCTTAAAAGAGCTTGTTTCAATCTCACGGGGAACCCTGTGCAATGTATCGATCGCTCATTACGAGCTATGTTGATACCTAAAACAGGAGACGCCTCCCCAGTCTCCAGGAGCGGATCAAAACGCACTATTGAGTCTAGAGCCATGAGATCATCCATAAATCTCGATAGGACACATTCCAAATATTCTTATTGTTTCACATAATGTGGAAAATAAGATAAAATATTTAGAGTCCTACGCATTATCCTTGTGGTATTTCCAGAACATCCGAGTGATATGAAAATATTCACAATGAAGATGGAAATCCTTCTAGAGCGAACATCACTCAAGCTCTTGGTAGGTGACATGTGAGATCCACCTTGGATTAATGATCAAGTGACAACTGGAAAGCAACAATGGTGCAATTCAAAATTGAATCAAACTTGTTCCAGGATATGGATTGACGGATACTTTTGCAAAAACCTTTCAATGTGCTCACAAACTAATTTTCGAGCACATTGATTGTGTATAACCTTTCAACCAAAAGTATTTTTGATGGAAATTTGATTCAACGCTTAAAACACTCGTCGTGTCTCAAAAATGATTATTATATGACACGCGAGTGATTTCTATAAATCAATTTCTCATCAATCCGTGAATATCTATTCACCGATTCACTCTATCGTGTTGTCTGCTTTGAGACGTTCCGGTATGAGAACATGCTAAGTATGAAGATTCCGAAGTGGATTCTTTGGAAAATTCATCACTACAAGATGGAAATTCCTGTCAAGGAGAGTCTTCGTTAAAAGAGACTCTACCTGATCACAGGTCGGTTTTCACAAAACCGGAGGGTAGTCTGTCCTCGCAGAACGAATGACAAAGCCATATTCGTTCTCTATCTTTATTGCTAACTGTTTTATTTCAGGGACACATATAAAGATGGCGTTGATAGCTCCAGTTTCCAGCTGAATCGGGTCAATCCATACCTCATGCTCACACATCCTCCACACTATCAATGAAGATGAGAGACTTGCTACAACAAATGTTGAGAGACTACCAACAGCGTTTCCGCAACTCTGATGAAAAAGTCTCCTGATCCACAACTCTAAAGCAAAGTATCCAGATACAGAAGGGTGAGAGCATGATGGTCCTTAAGTCACTACATCACATGAAGGCAATACAATTATGGATGAGCTTGGAGATCTACTTTGGCTGATGATCTCAAAGAAGCTCAAAGATCACACATCACAAAGGAATTCAAATCACAAGTTCGCTTGCTTGAAGTACAAAGTGTGTAGAAAAGTGAAGAATCAGATCCTATGAGCTACAGAGACGAAAGAATGCTTAAAGACCAAAGAGCTTAATTTCAAAGGTGACCTCGCTTAGGGGGAGATTGTTAGGAATACAAATATTCCTGTAAAAGTCTCGGTCACCTGATTATTGTAATAGCATTAAGTTAGCTCGTAGTTATTTTATATATTAGTTAGTTAGTATTAGTTTAGGTAACACCGTGGAAGAAGGACGGGTCTTCACCCACTGTATGCCTGATCCACAGCCCAGGTGTGGGCGTTTATGTTGTAAGTATAAATACCCCTCTACACATGTGGAGAGGGTTGGACCTTCACTTAATCTCAATCTAATATTTAATTTTCTCTCAAGGTTCCTCTCTCCCTCTCCTCCTTATTTCACCAACGCCACACAAATCGCAAGAGGAATCATGTTTCCAACATAGTTAGTATTCTACAGAAATAATATGCGAAAGATCTTTGATCAATTGATTTCACATAGTTTTCAAATTTACTTTTCCATTCAAGGAAATTTTCTTTTTCAAATAGCGGTGGATTTTGAATAGGTTGTCCTTCTTTGACATTTTCAAAATCCATGGATCGATCCAAGTTTTAAAATACAATATATTTTAAAGATCCTGAGTAACGTAGCTCTTGATGCCAATTGTGGAAAACTAGAAGGGCGGTTGAATAGTTTACCGCTTTTTAACTTGTTAATCTTTGAAAAGCTTTACGTGTAATCAACGAATCTAACTAATTAACAATAATTAATATGCAAGTATAAAGAAAGAAACGATCAAACTACAACACGATTGTTTATCATGGTTCAGCTACAAGGACTCTTTTTCCTTGACCTACTCCCACGCCTCGAGTTTCCAACTCGAGAGTTTCAAGCACTAGTCAACAAGCTCCTTTCACCGATGGAGAAACCCTTACAAACGTCGCTTACACTTTATCCGGTACAAAGCTAAATACCGGGTCCTAGTTCAAGGTAGAACCAACCTAACGTCGCCTATCCACTATTTCCGACACTAAGCTAGATGTCAAATTCTTTTATAAGGGTACAACCACTCCCGTCACACTATGTATTTTAAGGCCTAAAATACTAACCGATCACTTCAATACAAGATACAAATGAAGTATAAACTATAAGAGTTTACACAATACAAAGCTAACAAGTCTTGCAACGTTGAGTTGAAACTTGTAACTTCTCGGATGAACTTGTGAACTTCTTAGCTACAAAAGAGAATCACACAAGTGAGTTGCTACTTAGTTATATAAGAGTATTGAGAGTATGCATGTATTCTATAGCTAAAAGTGATGAGAGATGTCTTGCAAATGGCTTGGTAGTTATAGCCAACCAAACCTTCAGACTGGCGGATCCGGCGGAACCAAAACAAGGGTTCCGCCCTTGTACCCCCAGGGTTCCGCCAGGTCTGACAGTCAAAGGCCACAAGAAATCTTTCCATATCTAGCAATGTCACATCATGATTCTACAAGTCCACACTCAATAGTTTGAATGAGAATCCTTCCAAGATGTGTAAGAGATATTATGCAAAGTCACATCCTAGATTTAGTAACCTTACCATAAATGCTTATGATGTATGCCATGATGTCATGTTACATTTTCTATATTAGGAAATATAACAATGTTTATGTTTAATATGAAATGTAGAGTCTAGTTATACAAGACTAAAACTAGAATCATGTTTTACTAAAAACTAAAGTTTAAACTTTGTCGTTAACAAAACTTAGCAAAGATCGTAAAATATAAATAACGTTTTTAGGCTATATTTGTATTAACAAATTCTTTTCTTCCTTAATGACATTATGATTAAGCCTTAATCAATCATTTGATTATCCTCTACACCGAACAAATCCTCCAACCATTTTAAAATCTTCTTAAATCTTATCCCCAACATTTTCTTATTATTTTTTGTACTTCTTGTCTCCCACATTCCCACACCAAATCTTCAAAACATTCTCTTTACAACATTTCCATCCAACCACTAAGAATCCTCCACATCTTCATCTTCCTCATCCAATCCTTCATTTCAAACACAAATAAACCTTCTTCACATACACTCACACACACTCTCACTTTGGATTCAAAATTCACACACATCCTCTCACAAACCTTCTCCTACACACACTACCTTACTCACAACATTTCATATTTTGAATCCAAGCCAAAGGCACCCCATCAACTCACTCTTACACCCATCATATCCTTCTTACAATCCAATTCATCTCTTACACCTCCAACATCTATATTTTCAAATTAGACACACTTCCCTCACAACCCTTTCCTCTCTCACACACTAGCCAACTCACTCACTCACAACATTCAAATTTGAATCCTCTCCAAGGCTCCTTATCCCATCAAATCTTATATTCCTTACACAATCAAACTCATCACCTTATCTTCTCTCTTCTATTTCAACACATGGGGAATTAACTTTCAAATTCAAATTTGAGTTTCAAACCAAGGCTCCAAACCATCACATCCAATCCAACTCACCCAACTTCATTTCAACCATCCAACTAACCCAAACTCATCTCAACCCTTCATCTCACCCTCTTCTCCAAGGATGGAATATTCCCTTGGATATCCTTCTTAACTCAACCATGATTTCTCTTCTAACCCAACCATGGTTTATTCTCAACACACTCCTTTCTCACCCAACCATGGTTACTATTCTAACTCAACCATGGTTTAACCTAACCCAATCTTACTCTCTCACTTCTCCCTCTCACACTATTTGAATTTCTAATTCAAATTCTTCCCTCTCTAACATCCACACTTCCTTTCCAAGCAAAGGAATATCCCATGGCATATTTTTTCTCTCTTTTCTATGCCATGTGAGGAATACCTATTCTGCCCCTATTCAATTATCCTTTCTACCCTTTTCTCTTTGATAATTGGTTTCTCTTAAACATTTCACAAAACATTTTTACAAATTGGTCATTTGAGTTGGTAGACCTTTAGAATGATTAATGTTGAGGTCTAAATGTGTGAAGTACAATTGGGGGTTTAGCGAGGTTGAGTATTTACAAGACCAAGTTCCCAAAGGGAAAATTTCACCAAACATGCTGGCGCGCTGCTGGTGCTCCGACGCGCTAACCTCGGTAAAATTTTCCCCACTTGGGATCTTGGCCTATAAATACCCACCCTTGCCTCTTGTATTCCTCAACCCATGCCATTATTCTTTCTCCCTATATTAGTTCTCTCTAATCCTCTTATTCTATCTTGTGTTCTTAATCTTTCACACTTACATCTATTGAAAGAACACATATTCTTGCAAGGGAAGAATCACAAGAACAAGAACCTAATCCACTCTTGTGATTGTGTCGAGGGTCTTCTATCTCTATACCTTTTCTACTAGAATCGAGTCACTAGGTTAGGTTAAACAAACACTTATTCTTTCAATTTTTTTGTAAGGGAAGTCTTGTGTCTTAGTGACCAAGCCTATATCATTGGGGATCTAGTTTGAAGTCTTGAGTCTTGGTGACCAAGCCTAGATCATTGGAGATCTAGTTGGGGTTTGATACATCCGGTGGGAAGTTGTGTGGTCTTAGTAACCTTCGTAGTGGTCTTAGTGACCTTGTGTTAAGTCGAATCACGAGTCCTTGTGGGTGGTTTCCGAGAGCGGAATACCGTTGGGGATTAACTCTTTCTTAGTGAGCACCGATCTTAGTGAATATCGGTGGAGTGAAGTTGTAACGGTTTATAGTCCACCGAAAGGATTATTCTTAGTGAATAGTAAAGTGTCGTGGATTTGCAACTGGACGTACGGATGGTATAAACCCCCCATCCCGGACCAGTATATATCGTGGTGTCTCTTAATTGTTTTACATACTTTGGTTGTGATTGTGATTGTTGTATTTGTTGTACAATCACTTATTGATCTTTGAGGCTTGAAGTCTTTAAACTTCGAAGAAGCTGAAAAGACCGTATTCACCCCCTCCTCTACAGTTCTACAAAATTATTAACTTAAGTGACTGGTTAAAACAAATACGCATACCCCCAACATACTAAAACAAATAAAAAGTAAGAGTACTAAACTTTTATCACATACCAAGGGACTCATCTCCACCCTTCATTTAAAAAGAAATCAATCACTGGGATTAAAAATATTTTAATATTTCACATATTTTTTATAATTTAAATATAGAGGTGGAAATGAGTTGAGCCGCTCGTGAAAAGCTCGAGATCGGATTGGTAAAAAGCTCGAAAGAGCCGAGCCTAAACGAGCTCGAGCTTGAGCTCGAGCCTAAGTTGCAGCTCGTATATTAATCGAGCTTGAGCCCGAGCTTTACATACAAAGCTCGTTTGGGCTCGCGAGCCTAAACAACATTATGATATTTTAAGTATTAAACATATATATGAGCTGAGCTCAAGCTTATTAACGAGCTCAATAAAGATATATTACGAGCCGAGCTTGAGCTCGAGCCAAGCTTTAACTTTTCATGGCCAAATCATATAAACGAGCAGAACTCGAGTCGAGCCCGAGCCTATATAACATACCACAAGCCGAGCTCGAGCTTAAATTTAAGGCTCGAAACGAGCCAAGCTTGAACTCGAGCCTTTTAAAACTTAAACGAGCCGAGTTCGAGCTCTAGCAGGCTCGGACTCGGCTCGGCTCGTTTTCACCCCTATTTAAATATCTCTTAAACCGTTAATCGTTAAGCGAAAATAATTACACCATCGCGACGAACATTTAATATAGACGGGCACTTTGATATACTTTTGACATAGTTTTTTTTTCTCTTTTTTTCACGTTTTTTCGTCTTTTTTTTTCTTAGTTGTTAAAACTAGCATAAAGAAATCACATGTGATTAAACACTAATTTGAATATTCTAATAATATCACATGTGATATTATTAGAATTTTCTAATTAGTGTTTAATTACATGTGATTTTTTCATGCAAATTTCAGTAACGAAAAAAAAATTGTTGAAATTTTATCAAAGTGCCTATTTATAGAAAGATAATTAAATGCTCGCAATAATAGTTTTTTGTTTTTTTGTTTTTTTGTTTTTTTCCGCTTAACGGTTAACGGTTTGAAAGATATTAATATTTGAAAGAAAAGAAAGAAAAGAAAGATGAACTTCAGTTTTTTAAATTGTTGGGATTAATTTCATCCATTAGATCAAATATCGATGCAGAGTGAAAATTGATCCCTTGGTATGTAAGAAAAGTTTGGTATGTAATCTTTAATCAAAAAAGTAAAAATGGGAGCAATTCAAAACAGGCATAAAGTGAGCACCTAAAAATTCCCATGTTTTATTTATTTATTTATTTATTTTGGTATAGGATTTCCCTGGTAAAATATATTATACCAAAAAATATATTTAAGTAAAATAGAATGTGGTTGAAATACCACACATTAACCTTAAGCAACCGCTTGAACAACAACTAGATCATTTGTGACATGCCACAAAACGACCACACTAATTACATACACAAATTATAACAAAAACTATCCAACTGCTACAGTAGATCAACATCATCATTATTCTCTTGTAGATCACGCAGAATACTCTTTCCATCTTCCTTCGTGAGGAGGTCAAAGTACACATTCGTACCGATCTTCCTAGGAGGCGCCCCCACCTTTTTCCTTGTATCATCGATATGTTCCTGAGAGGCGCTCCCACCTTTTTCCTTACACATTGTTCCTCTTATAGACGTATTCTTTTCCTCAAACACATTCTCAACTTCGTCACTACCACTATCATTAACAATATTTCCCACATCATTTGTCGACTGCCAATTTGTCTTATCAACCTCAAAAACATCATCCTGGTCTTGGTCTTGTAGAGCATTAAAAGAATTTTTAAGAGATATAATATAAATAGTTTGTGACGAAAGATCCTTAATGTTACTACCAGGTTGAGAGCAAGGTCCATCGTGAGTCGCCTTAGGTTGTGATGTAGAAGCCTCGCCATTCACTTGTGACGAAGAAGCTACACCATGCACATTAGTCGGTTTACTTATAGGGCGATAGTAGTAATTTGGTTTAGGTTTATTTAACCGGACGCCATTGGTGTGTCGCGGTTTAAAAACTAATTTTCCTTTCCCTTACCTACGAGTCACTTCCACAAACCCATCATCTGACACCTTAGTTGGAATCGCTACTTTTGTCTTTTTTGGGCATTGCTCGTCCTTATGATCAAAATTTTTACAACTATCACATCGAGGGGTTGCCACTCGTACTCAATATCAATAGTTTCCATAGAATGACCGACCCATTTGGAAATGGAATATTCACTACTAGAGATTTCACAAGAGCCTTTTTAGAAGATGCCTCAATAAGGGCACAAGCATAGTTGTTACGACCCCATGATTTAAGACACATAGTGCTCGTATAAGCATCAAGCATTATAGGTCGTCTCAAATTAGTGGTAATCAAACTTAAACCAACTTCCGAATAGGCAACAATAGGAACGTTATGGAGTTTTACCCAAATAGGGGCCGTAGTGATTTCCTCCTTTGTTAGTCGAGTGTTAGGCGTCCATATGTTCAACATTATTGGAACCAAACAAATTAGCCATGTCCATTTTCTAAAACATGTTCCATACCATCTCTTGTTGAAAATTGAAAGAAGAAGAAACCATTATTCAACATAACCCGTTCAAGTCCATACTTCGCTCAAGTGTTTTTAACATAGTTCTCAACAATAGGGAACGCGAGACACTTACCAATAAAACATCCAAATAAAGTATTAGCAAAACGATTACTAATCTCATCCACAACTGCCAACTGAATGGCCACATCAGCACCTTTGACATTTTCATCAGTACTTAGTTAAGAAATTTGTGCAATCTTCTTATATGTGGTATCCTTAAAAATTGAAGTAAAAGAGGCCGGATTTGTGCCTCCATTCACAGAGTTACCAAGAACGCTATCCGAACCAACCTTAGAATCAAGCTTCGATTCTCCATCATCTGAGTTCCCAAGAACGCTATCCAAACCCTCCTTATGAGTATTTCATTCCGTCCTACTCATACTCTTATTAACAACCGCATTAAATCCCCCTTCATGAATAAACCCTAAAACCCCACGAAACCACTCATCACTCACCACAGCAAGAAAAACCAACAAACAAAACCACGATTACACAAAAACAAAAGAAAGAAACCCTACAAATAGGTTTCAGCCGCAACCAATCAAAGCCTAACCAATCTCCATAATGATGATCATAATAAATGAAATGGAATTAAAAGCACAGTAATAAAACAACTCACAATAATGACCATTCGAAAAAAAAACGAAAAACTTAAATCCTAGCTGCTCGACAACCAATTAAGGAACAATTAAAGAGATACAATAGATTAATCATCAATAACATGAACATTAAAAGATATTAGAGACCAATTAGGTCAGATTAAATGATTGAAAAGGAAGGAGAAGGGTTGGTTGCCATTTTCGCCTAGTACGTGAAATTTTCAATATTAACACAAAGACAATTTAAAGCGATATCTCACACTTCCATCGAAACTTGTAAATTATTAGGGAAAGAAAAAAAAAGATAAAAAATGGCTAGACGCGAAAAACATAAACAAATAGGTTTGCAAGTTTTTATACTGGTGTATATGCAATCAAGTTAAACAAATCTTGCGGGTTCATGGAACGATTTAACCCGCAATTAATATTCTATATATGTGTTTGGCCGCTACCTTTCTACGGCTTTAAACGTTTACCAGCATACATACCCACAAGGCCACAAATTGCACTCCCATGACTTTACAAACGGTTATTAACGAGTTACAAGAAATTCTCGCCTCACTTTGTACAAGATTTTTACCAAATCAATCTTGAACATTTCATGAGCAGCTCGGCTCGTTTACAGCTCTACGACTATCTATACTATCTAATAAATCATCTAATATTGATGCTCTAAAAAGAGAAATAACAATAATAAAAATAGTATAATAAAGAAAACAAGATCCACCTCGAACATAGACATGACAACTGGATGGAATCTTTCTAAGATTGATCTCTTCTGATCAAACACACACACACACACACAAATGTAACAAAATTCCCCCAAAAAAGAAAAAAGGAAGCATGAAAGAAGATGAAAATGAAGCAAATTGGTTCTCCAAATGGGAGCAAGAATTACCATCACCTGATGAACTCACACCTTTATCACAATCCCTTATAACCCCTCATCTTGCAATTGCTTTCAACATCCAAAACAATTCCAACTCCGGGGGTGACTTCGACTCCTCACCAGGGGACTTGAATACTACTGATGAGCCTGCCAGGACTTTAAAAAGGCCCAGGCTTGTGTGGACCCCACAGTTGCATAAAAGATTTGTTGATGCTGTTGCTCATTTAGGTATTAAGAATGCTGTTCCCAAGACTATAATGCAGTTGATGAGTGTAGATGGGTTGACTAGGGAGAATGTGGCTAGTCATTTGCAAAAGTATAGGCTTTATTTGAAAAGAATGCAGGGTTTGACTAATGGGGCTGCTGGGGGTAATAATGGCTCCGGTGGCGATCCTGCTACCGATCATCTGTTTGCGAGTTCGCCTGTTCCTGCGCATTTCTTGCGCTCCAATTCGGATCATTATTTGCCTTATGTACCTGTGGCTGCACTGCAACATCAGCAGCAGCAGCAGCAGCAGATGATGGTTGCTGGTGGTGGTGTGCAGTTGCAGGCGCGGTATGGGCAAATGGGTCATTTTGGGTCGCCCAGAAATGGACAGTATGAACATTCGTTTTTGAGTAGGCAGAATAGTAGTATTCAGCAGGGGCAGGTGCAAGGGGTTCAGAGGGTTGGGACGACACCTGTGAATAATTCGGTTGTGTCGTCTTATGGGGAGGAGGTTGAGGGTGCTAATGGTAGAAAGGTTCTGACTTTGTTTCCGACCGGAGATGATTGACTTTGGGTAATTCTTTAGTTTTTTAGATTTTGGTTTAGTATGTGAATATGGTGATTTTAGTTCTTCATCGTAATTGTGAAACTTGAGTTATATGTTAATGTAATTTGTATGCAAATTAGTGCTAATTTTGGTGTTTTAGGTTACTTATAATGAAACGATAACAAAAAAAGGGTTCTACTCACTTTAGCTGTGAAGATGTTAATGTGGTCGTTGGGCGTGCTATTCAAAAGTGAATAGAGATTTTGAATGTTGAAAACATATAATCGTATGAAATTGACCATTAGTTATCATAATGTAAGATCTAGTGATTTTGATTGTTTGGGGAATTAAACTATTCAATAAAGTGATATAGATGGTTTTCAGGATTGCTTATTACTGCGTATGCGTCTTTGAGAGACGACGGTGCTTGAATTTTCTTTTGCTGTACAAAAACAGAATCGTCAGATACTCAGATGTATGAATGCTTGTCAATTTTGTCTATTTATGGACACACGTGGTACAATATTCATACTCAGATAATCAGCTTGAATATTAGCAACTCTAAACTAAATATTCTAGAGTATCATAATCATTTGCTTCACTCTCCATCCAAGCACTTAAAATTTGACTATCTCGTGTATGAAAATGCCATAGTCAGATATGTAGTTGAATAAGCAATCCGAAACAATCCCTAAAAGCCTAAATAAGAAAAGAGAAGTGTCTTTATCTTATGATTAAGAAAGCTAATTAAGGTTTTTTTTTTTTTTTTTTTTTTTTTTTTTTTTTTTTTTTTTTTTTTTTTTTTCTATGATCTGTTCTGTGAAAGGTTGGCATCAAACTAATTACTTGATCCTTAGAATCTCTTTATCCAAGATGAGATAATTATTAATCATTTGTCTTAGAATTGACTTGGGCATAATTGATGATAGGGGTGATGGTGAAGGGAAATGCTGATATATTGAGCTCGAGCATGATGACTAGCAACAAAGAGAATCAGTGCTTATTTTCACAAGTACTACAAGAACTGAGCGAGTATCGGCAATGGTAAATTTCATACAAATTGCTTGGTAAATTATGTTTCTATTCTGCAAGCCTTCTACTTCTTTTATAATCTAGTTTAGCTGTGTAGAGATCAGTTCGAGTTTGTTGTAAATTGTGGGTTTCTGATAAATTTTAAAGCTTTTAATGTTTGTGGGACCGTTTCAGGAAACAGTAAACATAATTCTAGTTTGATAAGGTCTACATTCACAATCGGTTGTTCTTATATAAAACTAAGTTAAATCCCAATTGTTTTATCTAAAGAGTTTTTCTGGTACCATGATTGAGCTTGTTATTGGTGAAATATTCGAAGTTCATTTACCATTACCTAAATACGTTGCGACCTAGCCCTTCAGGCTTGACTAGCGGTTAATACTTTCAAATCTTGTGCTAAATGTAAGATAAAGTTTCAAAATCTATCCTTGTTAGGTGCTATCAGTTTTATGAAGAGCCAGGCCCTGAAATTAATGTAGGTCTTATGGAGTCGTTGCTTTACGTTAACTCCAGCGTTCTTCTTACTCCCTCCCAATGTTAGACTTCATTTTCAAAAATGAAAAACTTTTTATGGATGCCGTCTTTATGAGTTGTTGATAATTACTTGGTTCAAATTTTCATTATTTGCTACTGATATGGCACAATAACAGAAGTCACAACTTTAAACACCATTAAAATATCCTTTAGACATGTACTTTTCTTAAGCATTGACTTTTTGTTTCATGATATTAAGATTTGGTTTCTGGTGTGCAATTTGTTATTTTATGCACCTATGGCTCTTGCGGATGCATATTCACTTATTACCTCTCTCAAAAAGCCAATGAGTTATTGAATGAACTTCATGCTTAGGATCTATGCTAGCATAGGCTACATCTGCTTGGATTAGAGATAGCAACTTCAACCAGTGTATTGAGTGGGTAGACTTGCATTAGGTTAATCTTCAACAGGACCAACAAAATAAAATAATGTAGCTTAAAAAGAAACTAGACAAATAAGTTGAGCATTGCCAAACCACAGAAATCATTGTATTAAGATAAGCATGTTATTTCATGAATGGTATTCTTTTTGTAACTCATAGTTTAGAGGAATGGTATGTAAGAAAAAGATATCCAGTGGACATATTATTTGGTTCAACCCAAACCGAGGTGACCCATTATGACTCATAACAGTTTTGGTGGATCCGTTAAGAACTGTCCGCGATGATGAATGAGAGGTCTTTGTTATGATAACATGAATATGTGTTCGCTATCCTAGGGTTAGGAGCTCAAGTTTCTGTAATGACTTGTGAGAATAAAGATTATGTGTGACTGAAATAAGCAGTTTTAAATAACGAACTTCAAACTGCTTATGTACTGTTCTTTCAAAAATAGGAGCAGTTTTTATTAAACTATTCCAAACATCATATGTTGTGTGTTGTTGTACTTACATCTATCTAATAATACTTGTGATGTACAAATCTCTATCCATACATGTAGTGTACATCCATATTATTATTTACTTACTTATCGGAACTGTTGTAATGACAAGCGATTACACTTATGACTTGTCCGTATTTCACAGGTAAAGTTTAGTAATGGACATCAAAAAAACATAATAATTGAAGTTCACAGTTTTTTCTTTTTACCATAGAAGTTGACTCTTATATCGCCAAAATGGGAAACTAATGGATACAAGTTTTTGATAAGTGAATATCCCATTTTAAATGTGAAGAAGTGAAAATGTTTTGCTTAGTGAAAAACCATCACTCTTAGGTGGTGTTTGGTTTGAGGGTATGGGAATGAGAGAATCAATTTCATTCCATTATAGATGTTTGGTTTGTAAGTTTGGTTTTGAAATTAGGAATCAAACCCATAAACATAGTCATTTTCTAAACCCACCAAATAAGTTGGTTTTCCAAACCCATTATCATTCCTATACCCAGTTATACTCTAATGTAAACCAAACGCCCCTTGTATTCCTTCTGTTACTAAACGCACCTTAAAGATTATGGTTGTTTGTAAATAGCATTTGGTAATGGATATATACAAGTCTACAAATACGTATGTCGTCATTGCATGGTCAAGATATATATGTCTATGAAGACACGAAGTTATGAAAATTAGTGCGGGCCGTGTTTCGAGAATTACCACCCCTAATGAGAATGGACACTCTCATAAAGTAGACATGTACGGAAAAAAAACAACGAAGTAAAGTGACACACTTGAAGTAAAATGGCACGCTTGAGTTGGCAAGATCATCAGGGATTACACCATCATTGACTAACTGAGATGATTATAAGAAACATGTAATTAATAAATTTTGAAAATCACATCAGAACAATGTGCGTGTACTTCGCTAATACAAAAAGTGAAAGGTTATGTTAAAACTGAATAGATTTATAGTAAGAGTCTAAGGGGAGTTGATCCATTAACATTAGAGCACTTGCTATGGTTGCTCAACAACATCGCACCATCTTGCCTTTTCAAGCACCAGCATACCACTTTTACCCCGCTATGATTTCATTAATACCATTAACTACTTTCTCTATCAAAATATATCTCACATACATACACATTAAAAAAATTATAAAGGAAATAGTGAAAGAAGATCCACATTCCCACCACAATCTCCCTTCGCTAAGACCCCCACTTCAGGGATGCCGATTGCTATGGCGACGCCGAGTACCTCTATTCCAAGTCATAGCAAGTAATTTTATTGTGTGCACTTTGTATAAATATTTGTGGTACTTAAATTGATTATAAATACACTTTCAAAGTTCTTAGAAGAAAAAAGACACACTACCAACATACCGAGAAGTATTCTAATTCGTAGGAATTTTTTTGCATGGTGTTTTACATGGAACTCATTATTCCTTCTTTCTACCAATATGGTAAATTTCTACCAATTTGTTGCAAAATATCACGTGTGGATCAATAGATTGATCCCGGAGAGCAAAGAAGTGCAAAACAAAATTGAAAATTTATTCTTACCATGTTATCTAAGTCAGAATGCCTGAAACCTCAGCCTTTCGTTGTATTTAGAAAGAAAAACTTATAAAAAATTAAAACAAGATAATTATTTTAGGACGGAGGGAGTATTAACCTAGGATTGCATTGTTATTGTATGATGAATTAGTAGTGTAGAAGACTTGTTGCTACCATTTGGGATAGAACTGTGAAGATGAGAATTGCAAACATTAAGGCCTTCGTTAGTGTAATCAATATACCTAATTGGATTTAAGCATTTCAATACACTTGATGCAACACAGATATGTTTTTCTATGTTCTTTTGATCCAGAATGACACATGATAAACTTGTTTTGTCAAGTGTATGTCACAACTTACTTATGCAACAATGATAGAATTAGCCATAGTAGTTTTAACTTTTAAGTGCCTCTTTTGAAGATAGAAATGAAGACTAGATAGTAATGTATTAAAAGTTGAATCAAACAAAGGTTTCATACAAAATGGCCATGAATAACAACAAAGGTAATTTCCTAACATAAGACAAAATCGATGTTGATCCAATTCAATGTAGTTGACCACATTTAGCTCCAATCCAAGCCTAACGGTTTTGTGAGTAATCAAAACTCAGGGGCTGCTGACAGAATGGTGCCTGCTACAGCAGTTCAAGAATTAAATCAGCTAGTGTCACAATGCAAGAATAGATTAAGGAAGTTCAAAGTGCATTTTTAGGTGTTTAGATGTGCGTTTTAGAGGTGATTCTTTGCTACCGAGTAATAATCCATAACAAACGTGTTTGGATATGTTTGGATGTCTGAAGTTGTGATAATCATTATTTTAATTATGTAAGAAGCTAATAGAGAGGTGTGACGCCACTAAAAAACTTTGAGCCCCCATGGAACCACCCAATCTAGGCCCTTAGACTAAAAATAAAATAAAAAATGGATGGCCCAGATTGGTTATCATCCCCTGTTATTGGAGAATTTTGTATAAACATGTCACATGTGTACGAAATTTCACAAATTTTAATGACATGTGATTTAGCCTAATCACATGTAATTTAGATGGTCTCAAGTTTTTTTAGTGGCCTTAAAAAACCTCCACCATAGACACAAATAATAGAAGACACTCAAATTAGGTTTAATTAAAAAAAATTAATAAGCAATTCTACTATACGCTTAGAAAATCAAGTATGTTGCATATAGTATGAAACTTATATCAGAAGCTGATTTGTTGACCCTAAAGAATTAGTTATTGCAACTTCAAATAGGCAAACAATCAAACAATAAGATGCCGTTTGGTTTGTAAATGGGTTTGGATTAGGATTAGGATTTGGTTTAGAGATGATAGAAAATATGGTGAGAGAAAATAATATATTTAATAAATAACAATTAATTCATAAAGAAATGAACAAATGGATTTTAGTTTAAAGTTATACTTTTATGATGTTGGCAAAAACGGAAACGGTAGAGAGAGACAGAGAGAAAGGGAAGTAGGTCCCATAAATTTCAGAAAACCTAGCTAACTCACCCACTGTCACACAACCCCAATTTGTTGGTCTCTCTCCCGAGTCCCGAATCCTAATCTTGAAAGCTGAACCAAACAACTACTTTTCTCTTTTAAAACCCAAAACCCAACCCAAACCCACACACCCTAAGTTCCAAACAGCAAATCCCAACACCTCTCAGTTCATGTTAGCATATCAGAGCTATAAAAGTGATTTACAATTAATACCTGGAAAACTGTGTGTCTGAATTGATCATACGGGTGTGCATACATCATGGAATGAGCTGGCCATTGCATATAGACAGCATCTCTTGCTATGTGATTCACTCCAACAACAGCATATGGATTCATAACCGAACTCCCATAGCCAAGGGATGCTTGCGGGCTTGGGACTTGACCCATGTGTGGTATTACAGGATCGTACTGGACACACTGAGGTTGAAACTTTGGCAAAGTCAAAGGCAACATATGAAACCCTTGATTCATTGGAAGGTTCCTCACGTACCTGCAACGTTAATCTGTTACTGATACACTAAAATATAGAGGCTCAACTTAAACCAAAGAATAATGTTACAATCATAATAAACTTTAGCATCCACATGTGTTCATTCTCATATGGGATCTTAAACTCCTTCTGTAAGGTGGCATTTCTGACCCATTTTGGCTAACTTGAGTTGTACTTCATTTACAGGTGACTTTAATACATTTAGTTTTACATGCGATGATTCAGGAAACATTTTATTGTTATTGGGTCAAATGAGTTATGGGTAAAGTTACGACTTTATACTATGTGATAAGTCAAAAGGGTAAAGTTAAATGTGTAAATTAAGAGACAGGTCAAATGGGTAAACAGTAATGCAAAGTTTATTTTAACGCATGCAAACCTACTAAACTGCTTACATTTGAAGCAGCACAGAAGATTATTATCATACTAATATGTTGTCATTATTTTTGACACAAATTAATGCATAATAACAATATAAGATTAGACAAAAGTGTTTTAGGGCGACCCCAACCCAGTTCGACACATCCACAAAATCACATTTGTCCACCTCAATATTGTATTCTCCACCATGTTAAATGGGTAAAAGTAGACATCTTATCTAAACTGTAACAGGCTATGTCAATCGGCATATTAAAGTTAAGCGAAGTTTATTCAAATGCTTACAAACTCCCAAAAGAAAAATAGGTCAAATTAAATGAGTTGAAGGTGGCCCAAAGTGCTTATAATCATTTCACATCAAATGAATCAATTTATTATTGTAAAAACAATTAGGCATGGCCTTTAAAATCGTATCTAACACATTAACAAATTATTTACAGTGAACAACCAGTTCAGCGAACCCAACCCTAAGAGTTATGACGGGCTACCCAACCTGCCTTCCCCACCCATTTTGCTACTTTTAAAAAGCATTCAAGAAAGTTTTCCACTTAAATGTGAAAGAAACATACCTGTCATAGCTGCGATCATAATCCGGGTCTGTTAGATCCTTTTCCCTATCCCTAAGAATGGCTACACGAGAAGTATTTCCATCTCTACTGATACTGTCGATCATTAAGTTTCTGAGCCCCTCATTTTCATCACCATTCTCACACAAGTTCTTTCCATCTGATGAGGAACCATCTGATTGAGGACTACCAGGAGTACTGAAAATACGAGCCCGTGCCTTATCATAATCCTCCTTCCTTTCCTCAACTGTTCGCACTGAATTAGATCTCTTTCCCAGTCCATTTAATCCATCAGAAGATGACTTTGGCCTTGGTTTTAGAACCACCTTGATATGCTCCTGTTTCTCATTTTCTGACAGTTTAGTTGGTACATCGGCTAAACAGACTGCAGGGTATTTAGTTTCTGCTGTTTTCCTCACCAAAATCCTAGTCCCTTGACCATCTGAAAAGTTATCAAGAACCATTGTTTGAAGACCATAGTGTTGCGCAACACGGTGGGCCGCAAGACGAAGATAGGAGGTAGGGAAATGCTGAAACTCAAATTGCTGCTGTTCAGAGTTTTGGATGAATTTCTGAATATCAAGCTCCATCCGAAGAACTGAAAAAAGACATAAATAGAAATTGAATATTAGAAGATTTAACATACATTAGATGAGTATAAGCTGTGATCGTGTTTTGCATACGAATAATATGATGCAAGTAAGAATCTTTAAATATCCCCTCTATCCATAACTAAGTCAATTTCTAAACAACTTAAATTACAGGGAACTAATTCAGCTTTCAAAACTTCAGATCTTGCTAAGATCACCTATTAGAGGTAATAAAGTTCACCCATTGGGCATTGGCCACCTTCTGGTGAATGGGTCAATTTGGTAGCATTTGGGGTCAAATCAGCAAAGTTAGCAAGTGATGAAACAGGTCAAACAGATAGACATTGCAGAAAGCCCCCAAATCGCTTTACTTAAGAAATTATATTAATCCGTATCAGTTTCTCAACCATATAGGCACTTGTTGGCCACACATACCCCGACCCAATTTTGATTACCGAGCTCGACCTAAAAGTATACATGTGTGTTCCCTAAAATGTGTCAGAAAAGGTCAAACTGAAACTCTGATGTGAAAAACAACCAATATGAGGATATGCAACCTAATTACTAATACCGATAAGTAACACCAAATACAAGGATAAAACAAAAAAAAGGAGAAAAATACACATTAATAACAAGATTAGGGTAGATGGTAGCTCCAAGAAAATGTTGATTGATGATAAACAAGAAATATTTAGTTACTTTAGTAATACAAAGTAAAAGCATGCTATACTCGTTTAGTATACCCCTATCAATTATTCATCCCGCTTGTTGAATTCACATTACATCTAGAGGCACACTATCCATTAATCAACCAGCAAAAACAAGTCCCAAACATAGTTCCTATGTATACCATCCTAAAGAGTGTTGCCGTGCTACAGGCGTCCTTAGAGATAATCTAATAACGCTGATAGTGTTTTAAAATTTGCATTTCCAACTCAACTATCAATTTTAAGAATCCAAACAAAGCATCCGATTATAATTATTTGACTAGTCAAAATCGCCTAAACTATATCAAAGTGCCACCTCCTTAATGGTATTCTAGTTTCCATAAATCTAACTAATTATTATGTACAAATAAATGAAACCCAAACCCCTAAATCTAACATTAACACCAGATCTATAACTAAACCTCATCAAGAACCAAACTTTACAACAAAACAAGAAAACCCAAATCAAATAAAGGACTTACTAGTCAAACGGTGACGAGGGTTCTGAAGAGCTTCAACCAAGAAAGCATCGACAAGTGAATCTTGATGTTCCATTTTTAATTTTTCTTGTTTTAAATGAAAATCTAATAAAATTTAAAAATAGTAATCTACAGATAACCTAGTTAATGATAAAAGAAGAATCTTCTTCTCTTGCCTAAATCCCAGATGGGAAAAGGTTTAAGAGGAAGAAGATGAAAGAAACTTGTGATTTTGATTATTCTTATCTTCAAGATTGGATTTTTTTTTTCTTTCTTTTAAGAAAGAATAGGGTTAGAATGTTAGATTCAATGTGAAATCACGCGTCAACGCGTATGCAAGCAAATTTAGTTTAGCCCAATTTTCATTCTCTACTTTTGTGGGCTTTTGGACAACTCATATGGGCGCACGTGTTTCTGAGTTGGTACACAAGCCATTTTTCACCAACTTTTATTTGTGCAAACAAGAACACCAAATATGGGGTTAAAATACACACAAATGAGTTAATTGTAACAATTGTGCGTGTTAAAGTTAAGTTGTCGTCGTTGTTGGTTTTGTTGAGACGAGACTGGCGTTGATCGCCGCGTTACGGGCGAGCCTATTTAAAGCATAATATTTTGCCGGTTAAAAATGTAGCACCTTTAAATGTAGCCGTTTTTGCATTATTGTTCACAACGCATTCTATACTTAACATGTTTCATTTCTTTTATCCACGGATTATGTAGCTGTTATATGTTTCGTTTCTTTTATGCACGGAATATTTTTTAAAAATCCGCACAAAATTTTAGCAAATAATTTGAGCAAATAATTTTTTCCATACATATTATGTCATATATTTCTTGCAAATAGTATAATATTTTTGTACATTAAACCATTTATGTTTTTTATGGTATACATGTATTTTTTTTTTTTTTTAATTATTTAGTTATTTGTATAAATAAATTTTGTAAATATAGAGTTGTATCAATACATTTTTTTAAAAAGGTTTGTAGCAATTTTTTGGGTTCCGTTTTTTTTTTTTTTTACTCCTATTTGCTAATAAAAATGGGGTGTTTGCTTATTTTTATTCAAAACACAACCCTAATCACATCTGCTTCTATCTAAACCGTCTTTTTGCAATTTCTTGGTTCTACGATGACATCACGACCTAGAATATCAGCGTATGCACTTGCACGTACTCCTAATTTCCAAAAGCTAAAGGTTGCTGCCGATTCCAATGAGGTTGATGATTGCTTGAATGCGGCGTTTACCCAAGATGATGTTGAGAATGATAAGCTGTTGATGGTTTTGGGGGAGCAGCGGGATCAACTATCTGCGAAGGTTAAATGGTTGGAGGGGTTGGTGGAAGAAGGAGAGGGCTTCTTACCTTTACATGAGAATGGTGACATAGGCTTGGAGCGTCTGAAGGTGACCTTGAAAAGAGAGAAGAAAGTACTGGC
The DNA here is from genome assembly GCA_030686995.1 of Artemisia argyi. Lineage (NCBI taxonomy): Eukaryota > Viridiplantae > Streptophyta > Magnoliopsida > Asterales > Asteraceae > Artemisia > Artemisia argyi. The sequence continues at coordinate 89,827,581 of CM060708.1, read as the reverse complement.
TGGGTTAATCAAGGTTATGGATGTGGCTCGTAAAGGAAGGGAGGAAAAAAAGATCAATCTTTTCTGGTTTGAGTGACTGGTCAAGCTTCCTTTGGGTGGTAATTTTTTGGTCTTCTGGGTAAATGTATGGGTCTTAGTGTTTGTGGTATGGTTTAGTTATGTTTAAGCTGAAATATGATGCAAGGGTTTGTGTTTTTTTTGTATAGCCATTAGGCAACCTTTGTACTGGCACCATATTGTCTATGTAAGAATTCACCTTGCAAGGTGTCATTTATAAAAGTATCGTTTATCATGGATCGAATGTGTTTTGCTTGATTATTAGCTATATAGTATTCAGTATGCAAAATTGAAAGGGTTAACTTGTTATTCTGCATTGCCATATAGTTTTTGTTTATTGAATGTTGGTAATGTTTTTTGTAGTTTAGACATGAGAAAGAAGGTAATAATTTATGCGATACAAATAATTCAACAGCAACAATTGTTACTATTTCAGTTGATAGGTAAAAGTGACTGAAGACATGGATCTGTTAGCAATTGTTTACCATTTATTACGCATATTTTTACATTTTATTTTGCTAGTATTTGTACTTCTTGTTGAAGAATGGGAACCTGTAACTTATAGAATGCAAAAACGTCTCTAATTGCTTGAAGAAGGGCATAGTTTTAGTCTGTCGGATGTTGTTTCCAGTATTGGTTTTCAATGCATGAGAGATAAAGATAACATACATTTGACATAAAAATAAGATATATTAGTACACTTAGGCGTCTTACAAAACACAAAAGTAGCAGCCATAGATATGGACATAAGTAGTATTTTAAAGTTGCACTTTACTAATGTGCACTGACTTAAAATATCATACATAGATGTTTTCACAGATAGGTTGCGTATACACCTTGCAAGATTCCTTGTTTAGTTTTACTTTTTGGTCTTTTTTGAGCTTTCTTCTGCGGTTCCATGCTCGTCTTCTTGGAAAAGGGCCTTGCGAACATTTTTCTTTCCTGTTTCATTTTTTGGTTTGGATGTGTTTGGCAAGACATTTGTTTCACTATGTGTGGTAGCTGGATGTTCTTTGTTTTCAATTGTTGTAATTGGTGCAGTTGGTGTAGCGATGGTTGTTGGAACAGGTTGCATACTTTTGGCTTCTGTCTCAGGGATTGGAATGGCAGTGCTAGAAGGGCATGCTGTGAGCAATTTCATTTCATCCCAACAGGTATCCATTATGAAAATCTGATTTGCCATAGATAAAAATCAAAGGGAACTGAAGTGACATATACGAAGCATTTAGCTTGTTGACCCTCTTTGGCTGCTGATCATGTTTTTCAATGATAACATCAAAATCAGTTCTCACATCCGGTTGTTCCTGAAAAACAATCGCTCTAATACAATCTCCAGATGGTAGATCATGTTGCCTTGACCCAAAGACACCAAATAGCTGTATTTTAAATTCCGGTATGTCAGCCTCGACCAGTTTATCACGCGCTGTCCTGAACAACTTGACCAACTCATTGTGCTCGTCCAAAAAGCCAATAAGATTTTCCACGATATCTGCCCTTAGACCGGTTCCTGTCCTCTGAAACTTTTCCAATCGATTTGCGACCTCAGTGTCTGTGTCATAGATGTACAACTGCAGGAACTTCGGACGTGACCCTGTTTCTGGGTACATGGATCCGATCAAATGGTACATCTGACCGGACACCTTGAAGACATAAGGACCACGACCGTTGTTAACAGAATTGTCTATTTCAGCACCTAAAGATGTCATTGCAAACATCTGATTATAGGCCCGAATATTATCCAAAAAATGTCTGTCGGTGAACAACTGCTTTATGTACGGCGGATATTCACAGTGACTTTCCAACCTGACTTTTCCGGCGTTGCAACATGATGAGGCGAAAAATGATCCGTTTTTAGGGGGTCATTTAAGCCCGAATTCGAATTTATTTGATCAAATATTCCCCTAAATCATTCCTTTTGTGATTTTAGGTACTTTGGGAATGAAATCTGGAAAAGGAAGCAATTCGGACGTTTTTGGAGCATAAAAGTGAAGAAAACGCCAAAGTCTTAATTTTCCATGTTGGGAACAGTAGGTGACGGCGTCAAGAGCAAAATTCCATGACGGTCCAGTAGAGATTTGACGGCGTCATGAAGGTAGGGCGTCAAGAGTAAAAGTCATGACGGCCTGGAAATGATTAAGTCTTGACGGCGTCAAATGTAGATCAAGGCAGTCCGAGATTAGTTTTGGCGGCGAGGTGACGGCGTCACAAACTTTGTCTTGACGCCGTCAGCCCCTTTTTCCTATATATAGTTTTCTAATTTTTCACATTAAAGAGAAGAAGTTTTGGGAGAATCCCTAAGTACGATTTTGGTGTAACTTTACAGGTTTTTCAAGGGTTCCAACCCCTTGATACCTTGCATGTGTAATCAAGATAAGTGTTCCTTTAATTCAATCAATATGTCTATGTATTGGTTGTCTATATCATGTTCTTATCTTAATTCCATCATGCTAGGCTAGATCTATCTTGTGTTTGCTTAGATCTAATGAAACCTAGATGTTGATTATGTGTTGATTACTTGTTTATTCTTGTCTTAGATGAATGATTTATATGTTAGGCTTAAGAAAACTGGCAGATCTCCAATTGGTAACATGCTTGAACGTCTTAAGAAACATGAACCGACGCGCACTAGGTCTTTATTGGTTGTATTTAATGCATGAGCCACTGTTTACAATCCCTATAGTTTTGCTGGGCATGGTGTAGGAGGAGATAAGAGCTCATAGAATTGGGGAGTTAAGTGTGCCACCCCATGAATGGTATTAAGGAATACGATCCGTCATCCATGCAATTATAACAAGTAATTAACGTGTAAAAGATGTCTAGGGAGTAGTGAAATCTAAGTAAACACATTTTCTCCAATTACTGCTCACAACTTTAGTATAAATTAGTTTATTTTCATTTTTAGTATTTTATTTTGATTGCATCTTAGTATTGGGTTAGTTGAATAGCAACTAATTCCGCCCAAATCCTTCAAACCCAAGATTTTAAATTGCTTTCTAAAAAATATAAAAATACAAAAAAGAATCTTCCCTCACCTTTAGAACTAGTATTTAGGTTTTCTAATCCTAGCGACACTATTCCTAGCTGAACGATCAATCCCCCGGTACTTGTCACTATACTATACTACAACGATCAGGTACACTGCCTGGTGGGGGTTGTAAGCTTCTCAAGATCCCTTGAGAGGTAAAGCCTGGTGCGATTCCCACGCATCAAGTTTTTGGCGCCGCAGCCCGGGGAATAGTTATTGTCTAGGTTAGAATTTCTTTGTATTAGGTATACTTGCTAGATTCCTTTCTAGCAAGATTTTATTTTTAGTTTTCTTTAGTCTATCTTATTTCTTTGTGCCTTTGTTCGTAACTCTTCACCACCCAACATCATGGAAGGTGGTAACATCTTTGAACCCGTCATCCCACCACAACAAAACCCACCATTAGAACCCCTTAGGCCCCGAACCTTAGGAGAGTATTCCCGACCTAGCCACCAAGGCTACCGAAACACCATTGAGCTCACCGGAGCCAATGTGACCCCCTTGCGATCCGACACCATCCGGTTGGTGCAAAGCGGATGTGCATTCCATGGAATTCGTTCCGAAGATCCAAACCAACACCTTAAGGACTTTCTCAAAATCGTAGATTCCATAGACCTAGGTGTTGAAACTAGAGAGACTACCCGTTTACGCCTATTCCAATTCTCTCTACGGGATCAAGCTAGTCAATGGCTTGAGCGTTTACCCGCGGGATCCATTACCACATGGGATGATCTCACCACTCATTTCCTTGCTCAATTTTTCCCACCGGGGAGAACTACTAAGCGTAGGAATGACATCTTGATGTTCCAACAACGTCAAAATGAAACCTTTTATGAAGCATGGATTCGATATAAAGACCTGCTCCGAAAAGTCCCTCATCATGGCATCGAACCATGGTTCCAGATCCAAATCTTTTACGATAAGGTTGACTATCAAACAAGGAGAGCCATTGATTACGCAGCCAAGGGTAGGCTAAATAGACTTAGCGTTGACGAGTGCTGGAAAGTTCTTGAGGGGTTGGCACAATACGAAGAGGAAGGATGGGAGGACCCGATGTTCCCAAGCAAGGGAAAACTTGACTACGCATGTGCCACCCAAGAACAGTTGTTAGGAAGCATCGAGAAGCAGGTAAAAGAATTAATGAGTATTGAGAAGCTTGCTGCTGAACCCGTGTGGAATCATAATCTACATAGGAATACGGTTATCGATCAGAATTTTCCTGAACGTTCACGACAAGAGGAATTCGAAGGGATAATGGTAACCTTCATGGATAATCAGGAAAAACAAATCCAGCACCTAGAAGCACGCATGGAAAGCACTCATAAAGCTTTTATGAATTTCGCAGACCAATTCATATCAAGGGTCAAAGAGAAGATCAAAGAAAATTCCGTACCTAAAAAAATTGAAAAAGTCTTCGAGGTTTCAACCCCTTTGGTGTTTGACCAAGAGGATAGCGAGAAATTTTCCCCAAGTGCTTCACCATTAACTACCCCCCGTTCTCATGAGCACCCCCATGCAAAGAAGAGTTCGCAATTCCATAACATTTTAGTTGGATGTTTGCGAACCACATTCCCGAACTTATCCAAGAGACGTTCTTTTGGTTTTAAACCCGGTGTAAAGAGGTTGCACCTCAAAAACACCACTGATTTGAAACCCTCTATGGAACAACATCTCTCTTTTCACACCAATGACCCGTGCACAGGGTTCAACTTAGCCAAAACGTCACCCAACCCTTTTTACAACCTTACCTCTTTCCGTGATAGTAATGAGATGTTCGACCCTGGTGGACCTCGTTAACGGAATAGCTACTCATGGGTTTTACTAATGTTTAGCTATTCACGCAAAGTGCATGGACTAAATATGGAACTACTCTAATTCTCACCTCACACGGGCATCTGGCGGCGTCAGAATTAACTCTTGACGTCGTCAGCTCGATGGATCAGCGATATTAACCCAAAACCAATCACTTTCAACCCATACCCCACAAATCTCACCCAAAGTGCTGCTGCTACTCCGATTTTCCACCCTTCAATTCGACGTCTTCCGCATCCAATCTTCACTTGGTAAGTGATTTTTCTTCATCCTTTTTCGATCAATTGTCCTTAGGATCCATCAATTTGGAAAACCCCTTTCGCCCGAAACCCCATTCTTGACCCATTATTAACAAATCGTAATGCCATCCATTTGGTGATTTGTAAACATGGGGTTACCCCTTGATCATGTTATCCCACTCGAATCATGCATTAGTTTAGGGAAAGCCACTCATGCCACGGATTCTTTGACCCCCCCACTCATGTTTTCTGATTTAAGGAGCGTTTGGGTAATAGGTTAAGAGTTTGAAAATTGATTTTTCCCTCGTATTTGCATGATTCGGATTCTGATCAATCTGACGGCATCAGGATTACTCTTGACGGCGTCAGATGTGTCTGACTGCATGAAGTTCATTAGAATTCTCGTTCTAATCGTTTCCGTTCACTCTACCTTTTTCCAGGAAAATGAGCAAAAGATCTCGTCAACATAAGGGCAGTTCCTCTAGGTCTCAAAGGGTCAATTATGGTGAATTGGTCCATAGTTGGAGCGAGTTTGACAATGTTGGTGCTAACACCAAGTATGTGGAGCTTTGTAACCACAATATTGATGCTGGGGCTGTGGTTGACTGGGAGTTTCTTAGGGCCCAAGGGTTGGAGGCTGCGTTTTTGGAGAGAATCCACACTGATGGATTCGCGGGTCCTCAGTGGGAGAGGTTGTTTAGGATTAGAGAGACAGTGTATAGTGAGTTGGTGAGGGAGTTCTTTGCGACCTTCCGTTTTGATCAGGCTGAGGCTAGGACGGATGTGGGGGGCACCACTGTGTATTTTAGGCTAGGGGGAGAGTTGCGGTCATGTTTAGCCGCTGAGTTTGGTTGGAGGATTGGGTTGTATACTAGGGAAGAGGTTGATGGGGTCTTTATGCAGAGGTTGTTACATGGGGAGACTCAGAGGAGTGAGATGAGGTGTATCACTTTTTGGCCGACCATAGGGGATGGGGTCTACACCTCGACTACTGGGGCAGCATCCATCAGGGACCCCATAATTAGGTTGGTCCACAGGTGCATCACATACAGCCTGTCATGACGTCATGGTACCACTCACCGTGTCACTGCTTCAGACCTGTTCTACTTGTACACCATCTTTTCAGCGGATGTCTACTGCAACATCCCATTTTGGGTGGCCAGTTATTTGAGGACCAGTGTAGGTGAGAGGGATATCGACAAGGTTTATGGGGGGATGTTTGTGACCCGGTTGGCTCGTTCCTATGATCTTCTTACTCCTCCGATCATGGGGTACTTGAGCGACTGTGGGGCATGTAGGGTAGTGAGGGCTAAATCCCTCAGGCAGATGAGCATTGTGATGCCTGAGAGGAATGGGACCTATACTTGGTATGAGGTAGGGGGCCAGATGTTGAGGAGGATGCTGATGATGAGGTAGATCCCCAGCAGCATCAGTTCCAGGGGTATGAGGAGGGGACAACTGACTACTACCGACACATGAGTCGGGGAGACTGGCAGGCACACCAGGGTGCCTGGATGGGTCAGATGGACACATGGCAGACCACCACTGACCAGCGCTTTGATTGGATGTACGATCATACCATCCGCCAGATGCAGCACCTTTCCACCCGAGATCAGCTTGAGCCTCACCTGCAGATTGATCCCTTCCCAGGCCGTGAGACTGACTACCCTCCCTACGGGTACACCGGACACCTCCCTCCTGGCTATGACTACCGCTTTGGTCCTCCTCCCCAGTGACTCCTCTTGATTTCTATTGTCTTTGAACTATTTATTGATGGTTGTGTAATTTGAAACATTTGGTACTGTAATAGCTTAGGATGCGGCCTCTGTTGGCCTTGAACAATTTACTTTCATGTGTACGTTTGTTTGAAATAATTAGTGGTGCTCATGGTGACATTATTCATTTTGTGTGTTCTTATTTATGTGATTTTATTTGTTTGTTTGATATTTGTTTCCGTATGCATGCTTAATTTTTATTGTTGGTAGATCATGTTTCTCAATTAAAAAGTGGAAATACTTTACTTTGTTGTTTAGCCTAGTCTTAACTCCACCTAAAAGTATTTTTGCAAAATATAAGTGTAAGGGGAAACCCCAAATATGTTTTTAAAAAACAAACCGATCATGATTCTCCACAATATTAAATGAACATGTATATTCGTACTTGTTAGAGTCAAATGCTTGTATTGAGTCATAATGAAGTTTTGTAGGATTTTCCAGGAAGTAGGACCAAGTTTTTCCAGAAATTTTCCGGAAACTTAACATAAGAATTTCTGCAGGTCAATTCTGACGGCGTCAGGTGTAAAAATCTGGAAATTTTACCGGTTTTGTTTTTCTAACGGAGTCTTATGGTTTTTGTGAATTATTAAGTTTTATAATCTCCAGGAGATCTGCAAACTTCATTCCAAAAGCATTATATCTTATCTTGTTTTCTAGGATTTAGTAACTTATATAGGATGCCGCCGATTTTACGCGAGGTTGTCTTGTCTATTTTGTCAGGTTTTACAGGTTACGTATGACAAGAAGATGATTTATATTCTGGATGGGAAGCTTTGATTGTTCATTTTCTTGGAGGAAGATTTAACCTGGCCCACCTTATTATCCATACCGAGCGAATCAGGGGAGTATTTGATTTCATTCTCTTTACTTTTTCACTTTTACATTCTTTACTTGAACATTGGGGACAATGTTCATCTTAAGTGTAAGGGGAGGGTAAAAAGATGATACCTTACATATGCACTTTCGCTTGAATTTGTTTTGTTTAATGGTAGATGTGTAATAAAACTATGAGAAATACTTGTTAGTGCAATTTTAGCGCCAAATTTAAAATTTTTTACAACATTTAGGAGTGAAACTTTAGCCATAGCAAGCGTCTCATGGATAGGAGATTGTATGACTAGCACATAACCGTATATTCAGAAAAATTTTCCACCCAAATATGTGAGGTTCGCCTTTAGATTTGATAGGAAAAGCATTTACTATTAGTGCTTATGAGTGTACCGGTAGCATTTAGATTCTAGAACTTGCATTAGTGATGCATCCCGAGACCGCTAGTGAGACTACATTCGTGTAGAAGGATTTACTACATGATAAGAGGCATTAGGATTACCCTTGTGTTAAACCCGTATCATAATTACTTGACCATTTAAGTCATATTACTTGGCTAGTTAAGTCAACTAATTTTTCCCACACCCTTAGCGTTGTACTCATTTTTAGTACACGATACCCCTAGTACACCCCTCCGAGCCTATCTTTTCGTTTCTAACTTTAAGCATTTTACTTAAAGGAAGAATTTGTTACACCCCACTTAAACGTACAACCAAATCGCCTTAGCCTTCCGTGTATGCGCTCATTTTTAGTGCATTGTTGTTATTTGTTAAACCCTAAGTTAACATTCTAATTGATTACATGGTTGCTAAGTCGAGTCATATCCTTGTACATATTGTTTTGGGACGATTGGGACTCATGGGTAAAGTACTTATTTATGGAGTAATGGGGAAGAACATCATTTTATTACCCCCATATGTACGTTAATCTTAAAAGTGCTCCAAGTGTTTTGATTTTCTTAATTCGAGTCATTAGTTTAGTTTATTGTAAAGTATGTAAAGATTCAAGTGTAAGGGGAGTATTCATTCCCTATGATGTATTATTTTGGATGGTTGGGTAAGAGTGTATGCAAAAAAAAAAAAAAAAAAAAAAAAAAAAAAAAAAAAAAGAGAAAAAACATACGGACTACCATCCCGTTTCATTCTATGTTCATCTTATGTTTTTGTTATTTTTCATTTATTAGCTTAAGTCGAGTCTAGTCTTGGCTTAGCAACGCCACATTGTACATGTAATTAACTAAGATTGTTAACTCGCCACCAGTAAAACTTCCTTTATCCAACAAAACCGTGTATTTCATATCCCTACACCTAACGTTACAACCCTTTAAAAGACCTCTTTGATAGTTTATCCTAGGTGCTTACGCCATGTGGTGGAGGTTTGATCCTTTCCCAAGCCTATGGTAATCTATTTTGCTATGACAGGTAGTGAGAGATATCTTCCGTTTCCATATTGTAATTTACACTTTATTACACCCGAGAGATGTGAGTATCTAAACACTATTTGTGAGGTGCTAGTGTATGACCTCCGTGCTTGTCTATTGGTCTTTAGTGGAACGATTATTTGTTGTAATTACTTTTATATTAGTGTTAAATGACCCCTAACTTGTATTTTGACTAGAATAAAAGCGCATTTGCTTGAGGACAAGCAAATCTCAAGTGTAAGGGTATATGATGAGGCAAAAAATGATCTATTTTTAGGGGGTCATTTAAGCCCGAATTCGAATTTATTTGATCAAATATTGCCCTAAATTGTTCCTTTTGTGATTTTAGGTACTTTGGGAATGAAATCTGGAAAAGGAAGCAATTCGGATGTTTTTGGAGCATAAAAGTGAAGAAAACGCCAAAGTCTTAATTTTCCATGCTGGGAACAGTAGGTGACGGCGTCAAGAGCAACTCCCTGACGGCGTCAAGAGCAAAATTCCATGACGGTCCAGTAGAGATTTGACGGCGTTATGAAGGTAGGGCGTCAAGAGTAAAAGTCATGACGGCCTGGAAATGATTAAGTCTTGACGGCGTCAAATGTAGATCAAGGCAGTCCGAGATTAGTTTTGGCGGCGAGGTGACGGCGTCACAAACTTTGTCTTGACGTCGTCAGCCCCTTTTTCCTGTATATAGTTTTCTAATTTTTTCACATTAAAGAGAAGAAGTTTTGGGAGAAACCCTAAGTACGATTTTGGTGTAACTTTACAGGTTTTTCAAGGGTTCCAACCCCTTGATACCTTGCATGTGTAATCAAGATAAGTGTTTCTTTAATTCAATCAATATGTCTATGTGTTGGTTGTCTATATCATGTTCTTATCTTAATTCCATCATGCTAGGCTAGATCTATCTTGTGTTTGCTTAGATCTAGTGAAACCTAGATGTTGATTATGTGTTGATTACTTGTTTATTCTTGTCTTGGATGAATGATTTATATGTTAGGCTTAAGAAAACTGGCAGATCTCCAATTGGTAACATGGTTGAACGTCTTAAGAAACATGAACCGACGAGCACTAGGTCTTTATTGGTTGTATTTAATGCATGAGCCACTGTTTACAATCCCTATAGTTGTGCTGGGCATGGTGTAGGAGGAGATAAGAGCTCATAGAATTGGGGAGTTAAGTGTGCCACCCCATGAATAGTATTAAGGATGACGATCCGTCATCCATGCAATTATAACAAGTAATTAACGTGTAAAAGATGTCTAGGGAGTAGTGAAATCTAAGTAAACACATTTTCTCCAATTACTGCTCACAACTTTAGTATAAATTAGTTTATTTTCATTTTTAGTATTTTTTTTTGATTGCATCTTAGTATTGGGTTAGTTGAATAGCAACTAATTCCGCCCAAATCCTTCAAACCCGAGATTTTAAATTGCTTTCTAAAAAATATAAAAATACAAAAAAGAATCTTCCCTCACCTTTAGAACTAGTATTTAGGTTTTCTAATCCTAGCGACACTATTCCTAGCTGAACGACCAATCCCCCGGTACTTGTCACTATACTAACTACAACGATCAGGTACACTGCCTGGTGGGGGTTGTAAGCTTCTCAAGATCCCTTGAGAGGTAAAGCCTGGTGCGATTCCCACGTATCACAACATCTATGGTATTCTGGAACAGTTTCGCGGGTAGAAGTAACTCTCTCAGCATACCAGAAAACAGCGTTGCAATGCCGGCATATCTGATCACATCGACCCATATGCACATATGTGGTCGGAGGACCTGTATACAAAACATATAGATGTAATTGTAAGGAAAAAAATGTTGAAGATGTATGTGCATTGTGTATTGTGTACACCGAACATGATACATGTACTTAGGAACACACCTTGCCGTGATGTTGTAACTCCATTACGCGCACGACGCATGCGTTGCTGCCTTCCCTGTGAAGAACCCAACCTAACTAAAATGGTAAAAAAACACATCTTATAAATTATGCTAAAAAGGTAATGGGAAAAAGAAGATAGCTGGCAAAAAAAAAAAAAAAAAAAAAAAAGCCCTGAAGAACCTTGTGGACGACGCCTTGATTTAGTACTCGGAGCCTGCAACTGATCGTCAGATGTTGGTACTGACTGTGCCATATGAAAGGAAAATAGGCCTTGATTCGCAGGAGTTACTTGGTCAACTGCACAAACATCATTTGCAATCGGTACGTAAATACTAAACATATAAATCGTGAACATATGTTTGAAAACTTGAACGGATAAGCAAAGCCAAAAAAAAAAAAAAAATGACCTTCATTTGACAAAGCATTTATGCCATTTGCAGGTCTTTGAGGATTGTCTATGATGGTAAAATCTTCTGAGCCTGCAAGAAGACGAAGAAATATTAGAGAAAAGTAAAAAAGAAACATGCCCAATTAGAAACCAAATTAATAATTGCTAATTACTGTCACACCATCAAAATACCTGTATTGCAGCGGAATGGAATACCTGAGGGTGACTGTCATAGAATCACAGTTACAGTTACATTGAACGACCTAAAGTTTCGCTTGAAAAATACGTCGTTTGATCATTAAAAACATTCAGAGTTTACAAAACATAGGTCCCAAAAGATGTTGCCGATTTAGGTAAAATAAGTTCAACAAGATCAAACGTTTCATAAGTGCAGAAATATATGGTGAGACGCGTCGACTCCGTGACTCCATGAAGGTCCAAATGTATGTGATTGAGTCTAAACGGTCAACTAAGTTTCCCAGGTAATGGTCAACCTAGTCAAACGTCTAAAACCAACTAACCAAGGAGTACAGTGTATTCCCGGGTCGTTATGTCCCAGCGAGGTAAGCAATTGTATTAAAAAACGTTTAAAGTGATCGGGTGATTTAACAGGAGTATCAGGAATTTGATTTGAGTGATTATACTACGAGATTATGATTGAAAATGACTTATAAACACTAATGGAACAATTACAGATGATCAGATTACCTAGAAACGTGAGTTAACCTAAAAACGCGCGTTTGAATTAAAAAATAACGCGAACGCGCAAAAATAAAAGTGAAACGAGAGCGAATAAAGTCCTACGAACGTGAAAATTATATTTTTATGATCCTAATGACTTAAGAAAATTTTTAGAAAAAGAAAAATAATTTTTACACTATTTAATTAATTACTATTAATTAATTACTAATTTCTAATTACTTTTTAATTAACTAAATTAAACTAATTATTAATTAATTATGAAAATTAACTAGAAAAATGAAAATTAAATTTAGAAAAATCTAAAATATTATAAAACTATTTTTAAAACAGAAAACCTAATTTTTCTACTTTTTAATTATTTAATATTAATTAAAACTAATTATTAATTTAAACTAAAATTAATTATAAAAAAAATACTAGATGAACAAGGAAAAATCTGAAAAAATTCCTAAAATTATTTTAACTAAAAAGGAATCTGAGAAAAATTTAAAAATGAAAAGTGCTTATAAATAAGCAGCAAATAAGCCAAAATGGCTTAAATAGAAGCTATCACTTTCTTAAATTTTGTCTTTTTCCAATTTTTTTTTACACAACTAATTTATAACTGAAAATAACCAACTAATGTGAAGGAACTTTTTATGAAACTCAAAGATAAGCTCTTGGTGAGCTTATTTGCTTATCAGCCAAGCTTACTAAGCCAAATATGAAATTTTGAAACTCAAGAGGCTAGGAATAAGCTAACAACTGAACACTGAGATAAGATTAAGCTAGAGTATACTGAGTGTGACTAAGATAAGCTGGAATAACTCAACAAGCTAACTGACATAAGCTACAAACAAGTGATAAGCCATTCCAAAACCAACTGTGAACAACTCAGGCCTGCAGGGTTTTTTAAGGGCAAATTAAGCCTATTGAATAAGCTAGGAGGTCACAATAAGCATTTGGAGCAGCAAGCTGAGGTGAAAGGGTTTCCAGAAATCCCAAGCTTTCACCAAGGGGCTCACAAATGAACTTATAACAAGCTTTTGAAAAAGTCACAACTGAGCTGAGTTGCTCAGTGTAAACAGACAAATGGTACAACAAAAAGCCACAAGCAGGCTTAATGAATAAGCTTGTAATTGAAAAATAAGCAATGATCCAACTAGAATGATGGATAAGCTCCTCAAGGAACCAACAATCACCAGCTGAGTCCAAGTTTTAAGTCCTTAATGAGCTTTTGGAAACTGACTAACTACACTAATGACTCAGTGTAATAAGTGGATTTGGAGAACTTTAATCACAAAATAAGCAGACCCAATAAGCAAAATAGAGAAAACAAATAGCATATATCACACATAAGCCAGAAGGACTTCACAAATCACCACTTTATACAAACTAAAGCTAACTAGTAAAAAGAATGTGAGGTAATGAAAGTGGTTGGGTCATTTGGGTAAATCTGTGAGCAGGGCAACAAATGAGTCAACTGACCCACTTTGAGCTTGAATTTTAGTTATCAAGGGGCCTTCAAATCCAAAGTTTGTTTTTGTTTCAGATAAACAGGCAACCAAAGTTCACAAAACAATAAATCTTAACTGTTCACAACCAAGATTAAATCCTATACAAACTTTAGAAATCTGTCCCATCTTCAGAACATGTTCAATATGACTTTTGGATTTTAAGAGAACTTTGACTTAATTTAGGTTGCATTACCTCAAAGTTACTGAAAAAGGTACAATAAGTTGAAATGAAGCTACTCTAAGTTATATTGACAGCTTGTGAAATCAGTTGGTGCAAACTTGAACCAACTGTCTTAACAGTTACCCTTACTAATTAAAGTAAAAACTAAACTTGACTTTTTAATGTAAACACCTACTGATTTTAAATGCATATAAGCCTAATATAACCTAAGTGATGTTCCTAAACTAACTAGTGTCTCTGAATCAGTGAAACTACAAGCAGAATGCAATAAATCAAACACCCCTAAACTGAGACAGTGTGATAATCTAGAGAAGCAACAGACAGATACAATACATGAAACTTACAATTAACACTAAACTAATCACTTATAAATATAAATGGACAGTAATGAATAACTTTTGACCACTAAACTTAATCTAAAGGCTTATGCTAGAAATTAGAAAATCCTTACAAATTTCATCCAGGCTTGGAACCAATGAGAACCAAAACTCCAACTGACATCCTATTGCTCCCATGAGCACTAAACCATGCCACATCCATTCTTGTTTCTTCTGCTTCAATACTGGAGATCACCAAACTTTTTTTTATTTTATTTATTTTTCTTTATATTTTTCTATTTTTGACTAAACTGAAAATTAACTGGAACTTGAATTTTGTTGAACTGGAAATTAGATTAATTCAAAGTGAACAAATTACAACTGAAGTACTTAACAAGAATTTAAAAATTACAATAACTTTTAAAGTAACTAAATTAAACTACAAACTATATTACTAAAACTAAAAAAAAACTCCCCTCCCTGCTGCTCCTTCTTGCTCTCTTTATTGATCTTTTCAGCTATGTGGGACCCACTGAGCATATCCCACCAAAAACTAGAACCATTGGATGTTGAATTTTGATCCCAGCCATTCAATTCTTTTTGGCGGGTAAAATGGTTTTTGGAGTTTTCTTTGAATTATTGAAGCCAGGGAGGTGGGTTTGTTTGTTTGTGTTTGTTTGGTTAGGCAAGGGGGTGGGAGGTGGAGTGTAATCAGAGGTGAGAGTTGTGTAGGGTGATGATGGGGATGCAGGTTTGGCAGGGGTAGGCTGAGGTGGAGGGGATGAGGGTCAAAGGAGGTTTGACCGAGGGGGTTTTAATAAAACGGGGTGAGTAAATTTATTTGTGGAGTGGGGAGTGGGCCGGTTGTTTATCTTTGGGCCAGGAAGAGTGAGTGGGCTGGGGAATTGGGTATTTAGGGTTTGGTTTGTTTAGGATTGGATTTAGGTTTAGGTAATAAAGGTTAGGGTCCATTTGGTTAATAGATTTATCACAAGGACCAAAAGTGAAATTTGCAGAATCTTGAGGACCAAAAATGAAACTTTCTAAAATCCATTATAGGGACCAATCTTGCCATGCTTCATTCATATAAGGACCTTTGTCGATATTTTCCAAATTAAAATTCCCGGGGACCAATTTCGCCAAATTCCAAACTGCAGGGACCAAACCTGTAACTTCTCAAATCTTTTCACCCAAGGATCAATTTGATAATTTTTGACTTTATAAAACCTTGGGTTGACTTTTCTTTCGTTTTAAAACGTCAGGGACTAGTTTTGTCAATATTTGAAACTTGAGGGACTGAAACTGCCAATTGTGCAAACTTTGTTCGTTTTTCATTTGTTTTTAAACGTTTTGCATCTAAAACATATAAAACACACTTTTGAGATAATTTCAGTATTCTGATGCATTATTGGGTGTTTTTGGATGTTTTGGCAGTTCATATAAGACAAAAATGATGAGTATTTACACATTCATCAATCCCCCACACTAAACTATTGCTAGTCCCTAGCAATCTTTTGAGAAAAACTTGATGGATTTGAAACTCTTTACCAAAAGCCATCACTTCTGGAGTAGCCAGGTGTAAGAACTGTGGCACACCTGATAACCGTGTGATTTTGAGCAAACCACCAGCTGTCAACGGATTTGAGTAGTCTTTACCAAGAGCCGTTTGCTCCTGGACTAGCCAGCTCTTGATGGAATAGTCAACATCTTGGTGAGCTGATTACCAATTATGGTTTTTCCACGGCCTTTACCACAAGCCATAATCTTGCGGGCTAGCCAACTCATTTGTTTTTGGGGAGTTGAGGAACCGTACAATTTTGGGCAAATTGCAAGCCGTAAACGGATTTGAGATGTCTTTACCAAGAGCCGTTTGCTCCTGGACTAGCCAATCCCTTTTGTTGCTTAGACAAGGCGGACTGATTACCACAAAAATTTTGAAGCACCAGTGAATTTTTTTTTAAATTTTTGAAATTTTGGCTAAAACGGGGGTATTATATAGTAAAATGTGATAAAATTCGCTAGAATAGCGAATACCCCCCCCACACTTAGGATGAATATTGTCCTCAATATTCAAAATCCCGACTATTATGCCGACATTTTGAACGTAAAAGGGCAACATTACAAGCTAAGCGTGGAAAACACCATTTTGTATTTTCACTTCATATGTAATCATAGCATGGGGGACTCCCCCACACTTAGGGTGAAAACCCTATAAGCGTGCTACTGTTTTTGTTTACCGAGTCGCTAGCTTGACTCGACCCCTAATTCATTTGTCATTGGGGAATGTGGAAGAAACAATCTCAATCGGACTTTCATTCAAGATGTTTGGACAAACATTTGAAGCACGTGAAAGTTCCACACCGATGAGATAAGTATCCGGCTCAAGATAATGATACATGAAAATGCCGGGATCAAATATAGTATCCTCACTCCCGAAGGAATGAAGAAGAGGAGAAATCACCTGGTAGGTGAAGGAAAGAAGAGAGACCTGAATAGCAATTAAGATAAGAACTTCCTCCTCAAGAAATGTATATTCAAGTAGAGGAGGCAAGTCCTTGAGCTTGATCTCAGGAAATTTATCAGTTTCCTCAACTGATTGGATTTCCTCATTATGAAGTTGTTTGGGTGGGAGAGGGGGGAATGAATCTTCATTTAACAAACTTTCTAGAAAAAGAATGTCCCCCTCAGGATCAAGATAATTATCATCAACTTCATATGAAATTGAACTATCTTCAGTAAGAAAAGCCTCGAATTCGTCCAGATCATTTTCACTATCCAGAGGAGGTGGATTGATCTGAGTAAGTTCAATCGAAGGATCACGAGTGAGTAAGAATTCTAACTCTCTCAAATCCGCATCAAAGTCAAAGACTTCATTTTCATCCCTTGGTGGGATGGGATCCATATAAGAGAGTTCATCAGCGAACTCTTCAAGAAGAAAGTCAACATCAGAGTGGAGAAGTGATGCATCAACCAATTCAATGTCTCCATAAGATAAACAATCATCACTGGAATTAGAGACAGTCTCAATTTGATCATTTGGATTATTTGGTGTGGAAAGAATATCACACACTCGATCAAAAGTCCCCTGTGACTCTCCTGGGATTGGGACAAGGATCTCAACACTAGACTTTATTAATTCGTCCGATTCCTTATCAGGAACAGTGCTAAGATGCTCATCCCCCATGTTAAGAGAGTGAGTGTGAACTTCGGGTGTGATAACAACAGACTGAGGGAGTTTAGAAGTACTAGCAGTTATGGAATTTTCAAGTTCCATTTGATCAACGACTAGTGACTCCGTCACATTATTTTCTCCCTGATTATCCATGGAAGGAATCACAACTGACGAATCTGATGAATCTTTTTGAATAATGACAATGTCATCTTCATCATCATCACTGTCATCATCGTCATCATATAGAGCAGCATAGCGAAGATTGGCACGTATTTTAGCCGCTCTTTGCTTAGCAAGTAATTCTTCCATGCTCAATTCGTTTTTAGCATCTCGTTCTTTAGCAAGTAATTCAGCCATTGATTTTTCACGAGATTCTTGAAATGATGTAGTGGCAAACTCCTCCTTAAGTTTTTGCAAAATTTCACGAGCCTCTAGTAAAAGGTTTTGCTCGGTATCATGAGGAGTTGCTTGGACCATTTGGTACTGTGGAGGTGGGTCTGAATACGAATAGTCGTAATTGTTACAAGGAAACGGATTCCCTGTTTGACAATCAGAGCTAGTGTGTGGACCTCCACAATACTCACAACAGTAAAACTGATGTGGCTGTGAGTCGTGTGTGCTGTAGTCATAATTGTTATCGGGAAACTGCTCATACACAAGCGTGTTTCCCGATTGACAATCAGAACTGTAGTGTGGACCACCACAATACTCACAACAGTAAAACTGTTGAGTCTGGCTTGGTGTATCTTGATACGAAGCATCATTGAAGTTTGGATAATATGATTCTTGCTCGTATGAATGTGTTGGGTAATTGGAAAAATTTGAAGAGTCGTTGAATGAGTTTTGATTAGGATCATAAGCAAATGAATTACTCGACCCACAAAACAAACAACTCCCGTTTTGGATATCATTACCACATTGTACACATGTACACCAACGACATGGAGAACCGAAAAGCGGCTCACCACAACCGACACAAGGAATAAAATCCGGAGGTGGGACAAGTGGTGTGCTCTTAGAGCTAGCAATTTCTACCACTTCCGTTATGGTCTCGGGTTTTGGTTCTTGATAAATGTGAAGATTGGGCAAGTCGTGCTTTTCAGTCACTGCCCTAAGCTCAGTACGTTTGCTTGACAAACTTTTGACCGTAAACCGTGAAAGGTTAGGATCAATTCTTGAAGGTTTGTCATTAATAGCACGTATCTCGGGCTTGGAAGAATTTGGTGAATCATTGAGAGAATTTGGACTTATGAACAGATTGCACAAAACACAAAATCTGTCACTACAATTATTGCCACATTTCTCACAAATACACCGGAGACAACGAAAGCCGTTCTCAATTGGGCTTTTACAGTGAAAACACGTGTAGCCGAGAGACGCCATAAGAATTATACATGAGAGGGGTATAAGAAGGTAGAATCAAATGGATAGAGGTTAAGGAAAAATATTTTTGGGTTTTTGAAAAGCATTTTGTATAAATCAGAAAGAAAAATCTTTTTGGGTTTTTGGTGTTGTTAACACTTTAGGAAAAGTGTTAATGACGTTTTTGTTATATGATTTGAATTTACAAAAAGGTGGTGGGTTTATACAGTGACGAATGAAAAGTCACTAATCTCTAAGAAACGTTTTAAATACGCAGCTACCTCCCCGGCAGCGGCGCCAAATTTTGATTGAGTCTAAACGGTCAACTAAGTTTCCCAGGTAATGGTCAACCTAGTCAAACGTCTAAAACCAACTAACCAAGGAGTACAGTGTATTCCCGGGTCGTTATGTCCCAGCGAGGTAAGCAATTGTATTAAAAAACGTTTAAAGTGATTGGGTGATTTAACAGGAGTATCAGGAATTTGATTTGAGTGATTATACTACGAGATTATGATTGAAAATGACTTATAAACACTAATGGAACAATTACGGATGATCAGATTACCTAGAAACGTGAGTTAACCTAAAAACGCGCGTTTGAATTAAAAAATAACGCGAACGCACAAAAATAAAAGTGAAACGAGAGCGAATAAAGTCCTACGAACGTGAAAATTATATTTTTATGATCCTAATGACTTAAGAAAATTTTTAGAAAAAGAAAAATAATTTTTACACTATTTAATTAATTACTATTAATTAATTACTAATTTCTAATTACTTTTTAATTAACTAAATTAAACTAATTATTAATTAATTATGAAAATTAACTAGAAAAATGAAAATTAAATTTAGAAAAATCTAAAATATTATAAAACTATTTTTAAAACAGAAAACCTAATTTTTCTACTTTTTAATTATTTAATATTAATTAAAACTAATTATTTAATTAATTTAAACTAAAATTAATTATAAAAAAATACTAGATGAACAAGGAAAAATCTGAAAAAATTCCTAAAATTATTTTAACTAAAAAGGAATCTGAGAAAAATTTAAAACTGAAAAGTGCTTATAAATAAGCAGCAAATAAGCCAAAATGGCTTAAATAGAAGCTATCACTTTCTTAAATTTTGTCTTTTTCCAATTTTTTTTTACACAACTAATTTATAACTGAAAATAACCAACTAATGTGAAGGAACTTTTTATGAAACTCAAAGATAAGCTCTTGGTGAGCTTATTTGCTTATCAGCCAAGCTTACTAAGCCAAATATGAAATTTTGAAACTCAAGAGGCTAGGAATAAGCTAACAACTGAACACTGAGATAAGATTAAGCTAGAGTATACTGAGTGTGACTAAGATAAGCTGGAATAACTCAACAAGCTAACTGACATAAGCTACAAACAAGTGATAAGCCATTCCAAAACCAACTGTGAACAACTCAGGCCTGCAGGGTTTTTTAAGGGCAAATTAAGCCTATTGAATAAGCTAGGAGGTCACAATAAGCATTTGGAGCAGCAAGCTGAGGTGAAAGGGTTTCCAGAAATCCCAAGCTTTCACCAAGGGGCTCACAAATGAACTTATAACAAGCTTTTGAAAAAGTCACAACTGAGCTGAGTTGCTCAGTGTAAACAGACAAATGGTATAACAAAAAGCCACAAGCAGGCTTAATGAATAAGCTTGTAATTGAAAAATAAGCAATGATCCAACTAGAATGATGGATAAGCTCCTCAAGGAACCAACAATCACCAGCTGAGTCCAAGTTTTAAGTCCTTAATGAGCTTTTGGAAACTGACTAACTACACTAATGACTCAGTGTAATAAGTGGATTTGGAGAACTTTAATCACAAAATAAGCAGACCCAATAAGCAAAATAGAGAAAACAAATAGCATATATCACACATAAGCCAGAAGGACTTCACAAATCACCACTTTATACAAACTAAAGCTAACTAGTAAAAAGAATGTGAGCTAATGAAAGTGGTTGGGTCATTTGGGTAAATCTGTGAGCAGGGCAACAAATGAGTCAACTGACCCACTTTGAGCTTGAATTTTAGTTATCAAGGGGCCTTCAAATCCAAAGTTTGTTTTTGTTTCAGATAAACAGGCAACCAAAGTTCACAAAACAATAAATCTTAACTGTTCACAACCAAGATTAAATCCTATACAAACTTTAGAAATCTGTCCCATCTTCAGAACATGTTCAATATGACTTTTGGATTTTAAGAGAACTTTGACTTAATTTAGGTTGCATTACCTCAAAGTTACTGAAAAAGGTACAATAAGTTGAAATGAAGCTACTCTAAGTTATATTGACAGCTTGTGAAATCAGTTGGTGCAAACTTGAACCAACTGTCTTAACAGTTACCCTTACTAATTAAAGTAAAAACTAAACTTGACTTTTTAATGTAAACACCTACTGATTTTAAATGCATATAAGCCTAATATAACCTAAGTGATGTTCCTAAACTAACTAGTGTCTCTGAATCAGTGAAACTACAAGCAGAATGCAATAAATCAAACACCCCTAAACTGAGACAGTGTGATAATCTAGAGAAGCAACAGACAGATACAATACATGAAACTTACAATTAACACTAAACTAATCACTTATAAATATAAATGGACAGTAATGAATAACTTTTGACCACTAAACTTAATCTAAAGGCTTATGCTAGAAATTAGAAAATCCTTACAAATTTCATCCAGGCTTGGAACCAATGAGAACCAAAACTCCAACTGACATCCTATTGCTCCCATGAGCACTAAACCATGCCACATCCATTCTTGTTTCTTCTGCTTCAATACTGGAGATCACCAAACTTTTTTTTATTTTATTTATTTTTCTTTATATTTTTCTATTTTTGACTAAACTGAAAATTAACTGGAACTTGAATTTTGTTGAACTGGAAATTAGATTAATTCAAAGTGAACAAATTACAACTGAAGTACTTAACAAGAATTTAAAAATTACAATAACTTTTAAAGTAACTAAATTAAACTACAAACTATATTACTAAAACTAAAAAAAAACTCCCCTCCCTGCTGCTCCTTCTTGCTCTCTTTATTGATCTTTTCAGCTATGTGGGACCCACTGAGCATATCCCACCAAAAACTAGAACCATTGGATATTGAATTTTGATCCCAGCCATTCAATTCTTTTTGGCGGGTAAAATGGTTTTTGGAGTTTTCTTTGAATTATTGAAGCCAGGGAGGTGGGTTTGTTTGTTTGTGTTTGTTTGGTTAGGCAAGGGGGTGGGAGGTGGAGTGTAATCAGAGGTGAGAGTTGTGTAGGGTGATGATGGGGATGCAGGTTTGGCAGGGGTAGGCTGAGGTGGAGGGGATGAGGGTCAAAGGAGGTTTGACCGAGGGGGTTTTAATAAAACGGGGTGAGTAAATTTATTTGTGGAGTGGGGAGTGGGCCGGTTGTTTATCTTTGGGCCAGGAAGAGTGAATGGGCTGGGGAATTGGGTATTTAGGGTTTGGTTTGCTTAGGATTGGATTTAGGTTTAGGTAATAAAGGTTAGGGTCCATTTGGTTAATAGATTTATCACAAGGACCAAAAGTGAAATTTGCAGAATCTTGAGGACCAAAAATGAAACTTTCTAAAATCCATTATAGGGACCAATCTTGCCATGCTTCATTCATATAAGGACCTTTGTCGATATTTTCCAAATTAAAATTCCCGGGGACCAATTTCGCCAAATTCCAAACTGCAGGGACCAAACCTGTAACTTCTCAAATCTTTTCACCCAAGGATCAATTTGATAATTTTTGACTTTATAAAACCTTGGGTTGACTTTTCTTTCGTTTTAAAACGTCAGGGACTAGTTTTGTCAATATTTGAAACTTGAGGGACTGAAACTGCTAATTGTGCAAACTTTGTTCGTTTTTCATTTGTTTTTAAACATTTTGCATCTAAAACATATAAAACACACTTTTGAGATAATTTCAGTATTCTGATGCATTATTGGGTGTTTTTGGATGTTTTGGCAGTTCATATAAGACAAAAATGATGAGTATTTACACACTCATCAGTATGCAACATGAACTACCTTAATAACCTGAAAATACATCGCTAAAACGGTCAACATCTTTTGGGACCTATGTTTTGTAAACTCTGAATGTTTTTAATGATCAAACGACGTATTTTTCAAACGACACTTTAGGTCGTTCAATGTAACTGTAACTGTGATGCTATGACAGTCACCCCCAGGTATTCCATTCCGCTGCCATACAGGTATTTTGGGGGTGTGACAGATTGGCATCAGAGCTAAGGTTATAGCGAACTAGGATGTATCTTGGACCCTAGACTATAACCACATCATCATAGCATCTCATCATTTCATCATAAGTGCATATTTACTACATATGTTATTTCATGCACACACTTTGATTATTTATACCCATATTCATATATAATTATATTGACCTGGTTCACAAGTAACATGTCTTCAAATACTCACCCTGTCATCCTTTCGTCGGATTCCGACATTGAAGATGCCTTGTCATCTTCCACCACCATTATACTATCAGTGCACTTACACCACCATTAGCACCATTGATTTATTATAGGAACGGGGTTTTCCTATCACTCAGCCCATACTTAGATTGCCGTTTGGCAGAGTATTCAGACTTAATCTTAATGGACCTATTAGGATGCTTATTGCAAAGGAGATAGTATGTTTTCTTTCCTTCACTAGTAAGGCGATTACTACTCAGGTACTACCACCACCGTCAGCTACTTATTTCACTATTGGTCGTCCCATAGTGCGTACTTCAGTTTTACCTCTTAGATGTCGCGAGATAGCGCGAAAGAGGGTAGTATTCCATTCACTATTATCACCATCACATCTCAGAGACCCTACACCCATATATGACAGGCCGCTTAAGAGGCAACCACTATTTGACATACCATTACCATCTACCACACGTTACACCACCTTATAGGTTTGAGGTTGGTGAGAGTTTGAGAGCCTCTACTGCTTGACAACCTACTACTCTTCATCGTTAGACGATGATCTTTAATTATTTGAGATTACTCACGAGTGTTTGGACGATACACTCTGAATAATACCACAAGCCTCACAGACACAATAAGAATTGCAACACATCGCCCAAGGGTGGCATCTATCACAAGGACTGTATATTATCTTAGATATGATCGACTCATACCTCCATAACACAATAGACCAACAAGATGCTTTGAACGGTATTATACCATCATAATGGAACTCATCACAACTCTCCCTTCATTATCAAGTTTGATTACACCACATTCTAAGTCGATAATTACATCATTAGTCACTCTAGCAACACTCCACCGACCAATGTGGTCACATTAGTAGATTTGACATATAATTACAATTTTAGGAAGATGCGAGTAAGACTATAAGATTAATAAAGACGAAGGTGTCTTTACAATTAAATGGTTATGTTGACCAAGATAAAAGTGACTCCTCTAGTTTTCGTGTTTCGGAGATAATAACAATTCAAGTAAGTTAAAGCCAAATTAAATTTTTGTACAAATGAAAAGATTTCTTGCAAACCTTACGAAGTATGACAAATTATTGATTTTCAATGGTTGGATTAAAACTCATTTTTTTTTGTTTAAGCAACAACCTTCTTGAATTTCCTTTTTCCAAAGACATATATATATATATATATATATATATATATATATATATATATATATATATATATATATATATATATATATATATATATATATATATATATGAGATATTGTTTTTATCAAAATACAAAATATTTCGTAGTCACATCTTTTACATAACTATATTCATTACAAACTTCAAATAAAGTCACTCCAAAATACATTTATGACCAAATTTCACAATGTTTCACTCAAATAAATGTTGTTAATTTTAGAAACTATATCTCCAAGAAGGAACACGCATAACTCATGAACGAATCTCGAAAGCAACCACTATACCTACTTACTATTTGACCTTAGATGCGAAAGAAACCCCTCTACCAGAGATTGCCAACGTTGATACACCATGCCTTAACACCACTACTTCAAATTACGACTTTTTCGCTCATTCCATATTATAAGACCCTCACGCTAGTATGAGCTCGTTGGATTAAAAGATCAAGGTACAATTACTCAACAAAATTTATATTCTTTTCGGAGATCGATATAGCTTAGTCACATTGGGACAAGACCTCATTTTCATGAAAGGACATCGAGAAGTTTCACCTGACCATAAGGCGTTTAGCTTGCATTCACGGAAAATCAAACATCATTCGATGTGGTACATACTTGACTTAGATCACCCGTACAACAATTTCCATTCTTTATACATTTTAGTCATGCCTAGAGGGATTAAGCATTTGAACCTGCGAACTTTACCTAGTATAAATTCTCGAATACTTCAAATCATTGGCACCAAGTTTCTGCCCTATATCCTTTCACACATAAATTATCCCTTTCAGTTGATTGTAGATGCCTTAATGACACGTTCATCTTTCACGCCCTCAATATCACTACCATATTCTCGACCACTTCATAATCATAAACCACTGCCCTGTTATGAACTAAGATATTTACATTCTTTAAATAAGTGGATTAGTAGACTACTACCATTCCATAGGATTTACCCATGTATCCAATAAACCATTCAATGAATTTTACTTCAAGCTATTTTACTACCCTATGGGGAAATTGTTTTACAGAATTTCTACTATAAGCTATTTTTTTACCACCCTATAAATCGATTTTCCGTCATTACACCAAGTATTTACTATTATTATGCAAAACAATTTTCATGTTACTTGAAAGGAAATATCAGGATACCACTTTTAATAACAATGCGTTGAACACCATTTAAAACTTTTGAGGAAAGTAATGATATTTTGACTAAATCCAGCATAGCATCAGTAGTCCTCAACTATACATAGCGTGATCACCTATGTATAATTCAGGAAGAATTATGCCATGAAGGAAATAATTACCTTTTTAAAGTATTACTAATGACAATCTTCATTCAAAAGCGTTGTAAACAAGTAAACTCTTTTATAAACGTCTCTTGCTGACAAACTCTCCCTGGATACTTACCCCACCTGTCACTCACTCAGCCATTAAGTTAGAACTTTCCCTTTGACTTCTCTAGGAGAGACTTTCCATATCAAGTACAAGGAGGATTCCTCGATGCAAGAAAAACAATAAAAGGATTACGGAACTACTAAACCTGGACTAAGAAAATTCATAATCCAACAACAATCCGAAGATACCACGATACCATCCGAATCACCATCTCTGATTTAGTTGTCAAATTTTATCATTCAAAGGTACTAGCTAGACTGAGCTACAGGATCGAACATATTGTTAAGGTACACTAAGTAACACTATAGAAATAAACCAAACCTCCTAACCGATACTGTAGAGTGTTCCATTTAAACTTGGCCTCATCCAAACGCAAACTTCCCTGTAATGAGTTTTCACCAGGGATAATTGTTTAAATTAAGAATATCGATATGGATTCCCCTAAGGCGTTGTGTTCTCTAGAAATTTCCGATAACCTAACTTTCATATCAAGGAAAGGGATCAGACCCGACCATATATCTTGCCAACATGATGACAATTTCAACGATAAACCTTTTGAGGACTTAAGTTAGTTTGAATACTTATGCTTGTAGTTTTGCCTGACACCCACCAATAAGCATTATCCAACCTCAGGAACTAAACGTTAGACATCTATGCAATTATGCGAACATTACCTATCCTACTATTTTATCCTTGTTAATACTCACTTTTGAATGAAGTTGATTTAAAATTTGAGTTTATACAAATCACATATCTTGTAGAAAATAATTTCTGAAATTCCTATTTTGAACAAGTACGATCCTTTTTGGTCAATATTTAGCAAAACTATTGTACAACGAGAAATATATAAACGTCAAACTTTGGTAAACATTCCTAATCACAACATATTTGAAAACGGTTTCACATTTTATAACTACTGAATTTTGAATCATCAAGAAAGATATTACTTAGTAAATCATTAGCTCCATTTTCTAAATTCGTTTATTCAGAAAAAGATTTCAACCAAAACCCACACAATCGCGAGACAAATTTCCAAAACTAATCACCATACTACATCGCTTATGCAATTAGGATTTTGTAACTTGACAATAGAGAACCTTGGAATAGGTGATGAAGGAAATTAGGAGGGACACCATAAATCAATTACGAACTTTAGTAATAGAGGCCAAGCCCAATAGGCAAAGAAAGACACATGTCTTATCATCCGTTGGAACAAAACACAAGGAATAAAAAAAAATTGTTACCCATATTCTCTCTCCTTCAGGTAACGCCAAGTTCGAAAGATAGAACGTTGTGGAATTAGTCACAATATTTATTGTACCCATTTCAATTATTCCTGTTAAAGGTAATCGAATCACCTCAGACTCCTAGCAATCATTCTAAGATTTCCTTCGGAACCCCATTTAGATGTAAACACCGCCTACCATCCTCAGACCAATGGTCAAAGCAAAAGGACAATTCAAACATAGGAAAGATATGCTCAGAGCATGAGTGATTGACTCTAGAAATGGTTGGACTAACCATTTACCATAAATCAAAATCATTTGCAAACATAGTTACCGCGCGAGAGTAGAGACTACACCATTTGATGCACTCTATGATCGAAGTACCAATTACCAATTCACAGACCGAAATCGGAAAGTTAAATTCACTGGTCTAGAACTAAACTATGGAACAACAAAGGAAATTTCGCAAGTCAAGAACCAGTTACAAGCAACGAGAAACTGATAGAAGTAGGGTTGGTGCATGACGCACATCATGCGGATTGGGTATCCCGGAACAACATACCATCTAGATTCAAGTGAGAGAACAAACTAAGTTGAAAGCTTTGCCTTGGAGAGGCATGATATAATTTTGGTAACACGAGAGATTGAACCTCTAGTATATTGGACCATTTAAGATTCATTTTAGAATCGACCAGCTGACATACAAATTTGAGTTCTGGCAGAGTTCAGCAACATATATTGCCCATATCACCTTGTAAACTTCAAGAAGCACTGATCATCTATTGACAGACTGAACGCGGAAAAAGCCAAACTCACTGTTCCTGTAAGCACTCATGAAATAACCAGAAATTTCCTGCAAATCAAGAATCGGTTACAAGTCGATAAGTTGTAAACCCTTAGAATTTCAAGTTGATGGTAGGGTCATGTTAAAAGTTCTGCCTAGGAAAGGCATGATACCATTCAGAAAAATCTGGGAAGTTAAACTCGATGTACACTGGACCATTTAATATTTCATACAGAGTAGGCCAGTAACCCTCAGACTTAAGCCTTGTTGGAAAGTAGCAGGATTACATAAACAGGTTTCACAATTTCAAATCCCGAGAAATGACTTTCAAATTAGTGACTCATGATTCCATTGAAAGGAATCCAACCCAATGACAAACCTAAACCTGTAGGAGAACCAGTAGAAATCCTGGACCGTGAGGTCGAACGGTTGAAGCAAAGTCGAATTCCTATCGTGAAAGTTCGTTGGAATTCTCGAAGAGGTCCCGAGTTTACTTGGGAACGAGAAGACCAAATGCGACACAAGCATCCACATCTTTTCACCAAACCTATTACTGAGACCAACACCAGCTGAATTCAGGGACTGAATTCCTTTTTGGGTGGGCGACTGTCACAACTCACCATTTCAGGTTATTTCCAAACTTTGACAATTTACTATTCATAAATCACTATTCATCAAAACACTATTCATCATTTTTGAGGTCAGTTTGATATTCTGAGAAGCGTTCAAAAATTTTACTATTCACCAAACACTATTCATTCCGGAAAGAAAACACTATTCACGTGCATTGCTCATTTCATCGTAAATTTAGTTTACGGGTATTTAAATTCGCGTAACCGGATTGGTTCAGGTGCGAATTCATGCTTTATCATTAGGGACATTTTATACGGACTAGAAATAGTCTACATATCATCATAATAGCATTTGCATACTATACCACTCGTAGAATACTCATATTAATATTTTTGGTATATTTAACGTTTTACATATATTTATTTTTAAACAAACGTTAACATACGATTAATAAATATGACTAACATATCCGAAAATTTCCACAATGGTTCTGATATATTTTTAAACCCTTTACAATGTCACAAAAATTATAAAATTCATTTACCCAGTATTTTGGAAATTTATTTAATTTACATTGTAAGTTTAATATAATTACGACGGTTTTCGTGAAAATAAATAATAATTATCCAAACATCCAATCCTTGTACCCGATATATTTTCACAACTTTTATGACTTTATTATGTCCCGATTAACTTCGTCAAAATTTATTTCAACTCGTCACGATTTATTTTTAATTAACTCGGTACCCGATAACACCTAACGGATACACAAAACAACTAAATACTACCAAGCTTCTCATACACTCATTCTTTATGCCATGTGCCGCCCCCCCCCAAGATACTAGTAACATGGTTACTTCTAATTGATCAATTAATTACAATTTTACCCTAACTAAATATCTTCTAAGGTATAACAAGTCAATTTGATCACTTCATCCATTTTATATCAAAAACAACTAGAAAAAAATATCCTCTCTTCCTCTCCTATCATAACCACGACCCAAAACAAGAACAAGACCAAAATCCACCATTTTTCCAAGATCAAGTAATATTCAAGCTCATTTGATAATCCTTGTTAGGGTTTTGAAGTTAAAATCCAAGGTTTCTTAGGTTTTTCTCATCCAAGCTCTATAATCTTTCAAAGTAAGTTGTCAAACTCTTTTTCATAATTTCTTCAAGTTATTTTTATGATCATATGATTTTTATACAAGATCTACATGCATATGCTAGTTTATACCACTCTATTTAAACTTTTATATCTTTTAAACACTAGAAATGGAAACCCTTGCTAGATCTAGTTGATTGATGTTGTTTAAGAACCCATGACACCTTGAGAAGGTGTATGGTAGGAATAGACTAGATTTGTGGTGATTGGAAGTGATTTGGGTGGATTAGAAACTAGTTTGGAACATTAGAAATGAGTTTAGAACATGTCTATAAACCTACTGTCCCAAAATGTAAAATCTGGAAAACTCAGTAACTCAGGAGAGATTTTTAACCAAAGATTTAGAAAATACTTTCAAAAACGAAACTTTTGGCGAAAGAACGGATTAAAACGGGTTTATAACGAAGGAGATATGATTTTTGCAAGTTAAATGACGAAAACTATTTTTTTCTGAAAATTTCATGCTGTTGGACGTTTTTCGTCGGACAATCCGAGGCGTTAGACATAACCTAGAGAAGCCGAGCTATCAAAAATATATTAATACATGTTAAGACGAATCCGTGGATATAAAGAACGAGGAAAATGAACTTAAAACGACAAAGTTATACACGTTTTAAAATCGTCAAAACTGTATATATATATATATATATATATATATATATATATATATATATATATATATATATATATATATATATATATATATATATATATATATATATATATATATATATATAGTCACTAATAGAAATAATAAAACTACGTACTAAATACTATATTTTCTAGATTTCTTGTTCAAGAGTTATATTCTTAACTAATGAAGTACTTATGACCCAAGACTTATTTTTACGACTACTAGACGTTATTTCAAGGTTTTCAAGACGATGAATATAACACTAACGTGTTATATACGATATCCTACGACTAGTTTTTATAAGTCTAGTTAGACTTAGGGTGTGTTTCTTTTTTTTTTTGTTAGCTAAGGATGTTAGGTCACCATTATGTAAACACAAGTATAATGATAAGAGAAATGAGATGAGAATGAGAGTGGGATGATTATGAGAAATTTGAGAAAATGAAATGCAAGAGTTTCCTTAATGTTTTCAAATAACCAACCAAGTTTACAAGAGGCCTAAGACTAGTATTTATAGGAAAGGAGCTAGGGCAACATCCTACTCCTTCCCTTCTTACAATTCGTATGGGCTTTGAGGCCCATGGATCACATACTTAAGCCTAGTAAACTTAATACAAATTATAAATAATAACTAAGCAACCTAGCATTATTACAAATGACCGAGACTTGATAAAATAGTAAAACTATGGTTCCAACAAAGGATTGTGTGGAGCCCATATGGGACCACCTATATAATATTACTTGTTTTATAAATTTGGGCCCACTTTTCCCTTGTATCATCTTAATCCAAAGGGGCAAATAAATGGGACTCTCCCCATCTAGACATATTAAGGGATGTGGTCCCACATGGTCCCCACACTTCCCTTAACTAAGAAAAAAAAAAGAAACAAAGCCTTATTTTTCCTAAGTATGGAAAATATTTTATTTTGACAATAACTAGTATTTCGAAGTTACGAGTGGTATAGGCATCATGTGCATGTGCATTCATTACATCACGTCATGATCTAAAGTAGGTCATTATCATCCATATTAGGTTGCGGCTAGTGTTCGCGCCTTATTGTCCCGATCATTTTACCATCATTGTACCATCATATCAGGTGAGTCTTCATAACCCCGTTTTTAATTCAATATTTGATTTCAAATCCCACGGGGGAAAATACATTGCACCACTTATTTTTGTACATGCCAAAGTAGCTAAATTTTTATACATTGCTTAAGTTGCTATCATACCACATTAAGTCCCCTTTATATTATCATGGACCGTTAATTTGCCTTTAAGCGAGAGTGAGTGAACAGATCTATTGAGGGTGACTCCTCCATTCGTGTTTGGGTTGCTCCAACGGAATTACGAATGCATTTCATGTCTAACATTATTAGAGTGGCTGGTAACCACTCATTTGGGGCGAAATTCTTATTATGTCTAGCTTCAGGGTCATGAGCTTAAGAGCCAATGTAACTTCATTTTGACATCAAGTCACCTTACTTTCTACTTATGGCAATTGTACATACATTTTAACTTATAACTCTATGGAATTCACCAACTTTATGTTGACCGTTTTAGCGATGTATTTTCAGGTTATTAAGGTAGTTCATGTTGCATACATTTGGACCTTCATGGAGTCGCGGAGTCGACGCGTCTCACCATATATTTCTGCACTTATGAAACGTTTGATCTTGTTGAACTTATTTTACCTAAATCGGCAACATCTTTTGGGACCTATGTTTTGTAAACTCTGAATGTTTTTAATGATCAAACGACGTATTTTTCAAACGACACTTTAGGTCGTTCAGTGTAACTGTAACTGTGATGCTATGACAGTCACCCCCAGGTATTCCATTCCGCTGCCATACAGGTATTTTGGGGGTGTGACAGTTACATAGTAACCGAGATTCATTGGTATTAGCGCCTCCATTTAACGAAAGGTCATGCATACTCTCTGAAGAAAGTGGGAAACCCGACTCTTCTACAAATGTCGTTTCTGTATGACAATGCATGCTGTCCGAAGAAAGTAAGAAACTCGACTCTTCTACAAATGGCGTTTCTGCATCACAAAGGTCATACATTTTCCGCTTCCCTTTATCTTTTTTAGGAGATGGAATATGAGTCTCTAAAACTGAAACATAATATAAACATTTAAAAGGCAATTAAACCACAACTGTGTTGCATTCTAACAGGCCAAAAAAAAATGGCAGAGTTGTGTTGCAATTTAGCAAGCATAAAAAAAGGGCAGAGGTGAAAGATGGTGCTAACCTGTATTGTCTGTGGACGGATGAGGCATGACGTTGAAGTTAGTACATTGACCATCCGTAGTATGAACTGAAGCATTTCTTCCATTCAAAAGAGAAGGCATTCTTTCATATGTTTTAAAAGGCACGAGGCTTTGTGTGGAGGTGGTTTCGCCGTTTCCAGGAACAACATCCAACACTTTCTTACCTAATTTATTCTTGTGTTCTAGAAGAGGCAATATAGCCTTTGCAGTATCTATTTGCGATTCTGAATCTAAAGATTTGTTCATAACAGGTAGCGAAGAACATGTGCTTTCATCAATAGAAGCGTGTCTAATGTCATCAACAATAACATTGGCTGACAACCCTGATAGGTTCATGTCTACAGAGGTAACCCTACGCACCGCCCTTTTTTTAACTTTCATACTAAAAGCAGGATACTAAGCATTCGGCAAGTTTCAGAGGCAATGGTTTGCAAGAGGATGCAATGTTTGTTGTATTCTTTTAAGTTTAAACTGACATAACATAATAAGCATCAAACAAATTGCAGTGCATCTGTAGCATCATGTCTAGAAAGCTAACATGCATCTGTGAGAAGTAAATACACACATCACTGGCCCTTTATTTATTTATTTTTTTTTATTTTTATTTTTTTTTAATTTTCATACTAATAGCACAATACTAAGCATTCTGCAAGTTTCAGAGGCATTGGTTTGAAAGAGGATGCAATGTTTCTTGTATTGTTGCAAGTTTAAACTGAGATAAGATAATAAGCATCAAACAACTTGCAGTGCACCTGTAGCATCATGTATAGGAAGCTAACATGCATATGTGAGGAGTAAATATACACATGCATCATTAATGTCTACATGCAACTTAAATGCAAGCTCCAGTGTAAACTTTGAAACTCTAACAATGACATTTAACACTACAAACAACATGCAAATAAAAATGTACATAAGCAGATCTGTTAAAGTACACATTTTTTTTTGCCACGAAAGCAAGAGCTGGTTCCTGCAAGCAGGGAAAATGCATAAAAGCATGTTAATCTAGCAGGACAATTGGTGAAACATAAGCAAATCTGTTTTTATACAAACCTTGTTGCATTGATTATGATTTCTTGACAATAACAGGTTCTTTGACTAAGTAAATATGCTGTTTTTTTGGCTGTGTTTGAACCCTTTGCATAAGTTAAAAGCATGATAAGGAAGGTTCCAGCTGTACTTGGAGCTGCACCTCATGTGCAAAATTGTACCATGAATAATCTCTTCCGTAAATCTTAGATGGTTAGGTGAGAAAAGTAGCAAAGACCAAATAGATGATCGACATGCTATTTTAAAGCGCACGTGATACCAAAGTATCACAACATACATAACATGCGGCAAAATAAAAAAGCATCACTGTGAAGAAACTGGGCCAAGCAAAAGGCCAACAATTGGGCCATCGCAATGGGCCAAAAAATGGGCCAAAAAAAGGGCGGGAAAATGGAGTAAAAAACGGCGGCGTTTTGATTTTCTTTTATATAAATAGATGATTACATTATTATTATTACTGTAAAGTGTTAGCCATTAGCATTAGAATAGGTAGCTAGTTAATATGGCTTATAATAGTTAGTTTAATGAGACGGCCCATGTAGTAAGCCGAGGAGCCTAATCTTAATCTCTTGTACATAGGCTATGTTTGGCGCAAAGCTTTTTGAGGCAATGGGCGGTGAATACTGAGCTTTTTTATTTTTAGTGTTCGTTTGGCATGAGAGCTGTGAGCTTTGCTATTTTTTTCAGGAAAGCTCATTTTTCCAATACTTCTTTATGAAGTTATGAGAGGTGAGCAGTGAGCTGTGGATACTGCTCACAGCTCACAGCTACTGCTCACTGCTACTGCTCACAGCTACTTTTGCCAAACATAGCTATAGTATAAATACCCCTTCCCACTAAAGGAAGGGTGTTGGTTCCATAATATGGGCCCGTTTGTTTGGGATGTATGGGTATGAATCTATGACTTTGAAAGTCATTAGTGTTGTTTGTTTGGTTATGGGGTCCACCACAATGGAATGAGGATACCCAAATATGAAGGTTTCCTCATATCTAATGTATGTGGGTGGTTTCATCATACCCTCCATTACCATTCCACCCTAAACCAACACCCATACCCATTGTGATTCATAGCAACAAACCAAACGCACCCTAAATTTTCATTTCATTTTACATGGTACTTTTCACTCTCTCTCTCTCTCTAACTACTTTCTCTCTCTAAGATTTAACCTTTCGGGTAACAATGAATTAAAAGATGACCTAACATGTGGTATCATTTGCCAAAGATGATTTAGGTTGTGTTCTAAATAGTTTAGGTTCGAATTTTTAAGGTTCAAAAATTTTCGGGTTTCTTCTTCTTCTTCTTATTATTATTATTATTATTATTATTATTATTATTATTATTATTATTATTATTATTATTATTATTATTATTATTATTATTATTATTATTATTATAAGATAACTTTATTAGAAAAACGTAGGATTTACAAGAAATTAGTGGGGAGCTAAGATACTAACTAGGTCTCCACTCATCTAGCTATGACGAAGCTAACCCTACTAAAAATATGAGTAGCTGCACGTGCTCCAATGTCTTGAGTCACCGAGAATCTTCGGATACACTTTAGTAATGTCACCGCATCCTTCTCAAGGTCACCGCTTTATTATTATTATTATTATTATTATTATTATTATTATTATTATTATTATTATTATTATTATTATTATTATTATTATTATTATCATCAATAAAGAATTTTATTGAAACATAATAATTTTACATAAAGCTGGATGGGAGTCTAGACACAAGTTGTGCTCCCACTCTTTTTTGAATACAAAAACTCAGTCTATGAAAAATAAAAGCGCCACTCTTAGCATTATTTGAATGGCTAATAGAAATAGATTTTATGCGTGAAAGTGTATCCAAAGCCTTTGTATCGAATTCCCCGAACGTAGAAAATGCAAATGGTATGAACTTGTAACCGTTGTCCTCACACTTTGACGCATACTTGTTTTTTTTCCTCTCCACAACATTGTGCAATGCTAGCCCAGGAGCCCATGAAATCGCCTCAATAACCGCAAATGGAGAAATTCCGGTCACATCCAAACATGCATCTTTACCTTGAAACCAATTAAATAGTAACAGGTCTGCAGGTCGTAACTCCTTCCCATCCTGCGAAAGGAAACCCATTGGAGCCTCTTTACGCACCATGATCCCAACCTTAGAACATATATCCACAAGAACATCGCGCACCAGGTTATGCCTGAACTTCACCCCCACCTCACTAGAACAGTGGACCGCATAATCTCCCCACTGGTCCATACGATGCACATTGCAAATCGGGCAAAGGCTACCTTCAGAAAACATAGGCACAGAGAGCCTATAACACAACACATAACTGAATTGACGATGGTTCATCCTCTGTCCCAAGCCGTCAAAAGGGATGGTGAAAAGAAAATCTTGTGCATGCGGGGTGCGAATGCAATTGAGAATAGCCACCTGTCGAGGACTTAGCGAGCACTTAGAAATAAGGTCTTTCTCAATGACATCAAAGTAACACTTTGCAAAATTTTATTGATTAAGAGCCTTAAAGTTTGTTACTTTACACTAGTTTAGTATTATTAGGTAAGATATATATATATATATATATATATATATATATATATATATATATATATATATATATATATATATATATATATATATATATATATATATATATATATATATATATATATATATATATATATATATATTTGAATTAAAAACGTGCTTTTTAGTGATTTTAATTGTTTCAAAATTGTTGAAAACAATATTTTCCGAGTTTAGTTTTAGGGTTTTCCGAGTTTGATTTAGGGTTTTCCGAGTATCACTTTCTTTCTGAGTTAGGAAATTCTTAGTATAAATATTTTCGAGTATTGGAAAATTGGAAACTTCCGAGTTTACCAGACTTTTTCCGAGTATTGGAAGTAGAAGTCCCGAGTATGATCTTTCCGAGTACCATCTTTCCGTGTAAGGAAAGGACTTTCCGAGTAACCTTTTCCGAGTAAGGAAATTATAACCTTCCAAGTTTCATACTTTCCGAGTAAGGAATTCACATTGGACTTACCGAGTAAGAAATTGGAATTGGATTTCCCGGGTATCTCAAAACCCTTAACTTAATTCTACCTAAACCCAATCAACCTTTATTGTCTTTAAAGATCCAACTCATTGTTTCACAAGAATTGAACAAGATGTCTAATCAACAACAATTTCCTCCATACTTTCCTCAACAACAATACCCACAACCATATCCTTAACAATACCCACAACCATATCCTCCTCAATACCCTCAATAATATCCTCCTCAACACCGTCAACAACAATGGTTTCCTGATGCGTAGGGATTGCACCAGGCTTTACCTCTCGAGGGATCTCGAGAAGTTTACAACCCCCACCAGGCAGTGTACCTAATCGATGTAGTATAGTATAATGACAAGTACCGGGGGATTGATCGTTCAGCTAGGAATAGTGTCGCTAGGATTAGAAAACCTAAAGACTAGGTCTAGGGATGAGGGATGATTCTTTTTGTATTTTTATATTTTTTAGGAAAGCAAGTAAAAATCTCGGGTTTGAAGGATTAGGGCGGAATTAGTTGCTAGTCAACTAACCCAATACTAAGATGCAATCAAAATAAAATACTAAAAATGAAAATAAAACTATATTAAACTAAAGTTGTGAGCAATATGTGGGAGAAACGTGTTTACTTAGATTTCACTACTCCCTAGATATCTTTCACACATTAATTACTTGTTATAGTTGCGTGGATGATGGATTGTATTCCTTAATCCCGTTCATGGGGTGGCGTACTTACTTCCCCAATCCTATGAGTGCCTACTTCACTCCTATGTCGAGCCGGCTAAGAAGCTCCTAACATGGGATCATTAGAATTTACTCATGCATTAAATACAACCAATAAAACCTAGTACACATCGGTTCATGTTTCCTAAGACGTTCAAGCATGTTACACAATGGAGATCTGCCAGTTTTCTTAAGCCTAACATTGAAATCATTCATCAAATACAACCATAAACAAGTAATCAACACATAATTAACATCTAGGTTTCATTAGATCTAAACAAACACAAGATAAATCTAGCCTAGCATGTTGAAATCAAGACAAGCACAAGATATAGACAACCAACACATAGACATATTGATTGAATTAAGAGAAGACTTATCTCAATAGCACATGAAAGGATTCAAGGGGTGAAAACCCTTGAATATACTGTAAAATACGTGTGGAAAACTAGAAGGGGGGTTGAATAGTTTTACGTATTTTTACTTCGTTATAAAATTAGTTTTAAAGTTTTGCTTAGCTTTTAAAAAACTTAGATTCGATAATATGTGATCTCAAGTCTTGTACAATATAAACAATTAATACTACACAATATATTATAATGATAAGTAATGAAATAAGCAAGAGATGGAAAGATCAAACCGGGAGACAAGAGATTTATAGTGGTTCGGCTACAAGGACACCTTCCTTGCCCTACTCCACTCCCCGAGCACCTAACTCGAGAGTTTTCTTCACTATATCAACAAGCTCCCTTATGGCGGAGAAAACCGTACACACAAATATACACACCAATCTATACACCAATCTACACACCACTTTTCACACCACAACTTCGTCACACCTAAGTCACGACTTCTACACAACTTCTTCAAATCTATCTACTTCACAACTAACTACTCCACACCTATCTTCTTCACACCAAT
The DNA here is from genome assembly GCA_030686995.1 of Artemisia argyi. Taxonomy (NCBI): domain Eukaryota; kingdom Viridiplantae; phylum Streptophyta; class Magnoliopsida; order Asterales; family Asteraceae; genus Artemisia; species Artemisia argyi. Next base: position 89,789,458 of record CM060708.1, on the reverse strand, counting down.
CTAGTTCCTAACTTATCTTCTTCACACCAAGCTACTAACTAATCACACAATCAATATCTAACTTAACTATCTACAATCAAATATTCACAACAATCTTCACAAAGAATAATGTAAATGATCTTTGATGATACACCAACAACTTGGATGTGGAGATCACAACAAGTTGTAATACTTCTTGTCTTGAGGGATAGAAGTATTCTTCTCTTGCACTTGAGAGGATGAAGGTTGGATCAATTTGAAACAAAGAATTTATATACTTATGATCAAAGGATAAAAGAATGGAGATTTGGATCTAGATCAGAAAGTTTAGTAGTGCAAAAGGTGAGAAAAAAATCCAGGTTTAAGGTGGTATTTATAGGCAACAGAATCTGACAGAGGAGCGTGGCCGGTCCCCTTAAAATTAAGGGGACCGCCCTTTATAATTAAGGGGGCCGCCCAGCTGAAACGGCCAGATTCTTTGTCTTTTAGTGGGGAAAGTTTATTTGGTGAAAAACTAACTGATTTTGGTTAAAAATTTGAATTCATATATTTAGTATGAATAAAACATTTTTCTTTATTACCAAAAGTGTTTTTCAAAAATATATAATATGTTTATATAATTAAATAAACTTTGCATTAGTTAATTAAATACCCCTTTGATCATAAATTGCACTAAACATTTTGTTTATTCATACCTTAAGTGATTTGGATGTAAAAAGAAATATTAATCACTAAATACTTGTTTATGTCACAAGTTTTAGTTCTATGAGTTTATATTTTGTGATAATTAAAACATAGAGATATTGATAACATGTTAATAATGTTTTTAGGCATTATTTATGTCAACAATCTCCCCCTTTTTGATTATTACAAAACCTTAAACTCAATAAATCTAAAACTTGTTTTTAGACAAGTATTATAGAGTTTACATTTCTCTTCTCCCCCTTTTTGTAAAATTAAAAAGGTTAAGCTGAGTAAGCTTCACGAGGGAAGTTTAAACGGGTAGAGAGCTCCCCCTTGATGTATGCTCCCCCTCATTTGAGAGCACCAAGGGAACGAGCTATGGAGATCTTTGCTACAAAAATATTTGAAGAGAGCAAGATACACATATATGCAAGGCAACAATTATGCAACTAAACATAGATTCATTCAAGCATTATAGAAATGAAAAGCATTACAACATTCAATATGCTTGAAGCATATTGATAAAAAAAAAAATAACACAAAAGAAAAGACATAGTCCTATATTGCCTAAGAGAGCACTTGGACTTGCTTGCAACCCATGGTTGATTGTTTTATTTGCTTGAAGGGAAAAATAAGCATAAAGCTTAGATGTTTGATTGAGAGGGATATGGGGTGGAGTATGGAGCGGAAGAGGTGGATCTCACGATGTTGTATCGTGTTAAGGGTGGTATTGGATGATTACGAGTGAGAAGATATTCAATCCAAGAAATATCTTCATTCAAGTAGAGGATTTGTTTTTGAAGGAATATGCAACAAGGGCAAAAGTGAGTGTGGTTTGTAACTTGATCCAAGTTGAGAGAGTGGGGAAGGCAATTTGCATAGGGTGATGATGGAGGTTGCCCTTTGTTGCGTTGTGCAAGATGCATAGCAAGGAGATCACTAAGATCATGGATTTGGTTAATTTCATCACGGAACTTTTGTTTTTCCGTGGCAATGTGGAGGGGGATCATAGGTTTGGTATGGAAGAGTTGGGTTTGTGTAGTTGGAATTGTAGTTTGATGGTTGATCAAACTTGTATGGATCATTATAAGTGGTTGGAGGTTGAGATGTGTAGTTTGGCTTGAAGGAAGATGTTTGGCCAATGTTGTATGGTTTGTAAAGAGAATCAAATGAATGGCCTTGTTGGTTTGATGCAAAGTTTGGGAAGTAAGAAGTTGGGGGTGTGGAATGACTTCCAACTTCATTAATGATGATGGATTTGTTTCGAGGGCCTTTTCTTCGCCAAACGGGTTTTTCCGTCATCCTTGCTAGCCTTAAGGCTTTTGATTTTGGTTTGTTTGGAGAGTTCATGATGGGATGAATGGAGAGTTTTGAGGATTGGAGATATTTATAGTGTAAGATTTGTGTATTTAAGGATGGATAAGGTTTGTTTGGGGGATTAGGACAAAACATGTTGGTGAAAAATGGGAAATGTAGGTTGAAATGGGCTAAAAAGCAGAAAAGATTCTGTAAACCCGTCCATCAGATGACCGGTCCCCTTAATTAGGGGGCGGTCCCCTTAAAATTAAGGGGCCGCCTTACATAATTAAGGGGGCCGCCCATCTGGTGATTTTCAGATTGCCAGAATTGGGTTTTTTGGCAGAAAATTTGCAGAAAGGTTGTGTTTTTGGACTTGGATTCAAGCAAGTTCAATTCCTTTAGGCAATATAGCATCTAATCTACTCATGAAATATCATGCATGCAAAAACACATAGGCACAAGAGCAAATAATCAACACATAATAAGCAATAGGAAGTAAGTAAAGGCAAGCACACTTAATCTTCCTAAGGCACCTATCTTAGATTAAAGGCAAAGGCAATTGGTGAGTGAAGAACTAATGATGGATCAAGATGACACCATTACTAGTGAATTTGTCCTAGTGAGTGTCTATATGCAACAAATGTGGAGTTGTGATTGTTTCGACTCCTAGAAGCAAAAAGAAATAACGATCCTAAGAAACAATCCAAATGATCTCCTTGATTGAATTTTTGCTCGGTCATGAATGTCAAAGATATATATTAGATTATATACCTTGACAATTTATGTGAGAGTTTATGCATGATTTTGAAATACAATGTTTTTAGAATTAGTCAACAATGCAAGGAAAATGATTTTCATGTGATTCCTAGATTGTGAGAATAATTTTTAGAGAGAATTGATTGAGTTTAAAAAAATTTATGCAAAGAAAATAAATCTTCTCAATCTTTAGTTTTGTGCGAAATAGATTCCTAGACTCAGAAAAGGTGGAATGGAAGAAACATAAATTTTCATGCAAGTATAAATTAGAATTAATTCAATGTAATTTAGTCAACTTGTTCCATCATTCCTAATCCTAAAAGCAAGTGGTTGAATAATTCACGCTTAAGGGGTTTTGTGAATATATCCGCAATGTTGTCTTCCGATGCAACCTTTTCTATAGATATATTTCCTTTTTGTACATTATCCCTAAGAAAATGGTGACACATTTCTATATGTTTAGTCCTAGAGTGTTGCACCGGATTTTTACTTAAATCTATCGCACCTTTGTTATCGCACATAATGGGGACATTTTCTAACCTAATGCCATAGTCTACGAGAGCTTGTTTCATCCATAATGCTTGTTGACATGCTTTTCGGCGCTTACATATTCGGCTTCGGTGGTAGAAATAGCAAGATCGGTTTGCTTCTTCGAAAACCAAGACGTTAGACAACATCCCATAAACGTGCAAATACCGCTAGTACTCTTTCTATCTACGTAGTCTCCCGCATGATCTGAATCCGCATAGACAATGGTTTCTATGCCGGATTCCTTAGGATACCATAATCCTAAGTGTATAGTGCCTTTAACGTATCGGAAGATACGCTTAACCGCTTCTAGGTGAGAGGTTTTGGGATCCTCTTGAAAACGGGCACAAAGGCAGACACTAAACATGATATCAGGTCTACTTGCCGTCAAGTATAGTAAACTACCTATCATTCCTCTATACTTGGTGTTATCTACGGACTCACCTTCATCGTCCTTTGTGAGCTTTACCTCCGTAGACATGGGTGTTTTCATGGGTTTTGAGTCTTCTAGGCCAAATTTCTTAAGCATTTCCTTAATGTACTTAGATTGGTTAAAGAATATTCCATCTTCTAATTGTTTTATTTGTAATCCTAGGAAGAAGTTAAGTTCACCCATCATACTCATCTCAAACTCATCATGCGTGATTTTGGCAAATTCATCACACATGTCTTGACAAGTCGATCCAAATATAATGTCATCAACATATATTTGAACAATAATGAGATTTGGGTCTTTCTTTTTAGTGAAAAGAGTGTTATCTACCATTCCCATGGAATAATCATGTTTAATGAGAAAAGCTTTTAATCGATCATACCAAGCTTTGGGAGCTTGTTTGAGTCCATACAAAGCTTTCTTTAACTTATAAACATAATCAGGTTTTGCGAAGTCAATGAATCCTGGAGGTTGTGCCACATATACCTTCTCATTGATAAAACCGTTAAGGAATGCACTTTTCACATCCATTTGGAATAACTTAAAATCTAGGGTGCAAGCATAGGCAAGTAATATCCTAATTGATTCTAGTCTAGCTACGGGGGCATAAGTTTCGTCATAATGAATTCCTTCTTGTTGATTATAACCTTGGGCAACTAACCTAGCTTTATTTCTAGTAACTATTCCATTCTCGTCTAACTTATTCCTATATACCCATTTGGTTCCTATGATGGTCATATCCTTTGGATTTGGGACTAGTTCCCAAACATCATTCGCCTTAAATTGATTGAATTCTTCTTGCATAGCTATAACCCAACTTTCATCCTTTAAAGCCTCGCTAATATTCTTAGGTTCTATTGCTGAGAGGAAACAAAAGAAATTATTTTTATCTTGGGCTTGTGACCTAAGGGTTCTTTGGTTAAGATGTCCTATTATATTATCTAATGGATGAGATCTAGATTCTTTAATATTAACAGTTTCGTTATTTTCTAAGTGAATGTCTTCATTATCATTTCCTATGGGTTTTGTCTTACTAACCTCAATAGCCTCATCTTCGATTAAATCATCATCTTCTAAAGGTAATGTTTTAGGAGGTGGTGGTGTTTCATCAAATGTAACATTTAGTGATTCCTCTACTTTCATGGAGTGTTTGTTAAGTATTATATATGCTTTGCTATTTTGTGAGTATCCTAAAAATATTCCTTCATATGATTTTGGATCAAACTTAGTGAGATAGTCCTTAGTGTTTAAAATATAGCATTTACTTCCAAATACCCTAAAGTAGCTTAAGTTTGGTTTTCTATCTCTTAATAACTCATAAGGAGTTTTTCCTAGAATTCTTCTAATTGATACCCTATTTAAAATATAAGTTGATGTATCTACGGCGTGACACCAAAATTTTTGTGGGATGGATTGTTCATTTAACATAGTTCTACTCATTTCTTGCAGTGACCTATTTTTTCTTTCTACTACGCCATTTGATTGAGGAGTACGAGGAGCGGAGAAATTGTGAGATATTCCATTTAACTCGCAATATTTTCCGAATTGTACTTTGTTATCAAATTCCCTACCATGGTCCGTCCTAATGGCAACTATTGAGCATCCTAATTTATTTTGAATCATTTTACTAAATATTTCGAATTTTTCAAAGGCTTGGGTTTTGTCACTTAAAAACCTAGTCCACGTGTATCGTGAGTAGTCATCTACTATTACTAAGGTATATTTGTTTCCTCCACAGCTCCGCACAGCGGATGGACCAAAAAGATCCATATGTAATAATTCTAGGCACCTAGTAGTGGATACTATATTCTTGGCTTTGTGACTAGCATGAGCTTGTTTTCCAATTTTACATGCATCACAAAAATGCTTGTCATATTTTAGATTAGGCAAATTTCTAATTAATTCCTTAGAGGCCAAAGATTGTATTTGTTGCATGTTAGCATGTCCTAATCTCCTATGCCATAGTGTAGAGTTTTCATCTAGGGTCGTTAGGCATATCCTATCCTCAGGTTTGTTTCCTAGTTTCATAACATATATGCCACCTTTTCTAATTCCTCTACCTATAATTTTTCCATTCTTAACTATTTCGCTATCATCTTCGGTAAATGTGACTCTACATTTATTATCACATATTTGTCCTACACTAAGCAAATTATATGTTAATTTATCTACATGCTCTACATTTTCAATAGTAAGTGAGTCTTGAGAGATCGTACCTTTGCCAATGATTTTTCCACGTAAGTCACTACCGAAAATAACGTTACCTCCATTGTATGCCTTGTATGTAGAGAATAGATTGCGATTCCCCGTCATGTGCCTCGAACATCCGCTATCTTTAATCCATTCGTCAGGTTCCAAGTCAATTCCTAAACATATTTCGTCGGTTTCTTTTGCCATAAAAAACTTTTCGTCTCTTGGCTTTTCAACTTCTTCTTTGTCATTGTCACTCCATGTTCCACTAACAAAAGCACCTTGATTTTCATAACCCGGTGGCTTTAGACATTCGCCAATGAGATGATTTGGACTTCCACATCTAAAGCACTTTCTTTTCCCGTAGTTGTCACTTCTATTCCTTTGGAATGCTCTTCTTTCGTCTCGTGATGATCTAGTGAATCTTCCTCGTCTCTTGAAGAACTTCTTGAATTCTCTTACGGCCATTGCATATTCTTCGTCTTCACTTTCGTCAGTTGAATTATCATCATCACTAGATTCCTTTTTGGCTTTTAGAGCAATGGATTTGGTTTGTTCTTTCTTGACTTTGACCATTTCTGAATCTCTTCTTAAGATTTCTTCATGAACCTTCAAGTTGCCAATTAGTTCATCTAGTGATAACGTCATCAAGTTCTTTGATTCTTCGATTGCCGTGACCTTAGCTCGCCATTTTGGATGCAATGCCCTAAGAAATTTCCTAACACAATTTTTACTAGAAAATGTCTCATCAAGTGCTTTTAAACTTGTGATGATAGTGTTAAACTTAGCAAAAGCATTATCAATTGATTCCTCTTCCGGAATCGTAAATTGTTCATATTGTTGTACAAGAAGATCTATTTTATTATCTTTGACTTGGCTATTACCTTGGTGAGTAATTAATAAAGAATCCCAAATTTCTTTGGCGGTTTTACACATAAAAATTCTTTCATATTCTTTGCGTGGTAACGCATTATAAATTACCATTTTAGCCTCATTATTTTTTGCTAATTTCTTTTTCAAATCATCATTTTGTTCTTCAAAAGATACAATTTCATTCATTTTAGTTTCAACATTATATTGAATAGGAGGAAAATCACCAAAGGTAATAATATGCCAAAGATCAAGATCTTTTGATTTCACATAAGTTTCGAATCTATTTTTCCAATATAAAATTCCATCACTTTCAAATAGTGGTGGTCTTTGCATAGATTGCCCTTCTAAATATTTTAAAGAATCCATAGATCGTTACAAGTTTTAAAATACAATATATTTTAAAGATCTTGTTAGACGTGGCTCTTGATACCAATTGTGGAAAACTAGAAGGGGGGTTGAATAGTTTTACGTCTTTTTACTTCGTTATAAAATTAGTTTTAAAGTTTTGCTTAGCTTTTAAAAAACTTAGATTCGATAATATGTGATCTCAAGTCTTGTACAATATAAACAATTAATACTACACAATATATTATAATGATAAGTAATGAAATAAGCAAGAGATGGAAAGATCGAACCGGGAGACAAGAAATTTATAGTGGTTCGGCTACAAGGACACCTTCCTTGCCCTACTCCACTCCCCGAGCACCTAACTCGAGAGTTTTCTTCACTATATCAACAAGCTCCCTTGTGGCGGAGAAAACCGTACACACCAATATACACACTAATCTATACACCAATCTACACACCACTTTTCACACCACAACTTCGTCACACCTAAGTCACGACTTCTACACAACTTCTTCAAATCTATCTACTTCACAACTAACTACTCCACACCTATCTTCTTCACACCAATCTAGTTCCTAACTTATCTTCTTCACACCAAGCTACTAACTAATCACACAATCAATATCTAACTCAACTATCTACAATCAAATATTCACAACAATCTTCACAAAGAATAATGTAAATGATCTTTGATGATACACCAACAACTTGGATGTGGAGATCACAACAAGTTGTAATACTTCTTGTCTTGAGGGATAGAAGTATTCTTCTCTTGCACTTGAGAGGATGAAGGTTGGATCACTTTGAAACAAAGAATTTATATACTTATGATCAAAGGATAAAAGAATGGAGATTTGGATCTAGATCAGAAAGTTTAGTAGTGCAAAAGGTGAGGAAAAAATCCAGGTTTAAGGTGGTATTTATAGGCAACAGAATCTGACAGAGGAGCGTGGCCGGTCCCCTTAAATCATGGCCGGCCCCCTTAAAATTAAGGGGACCGCCCTTTATAATTAAGGGGGCCACCCAGCTGAAACGGCCAGATTCTTTGTCTTTTAGTGGGGAAAGTTTATTTGGTGAAAAACTAACTGATTTTGGTTAAAAATTTGAATTCATATATTTAGTATGAATAAAACATTTTTCTTTATTACCAAAAGTGTTTTTCAAAAATATATAATATGTTTATATAATTAAATAAACTTTGCATTAGTTAATTAAATACCCCTTTGATCATAAATTGCACTAAACACTTTGTTTATTCATACCTTAAGTGATTTGGATGTAAAGAGAAATATTAATCACTAAATACTTGTTTATGTCACAAGTTTTAGTTCTATGAGTTTATATTTTGTGATAATTAAAACATAGAGATATTGATAACATGTTAATAATGTTTTTAGGCATTATTTATGTCAACAATACGAGCTAGGATTCACAAAGTTCGGCCCTAGGTTTTCTCCACACAAGTTTCCTCTTTAATGAATGAAAAATAGAAAACTATATATAGAGTTTAGAAGGTGACGACGTTAAGAACAAATGTCTGACGCCGTCATTTCGCCGCCAAATAGTTCCTCGGACTGCCTAGATCTGGGTCTGACGCCGTCATGTGGTCTTGTAGTATACTCTAATTTAAGAACATGGATGGTTATGTGATTTAGGATGATTAAAGATGTAGTTTCTAGTGAGAAGTTAGAGAGAGAAAGTGAAGGAACCTTGAGAAAAACTTGTGATATATTAGATTGTAAAATGAAGGTCCAACCCTTTCCCATGGGTGGGAAAGGTATATATAGTTACAATGGAAACACCCCTTGAAATGGGCTGTAGAGCAGGCTGAGAGTGGGTAAGAGACCCGACCCGACTCCACAAATACTAACTAATACTACTCTACATACTAACTAATATGATAATTACTACGAGCTACAATATGCTAAACTATACTCGGGGTGACCGAGTCTTCATATGAATAATCGTATTCCTAACAATCTCCCCCTAAGGGAGGCCACCCTGGAAAATACATGTAGAGTCATAGCATTCAGATCTTTGACGACATCTTTGTAGCTCGTAGCCTTTTGATTCTTCATGGTTGAGATCTTTGTGCTTTAAGTGGTAGACTCTAGATGACACCTTCAATATGATGGATGACTTTTGGAAATTGTATCAGCTTCATCATCCAAAATGAATGTCAGAGGGTCATCTATGAGCGGTAATGTCTCCATGTGATTCGAACATCTTTGTGTTGACATGCTCACACTTTTCAGGATCATGATCTTTTACATCAGAGTTGTGGAAGCATATATGAGGCCCAATCAATGATCATGATTTCTGAGATTGTGATGTTGAAGTGTAAGCATGTGTTGATGGATCAGCATCTTTTCAGCAATCAACCGCAACCGTCAGAAATTCCTGCAAGTAGACAGTTAGCAACAAATCATCCGGTACTTATAGGTTTGGAATTAGAGATTGTCAACATCATAGTGTGAAGACTCCTTCTAAACCTCACCAAGACCGTTCCCAATCGGTAAACCCTGAGAGGATTTACGCGAACTACCTAAGTAGATCCACGAATGGGTGAGTCGCTGGAGATCACTCCACGACTGTTGACCGTTTGTAACCATCGCGACCACTAAGCGTAATCCACAAGGAATTACCTAAGTGACCTGCTTTCAGGGCTTCTTGATGTTGACCCTGGCAGGAATTTCCATTCAATCACTAGGAGTTACAATAGCAACATCCCTCATAAATGTTCTGGCAGATTGCTAAGATCTGTGTAGGACTCATAAGTTTACCACTGGTGTCCTTAATGTTGAACAACCAGGGTAGAAGTAGCACGTGTTCCTATGAGATCTTTTTATGCATATCGAGGGTCTAGACTCAATAATACATTTGGTATTCCTATGCGGAGATTAGGGAGAGGTCTCCTGCTTCAATATCAACCATCTCTAAGAGATATGTCGATAGATTACACCAGTTCCCCGTGAGAATGATACAAGTTCTTTTAAGAGAACTTGAGTGGCTAGAAGGTTTAGTGCAGTGCATCACTGGGTCGATGACGTCTTGTCTTCAATACCAATGTCGCCTTAGCAACAATCAGTAGATTATGAATTGAACCCGGTTTCTGCCCTAAGGTTGAATAATAGGAGGGCTATTTCTTTTCACTCTTTCTCATTTCATTTCTTTTTAATTCTTCAACCCCTTCTTTCTCCATTCTCACATTTTCTCCTTTTTTCATTATCATACCTATGGACTTTCTAATACTATCTATTTGGTATTGTCCATGGGTAGATCCCTCCGGCTCTGGCGGATCATAGGACAATTTTCCTAACCTTAGCCACCTTATAACTTCATCACTATCCTATGTTGCTATACACCAAATCATTGAAAATTCTCTCAACGTGTTTATGATTGAGAAACACATTTTGTTAACACATTGAGAGTTTTGTCATTTTCAAATGCTCCCCCTTAACATGTGCTCATATGTATTGATTTGAAAATTTGCACATGTCAGGAAGAGTTGCACTTTTTGAATTGATCTACCTTAAGTGATCATGACCGGGCATTCGAGACACACTTACATCACTAGATAAACTAGCTTGAAGTTATTACCCGGCCCGATCAGGTTCACCCAAGGTTTCTCGAAACGGTACATTCTACTTAAACTAGTCCTCTTCGAGACTCGCTTACATCACTGGTTGAACCAGCTTGAAGTTATTACCCGTCCAGGACTAGTCCTTTTGATTCAGGACATTTGTGTTTCATCAATTCATGAGTCAAAACTGAGATGCACTCATATGAGATGCAAGGATCCTTTTACTCAAATCATTTTGCTCCCCCTCAATATGTGCATTGATATGCGAAAGAGTTTGGCACATAGGAGAGAGCAGATTTTTGTTTTCATGTTCAAAAACATCACTTTTGAATCAGTTTTTCATATTTAAATCACATCTTCTCCCCCGATCAAAAATTTCAAATCAATTTGAGATTAGTCATCCCAAGGGATTTAAATAAGTATAAAGTTTTGGAGAAGGATGTGACATGTTTAAGAATGACTAATTTTGAGACGACATTTAAGCTCCCCCTCAAACCTTGAGGGAGTATGTTATGTGTTAGAGATGATGAATTTATAAATGATTTTGAGTTTAGCGATAAACTCATGAAAAATTCATATACTAACACATAACAATTGCACTTAATCCACTTGAAGTTATGTGATGTGTGGGGATTGCACCAGGCTTTACCTCTCAAGGGATCTTGAGAAGCTTACAACCCCCACCAGGAAGTGTACCTGATCGTTGTAGTATAGTATAGTGACAAGTACCGGGGGATTGATCGTTCAGCTAGGAATAGTGTCGCTAGGATTAGAAAACCTAAATACTAGTTCTAGAGATGAGGGATGATTATTTTTGTATTTTTATATTTTTTAGAAAGCAAGTAAAAATCTCGAGTTTGAAGGATTTGGGCGGAAATAGTTGCTAGTCAACTAACCCAATACTAAAGATGCAATCAAAATAAAATACTAGAAATGAAAATAAACTAAATTAACTAAGGTTGTGAGCAATAAGTGGAGAAATTGTGTTTACTTAGATTTCACTACTCCCTAGATATCTTTTACACGTTAATCACTTGTTATAGTTGATGACGGATTGTATTCCTTAATACCATTCATGGGGTGGCGCACTTAACTGCCCAATCCTATGAGTGCCTACTTCATAAAATAAGTACTTTACCCATGAGTCCCAATCGTCCCAAAACAATATGTACAAGGATATGACTCGACTTAGCAACCATGTAATCAATTAGAAAGTTAACTTAGGGTTTAAACAAATAACAATAATGCACAAAAGTTGAGTGCATACACGGAAGGCTAAGGCGATTTGGGTGTACATTTAAGTGGGGTGTAACAAATTCTTCCTTTAAGTAAAATGCTTAAAGTTAGAAACGAAAAGATAGGCTCAGAGGGGTGTATTAGGGGTTTCGTGTACAAAAAATGAGTACAACGCTAAGGTGTGGGAAAAATTAGTTGACTTAACTAGCCAAGTAATATAACTTAAATGGTCAAGTAATTATGATATGGGTTTAACACAAGGGTGATCCTAATGCCTCTTATCATGTAGTAAATCCTACTACACGAATGTAGTCTCACTAGCGGTCTCGGGATGCATCACTAACGCAAGTTCTAGAATCTAAATGCTACCGGTACACTCATAAGCACTAATAGTAAATGCTTTTCCTATCAAATCTAAAGGCGAACCTCACATATTTGGTTGGAAAATTTTTCTGAATATATGGTTTTGTGCTAGTCATACAATCTCCTATCAATGAGACGTTTGCTATGGCTAAAGTTTCACTCCTAAATGTTGTAAATTTTTTTTAATTTGTCGCTAAAATTGCACTAACAAGTATTTCTCATAGTTTTATTACACATCTACTATCAAACAAACAAACTCAAGCGAAAGTGTATCTGTAAGGTATCATCATTTTACCCTCCCCTTACACTTAAGATGAACATTGTCCCCAATGTTCAAGTAAAGAATGTAAAAGTGAAAAGTAAAAAGAATGAAATAAAATACTCCCCTGATTCGCTCGGTATGGATAATAAGGTGGCCAGGTTAAATCTTCCTCCAAGAAAATAAATAATCAAAGCTTCCCTTCCAGAATATAAATCATCTTCTTGTCATACATAACCTGTAAATCCTGAGAAAACAAACAAAGCAACCTCGCATAAAATCGGCGGCAATCTATATAAGTTACTAAATCCTAGAAAACAAAGTAAGATATAATGCTTGTGGAATGAAGTTTGCAGATTTCCTGGAGATTATAAAATTTAATAATTCAACAAAAACTTTAAAACTCCGTTAGAAAAACAAAACTGGTAAAATTTCCAGGTTTTTACACGTGACGCCGTCAAGAGTAAACTCGTGACGCCGTCAGAAGTGACCTGCAGAAATTCTTATGTTAAGTTTCCGGAAAATTTCTGGAAAAACTTAGTTCTACTTCCTGGAAAATCCTGCAAAACTTCATTATGACTCAATACAAGCATTTGACTCTAATAATTACGAATATACATGTTCATTTATTATCGTGGCGAATCATGATCGGTTTGTTTCTTAAAAAACATATTTGGGGTTTCCCCTTACACTTATCTTTTGCAAAAATACTTTTAGGTGGAGTTAAGACTAGGCCAAAACAACAAAGTAAAGTATTTCCACTATTTAGTTTAGAAACATGATCAACCAACAATAAAAATAAAACATGCATACGGAAGCAAATAACAAACAAACAAAATAAAAACACACAAAGCATGGGTTGCCTCCCAAGAAGCGCTTTTCTTTATTTAAGAGTCTTGTAGCTAGACTCAAGGTCATGGGTTACTACGTGACACGGGTGAGTTCCTCATTGAGGACATCTTTGGGATCAAACTTAGGTTTCAACTTCCTATCGGTTTCCTTAGTATGGTATGACCTTTCAAACTTTTCTCCATCCGGATCATACAAAGTCATCCTCATATGCCATGATCCGTCACCTTCTTTAGGTGGCTTGTCCCACATCCATTTACATTTATCTCCCTCTCTTTTCCACTTATTCTTCTCTATATTCATAGGCATTACGCTCAAGAACTCAATCATCTTCCTGAATACTAAGGGGTCCTAAAAGGGATCTAGCTCTTCATCTCTAGCTATGAGTTGTTCCACCGAATGTGTCTTTTCAACGAAATCTTTTTCTAGATAGAATGGGCATTGAGGTCCTATAAAGTTCCTTTCTATCCAAGGTCCATATCTAGATGGTCTCCTATTCATCTCTACCCAATGCGGTGTCGGTTCATCATCACAATCATAACTATGCTTCTTAACATCGTACACCGACCAAGTATCGCCTTCACCTACCGCTATCTTAGACTCCTTACAATCTATCATGGCGCTAGCGGTTGCTAAAAATCCTCTCCCTACCAATAATGGGCATGTAATGTCATTAACCATGTCTAGGACGTGAAAATCCGCTAATAAAGTTAACTTTCCTACGTGAACAACTACATCCTTAATCATTCCAACCGGGTGGGCAATACTCCCATCCGCTAGACCTAACAACACCTCTGTTTCCTCTAACTTTCCTAGCTTAAGAGTTGTGAATAGGGATAAGGGAATCAAGTTGAGGCTTGACCCTAAATCGGCTAGTGTGTCGAAAGCTTCGGATCTTCCTATCTTACAAGGCAAAACAAATATACCCGGATCATCAAGTTTTTTAGGCAACTTGTTTTTAACGAAGGCGGTCCCATTTTTACCTAGTTTAAACTTCTCATATTTTTCTAGGAGGGCACTATAGTATGGAGCACGGGCTAAGACATCAATGACGGAACGTTCAAGGTGAAGTTCCTTGAATTCATCATCAAGGTCTTGCGTAGGAGGTGTTTCAACTATACTTTTGACCGGTTCTATATCGGGTGTTTTACTTGATTGGTCCTTTTGAAGAATTTGGTTTTGTTTGAAACACGTGCTCGTTGATTTAACCGAGTAGTATTGTGGACACGGAGTGGGTGACGAAACTGAAGATATGGAATTAACGTTTAGTTTCGGATTCTTGACCGTGTCGCTTGGGAGTGCTCCCATTTCTCGGTCATTGAGAACTTTCAACAATGCGTCAATTTTGGTGGTCATCTCGCTTTGCTTTTGTTTGAAATCGGCTTCAAACTTAGGTATGCGAGCTTCTTGAGATGTCATGAATTTAGACATCAACCCTTCAAGATTGTTGGTACTACCATAATTGTTAGAAGGATTGTTGTTGAAAGTACGGTTGGAGGGTGGACCGTTTGGTTGGTAACGATTAGGCGGATTGGAAGAATTGGGTTGATTTTTTTTCCACCTAAGGTTTGGGTGATTTTTTCAAGAGGGGTTGTATGAATCACCGTAAGGGTTTGGCACGGGCTTGAAAGTGTACCACTTATCTCCCGCTTCGTCGGTACGCGTGGATGCGTAGTCCGCAAAAGCTGTTTCGGGGAGTTCCACACAATCACGAGTGTCATGGGGACCACTACATAATTTGCATGAAGAAGTGATTTTGTTCACTTGTCTTGAAGGCTTGGGAGCTTCGTAAGATTTCATGAGAAACTTGACTTGGTCCTCAAGTTCCATGATCCTACGGTCGGGAGTGCTAGAGTTGTTCGAAGGCAAAGATATTGCCTTGACCGTTTTGTTCAAATCACGGGGATCATTCCAACTTTCGTTGTCATAGAGAGCAAGATCTTCTATGAGTTCCCATGATTGTTCCGCACTTAGATCACGTAGCTTACCACCGGCCGATTGGTCAATGGCTCGCCTTATGGGGAGATCGATATGGTCATAAAGGATTTGGACTTGGAGCCAAAGATCTATGCCATGATGAGGGACTTTTTGGAGTAAGTCCTTGAAACGAGTCCATGCTTCATAAAGAGATTCATTTTGACGTTGTTGGAACATCAAGATATCATTTCTAAGCTTAGTAGTTCTCCCCGGTGGGAAAAATTGAGCAAGGAAACGAGTGGTGAGATCATACCATGTGGTGATGGATCCCACGGGTAAACGCTCAAGCCATTGACTAGCTTGATCCCGTAGAGAGAATTGAAATAGGCGTAATCGGGTTGTCTCTCTAGTTTCAACACCTAGGTCTATGGAGTCTACGATTTTTAGGAAGTCCTTAAGATGTTGGTTTGGATCTTCGGAACGAAGTCCATGGAATGCACATCCGCTTTGCACCAACCGGATGGTGTCGGATCGCAAGGGGGTCACATTGGCTCCGGTGAGCTCAATGGTGTTTCGGTAGCCCTGGTGGCTAGGCCGGGAATACTCTCCTAAGGTTCGGGGCCTAAGAGGTTCTAGTGGTGGGTTTTGTTGTGGTGGGATGACGGGTTCAAAGATGTTCCCATCGTCCATGATGTCGGGTGGTGAAAAGTTACGAACAAAAACACAAAGAAATAAGATAGACTAAAGAGAACCTAAAAAAAAAAATCTTACTAGAAAGGAATCTAGCAAGTAGACCTAATAAAAAGAGATTCTAACCTAGACAATAACAATTCCCCGGGCTGCGGCGCCAAAAACTTGATGCATGGGGATTGCACCAGGCTTTACCTCTCAAGGGATCTTGAGAAGCTTACAACCCCCACCAGGCAGTGTACCTGATCGTTGTAGTATAGTATAGTGACAAGTACCGGGGGATTGATCGTTCAGCAAGGAATAGTGTTGCTAGGATTAGAAAACCTAAATACTAGTTCTAGAGATGAGGGATGATTATTTTTGTATTTTTATATTTTTTAGAAAGCAAATAAAAATCTCAGGTTTGAAGGATTTGGGCGGAATTAGTTGCTAGTCAACTAATCCAATACTAAAGATGCAATCAAAATAAAATACTAGAAATGAAAATAAACTAAATTAACTAAGGTTGTGAGCAATAAGTGGAGAAATTGTGTTCACTTAGATTTCACTACTCCCTAGATATCTTTTACACGTTAATTACTTGTTATAGTTGCATGGATGACGGATTGTATTCCTTAATACCATTCATGGGGTGGCGCACTTAACTCCCCAATCCTATGAGTGCCTACTTCACTCCTATGTCGAGCCGGCTAAGAAGCTCCTAACATGGGATCATTAGAATTTATTGATGCATTAAATACAACCAATAAAACCTAGTGCACATCGGTTCATGTTTCCTAAGACGTTCAAGCATGTTACCATTTGGAGATCTGCCAGTTTTCTTAAGCCTAACATCGAAATCATTCATCCAATACAACCATAAACAAGTAATCAACACATAATCAACATCTAGGTTTCATTAGATCTAACCAAACACAAGATAAATCTAGCCTAGCATGGTGGAATTAAGACAAGCACAAGATATAGACAACCAACACATAGACATATTGATTGAATTAGAAGAACACTTATATCAATTACACATGTAAGGGTTCAAGGGCTGAAAACCCTTGAAAAACCTGTAAAAATCGTATATGGTTCGGCCTTAGGGTTTCTACAAAACTTGTTTCTTTTAATGAATGAAAATTAGAAAACTATATATAGGAAATTGAGGCTGACGGCGTCAAGACCAAATGGGTGACGCCGTCATCTCGCCGCCAAAAGAATTCTCGGACTGCCTTGATCTACATCTGACGCCGTCACGTTATATATTTTTCCAGGCCGTCACGTATTTAACTCTTGACGCTCTTCCTTGTGACGCCTTCATTTCTGTACTGGGCCGTCATGAAAATTACTCTTGACACCGTCAAATTGTTACTCTTGACGCCGTCACCTACTGTTTCCAGCTTGGAAAATTAAGTCTTTGGCGTTTTCTTCACTTTTATGCTCCAAAAGCGTCTGAATTGCTTCCTTTTCCAGATTTCACTCCCAAAGTACCTAAAATCACAAAAGGAACGATTTAGGGCAATATTTTATCAAATAAATTCAACTCTGGGCTTAAATGACCCCCTAAAAGTGGTTCATTTTTCGCCTCATCATATACCCTTACACTTGAGATTTGCTTGTCCTCAAGCAAATGCGCTTTTATTCTAGTCAAAATACTAGTTAGGGGTCATTAAACACTAATATAAAAGTAATTACAACAAATAATCGTTCCACTAAAGACCAAAGACAAGCACGGAGGTCATATACTAGCACCTCACAAATAGTGTTTAGATACTCACATCTCTCGGGTGTAATAAAGTATATATCACAATATGGAAATGGAAAACATCTCTCACTACCTGTCATAGCAAAATAGATTACCATAGGCTTGGGAAAGGATCAAACCTCCACCACATGGCGTAAGCACCTAGGATAAACTATCAAAGAGGTCTTTTAAAGGGTTGTAACGTTAGGTGTAGGGATATGAAATACACGGTTTTGTTGGATATAGGAAGTCTTTACTGGTGGCGAGTTAACAATCTTGGTTAATTACATGTACAATATGGCGTTGCTAAGCCAAGACTAGACTTGACTTAAGCTAATAAATGAAAAATAACAAAAATATAAAATAAACATAGAATGAAACGGGATGGTAGTCCGTATGTTTTTTCTCTTTTTCTTTTTCTATTTTTTTTTCTTTTTCTTGTTTTTTCGATTTCATTTTTTTATTTTTTTATTTTTTTATTTTTTCATACACTCTTACCCTACCATCCAAAATAATACATCATAAGGAATGAACATTCCCCTTACACTTGAATTTTTACATACTTTACAATTAACTAATCTATTGACTCGAATTAAGATAATCAAAACACTTGGAGTACTTTTAAGATTAACGTACATATGGGGGTAATAATATGATGTTCTTCCCTGATGAGGCGAAAAATGAACCACTTTTAGGGGGTCATTTAAGCCCGAAATTGAATTTATTTGATCAAATATTGCCCTAAATCGTTCCTTTTGTGATTTTAGGTACTTTGGGAGTGAAATATGGAAAACGAAGCAATTCGGACGTTTTTGGAGCATAAAAGTGAAGAAAACGCCAAAGTCTTAATTTTCCTTGCTGGGAACAGTAGGTGACGGCGTCAAGAAGGAATTTCTGACGGCGTCAAGAGTAATTTCCATGACGACCCAGTACAGATTTGACGGCGTCACAAGGAAGGGCGTCAAGAGTAAAATTCATGACGGCCTGGAAATGCATAACACATGACGGCGTCAAAAGTAGATCAAGGCAGTTCGAGAATTATTTTGGCGGCGAGGTGACGGCGTCACAAGCTTTGTCTTGATGCCGTCAGACCCTATTTCCTATATATAGTTTTCTAATTTTCACATTAAAAGGAGGGAAGTTTTGGAGAAACCCTAAGTACGAACTTGGTGCGAATTTTACAGGTTTTTCAAGGGTTTTAAGCCCTTGATACCTTTCATGTGTAATTGAGATAAGTATTCCTTTAATTCAATCAATATGTCTATGTGTTGGTTGTCTATATCTTGTTCTTGTCTTAATTCCATCATGCTAGGCTAGATCTATCTTGTGTTTGCTTGGATCTAATGAAACCTAGATGTTAATTATGTGTTGATTACTTGTTTATAATTGTATTTAATGAATGAATTCGATGTTAGGCTTAAGAAAACTGGCAGACTTCCAATTGGTAACATGCTTGAACGTCTTAGGAAACATGAACTGATGTGCACTAGGTTTTATTGGTTGTATTTAATGCATGAGCCACTGTTTATAATCCCTATGGTTGTGCTGGGCATGGTATAGGAGGAGATAAGAGCTCACATGATTGGGGAGTTAAGTGCGCCACCGCATGAATGGTATTAAGGAATACAATCCGTCATCCATGCAACTATAACAAGTAATTAACGTGTAAAAGATGTTTAGGGAGTAGTGAAATCTAAGTAAACACATTTTCTCCATTTATTGCTCACAACCTTAATTAATTTAGTTTATTTTCATTTCTAGTATTTTATTTTGATTGCATCTTTAGCATTGGGTTAGTTGACTAGCAACTAATTCCGCCCAAATCCTTCAAACCCGAGATTTTTATTTGCTTTCTAAAAAATATAAAAATACAAAAAGAATCATCCCTCACCTTTAGAACTAGTATTTAGGTTTTCTAATCCTAGCGACACTATTCCTAGCTGAACGATCAATCCCCCGGTACTTGTCACTATACTATACTACAACGATCAGGTACACTGCCTGGTGGGGGTTGTAAGCTTCTCAAGATCCCTTGAGAGGTAAAGCCTGGTGCGATTCCCACGTATCAAGTTTTTGGCGCCGCAGCCTGGGGAATAGTTATTGTCTAGGTTAGAATCTCTTTTTATTAGGTCTACTCATTAGATTCCTTTTTAGTGAGATTTTTATTTTCTTTTTATTAGCTTTCTTGTAGTCTATCTTTTTCTTTGTGTGTTTGTTCGTAATTTCCATTGACTCGTCCGTTCACCATTATGGAGTACGCGAATCCACCATACCACCAACCACAAAGGCCATTCTACCCTATTGACATCTAAAATTTCAAACAATATCGAGATGAAACCATATATGATGCATGGACTCGTTTTAGAAATTTACTCCGAAAATTCCCTCATCATAGTTTTGCTTTAGCATTCCTAACCCGAACCTTTTACTATCGTGTTGGCCAATATGACCAAATGCGCATTGAGGATTTTGCCAATGGGGACTTTAGGGAATTAAGTGCTGAAGAAGCATGGGATGCCATAGAAGATTGTGCCCAATATTATTATAGGGTAGACAACCCAACAAACGTTAGTACAAGTCAATTGAATATAAATTTCCAGGATCATGAAGCAAGTTTGTTTGGGGATGAATATATTAGTGTTGAGATACCTAAGTGGTTGTCATGTAATGCCATAGTACAAAATAAACATATAGGTAATCTAGGTACAATGGAGGATGAGGTGGATAATCCAAGCCCACAAAGTACCCCACAAGTCCTACCATCATTTGAGGCACATACACCGCCCGTGACTTACCCGAAAGAAGTAGATGAGACTACAGGAACCCAAATTGAGGTAGAACCCTTGGACCAAGCACCACTAGAGGATATAGGTTTGAATACTTGTAGTGATAACCTTACTCCTAGTTCTAGGGAATTTCCTAATGTTGATGACCCGGAACCTCAACCTTTACACAACTTCCCATCCTTAGATTTATTTCTAGGAGACAAAAGAGGAACCGACCCACCCATCAACCTATATTATCCGGGTAGTTTTAGGATGAAGGAAGCCATTCACTCACCCCCTTCACCTCACGTGGCATATTTCCACCCTAAGTGTGTGTATCGCTACTTCCACCCGCACTTAACTCAAAGTGTAGGGAAAACCTCCCCTATTTCCATTAAATAAGGGTAGAGTCAGGCTCGTGACTCGAACAAAAACAAGCGCTTATTGGGATGCAACCCAAGCTTTATTTATTTATTTATTTGTTTATTTGTTTGTTTATTTGATTTTATTTGTTTCCGTATGCATGTGTTATTTTTATTGTTTGTGGCTCATGTTTCAAAGTAAATTGTGAAAATGCTTTATTTTGTTTTTAACTTCGTCTTAATTGCATATAAAGGTATTTTGCAAAAGATAAGGGTAAGGGAGATCCAAATTTGTTTATAACAATGAAATTGAGCATGAACCACAACAATATTAAATGGACATGTGTATTAGTACTTGTTAGAGTCAAATGCTTGTATCGAGTCATAATGATGTTTTGCAGGATTTCCCAGGAAGTAGGACGAAGTTTTTCCAGAAATTTTCTGGAAACTTAACATAAGAATTTCTGCAGGTCACTTCTGACGGCGTCACAAGTTAACTCTTGACGGCGTCACGTGTAAAAATCTGGAAAGTTAACCAGTTTTGTTTTTCTAACGGAGTCTTATGGTTTTTGTGAATTATTAAGTTTTATAATCTCCAGGAAATCTGCAAACTTCATTCCACAAGCATTATATCTTATCTTGTTTTCTAGGATTTAGTAACTTATATAGGATGCCGCCGATTTTACGCGAGGTTGTTTTGTCTATTTTTTCAGGATTTACAGGTTATGTTTGACAAGAAGATGATTTATATTTTGGAAGGGAAGCTTTGATTGTTCATTTTCTTGGAAGAATATTTAACCTGGCCACCTTATTATCCATACCGAGCGAATCAGGGGAGTATTTGATTTCATTCTTTTTACTTTTTCACTTTTACATTCTTTACTTGAACATTGGGGACAATGTTCATCCTAAGTGTAAGGGGAGGGTAAAAAGATGATACCTTACATATGCACTTTCGCTTGAGTTTGTTTTGTTTAATGGTAGATGTGTAATAAAACTATGAGAAATACTTGTTAGTGCAATTTTAGTGCCAAATTTAAATTTTTTTACAACATTTAGGAGTGAAACTTTAGCCATAGCAAGCGTCTCATGGATAGGAGATCGTATGACTAGCACATAACCGTATATTCAGAAAAATTTTCCACCCAAATATGTGAGGTTCGCCTTTATATTTGATAGGAAAAGCATTTACTATTAGTGCTTATGAGTGTACCGGTAGCATTTAGATTCTAGAACTTGCGTTAGTGATGCATCCCGAGACCGCTAGTGAGACTACATTCGTGTGGTAGGATTTACTACATGATAAGAGGCATTAGGATCACCCTTGTGTTAAACCCGTATCATAATTACTTGACCATTTAAGTTATATTACTTGGCTAGTTAAGTCAACTAATTTTCCCACACCCTTAGCGTTGTACTCATTTTTAGTACACGAAACCCCTAGTACACCCCTCCAAGCCTATCTTTTCGTTTCTAACTTTAAGCATCTTACTTAAAGGAAGAATTTGTTACACCCCACTTAAGTGTACAACCAAATCGCCTTAGCCTTCCGTGTATGCACTCATCTTTAGTGCATTATTGTTATTTGTTAAACCCTAAGTTAACTATCTAATTGATTACATGGTTGCTAAGTCGAGTCATATCTTTGTACATATTGTTTTAGGACGATTGGGACTCATGGGTAAAGTACTTATTTTATGGAGTAATGGGGAAGAACATCATTTATTACCCCTGTATGTGCGTTAATCTTAAAAGTACTCGAAGTGTTTTGATTTTCTTAATTCGAGTCATTAGATTAGTTTATTGTAAAGTATGTAAAAATTCAAGTGTAAGGGGAATGTTCATTCCCTATGATGTATTATTTTCGATGGTAGGGTAAGAGTGTATGCAAAAAAAAAAAAAAAAAAAAAAAAAAAAAAAAAATCGAAAAATCAAGAAAAAGAAAAAAAAAATAGAAAAAGAAAAAGAGAAAAAACATACGGACTACCATCCCTTTTTATTCTATGTTCATTTTATGTTTTTGTTATTTTTCATTTATTAGTTTAAGTTGAGTCTAGTCTTGGCTTAGCAACGCCACATTGTACATGTAATTAATCAAGATTGTTAACTCGCCACCAGTAAAACTTCCTTTATCCAACAAAACCGTGTATTTCATATCCCTACACCTAACTTTACAACCCTTTAAAAGACCTCTTTGATAGTTTATCCTAGGTGCTTACGCCATGTGGTGGAGGTTTGATCCTTTCCCAAGCCTATGGTAATCTATTTTGCTATGACAGGTAGTGAGAGATATCTTCCGTTTCCATATTGTAATTTATACTTTATTACACCCGAGAAATGTGAGTATCTAAACACTATTTGTGAGGTGCTTGTGTATGACCTCCGTGCTTGTCTATTGGTCTTTAGTGGAACGATTATTTGTTGTAATTACTTTTATATTAGTGTTAAATGACCCCTAACTTGTATTTTGAGTTGAATAAAAGCGCATTTGCTTGAGGACAAGCAAATCTCAAGTGTAAGGGTATATGATGAGGCGAAAAATGAACCACTTTTAGGGGGTCATTTAAGCCCGGAATTGAATTTATTTGATCAAATATTGCAAATCGTTCCTTTTGTGATTTTAGGTACTTTGGGAGTGAAATCTGGAAAAGGAAGCAATTCGGACATTTTTGGAGCATAAAAGTGAAGAAAACGCCAAAGTCTTAATTTTCCTTGCTGGGAACAGTAGGTGACGGCGTCAAGAAGGAATTTTTGACGGCGTCAAGAGTAATTTCCATGACGACCCAGTACAGATTTGACGGCGTCACAAGGAAGGGCGTCAAGAGTAAAATTCATGACGGCCTGGAAATGCATAACACATGACGGCGTCAAAAGTAGATCAAGGCAGTCCGAGAATTATTTTTGCGGCGAGGTGACGGCGTCTCAAGCTTTGTCTTGACGCCGTCAGACCCTATTTCATATATATAGTTTTCTAATTTTCACATCAAAAGGAGAGAAGTTTTGGAGAAACCCTAAGTACGAACTTGGTGCGAATTTTATAGGTTTTTCAAGGGTTCTAATCCCTTGATACCTTTCATGTGTAATTGAGATAAGTATTCTTTTAATTCAATCAATATGTCTATGTGTTGGTTGTCTATATCTTGTTCTTGTCTTAATTCCATCATGCTAGGCTAGATCTATCTTGTGTTTTCTTGGATCTAATGAAACCTAGATATTAATTATGTGTTGATTACTTGTTTATAATTGTATTGGATGAATGAATTCGATGTTAGGCTTAAGAAAACTGGCAGACTTCCAATTGGTAACATGCTTGAACGTCTTAGGAAACATGAACTGATGTGCACTAGGTTTTATTGGTTGTATTTAACGCATGAGCCACTGTTTATAATCCCTATGGTTGTGCTGGGCATGGTATAGGAGGAGATAAGAGCTCATATGATTGGGGAGTTAAGTGCGCCACCCCATGAATGGTATTAAGGAATACAATCCGTCATCCATGCAACTATAACAAGTAATTAACGTGTAAAAGATGTCTAGGGAGTAGTGAAATCTAAGTAAACACATTTTCTCCATTTATTGCTCACAACCTTAATTAATTTAGTTTATTTTCATTTCTAGTATTTTATTTTGATTGCATCTTTAGCATTGGGTTAGTTGACTAGCAACTAATTCCGCCCAAATCTTTCAAACCCGAGATTTTTATTTGCTTTCTAAAAAATATAAAAATACAAAAAGAATTATCCCTCACCTTTAGAACTAGTATTTAGGTTTTCTAATCCTAGCGACACTATTCCTAGCTGAACGATCAATCCCCCGGTACTTGTCACCATACTATACTACAACGATCAGGTACACTGCCTGGTGGGGGTTGTAAGCTTCTCAAGATCCCTTGAGAGGTAAAGCCTGGTGCGATTCCCACATATCATTCCCCATTACTCCATAAAATAAGTACTTTACCCATGAGTCCCAATCGTCCCAAAACAATATGTACAAGGATATGACTCGACTTAGCAACCATGTAATCAATTAGAAAGTTAACTTAGGGTTTAAACAAATAACAATAATGCACTAAAGATGAGTGCATACACGGAAGGCTAAGGCGATTTGGGTGTACATTTAAGTGGGGTTTAACAAATTCTTCCTTTAAGTAAAATGCTTAAAGTTAGAAACGAAAAGATAGGCTCGGAGGGGTGTATTAGGGGTTTCATGTACTAAAAATGAGTACAACGCTAAGGTGTGGGAAAAATTAGTTGACTTAACTAGCCAAGTAATATGACTTAAATGGTCAAGTAATTATGATACGGGTTTAACACAAGGGTGATCCTAATGCCTCTTATCATGTAGTAAATCCTACTACACGAATGTAGTCTCACTAGCGGTCTCGGGATGCATCACTAACGCAAGTTCTAGAATCTAAATGCTATCGGTAGACTCATAAGCACTAATAGTAAATGCTTTTCCTATCAAATCTAAAGGCGAACCTCACATATTTGGGTGGAAAATTTTTCTGAATATACGGTTTTGTGCTAGTCATACAATCTCCTATCCATGAGACGCTTGCTATGGCTAAAGTTTCACTCCTAAATGTTGTAAAAAATTTAAATTTGGCGCTAAAATTGCACTAACAAGTATTTCTCATAGTTTTATTACACATCTAGTATCAAACAAACAAACTCAAGCGAAAGTGTATCTGTAAGGTATCATCATTTTTCCCTCCCCTTACACTTAAGATGAACATTGTCCTCAATGTTCAAGTAAAGAATGTAAAAGTGAAAAAGTAAAAAGAATGAAATCAAATACTCCCCTGATTCGCTCGGTATGGATAATAAGGTGGCCAGGTTAAATCTTCCTCCAAGAAAATGAACAATCAAAGCTTCCCTTCCAGAATATAAATCATCTTCTTGTCATACATAACCTGTAAATCCTGAGAAAACAAACAAAGCAACCTCGCATAAAATCGGCGGCAATCTATATAAGTTACTAAATCCTAGAAAACAAAGTAAGATATAATGCTTGTGGAATGAAGTTTGCAGATTTCCTGGAGATTATAATACTTAATAATTCAACAATAACTTTAAAACTCCGTTAGAAAAACAAAACTGGTAAAATTTCCAGGTTTTTACACGTGACGCCGTCAATAGTAAACTCGTGACACCGTCAGAAGTGACTTGCAGAAATTCTTATGTTAAGTTTCCGGAAAATTTATGGAAAAACTTGGTCCTACTTCCTGGAGAATTCTGCAAAATTTCATTATGACTCAATACAAGCATTTGACTCTAACAATTACGAATATACATGTTCATTTATTATCATGGAGAATCATGATCGGATTGTTTCTTAAAAAACATATTTAGGGTTTCCCCTTACACTTATCTTTTGCAAAAATACTTTTAGGTGGAGTTAAGACTAGGCCAAAACAACAAAGTAAAGTATTTCCACTATTTAGTTTAGAAACATGATCTACCAACAATAAAAATAAAACATGCATACGGAAGCAAATAACAAACAAACAAAATAAAAACACACAAAGCATGGGTTGCCTCCCAAGAAGCGCTTTTCTTTATTTACGAGTCTTGTAGCTAGACTCAAGGTCATGGGTTACTACGTGACACGGGTGAGTTCCTCGTTGAGGACATCTTTGGGATCAAACTTAGGTTTTAACTTCCTATCGGTTTCCTTAGTATGGTTTGACCTTTCAAACTTTTCTCCATCCGGATCATACAAAGTCATCCTCATATGCCATGATCCATCACCTTCTTTAGGTGGCTTGTCCCACCTCTATTTACATTTATCTCCCTCTCTTTTCCACTTATTCATCTCTATATTAATAGGCATTACGCTCAAGAACTCAATCATCTTCCTAAAAACTAAGGGGTCCTCAAAGGGATCTAGCTCTTCATCTCTAGCTATGAGTTGTTCCACCGAATGTGTCTTTTCAATGAAATCTTTTTCTAGATAGAATGGGCATTGAGGTCCTATAAAGTTCCTTTCTATCCAAGGTCCATATCTAGATGGTCTCCTATTCATCTCTACCCAATGCGGTGTCGGTTCATCATCACAATCATAGCTATGCTTCTTAACATCGTACACCGACCAAGTATCACCTTCACCTACCGCTATCTTAGACTCCTTACAATCTATCATGGCGCTAGCGGTTGCTAAAAATCCTCTCCCTACCAATAATGGGCATGTAGTGTCACTAACCATGTCTAGGACGTGAAAATCCGCTAATATAGTTAACTTTCCTACGTTAACAACTACATCCTTAATCATTCCAACCGGGTGGGCAATACTCCCATCCGCTAGACCTATCAACACCTCAGTTTCCTCTAACTTTCCTAGCTTAAGAGTTGTGAATAGGGATAAGGGAATCAAGTTGAGGCTTGACCCTAAATCGGCTAGTGTGTCGAAAGCTTCGGATCTTCCTATCTTACAAGGCAAAACAAATATACCCAGATCATCAAGCTTTTTAGGCAACTTGTTTTGAACGAAGGCGGTCCCATTTTTACCTAGTTTAAACTTCTCATATTTTTCTAGGAGGGCACTATAGTATGGAGCACGGGCTAAGACATCAATGACGGGACGTTCAAGGTGAAGTTCCTTGAATTCATCATCAAGGTCTTGCGTAGGAGGTGTTTCAACTATACTTTTGACCGGTTCTATATCGGGTGTTTTACTTGATTGGTCCTTTTGAAGAATTTGGTTTTGTTTGAAACACGTGCTCGTTGATTTAACCGAGTAGTATTGTGGACACGAAGTGGGTGACGAAACTGAAGATATGGAATTAACGTTTAGTTTCGGATTCTTGACCGTGTCACTTGGGAGTGCTCCCATTTCTCGGTCATTGAGAACTTTCAACAATGCGTCAATTTTGGTGGTCATCTCGCTTTGCTTTTGTTTGAAATCGGCTTCAAACTTAGATATGCGAGCTTCTTGAGATGCCATGAATTTAGACATCAACCCTTCAAGATTGTTGGTACTACCATAATTGTTAGAAGGATTGTTGTTGAAAGTACGGTTGGAGGGTGGACCGTTTGGTTGATAACGATTAGGCGGATTGGAAGAATTGGGTTGATTTTGTTTCCATCTAAGGTTTGGGTGATTTTTCCAAGAGGGGTTGTATGAATCACCGTAAGGGTTTGGCTCGGGCTTGAAAGTGTTCCACTTATCTCCCGCTTCGTCGGTACACGTGGATACGTAGTCCGCAAAAGCTGTTCCGGGGAGTTCCACACAATCACGAGTGTCATGGGGACCACTACATAATTCGCATGAAGAAATGATTTTTTTCACTTGGCTTGAAGGCTTGGGAGCTTCGTAAGATTTCATGAGAAACTTGACTTGGTCCTCAAGTTCCATGATCCTACGGTCGGGAGTGCTAGAGTTGTTCGAAGGCAAAGATATTGCCTTGACCGCTTTGTTCAAATCACGGGGATCATTCCAACTTTCGTTGTCATAGAGAGCAAGATCTTCTATGAGTTCCCATGATTGTTCCGCACTTAGATCACGTAGCTTACCACCGGCCGATTGGTCAATGGCTCGCCTTATGGAGAGATCGATATGGTCATAAAGGATTTGGACTTGGAGCCAAAGATCTATGCCATGATGAGGGACTTTTTGGAGTAAGTCCTTGAAACGAGTCCATGCTTCATAAAGAGACCAAATGGGAGACGCCGTCATCTCGCCGCCAAAAGAATTCTCGTACTGCCTTGATCTACATCTGACGCCGTCACGTTATATATTTTTCCAGGCCGTCACGTATTTAACTCTTGACGCTCTTCCTTGTGACGCCTTCATTTCTATACTGGGCCGTCATGAAAATTACTCTTGACACCGTCAAATTGTTACTCTTGACGCCGTCACCTACTGTTTCCAGCTTGGAAAATTAAGTCTTTGGCGTTTTCTTCACTTTTATGCTCCAAAAACGTCTGAATTGCTTCCTTTTCCAGATTTCACTCCCAAAGTACCTAAAATCACAAAAGGAACGATTTAGGGCAATATTTGATCAAATAAATTTAATTCCGGGCTTAAATGACCCCCTAAAAGTGGTTCATTTTTCGCCTCATCATTATGCACAAAGATCATTGTTTTGATGAGGTATAGGTTTTGAAATCATTCTCCCCCTCAATCGATGACACATTTTAAAATTAAACATTTTGCATAAAGTATTAATTTTTATAGCATCGATTGAGTGGTAAATTTTAAACAACTCTTCAGGTTTGTTTGATCTTCAAAAACCATGGTACCACCAAGTTTGGAGCAAATACTTTCCCGAAGAATCTTTGAAGGAAAAGTATTTGAGATGTAAAGAAGACTTATCTTCTTTTACCAGAAATGATGCACTTAAGCGTACATCAGATCGGAAAGGCACGCATATAAAGTAATTCATGCCTTTGTTAGGAACAGTCGTCTTTTTGGCGACGAACTTTCCCCAATACTAAGACCGGGTTGCTATCTGAAGTAATAGCAAACCATTTTGAGAGAAGAGTGTTAGATACGACATGTTTTAGAGGACATTATTAATAAAGGAACTCTTTCTCAAGCATATGTATGTTTCCGTGTCATTATTGAATGACATTTCTAGAAGCGCACATAATATTGATTAGACAAGAGACATGTCGAGAGAAGAATATTTTTGGTTTTTATGATTTTCTGATTTTTAGGGTTTTAATATTTTATATTTTTTCTATTTTCTTTTTGTTTTTAATATTATGTACAAAGGATATATG
Source organism: Artemisia argyi (assembly GCA_030686995.1). NCBI lineage: Eukaryota > Viridiplantae > Streptophyta > Magnoliopsida > Asterales > Asteraceae > Artemisia > Artemisia argyi. The sequence goes on along the minus strand of CM060708.1, from coordinate 89,759,889 downwards.
ATGCAACCCCTTTACTCCTCCTGATCTTCCTGAAGACTTATGAGATCCTCAGGAGTAAGACTCTTCATACCAAGGTGAGGGAGGATAAATTGAAATCGATCTCTAGAAAGTGCTTTGGTAAAGATATCAGCTAGCTGGAACTCAGTCCTCACAAAGTAAAGTTCCACAATTCCTTTCTCAACTTGCTCCCTGATAAAGTGATGTCGAATGTCAATGTGCTTAGTTCTTGAGTGCTGGACATTGTTGCAGCAAAGCGCAATCGCACTTTTGTTGTCACAATACATGGGAATCTTGTTGCATACGAAGCCATAGTCTGAAAGTTGAGACCTCATCCATAGAATCTGAGCACAGCACGAGGACATGGCAATGTATTCAGCCTCTGTGGAGGATATTGAAGTACTCATTTGCTTCTTTGAAGACCAACTAACTAGCTTGTTACCCAAGAACTGAGCACCCCCAGATGTACTTCGACGAGTATCCTGACATCCCGCATGGTCAGCATCCGAATAGGCTGTGAGGGCCATAGAAGTGTCCTTTGGGTACCAAAGCCCCAAGTGGATTGTTCCTTTAAGATACCGAAAGATTCTCTTGACAGCTTCCAGGTGTTTCTTGGTAGGTTTGGATTGATACCGAGCACACATGCAAACTGCAAATAGAAGATCCGGTCTGCTAGCAGTAAGATACATTATGGAACCAATCATGCTTCGATACTTGGTTTGTTCAACTGGGATCCCAACATCATCTTCATCAAGTTTTGGTCTTTCCATCATAGGGGTATCAACTGCGTCGCATGAATCGAATCCAAATTTCTTCAAAATTTCATTAGCATACTTGGATTGATTGATGAAGATCCCATTGGGATTCTGAGATATTTGCAAGCCTAGAAAGAAGGACATTTGACCCATCATGGACATCTGGAATTCAGAACTCATCTCTTGGGAGAAATGATCACACTCTTTGGGATCAGAAGAGGCAAATATTATATCATCTACGTAAATTTGCACATGAAGAAATGTTTTGCCCTTTTTTCTGGTAAAGAGTGTAGGATCAACAGCACCTTTGGAGAACTTGTTGGCAAGAAGGAATTTTGACAAGGTGTCGTATCACGCCCTAGGAGCTTGTTTAAGTCCATAAAGGGCCTTCTTCAAGCGATACACATGGTTAGGGCGTTCAGGATCCACGAATCCTTCGGGTTGACTTACATACACCACTTCTTTAAGATCGCCATTTAGAAATGCAGTCTTAACATCCATCTGATACACCACCATATTTTGACTAGCAACATTTGCCAGAAATATTCTTATGGATTCAATTCTAGCAACTGGTGCGAAGGATTCTTCAAAGTCAATACCCTCTTCTTGACGATATCCTTTTGCCACAAGCCTAGCCTTGTTCTTTAATACATCTCCATGCTCATCAAGTTTCACTTTAAATATCCATTTGAGAGCAATGATCATAGCACACTCAGGAGGCGGTACTAGTTCCCACACGTCAAGTCGATCAAACTCATGTATTTCATCTACCATAGCAGTGAACCATGAGTGTTTAGACATTGCATCCATGAAATCCTTTGGCTCAACTTTAGAGAGGACAGAGTTGAAGAAGCACCACAAAGCGTCAGTAGCAAGTTGATTACGGGTTGATACCGGACGTGAGGGGTTTGCAATAATGTTGTCAATTGGGTGGTCAGTTGTCCATTTCCTAAGGTGTTCATGAGGTTAAGGGTAGGGAACTGAGGTAGCCGTGTTAGATTCATCTGAGGATGTAGCATTATTTGATGATTCAGGAGCAAAGATGTTAACAAACGGCTCATTATCGGGTGGAGCGAAGGGATTCTCATCAAAAGAATTATCTACAGCTGTAACTCGTTGTACAGATGATGATTGACCATTAGATGTGGTAATAGAGTGACTGATGGTGGGAGCTTCAGGATCCCATGACAACGAAGTGGATGGTCCAGAATTAACATCTGGGACATTAGCTACCCCAGCTGGTTGTGGAATGACTGGGGCTTCTGGAGCATTCACATTTTGAGGTTCAAAGTATTCATCAAACATGGGGTCAAATAACTTTTTCCGATCATCACTTGTAGGAGGTACGAAAGGAGTAGCAGGAGTGGGATTCTGTACAAGCCTGGAGCTTATAGGTCCAGGAGACAAGAGGTTAGGTACGGGTCCAGAACTTGATTGTCCAGGAACCAGTTGCTCTGTCAGCTCATCGAAAGTGACGTGGATTGTTTCCATTATGTCTCTGGTACGTTTGTTGTAGATTCGGTATCCCCTTTGTTCTGGAGCATAGCCAACAAAGAAACCAATGTCGGCCTTGGCCTTGAGTTTCCTAAGGTCTTCACTGTCATTCGTTGGATAGCACAATGCACCAAATACACGAAGAAATGAAAGATCTGGTTTTTTGCCATGAACCAGTTCATATGGAGTCTTGCAGTGGAGAGGATGTATCAAGGATCTATTCTGTGTATAACATGCAGTCGCAATTGCCTCAGCCCAAAGAAACATAGGAGCTTTGGAGAAGATGAGCATAGTCCTTGCGGCTTCAACTAATGTGCGGTTGCGTCTTTCAACAACTCCATTTTGTTGAGGAGTACGTGGAATGCTCTTTTGATGACTAATTCCGACACCTTCATAAAATTGAGTAAGTTGTTTGTTCACAAATTCCGTTCCGTTATCAGTTCGAATGAATCAAACTGTTTTGTTGAGACGAACTTGCAACATTTTTATGAGTTTGATGATGGTTTCCGGAGTTTCATCTTTTGATCGTAGAAACTTTACCCACGTGAATTGAGAGAACTCATCAACAATAACAAGCACATATTTTTTTCCATTGATACTTTGAATCCTCATTGGTCCACAGAGATCCATGTGAAGAGTGTGTAGAACTTCCATGAAGGAATTGACAGTCTTGGGTTTATGTGTGTGCTTTTTTGCTTTTGCCCATTTGACACGCGGAACACAAATGGTCTTTTTCATACTTAAGTCTGGGCAAGTCTCGAACAAGATCTTTACGTGTGAGTTCATTGATGGTACCAAAGTTCAAATGGTTTAAGCGACGATGCCACAACCATGATTTGTTCTTGGAGGCTTTAGAAAGTAAGCAAATTGGAGAGGACCGTAGCATGTCTTCGATAGAGATGGTATAAAGATTAGTGCCCCGACTCCCCTTGAGGAGATCAACACCATCTAATTCTCTAACAAAACAGGTGTGTTTTCTAAAAGCAACTTCAAGATCAGAATCACAGAATTGACCAACAGAAAATAGATTGTGCCCAAGTCCTTCCACGTAGTAAACTCTGGATATCACACTGTCTCCAAAGATGTAATCACCATAACCCATTCTAGATCCAAAATGGTCATTCCTAAATCTAACCGTACCAATAAACTTTTCCACGAAATTCTTGAGCCGCGAGCGATCTCCAGTCATATGTTTTGAGTAGCCTGAGTCCAAATACCAAAGGACGATTTGTACGACCTGCATTTGAAACCAGACAATCATGGATAACTAAAAAAGCTGGAGCCCCACAAACAGTTGGGGTCCGTTTGGTTAGCACACACAAACATTGGATTATCATATGTTACAGATATCTCACTGCAACTTTCACATTTTGATGCACTAAAACTAGGAGTGGTACTAAGTGCTTCTATTGGGAACAGTCTACCAGTAGGTCTCCACTTCTTAATAGGCACAACTTTGGAGTTAGTGATCCTAGTCATTGGGCACTTTTCCCTTAGAGTGAATTTCCTTCCAGTAGGTCTCCATTGATAACCAACATTAGTGAACACTTCTCCTATTTTATTCCATATTTGTTTTACCCGTTTAACACTCGAGACATTCATAACTGGAGATTTCATAGTGGATTTTAGAAAGGACACAACACAAGCATCATGATAACCATAAAATAAGCATTTGTTACAAGTCTTACAAATAGCACCAGAATTCGAATTAATTACATCATTGTTAACACAAATTTTTGAATCAACTTGATTCCTTTCATTAAGCATAACTTTATTGTTCCTAGATGATTCTTCTACTTCCTTCATAAGTGTACTCTTAGCCGGCAAAGTCCTATCATTCTTTGTATTGCACCTAGGCTGTGACTTGCTAGCATTAGATACACCTTTAACTCCTGTAGAAGCAATGACGGGAACATTAGTATGATTAGTTGCTACTTGTTTATCGGTGATCATGATGGTGGATTGTGACATGGTTTGGGGATGATCAAATGTAACATGTTTGTTGCCACTGTTAGGGTGCGATGCAAATGACCTATCCGACTTGTTATCATTCTTGGAGCATGATCCGATAGCATATTCTAATAATTCCTGGGCTCTATTAGTGAGGAAGCAAGCACCAATAATAACATCATCATGTGGTTTAGGTATCCTCTCATCTTCAATGGTTTCTCTAAGCATGGCCAGACAATCCTTAAGATTTCTAAGATAGTTGTTATGAACTAACTTATTGTTCCTAAGGGGAAGAGAGACATTCACAGCATCGCACACATATTTCTTACAAGCATGTACATTGGAAATTGCATGATCACATGAAACGACGGGCATTTTACCCTTCACCATAGTCTTTAGATTCTCAATTTCATTTAACAAAGAAGTGACTCTTTCATTGTTTTGGTCACGTGTTATTTTAATAGACTTAAACAATTCTTTGTAACATTGTTTAGCGTTTGACATTTCAGCTCGAAGCCACTCATTTTCATGTTGTAATTCATAGATAATGCCCTGTTTTTGAAAGTTTTGAGAATCCATTGACTTTTGGTAATTGGTATTGGTCACATCGCTTTTGTTCGATTTTAATTGAGCAATTTGGGCCCTCAACTTCCGAATCGTGTTTGAGTGAGCTTGAATTACGTCATCCTTTTTGGCTAATTCAAAACATGTGTCAAACTCAGGAGCATCCGAAGATGTCTTGGCATTTGATACTTTTATGTTTTCTTTCAGATGTTGGTATTTCAGTTTCAAGTTAAAATTATCAACTTCTAGTTTTGAAAAGCTCGTGACCATGTTATCATGGTCGTCGTTTTGAATTTTGTAGTTTAGTTTGTAATTCTCCCGCTCAAGCTCAATCACACGATTCTGAAATACATTTAAAGTAATTGACATTTCATGAAATTGCCTAGCAGATAGGGCAGAGCCAGTAACAGTGTAAAAGACATCTTGTGCAATGCAATTAGCAATCAAGTTCTCATTCATGATGAGAATGTTTTTTCTGTCAATTTCACTGTATTTGAGATCGATTGCCAATTGGTTACCCTCATTTTCCACCTCTTTAAAGACCTTTTTCATTTGAGTCACATCATTATTAATGGTAGTTTTAAGGCCTTCAAAATGTTCTTTAAGAAGATCGAAAAATGGCATGACTTCAGTTAGGTAACACTGTTTTGTTTGCTCAAAACCCCTTTCCCCTTCTGTAATTCCCGTTGGTGTAATTCTTGTTTTACATGTTTTTTCAAAGTCCTTGAACAATTGGCCTAGGACATATAACGTAATTAGGGTATTACACTGTGTGGGCAAAGTATATGGTACTAGATGTTGGGGTATGTGCAGGGGATAGTTGGTAGGGTCAGCAATCCTAAAGATGGTACGTGCGTTACCAACTATTCTTTCAGCTTTCATTTTTTCCATGTCAATATTCCAAAACACTTTTTCAGCAAGGATTTTCTTTTGTGGGACAAAAATGGCTGAGTGATTGTCATTTGTATAATCATGGTGAAACACAATATTTTTAGCAATGCATAGGGGATCCTTAAGTCACTCAGCAAGTTTTTCCCTAGTTCTATCCTCAGCCTCATCAATCTCGTCATATGATTTCACATCAGGAGGGGCATGGTTAGGGTCAAGCATAGTGTGTGCATCATATAGTGCAGGTTGAGCACCTATACCATTTCTAAGAAATTTGGCTTTAGTCTTAGATGCATCTAGTTCACTAAATTCATCTCTTAGTTTCCTATGGTTTTGCATCATTTGAGCAGATTGAATGGTTTGGCCTTGCGTGTACAACTTATCTTCCAATTTGTTTTTCAACGTTTTAAGTTTTGAAAAATCATTTAGAAGTTTAGTTTCCTTTTCTTGGTAGTCGAGTTTAATAGAAGTCAACCCCTTTTGAATTTCCTGTCTTTGCTTGACAGTCTGATCCAATTGTTTTTTTTAAAGAAACTAACTCCTTTTTCAATGTTTCTTGTTTGGCATTGTTTTCAGATATGTAAGTACGCATTTGCCATTCCATTTTCTGCTCACGTTCATTAAGTTCAAATTTAGCACGCTGCTCGTATATGGCCACCTGATCCTTAAGGATATTAACTCTAGTGATCAAGGAGTCATCAGGGTTGTATATGGTGTGCTCATGTAACTCAAGTTCTCTAGCATCGACCGACGGCATGTCACTTGGTACAACTTTCATTTTATTGTCATTCACATATTGTTCATATGGGATATTATTGGTATTTCCCATATTAGTGATATCTGTGTTGTCAATATTCTTGGGTTGTACCAAGTCACATGCCCCCTGTTGATTGGTAGAGTAATTCAGATTAGAATTTAGTGGCTTTGGTACCTCAGAGATAGCAGAAGTGATGGAGGAGCCAGACCGCTGTGGAGATGATGCAGCTGCAGACAGATTAGCCATGAAGATGGTTTGAGCTATGGGTTCTTCATCAACATCCGAATCAAAAGCATCACAATCTTCAACTTGAAAGATGTTCGGATCATTTAGTGCCATGTCCAGAACAGGTTGATCATCCACATCAGCATCAAACGTATTCTTGTCATCACCAGCTAGAAAGAGCAAAGCTTCTTCATCTAGAGCAGTACCATTCTCTTGCGCCTGCATTAGAAACATCTTGTCCTTGAAGTACTCAGAGTTTTGAGGACGCTTTGGGAGAGTGCAATTCCTAGCTATATGACCAAACCCTCCACAATTATAGCACTTAGGCTGCCTAGCTTGCACTTGAAGCGCATTCCCGACTCTATACTGCCCATTATCTCTACCAGCATTTCTTGGATTGGCATTTTGTCTTCCTTGCACATTCTGCACCACCACTCTTCCATCTTCAATGACAGCCTGATTATGAGGGTTAGACAAAGTCCTGAGTTGGTTGTTAGTTGGTGGAAGTACAGCTCTGAACTGTTGGACTAATAAGGAGACTTGGTTGGAGAGGTTATCAATCATCATGTCGGTGTGAGAATATCCCTAGTCAGGATGGGTGTTTAAGGCAGGTGGTGAGGAAGACGATTGTCCATTAGTTGAGGTAGACCTGGATGAAAGTGGTTGAGATTGATCATTTGAGGATTGAGTGACTTGTTGAACATTAGAGACAAAGGCAAGAGACTCATTTGTTGTTGTAGGACTGAGCTTTTCTCGTATTACCCGATCATAAGCTGCATGTTTCTCATGTTGTTGGAGATATGCATAAAGCTGCTCATGATTAGTATGCCTGAGACCTTTGTTGAGTTTGACAGCGGTTACAAACCTATCCCATTCAGGTGCCATGTTATTCACGAATTTTGAATTGAGCTGAATGTTTGGCATTGTCATCTTGATGGCTCTCATGTCATTGAATAGCTTGTGAAATCTGGCGTAGTAGTCAGTGATGCTTTCACCTGGATTCATTTTGAAATGCTTGAATTCATCATACAGCTGAGACTCCCTATCTTCTTTGGTTAACTCAGACCCTGCAAGAAGCATCTTCACATTATCCCAAACTGCTTTGGCTTCTGTGTTAAAGTTGATGAGTTTGTAGACATCTTTAGGAAGCCCTTGAATGACAATATTCGAAGCTCTGGTGTCAGCATCATAGCGTTTCTTATCTTCATCAGAAAGATCATTGTAGGTGCGAGGTCTTTCTGGACCAACTGCCGCTGGATGGTCATCAATAGCTGCGATTGTGTCTCTGGTTGTGCCCATGAGGAAAGGTCCTTCATCAATGGATTTCAAGATGTTCACACCATTTTCCTTACCCAAGCAGTATAGACGAATCCTTTGTGCCCATGATTCATAGTCGGTCCTGTCCAGCATAGGAATACGAGTATCCGACCCTGCTGCCTGAATGTCATCCAATGCAGTGCTTGCCATGCTGTGAAGAATGAGTAGTTGCACGTATCAAACAGTTAAACACACGTGAATTTCGTGTTTTGTTGCAACAAGTCGAATTACAATCACTTCTCAGAAAACAAGTCAAATCGTAAGATTAAACTCACAACGTCAAGTTACTGTTAAAATAACAAGTCAAGTTGTGGGAATAATCTCGCAACGTCAAGTTACTAAAGGAGTAGATGTAACAACTTAAGCCGCTACAACTCACAATTTCACAAATGTCAACACGCTAAGATAGTCACAACTCGCTAAGGCTACAACTCGCTAAGGCTACAACTCGCTACAAGTACAAAGTCACAGAAACAGCTCAACTCGCTATACACAACTCGCTGAACAGGAACCAACTCGCTAGAATGTATCAACACGCTAGTAGAGCAACTCGCTAATATAACAACTCGCTAGTAGACAAGTTGCTAGTCTGACAAAACGCTAACTGCTCAATTCGCTATTCCCAATTCGCTAAAGCCTCAACTCGCTAGAAGTAGTAACTCGCTAATCAGATCAAATCTCTAGTTATCCCAACTCGCTAGGCCACAACTCGCTAGACTAATAAGACAGAAACGTCACTGTCTAGCGTTTTGTCTTAAAGTCCAAAAATAGCAACCCGCCAAACCTCTAACCACAACTCGCTACAAAAATATGCCAACTCTCTACCAGGAATTATCAACTCGCTAGTAAGAAATAACTCACGAAATGCCACCAATGTCCACATAAATGATGAAATGACTAAACCAAGGTTACAACAAGGTGTCTACACTACTTCTAAGCAAGAAAGTACAAGAAGAATGCCAAGAGAAACACCTAACGAGATCAAACAAGTGATGAAACTACTAATACCATTCGAACCAAGCTAAACACACAAACCAATCTATAAATCCGAGCACACCACGAATCCTAGGATAGAACCATGGCTCTTGATACCAATTGTAGTATACTCTAATATAAGAACATGGATGGTTATGTGATTTAGGATGATTACAGATGTAGTTTCTAGTGAGAATTTAGAGAGAGAAAGTGAAGGAACCTTGAGAGAAACTTGTGATATATTAGATTGTAAAATGAAGGTACAACCCTTTCCCATGGGTGGGAAAGGGTATATATAGTTACAATGGAAACGCCCCTTGAAACGGGCTGTAGAGCGGGCTGACAGTGGGTAAGAGACCCGACCCGACTCCACAAATACTAACTAATACTACTCTACAGACTAACTAATATGATAATTACTACGAGCTACAATATGCTAAACTATACTCGGGGTGACCGAGTCTTCATATGAATAATCGTATTCCTAACAAGTCTCCTTATGCAAGCCGTCACAAAACTATCTCTTGACGCCCTTCTTGTGACGCCGTCAGGTTTGTACTGGATCGTCACCACTTTTACTCTTGACGCCATCATGAATTTCCTCTTGACGCCGTCAGGTACTGTTCTCAGCATGGAAAATTAAGTCTTTGGCGTTTTCTTCACTTTTATGCTCCAAAAACGTCCGAATTGCTGATAACACTCAAAGTTAACATGTTTTTATAAGCGTTATTAGTGTTTTTGTGTATGTTATTTAGTTGTTTTTATATGCTTTTGCCAATAAATCGTATCAAAGTATGTTTTGTAGCATATGTAGCCAAATGCAGGAAAAATGGAGAAAAAGTGAAGAAAATGAAGTATACGTGATTACACGAAGATTCCCAAGCTCAAAAGTCCAATCTATGAAGTAATTCATTTGAGAACCTAAGTTTTTTCATCTCAAAGTTCTAAGTTCAGAAGTTAATCAAGTTTGGATAGTACATAAAGAACTACACAAGTCAAAGTCAAAGTCCAAAACTGCCAGAAATTACCATTCGATCGGTTGGTGTGAAACCGATCGGATTGCCATAATTACCTCTCACCATCCGATCGGTACCAACCCGCAACCGATCAGAAGGTCAATTCTGCATGTTTTTGCTAACTTTTGTGCACGAATCTTGGTCTTTTGTTCCATGGTTCTAGGCCCTTTTTAGTGACTTATTGTCCAAGTTCAAGCATTTAAGTTCCTATTTATTACCTTGAGTGTTGGACAAGCCTATAAGGGACCTCAAAAGTGCATAACTCAACACACAATTGAAGATACCATTTACTCTCATTACTACACACAATTATTATCATCTTCTAGCTCTCTAAGGAGGAAAATTCGTGCAGAAAGAACCAGGAACTTTGGAGGACAAAGGAAGCAACATTTGGAATCCGAAAATCTCAAGAAATCATCACCAACTCTTAGGTTATCAATACCTTGTCATTTGTTATCAATTTCAAAGCATTGTAAGACTTATAACCATGGATTCTTATGTTAAATATTCTGAGTTTATTTGCATGTTTGCCATGAGTGGCTAGTAATCTTTTTACACTTGTTTTGATGATGTTTTATACTTAGTGATAGTGATGATTGTGATAACATGTTTTAATTCAATTTCAAGTCAATCCTAAGATCCAATTGTACCTAAGTTTCATCGTGACATTTGTTTAGCCAAGGTTAACTAATTGATAATAGTTTCAAAGGTCGAAAGATTTGTTATTACTCAACTAGTTATAATCATTTGTCTATGAATGATTGTTTTTCACCATAATTATTCTTGACTAAACAAAGAAACAAGAAGTATGATTGTAATAAGAATTCTTTTATAACGTCAAATCGGATTGTTTGTAGACCTTTAGTAGGACGAAAGTTTAAATGTTTATAAACGATTGTGACCTTTTTGTCTATGAAGATGTTACCTTTTGTATTGACCATTTCCTAAGAGTATTTGATTGGTAATAAAAGTTTGTCTTGTGTTTAAAATATCCACCATACCTTATGAACCTTGGATAGATCTTGAATTGATTGGTTTACACCTAAAGCTTGTTTTTATGAACTAAACTCTTGGCCGAAGTTTAACTTGTAGAAACAATAGATTAGATCACCATCTAATTATCTCAACCAACATGTTATCAAAAGTTATCACAATCATGTGTGTCATTAAGTAGAAAACTAGTCTAAACAAGTGTAGTTTTTAATTTATTGAATTTGCTTATTATCATATTTGCGTACATTAGAGATTTACTTTTAGACTTATATTTCGATTCACTCACAAATCCCTGCGAACGATCCCGACTTACCATCATATCTTGCTATAACGGACGAGTACACTTGCTCGTATGTGTTGTTTCCAGATTTGGTAATTCACCCTTATAAATTTAAAACTTGCACTAACAAATAGCACATCAAGTTTTTGGCGCCGTTGCCGGGGATTTTGATCGTGTTTCTTTAAGTTTTTAAAAGTCCGTTTCTTTTCGTGTTCGTTTTCTAAAAAAAAAAAAAAAATAAAAAAGAAAAAAATTCCGTAGCAACCAACCGATCGGTTTCTCTTCCAACCGATTCGGTTTCTCACATTTTAATTTTACCGTAGCATCCAACCGATCGGTTTGGTTCCCAACCGATTCGGCTTGATATTTTCTGTTTTTATTTTTTTTATTTTTCTTGTCCTTTTGTTTAGGTAATTAACTCGATTATCTTGATAGTTGTATGAACACTCGTTCTACTACTAAAAAGTTTAGTACACCTTTATCCGATCCCGAAAGTTTGTTTCGTAAGAAGAGATCTTCAACTATTCTCAATTGGTTTGATATTCCGAAGAACACCCAATTTTTAATCTTTTTGAACCATTACCTATGGCTGACGATTTACCCATGTGGGCTGCCAATAGAACCGTAGCACCCACTCCTGGAGCTGCTATTGTTGTCGCCGAACTTGGTGAAAACTTTACCGTTAAAGGTCACCATCTTTATATGATCAAAGACCGTCAATTTTATGGCCGTTCGCGGGCCGATCCGCATAAACACATTGCCGAATTTAATGAAATTTGTGGCATGTTTCGTTATGGAGACACTAATGTCGATGCTATTAAACTCAAACTTTTTCCATCATCACTCGCCGGAGATGCCAAAGTATGGTATAACGAATTAACCCCAGGAACTATTAATACTTGGGAGGAGATGAGGCAAGCTTTTGTAAGCCGATTCTTTCCACCTGCCACGTATGATAGGTTAATGGGAGAAATCCATGCTTTTTCACAAAATCCTAATGAATCTCTTGTTGAAGCTTGGCTTCGCATGAAAGATTTGCTTCGAAGTTGTCATAGTCATAATTTAGGACGAGGAACAATAATCCAAATCTTTTATCATGGTCTTGATGAAGCATCTCAAGCAATCCTTGATGCCGGAGGAATTTTCCTTTACAAAACACCAAATGAGGCATATCAACTTCTTGAAGATCGAGTACTTCTTAAACTCGATTGGTCAAAAGATTCCAAAACCAAACCCTTACGGAAAACCGTTGCTTTTGCCGAAAGTTCAGATAATTCAAAACTCATGGACAAAATAGAAGCCTTGTCTTCTAAAATGGACTCGCAATACAAAGATATAAAAGGAGAAATGAAAGAAATGCGAGAGGGCTGTAATAATAGTGGAGGAAATCACACATCATCCGAGTGTGATGACCAACCTATGAATGGACCCAACGAAGGGGAAGCCAATTATGTCCAAGGAGGATATCGTGGAGGAGGTTTTCGTGGTAATTATTACGGAAGAAGTTCTGGAAATTGGCAAGATCGCCAACAAAGGGATAACAACCGTAATTTTCAGCCTCGAACAGAAAATCCAAACCCAACAAATTCAGATAAAAAGGAAGAATCTGATTTTGAAAAAATGATGTGATTGGCTCTGAACGGTCAACCTAAATTGACCAAGGGGTGGTCAACAAGGTCAAACAGCCTAGAGTCAATCTCCGTTGAAGTATAGTGGCTTCCCCGGGTCGTTATGTCCCGACGAGGTGTGGACTGTATTCAAACGGTTCTGTGATCGGGTGATTTTGGACAGAAAGGGTTTTGTGATTGATTAAACTAAGGTATCTATAAGGAAATAGCTTAAATAAGCTATATGAACAAGACTGGAAATTTAGAAAAATTAGAAACGTTTAAAACCTAAAACGTATACGTTTACATTTAAATTAACGTAAACGTAAAAAAATAAAAAGTGAAATCAGAAATCTGAAAACCCACAGGGGGTGAAAATGACTTTTTTACAAACTTAGGGATAAAATAAATTTTTTAGAAAAAGAAAACTAATTTTTATACTAATTACTTATTTATTATTAAATAAATACTAATTAAGGCTAATTATTAATATTTCAAATACTTAAATACAATATAATATTAATTTAATACTAGAATAATGAAAATTAAATTTATAAAATTAAAAAATAACTAAAAACAAGTTTTAAAATTAAAAATATGTATTTTTGTCTTTTTGTGATTTTTATATTAATTAATTACTAATTAAATATTAATTACCTAATTAAAATATTTTAAATTATAAAAAATAGCAAATGAACAGTAAAAATTCTAGAAAAATTTCTAAAATTATATTATATTATATAAAAGCTAGGAAAAATATAAAAACTAGGTCCTACTTAATAAAAACTAATTATGCTATTTAAAACTTAATTATTAATTAATTATTAATAAAACTAATATTAAATCTAATAAACACTAAATAACAAAATAAAAATCTGAGAAAATTAATAAAATTACTTTAATATAAAAGAAATTTAAGAAAAATATAAAAATACAAAGTGCTTAACAAAAATTTAAAAATGAAAATTAAAATTTAAATTACATTAAATAGAAACTATCACTTAAAATTAAATTGTTTTTTCTGGATTTTTCTTTTTGAAAACTATTTTACACCTAAAAACAAACAACTTTTTTATAAATAAAAAATAAGCACTATGGACACAATAAGTCATGACAGTTGACTTATGTTGACCAAATAAGGAAATAAGCTCAAATGAGCTTAAGTGGGACCCACTATGGTGAATTCTGGTGCAAATGAGTTAAAGGGACATGTATAAGCAAGAATAAGCACATGGGGTCTACTGGATAAGCAATTAAGTCACAATAAGCACTTGGATTTCTTATCTCAACTCAGAAAATGGGACAAGACTTAGGGGTGGTTCCAGGTGGGTCCCAGGGGTCTTAAGGTCAAACCTATGGTCAAAATGGAGAAAGGGGTAGGAGGAGGGTTGAAAGGACCAAAGTTTGGCCAATGGGACCCACAAGGGTGGCCAGAAACCACCACCAAAGTGGTGGTGGTGGAGTAGTTATCTGCTGCAGCAGGGGTAGGGAGTGCCCTGCAGCCTACTTTGGGTGGCTGTGGAATGCTCACGAAAAATTACAAAAATTAAATGACCATGGATTCTTAGAGTTGAGGTGAGGGAGTACAATGTTTTAAAAGCTCAATCTCTAATTCTTGACACAAAATATAAAATAATTCACCCAATATTTTGGTTTTTTGAAAATCACATGCAATTTTGACTTTTGGCTTAAACAACTAAGCTGACTTTTATGGGATTTTGATTGATCACAGATGATTGTAAAAGCTATGTTAAGCTAAAATAAGGACAAATTACACTAAAAGTCTAGCTTATGCAATGATATGGGTGGATTTGGATTCTAAAAACTCCAACAGTGAAACTGCTAGGGGAATTACAATGGTAATTTGACTTTTACCCAAACAATACCTGGTTTTTATGACTAATATTACTTGAACTTACCTAATGCAAGCTGTTAGAACTCAATTTACCCTAAGAAACCTTTTTCACCACACTCTACCTTATTATGCCAAACACCCCTTTAACAAACCTCATTTGTGATTTTTAAACAATATGGGTGATTCGTCGTGAAAACCAATTATATATAATAGTAGTATTGTATCGAAGTGATCCTCAAGAAATACGGATCACCCGAGTCGTTTCCAAGTGAAGGTGTGAATGGAATCAAGAATATCGATTCGTGTAAATCGTGTAGTGAGAAGTGGTGAAAAAGCAAATAGTGATCAAATAATTCAATTATCAACTAACAATTATGAAACATGCAAAGAGTACAAGCTAGTAATGCACCAAGGTCTAAAACGTAAAAACGGAAATGCAAACGCGATTTTTAAAACGTAACGTACGAAATAAAACGCGAGTTTTAAGCTATACTAATCCTACGAACTTGGAAATAATTTTAAAAAGTTAAAAATGATAAAAGAAAATTTTGAGAAAAAGAAAAATATTTTTTTGACTTTTTAATAATTTTTTATGAATTAAAAACTAATTAAACTATTTAATAATTAAAAGAAAATGTAAATAAAGTGAGAAAAATGCAAATTTAATTTCTAAAATTCTAAAATAACTGAAAACTATTTTGTAAAATATTTTTGGATTTTTCTTGGATTTTTCTGATTTTTTTGGATTTTTTTAGTAATTAAAAAGTAATAAATAATGATTAAAAATGGAAATTAAATAAGAAAAATAGCAAATTAACTCAGAAAAATATGAAAATTTCAGGGAAAATCTAAAATAATATTTTAAAGCTAGGAAAAATATAAAAAGTCAAAAATAAGCACTGGAAGTGCTTAATGGCTTAAAAACAGCTTATATTAGTGCTTATTTATAAGCACAGTTGACCAAATCTTGACCAAATCTTAAACAGATGAATTTTTTGACTCAAATAAGCTTATGTGAAAGGTTACAAGACCCAGTGATCACAGAAACACAGTTAAAGATCTAAATCAGTTGCAATAAGCTATATGTAAATGAGCAATAAGCTAAATAATAAGCTGAAAGGCAAAAGCTCAGCTGAAACAACAACTACAGGCACAAATAAGCTCAGAGGAACAATAAGACTCAACTTATGATGATCAAAACTAATTTGCAGCCCTACTCTAAAAACAGTCACTAGCTCAGCCCTACCAACTAAATGGGGCTAATAAGCTTAGCAAATAAGCTCAGAACTAAAAGCTGACGGGGGCCAAACACTGACTGACCACCAGAGATTGCAAATCCACCAATAACTTGGATACTAGTCCTAGTCTAATGCCCTAATAGTGCCCAAAGATATGTGTCAAAGTCTGTGGTGCAGGGGAATTAAGATCCAAACAGTCAACTTCATAAAGCTTTTCAGACAAGCCAATAAGTTCCAAACAAAAATTTTCTTTTTGATATTTGTTCCCTAACTTCCAAATTCTACAAATCAACTTTTAAAAGGTATTTCCAATCACAATTAAACTCTACAAAAGTTCCCAAAGTTGTGACCCAAAATCTGAGTCAAGTATGATTTGACTTTTGAAATGGACAGAGACTTTGACTAATTTGATCTTTCATTGCTTAATTTTGACTGAAAATGGTTTGTTTAAGCTATAATGTGAATAAAATAAGCTAGACCTTATACTTATGCAGCTATAATTAACTCTGTGCAGCCTAAGTACTTGACTACTTAACTAATATAAGCTAAATTGACTTTTTATGTTCTAACTACTGAGTTTTATGATTTACTAGACCTTAATGCACCCTAAGTAACTGAACCTAAGCAATCACAAACCCTGAAACACCCTTATTACCAACAAACATATCAGAACCAAACACCCCCTTAGGTGACAGATTTCACTATAAACCACCAATAAAGTCATCAAATGCATTCCAAACCAACACTTATGAGCTCACTATGATTCAACAACATCAATGAACTCAGAATAACTGATCTATATTCAATAAAACTCAGAAATCAAAGATTACAGATGTATGAAGTATATAAATGAAACAGTTAAATTCAAACCACTATCAAATATGATGAAACAACAAGTAATATCCAATAATAAGCAATAATAAACAGATATAAGCAGTAAGCAACCTACCAATAAGATCTAAATCTACTATGCTATAACTATTTATGCAGATTTGAGTAAAAATAAGTGAGACTTACAAACCAAATCCCCCTCAGCATGAAAAGAGGGGGTTCACTAAGCTAGCCTGCCTTTAAGACAGACCATGGGACACCTTATGGTTGCCTTTAACCACCAATAAGCTCAGCTTATTTGAAATAAGCTGAGCAGTTGACTTTCTTTGACTTTTTGTAATTTTTGAGTTTTTGAGAAGCGAAAACAGACAAAGCCTTACTACAAGCTATAGAAGCTTGAATAAGCTTGTGTAAACAACAAACAATCAACTGAAAATGATTTAAATACTGAAACAGAACATTTTTTTTTTGTATTTATAAGATTTTTAGATTTTTTTGATTTTTTGAATAATAAACAACAACCAAAGACAAGAACTAGTTAAAAACAGATAATTTGAGACTATATGAATAATAAGAGAAAAGTACTTGAAAAAGAAAATAAGACAGAAACAATAATAATAAGCACTAAGCTGAAAAGTAAATAAGCAAATAAGCTAAACTGAAAATGAAATAAAAGAAGAAAATGAAACTTTCATTGATTAAGAAAACATTACAAGGAAATTTTGACAGAATAACATTACATAAAAACCTACTGCCTCAAACGTATCTAGGGGGATTATATAGGGGAGCCCAAGGTAAGGGGTGCTAGGGTTTAGAAGAGCCTAGAAGGGAATTTGCAGCCACAAATCTTCAATTCCTATCTCAATGTCGACATCCCACCTCATCTATCCGTTTGATTCTATCCTTATCTTCTTGCCACGCATCAATAGCCAATCAGGGATCATTGTTCTGACACTTGGAAGGAATTATGACACATCTGACACGTTGTCAGCTTCCAGAAGAATCCTAGGATAGATTCTAGTACGAGGTTACTAGATATGGAGAGGTAAAATGAGTGGGTAACTCTGTAGGGGAGAAGATCCACAGTAAAAAGGCGCGTTCTTATTTTTTTATTGCTATTTTGACTTGGAAATTGGGGTTTGACTTCCGGGTAATACTAATAGGTTGGGTCGGGTTTGGATGGTGGGGTGGTGATGGGCTTAGGTGTTTTGGGCCAGGATGTTGTTGGAGTAGTATTAGTTTGGGCTAGAGTGTTTGTTTAATTTGGATTAAAATAGGTTAGGATCCGGTTTGTAGTAGTAAAGTTAACCAAGGGACCAAAAGTGTAGATTCTGAAATTGTGAGGACCAAAGCTGCCAATCTTCCAAAATAGTATCCAAGGATTATTTGTGATATTTCATGAATGATGAGGGGCTTCAGTTGCCATATCTCCAAAATATTCTTCAAAAGGACCAAAAGTGACAACTTCATGAACTTGAGGGGTCATTTGTGTAAACTTGACCAAACTCTATTCCCGGGTCACTCTTGCAATTTCTGAAACCTTGAGGACTCTCATGACTATTTGAGCTTTGACTTTGACCACTAAGCTTCCCCGGCTCCGGCTATTGAAACTTTTCCAAATCTCGTGCTCGTTTTGTCATTTTCTCGTGATTTTTTGTCCTTTTCTTTAATATTCGTTCCTGCACATTCACAAACACAAAAACACACATTCTTTGGCACTTTTGGTTAGTTTTTGGTTTATTTGGTCCAATTTTGGCTTAGAAAAGGTGAGTGAATAAGCACTCACCAATGGGTGACTTGAGATAAGGAACTGAGGAACAATATTCTAAAATGATGTAATAATCTGAAACAAACACAAATACACAAACTCCTAAGATTACTCAATACTGTGCAATTTGGCTGTTGAAAATCTTCAAATGAACAATTAAGAATTCCATTGGACAAATTAAGGTATAAATGCATCTAGCAAACTCAATAAGACATAATAGACACAGAAACACAAAGACAACCTAGAATTAACCATTGCTATAGTAATAAGCCAAAAACTAGAAAATACTCACAAATTGCTTCCAAGCTTAGAAATGAGAACCAGGGATCACAAACAATTCCTCTACCCTCCCATGAGGCTTCTTACCCAAGATCATCCTTACTCCACCATTCTTCTTGCTTCTTACTTCTTTTCTCCTGATTTTTTTATTTTATAGCTATTTATTTGTATTTTTGGTAATTTTTTGAGATTCTTAACTAAACTGATTTAAAATGCCTCAAAAGCTTTGAGAACTTGTAAGTGAGTTAAGTTAAGCTTAAACAACCATCAAACAACAAGTCTTAAGAACATGAAAGTATCTTGAGGTTTTGCAATAAAAAAATGGCAACTGTGACTTTTTACAAACAATACTTGAATTAAAGCTTGAAGAAGGTTCATTTCACATTAATGAAACTGATTACAACTATTTTTAATTAAAGAGTACAATTGGAAACTAAAATTAATCTAAAAACGACACACTACAACTATATTACAACTACTATTATTCTTAAAAACTAACTCTAGTCTTCTGGGCTTCTTTCTTAATTTATAACCTTCAAACAGTGTCCTCAGATGTTTCCCACCTTGATTTGGGGCCGTAGGATGACTGAATTAAATCATGGCCGTTGCTTGCTTTTTGGCTGGAAAATGTTATTTGACCACTGGCAGGGTAATCTTGGCAGGGCTGGTGGGTTTTGGTTTTTAGTGTTTGGAGTGTAGGGGAGGCAACGGGTAGTGGGAAGGTGATGATGAGAGGGGGTAGGGGAAGTGGAGTGTGGTAGTGGTTTTAGCAGGGTTCAAGTGGGGGAAGGAGGTGGAAGGGGTTATTTTTGATAATTTCACCCAAGTGTTATTTTTGATAACTTTTTATTTTAAAAGGACTTGGGTTGACTTTTCTTGCAAAATAAATGCTCAAGGACTAGTTTTGCCAATTTTTGAAAGTTAGGGGACTGAAACTGCCAATTATGCAAACTCTGTACGTTTTTCATATGTTTTTACTCTTTTTGCATCTAAAACATATAAAACACAATCCTGGGATATTTTCAGTACGTATTTGAGTGTTTTTAAATGTTTTTGCAGTTCAGATCGACAAAAAATGATGAGTATTCACACACTCATCAATCCCCCACACTAAACTATTGCTAGTCCCTAGCAATCTTTTGA
This sequence comes from Artemisia argyi, assembly GCA_030686995.1. Lineage (NCBI taxonomy): Eukaryota > Viridiplantae > Streptophyta > Magnoliopsida > Asterales > Asteraceae > Artemisia > Artemisia argyi. The sequence goes on along the minus strand of CM060708.1, from coordinate 89,739,957 downwards.
GAAAAATTAATGGATTTGAAACTCTTTACCAAAAGTCATCACTTCTGGAGTAGCCAGATGTATCGATTCAAGTAAGAACTATGGTCCACCTGATAACCATGTGATTTTGAGCAAACCACCAGCTGTCAACGGATTTGATTTGTCTTTACCAAAAGCCGTTTGCTTCTGGACTAGCCAACTCTTGATGGAATAGTCAACATCTTGGGGAGCTGATTACCAGTTATGGTTTTTCCACTGCCTTTACCACAAGCCATAATCTTGCGGGCTAGCCAACTCATTCACTTTATGGGATATGGCGAGTTGATTTACCATACAATTTTGGGCAAATTGCAAGCCATCAACGGATTTGATATATCTTTACCAAGATCCGTTTGCTCCTGGATTAGCCAATCCTTTTGTCATTTAGACATGGCGGACTGATAACCACAAAAAATTTTGAAACTCAAGTGATTTTTTTTTTTTTAATTTTTGCCAAAAACGGGGGTATGAGATAGTAAGATGTGATAAAATCCGCTAGAATAGCGAATTACCCCCCCCCCCCCCCCCCCCCACACACACACTTAGAATTAATATTGTCCTCAATATTCAAAGTCCCGACTATTATGCCGATTCTCTGAACGGAAAAGGGCAACATTACAAGCTAAATGTGGAAAACACCATGTTGTTTTTCACTTTATTTGTAACTTCCGTAGGGGTAATTCCCCCACACTTAGGGTGAAAACCCTATAAGCATGCTACTGTTTTTGTTTACCAAGTCGCTAGCTTGACTCGACCCCGAATTCATTTGTCCTTGGGGAAGCATGATGTGGAAGAAACAATCTGCATCGGACTTTCATTCAAGATGTTTGGACAAACATCTGAAGCACGTGAAAGTTCCACACCGATGAGATATATAGACCCTGGCTCAAAAGAATGATATATGGAAATGCCGGGGTCAAAGATAATGTCTTCATTCCCGAAGGAGTGAAGAACAGGAGAAGTCACCCTGTAGGTGAAGAAAAGGAAGAAAACCATGATGAAAATCATGATAAGATTTTCTTCCTCGAGGTCTGGCTCATTAGCCTGAATTTGGATTTCAAGGGATAAGCTCGTTGGGTTTGAAAACATCCCGGGAGGGAGGGTGGGAATTTGCAAATACTCATGATTGAGAACATCTCCCCCGGGCTATCATACTCCGGAGGAGTCATGATATGATGAGTGAGTTCACCGGAGAACTCCTCATGAAGAGAATCTTTCACAAGATGTAAATGTGTGAACTCCTGTTCCATTTGGGACTCATCACAATCCTCATTCTGAATATCAAAGAGTGGATTATCATAAATCAAAGTGAATTCAGAGTCGAATTCAAATAGAGGATTGGTGAGAGTAGTTTTGAATGCTTCGAGAACAAAATTATTATCATTCTCTATTGGACTGTTGGGATAAGAACTGAGTGACAGATCATGATTTAAGAGATTTTCAATTTCGGCTTCGGAGTTAATGAGACCATCATCACTTCCCAATGGAAGTGGATTGATGTGAGTAAGTTCATCTGTGAACTCCTCAATAAGATGGGCAACATCAGAGTGAGGCATTGGTGCCTCTTCATACTCAACTTCTCCATAAGATGTACAATCATCATTAAAATCGGAGAAAGTCTCAAAATGATCTTTTGGATTTTCAGGGGGAGAAGGTAAATCACACACATGATCAAAAGTTCCCTGTGACTCTCTTGGGATTGGGACAAGGTTCTCAGCACTAGACTTTATGAATTCGTCCGATTCCATTTCAGGAACAGTGCTAAGATGCTCATCCCCCATATTCGGAGAGTGAGTGTGAACTTCGGGTGTGATATCAATAGATTGAGGGAGTTTAGAAGTACTAGCAGTTATGGAATTTTCAAGTTCCGTTTGATCAACGACTAGTGATTTCGTCACATTATTTTCTCCCTGATTCTCCATGGAAGGAATCACAACAGATGAATCTGATGAATCTTTTTGAATAATAACAATGTTATCTTCATCATCATCACTGTCATCATCGTCATCATATAGAGCAGCATAGCGAAGATTGGTACATATTTTAGCCGCTCTTTGCTCAGCAAGTAATTCTTCCATGCTCAATTCGTTTCTAGCATCTCGTTCTTCAGCAAGTAATTCTGCCATTGATTTCTCACGAGAATCTTGAAATGATGTAGTAGCCAACCCCTCCTTAAATTTTTTAAATGCTTCAAGAACCTCATGACAAAGGTCTTGCGGGTATTGAGGAGTTGCTTGGGTCAATTGGTACTGTGGAGGTTGGTCTTGAGATGAATAGTCATAATTGTTACAAGGAAATGGATTCCTTGTTTGACAATCAGAACTGCAGTGAGGACCTCCACAGTATTCACAACAGTAAAACTGATGTGGTTGTGAGTCGTATGTGCTAGAGTCATAATTGTTATCAGGAAACTGCTCATAGACAAGCGTGTTGCCTGATTGACAATCAGAACTGTAGTGTGGGCCACCACAGTACTCACAACAGTAAAACTGTTGAGTCAGGTTTGGTGAATTGTATGGATATTGGTCATAACCAAAATTTTGATTATTTTGACAATCAAAACCTTGGTGAGGACCTCCACAATATTCACACGAAAAGTTTGGTGTATTTTGATACGAAGCATCATTGTGATTTGGATAATATGATTCTTGCTCGTATGAATGTGATGGGTAATTGGAAAAATTTGAAGAGTCGTTGAATGAGTTCTGATTAGGATCATAAGCAAATGAATTCCTCGAACCATAAAACAAACAACTTCCGTCTCAAATATCATTACCACATTGTTCACATGTACACCAACGACATGGTAAACCAAAAAGCGGCTCACCACAACCAACACAAGGAATAAAATCCGGATGTGGGACAAGTGGTGTGCTCTTAGAGCTAGGAATTTCCATCACTTCCGTTATGGTCTCGGGTTTTTGTTCTTGATGAACATGAAGATTGGGCAAGTCGTTCTTTTCAGTCACTGCCCTAAGCTCTGTACGTTTGCTTGACAAACTTTTAACCGTAAACCGTGAAAGGTTAGGATCAATTCTTGACGGTTTAGGAGCAATTGTGAGCTTAGATTTTTGGACAACCGTAGGTTGGACGTATTTAGCACTTCCATCGTCAGCGGGAAGTACAGGGTCCTTTGTCACCCTGGTTTCTTGTTCCATTTCCCTCACCGGAGAGGGAATAGGGATCGATGGTCCATCATGATCAACACGACATCTCGAAATTTTTGACAAGGCCATAAGTTTTTAAATTTTGCTCTCAAAGGCCCATTGTTCAAAGAAATCGTCATTGAGAGATGCCATTAGAATCAATTACAGGAGAAGTGGAAGAAGTTAGAATCAAAAGGATAGAGGGTAAAGGGATGAAGAATCAAAAAGGTAGGAGGGTAAATATGGATATTTTTGGGATTTTTGATAAACATTTTATAAGAAAGAAAATCTTTTTGTGTTTTTTTGTTCGTTGAAAACTAATTTTAAAAAGTTTTCAGGAATAGTTTTGTTTTCATAATAAGAAAATATGAACAAAGGATGGTAAATATACAATGAGTGTATATCCAGACTCACTAATCTGTAAAACCGTTTAGAATACGCGCACGACCTCCCCGGCAGCGGCGCCAAATTTTGATTGGCTCTGAACAGTCAACCTAAATTGACCAAGGGATGGTCAACAAGGTCAAACAGCCTAGAGTCAATCTCCGTTGAAGTATAGTGGCTTCCCCGGCTCGTTATGTCCCGACGAGGTGTGGATTGTATTCAAACGGTTCTGTGATCGGGTGAATTTGAACAGAAAGGGTTTTGTGCTTGATTAAACTAAGGAATCTACAAGGAAATTGCTTAAATAAGCTATATGAACTAGACTGGAAATTTAGAAAAACCAGAAACGTTTAAAACCTAAAACGTATACGTTTACATTTAAATTAACGTAAACGTAAAAAAATAAAAAGTGAAATCAGAAATCTGAAAACCCACAGGGGGTGAAAATGACTTTTTTACAAACTTAGGGATAAAATAAAATTTTTAGAAAAAGAAAACTAATTTTTACACTAATTACTTATTTATTATTAAATAAATACTAATTAAGGCTAATTATTAATATTTAAAATACTTAAATACAATATAATATTAATTTAATACTAGAAAAATGAAAACTAAATTTATAAAATTATAAAATAACTAAAAACAAGTTTTAAAATTAAAAATATGTATTTTTGTCTTTTTGTGATTTTTATATTAATTAATTACCTAATTAAACTATTTTAAATTATAAACAATAGCAAATGAACAGTAAAAATTCTAGAAAAATTCCTAAAATTATATTATATTATATAAAAGCTAGGAAAAATATAAAAACTATGTCTTACTTAATAAAAACTAATTATGCTACTTAAAACTTAATTATTAATTAATTATTAATAAAACTAATATTAAATCTAATAAATACTAAATGACAAAATAAAAATCTGAGAAAATTTCTAAAATTACTTTAATATAAAAGAAATTTAAGAAAAATATAAAAATACAAAGTGCTTAACAAAAATTTAAAAATGAAAATTAAAATTTAAATTACATTAAATAGAAACTATCACTTAAAATTAGATTGTTTTTTCTGGATTTTTCTTTTTGAAAACTATTTTACACCTAAAAACAAACAACTTTTGTAAAAACAACTTTTTTATAAATAAAAAATAAGCACTGTGGACACAATAAGTCATGACAGTTGACTTATGTTGACCAAATGAGGAAATAAGCTCAAATTAGCTTAAGTGGGACCCACTATGGTGAATTCTGGTGCAAATGAGTTAAAGGGACATGTATAAGCAAGAATAAGCACATGGGGTCCACTGGATAAGCCATTAAGTCACAATAAGCACTTGGATTTCTTATCTCAACTCAGAAAATGGGACAAGACTTAGGGGTGGTTCCAGGTGGGTCCCAGGGGTCTTAAGGTCAAACCTATGGTCAAAATGGAGAAAGGGGTAGGAGGAGGGTTGAAAGGACCAAAGTTTGGCCAATGAGACCCACAAGGGTGGCCAGAAATAGTGGTGGTGGAGTAGTTATCTGCTGCAGCAGGGGCAGGGAGTGCCCTGCAGCCTACCTTGGGTGGCTGTGGAATGCTCAGGAAAAATTACAAAAATTAAATGACCATGGATTCTTAGAGTTGAGGTGAGGGAGTACAATGTGTTAAAAGCTCAATCTCTAATTCTTGACACAAAATTCAAAATAAGTCACCCAATATTTGGTTTTTTAAAAATCACATGCAATTTTGACTTTTGGCTTAAACAACTAAGCTGACTTTTATGGGATTGGATTGATCACAGATGATTGTAAAGGCTATGTTAAGCTAAAATAAGGACAAAGTACACTAAAAGTCTAGCTTATGCAATGATATGGGTGGATTTGGATTCTAAAAAATCCAACAGTGAAACTGCTAGGGGAATTACAATGGTAATTTGACTTTTACCCAAACAATACCTGGTTTTTATGACTAATATTACTTGAACTTACCTAATGCAAGCTGTTAGAACTCAATTTACCCTAAGAAACCTTTTTCACCACACTCTACCCTATTATGCCAAACACCCCTTTAACAAACCTCATTTGTGATTTTTAAACAATATGGGTGACTTGAGATAAGGAACTAAGGAACAATATTCTAAAATGATGTAATAATCTGAAACAAACACAAATACACAAACTCCTAAGATTACTCAATACTGTGTAATTTGGCAGTTGAAAATCTTCAAATGAACAATTAAGAATTCCATTGGACAAATTAAGGTACAAATGCATCTAGCAAACTCAATAAGAAATAATAGACACAGAAACACAAAGACAACCAAGAATTAACCATTGCTACAGTAATAAGCCAAAAACTAGAAAATACTCACAAATTGCTTCTAAGTGTAGAAATGAGAACCAGGGATCACAAACAATTCCTCTACCCTCCCATGAAGCTTCTTACCCAAGATCATCCTTACTCCACCATTCTTCTTGCTTCTTACTTCTTTTCTCCCGATTTTTTTTATTTTATAGCTATTTATTTGTATTTTTGGTAATTTTTTGAGATTCTTAACTAAACTGATTTAAAATGCCTCAAAAGCTTTGAGAACTTGTAAGTGAGTTAAGTTAAGCTTAAACAACCATCAAACAAGACTTAAGAACGTGAAAGTATCTTGAGGTTTTGCAATAAAAAAAATGGCAACTGTGACTTTTTACAAACAATACTTGAATTAAAGCTTGAAGAAGGTTCATTTCACATTAATGAAATTGATTACAACTATTTTTAATTAAAGAGTACAATTGGAAACTAAAATTAATCTAAAAACGACACACTACAACTATATTACAACTACTATTATTCTAAAAAACTAACTCTAGTCTTCTGGCCTTTTTTCTTAATTTATAACCTTTAAACAGTGTCCTTGGATGTTTCCCACCTTGATTTGGGGCCGTAGGATGACTGAATTAAATCATGGCCGTTGCTTGCTTTTTGGCGGGAAAATGTTATTTGACCACTAGCAGGGTAATCTTGGTAGGGGGTGGTGGGTTTTGGTTTTTAGTGTTTGGAGTGTAAGGGAGGCAAGGGGTAGTGGGAAGGTGATGATGAGAGGGGGGGGGGGAGTGGAGTGTGGCAGTGGTTTTAGCAGGGTTCAAGTGGGGGAAGGAGGTGGAAGGGGTTGACCTAGGTTTGACTGGGTATTAAAAAACGGGGGTGGTAATATTATTAGTGGTGGTGGGATTTTGAAGGGTATTGGGCCAAAGGTTGTAGGGTGTGGGCTGTGGTTGTGTTGGATCAGGGTAGGTGATTGGATTAGTTATTTGTTGGGTTACAATAAATACAAATGGTCCATTAGGTTTGTAGATATTAATTCACAAGGACCAAAATTGTAAGTAATCTGAAATTTAGGGACCTGATTCGTATTATTCCCAAAGTACTCACAAGGGACCAAACTTGCCATAGTGTAATAATATAAGGACCACCTTTTATAATTTTCTGTTTTTGAAATTCAGGGACCTATTTTGCCAACTTGTGAAACTCAGGGACCAAACATGTAAATTCTCCAAAATTTTCACCCAAGTACCATATTTGCCAAATATGAATAAGGACCAAAAATTATTTTTCACAAAGTTTTTACATCTCAGGGAGCATTTTTGTCAATTTTGCAAAGTTGAGGGACTAAACTTGTAATTTTCTGAAAATTTCACCCAAGTGTTATTTTTTATAACTTTTTATTTTAAAAGGACTTGGGTTGACTTTTCTTGCAAAATAAATGCTCAGGGACTAGTTTTGCTAATTTTTGAAAGTTGGGGGACTGAAACTGCCAATTATGCAAACTTTGTACGTTTTTCATCTGTTTTTACTCTTTTTGCATCTAAAACATATAAAACACAATCTTGGGATATTTTCAATATTTTGATGCGTATTTGAGTGTTTTTAAATGTTTTTGCAGTTCAGATTGACCAAAAATGATGAGTATTCACACACTCATCATGATGCGAGAATTCGTAAATGATCAAAGAACCACAAATGAGTTCGTAAAAACTCAATTTTTCAATCTCAAAACCAAAGTTGAGCAAGGTCAAAAAAATCATCAAGCTTCTATTCAGGATCTTGAACAAAAATTTGGTAGACTTTCTGATCAATTTTCTTCTCGAATTCCTGGTACATTACCAAGTAACACCCAATCCAATCCAAAACCATCTGGATCAAACGATAAGAATTATCGTCCACAACACAACAGAAATGAGCATATCAATGTTGTATTCACTCGAAGTGGTCTCTCATATGATCCACCACCCATTCCTACCGATAATCAGTTGAAAAAGAACCAACCCAAAAACCAACCGTTCCACCAATAAAGCCTTATACACCAAAAATACCATATCCACAAGCCCTAAGAAAAGAGAAAAGAGAGGAGCGAAATAATAAATTTTTAGAGATGATAAAAGAAGTTAGAATTAACGTACCCCTCGTTGATGTTCTAGCTGGAATGCCCAATTATGGGAAATTTTTGAAAGAACTTCTTAATAATCGAAACAAGTTAGAACAAATTTCCGCTACCGTTCTCAATGAAGAATGCTCTGCTATTATTCAAAACAAAATTCCACCAAAACTTGGAGATCCCGGAAGTTTTCTTATACCATGTACATTAGGAAACAACATCACATGTGATGCTTTAGCCGATTTAGGTGCAAGTATCAATTTGATGCCCTATTCGTTGTATTCTAAACTTTCCATCAATACATTGAAACCTACTAAGATGAGTATACGATTAGCCATCAATACATACCAATATCATGTTAGGGTTGCTGAAAATATGCTTGTTCAAGTTGGTAAATTTGTTTTTCCTGTGGATTTTGTTATCTTAGAAATAGAAGAAGATAGTCGAGTACCCTTAATCTTAGGAAGACCTTTCTTAAACACTGCTGATGCAATGATTAAAGTTAAAGGTAAAGAACTAAATCTTGGAGTAGGAGAAGATCGAATCACATTCTTAATCGATAAAGCAATGAAGTATCCAAATTCCAGTGATGACACATGGTATAACATCGATGTAATTGATGAAGTCACTGAAGAAGTATTGGATTCATTACTTGACGATTTGAAACCATTCATGACTACTTCAGAAAAGATTAGTGAAACAGATTCTGATAAAGAATTTGAGGAATTCATGGAAATTAAATTAGAAGAAGAGGAAGAAGAGAAATTTGAAGATATCATTGAGAAAGATCAATTGAAAATCAAATCATCTCTAGAAGAACCACCCACTGATTTGGAACTCAAAACCCTTCCCAATAATCTCGAATATGCTTACTTAAAAGAAAATTCACTTCTTCTAGTAGTCATATCGTCGTTGCTCAAAACAGATCAAAAAGAAAGACTCGTTTCTGTTCTTAAGAAGCATAAACGCGCTTTTGCGTGGAAAACTTCTGATATTCCAGGAATTAGTCCTGATTTTTGCAAACACAAAATCAATTGTGAAGAAGGTTCTAAACCCGTTGTAGAAAGACAACGTCGACTCAACCCAAATATGAAAGAGGTTGTTAAGAAGGAAATCATTAAACTTCTTGACGCAGGAATCATTTATCCTATCGAGGATAGCCCATGGGTGAGTCCAGTTCATTGTGTTCCAAAGAAAGGAGGAATGACTGTAGTGACAAACGAAAGGAATGAGTTAGTTCCTACTAGAATTGTCACTGGATGGCGAGTATGTATTGATTACAGAAAACTTAATAAAGCCACCAGGAAAGATCATTTTCCTTTACCCTTCATGGATCAAATGCTCGAAAGATTAGCAGGAAACAAATACTTTTGCTTCCTTGATGGTTTTTCGGGATATTTCCAAATTCCTATCGATCCAGCCGATCAAGAGAAAACCACATTTACATGTCCTTTTGGAACCTACGCTTACCGGCCTATGCCTTCTGGTCTATGTAATGCACCTGCAACTTTTCAAATGTGTATGATCGCAATATTTCAAGACATGCTTGAAACATCTATGGAAGTTTTCATGGATGATTTTTCAGTTTTTGGTGATTCTTTTGAATCTTGTCTTTCCAATCTCAATAAAATGCTTGAAAGATGTGAAGCTGCACATCTAGTTCTTAATTGGGAAAAATGTCATTTCATGGTAATTGAAGGAATTGTGTTAGGACACAAGATATCAAGTTCAGGAATGGAAGTTGACAAAGCTAAAATAGATGTTATCACCAAATTACCACTACCAGCTAACGTTAAAGCCGTTAGAAGTTTTCTAGGACTTGCTGATTTTTACCGCCGATTTATCAAAGATTTTTCAAAAATATCACGTCCTATGACTAAAACTTTTAGAAAAGGATTCTGTCTTTGATTTCAATGCTGACTGCATTAAAGCTTTCGAAACATTGAAAAGTCAATTGACTAGTACCCCAATTATGGTTGCACCTAATTGGTCACTACCATTTGAAATCATGTGTGATGCAAGCGATTTCGCTGTTGGAGCTGTTTTAGAACAACGTGAAGGAAAACATTTTCGTCCTATTTACTTTGCTAGTAAAATACTCAACAATGCTCAACAAAACTATACGGTTACAGAAAAAGAATTATTAGCCGTAGTTTTTGCATTTGACAAATTCAGATCTTATCTTGTGCTTTCAAAAATGATAGTTTTTACCGATCATTCCGCACTCAAATATTTGTTTAACAAACAAGATGCAAAACCACGTCTTATCAGATGGATTTTATTACTGCAAGAATTTGATATCGAAATAAAAGATAAGAAAGGAGCAGAAAATCTTGCAGCAGATCATTTATCACGTCTCGAGAATCCAAATTTGGAAGAATTAAAAGAAAATGAAATTAATGATTATTTTCCAGAAGAAACTCTCATGACGATAGATAAAGATGATGATGAGGAAATACCATGGTTTGCAAATTACGCAAATTATCTTGCAGGAGACATTCTTAAAAAAGGGATGAGTCACTACCAACGTAGTAAGTTCTTTTCAGAACTAAAACACTATTATTGGGAGAAACCTTACCTTTTTAAGATGTGCAAGGATGGAATGATACGAAGATGTGTTTCGGGTGCCGAAACAAGAAAAATTCTTGATGAATGTCATCATGGCCCAACTGGGGGACATTATGGTCCTACCACTACAGCTAGAAAAGTTTTTGATGCTGGATTCTATTGGCCTACAATTTTCAAAGAAGCGTATACTCTTGTTCAAAACTGTGATGCGTGCCAAAAATCCGGTAACCTTTCTCGAAGAGACGAAATGCCTCAAAAGAGCATTCAAGTCTGTGAAATATTCGATATTTGGGGAATTGATTTTATGGGACCCTTCCCTAAATCACACAAATACGAATATATCCTCGTTGCAATCGATTATGTTTCCAAATGGGTTGAAGCTGAAGCTTTAATAAGTGATAGAGGATCCCATTTCTGTAATAAACAAATGGAGAAAGTAATGAAACGATATGGAGTTCATCATCGTTTTGCTACAGCTTATCATCCACAAACTAGTGGTCAAGTCGAAAATACCAATAGAGCTATAAAAAGAATACATGAAAAACGGTTAAAGACAATCCTTCCGTTTGGTCAAGGAAATTAGATGACGCTCAATGGGCATTTCGTACGGCATATAAGACACCAATTGGTACGACACCGTACAGACTCTTGTATGGGAAAACATGCCATCTACCGTTCGAACTTGAACACCGTGCTTACTGGGCGTTAAGAAGCTGTAATCCTGATTTAAAAATAGCTGGAGAAAAGAGATTTTTGCAATTACATGAACTTGATGAGTTAAGACATCAAGCTTATGAAAACTCCAAGCTATACAAAGCAAGAACCAAAGCATATCACGATAGAAAGCTGAGAATTCGAAAACAATTCAAAGTTGGAGATAAAGTTCTGCTTTTCAATATGAAATACAAGTTTAAAGCTCCGAAACTCAAACCAAAATGGTTTGGACCATATATAGTGAAACATGGATTTTCTTCAGGTTATGTTGAACTTTATGACAAACATGGTGGAAGTTTCATTGTAAATGGGCACCGAATTAAACTCTATTATGATAAGGAGCAATTAAACATGATTTCTAATGAAGAAATTTCATCCGAATTTGAATATGAAGCTATCACATTCATGGCTCCACACAAGGAAATGGTTCCTTGGGCACACAGTAATGGTTTTATCTATGATGCTCTTCCTAGAGCATGGGAAAATGTTAAATTGGAAAACATAGATGAAACAGGAGAGGGAATTGTGATAGGAAATGTGTTGTATATCCCTAAAAGGAAACGTAACACTAAAACTTCAAAATCTATTTCAAAGTTTGAGTCCGGCTGAGGACTCGTTAATAAAACAAGAGCTTCTCGGGAGGCAACCCGTGTGTTTTATTTTTATTTTTATTTTTGTTTTTAATTTTCAGTGTTTATACCCCAAAGTTTTACTACTTGGTAGAACTTAAGTGTGGGGGTGTGCCACTAATTTGAATAAAATTGCAATGCTTTTTGTTTGTTTGTTTTTGTTTCTAATAATACCGGTGTTGACTACAAGAAACAGAAGATTGGATAACACCGGATATCATGATTTATTTTCTCATTTTCCCTACTTTCATGCTTTTTCGTTTATCACATTGAGGACAATGTTTAACTTAAGTGTGGGGGGTGAGTAGGTAAAATAAGAAATTAAGTCTAATATCGATTTAATTTTTAAATTTTGTTTGTCCTTGTAATCTAGTTGTTTTCACGCTTTTAGGAATAATTTATTAGAATAACTGGATCTATCCACTGGTAAAATTAGTAATTTTTGAAAAATTTGAGATGTGTCCCGATTAATATTGCAATCCATTCTGGGATTGATAACATTTGCTAGCGCATATTATAACCCTTTCCACTAAATTGTGAGGATTTAAGCCTATTTCATATCTAGCATACATCTTTTATGCTTGAATCTTTTGTTATGAGTGTGCCAATGATTTTATTTATTCTGGAACTTGTGCTTGTAAAGCATTACGAGACCGTTGTGAGATTACATTTTTGTAATATAAGTATACATACGTGATAAGAGGCAACCTTAGGATTTTAACCAAATAGCCTTCATTATTGATTTTTAGCTAGTCACATTGATTACTTAATTTCCAATTTTTAACCCATTTGTTAGCGTTCATTTTTAACGCTAGATACCCTTAGTTACACCCTTCGAGCCATCCTTTTCGTTTTTTGATAAATCCAGAAAAATACAAAAATATTTTACACTTTAAACCTTAGCCTAACCCTTGTCAAAGTCTAAATGGTGGGTTGCTAGTTGCTTGGTTGTTGGATAGTCTCTGATGATTATTAGTTAGCCACACTTCACCAATCATGTGTGTGCCATTCCGACAAAGACGGAGACTGCAGCTTCTTATTTGTATTGTTGTGGTGATGCTTATGCGAAGTGTGGGGGAGTTTAAAAAAAATGAATAAGTCATCGTAACTATAAGGTGACAATTATAGCAAATGTGCTATATATGTGAATAAAGGAAACCTTGTGATATGTTGTTAGCCAATGTGCTAAGTATGAAGAATATTGTTATGGCGAATCGATGTATCGTTATTTGAAGAAGAGGAAGATTATAACTATAATCATTTACGGGTTCGTGGTTTGTTTGGTGACTAGCAACAATGGGACTTAGACTTTATTTTATTTTTCTTTAAAATCAATTTCATAAATATTCCCATGCCTTATCCCTACCCTTACCAAATTACTTTATCTATCCGGATATTGTAATGGCTTGTGAGAATATCAAGTACAAGAATATTGTAGTTACCATCCGGTTTTTGAGTAATCAAGAACTCGCGCCAGTAATCTATTGTGTTTTTGTATGAGATGTTTAAACATAAGCCTGGTACAACCCAAAGCCTTACATTACAACCTGAATAAAAGACCTCTTTGATATGTAAACTTGGTGCTTACGCCATTGCGGTGTAGTTTTGTTTCTTGTACAAGCTTATGGTAATAATTAGATCATGACTGAGCAATGAGTGTGATTTCTCTTATTTACTCCACTTCTTAAATAAATGAGTGATTGAGTGAATTATACTTCGTTCCTTTTTCGGGAAAATGTTTAGAAATGTTAATCAAGCAAGAAAATCATTGGGTATTGTTAAACATCTCGAATTTTTACCATTCAAGCTTAAAAAGGATGAATCTCATCTTGTACTTGTACTTGGTGGATTTGCATCACATTTTTCTAATAATTTTTGGTTACCATGTGGATATTTAGTTTTCTTCTAGATTTGCTTGAGGACAAACAAAGTTTAAGTGTGGGGGATTTGATAACGCTCAAAGTTAACATGTTTTTATAAGCGTTATTAGTGTTTTTGTGTATGTTATTTGGTTGTTTTTATATGCTTTTGCCACTAAATCGTATCAAAGTATGTTTTGTAGCATATGTAGCCAAATGCAGGAAAAATAGAGAAAAAATGAAGAAAATGAAGTATACGTGATTACACGAAGATTCCCAAGCTCAAAAGTCCAATCTATGAAGTAATTCATTTGAGAACCTAAGTTTTGTCATCTCAAAGTTCCAAGTTCAGAAGTTAATCAAGTTTGGATAGTACATAAAGAACTACACAAGTCAAAGTCAAAGTCCAAAACTGCCAGAAATTACCATCCGATCGGTTGGTGTGAAACCGATCGGATTGCCATAATTACCTCTCACCATCCGATCGGTACCAACCCGCAACCGATCGGATGGTCAAGTCTGCATGTTTTTGCCAACTTTTGTGCATGAATCTTGGTCTTTTGTTCCATGGTTCTAGGCCCTTTTTAGTGACTTATTGTCCAAGTTCAAGCATTTAAGTTCCTATTTATTACCATGAGTGTTGGACAAGCCTATAAGGGACCTCAAAAGTGCATAACTCAACACACAATTGAAGATACCATTTACTCTCATTACTACACACAATTATTATCATCTTCTAGCTCTCTAAGGAGGAAAATTCGTGCAGAAAGAACCTGGAACTTTGGAGGACCAAGGAAGCAACATTTGGAATCCGAAAATCTCAAGAAATCATCACCAACTCTTAGGTTATCAATACCTTGCCATTTGTTATCAATTTCAAAGCATTGTAAGACTTATAACCATGGATTCTTATGTTAAATATTCTGAGTTTATTTGCATGTTTGCCATGAGTGGCTAGTAATCTTTTTACACTTGTTTTGATGATGTTTTATACTTAGTGATAGTGATGATTGTGATAACATGTTTTAATTCAATTTCAAGTCAATCCTAAGAACCAATTGTACCTAAGTTTCATCGTGACATTTGTTTAGCCAAGGTTAACTAATTGATAATAGTTTCAAAGGTCGAAAGATTTGTTATTACTCAACTAGTTATAATCATTTGTCTATGAATGATTGTTTTTCACCATAATTATTCTTGACTAAACAAAGAAACAAGAAGTATGATTGTAATAAGAATTCTTTTATAACGTCAAATCGGATTGTTTGTAAACCTTTAGTAGGACGAAAGTTTAAATGTTTATAAACGATTGTGACCTTTTTGTCTATGAAGAGGTTACCTTTTGTATTGACCATTTCCAAAGAGTATTTGATTGGTAATAAAAGTTTGTCTTGTGTTTAAGATATCCACCATACCTTATGAACCTTGGATAGATCTTGAATTGATTGGTTTACACCTAAAGCTTGTTTTTATGAACTAAACTCTTGGCCGAAGTTTAACTTGTAGAAACAATAGATTAGATCACCATCTAATTATCTCAACCAACATGTTATCAAAAGTTATCACAATCATGTGTGTCATTAAGTGGAAAACTAGTCTAAACAAGTGCAGTTTTTAATTTTTTGAATTTGCTTATTATCATATTTGCGTACATTAGAGATTTAGTTTTAGACTTATATTTCGATTCACTCACAAATCCCTGCGAACGATCCCGACTTACCATCATCTCTTGCTATACGGACGAGTACACTTGCTCGTATGTGTTGTTTCCAGATTTGGTAATTCACCCTTATAAATTTAAAACTTGCACTAACAAATAGCACATCAATTGCTTCCTTTTCCAGATTTCACTCCCAAAGTACCTAAAATCACAAAAGGAACGATTTAGGGTAATATTTGATCAAATAAATTCAATTTTGGGCTTAAATGACCCCCTAAAAGTGGTTCATTTTTCGCCTCATCATATACCCTTACACTTGAGATTTGCTTGTCCTGAAGCAAATGCGCTTTTATTCTAATCAAAATACAAGTTAGGGGTCATTTAACACTAATATAAAAGTAATTACAACAAATAATCGTTCCACTAAAGACCAAAGACAAGCACGGAGGTCATACACTAGCATCTCACAAATAGTGTTTAGATACTCACATCTCTCGGGTGTAATAAAGTATAAATTACAATATGGAAACGGAAGATATCTCTCACTACCTGTCATAGCAAAATAGATTACCATAGGCTTGGGAAAGGATCAAACCTCCACCACATGGCGTAAGCACCTAGGATAAACTATCAAAGAGGTCTTTTAAAGGGTTGTAACGTTAGGAGTAGGGATATGGAATACACGGTTTTGTTGGATATAGGCAGTCTTTACTGGTGGCGAGTTAACAATCTTGGTTAATTACATGTACAATATGGCGTTGCTAAGCCAAGACTCGACTCGACTTAAGCTAATAAATGAAAAATAACAAAAACATAAAATGAACATAGAATAAAAAAGGGATGGTAGTCCGTATGTTTTATCTCTTTTTTTCTTTTTCTATTTTTTTTTCTTTTAATTTTTTGCATACACTCTTACCCTACCATCCAAAATAATACATCATAGGGAATGAAAATTCCCCTTACACTTGAATTTTTACATACTTTACAATAAACTAATCTAATGACTCGAATTTAGAAAATAAAAACACTTGGAGTACTTTTAAGATTAACGTACATATGGGGGTAATATATGATGTTCTTCCCCATTACTCCATAAAATAAGTACTTTACCCATGAGTCCCAATCGTCCCAAAACAATATGTACAAGGATATGACTCGACTTAGCAACCATGTAATCAATTAGATAATTAACTTAGGGTTTAACAAATAACAATAATGCACTAAAGATGAGTGCATACACGGAAGGCTAAGGCGATTTGGGTGTACATTTAAGTGGGGTGTAACAAATTCTTCCTTTAAGTAAGATGCTTAAAGTTAGAAACAAAAAGATAGGCTCGGAGGGGTGTACTAGGGGTTTCGTGTACTAAAAATGAGTACAATGCTAATGGTGTGGGAAAAATTAATTGACTTAACTAGCCAAGTAATATGACTTAAATGGTCAAGTAATTATGATACGGGTTTAACACAAAGGTGATCCTAATGCCTCTTATCATATAGTAAATCCTACTACACGAATGTAGTCTCACTAGCAGTCTCGGGATGCATCACTAACGCAAGTTCTAGAATCTAAATGCTACCGGTACACTCATAAGCACTAATAGTAAATGCTTTTCCTATCAAATCTAAAGGCGAACCTCACATATTTGGGTGGAAAATTTTTCTGAATGATACGGTTATGTGCTAGTCATACAATCTCTTATCCATGAGACGCTTGCTATGGCTAAAGTTTCACTCCTAAATGTTGTAAAAAAAATTTAAATTTGGCGCTAAAATTACACTAACAAGTATTTCTCATAGTTTTATTACACATCTACTATTAAACAAATAAACTCAAGCGAAAGTGTATCTATAAGGTATCATCATTTTACCCTCCCCTTACACTTAGGATGAACATTGTCCTCAATGTTCAAGTAAAGAATGTAAAAGTGAAATAAGTAAAAAGAATGAAATCAAATACTCCTCTGATTCGCTCAGTATGGATAATAAGGTGGCCAGGTTAGATCTTCCTCCATGAAAATGAACAATCAAAGCTTCCCTTCCAGAATATAAATCATCTTCTTGTCAAACATAACCTGTTAAACCTGAGAAAACAAACACAAAAACCCAAAGCATCAACCCGAACAAAGAGAACTCACAACTAGATGTAATTCCAGACTTAGACTTAGGAATCAAAACAATACAATTAAAGATATAATGCTTGTGGAATGAATGTTTGCAGATTTCCTGGAGTTTATAAAACTAAAGAATCAACAAAAACTGTTAAGACTCCGTTAGAAAAACAAAACTGGTAAAATTTCCAGATTTTTACACGTGACGCCGTCAAGAGTAAACTCGTGACGCCGTCAGAAGTGACCTGCAGAAATTCTTATGTTAAGTTTCTGGAAAATTTCTGGAAAAACTTCGTCCTACTTCCTGGAAAATCCTGCAAAACATCATTATGACTCGATACAAGCATTTGACTCCAACGAATACTAATACACATGTTCATTTAATATTGTTGTGGTTCATGTTCAATTTCGTTCTTATAAACAAATTTGGATCTCCCTTACACTTATCTTTTGCAAAATACCTTTATATGCAATTAAGACGTAGTTAAAAACAAAATAAAGCATTTTCACAATTTACTTTTAAACATGAGCCACAAACAATAAAAATAAAGCATGCATACGGTAACAAATAAAATCAAACAAACAAACAAATAAATAAAGCTTGGGTTGCCTCCCAATAAGCGCTTGTTTTTGTTCGAGTCACGAGCCTGACTCTACCCTTATTTAACGGAAATAGGGGAGGTTTTCCCTACACTTAGGATTAAGTGCGGGTGGAAGTAGTGATACACACCCTTAGGGTGGAAATATGCCTCGTGAGGAAAGTGTGGTGGATGAATTATATGCTCAAAGGGGTGTGCTCCTATCATCATAACCTTACTTAATTCAATCGGGTTAATGGGTGGATTAAGATTTTCTCCTAGAAATGGATCATTTTCTATCAGCTTCGAAAGACTCCTAGTTGGGGATCCATCTTGACCTAATAAACCTGGTTTGAACCCATAATGTTTCTTGTGATCAATCATAAATGGGTGATATAAGCATGTAAGGTCATTTTCCACTCCTATATTGGCTTCCTTTCTACAAGGCTTAGAGTCCACCACCTTTATCCTAAGACTACCCGGACTATATGGTTTGATGGGTGGATCGGAACCTATTTCAATTCCTAAATTCACATCCAAGGATGGAAGATTAGGTAACAGTTTTGGTTGAGCCTCCGGTTCATCAAAACTAGGAACTTCCCTAGAACTAAGAGTAAGGTTATCATTATAGGTATTCAAACCTATATCCTCTAGTTGTGTTTGGTTCAAAGGTTCTACCTCAATTGGGATTCCTAAAGTCTTTTCTACTTCATCCGAATAAGTCACGGGCGGTGTGTATGCCTCAAATGATGGTAGGACTTGTGGGGTACTTGGTGGGCTTAGATTTTCAACTCTATCCTCCATCTTATCAAGATTACCAATGTGCTCAGCTTGTATTGTGGTGAAATCAAACCACTCCGTGCACCCAGTTATCTCATCTATACGCTTATCCCCAAAAAATCTTCTTGCTTGTTCCCTTAAACTTGCTATCAATTGATCCGTAACAACATTTGTTGGGTTGTCCATTTTTTTGGCAAGTTTGGCACAATTCTCTATGGTTTCCCATGCTTCATCAACATTTAATCCCCAAAGGTCCCCATCTGCGGCATGGTCAATGTCCATTTTGGTATAGTGGTCAACACGATGGTAAAATATTTCAATTTGGGACTGCAGATCAAAATTATGATGAGGGACTTTTCGGATTAAATATTTAAAACGAGCCCATGCATCATAGATAGGTTCATCCTCATGTTGTTTAAACATCAAGATGTCATTTGGAGTGGGTGAATTTCGTGGTTGGTAGTATGGTGGATTCGCGTTCTCCATAATGGCTAACGGAATAGTCAATGGAAAAGTTTTTTTACAAACAAAGACACAAAGAAAAGATAGACTAAAGAGAACCTAAAAATAAAAATAAAATCTTACTAGAAAGGAATCTAGCAAGTAGACCTAATAAAAAGAGATTCTAACCTAGACAATAACTATTCCCCGGGCTGCGGCGCCAAAAACTTGGTAGTGTAGGGGTTGCACCAGGCTTTACCTCTAGAGGGATCTCGAGAAGCTTACAACCCCCACCAGGCAGTGTACCTGATCGATGTAGTATAGTATAATGACAAGTACCAGGGGATTGATCGTTCAGCTAGGAATAGTGTCGCTAGGATTAGAAAACCTAAAGACTAGGTCTAGGGATGAGGGATGATTCTTTTTGTATTTTTATATTTTTTAGGAAAGCAAGTAAAAATCTCGGGTTTGAAGGATTAGGGCGGAATTAGTTGCTAGTCAACTAACCCAATACTAAGATGCAATCAAAATAAAATACTAAAAATGAAAATAAAACTATATTAAACTAAAGTTGTGAGCAATATGTGGGAGAAATGTGTTTACTTAGATTTCACTACTCCCTAGATATCTTTTACACGTTAATTACTTGTTATAGTTGCGTGGATGACGGATTGTATTCCTTAATACCATTCATGGGGTGGCGTACTTACTTCCCTAATCCTATGAGTGCCTACTTCACTCCTATGTCGAGCTGGCTAAGAAGCTCCTAACATGGGATCATTAGAATTTACTCATGCATTAAATACAACCAATAAAACCTAGTACACATCGGTTCATGTTTCCTAAGACGTTCAAGCATGTTACACAATGGAGATCTGCCAATTTTCTTAAGCCTAACATTGAAATCATTCATCCAATACAACCATAAACAAGTAATCAACACATAATTAACATCTAGGTTTCATTAGATCTAAGCAAACACAAGATAAATCTTGCCTAGCATGTTGAAATCAAGACAAGCACAAGATATAGACAACCAACACATAGACATATTGATTGAATTAAGAGAAGACTTATCTCAATAGCACATGAAACGATTCAAGGGGTGAAAACCCTTGAATATACTGTAAAATACGAGCTAGGGTTCACAAAGTTCGGCCCTAGGGTTTCTCCACACAAGTTTCCTCTTTAATGAATGAAAAATAGAAAACTATATATAGAGTTTAGAAGGTGACGGCGTCAAGAACAAATGTCTGACGCCGTCATCTTGCCGCCAAATAGTTCCTCGGACTGCCTAGATCTGGGTCTGACGCCGTCATGTGGTCTCCTTATGCAGGCCGTCACAAAATTATCTCTTGACGCCCTTCTTGTGATGCCGTCAGGTTTGTACTGGATCATCACCACTTTTACTCTTGACGCCGTCATGAATTTCCTCTTGACGCCGTCAGGTACTGTTCTCAGCATGGAAAATTAAGTCTTTGGCGTTTTCTTCACTTTTATGCTCAAAAAACGTCCGAATTGCTTCCTTTTCCAGATTTCACTCCCAAAGTACCTAAAATCACAAAAGGAACGATTTAGGGTAATATTTGATCAAATAAATTCAATTCCGGGCTTAAATGACCCCCTAAAAGTGGTTCATTTTTTGCCTCATCATTTCCTCAAGATGATTCCATTCAACAATCCATTTATGAAGCTAGTTCAGAGTCTCGTCCTCCAATGTTGTCTTCTGGTAACTACAATCAATGGGTAAACAGGTTCTTAAGTTACTTGGACTACAAAAAGCCTCACGGGAAGTATCTCCGTAAAGTTATTATTGATGGTCCATTTGAGTTGCCAACGATTACTGCTCCCGGTGATGAGACTATTAATCCTAGACTATTAATCCACCAAGACTTCCATCTACAAGAAAAGTATTAGAAAGTGAGTTTTCAGCTGAGGAACTATTGCATCATGAAGCAGATGGACTTGCAATGTACAATATACTGTTATTCGACAGATAGCTTTATCCATTGTGTATTAGTTGTACAAGTCTTTGTAGTGTTTACCTCTTGGTGTCTAGGAGATAAGAAGGATTAGTAGGATACCTTATATAAATCTTGTATTCACTTCTTATATACGGATGAACATTGTATGTACATGCAATCAATAAAACAAACACAATTCTCATCATATCAATTACATTATCTTACCTGGTATCAGAGAGCTTTTTTGTTATTCAAGATAGGTTGGTATGTGGGATGTTGGTTGTAATTCAACACAACAGATGCACGACCAATATATCCCCTAGTGTTAACATTAGTTGTACCCGTATTATTTGTAGGATTTAAACTCGACCGGTTGTGATGGTCATGAATAAACTTGCACCGGTCACCAAACTTACACGTTCCTTTGTTGAAATGGTTACATATTGGTGGTAGACTTTATGATTTATTTGAATGAGTTTTGAATGAGTGTTTCTTGTAGAAACGTAGAAGGGGTGAATACGTTCCTCTTTAAAATCTAGAATTTTTCGTATCAAATTCTCAATCAAGTGTGATTATTCATAACAAACATATATGTCACTTAATAACAAGTATGCAAGCAATCACATAAACATAACACGAGGTTTAAACGTTTTTAGCTAATTCTGATTACACTGGGGACGGTCCCTTAAATGTTGGGGACCGTCCCTATATAAGGGACCACCGCTAGTGGGCAGTTTATTACATGTGATTAAGTTTTCTTATGTTTTGTGTTTCTAAGTTAACTAGTTAATATCACAAGCATACACACAACAAGCCACATAAACCTAAACGTAATGCAAGCATAGAAAGGAAAGAGATGAGAAGAGAAAATGCAAACTGGACATGATGATTTATAGTGGTTCGGCACGAAGCACCTTGATAACGCTCCTTTTATACATATTTCTATGTGCGTTATATGTGCTTTTATGCTTATATATTGATGATTTATAAGAACTTTCGGTACTTAATTGCATGAAAATACATTTCAGGTCTAGTCGACAAAGAATCTCCATAAGCAAGATAATGTAAGAAAGGTCTAAATAAGTGCACCGACCTTTCTATCAAAGTACGCTGGTTACGGGGGCGTATGAAGTTTTGTACAAATCTAAGTCAGCATAAGTAAGTACGGCGATCTCATAATAAAAGTGCGCCGGCCTTCAGTTTTAATAATGACCCTTTGGCGCCAAGAAAATATTGAAGCCCGCCGGTATTCGGATCAATGTTCGTCGGTGTCGTGGAAGATTCAGAAGTAAAGATAAAAGCTTAAAACGAAGAATGAAACTCAAGTAAAAATCTCCCGACACACCTCCACTGTTTTGGTCATATCTTGAGCATATGGACTCGGTTTTACCTCCTGTTTTTTGCCATGAAAAGCTAATAGAATTATCTAAAACTTAGGTCTGGTATCACCCCCAAAACCGTCGGCTTTCCCATGAAACCCACCATACTTTTTGTTTCGTGATGGTTAGGCAATGGTTAGGTATTCATAGCCTGATGTGTGTCAAAAGCTTTAAATGTATAATGCTAGAAATACCGGTTAAACGACTAAAGACACAACACGAGCAGTGTACCCTTTCGAGTGTAATGTAGTCTAGGCAAGTCCAGGTAGTCCCAAGGGAGTTGTGCGTTTCAGATTCAAAAAGTAGTTTTAAAGGAAAGTCCAAATGATTGTCACTATCATAGGACTCTTATTTGTATTAACGGCTAAGTTACTATGAATGCTAGAAATGATTAAGTTTGTTACCATGATGATTAAAAACTTGTTTGTTTAGGCTAGAGAGACATGAGTCTAGAAATGATGTAAAGATATGCAACCACAAACAAAGCATGCGAGTGGTGAATAACGGGTAATTACCAACACAAGTATATCTACCGAATATGCAAAGGAACCCTTTCGGCCTATAACTCTAAGCATATCAAGCGCATTAGGATTGGTTTGAGGTCGATGTTTATACAAGTAAACTTCTCCTAATCAAGTTCGTTAGACATGAGATTAGGCCTTAAACATGTAATCATACGGGTTGTCTAGCAATTTACTATCGAATTCTCACAAGTCTAGTATTGATTCGCTTGGCCAAAACGACTCAAAATCAACCACACCTTTCGGCCTAATATGATCAACCAAAGGATAAACAATGATCCGAATAATCACATATCAAGTATACAAGCGTAAACAATGTAAAACATATTAATACATACACGACTATATCATATTTCTCAATACGCCCAAACAAACATAATCAACTACTCCATAATTAAATGAATAACAGACATATCAAACTCATATAATTTAGAAACATTCATATTAAAAGGTAATAGAAATTGTACCAAAGTCACAAGATTGAATATTGTGAATTCGACAATCTTACAACCCAAACCCACTAACTAAACCAAAGCTATAAACCCTTGAACCAAAACTCCTGAGTGTTGTCACCACACTTCTGGGACTGAGGTTGGAGAGGCTAAGCACCTTCGGTGAGTAAGGGATAGATGGGGATTGTACTCAGGATGATTATGGTCTGGAATCACCCTTTATTTGTTGAATTATTATTGGTGATGGATGATGTGTGTTATTGATGAGGCGAAAAATAAACCACTTTCAGGGGGTCATTTAAGCCCGGAATTGAACTTATTTGATCAAATATTGCCCTAAATCGTTCCTTTTGTGATTTTAGGTACTTTGGGAGTGAAATCTGGAAAAGGAAGCAATTCAGATGTTTTTGGAGCATAAAAGTGAAGAAAATGCCAAAGTCTTAATTTTCCTTGCTGGGAACAGTAGGTGACGGCGTCAAGAAGGATTCCTTGACGGCGTCAAGAGCAATTTTCCATGACGACCCAGTACAGATTTTACGGCGTCACGAAGTAGGGCGTCAAGAGTAAAAGTCATGACGGCCTGGAAATGCACAACACATGACGGCGTCAGAAGTAGATCAAGGCAGTCCGAGAAGAGTTTTGGCGGCGAGGTGACGGCGTCACAAGATTGGTCTTGACGCCGTCAGACCCTATTTCCTATATATAGTTTTCTAATTTTCACATTAAAAAGAGAGAAGTTTTGGAGAAACCCTAAGTACGAACTTGGTGCGAATTTTACAGGTTTTTCAAGGGTTCTAAGCCCTTGATACCTTTCATGTGTAATTGAGATAAGTGTTCTTTTAATTCAATCAATATGTCTATGTGTTGGTTGTCTATATCTTGTTCTTGTCTTAATTCCATCATGCTAGGCTAGATCTATCTTGTGTTTGCTTGGATCTAATGAAACCTAGATGTTAATTATGTGTTGATTACTTGTTTATACTTGTTTTGGATGAATGAATTTATATGTTAGGCTTAAGAAAACTGGAAGATCTCCAATTGGTAACATGCTTGAACGTCTTAGGAAACATGAACCGATGTGCACTAGGTCTTTATTGGTTGTATTTAATGCATGAGCCACTGTTTATAATCCCTATGGTTGTGTTGGGCATGGTATACGAGGAGATAAGAGCTCATAGAATTGGGGAGTTAAGTGTGCCACCCCATGAATCGTATTAAGGAATACAATCCGTCATCCATGCAACTATAACAAGTAATTAACGTGTAAAAGATGTCTAGGGAGTAGTGAAATCTAAGTAAACACATTTTCTCCACTTATTGCTCACAACCTTAGTATAATTTAGTTTATTTTCATTTCTAGTATTTTATTTTGATTGCATCTTTAGTATTGGGTTAGTTGACTAGCAACTAATTCCGCCCAAATCCTTCAAACCCGAGATTTTTAGAACGTCTTAGGAAACATGAACCGATGTGCACTAGGTCTTTATTGGTTGTATTTAATGCATGAGCCACTATTTATAATCCCTATGGTTGTGTTGGGCATGGTATAGGAGGAGATAAGAGCTCATAGAATTGGGGAGTTAAGTGTGCCACCCCATGAATGGTATTAAGGAATACAATCCGTCATCCATGCAACTATAACAAGTAATTAACGTGTAAAAGATGTCTAGGGAGTAGTGAAATCTAAGTAAACACATTTTCTCCACTTATTGCTCACAACCTTAGTATAATTTAGTTTATTTTCATTTCTAGTATTTTATTTTGATTGCATCTTTAGTATTGGGTTAGTTGACTAGCAACTAATTCCGCCCAAATCCTTCAAACCCGAGATTTTTACTTGCTTTCTAAAAAATATAAAAATACAAAAATAATCATCCTTCACCTTTAGAACCAGTATTTAGGTTTTCTAATCCTAGCGACACTATTCCTAGCTGAACGATCAATCCCCCGGTACTTGTCACTATACTATACTACAACGATCAGGTACACTGCCTGGTGGGGGTTGTAAGCTTCTCAAGATCCCTTGAGAGGTAAAGCCTGGTGCAATTCCCACGCATCAAGTTTTTGGCGCCGCAGCCCGAGGAATAGTTATTGTCTAGGTTAGAATTTCTTTTTATTAGGTCTACTTGCTAGATTCCTTTCTAGTAAGATTTTATTTTTATTTTCTTAGGTTTCTTTAGTCTATCTTATTTCTTTGTGTTTTTGTTCGTAACTCTTTACCATCAGACATCATGGAAGGTGGTAACATCCTTGAACCCATCAACCCACCGCAACAAAACTACCCACAAAACCTACCACAACCAATCCACCCACTTATAAGGTCCATCCGTTTGCAATCCAGCACCATTCGATTGGTGCAAGTCGGGTGTGCATTCTATGGATACTTTTTCGAAAACCCGACCCAACACCTTGAGAACTACCTAAAAATTACCAATTATGTAGGATTAGGTGTTGATAATCAAGAAAGGGAACTCTTAGCCCTCTTTCAATTCTCTTTACATGGTCGGGCTCTTCAATGGTTATTCCAACTCCCTGAAAGATCCGTCTCCTCTTGGGACGATCTTGCCTCCTACTTCTTAACTAGATTCACCTTGCCCAAGGAAGTTATTTTGCAACATAACCAACTTAAAACGGAAAATGATGAAAGAATGAAGGTCAATGAGATGAATGAATGTGAAATCAAGCTAGGGAGTAACACTTGTAGGGAAGGGCCATGGGATGATTATAGAATATTTAGGGGTTCCACACCAACTCTTGAGGAATTGAGGTACCATAAGTTCCTTCTAAAATGCCCTTGCCCCGCAAAGTACCGAAAACGCCCATGGATCAGGAAACATAATTCTATCAATTTTAAGGTCCCATGCATGATTGGTCATATGTTTAGAGAACACACTTATATCGATTTAAAGGCACCAATGAACATCATGTCTAGGCTTTACTATAATTGGATCATGAACGAAAAATTGAAACCTAGGCGGGACCCTTACAACCCTAATCGCATGTGTAATTTTGTTGAGCGGGTTAGAGGGTTACATGTTTTCATTGGGGATTTTGTCTATAGGTGTGACTTTATGATCTTAGAAGATGTTAGGGGGATTATTGATCAATCTTTATGTCATATTGTTTTAGGAGAACCTTTTGTCAAAACCTCTAAAATGACTTACAACCATGATGAGGGCACTATCACATTCGCAACCAAAGAGAAAAACATTAGATATAGGATGCCCCGTAAAGAAGAGAGGTTTAGAAAAGTTGAAGATCTCGATGTTGACAACATCCCCGTGATTAAGATTGAAAGTGAGGAAGAGAGAAACGTTGGAGGTTACAAAAAGAAAGAGATCTATTACTCGAAATGTTTAGCTTTAGGCCCCGAGTATAGGAAGGATGAGAGATTGATTAAGATGTTTGAAACCGCATTCATTTTACGGGATAGGAAAACGTAGTAACCCATGACCTTGAGTCTAGCTACAAGACTCATAAATAAAGAAAAGCGCTTCTTGGGAGGCAACCCATGTTTTGTGTGATTTTATTTTGTTTGTTTGTTATTTGCTTCCGTATGCATGCTTTATTTTTATTGTTGGTAGATCATGTTTCTAAACTAAATAGTGGAAATACTTTACTTTGTTGTTTTGGCCTAGTCTTAACTCCACCTAAAAGTATTTTTGCAAAAGATAAGTGTAAGGGGAAACCCCAAATATGTTTTTAAGAAACAAACCGATCATGATTCTCCACAATATTAAATGAACATGTATATTCGTACTTGTTAGAGTCAAATGCTTGTATTGAGTCATAATGAAGTTTTGCAGGATTTTCCAGGAAGTAGGACCAAGTTTTTCCAGAAATTTTCCGGAAACTTAACATAAGAATTTCTGCAGGTCACTTCTGACGGCGTCAAGAGTAAACTCTTGACGGCGTCAAGTGTAAAAATCTGGATATTTTACCGGTTTTGTTTTTCTAACGGAGTCTTATGGTTTTTGTTAATTATTAAGTTTTATAATCTCCAGGAGATCTGCAAAATTCATTCCACAAGCATTATATCTTATCTTGTTTTCTAGGATTTAGTAACTTATATAGGATGCCGCCGATTTTACGCGAGGTTGTTTGGTCTATTTTCTCAGGTTTTGCAGGTTATGTATGACAAGACGATGATTTACATTTTGAAAAGGAAGCTTTGATTGTTCATTTTCTTGGAGGAAGATTTAACCTGGCCACCTTATTATCCATACCGAGCGAATCAGGGGAGTATTTGATTTCATTCTTTTTACTTTTTAACTTTTACATTCTTTACTTGAACATTGGGGACAATGTTCATCTTAAGTGTAAGGGGAGGGTAAAAAGATGATACCTTACATATGCACTTTCGCTTGAGTTTGTTTTGTTTAATGGTAGATGTGTAATAAAACTATGAGAAATACTTGTTAGTGCAATTTTAGCGCCAAATTTAAAATTTTTTTACAACATTTAGGAGTGAAACTTTAGCCATAGCAAGCGTCTCATGGATAGGAGATTGTATGACTAGCACAAAACCGTATATTCAGAAAAATTTTCCACCCAAATATGTGAGGTTCGCCTTTAGATTTGATAGGAAAAGCATTCACTATTAGTGCTTATGAGTGAACCGGTAGCATTTAGATTCTAGAACTTGCGTTAGTGATGCATCCCGAGACCGCTAGTGAGACTACATTCGTGTAGTAGGATTTACTACATGATAAGAGGCATTAGGATCACCCTTTTGTTAAACCCGTATTATAATTACTTGACCATTTAAGTCATATTACTTGGCTAGTTAAGTCAACTAATTTTTCCCACACCCTTAGCGTTGTACTCATTTTTAGTACACGAAACCCCTAGTACACCCCTCCGAGCCTATCTTTTCGTTTCTAACTTTAAGCATTTTACTTAAAGGAAGAATTTGTTACACCCCACTTAAATGTACACCCAAATCGCCTTAGCCTTCCGTGTATGCGCTCATTTTTAGTGCATTATTGTTATTTGTTAAACCCTGAGTTAACTATCTAATTGATTACATGGTTGCTAAGTCGTGTCATATCCTTGTACATATTGTTTTGGGACGATTGGGACTCATGGGTAAGTACTTATTTTATGGAGTAATGGGGAAGAACATCATTTATTACCCCTATATGTACGTTAATCTTAAAAAGTGCTCCACGTGTTTTGATTTTTATAATTCGAGTCATTAGATTAGTTTATTGTAAAGTATGTAAAAATTCAAGTGTAAGGGGAATTTTCAATCCCTATGATGTATTATTTTGGATGGTAGGGTAAGAGTGTATGCAAAAAAAAAAAAAAAAAAAAAAAAAAAAAAAAAAATCGAAAAAATCAAGAAAAAGAAAAAGAGAAAAAACATACGGACTACCATCCCTTTTTATTCTATGTTCATTTTATGTTTTTGTTGTTTTTCATTTATTAGCTTAAGTCGAGTCTAGTCTTGGCTTAGCAACGCCACATTGTACATGTAATTAACCAAGATTGTTAACTCGCCACCAGTAAAACTTCCTTTATCCAACAAAACCGTGTATCTCATATCCCTACACCTAACGTTACAACCTTTTAAAAGACCTCTTTGATAGTTTATCCTAGGTGCTTACGCCATGTGGTGGAGGTTTGATCCTTTCCCAAGCCTATGGTAATCTATTTTGCTATGACAGGTAGTGAGAGATATCTTCCGTTTCCATATTGTAATTTACATTTTATTACACCCGAGAGATGTGAGTATCTAAACACTATTTGTGAGGTGCTAGTGTATGACCTCCGTGCTTGTCTATTGGTCTTTAGTGGAAAGATTATTTGTTGTAATTACTTTCATATTAGTGTTAAATGACCCCTAACTTGTATTTTGACTAGAATAAAAGCGCATTTGCTTGAGGACAAGCAAATCTCAAGTGTAAGGGTATATGATGAGGCGAAAAATAAACCACTTTTAGGGGGTCATTTAAGCCCGGAATTGAACTTATTTGATCAAATATTGCCCTAAATCGTTCCTTTTGTGATTTTAGGTACTTTGGGAGTGAAATCTGGAAAAGGAAGCAATTCGGACGTTTTTGGAGCATAAAAGTGAAGAAAACGCCAAAGTCTTAATTTTCCTTGCTGGGAACAGTAGGTGACGGCGTCAAGAGCAATTTTCCATGACGACCCAGTACAGATTTGACGGCATCACGAAGTAGGGCGTCAAGAGTAAAAGTCATGACGGCCTGGAAATGCACAACACATGACGGCGTCAGAAGTAGATCAAGGCAGTCCGAGAAGAGTTTTGGCGGCGAGGTGACGGCGTCACAAGATTGGTCTTGACGCCGTCAGACCCTATTTCCTATATATAGTTTTCTAATTTTCACATTAAAAAGAGAGAAGTTTTGGAGAAACCCTAAGTACGAACTTGGTGCGAATTTTACAGGTTTTTCAAGGGTTCTAAGCCCTTGATGCCTTTCATGTGTGATTGAGATAAGTGTTCTTTTAATTCAATCAATATGTCTATGTGTTGGTTGTCTATATCTTGTTCTTGTCTTAATTCTATCATGCTAGGCTAGATCTATCTTGTGTTTGCTTGGATCTAATGAAACCTAGATGTTAATTATGTGTTGATTACTTGTTTATACTTGTTTTGGATGAATGAATTTATATGTTAGGCTTAAGAAAACTGGCAGATCTTCAATTGGTAACATGCTTGAACGTCTTAGAAAATATGAACCGATATGCACTAGGTCTTTATTGGTTGTATTTAATGCATGAGCCACTGTTTATAATCCCTATGGTTGTGCTGGGCATGGTATAGGAGGAGATAAGAGCTCATAGAATTGGGGAGTTAAGTGTGCCACCCCATGAATGGTATTAAGGAATACAATCCGTCATCCATGCAACTATAACAAGTAATTAACGTGTAAAAGATGTCTGGGGAGTAGTGTAATCTAAGTAAACACATTTTCTCCACTTATTGCTCACAACCTTAGTATAATTTAGTTTATTTTCATTTCTAGTATTTTATTTTGATTGCATCTTTAGTATTGGGTTAGTTGACTAGCAACTAATTCCGCCCAAATCCTTCAAACCCGAGATTTTTACTTGCTTTCTAAAAAATATAAAAATACAAAAATAATCATCCTTCACCTTTAGAACTAGTATTTAGGTTTTCTAATCCTAGCGACACTATTCCTAGCTGAACGATCAATCCCCCGGTACTTGTCACTATACTATACTACAACGATTAGGTACACTGCCTGGTGGGGGTTGTAAGCTTCTCAAGATCCCTTGAGAGGTAAAGCTTGGTGCAATTCCCACGCATCAGTTATGCTCCAGTTTGGGGTCTATTTATAGGCCTAGGATCACCCTAGGGGACCAAGGGAAGGCTTGTGATTGGTTAGGGAGTGAATGAGAGTCATAAATGTGACTAGTTGTTGGATCAGACTTGAAGTATGGCGGTTTTCCAAGGGAAGCACGCCGGTTTCGGGGGTGACAGCAGACCAAAGTTGTATGCTCCAGATATGGCCAAAATAGTAGAGGTGTGTCGGTAGATCATTAACTTTAGTTGTTTCTTCGTTTAAGCTTCATAACTTTTTCTTCCACGATACCGGCGAACATTGTTCCTAACACTGGCGGCCTTTAATGCTTTTCTTGGCGCCAAAGGGTCATTATAAGAGCTGAAGGCTGACGCGCTTTATTCCTGAGATCACCGCTCTTGACGATGCTGACTCAAGATATGTATAAAACTTACTACGCCCACATAACCGATGTACTTTTATAGAAAGGTCGGCATGCTTTTCTACTTTATCAGGCAATACTTTGCTTTAGCTCGGACTTAACTCTAATGCTTGTACTTTATCTTGCTTATGTAGATTCTTTGTCAACTGGATCTGAAATGTATTATCATGCAATTTGATAATGCTCCTTTTATACATATTTCCATGCGCGTTATCTATGCTTTTATGGTTATATATTAAGGGATTATAAGGACTTTCGATACTTAATTGCATGAATATACATTTCAGGTCCAGTCGACAAAGAACTTCAAGAATCAAGGAAAATTCGTGTTAAAGAAACATGTCACTTGTCCAGTTGTCCTAGTATAAAGAACGCCGATCTTATTATAAATGTACACTGGTTACGGGGGCATATGAAGTCCTACACAAATCTATGTCAGTGAAGCAAAGTGCGGCGATCTTATTCTAAATGTGTGCCGGCCTTCATCTCTAATAATGACCCTTTGGCGCCAAGAAGAGTATTGAAGTACGCCGGTGTTAAGAACAATGTTTTCCGGTGTTGTGTTAGAATCAGAAGTAAAGATTTGAAGCTTAAACGAAGAATGAAACTCAAGTTAAAGATCTCCCGACATACCTTCACTGTTTTAGTCATATCTGGAGCATACGGACTCGGTTTTACCTCCCGTTTTCGGCCACGGAAAGCTAAGAGAATTATCTACAACTTTGGTCTACTTTCACCCCCGAAGCCAGCATGCTTCCTTGGAAACCGCCGTACTTCAAGGATAGATCAGAACTAGTCACATTTATGGCTTCCATTGAATACCTAACCAATCACAAGCCTTCCCTTGGTCCCCAAGGGTGATCCTTAGCATATAAATAGACCCCAATACCGGAGCATATGATATCATCTTATAACAAATCATCTCTTCCAAAGAACCTCACTTGGAAGTAGGAATTTGGTGACTAAGGGCTTGACAAACCCTTGTTCCAAACACCCTTTACACCACCACCATCATAACCACAATCTCCGGTGGTAAAACACCATTTACAAACCCCATCACCACGTTTCCAGTACCTAAGAACATATACCCTTAGAGAATCAACCATAATTCTCTCAAATTCTCCATATAAAACCCGTTGCCAAACACCCCTGTTATTACACCATTGCTGAGTTGCTAAATTGCTGAGTTGCTAATTTCCAGAAGTTGGGAACAAGTCGTGAGCTATAACAGAAGGTTTTAGGTATTGTGTTGATTCAAGAATCATTGGTTTGATTCTTGGTTTTGGGATATTAGTAGATTCTTGGTTTTGGATACTTTTTATTCTATTAACTCATACCTGTGAAACACTTGGTAAATTACATCTAAATTTCAGTAATCATTAAGCTTTATTATTGTTTTGTTTCTGTGATCATTGCCTGATGAAACATACTTTAATCATTTGCTTGGGTTCCTCGTATTTCATCATTGTTCTCATTACAATATTCGATATATGCACGTTTGGTTGGTTTAATAAGTGACAATTAAATTGACCTTAGCACCCTTAGCGAACTTACTAAGAGATCTAGAATTCTCTTGGGACGACCTGGACTTACCTTGGACTATATTACACTCGAAAGGGTATACTGCCCGTGTTGTATCTTTAGTCGATTAACCGGTATTTCTAGCATTATAAATTTAAAGCTTTTGACACACATCAAAGTTTTTGGCGCCGCTGCCGGGGAATTGTTTAGTTGTTATCAGTTTGTTTGCTTGTCTTGTGCTTTTTATTCGCTTAAACGTGTTCTTAATTGAATATAAATGTGAAACTTGTGCTTCTGAGTCTGCAAGTACGCCGATTTTTACACCAAGACTGCCGCACTTCTGGAAAATTTCAAATAAAACAGTTACTTTCAAAACGCGTAACCGCCGTACTTTTGACTAAGTACGCCGGTGTCGTGAAACTTTATTACTTTTTATTTACAAAATCTAAAAAACACAGCCATCTTTACATCAAAAGCCGCTGCACATTTGTGAACCAGGAAAAGAATTTTCAAAACTTCATACAATCTGTGTATATAAAACCTGCTTAAGTGTTTATTTCAGGTCTTGGATTGCTTTTGTGATTTCATTATTTGAATTCCCCTTTTGCTCGTTAGTTTATTTTCATATTTTGTTTCATTTGTTTTATTAGTTGTTAATTTTGTTTTTAATTTTTGCTTATTTATCATTCTGTCTGCTTATCTACTTATTGCACTTATTTTTATTTATATTGCTCTCTCTTATAATATGCTAAAATCTAAAATAAATCAAAAATATAAAAATCCAGAAAAGCGATGCTCTTTTCCTAAAGTGCGCCGCACTCTAATATAAAACCCAGAAAGCCGCCGCACTTGAAATCAAGTGCGCTACACCTTCCTATCTGAACCAAAAATAATCTTTTACCCATGTATCCTTATTTTCTATATATATATATATATATATATATATATATATATATATATACATACATACATACTAGCTTCAAAGCCCTCCCAATGGGCGGGCATGACTTGTAAATATTCTTTGGATAGTATTAGGTGATGGAAAATAACGCATATATAAAATTTAATTATTTTTATAATACGGATTATCGCTTTGAATAATCCCATGCTGGAAAAAAGTTACAGTAGTGAAGAACACCAGAATCTGTGATTTGTATGTGATTATTAAGAAGGCTAGGCTTGACATCCAAAAGTTGAAAGTGGATCATTTGACCCATTTTGGATAAACACATGCCACATTGACCCATTTATAAGTAAACAGCTAAACCTGTCCCCTAATAGACACAAAATGTATCTTGAATCTAGATCCCCATATGGACGAATAAACTGCAAATGTGACTTGACTATGAAGATTTAAAAACTCCTCCTTCGTATTCGTTAGTAGATGCGCATTAGAATAAGTTAGGAGGTTTTGGGGAAACATATAATTAAAGAGCTTATTTCTATTTATATAAAACTAACTATTAGCTTATTAATGCAGTCTTACATGACAAGGCATAACATATTATCTTGATCGATTTATATAACCTTATCCTTTGCAAGTGTCATGACCAACCTTATTTAAACTATGAGCAACCTTATCTTGTAATGAAATGCAGGCTACAAAGTTTTATTACATAATAAATGCATGACCTTGGAGCAAAGCTAAGCTCTGCACTAAAGTATATGGGACAAAGACCGAAAACGTTGTTTCAAATAACAGACATGATATCAAAGGAGTGTTTGGATTAGCTTATTTTTCGAGTATATGAGACAAAGACTTAGAACATAGTTCCAAATAAAAAGCATGATATCAAAGGATTGTTTTGACTAGCTTATCTTTCGAAATTGGAAAAGCCAATAATCTCAATTCCTAATGCTTATGAGGTTATTGACTTTTTAATTTCAAATAAGCTCATAAGCTAATTATCTAAACACCCCTCAAACATTAGACCAATAATAAAAATGCTGGGAATGTTCTTTTGTAACACGGCATAATACAATAATCTTTAGGAACATACCTTCTTCTTTCACTGCTGACGTTAATGCTGTTATGACTGAATTGGGAAGAGAACACTGTGGATGCAACCAAGAATGTAGCATTTTTTTTCGATATTGCCATCAAATGTAGAACTTATAACCCTATTTAGAGTTCTATTGCTGTGGATGCACCCAGGAATATAGTATTTTTTTGTCGATATTGCCATCAAATGTAGAACTTATAACCCTAGTTAGAGTTCAATTGCTTCTATATAGTTTGATAAAAAAAAACAGGTCTTAGCACAGCAAAACACATATGAGAGTGATATAATGTCCAGTTAGATTGACAAAAGGCAAACGGTTGAACAAACAAATTCATCTATGTATATTTTCCATCAAGTTGTTCACATATACATTAGTTTGAAAGAAATACCACCTTGGAGGTGAGTGACCGAAACTTGTTGTAGGATCGATATATGTTGATTATTGTGGTGATTCGGGAGGTCTTGGGTAATGGAAGAATAGGTTCTTCATGGTAAAAGTTAGAGAGATAAAGTGAGAGAGAGGGGAAGATTTCTAGTGAGAGAAAACACTTTGTGGGTGTGTGTAATATTGAAATCAACCAACCCTCTCCCTTGGTGGGAAGAGGGTATATATACACTTACATAATAATGCCCCATGAAACGGGCTGTGGAGTGAGCTGACAGTGGGTAAAGACCAGCTATCTTAATGCTAATAGAACATCAGGGTGACCGAGTCTTTTATAGGAATATTTGTATTCCTAACACTTGTGATTCAAATTCATCGCCTAAATCTACTTAGTCTGTTGGTTTCTGCAAGTTTCTTAAGCCTTTGGCATTCATGTTCTCGTTTCTTAGCCGCTTCACCAACAGTGTTAAAAACATAACTGGGCGAAATAATATATATATATATATATATATATATATATATATATATATATATATATATATATATATATATATATATATATATATATATATATATATATATAATCTAGATCAAATAAGATAAATCTTAAAGTTGTAAAAATAAGATCCAACTAAAATCTGACAAGTGACACTCTCGTTAAAATAAAATAAATTTTTTTTATTGAGTACAACTAAAATTGTTAAAGTTCCGATGGTTTTCTTTTTTAAATTGACGAAACCAAGGTGATACACTTTGATTCGACATGTAAATTTATAGTTATGTATCAGTAATCCAAACTCATATATCAGTTGGTTATTAGTTGCTAAAATGTTAATTCGTATTAATACTTTATTTTTTTATGTATTATTGCTAATATGGTTATTTATAAAATAGTTTTAGTGGTTGTTTAGACTAGATCTTATTTTTACAACTTTAAGTTTGATCTCACATTAACCCTCCCCTATATATATATATATATATATATATATATATATATATATATATATATATATATATATATATATATATATATATATATATATACCAACATCTTATAGAACCGGCTGAATAACATAGAGAGTATAACAGGTGAGCATCTAATATAGAAGGAAACCAATGCCTTCATGAAGATGAAAAAGACTGATGGTCATGTCACATTTTTGTCCGTAACAGGAGGCTCTGTTATGTGTTGGCAACGAACTAATATTTTTTGCAGGTTGTCGAACTGCTGAGAAAAGGAATGAATAAAAACATTAATGGGTAACCATATATATCCAAATATGTAAACTTTACTGTTGGTAAAAAATTTCGGTGCGGAAATACACGTTAATAATTGTTTGTACCGTTGTGGTGACTACTTCCTGTACTGTTGGCAGTCGGTTGTTTTCCCGCAACTGTAGGCATATGGTGATGAAGATAAGACGTGTCATGTCCTATGTAATACCGACATTCGTTGTTGTTGCCATTTCAGTTGCAGATGCATGGGAGTCGCCATCTCTAACAATGCCCGCACTAAAGTCCAAGATCTTTGTAACGTGTCGATCACCTGCAAGGAGAATGCAATAACACGTAAACATAATAATCTCGCATCATCATGAGAACAAAACTATGAAAAGCAGTAATGACTAACTGTTAGCCACGTCGTCTGTGAACGTTCGTGCATGCTGTCGGTACTTGCAGATGCCAATCCAGTAGGCGTCACAGTTTCAAATACAGATGAGTAACCATCAATTGTCGGAACTTCAATGATATATGCCAGAGGAGCACACGTATACTGATGCGCATCAGCACATGCATGGTCAATTACATCACGGACAGTTGATCCACTTGTAGCAGCATCAATGCAATTTTATTTTTTATTTTTTTTTTTTGAAACAACAAGTTAAAACAGTCCCAAACACCCTTAATATAGTTCTAAATACCCCTGAATTAAGATATTAAAAATAGTCCCAAAAACCCTTGATTTCAGTTATTAAGAAAGTTCCAAGCACTCATGAACTCATCTATTTAAAACAATCCCAAACACCCTGAATTCACCTGTTTTGACCCACTGCCGAACGATAAATGTTGCACAACTACTCAGATTCGTTACACAAAATAACCAAATAATACTCCATGAATAACACCGAGAAACAATTTTGCGGCTGTTCGAAATAAGATATGATGCCACAGGGAGATATATAGTACTCCATGAACCAAATAGTGTTACATGAGTCTGAACGTCTGGGCTATAGAAACAGTTTTGCTAATTATTTGTAAGATGTTCCGGAAACATGGGGTATAGGTTGTTGCCAATTTTCCCATAGCTTTATATGAATGTTGATTGAGGGAAAAGCAGTCAACTAAAGTCAACCACGGATGTGGTCAATATAGTCAAAATCCTTAGGCTCAATGCTCCGTTGAAGTATAGTGGCTTCCCCGGGTCGTTATGTCCCGACGAGGTGTGATGGTTATTAAACGAGTTTGTGATCGGGTGAATCTGGACGGGAAAGGGTTTGTGATTGATTTAACTAAGGAATCTACAAAGAAATAGCTTAAATCAGCTATATAAACAAGACTGGAAAGTTGGAAAAACCAGAAACGTTTAAAACCTAAAAACGCGTACGTTCACGTTTTAAATAACGTAAACGTACAAAATAAAACGTGAAAACTGAAATCTGAAAACCCACAGGGGGTGAAAATGACTTTTTTACAAACTAAAGGACAAAAGAAAATTTTTAGAAAAAGAAAATTAATTTTTACACTATTTAATTATTTAATATTAATTAAATACTAATTTTTAATATTTAAATAACTTAAATACAATATAATATTAATTAAATACTAGAAAAATGAAAATAAAATTTCTAAAATTATAAAATAACTAAAAACAAGTTTTAAAATTAAAAATAAGTATTTTTGTCTTTTTGTGATTTTTATATTAATTAATTACTAATTAAATATTAATTACCTAATTAAAATATTTTAAATTATAAAAAATAGAAAATGAACAGTAAAATTCTAGAAAAATTCCTAAAATTATATTATATTATATAAAAGCTAGGAAAAATATAAAAACTAGGTGTCACTTTATAAAAACTAATTATGCTATTTAAAACTTAAATATTAATTAATTATTAATAAAACTAATATTAAATTTAATAAATACCAAATGATAAAATAAAAATCTAAGAAAATTACTAAAATTACTTTAATATAAAAGGAATTTAATAAAAATATAAAAATGCCAAGTACTTAATAAAAATCTAAAAATGAAAATTAAAATTAAAATTATATTAAATAGAAACTATCACTTAAAATTAAATTGGATTTTCTGGATTTTCTTTTTGGAAAACTATTTTAAAACTAAAAACATGAAACTTTTATAAAAACAACTTTTGTAGAAATAAAAAATAAGCACTTTGAGTGCTTATTAGCTCAATAGTTGACTTATGTTGACCAAGAGAGAAAATGAGCTCAAATGAGCTTAAGTGGGACCCACTATGGTGAATTCTGGTTTAACTGAGTTAAGTGAACATATATAAGCTAGAAAAAGCAAGTGGGGACCACTGGATAAGCCAATAAGCTGAATAAGCTACTCCAAAAACCAAAAAGGCACTCAGAAAAGGGACAAGTTTGTAGGGTTGATTCAGGTGGGTCCCAGAAGGTTTGAGGTCAAACCAAAGGTCAAAACCTCAAGAGGGGTAGGAGGGGGGTTGAAAGGACCAAGGATGGGTTAGTGAGGACCACTGTAGTGGCCAGAAAACCACCACCAAAGTGGTGGTGTTGGGTGGTGACCTGCTGATGCAGGTCAGGGATCTCCCCTGCAAGTGTCTTTCTTGCTGTGGTGGGCCCCACAAAAAAATTGCAAAAATACAATGAAGTTAGGACAATGGAGATGAGCTGGGAGGTTGTAAGAATAAACAAGTTTCAAGGTCTAACTCATCACACAAAATTCAGAATAATTCATGCCATATTTGTAGAAACTAAGAAAATGCATTTTTGACTTTTCATACAAAACTTGATTTTGACTTTTATGAACTTAGGATGGATCCTATAAGCTAATAAGGTTATAAAAAGCTATAATAAAGCTAATTTAAGCTAAAGTTATGAGTTATGAGTTATGAGCTAATATGGGGGATTTAAGGTCCCAAAACCTCAATAGTCCACTGTTGAAGGTAGATGAGGGTGATTTTGACTTTTTCAAGGTTTAGCACTGATTTTAAGGTTTATAGATCCCAAAGAAACCTATTGTGAGATGTGGAAACAACAATCAAGGTCTAAAACACCCTAATGCTCAGTGGGTGCAACTGAGCCAAACACTCCCTTAAACCTAAGCTGTTATGGATTTGGATTAATTTAGGTTGATTTAAGCTAACCTACTGATGCAAACTTATTAATTCTGCTATGTGAACTGTAGTGAAGCTATAGTGACTGAGATTTAAGTGACAAATTAAGCTAAAACTAGTTATGCTAAATTTGACCATAAAATGCAAAATCAAGCAGATATTAGGACAAGCAATGGAAAACAATTAACTGAGCACTAAATCAATACAAG
Source organism: Artemisia argyi (assembly GCA_030686995.1). NCBI lineage: Eukaryota > Viridiplantae > Streptophyta > Magnoliopsida > Asterales > Asteraceae > Artemisia > Artemisia argyi. The sequence goes on along the minus strand of CM060708.1, from coordinate 89,700,188 downwards.
TAGGTGCAATTAACTGAAATGGAACAAACAAGTACAGAAATAAACAGTTTTGAACAAATAAGCAGTTTGGTAAAAAAAATTAAGCAAAATGGTAAAATTAACTTACAAACAAGGGCAAAGGTTCAACATCCAAATTACTTTCTAAACAATCCTAATGCTTCCCAAAGCTCTAAACCATGCTTTTCCAAAATTCAACCTTCTTTCTTGCTTCAATCAACCTCTCCATTGATTTTTGCATTTTCCATGTATTTTTCCTTTCTTTTTTGGTCTTTTTAAATACAACTGAATAAGAGGCTTAGGAACTTTTAAAAGCTTTCTTGTGAAGTTTAATGAGCTTAATTAACTAGTTAACAACAACTTTTAACCACTTAAAAGTGAACTGAGACCTTTATGTAAAAATTGCAAATTTAAAATTTAAATAACAAGACATGAGATTGAGCTTCAAGAAAGTTAAAATTACAATAGCAATGTTGATTACAACTCTTGGTTACAACTGGAAAATGAAAATTAAGCTACTACATTAACTACGACTACACTATGACTACTCTATTAACTACTAACTCCCTAACATCTCTTTCTTCTTGACTTTTATAGACTTTGGGGTCTTTTTCTGACTTTCCCACATCTGTTTCTCACCCTTGGATCACTTGAATTGATCTTGGCCTTTGAGTTCCTTTTTGGCGGGAAAAGATGTTTTGGCAGGTAATGGATTGCTTGTGAGGTTTTGTGAATAATAATTGAGGTTTGGAGGGTAGTGGTGAGGTAGAGGGACAAATGATGGGTAGCTGAGGTGGAGGTGAGGAAGGTGAAGTGTGGAAGTGGTTTAGCAGGTGCCAGTTGGGAGGGGTAGGAGGTGATCAAACAAAAGTTTGACCCTGGGAGTCAACGAGGGGGAAATAAAAAACGGGGGTGAGGTTTTATTTTGAGGGTGTTGGGCCAAGGGTTATATGTGGATCAGGTTGTAATTGGGTGGGTTAGTATGGTTTGGATTGTTTGGTTTTGGGTTAAATAAAACAAAGGTCCGTTTGGTTTATTTAGCAAAACACCACAAGGACCAATTTTGTAATTTATGAAAATGGAGGGCTGGTTTTGTCATTTTTCCAAAGTAGTTACAAGGGTGAGTTATGCCAATGTTCAAATAACCAAAGGACCACAAAAGTTAATTTCCTATTTTTAGATTCCCGGGGACCAAAATTGTTAATTTCCAAAACTGAGGGACTGAAATTGTATTTTCCTCAAACTTATTACCCAAGGATCCAATTTGCCAATTTGTGATTTCCCAAGGACTTAGGTTGACTTTTCTTTCCAAAAATATTTCCCACCAGGGACCATTTCTATCAAAAGTGAAACTCCAGGGACCAAAAGTGTAAATTCTCAAAACTTTTCACATTTTTCACCAAAGGACTAAATATGACAACTTATGATTTTAAAAGGACCTTTGGTGATAATTTTCCATATTTTGAATTACTAGGGACTAATTTTGACATTTTATGAAAGTTAGGGGACTGAAACTGCCAATTTTGCAAACTTTGTATGTTTTTCATCTGTTTTTACTCATTTTGCATCTAAAACATATAAAACATGATTTTGACATATTTTCAGTAATATGATGCATTTCTGAGTGTTTTTGTATGTTTTGCAGTTCAGATTTGACCAAAAATGATGAGTGTTTGAGAACTCATCAAATGTGCATATCCATGACGACTCATGAAAAAGCGTCTAACTGGTATAATAATGAAGACCAATATTAAAATTAATCCGGTGCGAGTTTTCTGTTGGGTATACATTACTAACTGTGTGGAACATAAGAACATAGAAGTCATTCTTTTACTTATACCTTAAGTAATAAACACCTATCTGGTGACCACTAATCCACTATACAAAGAATGAAACATATGTTTTTTCTTTGTCTTGTTATTGGTTGCCACATAAATTGGAAACCTGTGGTATGGGATGTGGTGTATCTATGATGTTTATTTCTACCATCTGTCTTTCCAGCAAATGAAATCAGGCCATTCGCCATCGTGAAAGTAGCATTGGTTTTCATCTTTTTCGCATTCTGCAAATGACCAGATGCCTGCATAAATCTGTTTTAATCCATGGAGCTTCTCTAGTTGTAGTGGATATCTTAGAACTCTGGCCCTTCTTGAATCTTTGTTTCTTATAAAGTGTAGGTAACTGTGTATCTTGCATGATGGCACTGTTATAATCATTGTAAGGAGATAGATGTACTTTTAAAGACTCATGAGAAATTCCTAATGCATTTTCATGTGAATGCTTAATTTCATCAAAGTTTCTTGAAAATCCTCGCTTGGATCCGTGTGATTCTTCTTCTTCATTAAAAGTTGCACTCGTGCTGCAATTGGATTCAATTGGACTCGGTACACAACTCCACCCTTTATCATGAGTTTCTTCCATGAAATTTATTTGGCATTTTACTTTTGTTTTCTTCTTTGATCTGCCCTGGGTAGCTCAGTCTTGCCAGGAGTAATAAGGTTTAGCATCTCACTTTCACCTAGTTTTTTACTATCAATTACTACTACGACGGTCCCTTTCTGAACATCGTCAAACTTTATGTTTCTCTTGCATGATTTCTTAGTTTGTTCATATGTGGTCATATCAATCGCAACTCTCATTTTCCTTTCTCATTCTCTTTGGCCGATATAATCTTCTACGACCACATTGAAACCACAAAATATAAACTATCACCGTCCCATTACGTCATCTAAACTAATCATATTCAGATAAAAAAAAAATAGTTAAACAATCATATTACCTTTGCATAAATGTAACAGTAATTATTCCTGACCCTATCTTTGGAGAACTGAACCTGTTAGCAAAGTGAAGAAGAATGGTGTAAGTAGTTTTTTTTTTTTATCTTCCATCATAACTAATTATTTGGCTTACAGAATATTCATTCCAGATTGAGCCAACAGGTATGTGATCCTTTTCTTCAAATCCATAAATTATAGAATATATGTTTGATGAGTAAATTATTTACCTCCAGGCTAAAGGAAAGAATCAAGTCATGCGAGTATTCTTGATTGGAAAGTAACTTGAGAGAAACATCCCACAATTAAATATACACCAAACAGGTTCAAACAGTAGACTGTGATGCTAGCCTACTACATGGAGAGTGGAGATGCGACTTCAGCTAAAAACATGGAATTGCCTCCTGTTTTTGGATCTCACTTGTGGTATCTGTTTATATTGTTTAGAGTGGAGATACCCCTCATCATACGAATGATAGTAACTCCAAAAACAACATAGAAAGGTAGTAACACAAAATAATTGGTTGCAAAAAGGAACATACCTTATACTCCTGTGTCATCAATCCACCTCATACATCTTGTAAATCAAATTAGTACCGGCCCAATCATAAATATCATCAGTCCAATTCTCATCAGTATATACCATTTAAACCATATATTAGCATGCATGCATAGAGATGAACATGTGTTCATAGAAATCAGTAACAATAAAACCTTCTAAAAGACGAAACATAAACCCTAGTTCAAATCAATTAAGGGGCTAGCTATCTGGAACAACTTACATTCGGGTAGGAATGGATGTGTATAACGTTATTATGAATGAGCTGTGTTTCGTGTGTGTTATATTAGGGTTTTGGGAAAAAATATCGTGTGTGTGAAAGATGAATGAGCGATATTACATTTATATTTTATTTGTTTAAATTGGTCTATATCCATTTATCAGTTTTATTTTGCTAAAGCAATCACAAATATTGAATTAGTCCAATGGTTGGGTTGTTTATGTATTTGTTTACGGGAGGTCATGAGTTCGAATCCATATAGATGTTTTTTGGTAAAAATTAATATACACGAAATTTACAGATTAAATATGATGACATGGCACACACTACTGATGACATGGCGCTCAAAAGTGATGACAAGGCATTGACCATGCTTATTTGGCATTAATATGGTCAAACGCCTCTTGTTATATATATATATATATATATACACTAGTCTCAAAGCCCGCCCAATGGGCGGGCATGACTTGTAATTTTACGTTTTATTTTAATTTGTTGTGGGCAAGCATGACTTGTAATTATTTTTTGGATAGTATTAGGTCACGGAAAATAATGCAAATATACAATTCAATTATATCGGACGTGCCTTGTGAGTTCTCAAAGAATAAATTAAGTAACTGTTAATTAATTACGAACATTGTGAAATATTTATACAGTGATTAAAGAACCGAAAGAAATGAACGGTAATCATATAAAAGGGAATAAAACTTAATAAATGATATGCCATTACAAAATATATGTTTTGAGTTCAAATGCAAAATAAAGCTTCTTTATACACAACGTTGGTCGTTGAATTTTTATATTTTCCATCTATATAACAACATAGAGTCTTCAAATCCTTCTTGCTCTTGACACTTGAGACAACATATAGCCCCATGAGCATGGTTAATTGGAATTTCGCGTGCAGAGGTGTTCATGGACACCGCACTGTTTGAGAAAATATCAAAAAGTAGGAAAAATCTCAAATATGGGTGCTTCATCAACAAAATGTTCCGTGGGCATTTTAGCTTTATATAGTAGATTTGGTCTGTTTTTGCGCAATAAGATCGACACTCAGATTTCCCTTTTTTTATTTACAACAACAACTTAAAATTATGCATTTGTCTATAAAAAACACATTTACCAAATCCAAAAAATGGATGGTAAATAAACTTTCAAGCAATTAGCATACAATATAATCCATTACACAATATAATAGACATCTAAAAAACTCTGAAAGATTAGACTTCATCCTATAGCTAGGACTCTCCTGTATAAGTTTTGCTTACATGCCATTAGAATAATGTTGAATTTAAAAAAACAATGTATCTCATACAGACATACCTGAGAACTGAGTAATCCAGTTAGATCGTTTAACCAGACCGGATAACACGATCATGATTGTCATCGAGGATCCTGTAGTAGTTATAAGATTGTGTCATCAATGTACCAACATGTTGCCCTTTTCATTGCTTCCATACGACTGCATCAGGTTATTACTTTTGCTGGTTCATGTTCATTTACTTTTGTGAGGTTTTTTTGCAGACTCAATACATTAATGATCAACGTTGTGTGCTGCTTCTCTTGTTTTTTATTTGATGGTCGGGTTTCCTTTGCTGATCTCTCGTTTTGTCAAAGACTACTTGCTCTTGTCCCTTTGATGGTAGCTAGCAAAATAACAAACAGAATAATCTTGCACTTCGGTTGGATTCACCTTTGATTTGTTAAATTTGATTCGTCAATACCATCACTTGTCTGTGCCATAATCCAAGGTAACTTAACTAATGACCAGAAGTAACATTATAGAGGAGTAGATTAATGTTTAATCCCAGAGACCAGCTAATATGTTGCTCTTATAAGATTATGCAAAGAGCCGTACCTGTGTTGATATACTCACTATTTTGTTTCATCAAGTTGACCCATACATCAGTAATTTTATGATCTACGTACCTGTGATTTTATTGAATATATGCAGCTTATGGTACCTAGTGTTGATTACGTACCAGTGTTGGTTATGTACTTGTGATTTTATCAACAATAGCGCGACTGCTATGGCCAGCATACGGGTCTAAGGAAGCAACACGCAGTAAAAAAAATCATCATTGTCTATAGGAAGAAAAAAGCATTACAAATGTGGTTCCTTTGGAAACGCATAATGTTCCTTTACCTGTTGGAATGCCTGTCGTTGGAGTTGCTTCTCTAGCCATGGAAGTCACCAGAAAATTTACCTATCCTATTGGAGGTGCATCTGTAAGGCATTCCAACTAGAAAATTAAGAAAGAATAAAACACTATCCTATTGGAATGCTTTTTATGGATTGTGGAAAAAGTATTATGGACAGACCTTGCGGAAGTCACCCTCTTCTAATTTTTCCAAAAGCTTTGGACCAGATGAGATAGAACTCCCAAATATTTTACCTTGAGCGTAAGCCATCTCTCTTTCTGGTGCAAGGCGCTGAGCCTTTTAAAATTCCTTCAAAACTGGCTGAAAATCTGTTGCAAGTATAACATCTGTTTTTTCTCTTGTCCTGTACGAAAGAAGAAATATGTAGGAGCAATCTAAAGTTAATGCACCACTAAGTAAAAAAATGTTGGGAGTTACCTGATTGAGTTTGGTACAATGACTGAACAACTATATAACAGGCTCTTTTGTTACATCCAAGCCTAAAGCTTTGAAAGAGTAGTGGTATGTGTTAATTCACATACCATTTCATGGCCAAATACCGACTCAATTAGACTATTTTGCTAACTAAATGCCAAAGAAATATGTGTTTTGTGATTGTGAATATGCATGTACGGATATTACGCAAAATGTCGAAAAACAAACGGAAATCAGCAAATACGAGCACAAAAGTAGGAGATGGTCAAAAAGTCAAAGCTTGGAATCCTAAAGTCAAGAATGGTCCTTCATATATTCAAGATTGGCAGAATAAGTCCCTGAGATATATTTTGAGAAATTGACAGAATCAGCCCTTGCATTTTCAGCAACTTACATAATTGGTCTTTGGATTTTAGAATTCTCCAAATCTGAAAATATAATACAAATCCTGGTCCAAAGATTATTACCAAAGCCCAAGTTACTAATAATAAAACCTAAACACCATTTTCAGCCCACCATTACTTGAGCTCAGTCCACCCAAGGTCAAATATATTACCTCCGGTCAATAGTCAACAAAGTCAAAACCATTAAAATACTATTAAACTTTACCCGTCCCCCAAATTCACCCTCAACCCAGATTTCACTATTCACATGAACCCTAATATTACCCCGCCTCTTAATTACCACAATTAAGGGTAATTCAGTCTAATCACTCGCATCTAGAAGCTATTTGGTGATGTCAGAGCGTGTCAGGAGCCAAAGAAGCACAAAATGGTACACGTGGTTTCATTCCATTGGTTTGAACGCGTCATTTAATCTAATCTAAGGGCTGAGAATCAAAGGCAATGATTGGGAGATGATCCAAGGACTCAAATTGTACTAAAAGAAGCACACCACACGGATTGCCAAGGTGGCAATCCGTAGCCTCCTCACATATAGAATGATCTCTCATGTAGTATAAATAGAGGCTTAAGGCTAGTGTATTAGTGTGGAGTCTTTGAGTAGCGAAGCTCTGCCCTTTTCAATTCTGAATTGTAGTTGTATTTCAATTTCAATTGTATTTCTTATTTTAAATGCAAATCAGTTTTATTTTTAATCAATTTAGTTTTCTACAATTTACTGCTAGTTGTTAATTTTCCATTCATGTTTTGTTAGTTTAAATCTTTTTTACATCTTTTATATTCAATCTCAGTTTTAAAGTTACTTTGAAATCAGAAAAGTCAAAAATAGAAAATAGTTTAGTTGAGTTTAGCTTTCAAATAAGCTTGATTTCAGTTTCATTAATCTCATTTTAGCTTTAAAAAGCTTCTGTGAGAGTTGGTTTTATCCTATTTTGTTCATCATAACTGTGGTCAAACATTGGTCAACTAAAGCAGTAGTGGAGGAAATTGGTGATAGATTGATAGATTGGAACAGAAAAGGAAGGTTCCAGCCTGTCACAAAGACAAGCTAGCTTAGTGAATCACTCCTATTTTGGCTGGAGTGAAGCTTCATTGTGAGTTTTGTTTGAAATTTCAGTACTAATATTCAACTGATCTTATCTGTTGCATCTGTTAGTTATTGTTATTGCTGTTGGTTAGATTTAGATTAATAGTGTAGTTGTTGTTATTGTTACATTTGAGCTTAGTTGAGTCATCAAAGTTGTTATACCTGAGTTGCATAGTTAATCTTAGACTTCTGTCATATCATATATCTGATTGTGTTGCATCTCTGTTTTCTGTGGAACAGTTGGATTCAGTAGAATTTGTTTGTTGATTTAGTGTTGATTTGTGTTAGTATAGCTTGTTGGAATATTAGATTGCTAGTTTGAATCTGTTTGCTTCTATTCTTAGCATAACTGTCTCATAAGAGAGTGTTTGGGACTGTCATTTGCTAGGTTAAGTTGTGGATGATTTGTTGATCAAATGTCACACTTAAGCTTCTTTAGTATAACAATAGAGTTCTAAACCATAAAAATAGTAGGTGTAGTTTATAAAAAGTCAAAATAGATTTAATAACTAGAAATCAGTTAGGTAAAATTGAAATTCAGTTAGTAGTATTGCAGAAGTAGTTGCAAGTTAGACTAGTTTAGCTTAAACTATTGTATTTGTAGCTTTTTAATACATTTAGGAGTAGTATTGCTTAATTGAAATTGGAAAAAGTCAGTTAGTATAAGTATTCAATAAGTCAACTGTTTCATGCTTTTAGTTGCTAAGAGCTGCTAAACTTGGGTGAATTTACAGGAGCATTTGGAAGTTTATGATAGAATAATTGGTAGTTTTGAAATCTCAGTATTGCTAGTTTCCATTTGCCTCCATTTGTTAGACTTTTTGAGATTTTTAGAACAACTTATTTGATTTACAATTTAGTGGCTAGAACATGAATGCTTATTGAATCATTGGCCTGCTATTGTTAATCTGAGCTTGTAATTGAGTTTCATTAGCTTTTCTGAGTTTCATTATAGTTGTATAAGAGTTGTATATGGTCTGCTTCTGCTGGATTTTTCAGTCTCTCTTGTGCTTATCATTATGGCTTATTGAAGTAGCTTATTGCATCTATTTTTCAATCTGTGTGATATCTTTGATTGTTATTGATCATTCTCTTGCATATCTAAGCATTTTATAGCATATAAGGATTATTTTCAGAGTGTGGTTAAGTTTTGTGGCAAGTGCTTATAAATAAGCACTTGCCATAAGCTGTATAAGCTCAAAATAAGCACTTCTGCTTTTCATTTTTATTTCTAAATTTTTCTCCAAGCTTTCCAATTTATTTTTGATTTTTTGGAATTTTTCCAGATTTTTCCAAGTTATTTTACTATTTTTCTTAATATTTCTTAGCTTTTAATCAATTTTTATTACTTTTAAATAATCAAAAATCAATAAAAATTCATAAAAAGCTGTAAAAAATGCAAAAATATTTTTAGAAATTCTTTTATAATATTTTAGAATTTTCAGGATTTAATTTTTATTTTTCCAACTTATTTTTCTATTTTTCTGCGTTTTTAATCCATTTAAAATTACAAAAATCAAAATAAATTCATAGAAAATAAACAAAAAGTCAAAAATAATAATTTTCTTTTTCTTAAAATTTTTTTTATTAGTTTAAGATTTTTAGAAAATTATTTCAAATTTATAGGATCACTTTTAGAAAAAAAAAATCGCGTTTTATTTTGTACGTTTCGTTTTAAAATTACGTTTGCATTTCCGTTTTCACTTTTTAGACTTTTGTGCATATATAGCTTGTATCTTTTGCATATTTCACTATATCTTTTCATAATTGAATTTCACAATCACTTTTCACTTTACACTTTACACTACACGATTCCCAATTTGATTATTAGAAATTCCAATCGAACCTTCGTTGGGAAAACGACCCGGGAAATACTTTCCTAAGTATTTCTTCAGAAAATAAATATATACTATAATTGACACACATCAAGTAGCTGCAATATAGTAGCATATTTAGTTGTTAATGGAGGTGTTGTTTTTTATTTGCAAAATGATGAAGTATAGTGTAGTTAGTATGTTACCTGTATTACGGAATTTGGCAGAAGGGCTTGCAACAGATGGACGTGAAGCGGCTATAACAACCACGGTGCAAAGGTTGGAAACGGTGAGGATGCGCATTATGAGTGGTAAGAAAGAGGATATGATTACCTTGTGGATATGTAGGGGTAGCATGTCTTGCAAAGTTAGTTGGGAACGTAGATGGTTGTCCATGTGGCGCGGATAAGTTGCTGGCATCAAACGTGCCTAAACCTCCTGGTGAAGGAGGGTACATTGGCGTATGAGGCAGGTCTCTGCGTTGTCGTTGTGAAGGTCTTGCGCCTAAAATTATCGAATATATAAGAAAGAAACATTAGCAGCAATAAACAATTAAACGAAGATGCACAAATGTATGTATAAAAGTGAGTGTAAACCTCTACCAATCTGGGTCACCATCCTTTTCTGAGAACCACGGCCAATGCAACTGGCTCCTGAAATTTCAACACATGTGTTGGCACAAAACGTAGTCGGAACACAGAACAACAAATAAATCAGTAAAATTAAAGAGGTGGGGAAAAAGGTCTAAAGACATGTAAGTGCACGGACACATACCTTGTGAAATCTGAGTGGCCGACCTCTTGCGAGAAACACGTTGAATAGAACTGGGAACTGAAAAATAGGATTGTTACAATAGCCCGCATTTATAAATGTATTACTACTAAGACGATAATAAATTAAATTACTGTAGGTCCAATTGTCAAATGGATTCCAACCAAGTACCTCAACTTCAAGGACATTAGAAGACGAAGGAGAATAGAGAAAAGGCTAGCATAACCGTCTAAATCTTGTTTCCCCATCGCAATGAACAAAAACTTCTAAAACAAATGAAGGAGGTGACGTGGCCCTGTACATAGTGCACATGGGGTAAGAGCAAGTAGTATTTTCAACACTTAATTCAAATAGTCACAAATAAAGCAGAAAATAAATAAAGCGGAAAGCTATTCGACTTGGAGCTGCCCAAGTACATTTCCACCTAATTTTAGATCAAGAAAATTAGACTACTTACTTCCTACAACAATGTTGGTCCAAATTCTGTTGACGTCTATTTCCACTCAAATACATTTGAGCTTTTCTATTATATTATTTACACTATACAATATCTTCACATAGTTGTTTTCAAATTACTCGTTATGGCTTAACTGTTTATTTATTATCACACTATGTTTTCCCATATGCCTACTGCATGTATACTTATCGCGATAGTATTTTGTGTTTTAAACAAAGCCTACACAACTTCAACGTGTACGCGTGTTCAAAGCCTACATCAGCTCAGTCCTGGACACAGCCAACAACTTCGGGGCCTTTCACTGCAGCGACTAAACTCACCCAATATCCTCAACGTCTTCCAGTTCAGCCCCTCAATGTCTTCCACTTCAGTCGCTGATGTACATTCAAAAATATATCAGATAGTTTTCAATCATGAGTTTCAAGTATAAATGCAAAAAAGATACTTCAAGTGTCATTGATCTATATAGCATTATAACTGCATGCTCATCCCTAGATATTGGCCTATAATTAAATAAGCTGCGAATATTTTGCCACCTCAATACTCAAAGAACAAAGCTAATGTATATGCAGCGTCCAAAGTAAGTGAAAACACCATCAGCGCCTACAGTATATACTGTTGCTGGATCGTCAGTCAACTGGTGTCGAACAACTCTTTGTTTGAAATCCAACATAATGGGTGTAGCAGCAACATGTATGTTACCTGGTACAAAACACATGCTCAGTAAATAAATGCACAACTATTACGCTATAATGTTATTAAGAGAAGTCACAATCTGTGGAAAACCAACCTTGGAAACAACGAACAAACTGGTTAGTAATGTTTTGAAAAGTAAGTAAAAGAAATAAACAATGAACGTTGATATGTAAATGCACAAAACACAAAGATCATGCGCACAATGTTTGCTACCAAACATGCATTATCATTATAGCATTACATTTTTATGTTTTATGAACCTGAGAGACAATACAAATGTTGTTAACACAGAGAAACATCTAAACCTCTTAATGAATTGGGAATGAATTCATTGATATAAAACGTACCTGTTTTCATCATTAGGGTTATGAGAAAAGGAGGCGTATCTTTTTTTTTCGTTGTATATGTGATCAGTCAAAAGGTATTTTGTAAAACTATATTTAAGGAAAAGATATGTGTAATAAGTTTTAAAAGAGATAATTACTTGTTATCCTATATAGACTTTGAGTTACAGAATCTCACCAAAAAAATGTGGTGGCTCAGTGGTTAAGATACCACATAATATATGTATGTTCTTGAGTTCGAATCTATGCAGGTGTTTATTTGAAAAGAAATTATTCAGCCGAATTTAATTAAAATAATTGCTTACATGGCCAAAATTAAAATCTCTACAAATTAAAAATCTTGCACTATTGATGACATGACACTCAAAAACTGATTAATGGGCATTGACCAATGCTTATTTGGCATTAAATGGTCAAACGCCTTCTGTTATATATATATATATATATATATATATATATATATATATATATATATATATATATATATAGGGTGAGGATCAGGTACATTTTTGTCTTTTAGTGCGGATGGTACGGACGAATCTCAGCCCTCCATCTAGTCAACCATCTGAAAAAAGCGGAGTGGCAATATTGTAAATATCCCGTCTTTTTTTAAGATCGTTACTATCGTATTAGCTTTTTTTCTGAAAAAAATTCAAAAAAAACTGAAAAAATTAAAAAAATAAAGAGGACAACAAATAATTAAGAATCGCTGAAAAAATTTCAAAAAAAAAAATCGTTTTCATCGTTAAAGGTATTGTGATATCAAAATCAGATTCTGAAAACTTTTTTTTAATAAAAAATTTAATATCACAATAACTTTTTCTTAATAAAAATTGTTATTATCGCCGTAACTATCATGCTTTCTTAATATCAAAGTTAATTTTTTTTAATATCACTTTAACTTTTTCTTAATATCGTAATATCACGGTTCATTTTTACATGTAAAAAAGCTTAATATCACGTTGGTTTTATAATATCACAGTAACTATCATGGGTTTTTAATATCACGGTTCATTTTTACATGTAAAAAAACTTAATATCACGGTAGCACTCATAATATCGTTAATATCACATTAACACTCACAATCAAAAAAGAAAAAAGTGCTCAGAAAAATCTGAAAAAATAAAAAAAATAAAATAACACAACTAGAGTAAGGATCGCTGAGAAGGAAAAAAAATCAAAAAAAAATCTTTTTCATGATCAATTGGTACCGTGATATTAGCGTCAGATCTTGACTTTTTTACAAAAAGTCAAGATCAGATTCTGGAATGGGAGATCAGATTTTGGAATGGGCGGTCCAGATCCATCCGCACTAAAAAAAACCATCCGCACGTGATCCTTTGCCTATATATATATATATATATAAAGGGTAAGGATCCAGTGAGAAGAAAACTTAAAATGAGAAGAATGAGAAATAACTATAACTGCATATTTGAGATATATCGACTTGAATTAGATGCATCTCTATTCATTTAAATGCATCACAATTAGTTTCGAAAGTGATTTTGAAGTGAAAATGATGCAAAGTAGTACTAGCAAAAAATTTGACCCGCAGATGACGAAAAATACATAGGATTCGTCTAACTTGACGAAATGCATATAATATATGTATATGCATCTAATTTTTAACTAGAAAACATATTATGATGCACCTAAAATATTAGGGATGCATCTAATTCATATTGATGCATCGCTAATGTGTAGTTATAATTATTTCTTATCCTTCTTATTTTAAAGATTCTTCTCATTTGATGCTTCGTGTATATATATATATATATATATATATATATATATATATATATATATATATATATATATATATATATATATATATATATATATATATAATAAAAAATTATTTTCTTTATTTTAAGCATTTTTCATTTTATAACTTATTATTAAAAAAAAAATGTCTTTTTGCAAATTTCTTAAAGTTTGTATAAACCCGTTATCTAAATTAAATAAAAATTTGAAAAAGAAAGCTTGCAAATTTAAAAAAAAAAAAAAATCACAAAAAAAAAAAAAAAGTTGTTCAGCTCGAGTCACTCAAATCTTCTATCGAATATCCTTCCGCTGATAAAATTATTGTCTTAAATGTTGAATCCAAAATATCTAAAGAGGATGTCGTGTCCCAACCTGACTCACCTCCCTTAATAATTCTCGATCCTGATGATCAACGTATGTGGGAAAGAACTAAGACTGTGACACCAACTCATGTTTCTGCCATTGTTCGACCCGATGTTGATGACAACTTTGTTATCAATAGTACCCACTTGAAAATGATCCTAGAGAATAAATTCGATGGTCATCTGCGGGCCGATCCACATCCGTAAATTTCTCGCAATCTGTGACATGTTCAAATATGGTGAAACTCAAAATGAAGTTGTCAAGCTTTTGTTGTTTCCTTTCTCCTTGTGCGATGAAGCTAAAATATGGTTTAATGAACTTAATGAAACATCAATAACATCATGGGAACAATTAAGAAGAACTTTTATAAGTAGATTCTTTCCACCCTCGTTATATGAACGTATTTTACTTGAAATCAGAAAATTCTCTCAAAACTTACGTGAAAGTCTAACCGAAGCCTGGTTACGACTGATAAATATGCTTTGAAAATGTCATGGACATGGTCTGACCAAAAAAGCCATTATCCAAATAGTCTATCATGGTCTAGACGAATCCACTCAAGGAATTCTTGACAGAACATTCGAAGGAATCTTCTCTACAAAACTCCAAATCAAGCTTTTCAACTTCTTGAGGACAAAGTCCTTTTCCAACTTGATTGGTCCAACAAAACTCAAAACAAACATCATCAATCTATTTATTTCGCCGATGAAAGTAGCAATATCAATGATAATTCTTGATTGATGGAGAAGTTGGAGGCTTTAACAAATAAAATGGATTCCCATTTTCAAAGCCTAAAAGAACTCCAAGAAATATGTGACAACTGCAAAAGTGATCATGATTCTAAAACCAGCATGTGTGAACGTCATGAAGCGAATTACATCCAACTTGAAAATCAAAATTCTCATGATCAATGTTCTCACCTTTTCCCATTATGAACAACCTCAATCGAATAACGATTATGAAAAGTCACTCGCAAAATTGAACAACGAGGTAAAAAGAGATTTTTAGGATTCTAGGAGATATTGGTGTAGTAGGAGAACGGGTATCGTCCTTCTTTATGACCATCCATTTTGTAAACCCGTCGGGGTTCCTCCCAAAAATGCTAAGTCTAACCTGAAACGTCTATCTTCAGGTAAAACCATCAAACAACATCAACCTCAACCCGAAACTGAGCCTTGTCTCCAGAAACAACTGAGTGATTTCATAAAATGTCATCAAATGACCAATATCTTCGTGAAACACACCTTTAATGAGCTCAAAACACAAATTGAGGGCACTTTTAAAAACCATCAAGCTTATACCTAAAATTTAGCAGAAAAATTTTTAAAAATTTCCAAAAAAGAATTTAGTCGTCCTTCTAGATCTATTCCATGTGTTAGCATCGTATTTTATTTATAAAAAGTGTCGGTCATTAACGTATTGTTATAGGTTGCTTTAGAATATCATTATGATGAAGTTTAGGCTTAGTTTTCATGTTTTATAAAGTCTAAGGGCTATTAGTGTAATAATGTAAAAGATTAGAGAAGCCCTAGACTACCACTATAAATACTCTTGTAAACCTCATTTGAGAGGTTGGTTCTCTTAGTGATTCTATTAGTAATTTCAAGGTTATTATTCCACACACTAGAGTTCCCTCTCACTCTCTCTCTCTACTTACTTTCTCTCTCTAGGTTTAGGCTTGATTCAATAGTGATTTATGTTGTTCTACGGTCCTACAAGTGGTATCAATCGCCTAGGGATAATATAGGTTGTTTTAGGTTTGATTTGGTTGAAAAAAGTTGGTATAAAAGTGATTTTTAAGATTTAGGTTACTGTTCATCGCCATATTTTCGAGTTAGCATATTTTTTTCGAGTTAGGAATTATTTCTTACGAGTTTGAAATTTTCTATCGAGTTTGGATTTGCTTATCGAGTTAGGATTTTGGTGTCTATCGAGTTAGGATTTTGGTGTCTATCGAGTTAGGTTTTTGGTATTATCGAGTTTGGATTTGCTTATCGAGTTAGGATTTTGTTTCTTATCGAGTTTGGAATTAAGTTGGCGAGTTAGCCTTTCTCACCTAATCGTTTATCGAGTTAGGTTTTGTGTGGTAACCAACTTAGACGAAACTCTGCCCAAATTTTTCAGATTTATCGAGTTAGAAACTTATATTTCTATCGAGTTAGATTATTTCCATCGAGTTAGATAATTTCCAAGGTTTATCGAGTTTGGGAGTTGTGTAACATACCGAGTTTGGTTACTTTACCGAGTTTGAGCATTTACCGAGTTTGAGAACTTATCAAGTTTGAGCATTTACCGAGTTTGAGAACTTATCGAGTTTGAGCATTTACCGAGTTTGAGAACTTATCGAGTTTGAGCATTTACCGAGTTTGAGAACTTATCGAGTTTGAGCATTTATCGAGTTTGAGAACTTATCGAGTTTGAGAACCTTCAGCACTTACCGAGTTAGACAACACAATCCTATCGAGTTGGCGGGAAAATTTGAGTAAAATTTATTTTTTACACGAGACTAAACGTTCAATTTTTACGCGATATTCAAAGTTTGGTATAACGTTGAAAATTTCGGCCGAAAATTCAAATTTTTTCGGTAAAATTTGGCGTCAAAATTTTTAAAACTCAAATTTTTCTAGTAACCTTAGAATTGGATTTTATAGTGATTTTCAAATTTTGAGAAAGAAAATTTTCATACTCAATTTTTGGCGGGAAATTACGAAATCAATCAGATCAACCGAGAACGAATGTTCATCTTCACCAAAACATCTAATCTTCAACAACAACCTTTGTTATCTTTCAAAAGATCCTCAGAACAACGTTTCAGTTTGAATTCAAATCATGGCAACTCAACAAGACATTCATGCTGCCGGTGCCGAAAACCGAC
Organism: Artemisia argyi; assembly: GCA_030686995.1. NCBI lineage: Eukaryota > Viridiplantae > Streptophyta > Magnoliopsida > Asterales > Asteraceae > Artemisia > Artemisia argyi. The sequence goes on along the minus strand of CM060708.1, from coordinate 89,683,488 downwards.
CTCCAATGCTTGAAAAAGGTGGATATCTTCCATGGACAAGCCGCATGCTTCGTTACATCAAAACAAAGCCTGATGGTAAATTAATGATCAAATCCATTGAAAAAGGTCCATTTCAGCCAAGACAAGTTCAAATTGAAGGTAATCCAAATGAAACACCTCCTACTCAACCATTCGTGCGTGAACAAACAGAAACAGATTACACAAAGGAAGACAAGAAGCAGATCGTTGCTGATGATATGGCAATGCATTTAATCTAGCTTGGATTACCACGGGAGATCTTTGCTGCAGTCGACAGCTGTGAAACTGCTTATGCTATGTGAGAACGTGTTAGAAGGATATGTCATGGAACTGAGATTGGACAACAAGATGTTGAGAACAAACTTCTTACTGAATGGGAGAATTTCACATCCACTAAAGGTGAACAGATTGAATCATACTACACCAGGTTTTGCACTTTGATGAATGAGTTAATCAGAAACAAGTTGACACCTCGACCAATTGCAATAAACATCAAATTCATCAATAACCTTCCAGAAGAATGGGGTCGTTATGTTACAATTGTCAATCAAACAAAGGACTTACATAAGGTGAATTATGATCAACTCTATGACTTTTTGAAGCAAAACCAAGCTGAGGCTAATGAAGTAAGGAAAGAAAGATTGGCAAAGAATCATGATCCTCTCGCATTAATTGCTAATACACCAACACCATTACCAGTGAACACTCAACCACCATCATCATCTTCCACTCACAACTACATGCAACCATCATGCATTCTACAACCAACACCGGTCTACCAACAACAGTTCTACCCACAACAACAACAAGTTATTCCACAACAGCAACACCCACAATTCCAAGAACCGGAATTCACTGACAATGATGAAGCAACTGCAGCATTGTCCCAAGCGTTTGCTTTTCTGTCAAAGGCATTCCAAGGACGTTATTCTACACCAACATACAACAACCAAAGGATCTCATCGAACACTCGCAACAAGCAGTTTGCTTAGCCGAGCTTCAATATGGGCAATGAAGGCCAAATGGTTGGAGTTTATGGGAATCAACAGGGATATCAGAATATGCAGAATGCAGGTCAGTTTGCAGGGAATCAGTATGGTCAGTATGCAGGGAATCAGTTGGGTCAGTTTGTTGGAAATCAGAGGGGTCAGAATGTTGGTAATCAGGCAATGGGTTATCAGAATAGGAATGTTGCAGCCCCAGTTGTTGGGAATTTTGGAAATGTGAATCAGGGTAATCCAGTCAAGTGTTTCAACTGTCAGGGTGTAGGTCATATGGCAAGGAACTGTCCTACTAAGCCGAACAAAAGAGACCTAGCATACTTGCAGAAAGCAGTGTTGTTGGCACAAAAGAATGAGGCAGGATTTCAATTAAACGCAGAGGAGAATGATTTTATGGCTCTTATGGATGACATGGAAGATAGAGAGGATATCGATGCGAACTGCATATTCATGGCGAATCTTCAGGAAGCTAAGTATGACACGGATTCTGATACACTTCCTGTTTATGACACCAATGCACCATCTGAGGTATCCACTTTCAACCCATGTCACAATAATGATATATTTGATATGTCTCCTCGTGAGGAACAGCATTTTGAGAAGCAAGCACCCACTTATGATACATTCCTGGACACGCCAAGTAGTAGCAATACTCCTTCAGCGACTCCAGATGTGAGTCATAATGGAGACTTCGTTTCACAGCATGCTGTGAATGATGAGGAAACACGTGCTTTATTTGAATCATTATAAAATAATTGTAGTATTGAAATCGAAAAAGTGAAAAAGGTCAATCGCGATGTTAAGGCCGCGAATGCTAAATTGACCGCTGAGCTTGAGAGTTACAAAGAAAACGCTAAAGCTTTTGAATTTCATAACAAAAGATTGTCTGAATTAGAAACTGGTTATCAAAATTCCGTTTCAAGGGAAAAACAATTGCAACTCAAGTTTGATACACTTGATGTTAATTCTTTCAAGAAGATAAAAGCTTTAAACGCGGAAATTTCTGATTTACAAAACCAACTTTCTAAACAAAAAACAGCTTATACCAATCTTGAAAAAGAAAGGGATGAGTTGAAAAAGGACTTTGCAAAGAAAGAAGACAAACTTTTGGCCAAAATCGTAGAGTCAGAACACATGATTGCACATTTAGAAGAATTAGTGGTTAAGTCGGGTCAGTCAAGTCAAACAATGAGAATGATTTCAAATCAAACTAATCCGATTTACCATACGAAACATAAAGTGGTTCTTGGTAACAACAACCCCAGTAATCTCAAGAAAGCTCAGCAAGAACAGAATGTTTTGTATAATGGTAATGTGATTTACACTAAACATGATCCTCCCGTCGTTTGGGATTCTGTGCAAACGATAGAACATGTCGAAGAGAGCATTTCTGAAATGAAACAAAAGGATTTGTAACCCATTGATTACAACAAATTGAACAAACTTTCGGGAATTACTTTTGTTCCACAAAAAGAACCATCTGTGTTTTCCATAAAACGACCATTCTCAAAAATGTTTTCTAAGAAAGTAATTGTTTCAAAATCTCTTTCAAAAATGGAACAAATGTCTTCTAACAACACTTTTAATACAAGTGAGGCTAGAAACATTCTGGATGACGTTAAAAAGAGAATTCAAGAACTTCAAAACATTGTTGCTTCTAAAACTACAATCGATATTAACAACTGGCATTCCAGTTTTCATATTGAGCAGAAAAAAGTTTTTGAAAACGAAATTACTAACCCACTGAATAACATCAGTGCGAGGGTAATCCATTTTGAAAAAGCTTTCTTAAAAGAAACGGCCGACTTTGTCAAGGACCACAAATCCCTGGTAAACGAAGCTAATGATACTCGTGAAAACATGAATTTTTTGGAAAACCTAAATGATTCTCTCTTCGAAGCTGTTATGACCACTGACATTATGTCCATCATTTTACAAACATACTCTGTTCAAGACGATGAAAGACTGAGAGCTGAGACCTCCGAAATTGTTTCCAAATATGAAAATGCTCTTATAAAGCTTGAAAAAGAAAATGTGTCATGTTTTAAACAACTTGATCGAAAAAAGGAAGAATGCAAGTATGACAAACTGTCGTATGAGCGTGCTTTCAAGAACATGAAAGAGCAAAATGATCTTTTGAGGGCTCAGCTTGAAAGTCAAAAAAGGAAGGGTGAGGAAACTAAGTTTGCAAAACCATCGACTTCGGAGAAATCAAATATTCCAAATATGGTTCAAAAACCAAAAATGTCAATTTCACGATTTGCTCCAAAAGTCGATGAGAAAAAGGATTTGACAAAACCAGTCACTCCAACACCCTTGCCTAAGATAAGTGAAAATGAAAAGATTGTTGATAAAGGAAAAGCGGTTGTCGAAACACCAAAAGTTCTAACACCTGGCCTGTTTAGGATTAGTCCCACTAATGCGTCTGCCTCCACTTCTAAGACAAATGCGTGCAAAAAGGATAATTCTAAAGAATCTAGGGATGCTAAAAAGGACAACAATATAAATCCTAATGTGTGTGCCTCAACTTCTACAGGATTAGACAGCACCTCTAGGAGCAGCAGACTAAAGCCTAGGAGCAATACAAGGAACAATAGAGTCTCACCTGCCTCTAAGAGTAGTTGCAATAATAAAGTTGAAGAAGTAGAAGAACACCCTAGGAATTTATCGCTTTTTAATAAGAAACATGATTCATCTGAATGTAATGTTGAAAGTACTGGTTCTAATACTGTTTGTTTAATATGCAAGAAATGTTTAATTAATGATGTTCATGATGAATGTGTTTCTAAGAATGTGAATGGTACGCCTGAACAGAAGAGCGTTTCGAAAGGTCCTAGTGCAAAATCTAGATTTGTTGGAAACCTAATTAAAAGAATTAGGAACACCACTAATAGTCGTACGCCTAGGCACTATCTTAAGCATTATGTTTGGATTCCAACGGGTAGAGAATTTATACTCAAGGATGGCAAATTAGAAATAGTTCAAGCTAAACAAGTAGCAAATGTCTATGAGTGTGATTTTACTTGTACCCCTAACCCCATGGAACCAAATTCAAATCGGTTTCCAAATACAAACTCTTCTGTTATTGGCAGGTTATCAAAATATGTCTTTGGATCGTCGACTCCGGTTGCTCCAAGCACATGACCGGGAATTTAAAGCTGCTAATCAATTTCATCTGGAAATTCATGGGAACTGTACGCTTTGGAAATGATCATGTAGCAGCTATCCTGGGTTTTGGAGATCTTCAGTTTGGGAATTTTTTGATCACTCGAGTTTACTACGTCGAAGGGCTGGGACACAACTTGTTTTCAGTTGGGCAGTTTTGTGATGCAGATTTAGAAGTTGCATTCAGGAGAAACACGGTTTTTATTAGAAATTTGGTTGGTGATGATCTCTTAACTGGTAATCGTGGTACAAACTTGTATGCTATCGACATCAACCAAATGGCTTCTACATCACCAATTTGTCTTATGACAAGGGCAACCGAAACTAAGTCCTAGCTGTGGCATAGAAGATTATCCCATCTCAATTTCGACACCATCAACAAGTTAGCCAAAGACAACATCGTCAACGGTCTTCCTAACTTCAAATACACCAAGGATCATCTATGTCCATCATGCGAACAAGGAAAAAGCAAAAGAGCATCATATAAACCTAAAACCGTACCTAGTTCGGAAGCAAGGTTACATTTGTTGCACATGGACTTATGTGGCCCAATGAGAGTTGAAAGCATTAATGGGAAGAAGTATATTCTCGTTATTGTTGATGATTATTCAAGATATACTTGGGTAAAGTTTTTGAGATCAAAAGACGAAGCACCAGGTACCATCATCACCTTTCTGAAGCGTATTCAAGTTCTACTTCAAGCTCCAGTAAGGATTGTAAGAACAGATAATGGCACAGAATTCACTAATCAGGAGTTAAGAACCTACTTTGAAGATGTGGGAATCACTCACCAAACATCAGTTGTTAGAACTCCACAGCAGAATGGGGTAGTTGAAAGAAGAAATCGAACTCTTGTGGAAGCTGCTCGCACAATGCTGATTTATTCTAGTGCATCACTTTTCTTATGGGCTGATGCTGTTGCCACTGCTTGTTTTACTCAAAACCGATCCCTAATCCATCCAAGATTCAATAAAACCCCATATGAGCTAGTGAACAACCGTAAACCTGACATCTCTTACCTTCACGTGTTTGGCGCTTTGTGCTATCCGACGAACGACAGAGAAGATCTAGGAAAGTTGAAAGCAAAGGGTGATATTGGAATCTTCATTGGATATTCAGAAAACTCGAGGGCATTCAGGGTGTATAATCGAAGAACTAAAAGGATAATGGAGACGATGAATGTGAAGTTTGACGAGATTTCACAAATGGCTTCTGAGAGATACGCTCTAGAACCCGCGCTTAATCCAATGGCTTCTAATCAAACCAGATTAGGACCCGCACCAAACATGCAGACTTCTGGACACATCAGTTCAGGACTCGTGCCTAATGGAGCTCATTCAACAAACACGGACAAACCTTCAGAACAAGAACTGGAAAATTTCTTCGAGTTAATGTTTGATGAATACTATGGTGGATCTTCGACAAATGCATCTCAACAACATTCCGCTGCACCCGCTCACAACCATCAACCACCACCACCACCACTGGATGCATCTACAACAATCGAAGCTGAAGCACCAACTACCTCAACATCATCTACATCTACTCAAGCCACTCCAGTACTTGAAACTGAATTACCAAGAGTTGATGAGCAAAATCAAAACACAAATTTTCAAGAAGAACCTACAAATAATTCAAACGATGTTGCGTTAGAAGGAGAAGAAGTATTTGAAAACCCGTTTGCAACAGACTCTGCTGAATCTTCTTCAAGGTTACAAGAACCGTCTAACACACATACGTTAAACCCAAGGTACCCTTCTACGTTTCAATGGACAAAAGACCATCCAATAGAACAAGTTATTGGTGAACCTTCAAAGCCAGTTCAGACGAGGAGACAACTTGCCACCGATCTCGAATTGTGCATTTACATTTGCTCAATAAGCCTCAAAGAACCAAAGAACATTCGGGAAGCAATGGCAGAATACCCTTGGATAGAAGCGATGCAGGATGAACTTCTTCAATACCTGTTACATGATAGTTGGGAACTTGTTGAACGACCACTTGACAAACGAGTTCTTGATCTCAAGTGGTTGTGGAAGAACAAACTGGATAAGGAAATGACTGTAATTCGTAACAAAGCTCGTCTCGTGGCTAAAGGATATCCACAAGAAGAAGGGATAGATTTCGAAGAATCATTCGCGCCTGTAGCTAGACTTGAAGCAGTCCGGATTTTCTTAGCCTATGCAGCTCACAAAAACATCACAGTCTATCAGATGGACATTAAGACAGCTTTCTTGAATGGAACTCTGAAAGAAGAAGTGTATGTGAGTCAGCCAGAGGGATTCATCGACAAAGATCATCCAGACTACGTCTACAAGCTTAAGAAAGCCATCTATGGTTTAAAACAAGCTCCAAGAGCGTGGTATGACGAACTATCATCTTTCTTGCTCAAAAACAATTTCACAAAAGGAATGGTTGATGACACCTTGTTTATCAAAAAATTCAAAGATGACATTTTGATCGTTCAAATTTACGTGGACGACATAATCTTTGGATCAACCAATCCTAACCATTCAAAACATTTTGAAAATCTCATGAAAAGCAAATTTGAAATGTCCATGATGGGGGAACTAAAATTCTTTCTTGGTTTACAAATACATCAATCCCCTCGTGGTATTTTTATCAATCAAGCTAAATATACTATAGAGATTTTGAAAAAACATGGTATGGAAAACTGTGATTCTGTTGGTACTCCAATGGTCACTTCACCAAAAATAGGTGCTGATTTGTTTGGGAAACCCATCGATCCGAAGAAATATCAGAGCATGATCGGTTCTCTCATGTACTTAACTGCTAGTCGACCTGATATTCAATTTGCTATTTGTTTGTTAGCACGGTTTCAGGCAAAGCCTACTGAACTTCACCTCAAAGAGGTTAAAAGGATCTTTCGGTACCTACGAAGAACCATTAACATGGGACTTTGGTATCCGAAGGATTCGGGGTTTAATCTAACAGCCTTTTCAGATGCCGACCATGCAGGAGATCAAGTTACAGCAAAAAGTACATCAGGTGGAGCACAATTTTTGGGTGAAAAGCAAGTAAGCTGGTCGTCAAAGAAACAGGATTGTACTGCGCTATCAACCGCCAAAGCCAAGTATGTGTCTCTATCTGCGTGTTGTGCCCAAGTTCTTTGGATGCGGACACAGCTCACAGATTATGGCTTTACTTTTGACAGAATACCTATGTATTGTGACTCAAAAAGTGCCATAGCCATCTCGTGCAATCCCGTACATCACTCTAAGACGAAGCATATCAAAGTCCGCTATCACTTCATCAAAGAACACGTGGAATAGGGTATTGTTGAATTATTTTTCGTTAAGACTGATTACCAACTCGCCGATCTATTTACTAAAGCCCTTCCAAAAGAAAGGTTTGACTATTTAGTTCGACGAATTGGCATGCGAAGCCTTACTCCTGAGGAGCTAGAACGTCTTCTCGAATCTTCTTGAAAAATGTTTTCAAAATCGCTTCGCTGTAAATATTTTCTGAAAAAAAACAAAATACAAAATTTGAAAAACCAACAAAAACAAAATGCAAAAATATAAAATTTTCAAAAAATACAAAAATAATATAAAATCAAAAAATCCAAAAATATTCTTCTCACGACATGTCTCTCGTATAAATCAATATTCTGTACGTTTCTAGAAATGTCATTCAAAAATGATACGGACATGTACAGATGCTTGAACGGGAGTTTTTTAAAATGTTTCTCTAAAACATGTCGTTTCTCAAAAGTTTCTTCATAATGGCTTTCGTATACTTCAGTACGAAACCCGGACCCGAATGATGACTTCTGATTATTTCAAATCATGGACTCGTATTTTCAAGGACGAAACCTTTTTCAAAAAGTTCGAGTCTAAACAAACGAAAAAGACTTCAAACAAAAACTCGTTTTCAAAATAGTAATCTTGAGCACTTTTTCAAGATTCATCAAAAGATTTTTCAAAATCTTTCAAATGAGTGCTCAAGATAACTCCCTCAAAACCCTTAATTGATTTTAAAATGTGCTATCATTAAGGGGGAGTACAAAAACAAAATGTTCCGAATTCATGCAAAATGAAATCTGTCTATCTCTCCAAAAAGCTTTTTCTTAATCAGTTGATATCAAAAATATCACGATATGCTATTTTTGAGGGGGAGAATACATGATTAAAATGTGATCAAAGATGTTTAAAGCTTGTGACTGAATCTCAAAAGAGCTAGACTCAGAATGTACCAATGAATTGACGAAGCTTAAAATGTCAGTAATCGAAAAGACTTGTCCTGGACGGGCAATAACTTCAAGCTAGTCTAACTAGTGATGTAAGCGTGTCTCGAATAGGACTTGTCTGAGTAGAATGTACCGTATCGAGAGACTTTCTTTGGACTTGACCAGGACGGGTAATAACTTCAAGCTAGTCTAACTAGTGATGTAAGCATGTCTCGAATCGGTCATATTCACTGAAAGTGGATCAATTCAAAAAGTGCAAACTCCTCACGCATGTGCAAATTTCTTAAAAAATTCATAAGCACATGTGAAGGGGGAGTCCTTCAAAAGAAACAAAAACTCTCAAAGTGTAAACAAAAATGCGTTTATATTCATAAACACTTTGAGAGATTTTCAATCAAAGGTTTCATGGCAATTATAGGATTCATGGAGTTATAAGGTGACTAAGGTTAGGGAAAACCGTCCTATGATCCGCCAGAGCCGGAGGGATCTACCCAAGGACAATTCCAATAGATTAGAATTAGAAGTCCTTAGGTATGATTGAAAAAAGGAGAAAATGAGAAAGGAGAAAGAAGGGGTTGAAGAATTAAAAAGAAAAGTTATGAAAAAGGGTGAAAAGAAATAGCCCTCCATATGTTCAACCATAGGGTAGACACCGGGTTCAACTCATATGCTACTGGTTGTTACTAAGGTGACACCGGTATTGAAGATAAAGACGTCATGGACCCAGTGACGCACTGCACTAAACCTTCTAGCCACTCAAGTTCTCTTAAAAGAGCTTGTTTCATTCTCACGGGGAACCGGCATAATCTATCGACCTGTCTCTTAGAGATGGTTGATATTGAAGCAGGATACCTCTCCCTAATCTCCGCATAGGAAACCAAATGTGCACTTATCGAGTCTAGAGCCCCGAGATTCATCAAAAGATCTCATAGGAACACATGATATTTCTACACTGGTTGTTCATCATTAAGGACGCCAGATGTAAACTTAAGAGTCCTTCGCAGATCTTAGCAATCTGCCGAGAACGTTTATGAGAGAATTTACTTATGTAGTTTCTCAATGACTGAACGGAAATTCCTGCCAGGGTCAACATCAAGCAACCCTGACAGCAGGTCACTTCGGTAATTCTTTATGGGTTACGCTTAGTGTTCGCGGTGGTTTCAAACGGTCTACAGTCGTGGAGTGATCCCCAGCAACTCACCCAGTCATTGAGCTACTTAGTAGGTCTCGTAAGCTCTTTCGAGAGTATCTGATATGGGAACGGCCATGGTAAGGGTTAGAAGGAGTCTTCACACTATGCTGTTGACGATCTCTAATTCCTTATCTGTAAGTACCGGTTGTTTATTGCTAACTGTTTACCTGCAGCTATACATCATCTCCATGGCGAAAGATTCCACATGCTCATACATGCATCACAAAGTCAAAGGAAAGTTCTCACAAAGATCAAAGGATAGCAACTGTCAAAGAAAGATTCTACGCCAAAAAGAAGAATCTACAAAGTAAAGAGACAATGATCAGTATGAAAGAACGGGAATAACAAATGCATGTATCATAAAGACTTAAGACGTATGAGCATGTTGGAATGGCAGACAACCACCACAAACACAGAAGTGACGAAAGGCAAATGACATCATTGGATCATATCAACATCGATGAACAAAGAACAATGAACAAAGTACTATGACTCATCTAATGATTCTTAAAGACGTCAAGAGCTATGAATGTTAAAGTATGAAGACAAAGATGATGACGTCGCGCAACCTTCAATGACCAACACTAGGGGGAGATTGTTAGCATCGTATTTTATTTATAAAAAGTGTCGGTCATTAACGTATTGTTATAGGTTGCTTTAGAATATCATTATGATGAAGTTTAGGCTTAGTTTTCATGTTTTATAAAGTCTAAGGGCTATTAGTGTAATAATGTAAAAGATTAGAGAAGCCCTAGACTACCACTATAAATACTCTTGTAAACCTCATTTGAGAGGTTGGTTCTCTTAGTGATTCTATTAGTAATTTCAAGGTTATTATTCCACACACTAGAGTTCCCACTCACTCTCTCTCTCTCTACTTACTTTCCCTCTCTAGGTTTAGGCTTGATTCAATAGTGATTTAGGTTTTTCTACGGTCCTACACCATGTAATACTCAGCCGAACCATAGTGGTAACTCATCTGGTAATCGACCTTATCAACCACCTCTTTCCGATCATCATGAACAAGTGAATGTCGTACTCACCATGAGTGAAAAGTCCGATGACCATCCAAAAACCCAAAAAGATCCACCTCCTATTGTCGTTAACAATAAAATCAAAAAAGATCAATCATTCAAAAACACGAAAAGGGACTATTACGTGGTCAAATCAAAAGAATACCCATCACTCGTGGAGTACATACCAAAAATCCCATATCCTGGACGTTTATAAATGGATCACTCATATTTGAACCAAATTATAAAAGAATCTTAAATCAGGGGACTAACTGCTTGTTGCATATGCTTAATGCAACCGTGTTGCCTACGAAAGTGCGCTTTATCATTTTACGTTTTTCTTGTAATTTTATTTATTGTGTAGGTTGAACAAATAAGTGGAGGATTGATCGGATGGTTTGCTTAACACTTGGGGAGGTGATATGATTGGATTGTTATATTATATTTGTTGGTTGAAGTTCACATGCTTATGATGGCGTGTTGTTGCCCGCCGCATCTTTCAGAATTCAACCAAGAACTAAAGAGCCCAGGGAAGTCTCGTTTCTCTCATATTTATCTTTCCCGTTTATCCTACTTTTAAGTTATTTTTCTAGTTACGCATATTGCATAACTTAAGTGTGGGAGGGAAATGATTTTGAAACATGACTCATTTTTTAATAATTGAAAATTTTGGTTTGCCCTTTTAGCTTATCTATTTTAAAATTTTGTCACTTAGGGTAATATATTAGAGTAATAAAACTTAGTAAATAAATAATGTTTTTGAAATCAGAGATGTGTCCCGTTTGATAAAGCAGATCCAACTCGGTATCAATGACATTACTTGCGCATTTATAGCCATTACCATTGAAAATGTGAGGATTTCGAGCCTATATCGGCATATGTCTTTTATGCTTGATTTCTTTGTTTATTAGTGTGCCGGTGATTTATTCGATTCTAGAACTTGTGCTTGAAATCATTACGAGACTGCAGTGAGATCACATTCCTGTGAAATTGGTATTTATAAGTGAGAAAGAGGCAATTAGAATTTAACCCAAATAGCCTTTCCATTTAACATATTATTTATTCTTTTAGCTAGTTACACTGATTAGCTAAACCACCTCAATAAAACCTTTTGTAGCACTCATCTTTAGTGCTAGATACCCCTAGTTTAACATGCATAGCCATCTTTCCATTTCTTACATCCACTATAAAAAAAATACAAAAATATATAACCTTTAGCCTAAACCTTACCCCTTTTCGAAAGTCTATTCGGTTGGTTGCTAGTTGCTTGGTTGTTCGGATAATTTTTTGTTAATAGTTCGTTCGCGCTTTGTTATGAGTATTGTGCCATTTCAACAAAGGTGAAGATGGACAGCTTCTACTTTGTATTTTTTGTGGTGTGCGCTTATATTAAGTGTGGGGGATTTGTTGATTGTGTCAGTATGGAGAATGGAGTAGAAAAAAATTGTTGAAAAAAAATGTGAAAAGAAAATGAATCGAAAAATATGGTTTACTTGGATAGTTTCTATAACTTGGTGATGGTTTATGATGATGATCTCAAAGGTATAGCAGGTTCAACAAATGAGTAGTTGTTTTCGTCAAAATAACGTTTCATCAGTTAACAAATGTGTTTCAAGACTTATGTCTGCTAATCCTTAAACAAGTGGTTAACAAGTATTAGAAATAGTTGCAATGTTCACTGGTACAAAAAGTTGTATTGGTCACGCCAAAAATGTGTGACGATATGCATATAGTCACACACGTTTTTTTCGTTGTGTGACACTAAAGGTCCCGCCACCGTAGGTGGCATATGGTCACATTGTTGAGTTCGTGGCCTTTTCCATCGAAAAAGAGTGACCAAAACCCCGAATATGTGTGACAAATTAGGCACAAGTTTTGTTGGATTAGTCAGTATCAGTGACCGTAAACACCTTATAGTCACACGAATGTTTTTTGAGAGTAACTATAGTTCGTCCTTTGGCCACATAAATATATAATATATGTGGCATTTGAGATGATTCTTTCTAGTAAATGTGTATTTTGTGTGACTATTTCCCGTCCTATGGCCACATAAATATACAATAAATGTGACGTTTGTGATGATTTAGTCACACAATGGGTGTTGTTTTTTTGGAGTTAGTCACATACAATTTAACACAAAGTGGCCAAAAGTGTTAATAAGTGTGACCATATGCTGTTTAAAGTGAAGAAATGTGTATTTTGTGTGACTATTGATCATCCAAGGACCACATGAAGTTTATGTTTGCGTGGCCTTTTGTAATATTTAGTCATACAAAGCATGTTTTTTTGGGTATTTAGTCACATACCATTAAGCAAATAGTGGCCAAAATTGTTAATAATTGCGACCATATGCTGTTTAAAGTGAAAAAATGTGTATTTTGTGTGACTATTGATCATCCAATGGCCACATGAATTTTATGTTTTTGTGGCCTTTTGTAATATTTAGTCACACAAAGCATGTTTGTTTTCGGTATTTAGTCACATACAATTAAGTAAACAGTGGCCAAAAGTGTTAATAAGTGTGACCATGTGCTGTTTAAAGTGAAGAAATGTGTATTTTGTGTGACGATTGATCATCCAATGGCCACTTGAATTTTATGTTTGTGTGGCCTTTTGTAATATTTAGTCACACAAAGCATGTTTGTTTTGGGTATATAGTCACATACAATTTAGGAAACAATGACCAAAAGTGTTAATAAGTGTGACCATATGCTGTTTAAAATGAAGAATTGTGTATTTTTTGTGACTACTGATCATCCAATGGCCACATGAATTTTATGTTTTTGTGGCCTTTTGTAATATTTATTCATACAAAGCATGTTTATTTTGGGTATATAGTCACATACAATTAAGTAAACAGTGGCCAGAAGTGTTAATAAGTGTGACCATATGCTGTTTAAAATGAAGAAATGTGTATTTTGTGTGACTATATATCATCCAATAGACACGTGAATTTTATGTTTGTGTGGCCTTCTGTAATATTTAGTCACACAACGAATAAAGCAAATAGTGACCACAACTGTTAATAAGTATGACTATATACATCTTTTAGTCACATTTAAGAAATCAATATATATATATATATATATATATATATATATATATATATATATATATATATATATATATATATTCAAATATATTTCAAAACAAATTCAAATACAATAAAATTGTAAATATAAAATTCGTATATAACTCTATACCCTAGGACCTCCTTTTATACACCAAGGAGTCCTAGTCGGCTTACAATACTTTCATAAGTATCTATAATCTTTTTCATAAACAACTAATACATATCATACTATACAAGCAATACAAACTATATGAAACAACAACACTAAATTATAACTAGCAGTTGTAACTAATACATTTGCAGTATTAACTTCGAGCAGTCTTAATCTCTGAGCAGTCTTCACTTTATACTAGCAGTACTAACTTTCACTAGCAGCACTAACTTTTGTACTAATCTCATCATCTGGATATTCTCCGTCTCTGTTTTAAGTAGAAAAGACAAAAGTTAGAAGCACATACAATACCCTTTCTTGCCATCGATGATTGTGTTTGATTTGTATGTGTATGTGCATGTGCTTGCATTTAAGAGATAAGAAAAAATTTACCAAGAGCCGACGAAAAAAGCGGTCTGATGTGTCATCTGTTTTCAAATACCAATTTTGCTGCAGTTGTAGAACAAAATGAGCAGAGAGTTTAGTGTTATTAATCTGTATGAATTTAACGGGGATTGCAAACAGTCACAATGATATGGTTAGAAGTTACAGTATTACGAAATGCAAAAAAACATGCACCAGTCCAGAATAGCACCTAAAACCTACAATGGTACAAAAGGTTAGTAAACCAACTTGGTATATCTTATCTTGGAATTCTTTTTTTTGCTTTATAAGATTCAAATGCGTTGCCTTCATCCCAGCTGGCAGCAAGATGGTTAGCCATCTGTTCCATTAAACAAGGAAGTTAGGACCCCAGAATTCTGACTTGAATAAGGGGCTTTCTTAGAAGAATTCCCACTTAGACTGAGTTTCCCGTTGGTAAGACGTCAGATGCTTATCAGCAAGGTTTTTTGTAAGTTGGCGAAAAGTGCCAACGTCATCAACCAAATTTGCTTTTTGCATCCTTTGACCGATACCATGAACCATGAATACTAGATACCGTACAGGACGTGTAAAAAGTTGAATACCAAAACAATTTTATTGACAGCAATTTACAGCTAATGGATCAATCCGTTTATGACTTATAACCATAAATTGAGCTTGAAAGTATTATAAACATAGAGCCGGAGAAAAACGCAATTAGTTTTACATGTGAATAATAATCGTCCATTTCTTCCTCTATCTGTTGACGTAACTCATCCTATAAACAGATGTTATGAACTGTAAGAAATCAAGGCACTAATAACGCTGCATAATATAAGATCTGCCAACCATGAAACAGTAAAAATAAACATGGGTTTGCTTTGGTGACTGAGATGGAGCATACCCACGCCTCAATTTAATTCCAGTCCCTTGAAAATGAATTGTGCCAGAAAATCCAGAAGAGGGAATATTTAGCCAGGCATCCCATGTATCATCCTCACCCGTGAAAATACCATGTAGCCCCTGCAAGAAACAAGTAACGTGATTAATGCTAACATAAAAGACGACAAAATTAGATGTCCCAAATATAAGTTTAGCATCAAAAACAAACATATTGGTTGCATATCAACTCGGGTAACAAATAATATATAATTGGTTGAAATGTTCTGCAGTGCCAAACCTGGAACGAATAAATGTCAAACACATTACCAAGCAAGCAAATCACTCACATTTGGTACAAATGAAATAGTTTCACAAAAAGCAACCATATTTGAGTTAATTTCCTATATAACAGATGTTATGTTAATCTTTTGATAGATAACTTACGTGATGAGGCGAAAAATGATCCGTTTTTAGGGGGTCATTTAAGCCCGGAATTGAATTTATTTGATCAAATATTGTTGTAAATCGTTCCTTTTGTGATTTTAGGTACTTTTGGTGTGAATTCTGGAAAAGGAGGTATTTTGGACGTTTTTGAAGCATAAAAGTGAAGAAAACGGCAAAGTCTTAATTTTCCTTGCTGGGAACAGTACCTGACGGCGTCACAAGGTTCTACATGATGACGTCAAGAGTAAAATAAGAGGTGAAGTGTATAGAGTCTATGACGGTCCAGAGAGTTTTACACTAAAAGCATGACGGCGTCACCATAGGCCGTCATGGTCCCATTGCATGTGACGGCCCATAGTAACTTTGCACTTGACGGTGTCAGATCTGGATCTAGGTAATCCGATATTACTATGGGCGGCGAGTTGACGGAGTCAGACATTTCCTCTTGACGCCGTTACGATGGAAAATCTATATATAGTTTTGCAATTTTCATTCATTAAGAGAGGACAATTAGAGGGATAACTTGGAGAAACCCTAGCACGATTTTTTACTGTTCTTTTAAGGGTTTTTACCCTTTGAAACCTTTCATGTTCAATTAAGATAAGTATCCTTTCAATTCATTCAATATGTTTATGTGTTGTTTGAATATATCTTACGCTTGTCTTGAATTTAACATGCTAGGGTAGATCTTTTGTGTGTTTGCTTAGATGTAGTGAAACCTAGATGTGGATTATGGGTTGATTGCTAGTTTATAGTTGTTACGGATGAATGATTTTGATGTTAGGCTTAAGAAAACTGGCAGACTTCCATAGGGTAACATGCTTGAACGTCTTAAGAAACATGAACCAATGCGTACTAGGTTTTTATGGTTGTATTTAATGCATGAGCGAATTCTAATGATCCCATTGTTGATACAAAAGTTGGGCGTTCCTGATTATGGGCTCTTGCTCTCGTACCAATTCGCTTCTTAGTACTTGTAACCTGCGCACTAAGAAAATAAACAACACCGTTAGGCTTATCGTGGGATTGTCTCCCACGATTAGACTCCGGCGTGAGAGTAAGTAATCGATTTAGGGTTCTCGTAAAGAGTTTAGGGTTTGTGTATCGTACCTTGAATGAGAGTTATGTCATTCCTTATATAGGCGCAGAATCCTTGTAGGGTTCGTGCTCCTTACGTTTCGCACCCATGGTGCTTATCCGGGTAAGGATATCTATTCCATAGATAGATGATCCTTATCTATACCGTGTATAAGTTATTTGGGTTTGGGCTTACGTGAGCCTGTTCCCATTATTAATGCGGCCCAAGTGACAGTAGCCCATGCATGGTGGTTTTTGGGCCTTAGTAATGTTTATCATTTGGGCTCGTGGCCCATATATAGACTATACGTCATCATGTCCCCCAAATCTAGTGTGTGCGGCTCGTAGCCGCGGATGCTAGACTAATATTGACAGCGGTAAGCGTGGCGGGAGAACATTGAAATATTGCCGCCCATTTTAAAGTGCAATGCACCTAGTCATAGATATTTCAAAAGGAATACCTCGAAAATTAGGGGTTGTGTCCACGTGGCCCTCGTAAATCGGGAAAAAGTGCATGTACCGTTTCGGTTCTAGCCACACGTTTTTGTGAGTGGGATCCACGTGGACATCATCTAGGGTTTTTTACTCCCTATATAAGAGTCACCGCCCCCATTGTTACAAAAACATACAGTAAAAACACACACTCACCTTTGCTCACTTCTTTTAAAAGCGTATATTTGCAAAGCAAGTAATCATTTCATTAGGTAATTTTTGTGTGCATTTCTTAGTGAATTAATGAAAATGGTTGCCCAGTTAGAGGACTTTCGCTCTGCGATGACGGAGAATGATGTTACTCAGTTTACATCTGACTATTTCATTCCTCTGGATGCGCGTCCAGAGGCTCCAGACGTTAACGCGTGTATAGCCGATTTCCCCGAAGGGAAAATAGGGCTATACACGAAATTCTTTGAGTACGCGAATTACCGCGTGCCAATATCTATTTTTCTGAGCGATTTGCTCAACCACTATCGCCTCCACATCTTACAGCTGCACTGTATAGGTGCGGCTAAGGTGTCGAATTTTGAAGTAAATTGCCGTTTACTTGCGATAGAACCTACCATAGCCTTGTTCCGTTCCTTTTACCACACGACGTGGTCAAATGGATGGGTATCTTTTGCGAAGCGCCCGGGGGCGCTTCAGTGTTATACTGAGAAGGTAGACTCCCTAAGAAATTGGAGGGAGCATTTTTTCTGGGTTGATGATGTGGTTTTTCCATTGCCCTATGAGTTTTATACTCAGGATACTTTGCCAAGGGATGGGCGCCCCGCACCCGATTCCTATAGGCTGACTGATGCGCAGACTCTTGATGCCAACCGCCTAGCCATTAACCCTTATCCGGAGGAGTTTTTGGTACACATGGGGTTGAGTCGCAATTACTTCGGCGCTGCTGACGAGGTGCCCACTTTTATAAGTGAGGAAGGCCGGGGTGGGTGTTCATCCCTTCTACTTCAAATATGTAAGTCTTTTTGTATGCGCACCTTTAATAACTAATCCTTTCTTTTTTGTTGTTTTGTTTGTGTGCGTAGAGATGGATCTGTTCGCCGTTGTGAAGCTGGAGAAACCGAAGCAGGTCACTGTGGGAGTGCGCCCTCTGAGGGAGGGTGAGCAGCCACTACTGGAGGCGACCGAGGGTCGCTTGACCGTGCTGCCGGAGGTTGTCCCTGAAAATACGCCGCCGCTCCAAGTGACGCCTGTTCAGAGTGTGGCGCCAGATGTGGAGGTGGCGCAAGAGGAGGAGGCGCGCGCTGAATCGTCTGACAGCGTGGAGATCCTAAAGCCCGAGGAGGTGCTGAAGGAGGAAGTGGCGCAGAATATTAAGCGCAAAGGGGAGGCTGGGAGCAGTGGCACCAAGAAGAGACGACGCTACCTCATTGGGGATGCGAAGTCGTCCGCGGAGGAGGAGACATCCTCTCCTGGTGCGGATAAGAAGGCTGCTGAGGCCTCTCCATTTCTGTAAGTATCTGCGTCTCTAGGGATGATGCTGCGAAGAATGATGGGGTCTTCGTGGATGTGGTTTCCTCTCCGCAGAATGAAAACAAGGAGAGGAAAGCAAAGGTTGATGGGGGTGGAGAGGCGCAGCAGTTGATGGATGAGTTGGCTGCGACTGCTGCGCGTCAGGCTGAGCTGGTGGCTCAGTTGAAGGAGAAGTATGTCGGGGAGAGCAGTACTCTCGCCCAGAAGGATGAGGAGATAGCGAAGCTCCGTGCGCAGCTGGCGGATGCGCAGACGGAGTTGGAGTCCTCCCGGGTGTACACTGAGAAGGTCACCCATGAGAAGTTGTCCGCCCTGGCTGAGGTGGAGAAGGCGCGCGGGCAGCTTAATCATTATAAGTCTGATATGACTTGGGTTGTGCGGTATTTGGAGGAGAAGAAGGTAGAGCATTATGCTAGCATCGCCAAGTTCAAGGAGGGGATGGAGAAGATCATCCAGGTTCAGGAGAACAAGCTGCGCAGCCTGAGCATCGAGTACGATGAGGAGTTATACCCTCATTTGATGTCGACTATAGCTAAGCGCAGGTATTTCCTTTTAACTCTTCTTCTTCATAATATTATCTTTGTTGATGTAGGTGGTTGATTAGCCACGGGCTGCGCCTGGCAGCTATGGGCACTCTGGAGTCCCAAGAGGTGTTGGGCGCCTTTGGGAAGGTGGTTCACTGCGGTGGCGTGTGGGAAGTCGCAGGCTATGGAGGATCTCCATGAGGCCAAACTTCTGAGCAAGGACTTGGCAGAGGTCCCAGGCTATAATACGGCTGCATACGATGAGTTGATGCAGGCTATGGCGAGGCTGAAGGTCCTCGAGCTGCCGCACATTGGAAGGTTGGAGCGCGACCAAGACAACCCCATAGATGTAATTATGACGGGGTTGACTTTGGAGCACCACCTTTTAGAGGATGCAGAGGCGCAACCAGATTACTTCTTGAAGCCTGATGTGTCACAGCTGCAGATTCCCGTGTTCGCGCAGCCCCGCCACATCCTTACCCCATTTGCTCTTGAGAGGGAGATTCCCTTGAAAGAGGTTCTAGAGCGCCACGAGCAGAGGGCTGCCCAGAAGAGAGGCATTAAGGGCAAGGCAGTGTTGTGTGGCAAGGGTGCTGCACACATCCCCCGATCTGATGGGGTTCCCGTGAGTATTCCTACCGTTTCTCCCAAAGACGCCTTGATTCTGAGAAAGCTTCAGGAGGCGGGGAGTTCTGCTGCTCCGGAGGATAGCCCTGAGCATCGCCATAGCATGTAGGCTTTTTGTATATGTATTATGTAAATAGTGAAGTGTATCTTTCTTTGTAACTTTTGTGAAAAAATGTCGAATATGATACCTTTTTGTTGATTAAGTGCGTGACTTAAGAAATATACTTGCATTGTTTGCTAAGTTTAATTACTTGACCAAGTGTATTGGCTGCGTGATTTTAAGAAATATACTTGCATTGTTTGCTAAGTTTTATTATTTGACCAAGTGTATTGGCTCGTTATTTGCTAAGCTTGTATGGTGTACTTAATATTTGCGCACCCGTCGTGGGATGCGCACATGAAACTTACCTCGACGTCTCAAAAGTAAGGCGCTTAGCAAGGATACGTGATCCAATGTTGATGGGTTTGCAACCCTCTTACTCAACGAGTGAATTAGTAGGTTTACTCATCCTTTATGCCTTCGTGGGTCTTTAATTAGTGCATGCATGCCATGTAGGCAAAAATGTAAGATAACAATATTGACATATATAAGTATGTATGATATAAAGTGAAATACGCTATGGAGTTAGCTAGAAACCATAACATTTTATTGATACTTGCAAGTTTTTTGAAAAAATAAAAATACAATTCCTAGGAAAGAACAGAAAAACAAACACTTATTGGGCATCTCGTAGGATGCAAAGGTGTCTGTGTAATGGTCGTAGCCTAAAAGTAACATCTTTTAAGATTGCAGATGTTCCAAGTGCGCGCTAGGTCGTGACCTTCCATATCGCGCAGTCTGTATGCGCCGTTGCCGAGCGCGTCTGTGACCTCGTAAGGTCCTTCCCATTTTGGTCCGAGCTTGCCTGTGCCTTCTGCGTGGCTCGCATCATTGGCGCGGTAAACAAAGTCTCCTGGTCTGAATGAAGTGTGTTTGACCTTTGCATCATAATACTTCTTCATTTTTGCCTTAGCCTTTGCTTCGCGTATAGCTGCGCGTTCACTCCTTTCTTCCAATAAGTCCAAGTCTATGCACCGTTCCTCGTCATTTGTTGTGACGTTGACCTCTGCTGTTCGTATAGTTGGCATTCCTATCTCAGCTGGTATGACGGCTTCTGTTCCATAGACGAGGGAGAATGGCGTGTCGCCAGTACTGGTTTTGATTGTTGTGCGATGTGCCCATAAGACATGCGAGAGCTCATCCACCCACCTTCCTTTGTGTCTGTCAAGGCGCGCTTTTATTCCTTCACCTAGACTGCGGTTTGTGCGCTCAACTAGGCCATTGGTTTGTGGGTGTTTTACTGAAGCGAAGTGTTGCGTGATGTTTAATTGCGCGCACCAATCTTTGAATGGGTTATCACAGAATTGTTTCCCGTTGTCTGATATAATCTCTCCCGGTAGTCCGAAGCGACAGACAATGTTGTCCCAGACAAAGCGTTTGACTTGGTTTCCTGTGATGCTCACCACTGCCTTTGCTTCAATCCACTTCGTAAAGTAGTCTATGGCTACGATGAGGAACTTTACTCCTCCTGCTGCAACTGGAAAGGGTCCCGCGATATCAATGCCCCATTTATAAAATGGCCATGGTGAGGTAATGGGTGTTAGCTCTTGTTGTGGTCGGCACGGGATTGGCCTATGTACTTGACAATTGCTACATTTCTTTATCAGATCGCGTGCGTCACGATGCATGGTTGGCCAATAATACCCTGATCGTAGAGCGCTTGCCACCACAGATCGCGGCCCTGAGTGCATGCTACATGATCTAGCGTGAATTTCTCGGAGTACGTAGTTTGCTTGAAGAGGTCCAACACATCTGAGCCAGGGTTGTAAGAAAGAGCGTCGATAGAGTATGCTGTCTCGTAGTTCAAATCGTTGCGCTGTGCGCCGCACTCTTCGAGCGTCCTTATGATCTTGTGGTAAGATTCCCTTGCTGATGAATTCAATGATAGGTGTCATCCATGTAGGATCTTGTTCTTCTATCACTGTGGATATCTCCATTTCCAAGATTGACTTATTTTTTAGGGTTTCTACCAATACCTATTTTGAGAGGTGCGCGAAGCTTGTGGATGCGATTTTGCTGAGCGCATCAGCTTTCCTGTTATCTCCTCTGGGTACTTGTTTTATTGTGAACCTGTCAAAGTTGTTGATCAAGGACTTTGTCTTTTCCAGGTATTGGATCATGTGCTCATCCTTGGCTTCATATTCACCTAGCACATGGTTAACGACTAGCCGAGAATCTACGTTCGCTTCCAGGTTGCGTACACCCATTTGGATTGTGATGCGTAGTCTGACTAGTAGGGCTTCGTATTCTGCCTCATTGTTTGTGGCCGTGAATTCAAAGCGTAGCGCATAGGTGAATTCCATACCTTCTGGATTTGTAAGAATAAGGCCTGCACCTGATCCATCTACACATGAAGACCCATCTGTGAACAGAATCCAGGGTTCCTGTAGATCTGTTTTTGTTGCCGATGTTGGACTGTCGGTATCTGGCTTCTTCACGATGAAATAGGCTAAGATTTGTCCTTTGATTGCAGTGCGTGGTCTATATGAGATGTTATATTCACTTAACAGTACACTCCATTTTTGTAATCGTCCTGATGCGTCACGTTTAGAGATAACTTGTTTGATTGGCTGATCGGTGATTACAGCTATTGGATGCGCTTGAAAGTATCTGCGCAGCCTTTTGGCTGCGAATACTAGAGCTAAGACCAGCTTTTCCATGGCGTTGTAGTTAGTCTCTGTCTTCTTCTGGGCTTTGCTTACAAAGTATATGGATGTCTGGACGGAGTTTCTATCTGTTAATAGTACTGCGCTAACTGCTCCATGAGTTTCTGATAAGTACATGATTAGCTCTTCCCCTGGTCACGGTGCGACAAGTTTGGGAAGAGATGCCAAATGGTGTTTGAGTTGTTGGAAAGCTTCCTCCGCTTCTTTGGTCCAGCGAAAATCTCCCTTTTTTGTGCACTTCGTGAGTGTTTTAAAGAGAGGAAGCAACTTGTCCGCTGATTTAGATAAGAAACGGTTTAGCCCTGCTAGCTTTCCATTCAATGACTGGACTTCTTTGAGTGTGCGCGGTGAGGGGAGATCAATAACAGCCTTTGTTTTTTCAGGACAAGGCTTGATTCCATCAGGTTCTATTAAGTATCCAAGAAACATGCCTTCGGTTGCACCAAAGGTGCACTTCTTGGGGTTTAACTTCATGTTTATTCGTCCCAATGTTCTGAACGTTTCCTTGATGTCGCGCACCAACTCATCCTCTGTGTTGCTTTTGATGACGAGGTCGTCGACGTAGACTTCCAAGTTGCGACCTACTTGTTTCTCGAAAGTTGTGTCCACCAGTCGTTGGTATGTTGCGCCTGCATTTTTTAAGCCAAAAGGCATTTTTGTGTAGCAGTACACTCCTTGACTAGTGTGGAAAGCTATTTTTTCTTCATCTTCGACTGCCATCTGAATTTGATGATACCCTTTGTACGCGTCTAGGAAGCATTTGAAAGGGTATCCGCACAGGGATTCTACCTTCCAGTCTATTTCTGGCAGTGGATAGCAGTCCTGTGGACATGCTTTGTTAAGGTCCGTGAAGTCCACGCACATTCTCCAACTGCCATCGCTCTTTTTTACCATAACTGGGTTAGAAAGCCAGTCATGGTAGTATACTTCGTGCATGGTGCCTGCGTCTACGAGCTTATGTACTTCTTCCAGAATAGCCTTTGCACGATCTGGGGCCTGGCCGCGCTTCTTTTGTCGTATTGGGGGATATCCTTGTCGGATTTGTAGCTTATGCTCTGTGATAAAGCGTGTCACTCCTGTCATGTGTTTTGGTTCCCATGCGAAGATGTCCAGGTTCTTCTGCAAGAGTGCGCATACGGCTGTTTTACCTTTGTCAGATAAAGATCCACCAATCGAAGCTTGTTGTTCCGGGTAATCGGGATGAATAGCGAAATTTAGGTTTGGTGTTTTTTTGTGCGCTGTTCTGGAATAGTCTCTACTTCAATTACTACCGCATTGCATTCTCTTGGTGGTACTGTTGTGTTATAAAGGGTGACAACTCCTCCATCCACTGGAAACTTAAGCATTCCATGCGCTGTGGATGGTACAGCGCGCATGGATGATATTCCAGGTCTCCCAATGATACCATTGTATGGTGAGGGAGACGTTATTACCATGAAATTTATCCATGTTGCGGTTGAGTGTTGTTCATCTCCTACGACCACCAGCAAGCGTAACTGCCCCATGGGCCAGATCTTTTCTCCTGTGAATCCAGTCAATGACGTTGTTGCTGGTATCAATTGGCTTTGGATTTCAGGTAGCAGTCTTTTGAAACAATGATCATACAGGATGTCTGCGGATGCTCCTCCGTCAATGTACATGCGGTGGATATCATGTCCTCCCGTATGTATTTCAATAGTTAGAGGTTCTACAACTGCGTTGTCCGCAGCTAAAGTAGGGAAAGATATCTCTTTTTCTGGAGAGAATTTCAGGCTGCCTTTTGCTTTATCTTGCGCTCCCATGACTGTATCATGTATATGGTATCAGCTTTTTCTTTGGGGGGTTCTTTCTTTCCCCCGTTCCTCTGTTTATCTTTTCCCTCTTTGATGTTTTTGACAAGGTGGTCCATCCTGCCTTCTCTTACTAACTTTTCAATTAGTTGTCTTAGCTGGACGCACTCGTTAATTGTATGGCCTTTTTGACCATGGTACTCGCAGTATCCATTTCCTATGCGCTTTTCCTCTGCGGTGCGCATTGGTGGCGGTTTTGGGAAGTTTGCACCTTCTATTACAAATATTTCCCTCGGAGTTTTTCTGAGAGGGGTATACTTGTCATTGTCTCTTCCACTGCGGTAATTCCTGTTGCGGTTGTTATTCTGATCGTTGGATTGTCTCCTAGGCTGCTCTTGCTGCCTATAGTTCGAATAACCCTTTTTGCTGTTCGCAGCGGCTGCTTCTCCTTGTATAAAGGATTTGGTGCGCTTTGTTAGCTCATCGAAAGTCTGGGGAACTTTGTCATTTAGCTTTCGGATAAGTTCTGGGTTATTAACCCCATTCATGAACCCTGAAATTTTTAGGATTTCAGGACACGCTTTGACTTGAATGCACTCATCCTTGAAGCGTTCGATAAAAGCGCTGGTTGATTCTCCTTGGCGCTGTTTCACTCTTGCTAGCTCAACAGGGTTTTTAGCGCACTTCTTTCTCTGGGTGAAGTTGAGACGGAATGCTTTTCGTAATTCCTCGAACCCACCGATGCTCCTGCGTGGGAGTTTGTTGAACCATGTGCGCGCGTTCCCTACCAACGTAGAATTAAACATATGGCACCACACAGGCTGTGGCCAGTTTTCGATAGTGGCAGCTGATTCAAAAACTTTTAGGTGATCATCAGGTTCACCTGTTCCTAGGGGTGGCAATTTCTGACTCGACACGAAACCCGACCTGAAACCGACACAAAAATTAACAGGTTCGGTTTGAGCTAAATAGATCTCGGGTCAGGTTTGGGTCGACATATCTAACCCGTTTATTAAACAGGTCAGGTTCAGGTTGGGAATAAAATAAACGGGTCGACCCGCCAACCCATTTAATATTTTTATTCTTAAATTAAAAATTATTTATATTTAATTATATGGGTTCAGTGGGTTAAATGGTCGACCCGCTAACTCGTTTAACCCATTTAACTCGTGTAATGTGCTAACTTTTGTATATAAAACGTTAAATGGGTCGACCCGAAACCCGTTTAACATATTCAACCCATGTAACCTATTTAACCTGTCAACCCAAGTATATATACGGGTTAAATGGGTCAGGTTAGGGTTACATGTAAACAGGTTAGGGTTGACATAGCTGACCCGATGAGTTAAATGGGTCAGGTTCGGGTTGGGATTTTCTCACCTGCCAACCTGACAACCCTAACCCGCCAACCTGAACCCGACCCGAATTGCCACCCCTACCTGTTCCATCATATGTTTTTGCGTTAGTGGGCATGCGCCCGCGCTTGCGGTCGGAGTAATCACTGATGCGTCGTGTAAACGCATCAACTTTCTGGCGACGCCATGGAAGAGACATATCTTCATTTTCTTCCTCGCGACGTCTACCTCTTGACTTCCAGTTTCCTGTTTCTCTATCCTCGTTGTCCGAGGAGTCACTGGAGGAAGAGTAGTCTCTTTTTCGGCGCTTGCGCCGGCTTCTTTCAGAAGAAGAGCTTGAGGGACTCTCACTTAGGGATATTCTTTTCCCCAATCTGTCGTGAATCCTTTTACTCCCAGATTTGGAGGACCCTTGGCTTGGTGAATTTTGAGGTCCTAATCGATCTTGAATCCCTCGACTGCCAAGTCTGGAGTGGACATTAGTACGCCTCTCGCTGTCTTCTGAGTACTGTGAATCAGATGTCGTACCCAGCCTATCGTGGATGGTAGCACGTTCTGCGCGCCTTCCTCATGGGTGGCGCGGTGATAATGGTCCGTGTTCAGGACCAAAATTGAGTCGAGCTTGTAGGCTCGTACCTGACCTTCTCCTTGCCTCTTCTTGCATGAGGGCAGTCAGGGTTTCATAATTTTGGGATACAAAATTTCCTAAGGTTAGGTTAGGTGTGTCCTCAGTTGCTGCAAGGATGTCCGCCTCAGTATTAGGCACCCTATCTCGGTTAGGCGCGCCTGGAGGCACAGTGTTGTTCACTGTGGGTATGGTTTGGTGAGGAGTAGTGAAGAGGGTGCGCTGGAGTTCTTCAGCGCTTGGGACCACTGGGGTGATTTGGGTAGTCCTTACAGGTAGTTCTACTTCTGGAAGAGGTTGGTTTGTTCCAGCCTCTTGGTGACCAGGTGCGCTGGTTGTCCCAGCAACCTGCCTAAGGGTCGAATCTTGTTGATTCTTCCTCTGGGGGTCACGTCTTTTTGACTGCGGAGTCCGCTGGCTTGAATTCTTATTCTTTGTCATTCTAGTGCTTAGTTCTTAGTAGGGTCCCACGGATGGCGCCACTTGTTGATACAAAAGTTGGGCGTTCCTGATTATGGGCTCTTGCTCTCGTACCAATTCGCTTCTTAGTACTTGTAACCTGCGCACTAAGAAAATAAACAACACCGTTAGGCTTATCGTGGGATTGTCTCCCACGATTAGACTCCGGCGTGAGAGTAAGTAATTGATTTAGGGTTCTCGTAAAGAGTTTAGGGTTTGTGTATCGTACCTTGAATGAGAGTTATGTCATTCCTTATATAGGCGCAGAATCCTTGTAGGGTTCGTGCTCCTTACGTTTCGCACCCATGGTGCTTATCCGGGTAAGGATATCTATTCCATAGATAGATGATCCTTATCTATACCGTGTATAAGTTATTTGGGTTTGGGCTTACGTGAGCCTGTTCCCATTATTAATGCGGCCCAAGTGACAGTAGCCCACGCATGGTGGTTTTTGGGCCTTAGTAATGTTTATCATTTGGGCTCGTGACCCATATATAGACTATACATCATCACCCATGTTAGGAGCTTCTTGCAGGCTCGACATAGGAGTGAAGTAGGAGCTTATAAAGTTGGGGAAGTACGTACGCCACCCCACGAATGATATTAAGGAATAGAACCCGTCATCTACGCAATTGTAACAAACTATCAACTTGTAAAAGATATCTAGGGAGTAATGAAATCTAAGTAAACACAATTTTCCCATTATTGTTCACACAACAAGTTTAATTAGCTTTATTTACATTTTTGTTATTTTATTTTAATTGCATCTTTAGTTATTGGGTTAGTTGATTAACAACTATATCCGCCCACTCCTTCCAATACCCGAGATTTTAATTGCTTTTATAAAAATATAAAAATACAAAAAAGAATAATCCCTCACCTCTAGACCTAGTTTTTAGGCTTTCTAATCCTAGTGACACTATTCCTGAGTTGAACGATCAATCCCCCAGTACTTGTCACTATACTATACTACAACGATCAGGTACACTGCCTGGTGGGGGTTGTAAGCTTCTCGAGATCCCTCGAGAGGTAAAGCCTGGTGCAATTCCCACGCATCATTACTCGACTACGATATGCAAACACCAACTGTTCAGCAACAACCTCCCGGAGTGGAAACCAAGTAAGACTCCCTTTACGAGAAAAACAGTGGCCTCTTAGAACACGTCGATTGTCTCCATTCCAATAAACAGGAAAACTATGTTGTCTTAATAAGTCTACCTGCAACGATTACCACCACACGTATTTATAATCAAAAACATGTTTTAGGCTAGTTTTAATCCACGAAAATCAATATAAATCATTTTATATTCGATTACACATTAAAGAAGATATAAATTAAATATGTGTTTAAGCATACCCTTGAATAGAGTAGGATAGGTGAGATGAGGGTGATATTGGCTTGATTGTGATGGTGGTGGATGTGGTGGTTATCTTGAACCAAACAACCGAAGCAAACAAACTCACCCATTGCCTCTCTTGTCTTGATAACGATGATGGCGTGGAGGAGCGATGGTTGGTGGAACGACGGTGAGATAAGGCGTTGAAGTGTGGCAGTGGTGTGAGTCGGTTCTAGAGAGAAGGAGAAGAGATAAATAATAGAGAGAAGATATATCTGACTAGTGTTAATTAGTGTTTTGATTTTGGGTGAAAAAGGGGTGGGAGTGAGCGGGAGATTGAAATTTTGGGAAAAATTAAGGGGCGGGATATTGAGTGCTATATTAAAATTTTGGAGATTTTGGAGATTGAAAGCCTATCAAATGAGCACAAAATATTTAATGAGTTGAGCTCAACCTTATATAAGTTGGACTCAAGTTATTGTTGTGTTCTCAAGCTTGTAAGTAATATAAAATAAGTTCTTTTTTTTAATATGTAAGTGTACTAAGTGTAAATACTTATTTATGAATGTATCAAGCTTTTCGAGCAAAAGTCGAATCGAATTCAATTCTTAGGTTATATTTCAATTTTAATTTGTGTAAGAAAACACATATTTACAGATAAATCGAGCTTTTCAAGTCAAGCTCAAGCCGAGTTCAAACTTTCTCGATCCCGGATAACATGATCGAAAGGTCCCTGAATACGTTGTGGCGGTGGTGCGAGTCGGTTCTAGAGAGAAGGAGAGAAGAGATGAATAGAGAGAAGATATATCTGACTAGTGTTTGGGTTTTGATTTTGGGGAAAAAAGGGCCTGGATCTTGAGCAGGAGATTGAAATTTTAGGGAAAATTAAGGGCCGGGATCTTGAGCGCGATATTAAAATTTTGGAGATTGAAAACCTATCAAATGAACTCGAAATGTTTAATGAGTTTAGCTCAACCTTATATAAGTTCGACTCGAGTTATTGTTGAGTTCTCGAGCTTGTAAGTAATATAAAATATGTTTTAATTCCTGAAAATCCTGCAAAACATTCATTGTGACTTGATACACGCATTTGACTCAAACAAGTACTGATATGTATGCTAAGTCATCCATTACCATAAAGTCAACCAAATAAACAAAACTTCCTACAAAAACATGTAATGGCTCAACCCTAGCTAACAACAACATTATTTCCTTGATACTCTACCATAATTTTATTATAATTAGCATGATAGATTATGTTCATGGGTAAGGATGAGTTAAGGTAGGCATGAAAGTTCACGTAACCGATTTTACAAGGAAACTGCATGTTAAAGAGATTGTCCTTTTCAATTCTTGTCCTAGGGTCAATATACTTAAGAGGATCAACTTTCTCTTCACTCCTAACCTCATCAATAACATCACTATCACCTAAGTCCTCGTCGGAATCCGAGTAATAAAAAGGGCCATTCTCATGGTCGTTGTCGTGGTCAGATTCTTCCATTTCATAATTATTACCAAAGTGATGGTCGGGTGAAAGGTTTGGTGGGTTTTCAATCTCCACAACGAGAGCCGAAATGGGTAATTGGAAATTCCTAAGACAAAAAACACGAATAACAGGAACCAAATGATCAATGTTATGGTTGTCCATCGAGAGTGCTAACAATCAGAAACAAGAAGAAAGATAGACTAAAGAAAACCTATTAAAAGAAAATAAAAAATCTCACTAGATATGAATCTAATGAGTAGACCTAAATTAAAATAAAATTCAACCTAAACAATAACATTTCAAAACCATAATTTAGGACAACATTTCGATGAAACATTCATATAATTTTGTGTCTATGATATAAAATTTATGTTCAAAAAATTTGTAAATTTGTATAATATTACAAAAACTATTAAGAAAATGATATTATAGTAGGATCTTAAGATCCCGATACGATCATACGATCACGATCTTGCAAAGACGAAAACGATCATGGGTAGGATCCCGATCTTGAAAACCTTGCATCTTAATTTGGGCGATTTTTTAAATACGAAATACACTAAAATACAAATGTACCTTTAATACTTTTAGTTTTTAAACTTTTAATATTTTAGTTTTTATACTTTTAATCCTTTTTAAAATAATATATTCAAAGCTTATCAAACACACTTCACACACTTCAACATATAATTAATACTCTTTCTATCTCACACTCACAAGTCACAACTGCCCTTGTTCTTTCTTTCTCTCTCTCACTCGAAACCCTAACATACTTAGATGGCTTCTATATTGACCCTATGTTTGACAGATGATTTGGTTTATCTGATTATTTAGTTTTTTTTTTGGTTTATCTGATTATTTCATTGTTTGTGTTTATTTAATTAGGGTTATTTAGTGTTAGGGTTTATGTATCTGTATATCGTGTTTTTTATTGTTAGGGTTTATGGTTGTTTTTTAGTTTTAGTGCGAATATTTAGGGTAAAACATCCAAGTATCAAAGATGGAAGAAGTATCAAGGATGGATGAACTGACACCACTTTCAAGTATGAACATAAAGTTGTTATGGTGTTGTTCATCCATTATTGATTCATCTTTGCTCTTTGTAAAAATACAGAAACAATTATCAAGTATAAGTTGTAAATAATAATTCGGGTTCGATGCTTGAGAAAGAATTTTCAAATTTTTATGCCTTGGAAACCTTAATATGTATTTGTATATCGTGTTTTTTATTGTTAGGGTTTATGGCTATTTTTGGGAGTTGGCATTCCCTTAGGGCTATTTTATCTTAGTCTTAGGTTGACTATCTGTTATAAGAATTATGTTGCATTTGTATTGAGAGAATAAGAAAAAAAAGTGGCGGATGTGTGTGCGAATATTTAGGCTAAAACATCCAAGTATCAAAGATGGAAGAAGTATCAATGATGGATGAACTGATACCACTTTCAAGTATGAACATAAACTTGTTCTGGTGTTGTTCATCCATTACTGATTCATCTTTGCTCTTTGCCAAAATACAGAAACAATTATCAAGTATAAGTTGTAAATAATAATTCGGGTCCGATGCTTGAGAAAGAATTTTCAAGTTTTTATGCCTTGGAAACCTTAATATGTACAGCCTACTAGCCGTTTGTCCGGTCTTTAGGTTCACACTGTCATATATTGTGACGTATGTGGTCCATTAGGTACCAAGCTTGAAAACCTAGTGGGAGCCTTTTGATTCTCCAATTGGAGAAGACTCCATCCTTGTAATGAGGATTGAGAACTCGGTTTTTATACGTGTTATATCTGTTAGAGAATTCATATGTGTTCAACTTGTTATTATTATATGTACAACCCACTAGCTGGTTATTATTATATGTTCAACTTGTCATTCATGCACGATTAGCTCTCTAATGTCGTAGAATCTACATAATTAATATGTATGTTCGTCACATCTAAGGGAGCAACATAAATGATAGTAAGAATCTGTTTTCTAATAACTTAAAGCTCAATGATCATGCAAGATCTATCTAATGTTGTAGATTGGTTCCCTTGCTTAATTTGGAAAACGTCTACTACCGTTTGTGTGGTTGATCTTGATCACCAGTTTTGGCTATTTCAATAAGATACATTCTTGAAAGTGCCAAAGCGTGATCAAGATCAAGCACACTACCGTTATTAGACGGTGTCCAAAAAACAAAGCAACGGAACCTTTCTGCAACGTTAGATGGATCTGGCCTGATAATTGAGACGTCTTCAATGCGATAATGATAAAGTGTGTATTGTTCATGACAGGCCACACTAGTTAATTATCGCATTCATGATGAGTGATGTTACTTAGACTCTATTCTTTACACAACATTCGTATCTATTCTTTACTCAACCTGTGTGCCGATTTCAACATACCTTTCCATTCTCAGTTCCCATACAGTTCCTTTTGTTTTTCAACAATCTAGCAATGCGGCTGGTGCAGTCCGTTGCTCAAAGGGAGTTGAAACGACAAAAGGAGCTGTAGCGGGAACTTAGAAAGGTTACGTATGTTAGTTTCAACATACCTTTCCATTGTGAGTTCCCATACAGTTCCTTTTGTCTTTTCAACAATCTAGCAATGCGGTTGATGCAGTCCTTTGCTCAAAGGGAGTTGAAACGACAAAAGGAATTGTATTGGGAACTTATAAGGGTTACGGCTATGAATTATGGACTACGACATTAGAAACAATCTATAGTGATTAATATAGATCCATAGAGGATCAAAGTATTTTAGTTATTCGTCTTCTTTACTCTTGTGTTTATATTCCGCGTGAACATAAGTTTATTAGAGATTCTCTATATAGTTTGCTTTTGTTTACATTAGCATTCTATCGATTCCTAAGGCTCAAAGATATATATATAATTTTGTTTTCTTTATTTTAAACATATTTTCATTTTAAAATTTTTATATATAAAAAAATGTCTTTTTGCAAATTACTTAAAGTTTGTATAAACTCACTATATAAATTAAATAAAAATTTGAAAAAGAAAACTTGCAAATTTATAAAAATCACAAAAAGAAGTTGTTCAGCTCGAGTCACTCAAATCTTTTATCGAATATCCTTCTGCTGATAAAATTATAGTCTTAAATGTTGAATCCAAAATATCCAAACATGATGTCGTATCCCAACCCGATTCACCACCCTTAATAATTCTCGATCATGATGATCAACCCATGTGGGAAATAACTAAGTCTATGGCACCAACTCCTGGTTCTGCCATTATTTGACCCGATGTTGATGACAACTTTGTTATCAATAGTACCTACTTAAAAATGATCTTAAAGAACAAATTCGATGGTCATCTGCCGGCCGATCCGCATGACCACATCCACGAATTTCTCGAAATCTGTAACATGTTCAAATATGGTGAAACTCAAAGTGAAGCTGTGAGGTTATTGTTGTTTCCTTTCTCCTTATCCGATGAAGCTAAAATCTGATTTAACGAACTCAACGAAATGTCAATAACGTCGTAGGATCAAATGAGAAGAGATGTTATAAGCAGATTCTTTCCACCTTCGTTATTTGAACGTCTTTTACTTGAAATCAGAAAATTTTCTCAAAACTTATTTGAAAGTCTAACCGAAGCCTGGTTATGACTTAAGAACATGCTTCGAAAATGTCATGGACACGGTCTGACCAAAAAATCTATTATTCAAATATTCTATCATGTCTAGACGAATCCACACAAGGAATTCTAGACGAAACATCAGGAGGAATCTTCCTCTACAAAACTCCAAATCAAGCTTTTCAACTTCTTGACGACAAAGTCCTTTTCCAACTTGATTGGTTCAACAAATCTCAAAACAAACATCATCAATCTATTTCTTTCGCCGATGAAATTAGCAATATCAATGATAATTCTCGATTGATGGAGAAGTTGGAGACTTTAATAAATAAAATGGATTCCCATTTTCAAAGCCTAAAAGAACTCCAAGAAATACGTGACAACTGCAAAAGTGATCATGATTCTAAAACTAGCTTGAACGATGACACGCCAATGTGTGAACGTCATGAAGTGAATTACATACCACTTGAAAATCAAAATTCTCATGATCATTATTCTCGCCTATCCCATTATGAACAACGTCAATCGAATAATAATTATGAAAAAATGCTCACTGACTTGAACTACGAGGTAAAAAGAGATTTTGATGACTTCATAAGATCCTACGGTAAGCTGAGAACTGTTCATGATAATCTTTTTTAACATAAATCTTATAAACCCATCGGGGTTCCACCGCAAAAAGCTAAGTCTACCCCGAAGCCTCTGTCTTCAGGGAAAACCATCAAACAAGATCAACCTCAAATCAAAACTGATCTCGAAAAATCTATAAATAAATTCTTGGATGGTCAAAGAGTTTCAAACATGTTTGTCAAGAACTTGATCAATGATCTAAATTTAAAAAGGAAGCAAAATGAAAAGAATTATCAAACTGTATTTAAAAATTTGGAAAGAAAAATAGACGAGTTGTCGAAATCTCAAAACCACATTTCTTCCGATAAAACTGGTAGGACTGGCCCACCTCTAGCTCGCATTAAGTAAGTGAATGCTGTACTCACAATGAGTGAAAAGTCCGATGACCTTCCAAAAACCCAAAAAGATACACCTCCTATCATTGTTAACAATAAAAATGGAAAAGATCAATCATTTAAAAACACAAAAGGGGACTACTATATAGTCAAATCAAAAGAATCTCCATCGCTTGTGGAGTACATACCAAAAATCCCATATCCTGGACGTTTAGAAATGGATCACTCATATTTGAACCGGATTATAAAAGAATCTTAAATTAGGGGTTTAAATGCTTGTTGCATATGCTTAATGCAATTGTGTTGCCTACGAAAGTACGCTTTTGTATTTTACGTTTTTTTTATAGTTTTTGTTTATTTTTCAGGTTTAATAAATAAGTGGAGTTTGGTCGAATGGTATCTTACACTTAGGGAACTAATATACGTGGAGGATTATATTATATTTGGTTGAATTCACCTGTTTATGTTGGCATCCTACTCAACATTATACCTTTCCAGAATTCAACCAAGCACTAATGAGCCTCGGGAAGTCTCGTTTATATTATATTTATCTTTCTCATTTATCCTACTTTTAATTTATTTTTTAATTACGCATATTTCTAAACTTAAGTGTTGGGGGAAATGAATTTGAAAAATGAGACTCATTTTTGAATAATTGAAAATTTTGGTTTGCCCTTTTAGCTTATCTATTTTTAAATTTTTGTCACTTAGGTTAATATATTATAATAATAAAACTTAGTAAATAAATAAAGTTTTTGAAATCAGAGATGTGTCCCGATTGTTATATCAGATCCGACTGGGGATCGATACCATTACTAGCGCATTTATAACTATTACCACTGAAAATGTGAGGATTTTGAGCATATATCGGCATATGTCTTTTATGCTTGATTTCTTTGTTTATGAGTGTGTCGGTGATTTATTCGATTCTAGAACTTGTGCTTGAAATCATTACGAGACCGCAGTGAGATCACATTCGTGTGATATAGGTATTTATATGTGATAAAGAGGCAACATAGGATTTAACCCGAATGGCCATTACATTTAACATATTATTTATTCTTTCGCTAATTACACTGATTAGCTAACCACTCTAATAAAATCCTTCTGTAGCACTCATCTTTAGTGCTAGATACACCTAGTTTAACCTACAAAGCCATCCCTTTCCATTTCTTACATCCACTAAATAAAAATACAAAAATATTTAACCTTTATCCTAGCCTTACCCCTTTTCGAAAGTATGATGGTTGGTTGCTAATTACTTTGTATGATTGGATTGTTTTTTACAATTGATGGTTCATTTACAAATTTGATATAAAAGTATACCATTTCAACAAAGATGAAGATGACGTCCTTCGTATTTGTATTTTTTGTGGTGTATGCTTATATTAAGTGTGGGGAAATTATTGATTGTGTGGTTATGGCGAAAAATAAAAATGATAAAAAAAGAGAGAAAAAAAAGTGATGAAGTATGAATAAGAGTTGGCGTGTTTTCCAACTAGAGCAATTGTAGAGGTCGAGATATTCGATAACATCATGGGTTTATGGTATGAGTCGTGACTAGCAACATGGATTTCTTGGACTTTTCGACACTTTTAATTTTCTTTTAAACCAATTCCAGTAAATATTCATATGCCTTATCCATACCCTTATTAACCCTTAGCCTAACGTTATAACCTGAATAAAAACCCTCTTTTGATATTTATACCTGGTGCTTACGCCACGTCGATGTAGTTTTGTTTCTTGTACAAGCATATGGTAATTTAATGAATCATGTCTGAGTAATAGAGTGTGATTTTCTTATATTCTCCATTATATAAATAATGAATGTGAGTGAATTATACTTTTCCTTATTCGTGAGGTGTTTAGTCATGTTATTCTAGTTCAAAAATCACTGGGTATTATCCTATGTCTCTATTTTTCGCATATTAAAAAATCAAAAAATATTTTTCATAATTCTATTTTTGTTTTGTAAAGCTTATTTTTATATTTGCTTGAGGACAAGCAAACCTTTAAGTGTGGGGGCGCTTGCGATTTCTTATAAAAACCAACAATATTTTTCAATAATTTCATATTATTATTTTTTTTCTTTCCTTTTGTCATTTAGGAACTTCTTTTTAATTTTTATTTTCTTAGGCTTTGCTTGAGGGCAAGCAAAAAGTTAAGTGTGGGGGAATTTGATAACGCTCCTTTTATACATATTTCTATGCGCGTTATCTATGCTTTTATGCTTATATATTAATGAATTATAAGGACTTTCGATACTTAATTGCATGAATATACATTTCAGGTCTAGTCGACAAAGAACTTCAAGAATCAAGACAAATCCGTGTTAAAGCAACATGTCACTTGTCCAAGTATAAAGTGTGGCGATCTTATTCTATATGTGCGCCGGCCTTCAGCTCTGATAATGACCCTTTGGCACCAAGAAAAGTATTGAAGTACGCCGGTGTTAAGAACAATGTTCGCCGGTGTTGTGGTAGAATCAGAAGTATAGATTTGAAGCTTAAACGAAGAATGAAACTTAAGTTAAAGATCTCCCGACACACCTTCACTGTTTTGGTCATATCTGGAGCATACGGACTCGGTTTTACCTCCCATTTTCAGCCACGGAAAGCTAAGAGAATTATCTAAAACTTTGGTCTGCTGTCACCCCTGAAACCGGCGTGCTTCCTTGGAAAACAACCGTACTTCAAGGACAGATCAGAACTAGTCACATTTATGGCTTCCATTGAATACCTAACCAATCATAAGCCTTTCCTTGGTCCCTAAGGGTGATCCTTAGCCTATAAATAGACCCCAATACCGGAGCATATGATGTCATCTCATTACAAATCATCTCTTCCCAAGTACCTCACTTGGAAGAAGGAATTTGGTGACTAAGGGCTTGACAAACCCTTGTTCCAAACACCCTTTACACCACTACCATCATAACCACGATCTCCAGTGGTAAAACACCATTTACAAACCTCATCACCACGTTTCCAGTACCTAAGAACATATAACCTTAGAGAATCAACCATAATTCTCTCAAATTCTCCATATAAAACCCGTTGCCAAACACCCCTGTTATTACACCATTATTGAGTTGCTGATTTCCAGAAGTTGGGGACAAGTCGTGGGCTATAACAAAAGGTTTTGGGTATTGTGTTGATTCAAGAATCATTGGTTTGATTCTTGGTTTTGGGATATTAGTAGATTCATGGTTTTGGATACTTTTTGTTCTATTAACTCGTACCTGTGAAACACTTGGTAAATTCTATCTAAATTTCAGTAATGATTAAGCTTTATTATTGTTTTGTTTCTGTGATCATTGCCTGATGAAACATACTTTAATCATTTGCTTGGGTTCCTCATATTTCATCATTGTTCTCATTACAATATTCGATATAGGTACGTTTGGTTGGTTTAATAAGTGACAATTAAATTGACCTTAGCACCCTTAGCGATCTTACTAAGAGAACTACAATTCTCTTGGGACGACCTGGACTTACCCTTGACTATATTACACTAGAAAAGGTACACTGCCCGTGTTGTGTCTTTAGTCAATTAACCGGTATTCCTAGCATTATAAATTTAAAGCTTTTGACACACATCAAGCCTTCAGTGAAAGTAACAGCTTGTCCGGAAGAAATTCCTGGTTGTCTCCCTGTAGAGGATCGAACTTTAAAAAGATCGGGAACATCAAGAACCATGTACATCTTCACTAAAAATTAAAGCTCGCAAAAAATCCGATAACAATTATCACGGGTGGATGAGAGACAAAAGTAGAAGAATAGGTAGAACAATTTATAGCTTTTGGCACAAAATATAAAGAAAAATGGAAAGAAGATGGACGGTCCCAGACGCTCCATGACTCCCCATGTTTTCAAAATACGGACCAAAAAGAGCACATGGCAAGGAAGCTACGAAACTAGCAGCGGAAAGGGCAGACATTATGAGTCTAGAAGTATCAACCGCACGCTACAAAAAAACACGTGTAGTAGATACACTAGATTGGGGGACTTGATGACGTATAATACAGATAACAGGCCTCCTGGCCCTGGACTATCTTACCCAAACTGGGCTCTGGCCTAAATAAGTAAAAACGGGCCCCAGCCGTACAAGCAAACCGGGCCCTGGCCCAATGAACGGACTGGGCTCCGGCCCAGCGAGTCAATAAAGCCAGATATGGCTAAAGCCCATGTCACGAGCATGGCACAGTCCGGATATACTGGGTACATACAAGCGGCACTTCCGAAGTACGCTCATGGACTGGCCCCCGGTCTATAAAACCATCCATGTCCGCAACAATCGATTAAGCTGCGGATCCTTGCCCGACAAGGGTCTCACTCCAGCCACTACAGCTATATGCGAAATATTAGGTAGCCCTAATATTTCGACTACCTATAAAAGGAAACCCCGATTCACATTTTCAAGGTACGAGTTTCTCACTCATCCCAGTACTCTGACATTCCTCTGATAATATGAGTACTTACTCTCACGTCGGAGCTTAATCGTGGGGTCCGTCCCCACGATAAGGCTAATGGTTTACTTTCATTTGTGCAGGATACTCCTCTACTTGAATTAGTTCATAAGCTCACAGCGGACGACCCACCAAGGATGGCCCGATTCTATACCATCCACACTTTTTGCATTAACAGAACTCAATTGCTATCCACACTTTTTGCACTAACAGAACTCAATTGCTTCTGTTGGTTTACAAAATCAAACACCCCTTAACATCCACTTTAATATAACATATTCCAACAAGAATCAATCATTCATTTTATATTTTTATTCTCACTTTAATTAATTTTTCACATCTAAATGACTAAATCTATTTAATAGTTGTTTATGTGGTGTTGTTGCGGCTGACGACGGCTATCCGTGGGTACCGACTAAACCTGGCGGCGGTGGAAGACATGGTGGTTCTTAGAATAATGTTGGTGCTGATTTGAGTTGAACATTAATGTTGAGAATGAAGTGTTTGGAATATTTGGCACGCCATCTAGTTCTTCTCTACAATCAATTGTTGTAGCCGATTCACTTTGTTAATGTTATCTGTGAATGGATTTATATATTTTTGTTGAATAGATCTCTGAATTTTTCATTGTATTTGTTGAATGAATATGAGAGGATTCGGTGGTGGGTGGTTGCCCGGAATCTGGGTTGGGTTTGCATGTGATAAGATTTGTATGGTGGGTGTGTTGTTTTAGTAAAATAAATATAAGGTTTCATACTAAATTTTTTGATGGCGGATCTGTGTGGTTAGGGGTGTTAACGATCCGAGCCGAGTCGAGTTTTGGCCTAAACGAGCTAGGCTTGTTTATTAACTACTCGACTCGAGCTCGAATAAACTTTTATAAATTGGCTCGATTATTTAGAGAGAATACTTTTTTCCATTTTTAAATAGTTTAATCAAGTACAATCTATAGCTAGTAACGCATGAGGCCATGATTACTACAAACAAACGAACACGCAATTTCTACATTTGTGAGTTAACAAACATGTTTCTCTTCATAACATTAAAAAGGAATGGTCACCAAATATAATTCATATACGAATAAAGAAATTAGTTTATCATGAATGGATTGGGAATTAAAAAACATCTAAACCCAATCGGCCAATGTCTCAAAGATAAATAAGTACACTCGTGAAACGTCACTTCAAATTCAAATCAATAATAACGTACAAAAATCTCGTAGTCATTTTGTTAAAATAACAATTCTAGCCGTGAAATAAGTATCCTCATGAAAATTATAACACAAAATACCACTCTTATACCATATATGTATATCAAAACTCTTGGCTAAACCACATAATTTGATTTAATCATTGTTGTCCATAACCATTCGCATGATAGGCCCAGGCCAAATTTATCATAACATTTCCAATTAAATAAAACACCATCCCATTGTTTCAACCCAAATCAAATTCGTGTAAGTCCGGTTAAATGCAGATAACAAACCCGATCCAACCCTATCTTTACATAATTGTTATTAGTCTTCATTTTGACCTAATCTCACACGAAAATATCAAACAATCCACCTACCACTCATCCTTCACCGATACATCATCAAAAAAATTTCGTTCCTTTCATAACTAAATCATAAAAAGAAATATTTTCCTTTTTTCTTACCATAGACGAATACCAAACACACAAACCTTCGTTTGTTACTTTATGTTACAACAACCCAACACCAAAGACGCACCTTTTTAATCTATTTCTTAACCTTTTGGCTTCTAGATCTTGTTAAAGATCTCAGGTAGGTTTTCTTTGTGTGGATGTCAACCACATTAAGCTTTTGATCGGATCTTATAACCTATGAATGACTCAAGAAAATTTCAGCTTCTAGATCTTGTAACAACCAAGGTTGTTAGTTTCTTTTTTTTCGTTATGTGTTTTTTTGGACGAAACAAACATAGGATATAACAAATTTGTTATAAGTCCTTTCTTTATTTTCGGATATGAACGAGATGTTTAACATTTCATAGATCTATGATGATTTATTTCTTTTCGTGTGGTTAAGATCTGTTATGGCTGGGAATTAATTGGAATGGAGGGTTGTACAATATGCATTCATGGTTGTAATTTTTGTTATAGGGGTGTTTTTAATGCTATTAATGTATAATTCATAGTCTTGTGGTCTGAATTTGGTTCTATGCTATTTTTTGTTGTACACAATGCTTTAGTGGTTGTAATTGTG
Organism: Artemisia argyi; assembly: GCA_030686995.1. NCBI lineage: Eukaryota > Viridiplantae > Streptophyta > Magnoliopsida > Asterales > Asteraceae > Artemisia > Artemisia argyi. Next base: position 89,642,747 of record CM060708.1, on the reverse strand, counting down.
AAAATTGAGTGCATTAAAGGGTTGTAAACCATGCATCAATTTTTGTATATCTGAATTTTTTGGAGAGAGATTCATTCCTCTATTATAAGTAGTATAGATAGCAGGGTACCCGCGCGATGCGGCGGAGGGTACCCTGAAATTAAAATTTTGGAGAGCAACGTTTTGTAGCTATATGCGTTTTGTGACAATAACTTTACAAATAGCGACATTTTAGGGAAAAAAAACTATTTCATACAAAAATTGTAGGGTGCACATGCGATACTTTTAAAAATATAAAAACGATACATAGTAATATTGTGAAGATAGTTAGATAAGCTCAACCTCACAATTAATTTAACAATATTTTCAGATTTAGCCCATACTAACTAAAAATTCGCAATCCAACTTTAAAAAATCCAGCAAGCCTATAATTATAATCTAATGTCCAACCCAAATTCACAACAAACCCTACACCCTTTAGAATATAAATTCTTCATTATGGAAACCTAAACACACATCGCAAATTCAAGGTCCCTCATCCAACATTCTCTCCATCTAAAAAAAACTTGAAGTCACCAAATATCTCGTTCTCCAAAATAATACGCATATTTAATCTTTCCAACCTTATAACTCCTTAACAAACGAACACAACACATCAAATAAATCCACCCTTATATCTCCATGGCAGTCACACACCTATATAGCTCGTCTTCCTACATATAAAAAGCACAACATCATAATAACATTTCTTCCATTGCCTTATCACAAACGCAACATAAACCTTGTTTATTTCAACCGTAACCGAAGCACACTATATTCGTCAATATCTCATTAAAGAGGTCTTGGGTAGGTTGTTTGTTTGTTGTCTTCTTATTACTTTCAAGATCTATGATGGTTTACTCTTATATTGTTTTAACAAACAAATTTATGAGTATTAAAGAGAATACTGAGATTCTTCTTTCTTTGTAATTTCTAAGTCTCGGTTGTTTGATAAGGAGTAGTTATTGTGTTGTATTGACTGTAATTCTTTCTTTATTTTCATTTCATGGCTTAAGGGTGTATGTGGACAGTACGTAGGATGTTGATTATCTATTATGGATTTTGGATTTGTAAGATTATAGTTGACTTTAGTTGTAGAGATTTTTTACTGTTGAATCATTTAGTATAAATCTCGTTTCACTTTTTTTTTTCATTGTTTTTCAATTTTTTTTTTTTTTTTTTTTTTTTTTTTTTTTTTTTTTTTTTCATTTTGACTACTGGATTTTAGATTTATGTTTTGGAAAGTTAATATTTTGGAAGCTTAATTTGATTGTACATTGCGGTAAAATGGTTGTGTATTTTAGTGAGAGGGTAAATTAAATAGTGTACTAATTATATGTATCGGATAGTACTTTTTTAGTTATCTTTGTGCTTTAAATAGTTGTAAACAATGCTTGATTATTTGTATTTTTTTATATAGGGGGTGTTTTAATGACTACCATTTAATAACATTAATGTTGTTTGATAGAATTTTGGTCTTAAAATGACACCATGCTTGTTTTTGTTGTACAATATGCTTACTTTGTTGTAATTCTGAAAATTGTGTGCATTAAAGTGTTGTAAACCATGCATTATTTCTTGTAAATCTGAAAATTTTGGAGAGAGTGTGCTCTATGCATTATATATAGTATAGATAATTGATAAACCATTATCATAAATATATCAACTAGTTAACCTGATTTAAACGAGTGTAAGAGTTAGTTAGTTCGTAACTAAACTCAGAATAAGAGTTTCTATAAGAATATTACCAACATCAATCTCTGTGTTTCATCATCAGATTGATCCACGATGATAACATTGTTTATGTTCTATTGTTTAAAAACCATGGATAACATTGTTTATGTTCTATCATCTAAGAACCGTGAACCAATTATCTTTTATGTGTGTAAGCATGAAAATCATAAAAGGGAATTGTTTATATACAATATACTTACAAATGTTGTATTTCTAATCACAAAAACCTCGATATAACTCTCAACGTACATCATGTGAGCCATAAGAGTTAGATTCGTTGAAGTCATCAAAACATCTAATGATTCATAATTCTTATTTAGAAGTATGTTTGTGATTGGATTTAATTTATTTATATATTTGATAAAGGGTTATTACACATATTAGTTACTTCTTTATAAAACACATAACTAGTATAAAACTAACAGTATCAATTATACAATCAACGAGTATATATGAGCAACAATTTATTTAACACATTTAACTTATTCATACTTATTAAGAATCCAAGTAATACAAGTAAGCTTAATGAAAAATGAAAAGAAAAAAATTTCATTTCACATCCCACATTGGATAAGTGAAACAAAAAGAAGGCAATGTGGGGTCTTTAAAACAAAAGCCCAAGCTTTAATAGTTTATATTTATATTTTATATATAAACTAAAGTGTAGAGATCTTTGATGTAATTAAATGTTAATTTATTGTTAGTTTTGGTTTTAAGTTTATTATAATATTAATAGTAACGTAAAATTTATAATCAAAATATTTTGAAACTACATATTTAGCTCGATTAGCTCATTTGGCTCAAATAACTAAACGAGCTTTCGAACGAGCCGAGCTAAATACAAGTTTTAAAAGCTCGGCTCGTAAAATTATTCGAGCTCTATATTTTATTTGAGCTCGACCCGAGCTTGAAAATTCACAAGCTCGACTCGAATTAAACGAGCTCGAGTAGTTCGTTTAAAGCTCGACTCGTTAACACCCTTAGTGGTGGTGATGGTGGTGTTGATCTGGTGGTGATTGTGGTGTTGATTGGTGTGTATGGTGACCGGAATTTTTTTTAAAGGTTCGCACATTAGCCGAAATTCGCACAACCGTCGTTCACACATCTGCTTGGTTGGAGAGTGTACTAATGGTCGGGGATATGAGCAAACAAATGATTGGTATTGTACTATTTATCTGGACACATGTCAAAAATTTAATGAAATCGTAAATTCGCATGTTCGTACATGACCAAATTAAAAAAGCATGTTATTTTTGTATTTTTTGAAAAAAAATTGAATTTTTGTACCTTTTTGAGAATTACCTCTAATGTTTTTTGATAAGGGTTGTTTTCTAATGTTTTTTGATAAGGGTTGTTTTTGTGGGCAGCCCAGCCAAAACAAAATCTGCAAAAATACATAAAGTGCATGGAAGAAGGTCATCACAAACCTATAACCGACCCATTTGCCCAACAACTTGACTCTCCTCACATCGATCCAAACACACCCGATCCGTACGCAACCCATTCTCTCTCTCTGTCTCTCTCTCATCTCTTGAAATCCCTAAAAATTCAAATAAAAAATAATTGGGGATTGAGATGCTGAATTTAAATTGATTCCCAAAAAGGGCATTCATTGTTAATAATAGTTAAAAATGATTAAAGGGTATTATTGATTGTTTCTTTCTTTTATAATGTCTGAATTGGTGGCTAGAACTGGTCGTCATCAGCAGCGTTATGAGGCTGGTTGTCGTCTCATTGCAGGGTATATATATCCTTTTAATTTTAGTTTATTTTTATATGTTGTTAATTAAAACCTGCATTTTAATTCTTGTGTTTTTAGGTATTTCTTAAGTGGGTTTTCTTTAGAAAGTTTTAATATTTAATGTTTATATATGTTGTTTGTAAAATCCCACATTTTAATTGTTGTTCTTTTGGTTATACATTTGTTAAGTAGGTTTGCGTAAATGAGGGGTTTTAATGCAACGGGTATTTGTTAGATTGTGTAAATGAGGTTATGAAGTTCGGTTTCGAATGAGCTTGTATTGGGTAATCTTTTTCTGTTAATAAGATAAAATGATGTTCATATATGCTTAGCCTGTTTTTGTAATATGAAACAGTTAGGGCTTCTATTATCATTAGATTCTTTCCAAATCTTATTATAGTTCAAAGCAAGAATATATGAGCTGTTTTTCAACTTCGGTCAACGAAACCAATATACAATTTTGAAAAAATTTTAGGTTAGTAGTTTCATAATTAATCCACTAGTGTTTATATAATGCCTCTATTAATTATTTGCTTATAAAATATATAAGATTTGTAAAGAAATGGTCGTCACCACACGTGATTTCTGCATGGTCAATGTTTGACTGGTCTCATTGCCAGGTGCATTCCCTTCAGATTTCGGTATTCTGAGGGCAGCAATGGTAACAAGTCTGACAAGATTTTGGAGGTGCTAATGATCAACTCTACAAGCGGACCTGGTCTTTTGTTCCCAAAGGTATAGTTTCTTGATATTGTATATGGTTATATATGTGTTGGATCATTATATATACTATAATTAAAGGATGCTTATGATTAATCAAAGCTTAATAATCGACTATACCATATTATACTTTGAGTATATTTTATCTTATTCCTCCTCCTTTTTTTTTTTTTTTTTTTTTTTTTTTCCTACCACATATGCCTATGTATGTTTCAGCTCAATTGAATTCTTTCCTTTTACATGCATGACTAACGAATGATTTAGCTACCTTTAGTAGTCCCTATTTTTATCTGACATGTTAGTGCTATATTTTTCCTTTGATTTACCATATTTGTTTTATTAGGGTGGATGGGAAAATGATGAAACAGTTGAGGAGGCAGCTGTACGTGAAGCATGGGAAGAAGCCGGAGTCCGAGGGGATTTGATGGTGAGTTTTAGATTGTTTCTTTTTCCCCTGATTACATTCTTGCTGTATTTTCGTAGGCATGCATTTTGTGCTATCTATGCTTTGTTTTATTTTTATTTTGTCATTCAGTTATCTTCTGTATGCTTTCTTAACGAATAACTTTACTGATATCATTATTTTTTTATAGAAAGTTGATCTAGTCTTCAAAGATGCACAACTCTTACCTAGTATACTTTGAAAACAGTTGAAACTCTTTGTACATAAAGTTTGGCCTAAATAAGAAAGGGATCGAGTATCACAAATAGATTATAAAGTCCTACTTAAGTGTGTGGATCGACAATTTGGGTTTAGACATGGTAAATAGTGTGTAGGCTGGGATTACCAAAATGATGGGTTCAGGTCAAATAGGGAATCTTTCGTGCAGGTCGCAACAGATCTGACTGACTCATTGGTTGATCCACAATCATCTTTTACATGTAACTAATGCGTTAAATGCTTAAATATGATTGCAGAAACTATCTGCTTACTATATAATCGAAATCTTTACATAAAGCAAATTAGGTGGTTGTATGCCGAGATAAACATTAACCCAAATCGACTTCATCTGAAGGAAATGGGTAGAAATTTCCACAGCTTCTTTGGAAGGTAAGTTCTCAAAGAAGGTGAAGTAAACTTAAACTCGAGAAATTTAATGGTGGAATGAGGTACAATAGAACATTGCTTTTCCAGTGTTTGAAATATGTAGAGAACATAGTTATGATGCATATTAGGGAATCAGGATTTTCCGCTCACAACACGATTCTCATCAACTAAATATTTTATGTGTTCTCTTTTCGGATTCCCTAATAATTCATTGGTCATTACACTTTAATGAGCATTACCTTTACCATGTTGGCATTAAAACGGGTAGACTTGTAATACAAATCCTAAAAGCCATTAGCCAACGCCATTCAGCCCACCCCCAAAATCTTAATTTCTCATCTTCATTGTTTGAACTAAAACCCTAATATGAACATGTCTATGGAGATCCTAGCCAGCCAGTTTGTTGCGGTCATGTACTTGTAATCATGATTTACCCTCAGCCAGCAAACACTAAGCAAGGAACCTATTTGTCTTATTCTCTGGCTCATGACTTTGTTGCTATTTTTTTGTTCGGCATTAGTGGACATGTTCGATTTTACCGTTGTCACGTTTTCTGATTGTTCATAAAATGTCCAAGATCTCTTATTGTTGCACTTTTTTTATTTGTCTCTGGTGGAAAGTAGATGAAAGGTGCCATATAGGCTTGACCAGTGAGGTGGCTACCTACATACTACAGTATTATTTTTTCATCTACTGATTGACTTGATCTCATTTGTGATTTTTACTAAAATTTAAAAATTTGGTCAAACTTTTTAAGTGTCATTCTTGACATATTTCATGTACTTCTCATAATCTGGCCAGTGGTTTCTATTGTCAAGTATGGCCGCCGAGTGGATTGATCAAGTGTCATTTGAATTACCCTATGGTCTAAACTGACTGCACTTGTTTGGTCTGACTTTGGAGTTGACTGCTCATGGTCTTATTTTGGTTTGGTCGTTGTTTTCTGATATCTTGCTGCTGTTAGTATAATTATCTTGTCTTGTCTTGTTTCCTTTCTCTATTGGCTTCATCCTTTGTTGTTTCTTTATCTACACATTAAATGAATTCTAATTAAAATCAAAGAACAAGTCTAATCTTATCATTTTCTTGTTCTTTTCAATCCAATATTAAGTTGATTTAACAATACGCTGCAAGTAGGAGTGAATGTTTGGTTGTATAATTAAAAGTTGGTTTTCATCGCCTTATCAGGATAATGAATGATTTATTCATACTAACTGCGGCTACAAAGTCATCTCAATCCCTCGTATATTTAAATGTCAAACATCTTGTTCCATTTACCGGATATCTTCTTAGCAACTACTACTCGAGGCAGCGTTTTTCTTTTGCTCGTATGACCCAGTGCAGAGTAAAGAACTTGTAATATATGTTGAATTATTCTTGATAGGCTTTGGAAGCTTGTTATATAAATAGATGCGTTCAATAACTCTAGATGTCAAGTGGTCTTTATCTTTTAGGTTTGTCTGAAGCAAGTAGTCTAAAAATCACTTTTTGAGCTCTATAAGTTTTGCTGATTATAGGCATCACTAATGTAGTAGCTAGATACTGCAAATAAAAGAAATACATAAAAGCAGCTGAAGGAGAATTCGTTGGCAGCTTTATAGATAATATCATGCTTACAAGCCTATGATCGTAAGAGCTGTTAAGAATCCTCCTTCAGCCTCTTTCTTGATCAAGGTTGTATCTTCTATTGTTTCTACACCAATTTGTTACAATTAGGAGAATTTATAGATAACCCAATCCACTTTTAGACTACTAACTCTAGGAAACCTAAAAGATAAAAACCAGTTGACTTCTAGAGGTATATCATGAATCTATTTATGAAAGAAGCTTTCATAATTTTTTAAGAACCAAAACTACTTTATATACTCTTTTTGCTACATCAAGTGGGTCTATCTTGTCTCTTATAGTTACCCTTAAGATTGCTGGTAGATCGGTCCATTTGTGAACGTGATGCGATTGACAAAAATGTGACACAAGTGCTTAACCATTTCTGTGACCTCTTTACACGAGATAAATGTTCGTTATATAAAAATGTGTTTGCCACTGAAATACATTTAAAGATGATCAGGTTATAATGCTTTTTAAGCTTTTCCATTTTGTGTGTGACAGTATGAGGTATATCTCAAGAAACATGTGTATCAATGGAATATCTCGAAGCATGTATTGACCTAGAAACATAATTTATCACCCTATCTCAAGTGTATTACGATATAACTTTCAAAACATGATGGTTTTTATGATGACAAACCTTAAATATAAGTACTCTTTATTCTTCTTCCCACATTGAAGATCCGAGCATGGTTTTTATATAGGGATTCATTTCAAAATAGACAATAAAGAGTTGCGCTTTCAAACACATGACCTTGTATAACATCAAGATTTGTAAAGGATATGACAGTTTTTCGTATCACATATCATCTGAATGAGAGCAAACAATCTGTCGCCTTGTAACTTTAATTAATTTCATGAAATCAATTGTTTATTAAATATACTTATATGAAACAGCAAATTTTCTATACAAGCCTTTTGCTGCCCCTAAACTAGTAAATAATATGATAACGTTGTAAGGCTGTCACGTTACATTAGACGGACAAGAATTATGAATATTTATGATGTCAGAATTTAAATAGTAAAAATTACCATTATGGTATAAATTAAGAATATGATAACAAATACTGAAAAAGAAAAAGAACTTTTGTAAAAAAGAGTTGGGTTGGGTTGGGTTGGGTTGTGGAAGAGGAAGGAGTTGAGGTGGGGGTGGCCTTGTGAAGCTACAACAGAGACTAAAAAATAAGGGCTGGTTTAGGTAATTATCCAACTATTTAAATTAGTTGTCCGTTGTCAGTTCACAATCATTTCTGTTAGATAATAGAAATAAGTGATCCGATCTGTATCCAACCTATTTGTAGACATATTAGAATGTCTGTCCATTTGAATGATATCTTGAATACCAATGTAACTGGGAGAAGAATGCCATATCTAGTATGTAGAACATTGTTCAGCAACAAAGACCAAAGTCTTCTATATAGGTGCTCTCTGCAGAAAACTAAGGAGTCACCAACCTGCTTAGAATTCAAGTGCTTATTATAAAGTAGAATTAGCAAATAAGCAGTTTTATCAGAACACTCAAAAGTATGCAGATAAACACCTAAATAAGCAATCCCAAACACCCTCCCAATCTTGGTCATTGTTGTTACCAAATTTTAATCTTCCATTTGCGTGTTTAGCAACTATGAGTCAAGGTAGGATGAGCTTTGAACAAGTTAAAGTTTATTGCTAGCAAATTTGTTTTTGTTCATTTTCTTCTTGCGCTGGGATATGTAATGCAGGGTTATGACATAGATATATGTTTTTAGTCTAGTGGTTCTACCTTTAAAAAAATTGTGTGTAGCCTAAAGAGCATCCATTATAATATCTTTATATGCTTCTTAGAAGCTTCAAAAGATCATCTTTCTCTAGATACATGCTTAGTATCATAGTTTTTAGCTATTTGATACTTTTGAAAAGCAAGAACCAACGAATTCTATGTTCTAAAATCTAAAGCAAGGTCTTTAAGGCAGCACCACATTCCTGGCAGGCTGTGGTAAATCAAGTTTTTAATCATAATGTAGAATGAAGTAAATGTTGTAACTAACATTAAGAAACATGTCGTATCTTATGGTAGCTAACATCAAACTTTACCGAAACATTGTTTCCGACTTTGGGTCTCACTTTGCAACTACGGAGTATATAAGATCTGTAGAAATGAAGACATGATAATATAGAACAGCAATGCATTTGCCTTTATTAATTAAAGTGGGGAAGGTGGCATTAGCTTTGTAAGGAGCGTTTGGATGTGCATTTTGAAAGTTCATTGAGTAATCAGAATCACATAATCTGCTATAATAGGACTGATTCTTGGAGATAGCGTTTGGATATGCTTGTGCTTGAGTTTGTAACAATCTTAGATAATCATATGTGCAAGTGCTAATCAAATTCTAATTTTTTAACGAACTAATTACCTATATAACAATAACTAGGGGGTGATTGTTACTCTATATCAATAGTTGAATAGTGTTTTTTTGGTTTTCAAGTTAGTTAATTATTATTTAATTTTGCCTCATAGTTTTTTTTTGTGTGTGTTCGTTATGTTAGAGATGAACTGCAATGCTTTGTAGCCGCAACACGTGGGCACCAGTTCTTCGTATATAATATGACTAAAAGGGACATGTTGTGACACACACACACACACACACAAAAAGTAAGGCACATTGTGAAATGAGAATAAAGGAATTTCAAGTTAGGTTAACAAATTATCAACTGGAAGTTAAAATCATTATCCATAATTGAATATTTGTCCCTACATAAGACAATCAGGTGCACAATATTTTCATCTAAAAGTAAAAGCACCATCAGATTCCGAGACGCAAATCCTTACACCCCTTTAAGAGCACATTTAAATGTTCATTTTGAACAAATGTCTGTATCTTGTGGTGTTCATGTTTATTAATGTATCCACGTATATGCTGTTTTGGAGATAAATGTGATTTACACACATCTAATATTTTAAGTGTTTTTGGATGATTTTATAATCTATTGCAGCATTTTCTTGGCCACTTCCATTTCAAAAGTAAAACACTACAAGACGAATGTAGCCCTGAAGGCAGGTGTCGGGCATCCATGTTTGCATTATTTGTGAAGGAAGAATTGAACTCATGGCCAGAACAGAGCCGTCGTGTCAGAAGTTGGGTGACAATTCCAGAAGCCTTTGAGTGTTGCCGACACTCATGGATGAGAGAAGCACTAGAAAACGGGTTCAACAAGTGGAGTGATGATGGTATGATTAGAACAATTAAGGCTGCAAACCAAGTTTCCAGTGATGCTTCTGATGGTAACACCTCTAACTAGGCCACAGGTGCACCCTTCTTAATGCATCTTAAAAACAAAAACCTGATTTTGGTGCCTTTTTCTTATAGTGTCTTGTTTTAGTTTAAACTGATTCTGACCTATCTTTCTTTCAACCCAAACTTTTAACTGTTTGGGGTGAAGTTTGTGAGTTAAGACTAGATGACAGTTGAAACTACCATTTTTTCCCTACAATTTTCTTTACTAGCCTTTTATTCTTCTTGTTTTAGTTACTTTCCTTGCAAATTACTGAAATGTACAGACTTTTGACTTGTTTTGGTGTGTCCGTGTGGCTTTGAACTACTCACGGTTGTCTCTTACTTTTGGGTAGGGGTGAGCAAAACCGACCGACTCCCGAATCCCGTCCCGAGTCCCGAATCCTGACCCGAAACCGAACCGATCTCAAACGGGTCGGGACTCGGTTTGTGTTTTCCGTTTTTTCGGGATTCGGGATAGTCGGGATCGGGTCGGGACGGGCCGAGAACCAAAAAACAACAAACAAAACCGATCAAACCGCCGATCCCGTCCCATCCCGACTGTTCCGAAACTGAACTGAGCTTAATCGGGTCGGGACTCGGTTTGTGTTTTCCGGCTTGTCGGGATTCGGGATAGTCGGGACGGGTCGGGAGCGGCCCGATGCTCAGCCTTACTTTTGGGTGACACCATCGTTTTGCTATTTAGTGATGACGTCTTGACTAAAAGAGATTTTCAAAACTATACTTTTTGATGAAAAGTAGAAAGCTTTATTTGTTCTTGGAAATATTGCGTTAGTTATAATGAACATTTAACCTGATGTTACTCTTTTGTTCCCGAGTTATTATTTTTTTTTGCACGTACATAAGATCTAGTACTAAAAACTCGTGTGTATTTGTATGTATATACTGTAACCGTGTTCTATCTATGCTTTGGCTCATCATGTCTACATTTGATTTTTGTTAATAAGAGGAAGACGCAAAACAAGCATTGTTGTTACATTGAATACCTGTGACAGGTTTCTTGTAAGGAGATATGCGTATAATCCTTAATATTTTGTGACCAACATTATAACTCAACTTGCAATTGGCAGTTATTTTTATGTGAAACGAGAGGAACAAGAAGAGTAATGCCATGAGTCACAATTCTTACAAAAATAAATTTACACAATGATGTGTCATGATAATATATGGTTTTATTGCTCTTACTTTTGAACATTTTCTCTTATTTCCATCCACAAATTAACATACATATCATTGTGCGGATTTTATTTTTTAAAACTTGTGTTAATGTAGCATTCCTCGAACAAGAAATAGCAGACAATAGGTGCTACATGTAGAGCAAATAACCTTTGGGGTAAGGATCAACGTGAATGGTAGTTTAAACTTCCGTTCCATGTGAACATTGCGATTCATTGTGCACAAACAAAATTGGTAGAAAAGCTTTTTTTTAATTAAATACGAGGTAGAATACAAACAAGTTTGTGACCGAAGGGTCTTTTGGTTTAAATATCATGTGAGATATTAAGGTGTAAAACAGTGTGTTAAGTTTTTATTTTATATATATTTTTTGTTTTTGGCAAAATAAGATAATATTTTGATATTTGAGATCAAGAAGATCCCGTGAATGATACTTGAAACACATTGAAATTGTGACCATTTGAATACGACCTACCACGCTAGATCTCTTGAATGTGTCCATTTGAATACAACCTAGTACCTACCACGCTAGATCTCTTGCAACTAGGGGTGTCAAAACGGGTTATTAGGTCGGGTTAGGGCTTATCGGGTTTTAGAAAAATAAAAATCTAACTTGTAACCCGACCCTAGAAGGTATGTCTATCGGGTTGTGGGTTGTTGGGTTGTCGGTTGGGTCTATCGGGTTATTTGTTAGCGTCTACGGGCGGAATCAAATGAAAAATGAATACATTGGGCTTTCACCCTATCAGGTTACATGCTAATTTTATCCTACAATTTGCTTAATTTATTAAATACCACCCAAGAAATTACTATATATCTAATGTGGCGTCCTAAAACGACACACCACGTCGTTTTGGTCTACACTGTTTTTTTGGGCTGGCCCGTTGCTATGGTGCGGGTTATCTACGCAGGCCTTTTACTTTTTTTTTCTTGGTCTCTCTCTCTCTGTTTGATATTATCTTCCCACCGCTTCTCAAAAGTTCTTGCTAAAAGGGCCTATTAACTTAAATATTGAACCAACATGACACTAGTATTTTCTTTATTCCAATATATAACGAAAGAAAGAAAGTATATTACAAGAGTTGAATGTTGTGGGCAGTAGGCATGTTATTCTGCCCCTTATGTAGCATGGGTACACTATATCCTGAGTGCCAAGATCCTGTAACAATAGTTGCAAATTGCAATTGTGACACTATAACAACAGCATGGATCACCTATTGTTACAAAGTATATGTGTTGTTATAGACTGTATCCATAGTTATACTGTAATAGCATGGATCAACATCTACTCATGCAAACCACCAGTGCGCTAGAACCAAATTTGATGATGCAATTTAGCATATTTTGTGTGGCAAGCTTTACTCATTAAGAATTGTGACTAACAGACTATGACAAAAAAGATATAATTCAAAAATGATAGACCTTTTAACGGGTCTTTATTGCTTATCAAGTTTATCGGGCCAACACGATAAGGAACTTGCTAAGACCTTAACCCGGCCTATTAGGCTATCGGGTTGATTTGCTAAACCCTGTGTTGCAAAAAAAGATTTACAAGGCCGATTAATCACCGCCTAGGAGCTACAGGGCCACCAACCTTGCCGATTTATGTGACTAGGTCTAACAAATAGGTCAACCATGGTCAACGGCGATCAACGGTGGTCAATGGTGTTCAAACTTGCCGAAAACCTACAAATCTTGCCGGAAGTACCCAAAACTCACCGTAAACTTATTTTGATCACTTATAGTAACTGTTTAAATCTATTACATGTTGTTTTCAGAAAAAATCTTGCCGAAAATACCTAAAACTCGCCGGAAATACCCAAAACTTGCTGGAAATAAAAAAAAAATTGCCATAAATGCTAATCCGATTACAAGCTACAAAGTCTTCGACCGCCTCACTACCGATTCACGATTTTTGCAACCTTGGCTAAACCTAATAATCTAAGTTAGACTAGAATACCTGACCCTTTAAGGCCTCATTGGGTTCGGGTTGACTCATTTGACACCCCTACTTGTAACCTATTGACTTGATAACTGAAACATAAAAGACAATAACATTTAAACATCTTGAATTCATTACAATGGCACATGAACTTGAGCATTGACTTTACTTCTTCAATTGAAACACTTAACTTGAACAAATTGGAAGGATTTCTGTGTCAAACCACTCAACAAGCTTTCACAACTTGCCTTTACAGAATTGCCGAAGGATAACATTGATGCACACTAAACAGAACAAGCAAGCGAAAATAAGAAACGAGTTTACCAAATGACATGGAGTAAATGATGAAATGAAAATACGACGTTATTTTTATTAGAGAGTTAAATGGTTCTTACCCGAAACTTAATACTTATCAGGAGATACATATTAAGAGGTAATTAATGACAAGAAGCAAAGCAAACAACCACTTAGGGTGGTTTGATGCTCGTTCGGACGATACCCAAGAGCAGTGGTGTTTGTTTCCTAACACTCAGTTCTCGAGTTGAAATGGAAGAGGAAAGGAAAAGAAATGGATAGTTTTTTTTTTGTGTTCTTGAGTTTTTTTTCAAGGGAGGAAAAGGAAATGGAAAGGAAATAGGGAGGAACTTTTGTTAAGTAAATCTTCTTCCCACTTTTGAGAGGAAAGGGAAAGGGAAAGGAAAGAGAATCGTATGTTGTGTAAAAACTAATATTGCCTTTTTAAAAGATTTGACATTAACAACTAAAGGGCATATATGTAATTTGACTAAGTTATTTCCTTTTCCTCCCACTCAAAAACATGATTATGATTACATTTATTATCCTTTACTCTATCTCAAGAACATAACAACTAACACTTACTTTCCTTTTCTCTTTCTTTTCACTTTCTTATTCTTTTCCATTTCCCTTCACTCAAAACTTGAGAACTGAGCATAAACAAACTATAATACTTGTCCTACAAGTATTCTAGATCCTTACTAAGTTCCCTATAGATGCAAAGGGGTTTTGAGGGATCTTCACACATACATACAATCCCAAAAACTCTTCTCTCCTCTCTCCTATACCCACGATCGGCGATCAAGGGTTTTAAAAACCCTCAACCGATTGCAAACAACCCTAATCGACCTGAAGTCGATTTAGGATTTACCTATTTTTCGTATCTCACCTAACTTGCATAGGTTCGAGGCCTAGTTCTACTTGTGTAACACCCCCAACTGAGGCTCTGATACCTAGTTCCCTATAACTGAGGCTCTGATACCAATCTGTAACACCTCCAAAATCTGATTTAGCGGAAGCATACATTTGGGTGCTACTAAATTGGTAAACACAACACAACGATATAGAGAACGGATGTGAAAATCAATTCGTGAATTATTCTTGGATTTGAATATAAATTTTGGTTTGCCTAATGACAAAAGAATAAGCACCATTTTAAAACATCTCATAAAACCATAGTCAAATGTCATACAATAGTTTAAGTTTTAATAAAACAAGGCCCGTTTACATGACTGTCCTAATTCAGAGTTAAGCGTGTATGTAAAAATACTTCTGTTCCTTATGACCAATGACATGCCCTGCCTTCAACAAATACAAACTTAAGCACCTGAAAAACATGCTAAAAGTCAGCTAACGTTTGTGAGTTCATAGGTTTAAAGTTAATAAGCACATATGGACCACAACACATAAATCAACTAGCACACACACTAATGCCGCATGCAACACTAAGCTCATCCAACCGAACTAGACAAACATCATGCTAAAGGCATATAAACAAAGGGTGCCCCCGAGTGTTAATCCCCAGACACTCGGCATAAAATTCGACATGGTATACATCCGCGTTTGCCTACCCCGTCAAACCGAATAGGGGAGCGACCCCCAATAGATCTATTTATATCATTCGCGTTTCCCAGCGGGAATTGACGGTTGATGATAGTGGGCAAAATGGGATTCAAACAACTTAGGTCTTTCCGCATGCCAGTGTGTAAAACAAAAATTCAATTTGGTCCATGAAAACAGTTTTGCATGTTTTTCACCCCAAGGTTTATAAAACAGTACGTATAAGAAAAATGGGGCTATAAACTCACCTTAATTATAACAATCTGCTAGTCAAAAGTAATATAGTGCAACCGCTCCGACACGCGACCTAGATAAATATGGTAAGACTTAGCGCAATGCTCGTGTTTTAAATGTCTCGATTCATTTGAAAAAGGTTTCTTGTGCGACCATGTGCTCGTGCATTTCTTGCTTGTTGTGTGGTAACATATATTTCAAAAGTAGTTTATTATAAAAATTCTTGGTGATGGCTCGTGGTGAAAGTGTATGGTGAGAGCACGTGTGACGAAACATCCGTATCTTGTACTTATCGTCACAATACATAAGTAATATACATACATACATACATATATATATATATATATATATATATATATATATATATATATATATATATATATATATATATATATATATATATATTAGTGAAGTTTAGTAATTATGCATTTAATTAATTTAAGGTTTATAAGTAATTAAATAGGTTTTGAGAAATTAATATAATAATGGTGATAGTGGAGGAATATTATATTATAATATTATTTATTATTTATAATATAATTCTAATTATAAGAAGTTTGAAATAAATATTTAGTATTTGAAAAACTAAATAAATACAAGTATTTTAGTAGAATACTCTAAGTATTATAATTTTTAGAAAATTTGGGCATGACCTATTCGTTTATTCAACGTTTCCATTTTTTTCAAGTGTTGCAAATTTCTCAAATAATTCATTTTGCTAACTACGTTTGCAAAAGTTAGTACTTAGTGTGTGTGTGTGTGTGTATATATATATATATATATATATTATTCGTTATAAATATAATTATCGTCATGTTGACTTATTAGTAATAACTCCTGATACGAAATCAACGATTAGTCAAACTAACTTCAAAAGTCAACAAGGTCAACATTTTTATAAAAGTTTGGTAAAAATTCAATTTATTATCCTTAACGAGATTAGCGCGTCAAAACAAGTCCAAAATAGTTTTTATGTATATATATCGTATCGTCAAGTGAAAATATGTATAGTGAGTCGGAAAATATTTCAAAATTCATTTGTGTCATACGACATGAGTATTGGGCTGAAACTCACTTATTATGCCCAATAGTTATATTTTTGTCAAAAACCGTTTAGTACGATATAAGTTACGTTATAAATATCGTTATATATTAAAAATCAATTTAACACGTTCGATACCGAGTTTTGGTAAAAAGTCAAAGTTGTGAAAATACTTTGTTGGGCTCGGCCCACTGCCACCGAACACCTCTTTGGGCTCAAACATTTATTTTAGCCCAAAAATTCATTTTAGCGTTAATATTTTTCGTATCTTATAAAATTTAATGAACTAAATACCTTATACTGATGTTATTTAGCTAAAAAGTCAAGCTTGGTCAAAACCAATATAATTCGACCCAAAACAATATAATTCGACCCAAAAATAACTAAACCAAGCAACATTGCATTTTTACTAGTTAAATATAATTAACTACGACTTATACAATATTTATTCCAATTCAATCTTTCAAGCAAAAATATCTACCAATTCACCACTTGAGCCAAAATTTTTATGTTTTTTAAATCTCCAATAGTTTCATAATTTTTATGTATGCCGATCTATACTTATAGCCATAAAAGTGTATATATCGACTTAAACTCGCGTAATTACCATAAATCTCATTTGTATCATCAATTTAGTACCACAAGCAACAAGATTTACCACACAAGCAAGAAATACTCTAGTGACTACAAAAACATAATGAATGTCGAGCACTATGTGTAACACCCCCATTTTCACATACCGCAGCAAATGTTAGGTCTGGGGTATTACCTCATGGAATCATAGTCACAATAATAGAAAACGACTCGAAAAGAGACGTTTTTATAAAATGAGTTATCATTCATTAAAATATTCGAGTTTTTATTAAGAAGAGGTCCCGTGAATCTAAGTATGAAATGTTGTGTTTGAATGATAACGGGTTTGAAAGTCCACCAAGTCCAGTGCCATTCCATGCCATAAGTTGTTCAGTTACCTAGGATACATGCTTAAAGAGAGTGATATTCATAGGTTTTAGTTGAAAATAGTGGAATACGAGTTTAGTAAAGCATGAGCTACGTTGATATACACCCATGTAAAGTGAGTAGAAACCGTATTTAAACAGTCTGTGTCAGTATTGTATGATCAGTACAATACTGGGGAAGAAGTGTTATTGCACTAAGCTCATGAAACCGCACGTTAACAGTCCGGGTCATGGGGTCTGCAGACCAAACCATGAGGGGACGAGAAGGATAACTTGCCAAAGTTAATCCTTAGAGGTTTCAAGTATAGAACTTATTAGTGGCCCGGCTGAGGCAAACCAACAGGAGTTGTCAAACTCCAATAGATCTATCAACTATACTCGCATTCACTTGCAAGTCATTATGGCTCATGAATTTTAGTTATGTAATGGTGGCAGATAGTATCACTCGTGCAATAACCAAAGAAAAAGACTTGTATTTGGTTTTAAAGAAAAGCAAGTAGCATGTATCCCCCTCACATGGTTTCTAAAGAATTTAAAAGAGTGAGGCTATGAACTCACCTGGGCTTAAGGATGATGTGATTGATGTGAAAAGTGACTCAGGGATTAGGCTGCTGACTCACGTATCCTGGGGGTAGTGTATGGGTGTGTGTGTATGTATGTCAAGTCCTAGTTATTGTTTTTAGGTTTCTAAAGTAATCACACTTAGGGTTTCTAGATTTAGTTATAACATAACACCGTTCGGGCCATCGTAATTCAGAAGTATAACTCCTCACATGAAGCTCCCTACTATTGTATTATGCTGCCAACATAATACCGTTCGGGCCATCATAATTCAGAAGTATATAACTCCTCACATGAAGCTCCCTACTATTAAGTTATGTTATTAAGTACTAGATTTAAATATAATGTAACACCGTTCGGGGAATCATAATTCAGAGGTCATATTGTAATAATTGTTTGAGGAGCCAGGGCAATTTAAGTCGTAAACCCAGCAAACACTTCAAAACGAAAACACAAATGAAACCCCTCACATGAAGCTCCCTACTATTGTGATACATTATATAAAAAGATAGCACTTTTATTATTAAGCAAATACTTCATCTTATACCTTTAAGTTTATAAATTGACACTATTTACCCTCTAAGTTTATATATTTACAAAATCTACCTTATACTTACATATACTAAGTATTAACTTCCTAGATTATTCAATTTTAGTCCCTATACTTATATATTTGAGAGAAATGACAAAAATGACCCTTAGGCTTATAAGTTTTCAAAAATTACCATTTATACCCTTAACTTTATAACTTTTCAAAACTAGTCCTTATTAGGTTTATAACTATATTAACTTTATCTTAAGTTTTTAGAACTTTGCAAAAAGGGTCCTTATACTTAGCACTTCTAAGAAATGTCAAAAATAGTCCCTAGACTTAATATTTTCAGAAATTTACCATATATACCCCTATGCTTGAAAACTATTGCAAAACTAGTCCTCAAATCATGTAAACTATATTTTTATGAAACAAGAAGTTTTCCTAGATTATGAATAACTAATATAAGTTTATTAAAGTAACCTAGACTAGCTTATGGCTTATGAAAAGGGCTTATAGCATGCAAATAGCAACTAGTCTAAAATTAGGGTTTTAAAATGAAAAGGTTTAAAAGAAAATGATCAAGGCTTAGGCAAGGGTTCCTAGGTGATCTAAGGAAACTAATATCTATCCTAGGACAGTACCTAAGTCACTAGAACTAGTGAAAGGGCTTACTTGATCAAAAGTGGGGCGTTAGGGGTGTTTAGGGTTTCTTGGCTAGTTTCTACTTCGACAAGGGTTGTAGGCCTAATGTTCTCGTCTTATAAGGGTAATAGGGACCTTTAGGACTAAGTGAGGTGAGGTGGTGAAGAAATAAAGGGATGGTTTGAATGGAAGGGAGTAACGAGCTATTTATAGGCTCGATTTTGGAGTATTGGCCAAGAAATGGGGGGGGGGGGGGGTGAGGTGTCGTGAGGATGGGGGAGGTGATTCATGGCAGCTAGGACTGACTAAGGGACGCTAGGGAGTAGGTAGGAGGCTGGAGAGGCGGTGTAGGGGTGGTTTGTGGTGTAAAATGGCTTAAAATGGCAAGTAGCTTACAAGTAGGTGCATAAGCTACTTGTAAGCTACTATCGAGGTTCTAGGTTGGTTACTTAGGGTGACAAGAAGCTGCATAAGCTTCCTTGTAGGTTGCTTGGGTCGTTTGAGGTGCTTAAGGTGCTAGTTTAGTCTTAGTTTTAGGCTTAATCTAGGTTTAGGGTTAAGTTTAAGATTAGGGTTTTAGATTAAGGATTAGTACCTAGATTAGAATCCTAAGAGTGATTATTTACTAGGATTAAGGTTTAGGGATCATTTCCTAGGTGGTGGTAGCTTATACTAAAGATTCGGGAAGGTTTTGACCTAGTTTCAGGACCTAAATAACCTAATTTTGCTTAGTGAGAGATTAGGGTTTAGCTTAGGGTTTAGTGCCTATATTAGTGTACTATGAGTGTTTAGTGACTAAGATTAAGACTTAGGAGGCTTATACTAAGTGGTGGTTGCCTATGGTAAAGATTTGGGAAGGTTTAACCTAGTTTTGGGGCTTATAAGACCTAGTTAGAGTTTTGTGCTTAAGGGACTTGTACCTAAGCTTATAGAGGGTTGTACTAAGGTTTAGGGAATCTGAGATATCCTAAAGTTGCTAAGGTAACTCATACATAAGCCTTGAACATTTTCAAACTAGTTTAGCTAATCAATTAGGGTTTTAAAGATAACTGTAAACACATAGGGTTCAATTAGGGTTTGATTAGGGTTTCTGATAGATATAGTATACTAGAGTGATAGATTACTTAGTGTAATGATGTTTAGAATCTAGACTTGACATAACGGAATGTTTATACGAGGTAAACATAGTGGTGTTGGGCATAGATGGATATGTGAGCAGGTCTAGAGAGTCATGCATGTAATGAAAAGCAAAAATTTACATGTGAAATTACCTTGTGGTGGAAATGATATTGATAAAAATTTATAGGTTATTACAGTCGTACCCCCTAAGAGAAAATCTCGTCCCGAGATTTAGTAAGAGTAGAGGTGGAAAGAGAAGAACGAGTTTATGATTCGAAGGAAAGGGCGATATTGACGGAGGAAAGGAATTGTTTCGTACAAACGGATTAGAAAGTGTTTGTACGCATGCCAAATACTCAGACTCATTTATTTATATCCCATTACTTACAAGGAGATGCATCCCAATTCTTGTAAGCAAAAGTTTATAAATTCATGGTCCGATGATTTATAATTTCTTATTAAGATGAAAAAGTGCACTAATTCATCTTATTATGATGATTATAAATCATCCTTAAGTAGTATTGGCGGAAAAAGGGGAGGGTTAACCACACTTAAAGAGGTGTGGTACGGGAAAGTTTTGAGAGTGTGAGTTATCAACATTAGCCATGTTAGTAACTCGGGTTTCTAGTGCTGCAGTACTATTGTCAACAATTAGTTGCCGGATGGCACCCTGAGTTATGGCTTTGCAAGATAACATCGGATTAGAAGGATAACATCATAAGTCGGTCATAATGAGGATTACGAAAACTTAGACTTAGATATTTTCACAAGATCTAACTAATTGAATCTTGTGAAATGACGGAAAACTAGAGAATACAAGTTCTAACACTTAGAATGTTATAGGTTGACGGAGAGAGAGTATAAGGGTAGGGTAAGATAGGGTGGAGAATGATGAAGGAATGGGATGAAGGGATAGAGGGAACGAAAAGGGAGGATTAAACGGAAGAGGAGGAGTGGGGAAAGAACGAAAGGGTAGGATGATTGGAAGGAGTAGAAAAGAATGGAGAAGTGAGAAAGAAAGTAGAAAAGTAGAAAAGGACGGGAGGGTAGGATTAAACA
This sequence comes from Artemisia argyi, assembly GCA_030686995.1. NCBI lineage: Eukaryota > Viridiplantae > Streptophyta > Magnoliopsida > Asterales > Asteraceae > Artemisia > Artemisia argyi. The sequence goes on along the minus strand of CM060708.1, from coordinate 89,621,483 downwards.
GAAGAGTAGAAAAGACGGGGGAGTAGGAAGGAACAATGGAGTGGGATTAAATGGAAGAGTAGGAAAAGATTACCTCAGAGGACGGAAATCCTAATGAGGGTAAGATTTACTAGATTTCCTTCAAGTTTGTTTCCCCACCTAAAGGTCTCGGTACGATCTATAGTGAATTATCTAGTTTGCAACTTAGATTCATTAACGGAATAGTCTAGGGGTAGTGTAGTTAGTTTATCCGGTGAATGATGACGGAAAATCATCATAAGTCTCAGTGTTCCTAGGTAAAGTCATTTCCTAGTTATAACTAGTAACCTCGAGTTCTAGGTCTGGGTATATAAAACTTAGGGTAGGCTTGGGATAACCTAGTGGTGTAGTATTCCTAGTAATTCCTAAATCCTCAAAGATATAGTATGTGGGTAATCTTAATATGGGATAGGCAACTCATGAGACTAGGTATAGGCAACTATAACCTCAAAGCGGCTTGTTCAAATATCTTATAAGGTGGAAACTTGACTAGTACCCATATCCCGCAACTAGACTAAGTACTAAAAGCTTAAGATTCTAGGTTGGTAGTTTACTAGTCTAATCCTTTGTTATACTTAAGTCTCCTATATTGCATCTAAAAGACTCCTTATATCTAATCTATGACTAACTCTAATGTCCTCGATAATCATTCCAGGAGTAGAAAGCCTAAACATGAACTAAAACAACCTTATTGGAATGTCTTTCTTATTTTTTACCTATCGGGGTATGGATTTTCTCTAGTTCGGTCTCTAACCTATAAAAACCTCGAAGATTCCTAATCTTATTTTCTATTTCCTTGATACGTTATAGAGATACCTTATCTAAGTGGTTTAAAATATCCTCTATTTATTCTAATGTTTTTCCCAAGGGTGTCCTATCCAAAACTATTTCTAACCTCGAATATAGGGAAACCTAAAGAGTTTAGTACTGGTTTTACTAAGAGGGGAAACTACTTCAGAAATCATAGTAATCTTTAGGGAGTGGGAAGTGAAGAGGGAAGAATAGGAGTATGCTTATATATAACCGTTATATACTTGCATATAGGAATAGTTAGGGGAAGATGCTCTAACTAGGGGAAACTAAAAGATTTCGGAGAAGTGAGAATTTAGAGTCGGGGAAAAATTCAGAATGATAGAGGAAGTGATTTAAGGAGTTTGGAGAGGGTAAGGAATATAGTATGGGGAGAGTTGTAATACATGACATACAATGTCATAAAACAACTAGGAAGGAGATCACAACCATAAATGGTCATAAATAACTTGTCATACACAAGGTTTAACAAGCACTGGTACAAAAAGTGGTATTGGTCACGCTAGAAATGTGTGACGATATGCATATAGTCACACACGTTTTTTTTCGTTGTGTGTCACCATAGGTGGCGCCACCGTAGGTGGCATATGGTGACATTGTTGAGTTCGTGACCATTGTCATTGAAAAAGAGTGACCAAAACCCGAATATGTGTGACAAATTATGCACAAGTTTTGTTGGATTAATGAGTATGTGTGATCGTAAACACTTTATAGTCACACGAATGGTTTTTGAGAGTAACTATTGTTCGTCCTTTGGTCACATAAATATATAATATATGTGACATTTGAGATGATTTATTCAAGTAAATATGTATTATGTGTGACTATTTCCCGTATTGTGGCCACATGAGTATATAATAAATGTGACGTTTGTGATGATTTGGTCACACAAAAGGTATTGTTTTTTTTAGTTAGTCACATACAATTTTAAAAAAAAGTGGCCACAAATGTTAATAAGTGTGACCATATGTTGTTTAAAGTGAAGAAATGTGTATTTTGTGTGACTATTCTTCATCCAATGGCCACATTAATTTTTTGTTTTTGTGACCTTTTGGAATATTTAGTCACACAAAACATCTTTGTTTTGGGTATTTAGTCACATACAATTAAGTATAAAGTGGCCGAAAATGTTAATAAGTGTGACCATATATTGTTTAAAGTGAAAGAAATGTGTATTTTGTGTGATGATTGTTCATCCAATGGCCACATTTTTTTTTGTGTGGCTTTTTGTAATATTTAGTCACACATAAGTGTGACTGTATGCATCTTTTGGTCACATTTAAAAAATCAACATATATCAAAACAAATTCATATATATATATATATATATATATATATATATATATATATATCAAAACAAATTCAAATACAATAAAACTGGAATGTATATAACTCAACAAAATATAAAATTGGACCTCCTTTTATACACCAAGGAGTCCTAGTCGGCTTACAATACATATCATAAAAGCAGTACTAACTATATGAACCAACAGTACTAACTTATAACTAATAGTTGTAACTAATATACTAGTAGTATTAACTTCAAGCAGTCTTAATCACTGAGTAATATATCTTCAGATAAACAAATATGTATTGAACAGTGAAAAAAGTTTACTCTCTGAGGGTTAATTCCAGCTGCAGCAACATATAAATCCAACTTTCTAATTGCAATGCCAATTCCCTGAACTCCGAGATCACCAAGACCCAATATTCTGCTTCCATCCGTAACAACAATCATACCAACCTATTTAAAAAAATAGGGATCAACCTATGTGAAAGAAGATGAGACACTCATTTGATGTGGGGTATTTTTTTCATTAATAAATACACTAAGTTAAAAGCTATTATAGATTACAAGCACCAACCCATCAAAATAGTTGTGAAGTAAGATTACACATATTATGAAGTCAGACTTCTTTGTGCAGAAGCACTCAAATCATGTTTTAGTGAATATAATTTGGGTGCATGCAAACAATATTTTTGAGTAATCTTAGATACACACCTGTTGGCCGTTGTCGCCTTCAATATGAATAAGAATCTTTCCAATTTTGATACCCTTACAACATGCCCGCAAAGCATTTTCCATACTCTCACCACTGCAAACAAAATGAAAAGTCAGGATTTCTACCAAACAAATGAAGAAACACACCATAACATTATATTGTAAATCATAAAACAAGAATTAGCATAAGAGGCTAATCTAAATTAAATTACCTTCTAATAATTGAAACACCACATAATCTGTTACAAAAATCAACGCCTGTGTATACTGACCCTTGATTCACACAAAACCAGAACATAAAAAAGGATAAGAATTTGGCCAAAACCAGTGAGTATCAACAACATTACTATAATAGCGCTAAAAACTTGCTTTACAATCTGGATATTCCATTCAAATACAGTAGATTTAGTGCATCCATCGTTTACCATCACCATGAAAACCAATACTGCACTACTGTGCTAATGTTTTAGTGTAACTTTGATAACGCCACTTGTCCAACTAGGTTGCCCTACTATAAAAAAGACAAAGGTGTATATATGGCATGATGGTAAACAAGTAAACATACAGTAAATGCATTAAAACAATATCACTTTAGTTGCAAATAATTAACTCATTGGCGTAAGTAAGAGAAACGACAGTAAATTAATAGACTGTCAAAGCAGCTTCAGCTCAAACCGCAATAAGAGGGAATTCAAGGATTAATGGGTTCAGAGGCTTACCAGGTAGAGTTATCACCTGCTTTTCTGTTAGACAATAAAAAAATCAATAGCTACATGACTGTCTCCTCCACGAGGTATAATAATGTTAGCGTACTTTTTTGTTGGAAGTATAAAGTCATTAAAAGCAGGCTTCACGAACTTTGAGTACTGCATATAGAATAACTCCAGAACTAAAGAGGCCAAATGAACAAAAGTATACAATTCTATAAATAAAGAAGCATAAGATGTTGCATAGATTTGTTGACCCCAAAACTGATGTCCACTTCCGATTCCAAAAATTGGAATTTTTCGGACCAGATGTTTATGATATATTTCATTTTTAAGCTTTTTTCTATATAATAATAAACCATCGATTTTGATATTAATTGTAGGAATTTTGATTCTTGAAAGCAAGATGTAGACTCTAGTTTTGATATCCTATTAATAAGAGGAGATATCTTTAAACTAACTGGATCGAGTACCATACCGATATCTCGTCCTTTGTGCCTGTATCATGCCTTATTCTCCTTGCCAGGCTAACGTCGGCATCTGCACTGAAAATACAGTTTTAAATACTGATAGATGAGATAACAAGTACAATTAAATTAGTATAATACAGATGTAAAAAAAGTATCATGGTTTATCTAGCAAGTTTAGGAATTTACATCATACATAAGAGTATAACTGTATAAGACCCAAGTATTATTCTATAATATTAAATTAGACAGAAGCCTGAACTGGTAAGTGAAGAACACACACCTACTGAGCAGGCCAATTGTAAACCATTAACATCATCTCTCCAACTGTAGTACAGGTTCTGCACTGAAATACATCCCTCTTGGCCTTCTAAATAACCTACTATATTACTGGCAAACAAGTCCAACTGTAGGAGTGTACACTATAGGGGCATATTCCTCGATTTTGGCTATTAGAACCTGCCATTAGTTGACAGCCGACCTTAACTTTTTATTGACTATAAGCATTATAATTAGCATCAAAATAATACATTTATATTCGAGGTCCACGGCTGATTATATATTAGACAGAGAAATTTATATGACCCTATATCTGAACGGTTGTATTCACGATTGCAGTTTAGCACGCAAACATAACTTCAGTAATCACTCACCATATAATACGTTGTCTCATTTATGTCATGTAGCCTATCAAGCTCATACTTCACCTTGCTCCCCTTGCTAATTTCAATCACCTGCAAGAAAGAGACAAAATTATGATCACTCTTTCGGTTATCTATAGAAGTGATGCGTGGGAATCGCACCTTGCTTTACCTCTCGAGGGATCTCGAGAAGCTTACAACCCCCACCAGGCAGTGTACCTGATCGTTGTAGTATAGTATAGTGACAAGTACCGGGGGATTGATCGTTCAGCTTAGGAATAGTGTCGCTAGGATTAGAAAACCTAATTAATAGTTCTAGAGGTGAAAGATGATTATTTTTGTATTTTTATATTTTTATGAAAGCAAGTAAAATCTCTGGTTTTGGAGGAGTGGGCGGAATTAGTTGCTATTCAACTAACCCAAAGCTAAGATGCAATCAAAATAAAATAATAAAAATGAAATTAAACTAAATTAAACTAAGGTTGTGAGCAGTAATTGGAGAAATTGTGTTTACTTAGACTTCATTACTCCCTAGATATCTTTCACATGTTAATTACTTGTTACACTTGTATGAATGACGGGTTGTATTCCTTAATACCATTCGTGGGGTGGCATACATAACTCCCCAACTCTATGAGCTCTTATCTCCTCCTACACCATGACCCAGCACAACTATAGGGATTGTAAACAGTGGCTCATGCATTAAATACAACCAATAAAGACCTAGTACGCCTCGGTTCATGTTTCTTAAGACGTTCAAGCATGTTACCATTTGGAGATCTGCCAGTTTTCTTAAGCCTAACATATAAATCATTCATTCAAAACAAGAATAGACAAGTAATCAACACATAATCAACATCTAGGTTTCATTAGATCTAAGCAAACACAAGAGAGATCTAGCCTAGCATAGTAGAATTGAGACAAGAACAAGAGATAAACAACCAACACATAGACATATTGATTGAATTGAAAGTACACTTGTCTCAATTACAATGCAAGGTCTCAAGGGTTTGGAACCCTTGAAAAACCTGTGAAAGAGGCACCAAAATCGTCTTTAGGGTTTCACCAAAACTTCTCTCTTTTAATGAAAAAACTAGAAAACTATATATAGGAAAAACAGTCTGACGACGTCAAGAGTTAATTCTGACGCCGTCACCTCGCCGCCATAAACTTCCTCGGACGGCCTTGATCCACTTATGACGGCCTATGTGACGCCGTCACCACCCACGGTAAATTATTCTTGGCCACTTTGACGCCGTCACCAGTTCGTCTGACGCCGTCACCACCTTCGATATTTAATTCTTCATGTCTGACGCCGTCAAGCTTTTGGTCTTGACGCCGTCACCTTGTATTTTCAGCTTGGATTTTTGGTACTTTGCCGTTTTCTTTACTTTATGCTCCAAAAACGTCCAAAATAGCCTCTTTTCCAGAATTCACTCTCCAAACACCTAAAATCACAAAAGGAACGATTTAGGGCAATATTTGATCAAATAAAGTCGGATTCGGGCTTAAATGACCCCCTAAAAACGGATCATTTTTCGCCTCATCATATACCCTTACACTTGAGATTTGCTTGTCCTCAAGCAAATGAGCTTTTATTCTACTCAAAAGACAAGTTAGGGGTCATTTAACACTAATATAAAAGTAATTACAACAAATAATCGTTCCACTAAAGACCAATAGACAAGCACGGAGGTCATACACAAGCACCTCACAAATAGTGTTTAGATACTCACATCTCTCGGGTGTAATAAAGTAATATAACATTATGGAAATGGAAGATATCTCTCACTACCTGTCATAGCAAAATAGATTACCATAGGCTTGGGAAAGGATCAAACCTCCACCACATGGCGTAAGCACCTAGGATAAACTATCAAAGAGGTCTTTTAAAGGGTTATAACGTTAGGTGTAGGGATATGAATTACACGGTTTTGTTGGATAAAGGAAGTTTTACTGGTGGCGAGTTAACAATCTTAGTTAATTACATGTACAAGATGGCGTTAATAAAAACGGGATGGTAGTCCGCATGTTTTTTTTTTTTTTTTTTTTTTTTTTTTTTTTTTTTTTTTTTTTTTTTGTGCATACACTCTTACCCTACCATCCAAAATAATACATCATAGGGGTTTGAGCATTCCCCTTACACTTGAATCTTTACATACTTTACAATTAACTAATCTAATGACTCGAATTAAGAAAATCAAAACACTTGGAGCACTTTTAAGATTAACGTACATATGGGGGTAATAATATTATGTTCTTCCCCATTACTTCATAAAATAAGTACTTACCCATGAGTCCCAATCGTCCCAAAACAATATGTACAATGATATGACTCGACTTAGCAACCATGTAATCAATTAGAAAGTTAACTTAGGGTTTAACAAATAACAATAATGCACTAAAAATGAGCGCATACACGGAAGGCTAAGGCGATTTAGTTGTACATTTAAGTGGGGTGTAACAAATTCTTCCTTTAAGTAAAATGCTTAAAGTTAGAAACGAAAAGATAGGCTCGGAGGGGTGTACTAGGGGTTTCGTGTACTAAAAATGAGTACAACGCTAAGGGTGTGGGAAAAATTAGTTGACTTAACTAGCCAATTAATATGACTTAAATGGTCAAGTAATTGTAATACGGGTTTAATACAAGGGTGATCCTAATGCCTCTTATCATGTAGTAAATCCTACCACACGAATGTAGTCTCACTAGCGGTCTCGGGATACATCACTAACGCAAGTTCTAGAATCTAAATGCTACCGGTACACTCATAAGCACTAATAATGAATGCTTTTCCTATCAAATCTAAAGGCGAACCTCACATTTTTGGGTGGAAAATTTTTCTGAATATACGGTTATGTGCTAGTCATACAACCTCCTATCCATGAGACGCTTGCTATGGCTAAAGTTTCACTCCTAAATGTTGTAAAAAATTTTAAATTTGGCGCTAAAATTACACTAACAAGTATTTCTCGTAGTTTTATTACACATCTACTATCAAACAAAACAAACTCAAGCGAAAGTGCATATGTAAGGTATCATCTTTTTACCCTCCCCTTACACTTAAGATGAACATTGTCCCCAATGTTCAAGTAAAGAATGTAAAAGTTAAAAAATAAAGAGAATGAAATCAAATACTCCCCTGATTCGCTCGGTATGGATTTTAGTTGGCCAGGTTAAATCTTCTTCCAAGAAAACGAACAATCAAAGCTTCCCTTCCAGAATATAAATCATCTTCTTGTCACAAATAACCTGTAAATCCTGACAAAAGTAGACAAGGCAACCTCGCGTAAAATCGGCGGCATCCTATATAAGTTACTAAATCCTAGAAAACAAAGTAAGATATAATGCTTGTGGAATGAAGTTTGCAGATTTCCTGGAGATTATAAAACTTAATAATTCACAAAAACTATAAGACTCCGTTAGAAAAACAAAACCGGTAAAATTTCCAGATTTTAACTCCTGACGCCGTCAAGAGCAAACCCTGACGCCGTCAGAATGGACCTGCAGAAATTCTTATGTTAAGTTTCCGGAAAATTTCTGGAAAAACTTTGTCCTACTTCCTGGAAAATCCTGCAAAACTTCATTATGACTCAATATAAGCATTTGACTCTAACAATTACGAATATACATGTTCATTAAATATTGTGGAAAATCATGATCGGTTTGTTTCTTAAAAAAAAAAACATATTTGGGGTTTCCCCTTACACTTATCTTTTGCAAAAATACCTCTAGGTTGAAGTTAAGACTAGGCTAAACAACATAATAAAGTATTTCCACTTTTTAGTAAAGAAACATGATCAACCAACAATAAAAATAAAACATGCATACGGAAGCAAATAACAATCAAACAAATAAAAATCACACAAAACATGGGTTGCCTCCCAAGAAGCGCTTTTCTTTATTTACGAGTCTTGTAGCTAGACTCAAAGTCGTGGGTTACTACGTGATTCGGGTGAGTTCCTCATTGAGGACATCTTTGGGATCGAACTTAGGTTTCAACTTCCTATTGGTTCCCTTAGTGTGGTATGACCTTTCAAACTTTTCTCCATCCGGATCATACAAGGTCATTCTAATATGCCATGACCCGTCACCTTCTTTAGGTGGCTTGTCCCACCTCCATTTATACTTATCTCCATCTCTTTTCCATTTATTCAACTCTATATTAATAGGCATTACGCTCAAGAACTCAATCATCTTTCTAAAGACTAAGGGGTCCTCAAAGGGATCTAGCTCCTCATCCATAGCTATGAGTTGTTCTACCGAATGTGTCTTCTCAACGAAATCCTTTTCTAGATAAAATGGGCATTGAGGTCCTATGAAGTTCCTTTCTATCCAAGGTCCATATCTAGATGGTCTCCTATTCATCTCTACCCAATGCGGTGTTGGTTCATCATCACAATCATAACTATGCTTCTTAACATCATACACCGACCAAGTATCGCCTTCTCCTACCGCTATCTTGGATTCCTTGCAATCTATCATGGCACTAGCGGTTGCTAAAAATCCTCTTCCTACCAATAATGGGCATGTAGTGTCATTAACCATGTCTAGGACGTGAAAATCCGCTAATATAGTTAACCTTCCTACGTGAACAACTACATCCTTAATCATTCCAACCGGGTGGGCAATACTTCCATCCGCTAGCCCTATCAATACCTCCGTTTCCTCTAACTTTCCTAGCTTAAGAGCGGTGAATAAGGATAAGGGAATCAAGTTGAGGCTTGACCCTAAATCGGCTAGTGTGTCGAAAGCTTTGGATCTTCCTATCTTACAAGGCAAAACAAATATACCCGGATCATCAAGCTTTTTAGGCAACTTGTTTTGAACGAAGGCGGTCCCATTTTTACCTAGCTTATACTTCTCATATTTTTCTAGGAGGGCACTATAGTAAGGAGCACGCGCTAAGACATCAATGACTGGGCGTTCAAGGTGAAGTTCTTTGAATTCATCGTCAAGGTCTTGCGTAAGAGGTGTTTCAACTATGCTTTTGACCGGCTCTATAGTGGGTGTTTTAGTTGATTGGTCCTTTTGGGGAACTTGGTGTTGTTTGAAACACGTGCTCGTTGATTTAACCGAGTAGTATTGTGGACACGAAGTGGGTGACGAAACTGAAGATATGGCATTAACGTTTAGTTTCGGATTCTTGATGGTGTCGCTTGGGAGTGCTCCCATTTCTCGGTCATTGAGAACTTTCAACAATGCATCAATTCTATTGGTCATCTCGCTTTGATTTTGTTTGAAATCGGCTTCAAACTTAGCTATGCGGGCTTCTTGAGATGCCATGAACTTTGACATCAATCCTTCAAGATTGTTGGTACTACCATAGTTGTTAGAAGGATTGTTGTTGAAGGTACGGTTGGATGGTGGACCGTTTGATTGGTAACGATTAGGTGGGTTGGATGAATTGGGTTGATTTTGTTTCCACCTAAGGTTTGGGTGATTTTTCCATGAGGGGTTGTATGAATCACCGTATGTGTTTGGCTCGGGCTTGAAAGTGTACCACTTATCTCTCGCTTCGTCGGTACGCGTGGATGCGTAGTCCGCAAAGCTGTTCCGGGGAGTTCCACACAATCACGAGTGTCATGGGGACCACTACATAATTCGCATGAAGAAGTGATTTTGTTCACTTGGCTTGAATGCTTCGGAGCTTCGTAAGATTTCATGAGAAACTTGACTTGGTCCTCAAGTTCCATGATCCTACGGTCGGGAGTGCTTGAATTATTCGAAGGCAAAGATATTGCCTTGACCGTTTTGTTCAAATCACGGGGATCATTCCAACTTTCGTTGTCATAGAGAGCAAGATCTTCTATGAGTTCCCATGATTGTTCCGCACTAAGATCACGTAGCTTACCACCGGCCGATTGGTCAATGGTTCGCCTCGTGGGGATGTCGATATGGTCATAGAAGATTTGGACTTGGAGCCAAAGATCTATGCCATGATGAGGGACTTTTTGGAGTAAGTCCTTGAAACGAGTCCATGCTTCATAAAGAGATTCATTTTGACGTTGTTGAAACATCAAGATGTCATTCCTAAGTTTAGTAGTTCTCCCCGGTGGGAAAAATTGAGCAAGGAAACGAGTGGTGAGATCATCCCATGTGGTGATGGATCCCGCGGGTAAACGTTCAAGCCATTGACTAGCTTGATCTCGTAGAGAGAATGGGAATAGGCGTAATCGGGTTGTCTCTCTAGTCTCAACACCTAGGTCTATGGAATCTACGATTTTGAGGAAGTCCTTAAGGTGTTGGTTTGGATCTTCGGAACGAAGTCCATGGAATGCACATCCGCTTTGCACCAACCGGATGGTGTCGGATCGCAAGGGGGTCACATTGGCTCCGGTGAGCTCAATGGTGTTTCGGTAGCCTTGGTGGCTAGGTCGGGAATACTCTCCTAAGGTTCGGGGCCTAAGGGGTTCTAATGGTGGGTTTTGTTGTGGTGGGATGATGGGTTCAAAGATGTTACCACCTTCCATGATGTCGGATGGTAAAGAGTTACGAACAAAGGCACGAAGAAACAAGATAGACTAAAGAAGACCTAAAAATAAAAATAAAAATCTTACTAGAAAGGAATCTAGCAAGTAGACCTAATAAAAAGAAATCCTAACCTAGACAATAACTATTCCCCGGGCTGCGGCGCCAAAAACTTGATGCGTGGGAATCGCACCTTGCTTTACCTCTCGAGGGATCTCGAGAAGCTTACAACCCCCACCAGGCAGTGTACCTGATCGTTGTAGTATAGTATAGTGACAAGTACCGGGGGATTGATCGTTCAGCTTAGGAATAGTGTCGCTAGGATTAGAAAACCTAATTAATAGTTCTAGAGGTGAAAGATGATTATTTTTGTATTTTTATATTTTTATGAAAGCAAGTAAAATCTCTGGTTTTGGAGGAGTGGGCGGAATTAGTTGCTATTCAACTAATCCAAAGCTAAGATGCAATCAAAATAAAATAATAAAAATGAAATTAAACTAAATTAAACTAAGGTTGTGAGCAGTAATTGGAGAAATTGTGTTTACTTAGACTTCATTACTCCCTAGATATCTTTCACATGTTAATTACTTGTTACACTTGTATGAATGACGGGTTGTATTCCTTAATACCATTCGTGGGGTGGCATACATAACTCCCCAACTCTATGAGCTCTTATCTCCTCCTACACCATGACCCAGCACAACTATAGGGATTGTAAACAGTGGCTCATGCATTAAATACAACCAATAAAGACCTAGTACGCCTCGGTTCATGTTTCTTAAGACGTTCAAGCATGTTACCATTTGGAGATCTGCCAGTTTTCTTAAGCCTAACATATAAATCATTCATTCAAAACAAGAATAGACAAGTAATCAACACATAATCAACATCTAGGTTTCATTAGATCTAAGCAAACACAAGAGAGATCTAGCCTAGCATAGTAGAATTGAGACAAGAACAAGAGATAAACAACCAACACATAGACATATTGATTGAATTAAAAGTACACTTATCTCAATTACAATGCAAGGTCTCAAGGGTTTGGAACCCTTGAAAAACCTGTGAAAGAGGCACCAAAATCGTCTTTAGGGTTTCACCAAAACTTCTCTCTTTTAATGAAAAAACTAGAAAACTATATATAGGAAAAATAGTCTGACGGCGTCAAGAGTTAATTCTGACGCCGTCACCTCGCCGCCATAAACTTCCTCGGACGGCCTTGATCCACTTATGACGGCCTATGTGATGCCGTCACCACCCATGGTAAATTATTCTTGGCCACTTTGACGCCGTCACCAGTTCGTCTGACGCCGTCACCACCTTCGATATTTAATTCTTCATGTCTGACGCCGTCAAGCTTTTGGTCTTGACGCCGTCACTTTGTATTTTCAGCTTGGATTTTTGGTACTTTGCCGTTTTCTTTACTTTATGCTCCAAAAACGTCCAAAATAGCCTCTTTTCCAGAATTCACTCTCCAAACACCTAAAATCACAAAAGGAACGATTTAGGGCAATATTTGATCAAATAAAGTCGGATTCGGGCTTAAATGACCCCCTAAAAACGGATCATTTTTCACCTCATCAAGAAGTCATAAAATTCGACAAAGAGTGGCTCAGGTCAACTAGAGATATATCACCTAAGACAACAAAAATTAGTATTACTTGAATTCTGCAGACGAGTCGGGTTTGTCATGATATACAATACGGTATTCCAAAACAGCAGCTGCGTAGGAGTAATAATAAACATACAAGTGCGATGAATGAAGTTCGATAAAGCTTTATGCATAGAAAAGTTATAAATCATATCTAAATACCTCAAAAACAACACCAAAAGAACCAGTACCAAAGATAAGCGGCTCAATAATAAGCAGATTAGGAAAATATTGATTTGGTTTGCAGATAAGAAAACATAAGTAATCTCAAACACCCTCTAAAGAATCTATTCAAGCACACATTCAAAAAACATATCAGTTGAACATCACCAATCATAAGCTTACACAAATATAATCATCAACAATCATTCAATAAATCAAAAGCAGAGACAAAAGCAAGAAGTAAAGATTGATTGTAACAAGGACGAACCTTAAGTACATCAACACCACCCGAGAGCTTAGCTAACCTCTCTTGGAACTTCTCTCTATCATAATCAGATGTGCTAGACTCGATTGTTGACCTAATATGCCATTTGTCAAAATAGATAACAAAACACAACACGGTGTTAGCATTGTATCAAATATGTAATTTACTGCTGGAACTTTTAAATGAAACATAAAAAGTTATGTACCTGTTCATACCGTTCTTCTATTGACTTCTTATCACCATGACCATAAAGCACAACTGTGTCATCTTTTGATACATAAAAAGTCGTTGCTATTCATTTCTTCTGAATACTCCAATGGAACATGTTCAAGAATAAGAAAATTAATTGGAGAGAACATATTATATGATGATGTGAGATCTGAGACAAAGATAAAGATGGATGGCGGGGCAATTTGATCTTTGGGAAAAAAGATAAAGATGGATGTGAGATCTGAAAACATGTTATGAAGATGGTGTGGCTGAATATCAAAAGGCTGGAGAGAGGGATCCAAAAATGTGATTTTGATTTTGGGGAAAATTAGGGCGAGATATAATGAAAATATTTGGGGGGAGGACCAAAATTTTGGGAAAAACTTTTTAAGACTAATTTAAGAAATAAATGTGTGACCATATATGACATTTGGTCACACTGTTCAAGTGTGTGACATATATTTATGGCTAAATTTTTAACAAAAACTAGCAGTCACATTTAAATAATGTGTGACAAACTTGAGTATATAATTTAGCCACATACACAATTACTTCATGTGACTATATATGGATTTTGGTCACATTGTTCAATTGTGTGACATATATTTGTCACATATGTATATATATAATGTGACTAATGTTTAAAGCTGATTTGTATCTGTCACACGTCCCGAATTAAAAGTGACTAAATAATCCAAAAATATTTACCAGTTACCCTCTAGTCACATAAATATTCAAATGTGTGACAATAGAATTCCGAAATGGTCACACAAGTCGGATCAAGTGTGGCTATTTATTTTATTCTGGTACATTTAGTCACATAAAAAGGTTGTTGTGTGGCCATTCGAAGAACATCATGTGTGACGAAATCCCATTTTTGTACTAGTGAAGTGTCGGTATTTATGCCATATGTCTCGTGGTTGGATTTAAAAGGATAGGGGTTTTAGGCAGATTGCCGGGTATGGAAGGGAGGAAATTTTGTGGAGAAGGAAAGATAGGGAAGGGATTTGTTTCTTAGGGCCCACTTTATGAGCAATTTACTAAGTATCTAAAGGTAATATCCTAGGTTTAACCTTAAAATGCCTAAAGTTTAAGAACAATATTCCTAAAGAATATTTCTCTATCTTATGGGGTTTTGGGTTTTGGATTAAGGTATCGAAACTAACCTAAATACTTAGGGGTTATAAGTAATACATGTCCATTAGTATTACTTATAGGGTAGAACAAAACCTAAGGTAGATTTTAACAAGTACCCAACTTGTTATGCTTCCTAAAGATGGATAATTTTTTTTAGGGTTCGGGATATCCTAAAGTAACCTAATAAGGGATGGTCGGGGAGTAGTCTTTTTATCCTAAGAAGTATTTAAAGACTTGTGGGTTGTAGGTAACACATATCCTTTAGTATTACCTTGTGGAATAGGACAAGATCTAATATAGGCTATAACAAGTATCCAACTTGTTGGGTTTCTTAGCAGCTAACTTAATCTCTAGGGCTATAATAGGGTTCGGAATGTCTTAAGGTAATCTAGTAACGGGAAGGATTGGGTGATGGTATTTCTATCCTAAATGGTGACTAGGGAATGATAACTAGGGATTTGCATATAGGGGAGACAAGGTATAACTAAGTCATAACTTATCTTAGATCATAGGTAACTTATCTTATATATCCTAAACCTAACATGTACCATCTAAGATGAAATTCTAAACTATAGGTATAGGCGATAAGGGTGTACTAATTGGTGATTCCTTCCTAGTAATCCTTAAACTTAGGGGTTAGGGTCGGAAGAGCTTTCTATATCTAATCGATGAAGAACTTGATTATCATTGATTATCTCTTCTAAGGTATAAATCCTATTGGGTTACTACCTAGCTATCGCTATGACCTTTTTCTATCTTCAATAAAAGGTCAATAAAGAGTTCACCTAAACTATTTAGGATATTCTCAACCTGATCTTGCTAGTGTTATAAGTGTGTCCTATGGGAATCTCTTCCAACCTCAAAATTTCCAAGATAAGGTAGGAAGATTAGTGAAAGAAGGGCAGGGGTGCTAAAGTATAGGATCACTTCCTAAATAGGCTAGGCTCATTTCTAGGTAAGTGCAATAAAGGATGTGTGGGTCTCCTAAGTAACATTGATCCTTCGGGAGTAAAGAACCCTTAGGGATCAAATGTTGGTGTGGGTAGTATTGGGGGTAAAGGCAAAATAGTGGGTAGAGGGATAAGAGCTAGTGAATCTATACTATTCCTAGAATCTACCTAAGAAATAGGAGGGATGTTTCGGGGTATAATCCAGAACATTTGGAGAGGGAAGAGCATTCTCCGCATGTAAACTGGATGGGACGATAGTAGGATAGGAGCAGTAGACATAACTAGGTATTGAAATAAAGCATTTAGCAATTAGGTACTATCTACTATACTAACCTTTTACACATAGTGTTTCAGGGAACGACAGTGGCACTGAGGACTTTCTTGGGCTTAGGAAAAGTAGTTGTAGTTTAGTTTTTGACCTTGTTCTCTACAACTTAGGCCCTGATGCCAATCTGTAACACCCCCATTTTCACAGACTGCAACGGATGTTAGGTCTGGGGTATTACCTCATGGAATCATAGTCACAATAATAGAAAACGACTCGAAAAGAGACGTTTTTATAAAATGAGTTATCATTCATTAAAATATCAGAGTTTTTATTAAGAAGAGGTCCCGTTAATCTAAGTGTGAAATGTTGTGTTTGAATGATAACGGGTTTGAAAATCCACCAAGTCCAGTGCCACTCCATGCCATAAGTTGTTCAGTTACCTAGGATACATGCTTAAAGAGTCAACCCAAAGGTTGAGTGATATTCATAGGTTTTAGTTGAAAATAGTGGAATACGAGTTTAGTAAAGCATGGGCTACGTTGATATACACCCATGTAAAGTGAGTAGAAACCGTATTTAAACAGTTTGTTTCAGTATTGTATGATCAGTACAATACTGGGGAAGAAGTGTTATTGCACTAAGCTCATGAAACCGCACGTTAATAGTCCGGGTCATGGGGTCTACAGACCAAACCATGAGGGGACGAGAAGGATAACTTGCCAAAGTTAATCCTTAGAGGTTTCAAGTATAGTACTTATTGGTGGCCTGGAACCAACGGGAGTTGTCAAACTTATATCTATCAACTATACTCACGTTCACTCGCAAGTGATTATGGCTCATGAGTTTTAGTTATGTAATGGTGGCAGATGATGCGTGGGATTGCGCCCTCGCAAAAGGTTTTACCTCTCAAGTGATCTCAAGAGGCTTGCAATCCCCACCAGGCAGTGTACTTGACCGTTGTAGTATAGTATAGTGGCAAGTACCGGGGGATTGATCGTTCAACTCAAAGAATAGTGTTCTCTAGGGTTAAAACTCAATTAAACTAGGTCTAGAGGTGAGAGATGATTCTTTTTGTATTTTTATATTTTATGGAAAGCAAGTAAAAATCTCGGGTTTTGGAAGAACGGGCGGAATTTGTTGCTAGTCAACTAACCCAAATAACTACAAATGCAATAGAAATAAAATAAAATGACACTAAGTAAATGTGGATAAAAACAATAATAAGAGAAAATGTGTTTACTTAGATTTTACTACTCCCTAGCTATCTTTTACTAGGTGATTAGTTTGTTACAATTTCATGGATGACGGGTTATATTCCTTAATACCATTCGTAGGGCCGTGTACGATCTTCCCTAACTCTATAAGCTTGTACCTCTTCCTATATCTAGCCGACTACTAGCTCCTAACATGGCCTCCTTAGTAGTTACTTATGCATTAAATATAACCAATTAATCGTAGTACACATCCGATCATGTTTCTTAAGACGTTCAAGCATGTTACCTATAGGATCATAGTTTTATGTTGATTATGTGATTCGGGAGGTCGGGTTTGGTGGAAGAAGAAGAAAGCCATGGTTAGAGAGAGAGAGTAGAGAGAGAAGGGAAAACTAGTGATATTATTGAATGAAAGGAAAATGAGAAAATAACACACAAGTCTCACCCCTCCATGGAAGTATGGAGGGGTATATAAAGCCTAACACAAGCTATACTATTCCAATATTACATAACTAGTCCATGTGTTTTGGCTTCACAAGATAGAAAATGTAATCCCGTAAATGTCGTTCCATTTACGTGTTAGGATCAAAAACTTTGATCCCAACAATCTTCCCCCAATGGGGCGATATAAGGGATTACTAACAACATTTCCTACAAGTACAAATACAAATAAAGAAAGTTCTTCATCGGCTCTTCAAGTGCTGAGGATGACTACAGTTGACGCTCTTTGTCTTCATCTTGTACCTCGGCTTGAGAACTTTATCTTTACTTGTAGGCAAATGATGTAATATGCATGAAATGGATTAACTTCCCCCCAATTCATGCTGCATGTCTTTAGCGGCTTCTTCGTACACTTCTTTTTGGCGAAGTTTCTGAATCAGCTTCCCCCCAAACTGACAACCGTCTTCAGCAGATTCGAAACTTTGATGTAGTAAACAAGTCTTCTAACTTTTGAAGTTTTGAGTACGCGGCGGAATTTGTAGATGACACAGTAAACCACACCAAGCAAATCTGACTAGTTACTTAATCACGGTTATGCTCAATGCGGAAGCTCCGTTCGGGGGTAACATGCAAGAAATCAGCAAGATCTTCTCACATATGCAGGCTACTTCACACTTCACAACCCGCAAGAGTTGAAACGATTACACCAAAGTCACAAAATTTAACCACTGATCATCTCTGCGGACGTCTCTCCGGTAGTAATAAAATTGTAAGCTCGATCACGTGAGTCTATTATGCGTCCCTGATGTGCACATTTCTTCCCTCTAATTGCAGAACCTCGTGGAAAATGAGTGTTTTCGCAAAGAAGTCAAGAAAAGTCAAAGAAAGCAAAGAACACCCTCTCTATCTTCCCCCACGATGTCTTCGCGGAATCGGAAGCATACACACTATGTTTACGATGGAAAACGGAGGCAGCGTAACCCCATATGTCCAATCAACCGATTATGTGTGAAGTATCATAAATAGCCCGTGAGAATCAACTGCAGATAAACATCTCTACTCTTTGATACTCTTCTCATCTAACTCTTTACCGACCCCATTATCATTCTGACGGCTTTTTGTAGTGCCTACTGATGGAGAAAAACTCAATATGACGAACTTGAGACTGAAGTAAAATAACTCAAACTTGTGACTTAAACTTGCACTAATGTATGACAAAGAGTGGTGTAGAGAGTTCGCTCACCTTCGAATCCCTAAGTACTCTATACTCTTCAACCAACCAACCATCAAGTATAAGACGTACATCACCTCTTAACTATCCACAACTTCGTGTGACACTGAGCACTACAACGTAACTCCTTAAAGTGATAGTTATTTTGTGGTAATAGAAGGGAAGAATCACAAAAATAACTAGATAACCAAGTCTTTGTCATTTTAAAGGTTAAAAGTTCGAACAAGGATCTCGAAGAATCATGCATCCAACCAACCCCGATATCTTCAGATACTAAGTACACGTGCCCGTGAAATCCCACTTCAACCTCAAATAAGTAATAATGAATTAACGCCGTAGTCACATCTTGCGGTTAAATGCTTATAACTAGCCTTTTGACAGTTTTAATGAATCTTGATAATGGTTCCCGATCTTGTCAAAATTGTATCCCCGTGAAAGTTTGTAAGAACCAAAATACTACTCTTTTACCAAATTATTGTACCAAAAAAATGCATACAATGTATTAAAAAAATACATTCCCTTATGTTGTATAACAAGTAAGGGGTGCCCGCTGCGTTGCAGCGGGTATTCTTTTTATTTTTCATTTTGCGATAATTTTTGTATATATTTTTTGTAGTTAGAATTTGACGTATAATCGTGTTGGCCGTGTTATTTGAGGTTTTTGTTTATTTTACTTTTCTGTCGGTGTTTGTTTTTTAAAAACGGTAGGTACAAAGTATATACATTCATTTTTTTACTTGTGTTTGCACATATTTTTTTCGGAATTGTTTTTGGTCTTTGATAACGGGTATACCGAAGAAGTTTTTTTGTGTATTATTAAAGTTTGTTCAAATATCCTTTTTAATATAGTATGGTAACATATGGAAAATTTGTATATACTTTGTACCCAGCGTTTTTAAAGTTTGATGTCTTTTATGAAACGTGTAAGTGCGGGCCAAAATTTTTGACAAAGGCCGAATAACACAGTTACAAAATAATATTTATTATAATATATACATCCCATCTCCACTATTATAAAAACACCACCACTATTATATATTTCAGTATATAAAATTTGGCAACCATTTTGAGTTGGGCCAAAAACAGAGAAGAAGCGGAAACAAAAACCAGCCCACTACTAGGCCCAAAAAAAATAATTTTATATTGAAAACATCAACGCATTTAGTAGTATTAGAGAATTTTAAGCCCAATCTTTGCAATTTTCGGATAAAAAATACAAGCCCAAGCAATATCTTATAACCATTCATCCCACAACCCAACTCGTTTGAAGTTTAATAATCAGCCCAACAGAAAAATGGATCAAGCCTAGTAACAAGTAACTTTGACAAAAGACAAATCCGATCCAAATTCAACCCCTAATTATACGGGTGTTAAAAACGCATCACAACCCTTGTACACTCATTCACTCCAACCCTAATTACACATACACTCATCCGCCCCCATCCTTACACTCTCTCTCGTCTCCCATCCAAAATCACAAAACTCATCTTGATCTCATTTCATCATCCACAAAAAATATCCTTTCATGTTTAATCAAACACAAGCCCAAATATGATAACATCTAAGCACATCCGAGAATCCCATTTACTTGTTTCAAATACGCACGACACTCATGCCTTCAATTAAGGCTACGGGTAAGTTCCAACACCATTCTTTTATACGTTATTGTTGCTCGATCGAATAAAAGAAATAATCCAATAGAATTGTTGTGGTTATTTCTTTACAATATTCGGATATGGAACAAGAAGGTTTGCATCAAAAGAAAAGATCGATGATGTAGTTATCTCATATGGCTCATGAATGTCGACTTGTCTTTGCTCACACAAAGAGATAACTGAGATCTAATAGTTTCTTATAAACCCAACCAAAAGAAGAGTGAAGTGATTAATTATGAGGAGGATGGGGTATGATGGATTAGGTGGAGGTTTGGATGTGGTATGGCTGTTGAGTCGTTGTTCACATATCAGTCATGATGTTAAATTTCATTATCAGTTTTGGTTATTGTGTTGACTGATGATGTTTAAATACTGAAGTCAACGAGAGTCAATGGTATATTGGATTGGTCAACGTGGTCAAGTATCTGCTTCATCTTCTTTTTCTTTTTAATTTTCGAAAACTTTCTGTTTATCGAGAATATTGATTTGTCGAGAACAGGGCTTATCGAGAACACGGTTATCGAGATCATGGTTATCGAGAACCTGGTTATCGAGAACATGTTTTCGATAATTTACGGATTGTGTTCACGAAAACTATACTTGTTTTCGAAAACAAGTACATATCGAGAATTCGAAAAATAGTATAATTCGAAAATTTCTTATACAAGAAATTCCGATTTATCCGGCGATGATTCTGACCAAATTTCGACCAGCCTTTTTGCAGATTCCGATGACCAATGTTTCATTACCACCTTATTAGCCATATTATGACCATCAAACTTCACGGGTTTGGTACAAATAGTCACAAAGATGATGGTTTTACATAAACTGTTAACAAGGCAGAAAAAACTACCACTAGAAAACAGATGTAAGAAACTAAAAGTGAAAGTTATGGACTTTGGGACTTTTTGACCAATGGATACACAAAATCTTAGTAAATAATAACTGTTGAAACAGAACTTATCATAAAAAATGAAAACTTTGTTTAAACATTTAATAAAGTGATGATTTGACAAGATATGACAAGATGAAAAACACAAAAACCAACAAAATAATTAACCCTGGCTCTGATGCCACTTGTAGGATCATAGTTTTATGTTGATTATGTGATTCGGGAGGTCGGGTTTGGTGGAAGAAGAAGAAAGCCATGGTTAGAGAGAGAGAGTAGAGAAAGAAGGGAAAACTAGTGATATTATTGAATGAAAGGAAAATGAGAAAATAACACACAAGTCTCACCCTTCCATGGAAGTATGGAGGGGTATATAAAGCCTAACACAAGCTATACTATTCCAATATTACATAACTAGTCCATGTGTTTTGGCTTCACAAGATAGAAAATGTAATCCCGTAAATGTCGTTCCATTTACGTGTTAGGATCAAAAACTTTGATCCCAACATTACCAATTGGAAGTCTGCTAGTTTTCTTAAGCCTAACATCCAAATAATTCATCCACAATAATTATAAACAAACAACCAACCAATAATCAATAACTAAGTTTCATTACATCTAAGCAAACACAAAGAAAACCTAGCCTAGCATGTTAAAGTAAAGACAAGCATAAGATGGAATCAAACAACACATAGACATATTGAATGATTATTGGAAAACTTATCTTCAATTAAACATGGATGAAACAAGGGTTTGGAACCCTTAAAAATAAGGTAAAAATCGTGCTAGGGTTTCTCCAAAGTTCTCCTCCTTTAACAAATGAAAACTAGAAAACTATATATAGATTTTTGAGTCTGATGGCGTCACGTGTAAATTCTGACGCCGTCAAATTGCCGCCATAAAAACTCTCGTATTGCCTAGATCCATATCTGACGTCGTCATGTGTAACTTGTCTCTTGGCCGTCTCTTGTATTTTGTACGTGACGGCCTTGGTGACGCCGTCACGTGTAAATCCTCCAAAAATATTCTGTCGCGTCACGTGTAACTTGATTATCCACCTCTTTGTCATTGAGTGACGGCGTCACATGCAAATCCTGACGCCGTCAGGTATGAAATTCAGCATGATTTGGAGCCTTTGTCGTTTTCTTCACTTTTCGCTCCAAAAACGTCCAAAATGCTTCCTTTTCCAGATTTCTTCTCAAAAGTACCTAAAAGACAAAAGGAACGATTTAGGGCAATATTTGATCAAATAATCTCGACTTTGGGCTTAAATGACCCCCAAAAAGCGGTACACTTTTCGTTTCATCAATAGATAGTATCACCCGTGCAATAACCAAAGAAAAAGACTTGTGTTTGGTTTTAAAGAAAAGCAAGTAGCATGTATCCCCATCATAGGGTTTGTAAAGCATTTACAAGAGTGAGGCTATGAACTCACAAGGGCTTAAGGATGATGTGATTGATGTGAAAATTGACTCAGGGATTAGACTGCTGACTCACGTATCCTAGGGGTAGTGTAAGGGTGTGTGTGTATGTATGTCAAGTTCTAGTTATTGTTTTTAGGTTTCTCAAGTAATCACACTTAGGGTTTCTAGATTTAGTTATAACATAACACTATTCGGGCCATCGTAATTCAGAAGTATAACTCCTCACATGAAGCTCCCTACTATTGTATTATGCTGCCAACATAATACCGTTCGGGCCATCATAATTCAGAAGTATATAACTCCTCACATGAAGCTCCCTACCATTGAGTTATGTTATTATGTACTAGATTTAAATATAATGTAACACCGTTCGGGCATCATAATTCAGTGGTCATATTGTAATAAACGTTTGAGGAGCCAAGGCACTTTAAGTCGTAAACCCAGCAAACTCGTCAAAACGGATACACAAATGAAGCCCCTCACATGAAGCTCCCTACTATTGTGATACATTATATAAAAAGAAAATACTTTTCTTTATTAAGCAAATACTTCATTTTATATCCTTAAGTTTATAAATTGACACTATTTACCCTCTAAGTTTATATATTTACAAAATCTACCTTATGCTTACATATACTAAGTATTAACTTCCTAGATTATTCAATTTTAGTCCCTATACTTATATATTTTAGAGAAATGACAGAAATGACCCTTAGACTTATAATTTTTCAAAAATTACCATTTACACCCTTAACTTTATAACTTTTCAAAACTAGTCCTTATTAGGTTTATAACTACATTAACTTTATCCTAAGGCTATAGAACTTTGCAAAATGGGCCCTTCTACTTAGTACTTCTAAGAAATGTCAAAAATAGTCCCTAGACTTAATATTTTCAGAAATTTACCATATATACCTCTATGCATGAAAACTATTGCAAAACTAGTCCTAAAATCATGTAAACTATATTTTTATGAAACAAGAGGTTTTCATAGCTTATGAATAACTAATATAAGTTTATTAAAGTAACCTAGATCAGCTTATGGCTTATGAAAAGGGATTATAGCATGCAAATAGAAACTAGTCTAAAATTAGGGTTTTAAAATGAAAAGGTTTAAAAGAAAATGATCAAGGCTTAGGAAAGGGTTCCTAGGTGATCTAAGGCAACTAATATCTATCCTAGGACAGTACCTAACTCATTAGAACTAGTGAAAGGGCTTACTTGATCAAAAGTGTGGCGTTAGGGGTGTTTAGGGTTTCTCGGCTAGTTTTTACTTCGACAAGGGTTCTAGGCCTAATGTTCTCGACTTCTAAGGCTACTAGGGACCTTGTACTACTGCTAGGACTAAGTGAGGTGAGGTGGTGAAGAAAGAAAGGGATGGTTTGAATGGAATGGAGTAACGAGCTATTTATAGGCTCGATTTTTGGAGTATTGGCCAAGAAATGGGGGTGAGGTGTCGTGAGGAGGGGGTAGGTGATTCTTGGAAGCTAGGGCTGACTAAAGGACGCTAGGGAGTAGGTAGGGGGCTGGAGCAAGGTTGTAAAAATCACTAAGCGCTAGTGATGCGGTCGGGTAGGGCCTAACGATTAATCGGTTAGGCGGGGATTAATCGGGGATTAATCGGATTAGAATTTTTATGCATAAATGTAATTTTAGATATTATATTATATTATATGTATGTGATAAGCATAATGCATCAAAGTTCAAATATAAACATAATACATAGTTCTTCAAAGTTCAAGTGAAACTTAGATATTACTCGGTTTGTTGACCATCTTTAAGCGATCTTTGACTAATTTTGTCCGATTAATCGGTTTGTTGACCGATTTTTAAGCGATTTTGACTAATTTTTAAGCAATTTTGTTGATCGATTTTTAAGCTATTTTGTCCGATTATTCCGATTAGGCCGATTTTGTCTGACTAATCGGTTTGTTGACCGATTTTTAAGCGATCTTTGACCAAAACGATTAATTAGGCCGATTATAATAAATCAAGGCACTTAGTGAGTGATCAGCGATTATGCAAAGATTAATCGGTCGCCTGGGCCGATTTTTACAACAGAGGGCTGGAGAGGAGGTGTAGGGGTGGTTTGTGGTGTAAAATGGCTTAAAATGGCAAGTAGCTTACAAGTAGGTGCATAAGCTACTTGTAAGCTACTATGGAGGTGCTAGGTTGGTTTCTTAGGGTGAAAGGAGCTGCATAAGCTGCCTTGTAGGTTGCTTGGGTCGTTTGAGGTGCTTAAGGTTCTAGTTTAGACTTAGTTTTAGGCTTAATCTAGGTTTAGGGTTAAGTTTAGGATTAGGGATTAGTACCTAGATTAGGGTCCTAAGAGTGTGTTAATACAAATATCGCCTAAAAACGTTATTTATATTTTACGATCTTTGCTAAGTTTTGTTAATGACAAAGTATGAAGTTTAGCTATAAGTAAATCATCACTTTAAGTGTTAAGTCTTGTTTAACTAAGGTTTACATTTCCTTTTAAACAAAACATTGTTTTTATTTCTTAAATTAGAAAGTGTCTTGTCACATCACATTTATTTCTTAAAATAGTAATGTCACATCACATTTAGGGTAAGCTTTGTCAATATACATTTATGGTAAGAAAGAGTGTGTGACTAACCATATGTTTGCTTGCAAGTCTTGTGTTTGACTAGGTATAATGAGATGTGACCTTGTTGGGTTTGGAAGATTTATTGCAAAACCAACTGTAGCCCTGACGGAACCCTGGGGGTACACGGGCGGAACCCATCTGAGGGTTCCGCCTGATCCGCCAGACCTGCAGAATGGTTTGCTATAAATACCAAACCATTTGTTAGTTTTGAGTCACCTCTTTAGGACATATTTTCAAATACTCTCTCAACTAACTCAGTAACATTTGACTTGTGTGATTCTCTTATATAGCAAGGGACTTCACAAGATCATTCAAGAAGTTACAAGCTTCAACTCTAAAGTTGTATGTCTTGTTAGCTTGGTCATGTATAAGCTTTGGTAGTTTATACCTCATTTGTGTCATGTATGTAGAAGTGAATGGTTAGTATTTTAGGCCTCAAAATACGTAGTGTGTCGGGAGTTGTTGTACCCTTGTAAAAGAACTAACGGGAGTGGTTGTACCCTTGGTAAAGAACTCGACATCTAGCTTAGTGTCGGTAAAAGTGTAAGCGACGATGGGAGTGGTTGTACCCGTGTAAAAGAACTCGACATCTAGCTTAGTGTCGGTAAAAGTGTAAGCGACGTTGTAAAGGTTTTCTCCACCGATGAAAGGAGCTTGTTGATTAGTGCTTATAACTCTCGAGTTGGATACTCAGGGCGTGGACGTAGGGCAAGGAAAAAGAGTCCTTGTAGCCGAACCATGATAAAAAATCGTGTTGTGGTTTGATCGTTTCTTTCTTTATCTTTGCTTATTACATGTTGTCGTTTAGTTAGAATAGCTAATCACATATAAAGCTTTTCAAATAATTAAACAAGTAAAGTTGTGTTTATATCTTTAAACAAATGTAAAGCTTTTCAAAGAACTAAACAAGCAAAGTTAGGATCATCACAAGTAAAGCTTTTCAAAGTATGAAACAAGTAAAGTTAGAATAGTTATTCACACGAAAAGCTTTTCAAAGAATCAAACATATAACGTTGTGTTTATATCTTTAAGCAAACGTAAAGTTTTTAAAGGATATTCAAGTTAAAAAGGATTTAAAAAGCGGTAAACTATTCAACCCCCCTTCTAGTTTTCCACAGAGTGATTTGTGACTAGTATTAAGGTTTAGGGATCATTTCCTAGGTGGTGGTAGCTTATACTAAAGATTCGGGAAGGTTTTGACCTAGTTTCGGGACCTAAATAACCTAATTTTGCTTTGTGAGAGATTAGGGGTTAGCTTAGCGTTTAGTGCCTATATTAGTGTCCTATGAGTGTTTAGTGACTAAGATTAAGACTTAGGAGGCTTATACTAAGTGTTGGTAGCGTATCGTAAAGATTTGGGAAGGTTTAACCTAGTTTTGGGACTTATAAGACCTAGTTAGGGCTTTGTGCTTAAGGGACTTGTACCTAAGCTTCTAGAGGGTTGTACTAAGGTTTAGGGAATCTAAGATATCCTAAAGTTTCTAAGATAACTCATACATAAGCCTTGAACATTTTCAAACTAGTTTAGCTAAGCAAATAGGGTTTTATAGATAATCGGAAACACATAGTGTTCAATTAGGGTTTCTGATAGATATAGTATACTAGAATGATAGATTACTGATACGTGGGGATCGCACCAGGATTTACCTCTCAAGGGATCTTGAGAGGCTTATAACCCCCACCAGGCAGTGTACCTGATCGTTGTAGTATAGTATAGTGACAAGTACCGGGGGATTGATCGTTCAGCTAGGAATAGTGTCGCTAGGATTAGAAAACCTAAATACTAGTTCTAGAGATGAAGGATGATTATTTTTGTATTTTTATATTTTTTAGAAAGCAAGTAAATATCTCGGGTTTGAAGGATTTGGGCGGAATTAGTTGCTAGTCAACTAACCCAATACTAAAGATGCAATCAAAATAAAATACTAGAAATGAAAATAAATTAAATTGAACTAAGGTTGTGAGCAATAAGTGGAGAAGTTGTGTTTACTTAGATTTCACTACTCCCTAGATATCTTTTACACGTTAATTACTTGTTATAGTTGCGTGGATGACGGATTGTATTCCTTAATACCATTCATGGGGTGGCGCACTTAATTCCCCAATCCTATGAGTGCCTACTCCACTCCTATGTCGAGCCGGCTAAGAAGCTCCTAACATGGGATCATTAGAATTTACTCATGCATTAAATACAACCAATAAAACCTAGTGCACGTTAGTTCATGTTTCCTAAGACGTTCAAGCATGTTACCATTTGGAGATCTACCAGTTTTCTTAAGCCTAACATCGAAATCATTCATCCAATACAACCATAAACAAGTAATCAACACATAATTAACATCTAGGTTTCATTAGATCTAAGCAAACACAAGATAGATCTAGCCTAGCATGATAGAATTAAGACAAGAACAAGATATAGACAACCAACACATAGACATATTGATTGAATTAAAAGAATACTTATCTCAATTACACATGAAAGGGTTCAAGGGCTGAGAACCCTTGAAAAACCTGTAAAATTCGTACTAAGTTCGGCCTTAGGGTTTCTCCAAAACTTCTCTCTTTTTATGAATGAAAATTAGAAAACTATATATAGGAAATTGAGGCTGACGGCGTCAAGACCAAATTGGTGACGCCGTCATCTCGTCGCCAAAATACTTCTCGGACTGCCTTGATCTACTTTTGACGCCGTCACGTTATAACATTTTCCAGGCCGTCACGTATTTTACTCTTGACGCTCTACCTTGTGACGCCTTCAATTCTGTACTGGGTCGTCATGAAAATTACTCTTGACGCCGTCAGGATTTTCTTCTTGACGCTGTCACCTACTATTCCCAGCAAGGAAAATTAAGACTTTGCCGTTTTCTTCACTTTTATCCTCCAAAAACGTCCAAAATGCTTCCTTTTCTAGAATTCACTCCCAAAGTACCTAAAATCACAAAAGGAACGATTTAGGGCAATATTTGATCAAATAAATTCAATTCCGGGCTTAAATGACCCCCTAAAAGTGGTTCATTTTTTGCCTCATCAATTACTTAGTGTAATGATGTTTAGAATCTAGAATTGACATACCGGGATGTTTATAGGAGGTAAACATAGTGGTGTTGGGAATAGATGGATACATGAGCAGGTCTAGAGAGTCATGCATGTAATGAAAAGCAAAAATTTACCTGTGAAATTACCTTGTGGTGGAAATGATATTGATGAAATTTTATGGGTTATTACACCATGCATGCATACACAAACCATAGCTTTTTCATTTTGGCAAAACATATAATATATTTAACATTAATAACACGAGATAAGCAAGATTAGAAAAGTTTTGATGATTCCTTACAAAGTTGGTGTTTGTACGAGAGCCAAAGGACCAAGAAAACAACCCAAATTGCTCCAAATTGCTCCAAATTTACCCAAATCACGTTTCGATTAAACCAAAACACTTGAAAATACACCCCAATTAACATGAACTTCAAAAAAAATTTGTGGATCTTGAATTCTTGAGTGAGCCGTGGGTTATGATGAAATAAAAATGATCTAGGTAGTTTTGTAAGGATAAAATGAGAGTGTGTTTTGGTTGTGTTACAATTTAGGGTAATAAGTATATTATATAAGTTAAATATTTACTTAGTGGAGAAATTTTTTCCCATAGTGGGGGAGTTCCATCTAAGGCCGGGTATGGACAAGCAAGAGGAGGGGGAAAAGCATTTTTACATCTCGTTGGTATATCGTGTGTCGGTTTAAGCTTAAACGCTACCGTAAAGTCCAGGTTGACGTTTTTGGACACGTATACGCAAAATAAAGTTTTTATCAACGTTTTTGTCAGAAATGTAATAAAATATTATTACTGACTCAAAAATATGTTTATATGACTGTTACCATATATACTGTAGCGTTGGTGCGCGTGCGGCGTTGCTTTTTTGTAAAATGCGAGAAAGCTCTCAGTAATTGACGAAACTTGTCAGTAACCCCAGAAATAGAATATTTCACATTTATTGAAAAAAATCAACTTTTTCAGTAAACACTGTAAGCTACAATGTGCGGGACAGCTCCCGAAAACGTTCAAAAGTGCTTAGAAACATGTAGTAACGTGCAGTTACGCATAAAATACTCAAAATAGCAATAATAAACAGAAATTAATTATTAAATTAGCTTATGAAAATTTCTATTTGTCACAGTCTCCCTAGCTAACTGGCGAAATCCTCCCGGATTTCAATACGTGTTACTCGATGAACAAGAAAAGAGATGCAAATATTTTCGCTTGATTTCATCATCTCGCTCCCAAGTATACTCGGGACCTCTGCGAGAGTTCCAACGGACCTTCACGATTGGGATACAACTCTGCTTTAGTCGTTTAACTTCCCGGTCCATGATCTCAATTGGGTCTTCAATGAAATTCAACCTTTCATCGACTTGGATCTCTTCCAAGGGAATAGCATGATTATCATCAGATAAACTCTTTTTCAAGTTGCTGACATGAAAAATGTTATGCACAGTGCTGAGTTCAGAAGGAAATTCAAGTCGATAGGTTACCGACCCGACTCTGGCAAGAATCTCGAAAGGTCCAACATAACGAGGGTTCAGCTTCCCACGTTTACCAAATCTGATCACGCCTTTCCATGGCGAGACCTTCAACATCACTTTATCACTCACTTGAAACTCAAGGAGTTTTCGCCTCTTGTCGGCATAACTCTTTT
Organism: Artemisia argyi; assembly: GCA_030686995.1. Classification (NCBI taxonomy): domain Eukaryota; kingdom Viridiplantae; phylum Streptophyta; class Magnoliopsida; order Asterales; family Asteraceae; genus Artemisia; species Artemisia argyi. The sequence goes on along the minus strand of CM060708.1, from coordinate 89,591,570 downwards.
GACGGTCATGAGCAGTTCGCATTATGATCTTGATCTGCACGGTCTTCTCAGTAGTCTCATGAACTAGGTCTGGTCCGGTAAGTTGGCTTTCTCCGACTTCAGCCCAACATATCGGCGATCTTCACTTACGACCGTAAAGTGCTTCATATGGTGCAGCCTTGATGCTAGTGTGATAGCTATTATTGTAGGAAAACTCGACCAAAGGCAAATACCTATCCCAGCTGTTCCTAAAATCAATAACACACACTCTAAGCATGTCCTCCAATGTCTGAATGGTCCTCTCACTTTGACCATCAGTCTGAGGATGATAGGCGGTACTCATATCGAGATCTGTTCCCAACGTGTCCTGGAGCGACTTCCAGAAATTTGATGTGAAACGACTATCTCGATCAGAGATGATGGAAACAGGCACTCTATGCCTTGCAAAAATTTCTTTCACGTACAGCCGAGCAAGCTTGTCCATACTATCGTTTTCTCTCATTGGAAGAAAATGAGCAGACTTAGTGAGACAGTCCACGATTACCCAAATTGTTTCGTAACCGCTCGAGGTCTTTGGCAGTTTGGTGATGAAATCCATGGTTATGCGCTCCCATTTCCATTCTGGGATCTCAGGTTGTACAAACAAGCCTGACGGTCTCTGATGTTCAACCTTAACCTTCAAACATGTTAAACACTTACTTACGTATTCTGCTATGTCGGCCTTCATATTTGGCCACCAATATAGCTTCTTCAGGTCCAAGTACATCTTGTCAGATCTTGGGTGGATGGAGTATTTGGACTTGTGTGATTCGTGCATGATCAAATCACGACTTCCTCCGTACAACGGAATCCAAATCCTGTCCCCCAAACACAAAACTTCATCGGATCTCTTTACGAAGCCATTCTTACTTTCTGGCATACCATAAATTTTCTCGCTGGGTCGGTTCTCTTCTTTGAGCCTCAAGAATTTTAGCTGGATGGGGAGAAACAATCATCATACCTAACGATCTAACCCTAAGAGGTCTGATCCATTCTTTTCTACTCAGGGCGTCAGTGACTACATTCGCCTTGCCTGGGTGATAACGGATCTCACAGTCATAGTCACTGAGCAATTCCAACCATCGGCGCAGTCTCATGTTCAGCTCCTTCTGGTTCAGAATGTGTTGTAGACTTTTGGGATCAATATACACTACGCACTTTGTACTATAAAGGTAGTGTCTCCAAATACGTAGTGCAAACACAACTGAACCTAACTCCAGGTCATGAGTGGTGTAATTCTTGTCATGAGTTTTCAATTGTTGGGATGCATATGCTATCACCTTCTCCTTTATATTAATACGGCTCCCTAACCTTTATGTGAAGCGTCGCAATAAACGACAAAGTCTTCACTGCCTTCAGGTAGGGCTAAAATAGGTGCGCTACACAAATTTTCCTTAAGGAGTTGAAAAGCTTCTTCCTCCACATCTCCCCAACTGTACTTTACATTCTTCTGAGTTAATGCGGTTAAAGGTTTTGCTATCTTGGAGAAACCTTCGATAAACCTTCGGTAATAACCAGCAAGTCCTAAGAATTGGCGTACCTCGGTGGGTGTTGTAGGTTTCGCCCAATCCTTAATTGACTCAATCTTGGCGGGATCCACGTGAATACCTTGACTGTCGATCACATGAACTAGAAATTGTACAGTGGGTATCCAGAATTCGCACTTCGAAAACTTGGCATACAACTCTTCCTTCTTGAGTAACTCTAAGATTAGCTTGAGGTGTTCCTCGTGCTCTTTCTCATTCTTAGAGTATATCATGATGTCTTCAATGAACACGATTATGAATTTATCCAAGTATGGCTTACACACCCGATTCATGAGATCCATGAATACCGTTGGCGCGTTAGTCAAGCCAAATGGCATAACTTGAAATTCGTAATGGCCATATCGTGTTCTGAATGCAGTCTTCAGGATATCCTCTTCCCTGACTCGAAGCTGATGATAACCTGATCTTAGGTCAATCTTGGAGTAAACCGATGAACCTTGAAGTTGATCAAATAAATTGTCGATTCTCGGTAGCGGGTATCGGTTTTTAATCGTTAGCTTATTCAGCTCCCTATAATCAATACACATCCTGAAGGATCCATCCTTCTTCTTAATGAACAGAACTGGAGCTCCCCAAGGCGAAGAACTCGGCCTAATGAAGCCTTTCCCAGACAGTTCAGCCAATTGTTCCAACAACTCTTGAAATTTCGTTGGTGCTAACCGATAAGGTGCTCGTCCTACAGGCGCGGCCCCTGGCACCAAGTCAATTCGGAATTCGATTTGTCTGGCTGGCGGTAGTCCTGGTAGGTCTTCTAGAAAAACCTCCAGGAAATCCCTCACAATTGGCACATCTTCCTAGCGCTTCTCTGCGGGATCCTTCTCTTTCTTCTCAGAACATGAGCGAGAAAGAGGTAGCATCCTTTCTCGATGTACTTCTACACCTTCGTACACGAGATTATATCCAACATTGACGAATGGGCACAGTCACTCCGATCACCCTCGACTATTAGAATCTCATTCCCATAAAGCACTCTGATGATCTTTTCATCACAGATGATGACGGCTTGGTATTTGGATAACCAATCCATCCCTATGATGATGTCAAAACTACCTAACTCTACTGGTATGAGATCGATGTTGAACGGGTGGTTTAACAAATTTAGAGTGCAACCTCGTATAATGGTATCTACTCTCTCTAGATTCCCATTGGCTAACTCTACGTCGAAGAAATTATCTAAGGCGGTTGGGGCAATATCAATCAAAGAGCTAAATGCAGTGGACACGAAACTTCTATCTACTCCTGTATCAAATAAAACCGATGCATAACGATTATTTAAAAGAAACGTACCCGTCACCACATTCAGGTCGTCCTGGGCTTCCCTTCTACCAACAACATAGATTCTTCCATGGGCTCCTCCTCCGTTGCCCTGATTTCCATTGTTACCTGTTGCGCCCTGGTTACCATAACCACCACCATTCCCCTGATTTTTGGGCTTCTTGCACTCATTGCGGTAGTGACCCTTCTCACCGCAACCATAGCAAGTGACTTCCACCCTACGGTTGTTGGGTGGTGCTGCTTGAGCGGTTGCTAGGGGTCTAAACCGGCAATTCTTAGCCAAATGTCCCACTTTTTGGCAATTGTGGTACTTAACTGTGCACTCTCCTTTGTGGCGCAACGTGCAACGGTTGCAAGGAGGTGTGTTCCTTACATACCCCCTTTTCTCACCAGAACCGACTGCATACACCTTCGCTACATCTTGCTTCTTGTTCTGTGAATTACTGTGGCAACCTTTTGAGACATCATCCCACTTTCTCTTATTGTCAGTACTCTTCTCTAAGACATCTTCCAATACCTGATCCATCAACTTTTTGGCTGTCTCCATGGTCTCGTGGAGATCCTTAGCCTTTGAGGTAGTCACACTTCTTTTTATCGACTTCGACAAACCCCCGATATACCTCTCAAGCAATCTAGTCTCAGTTTGAACCATTTTAGGACATAACATCACTAACTCTTGAAACCTCTGGTTATAAGCAGCCATATTGTTATTCTGCACCTTCAAATTCCAAAATTCTACCTCTAACTTCTTGACTTCATTGCCTGGGCAATACTTATTGAATACCATCTCCTTGAAGTCATCCCACGACATGGCATACGCAACATCTATACCAGCCGACTTCTTGTAGTTGTTCCACCAGGTCAAAGCAGCATCCATGAATGTGAAAGAAGCATACTTAACCCGATTCTCATCACTACAGTTACTGATATGAAACATACTTTCCAACTTCTCAATTCACCTAAGCAAGCCAATGGCTCCCTATATCCCTCCGAATCCTCCAGTCATAACCTTCTTGAATTCGGTATAGGAGCAGCCACGGTTATTAGAAGGTGGTTTTGAAGTTCCCATATTGGTAGTCGAATTGTTCGCAGCAGCGAGTGCGGCAGCTACACGGTCACTGACAAGCTGATCTAGTGTGGCGTGGTTCACCACAGGTGGATTTGTCGCGGTCCTAGGTGGGACTGCATCCTCAGCATTTCTCACTCGTGTAGCTCTTGCCGGAGTGGCGTTTTCCGCAGTCCTGCCACGCACAACTCTCTTTGTAGTTGGCGAGTCAGCAGTTCGTCCTCGCGTGACTCTGGTTGACTTTCGCTGGGGTGCCATCTATCTGCACTCACAAAAAGATGACGATACGTGAGATCTCGTGTATGGAAAGAGAATGTCACATGAGTATTTAAATAATTGATAATGTACCCTCCGAACAGGTCGAAGGACCCCCCTTCGGTCCTTCTCGAAACCTACATAATCGCAGGCTCTAGCTAGCCTCCTAACACTTTCATTGGCGTAAAACTAGTCACCAATGACTTAGTTACCAGATGGGAATTCGCCAGTCGAAGGATTAAACCCTTCGGAATATCCTTCGATGAAATATAAGGACGGAATAATGCCAAGTCCTAAACATGGGGAAGACCAAGTCTAACCCACGTCTCATCTCCCTCCTTAGCTTTCTCGCTAAACCAGGAGGAGTGGGACACTAACCCCTAGCGGTTGCCACTTATCATGGGATGCCCCCATGATCTCTGAAAAAGGTGTAAGCACTCTCCAAGCTGTTTTTCTCCCCTATAAATAGCTTGGACGATCCACAAGTCTGGTATGCAATCTGAATAACTCTGCTTTACCATATTTTCACTAAACTTTTCATACCAAGTACTTATTCACACGCCGGAGGTGGTTCGCAGGGCCCAACCCCTGCGCAATCACTTAACGTAGTGTCTTCGTATTTCTTATTTTCAGGTTAGACACAAGCTTGGCTCAACCACAACATCTCCTATAACCTTTGATCACCATTGAAGGTCTGGTCGTGCAAAATATTGTACAATCAATAATCATAGACAGAATGTAAGAATAAAGTGAACCACAGAGGAAACGAATAATCGAATAGATAAACCAAGCTGTTATATTCATATATCAAATCTGAAGTACACAAAATTACAAGCTGGTAAATAAGTTCATCACTAACTGACATCTCATCAGTTTAATGGAAATACAACAACTAAGGAACTAAATCTAGGTGCGATCACGCTCGAGGCGCATCTACTCGAAGGCTGCTGTCATCCCTCTAAGAGCGGCCTCCAAATGATCCACACGACGCCTGAGCTCTTGGTTCTCACTCATAACTGCACCGATCATGAACTTAGCACTCTTATTCCTCTGCCACTGAGCTCTATCTATACCCCATGCTCTCCTCAACATCCCATAAACTCGAGCCTGGCCTCTGCCTAGACTTACAGACCTAGCATCCAACACTCCAAGCTCTCTACCATGAATCCTCTCAAAGGCATCAAACCTAGCTCGCTGGCCAAATATCTCCCTGCGGTCAGCAAACATCTCCTCAAACAAAATACAAGAAGCCCTGTCAACAGTCCCAATCCCTCTCTCTACCCTCTGAAGGCAATCATACTGCTTTAACCTCACAAGGCGATCCAAATGAACCTCAAGTAGGTTGGCTTGGTTAGCCAACTGAATACATACCTGCTCTATCTTAGTGAGTTCCTCAAGCTCCGGTGAGGCTGGGAATGGGGAAACCACTGGAGATGGAATCGGAGTAGGTATCAGTGAAGGAGGTGGCACAAATGAAGGAGATAATGGAACATACTCTGGGCTGGCAGCACGTATACCTATGCTGGTGTCACAAGCGATGTCATTCCACTGGGTATCATCTACATCCAGTATCTGGGCATCCCTAGAAATCTGCCCGATCTCAAATACACAGGTTTATCCCCAATAACTCCCTGATCAACCCGTGGCAATAATACCTGATCCACATCCATAGGCATCCCCCTGTCACTGCCAACACACGCGTGAACAGGAGCGTGCTCAATAGGTGACATCACTGCTGGAGTAGTCTCTACTGGAACCTGAACTGGATCCTCCATTGGATCCTTATCCTCATCAGAGTAGGACTCAACAGACCTCCGTAGCCTCTGACGGGGTGGTGACTGACCTGGAGATGATGCAGGAGACTGAGATGATTATAATGAAGTAGGAGTATTCGTGTAACCATAACGGGTCCTCCTGAGTGGTGATGAAATCAAAGATGAAAGCCGGATACACTGGTCAGGAATACGCACATACATACGAGCTGTGAGTGCCCTAACAGGTGGTGCACGTTGAACAGGCTGAGAGAGTGAGTAATGAGCTGGAGATGATCTGTGAGTTATAGCAAAACGAGGCAGATATGGTGAAACTGATGCTAGAGCAGTGTGTGCAGGCTGAGCAGCGACTCTGACAACCTCATAAGCGGGTCATCCGTGGATGTGACGGGTTGTCAAGAAGGAGAAGAGGGTCCAGAAAACAGTGTGCAATCTGAAACATCGAACTGGCGAGACATGGTCTGTGACAAATATGGTGCGGCATAGGGCTGAGCACCGAAGGTTCAAAACCGAACCAGACCGAATAAACCGACCGAACCAACAAAAACTGAACCGGACCGATGGCCCGTCAGTTCGGTTTTGGTTTCAGGTTTACATGATTTCGGTTTCGAGTCGGTTCGGTTCGGCCCAAAACCGACAAAAACATACCAAAATACACTTAGACCGACAAACCCGAACCGAACCGACCTGACGGCCCATCGGTTCGGTTTCGGTTCTGGTCTTTCATGAATTTCGGTCCTCAATTTTTTTGGTTTGGGTCGGTTCGGGTCGGTTCCGACCCGATGCTCAGCCCTAGTGCGGCATGTGTAAGTATATAGAAAATACTTATATCATATATGCTAAGTAAATACTCACAACACAAGTATAACACTTAAACATATAATGCAAACACAAATCCAATTATGGCAACCGAAACAGGTAGGCATTTGGCGGTCATAAGGGACGTTTTTACAAAAATGGTTATAGTGTAGGTTTTTAAATTACCTAGTTCCCTATAACTGAGGCTCTGATACCAATCTGTAACACCTTCAAAATCTGATTTAGCGAAAGCATACATTTGGGTGCTACTAAATTGGTAAACACAACACAACGATATAGAGAACGGATGTGAAAATCCGTTTTAAAACATCTTATAAAACCATAGTCAAATGTCATACAATAGTTTAAGTTTTAATAAAAACAAGGTCCGTTTACATGGCTATCCCAATTCAGAGTTAAGCGCATGTGTAAAAACACTTATGTTCCGTATGACCAATGCCATGCCCTGCCTTCAACAAATACAAACTTAAGCACCTGAAAAACATGCTAAAAGTCAGCTAACGCTGGTGAGTTCATTGGTTTAAAGCAAATAAGCACATATGGACCACAACACATAAATCAACTAGTACACAGACACTAATGCCGCATGCAACACTAAGCTCATCCAACCGAACTAGACAAACATCATGCCAAAGGCATATAAACAAAGGGTGCCCCTGAGTGTTAATCCCCAGACACTCGGCATAAAATTCGATATGGTATACGTTCGCGTTTTCCTACCCAGTCAAACTGAACAGGGGAGTCACCCCCAATAGATCTATTTATATCATTCATGTTTCCCAGTGGGAATTGACGGTTGATAATAGTGGGCAAAATGGGATTCAAACAACTTAGGTCTTTTCACATGTGAGTGTGTAAAAACAAAAATTCAATTTAGTCCATGAAAACAGTTTTGCATGTTTTCCACCCCAAGGTTTATAAACATTACGTATAAGAAAAATGAGGCTATAAACTCACCTTAATTATAGCAATCTGCTAGTCAAAAGTAATATAGTGCAACCGCTCCAACACGCGACCTAGATAAATATGGTAAGACTTAGCGCATGCTCGTGTTTTAAATTTCTCGACTCATTTGAAAAAGGTTTCTTGTGTGGCCATGTGCTCGTGCATTTCTTGCTTGTTGTGTGGTAACATATATTTCAAAAGTAGTTTATTATAAAAATTCTTGGTGATGGCTCGTGGTGAAAGTATATGGTGAGAGCACGTGTGACGGAAAATCCGTATCTTGTACTCATCGTCACAATATATATATATATATATATATATATATATATATATATATATATATATATATATATATTGTTGATACAAAAGTTGGGCGTACCTGATTGTTGGGCTTTGCTCTTATATCAATTCGTTCCTTAGCACTTTGTTACCTGCGTACTAAGAAAATAAACAACACCGTTAGGCTTATCGAGGGATTGTCTCCCCCGATTAGACTCCGGCGTGAGAGTAAGTAATCGAATTTAGGTTTTGGTTTAAGAGTTTAGGGATTCCGTGAATCGTACCTTCAATGAGAATCGTATGATTCTATATATAGGGGCTAAGAAACCGTGTTTCTTGCTCCTTACTCTACGCACGCATGGTGCTTATCCGAGGTAAGGATATCTATTCCTTGAATAGATGATCCTTATCGGATATCCGGTAAGTTAGATTGGGCCTTTGGGCTTCATAAGCCCAAGCGTTGATACTGCGGCCCATACCATTTGTCATGGTAGCCCATTCGTGATGGGCTTAAGTATAAGTAATGTCTATCATTTGGGCTTGCGGCCCAAATATAGGCTATACGTCATCATGTCCCCCCAGTCTAGTATGCGCGGCACGTAGCTGCGGGTACTAGACTTAATGTAAGCAGCGGTAAGCGTGGCGGGATAATGAACAAATTGTTACCGCCTTTTTGGAGGTGCAATGCACCTAACAGGTTCAAAATAGTTACCTCGGTAATTGGGGGTGGTGTCCACGTATCACTTGGGATTGGGGAAAAAGTGTTGTACCTTTTGATCTTCTAGCCACACGTTTACTGTGAGTGGGATCCACGTGGGCGTGAATTAGGGTTTTTACCACCCTATATAAGAGTGCCGTCCCCCTTTATTTTCACCACACAGTAAAATACACACACAACCACTATTCATCTTCTTCATTTTGAGAGCGTTTTTGCTAGAAAACCTTTGAGCTTCTGTAGGTAATCTTTGTGTGCGTCCACTTAGTTTTAAGATGAACATGGTCGCTCAATTAGAGGAGTTTCGCTCTGCGTTGTCTGTTGAGGATGTGATGCGCTTTTCTTCCGACTATTTTGTGCCTTTGGATGTGTATCCAGAGGCGCCAGATGTCGATGCGTGTATAGCCGACTTCCCCGAAGGGAAGATAGGTTTATACACGAAATTTTTCGAGTACGCTAACTACCGCGTACCTATATCTATATTTCTGAGCGATGTGCTCAATCACTATCGCCTCCACATCTCTCAGCTGCACTGTATAGGTGCGGCGAAGGTGTCGAATTTTGAGGTAAACTGCCGTTTACTAGCGATAGAACCAACTGTAGATTTATTCCGCTCCTTTTACCACTCAACATGGTCGAACGGTTGGGTGTCCTTTGCGAAGCGCCCACGGGCGTTTCAATGTTATACGGAGAAAGTTGACGCCCTCAAGAATTGGAGGGAATTTTTCTTTTGGGTAGACGACGTGGTCTTTCCTTCCAATTTTGAGTTTTATACTCAGGCGTCTTTACCAAGGGATGGGCATCCCGCACCCGGTTCCTATAGTATTGCTGACGCGCAGACGTTAAATGCCAATCGCTTGGCCATTAACCCCTATCCGGAGGAGTTTTTGGTGCATGTAGGATTGAGTCGCGCGTATTTTGGCGCAGCGGATGAGGTTCCCACTTTCCTGAGTGAGGATGGCCGGGGTGGGTGTTCATCCTTTGTAATTGTTTGTAAGTTTTTCATCCTTTTTCTTCGCACATTTACCAACTAATCTTTCGTTGTTTTCTTGCTTCATTTTTATATGTGCAGAGATGGACTTATTCGCAGTGGTGAAGCTTGATAAGCCAAAGCAGGTGACCATAGGGGTGCGTCCTCTGAGGGAAGGGGAGCTGCCTTTGCTGGAAGCGACCGCGGGGCGTTTGACTGTTTTGCCCGCGACAGTTCCCGAGGACACGCCACCACTTGTGGTGACGCCCGTCCAGAGTATGGCGCCAGAGGTAGTGGTGGCGCCCACTGTGGTGCCTGAAGTGGAGGTGGCGCGCGAGGAGGCGCGCTCAGGGTCATCTGACAGTATTCGGATCCTGAAACCTGAGGAGGTGTTGAGGGAAGAGGTTGCGCAGAACTTGAAGCGCAAGGGAGAGGCTGGAACCAGTGGCACCAGCAAGAGGCGTTGACACGTCATCAAAGACGCAGAGTCGAACGCGGAAGAAACTTCGACCTCCGGCGCACGGTTGAAGGCTGATGCTTCTCCGTTTCTGTAAGTGTGCATTTCTTCTCTCTTTTTTTTTTTTTTTTTTTTTTTTTTTTTGCAATTACTTGTTGTAATTTTTTGTTGACTGTCTTTGTTCCGTAGGGATGACGACGCGAAGGACGATGAAGTATCCTCTCCGCAGAATGAAAACAAGGGAGAGGATACCTTGGCAGCTGATGGTGGTGAGGCGCAGCAACTTCTTGATGAGTTGGCTGCGACTACTGCCCGTCAGGCTGAGCTGGTGGCGCAGCTGAAGAGAAAGCGCGTTGGGGAGAGTCGTGCTTTGGCCCAGAAGGAAGAAGAGTTGGAGAAGCTGCGCGTGCTATTGGCGGGCGTGCAGGCTGAGCTCGGGGAGTCAAGGGCGTATGGGGAGAAGATGGCTCAGGACAAGATGAGCATCTTGGCTGATCTGCTACATGCGAGGGCGTGCAACGAGCAGATAAAGGCCAAGGCATCATGGTCTGTGTCGTTCCTTGAGGAAAAAAGGTCTGAGCATTATGCTAGCCTGCAAGAGTTCAAGGAGCGCATGGAGAAGACGCTCGTGATGTATGAGGAGAAGCTGCGCGCACTTAGCATTGAGTACGACGAGGAGCTGTATCCTCATCTCATGTCTGTGATTGCTGAGCGCAGGTATTCTTACACCCTTATCTTTTAGAATTGTTTTCTTCACTCCATTTTATCTTATCTTGTTACCACTTTGTGAATGCAGGTGGTTGATCAGCCATGGGCTTCGTCTGGCAGCTCTAAGTACTTTAGAGTCTGCGAAGGTGGTGGAGGCCTTTGGGAAGGTTGTCCACTGCGCGATGGCGCGTGGCCGTTCGCAGGCGATGGAGGAGCTCCGTGAGGCCAAGTTGCTGGAGAAGGATTTGGCGGAGATTCCTGGTTATAGCTCAACGGCGTACGATGAGCTGGTGAAGGCGATGGCGGGGCTGAAGGTTCTTGAGCTGCCGCATATAGGGAAATTGGAGCGCGACCAAGATGACCCTATAGCTGTGCTAATGGCCGGTTTAACTTTGCAGCGCCATCTTGAGAAGAATGCGGAAGAGGAGTTAGACTATTATCTAAAACCTGATGTATCGTAGCTTCAAGTCCCAGTTTTTGCGCGGCCCCGTGATATCCTCAAGCCTTTTGCTCTGGAGAAGGAAGTCCCCTTGAAGGAGGTGCTGGAGCAACATGCGCAGAGGGCTGCTGTGAAGAAGGGTATCAAGGGCAAGGCCGTGATGTGCGGTATTGGCGCTGCACACCTTCCTAGATCAGATGGCGTGGCTGTAAGTGTTCCAACCGTATCGATGCAGGATGCCATAATCTTGAGTAAGTTGAAGGAAGGGAGTTCCGCCGCTCCAGAAGAGAGCCATGATCACCGCCATAGCATATAGGTTGTTTGTGAACTTATGTATTTTGTCCTTGTAATTTAATGAATATGGAATAAAATACATTTTGTTATAAGCTCGTAACTTAAATATACTTGCATTGTTTGCTAAGTTTGATTATTTTACTAAGTCTTTTAAGTGCGTGACTTAAATATACTTGCATTGTTTGCTAAGTTTTATTTTTGACTAAGTCTTTTAAGTGCGTAACTTAAATATACTTGCATTGTTTGCTAAGTTTTATTTTTGACCAAGTGTCTTGGCTCGTTATATTGCTAAGCTCGTACGGTGTACTTGGTATATGCGCATCCGTCGTGGGGTGCGCATATGAAACTTACTTTGACGTCTCAAGAGTAAGGCGCTTAGCAAGGATACGTGATCCAATGTTGATGGGTTTGCAACCCTCTTATTCAACGAGTAAATTAGTAGGTTAACTCATCCTTTATGCCTTCGTGGGTCTTTAAGTGGTGCATGCACGCCATGTAGGCAAAAAATATAAGATAGACAATATTGACATATATGCAATAAAGTAAAAGTGCGCTATGGAGTTAGCTAGAAACCATAACATTTTATTAATACTTGCAAGTTTATTGAAAAAATGGAAAACATAATTCCTAAGAAAGAAAAGAAAGACAAACACTTATTGGGCACCGCGTAGGGTGTGAGTGTGTTTGTGTAAGGGCCGTAGCCTAAAAGTAACATCTTTTGAGATTACAGATGTTCCAAGTGCGCGCCAGGTCGTGACCTTCCATATCGCGCAACCTGTATGCGCCGTTGCCGAGCGCGTCTGTGACCTCGTAAGGTCCTTCCCATTTGGGTCCGAGCTTGCCTGTGTCTTCTACGTGGCTCGCGTCATTGGCGCGGTAAACAAAGTCTCCTGGTCTGAATGAAGTGTTTTTGACTTTTGCATCATAATACTTCTTCATTTTTGCCTTAGCCTTTGCTTCACGTATAGCTGCGCGTTCGCGTCTTTCTTCCAGTATATCTAAGTCTATGCGCCGTTCCTCGTCATTTGTTGTGACGTTGACCTCTGCCATGCGTATAGTTGGCATTCCTATCTCGGCTGGTATGACGGCTTCTGTTCCATAGACTAAGGAGAATGGCGTGTCGCCAGTACTGGTTTTGATTGTCGTGCGATGCGCCCACAAGACGTGCGAGAGCTCATCTACCCATCTTCCTTTATGTCTGTCAAGGCGCGCTTTTATGCCTTCGCCTAGACTGCGATTAGCGCGCTCAACTAGGCCATTGGTTTGTGGGTGTTTGACTGAAGCAAAGTGTTGTGTGATGTTTAATTGTGCGCACCAATCTTTGAATGGGTTATCACAGAATTGTTTTCCGTTGTCTGATACGATCTCGCCTGGTAGGCCGAAGCGACAGACAATATTGTCCCAGACAAAGCGTTTTACTTGGTTTCCCGTAATGTTCACCACAGCTTTTGCTTCAATCCACTTTGTAAAATAATCTATGGCTACGATGAGGAATTTTACTCCTCCCGCTGCGACGGGAAAAGGTCCTGCGATGTCGATACCCCATTTGTAAAATGGCCATGGTGAGGTGATTGGTGTTAGCTCGTGCTGTGGTCGGCGCGGAATAGGTCTATGTACTTGGCAGTTGCTGCACTTTCTTATTAGGTCGCGTGCGTCGCGGTGCATTGTTGGCCAATAGTATCCTGCCCTTAAAGCGCTTGCCACCACGGATCGCGGTCCTGAGTGCATACTACATGATCCAACGTGAAGTTCGCGGAGTACATAGTCTGCTTGAAGGGGTCCAACACATCTGAGCCATGGTTGTAAGAAAGATCGCCGATAGAGTACGTTGTCGCGGAATTCGAATCGTTGCGCTGTGCGCCGTATTCTTCGAGCGTCTTTATTATCTTGGGGTAGGGTTCCCTTGCTGATAAATTCGATGATAGGTGTCATCCACGTGGGATCTTGTTCTTCTATCACCGTTGATATTTCCATATCAAGGATGGACTTGTTCTTTAAGGTTTCCACCAATACCTGTTTTGAAAGGTGTGCGAAGCTTGTAGATGCGATCTTGCTGAGTGCGTCCGCCTTTCTGTTTTCCCCTCTAGGTACTTGTTTTATTGTGAACCTATCGAAGTTTTTGATCAGAGACTTTGTCTTTTCCAGGTATTGGATCATATGATCATCCTTGGCCTCGTATTCTCCTAACACGTGGTTAGCGACTAGCCGAGCATCTACGTTTGCCTCTAGGTTGCGTACACCCATTTGAATTGCGATGCGTAGTCCGGCCAGTAGGGCTTCATATTCTGCCTCATTGTTTGTGGCTGTGAACTCGAAGCGTAGCGCATAGGTGAATTCCATACCTTCTGGATTTGTAAGAATGAGTCCTGCGCCTGATCCATCTGCGCATGAGGATCCATCGGTGAACAGTGTCCATGGTTCCTGTAGATCCGTTTTTGCTGCAGATGTTGGGCTGTCGCCCTCTGGCTTCTCCACGATAAAATCAGCTAAAACTTGCCCTTTGATAGCAGTGCGCGGCCTGTATGAGATGTTGTACTCACTGAGCATTACACTCCATTTTTGTAAGCGTCCCGATGCATCTGGTTTAGAGATAACTTGTTTAATTGGCTGATCAGTGATTACCGCAATTGGATGCGCTTGGAAGTATCTGCGCAGTCTTTTGGCAGCGAACACTAAAGCCAAGACCAGTTTTTCCATGGCGCTGTAGTTAACCTCTGTTTTCTTTAAGGCTTTGCTTACGAAGTATATGGGTGTCTGGACGGAGTCTCTATCTGTCAATAGTACTGCGCTAACTGCTCCGTGGGTTGCTGATAAGTACATGATTAGTTCTTCCCCTTGTCGCGGTGCGACTAGTTTGGGAAGAGATGCCAGATGATGTTTGAGTTGTTGGAAAGCTTCCTCCGCTTCATTGGTCCAACGAAAGTCTCCCTTTTTTGTACACTTCGTGAGTGTTTTAAAGAGAGGAAGGGACTTGTCCACTGACTTAGATAAGAAGCGATTCAGCCCTGCCAGCTTTCCATTCAGTGATTGGACTTCTTTGAGTGTGCGCGGGGAGGGGAGATCAATAACAGCCTTTGTCTTCTCTGGGCATGGTTTGATTCCATCGGGTTCTATTAAGTATCCGAGGAACATGCCTTCAGTTGCGCCAAAGGTGCACTTTTTTGGATTCAGTTTCATGTTTATCCGCCCCAACGTTCGGAATGTTTCCTCGATGTCGCGCACTAACTCATCCTCTGTATGGCTTTTTATAACAAGGTCGTCCACGTAGACTTCCAAGTTGCGGCCTACTTGTTTTTCGAAAGCTGTGTCCACCAGCCGTTGGTATGTCGCGCCTGCGTTCTTTAAGCCAAAAGGCATTTTTGTGTAGCAGTATACCCCTTGACTGGTGTGGAAAGCTGTTTTTTCTTCATCCTCCACTGCCATTTGGATTTGGTGGTACCCTTTATATGCGTCTAGGAAGCACTTGAAGGGGTATCCACATAAGGATTCAACCTTCCAATCAATTTCTGGCAATGGATAGCAGTCTTGCGGGCATGCTTTATTGAGATCCGTGAAGTCCACGCACATCCTCCAGCTACCATCGCTCTTCTTTACCATGACTGGGTTAGAGAGCCAGTCGTGGTAGTACACTTCGCGCATGATGCCCGCATCTACTAACTTGTGTACTTCTTCCAAAATAGCTTTTGCACGATCTGGAGCCTGGCCGCGCTTCTTTTGTCGTATTGGAGGGTATCCTTGTCGGATTTGTAGTTTGTGCTCTGTGAGAGAACGAGGCACTCCTGTCATATGCTTTGGTTCCCATGCAAAGATGTCTAGGTTCTTTTGCAAGAGTGCGCATACGGCTGCTTTACCTTTGTCAGATAAAGATCCTCCAATCGAAACTTGTTGTTCCGGATAGTCTGGATGAATAGCGACCTTTAAATTTGGAGATTTTTCCGTGCGCTGTTCTGGAATAGTATCTGCTTCAGTTGTCACTGCGATACATTCTCTTGGTGGTACCGTTGTGTTATAGAGAGTAACCACTCCTCCTTCAACTGGGAATTTAAGCATTCCGTGTGCTGTGGATGGTACTGCGCGCATGGATGATATTCCTGGTCTTCCAATTATGCCATTGTATGGTGAGGGAGACTTGATTACCATAAAATTTATCCATGCCGCAGTTGAGTGTTGCTCATCTCCTACAACCACCAATAAGCGTAACTGCCCCATGGGCCAGATCTTTTCTCCTGTAAATCCTGTTAGTGACATTGTAGCTGGTATCAACTGACTTTGGATTTCAGGTCGCAGCCTTTTGAAGCAGTGATCATACATGATGTCTGCGGATGCTCCTCCATCAATATACATGCGGTGGATGTCGTGTCCTCCTGCATGTATTTCAATGGTCAGAGGTTCCACGACTGCGTTGTCCGCAGCGATTGTAGGGAAGGATATCTCTTTTTCTGGAGAGAATTTTTGGCTGACTTTTTGCTTTATTTTGCGCTGCCATGATTGTATCATGTATATAGTATCAGCCTTTTCTTTTGGGGGTTCTTTCTTGCCTCCATTTCTCTGTCTCTCTTTTCCTTCCTTGATGTTTTTTACGAGGTGGTCCATCCTTCCTTCTCTCACTAATTTTTCGATTAGTTGTTTCAGTTGGACGCACTCGTTAGTTGTATGGCCCTTTTGGCCGTGGTACTCGCAGTATCCACTACCTTGGCGTTTTTCTTCTGCCGTTTTAATTGGTGGTGGTCTTGGGAAGTTCGCACCTTCTGTTGCAAATATCTCCCTTGGAGTTTTAGTGAGAGGAGTATATTTGTCGTTGTCTCTTCCACTGCGGTAGTTCCTGCCGCGGTTATTGTTTTGATCATTGGATTGTCTCCGCGGCTGTTCTTGTTGCCTATAGTTTGAATATCCTTTTTTGCTATCCGCAGCAGCTGCTTCTCCTTGTATAAAGGATCTGGTGCGTTTTGTGAGTTCATCGAAAGACTGTGGAACTCTATCATTGAGCTTTCGGATGAGTTCTGGATTATTAATTCCATTCATGAACCCTGAAATTTTTAGTATTTCAGGACATGCTTTGACTTGTATGCACTCATCCTTGAAGCGCTCCATGAAGGCGCTGGTTGATTCTCCTTGGCGTTGCTTCACCCCTGCCAATTCTACAGGATTTTTAGCGCACTTCTTTCGCTGGGTGAAGTTGTGGCGGAATGCTTTTCGTAATTCCTCAAAGCCGCCTATACTCCTACGTGGGAGTTTGCTAAACCATGTGCGCGCGTTCCCTACCAATGTGGAATTAAACATGTGACACCACACAGGCTGTGGCCAATTTTCGATAGTTGCGGCTGACTCGAAAATTTTTAGGTGAGTCAGGTACCGCACCTAGCCTATCATGGACAGAGGTACGTTCTGTACGTCTTCCTCGCGGGTGGCGCGGTGGTGATGGTTCGCGTTCTGGACCAAGATTAAGTCGGGTTTGCGGATCCGCACCTGCTCTTCTTGCCGCTTCTTCTTGCATGAGGGCATTTAATGTTTCATAATTTTGGGATACAAAGTTTCCCAAAGTCAGATCCGGTGCGTCCTCAGTTGTTGCAAGAATTTCTTCCTCAGTGTTAGGCGCCCTGTTCCGTTCAGGAGCGCCTGGCGGCACAGTGTTGTTCACTGCGGGTGTAGCCTGATGAGGAGTGGTGAAGAGGGTGCGTTGGAGTTCTTCAACGCTGGGGACCTCTAAAGTAATCCTGGGTAGTTCTACCGCTGGGGGAGGTTGGGTTGTCCCTGCCTCATGGTGACCAGGTGTGCTGGTTGTCCCAGCGACTTGTCTAGAGGTTTGATCTTGTTGATTCTTCCTCAGATGGTCACGTTTTTCTGGCTGCGGAGTCCGCTGGCTCGAATTCTTATGTTTCGTCATTCTAGTTCGTTGGAGGGTCCCACGGATGGCGCCACTTGTTGATACAAAAGTTGGGCGTACCTGATTGTTGGGCTTTGCTCTTATATCAATTCGTTCCTTAGCACTTTGTTACCTGCGTACTAAGAAAATAAACAACACCGTTAGGCTTATCGAGGGATTGTCTCCCCCGATTAGACTCCGGCGTGAGAGTAAGTAATCGAATTTAGGTTTTGGTTTAAGAGTTTAGGGATTCCGTGAATCGTACCTTCAATGAGAATCGTATGATTCTATATATAGGGGCTAAGAAACCGTGTTTCTTGCTCCTTACTCTACGCACGCATGGTGCTTATCCGAGGTAAGGATATCTATTCCTTGAATAGATGATCCTTATCGGATATCCGGTGAGTTAGATTGGGCCTTTGGGCTTCATAAGCCCAAGCGTTGATACTGCGGCCCATACCATTTGTCATGGTAGCCCATTCGTGATGGGCTTAAGTATAAGTAATGTCTATCATTTGGGCTTGCGGCCCAAATATAGGCTATACGTCATCATATATATATATATATATATATATATATATATATATATATATATATATATATATATATTAGTGAAGTTTAGTAATTATGCATTTAATTAATTTAAGGTTTATAAGTAATTAAATAGGTTTTGAGAAATTAATATAATAATAGTGTTAGCGGAGGAATATTATATTATAAATATTATTTATTATTTATAATATAATTCTAATTATAAGAAGTTTGAAATAAATATTTAGTATTTGGAAAACTAAATAAATACAAGTATTTTAGCAAAATACTCTAAGTGTTATAATTTTTAGAAAATTTGGGCATGACCCATTCGTTTATTCAACGTTTTCATTTTTCCCAAGTGTTGCAAATTTCTCAAATAATTCGTTTTGCTAACTACGTTTGCAAAAGTTAGTACGTAGTATATATATATATTATTCGTTATAAGTATATTTATCGTTATAAATATAATTATCGTCATGTTGACTTATTAGTAATAACTCCCGATACAAAATCAATGATTAGTCAAACGAACTTCAAATGTCAACAAGGTCAACATTTTTATAAAAGTTTGGTAAAAATTCAATTTATTACCCTTAACGAGATTAGCGTGTCAAAACAAGTCCAAAATAGTTTTTATGTATATATATCGTATCGTCAAGTGAAAATATGTATAGTTAGTCGGAAAATATTTCAAAATTCGTTTTTTTTCATACGACATGAATACTGGGCCGAAACTAACTAATTAAGCCCAATAGTTATATTTTTGTCCAAAACCGTTTAGTACGATATAAGTCACATTATAAATATCGGTATATATCAAAAATCAGTTTAACACGTCCGATATCGAGTTTTGGTCAAAAAGTCAAAGTTGTGAAAATACTTTGTTGGGCACGGCCCACTGCCACTGAACACCTCTTTGAGCCCAAACATTTATTTTAGCCCAAAAATTCATTTTAGCGTTAATATTTTTCGTATCGTACTAAAATTTAACGAACTAAATACTTATACTTATGTTATTTAGCTAAAAAGTCAAGCTTGGTCGAAAACCAAATAATTCAACCCAAAACAATATAATTCGACCCAAAAACAACTAAACCAAGCAACATTGCATTTTTACAAGTTAAATATAATTAACTACGACTTATACAATATTTATTCCAATTCAATCTTTCAAGCAAAATCTCCACCAATTCACCACTTGAGCCAAAATTTTTATGTTTTTCGAAACCCCAATAGTTTCATAATTTTTATGTATGCCGATCTGTACATATAGCCATAAAAGTGTATATATCGACTTAAACTCGCGTAATTACCGTAAATCTCATTTGTATCATCAATTTAGTACCACAAGCAACAAGATTTACCACACAAGCAGGAAATACTCTAGTGACTACAAAAACATAATGAATGTCGAGCACCATGAATGCATACACAAACCATAGCTTTTTCATTTTAGAAAAACATATACATTTAACATTTGGTAACATCATTTGACATCAAAATAACATGAGATAAGAAAGATTAGAACACTTTTGATGATTCCTTACAAAGTTGGTGTTTGTACAAGAGCCAAAGGACCAAGAAAACAACCCAAATTGCTCCAAATTTACCCAAATCACGTTCCGATTAACCCAAAACACTTGAAAATACACCCCAATTAACTTGAACTTCAACAAAAATTTGTGGATCTTGAATTCTTGAATGAGCGTGGGTAATGATGAGAGAAAAATGATCTAGGTAGTTTTGTAAGGATAAAATGAGAGCGTGTTTTGGTTGTGTTACAATTTAGGGTAATAAGTATATTATATAAGTTAAATATTTACTTAGTGGAGAAATTTTGTCCCATAGTGTGGGAGTTCCATCTAAGGCCGGGTATGGACAAGCAAGAGGAGGGGGAAAAACATTTTTACTCCTCGTTGGTATATCGTGTGTCGGTTTAAGCTTAAACGCTACTGTAAAGTCCCGGTTTGATGTTTTTGGACACGTATACGCAAAATAAAGTTTTTACCGACGTTTTTGTCAGAAATGTAATAAAATATTATGACTGACTCAAAAATATGTTTATATGACTGTTAACATATATATTGTTGCGTCGGTGCGCGTGCGGCGTTGTTTTTCAGTAAAATGCGAGAAAGCTCTCAGTAATTAACGAAACTTGTCAATAACCACCAGAAATAGAATATTTCACACTTACTGACAAAAATCAACATTTTTAGTAAATATTGAAAGCTACAATGTGCGGGACAGCTCCCAAAAACGTTAAAAAGTGCTCAGAAACATGTAGTAACGTGTAGTTACGCATAAAATACTCTGATTAGGCGAAAAATGATCCATTTTTAGGGTGTCATTTAAGCCCGGAATTGAATTTATTTGATCAAATATTGCCCTAAATCGTTCCTTTTGTGATTTTAGGTACTTTTGGAGTGAATTCTGGAAAAGGAAGTATTTCGGACATTTTTGGAGCATAAAAGTGAAGAAAACGGCAAAGTCTTAATTTTCATTGCTGGGAACAGTACCTGACGGCGTCAGCAAATCCTACATGACGGCGTCAAGAGGAAAAACAAGAGGTGAAGAGGATGGAGTCCATGACGGTCCAGAACACTTTTGCATTAGGGCGTGACGGCGTCACCAAGGCCGTCATGACCCCTTAACACGTGACGACCCAGAGGAGAAATGCTCTTGACGGCGTCAGATCTGGATCTAGGCAATCCGATTTTATTATGGGCGGCGGGTTGAGGGCGTCAGAATTTTGTTCTTGACGCCGTCACCTTAGGAAATCTATATATACTCTTTGTAATTTTCATTCATAAGGGAGGAGAATTTTAGGGTCGACTTGAATAAACCCTAGCACGTTTTTAACAGTATTTTCAAGGGTTTTCACACCTTGAATCCTTTCATGTTCAATTAAGATAAGTATCCTTTCAATTCATTCAATATGTCTATGTGTTGTTTGTATATATCTTACGCTTGTCTTGATTTCAACATGCTAGGCTAGATCTCTTATGTGTTTGCTTAGATGTAATGAAACCTAGATGTTGATTATAGGTTGATTGCTTGTTTATAGTTGTAATGGATGAATGATTTCGATGTTAGGCTTTAGAAAACTGGCAGACTTCCATAGTGTAACTTGCTTGAACATCTTAAGAAGCATGAACCAATTCGTGCTAGGTTTTTATGGTTGTATTTAATGCATGAGCGAATTCTAATGATCCCATGTTAGGAGCTTCTTGCAGGCTCGACATAGGAGTGAAGTAGGAGCTTATAGAGTTGGGGAAGTACGTACGCCACCCCACGATTGGTATTAAGGAATATAACCCGTCATCCACGCAACTGTAACAAGCAATTAACCTGTAAAAGATATCTAGGGAGTAATGAAATCTAAGTAAACACAATTCTCCCATTTATTGTTCACACCACTAGTTTAATTAGCTTTATTTACATTTTTGTTATTTTATTTTGATTGCATCTTTAGTTATTGGGTTAGTTGGTTAGCAACTAATTCCGCCCACTCTTCCAAAACACGAGATTTTACTTGCTTTTCATAAAATATAAAAATACAAAAAGAATCATCCCTCACCTCTAGACCTAGTTTTTAGGCTTTCTAATCCTAGCAATACTATTCCTGAGTTGAACGATCAATCCCCCGGGACTTGTCACTATACTATACTACAACGATCAGGTACACTTCCTGGTGGGGGTTGTAAGCTTCTCGAGATCCCTCGAGAGGTAAAGCCTGGTGCAATTTCTACGCATCAAGTTTTTAGCGTCGCAGCCCGGGGAATAGTTATTGTCTAGTTTAGGATTTCTTTTTATTAGGTCTACTCGCTAGATTCCTTTCTAGTAAGGTTTTATTTTTATTTTTAGGTTTTCTTTAGTCTATCTTATTTCTTCGTGCCTTTGTTCGTAACCTTTACCATCCGACATCATGGAAGGTGGTAACATCCTTGAACCCATCAACCCAGCACAACAAAACCACCAAAAAAACCCACCACTAGCAAACTAACCTCTTAGGCCCCGAACCCTAGGAGAGTATTCCCAACCTAGCCACCAAGGCTATCGAAACACTATTGAGCTCACCCAAGGAGCCAATGTGTCTCCCTTGCGATCCGACACCATCCGGTTGGTGCAAAGCGGATGTGCATTCCATGGACTTCGTTCCGAAGATCCTAATCAACATCTCAAGGACTTCCTTAAAATCGTAGATTCTATAGACCTTGATGTTACAACTAGGGAGTCGACCCGATTACGCCTATTCCAATTCTCTCTACGTGATCAAGCTAGTCAATGGCTTGAACGTTTACCCGCGGGATCCATCACCTCATGGGATGATCTCACCACTCGTTTCCTTGCTCAATTTTTCCTACCGGGGAGAACTATCAAGCTTAGAAATGATATCTTGATGTTCCAACAACGTCAAGGTGAAACTCTATATGAAGCATGCACTCGTTTCAAGGACTTACTCCAAAAAGTCCCTCATCATGGCATAGATCTTTGGCTCCAAGTCCAAATCTTCTATGACCATATCGATCTCTCCACAAGGCGAACCATTGACCAATCGGCCGGTGGCAAGCTACGTGATCTTAGTGCGGAAGAATCATGGGAACTCATAGAAGATCTTGCTCTATATGACAACGAAAGTTGGAATGATCCCCGTGATTTGAACAAAATGGTCAAGGCAATATCTTTGCCTTCGAACAATTCTAGCACTCCCGACCGTAGGATCATGGAACTTGAGGACCAAGTCAAGTTTCTCATGAAATCTTACGAAGCTCCTAAACCTTCAAGCCAAGTGAACAAAATCACTTCTTCATGCGAATTATTTAGTGGTCCCCATGACACTCGTGATTGCGTGGAAATCCCCGGAACAGCTTTTGCGGACTACGCATCTTTGCGTACCGACAAAGCGGGAGATAAGTGGTACACTTTCAAACCCGAGCCAAACCCTTACGGTGATTCCTACAACCCTTCTTGGAAAAATCACTCGAACCTTAGGTGGAAACAAAACCAAAACAATTCTTCCAATCCGCCTAATCGTTACCAACCAAACGGTCCACCCTCCAACCGTACTTTCAACAACAATCCTTCTAATAACTATGGTAGTACCAACAATCTTGAAGGATTGATGTCCAAGTTTATGGCATCTCAAGAAGGTCGCATAGTTAAGTTTGAAACCGAATTCAATCAACAACAAACGGAGATGACCAATAAGATTGACAACTTGTTGAAAGCCCTCAACAACCAAGCGTTAACTACACCTAGGAAGGACACTAGGGACGCCAATAGCGGACTCCAAACTAAGGACCCCTCGTCATCCAAACACGTCCACTTTGTCAATGTTGTCACCGTTAAGCCAATAGATAAGGATATAGAAGAAAGTGACAAGGATGAAGGTGGAGTAGAAACCGAGACTAGGGATGAAATTAAGGAAGTTGAGGTTAATAAGGGAGAAAAGTTAGAGGAAGTAGAAAATGTAGAAGAGTACTTTGATAAGTTGCCCACCAAGGAAGAACGGGAATATCACAAGGGTTTATTCAATGATCCCGAGACACCATATATCCTTGGTTCACCCCTTATTAAAGTAGGTGACCCCTCTAACATTAACATACCATGCAACATTGGGCATATGCATGTATGGAAAGCTTATATCGATCCTAGGTCTCCTATAAACATCATAACTAGGACTTATTATAATTGGGTAATGAAGAAACAACTTGGTTATAGGATGATGCCCAATAAGAATTTGATAAGTAATTTTGTATAAAGAGTGAAAGGATTGCATGTGATTGTTGGAAACTTCACTTATGAGACCGATTTTGTAATAGTGGAGGATACTCGTCCGGTGATAGATGATTGCTTAAGTCAAGTAGTGTTTGGAAAACCGATCGTTGAGGCCCCTAAGATGAGTTATGATCCGACTCTAGGGATAGTTAGATTCAAGGAAGAGAATGATGAGATTGCTCACCAAATGCCCTATAAGATTGAACAATACCGCCTCCTATCAAACATAGAAAAGGAACACAAACAAGCGGTTTACTATAGGAATGATGAGGATAGATGTAGAGGAGTAGAGTATGTTATGAATAAAATACTTGGTTTCTACAAAGAATGCTTGCAACTAGGTCTAGAATACAAAACTAATGTAGGAGATGACCTAGAAAGTGAGACCAAGGATGATGTCACGTAATTGCCCATGACCTTGAGTCTAGCTACAAGACTCGTAAATAAAGAAAAGCGCTTCTTGGGAGGCAACCCATGCTTTGTGTGATTTTTATTTGTTTGATTGTTATTTGTTTCTGTATGCATGCTTTTTTTTATTGTTGGTAGATCATGTTTCAAAACTAAAATGATGAAAATACTTTATTTTGTCGTTTGGCTTTGTCTTAACTTCATCCAAAGGTATTTCGCAAAAGATAAGTGTAAGGGGAAACCCCAAATATGTTTTTAAGAAACAAAATTTATCATGATTCTCCACAATATTAAATGGACATGTATATTCATATTTGTTAGAGTCAAATGCTTGTATCGAGTCATAATGATGTTTTGCAGGATTTTCCAGGAAGTAGGACATAAGTTTTCCAGAAATTTTCCGGAAACTTAACGTAAGAATTTATGCAGATCACTTCTGACGGCGTCAGGAAGAAATTCCTGACGGCGTCATGTGTAAAATTCTAGAAATTTTGCTAGTTTTGTTTTTCTAACGGAGTCTTAAAGTTTTTGTTAAATCTTTAGTTTTACAAACTCCAGGAAATCTGCAAACATTCATTCCACAAGCATTATATCCCTTTAATTCCTAGAAAGCAATTTAAGATATATATGTTATTTTCTCTAGGATTTATTAGTATATATAGATTGCCACCGATTTTACGCGAGGTTGCCTTGTTTGTTTTCTCAGGTTTAACAGGTTATGTATGACAAGAAGATGATATATATTCTGGAAGGGAAGCTTTAATTGTTCATTTTTTTGGAGGAAGATCTAACCTTGTTACCACACTATCCACACCGAGCGAATCAGGGGAGTATTTGATTTCATTCTTTTACCTGTTTTCACTTTTACATTCTTTAATTGAACATTGGGGACAATGTTCATCCTAAGTGTAAGGGGAGGGTAAATGATGATACCTTATAGGATACACTTTCACTTGAATTTGTTTGTTTGATGGTAGGTGTGTAATAAAACTATGAGAAATACTTGTTAGTGTAATTTTAGCGCCAAATTTAAATTTTTTTACAACATTTAGGAGTGAAACTTTAGCCATAGCAAGCGTCTCATGGATAGGAGATTGTATGAGTAGCACAAAACCGTACCATTCAGAAAAATTTTCCACCCAAATACGTGAGGTTCGCCTTTAGATTTGATAGGAAAAGCATTTACTTTTAGTGCTTATGAGTGTACCGGTAGCATTTAGATTCTAGAACTTGCGTTAGTGAAGCATCCCGAGACGGCTAGTGAGACTACATTCGTGTAGTAGGATTTACTACATGATAAGAGGCATTAGGATCACCCTTGTGTTAAACCCGTATCATAATTACTTGACCATTTAAGTCATATTACTTGGCTAGTAAAGTCAATTAATTTTTCCCACACCTTAGCGTTGTACTCATTTTTAGTACACGAAACCCCTAGTACACCCCTCCGAGCCTATATTTTCGTTTCTAACTTTAAGCATCTTACTTAAAGGAAGAATTTGTTACACCCTACTTAAATGTACAACCAAATCGCCTTAGCCTTCCGTGTATGCACTCATCTTTAGTGCATTATTGTTACATGTTAAAACCTTAGTTAATTATCTAATTGATTACATGGTTGCTAAGTCGAGTCATATCCTTGTACATATTGTTTTGGGACGATTGGGACTCATGGGTAAAGTACTAATGTTATGGAGTAATGGGGAAGAACATCATTTATTACCCCCATATGTGCGTTAATCTTAAAAGTACTCCAAGTGTTTTGATTATCTTAATTCGAGTCATTAGATTAGTTTATTGTAAAGTATGTAAAAATTCAAGTGTAAGGGGAATGTACATTCCCTATGATGTATTATTTTGGATGGTAGGGTAAGAGTGTATGCAAAAAAAAAATAAAAAAAATAAAAAATAAATTAAAAAAAGGAGAAAAAGAGAAAAAAAAAAACATACGGACTACCATCCCGTTTCATTCTATGTTTGTTTTATGTTTTTGTTATTTTTCATTTATTAGCTTAAGTCGAGTCGAGTCTTGGCTTAGCAACGCCATATTGTACATGTAATTAACCAAGATGATTAACTCGCCACCAGTAAAGATTGCCTTTATCCAACAAAACCGTGTATTCCATATCCCTACACCTAACATTATAACCCTTTGAAAGACCTCTTTGATAGTTTATCCTAGGTGCTTACGCCATGTGGTGGAGGTTTGATCCTTTCCTAAGCCTATGGTAATCTATTTTGCTATGACAGGTAGTGAGAGATGTTTTCCATTTCCATATTGTGATATATACTTTATTACACCCGAGAGATGTGAGTATCTAAACACTATTTGTGAGGTGCTAGTGTATGACCTCCGTGCTTGTCTTTGGTCTTTAGTGGAAGGATTATTTGTTGTAATTACTTTTATACTAGTGTTAAATGACCCCTAACTTGTATTTTGATTAGAATAAAAGCGCATTTGCTTGAGGACAAGCAAATCTCAAGTGTAAGGGTATATGATGAGGCGAAAAATGATCCGTTTTTAGGGGGTCATTTAAGCCCGAAATTGAATTTATTTGATCAAATATTGCCCTAAATCGTTCCTTTTATGATTTTAGGTACTTTTGGAGTGAATTCTGGAAAATGAAGCATTTCGGATGTTTTTGGAGCATAAAAGTGAAGAAGAGGTGAAGAGGATGGAGTCCATGACGGTCCAGAACACTTTTGCATTAGGGCGTGACGGCGTCACCAAGGCCGTCATGACCCCTTAACACGTGACGGCCCAGAGGAGAAATGCTCTTGACGGCGTCAGATCTGGATATAGGCAATCCGATTTTATTATGGGCGGCGGGTTGACGGCGTCAGAATTTTGTTCTTGACGTCGTCACCTTAGGAAATCTATATATACTCTTAGTAATTTTCATTCATAAGGAAGGAGAATTTTAGGGTCGACTTGAATAAACCCTAGCACGTTTTTAACAGTATTTTCAAGGGTTTTCACCCCTTGAATCCTTTCATGTTCAATTAAGATAAGTATCATTTCAATTCATTCAATATGTCTATGTGTTGTTTGAATATATCTTACGCTTGTCTTGATTTCAACATGCTAGGCTAGATCTCTTATGTGTTTGCTTAGATGTAATGAAACCTAGATGTTGATTATAGGTTGATTGCTTGTTTATAGTTGTAATGGATGAATGATTTCGATGTTAGGCTTAAGAAAACTGGCAGACTTCCATAGTGTAACTTGCTTGAACGTCTTAAGAAGCATGAACCAATGCGTACTAGGTTTTTATGGTTGTATTTAATGCATGAGCGAATTCTAATGATCCCATGCTAGGAGCTTCTTGCAGGCTCGACATACAAGTGAAGTAGGAGCTTATAGAGTTGGGGAAGTACGTACGCCACCCCACGATTGGTATTAAGGAATATAACCCGTCATCCACGCAACTGTAACAAACAATTAACCTGTAAAAGATATCTATGGAGTAATGAAATCTAAGTAAACACAATTCTCCCATTTATTGTTCACACCACTAGTTTAATTAACTTTATTTACATTTTTGTTATTTTATTTTGATTGCATCTTTAGTTATTGGGTTAGTTGGTTAGCAACTAATTCCGCCCACTCATCCAAAACCCGAGATTTTACATGCTTTTCATAAAATATAAAAATACAAAAAGAATCATCCCTCACCTCTAGACCTAGTTTTTAGGCTTTATAATCCTAGCGACACTATTCCTGAGTTGAACGATCAATCCCCCGGTACTTGTCACTATACTATACTACAACGATCAGGTACACTGGCTGGTGGGGGTTGTAAGCTTCTAGAGATCCCTCGAGAGGTAAAGCCTGGTGCAATTCCCACGCATCATACTCAAAATAGCAATAATAAATAGAAATTTATTATTATATTAGCTTATGAAAATTTCCATTTGTCACAGTCTCCTCAGCTAACTGGCGAAATCCTCCCGGATTTCAATTCGTGTTACTCGATGAACTAGAAAAGAGATGCGGATATTTTCGCTTGATTTCATCCTCTCGCTCCCAAGTATACTCGGGACCTCTGCGAGAGGTCCAGCGGACCTTTACGATTGGGATATGACTCTGCTTCATTCGTTTAACTTCCCGGTCCATGATCTTAATTGGCTCTTCGACGAAATTCAACCTTTCGTCGACTTGGATCTCTTCCAAGGGAATAGCATGATTATCAACAGATAAACACTTTTTCAAGTTGTTGACATGAAAAACGTTATGCACAACACTGAGTTCAGAAGGCAATTCGAGTCGATAGGCTACCAGCCTGACTCTGGCAAGAATCTCGAAAGGTCCAATATAACGAGGGTTTAGTTTCCCATGTTTACCAAATCTGATCACGCCTTTCCATGGCGAGACCTTCAACATCACTTTATCACCCACTTGAAACTCAAGGGGTTTTCGCCTCTTGTCGGCATAACTCTTTTGACAGTCACGAGCAGCTTGCATTCTGCTCTTGATCTGCACGATCTTCTCAGTAGTCCCATGGACTAGGTCTGGTCCTGTAAGTTGGCTTTCTCCGACTTGCCCAACATATCGGCGATCTGCACTTACGACCGTAAATTGCTTCATATGGTGCAGTCTTGATGCTAGTGTGATAGCTGTTATTATAGGAAAACTCAACCAAAAGCAAATGCCTATCCCAGCCATTCCTAAAATCAATAACACGCGCTCTGAGCATGTCCTCTAATGTCTGAATGGTCCTCACTTTGACCATCAATCTGAGGATGATAGGCTGTACTCATATCGGGATCTGTTCCCAACGCGTCCTGGAGAGACATCTAGAAATTTGATGTGAAACGACTATCTCGATCAGAGATGATGGAAACAGGCACTCCGTGCCTTGCAAAAATTTCTTTTACGTACAGCCGAGCAAGCTTGTCCATACTATCATTTTCTCTCATTGGAAGAAAATGAGTAGACTTAGTGAGACAGTTCACGAATACCCAAATTCTTTCGTAACCGCCTGAGGTCTTTGGCAGTTTGGTGATGAAATCCATGGTTATGCGCTCCCATTTCCATTCTGGGATCTCAGGTTTACAAGCAAGCCTAACGGTCTCTGATGTTCAACCTGGACCTTCGAATACGTTAAACACTTATTAACGTATTCTGCTATGTCGGCCATCATGTTTGGCCACCAATATAGCTTCTTCAGGTCCATGTACATCTTGTCAGATCCTGGGTGGATGGAGTATTTGGACTTGTGTGATTCGTGCATGATCAAATCACGACTTCCTCCGTACAACGGAATCTAACTCCTGTCCCCCTAACACAAAACTTCATCGGATCTCTTTACGAAGCCATTCTTACTTTCTAGCATACCATAAATTTTCACGCTGGGTCGGTTCTCTTCTTTGAGCCTCAAGAATTTTAGCAGGATGGGGAGAAACGATCGTCATACCTAACGATCTGACCCTGAGAGGTCTGATCCATTCTTTTCGACTCAGGGCGTCAGCGACTACATTCGCCTTGCCTGGGTGATAACGGATCTCACAGTCATAGTCACTGAGCAATTCCAACCATCAACGCTGTCTCATGTTCAGCTCCTTCTGGTTCAGAATGTGCTGTAGACTTTTGTGCTCAGTATACACTACGCACTTTGTACCATAAAGGTAGTGTTTCCAAATACGTAGTGCAAACACAACTGAACCTAACTCTAAGTCATGAGTGATGTAATTCTTGTCATGAGTTTTCAATTGTCGGGATGCATATGTTATCACCTTCTCCCTGTGCATTAATACGGCTCCTAAACCTTTATGTGAAGCGTCGCAATAAACAAAAAAGTCTTCACTGCCTTCAGGTAGGGCCAAAATAGGTGCGCTACACAACATTTCCTTAAGGATTTGAAAAGCTTCTTCCTCCTCATCTCCCCAATTGTACTTTACATTCTTCTGAGTTAATGCGGTTAAAGGTTTTGCTATCTTGGAGAAACCTTCGATAAACCTTTGGTAATAACCAGCAAGTCCTAAGAATTGGCGTACCTCGGTGGGTGTCGTAGGTGTCGCCCAATCCTTAATTGACTCAATCTTGGCAGGATCCACATGAATACCTTGACTGTCGATCACGTGACCCAGAAATTGTACAGTGGGTATCCAGAATTCGCACTTCGAAAACTTGGCATACAACTCTTCCTTCTTGAGATAATGACCGAATTTTGATATATGATCACAAGTGGTAAAATTTCCTAAACTACAAGTGTTAGAGTTTTACCCATCATGCTCTCATCTAGCATTACCATACGTTAGAGACAAATATTACATGTTTCAAGAGACATATTACCAAAATTGTTTTTAAGACATTCATCAAATTGTTTTAAGCTTCAACAACATTCATTTTCTCTTCACCTCTTCTTCTTTCCCATGTTTGATATGAAGTGAGTGAGACACTTGACCATATCATTGGTTTTCTTGAACTCCTCGGTTTCTTTGTAAATTCTTGGGAGTTGATCAATGTATGTGGTGGGATCGAGTTGATAGTTTTAGATTATGTCATTAAGATCAACTTCAACTTCACCAGAAGAGTCGGTGGGAGGATGTGGCCTTTTTCCTTCAACCATGAACCTCTATGTCCGTCCCTCGGTGAGAGGTACCATCACATGATGATGAAGAAAGTCGTCATCGTTTATTAGAGAAGGTTGCATTCCATTTACGTATCTTGCAAGGGGAGAGAGAAGCATTGCATAAGGAAGCACCATTTTGTCAGTACGGAATACACTAGCCATTCTTTTGACAATGTAGTAGTCAAGGTTGAAAGGAGTTCCATGAATGAGACAATAGATCATATAGACAAGGTAAGCATTGGGGTGATCCTTGTTCCTAACAAGACAGATGACATTTTCTCTAAGGAGTTGTTCCCCTTTTTTGTATTGAGGAATCATCTCGGAGAGCTCCATTTGGAATGGGTCTTGATGGATGAGTTCGGATTTTCTAGTGAGATGAGTTAGTGAGTTTCTTTCAATGAATATGGTGTTCCTAACCGTGATGGGATCATCAAGAGGAGTGAGATAGACTTGATGTGGATCGATCATTCCTTGAAGTTTAGCAAGAGACCAGTCGTTTGATTGCTTGCAAATACCTTGACATAGAATGCGAAGGACTTCAGAAAATAGTGTGAGGGGTAGGATAATGGTTTGATTGTTGATGATGAAGGAACTAGAGATAGTTTCATCATCATTGCGAATGACAAGGATACTTTTATAGAATTCAAGAACAAAGACGGGACAAATTTGTCCGTTGATATGAAGGAGACAATCAAAGTTAATTCTAAAAATGCCATGAGGGATATTGGTGTCATCGAGGAAGGATTGGTCAACAACACGTCCTTCGTGGAAGAAACGTTTTTGAAGCATTTTGAATGCTTTTCGGTCATTGGGAGAGAGGTTATCTTTGCGATGATGCATAGGGAAGTAGTGGGCGGTGTCGCGGTAGTCTTGTTGAGTCGACTTAGGCATGTTTAGAAACATAGAACAACGCATAAGGTGATGATACAAAATATAGGTCAAGACTTTTATATACGAAAATACTTCTAAGTGTATTATATCACAATGTTCGTCAAATGGATTTAGAAACTCATCATAATTTAGTTGAAAATTATAGTTTTTGATGAAACCTTAACTATTCCACATTTTGTATTAACAATGTTAAATTACACCATCTAATTATTTCATTAAGGTTTTGAGAATTCTTGTGGGAGGAGTGTAATGTTTAATTACACAATGTTTATCTAAAACAAAACTAATAATCACAGTGTGCTGATCATTAAGTGTTAATTTGATAAACCCATTTAGATGAACATTAAGAACAAAACACTTAGAAATTCATAAATTACAATTTAGTAAGATTAGTATTTACGGAGATGGTTAATTTGATGAGATGAATGATGATGAATCTCCAGGAGGGTTTGACGGTGTTTTTAGGTCGAGTTTTATGAGGGAAAGGGTAAAGTGAGAGTGTGCAATGATCATCATATTATAATCTATTTTTCTGATTCCAAAGGATCCGGCACCTTATAGCCACGGGATCCGGTATGATTGAAAGTTTGACGTAAGATGTTGATCCTAGTTGTTTTCCATGTTTTATTAGTTCATATTTCTGTATGATCCTAGTTCTTTGATGTGGTTCAAAGGAAATGATGATTTACGTTTATGAGAAATATTCAAAGACATGAGAATAAGAATACGAGATAAAGAAAACGAAACATATATTATATTCCATTCATTTCAATGCACAAAGCAATACGAAGGATTAGATATACAATAAAATAATGCATCCTTGTAATGTGTTTAACTTCGATCTTTTCTTGGATTAAGAGGTGTTCGAAGTTTCCTATCATGAAGATACTTAAAGAAAATTATTTGAGTTGAGTATCTGAGAAAAATGATTATAGAAAGTAGTACTATCAAAACTATCAATATATAAAGTTTTATTTTGTAAAATTTAGTTTTTAATTTTTACAAAAATTTATCCTTCTTTATAGTTTGACATACACGGATCGTATCAAGTTTTTAAAGTATAATATACTCTAAGAAACTTGGTAACGAAGCTCTGATGCCAATTGTAGAAAACTAGAACGGGGGGGGGGGGGGGGGGGGTTTGAATAGTTTTACCAATTAAAACTCCATTTTAAAACATATAGATCGACTTATGTCAGTCTAGGTTTCAGGTGTTGGATTTTGATAATAGAAAAGCATATAAAACTAAACTACGAGATAAAGATAGAGATAGAGAGACACAACTACAACACACGTATTTATAGTAGCTCGGCTACAAGGACACCTTCCTTGTCCTGCTCCACTCCCCGAGTACCCAACTCGAGAGTTCCGTAAACACTACACAAGATTAACTCCTTTCACCGGCGGAGAAGCCTTCACAATATCGCTTATACTTTATCCGGTACAAAGTTAAATGCCGAGCTCTTCCACGAGGTAGAGCCAACCTTTGTCACCTACACTTTATCCGGTACAAGGATAGATACCGAGTCCTTAGCACGACGGACCAAACCAACACAACTAGTACAACACAACTAAAGGTACCAACGTCCTTTTTACACCTAATGAATCAACACATCTACAACACCCTTTGAGAAGAAAAAAGAACAAGATGCACTTCTGTGATCTTGGAAAAGAAGAATCCTAGCAACTCATGTCACGAGCTTGCAAGTCTTCGAGAGGTCGCGATCTCGCCTTTTAAAAGGAACCTAGAGAATCACAAATAAAACTACATAGATAGATACTTAGATATGAGGTTAGAGAGTTTAGAACATAGAGAGAAGATATGTCTAAAAGGGGTGAATAATAAGAGAAAATTGTCTTATTATTTATAGGCAAATATGTGCACTATTCACCCGGTTCCACCGGATCCCTTCCCACAGGGATCCGGCCAGTGTAAACCCAGGGATCCGGCCATCCGGTATCAACAGTTCGGATTTGGGTTACATTTTTGGGTTTGGGTTATGGGTAATGATCCATGGTTCATGTGATGTCATGCATGATGTCAAGAACATCTTGGGTCATGGGTTATGAACTTTGGGTTATAGGTTATGGACTTTGGGTCATGGATCATGGGTTTTACCCACTATGAAGTAATGCATGATGTCATGCAATGGGTTATGGGTTATGGATCAAGCTCTATGGTTTATGGGTTATGGACTTGGTTTTGAGTCATGATAGTCCAAGTCTTTCCTAGTTTATTTTCACAAGTAACATGTATTTTATAAAATGTAAGTAATGAAGTTACTTAAGTGTTTTTATAAAATGGTTTTGGTTTTATGTAAACTTGTTAACTAAATATGTTAAAGGTTTGTTTTTTAATGAAATGAGTTAGTAAACTTTTAGCTCAAAGCGTTACGTATTTTATATATCTCGTTGAAATGCTTTTACGTTTGTTATCGACAAAACATTAGAATATCGTCAAATATAAAAAAAAAAAGTTTTTAAGATTTATTTACCTTAACAGTATTAATGTTTTGCTATCGAGCATGCTCTCATAGGTATAAATCACGCGTTTATAAAGTGCACTCAACTTATATTTCTTTAATTATTTTCTTTAGACATGTTTATGAAAAGATTTCAAGTTTTCGACTTTTGAGTTAATGACAAGGTTTGATGAATTAGCGATGTTTCGGTTAAGAGATGCTTTAAACTCAAATGGAAATATTAAGCGCATAGCTTTGTCATATGGAATTAACCTATAATCACCTTTGTCATCTTTACCTAAGTAGTGATTTTTGTGAATGAAAAAAATTATACAAGCTTTGTATTACACAAGTCTTAAACTAGTTATTATAAATTTAAAGGATAAATAATGATCCTCCAATTATCATGGATATTGAACAATGCTTCAAAAATTTCTTCAAATATAAAGGGTGGTTAGAGATATGTTTTAGTGCTTCATTTTTAAAATATGAAGCAAAAATGCATTTGAAGACTTGGTTGGAGATCTCATTAGGAGAGTGAATAATAATCCTCTTATATGAAGGATTTTGAGTAATGAGTTAAAAATTTCTCTAAATTTGAAGCATTGATTCAAAATGATGATTAATACTTCATTCTTCAAGAAAAAAATATATCGTTTGAAAAATCATGATTTGAGATAGCCTTATAAAATGTACATTATTGTAAATCTAAAAAACAAGAATACAAGAATCAGGGGCGGACCTATGCTTGTAGTAGGGGGGGTGCCCCCAACCAAAGTGTTGCGGACAATAAAAAAACATGTAGAAAAAGAATGGAAATTGGTAGAAAAAGGTCCGTTGCCCTCACCCAAATAATCAAAGTGTCATCCTCGCTCTTGGATAAAAGTGAAAATTGTTTCCTGTGATTTTGTTTGATCGGAAAAAATGGTGAAAAGGAAACAAGGTGATAGATGAAGAAGGTGAAGTACACGATTTTCAAAGTTTTTTATTAGGTTAATAAAAAGAATTTGGTCAAAGTTTTTTTTATTGGGTTAGTAAAAGCAAGTACTCTTTAGCAATCTTTTCTTTTGATATGCAGTAATAGGTATTGTGATAATTTTGTTAGTAGCAATATTAAAATGGGTCAAAGTGCCTTTTTTTCTGGTGATATCAATTTGTATGTAGTATAGGATGGTTGTGTCTAGATTATGTTTTGGTATAATAATACCAATAATATTAAGGGTGATACAATAATTTTATTACAATGAAACTTTAATCTTTAAAAATCTTAGTTTATGTAATAATTATTGTGTCCTTGACTCGACCAAATATGTTAATTGAGTAATCTTTGACCCTGCCCAATTCTATTAGACATGTTAAGCGGGTAAACGATTAACCACTCTTATTGCTCGATGCCCCCCGCGATGACATTTTCTGGGTCCGCCACTAACAAGAATGAGAGGACAAAGAGAGATTTTTATTATGAGATGATCATCAAAGTGGTTACAAGTGTGTAGTATTTATAATGTAAATGAATACATGTAAACCCTAATGGGCCGGTTGTGATAAGAGTGAATATACATAAGCCCATTATTAATATTTACAACACTCCTCCTTGGATATTCACCATTTATCATATGTTATATACTGCCTCATAAAAATCTTATCAAGAAAAACCCAGTGGGATAAAAAAAACTTGATGAAGGGGAAAAAGTAGTGCGCATAATGTTCCTCCTCAATTTAATGTATGTCTTTCAAGCTTCGAAAGTCAATCTTCTGAAGCAGCTGATCAGACATTTTTTATGTCAAAGATTTTGTAATAAAGTCCACCAAATAATTGATGTTAAGAGTATGTCCTGCAAAGATGACAAAATATATGTGTAGCTTCCAACCCAATATCAAATGCACTGGTTAGAAAACATACATTGCTAATACAAATATTAAAAAAGAAAAATACACTCTCAGGACGCATATTAATTATTAAAGCCTCGGTTACACTTATGTATGATACTTGAGGACTAATCATTTTTAAGGGTGCTCACGGTCTAAAAATCGGAGCGGACCGAGACCGAGTTAGGCAAAAACCCTATACCGAGACCGGACCGAATGTGGTCGGTCCGGTCTCGGTCCGGTCCAAATAGGCTAAATGTCCGGTTTGTAAGCCGGACCGGACCAGACCGAGACCGAAATAATGAAAATCCTTAGACCGAGACCGGACCATTGGTCCTTCGGTCAGTCCGGTTTTCGGTCGGTCCGGTCGGTTTTGTCGGTCGATCCGGTCGGATTGCTCATCCTTAATCATTTTATAGAGATACGTGCAAAAGGAATTCATATAATATGCGTCCAAATGATTTTTATCCATAAAAGGATTCATCCAATTTGATCAAGTAAAGTTCTTGAGAACTTTATTAATTGCTTCAAGAAGTTGAAATTGCTAGACATGCTTGAGGCATTGTAGATCCTTCATGGAATATGAGAGTAATAATAAAACTTATTTATAGCGAATCAAATACCTCTAGATTGTTTGTCTCATAAAATATCAATAAGATACTTACATCCACCTCGAGACAATTTCTTTTAATAATCAGCTTCGTGTTTTTGTGAATTCATTTGTTTAGAATTCATGTCTCAAAGGACATAACTTTAAAGCTCTTATTTTGCATTCGTACAAAGACTGATGTATATCTAATAGATTTACACATTTATGTGTATGGACTTCATGTCCCTATACTTCTCGTATTTTCACGAGATTACAACTTTTCATGTTGGCCAATCCCTTCGTTGAGCGCACTTTTGAATAATAATTGATTTATGATCCTCATTATGCATAATAGCAAGCGCTATATTGTATGTAAACAAATTTACCGGCGTCATTTTTGTTTCATTTTCATATGATTTTAGACATCATAGAATTTATTGAGATCTCATTAGCTATTCGAGGTTCCTTTAGAACCTTCATGTCTAGTGTCTCTTTATGAAACTATTATGGGTTTTTTTTATACCTTGAACAACCATCTTATTTTCATGCTCCATATTTTTACCGAGGATTTTTATTTGGAATCGATTAGTATACCATGCTTGAGGCATGTCATAATAAAATGGTGTCCTTGAGGGACAACGTATAATCGGAGCATTTGTAGCTAAAATTTTGTTTTAGGCCAATGTAGATGTATGGCTATTAGATTATTCATTGAATATGAATTCATAAAATTTCTTTTGAGGATCAATAGAATATGATAATTTATTCCGAATTTGCAGCTACGTCTTCTCTTCTCCTGAAGGAATTATCCTTCTTTTATATCCCATATATGTGCATTTAGGTGGAGTAATTTGAGTTTATGTTGCACAAAAGAAATTGAAATGGGAGATACTTGGTTTCTAACAAAAACCAATTATAAAGGGGATGATTTATAATGACAGTTTGGCATGATACTAATTTTGTTGTTGTGTATATTATATCACGACCCCATACACCAACATATAGTTTTTCTCTCATCATTATTGAAAGTCTGCAAATTCACCATATTTTCATAAAGAAAAACATAATCCGGAATGTATAGCTAACATTTTAATTGGTTGAGCTATTAATCATGCAAACTTGAGGTTGCGATTTTGATGACCATTTAGACAATGCATCGATTTGAAAATCTAAATGGTGCACATAGTGGATGTGTATGCCTTCATATATCCACTTGTTTTCTTTCCAGATGATTGAGGGATTGAGCCCCCAATCTTATTTTATGGGTCAATAATTAACTTCCTTTGAGAAATAAAAAAATTAGATTGAATAATCTAATCATTTTATAGTTTTCGTATCATTAATGACTCATAATGATATAATCAGTCATGCCAAAAATATTACTACCTCCGTCCCTAAATAAATGTCCAGTTTGACTTTTCAGAGTCAAACTGGTTTAACTTTGACTTTAACTATTTTTGTGGGTGTTATATAATATTTGATGCAAAATATAAGAATGGATTGAGTTTTAAGTGTATTTTTCAATAGTATAATTTTTTATCATGTATTATATAACACAAAAAAATATTTAAGGTCGAAGTTGAACCAGTTTAACTCTAAAAAATCAAACTGGACATTTATTTAGGGACGGAGGGAGTATAATAGTGGCCCATAAATTTATGTTATGGCTAGTGATTATCTTTCACAATATATGTATAATGCATGTCGAGGAAGATACACAATAATATAATGCATTCTTAGTATTAAAATTTGTTCCTCACTACAGTTTTATATTTTCTTTTATGGAGCAATAATGTAAACCTCAAAATGTATCAGCATAGATTCTTACATCTATGAAGATAGTGTGTAATTTAAACTTTGACACACTTGTATTTTTCATGCATGACATTTTAATTTGCCCCGTTCATATTTTGCCAATTCTAGTGGTTGGTGATTTGTCATATACTTCGACCATATCTATGACCTTGATAAATGATCGTTAAGTGTTTATCGTTATATTTCACTTGAGGGAATATGTTGATCATTTATTCACATTCACTTGAGGGAATGGATATTTATACGTTAATCATTTCATCACATTCACTTGAAGGAATGAATAGCTTATGTTGATCATTTTATAACAACATAATCTTTCTTTTGACTATTTTGTTTAGCTTGTTATGAGCTATCAAGCACCTTACTAGCATGTGAGCGTATGTAAGGAATAATCTTGATAATTTTCTTT
Source organism: Artemisia argyi (assembly GCA_030686995.1). NCBI lineage: Eukaryota > Viridiplantae > Streptophyta > Magnoliopsida > Asterales > Asteraceae > Artemisia > Artemisia argyi. The sequence continues at coordinate 89,552,818 of CM060708.1, read as the reverse complement.
TCAACTTGCGTTTGTCAACTACTTTTTTTTAAGAGAGCCAACTTGATGATGATTGACCTTTTTCATATTGTCAATATGTATATTGAACGAGCCAACTTGATGATGATTGACCTTTTTCAATGTTGTGTCTGTTGCTTTTAATTTTACTAAATAATGCGAATAATTGTTTAATCAGTCTATTGTATGCATTATTTAGTAAAATATACACAACATTGTAAAATATGGCAAGTTTGTTATATTTTCAAACAATTATTCCCTTTATTATATTAGAATAACACAAAGGGAATAATTGTTTGAAAATATAAAGAACTTGCCACGTTTTACAATGTTGTGTATGTTGCTTTATATTTTACACACAATAGACTGATTAGACAATTGTTCACATTATTTAGTAAAATTAAAAGCAACATACATAACATTGCAAAACGTGGCAATTTCGTTACATTTTGAAACAATTATCCTTAAAAGTAATTAAATTTCTAGTTATGACCAAATGTGATGGAATATCACGAATATTTGCAAAACGTATATTAGAGGAGTATGTGTGACACAACTTGGAAGCACAAAAACTTGCTTCCTTTAAAAATAAAATTTATTTATTTGACACTCCATATATATTTAGCGTAGAAGATGGAATAAAACAAATATGTTTCATATCCTTTAGATAAACAAACTCGCTAAATTTCATCAACTTATGATGATGAAAGAAAAAGAAATCAATTTCCAAAAAATGTGTACCACATTACAAATTCGTAAACTCATTCAAGATTATTATATATACGTAGCCCCATTATGATATAAAGTGACATTACATCACATATAAGTTACGTTTATACATATAAAAATAGAAATACCAAATTTGAGTTATATATATGGTTCAAAACCACCGATTTATTAGAAAGTAAAAAAAAAATCTAAAAAGTGTTCATGGGCTGACAAGTGTCCCCCACCTATTTTATTCAAACGCGCATATCTCTTAAACGACAAACTTAAAAAAAAAAATCGATTTCATCATAATTTTTAAAATTTAATCATCTTTAATTTGGTATAAATTTTGTTAAAAATTTCTAAACTTTTTTTTACATACGAAATGGGTGTTAATTTTTTTATTTTTTGGGCATTTTCAACCTTATTTTGTACCATCATAAATGCCGAATCGTGAAAAATTTAAAACATGAAAGTCGTAGATTATGGTTCACTCTTTACAAAGAAATTTGAATCACTCAAATCTAATATGATATGAGTGAGATATCGTACGTTAAAGATGACGTTTTACTCATATTTGTTGCACACAATATATTTGATGAAATGTTTTGCTTAGTTTTTTGTCTTAAAATCGAGTTAAATGCACTAATGTTTGTACAATAATGCACCTTTAGTCATTTTATTAATGCATACCAAATTAAAGAGAATTGAATTTAAAAAATTATGGTGAAATCAGTTTTACATAAACGTTTGTCGTTTGAAAGTTATTTACGTTTGAAGTTTTGGGGTGGAATAAAAAAAGATGTTAAAAAGACCAAAATACCTCTAACCGAATTTAATAAGAAAAAATGAAGAGAATGAGTGAAGAACACTTGTCACATTCTGAGTGGCTTTATAGTCTTTTTAATTTTTTTACTTTTTTTATGATCGCAACTCTATGGTTCAAAATTCAATTTCTTACTTTTAGCAATTTGATTTTATTCACTTCGAGAAATATTTTATAATCCTTAATAATAGATTGCACTTGAAGATAAAACTTGATAAATAAATAAATAAACAAACACGTAAATCATGAATTTAAAACTAGTTAGCATAGGCATATGTTAAAATTATCATCTTAAAATTCCAACTCCATCCATGATTTACTTTCTAGTTGTTGTAAAGCAAAGAAAACTTAGCGGTGTTTGGTGGGGGTTTAAGGGGGTGGAGAATAGGTAAGTTATTTAAAAGGGCCCACCTCTTTTATTATATTGTGCTTGGTAAGGGAGTGCAAAGGAATTGATTACCCTAAAGTGGGTAATCAACCATTATAGAGTAAATTGAAAGGTAAGGTATTGATTACTCACCTCACTCATTTTTTTGCATTCCTTTTTCCTTTTCCCACTTTGAACCAAGCGGACCCTTAACATTTAATATCAAATAATGTTGCTGCGATTCTCTCCGCAAATAATTAGGTAGAGAACGTTTAGTTGTATAACACAATAAATAAATTTACAAGTTTTAGCCAAACTTTAACAAAATTAAAGTTATACTATTTTGATTTTTCTAAAAAATATATAATAAAATAACATAACAATAATATTATGTTTTGCTATCGTGATTCAATTAGTGAATCATTGAGCAAATGTTATATTGATTCGATTGAGGGAATCATCAAAGAAAAAATAACAATAACTTGAGGTTATGTTATTTTGATTTTATCATAATTGAACTTGAGGTTCATGAGAGTAAAAATAAAATTATATGATAACAATAACGATGATGTTATTGTGATTCATCTAAATGAATCATAAAGAACTTGAGGTTCTTTAAAAGATATAAGGGGTTGGCAATGCATCCCTCACCTAATCACCTTTCACTCACAAACAACCAATCTCCTTATGCCATATCACTCTCCCATTTTTCCTTTCACTCACTCACTTTTTATTAGCATCACATCCGTCACCCTTCACTCACTTTTTTTTTTCTTTTTTAAATTCTATTAAAATTTATTAAAAACTAAAATTCATTAAAATTAAAATAAACATTACATAATTTTATTAAAAGTCTAAAATTCCATTAAAACTTAAAAAACGTTACATAATATTATTAAAACTATAAAACTAAACTCGTACAAACTACATGGTCACCCGTATTTTGCGCATATCTGGCGTTTCTTGTTGATGACGAATTCCTTAAAAGCCTCGTCTGGGATATTGTCGTGCGGATCCATAACAAACCTCATGTCACGATTCATCACCTCCCCATCAAGAAATTTGAAATACTCGTCGTCTTTTTTCTTTTGCACCTCCAATTGCTGCTGCATTAAACTTCTCTTTTCGGCCGTGTAACTTGCAAGGGTATCACGCATCGAGCTTCGGCTTGAATCTTCAGAAATCGTCTTTTTTTTGCCTTTCGATTGACGTGATGGAGTTGGGTTCTCGTTGAGGTTCGGTAAGTCACAGTCGAAATCTTCCATGGTTATTGGCGTCTCGCTTGTTGGCGTTTGAGCGCTACTTGACTCCGACGACTTTCTTTTCTTGATCGATCCCGTGGATTCCGCAGCCTGATTAACCAACGGCTGTTCTTGCCACTTTCGTTGATCTTTGAGAATGTGTCACGCTTTGCTATGCGCGAAAGCTTTGTGATATTGTTTTTCAAAATCGAGTTGGGCTCTCTCATAAACTTGAAGATCGTCGCATCCACTTTCTTTCAAACGTTTCTACAAAAATATATATATATATATATATATGAAACAAAAAAAACAATTAGATATACGAAAAAAAAGAAAAAAAAAAGTATATATTCGAAACAAAAAAAACAATTATATATACGAAACAAAAAAAATATATACAGCTTGTATGTAGTAACCGTTGAACGCAGCGATCATTTGATGCATAGGAGTCCATTTCGAGTTCAATTGATGATAAGTGCGTTCGGTTCTCGGGACAAGGCTTTGAAAATGAATTAGAACTCGCCTCCAAAATCCCATCTTTGTTTGACGGTCGCCAACAACTTTGTCCACCGAAATTTTGATCCAAGACTTAGCTAACGCCTCTTCCTCATCGGGCGTCCAAATCTTATTTGGTTTTTTTCCACTTTTAGGCCGCGGCACCTCTTCGACCTCATCGACTTGTTCCTCTTCTTCATCAATTGGTTGTGTCTCGGATACCACATCAACATTGTCGAAATATTCGTCATCATCCTCTTCTTCATGAATGGGTAACGGTTCACTCACCCGCTCACGCCTTTTTTGTTGGTTATAACGTGGCTCATACGGGTCAAAGTTACTAGGCATTTGCGGTGTGGGTTGTTGGGTATATTGATAATCAAACGGCTCAAAGTTTGTAGGAAGTTGTGGGAGGGGTTGTTGGGTGTAGAAAAATGGTGGAGATTGCGGCTACATTAGTGGGCGGTAACCGGGTTGTGACGAAGATTCATGACCGGTTTGTGATTGAACTCGAGGATGACTTGCGCCTCTCGATCCACTTCTTGATCCACGAACATTTTTTCTCGAATCTTTATTTTTTCTTGACTCCATTTTTTGTAGGCTGTTTTTTTTTTTTTTTTTTTTTTTTTTTTTTTTTTTTTTTTTTTTTTGTGCTCATTTCAAATTTGGAACATCAATATATAGGAAACAAAAAAGATCCGTTAGTCCCATTTAATCCCCAACGTTCACAAAATTGATTGCCCAACGTCTATATTTTGCACGGTAAACTTCACCGCAAAAATGCTCTCCCGTGCGGTGTGGAGGCACCGGTGGCGGTGTTCCCGCAGGGGGAGGGCACCGTGCCGTGCCTCCCCGCAACCACTGCCAAGGCCCTAACAATAACTTGAGGTTATTGTATTTGATTCTTTCGTTGGGAAACATGGTTGAACGTTAAAACAATAACTTGAGATTATTGTATTTTGACCATATTCTTCGTAGTAGAACTTGAGGTTCTATAATTATCATAACATGAGGTTATGATACATTTTGATTATTTTGATAATCAAAATAGAACACGAGATTCAAAAAAAAAAAAAAAAAAAGTTATGATATATTTTTTTTTTATTCTCTTGATGAGATCATAGTAGACCTTGAGGTTCTATTTTTTTTCCTCTAACATAACATTAGGTTATGCTGTTGATTTAATTGATCGAATCGTATTAGAACTTGAGGTTCTAAATAATATGAGGTTATGTTACTTTGATTTTCTTCAAGTAATAACAATAAAACATTAATTGTTCTTGTATACTATAAGAAATGTCAAAAAATAATAATAATAATAATAATAATAATAATAACAAGAAATAAAACATGGTTCTCTTTATGTAGTCGCAACAGAAAATTTATTGTTCTTGTAAATAATAATAGAGTTTGATTTAGATAAGAACAACGTAAACAAATCAAGTTTACAAATAATCAACATATTCAACTATAAAAAAACTCAAAGTGAAATAAAATCACAGTGTGTATTAAACTGGATGCAATCATTAATCTTTAAAACACCATATATACATTTAGAGAAGCTAGCAGGATCTCCGCGCGATACAGCTGCGGGCATCCTGTATTTTAATTTTTTCGGTTAATAATTGATTTTATTTGTACGTTTTTTGGCAATAGCTTTACTGATTAGTTTTTTATGACAAAAGTTTGTTGAAATTTTGCTTAGTTTGTATTATTTTATTTTATTTTTTTGTTTAGTAGTTTGTTTGGTTTGTACAATATGTGAACATATTTTAGTTTATTATGTTCTTTTTAACAATAAATTTACGGATATCAAAAATTTCGTTTAGCTCGTGTCCGTTCGGGCTCGAGCCCGTTGGCTCGTGTCTGTTCTGGCTCGAGCCCGTTTGACCAGTGTTCGTTCGGGCTCGAGCCCATTTGACCCATTGCCCGTTCTGGCTTGAATATTTGTATAATATGCTTTATTATTTGTATTAATGACATTTAATGCAGGAAATATGTTTAAGTTGGTTGTACAATATGATTGATAATTTGTATTTCTTATGTAAGGGGTATTTTAATAAGTGCATTAATTGTATTTATTGACCAGTTAATTAATTGTATTTAATGTACATAATGATTTATTTATTGTATTTAATGTTAGTATTAATTGTATGTTAGAATTAAATATAAGGGGAATTTTTATAAGTAACATTGGTTGTTGTACTTATAGCTTTAAAAGTTGTAAGACTTAATTTTAAGTATTCTAATAATAATAGGCATTCATGCTTTATAATATAGTATGATATGATATGATGCCAAAAGTTCTTTATAAATCTAACTTTTACTATAGAACCCATCAATCAATATTAGCCACTCATTTTTTTTATCAAAATAAAAAAATAAACTTCCACTCTTTTTTTAAAACTTAAATATTTCGCAAACCGTAAATCGTCAAACTACAAAAAAATACCATCGCGACGAGAATTAAATTATCTTTCTATAGACATGCATTGTTATATACTTTCGACGAACTTTTTTTTCGCCCAGAAAAATCATATATGATTCGATTTTAACAAATCATATATGATTCTTACGAATCATAAGAATCATATATGATTCGTAAGAATCATATATGATTCGTAAGAATCGAATCATATATGATTTTTTACGAATCATATATGATTTTTACGAATCATATATGATTCTTTCTGGGTGGAAATTAAAAAAAAAAAAGTTCGTCGAAAGTATATAACAATGCATATCTATAAAAAGATCATTTAATTCTCGTCACGATGGTATTTTTTTTTTTGTAGCTTGAAGATTTACCGTTTGCAAGATATGTTGTTTTGAAAAAAAGGTGGAAAATATAAATGGGTGGCTATGATTGGTTGATAGGTTCTATGACATGTATGGGTTATTTATGGATCTCAACATGTTGATATCAAACGTAATTTGACTTACGTTAACAAGTGAAAACATTATTAAGTTATATGTTATACATGCAAGCTTAATGGATCACAGATGATGTCGATCATGGACATGGTGATATTAATTACTATATATATTAAATGTCATCCAAAACTACGTCGCTTTGTCTACAGTAACCCGAGGCCAACGCGTGGGCTGTTGGAGCCCAGGTTTGCAAGCCCTGGCCCATTTTTTTTAATACAGATTCTACTCCAGCAGTGGTCCACCAAAAAATAAATAATACAAAGCATGCTTCTTTATAAAATTACCAACGTTAAAAAAGGATTTTTAATCTTAGAACATGGACACGCGTCGATCATCTACTTGGTATGATATACTTTTACACCAAACCTCCACGACATGCGGTCAAGATTTCCTTAATGGTAGTGTAGAAACTTCATTATACTATTACACAATGGTACAATTTCAGATATGGTCAAAGGCAAATCACCAGAACCAAAACAGCCACAAAGAAGCCAAGCAATAACATAGATTCATTTCCAGAAAAAAAAATAACGAAAAATTTACAGTTCTCATGAGGTATTGTGTCATTCTCTACTCATGCATGGCTATTTTTACCCTATCTTTGTATTTTGACAGTCCTTTTTTTTAATGTGTAGCAAGGAAGCAACTTCAGATCTTCTACAAAGGTATGCTCAAATCGATATGGCCATGTTGATTTGTTTTGCTATTGTTTGTATGGTCTTGATATACCTTTACATGCCTCGAATTGGTCCTTTTGCAGTATGCTTCATTTACGTGTGGTTCATGCAAATAATACATGCTTATACACCATGTTTATGCTTCCTTTTGCCTTTTCCATGCATTCACTTTGTCTATGAAACTGGTTGTCTATTTCCCTATGTTTACGCCTACTATCGACTGCCCTTTTTTTTTTTGCCTTATTGCCGTATCAGCTAGCTAGATTTGCATTAGGTATAACAACTCTGTATATATACAACCGAAAAAAACCATGCGGCCGGCCGACGCCATACTAGTTATATATATATAGTAATGTTGCGGCTATAAAATTCTTACGTGTCGATGCTATAAATTTGTAAATATTTATAGCATGAGATGCTCTTAACTCCTCATCTACAAATTATTCCAATGGCTTACGTTTGTTGGTAGTTTGTTGTTATATAAAAGGTTAATTAAGATAGCGCAAAATCTTTTTGAATGTATAAATCCATATTTTTACGTGATCAAAATGAGCAATATTAAAAGTTAGTTTCGTCTAAGAATCAAGCTTGTTCAAGTAACATAAGATCTAGATACGGTTAATTAATATAGTTGTATTGTATACAATATAAGATTTACCTCTTGTGACAAAAAGTAAATTATAGGGTAAAATGCAAAAATAGTTCCTAAACTATCACAAAATCGTAAAAATGGGACTGAGACAAAAAGTCACGCAAAAAAGCCACTAACGTTACGCAAATTTGCAAAAAAAGCCACCGAGAGGCATTTTCCGTTAGTTTTCCCGTTAAGTGCCATGTCACTGAGGGTAGTATTGTCATTTCACGGTTCCCGCCTAAACCAATATTAGACCCACCGATTAACTCAAAAGCTTCTTAGCTCAACTACCCCAAAGTCAATTACATTTTTTGCCCTAACGTTTCCAATTAGGCATTCCGAACCAGTAAAAATTGAAGAAGATGACCTTTTTTTGGGAAAAACCGCGAACGATCTTCCCCGATCCGTAATCTTCAGCAAATATACGGTATGTTTTGGGCATTGTTAATTGTATCGATTTTTTTTAGCTACAGTTATATGCGATTGAAATGAACCGTACGAATAGAAGCATAGATTATACATTAAGATGATTTTTTATGTTGTTAGTGTGTGTGTTGATGTTTATTGTTTATACACAGAATCAAACCATAACTACTTCACTCTAAAAGTCACCCACGGTGGAAAATTTACGTCACCACCAGGAAGGGTATATGTTGATCCACTTATCGCTTGGTATGATTGTGTTGATTATGACATGTTTAACTATGACACCTTTGAAGCGTTGGTAGCTGACATAGGTGTCAAAGGTGGGGTTGCAGGGTGTCATTATAGGGTACCAGGGGAGACATTGGATGTTGGGTTGTTAGCCTTGCAGAATGATGATGATGTCATGAACATGTTGAATTTGGTTCCAACACATAGAGAGATAGAGATTTATGTTGAGGCTAAACGCAAAAGAGCCAAAAGAGGCCGAAAATCAAAAATTGACACAAACACTCCTGCTGAGCAACCACCTGTAAGTCGAGTTGTTGGTGACACAAAAACTCTTGTTGTGCAACCACCTGTAAGTCGCATTGAGGATCTACAACAAGATGATCAACAATCCCAAATTACAGATGAGGACTTGTTCCAGTTTGCCCATCCTGAAGATAATGTTGGTGTGGAAGACGACTTGATTACAGACATGGTTGCAGAACTTCAGAGTGAGCCTGTGGTTTTAGAGCTCAACAAAAACTTTGTTGATTTTGAAGAGGTAGTGGAAAGGGATGATGTGGAAAGGGATGATGTTGAAAGGGATGATGTTGAAAGGGATCATGTGGGCACCTCAACACAGCAGGTAAATGAGGAATCACATGTTGTGGATGTGACTCATTTTGAAGATGAAGAGGATGATGTGGTATCCCCCAGTGAGCCAATAGTGGACATGAGTAGGTTTAAGTTTGATATTGATCCCCACTTTGAGAATCTATCAAAATTAGCTGATGAGTGTGTTGAGGAAACATGATCAAGATATCTTAATGTTTTAATGATGACAAATAAACCATCGAAACACATAAAATAACAAACGTTAGCTCAAAATCGCCGGAGCCCATGTCTGCTATTGGCGTGCTGCCCGTGCGTCAACGCGCGGGTGACACGCCAGGACACTGTATGGTTCCGGGAGAATTTTGAAAGTCGGCTTTCCCCTTACCCGACAAATGTGGATCTTTCAATACAGGTATGAATATGTCATGTGCTTAATTGAGAACACTCGAAACGAGTTTTGAGACTTGAGAGATCCTACTTTTAAAACACCCGTTCACGGGAAAACGCCAACTCATGTTTTCTAACTATCGTCTCTAGCCAAGGCTTTTCTAAACTTAGGGAGCTTATATGTTTTACGTAACATCGTGTTAAAGCATCCATATGCTCATATCCCGTACTTACGTCTTCTCTAATTACGTAACGGGTTTACTCCCTTATTGGTCAAACTAAGTCAAATGTCACTTTGCGTAAACGCATCCTTTACCACTTGGGTTATGCTTTACATCAAGGCAAAACACTTAAATTTTTTAAACCAAAGTATTAGTTGAGAACGTCGAGTCGTGGAAAGTAACGAGATATGAAACTATGGATTCTCGACGTTATGTTACTTAAAATTGTAAGTAACCTATGAATTTCTCAAACTCATAATCTTAATTTTCTAAACACTCTCTTCTTAATGACAATTAGACTATGTCTTAATTTCTTAATCTCATTTCTACAAAAGATAAATACCACCATATCCAATCATATCCAAATCATATATTCTCTTACACAAATCTCTTACACAATCCCTTACAACATCACATCCCTTACACAATCCAACTCATTCCTTACACACTCTTGATCTCCACCATCCATTTCAGATAAACACATCTCAACCCTCCATATTTCCCACATGCCAAATAGTTTGAAATTCAAAAAAGGCTTCCTTTTATCTCAACCATTCAATTCAAACTAAAATCATCTCAACCATCCATCTTATTTCTTCCCCCATGATTTGGAATATTCCACTAGCATATTCTTTCTTTCTCTCTATTCCATCACATGTGTTTAATCCAAGCCATCCATTTCAAACCAACACATCTCAACCATCCATTCTTCCTTCTCTCTATTTCAACACATGTTTTTAATCTACACCATCCATTTCAAACCAAAACCATCTCAACCATTCATCTACCCTTTCCCCCCAAGCAAATGAATATACCTTTGGAATATACCATGGCATATTCTCTTCTCACTTACGCCATGTGAGGAATAACATTTCTACCCCTTCCAAATTACCCTATCTACACTTTATACCCTTGGTAATTTGTTTTCTCTTTAAACACTTCACAAATGTTTTTCAAATTGGCTATTTGAGTTAGTAAACCTTAGATTGATTAATGTTAAGGTTTAGTGTGAAGTACAATTGGGGGTTTAGCAAGGTAAGGTATTTACAAGGCCTAAAACTTAGAAGTTGGGAAATTGTTACAGAAGCCTGGCGCGCTGCCCGCGCGTTGACTCGCGGGTGACGCGCCGGCCTCGGTAAAATTTCCCAAGTTTGGGTTCTTGGCTTATAAATACATACCTTGCCACTTGTATTCCTCACCCCCTTGCCATTACTCTTTCTCTCTAATCCTCTAATTCTATCTCTTGTGTTCTTAGTTAAACACACTAACATCTTTGAAAGAACACATCTCCTTGCAAGGGAAGAATCACAAGAACCTAATCCACTCTTGTGATTGTGTCGAGGGTCTTCTTATCTTTACCCTTTCTACTACAATCGAGTCTCTAGGTTAGGTTAGGGCTTGATTGAACAAACATTCATTCATTCATTCAATTGTTTGTAAGGGAAGTCTTGTGTCTTTGTGACCAAGCCTAGATCATTGGGGATCTAGTTGGGGTTTGATACTTCCGGGTGGAAGATTTGGTTGTGGTCTAGTTGACCAAGTGTAAGTCGAATCACGAGATTCTTTAGGGTGGCTTCCGAGGGCGGAATACTGTGGGAGTAACTCTTTCTTTGTGAGCATCGATATTGGCGAATATCGGTGGAGTGAATTGTAACGGTTTGAAGTCCACCGAAAGGATTATACTAGTGTAATAGTATCGGTGTCGTGGATTCGCAACTGGACGTACGGATGGTATAAACCCCCCATCCCGAACCAGTATATATCGTGGTGTCTCTTTACATGCTTTATATACATTGGTTGTGATTGTGGTTGTTGGATTTGTTGTACAAACACTTGTTGATCTTTGAGGCTTGAAGTCATTAAACTTCAAAGAAGCCGAAAACACCGTATTCACCCCCCCCCCTCTACGGTTCTTCAATTGGTATCAGAGCGGTATACTAAAGTTTTTTAGCATTAAAACCTTCCCGAGAAGTCGTTTTAAGTCAAAAACTTCTTTCCCAAAAATCTAAAATCCTAACTAAGATTTTTGGCAAAGTAGAGTATAGATCCATGGCTCAAGAGAACTATGTTGAGGGGTGCTCTATGCAAAGACCACCTTTGCTAGAGACCAATGGGTTTTGTTTTTGGAAAACCCGGTTTGAGACCTATGTTAGGTCGAAAGATCTTGATTTGTGGGAAATTATTCAAAATGGCAACTTTGTGTTCCTGGTGGAAGACCCCGAAACAAAGTTGTTAGTGGAAAAGCCCAACTCGGATCTAAAAGATGATGAGAGGAGAAAGCTTGGTAAGAATGATGAAGCCAAGATGTTAATCTACAATGCTCTACCTCGAAGGGAGTTCAAGAGAGTTCATATATGCAAGACCGCTAAGGAGATTTGGCATTCACTCATCATCACACATCAAGGTAACTCACAAGTCAAAGATTGCAAGATCGACATACTCATCCAACAATATGAGAAGTTTGCGATCTCGGATGAAGAGACCATTGACAATGGTTACACACGGTTCAATGCTATTATCACAAGCCTCACGGCTCTAGATCCTAGCTTTTACAACAAGAACCATGTGAGAAAGTTTCTTCGAGCTCTTCCGGTTAAGTGGAGGCCAAAGGTGACGGCTATTGAAGAAGCCAAGAACTTGGCGGAACTTCCTCTTGATGAGCTAATCGGCAACCTCAAAGTGTATGAAATGATTTTAGAAAACGACAAGGTTGTTTCTAAAGAAAAGAAGAAAGAGATTAAGTCACTAGCCCTCAAGGCTAAAGTCACTAGGGAACAAACTAGTGATGATAATGATGAAGGAAGTGATGAAGACGATGAAGAGCTCAACCTTATGGCAAGGAACTTTAGGAAGTTCTTTAGACGAGAAGGTAACCCTAGGCATGGTAATCGGTTTGATAACCAAGGTGATAGTAATGGTAGAAAGGTTGTAAGAGATCGTGGCTATAATAATAAAGGTGGTGGAAGCTCAAGGCGCGAACACGAGTGCTACAATTATGGAGGCAAGAATCACTTTATAAGTGAATGTCCAAAGCCTAAAGAAAATAGGGCATTCGTCAGCGGAGCTTGGAGTGATAGTGAAGATGGGGATCATTCGGAAAAGAATGCAACGTGTCTCATGGCGTTTGAAACTCAAGAGGTATCTCCGAACTCTTCTACTTCTAATAAAGATTTAAATATTCATAATTTGCAGAAAGAGAATGAGGAACTTTTTAAAACTATTGAAAAACTTGTTGAGGAGAAACACTCTCTTAATGACAAGGTGTTTGAACTTGAATGAGAAGTAAAGAGACTTACTCAATGCAAAGAGGTGGTTGAACCTTGCACAAGTTGTGAAAAACTTGTACATGAGGTTAACTCTTTGAATGACAAAGTATCCAAACATCAAAAAGAGTCATTAAGTTTTTCTAAATTTAAGAAAAGTAGCAATGATTTGGATGACATGTTAAGTCAACAAAAATTGTCCCAAGATAAGGAAGGTCTTGGATTTTCAAAAGTTGAGAAAACCACTTCCGTAAGTTTAAGCAAACCAATAATGTTTGTAAAAGAAGGACAAAATGAAAAACCAAATGTTTTGTCTAATGTTCTTGTTAAACCAATTGTTCCTCAAACTCCTTTTGCAAATACTTGAGGTACTCAAACACCCGTTACAAGAAGAGAAACCCCAAAACAATTTTACAACCCGGTTTCACGTAATGGACTTGAATACACACAAGCTCGAGTCGACCATAAACCTATCTTGGCCACGCCAAATATGAAACCGTCATATAGCCAAAGACATTCCTATCAAAAGAATCAATCATCATCAAGAAGAAACTTGAACAAAAATCAAAGATCTTCACATCATGAATATAACTCATACCAAAGGAGAGAAAACTCCTACCCAAATCAAAGATTTTTTAGACCACACAATCATCAAAACTTTGGACCAAGATTTCAAAACCAAAGTAATTCTTTAAACAACCTCTGGTCTATGTTTTCAAACTATGGTCTTGAAACACTAAGTATCTTGCTTCATGACCCAAGGATGTTCAACTTGGGAGTGCTTTATGCTAACAACAATGGACCCAACAACCATTGGGGACCAAGTTTTTGAGTTATATGTGTGTTAGGTATAAGCTTGAACCGATCTATTAGATCGTCGAAAGTGGTTTCTCCAAGCACATGATCGTAGTAGAAGATTATTTTAGTGTACATAAGCAACCTTTGTCGAAAGGTCATCGGTAGTACAAGCATTAATGGTGGATCTTTATCTCATGGTCATGAAACAAAAATCATCCATTATAATCAAGATAAGTTTTCCCTTATGCTTATGAATCTTTATGTGCCTTAAATGTTAGTTGTTAAAAATGCTATGTGTTTAGGAAATATAGTTATGTGCTTAAAACTTGCATAACTTGACAACATCATAATCTAAGTCTTAGATATTTAAGAACATCTAAAACAATCAACAACTAAACCCAAAAGAAGAAATTATGTTTTAAAAGTTGCTTTAGTATTTTGATCATAATTTCTTCATCCAAACTCCGTTTAGTTGATTCAAAAGGCCAAGGAAAGAGAAAATGGAGATCTACATGATGAGAGTAAGTTGAGGTCTGTTCCTGGCGTGTTGGTGGTGCGTTGACGCGTGGGTGACGCGCCAGCCTCGGTAAAGTTTTGCAAAATTTTTGAAAAACTTTCGTTTTGAGTTCATGAGTCTTAAAACTTGTTTTACACACTCTATTGGAACCATATTAAGTCTTTCTAAACATAAAACAAGTAAGAAAATAATTAGAAATAGGAAAAAAAGTCTTTCAAACTGAAGTGAGATGTCTAGTTGGTCATTTGTAAGGTCCTTTTGTGTGCTCTTAGAGCGTTTGTGCTTATGTGACTAGGACTTATGTGAAGGCATGGAAGGAAATACAAATAAATGTTTTCCTAGAAGAAAGATATCTATCAATGCATTATTCAAATGATGGATGATAATATCTTAGAGTCTACATGTCCATACTATGTGCTATGAACAAGAAGTTTGACACAAAACATCCTACTACACTTGTTAGGTTTGAAGTCATTTGTTTCGAATTATCAAGACTAGATAAAATTTCGGATCACAATTCATACTTGTGTTGAAGATCTTATATCTACTTCTACTTGTTCAATTTATGTGAAAATTGCATGCTTTGTGTTTTTAGGGTAGAAAACAAAAGATAAACATCTATGCAAACATACAAACTATTTACATAGTTGAAGAGAATTCCCGTGGATTGAATTCGGTATGGTATTGCATTACAAACTAAAAATACCCAATGAATAGACTTGATAAACTAAGTATTTCATCCGAAGTCTTAGAAACTTATTTTGTTAATGCAAGTGACAAATAAGGATTATCAAAGTCCACATACTACACAACAAACTATAAAGCGCAGATATCATGCATTGTATATTGACTTCTATACATGTTTTGATGGTTTATAGGATCTAGTTTGTGTATCTAATTATAAAATATACACTTGATTTCTATGCACAAACAACTACATTCTTGGGATAACTTGCATGAAAAATATGTTTTAATACTATTTGCTTATGTGCTTCCCTACAATGTTATTTTCTAAAATGCCATATGCTTAGTAGTTGTATGAGAAATGTGCTTATATGAGAAATATGTTTTGGTGCTATTTGCTTACATGTCTACTTGCCATGATTAATTGCTCTTTGAGTTTGATGTTATGTGATTATGTGCTTACATGCTGTAATGATTAAATGGTAATATAAAACATATGTTTGCATGTGGAACATGTTTTAATGTTATTTGCTTATATGCCCACTTGCCATGGTGCTAGATGATTTAGTGCATATTGCTAACATGTTAATTGCTTGCAACTATTAAAGATAGTAGATCATGTCCTCACAATTTTCAAGTATTATATTTAATTAGACACTAAATACACATTTACGTAATACTTAGACAAACAAAGTCTTGCAAGCAATATGATTAGTAAAGCAATTTCGACTAATAGAGTTTTAGAGTTACCTCATATCGATTTGTTTGGTTCATCACATATTTGAAGTTACAAAGGCAACTTCCATACTTTAATGACAATTGATGACTATTCACTTAGGCATCTCCTTATGCCTTGACTTGTTACTAGGTAGTAATTTGTGTTTGGGTCTTGCTTTGTACTCTTAAAATCTTTATATGTGAAACTATGTGCTCTAATTTGAAAATTTGTTATCTTCACTTAAGTAAGTGATATGTTTATGCTCTATTGATAGATCCATTCTATAAACAACTATGCGGTAATGTTATGCATGTGTTTATCAACATTTGGAATATAATGATTTGAATATGTATTATATGCATAGGTTATGATGTATTGTGCACAAATAGATGTGATGTTATGCTTAAACTAACCCATGTTGCAAGTTTCTAAATGGTAACCTAACCCATTTTTGGAACTTTCACATGTGAGGATTTCTTGTTTGTTGCATGTTGTGATTTCTTTGTGTAGCTAGGACACCGAAAAGGTGAGGCCCTTGACCCATGGATCCCCGCCTTGAAACAATGGGGAGCAACGATCTAGGGGGATCTATGTTCAAGGGGGAGCACATTCGGGTGCACATACAAGCTAGCTCATTTATCCCACAGGCCCAAGTTCGAAACCTGGCTTGATTGGTAGTCCCACCTTTTTGATTCGACCAAAGGGGGAGAAAGAAAGCGAGAGCGTGAAGACCATTCAAGAATTGTTAAAGGCTTCACCAAATTACAAGGCAAAGGTCAAGACGAAAGCTACATCAAAGGCGCGCTTTGTCTTCCCTAAGTTTTGTAATTTTATTTGCTTTCGGTTTTTATTTGTCATCATCAAAAAGGGGGAGATTGTTGAGGCAACATGATCAAGATCTCTTCATATTTTAATGATGACAAATAAACCATCGAAACACATAAAATAACAAACGTTAGCTAAAAATCGCCGGAGCCCATGTCTGCTCTTGGCGCGCTGCCCGTGCGTCAACACACGGGTGATGCGCCAGGACACTGTATGTTTCCGGGCGAATTTTGAAAGTCGGCTTTCCCCTTACCCGACAAATGTTGATCTTTCAATACAGGTATGAATATGTCATGTGTTTAATTGAGAACACTCGAAATGAGTTTTGAGACTTGAGAGATCCTACTTTTAAAACACCCGTTCACGGGAAAACGCCAACTCATGTTTTCTAACTATCGCCTCTAGCCAAGGCTTTTCTAAACTTAGGGAGCTTATATGTTTTACATAACATCGTGTTAAAGCATCCATATGCTCATATCCCGTGCTTACGTCTTCTCTAATTACGTAACGGGTTTACTCCCTTATTGGTCAAACTAAGTCAAAGGTCAATTTGCGTAAACGCATCCTTTCCCACTTGGGTTATGCTTTACATCAAGGCAAAGCACTTAACTTGTTTGAACCAAGGTATCAGTTGAGAATGTCGAGTCGCGGAAAGTCACGAGATATGAAACTATGGATTCTCGACGTTATGTTACTTAAACTTGTAAGTAACCTATGGATTTCTCAAACTCATAATCTAAATTTTCTAAACACTCTCTTCTTAATGACAATTAGACTATGTCTTAATTTCTTAATCTCATTTCTACAAAAGACAAATACCACCATATCCAATCATATCCAAATCATATATTCTCTTACACAAATCTCTTACACAATCCCTTACAACATCACATCCCTTACACAATCCAATTCATTCCTTACACACTCTTGATCTCCACCATCCATTTCAAATAAACACATCTCAACCCTCCATATTTCCCACATGCCAAATAGTTTGAAATTCAAAAAATGCTCCCTTTGATCTCAACCATTTAATTCAAACTAAAATCATCTCAACCATCCATCTTATTTCTTCCCCCCATGATTTGGAATATTCCACTAGCATATTCTTTCTTTCTCTCTATTCCATCACATGTGTTTAATCCAAGCCATCCATTTCAATTTTCAAACCAACACATGTCAACAATCCATTCTTCCTTCTCTCTATTTCAACACATGTTTTTAATCTACACCATCCATTTCAAACCAATACCATCTCAACCATTCATCTACCCTTTCCCCCCAAGCAAAGGAATATACCTTTGGAATATACCATGGCAGATTCTCTTCTCACTTATGCTATGTGAGGAATAACATTTCTAACCCTTCCAAATTACCCTATCTACACTTTATACCCTTGGTAATTTGTTTTCTCTTTAAACACTTCACAAATGTTTTTCAAATTGGCTATTTGAGTTGGTAAACCTTAGATTGATTAATGTTAAGGTTTAGTGTGAAGTACAATTGGGGGTTTAGCAAGGTAAGGTATTTACAAGGCCTAAAACTTAGAAGTTGGGAAATTGTTACAGAAGCCTGGCGCGCTGCCCGCGCGTTGACGCGCGGGTGACGCGCCGGCCTTAGTAAAATTTCCCAAGTTTGGGTTCTTGGCTTATAAATACATACCTTGCCTCTTGTATTCCTCACTCCTTGCCATTACTCTTTCGCTCTACATTCTTTCTCTCTAATCCTATAATTCTATCTCTTGTGTTCTTAGTTAAACACACTAACATCTTTGAAAGAACACATCTCCTTGCAAGGGAAAAATCACAAGAACCTAATCCACTCTTGTGATTGTGTCGAGGATCTTCTTATCTTTACCCTTTCTACTACAATCGAGTCTTTAGGTTAGGTTAGGGCATGATTGAACAAACATTCATTCATTCATTTAATTGTTTGTAAGGGAAGTCTTGTGTATTTGTGACGAAGCCTAGATCATTGGGGATCTAGTTGGGGTTTGATACTTCTGGGTGGAAGTTTTGGTTGTGGTCTAGGTGACTAAATGTAATTCGAATCACGAGATTCTTTAGGGTGGTTTCCGAGGGCAGAATACCGTGGGAGTAACTCCTTCTTTGTGAGCATCGATATTAGCGAATATCGGTGGAGTGAATTGTAACGGTTTGTAGTCCACTGAAAGGATTATACTAGTGTAATAGTATCGGTGTCGTGGATTCGCAACTGGACGTACGGATGGTATAAACCCCCCATCCCGAACCAGTATATATCGTGGTGTCTCTTTACATGCTTTATATACATTGGTTGTGATTGTGGTTGTTGGATTTGTTGTACAACCACTTGTTGATCTTTGTGGCTTGAAGTCATTAAACTTCGAAGAAGCCGAAAAGACCGTATTCACCCCTCCCTCTACGGTTCTTCAGAGTGTATGGCAGATTATACGGATCATGATGCTGGCTATAACTTTGATGAGTATCAGAGTGATGAAGAAGGCAATGGTGGCAGACTTTTCAACCTACGCAAGATAAGGTTGAAAGAAATTAGGAGGGAGTATGAGGGTAGGTCGAATGTTAAGAAGGGAGAGTTTTTAATACCAGAAACATTTGCGTCCCCCAAGGATATCAAACAAAAGCTCAGAACTTATGCGTTGGAGTCTCAAAGAGATATCAGGATAGAAAAGTGTGACCAAGAAAGGATTCGAGCGATTTGTAAAGGAACTGTTGTGGGTTATGGTAGAAATGATACTGGAAGTAGTCAACCATTAGCTTCTGCTTCACAGTCAAAGGGCAATTTTGCCAGTACCAAAAGCTACAAAAAAAAAGACCAAGCCCATGTGCCCATGGTCCCTACATGTGTCAAAAGTGGGTGATGAATGTAGTTGGAGTGTGAAAACATTAAAAGATGAACATAAATGCCTCCAAACAAGAAAAATTAAATTGTTGACTGGACGATTCCTTTCATCCGAGGTTGCTAAAATTCTTGTTAGGGACCACACAACCACAACAGTTGCAATAGCAATGGAAATTAATCAGAAGTTCCAGATCAATGTCCCAACGACAAAGATATCCAGAGCAAGGGAATTTGCTCAGAAACAAATTGAGGATGACCATGAACAACAGTATGCAAATCTTAGGGATTACGCTTTGGAATTGAAAAATAAAAACAAGGATACAACTGTGAAGATTCAAGTTGAAGCAAACCCTGATGCAGGTGATTATTCAAGTGTTTTCAGATGGATCTATGTTTGTATTGGTGCCTTGAAAAAAGGTTACAAATCAGGAAGAAGGGGCATACTAGGTTTGGATGGGGCCTTTATCAAAGGGACATATACTGGTCAGGTCTTAACGGCTGTTGGTGTCGATAGCAATAATGGCCTCTATCCAGTTTCGTACGCAGTGGTTGAAGCTGAGTCCAAGAGTTCATGGTTATGGTTCCTTAGCAATCTTGGAGCTGATCTTGATTTGCAACCAAATTCAAACTTCACCTTTATCTCAGACAGACAAAAGGTATAAACATTGTGTATATTCAATTAATTGATTTCCAACCCAATTCAATCCTCATTCATATATTATGTTTTGTACAAATCGACAGGGGATATTACCAGCCATTGCAGAAATATTTCCTGCTGCTGAACACCGATTCTGTGTGCGACACATATATGACAACATGAAACAGTTATTCAAGGGAGAGAATATCAAGGAACTTGTTTGGAGGTGTGCTAGAGCATCAACAGTCGCTGAGTTTAATAGAGGAATGGAAGAGCTAAAATCAATGGACTCTAAAGCTTATGACTGGTTAAGGAAGATACCAGCATCATCATGGTCATGGTCACATTTTTCAGGTACAATATACACATACTACGACTTTCATCTGTAATATTACTAAGATTGAAAATGATGTTCATATTGATATATTGTTTACAGGGAGAGCTAAGTGTGACATCCTTCTTAACAACTTATGTGAATCGTTCAATAGCAAGTTAGTGGCCGGCAGAGATCAACCAATCATTGGTTGTTTGGAGTACATCAGGGAGTATCTTGTGAGGAGAAGTGTTAGTGTGCAACATTTAATAGACAAATGTGAAGGTCCTTTAACCCCAACAGCAACTAAAATTTTAGAAAACATCAAGGAGGAAGCAAATGAGTATAATGTTTTATGGGGTGGGGGGATACATACCAGTGTAAAGGACCTTGGGGTGACAAATGTGTTGTGAATATGCCAAAAAGGGAATGCACATGTAAGAGATGGGAACTCACTGGTATTCCATGTAAGCATGTTGTTGCGGCTATCAACGACATGGCTACACACAGCAAGGAGTCAATTGACAACCAGGTTGTGATCCCAGAGGATTATGTGTCCCCATGTTATTGGTTAGCCATGTGGAAGGAGATGTAACAACACAAGTGATGCGTGGGAATTGCACCAGGCTTTACCTCTCTCGGGATCTCGAGAAGCTTACAACCCCCACCAGGCAGTGTACCTGATCGTTGTAGTATAGTATAGTGACAAGTACCGGGGGATTGATCGTTCAACTCAGGAATAGTGTCGCTAGGATTAGAAAGCCTAAAAACTAGGTCTAGAGATGAGGGATGATTCTTTTTGTATTTTTTATGTTTTATGAAAGCAAGTAAAATCTCGGGTTTTGGAAGAGTGGGCGGAATTAGTTGCTAGTCAACTAACCCAATAACTAAGATGCAATCAAAATAAAATAATAAAAATGAAAATAAACTAAATTAAACTAGTGGTGTGAGCAATATGTGGGAAAATGGTGTTTACTTAGATTTCACTACTCCCTAGATATCTTTTACAGGTTAATTACTTGTTACAGTTGCGTGGATGACAGATTGTATTCCTTAATACCATTCATGGGGTGGCGTACTTACTTCCCCAATCCTATAAGCTCCTACTTCACTCATATGTCGAGCCGGCTAAGAAGCTCCTAACATGGGATCACTAGAATTCGCTCATGCATTAAATACAACCATAAAAACCTAGTACACATCGGTTCATATTTCTTAAGACGTTCAAGCAAGTTACACAATGGAGATCTGCCAGTTTTCTTAAGCCTAACATTGAAATCATTCATCCATTACAACTATAAACAAGAAATCAACCTATAATCAACATCTAGGTTTCATTACATCTAAGCAAGCACACAAAAGATCTAGCCTAGCATGTTAAAATCAAGACAAGCATAAGATATATTCAAACAACACATAGACATATTGAATGAATTGAAAGAAGACTTATCTTAATTGAACATGAAGGGTTTCAAGGGGTGAAAACCCTTGAAAACACTGTTACAAACGACCTAGGGTTTATTAGGTTCGGCCCTAGTATTCTCCACACAAGTTCCTCTTTTAATGAATGAAAAATAGAAAAGTATATATAGATTTTGTGAGGTGACGGCGTCAAGAGTAAATTTCTGACGCCGTCATCTCGCCGCCAATAAAGTTCTCGGACTGCCTAGATCTGGGTTTGACGCCGTCATGTGTAATCCATCTTCAGGCCATCACCAAAATAACTCTTGATGCCCTACTTCTGACGCCGTCACGTTTTCTCTGGGTCGTCATGGATTTTGCTCTTGACGCCGTCATATTTTCCTTCTTGACGCCGTCAGGTACTGTTCCCAGCATGGAAAATTAAGTCTTTGCCGTTTTCTTCACTTTTATGCTCCAAAAACGTCCAAAATGCTTCCTTTTCCAGAATTCACTCCCAAAGTACCTAAAATCACAAAAGGAACGATTTAGGGCAATATTTGATCAAATAAATTCAATTCCGGGCTTAAATGACCCCCTAAAAACGGTTCATTTTTCGCCTCATCATATACCCTTACACTTGAGATTTGCTTGTCCTCAAGCAAATGCGCTTTTATTCTAATCAAAATACAAGTTAGGGGTCATTTAACACTAATATAAAAGTAATTACAACAAATAATCGTTCCACTAAAGACCAAAGACAAGCACGGAGGTCATATACTAGCACTTTAAAAATAGTGTTTAGATACTCACATCTCTCGGGTGTAATAAAGTAATATCACAATATGGAAATGGAAAACATCTCTCACTACCTTTCATAGCAAAATAGATTACCATAGGCTTGGGAAAGGATCAAACCTCCACCACATGGCGTAAGCACCTAGGATAAACTATCAAAGAGGTCTTTTAAAGGGTTGTAACGTTAGGTGTAGGGATATGGAATACACGGTTTTGTTGGATATAGGCAGTCTTTACTGGTGGCGAGTTAATCATCTTGGTTAATTACATGTACAATATGGCGTTGCTAAGCCAAGACTAGACTCGACTTAAGCTAATAAATGAAAAATAACAAAAATACAAAATAAACATAGACTGAAACGGGATGGTAGTCCGTATGTTTTTTCTCTTTTCTTTTTCTATTTTAACGCACATATGGGGGTAATAAATGATGTTCTTCCCATTACTCCATAATACAAGTACTTTACCCATGAGTCCCAATCGTCCCAAAACAATATGTACAAGGATATGACTCGACTTAACAACCATGCAATCAATTAGATAATTAACTAAGGGTTTAAACATGTAACAATAATGCACTAAAGATGAGCGCATACACGGAAGGCTAAGGCGATTTAGTTGTACATTTAAGTGGGGTGTAACAAATTCTTCCTTTAAGTAAGATGCTTAAAGTTAGAAACAAAAAGATAGGCTCGGAGGGGTGTACTAAGGGTTTCGTGTACTAAAAATGAGTACAACGCTAAGGTGTGGGAAAAATTAATTGACTTAACTAGTCAAGTAATATGACTTAAATGGTCAAGTAATTATGATACGGGTTTAACACAAGGGTGATCCTAATGCCTCTTATCATGTAGTAAATCCTACTACACGAATGTAGTCTCACTAGCGGTCTCGGGATGCATCACTAACGCAAGTTCTAGAATCTAAATGCTACTGGTACACTCATAAGCACTAATAGTAAATGCTTTTCCTATCAAATCTAAAGGCGAACCTCACATATTTGGGTGGAAAATTTTTCTGAATAGTACGGTTTTTTGCTAGTCATACAATCTCCTATCCATGAGACGCTTGCTAAGGCTAAAGTTTCACTCCTAAATGTTGTAAAAAATTTTAAATTTGGCGCTAAAATTACACTAACAAGTATTTCTCATAGTTTTATTACACATCTACCATCAAACAAACAAACTCAAGCGAAAGTGTATCTATAAGGTGTCATCATTTTACCCTCCCCTTACACTTAGGATGAACATTGTCCCCAATGTTCAAGAAAGAATGTAAAAGTGAAATAAGTAAAAAGAATGAAATCAAATACTCCCCTGATTCGCTCGGTATTGATAATAAGGTAGTAAGGTTAGATCTTCCTCCAAGAAAATGAACAATTAAAGCTTCCCTTCCAGAATATAAATCATCTTCTTGTCAAAAATAACCTGTTAAACCTGAGAAAACAAACAAGGCAACCTCGCGTAAAATTTGCGGCAATCTATATATGCTAAAAAATCCTAGAAAGCAAAGTAAGATATAATGCTTGTGGAATGATGTTTGCAGATTTCCTGGAGATTATAAAACTAAAGAATTAGCAAAAACTTTAAGATTCCGTTAGAAAAACAAAACTGGTAAAATTTCTAGAATTTTACACGTGACGCTGTCAGGAATTTCTTCCTGACGTCGTCAGAAGTGACCTGCAGAAATTCTTATGTTAAGTTTCCGGAAAATTTCTGGAAAAACTTGGTCCTACTTCCTTGAAAATCCTGCAAAACATCATTATGACTCGATACAAGCATTTGACTCTAACAAATACGAATATACATGTTCACTTAATATTGTGGAGAATCATGATCAAGTTTGTTTCTTAAAAACATATTTGGGGTTTCCCCTTACACTTATCTTTTGTGAAATACCTTTGGATGAAGTTAAGACTAAGCCAAACAACAAAGTAAAGTATTTTCACCATATTAGTTTTGAAACATGATCTACCAACAATAAAAATAAAGCATGCATACGGAAGCAAATAACAATCAAACAAAATAAAAATCACACAAAACATGGGTTGCCTCCCAAGAAGCGCTTTTCTTTATTTACGTAGCTAGACTCAAGGTCATGGGTTACTACGTGACCTCATCGTTGGTTTCACTCTCTAGGTCATCTCCTATACCAGTTTTGTATTCCGGACCTAGTTGCAAGCATTCTTTATAGAAACCAAGCATCATATTCATCACATACTCTACTCCTCTACGTCTATCCTCATCATTCCTATAATAAGCCGCTTGTTTGTGTTCCTTTTCTATGTTTTACAGGAGGCGGTACTGCTCAATCTTATAGGGCATTTGGTAGGCAATCTCATCATTCTCTTCCTTGAACCTAACTATCCCTAAAGTCGGATCATAACTCATCTTAGTGGCCTCAACGAATGGTTTTCCGAACACTACTTGACTTAGGCAAGCATCTATCACCGGACGAGTATCTTCTACTATCATAAAATCGATCTCATAAGTGAAATTTCCGACAATCACATGTAATCCCTTCACTCTACCTACAAAATTACTTATCAAATTCTTATTGGGCATCATCCTATAACCAAGTTGTTTCTTCATTACCCAATTATAATAAGTCCTAGTCATGATGTTTATAGGAGACCTAGGATGGATATAAGCTTTCCACACATGCATATGCCCAATGTTGCATGGTATGTTGATGTTAGAGGGATCACCTATTTTAATAAGGGGTGAACCAAGGATATATGGTGTCTCGGGATCATCAAATAAATCTTTGTGATATTCCCGTTCTTCCTTGGAGGGCAACTTATCAAAGTATTCTTCTATGTTTTCTACTTCCTGTAACTTCTCTCCCTTATCAACCTCAACTTCCTTAATTTCATCCCTAGTCTTGGTTTCTACTCCAACTTCATCCTTGTCACTTTCTTCTATATCCTTATCTATTGGCTTAATGGTGACAACATTGACAAAGTGGACATGTTTTGATGACGAGGGGTCCTTAGTTTGGATTCCGCTATTGGCGTCCCTAGTGTCCTTCCTAGGTGTAGTTAACGCTTGGTTGTTGAGGGCTTTCAACAAGTTGTCAATCTTACTGGTCATCTCCGTTTGTTGTTGGTTGAATTCGGTTACAAACTTAGTTATGCGAGCTTCTTGAGATGCCATAAACTTGGACATCAATCCTTCAAGATTATTGGTACTACCATAGTTATTAGAAGGATTGTTGTTGAAAGTACGGTTGGAGGGTGGACCGTTTGGTTGGTAACGATTAGGTGGATTGGAAGAATTGTTTTGGTTTTGTTTCCACCTAAGGTTTGGGTGATTTTTCCAAGAGAGGTTGTATGTATCACCGTAAGGGTTTGGCTCGGGCTTGAAAGTGTACCACTTATCTCCCGCTTCGTCGGTACGCGAGGATGCGTAGTCCGCAAAAGCTGTTCCGGGGAGTTCCACACAATCACGAGTGTCATGGGGACCACTACATAATTCGCATGAAGAAGTGATTTTGTTCACTTGGCTTGTAGGCTTAGGAGCTTCGTAAGATTTCATGAGAAACTTGACTTGGTCCTCAAGTTCCATGATCCTACGGTCGGGAGTGCTAGAATTGTTCGAAGGCAAAGATATTCTTGACCGTTTTGTTCAAATCACGGGGATCATTCCAACTTTCGTTGTCATAGAGAGCAAGATCTTCTATGAGTTCCCATGATTCTTCCTCACTAAGATCACGTAGCTTGCCACCGGCCGATTGGTCAATGGTTCGCCTTGTGGAGAGATCGATATGGTCATAAAAAATTTGGACTTGGAGCCAAAGATCTATGCCATGATGAGGGACTTTTTGGAGTAAGTCCTTGAAACGAGTCCATGCTTCATATAGAGTTTCACCTTGACGTTGTTGGAACATCAAGATATCATTTCTAAGCTTGGTAGTTGTCCCCGGTGGGAAAAATTGAGCAAGGAAACGAGTGGTGAGATCATCCCATGAGGTGATGGATCCCGCGGGGAAACGCTCAAGCCATTGACTAGCTTGATCACGTAGAGAGAATTGGAATAGGCGTAATCGGGTTGACTCTCTAGTTGTAGCATCAAGGTCTACAGAATCTACGATTTTAAGGAAGTCCTTGAGATGTTGATTTGGATCTTCGGAACGAAGTTCATGGAATGCACATCCGCTTTGCACCAACCGGATGGTGTCGGATCGCAAGGGAGACACATTGGCTTCGGTGAGCTCAATAGTGTTTCGATAGCCTTGCTGGCTAGGTCGGGAATACTCTCCTAGGGTTCGGGGCCTAAGAGGTTGGTTAGCTAGTGGTGGGTTTTGTGGGTGGTCTTGTTGTGGTGGGTTGATGGGTTCAAAGATGTTACCACCTTCCATGATGTCGGATGGTAAAGAGTTACGAACAAAAGCACGAAGAAATAAGATAGACTAAAGAGAACCTAAAAATAAAAATAAAATCTTACTAGAAAGGAATCTAGCAAGTAGACCTAATAAAAAGAAATCCTAACCTAGACAATAACTATTCCCCGGGCTGCGGCGCCAAAAACTTAATGCGTGGGAATTACACCAGGCTTTACCTCTCGAGGGATCTCGAGAAGCTTACAACCCCCACCAGGCAGTGTACCTGATCGTTGTAGTATAGTATAGTGACAAGTACCGGGGGATTGATCGTTCAACTCAGGAATAGTGTCGCTAGGATTAGAGATGAGGGATGATTCTTTTTGTATTTTTTATGTTTTATGAAAGCAAGTAAAATCTCGGGTTTTGGAAGAGTGGGCGGAATTAGTTGCTAGTCAACTAACCCAATAACTAAGATGCAATCAAAATAAAATAATAAAAATGAAAATAAACTAAATTAAACTAGTGGTGTGAGCAATATGAGGGAAAATGGTGTTTACTTAGATTTCACTACTCCCTAGATATCTTTTACAGGTTAATTACTTGTTACAGTTGCGTGGATGACGGATTGTATTCCTTAATACCATTCATTGGGTGGTGTACTTACTTCCCCAATCCTATAAGCTCCTACTTCACTCCTATGTCGAGCCAGCTAAGAAACTCCTAACATGGGATCACTAGAATTCGTTCATGCATTAAATACAACAATAAAAACCTAGTACACATCGGTTCATGTTTCTTAAGACGTTCATGCAAGTTACACAATGGAGATCTGCCAGTTTTCTTAAGCCTAACATTGAAATCATTCATCCATTACAACTATAAACAAGAAATCAACCTATAATCAACATCAAGGTTTCATTACATCTAAGCAAACACACAAAAAAACTAGCCTAGCATGTTAAAATCAAGACAAGCATAAGATATATTCAAACAACACATAGACATATTGAATGAATTGAAAGAGGACTTATCTTAATTGAACATGAAGGGTTTCAAGGGGTGAAAACCCTTGAAAACACTGTTACAAACGACCTAGGGTTTATTAGGTTTGGCCCTAGTATTCTCCACACAAGTTCGTCTCTTAATGAATGAAAAATAGAAAAGTATATATAGATTTTGTGAGGTGACGGCGTCAAGAGTAAATTTCTGACGCCGTCATCTCGCCGCTAATAAAGTTCTCGGACTGCCTAGATCTGGGTTTGACGCCGTCACGTGTAATCCATCTTCAGGCCGTCACCAAAATAACTCTTGATGCCCTACTTCTGACGCCGTCACGTTTTCTCTGGGTCGTCATGGATTTTGCTCTTGACGCCGTCATATTTTCCTTCTTGATGCCGTCAGGTACTGTTCCCAGCATGGAAAATTAAGTCTTTGCCGTTTTCTTCACTTTTATGCTCCAAAAACGTCCAAAATGCTTCCTTTTCCAGAATTCACTCCCAAAGTACCTAAAATCACAAAAGGAATGATTTAGGGCAATATTTGATCAAATAAATTCAATTCCGGGCTTAAATGACCCCCTAAAAACGGTTCATTTTTCGCCTCATCAACAAGATTGTAGGAATTGCTGGTCCACCTTTTTAGCCCTAATGCCCTATTACTAGCAACCTAAAGCCACCTCACCACCATGTTCCAATTGGAAGACCACGGAAGAAGAGAAGAGTGTCAAAGGATGAGATTGCTGAACAGGTTATGAAAAAATCAATGGTGAAAAATGGGAAGCTGTCAAAGAGGGGCAAGACTGTCAAATGTGGTGCATGTGGTGGGCAGGGTCAAAATAAGAGAGCTTGTATGGGACGAAGAGTCAACCAAGGGAGAGGTACTAAAAGGTAAGGAGTACCAGATGAGGTACTAGAAAGATCTACTCAACCAGTGGGATCTTCTGCAACAGAGGTGGGAGCAGGGCCAAGCCAGCCAGTTGGAACACAAGCAAGTGAGGTAGCAGGAGGGCCAAGTCATCAAGTTGGAACACAAGCAAGTCATGTATCACAATCTACTGGGAATGGTGGAGGTCAAAGGAAGAATAGGATCAAGAGAAAAGCCAAAATTGCCAAGTGAGTCAACACAATTGTGATGGTGCAATAACCTTGGGTTGGTTATTTGTTCATGTGTTTTAACACAATGAGTGTATGGATTGTGTAACTGAGTTTCTGTCTTCTAGACAATAATTTGTACGTGATTTGTTTTTTAGACTTGATTAATTAGGAATGGTATTTGTTTTCATTTTGGTTTACCATCATTATTTGCTGCATAATGTTGTGCACAATTTGTGGTTTGCCATCATCATATACTTATTTGCTGTATAATGCTGTGCACAATTTGTGGTTTGCCATCATCATATACTTACGTATATTGAATGACCCAACATGCCCACTACTTAAGTATACCGAATGACCCAAACTTGTTTTGACTTTTGTAAGTCAAAGTTGATAAGGAACCAGAAACCAAGTTTACTGCATACTGATTCTGCAAGTAAAATGAACATTATTTACTACATTTGTCTTCTTATAATAACAACAACCAAAACAACCATGATCCCACTTTAGTGCAAAAATCAAACACTTTTTATTAACATGAAGGTCAATACAAACCAGGGATGACCTTAAACCCTGTGATGATACAACCCAGAAAGATGTCAATACACCTATATACCAACCTAAAGCAACTTAAAGACAATGAAAAAAAAGACCCAACTAAAAATAAGAAACTTTTTGAGCTTCTTCAACTGCTGATCCTTCTCCCTCATCAACCTCAACTGCTCCTCCAACTCTTCTTCAAGTTCATTCCTCGCCCTCAACAGGCTCGGCAACACATTGGAGGATCCGTCCATCCAATAAACCCACATGAAGGACAACAGTAGAATCGTCGTGCTGGGTTCCTATTTGTCCAACTTGTTTTGATTGTTGCTTGTTTCCCACAGTCGCAAATCAACACCATATTTTTGCCGGATATTGGAAAGTGTGAAATAATGTGATGCAACAGTCATATTTAATTGTGTAAAGTGTGTAAAAAGGCAAACTTTCGATTGCAAATTTAGTCCTTCAATCTACAGTGTAACACGGATACTTAGTACCCGAGAAACCGTGAAATGACGATAATGCCCTCGGTGACATGGCACTTAACGGGAAAACTAACGGAAAATGCCTCTCGGTGGCTTTTTTGCAAATTTGCGTAACGTTAGTGGCTTTTTTGCATGACTTTTTGTCTCAGTCTCATTTTTGCGATTTCGTGATAGTTTAGGGACTATTTTTGCATTTTACCCTAAATTATAAAGGCTGATCATGGAACTACATTTTAAGGGCACAAGCTAAGCACACAAGAAGTACATAAAAGTACTCAGGGACCCACATAAAAGTACAGACAAGTGTACTTTTGTGTGAATTCTGATGGTTCTTTTTCATGGGCCCCATGATACTTTTGGTGTGCTTAATTTATGCCCTAGGGCACATGTTAAAAAAACCCTATTAATATTTACAAATAAATTTTAATATTCATTTGTTAACATGGTTTAAGTACGATGACTCAGGAGGTGTTGACTTTCATATTATATAGAATTACGTGTCACTTATTCATCGCCTCTGCATGCTTGCTAGTTATCCATATATACTAAAGTTTGGGATGCTCCCTCCCCCAATTTTTTATAATATTTTTTGCACAACTACAGTAGAAAAGTAATATTTTATTCCTCACATATCTTCCCGATCCTTCCTCACAAATATCTTCTTCTTCTTCTCGCTCCACACCTCACATAACGCAAACCACACACACACAGGCGCAAAAAAAAAAAAAAAAAACTCGATCCAACAGGTTATCCATCACACATCCACTAACAAAATTAATCAACAAACAAGAATAATCAGATCCACACATCCGGTTCCATCATTAATCAACAGATCGCCCAAACATGAACAAGGTAAAATTAGCTTTTGTTACATTTGTTGTATGTGGTTCATAAGAATTAGGGTTTCGTGTTGGTGTTGCTAATTTTCTGATATGAGGCTTAGGGTTTTGCTTCAGTTAATTGTGATTATTATGCTCATCTTAGGATTAGGGTTTTCCTTGAATAAATTGTGATTGTTGTTATTGTGGTGGTTTACGCAAGTCACTTATGGTTTGTATTTTAGGGTAAAAAAATAGGTGTTCGCTCAACACGAAAGGTAGTCTGCTGAAGAAAGGTAGTCTCGATCTCATTTATTATTATTATTATCATGTGGTAGGTGTGAGAAGAATGGAAATACAAGGTAACTTTGTTAAGTTTATGGGAATTTTGGTATTTACTTAGAGGATAAAGCGATTCCGTTGCTTGCTGGTAAGTGGAAAGGGAAAACAGCTGAGGAGTTGGTTAATTCTGTTGAGTTCTTCAGGGACATCGTTACGGGTATTCCTCAACTAAATTTTCTTGAGTATGATATTAGTTTGTCTTTCTATCTTATATCAACTAACTTGCGGGCTGATTTTACGTTTTATTAAGTAATTGATAGTTTTTTTTGTTTTTTTGATTCTTTTGTTTGGTTGGTATTTTGGCATAATTACGCAAGTTGCACTAAAATGCAAAACAACTTTAAAATATAATTTTGGAAATATTGAGTTTGGTTGTTGATGTTGAAATGGCATATTAAAAAGTAACTACCTTACAAAAGCACCTAAATGGAAGTTTTTGAAACATATACTCTTGAGAATTATGCTATTAGAATTCATTTTTCGCATCCTTTATATTCTTTATGAATCTTCTCTTGAAGAAGCATAACATGATATGAATTTTAACCAGGATCAAATTGTATGTAGACTAGACGAAGAAACATTATGTGTTTTGTACTCTATACTATATTGTAGAGTCTACAAATTGGAGTCAAAGACTTATAGAATGCCTTGAAGTAGTGCCACAATGCGTTCGACATATGTGTTAAACATATATCCAGAGCTTATTTTTATGCAAGGATCAAACTCTTCTTTTGAAGTCAATAAAAACGGGTTACATAGTCGCTAGGCAATCATATTCTAGATTCCAGTTCCGACAAAACTTCTGGAGTTGCATTTTAAAACTTTTTCTTGAAGTGACAACTTCCATAAATTGTTATCATATGCTACACTGTATGCATTTACCTTTGCAGATGTAACTCATCAATAACAACATTCGACAACAATTAGTAATGGCAAAGGCCTAAATCGGCTCAAAATTTGCAGTAGATCTTATTGAAAAGGTATTCTCACTTTTACTTTTTTTATCCTTTCACAGCTATAAATGATCATATTTGTCATGGATTTTTGTTCAATTAAAATATGAATTCAGTTAAAAGATTAAACCGTAACTGTAATTTCAGGAAGCAAAAAGAAAATAAGTTTGATCTTACTTATGTAATACGTGCTCTTTTTCAGGAACCAAGAATGCATTAATTTCATTGTCGGACAAGAAGATTTGGACCTTCTTGCGGCCAGACTACAAGAATTAGGGTAAGTTGCTAATCGTAGAAACCTAATTACTTCCATTATATTTGATAACAACTCCTTTTTAACTGTGATCTTTGTGATCGGCTGCACTCATAAGTTGACATTCATCTTTGATATGTTTCGCTAAATGTTGTTCTGCCTCTTGACAGGGACATGAACGTTTGGAAGACTCTTTGCCAAATTAGCATTTATAACATTCTTTACATATTACTATTTGCCTCATTCTAAGTCCGTTACACCGCCTTATTTTAATATTTCTGTCGGTGCTCCTCTGAGGCGAAACACTTTAATGATGCCGTGTCTTCTATCGCTGAAGACTTGATTGTGATGCAACTCAGAGTAAGTCTCAAAATTTAATTTCTTTTTTTTAGACAATTATAATCTTAAATTGCTCATCAATGGTCACTCCTAATATAGTGAGGTGTTTAAGCTTTTAAATTGAGGTGTATTAGAAGTGACCTAACCATATTTTATTCTTAACAGTATTCTTGGAATCGAATTTGGTGCTGCATATGCAGACAACCGTGCGAGATGCCCGCTGAGTTCAACCCAAACCGCGTTACAGGTGAAAAGACTAATAACTTTTGATAAGAAATTGTTTGGTTCTATTACCAATGTGTGATAAGAGTTAAATAATTTTTTTAGCTTAACGGATTCAGGTCATTCAAGTTGTTTTGGCACCTTTATTGGTGTAAGAGACCCTACAGGCGTTGGATTTGGTAGTTTTGGGAAGCAATAAGACTGACTCCTAATATGTGAAATAAGGTCAGTTGGATCTTTCAGTCTATAGACGCCTGATTTTCCTCAATAATGTATTTTTCTTTATTTAACAAAGTTGCAGCTTTTATTAGGTATAGCAGTACTGATACTTTTTACTTATTGCTCAAATTTTGTTTGACTAATTGTGACGGTCAAGTTCTTATGGTTACGATTCTTTTTCCTATGTTTTACAGGGGCTATGAGCTGCTGAAAGGGTCCAACCAGTGATATTCCCTCTAAGTTATCTCAGAGTCAAAAGCATCACTTACATTTTATAAAATGCTTGCAGCATGTTGCCTGATATACTTCATGTGGAATATTTATCATTCCACCTACGTTTTATTAAGGTACATACTGTCTCTTTATGTACGTTTCTTCATCTATGTCATGCAGTCATCTATATATGGCTCATAAATGCTCTGCGCAAAACATACCTTGCTACTTGGCACAGTCTTTGTTAACCTTAATTTAACATATGATAAACATTGACAAGGAAAACGTTCTTCACAAAACTATACTACAGGCTTCATAAAGGCTCTGCGCCAAACCCAAAGGTTTGATGAAGAGGTAAACTCATGAATTCAGTTTTGACCAACTTTGGTCTTAAAATCAAATTTGAAGGGGTTTTTGGAGTTGCTGCAATTTTTTTATGCAATCTTTTGGTATGGGTATTATGGGTTTTGTGGGTATTTTTATTGGGTGTTCAAGGCTGCTACGAAACAACAACAGTAAGGGGGTGAATTGGGTCATTTTCAAAGGGTGTTTTGAAGACTTTTAATGGGAGTTCGGGCGCTTTTTTTTGGCCTGCTGGAAAACAGCAGCAGTAAACGAGTCTTCTGATTGTTTTCATAAGGGGTTTTGAGTGGTATAAATGGGTGTTCAGAGCTATTGTAAAACTGCACCAGTATAATGGTGTTTCAGGATGCTGTAATTGTGGTTAACCATTAAATGTGTCTATTAGTGCCAAGTGCCCAGAGAGTAATGGTGCATAGTTCGTGAGGAAATTGTTGTGACTCCATGGTCCATCCAAGCAGAATCTTTCATTTTCAGGTTTATGTTTATATAGCGAACATTTTTATGCACTTTGCTACCCATGAAAATGTTGAAACTAAATCGCTGTTTGTTTCGGGTTATATTACGTGTTTATGGCTCATTTGGTTTTCGGCTTATGTTTTATAAGCTCACTTTTTGTTGCTTATTTTAAAACTTTTTGGCTTATCTAAGCTTATTATGACATGATAAGCTTATATAAGCAGAAAAGTTTCCAAATAAGCCACAACAAATGAGCATATGAAACTTAAGCCCAAAACCAAATAAGCCATAACCCCGCCATATAACCCGAAACAAACACCCCCTAAATGACCGAAAGGGACTGTATTAACTGCAGGTGGGTCAACCTGACCCCTTTTGACTCACCCTAAAACTTAATGCCAAACATCCTTTTGCATATCAGTTTCTTAATGTAATGAAAAACATCCTTACTGCCCTATAACCTTTTTTTATGTTTATTGTTTCATCATTTCCATGTTTACATTTGAGCTTAATAACTTTTAAAATTCTTCCTGTGATATTTTCTGTCCATGTGATTTTACCTATTTGCCAATCGTAAAATTATTGTAGGGACTTAGTGCACACAAAGGATATACAAGATGAGACATGTGAGCACGTAAGTGTTGTATTAGCTGTGAACTTCACTTAGCGCTGCTTATGAACAAGAAATTGCAAATGAATTGTTTACCTTTGAGCTTTCGACAAAGGAAGATTTGTCGAATGATAAGAAGGTCTTATAACTGTGAACAATCTAATGAGCCCAGCTCATATACCTTGCTTAAAATACAATGCCTTGAAGAGAAGTCTCTCATATATGATATTTTAAAGATCTCTAAGGACTGCAATATGAGGGTATGCTCATATTTTTAATTCCATCAATTTTAACATGAATTTACTTTATATAATATACTAGAAGTTATAATCAAGGAGTATCTAGGATTACACCGTATTTAACATTTACGAGAGTGTTTGGTTTAACTTATTTGCCTGGCTTATGGCCATACTTAGCAAAACCAGGTCCATTTTAGCGTTTGGGTAACTTATTTAGATTTCCACAATTAATATGTTGTTCTTCGTTTGCGCAGGTCAGTCACGGAGGATTTTTCGTTACTCTGGAGATTCATCGATTCAGATTCAGAGGCAATTGAAGCCATGGCGCAAGGGAGTGCACCAGAAATCAAAACCGCCGCAGAGACCAGTTCCACTGAACCAAAAACAACACCACCAGAAACGTCAAACACACTAGAGGCAACAACTCCAACTGCAACCAATGAACAACTGTAGCAAAAACAACATACCATCAGCCCAAAAAAAAAAAAAAAAAAAAGAAAAAAAAGAAAAGAAAAGGATACGCAATGTAAAGCCCAAGCTATGCACCCTTCAACTTTTGAAACCGGAAAATATTTGCCTTATAGTGTAGGCAACATAAATATATAAAGTAGTATCAATATGTACGATTTCTATGTCAACCAACAACTCCTCTTTTATTAACATTTGTCTTATAGTGTAAGCAACATGGGCATGTAAAGTAGTATGAATATGTGTAGAATATATGTAAACCAAGTATGGGTAAAAGGTCATTTGACCCGGTAAATTTATTACGCCAAAATCTTTGAAGTACAAATGACATGGACGTACATACCATCTCCAAAGCCCATTACATAGGCGATATGACTCAAACTATGTAACTAAAGCAAACTACATCTACTAAACGCAGATAACCTACCACTGCTAACCGCAGCTACTACCAATTACATTTAAATTACAATAAAAATTACAATCTAAATGTATAAAAACCAGGTTCAACTGAACCACTTCCATAGTGAATGCCTCTATCTTCAATATCTTCATTGCTAGAACCCGAGCATATCACCAACTTCCCGCCGCAACTGCAACAAACAAGTAAAAAGTAGTGATAAAATTACCACTCTTCCGCAAGATGAATCTGCCCTATCATCTCGACTAATGACAAAAGGTCCAAATTCACCAACAAAGCTGCACCCCAAGGAAATCGGGCTGCAACAACCAAGCTAGAGACCATGTGATACTGAAAAAAGCCGAGATTAACAATAACCATGGCTCCAGCAGACCAGCTTAGGCAACGACCACAATCGAGCACAATCATACCAAGGCAAGACGCACTAAGATTGTGACAACCAACCCAACACGGCTGCTCAAGAGGGAACCCAAGCAGGTAGACATCTCAAGAAGCCTTGCCAATCAACACCCAACGACCATTACGAGGGATTCGATGCTGAACTCCAACCAAAACAACAAGAACGTGAGAAAACCCAAGTTTTGCCACCACCCTCTCATAATTTCAGCTGCAACACCATATGAACCCTAAACATGGCCGCACAGCTACATGACAACAATTCGTGAACAAGAAACCCAGGTCGGATTACTTACCCATAATTATTGCAACAACAACCATTGCTGGTTCATCACCAGCAAACCCAGGAAACCCTAGACGAAAGACTAGGGACTAGATAACCCGCGCGGCGAAAGAAGGGGCAGAAAAACCCTAGCCGCTCCCCACTCTAGGACGGTTGAACCAATCCATAGACATGAATGATTCAACACAAACGCGTCCAAGAGAAACCCTGATCAACTAGAAACCCTAGGCGATCTACAACCACAAGCAAGCCGACCCTAACTGATTAACAAACCCTAATGGAATAAATTAATCAGAACTCATAAACCCTAATCGGATTAAATGAATCAACTTTTCTCTATTGCTAAATCCTAACCGGATCAAGCAAGATATTAAGATCAAGAAGGCAATATCGAATGAACAAGCACTAGGACGAAATTGTCCTTTAAATCGTGATCTGAATAACGCCAAAACCAAATCGGTAATTACAAAACCCAAATAGGATTATGTAGCAGATTAACATGATGAATGAAGGAAGAATTAAACCCTAGAAAATTAGGGATCATGAAATCGAAATTGGCTAGAGAAAAATTGCCCCCCCCCCAAGGGGGAGAGAGGCTTTTAGGGTTTTTTAGTCTATCACTTATGTAAACCAAGTATGTGTTCCTGTATCATATGAAAGGGTCTACATATATAATTGAAAGGCCAGATAACTGTCTTATAGGGAGTGGTGGCTGATCGATTGGTCGACAACCAGTTATTCTTTTGGGCTCTTCAACAGTGCTGGTAACTATATTATTTAGACTGCTTTGATTCAGTTTTCTGGCCACTTTACATCAGGAAATATTTCTTTGGGAAAACACCCCGCGGCAACGCGCGGGTTTCCCACATCGTTGCTACTACTAACCATTATCAAGCACTATGAAATTTTACCCAAATATACAATGTTATCGCTGCATAAAAAGAATACAATACAATCAAAGAGAAGAACTACTCGAGAAAAAAAGTTAACCATGATAATCCTTCGCCAATAAAAATAAATATAAATCTGAATTTTTGAATATAGTTATTGGTCGTAAGGCTACTAGGCAAGGTAATGTTTTTTTCACCATACACATCAGCGTCACATCAGCTTTCTCTCTCCTCTCACTCCCTTCACCCCTCTTCACCTTTTAGTGGGCAAAGGGACCTCTCACTTCACCTTACATTAAATACTCACTTTATAAAAATATACCCAACTAAATACCCCACACACACTCACACACAAAATAAAAAAATAATAAATGGGGCCCAATTTCCTTGTTTACCATTTGGTTGTCACACCACCAATTGTGATGTTAAAATTTGTGCATAGCTCGTGAATTGGGGTAGAGGGCAAGGGGATAATTGGTGAAAGTAAGCCCATTTGATGAAGGTTTCATGCCCTTACCTACTAGCCTAAAAGACAATTAATTAGATATG
This sequence comes from Artemisia argyi, assembly GCA_030686995.1. NCBI lineage: Eukaryota > Viridiplantae > Streptophyta > Magnoliopsida > Asterales > Asteraceae > Artemisia > Artemisia argyi. The sequence continues at coordinate 89,514,822 of CM060708.1, read as the reverse complement.
CCCGGCGGCTTGAATTATGTGGTACCCAAATGAAGCAGGAAATTAAATATCAAAGATATTGGAAGAATCCATGATGTCATCCTTAATTTCTAAGCATTACGTATTGCAAGAGGTGGTGATCTGTGAACCATGAGTTTTTGTACCATATCAATTTTGTCACTAAATTACATGATATTACGTGGATGAGCTTTGTTACACATTTTTTTTATTTTTATCTTACAAATTCTCTTACACTCACAATCATATTATATACTCTCCCCGTCCTATAATTATTGTACATTTTTGAATTTTTATCTATCAACTTTGATCTTAAATATTTTTGTTTGTATTATAAAATAATTGATAAAAATTATGTCAATGAAAATACATTTAATACCCAATTCATTCATATATTTTGCATCAAGTATTATACGGAGTATAACACAAACAAAAATATTTAAGATCAAACTTGAAAGATTAAGACTTCAAAAGTCAATAGTGAACAATAATTATGAGACGGATGGAGTAGTTTTTTCCCACTCATTCTCTCTCTGCATCCAAGCCGTCTGTTTTGCCACTTGCCAGAATCCTGTGAGTAGGACACTTTGTATGATAATAATGTAAGAATGTTTAGCATTTTCCTATGTGGATTGTGATACTTTTAGGTTGGTAGAACACAATGGAGTGACCGATAACTCTTCGCCAAACCCATCACGCATTACGCGCCACCCGCACTGTTTGGATCCCCGTCATATGCCATTAATAAAAAAAATTGGTGAAAGGTGAGCCTCATGATCACTAAGCTTTTGTGCAAAATGTAAGGCCTCATGGTGTTATTATTATTATTATTATTATTATTATTATTATTATTATTATTATTATTATTATTATTTTTATTTATTTTTATTATAAATCATCACTTTTTATTATTATTATTATTATTATTATTATTATTATTATTATTATTATTATTTGATTTGTGAGTGAATGATGTATTTTGTGTGATATATTTGCATAAAGTATTTTTTTTTATAGTGATGAAGGGAGTGGTGACTATTATGGCTGAAAGAAGAGGTGGTGATATACTACTAAGGTGAAAGGACAACTACGATGTGATCGTTACAGAGCTTTGTTGCAACCTCTTACTAGGGGTGAGCATCGGGCCGGTCCCGACCCGTCCTGACCCGATACCGATAAGCCCAAATCCCGAGATCGCCGAAAAACCAAACCGACTCCCGACCCGAAACCAGTCGGTTCGGTATCGGGACGGTCGGGATCGGTTGGATTTGTCGGTTTTCTTTGTTGTTTTCTGGTTTTCATCCCGTCCCGACCCGATACCGACAAGCCCGAATCCCGAGTTCGCCAGAAAACCAAACCGACTCCCGACCCGTTTACTAGTCGGGATCGGAATCGGGCCGTCGGGATGGTCGGAGTCGGGCCGGGTATCGGTGGTCGGTCGGAAATGCTCACCCCTACCTCTTACTATTTCATCATACAAATCATCCTATATACACAACAATATTATATAGTTTATTCCCACTCATTCTTTCTGCATCCAAACCATAAATTTTGACACGTGTCAACATTTTGTAAGTAAGCACATTTATAGGAGGGTTGGGTTTTCTTATTTATATCAAGCCATATCCTCTAGAAAAGCCACCTTTGGGAAAAATGTTAGATGTTCCAAGAAAATCATCAAAGTGCCACTGCCACACATAACTCCCAAACCTGAAACACACACACACAAAACAAACATACATGTTCAAAGTTTTTGTGATTTTGGGGATCTAAAGTATATGACCTAAAAGAAACAATATATGTCTTATTAATCGTGTTTGAATTTACACTGACCAATCATTATGTTCTTCAGAACCAACATTATAGTTATGGGGTTACTTTGATTTGGCCAACATTTTAGTGATGTAAGTAACTGAAAGGGACAACTAATCTAAATTCATATCAGGTTTATTGTAAGTTCTTTGTCATGACTACCATTGTGATGCTTTTACGACAAATTTATTGCATCTGAAGTGGTTTGGATATTTCTAACACAATGGAAATCGCAATTCCCCAATACCCAACATTTATGATGGCCTTTTGCTACGCCACAAAAAGTAAATACGTATGTTAAACTTTATCTCAAATGGGGAATTAATCTCTTCGATTATATGTAAGTCAATACCTCGTTTATGTATCTTGACACTCATTGGAAGCCACTCGTTAGTAATCATCCAAAACGAGATTTTACGTTGATATATAGAGCCTAGAGGCGTGAACGTCCATGTATAGTCTACGTCATTCCCAGGAGCTGAGTATTTTGACTTCTTAACTCATAGACTTTAAAAAGGTAGAAACTAATGCGATGATGTCTGAGGTGGTTTTGCACCAAAAAAAAAAAAAAAAAAAAAAAAAAAAAAAAAAACCCTTAGATAGGTTGTGAGATACTAATAATGTTGAATCTGCATTCTATCCTTAGTGTGTTTGTGTTTAATCAAATCTCTAAATTAGCATCAACAATAAACACTACAGTAATATATTCAACATTAATTTGTATGGATCTATGGACTAATTCAATACTGAAAACATCCCGCATGCATAATTATATCTTTAATTTAGATATCAAGTTAGACAATCCATACAACAAAATAAACTGTCACACTATTAAATACAAACTGTAGATCATTTCGAAAGCATAATACAACATGGCATGCATCTTTGCCGTTATGGTAGTGTAACATATGATTTTGATGGTGTGTAGAGTGACACTTTTCGTCTAGTCTTATTTTTTATTTATCCTGAATGGAAAATCAAACCATTCAACATCTCATTTTTGTACTACGTACATTCACTTATTAAAGTGTGTAAAATAGTGAAATGGGAAAACAAATTGACGAGAAGTAGCCTCTAAATTTCACACTGATCGATATTTTTTATAACTTTCAAATGTTGAGAGATTGGTTAGATTTTTTTATTTTTTTATTTTATTTTTTATTACCTGGGTTTCCGACTAGACATTGCGAGCCAACTAATTCCATGGTGATTACATTTTTTAGATATCTCGGAGTCGGCGCAGGTGAACATCTGGCTACAAGGGGATTAATTTTCTCCCCGTCCGATTCGAACATTTGACATCCTCTAAAATTGATATACTATTAATAATCAGATTAGTTTTTCTATACAGTTTTAAGTAGGGGTGGAAACGAGCCGAGCCGCTCGTGAAAAGCTCGGGATCGGATTGGTAAAAAACTCGAACGAGCCGAGCCTAAACGAGCTCAAGCCCGAGCTCGAGCCTAAGTTTGGGCTCATTTAATAATCGAGCTCGAGCCCGAGCTCTATAAAAAAAGCTCGAGTAGGCTCGCGAGCCTAAACGAGCCATAAAAATATACACGTATATAAATTGTCTATACGTATAAACGAGCTTAAAAGTAGTAAACGAGCTCGAGCCTTATGTAATAAACAAGCCGAGCTCCATTAAACTTTGTATATATAAACGAGCCGAGCTCGAGCTTTATATATATAAACGAGCCGAGCTCGAGCTCTGGCCAGCTCGGGCTCGGCTCGGCTCGTTTCCACCCCTAGTTATAAGTAGCATGATTCATCAATCCGTCTTTAGCCTCGTGTTATGTGTGAGAATTCAAATATTTCTCAATATTATCAAGTGTTCGTAGTTCAAGTCTAGTCATTTGACAGATATGAGATTTATTTTACTGTGTGTTTGTTAATTTGCCTTTCCATATCAGAACATATGTATGTACCCCGTATAGTGTATTTATGCATATATATGTGATGAGGAATTGGATACTAGGAGTCACATCTCTCTCCTTCACATATTTCCCCTTCTCTCTGCAAAACTAGTACGTTATTTATCATCTTCAATTATTTGCTTTCAATTAATCTTGAACAAAAATGGAGAAGCTACCGACTTTAAGACATGAAAAAATATCACCAAAATATAGCAAGAAAAAACCGGTTAAAGTTGTTTATATCTCTAACCCTATGAAGGTCAAGACCACCCCATCCGAGTTCCGCGCTGTGGTGCAACAACTTACTGGAAAATACGCAAACTACTCACAACCCTATGAATTTGCAACAAAAGTTTTGAAAGACGGCCTAGAAGAAGAAAAAGAAGAAGAAAAAGAAGAAGCAAGCCGTACAGTTCACCGTTCAGATATTTCTTATGCTGATTTCTTTATCACCCCAAAGATGCTTGAGGGTTATTCTCCAATGTAATTTGCCTTTTAACTTTATGTAATTGTTGTCGTACTAGGTTTGTTGCATGTATCATTCATTCAGTAAATTATTTATGGCAAAAATGGAGATGGGTCCGGTGGCTTTTGAATACAAGTGGTTCCAAAGAGAAAAATCTATTACTCCTCCGTCTCAAAATTATTGTCCATTTTGAATTTTCAAAATCAAATTATTTCAATTCTGACCATAAATATATATGTTTTATTATATAATACTTGATAAAAAATTATACCATTAAAAAGTATACTTAAAACCTAATTCATTTATATATTTTGCATAAAATATTATATAACATCACAAAAATATTTAAAGTGAAAGTTGAAAAAGAAAGACTAAAAAAGTCAATAGTGAACAATAAATTTGGGACGGAGGGAGTATCTAAAAATAGTAAGAACGAGGAATTGGCTTCTTTGCGTCGCGGCTGAGCTATGTTATGTCTAATGTTTGTTCTAAGTTAGTATTTTTAATATGTTCTGCAACGTATCTTAGACATTTTGTTGTGTTTCAATTTTAGCTATAGCTATTTATCCGCAATCCTCTTCACTGTATTTGATGAGAAACTGAGATTAATAATATTTCTTGTGAATTATTTTTCTTGATTTTTGTATTTCTTTTAAGAGGAATGTTACACTCACAAAATAGTCCACAAAATGAGATGTCACTGCCTTATTGATGTACTTTGTGATTATTTCTCTCTCTTCTCTCTTATTCAGCTACTCACTCACTAACACGTCATTTTGTGGCTGATTTTGTGGATTTATTTTTGTGGATGTAACATTTCTCTTCTTTTAATATGAATATTTGTGCCTAGTAATAGTTTAGTGGTGAAAAACTATTTATTTTTTTGTTACTGTAGAAACCTTATTTTTTCAGTGACCATATTCATTCAATCTTAGCATTTGAATTGGGGTTACGGCAATATTAATTTCACTATTTTTGTGAATTGAAAATTTTATTTTGCGTTTTATATGTATGTCTTAAGACTAATATTTGTTTTTAGCACTGATACTAGTTATAATACCCATGCACGCACGGGGTTTTCACATAAATTTTTAATTATGTATTAATATTTAATATTGTGAGTTTAGAATAACCGCATTATAAATTGTTTATAATTATGTTTGGATTTTAATCTGTATCATTGTTTAATGTAATTGTGCTAAAAGGGTGAAACTTTAGATAGTAAAAAAGTTCTTAATTAACTAATATTGATAGCCAAGTGATCACCCAATAAACAATTTTTGATTAAAAAACAAAAAAAAAAAAAAACAAAAAAAACCTACCCTTTTTTACCAAGCAAAACTTGATATTAGAGGTCACATTATAGTTCCATTATACTATTATAACTTTGTTAGTGCTAAAGACGAAAAAAGTAGACATAGAAAGCAAATTCTTTCGCAACTCGGAGGGGCTGAAGTTTGAAGCAAAGCTTTTTAGTATATTGGCACAATGCTTCATCCACATAGAATTTTACGATCTATTTGTACATTCATCATTTTGACATTTAGATTGTTATGTAAACGCATCATTTTCCGGTCTCCGACGACCTATAAAAATATTCTTATGATGAGCCTATAATCTTTGGCCTTTTACATTGGCCCCATTTGACCCTATGTCGACCATATCATGTCGATTATAGCTCCGCACTGAACCTCCATTCCTTGAAAATTTCTCTTGTTTCAGTACTGCCACAATGACCAAGACAGTGCAAGAAGATCAATATCTAAACTTACTTATTGAGACTTGTTTAATCAACTGATGGAAGTTTACCAAGCAAGAGCCTTGAAAATCAAAATTCAAGATTATGAATGAAGTTAAAATCAGTAAAATGGTAAACAAATAAAAAAATAGCAAAAAAACTTAAAAATTTATATTAGCACTTACATTAGTCTATGTATCAAAAACAAAGAATTCGTGTTTTAGGTTTTGTTAATGAAGGTTGCTTCGACAACACATAAATGTTTGTTTATATGCTCAAATGTCACTGACCTTCTGTTAATGCCAATGAATACAACATTTACATGCATCAGTAGCCCAAACAATCCTAATATCCTAATTAAAATACAATAAAAAATCCGCACTTATCATGTTCTAATCAAGCTTTATCAGAATCTTGGTGCAACACTAAAATCTTCAACGAACAGACTAACAATTAACATTTACATACAAATTAAAGGCACAAAGTTGATAAGTTACTCGAATACATTAATATATACATCCATTACTTCATTAAACAAAAACCATAAAAAATTCTTATAGAAAGAAACTGTTGATACAAAAGTTGGGCGTTCCTGATTATGGGCTCTTGCTCTCGTATCAATTCGTTTCTTAGTACTTGTAACCTGCGCACTCAGAAAATAAACAACACCGTTAGGCTTATCGTGAGATTGTCTCCCACGATTAGACTCCGGCGTGAGAGTAAGTAATCGATTTAGGGTTCTCGTAAAGAGTTAGGGTTTGTGAATCGTACCTTGAATGATAGTTATGTCATTCCTTATATAGGCGCAGAATCCTTGTAGGGTTCGTGCTCCTTATGTTTCGCACACATGGTGCTTATCCGGGTAAGGATATCTATTCCATAGATATATGATCCTTATCTATACCGTGTATAGTTTATGTGGGTTTGGGCTTACGTGAGCCTGTTCCCATTATTAATGCAGCCCTAGTTACAATAGCCCACGCATGGTGGTTTTGGGCCTTAGTAATGTTTATCATTTGGGCTCGTGGCCCATATATAGACTATACGTCATCATGTCCCCCCAGTCTAGTGTGTGCGGCTCGTAGCCGCGGATGCTAGACTAATATTAACAGCGGTAAGCGTGGCGGGAGAACATTGAAATTTGCCGCCCATTTTAAAGTGCAATGCACCTAGTCATAGGTATTTCAAAAGGGATACCTCGAAAATTGGGAGTTGTGTCCACGTGGCCCTCGTAAATCGGGAAAAAGTGCATGTATCGTTTCGGTTCTAGCCACACGTTTTTGTGAGTGGGATCCACGTGGACATCATCTAGGGTTTTTTTATTCCCTATATAATAGTCACCGCCCCATTTTTACAATCACACACAGTAAAACACACACTCACCATTGCTCACTTTCTTGAAAGCTATCTTTTGCAAAGAAAATAATCATTTCCTTAGGTAATTTTTGTGTGCGTTTTACTAGTGAATTAATGAAAATGGTTGCCCAGTTAGAGGACTTTCGCTGTGTGATGACGGAGAATGATGTTACAGAGTTTACCTCTGACTATTTCATTCCTCTAGATGTGCGCCCAGAGGCTCCAGATGTTAACGCGTGTATAGCCGATTTCCCCGAGGGGAAAATAGGGCTATACACGAAATTCTTTGAGTACGCGAATTACCGCGTACCAATATCTATTTTTCCGAGCGATTTGCTCAACCACTATCGCCTCCACATCTCACAGCTGCACTGTATAGGTGCGGCTAAGGTGTCGAATTTTGAAGTAAACTGTCGTTTACTTGCGATAGAACCGACCATAGCCTTATTCCGCTCCTTTTACCATACGACGTGGTCAAATGGGTGGGTATCTTTTGCGAAGCGCCCGGGGGCGCTTCAGTGTTATACTGAGAAGGTAGACTCCCTAAGAAATTGGAGGGAGCATTTTTTCTGGGTTGGTGATGTAGTTTTTCCATCGCCCTACGAGTTTTATACTCAGAATACTTTGCCAAGGGATGGGCGCCCCGTACCCGGTTCCTATAGGCTGGCTGATGCGCAGACTCTTGATGCCAACCGCCTATCCATTAACCCTTATCCGGAGGAGTTTTTGGTTCACATGGGGTTGAGTCGCAATTATTTCGGCGCTGCGGACGAGGTGCCCACTTTTATAAGTAAGGAAGGCCGGGGTGGGTGTTCGTCCCTTCTACTTCCAATTTTGTAAGTCTTTTTGTATGCGCACCTTTAATAACTAATCCTTTCTTCTTTCTTGTTTTGTTTATGTGTGCAGAGATGGATCTGTTCGCCGTTGTGAAGCTGGACAAGCCGAAGCAGGTGACTATAGGAGTGCGCCCTCTGAGGGAGGGTGAGCAGCCATTACTGGGGGCGACTGAGGGCCGCTTGACCGTGCTGCCGGAGGCTGTCCCTGAAAACACGCCGCCGCTCCAAGTGACGCCTGTTCAGAGCGTGGCGCCAGATGTGGAGGTGGCGCAAGAGGAGGCGCGCGCTGAGTCGTCTGACAGTATAGAGATCCTAAAGCCCGAGGAGGTACTGAAGGAGGAAGTGGCGCAGAATATTAAGCGCAAAGGAGAGGCTCAGACTAGTGGCTCCAAGAAGAGACGACGCTACCTCATTGGGGATGCGGAGTCGTCCGCGGAGGGGGAGACATCTGCTTCTGGCGCGGATAAGAAGGCTGCTGAGGCCTCTCCCTTTCTGTAAGTATCTGCGTCTATATTATGTTTCTTGTATATTACTTGTAGCAATATATACTAACTGTCCTCTTCATGTCTTGTAGGGATGATGCCGTGAAGAATGATGGGGTCTTCGTGGATGTGGTTTCCTCTCGGCAGAATGAAAACAAGGAGGGGAAAGCCAAGGTTGATGAGGGTGGAGAGGCGCAACAGTTGATGGATGAGTTGGCTGGGACTGCTGCGCGTCAGGCTAAGCTGGTGGCTCAGTTGAGGGAGAAGTATGTTGGGGAGAGCAGTACTCTCGCCCAGAAGGATGAGGAGTTAGCGAAGCTCCGTGCGTAGTTGGCGGATGCGCAGGCGGAGTTGGAGTCCTCCCGGGTGTACACTGAGAAGGTCACCCATGAGAAGTTGTCCGCCCTGGCTGAGGTGGAGCAGGCGCGCGGGGAGCTTCATCATTATAAGTCTGACCTGACTTGGGTTGTGAGGTTTTTGGAAGAGAAGAAGGTGGAGCATTTTGCTAACATTGCCAAGTTCAAGGAAGATATGATGAAGATCATCCAGCTGCAGGAGAACAAGCTGCGCGGCCTGAGCATCGAGTACGATGAGGAGTTATATCCTCATTTGATGTCGACCATTGCTGAGCGCATGTATTTCCTTTTTACTCTTCTTCTTCATAATATTTTTTGTTGCTATGCTTTTTATTAACGCAAATTGTCTTTGTTGATGTAGGCGGTTAATTAGCCATGGGCTGCGCCTGGCAGCTATGGGGACTCTGGAGTCCCAAGAGGTGTTGGACGCCTTTGGGAAGGTGGTTCACTGTGTGGTGGCGCGCGGGAAGTCGCAGGCTATGGAGGATCTCCATGAGGCCAAGCTTCTGACCAAGGACTTGGCAGAGGTCCCTGGTTATAATGCGGCTGCCTACGATGAGTTGATGCAGGCCATGACGGGGTTGAAGGTCCTCGAGTTGCCGCATATTGGGAGGTTGGAGCGCGACCAAGACAACCCCATAGATGTACTTATAGCGGGGTTGACTTTGGAGCGCCACCTTGGAGAGGATGCAGTGGCGCAATCAAATTACTTCCTGAAGCCTGATGTGTCGCAGCTGCAGATTCCTGTGTTCGCGCAACCTCGCCACATCCTTACCCCGTTTGCTCTTGAAAGGGAAATTCCTTTGAAAGAGGTTCTGGAGCGTCACGAGCAAAGGGCTGCCCAGAAGAGGGGCATTCAGGGCAAGGCAGTGTTGTGTGGCGTGGGTGCTGCACACATCCCTAGGTCTAATGATGTGCCCGTGAGTGTTCCTACCGTATCTCCCAAGGACGCTTTGATTATGAGAAAGCTACAGGAGGCGGGGAGTTCTGCTGCTCCGGAGGAAAGCCCTGAGCATCGCCATAGCGTGTAGGCTTTTTGTATCTAGATGATGTAAATATTGAAGTGTATCTTTCCTTGTAATATTTTGCGTGAATAAGATACCTTTTTGTTGATTAAGTGCGTGACTTAAGAAATGTACTTGCATTGTTTGCGAAGTTTTATTTTTTTTGACCAAGTATATTGGCTGCGTGATTATACTTGCATTATTTGCTAAGTTTTATTATTTGACCAAGTGTATTGGCTCATTAAGTGCGTGACTTTAAGAAATATACTTGCATTGTTTGCTAAGTTTTATTATTTGACCAAGTGTCTTGGCTCGTTATTTGCTAAGCTTGTACGGTGTACTTAATATTTGCGCATCTGTCGTGGGATGCGCACGTGAAACTTACTTCGACGTCTCAAAAGTAAGGCGCTTGGCAAGGATACGTGATCCAAAGTTGATGGGTTTGCAACCCTCTTACTCAACGAGTTAATTAGTAGGTTTACTCATCCTTTATGCCTTCGTGGGTCTTTAATTAGTGCATGCACGCCATGTAGGCAAAAATATAAGATAACAATATTGACATATATAAGTATGTATGCAATAAAGTGAAATACGCTATGGAGTTAGCTAGAAACCATAACATTTTATTGATACTTGCAAGTTTTTTGAAAAAATAAAAATACAATTCCTAGGAAAGAAAAGAAAAACAAACACTTATTGGGCATCTCGTAGGATGCAAAGGTGTCTGTGTAGTGGCCGTAGCCTAAAAGTAACATCTTTTGAGATTGCAGATGTTCCAAGTGCGCGCTAGGTCGTGACCTTCCATATCGCGCAGTCTGTATGCGCCGTTGCCGAGCGCATCTGTGACCTCGTAAGGTCCTTCCCATTTTGGTCCGAGCTTGCCTATGTCTTCTGCGTGGCTCGCATCATTGGCGCGGTAAACAAAGTCTCCTGGTCTGAATGAAGTGTGTTTGACCTTTGCATCATAATACTTCTTCATTTTTGCCTTAGCCTTTGCTTCGCGTATAGCTGCGCGTTCGCGCCTTTCTTCTAGTAAGTCCAAGTCTATGCGCCGTTCCTCGTCATTTGTTGTGACGTTGACCTCTGCTATTCGTATAGTTGGCATTCCTATCTCAGCTGGTATGACGGCTTCTGTTCCATAGACGAGGGAGAATGGCGTGTCGCCAGTACTGGTTTTGATTGTTGTGCGATGCGCCCATAAGACATGCGAGAGCTCATCCACCCACCTTCCTTTGTGTCTGTCAAGGCGCGCTTTTATTCCTTCACCTAGACTGCGGTTTGCGCGCTCAACTAGGCCATTGGTTTGTGGGTGTTTTACTGAAGCGAAGTGTTGCGTGATGTTTAATTGCGTGCACCAATCTTTGAATGGGTTATCACAGAATTGTTTTCCGTTGTCTGATATAATCTCTCCCGGTAGTCCGAAGCGACAGACAATGTTATCCCAGACAAAGCGTTTGACTTGGTTTCCTGTGATGTTCACCACCGCCTTTGCTTCAATCCACTTCGTAAAGTAGTCTATAGCTACTATGAGGAACTTTACTCCTCCTGCTGCAACTGGAAAGGGTCCCGCGATGTCAATGCCCCATTTATAAAATGGCAATGGTGAGATAATAGGTGTTAGCTCTTGTTGTGGTCGGCGCGGGATTGGCCTATGTACTTGACAATTGCTGCATTTCTTTATCAGATTGCGTGCGTCGCGATGGATGGTTGGCCAATAATACCCTGACCTTAGAGCGCTTGCCACCATAGATCGCGGCCCTGAGTGCATACTACATGATCCAGCGTGGATTTCTCTGAGTACGTAGTCTGCTTGAAGAGGTCCAACACATCTGAGCCAGGGTTGTAAGAAAGAGCGTCGATAGAGTATGTTGTCTCGTAGTTCAAACCGTTGCGCTGTGCGCTGCACTCTTCGAGCGTCCTTATGATCTTGTGGTAAGATTCCCTTGCTGATGAATTCAATGATAGGCGTCATCCATGTAGGATCTTGTTCTTCTATCACTGTGGATATCTCCATTTCCAAGATTGACTTATTTTTTAGGGTTTCTACCAATACCTGTTTTGAGAGGTGCGCGAAGCTTGTGGATGCGATTTTGCTGAGCGCATCCGCTTTCCTGTTATCTCCTCTGGGCACCTGTTTTATTGTGAACCTGTCAAAGTTTTTGATTAAGGACTTGGTCTTATCTAGGTATTGGATCATGTGTTCATCCTTGGCTTCATATTCACCTAGCACATGGTTAGCGACTAGCCGAGAATCTATGTTCGCTTCCAGGTTGCGTACACCCATTTGGATTGCGATGCGTAGTCCGGCTAGTAGGGCTTCGTATTCTGCCTCATTGTTTGTGGCTGTGAATTCAAAGCGCAGCGCATAGGTGAATTCCATACCTTCTGGATTTGTAAGAATAAGGCCCGCGCCTGATCCATCTACACATGAGGACCCATCTGTGAACAGAATCCAGGGTTCCTGTAGATCTGTTTTGGTTGCGGGTGTTGGACTGTCGTTATCTGGCTTCTCCACAATGAAATCGGCTAAGATTTGTCCTTTGATTGCAGTGCGCGGTCTATATGAGATGTTATATTCACTTAACAGTACACTCCGCTTCTGTAAGCGTCCTGATGCATCAGGTTTAGAGATAACTTGTTTGATTGGCTGATCAGTGATTACAGCTATTGGGTGCGCTTGAAAGTATCTGCGCAACCTTTTGGCTGCGAATACTAGAGCTAAGACCAGCTTTTCCATAGCACTGTAGTTAGTCTCTGTCTTCTTTAGGGCTTTGCTTACAAAGTATATGGGTGTCTGGACGGAGTTCCTATCTGTCAATAGTACTGCACTAACTGCTCCATGCGTGGCCGATAAGTACATGATTAGCTCTTCCCCTGGTCACGGTGCGACAAGTTTGGGAAGAGATGCCAGATAGTGTTTTAGTTGTTGGAAAGCTTCCCCCGCTTCTTCGGTCCAGCGAAAATCTCCCTTTTTAGTGCACTTCGTGAGTGTTTTAAAGAGAGGAAGGGATTTGTCTGCTGACTTGGATAAGAAACGGTTTAGCCCTGCTAACTTTCCATTCAATGACTTGACTTCTTTGAGTGTGCGCGGTGAGGGGAGATCAATAACAGCCTTTGTTTTTTCTGGACAAGGCTTGATTCCATCGGGTTCTATTAAGTATCCAAGGAACATACCTTCGGTTGCGCCAAAGGTGCACTTCTTGGGATTTAGCTTCATATTTATTCGTCCCAATGTTCTGAACGTTTCCTCGATGTCGCGCACCAATTCATCCTCTGTGTGGCTTTTGATGACAAGGTCGTCAACGTAGACCTCCAAGTTGCGACCTACTTGTTACTCGAAAGCTGTGTCCACCAATCGTTGGTATGTCACGCCTGCATTTTTTAAGCCAAAAGGCATTTTTGTGTAGCAGTACACTCCTTGACTGGTGTGGAAAGCTGTTTTTTCTTCATCTACGACTGCCATCTGAATTTCATGATACCCTTTGTATGCGTCTAGGAAGCATTTGAAAGGGTATCCGCACAGGGATTCTACCTTCCAGTCTATTTCTGGCAGTGGGTAGCAGTCCTGTGGACATGCTTTGTTGAGGTCCGTGAAGTCCACGCACATTCTCCAACTGCCATTGCTCTTCTTTACCATAACTGGGTTAGAGAGCCAGTCGTGGTAGTACACTTCGCGCATGATGCCTGCGTCTACGAGCTTATGTACTTCTTCCAGAATAGCCTTTGCACGATCTGGGGCCTGGCCGCGCTTCTTTTGTCGTATTGGGGGATATCCTTGTCGGATTTGTAGCTTATGCTCTGTGATAGAGCGTGGCACTCCTGTCATGTGTTTTGGTTCCCATGCGAAGATTTCCAGGTTCTTATGCAAGAGTGCGCATACGGCTGCTTTACCTTTGTCAGATAAAGATCCACCAATCGAAACTTGTTGTTCCGGGTAATCGGGATGAATAGCGACTTTTAGGTTTGGTGTTTTTTCTGTGCGCTGTTCTGGAATAGTCTCTACTTCAGTTGTTACCGCATTGCATTCTCTTGGTGGTACTGTTGTGTTATAGAGGGTGACAACTCCTCCTTCCACTGGAAACTTAAGCATTCCGTGCGCTGTGGATGGTACAGCGCGCATGGATGATATTCCAGGCCTCCCAATGATACCATTGTATGGTGAGGGAGATTTTATTACCATGAAATTTATCCATGTTGCGGTTGAGTGTTGTTCATCTCCTACGACCACCAGCAAGCGTAATTGCCCCATGGGCCAGATCTTTTCTCCTGTGAATCCAGTCAATGACGTTGTTGCTGGTATCAATTGATTTTGGATTTCAGGTCACAATCTCTTGAAACAATGATCATACAGGATGTCTGCGGATGCTCCTCCGTCAATGTACATGCGGTGGATATCATGTCCTGCCGTATGTATTTCAATAGTTAGAGGTTCTACAACTGCGTTGTCCGCAGCTAGAGTAGGGAAAGATATCTCTTTTTCTGGAGAGAATTTTTGGCTGACTTTTTGCTTTATCTTGCGCTGCCATGACTGTATCATGTATATAGTATCAGCTTTTTCTTTGGGGGGCTCTTTCTTACCCCCGCTCCTTTGTTTGTCTTTCCCTTCTTTGATGTTTTTTACAAGGTGGTCCATTCTGCCTTCTCTTACTAACTTTTCAATTAGTTGTTTTAGCTGGACGCACTCATTAGTTGTATGGCCTTTTTGACCATGGTACTCGCAGTATCCATTCCCTATGCGCTTTTCCTCTGCGGTGCGCATTGGTGGCGGTTTTGGGAAGTTTGCACCTTCTGTTACAAATATTTCCCTCGGAGTTTTTGTGAGAGGGGTATACTTGTCATTGTCTCTTCCGCTGCGGTAATTCCTGCTGCGGTTGTTATTCTGATCATTGGATTGTCTCCTAGGCTGCTCTTGCTGCCTATAGTTCGAATAACCCTTTTTGCTGTCCGCAGCAGCTGCTTCTCCTTGTATAAAGGATCTGGTGCGCTTTGTTAGCTCATCGAAAGTTTGGGGAACTTTGTCATTTAGCTTACGGATGAGTTCTGGGTTATTAATCCCATTCATGAACCCTGAAATTTTTAGGATTTCAGGACATGCTTTGACTTGTATGCACTCATCCTTGAAGCGTTCCATAAAGGCACTGGTTGATTCCCCTTGGCGCTGTTTTATTCTTGCTAGTTCAACAGGATTTTTAGCGCACTTTTTCCTCTGGGTGAAGTTGAGACGGAATGCTTTCCGTAATTCCTCGAACCCACCGATGCTCCTACGTGGGAGTTTGCTAAACCATGTGCGCGCGTTCCCTACTAATGTAGAATTAAACATATGGCACCACACAGGCTGTGGCCAGTTTTCGATAGTGGCGGCTGATTCAAAAACTTTTAGATGATCATCTGGATCACCTGTTCCATCATATGTTTTCACATTGGTGGGCATGCGCCTGCGTTTGCGGTCTGAGTAATCGCTGATGCGTCGTGTAAACGCATCAACTTTCTGGTGACGCCATGGAAGAGACATATCTTCATTCTCTTCTTCACGACGTCTTCCTCTTGACTTCCAGTGTCCTGTTTCTTTGTCCTCGTTGTCCGAGGAGTCACTGGAGGAAGGGTAGTCTCTTTTTCGGCGCTTGCGCCGGCTCCTTTCAGAAGAAGAGTTTGAGGGACTTTCACTTGGGGATCTTCTTCTCCCCGATCTGTCGTGAATCCTCTTGCTCCCAGGTTTGGAGGATCCTTGGCTTGGCGAATGCTGAGGTCCTAATCGGTCTTGTATCCCTCGACTGCCAAGTCTGGAGTGAACATTAGTGCACCTCTCGCTGTCTTCTGAGTACTGTGGATCAGATGCCGTACCCAGCCTATCGTGGATAGTGGTACGCTCTGCGCGTCTTCCTCGTGGGTGGCGTAGTGGTGATGGTTTGCGTTCATGACCAAAATTAAGTCGAGCTTGTAGGCTCGTGCTTGCCCTTCTCCTTGCTTCTTCTTGCATGAGGGCGGTTAAGGTTTCATAATTTTGGGATACAAAATTTCCCAACGTTAAATTGGGTGTGTCCTCAGTTGCTACAAGAATGTCTGCCTCAGTATTAGGTGCCCTATCTCGGTAAGGCGCGCCTGGTGGCACAGTGTTGTTCACTGCGGGTACAGCTTGATGAGGAGTAGTAAAGAGGGTGCGCTGGAGTTCCTCAACGCTTGGGACCACTGGGGTGATTTGGGTAGTCCTTAGAGGTAGTTCTACCACTGGAAGAGGTTGGGTTGTCCCTGCCTCTTGGTGACCAGGTGCGCTGGTTGTCCCAGCAACCTGTCTAGAGGTCGACTCTTGTTGATTCTTCCTCTGATGGTCGCGTTTTTCTGACTGCGGAGTCCGCTGGCTTGAATTCTTATTCTTTGTCATTCTAGTCCTTAGTTCTTAGTAGGGTCCCACGGATGGTGCCACTTGTTGATACAAAAGTTGGGCGTTCCTGATTATGGGCTCTTGCTCTCGTATCAATTCGTTTCTTAGTACTTATAACCTGCGCACTAAGAAAATAAACAACACCGTTAGGCTTATCGTGGGATTGTCTCCCATGATTAGACTCCGGCGTGAGAGTAAGTAATCGATTTAGGGTTCTCGTAAAGAGTTAGGGTTTGTGAATCGTACCTTGAATGATAGTTATGTCATTCCTTATATAGGCGCAGAATCCTTGTAGGGTTCGTGCTCCTTACGTTTCGCACACATGGTGCTTATCCGGGTAAGGATATCTATTCCATAGATAGATGATCCTTATCTATACCGTGTATAGTTTATGTGGGTTTGGGCTTACGTGAGCCTGTTCCCATTATTAATGCGGCCCTAGTTACAATAGCCCACACATGGTGGTTTTGGGCCTTAGTAATGTTTATCATTTGGGCTCGTGACCCATATATAGACTATACGTCATCAGAAACTAATGTAAATAAAAAACACAATAAGTAGTCAAAAGAAACCAATCCATAAGACTCTATGCTCATCTGAAGCTATACTGTATGAACAAATAGAATAATTTTGTAAAAATATATGTTGATTTATACACATCCCAAGTACATTTCCTCAAAACTCAAGATACAATCATTTTTGTGTGTCTCTCTGCTACTACAAAGTAGTACTCTCAAGTGTCACCTATTATACAATCGGTCTAGCCATGTCTCGAGGATAACGAAACTTGCATGTTGGTCCTAATTTGCAGGTACCCGTCTTTTAGTAGTATTGAAATAATATGTTGGAAAATAAATGATATGTAGGACCTTAGATACTACAACTTTATCACAAATATAGAAGATTAGATGAAGAAAGATGGTGACTTGGTGAGAGTATATGTATTTCGTATATAGATAGAGAGATAAGAAATATGAGAGCTTTTATTAAGAAAACACACACAAAACACACACAAGCACACACCTCAAATGAGCCTTTGAGGTGTTTATATACTTCTTAACATGAGATGCCCTATGGGCTTTCTATGGGCTTGGGCTTGGACTTGGTTACATGGTTGGATAACTAGGCTTATGAAACATAGCATATAACATATTAGCTTGCCAAGTCCAAGGCCCAATGACTAAACTATTACTAATCTTAACAAACGACACAAAGTTACAATATGAGAATGACCATCACTTCATAATACATATTTTTAATGCTAACAATCTCCCCCTAAGGGTTGGTCATTCGAATGATGCTCCACGTGAGTGGGTCTTCCGTGTTCTTTGTCTTCAACTTTGTGTGTCGTTGTAGAATAGTCTTTAGTCTTTGTTCCTTCATGCTTTGTGATCTTTGATAACTGATTTTCATCGTTCTTTGTTCCTTTGTGATGTGGAGTTATCTGCCTTTCGTCACTTCTGCGTCTGTGGTGGTTGTTTGCCATTCCAACATGCTCATACATCTTTGGACTTTGATATTCATATGCACGTAGTTCCCTTTCTTTCACTTTGATCTTTAGTCTTTATACTTTGTAGATTCTTCTTTTTGGCGTAGAATCTTTCTCTGAACTTTGTGTTGTATAGATCTTTGAGGGAGCTTTCTTTAACTTCCAGATGTATGTATGAGCACGTGGAATCTGTCGCCATGGAGATGAAGTGTCCCTGCATATAAACAGTTAGCAATAAAACATCCGGTACTTACAGATAAGAATTAGAGATCGTCAACAGCATAGTGTGAAGACTCCTTCTAACCCTTACCAAGGCCGTTCCCATGTCAGATACTCTCAAGAGAGCTTACGAGACCTACTTAGTAGCTCAATGACTGGGTGAGTCGCTGGGGATCACTCCACGACTGTAGACCGTTTGAAACCACCGTGAACACTAAGCGTAACCCATAAAGAATTACCGAAGTGACCTGCTGTCAGGGCTGCTTGATGTTGACCCTGGCAGGAATTTCCGTTCAATCATTGAGAATATACATAAGTAATTCCTCTCATAAACGTTCTCGGAAGATTGCTAAGATCTGCGTAGGACTCTTAAGTTTACATCTGGCGTCCTTAATGATGAACAACCAGTGTAGAAATATCATGTGTTCCTATGAGATCTTTTGATGAATCTCGGGGCTCTAGACTCGATAAGTGCACATTTGGTTTCCTATGCGGAGATTAGGGAGAGGTCTCCTGCTTCAATATCAACCATCTCTAAGAGACAGGTCGATAGATTACACCGGTTCCCCGTGAGAATGAAACAAGCTCTTTTAAGAGAACTTGAGTGGTTAAGAAGGTTTAGTGCAGTGCGTCACTGGGTCCATGACGTCTTTATCTTCAATACCAGTGTCACCTTAGTAACAACCAGTAGCATATGAGTTGAACCCGGTGTCTGCCCTAAGGTTGAACATATGGAGGGCTATTTCTTTTCACCCTTTTTCATATCTTTTCTTTTTAATTCTTCAACCCCTTCTTTCTCCTTTCTCACTTTCTCCTTTTTTTCAATCATACCTAAGGACTTTTAATTCTAATCTATTGGAATTGTCCTTGGGTAGATCCCTCCGGCTCTGGCGGATCATAGGACGGTTTTTCCTAACCTTAGTCACCTTATAACTCCATGACTATCCTATCATTGATCACATGCCATAAAACCTTTTGTGAAAATCTCTCAAAGTGTTTATGATAATAAAACACATTTTGTTGACACTTCGAGAGTTTTGCATTTCTTTTGAAGGACTCCCCCTTCACATGTGCTCATGAATATTTAAGAAATTTGCACATGCGAGAGGAGTTTGCACTTTTGAATTGATCCACTTTCAGCGAACATGACCGATTCGAGACACGCTTACATCACTAGTTAGACTAGCTTGAAATTATTACCCGTCCTGGTCAAGTCCAAAGAAAGTCTCTCGATACGGTACATTCTACTCAGGCAAGTCCTATTCGAGACACGCTTACATCACTAGTTAGACTAGCTTGAAATTATTACCCGTCCAGGACAAGTCTTTTCGATTAATGACATTTTAAGCTTCGTCAATTCATTGGTACTTACTGAGTCGAGCTCTTTTGAGATTCTGTCACAAACTTTAAACATCTTTGATCACATTTTAATCATGTCTTCTCCCCCTCAAAAATAGCATAGCGTGATATTTTTGATATCAACTGATTAATAAAGAACTTTTTGGAGAGAAAGACAGATTTTGCATGAATGAACATTTTTGTATTTATGAAATACTCCCCCTTAATGATAGCATATTTAAAATTTCTTAAGGGTTTTGAGGGAGTTATCTTGAGCACTAATTTTGAGAGATTTTGAGAAATCTTTTGAACAATCTTGAAAAAGTGCTCAAGAATTTTGTTTGAAAACGAGTTTATGCTTGAAATCTTTTTCGTTTGTTTAGACTCGAACTTTTTGGAAACAGAGTTCATCATTGAACGTACGAGTCCTTGATTTGAAAATAATCAGAAGTCGTCATTGAAGTACGGGTTTCGTACTGATGTATACGAAAGCCATTGTGAAGAAAATTTTGAGAGACGACATGTTTTAGAAAAACATTAAAAAGAACTCCCGCTCAAGCATCTGTACATATCCGTATCATTGTTGAATGACATTTCTAGAAACGTACAGAATATTGATTTATACGAGAGACATGTCGTGAGAAGAATATTTTTGGATTTTTTTTTGATTTTATATTGTTTTTGTATTTTTGAAAATTTTATATTTTTGTATTTTGTTTTTGTTGGTTTTTCAAATTTTGTATTTTGTTTTTGAAAAATATTTACAGCGAAGCGGTTTTGAAAACATTTTTCAAGAAGATTCGAGAAGACGTTCTAGCTCCTCAGGAGTTAGGCTTCGCATGCCAATTCGTCGAACTAAATAGTCAAACCTTTCTTTTGGAAGGGCTTTAGTAAAAAGATCGGCGAGTTGGTAATCAGTCTTAACGAAAAATAATTCAACAGTACCCTCTTCCACGTGTTCTTTGATGAAATGGTAGCGGACTTTGATATGCTTCGTCTTAGAGTGATGTACGGGATTGCACGAGATGGCTATGGCACTTTTTGAGTCACAATACATAGGTATTCGGTCAAAAGTAAAGCCATAATCTGTGAGCTGTGTCCGCATCCAAAGAACTTGGGCACAACACGCAGATAGAGACACATACTCGGCTTCGGCGGTTGATAGCGCAGTACAATCCTGTTTCTTTGAAGACCAGCTTACAAGCTTTTCACCCAAAAATTGTGCTCCACCTGATGTACTCTTTGCTGTTACTTGATCACCAGCATGGTCTGCATCTGAAAATGCTGTTAGATTAAACTCCGAATCCTTCGGATACCAAAGTCCCATGTTAATGGTGCTTCGTAGGTACCGAAAGATCCGTTTAACCTCTTTGAGGTGAAGTTCGGTAGGCTTTGCCTGAAACCGTGCTAATAAACATACAGCAAATTGAATATCGGGTTGACTAGCAGTCAGGTACATGAGAGAACCGATCATACTCCGATATTTCTTCGGATCAATGGGTTTCCCAGACAAATCAGCACCTATTTTTGGTGAAGTGACCATTGGTGTACCAACAGAATCACAATTTTCCATTCCATGTTTTTTCAAAATCTCTATCGTATATTTAGCTTGATTGATAAAAATGCCAAGAGGGGATTGATGGATTTGTAAACCAAGAAAGAATTTTAGTTCACCCATCATGGACATTTCAAATTTGCTTTTCATGAGATTTTCAAAATGTTTTGAATGGTTAGGATTGGTTGATCCAAAAATAATGTCGTCCACGTAAATTTGAACGATCAAAATGTCATCTTTGAATTTTTTGATAAACAAGGTGTCATCAACCGTTCCTTTTGTGAAATTGTTTTTAAGCAAGAAAGATGATAGTTCGTCATACCACGCTCTTGGAGCTTGTTTTAAACCATAAATTGCTTTCTTAAGCTTGTAGACGTAGTCTGGATGATCTTTGTCGATGAATCCCTCTGGCTGACTCACATACACTTCTTCTTTCAGAGTTCCATTCAAGAACGCAGTCTTAATGTCCATCTGATAGACTGTGATGTTTTTGTGAGCTGCATAGGCTAAGAAAATCCGGACTGCTTCGAGTCTAGCTACAGGCGCGAATGATTCTTCGAAATCTATCCCTTCTTCTTGTGGATAACCTTTAGCCACGAGATGAGCTTTGTTGCGAATTACAGTCATTTCCTCATCCAGTTTGTTCTTCCACAACCACTTGAGATCAAGAACACGTTTATCAAGTGGTCGTTCAACAAGTTCCCAACTATCATGTAACAGGTATTGAAGAAATTCCTCCTGCATCGCTTCAATCCAAGGGTTTTCTGCCATTGCTTCCCTAATGTTCTTAGGTACTTTGGTGCTTATTGAGCAAATGTAAATGCACAATTCGAGATCGGTGGCAAGTTGTCTCCTTGTCTGAACTGGCATTGAAGGATCACCAATAACATGTACTAACGGATGGTCTTTTGTCCATTGAAACGTAGAAGGGTACCTTTGGTTGAACGAGTGTGTGTTAGATGGTTCTTGTAACCTTGAAGAAGATTCAGCAGAGTCTGATGCAAACGGGTTTTCAAATACTTCTTCTTCTTCTAACGCAACATCATTTGAATTATTTGTTGGTTCTTCTTGAAAATTTTCGTTTTGGTTTTGCTCATCAACTCTTGGTAGAACAGTGTCAAGTATTGGAGTTGCTTGAGTAGATGTAGATGATGTTGATGTAGTTGGTGCTTCAGCTTCGATTGTTGTGGATGCATCCAGTGGTGGTGGTGGTGGTTGATTTTGAGCGGGTGCAGCGGAATGTTGTTGAGATGCATTTGTCGAAGTTCCACCATAATATTCATCAAACATTAACTCGAAGAAATTTTCCAGTTCTTGTTCTGAAGGTTTATCCGTGTTTGTTGACTGAGCTCCTTGAGGCACGAGTCCTGAACTGATGTGTCCAGAAGTCTGCTGGTTTGGTGCGGGTCCTAATCCGTTTTGATTAGAAGCCATTGGATTAAGCGCGGGTTCTAGAGCGTATCTCTCAGAAGCCATTTGTGAAATCTCGTCAAACTTCACATTCATCGTCTCCATTATCTTTTTCGTTCTTCTATTATACACCCTGAATGCCCTCGAGTTTTCTGAATATCCAATGAAGATTCCAATATCACCCTTAGCTTTTAACTTCCCTAGATCTTCTCTGTCATTCGTTGGATAGCACAAAGCGCCAAACACGTGAAGGTAAGAGATGTCAGGTTTACGGTTGTTCACTAGCTCATATGGGGTTTTATTGAATCTCGGATGGACTAGGGATCGGTTTTGAGTAAAACAAGCAGTGGCTACAGCATCAGCCCATAAGAATAGTGGTGCACTAGAAAAGATCAGCATTGTGCGAGCAGCTTCCACAAGAGTTCGGTTTCTTCTTTCAACTACCCCATTCTGCTGTGGAGTTCTAACAACTGATGTTTGGTGTGTGATTCCAACATCTTCAAGGTAAGTTCTTAACTCCTGGTTTGTAAATTCTGTGCCATTGTCTGTTCTTATAATCCTTACTGGAGCTTGAAGTAGAACTTGAATACGCTTCAGAAAGGTGATGATGATGCCTGGTGCTTCATCTTTTGATCTCAAAAACTTTACCCAAGTATATCTTGAATAATCATCAACAATAACGAGAATATACTTCTTCCCATTAATGCTTTCAACTCTCATTGGGCCACATAAGTCCATGTGCAACATATGTAACCTTGCTTCCGAACTAGGTACGGTTTTGGGTTTATATGATGCTCTTTTACTTTTTCCTTGTTCGCATGATGGACATAGGTGTTCCTTGGTGTATTTGAACTTAGGAAGTCCGGTGACGATGTTGTCTTTGGCTAACTTGTTGATGGTGTCGAAATTGAGATGGGATAAACGTCTATGCCACAGCCAGGACTTAGTTTCGGTTGCCCGTGTCATAAGACAAATTGGTGATGTAGAAGCCATTTGGTTGATGTCGATAGCGTACAAGTTTGTACCACGATTACCAGTTAATAGATCATCACCAACCAAATTTCTTATAAAAACCGTGTTTCTTCTGAATGCCACTTCTAAATCTGCATCACAAAACTGCCCGACTGAAAACAAGTTGTGTCCCAACCCTTCGACGTAGTAAACTCGAGTGATTAAAAAATTCTCAAACCGAAGATCTCCATAACCCTGAATAGCTGCTACATGATCATTTCCAAAGCGTACAGTTCCCATGAATTTCCAGACGAAATTGATCAGCAGCTTTAAATTCCCGGTCATGTGCTTGGAGCAACCCGAGTCGACGATCCAAAGACATATTTCGATAACCTGCCAAGAACAGAAGAGTTTGTATTTGGAAACCGTGTTGAATTTGGTTCCATGGGGTTAGGAGTAAAAGCAGAATCACACTCATAGACAGTTGCTACTTGTTTAGCTTGAGCTATTTCTAATTTGCCGTCCTGAAGAGTGAACTCTCTACCCGTCGGAATCCACATACAAAACTTAAGATAGTTCCTAGGCATTCGACTAATAGTGGTAGTCCTAAATCGTGCAACTAATCTTTCTATAGATCTGGATCTAGCACTAGGTCTTTTTGGAACATCCTTCTGTTCAGGCGTAACATTCACATTCTTAGAAACACATTCATCATGAACAACATTAATTAAAGATTTCTTGCATATTAAACAAACAGAGTCATTACATGCATTAGAACCAATACTTTCGACATTACATTCAGATGAATCATGTTTCTTATTAAAAAGCGATAAATTCCTAGGGTGTTCTTCTACTTCTTCAACTTTATTCTTGCTACTACTCTTAGATGTAGGCGAGACTCTATTGTTCCTTGTATTGCTCCTAGGCTGTAGTCTGCTGCTCCTAGAGGTGCTTACTAATCCTGTAGAAGGTAAGGCACACACATTAGGATTTATATTGTTGTCCTTTTTAGCATCCCTAGATTTTTTAGAATTAGCCTTTATGCACTTGTCATTTGTCTTAGATGTTGAGGCAGACGCATTAGTGGGACTAATCCTAAAAAGGCCAGGTGCTATCACTTTTGGTGTTTCGACAACCGCTTTTCCTTTATCAACAATCTGTTCATTTTCACTTTTCTTGGGCAAGGGTGTTGGAGTGACTGGTTTTGTCAAGTCCTTTTTCACATCGACTTTTGGAGCAAACCTTGAAATAGACATTTTTGGTTTTTGAACCGTGTTAGAAACATTTGGTTTCTCCGAAGTCGACGGTTTTGCAAACTTAGTTTCCTCACCCTTCCCTTTTTGACTTTCAAGCTGAGCCCTCAAAAGATCATTTTGCTCTTTCATTTTCTTTAAGTCACGCTCATACGACAATTTGTCATACTTGCATTCTTCCTTTTTCCGATCAAGTTGTTTAAAATATGACACATTTTCTTTTTCAAGCTTTATAAGAGCATTTTCATATTTTGAAACAATTTCGGAGGTCTCAGCTCTCAGTCTATCATCGTCTTGGACAGAATATGTTTGTAAAATGATGGACATAATGTCAGTGGTCATAACAGCTTCGAAGAGAGAATCATTTAGATTTTCCAAAACATTGATTTGCTCAAAAGATTCATTAGCCTTCTTTATCAGGGATTTGTGATCCGTGACGAAGTCAGCTGTTTCTTTCAAAAATGCTTGTTCAAAGTGAATTACACGAGCATGAATGTTATTAATTTGAGGAGCAAATTCATTTTCGAGAATCTTTTTAAGCTGTAAATGAACCGTGGAATTCCAATTGATCTCATTAAGTCTCGTTTTAGATTCTAAAGTCGTTTTAAGTTGCCCAATTCTGGTTTTAAGATCATCAAGATATCCCCTTGCAGCACTTGAGTTAAAAGTGTTGTTTGAAGACATCTGTTCCATGTTTGAAAGTGATTTGGAAGCGACTACTTTTTTAGAAAACATTTTCGAGAATGGTCGTTTTATGGAAAACACAGATGGTTCTTTTTGTGGAACAAAAGTAATACCCGAAAGTTTGTTCAATTTGTTGTAATCAATGGGTTTCAAATCCTTTTGTTTCATTTTAGAAATGCTCTCTTCGACATGTTCTATCGTTTGCACAGAATCCCGAACGACGGGAGGATCATGTTTGGTGTAAAAAACATTACCATTGTACAAAACATTCTGTTCATCCTGAGCTTTCTTGAGATTACAAGGATTGTTGTTACCGAGAGCCATTTTGTGTTTTGTATGGTAAATCAGATTAGTTTGGTTTGAAATCATTTTCATAGTTTGACTTGACTGACCCGACTTAACCACCAATTCTTCTAGATGTGCAATCTTGTGTTCTGACTCTACGATTTCTTCCAAAAGTTTATCTTCTTTCTTTGCAAAGTCCTTTTTCAACTCATCCCGTTCTTTTTCAAGATTGGTATAAGCTGTTTTTTGTTTTGAAAGTTGGTTTGTTAATTCAGAAATTTCTTGTTTTAAAGAGTTAATGGTTTTTGTTGAACTTATTTCAAGATTAGCAAACTTGGTTTTCCATTCCCTATCTTTAACAAGTAACTTCTTATAACCAATTTCAAATTCTGACTCACGTTCTTTGTTAATTTGAAAACTTTTTGCATTTTCCTTGTATCTCTCAAGCTCAGTGGTCAATTTCTCATTCGCGGCCTTAACATCGCGATTGACCTTTTTCACTTTCTCGATTTCAATACCACAATTATTTAATAATGATTCAAATAAAGCACGTGTTTCCTCATCATTCTCAGCATGCTGTGAAACGAAGCCTCCATTATGATTCACATCTGGAGTTGCTGAAGAAGTATTGCTACTACTTGACGTGTCCAGGTATGTATCATAAGTGGGTGCTAGCTTCTCAGAATGCTGTTCCTCATGAGGAGACATATCAAATATATCATTATTATGACATGTGTTGAAATTTGATACCTCAGATGGTGCACTGGTGTCATAAACAGGAAGTGTGTCAGAATCCGTGTCATACTTAGCTTCCTGAAGATTCGCCATGAATATGCAGTTCGCATCGATATCCTCTCTGTCTTCCATTTCATCCATAAGAGCCATAAAATCATGTTCCTCTGCATTCAACTGAAACCCTGCCTTCTCTTTTTGTGCCAACATCACTGCTTTCTGCAAGTACTCTAGATCTTTCTTGTTCGGCTTAGTAGGACAGTTCCTTGCCATATGACCTACTCCTTGGCAGTTGAAACACTTTACTGGATTACCCTGATTCACATTTCCATAATTCCCAACAACTGGAGCTGCCACATTCCTATTCTGATTACCCATTGCCTGATTACCAACATTCTGACCCCTCTGATTTCCAACATGCTGACCCATCTGATTCCCTGCATACTGACCATACTGATTCCCTGCATACTGACCTGTATTCTGCATATTCTGATTACCCATGTTAATTCCAGTAGCATATCCTTGCTGATTCCCATAAACTCCAACCATTTGGCCTCCATTGCCCATATTGAAATTCGGCTGAGCGATCTGCCTGTTGCGAGTATTCGATGAAATCCTTTGGTTGTTGTTTGTTGGGGTAGAATAGCGTCCTTGGAATGCTTTTGTCAGAAAAGCAAACGCTTGTGTCAAGGCTGCAGTAGCTTCATCATTGTCAGTGAATTCTGGTTCTTGGAAATGTGGGTATTGCTGTTGTGGAATAAGATGTTGTTGTTGCTGTGGGTAGAACTGTTGTTGGTAGATCGGTGTTGGTTGTTGAATGTAGGATGGTTGCAAGTAGTTGTGAGTGGAAGATGATGATGGTTGTTGTTGTGTGTTCACTGGTATAGGTGTTGGTGTATCAGCCATTAATGCTAGAGGATCATGCTTTTTAGCTAGTAATTCAGCTCTTACTTCATTAGCTTCATCCTGATTTTGCTTCAAGAAATCATACACCTGATCATAAGTCACTTCATGCAAATTCTTTGTCTGATAAACAATAGTGACATATCTTCCCCATTCTGGTTGTAACTCATTCAGAAAAATGGTGTTGTTAGCAATATTTGTCTGACTGAGATTGTGTCTTGATAAATCATTCATGATCTTACAGAATCTGTGGTAGTACGTCTCTATGGATTCACCAGGAATTGAAGTAAACTTGCGAAGTTCCTTAAGCAGTTGTGTTTCCATTTCCTGTTTCCCGATGTCTGTCCCATACATTAACCTCTTGACTCTTTCCCAGACTGCATGAGCACTTACTTCACTGTCAACAGTAGCATAGATGGTTTCAGGTAAACCAAGAACGACGTAATGAAATGCCTGATCATCAGCTTCAATCTGTTTTCGGTCTTCCACAGTGTATTCAGTCTCATTCTGATCTCTGTAGTATGGTTGTACTGGGGGGTACCATTTGGATCACCAGGGTCTAGTACTTGTGATGGTTTGAAGGGTCCATCCACAATGGATTTGATGAGAAGACTTCCATTTGTTTTGCTCTTAAGATAACGCATCATACGACTAGCCCACTGTGAGTATCCACCCTTTGACAGCATGGGAGGTCGATTTTCAGCACCGGCTGCATGAATGTCTTGCTGAGTTGCCATAGATGAAGTGTAGATGGATAAAGTTGATTCTTGGATCGTTCCAACGAAATAGGAGTTGAGTTTGGAGTGAGTTGATGCAAGTTTTTATGGTGAAAATTTTGACTAAAAACCTTAAAACCTCAATAACTTCTTCTCGGAGCGTTTTTAGGCCTCGAAACTTGGCCTAAATCGATAAATCATTTAGCGTGTCGTTCTCCTCTGTCTGACGGTCGTTTTGACAGCTGATTCGTCGAAAATGGAGTTACGGTTCAAAAGTTATGGCCGTTTGAAGTTTAGTCGTCAAAAACCTCACTTTTGTCAAAATTCTCGAAAATCTCTGAAGTTCTCGAAAAAATTGAAAAATTCTCGAAAAACTCTGAAGTTCTCGATAATCTCTGAAGTTCTCGAAAAAATTGAAATTCTCGATAAACTCTGAAGTTCTCGATAATCTCTGAAGTTCTCGAAAAAATTGAAAATTCTCGATAAATTCCAAGATCTCGATAATATCTGAAGTTCTCGAAAATCTCTGAAGTTCTCGAAAAAATGGAAAATTCTCGATAAATTGCAAGATCTCGATAATATCAGAAGTTCTCGAAAAAACCATGAAGTTCTCGATAAATCTGATGTTCTCGAAAATTATGACTTTTTCGAAAACCCAATATCACAAGAAATTTCGAAATTATACAATTTCGAAATTTAGCCCGAAAGTCGAAGTAATTTCTTTCTTATACAAGAGAGAAAATACCGAGTATCCAATTGTGAGCACGAACGGAGCCTTTTCTTGTGTTCTCGAAAACTTGTCAAAGTGAAATTTCGAGATTATGGTAGGATTTCGAAAATATGACAGTTTTTAGAATAAGCTTAAAGCACACCCAAATGACTTATGCAATCCAAGATTCTTGTACTTCTAGGCTAAAAAACACCAAAACTTGAAGAAAGTTCAAAACTTGATGATTTTTATGAAACTTTTGAAGATTTCGAAAACAAGTACAAAAACCCTAGTCGAATTTTTTAAGCTTAAATCTTTAAAAAGATTGATACTTTCTTGTTAGATAAGGTTTATAACACTAGTTTGTAATCAAAAAAGTGTTAAAAACAAAGAAAAAACAAGAAAAGTAAGAATTTTTTCAAAAGCAAAACGTGTAGAAAGCCTAAAAAAAACGAAACCAACAAACCCCAACACTCCTAAATCATTGTTAGGCGATTGATACCACTTGTAGGACCTTAGATACTACAACTTTATCACAAATATAGAAGATTAGATGAAGAAAGATGGTGACTTGGTGAGAGTATATGTATTTCGTATATAGATAGAGAGATAAGAAATATGAGAGCTTTTATTAAGAAAACACACACAAAACACACACAAGCACACACCTCAAATGAGCCTTTGAGGTGTTTATATACTTCTTAACATGAGATGCCCTATGGGCTTTCTATGGGCTTGGGCTTGGACTTGGTTACATGGTTGGATAACTAGGCTTATGAAACATAGCATATAACATATTAGCTTGCCAAGTCCAAGGCCCAATGACTAAACTATTACTAATCTTAACAAACGACACAAAGTTACAATATGAGAATGACCATCACTTCATAATACATATTTTTAATGCTAACATGATATACAACCCGAAGCCAGCAAATATGAAATTATGGACAATAGACACATACCTCACATCCATGTTGCCTGGATATTCTCCTCTCATTTTCGCAGTTGCAATAGTGAATAGCCTAAAATTAATAGTAACATGAGCAGCTACTATTAGATTAAATTTTCAAGTTTGCTCCATATAATATAGGGTCATGGAGGTATAACTGATATGTGTATGTCAGTATAGAGTATACACACACATCTATATGTGTGCGTGTATAAGAAGAAGGGCTAGAGAAAATAGACGCACATCATTACTACCCTTCTCCCCAAACCTACATGAATGTAGTTTTTTCCAAATATAACTACAAGTTAAATCAACATAATTTTTTTAACCTATTTTATTCTTGTTAATGTGAAACTTTTAAGGTAATACACGTGATATGGCATTTAGATACTCTATCAAGAAACATATAACATGAAATTGACAGTATAGGGAAATAAATGGTATCCAATGTGATTAGCCGACGATCGAGGCCACTACTTCCTGCCCATGAGGCTCCACGAAAGATATTCCCCCCACCCACAACTATTGCCACCTAAAACATAACATGGATCGAAAGTTATGATTAAAATGCTAATGGTGTTATCACATGGTACACGTGGATTTTGGATCCAAATAATCTTCTTAGGTTCAGAAAAATGCATAAAAATAAGATGATAAGTGTCTCATTCATCACTAATTCAACCAATTTAGAACGAAGCTAACAACAGTCGATGGTTAACAACGACCCTCCACAAATCGCTAAAAATTCACAAAAAAATGTTAACTAACGCTAACCTAATCAAATAATTCATTATCAAAGATACCATAGTAATACCATTATGGGAATAAGCAAGGTTTGACAAAAAGAGTAGTTTAAAAACTCTCATGAATGCAAAATGGCCCTCATTAGACCATTATGGGAATAAGCATCCTATAAATGCGCAATCAGTAAATTTTGGACCACGCTCTTATAATGTGAATAATAAAGGTAGCAATGAAACGTAAGCGAACGGATCTCGTTCTTATGCAACGACATTGAAAGGCAAATTGGATCCGAATAAGGAGAACACAATGGCGGTCGCTTGCTTAAAAAAAGTGACACTTCATGAATCAGACCTTCTCAACATTGCAGATTCCAAGTATGTTGTATTGGTAAAGGTTAGGGATATTCATCTTATCCTTAATATTAACAAAATGTTACAAAGGGAAGGTTTTTCTGATTATACATGCAAATATATGGGAGGACTGTGGCTGTGGGTGGAATTCCAAACTAAAGATTCGTGCTTAAAATTTAAGGAACATGCTGAAATGGAATGGTACTTCACCCAGATTCATTCAGTCTCCAATTCATTTATGGTCAATGAACGTATTGTTTGTCTTGAAATTGAGGGACTTCCATTGTGTGCATGGACTACAATGGCGTTTAAGAGTGGCAAATGCATGGGGCGAACCGGTTTTTGTAGATGATGACCCCACTGAAAATATGTCTATTGGTAGAGTTTGTATTAAAACGAAGCTAAAGAGTACCATCTCAGAGGTATGCTCAGTTACAATTATAAATGTATCTTATACTGTTCGTGTCAAGGAGTTTTCAAGTTAGGTTCCTTATTTGGAATCTGTGGACAACTCTATTAAAGACATTGAGAGTGAAGACTCTGATAATGATGAAATTAAGAGTAGCATTCCGAATATGGAACCTCATGAAGAAGGGGAAATTCATGAAGTAAATGAACCTGTTGAGTCTCAACCACAGAAAGATTCAAACTCTTCTATGAAGATGAAAAAGATAAAGAGGCTAATTGTAACACCCCAACCCGATAAGGGTAGAAGTAGTACATTATGGTGACATATCAAAGCAGACACAAGCATACAACATAAGTAATACAAAGGAATCTCAAAGGTTATAAAGGAAAAATGTGAAGTACAAGGTTACAAATGAGAACAACAATAAATACTAAGTTTGGAAATGAAAACACTTCTAGTCATCTCTAATTCAGAACAACTATCAAGGTATAGTCTTCTAAGTCCAAAGTACTCTAACCCAGCTTCCCACTAAAACCTATCGCAGAAAAAGAAATGCGGCTGAGCTTAAAAAGCCCAGTGAACATATATATATATATATATATATATATATATATATATATATATATATATATATATATATATATATATATATATATATATATATATATATATATATATATATGTGTGTGTGTGTGTGTGTGTGTGTATGTGTGTGTGTGTGTATAAACGAAACAAAAGATAAGGAACGAACATATAAGATATGGTGCATTGGGAAAAGCATAAGGTATAAACAAATGGATATCGAAAGTAAAGAAAGGTCAGTAATCGATCCCGAGCCCGAACACAAATCAAATCATATATCATAGTAACCATGGAGTGATCAACTCCCGAACATGTGAAAGACATGGATTGCACCCATGCATCAGTCACCGAACATATCATATCATATCATATCATATCATGTCATATCCATCAAATACAAATCGAACCTAGGATGCATCCATACGCCCCTAAACAAATCATATTGGCCATAACGAACATAAAGTGCACATATCATATCAAAATGGGACGGTGTGGAACATCACTCAACCACACTAGAGTCATGCCATTGGTGCATCAATGACACGGCCATGTTACCTTCATGGCTAGGAAACGAACTTGGCTCGGGTATCAAACTGAAGGGTTCAAATATCATATCATATCAAAGTTCATAGTAAATGTCCATATCAAAGGTCCAAATCAAATGTATCATGTCCAAGGTTCAAAGCAAAGGTTCATAATCAAAGTTAAAATGTCAAAGGTTTATATCAAATGGTGCATAGCAAAGGTGCAAATAGAGCGTAAGTCAAAGAAAGCCATACTAAGAAGGCTCATATTAAAGTACCATAATCAAAGCTAAAATCAAACAGATGTGAACGAATCGTGAGAAATCTTAAGAGATAAGGTTAGAATATTTGTACCTTAGGTTGCAAGTGCAAACATAACAGAAACATAAAGATCAGAAGCAAACTCCTTCTTCAGCGAATCTACACGAATTCATGATCATCTTATTATGAATAAGTTACTTTAAATCATATTACTCATTTTAGTCGGCTTTCCATTTTTATAATTTTCCTTTTATAGCAGCTTTCCAAAAATAGTAACTTTCCTCTTTAAGTAGTTTACCAATTTTAAGTAACTTTCTATTTTAGGCAGGTTTCCCGAATTAGTAAGTTCCCATATCTAGCAGGTTTCCATATTTAGTACTTCCTATAATTCGTAAGTTTCCTAATTCAGTATCTTAGGGGTTTACAATTGTTCAAAACCCAGTTTACTTACTTATTATGGCAATAAACGCAATATTTGGGTTTCATGACCAAAAATAGTAATTTAGGATTCCATGCATAGTTTAACACTCGTAAACATACTAATTATGCTTTATATCAATGTAGGTTATTGTAACACCCCGAAATTTTGATAAGCAGCGGAAGTCTAATCGGGGTCATTATAGTTTAGTACACAGTCATACTCATAGAAAACAATTCAAAAGATAGTCAATATCATTCCATGAAAACTCAAAGTAGTCAGAGTTACAAACATTTTCCAAATGTTATTTGTTTCGCAAAAGAAGTGATGAGTTTGAAAAGAATGATATAATTATTGAAATAAAAAGGGAGGTCCTGTGTGCCCTTTTGCCAGCTCCGTGCTCCTGAGATAAACATGCTTAAAAAGTCAACACAACGGTTGAGTGAATCCATAGTAGTTTAAATAGTAATAGTGTGAACACAAGTCAAGCATTTGAAATAAACAAGCCAAGATAGACAGGTCTTGACTAAACTGGTGAAATATTGCTCCTAAGCCTCACGAAACGCAAGCCTTAACATCGATTCGACATATCATAAAGATAATAACAATCACCTACACCACAGAGGATGTAAATGACAAGGGGCCCTCGGTGAGCAGAAATGTACCAATTTCTACGGTCCTCGAATATAGCACATCTCCTACCAAGTAATCACCTTAGTAGAGATGGGCTGCCAATCCAATAGATCTATCAACTATATTCGCGC
Organism: Artemisia argyi; assembly: GCA_030686995.1. NCBI lineage: Eukaryota > Viridiplantae > Streptophyta > Magnoliopsida > Asterales > Asteraceae > Artemisia > Artemisia argyi. Next base: position 89,481,235 of record CM060708.1, on the reverse strand, counting down.
TCACTAAACAAGTGATTAAGGTTTGTGATATGAGGGACTTGTGGTACGGGTGTCAACTTAGGCAATATCAGATAGTAACATCATACAGAAAAATACTTGTGTTCGGTTTATAGCATGTATCTCCCCACGGGGTTTAAAACAATTAAAAATGTGGGACCATGAACTCACCTCACAGGTGCGTAAATCACAACGGTGCTCAAAAGTGACGGTGTATTGCTACGACTAGCAATGAAATTCCTCCGACTTGCGACCTATATATATATTGTCATCGGTGTCTTAGATTCGATTCGTAAATGACATGTGACGTGTCTCATGTACGGTGATATCCATTCGGGTGTCTTAAAAATATTCCAAAATAACTTTACGTAGTTATGTGTAACGTTGGTTCGAAACGGTGTCTAATAAATGTTAATTTATTAGTGATAATAATGTTAATAAAAATATTTATAATTAAATATTTTTAGTAAAATTATATATTTATTTTAAAGTTACAAGATATATACACATTTATATATACAAGATTAAATTATACAAAATAATTAATTAATAAAGTATCTTTGTCATAATTGACCCTTGACTTTAATAAAGTTACACTTTTTACCCCTTGGTCAAAATAATTACTTTTTAGTCCTTTTTAGCACTTTTTACACTTTATTCCTCAAGCTTTTGAAATACACAGTTTCTACCCTCAACTTCTATTAGAAATCGATAGTGTTATATTTAGTCCGAAAGTTTTGTGGTTTTATCACTTTTAGTCCCTTAATGTGAGACTTTGCAAAAATAGTCCTTGGTTATGTTTTTGAAAAACAAACTTTTTGTTACAATAAAAGTAGTAATTATAGCATACAAAAATCCCTAAAAATCAGTTTTTATACATCTCGCTATTTCTCAAAATTTCCAACTGAAAATCCTTTAAAAATATCAAATGGGCTCGTTAGCCCATTCTAGGCCCAAGTGGTGTTTTAGTTTAAAAATAGAGGTGCTCGACTAGGATTTGGTTTTGGTCTAGTTTTCGTAGTATAAGATCGAGCACGGCTTGCATGTTAAGTTGGTTTTGGTCTAGTTTTCGTAGTATAAGATTGAGGTAGTTAGTAATCTTCACATATGATGGTGTCCTTGGGAGGTGTCATTCGAACAAGACAAGGTTGTCTCAAAGCTTTGTGTGGTCAAGTCGAGTGATAGCAAGCATGGGTGCTATGATGAGGCTTTTGAATTTGTTTAGTACTAGGTTTATGGTGGCTTAGGGGAAACATGTGATTGTACCATGTGGTTTTGTTTAATTAAAGATGTGTTTTGTGTTAGAGGTTAAAGAGACACATGATCCAAAGGTTAATGAAACTTAGGGTGTAATGGCTTGACCCAAAAGATTAACTACTTCCTTAGGTTACATGTAGGGTGGCTTGAGGTTGTGTTTTGGTTACTTGTATACGCATGGGACAAGGAAAAAGGGGTGTGTATTGTGTTTGTTGGTGTCGAGTGTTTGGGAGACAACAAAAGAAAGAAATCACAAAAGTTTTGGTTGTGGCTCGTTGGTGTCGAGTAGGAATAGAAAGATCAAAGTGCAATACTTACCTTGTTCACAAGCTAAGCTCATTGAGTAGCTGGTATCACAAAGCAATTCGAAACAGCCATGCCATGCAAAAAGAAAAATATACATAGGCAGTCTTGGGCTTGAGAAGCATTCGGCCCAAAAGAAAACAAAAATAAAAGTGAATTTGGTGTGATGGGCTTGTGGTTGTGCTCGGCCCAATCAGTAGGGCAAAAGAAAGAAAGTAACTTTGGGCTTAGGTGGTACACGACCCATCAGAAAAGTATATAGTGTCGGTGACTAATTCGTTCGTAACTTTAATTTTGGTGTCGGTGTCGGTGTCGATTTGTGTAGTCCTCATAAGTAATAACGGTGTCGTTCCTAGGTATATATACTCATATATATATGTAGTGATAATACTTTGTAATAATTAATATATATACATAGTTATATATATATATATATATATATATATATATATATATATATATATATATATATATATATATATATATATATATATATCGGTGACTTAACAAAGTATCGGATCGCAAGTGGGAGTTACCGGTGTTAACCTCATTGGGTGGCATCCAAGAGTGACAATCAGGTGTTACCAGGTGACAAAAATAATTGGGTGACAAACAAACGGTGACTCACAAAGTAATCGGGTGTCAAACAAATGGTGTCTCATATAAAAATTTCAAATTAGCCTGCAAAAATGGCTTAGTTTAGAATAGTGTCGAAAATTAGCATTAATAAATGACCTGGGATTTTACGGAGTATTACAGTACCCACCCGTTAGATTGGATTCGTCCCGGAATCCAAAGTTGAATCGGTGCTCGGGGTTGTCTTATCGAATAATTGTGGGTATTTAGCACGAATTTGATCCTCGCGCTCCCCAATGAACTCGGGTCCTCTCTTAGAGTTCCATCTGACCTTAACAATGGGAATGCGACTATGCTTAAGTCGTTTGACCTCCCTATCCATAATCTCAATGGGTTCCTCAATAAAGTTCAACTTATCGTCGATTCTGATCTCTTTCAACGGAATCACAAGGGTTTCATCCGATAAACACTTTTTCAAATTTGACACATGGAAGGTATTGTGTACTCTGCTGAGTTCCTCAGGGAGTTCAAGTTTGTATGCCACGGGACCGATCCTTTCAATGATCTCGAAGGGTCTGACGTATCTTGCGTTTAACTTTCCATGTTTTCCAAACCTAATCATCCCTTTCCAAGGTGATACCTTAAGCATGACCCTGTCTCCAACTTGAAACTCTATTGGTTTTCTTCGCACATCGGCATAGCTCTTTTGCCGATCCCTAGCGGCTTGTAATCGTTGCCTAATCTTTACTATTTTCTCAGTGGTTTCAAGAATCAACTCGGGACCTGAGAGTTGTACATCTCCAATCTCAGCCCAACAAACTGGTGATCGACACTTTCTTCCATAAAGTGCTTCAAACGGTGCAACCTTAATACTAGCGTGATAACTGTTGTTATATGAGAATTCTGCTAACGGTAGGTGTTTATCCCAGCCTTTTCCAAAATCGATCACACATGCCCTAAGCATGTCCTTTAGGGTCTGAATAGTCCTTTCACTTTGACCGTCGGTCTGTGGATGGTAAGCGGTACTCATATCTAACTTAGTTCCCAAGGCATTCTGTAAAGATCGCCAAAAGTTAGACGTGAAACGGCTGTCTCGGTCGAAGATAATAGAAATCGGCACACTATGCCGGGAAACTATCTCCTTCAAATATAAACGTGCAAGAACGTCCATATCATCTTGGGTAATTTCGTAATGAAGTCCATTGTAATCCTTTCCCATTTCCACATTGGTAGCTCTGGTTGAATCAAAAGACCAGATGGTTTTTTATGTTCAGACTTTACTCTTGAGTAGGTCAAACACTTACCGACATACTTTGCAATGTCAGCTTTCATGTTTGGCCACCAATACAACTTCTTAAGATCATGATACATTTTGTCTGAGCCAGGATGAATGGAATATTTAGACTTATGTGACTCATGCATGATGAGGTCTCGTATTCCTCCATACAATGGAATCCAACTTCTGTCCTTGAAACACAGCCTTCCATCTGGTTTCTTGACAAATCCATTCGTGCTTTCTGGCATGCCGTAAATATTCTCTTGTGGTCTATTCTCTTCCTTAAGGGCTTCAGCTTGAACTTCAAGTATTTGAAACAGAAGTGGTGATCTAATTGTCATTCCCAATGATCTAACTCTGAGGGGTCTAAGTCGTTCCTTTCGACTCAAGGCATCTGCTACAACATTTGCCTTCCCCGGGTGATAACGAATTTCACAATCATAGTCACTCAATAACTCTAGCCATCGACATTGTCTCATGTTCAGCTCCTTTTGATCTAAAATGTGCTGAAGACTCTTGTGATCGGTGAAAACCGTACACTTGGTTCCATATAGGTAGTGTCTCCAGATCTTAAGAGCGAATACTACCGCTCCTAATTCTAGATCATGAGAAGTGTAGTTCTCCTCGTAGGGTTTAAGTTGTCTAGAAGCGTAAGCAATTACTTTAAGTCTTTGCATCAATACGGCACCCAAACCTTGGATTGATGCATCGCAATATACCACGAAATCCTCACTTCCTTCGGGTAATGCTAATATCGGTGCTTCACAAAGCTTCTGCTTCAAAAACTGAAATGCCGATTCTTGCTCTTCTCCCCAATCAAACTTCTTCTTCTTCTGTGTTAACTCAGTCAAAGGTTTAGCAATCCTTGAAAAACTTTCAATAAACCTTCGATAGTATCCGACAAGACCTAAAAATTGGCGTATCTCGGTAGGACTCATAGGTGACGCCCAATTTTTAACAGCTTCGATCTTGGCGGGATCAACATGAATACCCTTACTGTCGATAACATGCCCAAGAAATTGTACCTTCTCAATCCAAAAATCACACTTGGAAAATTTGGCGTATAATTTCTCTTCTCTGAGCAGTGTCAGTATAGCCTTCAAGTGTTCGGCGTGCTCTTCCTTACTACGTGAATAAATAAGGATATCATCGATGAATACAATCACAAACTTATCCAAATAGGGTTTTCACACTCGGTTCATTAAGTCCATAAATACAGCGGGTGCATTTGTTAGACCGAATGGCATTACTTGGAATTCGTAGTGACCGTATCTTGTCCTGAAAGCCGTTTTAGGGATGTCTTCTTCCCTAACTCTCAGTTGGTGATAACCCGATCTCAAATCAATCTTCGAGTAGACACTGGATCCTTGTAGTTGATCAAACAGATCGTCAATCCTTGGCAACGGATATCGATTCTTCACCGTAAGTTTGTTCAACTCACGATAATCGATACACATCCTGAAGGTTCCATCCTTCTTCTTTACAAACAACACCGGGGCTCCCCACGGTGACGAACTTGGGCGAATAAATCCTTTATCTGACAATTCCTGCAATTGCTCAGATAACTCCTTCATTTCCGACGGCGCTAGCCTATAGGGTGCTCGTGCTACAGGTGCTGCTCCTGGCATCAAGTCAATTTGGAATTCTACTTGACGAGTCGGCGGAAGGCCAGGCAAGTCCTCAGGAAAAACTTCTGGAAAGTTCCCAACTACTGGTACATCCTCGAGTCGCTTCTCTTCCGACTTCTTCTCAGTGACTTAAGCCAAAAAGACTTGACATCCTCATTCGATGTACTTCACAACTTTGACGCAAGAAACGATGCTTAGACATGTTTTACTTCGGTCGCCTCGAACAATCCGAGTTTCGTCATTCAGAGGGATGTGAACGACCTTTTCATCACAAATGATTTTAGCGCGGTTCTTGGATAGCCAATCCATTCCTATAACGACGTCGAAACTACCAAGTCTAATAGGCATAAGATCAATGACAAATGGGGTGTCTAATAGTCGTAGGGTGCAACCTCGTAGTATAGTGTTAGTGCTCACTAGCTTTCCATCAGCTAGTTCAATCTCGTATATGGTTTCTAGTTTGGTCGGTGTAATGTTAAGTAGGGGTGCTAGGTAAATAGATACGAAACTTTGATCGGCTCCGGAATCAAATAAAACTTTAACGAGGCGGTTGTTTAGAAAGAACGTACCCGTGACTACGTTCGGATCTTGCTGGACATTTCCATCTCCCAGTACGTATGCTCTCCCACGTGCATTGTTATCCTTATTAGGGCACTGACGCTTGTAGTGTCCTTTCTCTCCACAAGCATGGCATACTATAGCCACGGGTTGCAAGTTAGCTCCTGTAGCCTTGCAATCTTGTGTCTTATGTCCAGTCCTCGAACATTTCCCACACTTAGCATAGCAGAGTCCAGTGTGATGCATCTTACACTTGTCGCAAAATGGAAGAGGTCCAGCATACCTAACATCCTTAACCGGTGCGGCGGCATAAGCTCTGACAGCTTCCTGTCGTCAGTTCTGTTGATTGTGGTGGGTGTTTCTGTCATGGTGGTAGTTACGGTTGGGGTTTCGGTTGTTGTTGTTGTTGTTGTTGTTGTTGTTGTTGCTTGTCTTCCGATCATCAAACTTCCTTTTGTGATCGTTGTTCCCCTGAGCAGAGTTACACTTAATCTCCCGGTCTAGCAGTCTTTGGGCAATAGTCATTGCTTCTTCCAAAGATTGATGTTTCCCTCAATGCTCCTGGGTAGTCCCTCAATGTACTTTTCCAACAACTTTTCCAAATCGGGAACCTTTGAAGGGCAAAGTGTGGCAAGTTCCTGAAATATCCTATCATAAGCCCTGAGATCATTTCCTTTCACGACCAATGTGTGAAACTCATCTTCTAACTTCTTGATCTCTCCTCTAGGGCAGAACTTCTTCAACATCTTTTCCTTAAAGTCAGTCCAGGTGATCTGATAGGCCTCTTCCACACCTATCTTCTGAGCAGTTGCGTTCCACCAAGACAACGCATCTTCCAACAATGTTCCAGTAGCAAACGAGACTCTGCTTTCAGTGGCACAACCGCTCCTCACAAACACAGTCTCAGTTCGCTCAAACCATCGAGCAAGCTCTGTTACTCCTTCAGTCCCTTTGAAGTGAGATGGTTTACAAGCTATGAAGTCCTTATAGGTGCACTTCCGAGTCGCAGCGGACTCGCTTTCTGCAGTGGCTCGGTTATTACTACTAGTTCGTGCCATTGCGGCAGCCTGCTCTTCTAAAGCTGCAGCAACACTGTCGGCAACCAACTTTCTGATAGCAGCCTGGGTCATAGCGGGTGACGAGGTAGCAGTAGCGGTTTTCCTAGGGGCCATAACTCTATAAAATCGCAAGTGTATAAGTAAAAATCCCAAACATCGATCAATAACAAGAGAAATAATGAAACCAAGCTCATAATAGCCGAGATCATCACAAAGTACATATCACAACCACACCATGAATACATACATCAACATAAACCATATTATTCATAAATAATCATCACGACATGTAACAACACACATGGAAATTATAATGAATCTCAATATGGGAGCATAATAAAAGATCAGACAACTAGAACATCATAAATCAATATCAATACAGTACAATCATAACCAACATAAAGTTTTAATAATTTTGAATTCATTGTTACAAAACAATAAGATACAACATTATTAATGCCACAGGCGGCAAGTTAAGATGTCTCTGAATGTAATGATATGTCATAGATCTATGAAGGTCCAGGTGCGCCTCCTGATCTCCCCTCTAGCTCTCTGATGATCTTGATCATCTCCAACATCTCTAAATCCCTGGATCTCTCACGGGCCTAAATCTCCTCAATAGTGGCTGAAAGAGTGTGGACGGTAGCACTAGATGCGGCTAACTCCTGTGTCTGATGCTCTAGCATCTCATGCGTGATGATCGCTATCTCTCTCAAATCCTCCATCTCATGCCTCTGAACATCTAGTCGATAACCAAACTCAGTGATGGTAGCCTATGCCTCCTCGATCTCTGTCCCCATCATCTCAAATACCATCTCTAAAGTTGTCCTATGTACTACGAGGCTCTCGACATCCTCCTGCATACCCTCAATCCTCTCCAAGGATATATCCTCAATAACGCCCAACAGCTCATCAAGACGATCCTTATGTCTAACTAACCTAGCAGCCAATAGAGGGATAGTATGATGTATCGGCTCCCCAGTAACCGGTAACACCGCTGAAGAGCCATCTCCAAGCTCAGCAGCCCTAGGTGATCCCTCAACAAACCTCCATCTACGAATGCACTCCAACAAGAACGACCATCGGCGGGCATCAACCAACCTATGAATGCCGGGTGAGGTGGGGGTCTCAGTAGGAACAGGTGATGGTGATGGAATAGGTGATGAAACAGGTGACGGTATTGGTACAGTAGTAGTCTGAGAGTAGAAAATTGTAGGTGGTGGCATGGGTGGCAAAACCTCAGAAGAGTGGGGTGCGGTGTAAGTAGGTAGCCTGTAAGGATGTGGCTCAGGTAACGGTGATACGGGTGATGGTGAAGGTGCTGGTGATGCCACAGGTGTCAGCTCTGGCATAGAAACAGATGGTAGTACAGGTGTGGGTGATGGTACAGATTTGGGTACTGGTGGTGTAACAGTAGAAGCAGGCAAAATACAGACTCGTTTCCGAGCCGTGAATTTGCGGGTAAAGTCTCCCTCATGATATCGAAACTGTAAGGAATTATTGAAGATATTGCTGACAGGTTCCTGCGGAAGGCTTAGTGACTTTCTGCTGATGACTGGTTCCTGTGGACGTATAGAGATCCTACGGATAGAGTAAAACCGTGGATAGAACTTATGTAATTTAGGACAAGATATGTAGAATATCTTTTATTAGTTTATCATTATTCGTTTCTTGTAAGAAAGGTTAGGGTTTCTATTAGTATATAAGGAACCCTAGGTCATTGTAATACGAACAAGTTTTTCATAACATTATTAGAAAAAAGTTTATCGATCCATAGAGGATCAAGTTTAGTATAAGTTTGTTTTTATATTCCGCAATAATTACAAGCTCACAGAGATTATCTAACTTAGTCTTACTAGTGATTACATTAGTTGGCTAACGATCTATTGGCTCGTGATCTATCAAGGTATAGATCCCTACAAGTGGTATCAGAGCCACGAGATACTCTCTGTAAACTCAACACAATCACATAACTTTTCAATCTGTACCAATGGGAGACAAACCAGGCAGTGATGTTGCTCTCTCAGAAGCAGGCTCTCTTACTCAACAACTACAACAGGTGGCCTTCTCCAATAGCAATGCAAAACTTCCTTTTCTTAGGAAGGATGAGTATGAGATCTGGGCCATGAAGATGCAGAACTGGATTGCAAGTGTTGACTATAACCTCTGGAATGTTATACTCAATGGCTGTCATCCTAAAAAGCAAAGTGTAGATGCTGATGGTAAAATTACGATTTTGGAACCTGTTTCTGCTGAAGAAATTCTTGCTATACAAAGGGAGAACAAAGCAAGAACCATATTGCTGCAAGCAATCCCTGATGACCACATGGGAGATTTTCATTCCATGACTGATCCAAGAGAAATCTGGTGGGCCATAAAAGCCAGATTTGGTGGGAATGAAGAATCAAAGAGGATGAGGAAGAGCATGTTGAAGCAAGAATTCCAAGAATTCAAGATAACTGAAGAGGAAGGTCTCCACAAAGGTTATGACAGGTTTCAGAAGATTCTGAGTCACTTGAATCAGCTGCTAGCCAGACCTGACAATGAGGAGGTGAACTCCAGGTTTCTAAGAGCCTTGCCTCCCTCATGGTCTCAGGTGAGTATATCATTGAAAACCAAAGGTGGCTTGGACTACCTCAGTTTTGATGACTTATACAACAAACTCAGAGCTTTGGAAGGTGACATAAAGGGATTCTCTCCATATGCAGCTACTCCTTCACAATCTGCATTTGTCAGTTCTAACTCAAACTACATGCCACATACCTATACAAGTCCATCCCCAGTACCACAGGTTTACTCAAGTCCATCCACTCCAAGCCAAAGTCTTCCAATGACCACATTGTCTTTTTCAAGTGCTAATCCAATAACTCATCCAAAAATTAGTAATGTGATGGAAGATGTACTTCATTCATTTGTTGCTGAAGTTGATAAACAACAACAAATAACTTATGAAGATTTTGAGCAGATTGATGAACTTGCTTTAGAAGAGTTGGACTTAAAGTGGCAAATGGCTATGCTCTCCCTCAAGGTTAGAAGATTTGAGCAAAAGGTTGGTAAAAAGCTCAATGTTGAAGGAAGAGATGCATCTAGGTTTGACAGAAGGAAAGTAAAGTGCTATACTTGTGGAGAAATTGGCCATTTTGCAAGAGAGTGCACAGCCAAGAAGGGTGAAGCCAGTACCAGATATTCAACATACAAGAAGAAAGAAGTGGAGGCTGGAGAATCAAAGGCCTTGATCACTGCTATAGATACTAGTGTTGACTGGAATGAGCATGAAGATGCTACAAGCAGCTCTCCTCAAATCTCTTGCATGGCTAGTTGTGATGATAACGTTGGTCTCATGGGAATCTCTCCTCAGGTATCTACTTGTGTTTGTGATTGTGATTCTAAATATACAACTCTAAAAGAAGCTTATGATGAACTGAAACCAAAATATAATTCTTGTTTTATTGAAGCTGCAACTTATAAAGAAGCTTTTAAAACTTTAGAACAAAAAAAGGTGTGGTTTCAACAGAATCAATTGGCTTATGAGGAAAAGATTAGAGTTTTAAGTAGAGATTTAGAATGTGATAGCAATGAATTAAAGTTTTCTGAAAAAGAAAAAGCTAGAATTGAGTCTGAGAAAAGTGTTTTGCAAGAGAAACTAGATAAAGAAGTAGCTTTACATAAAAATTGGTTAATTTCAGGAGATAATTTAGCTAGCTGTCTTTATGGTAGTCCAGCTGTAAACTCTGGATTAGGTTTAGGGTTTAAAAAATATGTTGGTTTAGAGGCAAGAAATGATGTAGGTAAATCTACACCAATAGGCTTAGCAAATTATGTTAAAGAAGGAAATTTGCATGCTGTACCAGGACCTATCAGAGGTGTATTTATGCCTACTACCAAAACCTATGACTTTGATGGTTCACACCATCTTTTTGGAAAAAAGTCTAAAGACTTGCCAAATAAGTCTAAAGACCCTCCAACCATAGGAACCCCTAAGCCCACATCCCATAAGGTTGACTTACCAGAATCAAAGGAAATCACTGGCATTAGGATCAATGACTCCCCTGACACTAGAAGTATATCTAGTAATGATTCTAACACTTATGTCTCTTGTTCTTCCAGGGACAAGACGTCAGAGACCTCTAGTAATGCCAGCTGTGATTCCAAGACCAAGTCAAACTCACCTAAGTCCTCAATAAAGAATTCTGACAAGTCATCTTACAAGTCTGTGGACTCTGAAGTTGCTGCTGATAAAGTTCTTTCTAAGACAGCCTCTTCTGAAGACTTGTTATTTGCTTTTTTTGAAAACAATTCCTTTCAGTGTTTACAAAACAATTCTATTTCTGGTGTTTCTTTGAATAATTCTATGTTTAATAAGACATCTTTTGGATTTAATAAATCTTCTAAGAAGAAGAAGTGTTTTGTTTGTGGTAGTAAGTTGCACTTAATTAAGGATTGTGATTTTCATGAGAAAAGGATGGGTGTTTCTGTTGTTAATAATAGACCTAGACAAAAGTGGACTAACAATTGTTCCAAACCCTCAGTAGTTCCACATGCAAAGTATAATGTCAGCAGAATGTATTCCATTCCTATTTATTGGTCTGTTCCTTCTGATAGGTCTGTTTTTCATGGTAGATATATGAATACCAATATAAATAGATATGGGTCACAACCATTTTATGGAGTTAATCATTGGTATGAATATAATGACCAAATGTTTATGGGAAGGGCTAGTTGGGATTCTACTGAAAAGTCCTCAGCAGATTGTTCTTGGACATATAAAAAACCATATAACTACAGGGAATCTAGGAACAATTGTGGATCTAACTCATCTTCTTGGGTACATCATAATCCACAAGGCAGGCTCAAGTCTTTCATGACTTAAGTCTCTTAACATATTTATGTTGTTGTATATTAACTTTCTTTGTTGTAGGAACATCCTCTTCTTAATAAAGACTTAGGTATTGTTGATAGTGGCTGTTCAAGAAACATGTCTGGTAATCAAGAGAAGCTACATGACTTTGTGCCAATTAATGGAGGCATAGTGAGGTTTGGAAGTGGAGTAGGAAAGATCACTGGCAAAGGAACCATTAGAACTCCAAAGGTGGATTTTGAGAATGTCTACTATGTGAAAGAGCTTCAAGGATTCAATTTGTTCTCAGTCTCACAAATTTGTGACAAAAAGCTTCCTGTGATTTTTACTGAAGAAGGTTGTTTCATTCTTTCACCTGAGTTCAAAATACCTGATGACAATCATGTATTGCTCAAGGCTCCAAGAAATCATAATCTTTATACATTTGACTTGAATGATGTCAAGCCAGAAGGTGATCTAACCTGCTTGGTGGCTAAAGCATCCTTGGATGAATCTACAAAATGGCATAGGAGGATGACACATGTTAATTTCAAAGCCATCAACAAACTTGCTAAAGATGGACTTGTTCATGGACTTCCTTCCAAGATCTTCACCAATGAGCATAATTGTGTGGCTTGTAACAAGGGTAAGCAACACAAGGCTTCTTATAAAGCCATTACTGTTGTGAGCACAATCTCATAACCATTGCATGTAACACCCCCAAATTTGGGATACGCAGCGGAATTAAAGCTGGGTGTTACTTGACGACACAACAGTTATAATAATAGGAAAACAATCTCTAATTGAGTTGTTTTAGAAATTTTATTATTCAAATATCAGAGTTTACAAAATGAGGTCCCAATAGCTTTACAATTTGTTAAATAATTTATCAAAGAATAATAAAATCTTAGCCTTCCTTCCGTATCCATGCTCCTCCATGCCATCCTTGTTCATTATGGACCTGAGATAAACATGCTAAAAGCGTCAACACAAAGGTTGAGTGAATTCACAGCGTTTATAAATAAGTAATAGTTTGAACACAAGTTAAATAGTTACAAAACGTAATAACGCAGCGTATTGCACTAAGCCTCATGAACTCAAACCTTAACAGTTTGGACATTATAGTAATGAGCTATAACGTAATGGTGCCCTCGAGTAGGAAGCTTGCCAACTTCCTAGTAGTTCTCAAATAAAGTGCATTTGGCCACCTATCCGGCAACACAAATGGGGCGTCAACTGCCAATAGATCTATTCACTATATTCGCGTTCACTCGCAAGTGATTAATGGTTCATGATATGAGGGACTTTTAATGGCAAAACGTTTAACTTAGGCAATACCAGATCAGGATAGCATACAGAAAATACTTGTGTTCGATTTTGTAGCATGTATCTCCCCACAAGTTTGAAAAACATATGAAAAAGTGGGACTGTGAACTCACCTGGGTAATAAAGCAGTCTGAATGGAAAACAAAGTTAAATGAAGTTGATAAACGTCTCCGGCTTGAAACCTGATTTATTAGGTCAAGTTTTTAGTAATTGCTTCTGATTATATAAGTTTTTAAATGTTCGTTTCATTTTAGTTTAATGGTTAAATATTTTATTGAACCAATATGTAGTTTCAAAAGTATTATTTTATTATATTTTTTTATCCGTAAGATTTGGTTCTATCCGTTCGTTAAATGAATTCTTCGTTTGATAGTTACGGTACAAAACATGTTTTAGGTTTACTTTCCAAACCCTAATAATAATAATAATAATAATAATAATAATAATAATAATAATAATAATAATATTAAATAATTAATTAGGGTTTACAATATTTTCATTTTAGACCCTCCTGTTTTTAAAGTTGGCAACTTTTACCCTTGAACTATGTAAAAATGACAACTTTTACCCCTGAACTTTGGTTAAATGACACTTTCTACCCAAGTTTCAAAATGGACAGTTTTTACCCCTTAGGGATTTCCCGATTACACAACAAGTCCAACAATAGAAATATTTTAGAGTTTTGGCATAATTGATCCTTGTGTTTAACCCCCGATCCCACTCGAAATCCTTTTAATCAAAAACAATTCATGTCTTGCGTTTTACCTCGAAACTTTTTACGAATCCTTTTCTAAAATGTTTATAAGTGTTATAGAAGTATTCTTGTGAAATATTATGGCCTGATTTAATCCCACGATCTCAGAATAAATAACAGAAACTTGCGATCCAATATATACTCGACACAGAAAAACACCAATTTTAAACGCCCCGTTCTCCCTCGTTTCTCAATGAAAATGGCTGATTCTTTTTCCTATATTTAGACCTTCTAGTGTACTTTAACCATTTCGAAAACTAGAGTTTTAGAACCATGTTTGATACACGAAATTTGGGTCTAAAATTCCATGTCTGCTGCTGCCTTTGTTTTTAAATCTGTTCAGAAATTAATTAAAAGCACCATTTATTATGCGTTTTCATGACTCGAAGTCTAAAGAAGTTTTGAAGAAAACGTCGTTCCGGAGAAACTTTCATGTTTTAAGTTTTTGATGAATCGGACTGGAAATGGCTCGTTTTGTATGTTCTACGTTTCTGTTACAGTGGGCGAACAAACCCAAAAAGCAACGAATAAAAGCGAGACACTGAAATGTTTTTGAAACATTTTTGATCCTTGATGATCTATGCTAGGAGGACTTTAAATCCAACAAGTTTCGTAATTTTTAGAGCTCGTTTGATAGGGGTAACGATTGACCAAAGTTGACCTCACAGAAACATGTCTCGACATGTTTCTGTTTCAAAAAGGGTTTTTGTTTTTGATGTATAACTTTCCAAACCAACTTTATAAAATTAGTTTCATGATATTAAACATATATAAGTTATTTTTAAACAAGGTTTAGGGTTGCTCGTTTTATTACTCATGCCACAACTATTATTGTTGTCTGATGGTGCTCGACCAAAACAGAAAAGAAAACATACAAAGTGTTTTATCCTAAGCTATACTAGGGCTGCTGTAATAGTATCTTAGTACTAATAGAAGTATACAAAATAGTTAGAAAAGTGATGAGAATACTTACTTAGTTATTGTTCGAGTATAGATGGACTTTGGACAAATGATACCTTGAAAAGAAAGCTATTCTTCCTCCTCTTATTACTTCTACTAATACTCTTTTTAATCTTCTATGTAGGAACAGTAGTTATGTGTGCATGTTTACTTGGTATAGATTTTTAGCAGGTTGTGTTTAGATTAGATGACTATGGTTCGAAATTTATAGGGATAAAATGATAAGGTTTCTAGAGCATACTAAGTCATCTTGTCAAGTTTATAGGAAACATAGTGATGTGTATTACTTTCCCTAATCTGCCATTTGGAGTACTCGTATGGTAGAGATGAAAACAAATGAGGTGGTAAAAGTTCTAACCATGTAATTCCCCTACAATATTTGACCAAAGGTAAAATATCTAGTGTGCATGCATATGTGTCTTTATGAGAAGCTAGAAGGAGTTCTATGGTTAGGGTAATTACAAGTGGTAATCTAGAATTCACTTAGCATGCTACTAGTTTATTTCGAACCTGATATGTAACTAAGGGTAAATCATGGTTAAGTAATTGTATCTAGGGCTTAAGGAATTGTACTTAAGGTTTAATTGGTATAGATAACTTAGGTTAAGTTTTGTTCAATGAGAAATGTAGCTTAAGATTTGTTAGTTATATTCTAGTTCGACTAGGTTTAAAAGAATGAAAAGGGAATTCAAGTGATGCTTAAGGAGTAGTACTATAGGCTTACTAAAGTCTTACCATGGTTTTATGAATATAGGATTTGTATTTGTAAGTGTTTAGTTAAGTTTAGGTTAATTTTTAAATAAATTTAGATTAGTAAAAATATAATTTTTAGGTTTTGTATATTAGGTACTTGTACATTAAATTTAGAGACTTGTACTTTTATATATTCTGAAAACTCATGTATGAAAAACTTGTACAAGGTGCTTTGTAAATGAGTACACGGAGGTTAGTTTATATATATATTATGTGTTCATGCATTATTAACTTGTACCTGAGCTTGATTAACTTGTACTCTTGTATTTCTTTAAAAATATCATTAATTTGAGTTTTGTTATAATTTTAATAATTTAGGGTTTTCATGAACACTTTAATAAATAGAAAATGTTAAATTTAGATGTTGAATGACGTAAAGTGGTAAATAAGAGTTGAAAACTTTGGTACTTGACATCTAAAAATATTTATTTAAAACAAAACCAAGTGAACCCATTTATTTAGAATATGAGTTACATCATATTAATTAATTGTTATGATTAGTTAAACTAATAATGTTAAAAAAAAATTAGACGGGGAAAAATGGATAATTATTAGTTTAATTTAAGTGAAAATTTGCCGGTGGTTACAGTCTCACCCCCTTAACGGAATCTCGTCCCGAGATTCAGCCTATGTTAGGTGTTTTGAAATGATTAGGACGAATAGTTTAATTTATGAAACCTATATTATTTAAATTTACATGTGCAAATATCATTCCAAAGGTCATATAATCTTAAGAAATTTTATTTTAAATGAAGATTGTTATTTATAAAAATTTATCATGTTTCAGTAATTATCTTTGAAAATATCTTGATTTCAAATTTCTCGTTTTGTAAAAATATTTTTTTTTTTTTTTTGACATCGAAAAACTGTCTTTTAAATAAGAAAATTTCTGATGAAAACTTAATGAATGTAAAGAAAATTTTTAAACTTTTATAGATGATGAATCCGTTTATTCCTTAGTTAAAATTTTTAAAATTTTCAAACGTTCATGAATAGTGTTCTAACGGTCATGAATAGTAAATTCTAACGGTCATGAATAGTGAATTCCAACGGCTAGTTTTTGATTCCATAAATACCCTATTTCAATCCTCATTCTTTCCTACTAACCTTTCCATCTATAATTCTTACAAAATGCCACACCCCATTACCATTATCGCGATTATCTACACTGTTGCTGCTGCGATTTATTTTGCCTATGTTTTGGAGGAAGACTATGAGTTCTTGGCTATAGTCTTAGCAGTTCTCGTTCCTCTAGTGGTCCTAGCTATCGGTGTGGACAAGATATGGGGGTAGGAATGTCGAAGCAACTTTTATTTCATTTGTATTTTCTTGTAATCGTTTATGAATAAGATTATGCATATGATTATT
The DNA here is from genome assembly GCA_030686995.1 of Artemisia argyi. Lineage (NCBI taxonomy): Eukaryota > Viridiplantae > Streptophyta > Magnoliopsida > Asterales > Asteraceae > Artemisia > Artemisia argyi. Next base: position 89,464,584 of record CM060708.1, on the reverse strand, counting down.
TCTTTTATTATCGCGTTTGTAATTCTTTACGTTTTTCGTTACAGAGTTTTCAAGATTTTACATCCAGTTGTGATTCTTGCTCTCGTAGGCGTAGTGTTGTTCTTCATTAGCATAGCGGATCAACCTATTGGCGATTCTATCGTTTACTTAGTCATATTTGTAACATTAGCACTACCGATGCTAATTATTTCGTTATGTATTAATATTTATGGATTTTAATGAAATTTTACGTTATTTGTGTTTTATGAATTTTAGTGATTCTCGGATTTATAATTTTTATTTTTATAATTTATGAAAAGGCGTTCTAAATAATATGAATAGAGAAATAATAGCTTATGGGTTAACGATTTATAATAAAATGATGTAAGTACTTCAGAGACGTGGACGTTAGAAACGTTTGTTAAGAGTTTATCTTGATACAAGGTTTTGTTTTTAAGTAAAGTTTGTTTTGGAAATCTACAAAAATACCCGTTTCCCTCATGACATGATCTTTCCTGAATTAGACATAGGTGATCAAGGCTATGTATAATTAAGGACAGATGATGTAATGCGTGATTCAGTCAATCTTTGATATTAGATTTCACAAGTTTTAGATGGTGTTCAACGTTTTATTTTTATAAAATAGCATCCTGAATACTTTTTAGAGTAATAAGGAATCGATTCGGATAATGATAGTATATAATTGGTAAGATGGCAGGATATCAACCTTTAGGGTGATAGGAAAATAGTTTGTAGAAATTCTTAGGAATATATTCGCAGAAAAACCTAATAGATATAATCAGGTATAAAATGGTGGTATATTATTACGAAGTGGCTATGAATAATATAAGAGGAAAGTGAAATGGATGATGGTTATAGTAGTAGTGAGGTTATTAAAAGACATTAGATGGGAAAGTACTAGTTATAACTTGGTTACATCATTGTACCCAAGGTAAAGTACAGAGAAATAATTACAACCCTAAAGAGCTGAGCTATGGTTTATTGTTATAACCGAAATTTCTTATTTTTATTTAAACGTTGTTGTTGTCTTCTGACGATTGTTGGGATCCTGCTGATTTTCTAGGGTAATCTTTGGTATGAATTGTGTAGTGATGGGAAGACGTTATTCAAGATTTATGAGTTAATTATCCTACTTGGGAATTTCTAATTTAATATTAGTAATTAGTTAATGAATTAGGTATTCTGGGAGTACGGAGAGAGTATTTATACCCATTTTTGGATATGAGAGTAGGTAACCAAGGTGAGTTGACATAGTTTTTAAAATAGTGGAGAGTATATTTTTAACGTAAATAGGATAAGAATTGTGGAAACCACAATGTCTTAGGAAAGTTTTGTAAATTTATGGAAATATTGAAGTAGATACATGCTCAGGGAGACGTAATGCCTTAGAATAGGCATCTGCAGTTATGTTTTGTATAAAGTGGTCAGAAGTATATCATAAATGTATATACCAGTTTATTAAAGTTTTTGAGTAACATAATTACCTGAAAGTCACATAATCATCTGGAGGATGGAAGGCACGGACAACAAAAGGCTATAAAATATTTTTGTGAAAAAGTGGTTATAGTTCGGATCTCAATTAGACCCGTTTCTCTATAACTATAGCTGTGATACCAATCTGTAACACCCCCAAATTTGGGATACGCAGCGGAATTAAAGCTGGGTGTTACTTGACGGCACAACAGTTATAATAATAGGAAAACAATCTCTAATTGAGTTGTTTTAGAAATTTTATTATTCAAATATCAGAGTTTACAAAATGAGGTCCCAATAGCTTTACAATTTGTTAAATAATTTATCAAAGAATAATAAAATCTTAGCCTTCCTTCCGTATCCATGCTCCTCCATGCCATCCTTGTTCATTATGGACCTGAGATAAACATGCTAAAAGCGTCAACACAAAGGTTGAGTGAATTCACAGCGTTTATAAATAAGTAATAGTTTGAACACAAGTTAAATAGTTACAAAACGTAGTAACGCAGCGTATTGCACTAAGCCTCATGAACTCAAACCTTAACAGTTTGGACATTATAGTAATGAGCTATAACGTAATGGTGCCCTCGAGTAGGAAGCTTGCCAACTTCCTAGTAGTTCTCAAATAAAGTGCATTTGGCCACCTATCCGGCAACACAAATGGGGCGTCAACTGCCAATAGATCTATTCACTATATTCGCGTTCACTCGCAAGTGATTAATGGTTCATGATATGAGGGACTTTTAATGGCAAAACGTTTAACTTAGGCAATACCAGATCAGGATAGCATACAGAAAATACTTGTGTTCGATTTTGTAGCATGTATCTCCCCACAAGTTTGAAAAACATATGAAAAAGTGGGACTGTGAACTCACCTGGGTAATAAAGCAGTCTGAATGGAAAACAAAGTTAAATGAAGTTGATAAACGTCTCCGGCTTGAAACCTGATTTATTAGGTCAAGTTTTTAGTAATTGCTTCTGATTATATAAGTTTTTAAATGTTCGTTTCATTTTAGTTTAATGGCTAAATATTTTATTGAACCAATATGTAGTTTCAAAAGTATTATTTTATTATATTTTCTTATCCGTAAGATTTGGTTCTATCCGTTCGTTAAATGAATACTTCGTTTGTTAGTTACGGTACAAAACATGTTTTAGGTTTACTTTCCAAACCCTAATAATAATAATAATAATAATAATAATAATAATAATAATAATAATAATAATAATAATAATAATAATAATAATAATAATAATAATAATAATAATAATAATAATAATAATAATAATAATAATATTAAATAATTAATTAGGGTTTACAATATTTTCATTTTAGACCCTCCTGTTTCTAAAGTTGGCAACTTTTACCCTTGAACTATGTAAAAATGACAACTTTTACCCCTGAACTTTGGTTAAATGACACTTTCTACCCAAGTTTCAAAATGGACAGTTTTTACCCCTTAGGGATTTCCCGATTACACAACAAGTCCAACAATAGAAATATTTTAGAGTTTTGGCATAATTGATCCTTGTGTTTAACCCCCGATCCCACTCGAAATCCTTTTAATCAAAAACAATTCATGTCTTGCGTTTTACCTCGAAACTTTTTACGAATCTTTTTCTAAAATGTTTATAAGTGTTATATAAGTATTCTTGTGAAATATTATGGCCTGATTTAATCCCACGATCTCAGAATAAATAACAGAAACTTGCGATCCAATATATACTCGACACAGAAAAACACCAATTTTAAACGCCCCGTTCTCCCTCGTTTCTCAATGAAAATGGCTGATTCTTTTTCCTATATTTAGACCTTCTAGTGTACTTTAACCATTTCGAAAACTAGAGTTTTAGAACCATGTTTGATACACGAAATTTGGGTCTAAAATTCCATGTCTGCTGCTGCCTTTGTTTTTAAATCTGTTCAGAAATTAATTAAAAGCACCATTTATTATGCGTTTTCATGACTCGAAGTCTAAAGAAGTTTTGAAGAAAACGTCGTTCCGGAGAACTTTCATGTTTTAAGTTTTTGATGAATCGGACTGGAAATGGCTCGTTTTGTATGTTCTACGTTTCTGTTACAGTGGGCGAACAAACCCAAAAAGCAACGAATAAAAGCGAGACACTGAAATGTTTTTGAAACATTTTTGATCCTTGATGATCTATGCTAGGAGGACTTTAAATCCAGCAAGTTTCGTAATTTTTAGAGCTCGTTTGATAGGGGTAACGATTGACCAAAGTTGACCTCACAGAAACATGTCTCGACATGTTTCTGTTTCAAAAAGGGTTTTTGTTTTTGATGTATAACTTTCCAAACCAACTTTATAAAATTAGTTTCATGATATTAAACATATATAAGTTATTTTTAAACAAGGTTTAGGGTTGCTCGTTTTATTACTCATGCCACAACTATTATTGTTGTCTGATGGTGCTCGACCAAAACAGAAAAGAAAACATACAAAGTGTTTTATCCTAAGCTATACTAGGGCTGCTGTAACAGTATCTTAGTACTAATAGAAGTATACAAAATAGTTAGAAAAGTGATGAGAATACTTACTTAGTTATTGTTCGAGTATAGATGGACTTTGGACAAATGATACCTTGAAAAGAAAGCTATTCTTCCTCCTCTTATTACTTCTACTAATACTCTTTTTAATCTTCTATGTAGGAACAGTAGTTATGTGTGCATGTTTACTTGGTATAGATTTTTAGCAGGTTGTGTTTAGATTAGATGATTATGGTTCGAAATTTATAGGGATAAAATGATAAGGTTTCTAGAGCATACTAAGTCATCTTGTCAAGTTTATAGGAAACATAGTGATGTGTATTACTTTCCCTAATCTGCCATTTTGAGTACTCGTATGGTAGAGATGAAAACAAATGAGGTGGTAAAAGTTCTAACCATGTAATTCCCCTACAATATTTGACCAAAGGTAAAATATCTAGTATGCATGCATATGTGTCTTTATGAGAAGCTAGAAGGAGTTCTATGGTTAGGGTAATTACAAGTGGTAATCTAGAATTCACTTAGCATGCTACTAGTTTATTTCGAACCTGATATGTAACTAAGGGTAAATCATGGTTAAGTAATTGTATCTAGGGCTTAAGGAATTGTACTTAAGGTTTAATCGGTATAGATAACTTAGGTTAAGTTTTGTTCAATGAGAAATGTAGCTTAAGATTTGTTGGTTATATTCTAGTTCGACTAGGTTTAAAAGAATGAAAAGGGAATTCAAGTGATGCTTAAGGAGTAGTACTATAGGCTTACTAAAGTCTTACCATGGTTTTATGAATATAGGATTTGTATTTGTAAGTGTTTAGTTAAGTTTAGGTTAATTTTTAAATAAATTTAGATTAGTAAAAATATAATTTTTAGGTTTTGTATATTAGGTACTTGTACATTAAATTTAGAGACATGTACTTTTATATATTCTGAAAACTCATGTATGAAAAACTTGTACAAGGTGCTTTGTAAATGAGTACACGGAGGTTAGTTTATATATATATTATGTGTTCATGCATTATTAACTTGTACCTGAGCTTGATTAACTTGTACTCTTGTATTTCTTTAAAAATATCATTAATTTGAGTTTTATTATAATTTTAATAATTTAGGGTTTTCATGAACACTTTAATAAATAGAAAATGTTAAATTTAGACGTTGAATGACGTAAAGTGGTAAATAAGAGTTGAAAACTTTGGTACTTGACATCTAAAAATATTTATTTAAAACAAAACCAAGTGAACCCATTTATTTAGAATATGAGTTACATCATATTAATTAATTGTTATGATTAGTTAAACTAATAATGTTAAAAAAAAATTAGACGGGGAAAAATGGATAATTATTAGTTTAATTTAAGTGAAAATTTACCGGTGGTTACATTGCAGCTGCTTCACATGGATCTTTTTGGTCCAACATCCATCAGGAGTATTGATCATAAGTACTTCTGTTTGGTGATCACTGATGCTTTCAGCAGATTCAGCTGGACATTTTTCTTGGTGACTAAAGATCAAACCTTTCAGGCACTTAAAGAATTTATGGCTCTAGTTGAAAACCAACTTAACAAGAAGATTAAAGGTATAAGGTGTGACAATGGGATAGAGTTCAAAAATGCCAAACTTCTTGAACTTTGTGGTTTAAAGGGTATTAAAAGAGACTATAGCACTCCTAGGACTCCACAACAAAATGGAGTTGTTGAAAGAAAGAATAGAACCCTTATAGAGGCTGCAAGATCTATGCTTGCTGACTCTAAACTTCCAACCATGTTTTGGACTGAGGCAGTTGGCACTGCCTGTTATGCATTGAATAGGGTGTTGATTACTAGACCTCATAATAAGACACCCTATGGGCTATTGACAGGGAAGAAGGCTACCATTGAACACTTGAAACCTTTTGGTTGTCAGGTGACCATTCTTAACACAAGTGATCACTTAGGCAAATTTGAAGCAAAAGCTGCTAAAGGGTATATTGTTGGTTACTCAGCTCATAGCAAGGCTTACAGGGTATATAACTTGGCTGCAAAGAAGATAGAAGAGACTCTTAACCTGAAATTTCTGGAGGAGAATGTAAATGTTCAAGGAAAAGGTCATGAATGGTATTTTGACCTTGATTATCTTACAGATTATTTGGGGTACGCTAGACACAAAACTAACCCCTCTGACGGTATACAAATGTCATCTTCTAACAATGCAGGTACCCTACAGGATGATTCAGATAGTGATTCAGAATGTGATGAACCCACTATTGTTGTAACTACTCTACCAATTCAAATAGCAGATCCTCCTAACAAAGAAGCCTCTGATGCCAAATCTGCTGATGATGTGGAAAATTCAACCTATGCAGAAGATCTTGCTAGACTCAAAAAGCAAGAACATGCAGCTGCTGAGGAAGCTAAAAGACTTGGTCTTGAATTTGCTCAAGACACTGAAGCCCTCTTAAAACAAGCTGCTTTTGAAGAAAGCAGAAAACCTAGTTCTGCTGATGCATCTGCTGATGCAGCTGTTGATTCTGCTGATGGAGATTCTGCTGAAGGCATTTCTGCTGCAGTTCCTGTTTCCACTGAAACATCCACAAGATTGGATGCACCTTATGGCAGGTTTCCAACTCCCTCAGATCTTGCTAATGTTGAGCAAAGTGATGGTATTTTTCAATCAGCTTCTTATGATGAAGACTTTGCTCCTACTTTAACCAATCTTGATACCTCCATTGATGTTAATCCTGTTGCAACTAAAAGGATCAACACCATTCATCCACAAGATAATATACTTGGTGATCCAAATGCTATGGTACTCACCAGGAGTGCCATTAAGAATACCAAGTTTGGGCAATGTGCATTTTTGACTGATGTATCCACTCAAAAGAGAGACAATCACATAGATCAGAAGCATTGTTTGTTTGCTTGTTTCTTGTCCCAAGTTGAACCAACAAGCATTAAACAGGCTTTGAGTGAGCCTAGTTGGGTTAAAGCTATGCAGGAAGAGATGCAACAATTCAAGAATCAAGATGTTTGGGTACTTGTGGATCTGCCTGCAGGGAAAATTGCAATTGGGACCAAGTGGATCTTAAAATGCAAGAGGGATGCCAGAGGTATTGTGGTCAGAAATAAAGCAAGATTGGTGGCTCAAGGTTTTAGACAAGAAGAAGGGATTGACTACACTGAAGTCTTTGCACCAGTTGCTAAGGTTGAGGCAATTAGACTGTTTTTAGCCTTTGCCTCATATATGGGGTTTAAGGTCTATTAGATGGATGTCAAGAGTGCCTTCCTCTATGGCAAAATTGAAGAGGAAGTATATGTTACTCAACCACAGGGCTTTGAAGACCCCCATCATCCTAAGAAGGTGTACAAAGTTATCAAGGCACTTTATGGACTTCACCAAGCACCAAGAGCATGGTATGCTAGACTGTCTACATTTCTTTTGGAGCATGGCTACAGAAGAGGGGCTATTGACAAGACCCTCTTTATTAAGAAAAACTCCAGGGACATCATTCTAGTACAGGTATATGTGGATGACATTATCTTTGGATCCACAAAGGAGGCATGGTGCAGGGAATTTGAAGAATTGATGAAAGGTGAATTTCAAATGAGTGCAATGGGGGAGTTAACCTTTTTCCTAGGGCTGCAAGTCAAACAACAACCTGAAGGATTTTTATTCATCAGGAGAAGTATGTTAAAGATATTTTGAAAAAGTTTGACTTTGAACTTTTGAGGACTGCTACCACTCCATATGAACCACCCAAGCTTAAGAATCCAAATGAGCAAGATGAGGCTGTGAATGTTCATCTTTATAGGTCCATGATTGGATCACTCATGTATCTCACAGCTTCTAGGCCTGACATTACCTTTGCTGTCAGTGCTTGCTCAAGACATCAAGTCACTCCACTGACTTCCCACCTAAATGCAGTGAAGAAAATTTTCAAGTACATCAAGGGCCAACCCAAACTAGGTCTTTGGTACCCAAGGGAATCACCATTTGTGTTGGAGGCTTACAGTGATAGTGACTATGCTGGAGCTAATTTGGATAGGAAATCCACAACAGGAGGTTGTCAATTTCTTGGTAGAAGACTCATCTCTTGGTAGTGCAAGAAACAAACCATAGTGGCTACTTCTACTACTGAAGCAGAATATGTTGCTGCTGCCAATTGCTGTGGTCAGGTACTTTGGATTCAGAATCAGATGTTGGATTATGGGTTTAACTTCATGAACACTAAAATCTACATTGATAATCAAAGTACTATTTCTATTGTTAAAAATCCTGTTTTTCATCAGAGAACTAAACATATAGAAATTAGGCACCATTTTATAAGAGATGCAAATGAGAAGCATCTAATTCAAGTGCTTAAAATCCATACTGATGATAATGTGGCTGATTTATTAACAAAAACTTTTGATGGACCTAGGTTTAATCACCTAGTTGTCAACATTGGGATGGTTAACCCTTGAATGCTATGTTTGAGGGGAGGCATAAGCCTCAGGGGAGGCATATGCCTCAGGGGAGGATTGTACATGTTGTATTTATGTAGATTATTATGTTTACTAACTTTCTTTTGCAGGTTATTACTAATCTTGTATATTATTTTGGTTGTTCTTTTGTGTTTTGTGTTTGTTTGAATGTTTGGTTTCAGGTCATGTTCCTGCTGATATACAAAGATCTACATTCAGTGGAATTAGATGTAAAGACATTAAAGTAAGATATTTTATTCATCAGTGGAAAGCTTGGTACATCAAGATCTGTCATCAGAAGAAACACAAAATACATCAAACAACAACAAACAACCACCAACAACCATCACATCCCTAAGCATCAACCCCCTAATCTATCTTTCTCTTCCCTTTGCCCAAGTCCTTTGGGTCAGACATTCTTTTGTGAACCCCTATGGACTTCATATCCTAGTTCCAGAGCTTGGGAGCAGCAAGACCAAGGACCACTTTCAATGGACCCTTCTTCTTTCTTGAGGACTGTTGCTCTTCAGGGACAGAGATTCTCCTCATATCTGCACACACCCTTTCCATTTCACTGGTCAAGAATGCAGTAACAGGAGTGAAATCAGGGACAACCATAGCTAGAGGAGTTGGAGTTTCCTCAGCTTCAGTGGTTTCTTCTGAAGTGGTAGGAGATGGACATAATTCTGAAGGGCCTTCACCTAGGTAGTAGTAGGATCTTTGGATTTGAGGTATATCAAAGCTGGAGTCTGATGAATCAGAAGAAATTTCAATGACTTTGGGGGATGGCTTCATGATTTGTGTATGAGAAAGACTTTGGGATAAGTTATTTGTGTACTAGTGGTATTGTGAGTTGATTATGCCTTGAAGACTTTTTATAAAGAGTTGATTTGGGTTTAATGTGAGTTAATGCAAGTAAATGGGAGGTAGTTAAGTCAGTAGCAATTACTAATTGTGCAAGTTGTCCACTTAAGTGGATTCTTTAGATGAAAGTCAATGGGTTTGACCACATGCTGCTTATACTATCTATTTTGTTGTTAAGTGAGTTCCTGCTGATGGCTTATTCAAGATCAATTTATTCAGGGGAATGCTAATTTATCAGAAGAATTAAAATAAGTAAAAATTAACAAGGCAAATTTTTATTGATTCTTCTAAAGTACAATACAAGAAAATGAAATTGAAAGATTAACAACAAGTTCCTATTCTACTTTGCCTTTGCCCTTGCCTTCCACAGTCTTCTCCTTGCCTTTGTTGTTGATGTTGAAGAGTCCTTGCCACTGAGGACAGGGCAAACCTAACACAACCTTTCTGGTCTTTGACAATGGGGGATTTACTTTTCTTTTTCTTGGACGAGAGGACTGAGGCTTCTCAGGGGTTGTAGGGTTGTAAAGTGCATCATTATCATCATCCTCTTCATCAGAAGAAGTGAAGATGAAGGGAGACTCCTCAGGATTAGGAACTCTGTTTGCCCTCTCCAATGCATTCCACCTTCTCTCCATCTCTCTCTGGTACTCTGGATCATCGATTTAAGAAGAGTGTGGTGGAAGATCTTCTGATGATGAACTAGGAGCAGGCACATCATGTCTCTTCTTCTTGGCTTGTTCCTTTGTGAGACCACGAGGACGTGTTGGCATATTGAGTGGTGGTGGAGATGTTAGTGAGTCAGACGTATCAGAGGAGTCAGAAGAAAGGTTGATGATACGTTGATTGGAAGCCATGGATGTATTGTTGATTGGAGGAATTGTAATTAGGGATTTGATTTGAGTAGAGAGATTTGGGGATAATGAGCCTTTATTTATAAGATCACCCAACTGCGTGTCTTTATTAACATAAATCCGAGGTAGTTTGGAGATAATTAAGGGTTCTTTGAAATTTGAATTAAGAGATCTTTTTCAAAGATATTTGGTTTCCACTGAAGGGAAGATTCTGTTGATTGATTCTGCGGAAGGTTCTGTTGAATGAATGGTTGACCGTAGTCAACGTTTGACTATTTTCTGCGGATTGACCATTTGATTTCAGCCGATTCACTTGGTTTCTTCGGATGAGTTAGTTAATTGGGATTTGCTTTAGTTGATTATTGGTCAAAGATTTCTTTCCAATAATTTATATCAGTTTCATTCCACGTTTGGTAACTTCCTTAATTAACCAAGACGTGCATATCCCACTCCCAAATTAACTGATTCCCCCTCGCTATAAAATTTCAAAAACCATTTCGACATTCTTCAGAACTCCCAACCCTAATTTCTTATTCTTAATCAATGGCTGAACTACATTTCAAAGGTGATCATAACAGACATGCCTTTCTTAGTCGTGGTAAGAATGATGAAGATTATGTGGGCATGATGGAATTTATCCAAAGATCCAAGATTCGTTATGCTCTACTCCAATATCCAAGTGTTATTTATGAGTCTCTTGTTGTACAATTTTGGGAAACCGCTCAAACAAGGACTGTTGAGATGGACCAACAGAGATTGTTGCTGTCATAGATGGGGAAGAATATGTGGTTACTGAGTCCTTGGTTAGGACTCAACTAGAGTTGGATGATGAAGGACGGGTGACTGATTTGCCTAAGGAAGAGATACTTAGAGGCCTTTAGGCTGCAGGTTATAGTGGTGATGGGAAAGTATGGTACAAGAATCTGTTTTGTCCAAAATGGAGGTTTTTGACACACACTTTGCTTCAGTCCATGGGTTCTAAGTCTGGTGGATGGGACCAATTCTCTACAGACATTGCTCTTGCCATTATGTGTCTCTCTTAGGGTAAAACATTTAACTTTTCTAGGTATATCTTTAATGCTATGCTTGAAAATGTTAAGGATACCAAACTTAAATATTTAATGTATCCTAGGTTTCTTCAAATCATTTTAGACATTCAGACCACTGACCCTACTCATTTGCCAGTTAAGGGTTTATCTAAAAAGTTGTTTACCCAAATGAAAATTAAATTTACTGGTGAACACAGACCCTTACTTCCAGCTATGTTGCCTGCTGGCAATGCTCCTGATGGAGTAGCTGCTGATGCCCCGGTGGGCAATCCCCCTGATGGAGTGGCTGATGATGCAGCTGCTGGTGATCAGGATCCTTCTGATGCTCAAACATTAGAGGATTCTCCTGAGAGAACTGAAGATGCTCCTGATGCAAATGCATCAGTTGCTCCTGATGTTCAGCCACCACCCTCTCCTAGGTCACCCACACCTGTACATTCACCAATGGATATTAATTCTCCTGAGCATGTGTTCAATGAGAATTTAGGCTTTGACCAACCTGTACACTCACCACAATTTACAAGACTTCCAACACCTAGTCCTTTGAGAAATCACTTTGAGGATCATGTAGATGTAGATGTAAATTTAGATTATTCTACTCACAGGACCAATGATGCTTCCAATACCACAGATATCCCTGTTGGTGGAGCTGAAGGTCCTGTTACTCTCACTTCTGTATCTGCTTTGTTGAACAGGTATGTAACTAAGGTGGACAAGTTGGAGAATGATCTGAACTTCACTAAAAAGAATTTAGCAATGCTGTTCTGACTCTCATTGGAAGAGTTAAGAAGTTGGAGGCTAAGCTTAAGCAAAGGAAGAGACAAGGTGTGGTGTATGAATCAGATGAGGAATCTACTAAAGGTTCTGACAACATTGACTTGGAAGGCCTTGAACTTCTTGCTGCTACTACATTGGAGAGTGTTCAGCAGAATGCTGCTGATGCAAGGCCTGCACCATCTATTCATTCTACTGATGATGTTGCTCCAACTGTTGCTGTTGCTCCAAATGTTGAGGTTGCTCCAACTGCTGATGTTGCTCATACTGCTGATGCAAGTGTTTCAAAGGATTCCAGAGTCATTTATGTCAGGAGAAAGCATTCTGCTGATAAGAAGTCTGCTGATGCTCCTAGAAAGAAGACTTCTGCTGATGTTCATAGAAAGGAATCTTTTCTTACTACTATGCCAGAAGTGGGCACTCATGCTCCATCAGCTGATATCCAAGCTGATCTCCCTCATGATTCTCCTGATCAGATTGTTGTTCCTCCTGAGAAGAAAGACAAAGGAAAGTCCATATTGATTGATCAAGACATTCCTTCAAGAGTAAAATCCAAGGTGGAACTTGCTAATGAAAAAATTAGTGAGATTGCTGCTGCACGTTTGCAAGCTGAAGAGGATGCTGTAGCTACTAAAGTTCAATTGGATTTGAAAGCCTCAGAAGCACTTGCTAGGAAAATTCAAGATGATTTGGATAAGATGGGAACTCAATTTACTAGCACCTTGCCTGCTGAAAGACAAAAGGAACTAGATGAAATAGCCAAGAATCTTTCTGCGGCACAATGGGACAATTTGGCTGAACAAGCTGCTTCTAAGCCTAATTTGGGTGAATCTGTGCTTGGAGTTGATAATCCTGCTTTTGTTCAGATGATGGTTGAAAGAGGAAGGTTGCAGAGACAACAGGAGGCAGAGATAAAAGCTAAGCATCAAAGGGAAAGGCCTTGGACAAAGGCTGAAATAAAGAAATACATGAGGAATTTTGTGAAGAATCAGGGATGCTCTATGTTTGGGTCAGGATGGAATCAAAAGAGGGTTTGGGGATTTTCAGATAAATAGCTCACCTTCTACTATGGCAAGATCATTTCAAATCTTCATTCCTCTGGTATACATGCTCAAGATGTTCTGGAGTTTAGAGGTAGACTTTTGGATGGGCCTGAAGCTAAGAAAGCTAAGCTTCATGATACTGCTGATCAACCTGCTGAGTCCATTGGGTCCTTTCATGGTGGTCAGGAGAAAGTACAAACTCCTTCAGTCTTGCCTCAGATGGATGATGCTCCTGATGCTCAGATGGATGATCCTCCTGCTGCTTCTCATTATGATACTACTGATTCTCATCCTGATACTACTGAAGCTCCACATGATGTTACCAATGATGCTTCAGCAGATACTCCAATAGAAGTACCTGATGATGATGCTTCTGTAGATGTTCCTGATGATACTTCTGTTAGGTCACCTTTTATGTAAACACAAGTATAAGAAATGAGATGAGAATAAGAGATGGTTGATTATAAGATTATGAAGAGTGAAAGAACAAGAGTTTCATTAAGATATTCAAATAACCAACACTTTTTCTAGTTACATATAACTAGTATATATAGGGAAGGAGTAGGGCAACACTCCCTTCCTTCCTTTCTAGAAAACGAAATGGGCTTAAGGCCCATGGGCTTGCTACATAAGCCTTAAGTTAAAATAAACATACAAGCCTTAGCAACCTATTACAAGTAAATGACCGAGACTTGATAAATAGTAAAACTACGTTCCCAACAATCTCCCCCTAAGGGTCGGTCATCAAGGTTGCTTGACATCTTCGTCTTAATCTTTGACTTTCAATGCTTTAGACGTCTTCTAAATCATTCATCGTTCTTTGTTCTTAGTTGATGTAGTTGTGATCATCTTATTACAAAATGTAATGACCGAGACTTGAATAAATACAAAAGTATGTTCCCAACAATCTCCCCCTAAGGTTCGGTCATCACGGTTGCTTGACGTCTTCATCTTTGTTGTTGACTTGTGACATGTAAATCTTTAGATGTCTTCAAAAATGTTGTGTAATGAATGTACTTTGCTTTATGTCTTTGTTCATTGGTGATGATGTAGTGATTGTGTTATGAAGTAGTCTGCCGTTCGTCACTCCTGCGTCTGTGGTGGTTGTCCGCTATTCCAACATGCTCATACATCTTTGGATTATGACATTCATATACACGTAGTTCCCATTCATAAACTTAGATCTTTAGTCTTTAAACTTTATAGATTCTTCCTTTTGGCGTAGAATCTTTCTTTGAACTTTGTGTTGCTTAGATCTTTGAGGGAGCTTACTTTGACTTCAAGATGTATGTATGAGCATGCGGAATCTGTCGCCGTGGAGGTGATATATACCTGCAGATAAACAGTTAGCAATAATCAACCGATACTTACAGACAAGGAATTAGAGATTGTCAACAGCATAGTGTCAAGACTCCTTCTAATCCTTATCAAGGCCGTTCCTATATCAGATACTCCCGAAGGAGCTTACGAGACCTACTAGGTAGCTCAATGACTGGGTGAGTCGCTGGGGATCACTCCACGACTGTAGACCGTTTTGGAACCACCGCGAACACTAAGCGTAACCCGTGAGAGGTTACCGAAGTGACCTGCTGTCAGGGCTGTTTGATGTTGACCCTGGCAGGAATTTCCGTTCAATCATTGAGAGATACTTATGTAATTCTCTCATAAACGTTCTCGGCAGATTGCTAAGATCTGCGAAGGACTCGATAGTTTACAAATGGTGTCCATTGATGTAGAACACCACCTAAGAGATCTTTGATGTATCTCATGGCTCTAGACTCGATAAGTGCACACTTAGGTTTCCCATGCGGAGACTAGGGAGGGGTCTCCTGCGTCAATATCAACTATCTCTAAGAGATAAGTCGATAGATTACACCGGTTCCCCGTGAGAATGAAACAAGCTCTTTTAAGAGAACCTGAGTGGTTAAGAAGGTTTAGTGCATTGCGTCACTGGGTCCATGACGACTTTATCTTCAATACCGGTGTCGCCTTAGCAACAACCAGTAGCATATGAATTGAACCCGGTGTCTGCCCTAAGGTTGAACATATGGAGGGCTATTTCTTTTCACCCTTTTCTTTAATTTTCTTTTTAATTCTTCAACTCCTTCTTTCCCTTTCATTCTTTTCTCCTTTTTCGTATCATACCTAAGGACTTCTAATTCTAACTATGGGAGATGTCCTTGGGTAGATCCTTCCGGCTCTGGCGGATCATAGGACGGTTTTTCCTATCTTAAACACCTTATAACTCCGACAGTAGCCAAGAAACCTTTGATTGAAAATCTCTCAAAGTGTTTGTGATAATCAAATATTTTGGTTAACACTTTGAGAGTTTTGTGTACACCTTTTGAAGGGCTCCCCCTTCACATGTGCTCATAAGTATTTAATAAATTTGCACGTGAGGGAGGAGCAAGCATTTTGAATTGATCCATTTTCCGTGAACAAGACCGATTCGAGACACGCTTACATCACTAGATAAACTAGCTTGAAGTTATTACCCGGCCTGGTCAAGTCCACAGAATGTTTCTCGAGACGGTACATTTCTACTAAGATAAATCCTTTTCGAGACACGCTTACGTGGTTAGTTAAAGAGATACATTGTCGGCTTTTAGGTGACAACTAGCTCTAGTAACTAACTTGATGTTATTACCCGTCGAGGATAAGTCTTTTCGATATTACTAACTTTTATTGTCTCGTCAATTCCTGGGTCATTTCGGAGTCTAGCTCGCACACGATACAACTTTTAGCCTTTTGGCTACTTATATTTTAATCACTTTTTAATTTTCTCCCCCTCAAAAATAGCATATACTATGATGTTTTTGACAAACCTTTTAGATTAAAATATGCCTTTTTGAGTCTTATGGGGAGATTCATCAAGAACTTTTGATTTTGAACAAAGTATTTTGTTTTTGACAAGTGCTCCCCCTCAACAAGTGATTAGGTCTTATTGAGGTGAAATACTTGTCCTTTTGAGCAGAATTATGAAAATTCATAAACATTTGATTAATTCTACTCAAAAGTAAGAAGCCTTCGCTCCTTATATTAGGATTGAGGCACTGATGCGTACCTCAGGGTCCTTTCTTTACAAATTCGGGTTGTGCACTGTACTGCGTGCACAAGCCATTATGAAGTATAATATTGACAAATCAAATCAAATTCTTACAACTTTCTACCATTCAGGTCTCTGAAATGTCAACACCGGAAATCCAGGTCTGCCTCCAACATAGCTTTCCAATCTCCGAAACTGATCCCTGCGCTTCAACCGGTTCTCAATCCTTAAAATGAATCTGTGAGCGTCCCTGGCCTCATTGGTATTCCACCTTTTGGATTTACCCAGTGCGATGTCATCTAATCTGCTTTTGATTCCATCTCTGACGAACTTCAAGGTTTCATCACAGAACTTATGTATTTCTCCATAGCCCATGAAGCAGTTACGACCGTTGACACTGCGGTATGTGAACCCAAATGCCGGATGTCTGATCAAGGAGTATTGAGATAGATGTTGAAGGTTGGGGATGTCGAACAGGTTTGGTTTGGTGAGATTCAGCTTCTTCTGATAACTTTCCACTCCCAGTTGAAGATCTTCTACTCTTTCTCTGATGACTATCTGCCTAATGAAGATTAGGAGAGCTGTGATAAAGGCAAGCTGCATTTCTTTGGGCAAATTGCAAAGCTTTCCTTGAACTTTGAGCAGGTACATATCTTCTATGTCGTTGAGGAGTAGTCGTGGAAAGTCTGACTCGGAAATCTCATACTCTTTTTCATCAAGTCTTTTGAGTACTAGTTTGCTGAGGAAGGGGTACCCAAAGTAAGTGACAGTCGAAATGAACTGAATCGAGACTATCTTCAAATCACTTGTCACATCACCCATCGTCTGATTGAGTCTGCTGCTTCGATAATACTGTGCCCGGTTATCTGGCCAATGATGTATACCATAAAGGGCATTCCGGTCATAGTCAACAACTTTATCGATGAATAAGGCAGAGGCTTCTTCTTCGATGGCATTGTTGAGATATCTAGCTACAGGGAGAAAGGCAAGTGATGTGACGTACTTCTTCTCAATCTTGCTGCCGAGTTGCAGAAATTCCAAGTCATTGTTGAAGAAGAACTTGTAAGGGATCTTTGGTTCCTTAGGCTTCCCAATCATCGGTAGTGGTTTGGACCAGTCAGTTATGTATGGTGCGGTTTTCCTTGTGACCGGATCGATGTAAGATTCAGGATTGATCCAGTCAATATTGCTTGACATAGCTCGAGCAATATTTTCAAGATGGTACTCAAGTTCGATGGAGTTAGTAGACTGATCTTTCAGAAGATTGAACGCATCATTCTTGATTCTTCGTAGCTCTTTCTTGTTCATCTTTTTCATCTGAAACTTATGCTGAATCAACTGAGCGTATTCCACTGTTCGACCATCTTGAGGTTCTTGATTGTCTGCAAGTGGCGGTTGCGAATTAATCATCTTTTCAAACCAGGAGTAATCGGCAGTTTCGTCTTGGTCTAGCCATTTGAGGACGGTTTTCGGTTTCTTGGGTTCTGTACCTTTTGATGAGGTATCCGGTTTGTGCTGATGATGCTTTCATTTCCTTTCTTTCTTCTTCTTAGATGACAGTTCTGGTACTTCATCGGGCTGAGGAATCTCGTCACCACCTGTGTATTCGAAGTGGTCATGTGCTTTAGGAGCGGAACCAGATGCCTTGGGTTGTTGTGAAGATGTTGTTGTAGTTGGAGGGATGACCGGTGCTTTTGGTTGAGATGAGGGTCCTTCGGCTTGCTTTTGTTTCTTTCCCTGAGAGTTAGGATCCTGATCTTCATCATCTCTTGGACGTTTCAGTTTGTCGGCCTCAGTGCTGCAGGTCTCTTTAGTCATCTTGGCTTTCAAAGCTTCCAGGACTTTTGCTTTTTCAGGTGATAATGTGAACTTGCTAGCCAATTTGTCTAAGAGCTGGGTTTCTAATTCGTCCATAGATAACCCTGGTTGTGGTAAAGTTGATTTGTCAGCTCGAAGAGTAAACGTGGTAGATCGGATCACTTTCTTGACTGCTTGTTCTGCAAACTTGGTGAGTTCATCTCTCATAGGTGCCAGCAGCTCTTTCAACTTAGCGACTAAGTGTTGTTCCATATACTGGTGTGCTTGAGCAACTAATGTGGCTTCCAAGTTCTCTTGCACATCCTTAGCTAGGAAGGTGTCAACTTTTTCTTGCAGCTCCTGTGCATTAGTTTTAAGCTTCGTCAGTTCAGCAACTTGGCTTGCTAGTGATGCAACCTGATCTTCCAGTTTGTTTTTCTTTTTATCATGAGCTTTTCTAAACGCTTTCTTTATCAACTTGGATGCAGCAGAGGCTTTGGTACTTGTGAGTTTCTTGATTGATTTGTCATGGGTTGATTCAGATGCTGGAGGTGATGATTAGGAAGACTCAATGTTGGTAGTTATTTCTTTGTCATCACCTCTTTGTGGTTCGGGTTGATCAACATTTGTAGCTTTGGCTGCTTCTTCTTGCACTCTCTGTTCTTCAGCCAGTCTGTCAGCTTCAGCCTTAAGCTTTTGTTCTTTGGCTAATTTGGCTGCTTCTGCCTTAAGCCTCAGATCTTCAGCAAGCTTGGCTTCTTCTTCTTTTCGTAACTTATCTTCTGCCAGCTTAGCTGCCTCTTCAGCCTTTCTGCTTTCCTCCATCCGAATTGTTTCTTCCAATTTGGCTTGGGCTAGCTCCTCAAGCCTAGCCTCTTCAGCTTCCTGTTTTTTCTTTAATTCCTCTTCTTGAGCCCTTTCTCTGAGCTCCATTTCTTCCATAGACAGCAAATGTGGAGCATCCGTATCCATGGGATCTTCCTCTTCCTCTTCTCCCGTTGCTGAAGCATTGATCATTTCTACGTCTGTGGGTGATACTGAAGGATTGTCGTAGACGACCAAATCAGTATTGATTCCTGTAGTAGACTCAGGAATGCTGCTAGATCCGCCAGCTTCGGTAGTATGAGAGAACAATGGAGGTGGAGGTTGATCAGCTTGGAATGCATCTATCTTGCTGTGGAGGAGACCCATCTTAAGAGTTCTTTCATTTTCTTCTTCAACTGAGAGACCTAAGTTTGAGTGAGCAGACTCTTGTTCAGCAGTCATGGGTTCCTTCAGTTTCTCTTTCCTGATCCTTTCTTCTTCCAACTTTGTCTCTGCTTCAGTAAAAGGTCTTTGATTTAGATCTGCCGGGTATTTAGCATTATCAGCAAATTCATCAATATCTTTCTCCCAATCTTCGAACGTCAAGTCTTTATCATCAATATCTTCAAGATTAACATTCTCGTTGATATTGGCAAAGGCTTCCCTGTAAACTGGACCTTCGTCGGATTCGGTTTCAGAGTTAGACGGTTTTGGAGAAGATGGTTGTGTGGGGAACCACCCTGGTTCAGGGATGGATGCAGGTTGCTTGACAGGAGTTCTTCGCTTGAGTGTACCCTTCTTCTTTTGTTTAGACTTGGTAGAGCTACCGGAGCTCTCAGACTTGCTACCTTTCTTTCCCTTCTTCTGCATGAACGATGGTAGAACAACTTCATCCAAGAAACCAACTTTGTCTTCATCGAGAGCTTGAAGGTAGTACTTGTAGTTCTTGCAAAGCTTCACTTTGGCATTCAAGAGACAATCGGGAAATTTCTTTCCTTGTTTACGAGTGCTGGTGTCAAGTCTCTTGATAATTCTGAGAGTTTCCTCATTTCTGAAAGTGTGCTTGGCTTCATCATCAAGTCTTTGTGGAATATCGTCAAACTCACGAAGGAAGCTTTCGATGAGTAATTTGGTGAAACGAACAAATGGAATGTTGTTGGTCTTGTGTTGAATGTGCCACACAAGGTCTTCCCAGATAATGCTGGCATAATCTACTTTCTTGACGTTTGCTACGGCCCAGAAGAGTTTGAGGTGTTGGAGCTTGGGGTGTTCATGGCCAGTGTCTCTGCCAGATAAGGACTTGGCAATCAGAATGTACAGGGTTCTCCATGGTTGTGGAAGAAATCTGATGTTGACCCTAGAATGTCTTGTCACAACTTCTTCTGATTCATCATAGCCAATATCCCGTAACCACTCTATCAGCTCTTCCTCGGTAGGTACTTGATCATATTCTTCATCTGGGCCAAGTTTAGGTAACCCAAGAACATTCCTAAGTGTATCTATGTCCACAGTAACCTGTCTGTTATGAAGCATGCAAGTGAAGGATGCTTCCCCAAGGTCTAGCTGAAGTGTATGCCAAAATTGGTGTATGTAGAAGCAGGACACTGATGCTGACTTAGTGAACAAGAGCTTGTTGGGGTGATAAAGGAGAGCATCCACTGCAACAATGCATGAGGATTCGTTGCATGTGATTTTGTTGAAGTTGATTCGTAAGTTGTTCTTTCCTATCTTCCTGGTGTAATCTTTGGGAAAGGTTTCTTCCCATGAGAGTTTTGGTTCAGGTTCTGGTCCATATGGAATGTCATTGTGTTCTGCCATCTGAATTGATCATAAACAAATACAAACATAGCAATGATTTACTTTGTTAGCTCAGACATTCAATTACATGATTGTGCATATTTAGAATTGATCAGTGGGTGTTTGTGTGTGAAATTTTTTGTTATATGACAAACTTGTGGTTTTTTAGAAGATAACACATGGTATTAACTTATAACAATCTAGTTACAACATGAGTTTATCATTACAAGAGGTTACACATTAGAAATATTACAACACTTAGAAAAATTTCATGACTTTTGACA
Organism: Artemisia argyi; assembly: GCA_030686995.1. Classification (NCBI taxonomy): domain Eukaryota; kingdom Viridiplantae; phylum Streptophyta; class Magnoliopsida; order Asterales; family Asteraceae; genus Artemisia; species Artemisia argyi. The sequence goes on along the minus strand of CM060708.1, from coordinate 89,443,858 downwards.
ATGTTACGCGTAAGTTGGAAAACCTACGCATAACATGACTTATGCGTAAGAAATGGATTTAGGCGTAAGAGCCAAAAGCTACGCATAACCTTATATGTTACGCGTAAGGTAAATCTTATGCGTAGGCTCAATCTTACGCGTCGGATAAAATCTTAGGCGTAGGATATGAGCTTATGCAAAGGATTAACCTTATGCGTAAGATATAACTTATGCGTAGGTTTTGACTTATGCGTACGTTCAAGACTTATGCGTAAGATCAAGACTTATGCGTAAGTTTATCTTTTATGCGTAAACATTGTCTTATCCAAGACAATGTTTTTCAACGTGTCGAATCTTACGCGTAGGATGAACATCTTATGCGTAGAAACGTTTTGATGCAAATCACCTTTTGAAAAATCAAGTCCTTTTGATTCCTAAAAGTGTAAGAAACACAACCACTGATCAATATCTACTTAATGTTCATTCCAACACACAATTTTACGCGTAATCATGCCACTAACAAAACTAACGCGTAGGATAGTATGAGCACCAAATCACAAACACATTCAAACATGATTCTGGGTTGTAATTAACTTAGGGCAAGTGTTTCTTACATCCTAAGGAACATGTGGTTCAAATTATAACAACTTTTATCCACAAAATCAAAAGATTAAAACTGCTAGTGCAACGAGCCCTAAATCTTTGATTCATGATCAAGAGATGTTTCTAAAGCAATTAAGTCACATGATCAAGTTCCTATGCATATACTAACACAATCCCCATCAACAATTAACATCATAACACTTAAAATCAAGAAGCCCTAATAACTCGTATGAACCCTAAATTCAAATCAATCAATTTAGTGTTTCTGGGTACGATTGGAGTTTAGAATCATGTTTATTATCATCTAAGGATCATTTCCCACTAACAAATTTCATCATAACACAACAAGTTTCTGGGTTTAATCTTAACGCAACACCCTAGTTCAGTTTTGCCGATTGAGACAAATTATGCCGTTGGATTAAGTTAAGATTTAAAACCCTTGTAAAGAATCATGATCAAAACATGTTATAACTTACAGATTAGAAGATAGATAATCGGATAAGTCGAATGATTGTGAGTCGTTGATGATGGTTGGTGAAATCTTAAATGAGTGTAAGTAATTTTGCAGGTGCAGTTAATGACCGGTCAATCTTAGTTTTGACCAAAGGTTATTATTAGTTTCAAGTATTGACACATGTAGTCCCTTAACCTTATGTGACATTCACACTTAATGCCCAAACTAATATTCACATTTAACTTTCGTTAACTACACCAAGCTATGACAAGAACAACTTGTGGAATTTTACTCCCCCTCGACCTTAGGCCGTAGCCTTAAAAATCTTAAAATTTATTATAATGGTCAAGGTGAGTATCCCGAAACACTTTTGAAGCATCACTTTTGATAAAAAAAAACGTAATATTTTTGGTAAAATGCAAGTATAAAAGTAAATATTTTGAGAAAATTTTAAAAAATACTTTCCTCCCCCTCAACACTTGTTTTTAATAATTAGTGTTGAAAAGATTGGAATATACTTGCATTTTTTTTTAATTACAAGAAAAGACCAAAAATCTTTTTGAGTTTTTGTTTGGTTTTATGTTTTTGTATTTTGTTTTTGAAAAGATATATACAAAGATAGTTTTGATGTTTGACGATCAATTGTGTTTTAAAAACTTTTCTAGATCATCTGGAGTCAAACATCGCATACCAATTTGGTGAACTAGACTAGCAAACCTTGATGGTGCTAAGGATTTGGTAAGTAAGTCCGCCAATTGGTACTCAGTCCCAACAAAATAAAGTTCAACAGTACCCTTTTCAACATGCTCTTTGATGAAGTGATATCGGAGATCGACGTGTTTGGATTTGCAGTGATGAACTGTGTTGCAGGATATTGCAATGGCACTTTTGGAATCATAGTAGATTGGAATCTTGTTGAATAAGTAGCCATAATCCTTAAGTTGTGATCTCATCCAGATGACTTGAGCACAACATGCAGACATAGCTACATATTCAGATTCTATTGACGACGGTGATGTGCAGTCCTGCTTCTTTGATTGCCATGACACAAGTTTATCTCCGAGAAACTGTAATCCACCAGATGTACTTTTGCGTGTGTCTAAACATCCTGCATGGTCAGCATCTGAAAAATCAATTAGTTCAAAACCAGAATCCTTCGGATACCAGATTCCCAAGTTAATGGTTCCCTTTATGTATCGAAGGATTCTTTTGACCTCACTGAGGTGTTTTTCAGTTGGTTTAGACTGATAGCCAGAGCACATGTAGACAGCAACTACTATATCAGGTCTACTAGCTGTGAGATACATGAGTGACCCAATCATACTGCGGTATTTGGTAGGGTCAACAGGAGTCCCATGTAAGTCAGCATCTAGTTTTGTGGTATAGCCCATTGGTGTATTATAAGTATCACTAGTCATCATTCCATGTTTCTTTAAAATTTCAAGAGCATATTTGGACTGATTTATAAAAATTCCACGGGGTGATTGATGAACTTGTAGTCCTAGAAAGAACGAAAGTTCACCCATCATGGACATTTCAAAATTATCTTTCATTAATTTTTCAAAATCATTAGAGTAACTTCTTTTTGTTGAGGCAAAAATAATGTCATCGACATATATTTGAACAACAAGTAAGTCCTCCCCGTAGGTTTTTGTAAATAGTGTTGGATCCACCGAACCTTTAGAAAATTTATTGGCCAGCAAGAAAGTGGACAGTTTGTCATACCACGCCCGTGGGGCTTGCTTAAGTCCGTAGAGTGCCTTTTTGAGTCAGTAAACGTGATTAGGATGCTCAGGATCAACGAAGCAGTCTGGTTGGCTTACATAAACTTCTTCACGGAGTTCTCCATTAAGAAATGCTGTTTTCACATCCATTTGGTAAACAATCATGTTCCTGTGTGCCACTGGAGCAAAGGATTCTGCAAAGTCAAGTCCTTATAGTTGGGAGTATCCTTTCGCAACCAGGCGTGATTTGTTACGTATGACAGTGCCTTCAGCATCTAGCTTATTTTTCCAAATCCATTTTAACCCGATGACAAAGACTCCGTCAGGTCTTTCAACTAATTCCCAGACTTCTAATCTTATGAATTGCTGAAATTCCTCTTGCATAGATTCAATCCAGTTGTCATAAGTCATTGCTTCTTTAATGTTCTTAGGTTCTTCGTGACAAACTGTGAGTGCATAGATACAAGTTTCTCCATCAGTGTGAAGTCATTGTCTTGTCATAACAGGTGCATCTGGATGGCCAATAATATGAACTAGTGGATGGTCTCGAGTCCATTTGTGTGTCGAAGGGTGTAGTTGATAAGTATCTCGCATGTTAGCAGGATCCAAATTGCGTGTAGACGACTCAGCTATATCAGGAAAGGTAGGAGCCGATGCAAACGGGTTAAAGAATGCATCAGGATCATGCTCTGCGGGTTGTGGAACTGGTTGTGGTGTAGGATCTTCAGCTGATTGGCGGGAGTTAGAAACAGTTTGTTCTGCTGTAAATGGTGATGCAATTGGAGGACCGTCTCTCTCAACAGTTGTTGTAGTTTGTTGAGGTGAGTCTAGTACTGGAATGTTATCAAGTTGAGCAGCGGAATTAGGTGAGACCTCAGTAGAACGGTATTCAATTGTATCATCAAACAGTGGAGCAAACAAGGTTTCCAATTCTTTACGGTTGAGTGCAATGGTTCAGCCGAAGAGTCCGGAGAGTTAAGACGGTTGAATTCGGGTCCTAAGCTGTGTTGCTCAGAAGCCATTGTTGAAGTGCGGGTCCGAAACTGAATTATTCCGAAGCCATTCCTATTGAATCTGCAAAGAAAGAAAGAAGAGATAAAACAGAGAACATGGAGCCCTAAGGGTAACTGGGTTCCAGGTGTTAGAAGCATAAAGATGTAGTGTCAACTATCTTCATGACACTCGAACACACAATTCCGATGGTTTTGATATTTGTCTCAGCGGTTGATGCTGTGGAAATCACATTAGTTTTGGTGCAAATGTCTAAACTCTTTCCTGTAGGAATCCACCTAAGACCAATCGATTTGAGAATTCTACCCGTGGGTACCCACCTAATGTTAGATCTCGGAGATGTTTTCCTTTTAGATGCAGTGGGAGCATCACTTGGTTGAGAAAACCTACGTCCTATATTGATCCACTTCTTAGGTTTCTGACTTATGACTTTTGGTTCAACGGGTTTATCTGTCTTAGTCGATTGAGCCTTTTCTAGTGAATTTCCTTTTTGAAGATATTTTAAAGCACAGACAACATGATTATTTACGCAACTACTCTTAGAAGCTAGCCAATTCCTATTAGTTTGTTGTTTACTCTTAGGTTTTGGTGTGCTACTACAAGCAGTGTTCTGTACTACAGTGGAAGGCATCACATGAGGTTTTGAACCTAGAATTCCATCCTTTTGAAGTAGCGCCTTTTTCCTAGCCTTTTCTAGATCATAGTTCTTGTACATGTCATATCTTCCAAAAGAATCTTTACTTTTAATGCTCGTTTTAGACACTGATTTCGAACTAATCCTAGATGAGCCAGGTATAATCACGTGTTGAGATTTAGCAGACACAGATGCACTTTCCTTAGGCCAAGAATGTGGAGTGATTGGTTTTGTCAAATTGTTTTTCTCAACAACTTGGGAGGCAAACCGAGATTTTGAAGATTTAGGTTTTTCAGATTTAAATGCAGTTGGTTGTCTAACCACTGATTGTTTTCTGTTTGTATGAGAAGGCGGTTTCCCCAAGATTGATGGTTTTGCAAACTTAGTATCCACACTCTGACCAGTCAGTCTTCTTAATTTGTTTTGCAATGCAGCATGTGCAAACACCTTTGCTTGAATTTGACCTTTTAAAAGCTCATTTTCTTTAACTAATGTATCCACACGTTTACTTTGTTCATTCAAAGATTGACCATTGTTGCCCGAATTTAGAGATTCGTTTTGCCATTTGAGTTCCAGTGAGATGCAATGTGCCTCCAGTTTTGAAAAATCTTTATGAAACTGGGCAATGGTCTTTTTGAGAAGAATGTTTTCAGACTCAAGAGTTTGGTATGATGTATCAGTTATAAGATTATCAGGTAAGGACATAGACTCAGAACGATTGTCAGGACATTGAACAACATTCTGGTCAACCTTTCCTTCATTACTGAAGTTTGGTTGCTCAGATTGTTGTATCTCAGTTGCAAGCATAATATGATCAACAGTAGATTGTATCTCAACCGTTTGGTCTTTGTCAAAGTTAGGTTCTGTGTCATAGATGGGTATGACATCTTCCTCATCCATCTGTTCTTTGTCAAAGTTGGGTTCTGAGTCATAGGAGGGTCTGATCTCTGCACAGTCTGCATCTGTTTCATTCCCTAATCTACTGCTGTCATCCTGCTCTTTTAATTCTGTCCCATTGCTTTCCATGACGACCAAATTAGCATCCAATGCATCAACTTTATGAATTAACTCTTCTTGAATCTGCAACTTCCTCCTTTTTTCATACTCTAGTGTGTGAAGTACTCTTTCAACAATTGACTTTTCAATAGCATCCAGGTGTTGGAGCAATATATCTTTGAAGGTTTGAGCCTCAATTCGAGTGTATTCTAAAAAATACTCGCTTACCACTTCACAGTCATAATTGATGAAATGTTGAAACTGTTTCTTGAGCACTCTGAAGGCGGCATTGGATTGACTCTCATGAAATTCTTCAGTTTCAAGTTGCTTTTCAAGTTGATTCACGTTGTCGAACATTGTAGTAGTGAAAATATCAACTATATCTCCAAACAGGTATGGAAATACCCATTTGAATCCATACTCGGAACGAGTTTCTGCTAAGTCTTTGTTTGAGAGAAGCTTAAGGTGTGAATAAAGTAATCTTAAAGATGTCAGGCGTTTCTCTTGGTTTAATTTCACAAAAGGATCTTCAGAATCATCAGAATCATACTCTGAGCCAGTATTTATCATGTGAAATTCGTGCATGTTGGCCATTAACATCACATCTGTTGTACCGGTTTCCAAATCTGCTGTATTGGATTCCAAATCTGCATATTCATCATCAGATGGAATAACTCCCATGACACTTTGCAAAACTGCATTAAGATTACCCCCTTCAACTTCCATTTGACTAAGTGTGGCATTGTATTCAACATTATCGTCAGAGAGTGAGGTTGAATCATAATCTTGAGCTTCCTCATCTGCAATATTTTCCGGATATGCCAAGAATGCCATGCTTGGTTCGATAAGATCTTCTTCATCATCAGTATCTTTCATTGTGTTTAAGCATTCAGAAGTTTAAGTCATAGCGCCATTGCCTTTCTTAGTAGATACTTGACTAAGCTTCACTAGATTTTGCAGAAGAGATTGCACATTATTATGTAGTGTAGCAGGATGGTACTGAGGAATGAAGAAAGGCTCAGGTGCATTTGGAGGATTGAAGAAGAGACCATTTTGAGTGTAGATTAATGATCCATGGTCAACATTTGGAGATGGTGGAGCAGGGAGAATGGTCTTCAGTGGATTCATGCTTAAACAAGATTCAAGAGTTTGCTTCATTCTGATGTGATGAAGTTCTTCTGTACGATGCATAGCTTCAAGATATTTCCACATTTCATAAGCACTGGCTTGAAAGTCCATATTCATGTAAATAGAGTTGGGAAGTGCCAATGTTATGAACCATGCAACCTGTTGGTCAGCATCGTACTGAGCGAGTCTACTAGCATTCAAATCTTCATTGGTTTGTAGTCTGATAATCCCTGTTGAGTCAGCAAGAAATATCATTTTTTATGGACCATCTTGAATGGATTTAAGCATGAGATCTGCAGCAGGACGATCTGTGAGCCATTGTAGAAATCTCCGTTTCCAAACAGTATACGTTCCTGGTAGCAACATTGGAGGCCTTGATTCATTGCCAAAGAGCAGAACATGATCAATGAGGGAGCTGTGACTTTGTTGTTGATGATACTGTTGCTGATGAGAATATTGGTGAGGAAGGTAGTTGGAAGAAGGTACAGTTGCTGATGAGAATATTGGTGAGGAAGGTAGTTGGAAGAAGGTGATTGAGACATTGTAGATGACATTTCTCTCCCCCTTGATTGTTGCGACTTAATCGAAATAATCAAACAAAATGTCACACTCAAGGTCGAAATAGTGATTTCAGGTTTTCCCTCCAAAATAATTTGAAAAATTTTCTCTTCCAAAATTTTGAAAATCACTTTAAAATGTAATTCTAAGGTTATAGAAAAAATTTGAGTTTTAAAATTTTGCCGCCAAATTTTACTGAAAAAATTTGAAATTTGGCCTAAAAATTTGAATTTTGGGCCAAACTTTTCAGCGTTTTACCAAAATTTAAATTTCGCGTAAAAATTGAAAGTTTAGTCTCCTGTAAAAATTAAATTTTACTCAAATTTTCCCGCCAAAAAACTTTTTTTTAATCACCATGGGCTTGCTACATAAGCCTTAAGTTGAAAGTTTTGTCTTGTGCCCACATTTTTTAGTCTTTTGAATGACCTGGTTCTTGACCCCTTCTGACCTCCCAATTGCTTAACCCTCAGTTTCAAACCTGTAATTACATCCCCCTGAGTATCTGTGATTTGTTGTAAGCCAAGAACCTCTTCTTTAAGTTTGGTATATTTAACCATCAATTCTTTAACAAGTTCCATCTCTTCCTCACCACTTTTATCCTCATCACTTGCATTGTCTCCCTTTGTTTCTTGGCACCTGCGGTTTCCTTCACCTGAATCAGTTCCATTGGAACTTGATTCATTAGAAGTTCTTGAACCTTCACCCTTCTTACGTTGACCTAGTTCCAACATTGCTTGAAACAATGGTTTAACTATGACAGGAAAGTCCTTACCCTTTCTCTTCATGTTAGAAAAGACCTTTTTAATATAAGAGTGAACAGGATAAACCTTGTCGTGAACTTTCTTATTTGTAAACTGTTTGTCCATAAGAAGTTGCAAAAATCTTGGATATAAGTAATGTTGGTTTGAAGAATTATCCAAGGCTTTAACCAGATGATCAAAAATTAATTTTGAAAAATTGAATTTTTCTTTAGTTTTTGCCAAACATATAAGGGCAGAAGCCATGTTACTACTAAACTCATTCCAACCAGTAGTCTTTGGGCTAAGACAATGTAACAAAGTGTGAATTAAGAATTTCCACTGTGGGGGAAAGCCACCTTTATTAAATTTCGAAGAATCATTTTTTCTTACATACCCCATCTCTTGAAGGTTTTCAAAAATTGTGGAGTCTGGAAGATTCTCAATTCCATTAACATCTCCTAGATGAAGAACTTCTCTAACAGATGCCTCTGTAACAATAATCTTCTGCCCATCCACACGGGCATGAATCTGTACTTTCTCATCAATAGTTTTGACCTTTGCAGTAGCCCAAAACTGTTTGATGTTGGAAACATATACAGTAGGGTTAACTGTTAATGCATACCTTATATGAGTAGCATTGAGAAAATCATTCAGTGAACTCTTCATTCTCCTTGGTGGGCTTTTGCAAGAATGCAATCATGTTATGCTTGTTGGAAAAAGACAGAGTCGACATTGTGAAATTTGAAAATTGTGTAGGGTTTTGCTGGGAATTGCAATTAATTGATAAAATCAAGCATTGGTTTTATGTTTGATAGAGTTTTGATCGGATAAAAACATTTGTGTGAAACTGTGAATGATTGAAGTGTACAAACCCTTAAGCGTTCATATTTCTAAAACAGTACCCTGCACTCTCAAAAATAGCAGAACAACCCTTAGCCGGACTAAGTTAGGCTTAGCAGCACTAAAATATGCCTAGCAACACTAAGTCAGTTTCCACTCGAAACGGCTTACTTTTCAGGACTCCAACACTTTTCTGGACTCCAGCACTTTTCTCAGCTTATCCTGCAAAATATTAGTCCCAAAAACACAAAACCTAACTCATTACCCGAATCACAATAATCACATCATCAATTACACTTAGCAATACTATTTATAACTAGCAACATTAACACATCATTTCTGGATTTTAACAATTTGACATACTGCTTTTATCCAAGAAACCAAACACACCTTTGACAGTTTGACATCACAAGCAACCATACAAGGTCTCAAAATTTTCATTGATATTTTTTAAAAGATACAACCATTCATAAAAGCTGCAAACATTAATATAATTAATTATCCTACCTAAATACTAAAGATACTAAAAACATAAAAACATCATCATTAAAAACTGCTGCACTCCATTTCACACCAACTTGTTAAAACCAGAGCGCTCTACTCCCTGCGTTGCATCCTTTTCCTTTCCAGAAGATATTGAAACTTAATTTCAAGATCTGTAATCCTGTTTTCCAGATTTAACGGGTCTGAAAATGCAAACCCATCTTGTTGACCCCCTTGGTTTTGATGCTCCACCACATTTTGATGCTCCATCATATTTTGCTGCTGATCCTCTTCATTTTGCTGCTCCACCACATTTTGCTGCGCATCCTCTTCATTTTGCTGCTCCACCACATTTTGCTGCGCATCCTGTTGATCCTCCTCATCCTCTTCATCTTCTTTCTCCACCTCCACATCATTCAGTCCCCAACTCATCCCAATAAAAGTATTGTTTATGCAGCCATTTGAAAATTATTGGCCTCATCCACGTATCTACCTGCCTATACGAACCATATTCGTAAACGAGATCATACCCGAAATGATTAAACACTGCGTCCCATAGCAAACTGTTGTTTAATACCCACTCGTACTCTTCTACATCATTTTGAAAGTTACCATTTGCTGCCATTGTTGAAGTTTTCTTTGAAAGTGAGATGTGTGTTTGTGTGTGTTATTTGGTATATATACAATAGAGAGGTATAAATAGGCTGGAGAGGTATATGAACGGTTCCCAAGACTTTTGGCGGGAAAAGGGATCGACTAAAGGCGCCTAAATCATACTGTGAATTGAAGATATTTTAAAACTGTTCCTAAAGATAAGGAATTGAGTGTGGTATGCAAAAGTCTCCAATTTCCTTTTACCAAGTCTTGACTTACCAAGTACAATGAGTTGATGCAATAACTACTTGTATCTCATGCTTTGTGAATAATAAACTTCCAAACTCAATATTTCCAACAATGATTTGGGATCGGGTTTTGACCCGAGGGAATAAATGTTTGACCGTGACTCGAAGAAAACTTATGTTATGTTTCTTTGAGTTTAATGTTTTTGTGTTCAAAGAAAACTTATGTTATGTTTCTTTGTTAATCAAGTTATCGATTACTATATTATGATGATTTGTTAAAAGTCAAACAAAAATTGTCAAACTTGATTGTCATTTGCAAAAGTCAAAGAGTCTCCAAGTGAATTTGGGCAATTCCGGGTAATTACTATCAAAAGATAACTAATAGCCAATCATGATTGTCACTTTGGGTAATTTTTGGTAGTTTTGTGCCTGTACATTCATTTGCATAAGGTCAAACAGGATAGTCAAATTGTGCCATTTTGGGTAATTACTGCCAAAAGATATCGAGTAGCCAAAAGATCAAGATGAGTTAAATTTACAAGCAAACACTTAACCATTCACCATAAAGATGGGGTACATGAGCTACTACAAACCACACAATCTAGCCATAAACGCTATACTACTTCAGTGCAAGTACCAAAGAAACAACAACTGCAAAAACACAAAGTGTTGACTTCCAAAAACTGACTTTCTTTAAGGCATTTGTCAACTCTGCCTCCAATTCTTCAATCCTTCTTTGACGATTAACTTCAATTTGAACCTCACGCCTTTGATTGTGATTCAGTTTGCTATACATCTCAAACAAATGCATCTTGTACCAATCACATTCCTCCTCTGGATCATACCAATCAAATTGTTCACATTTCTTCGTACCCGATTTCTAAAATAAAAAAACGTAGTATATTAAACATTAAACTTAATAATCTTTAAACTAAACATATCTGATAACTTACCCATCGATTTTGGTAGAAAATGAAACGTCGAGCAGGGTTGGATGGTGTCCAAGATGTTACCACCATTGCTGGCCTGCGACATTTGCAGTAATCTTCACAAAGATAAGACGACATGAGTTAGTTTGATTTTGATTTGGGATTTGTTATGATTTTTTAGAGTGTGTTAAATTAGGGTTTATCTGAAAGGGAATTGATTTGCACACTTTATAAATTGATTGGGACACTCCATATGTGCATTAAATACTTGTACAGTATTAAACACTCTGCTTCAACCGCTTGTACATTGAGTGTGCAAATAACTTTTTTGAGTGTGCAAATCATTAGCCGTATGTATAACAGAAGATCAAAAATTGACGGCCATTAATCCTTATTCGGGTCAATTGGGCCGACCCCGTACCCGAGTTAGCCAAATATTTTCAACCCGATACGGGACCCTATTTAGTATTTGGGATACTCGGGTTGACCTGAATCACCCGAATAAAAAGGAGAAGGACGTATGGAAATGAAAAAATCGTACAAAAATGTACGAAAACGTAATAAACGTTTCATAACGTTTTAATACAGAGGAAAATATTCAGAAAAGCTTAGAACATATGAAAACGAGCGAAAATTGCCAAAAACATTCAAAATGGATGAAATCGGTCGAAAAGGGTAGCAATCGGTCGTAGTCGGACTAAAACGGTTTAAATCCATCGTAATCTGTCGAAAATTGTCAACGTCGGTCGAAAACTAGCGACATCAATCAAAATCGATTGAAAACGGTCAAAAAGGGACAAAAAACATTACAAACGGATGAAAACGTAAAAAAAATACAAAACGTATAAAATGTTGTATAGTATTTGTCTTAGTTTACAAAATCCAATGCACATGACCCATGACCCATGTTAATTACCCATTGTCGATCACCAATCATGTATTGGTCAATAACATATATGACATGTCAATACAACCCAATATTAATGCACATGACCCGTTACCCATGTTAATTACCCAATGATCAACAGTCATGGATGTGACCAGTGATAACCTAATGCATATGACCCATATGATGTCAAATACCCATTATTGAATGTGACCAGTGATAAGTTAATGCATATGACCCATGACCCATGTAAATTAGCCATTATCACCGGTCATGCATGGGTTGCACCGGCTTGGTAGGTGTATAGTATAGTAATATATAGTGTGAATTGAATGTTATATGAATTGTATTTGAGGTTATTAAAGGCGGTCATGCATGGGTTACACCGGCTTGGTAGGTGTATACCATTTGTCACAGACACTAATAAGAAGCAAGGACCTCCCGATCATGTTATCCAGGATCGAGAAAGTTTGAACTCGGTTTGAGCTTGATCACTCAAAAAGCTCGGTTTATTTGTAAAGGTGTGTTGTCTTACACAAATTAAAATTGAAATATAATCTAATAATCGAATTCGGTTCACCTTCGGCTCAAAAATCTTGATACCAAGGTTTTCAAGATCGGGATCATATCCTACTTAGGATCGATTTTGTCTTTGCAAGATCGAGATCGTAAGATCGGATCGGGATCTTAAGATCCTACCATAATGCATTTTTTAAGTATCATTTGTAATATTATACAAATTTATAAATTATTATATACATAAACACAAAATTATATAAATGTTTCATAGAAATGTTGTCCTAAATTATGGTTATGAAATGTATAAGAAGATTATAACATGTTGTTTTTTGAATTTTACAAAACACAATTCATAAATTTGTAGTTTTTAGTTTGCTAGTTCGAGAAAAGTAAGATCGGATCGGATTATATCCTAAGATCCTATGGTCAGGATCGGGTTCCTATACGATCTTAAGCTTTCAAAGATCCTACATAAGATCCAGATCGTTTTTGCTTTGTAGTATCGTAAAATCGTAAGATCCTAAGATCAGGATCGGGATCCTGACAACCATGCTCGATACATTTATAATTAACTATCTACACTTAGTACGCTTACATACAATATATATATATATATATATATATATATATATATATATATATATATATATATATATATATATATATATATATATATATATATATATATAAAACATATGTTATATCACTTACAAGCTCGAAAACTCAACAATAACTCGAGTTGAACTTTTAAAAGGTTGAGCTCAACTCATTAAACATTTAACTTCATTTGATAGGCTTGAGCTTGAGCTCAAAGCTCGATAAGAATCAGCTTGAACGAACTCTAGTTACTCGACAAAAGCTCAAATCATTTTACTGATATGATCTTGAGCTTTTCACGAGCGGCTCGGCTCATTTCCGCCTCTTATAAAAGCAAAAAATTAAGATACTTCATGTGTTAAATTTATATGTAATATTTTGCATGTCCCCTCACTTAATTGCCTAAAATAAAATTTCCCTTTTAACTTTTCCAAAGAGCCCGCCTAAATTTTTTCCCCAAATTTAAATTGCCCCTCCACTTAATTTCATTGAACCCGCCAATGTTTTTCAATACTCCATCCCAAATATATATCCACCAAAACTAGATCTGGTCTTCTTCTATCTCCTCAACACTCTCATCACCAACGCCACCGCTCGCACCACCACAACACTCGCACCAAGACCACCGCTAAGGCCCGATCCAATGACATGTTTGGCGGTACTCTAGTCCAGCTCGATCGGTAAATTTTACTTTTTTTTCTCGGTGATAAGTAACGACATAGCACCTTCCTGAACATCAGTCTCTCTCAAAACACACACACACACATAGTGTGCGCAAGTCTGGTGATGATAGGACAGGCGTATGAACAATACGAGAGATTTACAGGGTCACCTGGTAAGGTTTTAAATGTAAACTTATGATATTCCATGTCTAAAATCTTACCATGTCTTTTTAATTCTCTCATGTAGCATAAATGTTTCTATTCCTGGATTTGGGGTCTCAATTACAATGGCGGTGATGGTTGCGACGGATAATATATGGCGGTGGCGGTATTCAGCTCACTATTACAAATAAAAGGTGCAGAATCGATTGTAAGAAAGCCAAAAATCGGAAAATGACCAAGATCTGACTATCAAAAGATATAGCTGTTTCTAATCAAGTAATCACGTTGGTCTATTTGATTTTTTCAGCTTATCTTTTCCATTTTTAGTTGGGTGGTTGGGACAAAGTTACTTGTACCTTTGTAAACCATTCCTAGAGTTTAATCTATACCTTATTTTACATAATCAGGGCTATCAGTTTTGGACTCAAAACGACAATAAAGGTTACTTTGAGATCAAGAAGGTCCACCTGGGTCAGTATAATTTATATGCTTGGGTTCCTAGGTTCTTGGGTACATCGGTGATTATATGCTTGGGTTCCTGTTTCTAATCAAGTAGTCACGTTGGTCTATTTGATTTTTTCAGCTTATCTTTTCCATTCTTAATTCATCTACATTCTTTACAGCACCTTACGATTTTGTTTCATATGCTCATAGTTAGAGGTGGCAAAATAGCTAGGCAGGTTAGGTAATAGTTCAAAACTTCAAATTTTGGTAGGGTGGGAGTCAGGTTGGATTGGCCCAATGGTCATACACTTATACGTCCAAAGACTCCGAACTTTGTGATTTTGTTTTTAAATAGTTAATGTCAAATATATACAACTCTTTAAATATACATTAGATATAGTAAGTTTTATACCATATAAAATCTACTTCAGATGAAAATACATTGGATCTGGAAAAAGTAAGAGCACAGGTAATTGATCTTTTTTTTATGCGTTTTGCCCTCTTTTACTTTCACTTTATTCGAAGAAAATACCATAGACCTTGTTTGTGCAGATAGTTGAACCAGTGGCGCATCAAGTGACTCAAAACCACCAAAGCAGATAGTTGAATAACTGGCGAATCAAGCGACTCAAAACCACCAAAACAACATATAGTTGAACTAGTGGCGCCTGACAAACTAGATGCACATGAAGACAAGGCAATAGTGTCTCTATGTCAAATGTCAAGAAATAGATTCACCCGCCAACAATATATATAGCCACATACTTTTTAGAGAGGAAGGTTTTCTAGCATCTAATCAAGAACTTTATTCCGGTATGCTCATCTAGTTCTGTCATGTTGTGTGCTTTGACATGTTCTAGTTCTGCTCTCATCCTGATGTGGTTATTGTTGATATGCAGCAGCCTACATTTTCAAGGCTTTTATATCCAGATGATGAGATTAGATCAATGGGAGAAAAACTTGTAAGTTTAACTGCAAATTTTATTATTATGTTCATTGTTTTGGATTAAAAGTTTTCATGATGTTGTTTGAATTACTGCTGCTCATGTTTGTGTTAATATTGCTTAGATGGGTTTAGTGCTGCTCATGAACTTCATAGAAAATGTGCCAAGTATTTACTACTGCTAGTACAAAAGTTATTGCTGCTAGTGATAGTTGGTACTGCTCAGAGATCAAGACGGCTCGAAGTTGCTAGCTAGTTGCTTCTGGAAAAGATTATAGATACTTAATTAGGAAAATATTGTAAGCCGACTAGGACTCCTTGGTGTATAAAAGGATGGCCAATTTTATATTTGGTTCAGTTATATACATTCCAATTTTATTGTATTTGAATTTGTTTTGATATATATTGATCTTTTAAATGTGACTAAAAGATGCATATAGTCACACTTTTGGTCACTGTTTTCTTAATTCGTTGTGTGACTAAATATTACAAAAGGCAACACAAATATAAAATTGATGTGGCCATTGGATGATCAATAGTCACACAAAATACACATTTGTTCACTTTAAACAACATATGGTCACACCTATTACCACGTTTGACCACTGTTTGCGTAATTGTATGTGACTAAATACCCAAAACAAATATGCTTTGTGTGACTAAATATTACTGTTAGGTCACCATTTTGTAAACACAAGTATAAGAAATAAGATGAGAATAAGAGATGGTTGATTATAAGATTATGAAGAGTGAAAGAACTAAAGTTTCATTAAGATATTCAAATAACCAACAAGTATTATGATACCATAAGCTTGGTATATAATGGGGAGGAGTAGGGCAACACTCCCTTCCTCCCTCATGCATCAAATTCGTGGGCTTATAAGCCTTATGGGCTTTTACATGTTGCCTATTAACTAAAACATAAACATAAATAATACTTAAGCAACCTATTACAAAATGTAATGACCGAGACTTGACTAAATACTAAAGTATGATCCCAACAATCTCCCCCTAAGGGTCGGTCATCACGGTTGCTTGACGTCTTCAACTTTGTCGTTGACTTGTGACATGTAAAACTTTAGACGTCTTCAAAAAATGTTGTTTAATGAATGTACTTTTCTTTGGTGATGATGTAGTGATTGTGTTATGAAGTAGTCTGTCGTTCGTCACTCCTGCGTCTGTGGTGGTCATCCGCCATTCCAACATGCTCATACATCTTTGGACTTAGTCTTTCACGTGCACGAAGTTCCTTATCATATTCTAAGGTCTTTAGTCTTTATACTTTGCAGATTCTTCTTTTTGGCGTAGAATCTTTCTTTGAACTTTGTGGTGCATAGATCTTTGGGGGAGCTTTCATTTGCTTCAAGATGTATGTATGAGCATACTGGAATCTACCATCATGGAGGTGATATACCTGTAGATAAACAGTTAGCAATAATCAACCGGTACTTACGGATAAGGAATTAGAGCTTGTCAACAGCATATTGTGCAGACTCCTTCTAATCCTTATCCAGGCCATTCCCATATCAGATACTCCCGAAGAAGCTTACAAGACCTACTAAGTAGCTCAATGACTGGGTGAGTCACTGAGGATCACTCCACGACTGTAGACCGCTAAACAACCACCGCGAACACTAAGCGTAACCCTTGTGGGGTTACCGAAGTGACCTGCTGTCAGGGCTGTTTGATGTTGACCCTGGCAGGAATTTCCATTCAATCATTGAGAAATACATATGTAATTCTCTCATAAACGTTCTCGGCAGATTGCTAAGATCTGCGAAGGACTCGATAATTTACAGCCGGTGTCCATTGATGTAGAACACTAGTTGTAGAAATACTAAGTGTTCCTAAGAGATCTTTGATGTATCTCATGGCTCTAGACTCAATAAGTGCACACTTAGGTTTCCTATGCGGAGACTAGGGAGGGGTCTCCTGCTTCAATATCAACCATCTCTAAGAGATAAGTTGATAGATTACACCG
Organism: Artemisia argyi; assembly: GCA_030686995.1. NCBI lineage: Eukaryota > Viridiplantae > Streptophyta > Magnoliopsida > Asterales > Asteraceae > Artemisia > Artemisia argyi. The sequence continues at coordinate 89,426,743 of CM060708.1, read as the reverse complement.
GTTCCCCGTGAGAATGAAACAAGCTCTTTTAAGAGTACTTGAGTGGTTAAGAAGGTTTAGTGCATTGCGTCACTGGGTCCATGACGACTTTATCTTCAATACCGGTGTTGCCTTAGCAACAACCAGTAGCATACGAATTGAACCCGGTGTCTGCCCTAAGGTTGAACATATGGAGGGCTATTTCTTTTCACCCTTTTCTTTACTTTTCTTTTTAATTCTTCAACTCCTTCTTTCCCTTTCATTCTTTTCTCCTTTTTTCGTATCGTACCTAAGGACTTCTAATTCTAACTATGGGAGATGTCCTTGGGTAGATTCCTCCGGCTCTGGCGGATCATAGGACGGTTTTTCCTATCTTAATCACCTTATAACTCCTTGATTAACCGACATAAGCCAAAACCTTTGATTGAAAATCTCTCAAAGTGTTTGTGATAATCAAATATTTTGGTTAACACTTTGAGAGTTTTGTGTATACTTTCGAAGGGCTCCCCCTTCACATGTGCTCATAAGTATTTAATAAATTTGCACATGCGGGAGGAGCAAGCATTTTTGAATTGATCCACTTTCAGTGAACAAGACCGATTCGAGACACGCTTACATCACTAGTTAGACTAGCTTGAAGTTATTACCCGGCCTGGTCAAGTCCACAGAAAGTTTCTCGAGACGGTACATTTCTACTAGAACAAATCCTTTTCGAGACACGCTTACGTGGCTAGTTAAAGAGTTCCATTGTCAGCTTTTAGGTGACAACTAGCTCTAGTAACTAACTTGATGTCATTACCCGTCGAGGATAAGTCTTTTCGATTGATAACATTTTGTTTCGTCAATTTTTGTGTCAATTTTGAGTCTAGTTTGCTTGAGATACAACTTTTAACGTTCATATTTTAATCACTTTTCTTTTCTCCCCCTCAAAAATTGCATATAAGATGTTGTTTTTTATAAACGTTTGATTAAAATATGCTTTTTAAGTCTTATGGGGAGATATCAACAGGAACTTTTGAATATCAGAACGATGAGTTTTCAAGTGTTCCCCCTCAACAAGTGAATACTCATTGAGGTGAAATACTTGTCTTTTGAACAGAATTATGAAAATCAGAAAATGTTTGATTAATTCAACTCAAAAGTAAGAAGCCTTCGCTCCTTATATAAGGATTGAGGCACTGATGCGTACCTCAGGGTCCTTTCTTTACAAGTTCGGGTTGTACACTGTAATGCGTGTACAAGCCATTATGAAGAATAGTATTGACAAATCAAATCAAGTTCTTACAAATTTCTACCATTCTGGTCTCTGAAACGTCAACACGGGAAATTCTGGTCTGCCTCCCACATAGCTTTCCAATCTCCTTATCTGATCCCTTTGCTTTAACCGGTTCTCAATCCTTGTAATAAATTTGCAAGCGTCTCTGGCCTCATTGGTGTTCCACCTTTTGGATTTATGCAGTGCAATATCATCTAATCTGCCTTTGATTCCATCTCTGACGAACTTTAGGGTTTCATCACAGAACTTGTGGATCTCATCAAAAGCCATGAAGCAGTTTTGACTGTTGACACTGCGGTATATGAACCCAAATGCCGGATGCCTGATTAAGGTGTATTGAGATTCATGTTGAAGGTTGGGGATGTTGTAAAGATTAGGTTTGGTGAGATTCAGCTTCTTCTGATAACTTTCCACTCCCAGTTGAAGATCTTCTACTCTTTCTCTGATGACTATTTGTCTTATGAAGATTAGGAGAGCTGTGATAAAGGCAAGCTGCATTGGTTTGGGTAAGTTGCAGAGCTTTCCTTGAACTTTGAGCAGATACATATCTTCTATGTCGTTCAGGAGTAATCGTGGAAAGTCTGACTCGGAAATCTTGTACTCTTGTTCATCAAGTCTTTTGAGTACGATTTTGCTGGGAAAGGAGTACCCAAAGTGAGTGACTGTCGAAATGAACTGAATCGAGACAATCTTCAACTCACTTGTCACATTACCCATAGTCTGATTGAGTCTGCTGCTTCGATAATACTGTGCCCGGTTATCTGGCCAATGATGTATTCCATAGAGTGCGTTTCGGTCATAGTCAACAACTTTATCGATGAATAAGTCAGAGGCATTTTCTTCGATGGCGTTGTTGAGGTATCTTGCTGCAGGGATGGAAAAGGTAAGTGATGTGGCATACTTTTTTTCTATCTTGCTTCCGTGTTGTAGAAATTCCAAGTCGTTGTTGAAGAAGAACTTGTAAGGGATTTTCTCTTGTTTCGGCTTTCCAACCAAGGGTAGAGGTTTTGTCCAGTCCGTGTAGTAAGGCCCTTTCTTCTTTGAGTAGTAATCAATGTTGGACTCGGGATTTAGCCATTCGATGTCGTTAGACATTGCTCGGGCTATGTTTTCCAGGTGATATTCGAGTTCAACAGAGTTGGCTGAGAGGTCTTTCAATAAGTTGAATGCAGCATTCTTTACCCTTCTCAGCTCCTTTTTGCTCATATTCTTTAAACCATAGTCTCGTTGCAGAAGTTGTGCATATTCCACTGTGTGACCGTCTTGTGGTGATTGATCTTCTGCAAGAGGTGGTTGAGCTTTAACCATTTCATCAAACCAAGAATATTCAGCCGTTTTGTCTTCGTCCAGCCACTTAAGAATCCTTTTAGGTTTCTTTGGTTCGGTGCTTTTCGAAGAGGTTTCAGGTTTATGCTGATGATGTTTTCTTTTCTTCTCTTTCTTCTTTGGTGATAGTTCTGGTATGTCGTCTGGCTGAGGGAAGTTATCTCCACCGGTGTACTCAAGATGATCATGGGCTTTAGTACCGGAACCCGATGCCTTGGGTTGTTGAGTAGACGTTGTGGTAGTCGGAGGAATGACAGGTTCTTTGGGTTGAGATGAGGGTCCTTCGGTTTGCTTTTGTTTCTTTGCCTGTGAGTTAGGATCCTTGTCTTCATCATCTCTTTGACGTTTCAGTTTGTCGGCCTCAGTGCTGCAGGATTCTTTAGACATCTTGGCTTTTAAAGCTTCCAGGACTTTAGTTTCATCAGGTGACAAGGTGAATTTACTTGCCAATTTGTCTAAGAGCTGGGTCTCTAATTCGTCCAATGACAACTCTGGTTGTGGTAGGGTTGTTTTGTCTGCTCGAAGAGTAAATGAGGTAGAACGGATCACTTTCTTGACAGCTTGTTCTGCAAACTTGGTAAGTTCATCTCTCATTGGTGCCAGCAAATCTTTCAATTCTGCAACTAAGTGTTGTTCCATATACTGATGTGCTTGAGCAGCTAATGTAACTTCAATGTTTTCTTGTACATCCTTAGCTAAGAAGGTGTCCACCTTTTCTTGCAGTTCTTGGACATTCGAATTTAGCTTTGTCAATTCAGCAACTTGACTTGCTAGTGATTCAACTTGATCTTCTAATTTGCTTTTCTTCTTATCATGAACTCTCCTAACAGCCTTCTTAATCAGCTTAGATGCAGCAGAGGCTTTTGTACTTGTGGGTTTCTTGATTGACTCGTCATGTGTAGATTCAGATGTTGGAGGTGATGATTGTGAAGATTCAATGTGGGTGGATATTTCCTTATCATCTCCTCTTTGTGATTCGGGTTTATCCTTGGCATCATCATTCTTTTCTTTGGCTGCCTCCTCCTGTAGTCTTTGCTCTTCAGCCAATTTGTCAGCTTCTGCCTTAAGCCTTAGTTCTTCTGCTAATATGTCTTCTTCTTCCTTTTGTTTCTTATTTTCTTCTTGAAGCCTTGTTTCTTTGGCAAGTTTAACTTCTTCTTCTTGTCTTTTCTTTGAGATTTCTTGAAGCCTAATATCTTCTGCAAGTTTGGCTGCCTCTTCAGCTTTCCTGCTTTCTTCCATACGGATTGCTTCTTCCAATTTGGCTTGTTCTAATTCCTCAAGCCTAGCCTCTTCAGCTTCAAGTTTCCTTTTGAGCTCTTCCTCTTGAGCCTTCTCTCTGATATCCATCTCTTCCATGGTCAAAAGGTATGGAGCATCAATATCCATATGGTCCTCCTCATCATCATCTCCTCTTACTGAAGCATTTAGCATCTCTACATCTGTAGGTGATACTGTGGGGGTTTTGTAGATAATCATTGCAGCATTGGTTCCTGTTTCTTGGGTTTGATCAACTGAAGTGGATTCAGGAATACTGCTAGATCCGCCTGCTTCCTTTGTTTGAGTAAACATAAGAGGTGGAGGTTGATCAGCTTGGAAGGAGTCAATTTTGCTGTGGAGGAGGCCTAAGTTAAGAGCTCCTTCATTTTCTTCTTCCACGGAGAGGCCTAGGTTAGAGTGAGCTTCTTCTTGTTCAGTAGTCATTGGTTCCTTCAGCTTATCTTTCCTTAACCTTTTTTCTTCCAATTTAGCGTCTGCTTCAGTTAAAGGTCTTTGAATGAACGTTGTTGGGTTTTCAGTTTGTTCAACAAATTCATCAATATTTATGTCCCAATCTTCGAAAGACATGTCCAGATCATCAAGATCTTTAATATTTGCCTCCTTGTCGATGTGTGCATAGGCTTCCCTATAAACTGGACCTTCATCGGATTCGGTTTCTGAGTCAGATGGTTTTGGAGAAGATGGTGGTGTGGGTTCAGGAATAGATTCAGGAACAGGTTTCTTGACTGGAATTTTGAACTTAAGTGTTCCCCTTTTTGGCTTTTATGCAGATTTGTTAGAACTTCCAGAGCTCCCAGACTTGCTACCTTTCTTCCCCTTTTTCTGCATGAACGAAGGTAGAATAACTTCGTCTAAGAAACCAACTTTGTCTTCCTTGAGAGCTTCAACGTAGTACTTGTAGTTCTTACAATTTTTCACTTTATCATTCAAGAGACAATCGGGAAGTGTTTTTCCTTGCTTACGTGTACTGGTTTCAAGTCTCTTAATCTTCCTGAGAGTGTCCTCATTTCTGAATGTGTTCTTAGCATCATCATCCAGTCTTTGAGGAATGTCGTCATACTCACGAAGGAAGCTTTCAATGAGTAGCTTGGTGAAATGAATGAATGGAATATTAGTAGTTTTGTGTTGTATGTGCCACACAAAATCTTCCCAAATAATGCTAGCATAGTCCACCTTTTTGACGTTTGCCATAGCCCAGAAAAGTTTGAGATGTTGGAGTTTGGGGTGTTCGTGACCAGTATCTCTGCCAGATAATGACTTAGCAATAAGGATATACAAAGTTCTCCATGGTTGTGGAAGGAATCTTATGTTGACCTTTGAGTGTCTAGTCACTACTTCTTCTGACTCATCGTAGCCAATATCCTGTAACCATTCTATCAACTCTTCCTCATTAGGAACTGGATCGTACTCTTCATCTGGACCAAGTTCGGGTAAACCAAGAACATTACGAAGAGTGTCTATGTCCATAGTGACTTGTCTCTTATGAAGCATACAAGTAAAGAACTCTTCGCCAAGGTCCAGTTGGAGTGTGTGCCAAAATTGGTGTATGTAGAAGCAAGCAACAGATGCTGATTTGGTGAGCAGGATTTTGTACGGGTGATAGAGGAGAGCATCCACAGCTACAATGCAAGAGGATTCATTGCACGTGATTTTGTTGAAGTTGACCCTCAAGTTGTTCTTTCCAATCTTTCTGGAGTAATTCTCGGGAAAGGTTTCTTCCCAAGTGAGTTTTGGTTCAGGTTCTGGTCCATATGGAATGTCATCATGTTGTGCCATCTGAATTGATCATACACAAACACAAACATAGCAATGATATACTTTGTTAGCTCAGACATTCAATTACATGATTATGGATAACTGGATTGATCAGTGAGTGTTTTTGTGTACAAAAATGTTGTTTTATGATAAACTTGTATGTTAGATGTTAAAACTTAGTGGAAACTTATAACAATCAAGTCACAACATGTATTAACAAATACAAGAGTTTACACTTTTGAAAAATTACAACACTTAGACAAATTTCATGAAATCAAACAATGTTACGCGTAAGATTGGAAATCCTACGCATAACATTTCTTATGCGTAAGTTATCATTTTAGGCGTAAGATCAAAACTACGCTTAACTTATATGTTACGCGTGAGTTCAAACTTTTGCGTAGGCTCAATCTTATGCGTAGGATTAAATCTTATGCGTAAGATTGGAGCTTAGGCAAAGGGTTGAACCTTATGCGTAAGATATAACTTATGCGTAAGTTTTGCCTTATGCGTAAGTTTATAACTTATGCGTAAGAATAAAACTTATGCGTAAGATTTTAGCTTTTGCGTAAACGTTGTCTTATCCAAGACAAGTTTTTCAAATCAGTCGAATCTTATGCGTAAGATTTCATCTTACTCGTAGGATGAGTAATCTTTTGCGTAGGATCGCCTTTAATGAAAAATCACCTTCGAAAACTTTGTAAAGTTTGATTCCTGAAAGTTATAAACACAACCACTGATCAATATATCAATCATACTCATTCCAACACACCTAAATCACACAATTTAACGTGTAATCATGCCAATACCCAAACTTATGCGTAGGAACGTATGAACAACTAATCACTATGAGATTCAAACATGTTTCTGGGTAGATATTGGACAAAGGCGAGTGTTATACATATGCTTAGGAACATTATGACCAAGTTATAACAATTATTAACCATAGAAACTCATGATCATAACTGCAAGTGTCTAAGAACCCTAAATCAAAGATTCAAGATCCATATGTTGTTTCTGAAGCAATTAAACCACTAATTCAAGTTCCTAAACACATACAAACATTATCCGTATCATCAATTAGTGTCTAAACATCCCAAATCAACAACCCCTAAATCGTACGTATGAACCCTAATTAAGAAATCAATCAATTGTGGTCTCTGGGTATGATTGGAGTTTACCAACATTCAATAAATCATCATAGGATCAAATCCCATCAACCAAATCACATCCTAACACCCTTAATCTCCAAGTCTAATTTTACGCAAAACCCTAAATAAAAAATGAGCGATTTTTAAAAATTCAGCCGTTGGATTTTGATAAAATTAAAAACCCATTTCTACAATCATAATCAAAAGGTTTTTGTACTTACAGATTTGATGATAAGCGATTGAATTAGCAGATTGAGCGTGAGCCGTTGATTTTGTTTGGTGAAAGTCTTAAATGTGATAGATGTGCAGTAAATGGTGGTGGGTCAACATGTTTTGACTAAGGTTAATATTAGTTTCATTGATTGTCAATTTTAGTCCCTTAACCTTAGTATCCATATCAGACCATATACCAACTAACTCATATTTATACATAACTCCACCAAGCATTATAAAAGAACAACATTGGATAAATTTACTCCCCCTTGACCTTAGACCGAAGTCCTTTTGATTTTGAAGAATTTGTTTCAATTGTCAAGGAGAGTATCCCGAAAAACCTTTAAAGCATCACATTGATTAATTAAATATTTTTGGTAAAATGCAAGTATGAAGTAAATATTTTGAGAAAATTTAAGAAATAATTTCCCTCCCCCTCAACACTTGTTTTTTATAGTAATTTTAGACTTTTTATAAAAAATAGTGTTGAAAAGAGAGGTATATACTTGCATTTTTTTTTAATGAAAAGATAAAATCTTTTTGTGTTTTTGTTGGTTTTATAATTTTGTATTTTGTTTTGGTAAAATATTTACAAAGATAGTTTTGATGTTTGACGATCATTTATGTCTTAAAAACTTTTCCAGATCTTCTGGAGTCAAACATCGCATACCAATTTGGTGAACTAGACTAGCAAACCTTGATGGTGCTAAGGCTTTGGTAAGTAAGTCCGCCAATTGGTACTCAGTTCCAACAAAATATAATTCGACGGTACCCTTTTCGACATGCTCTTTGATGAAATGATATCGGAGATCAATGTGTTTGGATTTGCAGTGATGAACGGTGTTGCAGGAAATAGCAATGGCACTTTTGAAATCACAGTAGACCGGAATCTTATTGAACAGGTAGCCATAATCCTTAAGTTGTGATCTCATCCAGATGACTTGAGCACAACACGCAGACATAGCTACGTATTCAGATTCTGTTGACGACAGTGATGTGCAGTCCTGCTTCTTAGATTGCCATGACACAAGTTTATCTCCGAGAAACTGTAATCCACCAGATGTACTTTTGCGTGTGTCTAAACATCCTGCATGATCAGCGTCTGAAAAAGCAATTAGTTCAAAACCAGAATCCTTTGGATACCAGATTCCCAAGTTAATGGTTCCCTTAATGTATCGAAGGATTCTTTTAGCCTCACTGAGGTGTCTTTCAATTGGTTTGGACTGATAGCAAGAGCACATGTAGACAGCAAATACTATATCAGGTCTACTAGCAGTGAGATACATGAGTGACCCAATAATACTACGGTATTTGGTAGGGTCAACAGGTGTCCCATGTAAATCAGCATCTAGTTTTGTGGTATAGCCCATTGGTGTATTGTAAGTATCACAACTCATCATTCCATGTTTCTTTAAAATTTCTAGAGCATATTTGGACTGATTTATAAAAATTCCACGGGGTGATTGATGAACTTGTAGTCCTAGAAAGAACAAAAGTTCACCCATCATGGACATTTCAAAATTATCTTTCATTAAATTTGCAAAATCATTTGAGTAACTTCTTTTTGTTGAAGCAAAAATAATGTCATCGACATAGATTTGAACAACTAGTAAGTCCACCCCGTATGTTTTTGTAAATAGTGTTGGATCCACCGAACCTTTAGAAAATTTATTGGCCAACAAGAAAGCAGATAGTTTGTCATACCACGCCCTTGGGGCTTGCTTAAGTCCGTAGAGTGCCTTTTTGAGTCGGTAAACGTGATTGGGACGCTCAGGATCAACGAAGCCGTCTGGTTGGCTTACATAAACTTCTTCACGGAGTTCTCCATTAAGAAATGTTGTTTTCACATCCATTTGATAAACAACCATGTTCCGATGTGCTGCATAAGCCAGAAAGATCTGAACAGCTTCATGTCTAGCCACTGGAGCAAAGGATTCTGCAAAATCAATTCCTTCTAGTTGGGAGTATCCTTTCGCTACAAGGCGTGATTTGTTACGTATGACTGTGCCTTCTGCATCTAGCCTATTTTTCCAAATCCATTTTAACCCGATGACATAGACTCCGTCAGGTCTTTCAATTAATTCCCAGACTTCTAATCGTATGAAATGCTGAAATTCCTCTTGCATAGATTCAATCCAGATATCATAAGTCATTGCTTCTTTGATGTTCTTAGGTTCTTCTAGACAAACTGTGAGTGCATAGATGCAATTTTCACCATCAGTGTGAAGTCGTTGTCTTGTCATTACAGGTGCATCTGGATGGCCAATAATATGAACTAGGGGATGATCTCGAGTCCATTTGTGTGTCGAAGGGTGTAGTTTATAAGTATCTCGCATGTTAGCAGGATCCAAATTGTGTGTGGACGACTCAGCTACTTCAGGAAATGTTGCAGTTGGTGCAAAAGGGTTAAAGAACGCATTAGGATCATACTCTGCGGGTTGTGGAACTGATTGTGGTGTAGGATCTTTAGCTGATTGTCGTGAGTTGGAAGCAGTTTGTTATGCTGTTAATGGAGATGCAATTAGAGGACCGTCTTTCTCAACAGTTGTTGTAGTTTGTTGAGGTGAGTCAGGTACTTGAATATTTTCAGGTTGAGCAGCGGAATTAGGTGAGACCTCAGTAGAACGGTATTCAATATTATCATCAAACAGTGGAGCAAACAAGGTTTCCAATTCTTTGCGGCTGAGAGGCAATGGTTCAACCGAAGAGTCCGGAAAGTTAAGACAGTTGAATTCGGGTCCTAAGCTGTTTTGCTCAGAAGCCATGTGTGTGAGTTCATCAAAATTAGCATGAATAGTTTCTTGAATTTCTCTTGTCCGACGATTCCATATCCGAAAGCCTTTGGAATTTTCACAATATCCAACGAACACTCCGATGTCAGCCTTTGCTTTAAGTTTACCTAAATCATCACGATCATTTTTCGGATAACAAAGTGCTCCAAATACATGAAAGGAATCGATGTTTGGTTTTCTTTTGTGAACAATTTGATAAGGTCTTTTGCGATGGCGTTTTGTGATCATGCAACGGTTTTGGGTTTAACATGCGGTTGAAACAGCTTCCGCCCATAAGTAATCTGGTAATTGAGCATTAATCAACATGGTTCTAGCAGCTTCCACTAACGTCCTGTTGCTTCTTACAACAACTCCATTCTGTTCTGGGCTTCTAGGAATAGATGTTTGATGTTCAATTCCCACTTTCTCATAATATGACCGAAGTGTCTGATTCTTAAATTCTGTTCCATTGTCAGTTCTGACCATTCGTACCGTGTTGCGTAACTGAACTTGAATTTAAGTGAGAAAGGTGATGATCATTGAAGGAGCTTGATCTTTACTTCGTAGAAACTAAACCCAAGACCATCTGGAGTAATCATCCACAATTACAAGTATGTAGCGTTTACCGTTGATACTTTGAACACGCATCGGTCCACACAAATCCATATGAAGCAATTGTAAAACATGATTCGTACTGTGCTCAGATTTAGAAGGAAAATGAGCCCGAGTACTTTTTCCTTGTTCACAGGCTGAACATAAGTGATCTTTGGTAAAACGGAATCTTGGAAAACCATCAACAAGTTTGTGACGAGCAAGTTCAGTCATAGTTTTGAAATTCAAGTGCGAAAGACGTTTATGCCATAACCAAGATTTAGTTGATTCCGCTTTGGAGAGAAGACATATCGGAGATGTAGCAAACATATCTGACATTGATATTGTATAAAGATTAGAACCACGTGAGCCAGACATTAGATCATTTCCTTGTAAGTCACGAACGAAACAAGTTTTCTCACGAAATGCTACTTCTAGATCCCCATCACAAAATTGACCAACTGAAAAAAGGTTGTGTCCAAGGCCTTCCACATAATAAACACGACTGATTTCAATGTTCCCACTGACATAGTCACCATATCCCATGATTAAAGCGTAATGATCATTCCCGAATCGAACAGTACCAATGAACTTTGAAACAAAGTTGTTTAACAGTTTGAGATTGCCTGTCATATGTCGGGTGCATCCGCTATCAACAATCCAGCGAACAATCTGTACCACCTGCATCACAAGAAGACGACGGGGATGGAACAGAAGTAAGGGTGGAACCTAAAGAAAGTGCGGGTTCTTGTTGGTTAGAAGCACATGTATTCAATAATTTAGGAATCCATTTAAAGTCTGGTTTATATTGTAACCAACGTTGCCAATTCCAACTAGTTCTCGCTTTCTTTTTGATGAATTCACTAGTAATGGGCTTGTTCCTAGATTTGTTCTCTTCAATTATGGGGGTAACTTCAACTTCATTAGAAACCGTAGATGGCGGATTTCCTAATATAGACTTAGAGGCAGTAGTGGGCCTAGAAGGAATGCTTGTCCTACGTTTCTTATGACGATTTAGAAGATAATTAGCTATACATTTTGTATGAACACCAGATGATACGCTTTTACGAGAAAACACACAAGATGCATTAATATTCAAAACATTCAAAGGTTCATCATTCGTTACATTTAGATTTTGATTACAATTTGCCAGATTAGAATCTAAATCTGATGCAACAGGAGTTTTATTCAAAGTCCTAAGTTGATCTTCTACTCCTTGAGCTTCTAGTGGTCCTCTTTTACGTTGCAAGATCCTATTCTTCTTGTTACTTTTTCTCTTGGGTCTGCTAACGCTATTAGTGGAGACTAGTCCTGTGGAAGTGGAGTTATCAACATTAGTGTTTTGAACAAAATTTCCTTTATAAGTTTTTTCTAACTGATACAATCCTGGTGCTATCACCGTGGTGTCAACAAACTTTCCTTTTTGAAGTAGCTTAATTTTCTCTTTCAAATCAATGATGATGTGATTCTTATCCTGAATATCAGACTCAAGTAAACCATTGCAATATTTGATGTCATCGCAGTTTTGTTGCCATTCGACGTTTTCAATTTTTAAATCCGCAATTTCTTTCTGGTATTTGAGACACAGACTTTTTAAAGACTCATTGTTTTTGCAAAGCTGACAAGGGTTTGAATTATTTTGACTTTGAAGTTGCAATTCCGTTTCAATACTTTGAGCTTCACACCATTCAAGCCTTTGTTTGAGTAGACAAATTTCTTTTGAAAATTGTTTTGTCACATCATCATTGTTTATTCTCAGCATGTCATTGTCATGTTTAAGTGTCTCTATTTCTACAGTCAACAAATTATTATCAACACAAAGATCATCCATAAGCATAGAAGTACCAGATTTATAGAGATCATTCATGACAACAGACAAAATATCAGCATTGAGAACTTGTTCCAAGAGTCGATCAGCATCATCTTTTAAAATTCTATTTCTTTGCTTTTGAACCAAAATCGCATTTTCAATAGAGTTGAAAACGTTTATCATTGTTTTGACTTCGTCTTAAAGTTCCTGTTCCCAACGTGTAGCACAGAGACGGAGGTGTTTGACAACTGGCAACATTTGTTTTTGAAAAATATCTGTCTTTTCTCGCTCGTAAGCAGATTGAAAAGTTTCAATTTTTATTTCAGAATTACGTTCAATTGTTTCCTCCAAAATTTCGATGTCTTCCATAAAAGTTTTGAAATAATTTAAGACACGACAACTTTTTGGTAAAGATGTAACTTCACCAGAAGATGGTAAAGGACCATTTATTTGTGCTACAGTTTGGACAGGGGCCGCATTAGAAGATGAAACATATGACTCAGTGACATACCATGATTTCTCAGATAATTCCTTTTGAGGAACAAAAGATTTAGAAATATGAGGAGCTTTTGAATAATCATATGGTTTCCAATATTCAACTTGACTCATTTTTGATCGACTCTCTTCTTCAAGTTCTTCCTCTTCCTCAGTATCATAAACAATAGTACGCACAATCGTATTATCAAGCATATGGTCCATACTGTAAATTTTAGGAATTTTTTTGAATGCTTTGTGAAGAAACATTGATTTGAAATCACCAAGTGCAAATCCTTTATCGGGTCTCGGTTTTAAAGTAAATTTCTGAATTGTTGTGACAGAGCCCCCGGTTTTGTAAACAACATTACGAAATTCTTTGAGTTGTTTTTCAAGATCAACGATCTCACCGATTAATTTATCTATATATTTCCTTTTTCGTATTTTATGTTCACAAAAATCCTTTTTGCAAATTGACAATTCTGTTTCTGTTTTTGAAAGCACTTTTTGAAGTTGTTCAACTTGTATTAGAAGTTCACACTTTTCACTTTTTAGTTTTGAAACCAACTTTCCGTTTGACTAAATTAAATCTTGCATTTTATGTTGAAGATCCTGCTCTTTGTTGTAAAATTCTTGAAAAGCTTTTCCAAAACTTTTTGCGTGTTTAACCTTGTCTTCCTGATTTGAAAGTTGTATTTTATAACACTCAATATCTCTTGCAAGTGACGCATTTGTTTCTTTTCAGGTTTTGTTTTTCTCGTTGCATTTTATGATTTGCAATTGTTGAGTGTTCAGTTGTTTGGATAACAATATGAGGTCAGGGTCTGGATCAAACGATGGTTCATGTTGTTCTATATGATCATGTTTATCATTCTCAATAGGATCATCAAATGAAACAACTGTGTCATCATCAAATATGACAACTGTGCTTATTTGTTCATCTACTTGAGAAGATGAAGATGAGTCAGACGGAACAACTTGCGCCATATTTTATTCAGAAGCAGAAGGTGAAGCTATGTCATGTATTAGGCATTCATTAAGGTCATGTACCTGAGACAAGCCGTCAGTGTCATACACTGGTCCTGAATCATTAAACTGAAGTTCCTGCATGTTGGCCAAAAGCATCACAGCTGCATTAGCTTCCAGATCTTCCATGTCATCGTCGTTGTTCACATTGGCCATGAAATTGTTCTCCTACTCAGTGAAATGTCCATCCTTTTCATTTTGGAGAGCCATAAGTAATGCCTGCTTGTGAAACTTACTACCCCGAGTTCTCGGTTTAGGACATGCTGTCGCTATATGACCTTTTTCATTACAGTTATAACACCACACTACATTCCCAGAGTTTGAGTTTCTAGTATCAATTGGTTCAGACCTTTGCTGAGACGGACCTGAGTTGTTCCTGAACCCTCCATTGTTATTAAACCTCTGACCATTCCCAAAATTTCCTGAAGAACCTCCTGAACCTGATCGACCAAAGTTACGATTCTAAATTTCAACCCTTCCATCATGTACAACAGCTTGATTCCTTGTGTTAGAAGATGAACGTTGACGGTTGTTTGTTTTGTTGGAGAATTTGATAAAAGCACGAGCAATAAGAGCAAGTCCCTAATTCAACGTATTAAACTCCTCATCGTCATCTTCATTGGAGTTCGAGTAGTACACTGCATCATTGTTGTTGTATGGAACAAGTTGAGTAGAAGTATTCTGTGGAGATGAATCATAAGGAACCATTTGGTTTGAGGTAGAAGATTGTGGATAACTGAAGTAGTTTTGCTCTTGAACATATGCATGATTCGACATTGGTGGTGGAGCATAGTGAGATTGAGCTACGAGTGCCAAAAAATTTGGTGTTGGTGATGGTGAGTATCCTCCTCGAAGAGCTCGATCTTTTTCCACTTCAGGTTCATGGTGTTTCAGAAAATCATACAACAAACCATATGGTGCATCATGAAGATTTTTTGTTTGTCGAACGAATGTCACATATTTATGCCAATCCGGACCAAGACTGCCGACGAATTTGGAGTTCACTGCGATCCTTGGTACTGTAATTTTGTGTCGTTCCAAATCATTTACCACATTAGTGAAACGATGATAGTAGGATTCAAGTGACTCTCCTGGTTCAATTGTGATGTTAGTGTATTCCATGTAGAGTTTGGATTCCATATAATCTTTGTTCAATTGAGTGCCTTCCATTAGGAGATGAACATGTTCCCACATAGCTTTGGCTGTTTTCTGAGCATCGACACTTCGATAAATTGGATTAGGTATTCCTTGAAGTATATAGGCCATTGCATACTCATCAGCTTCACGATGGTATTTCTGATCCTCAGTGAGTTGAGATTCTGGAATAGGTTTCTCTGCAGGAGCACGTGGAGGATCAGCAGTTGGATCACCAATTTCAAGTCTTGTTGGCCACTCAAATGGTCCTTCAAGTATCACTTGTTTCAAGAATTTCCCATGAGGTTTCTTTAGTTCAAGAAATCGTAAGAATCGACTTGACCACTGAACATAGTTCCTAGGTGTTAGCATTGGAGGTGTTTCAAGTGATCCTGCCTCATGTCTGGATTGTTTAGTTGTAATAACTTCACACATTCTATCAAACCAGTGAGGTTGTTTGGACGAAAACTGAGTCTTTTGTAGTGACATTTGATATGGTTGTTGTTGAGGAATGATTTGATGTTGTTGCATCATGAGATATTGTTGTTGCGGATTAAACGGTTGTTGATGAAAGTGTGATTGTGAAGGTTGTTGATATGATTGTTGCTGATGGTATTGTTGTTGCTGATACTGCTGATGTTGCTGTTGCTGAGGATGAGAGAAGTAGTAATGTGGTGGTTGAGACATCTTAGAACACTTGTGTAATGATGGATCTTGTAGAAGATTGAAATGTATGTTCCTTTGGTTAAGATTAAAGAATCCTTAGGCAAAGATGAAATCTTACGCGTAACACTAAACTTATGCGTAGACTTCAAAGTTACGCGTAAAGGTTGATCTTATGCGTAAACTTGTGAGTTTATGCGTAAGATTTTCCTTATGCGTAAGTTTTAAGCTTATGCGTAAGAGTTTTATGCGTAAGGTTCAGATACCAAACAAATCTTTCAAACTTATCCAAGCTTGAAAGATATCCGTAGTCGAAGTATTCCACTAACTTATCCAAGCTAGGGAAGTACTGATTCACCGTAGCACGAAGAAAAGACCTTTGATGAAGCTTATGCGTAGATTCCAGTAACTTACGCGTAAGATTGAATCTTATGCGTAAGATCAAATTTCAGCGTAGAAAGTCAACTTCTGCGTAGGAAAAAACTTCAGCGTAGAACTTTGGCCTAGGAATAAACTTTCGCGTAGGAATTAAGCGTAGAATAACAACTTCTGCGTAGAAAGAGGGTTTTGACTAATGTTTTGCATAGGAAATGGGTTTTGGGGACAAGAAAGTACTGTTGACAGCTTGAAATAGTACTGTTCCACTAATCTTATGCGTAGAGTGACCAGAATCTTGTAAAAATCACTACTTTTTGAAGAAAAAAACTTAGAAATAAGGTTCTTTTGATCAAATAACTTTACCAGCACTTAGAAAACACTAAATATGTAAGATTTAGCTACCAAAAACTAGTTTTCCAATATCAAAGAAGCTACAAACTCAATAAAATAGGTGAAAAAGTACTAAAATCTATCAAAGATTAAAACTTTATGCAAAATCTAAGCTTCTAAACACTATATCAACCTTGAAACTTGTCCAAGCTTCAAGATTTGAGTGAAAGAAACAAAGAAAAAGCAAAAAAAATATGAAGAAACACCACCTTATCCCCACGTTAACACAAAGAACAATATTTCAATCTCTATTAGGCGAATGATACCACTTGTTACGTCACCATTTTGTAAACACAAGTATAAGAAATAAGATGAGAATAAGAGATGGTTGATTATAAGATTATGAAGAGTGAAAGAACTAAAGTTTCATTAAGATATTCAAATAACCAACAAGTATTATGATACCATAAGCTTGGTATATATAGGGGAGGAGTAGGGCAACACTCCCTTCCTCCCTCATGCATCAAATTCGTGGGCTTATAAGCCTTATGGGCTTTTACATGTTGCCCATTAACTAAAACTTAAACATATATAATACTTAAGCAACCTATTACAAAATGTAATGACTGAGACTTGACTAAATACTAAATTATGATCCCAACAATTACAAAAGGTCATCCAAACATAAACTTCATGTGGCCAATGGATAATCAATAGTCACACAAAATGCACATTTCTTCATTTTAAACAGCATATGGTCACACTTATTAACGATTTTGGCCACTGTTTGCTTAATTGTATGTGACTATATACCCAAAACAAATATGCTTTGTGTGACTAAATATTACAAAAGGCCACGCAAACATAAACTTCATGTGGCCATTGGATGATCAATAGTCATACAAAATACACATTTCTTCACTTTAAATAGCACATGGTCACACTTATTAACACTTTTGGCCACTGTTTGCTTAATGGTATGTGACTAAATACCAAAAACAAACATGCTTTGAGTGACTAAATATTACAAAAGGCCACGCAAACGTAAACTTCATGTGGCCATTTGATGATCAATAGTCACACAAAATACACATTTCTTCACTTTAAACAGCATATGGTCACACTTATTAACACTTTTGGCTACTTTGTGTTAAATTGTATGTGACTAACTCTAAAAAAAACAACACCCATTGTGTGACTAAATCATCACAAACGGCACATTTATTGTATATTCATGTGGCCACAGGACGGGAAATAGTCACACAAAATACACATTTACTTTGAATAAATCATCTTAAATGTCACATATATTATATATTTATGTGGCCAAAGGTTGAAAAATAGTTACTCTCAAAAAACATTCGCGTGACTATAAAGTGTTTACGGTCACTGATAATGACTAATCCAACAAAACTTGTGCCTAATTTGTCACACATATTCGTGGTTTTGGTCACACTTTTTCGATGGAAAAGGCCACGAACTCAACAATGTGACCATATGCCACCTATGGTGGCGGGACCTATGGTGACACACAACGAAAAAAACGTGTGTGACTATATGCATATCGTCACACATATTTTGCGTGACCAATAAAACTTTTTGTACCAGTGCTAGTTATGCAAATATTATAAAGTTAAGGGTAAAAAGGGTAAATAACGAAAGTTAATATAGTTTAAGGACTATTGTTGTCATTTCTCTAAAATATAGAAGTATAGGGATTAAATGTGCAAAAGTTAGAAAGTTATATGCTTAATTGTTATAAGTTTATAAGTATAGGGTAGCAAATATAAATATATAAGCTTGAAGGGTAAAAACGGACTATTTTCACATAAATATAAAACCTATTTAAGTTAGAAGCATAACACAATACTAGGGAGCTTCATGCGAGGAGTACTATGTGGATATTTCATTTTGACGAGTTTACTGGGTTTACGAATTAAAGTGCCCTGGCTCCTCAAACGATTATTGCATATACTTATGAGTTATGATGGCCCGAACGGTGTTATGTGATAACTAAACGTTAATAACAACATAACTCAATAGTAGGGAGCTTCGTATGAGGAGTATTAACTTCTGAATTATGATGGCCCGAACGGTATTATGTTGATAACAAAATACAATAGTAGGGAGCTTCATGTGAGCAGTCATATACTTCTGAATTACGATGGCCCGAACAGTGTTATGTTATATATAAAAACCCCAAGAGTGATTAGTTAAGAAAACCTACACTAAAACTTGACATACACACACCTACACTACCCCCAGGATACGTGAGTGAGTTGTCTAAACCCCTACTTTACTTACCTTAAGACCCAGGTGAGTTTTCATAGCCTCACTTTTAAATGTTTTACAACCCTGTGAGGGGGATACATGCTTTAAACCGAATACAAGTCCTTTTCTTTGGTTATTGCATGAGTAAACTAGCTGCCACCACTACATAACTAAAATTAATGAATCTAATCGTTTGGGATATTTTACCCACGCGAACGCGAATATAGTTGATAGATCTATTGGAGTTTGACAACTCCCGTTGATACTACATCTTTCTGGATGGTATCAATAAGTACTATATTTGAACCCACTGAAGGATTAACTTTGGCAAGTTATCCTTCCCGTCCCCTCATGGTAGGTCTGCAGACCCCATGACCCAGACTGTTAACGTGTGGTTCATGAGCTTAGTGCAATATACCTTCTATAACTAAAACCTTTCCACACATAGGGTTTAAGCTGAACCCTGTGGAACTTGTATTCATACCCTATCTACTTTAACCTATGACTCTCACTCAACATTCATGTTGACTTTTTAGCATGTTATCCTAGGTAATTAGGCACTATAGGAACCCTGGCACGGAGAAGTACTGGACATGAGGACGTCCAGAATAGTTATCATTCATCAGTTTTGTGTAATAAAATGTATCTTAGGGACCTCTCTTTTGGTAAAAGTACATCTTTTACTGTAAAAACTCTGATGAATAAATGAATGATAACATCTTTTTCAAAAACGTCTCTATTCGAGTCGTTTTCTATTATCTTGTCTTTGTTTCCGTGAGTAATACCCCAAACACTTAATCCGCTGTGATCAGCGAAAAATGGGGGTGTTACATAAGGTCCCCTAAATCTCACGAAAGGACGTCACTTGAAGCAACACAGTTAGCAAGAGTCTTTGACTACAGGAATACCGGTTAGGCCGCCAACATGAGAGCCATAACTACAGGAATACCGGTTAGGCCGCCGACATGAGAGCCATACTACATGAATACCGGTTAGGCCGCCTACATGAGAGTCATAAAAGTCTTTGACTTCTCGAGATAGCCTAAACCGGGATCTGATGCATGGAATTGCGCCCTCGCAAAAGGTTTTACCTCTCAAGGGATCTTGAGAAGCTTACAATACCCACCAGGCAGTGTACCTTTTTGTTGTAGTATAGTATAGTGACAAGTACCGGGGGATTGATCGTTCAACTCAAAGAATAGTGTTCGCTAGGGTTAAAACTCACTAAAACTAGGTCTAGAGGTGAGGGATGATTCTTTTTGTATTTATATATTTTAAATGAAAGCAAGTAAAATCTTGGTTTTTGGAAAGAGTGGGCGGAATTAGTTGCTAGTCAACTAACCCAATTAACTAAATATGCAATCAAAATAAAATAAACTAAACTTAAAATAATTTGTGGTGTAAACAATAATGAGAGAAAATTGTGTTTACTTAGATTTCACTACTTCTTAGCTATCTTTTACAGGTTGATTAGCTTGTTACAATTACATGGATGACGGGTTATATTCCTTAATACCATTCGTAGGGCCGTGTACGATCTTCCCTAACTCTATAAGCTTCTACCTCTTCCTATGTCGAGCCGACTACTAGCTCCTAACATGGCCTCATTAGTAGTTACCTACGCATTAAATACAACCAATATATCGTAGTACACCTCCGATCATGTTTCTTAAGACGTTCAAGCAAGTTACCAATTGGAAGTCTGCCAGTTTTCTTAAGCCTAACATCTAATTCATTCATCCACAACAATTATAAACAAACAACCAACCCATAATCAATATCTAAGTTTCATTACATCTAAGCAAACACGAAGAAAACCTAGCCTAGCATGTTAAAGAGAAGACAAGCGTAAGATATAATCAAACAACACATAGACATATTGAATGATTTGATAAAGGAATTATCTTCAATTAAGCATGGAAGAAACAAAGGGTTGAAACCCTTGAAAAAGCTGTAAAATTCGTCTAGGGTTTACTCCCTTCAAAGTTGCACACAACGAATGAAAACTAGAAAACTATAAATAGATTTGGTCTTCTGACGTCGTCAAGAGTAATGTGTGACGCCGTCAACTCACTTCCAAAACAAACTCGTATTGCCTAGATCCACTTCTGACGCCGTCACTCTTTATGGGTTCTGGGTTGTCACTCTTTGCATTAACTCTTGATGGCCTTAACAATTTTATACGTGACGCCGTCACGACCCCTTCACAAAATATTCTGGCGCGTCACGTGTATTTGATTTATCCACCCTTTTGTCAACTCATAATGCCATCACTAGCAATATGTGACGCCGTCAAGTGCAATTTCCAGCATGCTTTTGAGACTTTGTCGTTTTCTTCACTTTTTCGCTCCAAAAACGTCCAAAATGCTTCCTTTTGTAAAATTCCTCTCAAAAGTACCTAAAATGACAAAAGGAACGATTTAGGGAAATATTTGATCAAATAATCTCGACTTTGGCCTTAAATGACCCCCCAAAAGCGGTACACTTTTTGCTTCATCAAATACCCTTACACTTGAGAATTACTTGTCCTCAAGCAAATGCGCTTTTATTCTAATCAAAATACAGGTTAGGGGTAATTTAACACTAATATAAAAGTAATTACAACAAATAATCGTTCCACTTCAACCAAAAACAAGCACGGAAATTATACACTAGCACCTCACAAATAGTGTTTAGATACTCACATCTCTCGGGTGTAATAAAGTATATATCACAATATGGAAATGGAAAACATCTCTCACTACCTGTCATAGCAAATAAATTACCATAGGCTTGGGAAAGGATCAAACCTCCACCACTTGGCGTAAGCACCTAGGATAAACTATCAAAGAGGTCTTTTAAAGGGTTATAACGTGAGGTGTAGGGATATGGTAAACACGGTTTTGTTGGATAAAGGCAATCTTTACTGGTGGCGAGTTAATCATCTTGGTAAATTACATATACAATGTGGCGTTGCTAAGCCAAGACTCGACTCGACTTAAGCTAATCAAAAACTAACAAAAACATAAAACAAACATAGAATGAAATGGGATGGTAGTCCGTATGTTTTTTTTCTCTTTTTCTTTTTCTATACTTTTTTCTTTTTCTTCATTTTTGATTTTTTTTTATACACTCTTGCCCTACCATCCAAAATAATACATCATAGGATATTTTCATTCCCCTTACACTTGAACTTTTACATACTTTACAAGTAACTATTCTAATGACTCGAATCAAGATAATCAAAACACTTGGAGTACTTTTTAAGATTAACGCGCATATGGGGTAATATATGATGTTCTTCCCCATTACTCCATAACAATAGTACTTTACCCATGAGTCCCAATTGACCCAAAATAATATGTAAAAGATATGACTTGACTTAGCAACTATGTAATCAATTAGACAATTAACTAAGGGTTTAAACAAATAACAATAATGCACTAAAGATGAGTGCATACACGGAAGGCTAAGGCGATTTGGGTGTACATTTGGGTTGGATTGTTAACAAATTCTTCCTTTAAGTAAAATGCTTAAAGTTAGAAACGAAAAGATAGGCTCGGAGGGGTGTACTAGGGGTATCGTGTACTAATAATGAGTACAACGCAAAGGTGTGGGAAAAATTAATTGACTTTAATAGTCAAGGTAATTGACTTAAATGGTCAAGTAATTATGATACGGGTTTAACACAAGGGTGATCCTAATGCCTCTTATCATGTAGCAAATCCTACTACACGAATGTAGTCTCACTAGCGGTCTCGGGATGCATCACTAACGCAAGTTCTAGAATCTAAGTACTACCGGTACACTCATAAGCACTAATAATGAATGCTTTTCCTAACAAATCTAAAGGCGAACCTCACATATTTGGGTGGAAATTTTTTTTTGAGTGGTACGTTTTTTGTGCTAGTCATACAACTCCTATCCATGAGACGCTCATTAAGGCTAAAGCTTCACTCCTAAATGTTGTAAAAAAAAATTTAATTTGGCGCTAAAATTGCACTGACAAGTATTTCTCTTAGTTTTATTACACACCTACCATTGAACAAACAAACTCAAGTGCAATTGCATTCTCTAAAGTATCATCATTTACCCTCCCCTTACACTTAGGTTGAACATTGTCCCCAATGTTTAATAAAAAGATGTAAAAGTAAATAAGGTAAAAGAATGAAAACAAATACTCCCCTGGTTTGTTCGATGTGGATAAACCGTTAACATGGTTAAATCCTCCTCCAAGAAAATGAACGTTGAAAGCTTCCCTTCCGAAATAATAAATCATCTTCTTGTCCAATATAACCTGTTAAACCTGAGAAAATAATCATAGCAAGCTCGCATAAAATCTGCGGCAATCTATATATATATAAGGATATAATGCTTGTGGAATGAATGTTTGCAGATTTCCTGGAATTTATAAAACTAAAGAATTAACAAAAACTTCAAGACTCCGTTAGAAAAACAAAACTTGAAAAATTTCCAAATTTTTACCCCTAACGCCGTCAGGTGTTAATCCTGACGTCGTCAGAGTGTTCTGACAAAAATCTCATGTTAAGTTTCCTGAAAATTTCTGGAAAAACTTATGCCTTAATTCCTAGAATTTCCTGCAAAACATCATTATGACTCGATACAAGCATTTGATTCAAACAACTACTAATATACATGTTCATTTTAATATTTTTGTGGGTCATGTTCAATTCCGTTCTTAAAAACAAATTTAGATTTCCCTTACATTTATCTTTTGTGAAATACCTTTTATGAAGTTAAGACAACTAACAAAGTAAAGCATTTTCACAATTTAGTATGAAACATAATCCACAAACAATAAAAATCAAGCATG
Organism: Artemisia argyi; assembly: GCA_030686995.1. Lineage (NCBI taxonomy): Eukaryota > Viridiplantae > Streptophyta > Magnoliopsida > Asterales > Asteraceae > Artemisia > Artemisia argyi. The sequence goes on along the minus strand of CM060708.1, from coordinate 89,403,501 downwards.
CATATGGAAACAAATCAAACAAACAAACAAATAAAACATGGGTTGCCTCCCAAGAAGCGCTTTTCTTTATTTACGAGTCTTGTAGCTAGACTCAAAGTCATGGGCTATCATGTGACCTCGTTATCGGTTCCTGTTCCTAGGTCATCCTCGATCTTGGTTTTGTATTCCGGACCTAGTCGCAAGCATTCCTTGTAAAAACCAAATATTTTGTTCATGACATAGTCTACTCCTCTACGTCTATCCTCATCACTCCTATAGTAGACTGCTTGCTTGTGTTCCTTTTCGATGTTTGATAAAAGACGAAATTGTTCAATCTTATAGGGCATTTGGTAAGCTATCTCATCGTTCTCATCCTTAAACCTAACTATCCCTAGAGACGGGTCATAATTCATCTTAGAAGCCTCAACAAACGGCTTTCCGAACACTACTTGACTTAGGCAACCATCTATTACCGGACGAATATCTTCTACAATCACAAAATCGGTAACATAAGTGAAATTTCCTACAAAGACGTGCAATCCTTTCACTCTTCCCACAAAGTTACTCATCCAACTCGTGTTGGGCATCATCCTATATCCAAGTTGCTTCTTCATTACCCAATTGTAATGGGTCCTAGTCATAATGTTTATAGGAGATCTAAGATCGATGTAGGCTTTCCACACATGCATATGCCCAATGTTGCATGGTATGTTGATGTTAGAGGGATCACCCGCTTTGATGATTGGTGAATCAAGGACGTATGGTTTCTCGGGGGTCATCAAATAGATCCTTATGGTATTCCCGTTCTTCCTTGGTAGGTAACCTATCAAAGTATTCCTCTACATTTTCTACTTCCTCAACTTTCTCTTCCTTTTTCTCCACAACTTCCCTAATCTCATCCATATCATTCTTCCCTATCCTTATCGATTGGATTAATAGTGACGACATTAACAAAGTGGACATGCTTGGATGATGAGAGATCCTTAACTTGGGTTCCACTATTAGTGTTCCTAGTGTCCTTATTTGGTTTAGTTAGCACTTGGTTGTTGAGGGCTTTCAACAAGTTGTCGATTTTATTGGTAATCTCAGCTTGTTGTTGATTGAATTCAGATTCAAACTTAGCTATGTGGGCTTCTTGAGATGTCATAAATTTGGACATCAATCCTTCAAGATTATTGGTACTACCATAGTTGTTGGAAGGATTGTTGTTGAAAGTGCGGCTAGAGGGTGGACCGTTTGGTTGATAACGATTAGGTGGAGTGGAAGAATTGTTTTGGGGCTTGTTATGGTTTTGTTTCCACCTAAGGTTCGGGTGATTTTTCCAAGAGGAGTTGTATGAATCACCGTAAGGGTTTTGCTCGGGTTTGAAAGTGTACCACTTGTCTCCTGCTCCGTCGGTACGCGAGGATGCGTAATCCGCGAAAGCTTGTTCGGGGAGTTCCATGCAATCACTAGTGTCATGGGGACCACTACATAATTTGTACGAAGAAGTGATTTTGTTCACTTGGCTTGAAGGTTTAGGAGCTTCGTAGGATTTCATGAGAAACTTGACTTGGTCTTCAAGTTCCATGATCCTATGGTCGGGAGTGCTTGAATTGTTCGAAGGCAAAGATACTGCCTTGACCGTTTTGTTAAAATCACGGGGATCATTCCAACTTTCGTTGTCATAGAGAGCAAGATCTTCTATGAGTTCCCATGATTCTTCCGCACTTAGATCACGAAGCTTGCCACCGGCCAATTGGTCAATGGTTCGCCTTGTGGAGAGATCGATATGGTCATAGAAAATTTGGACTTTGAGCCAAAGATCTATGCCATTATGAGGGACTTTTTGGAGTAAGTCCTTGAAACGAGTCCATGCTTCATAGAGAATTTCACCTTGACGTTGTTGGAACATCAAGATATCATTTCTAAGCTTAGTAGTTCTCCCCGGTGGGAAAAATTGAGCAAGGAAACGAGTGGTGAGATCATCCCAAGAGGTGATGGATCCCGCGGGTAAACGCTCAAGCCATTGACTAGCTTGGTCACGTAGAGAGAATTGGAAGAGACACAATCGGGTCGTCTCTCGAGTTTCAACATCAAGATCTATGGAATCTACGATTTTTAGGAAATCCTTGAGATGTTGATTAGGATCTTTGGAACGAAGTCCATGGAATGCACATCCGCTTTGCACCAACCGGATGGTGTCAGATCGCAAGGGAGACACATTGGCTCCTTGAGTGAGCTCAATGGTGTTTCGATAGCCTTGGTGGCTAGGACGGGAGTACTCTCCTCAGGTTCGGGGTCTAGGAGGTTGGTTTGGTAGTGGTGGGTTTTGTGGGTGGTTTTGTTGTGGTGGGTTGATGGGATCAAAGAGATTACCACCTTCCATGATGGCGGATGGCAAAGGTTACGAACAAAGGAACGAAGAAAAAGATAGACTAAAGAAACCTATAAAAATAAAAATAAAAATCTTACTAGAAAGGAATCTAGCAAGTAGACCTAATAAAAAGAAATTTCAACCTAGACAATAACTATTCCCCGGGCTGCGGCGCCAAAAACTTGATGCGTGGAATTGCACCCTCGCAAAAGGTTTTACCTCTCAAGGGATCTTAAGAAGCTTGCAATCCTCACCAGGCAGTGTTCTTGTTTGTTGTAGTATAGTATAGTGACAAGTACCGGGGGATTGATCGTTCAACTCAAAGAATAGTGTTCGCTAGGGTTAAAACTCAATAAAACTAGGTCTAGAGGTGAGGGATGATTCTTTTTGTATTTTTATATTTTAAATGAAATCAAGTAAAATCTCGGTTTTTGGAAAGAGTGAGCGGAATTAGTTGCTAGTCAACTAACCCAATTAACTAAAGATGCAATCAAAATAAAATAAACTAAACTTAAACTAATTTGTGGTGTAAACAATAATGAGAGAAAATTGTGTTTACTTAGATTTCACTACTCCTTAGCTATCTTTTACAGGTTGATTAGCTTGTTACAATTGCATGGATGACGGGTTATATTCCTTAATACCATTCGTAGGGCCGTGTACGATTTTCCCTAACTCTATAAGCTTCTACCTCTTCCTATGTCTAGCCGACTACTAGCTCCTAACATGGCCTCATTAGTAGTTACCTACGCATTAAATACAACCAATATATCGTAGTACACCTCCGATCATGTTTCTTAAGACATTCAAACAAGTTACCAATTGGAAGTCTGCCAGTTTTCTTAAGCCTAACATCGAATTCATTCATCCACAACAATTATAAACAAACAACCAACCCATAATCAATATCTAAGTTTCATTACATCTAAGCAAACACGAAGAAAACTTAGCCTAGCATGTTAAAGAGAAGACAAGCGTAAGATATAATCAAACAACACATAGACATATTGAATGATTTGATAAAGGACTTATCTTCAATTAAGCATGGAAGAAACAAAGGGTTGAAACCCTTGAAAAAGCTGTAAAATTCGTCTAGGGTTTACTCCCTTCAAAGTTGCACACAATGAATGAAAACTAGAAAACTATATATAGATTTTGTCTCCTGATGGCGTTAAGAGGAATGTGTGATGCCATCAACTCGACGCCAAAACAAAATCGTATTGCCTAGATCCACTTCTGACGCCGTCACTCTTTGTAGGTTCTGGGCCGTCACACTTTGCATTAACTCTTGATGGCCTTGACAATTTTATACGTGACGTCGTCACGACCCCTTCACAAAACATTCTGGCGCGTCACATGTATTTGATTTATCCACCCTTTTGTCAACTCATGAAGCCATCACTAGCAATATGTGACGCCGTCAAGTGCAATTTCCAGCATGCTTTTGAGACTTTGTCATTTTCTTCACTTTTTCGCTACAAAAATGTCCAAAATGCTTCCTTTTGTAAAATTCCTCTCAAAAGTACCTAAAATGACAAAAGGAATGATTTAGGGCAATATTTGATCAAATAATCTTGACTTTGGCCTTAAATGACCCCCCAAAAGCGGTACACTTTTCGCTTCATCAGGATCCTTCTCTGTTTACCCGTTTTAGGTGAAAATTGTGGAGTACTTGTTGACATTTTGAATAAGAGAGAATGTGAATGACATGATTAACTCAATCAATGATAAATCTTACAAACTAGTGATACTATAATATTGGGGTATGTATTCATTTTCTTGGTACCAACTAATTTTTCATGATATCAATAGGGAATTGTTCGATGTACTTCGGTTGTAGTTTCATACTACCAAAAAACATGTCAGCTATGCGCCAGTACTTTAGTAGAACCTAATGATTTGTGTTTGTGCGAAACAAAGCAATTAGTAAAGAACGGGTATATCAAATCTCGGTAGGAAGTGAACACTTCAAACCACTAAAACATGAAATCTCTATATCACAGATGAAATATTGATGAAATTCGGGAGCATAGTAGATAAACTGTAGGCGAAATATTACTAAAGCTGAAATACAGCGCATAAAGCAGAGTTGAGCATTAAATTTTACCTAATAGGACGAGATACGTACAAACAGAACTAAGGAACCAATTTTCTACATATTTTCCTTTTTTTAAATCTTTGGGTTATAATTGAGCTGAAAACCAATTCAAATCTCGACTTCCCTTGCATGGCTGGAAGCATTTCCATTATATGCCCAAACTAAATTATTCACCAAAATCACTAAACCGCACGTATTTGGCATATGCATGTAATTTGTTTATTGAAAGCAAGTAAAAGATAGAATTACCCCAAAGCCGGCTATAGTTGACCCCTAACTAAACTATACTTATGCTGGAAATTAGTAGCTCATTAACATAGGTTGTAAAGAACGCGTAACGCACTGCACAACCAATGCAAAACTGGATGCAACAAAGTCACCTACTTCGAGTCCAAGAACCATGTGAAGCTTGATCAAGAGACCAAAAACATAAGTTTTCTAGAAGATATGTGTGTCTAACAAGAGTCTAGCTCGCTAAACCTTCAAAGTTACTATTTAAAACGCCTAAACTAGAGTACTGGACTGACTTAGAACCTTCATTGACCTAAAGGAACATGTTAATTTGCATAAAGCCGTGAAAGCAATCTAAAGACCATATTACTTATATATAGTTTTCTAGTTTTTCACAAAACATTCTGGCGCGTCACATGTATTTGATGAGGCGAAAAATGATCTGTTTTTAGGGGGTCATTTAAGCCCGAATCCGAATTTATTTGATCAAATATTGCCCTAAATCGTTCCTTTTGTGATTTTAGGTACTTGGAGAGTGAATTCTGGAAAAGAAGCCATTTTGGACGTTTTTGGAGCATAAAAGTGAAGAAAACGGCAAAGTCTCAATTTTCCATGCTGGAACAGTACATGAAGGCGTCAAGAGTTAACCCATGACGGCGTCAAACCCCAAGAATTAAAATCCGTAGCTCATGACGGCGTCACACAGGGCGTCAGAAGTAGATCAAGGCCGTCCGAGGAAGTATTTGGCGGCGAGATGACGGCGTCACACCTTTGTTCTTGACGCCGTCACCCCGATTTTCCTATATATAGTTTTCTAGTTTTTCACATAAAAGAGAGAAGTTTTGGAGAAACCCTAAAGACGATTTTGGTGCAACTTTTACAGGTTTTTCAAGGGTTCCAAACCCTTGATACCTTGCATTGTAATTGAGATAAGTGTTCTTCTAATTCAATCAATATGTCTATGTGTTGGTTGTCTATATCTTGTTCTTGTCTCAATTCCATTATGCTAGGCTAGATCTCCTTTGTGTTTGCTTAGATCTAATGAAACCTAGATATTGATTATGTGTTGATCACTTGTTTATTCTTGTCTTGGATGAATGATTTTATATGTTAGGCTTAAGAAAACTGGCAGATCTCCAAATGGTAACATGCTTGAACGTCTTAAGAAACATGAACCGAGGCGTACTAGGTCTTTATTGGTTGTATTTAATGCATGAGCCACTGTTTACAATCCCTATAGTTGTGCTGGGCATGGTGTAGGAGGAGATAAGAGCTCATAGAATTGGGGAGTTATGTATGCCACCCCATGAATGGTATTAAGGAATACAATCCGTCATCCATGCAATTATAACAAATAATTAACGTGTAAAAGATATCTAGGGAGTAGTGAAATCTAAGTAAACACATTTTCTCCAATTACTGCTCACAACTTTAGTATAATTAGTTTATTTTCATTTTTAGTATTTTATTTTGATTGCATCTTAGTTTTGGGTTAGTTGAATAGCAACTAATTCCGCCCACTCTTCCAAAAACCGATATTTTAATTGCTTTCAAAAAAATATAAAAACACAAAAATAATCATCCCTCACCTTTAGAACTAATAATTAGGCTTTCTAATCCTAGCGACACTATTCCTAAGCTGAACGATCAATCCCCCGGTACTTGTCACTATACTATACTACAACGATCAGGTACACTGCCTGGTGGGGGTTGTAAGCTTCTCGAGATCCCTCGAGAGGTAAAGCCTGTTGCGATTCCCACGCATCAAGTTTTTGGCGCCGCAGCCCGGGGAATAGTTATTGTCTAGGTTAGGATTTCTTTTTATTTAGGTCTACTTGCTAGATTCCTTTCTAGTAAGATTTTTATTTTTATTTTTAGGTCTTCTTTAGTCTATCTTATTTCTTCGTGCTTTTGTTCGTGACTCTTCATCGTCCGCCATCATGGCAACCAACGAATTCTCCAGCCTTAGGATCACTAGGAGTCGTAGTACCACCAGAGAACTTGTCTTGCCTTATGCAGAACCTGAAAGAGAAATGTGTAGGTTAAGACGAACTCACTCAACTCCTGAACCATCCAGCATTGCTATCAATTTTGATGCACCTCTCTCTGAAGAAAATTCAGAAAACCATGTCTCAACCCCTAGCTCCCAACCCAACGACGACACTAGTACTCCCGCAACCCCCATTCCTAAGCGTCTCAAAGATTACTCCTCCCCAACCTCTCGTGGCTTCTCAAACGCCATTGTCTACCCAAACGAACACACCAACGAGGTCTTACACGCAAACGATGTTTGGCTTGTCAAAAGTGCGTGTAAATTTCATGGACTAGATGAGGAAAATCCAATCCAACACATCAAGGACTTCCTGAAAATAGTGGACACCATCCATACGGATGGGGCTACTAGAGACACATCCCGATTGCGATTCTTTCCCTTCACCTTATATGAAAAAGCCCAAGAATGGTATGACAAACTCCCTTCTGAATCTATCTTCACATGGGAGCAACTCATATCCAAGTTCTATGAGAAGTTCTTTCCACCTGGAAAAACCTCAGCACTTAGAGATAGGATCCTCCGTTTCCGGAAGGAGAAGGACGAACCCTTCTATAAATCGTGGACTAGATTCAAAGATTCAATAAGACAAGTTCCCCATCATGGCATTGAGCTTTGGCTCTTGGTCCAAATCTTCTACGAAAATATCTCCTCTAATGACCGAAACGGAATTAACCAATCTAGGAAAGGAAGATTGGCCAATCTTAGTGCCGAGGAAGGATGGGATAGGATTGAAGAATATGCTCAAGACCAGGATGACACTTGGGATGAACCTGAGTCGACTGTCAGCATTTCTGAGATCACCTCGGATCGGTTGAGCAAAGTTCACAAAAGAGTGGAATACCTAGCTGGATCGCAATTACCTAAACAGCTGTCGAATCCTTACTTGATCTGCGATTACGGTGGAGGCCCGCATGAGGTAGAAGAATGCGGAGGAGCAGCCACAACTGAACATGCATGCTTGTCAGGAGGGGACATTTATGCTGATCCCTCCCTTTTGCCTTTCTACCAAAATGACGATTACACCCTTTGGGGAAATCTGGTAAAGAGAAGAGAAGGGGAGGAAGGCCCTGAATTCAAAATCAGGAGCAATTTCGAAGATAACCTTGGTCACTTCACTCAAGAAAAAGACTTGCAAATGAAAGGGCTTAATGAGCTTTTCGACGAGCAGCAGGAGGGTATTGAAGAATTTTTCAACAAGCTTAACTCAACCCTAGATAACCTCCAAACGCCATTAGAAAGAAAAAAAGACCCCATGCTCGCAATAACCACACGAGCTGGAACGACAACCAAGGACCCTCCTTACCCAAACTCGTCCCCCGTCACCCCCGATCCAGACAAACCTGAGGAGGAGGAGCAGGAGGTCGGCATTGGCACCCCATACCAACCGCCCGTAACGATCCCTTCCCCATCGGCCTTGCCTAACCAACCTGTGAGAATCCCATTCCCGTCCCGATTAAGAAACCAGAAAACTGAGAATGATAACAAGAGGTTCTTGTCATACCTAAAAGACTCAGTTGTTACCATACCTCTCCTTGATGCTTGCTATCATATGCCAAAGTATAGCACATACTTCAAAAAGCTACTCGATAACAGGAAGAAACTCGAGGGTCTTGTGACCCTGGGGGAAGAATGCTCAGTGGTGACCCATCGAGGGCTACCAAAGAAGGTAGACGATCCGGGCAGTTTCACCTTGCCTTGCTCCATAGGACCTCTATCAATCAAGAATGCTCTTGCCGATTTGGGAGCAAGTATCAATCTCATGCCTCACTCTATGTTCCGTAAACTAGGATATTCTGGATTTAAGTCTACCCGTATGAACATCCAACTAGCCGATAGATCAGTCAAGTACCCCATAGGGATATGCGAGAATGTGCTAGACAAAGTTGGGAAATTCAAATTCCCGGTCGACTTCGTAATCCTGGATATGGAGGAGGATGACTTGGTACCTATCATCTTAGGTAGACCATTTCTTGCTACCGCGCGTGCAGTCATTGATGTCTACGATGGCAAATTGACCTTACGAGTGGGAGACGATAGCACAACCTTCGACATTAAGGATTCTATGGACCTCTCCCTCGAAGCAGCCAACCGGCTCTACTTTATCGGGGAAGTAGATGAACTCACAGATGTCATTGATAGTTGCGTCAATGAACAAATCGATGAAGGCTGGCTACGGGACGAGAGTTTTCTGCCTTTGCTAGAGGTGGAAAAGACGAAGGATGTTAATGCAGTCTCCTTCTACCCCAGACAAGAGGCAACACAGCATCTCGAGCTCCGAAAGCCCGAAAACAAGCTCAAGCCTTCTATTATCGAACCTCCTAACGTTGATCTTAAAGAGCTTCCTAACCATTTGGAGTATGCCTTCCTTCAGGGGGAGGACCAACTCCCGGTAATCATAAACTCTTCCTTGGAACATGAACAAAAAGTTAAACTCTTAGAGGTCCTAAAAAAATACAAGGGGGTACTCGCATGGAGTGTGGCCGACATTAAGGGGATTGACTCAACTTTTTGCACACATAAGATTCTTATGGAGGAAGATTATAAACCTACTGTGCAACCCCAGAGGCAAGTGAACCCAAACATTAAGGAAGTAGTAAAGAAAGAAGTTATCAAGCTTTTGGATGCAGGACTGATTTACCCGATCTCGGATAGCCCATGGGTCAGTCCTGTGCAGGTTGTACCTAAAAAGGGTGGAATGACTGTAGTAAAGAATGACAAGGGTGAGATGGTGCCCCAGAGAACTGTCACTGGATGGCGGGTATGCATCGACTATCGAAAGCTCAATGATGCTACGAGGAAAGATCACTTTCCCTTACCATTCATTGATCAGATGTTAGAGAGATTATATGGACACGAGTACTATTGCTTCTTGGACGGGTTCTCTGGATATTTTCAAATCCCCATAGCACCTGAGGACCAAGAAAAGACCACGTTTACTTGCCCCTATGGAACATTTGCCTACAAAAGGATGCCTTTTGGGCTATGTAATGCCCCCGCTACTTTCCAACGTTGCATGACCGCAATCTTTCACGAACTCATGGAAGACAGCATGGAAGTGTTCATGGATGACTTTTCAGTCTTCGGGAACTCCTTCGACCGCTGTCTTGCTAATCTAGAAAAGATGCTCAAACGTTGTGAGGAAACCAACTTGGTGTTAAACTGGGAAAAGTGTCATTTCATGGTAAAGGAAGGGATTGTGTTAGGGCATAAGATCTCAAGGAACGGAATAGAGGTGGACCAAGCTAAAGTTGAAGCTATATCTAAGTTGCCATACCCCACGACGGTTAAGGCAATACGCAGCTTTTTGGGGCACGCCGGGTTTTATCGGAGATTCATCAAAGATTTCTCCAAAATCGCTCGGCCAATGACTCAATTACTTGTGAAGGATGCTCCGTTCGATTTTTCCCAAGAATGCAAGGATGCATTCGATCTCTTAAAAAGGGAACTCACTCAAGCTCCAATCATGATCACACCCAACTGGGAGTTACCATTCGAAATCATGTGCGACGCTAGCGACTTCGCTGTCGGGGCTGTATTAGGTCAACGACGTGACAAGCTTTTCCAACCTATTTACAACGCTAGCAAAACCATGAATCCCGCTCAAGAGAACTACTCCACCACCGAGAAAGAACTATTGGCCGTGGTTTTTGCATTCGACAAATTCCGACAATATCTTGTCCTTTCAAAAACAGTCGTCTTCACTAATCACTCGGCTCTTAGATACCTCTTCGCAAAGAAGGATGCTAAGCCACGACTAATTCGGTGGATCTTGTTGTTACAAGAATTCGATGTTGAGATTCGCGATAAGAGGGGGGCAGAGAATCTAGCCGCAGATCATCTATCTCGTCTTGAAAACCCCTTGGATAAGCACGATAGAAGTGAGATTAGGGATTCGTTTCCTGACGAACAACTGATGTCAATGATTGATTCGGAGCCATGGTACGCCGACTTTGCTAATTACTTCGCAAGTAGATGTAGACTTGTTCCAGAACACCTGACTAAGTATGAGAGGAAGAGGTTCTTTTCCCAGCTAAAATACTACTTCTGGGATGAACCCTTTTTATTCCGAAGGTGTCCCGACCACATTATAAGGCGTTGTGTTTCGGAAAATGAGGCAGTTAAGATAATGAGAGAATGTCACTCTGGTCCTTCTTGCGGGCATCATGGGATAAATGTTACCGCCCGAAAGATTCTCGATGCAGGATTCTATTGGCCCACAATTTTCCGTGATGTGAAAGAAATGGTGCTGGCGTGCGATGCATGTCAACGAGCCGGAAATATATCACATAGGGATGAGGCACCTCAGAACTTTATATAAGTTTGTGAGGTATTCGATGTTTGGGGGATTGACTTCATGGGACCCTTTCCATCCTCAGGGGGAAACGAGTACATCTTAGTCGCCATTGACTATGTTTCAAAATGGGTTGAGGCACAAGCCCTTAGGACCAATGATGCAAGAGTAGTCATTCATTTCCTGAAAAAGCTTTTCGCAAGATTCGGGATTCCGAAAGCTCTCATCAGTGATAGGGGAACACATTTTTGCAATGCACAAATGGAAAAGGTCATGAAAAGGTATGGAGTACCCCATCGATTCTCCACCGCCTATCATCCACAGACCAATGGCCAAGTCGAAAACACCAATAGAGCTATTAAAAGAATACTTGAAAAAATGGTTAGTCAAAACAGAAAGGACTGGTCATTCAAACTCGACGAAGCTTTATGGGCATTCCAAACTGCCTACAAAACACCTATTGGAACGACCCCATTCCGCATGGTGTATGGTAAGGCATGTCACTTACCGGTAGAATTAGAACACAAGGCTTATTGGGCACTTAAGGCATGCAACTTAGATTACACAACTACTGGAAATAACAGGTTTTTGCAATTGCACGAGCTTGATGAACTTAGACTAGAAGCCTACGAATCCTCCATCACATATAAAGAAAGAGCTAAAAGATGGCATGACCAGAGAATTAAGAAACCCAAAGATTTTTCAGAGGGAGACAAGGTCCTATTATACAATTCTCGGTTGAGATTATTTCCAGGAAAACTTAAGTCTAGATGGTATGGACCGTTCACGGTAAAGAATTCTTCTAAATTTGGAGCGGTAGTGTTAATTGATGATGAAGGTAGGGAATTCACGGTTAACATACAACGTGTGAAACACTACCAAGAAAATAACAATGAATTGATTAGTGAGGAGGATGTGACGTTCAATGATGAAATCACGTAGTAACCCATAGCCTTGAGTCTAGCTACAAGACTCGTAAATAAAGAAAAGCGCTTCTTGGGAGGCAACCCATGTTTTGTGTGATTTTAATTGTTTGTCTGTTATTTGCTTCCGTATGCATGTTTTATTTTTATTGTTGGTTGATCATGTTTCTCAATTAAAATGTGGAAATACTTTACTATGTTGTTTTGGCCTAGTCTTAACTCCACCTAAAAGTATTTTTGCAAAAGATAAGTGTAAGGGGAAACCCCAAATATGTTTTTAAGAAATAAACCGATCATGATTCTCCACGATATTAAATGAACATGTATATTCGTATTTGTTAGAGTCAAATGCTTGTATTGAGTCATAATGAAGTTTTGCAGGATTTTCCAGGAAGTAGGACCAAGTTTTTTCAGAAATTTTCCGGAAACTTAACATAAGAATTTCTGCAGGTCCATTCTGACGGCGTCAAGAGTTAAAATCTGGAAATTTTACCAGTTTTGTTTTTCTAACGGAGTCTCATAGTTTTTGTGAATTATTAAGTTTTATAATCTCCAGGAGATCTGCAAACTTCATTCCACAAGCATTATATCTTACTTTGTTTTCTAGGATTTAGAAACTTATATAGGATGCCGCCGATTTTACGCGAGGTTGTCTTGTCTATTTTTGTCAGGATTTACAGGTTATGTATGACAAGGAGATGATTTATATTCTGGAAGGGAAGCTTTGATTGTTCATTTTCTTGGAGGAAGATTTAACCTGGGCAACCTATAATCCATACCGAGCGAATCAGGGGAGTATTTGATTTCATTCTTTTTACTTTTTAACTTTTACATTCTTTACTTGAACATTGGGGACAATGTTCATCTTAAGTGTAAGGGGAGGGTAAAAAGATGATACCTTACATATGCACTTTCGCTTGAGTTTGTTTTGTTTAATAGTAGATGTGTAATAAAACTATGAGAAATACTTGTTAGTGCAATTTTAGCGCCAAATTTAAAATTTTTTACAACATTTAGGAGTGAAACTTTAGCCATAGCAAGCGTCTCATGGATAGGAGATTGTATGACTAGCACATAACCGTATATTCAGAAAAATTTTCCACCCAAAAATGTGAGGTTCGCCTTTAGATTTGATAGGAAAAGCATTTACTATTAGTGCTTATGAGTGTACCGGTAGCATTTAGATTCTAGAACTTGCGTTAGTGATGCATCCCGAGACCGCTAGTGAGACTACATTCGTGTGGTAGGATTTACTACATGATAAGAGGCATTAGGATCACCCTTGTGTTAAACCCGTATCATAATTACTTGACCATTTATGTCATATTACTTGGCTAGTTAAGTCAACTAATTTTTCCCACACCCTTAGCGTTGTACTCATTTTTAGTACACGAAACCCCTAGTACACCCCTCCGAGCCTATCTTTTCGTTTCTAACTTTAAGCATTTTACTTAAAGGAAGAATTTGTTACACCCCACTTAAATGTACACCCAAATCGCCTTAGCCTTCCGTGTATGCGCTCATTTTTAGTGCATTACTGTTATTTGTTAAACCCTAAGTTAACTTTCTAATTGATTACATGGTTGCTAAGTCGAGTCATATCCTTGTACATATTGTTTTGGGACGATTGGGACTCATGGGTAAGTACTTATTTTATGGAGTAATGGGGAAGAACATCATTTATTACCCCCATATGTACGTTAATCTTAAAAGTGCTCCAAGTGTTTTGATCTTCTTAATTCGAGTCATTAGTTTAGTTTAATGTAAAGTATGTAAAAATTCAAGTGTAAGGGGAATGTTCATTCCCTATGATGTATTATTTTGGATGGTAAGGTAAGAGTGTATGCAGAAAAAAAAAAAAAAAAAAAAAAAAAAAAAAAAAAAAAAAAATCAAGAAAAAGAAAAAAAAAAAAAAAAAAAAAAAAAAAAAGGAAAAAGAGAAAAAACATACGGACTACCATCCCGTTTCATTCTATGTTCATTTTATGTTTTTGTTATTTTTCATTTATTAGTTTAAGTCGAGTCTAGTCTTGGCTTAGCAACGCCATATTGTACATGTAATTGACCAAGATTGTTAACTCGCCACCAGTAAAACTTCCTTTATCCAACAAAACCGTGTAATTCATATCCCTATACCTAACGTTACAACCCTTTAAAAGATCTCTTTGATAGTTTATCCTAGGTGCTTACGCCATGTGGTGGAGGTTTGATCCTTTCCCAAGCCTATGGTAATCTATTTTGCTATGACAGGTAGTGAGAGATATCTTCCATTTCCATAATGTTATATTACTTTATTACACCCGAGAGATGTGAGTATCTAAACACTATTTGTGAGGTGCTAGTGTATGACCTCCGTGCTTGTCTATTGGTCTTTAGTGGAACGATTATTTGTTGTAATTACTTTTATATTAGTGTTAAATGACCCCTAATTTGTCTTTTGAGTAGAATAAAAGCGCATTTGCTTGAGGACAAGCAAATCTCAAGTGTAAGGGTATATGATGAGGCAAAAAATGATCCATTTTTAGGGGGTCATTTAAGCCCGAATCCGAATTTATTTGATCAAATATTGCCCTAAATCGTTCCTTTTGTGATTTTAGGTACTTGGAGAGTGAATTCTGGAAAAGAAGCCATTTTGGACGTTTTTGGAGCATAAAAGTGAAGAAAACGGCAAAGTCTCAATTTTCCATGCTGGAACAGTACATGAAGGCGTCAAGAGTTAACCCATGACGGCGTCAAACCCCAAGAATTAAAATCCGTAGCTCATGACGGCGTCACACAGGGCGTCAGAAGTAGATCAAGGCCGTCCGAGGAAGTATTTGGCGGCGAGATGACGGCGTCACACCTTTGTTCTTGACACCGTCACCCCGATTTTCCTATATATAGTTTTCTAGTTTTTCACATAAAAGAGAGAAATTTTGGAGAAACCCTAAAGACGATTTTGGTGCAACTTTTACAGGTTTTTCAAGGGTTCCAAACCCTTGATACCTTGCATTGTAATTGAGATAAGTGTTCTTCTAATTCAATCAATATGTCTATGTGTTGGTTGTCTATATCTTGTTCTTGTCTCAATTCCATTATGCTAGGCTAGATCTCCTTTGTGTTTGCTTAGATCTAATGAAACCTAGATATTGATTATGTGTTGATCACTTGTTTATTCTTGTCTTGGATGAATGATTTTATATGTTAGGCTTAAGAAAACTGGCAGATCTCCAAATGGTAACATGCTTGAACGTCTTAAAAAACATGAACCGAGGCGTACTAGGTCTTTATTGGTTGTATTTAATGCATGAGCCACTGTTTACAATCCCTATAGTTGTGCTGGGCATGGTGTAGGAGGAGATAAGAGCTCATAGAATTGGGGAGTTATGTATGCCACCCCATGAATGGTATTAAGGAATACAATCCGTCATCCATGCAATTATAACAAGTAATTAACGTGTAAAAGATATCTAGGGAGTAGTGAAATCTAAGTAAACACATTTTCTCCAATTACTGCTCACAACTTTAGTATAATTAGTTTATTTTCATTTTTAGTATTTTATTTTGATTGCATCTTAGTTTTGGGTTAGTTGAATAGCAACTAATTCCGCCCACTCTTCCAAAAACCGATATTTTAATTGCTTTCAAAAAAATATAAAAACACAAAAATAATCATCCCTCACCTTTAGAACTAATAATTAGGCTTTCTAATCCTAGCGACACTATTCCTAAGCTGAACGATCAATCCCCCGGTACTTGTCACTATACTATACTACAACGATCAGGTACACTGCCTGGTGGGGGTTGTAAGCTTCTCGAGATCCCTCGAGAGGTAAAGCCTGTTGCGATTCCCACGCATCAAGTTTTTGGCGCCGCAGCCCGGGGAATAGTTATTGTCTAGGTTAGGATTTCTTTTTATTTAGGTCTACTTGCTAGATTCCTTTCTAGTAAGATTTTTATTTTTATTTTTAGGTCTTCTTTAGTCTATCTTATTTCTTCGTGCTTTTGTTCGTGACTCTTCACCGTCCGCCATCATGGCAACCAACGAATTCTCCAGCCTTAGGATCACTAGGAGTCGTAGTACCACCAGAGAACTTGTCTTGCCTTATGCAGAACCTGAAAGAGAAATGTGTAGGTTAAGACGAACTCACTCAACTCCTGAACCATCCAGCATTGCTATCAATTTTGATGCACCTCTCTCTGAAGAAAATTCAGAAAACCATGTCTCAACCCCTAGCTCCCAACCCAACGACGACACTAGTACTCCCGCAACCCCCATACCTAAGCGTCTCAAAGATTACTCCTCCCCAACCTCTCGTGGCTTCTCAAACGCCATTGTCTACCCAAACGAACACACCAACGAGGTCTTACACGCAAACGATGTTTGGCTTGTCAAAAGTGTGTGTAAATTTCACGGACTAGATGAGGAAAATCCAATCCAACACATCAAGGACTTCCTGAAAATAGTGGACACCATCCATACGGATGAGGCTACTAGAGACACATCCCGATTGCGATTCTTTCCCTTCACCTTATATGAAAAAGCCCAAGAATGGTATGACAAACTCCCTTCTGAATCTATCTTCACATGGGAGCAACTCATATCCAAGTTCTATGAGAAGTTCTTTCCACCTGGAAAAACCTCAGCACTTAGAGATAGGATCCTCTGTTTCCGGAAGGAGAAGGACGAACCCTTCTATAAATCGTGGACTAGATTCAAAGATTCAATAAGACAAGTTCCCCATCATGGCATTGAGCTTTGGCTCTTGGTCCAAATCTTCTACGAAAATATCTCCTCTAATGACCGAAACGGAATTAACCAATCTAGGAAAGGAAGATTGGCCAATCTTAGTGCCGAGGAAGGATGGGATAGGATTGAAGAATATGCTCAAGACCAGGATGACACTTGGGATGAACCTGAGTCGACTGTCAGCATTTCTGAGATCACCTCAGATCGGTTGAGCAAAGTTCACAAAAGAGTGGAATACCTAGCTGGATCGCAATTACCTAAACAGCTGTCGAATCCTTACTTGATCTGCGATTACTGTGGAGGCCCGCATGAGGTAGAAGAATGCGGAGGAGCAGCCACAACTGAACATGCATGCTTGTCAGGAGGGGACATTTATGCTGATCCCTCCCTTTTGCCTACCAAAATGACGATTACACCCTTTGGGGAAATCTGGTAAAGAGAAGAGAAGGGGAGGAAGGCCCTGAATTCAAAATCAGGAGCAATTTCGAAGATGACCTTGGTCACTTCACTCAAGAAAAAGACTTGCAAATGAAAGGGCTTAATGAGCTTTTTGACGAGCAGCAGGAGGGTATTGAAGAATTTTTCAACAAGCTTAACTCAACCCTAGATAACCTCCAAACGCCATTAGAAAGAAAAAAAGACCCCATGCTCGCAATAACCACACGAGCTGGAACGACAACCAAGGACCCTCCTTACCCAAACTCGTCCCCCGTCACCCCCGATCCAGACAAACCTGAGGAGGAGGAGCAGGAGGTCTGCATTGGCACCCCATACCAACCGCCCGTAACGATCCCTTCCCCATCGGCCTTGCCTAACCAACCTGTGAGAATCCCATTCCCGTCCCGATTAAGAAACCAGAAAACTGAGAATGATAACAAGAGGTTCTTGTCATACCTAAAAGACTCAGTTGTTACCATACCTCTCCTTGATGCTTGCTATCATATGCCAAAGTATAGCACATACTTCAAAAAGCTACTCGCTAACAGGAAGAAACTCGAGGGTCTTGTGACCCTGGGGGAAGAATGCTCAGTGGTGACCCATCGAGGGCTACCAAAGAAGGTAGACGATCCGGGCAGTTTCACCTTGCCTTGCTCCATAGGACCTCTATCAATCAAGAATGCTCTTGCCGATTTGGGAGCAAGTATCAATCTCATGCCTCACTCTATGTTCCGTAAACTAGGATATTCTGGATTTAAGTCTACCCGTATGAACATCCAACTAGCCGATAGATCAGTCAAGTACCCCATAGGGATATGCGAGTATGTGCTAGACAAAGTTGGGAAATTCAAATTCCCGGTCGACTTCGTAATCCTGGATATGGAGGAGGATGACTTGGTACCTATCATCTTAGGTAGACCATTTCTTGCTACCGCGCGTGCAGTCATTGATGTCTACGATGGCAAATTGACCTTACGAGTGGGAGACGATAGCACAACCTTCGACATTAAGGATTCTATGGACCTCTCCCTCGAAGCAGCCAACCGGCTCTACTTTATCGGGGAAGTAGATGAACTCACAGATGTCATTGATAGTTGCGTCAATGAACAAATCGATGAAGGCTGGCTACGGGACGAGAGTTTTCTGCCTTTGCTAGAGGTGGAAAAGACGGAGGATGTTAATGCAGTCTCCTTCTACCCCAGACAAGAGGCAACGGAGCATCTCGAGCTCCGAAAGCCCGAAAACAAGCTCAAGCCTTCTATTATCGAACCTCCTAACGTTGATCTTAAAGAGCTTCCTAACCATTTGGAGTACGCCTTCCTTCAGCGGGAGGACCAACTCCCGGTAATCATAAACTCTTCCTTGGAACATGAACAAAAAGTTAAACTCTTAGAGGTCCTAAAAAAATACAAGGGGGTACTCGCATGGAGTGTGGCCGACATTAAGGGGATTGACTCAACTTTTTGCACACATAAGATTCTTATGGAGGAAGATTATAAACCTACTGTGCAACCCCAGAGGCGAGTGAACCCTAACATTAAGGAAGTAGTAAAGAAAGAAGTTATCAAGCTTTTGGATGCAGGACTGATTTACCCGATCTCGGATAGCCCATGGGTCAGTCCTGTGCAGGTTGTACCTAAAAAGGGTGGAATGACTGTAGTAAAGAATGACAAGGGTGAGATGGTGCCCCAGAGAACTGTCACTGGATGGCGGGTATGCATCGACTATCGAAAGCTCAATGATGCTACGAGGAAAGATCACTTTCCCTTACCATTCATTGATCAGATGTTAGAGAGATTATATGGACACGAGTACTATTGCTTCTTGGACGGGTTCTCTGGATATTTTCAAATCCCCATAGCACCTGAGGACCAAGAAAAGACCACGTTTACTTGCCCCTATGGAACATTTGCCTACAAAAGGATGCCTTTTGGGCTATGTAATGCCCCCGCTACTTTCCAACGTTGCATGACCGCAATCTTTCACGAACTCATGGAAGTGTTCATGGATGACTTTTCAGTCTTCGGGAACTCCTTCGACCGCTGTCTTGCTAATCTAGAAAAGATGCTCAAACGTTGTGAGGAAACCAACTTGGTGTTAAACTGGGAAAAGTGTCATTTCATGGTAAAGGAAGGGATTGTGTTAGGGCATAAGATCTCAGGGAACGGAATAGAGGTGGACCAAGCTAAAGTTGAAGCTATATCTAAGTTGCCATACCCCACGACGGTTAAGGCAATACGCAGCTTTTTGGGGCACGCCGGGTTTTATCGGAGATTCATCAAAGATTTCTCCAAAATCGCTCGGCCAATGACTCAATTACTTGTGAAGGATGCTCCGTTCGATTTTTCCCAAGAATGCAAGGATGCATTCGATCTCTTAAAAAGGGAACTCACTCAAGCTCCAATCATGATCACACCCAACTGGGAGTTACCATTCGAAATCATGTGCGACGCTAGCGACTTCGCTGTCGGGGCTGTATTAGGTCAACGACGTGACAAGCTTTTCCAACCTATTTACAACGCTAGCAAAACCATGAATCCCGCTCAAGAGAACTACTCCACCACCGAGAAAGAACTATTGGCCGTGGTTTTTGCATTCGACAAATTCCGACAATATCTTGTCCTTTCAAAAACAGTCGTCTTCACTAATCACTCGGCTCTTAGATACCTCTTCGCAAAGAAGGATGCTAAGCCACGACTAATTCGGTGGATCTTGTTGTTACAAGAATTCGATGTTGAGATTCGCGATAAGAGGGGGGCAGAGAATCTAGCCGCAGATCATCTATCTCGTCTTGAAAACCCCTTGGATAAGCACGATAGAAGTGAGATTAGGGATTCGTTTCCTGACGAACAACTGATGTCAATGATTGATCCGGAGCCATGGTACGCCGACTTTGCTAATTACTTCGCAAGTAGATGTAGACTTGTTCCAGAACACCTGACTAAGTACGAGAGGAAGAGGTTCTTTTCCCAGCTAAAATACTACTTCTGGGATGAACCCTTTTTATTCCGAAGGTGTCCCGACCACATTATAAGGCGTTGTGTTTCGGAAAATGAGGCAGTTAAGATTATGAGAGAATGTCACTCTGGTCCTTCTTGCGGGCATCATGGGATAAATGTTACCGCCCGAAAGATTCTCGATGCAGGATTCTATTGGCCACAATTTTCCGTGATGTGAAAGAAATGGTGCAGGCGTGCGATGCATGTCAACGAGCCGGAAATATATCACATAGGGATGAGGCACCTCAGAACTTTATATAAGTTTGTGAGGTATTTGATGTTTGGGGGATTGACTTCATGGGACCCTTTCCATCCTCAGGGGGAAACGAGTACATCTTAGTCGCCATTGACTATGTTTCAAAATGGGTTGAGGCACAAGCCCTTAGGACCAATGATGCAAGAGTAGTCATTCATTTCCTGAAAAAGCTTTTCGCAAGATTCGGGATTCCGAAAGCTCTCATCAGTGATAGGGGAACACATTTTTGCAATGCACAAATGGAAAAGGTCATAAAAAGGTATGGAGTACCCCATCGATTCTCCACCGCCTATCATCCACAGACCAATGGCCAAGTCGAAAACACCAATAGAGCTATTAAAAGAATACTTGAAAAAACGGTTAGTCAAAACAGAAAGGACTGGTCATTCAAACTCGACGAAGCTTTATGGGCATTCCAAACTGCCTACAAAACACCTATTAGAACGACCCCATTCCGCATGGTGTATGGTAAGGCATGTCACTTACCGGTAGAATTAGAACACAAGGCTTATTGGGCACTTAAGGCATGCAACTTAGATTACACAACTGCTGGAAATAACAGGTTTTTGCAATTGCACGAGCTTGATGAACTTAGACTAGAAGCCTACGAATCCTCCATCACATATAAAGAAAGAGCTAAAAGATGGCATGACCAGAGAATTAAGAAACCCAAAGATTTTTCAGAGGGAGACAAGGTCCTATTATACAATTCTCGGTTGAGATTATTTTCGGGAAAACTTAAGTCTAGATGGTATGGACCGTTCACGGTAAAGAATTCTTCTAAATTTGGAGCGGTAGTGTTAATTGATGATGAAGGTAGGGAATTCACGGTTAACATACAACGTGTGAAACACTACCAAGAAAATAACAATGAATTGATTAGTGAGGAGGATGTGACGTTCAATGATGAAATCATGTAGTAACCCATAGCCTTGAGTCTAGCTACAAGACTCGTAAATAAAGAAAAGCGCTTCTTGGGAGGCAACCCATGTTTTGTGTGATTTTAATTGTTTGTCTGTTATTTGCTTCCGTATGCATGTTTTATTTTTATTGTTGGTTGATCATGTTTCTCAATTAAAATGTGGAAATACTTTACTATGTTGTTTTGGCCTAGTCTTAACTCCACCTAAAAGTATTTTTGCAAAAGATAAGTGTAAGGGGAAACCCCAAATATGTTTTTAAGAAATAAACCGATCATGATTCTCCACGATATTAAATGAACATGTATATTCGTATTTGTTAGAGTCAAATGCTTGTATTGAGTCATAATGAAGTTTTGCAGGATTTTCCAGGAAGTAGGACCAAGTTTTTCCAGAAATTTTCCGGAAACTTAACATAAGAATTTCTGCAGGTCCATTCTGACGGCGTCAGAGTTTTACTCTTGACGGCGTCAGGAGTTAAAATCTGGAAATTTTACCAGTTTTGTTTTTCTAACGGAGTCTCATAGTTTTTGTGAATTATTAAGTTTTATAATCTCCAGGAGATCTGCAAACTACATTCCACAAGCATTTTATCTTACTTTGTTTTCTAGGATTTAGAAACTTATATAGGATGCCGCCAATTTTACGCGAGGTTGTCTTGTCTATTTTTGTCAGGATTTACAGGTTATGTATGACAAGGAGATGATTTATATTCTGGAAGGGAAGCTTTGATTGTTCATTTTCTTGGAGGAAGATTTAACCTGGGCAACCTATAATCCATACCGAGCGAATCAGGGGAGTATTTGATTTCATTCTTTTTACTTTTTAACTTTTACATTCTTTACTTGAACATTGGGGACAATGTTCATCTTAAGTGTAAGGGGAGGGTAAAAAGATGATACCTTACATATGCACTTTCGCTTGAGTTTGTTTTGTTTAATATTAGATGTGTAATAAAACTATGAGAAATACTTGTTAGTGCAATTTTAGCGCCAAATTTAAAATTTTTTACAACATTTAGGAGTGAAACTTTAGCCATAGCAAGCGTCTCATGGATAGGAGATTGTATGACTAGCACATAACCGTATATTCAGAAAAAATTTCCACCCAAAAATGTGAGGTTCGCCTTTAGATTTGATAGGAAAAGCATTTACTATTAGTGCTTATGAGTGTACCGGTAGCATTTAGATTCTAGAACTTGCGTTAGTGATGCATCCCGAGACCGCTAGTGAGACTACATTCGTGTGGTAGGATTTACTACATGATAAGAGGCATTAGGATCACCCTTGTGTTAAACCCGTATCATAATTACTTGACCATTTATGTCATATTACTTGGCTAGTTAAGTCAACTAATTTTTCCCACACCCTTAGCGTTGTACTCATTTTTAGTACACGAAACCCCTAGTACACCCCTCCGAGCCTATCTTTTCGTTTCTAACTTTAAGCATTTTACTTAAAGGAAGAATTTGTTACACCCCACTTAAATGTACACCCAAATCGCCTTAGCCTTCCGTGTATGCGCTCATTTTTAGTGCATTACTGTTATTTGTTAAACCCTAAGTTAACTTTCTAATTGATTACATGGTTGCTAAGTCGAGTCATATCCTTGTACATATTGTTTTGGGACGATTGGGACTCATGGGTAAGTACTTATTTTATGGAGTAATGGGGAAGAACATCATTTATTACCCCCATATGTACGTTAATCTTAAAAGTGCTCCAAGTGTTTTGATCTTCTTAATTCGAGTCATTAGTTTAGTTTAATGTAAAGTATGTAAAAATTCAAGTGTAAGGGGAATGTTCATTCCCTATGATGTATTATTTTGGATGGTAGGGTAAGAGTGTATGCAAAAAAATAAAAAAAATAATAATAATAAAAAAAAAATCGAAAAAATCAAGAAAAAGAAAAAAAAAAAAAAAAAAAAAAAGGAAAAAGAGAAAAAACATACGGACTACCATCGCGTTTCATTCTATGGTCATTTTATGTTTTTGTTATTTTTCATTTATTAGCTTAAGTCGAGTCTAGTCTTGGCTTAGCAACGCCATATTGTACATGTAATTGACCAAGATTGTTAACTCGCCACCAGTAAAACTTCCTTTATCCAACAAAACCGTGTAATTCATATCCCTATACCTAACGTTACAACCCTTTAAAAGATCTCTTTGATAGTTTATCCTAGGTGCTTACGCCATGTGGTGGAGGTTTGATCCTTTCCCAAGCCTATGGTAATCTATTTTGCTATGACAGGTAGTGAGAGATATCTTCCATTTCCATAATGTTATATTACTTTATTACACCCGAGAGATGTGAGTATCTAAACACTATTTGTGAGGTGCTAGTGTATGACCTCCGTGCTTGTCTATTGGTCTTTAGTGGAATGATTATTTGTTGTAATTACTTTTATATTAGTGTTAAATGACCCCTAATTTGTCTTTTGAGTAGAATAAAAGCGCATTTGCTTGAGGACAAGCAAATCTCAAGTGTAAGGGTATATGATGAGGCAAAAAATGATCCGTTTTTAGGGGGTCATTTAAGCCCGAATCCGAATTTATTTGATCAAATATTGCCCTAAATCGTTCCTTTTGTGATTTTAGGTACTTGGAGAGTGAATTCTGGAAAAGAAGCCATTTTGGACGTTTTTGGAGCATAAAAGTGAAGAAAACGGCAAAGTCTCAATTTTCCATGCTGGAACGGTACATGAAGGCGTCAAGAGTTAACCCATGACGGCGTCAAACCCCAAGAATTAAAATCCGTAGCTCATGACGGCGTCACACAGGGCGTCAGAAGTAGATCAAGGCCGTCCGAGGAAGTATTTGGCGGCGAGATGACGGCGTCACACCTTTGTTCTTGACGCCGTCACCCCGATTTTCCTATATATAGTTTTCTAGTTTTTCACATAAAAGAGAGAAGTTTTGGAGAAACCCTAAAGACGATTTTGGTGCAACTTTTACAGGTTTTTCAAGGGTTCCAAACCCTTGATACCTTGCATTGTAATTGAGATAAGTGTTCTTCTAATTCAATCAATATGTCTATGTGTTGGTTGTCTATATCTTGTTCTTGTCTCAATTTCATTATGCTAGGCTAGATCTCCTTTGTGTTTGCTTAGATCTAATGAAACCTAGATATTGATTATGTGTTGATCACTTGTTTATTCTTGTCTTGGATGAATGATTTTATATGTTAGGCTTAAGAAAACTGGCAGATCTCCAAATGGTAACATGCTTGAACGTCTTAAGAAACATGAACCGAGGCGTACTAGGTCTTTATTGGTTGTATTTAATGCATGAGCCACTGTTTACAATCCCTATAGTTGTGCTGGGCATGGTGTAGGAGGAGATAAGAGCTCATAGAATTGGGGAGTTATGTATGCCACCCCATGAATGGTATTAAGGAATACAATCTGTCATCCATGCAATTATAACAAGTAATTAACGTGTAAAAGATATCTAGGGAGTAGTGAAATCTAAGTAAACACATTTTCTCCAATTACTGCTCACAACTTTAGTATAATTAGTTTATTTTCATTTTTAGTATTTTATTTTGATTGCATCTTAGTTTTGGGTTAGTTGAATAGCAACTAATTCCGCCCACTATTCCAAAAACCGATATTTTAATTGCTTTCTAAAAAATATAAAAACACAAAAATAATCATCCCTCACCTTTAGAACTAGTAATTAGGCTTTCTAATCCTAGCGACACTATTCCTAAGCTGAACGATCAATCCCCCGGTACTTGTCACTATACTATACTACAACGATCAGGTACACTGCCTGGTGGGGGTTGTAAGCTTCTCGAGATCCCTCGAGAGGTAAAGCCTGTTGCGATTCCCACGCATCATCTTACTAGATTTGGCAATTACTTGAAAAGATTTCGATTGAGAGCTAGATACTTATCATATTTAATTGAGACCAATAAGTTAATACTTGTCTTCATATATTTTTTACATATGTCAGGAACAAAATTTAACTGCCAAATAATCACCGTCGAGTAAGATGATAATCTTGTCATGTTTAATTATAGATCATTTCAAATCAAACTTGTACAGAAGATAATCGGATACACAAAGAGGTTCTTAAGACTCTTGATGAGTAAAATACCAGTTTCAAACTTTTGACTTTCAGCCCTTGTATTCCTGGTTAAGCATATGTTCTGAAACAAATTTCAGAAACATTAATTACAACCAAATTATATGAGTCACATAAATCAGAATGTTAAACTACATGTATGATAACTGAGTCGTTGTACATTAGTCGATCACTACAAGACCACTTCCATGACTTAAGCAATTAACTTAAAGATCTGATTGCATACAATCTACATCTATTTTGGCCTTTCTGTCATCGTTATTACACTTGATATAAGTGATCTTTTTATTGAATTCATAAAGAGGTGGTGTCGAGCACTATTGCCAGTAACGAATCATAGGAAAATACCATCCCGAGAAATGCTACATCATCCTAAAATCCTTCATCTTATCTTCATAATGCCACATGTCAGTCGTCCATTCAGCTAGAAAAAGGACTCACTCAATGACACTTCATTACATGATAGCCACATTACATTAGGATGATCAATAGGAAGATTTTAGGATAACTCATTTCTCTACCACCCTGTCTGTTCCAAAGATTCATGTTTGATTCGAGGGTCAGAGTCAAACTTACATATTCAAAACTTAAATATCAAATCATTTTCCTATGGGTATTTGTGGTGGCCAATTTTAATTTCTCATCATCTTTCTGGAAGCACATAGATTTCAGATACTTTGAATAGTCAAATTGTAACATTTTCTTAGAATTCCAGTCTGGACGACTTCTTTATTATTATTATTATTGTTGTTGTTGTTGTTGTTGTTGTTGTTGTTGTTGTTGTTGTTGTTGTTGTTGTTGTTGTTGTTGTTGTTGTTGTTGTTATTGTTGTTGTTGTTGTTATTGTTGTTGTTGTTGTTGTTGTTGTTGACTTGATGTATATATTTACACGTTATATATTACTTTATGGCAGGCGTACAAGATCACTATCATGCCCCTTTTGCCGAGTCAGTCTAAAACGGGTTGACTCAAGCAAGCTGTGGACCTATGTTGACTATAAAGAAGCGGTTGATATGACCACAATAACCAAAGAAAATCAGAAAAGATTCTTCATGTACATATACAAGCTCCTGCTCGTTGTTCCTGACTCAAATTTTGACACATATGATTCGCATTTGATGTAACCACCTTAACCCCTGCGTTGGTTGATGAGGCGAAAAATGACCCATTTTTAAGGGGTCATTTAAGCCGGAATTGGAATTTATTTGATCAAATATTGCCTTAAATCGTTCCTTTTGTGATTTTAGGTACTTTTGGAGTGAATTCTGGAAAAGGAAGCATTTCGGACGTTTTTGGAGCATAAAAGTGAAGAAAACGGCAAAGTCTTAATTTTCCTTGCTGGGAACAGTACCTGACGGCGTTAAGAGCAAATTTGTGACGGCGTCAGGAGCAAAAATGATGACGGCCCAGAGAAAACGTGACGGCGTCAGAACAAGGCCGTCAAGAGTAAAAGTGGTGATGGCCCAGAACAGAAATACACATGACGGCGTCATATCTGGATCTAGGCAGTCCGAGAATTTTATTGGCGGCGAGATGACGGCGTCAGAACTTTCTTCTTGACGCCGTCACCTCATGAAATCTATATATACTTTTCTAATTTTCATTCATTAAGTGTGGAACTTAAGAGGAGAATTTTAGGGTCGAACTTAATAAACCCTAGCTCGTTTGTAACAGTATTTTCAAGGGTTTTCACCCCTTCAAACCCTTCATGTTCAATTGAGATAAGTTTCCTTTCAATTCATTCAATATGTATATGTGTTATTTGAATATATCTTACGCTTGTCTTGATTTTAACATGCTAGGCTAGATCTTTTGTGTGTTTGCTTAGATGTAATGAAACCTAGATGTTGATTATAGGTTGATTGCTTGTTTATAGTTGTAATGGATGAATGATTTCAATGTTAGGCTTAAGAAAACTGGCAGATCTCCATTGTGTAACTTGCTTGAACGTCTTAAGAAACATGAACCGATGTGTACTAGGTTTTTATGGTTGTATTTAATGCATGAGCGAATTATAGTGATCCCATGTTAGGAGCTTCTTGCAGGCTCGACATAGGAGTGAAGTAGGAGCTTAGAGAATTGGGGAAGTAAGTACGCCACCCCATGATTGGTATTAAGGAATATAACCCGTCATCCACGCAACTGTAACAAATAATTAACCTGTAAAAGATATCTAGGGAGTAGTGAATTCTAAGTAAACACAACTCTCCCAATTACTGTTCACACCACACTAGTTTAATTAGCTTTATTTACATTTCTGTTATTTTATTTTGATTGCATCTTAGTTATTGGGTTAG
This sequence comes from Artemisia argyi, assembly GCA_030686995.1. NCBI lineage: Eukaryota > Viridiplantae > Streptophyta > Magnoliopsida > Asterales > Asteraceae > Artemisia > Artemisia argyi. The sequence goes on along the minus strand of CM060708.1, from coordinate 89,375,843 downwards.
TTGACTAGCAACTAATTCCGCCCACTCTTCCAAAACCTGAGATTTTTACTTGCTTTTATAAAATATAAAAATACAAAAAGAATCATCCCTCACCTCTAGACCTAGTTTTTAGGCTTTCTAATCCTAGCGACACTATTCCTTAGTTGAACGATCAATCCCCCGGTACTTGTCACTATACTATACTACAACGATCAGGTACACTGTCTGGTGGGGGTTGTAAGCTTCTCGAGATCCCTCGAGAGGTAAAGCCTGGTGCAATTCCCACGCATCAAGTTTTTGGCGCCGCTGCCGGGGAATAGTTATTGTCTTGGTTAGAATTTCTTTTTATTAGGTCTACTTGCTAGATTCCTTTCTAGTAAGATTTTATTTTTATTTTTAGGTTTTCTTTAGTCTATCTTATTTCTTCGTGCCTTTGTTCGTAATCTTTTACCATCCGACATCATGGAAGGTGGTAACATCTTTGAACCCATCAACCCACTTCAACAAAACCACCCACAAAACCCACCACTAGCTAACCAACCTCTTAGGCCCCGAACCCTAGGAGAGTATTCTCGTCCTAGCCACCAAGGCTACCGAAACACCATTGAGCTCACCCAAGGAGCCAATGTGTCACCCTTGCGATCCGACACCATCCGGTTGGTGCAAAGCGGATGTGCATTCCATGGACTTCGTTCCGAAGATCCTATTCAACATCTCAAGGACTTCCTTAAAATCGTAGATTCTATAGACCTTGATGTTACAACTAGAGAGACAACCCGATTACGCCTATTCCAATTCTCTCTACGTGATCAAGCTAGTCAATGGCTTGAACGTTTACCCACGGGATCCATCACCTCATGGGATGATCTCACCACTCGTTTCCTTGCTCAATTTTTCCCACCGGGGAGAACTACCAAGCTTAGAAATGATATCTTGATGTTCCAACAACGTCAAGGTCAAACTCTATATGAAGCACGGACTCGTTTCAAGGACTTACTCCAAAAAGTCCCTCATCATGGCATAGATCTTTGGCTCCAAGTCCAAATCTTCTATGACCATATCGATCTCTCCACAAGGCGAACCATTGACCAATCGGCCGGTGGTAAGCTACGTGATCTAAGTGCGGAAGAATCATGGGAACTCATAGAAGATCTTGCTCTCTATGACAACGAAAGTTGGAATGTGATGCGTAGGGATTGCACCAGACTTTACCTCTCGAGGGATCTCGAGAAGCTTACAACCTCCACCAGGCAGTGTACCTGATCGTTGTAGTATAGTATAGTGACAAGTACCGGGGGATTGATCGTTCAACTCAGGAATAGTGTCGTTAGGATTGAAATTAATCTAACTAGGTCTAAAGGTGAAGGATGATTCTTTTTTGTATTTTTATATTTTATGAAAAGCAAGTAAAAATCTCGGGTATTGGAAGGAGGGGCGGAATTAGTTGCTAATCAACTAACCCAAAAGCTACTAATTAAACCAATTATCAAGAAAAGTAAACTAGGGTTCTACAAGATAAGTGAAGCATGTCTACCTATGATATGTTACTCCTTGCTAGCTATCCAATTCTACCTATTGAATTGTTACACCTTGTTTTAATTGATGGGTTGTATTCCTTAATACCATTCATGGGGTGGCGTACTTACTTCCCCAATCCTATGAGCTCCTACTTCACTCCTATATCGAGCCGGCTAAGAAGCTCCTAACATGGGATCACTAGAATTCGCTCATGCATTAAATACAACCAATAAAACCTAGTACACATCGGTTCATGTTTCCTAAGACGTTCAAGCATGTTAACAAATGGAGATCTGCCAGTTTTCTTAAGCCTAACATTGAAATCATTCAATCAAAACAAGAATCAATAGAAAACAAGAATTATAAACTAAACCAACTAGATCTATTGAAGTTGTCACGCCTTAATTGATGGAGATAGACACACACATCAACAAGCCCTCATTGATGGAGATAGATATAAACATCAACAAGAAATCAATGAGATCTAATTAATTATACACAAGTTTCACACAATCATAAGTAGACACAAGGTGAATTAGCAAAACTTAATCAAAGAAGGACAATCAACAATAATAATGAAAGACATAATTGAGATAAAATCATCAAACCAATACATGATGTTTATGGAGTGCTTGAAACCCTTTAAGTTGCTGGAAAAACACCCACCTAAACCCAGGAATCGACCTTAGGGTTTAGGGCTTAGAAAAAGTGAAGTTATGATGTTATATTTATAGGCATGTTTTCTGTCGGCCCATCTTGACGGCGTCAGCCCGTTACTCTTGATGGCGTCAAGACCATTTATTCACCAAATTGTAGATCTCTTCGTCCTCTTCGCGTGGGCTTTTGAATCACCTTAATCCGAGTTCGTATGCAAAAGTTATGACCAAAACAATATCAGCAACTCCGCGCGCAAGTTTTGACAAGTTAACACGTGACGGCCTTGGGTGACGCCTTCACGTTTCTTCTGGGCCGTCACCACTTTTACTCTTGACGCCGTCAAGATTTTCTTCTTGACGCCGTCATCTACTGTTCCCAGCAAGGAAAATTAAGACTTTGCCGTTTTCTTCACTTTTATGCTCCAAAAATGTCCAAAATCCTTCCTTTTCCAGAATTCACTCCAAAAGTACCTAAAATCACAAAAGGAACGATTTAGGGCGATATTTGATCAAATAAATTCAATTCCGGGCTTAAATGACCCCCTAAAAGTGGTTCATTTTTCTCCTCATCATATACCCTTACACTTGAGATTTGCTTGTCCTCAAGCAAATGCGCTTTTATTCTAGTTAAAATACAAGTTAGGGGTCATTTAACACTAATATAAAAGTAATTACAACAAATAATCGTTCCACTAAAGATCAAAGACAAGCACGGAGGTCATACACTAGCACCTCACAAATAGTGTTTAGATACTCACATCTCTCGGGTGTAATAAAGTAATATCACAATATGGAAATGGAAAACATCTCTCACTACCTGTCATAGCAAAATAGATTACCATAGGCTTGAGAAAGGATCAGACCTCCACCACATGGCGTAAGCACCTGGGATAAACTATCAAAGAGGTCTTTTAAAGGGTTGTAACGTTAGGTATAGGGATATGAAATACACGGTTTTGTTGGATATAGGCAGTCTTTACTGGTGGCGAGTTAACAATCTTGGTTAATTACATGTACAATATGGCGTTGCTAAGCCAAGACTAGACTCGACTTAAGCTAACAAATGAAAAATAACAAAAACATAAAATGAACATAGAATGAAACGGGATGGTAGTCCGTATGTTCTTTCTCTTTTCCTTTTTCTATTTTTTTTTTTCTTTTTCTTGATTTTTAGATTTTTTTTTTTTTTTTTTTTTTTTTTTTTTTTTTTGCATACACTCTTACCCTACCATCCAAAATAATACATCATAGGGAATGTAAATTCCCCTTACACTTGAATTTTTACATACTTTACAATAAACTAATCTAATGACTCGAATTAAGAAAATCAAAACACTTTGAGTACTTTTAAGATTAACGACATATGGGGGTAATAAATGATGTTCTTCCCCATTACTCCATAAAATAAGTACTTTACCCATGAGTCCCAATCGTCCCAAAACAATATGTACAAGGATATGACTCGACTTAGCAACCATGTAGTCAATTAGATAGTTAACTTAGGGTTTAACAAATAACAATAATGCACTAAAGATGAGTGCACACATGGAAGGCTAAGGCGATTTGGGTGTACATTTAAGTGGGGTGTAACAAATTCTTCCTTTAAGTAAAATGCTTAAAGTTAGAAACGAAAAGATAGGCTCGGAGGGGTGTACTAGGGGTATCGTGTACTAAAAATGAGTACAACGCTAAGGTGTGGGAAAAATTAGTTGACTTAACTAGCCAAGTAATATGACTTAAATGGTCAAGTAATTATGATACGGGTTTAACACAAGGGTGATCCTAATGCCTCTTATCATGTAGTAAATCCTACTACACGAATGTAGTCTCACTAGCGGTCTCGGGATGCATCACTAACGTAAGTTCTAGAATCTAAATGCTACCGGTACACTCATAAGCACTAATAATGAATGCTTTTCCTATCAAATCTAAAGGCGAACCTCACATATTTGGGTGGAAAATTTTTCTGAATAGTACGGTTATGTGCTAGTCATACAATCTCCTATCCATGAGACGCTTGCTATGGCTAAAGTTTCACTCCTAAATGTTGTAAAAAAATTTAAATTTGGCGCTAAAATTGCACTAACAAGTATTTCTCATAGTTTTATTACACATCTACTATCAAACCAACAAACTCAAGCGAAAGTGTATTTGTAAGGTATCATCATTGTACCCTCCCCTTACACTTAAGATGAACATTGACCCCAATGTTCAAGTAAAGAATGTAAAAGTGAAAAAGTAAAAAGAATGAAATCAAATACTCCCCTGATTCGCTCGGTATGGATAATAAGGTGGCCAGGTTAGATCTTCCTCCAAGAAAATGAACAATCAAAGCTTCCCTTCCAGAATATAAATCATCTTCTTGTCATACATAACCTATAAATCCTGAGAAAACAAACAAAGCAACCTCGCATAAAATCGGCGGAAATCTACATAAGTTACTAAATCCTAGAAAATAAAATAAGATATAATGCTTGTGGAATGAAGTTTGCAGATTTCCTGGAGATTATAAAACTTAATAATTCAACAAAAACTTTAAAACTCCGTTAGAAAAACAAAACTGGTAAAATTTCCAGATTTTTACATGTGACGCCATCAAGAGTAAGCTTCTTATGTTAAGTTTCCGGAAAATTTCTGGAAAAACTTGGTCCTACTTCCTGGAAAATCCTGCAAAACTTCATTATGACTCGATACAAGCATTTGACTCTAACAAATACGAATATACATGTTCACTTAATATTGTGGAGAATCATGATCGGTTTGTTTCTTAAAAACATATTTGGGGTTTTCCCTTACACTTATCTTTTGCAAAAATACCTTTAGGTGGAGTTAAGACTAGGCCAAAGCAACAAAGTAAAGTATTTCCACTTTTTAGTTTAGAAACATGATCTACCAACAATAAAAATAAAGCATGCATATGGAAGCAAATAACAAACAAACAAACAAAATAAAATCACACAAAGCATGGGTTGCCTCCCAAGAAGCGCTTTTCTTTATTTACGAGTCTTGTAGCTAGACTCAAGGTCATGGGTTACTACGTGACCTCTTCATCAAGCGTCACATCCTCCTCACTAATCATTTCATTGTTATTTTCTTGATAATGTTTTACACGTTGTATGTTAACAGTAAATTCCCTACCTTCATCGTCTAATAACACAACGGCTCCAGGTTTAGAGGAATTTTTCACCGAAAACGGTCCATACCATCTAGACTTGAGTTTTCCCGGAAATAATCTCAACCGAGAATTGTACAATAGGACTTTGTCTCCCGCTGAAAATTCTTTGGGTTTCTTAATTCTCTGGTCATGCCATCTTTTTGCTCTCTCTTTATATGTAATGGAAGATTCATAGGCTTCTAACCTAAGCTCATCAAGCTCGTGTAATTGCAAGAACCTATTAGTTCCGGCAATTGTATAATCTAAGTTACATGTCTTAAGCGCCCAATAAGCCTTATGTTCTAATTCTACTGGCAAGTGACATGCCTTACCATACACCATGCAAAACGGGGTCGTTCCAATAGGTGTCTTGTAGGCGGTTCGGAATGCCCATAAGGCTTCGTCGAGTTTAAATGACCAGTCTTTTCTATTCTGACTAACCGTCTTTTCAAGTATTCTTTTAATAGCCCTATTGGTGTTTTTGACCTGGCCATTGGTTTGTGGATGATAGGCGGTGGAGAACCGATGAGATACTCCATACCTCTTCATGACCTTTTCCATTTGTGCATTGCAAAAGTGGGTCCCCCTATCACTGATGAGAGCTTTAGGAATCCCAAATCTAGCGAAAAGCTTTTTCAGAAAATGAATAACTACCCTGGCATCATTGGTCCTAAGGGCTTGTGCCTCAACCCATTTTGAAACATAATCGATGGCAACTAAAATGTATTCGTTCCCCCCTGAAGATGGAAAGGGTCCCATGAAGTCAATTCCCCAAACATCGAAGACCTCACATACTTGTATAAAATTTTGAGGCGCTTCATCCCTATGTGATATGTTCCCTGCCCGTTGACATGCATCGCATGCCTGTACCATTTCTTTGACATCACGGAAAATTGTGGGCCAATAGAATCCCGCGTCGGAAATCTTTCGGGCGGTGGTGCTTATCCCATGATGCCCTCTAGAGGGACCAGAGTGACATTCCCTCATAATCTTTACTGCCTCACTTTTCGAAACACAACGCCTTATAATTTGGTCAGGACACCTTCGGAATAAAAGTGGTTCATCCCAAAAGTAGTATTTTAACTGAGAAAAGAACCTTTTTCTTTCGTATCTAGTCAGGTGTTCAGGAACGAGTCTGCTTGCGAGATAATTGGCAAAATCAGCATACCAAGGCTCCGAATCAATCATTAACATGAGTTGTTCGTCAGGAAATGAATCCCTAATCTCACTTCTATCGTGCTCATCCAAGGGGTTTTCAAGACGAGATAGATGATTCGCGGCTAGATTTTTTGCCCCCCTCTTATCACGAATCTCAACATCAAATTCTTGTAGCAACAAGATCCACCGAATTAGTCGTGGCTTAGCATCCTGCTTAGCAAAAAGATATCGAAGAGCCGAGTGATCAGTGAAAACGACTGTCTTTGAAAGGAGAAGATATTGCCGGAATTTGTCGAATGCGAACACTACGGCCAATAATTCCTTTTCGGTGGTGGAGTAATTCTCTTGAGCGGGATTCATGGTTTTGCTACCGTAGTAAATAGGTTGGAATAGCTTGTCACGCCGTTGGCCCAATACAGCCCCGACAGCGAAATCGCTAGCGTCACACATGATTTCAAACGGTAGCTCTCAGTTGGGTGTAATCACGATTGGAGCTTGTGTGAGCTCCTTTTTTAAGAGATCGAATGCATCCTTGCATTCTTGGGAAAAATCGAATGGAGCATCCTTCATAAGCAATTGAGTCATTGGTCGAGCTATTTTGGAGAAGTCTTTGATGAATCTCTGATAAAACCCGGCGTGCCCCAAGAAGCTGCGTATTGCTTTAACAGTCGTGGGGTATGGTAACTTAGATATAGCTTCAACTTTAGCTTGGTCCACCTCTATTCCGTTCCCTGAAATCTTATGCCCTAACACAATCCCTTCTTTCACATGAAATGACACTTTTCCCAGTTTAACACCAAGTTGGTTTCCTCACAGCGTTTAAGCATCTTTTCTAGATTAGAAAGACAGTGGTCGAAGGAGTTCCCGAAGACCGAAAAGTCGTCCATGAACACTTCCATGCTGTCTTCCATAAGTTCGTGAAAGATTGCGGTCATGCATCGTTGGAAAGTGGCGGGGGCATTACATAGCCCAAAAGGCATCCTTTTGTAGGCGAATGTTCCATAAGGGCAAGTAAACGTGGTCTTTTCTTGGTCCTCAGGTGCTATGGGAATTTGAAAATACCCTGAGAATCCTTCCAAGAAGCAATAGTACTCGTGTCCAGACAATCTCTCTAACATTTGGTCAATGAATGGTAAGGGAAAGTGATCTTTCCTCGTGGCATCATTGAGCTTTCGATAGTCAATGCATACCCGCCATCCAGTGACCGTTCTCTGGGGCACCATCTCACCCTTGTCGTTCTTAACTACTGTCATTCCACCCTTCTTAGGTACAACCTGTACAGGACTGACCCATGGGCTATCCGAGATTGGGTAGATCAATCCTGCATCCAGAAGTTTGATGACTTCTTTCTTTACTACTTCCTTAATGTTGGGATTCACCCGCCTCTGGGGTTGCACGGTAGGTTTATAATCTTCTTCCATGAGAATCTTATGTGTGCAAAAAGTTGAGTCAATCCCCTTAATGTCGGCTACACTCCATCCGAGCACTCCCTTATATTTCTTTAGGACCTCTAAGAGTTTACCTTTTTGTTCATGTTCGAGGGAAGAGTTTATGATTACCGGTAGTTGGTCCTCTCCTTGAAGGAAGGCATATTCTAAATGGCTAGGAAGTTCCTTAAGATCTAACTCAGGAGGTTCGATAATAGAAGACTTAAGCTTATTTTTGGGCTTTCGGAGCTCGAGATGCTCTGTTGCCTCTTGTCTAGGGTAGAAGGAGACTGCACCAACATCCTCCATCTTTTCCACCTCTAGCAAAGGCAGAAAACTCTCGTCCCGTAACCAGCCTTCCTCGATTTGTTCATCAACACAGCTATCAATGACATCTGTGAGTTCATCGACCTCCCCAATGAAATAGAGCCGGTTAGCTGCTTCGAGAGAAAGATCCATAGAGTCCTTAATGTCGAAGGTTGTGCTATCGGTTCCCACTCGCAAGGTTAACTTGTCGTCATAAACATCAATGACTGCACGAGCGGTAGCAAGAAATGGTCTCCCTAAGATGATGGGTACCAAGTCATCCTCCTCCATATCCAGGATTACGAAGTCGACCAGGAATTTGAATTTCCCAACTTTGACTAGCACATTCTCGCATATCCCTACGGGGTACTTGACTGATCTATCGGCTAGTTGGATGTTCATACGGGTAGGCTTTAATCCAGAGTATCCTAATTTAAGGAACATAGAGTGAGGCATGAGATTGATACTCGCCCCCAAATCGGCAAGAGCATTCTTTATTGATAGAGATCCTATGGAGCAACGCAAGGTGAAGCTGCCCGGATCGTCTACCTTTTTTGGTAGACCTCGATGGGTCAACACCGAGCATTCTTCCCCCAGGGTCACAAGACCCTCAAGTTTCTTTCGGTTAGCGAGTAGTTTTTTAAAGTATGCGCTATACTTCGGCATGTGATAGCAAGCATCAAGGAGGGGTATGGTGACTACTGAGTCTTTTAGGTATGACAAGAATCTTTTATTATCATTCTCAGTTTTCTGGTTTTTTAAGCGGGATGGGAATGGGATTCTCACAGGTTGGTTAGGTGGGGTTGATGGGGAAGGGGTCGTCAAGGGAAGTTGGTTGGAAGTCTCGCTGCCTACATCCTCCTCCTCCTCGCGAGGCTTGTTTGGATCGGGAGTGATGGGGGACGAGCTCGGGTAAGGGGGGTCCTTGGTTGTTGTTCCAGGTCGAGTGGTTATCGCGAGCATGGGGTCTTTTTTGCTTACTGATGGCATTTCAAGGTTATCGAGGGCTGAGTTAAGCTTTTTGAACCATTTTCCAATGTCATTCCGCTGCTCGTCAACAAGTTCGTTAAGACCTTTTAATTGCAAGCCTTTTTCTTGAGTGAAGTGACCAAGGTCATCTTCGAAAGTGCTCCTGATTTCGAATTCAGGACCTTCCTTTCCTTCTTTTCTTTTTACCAGATTCCCCCAGAGGGTGTAATCGTCATTTTGGTAAAAAGACAAAAGGGAGGGATCAGCATAGATGTCACCTCCTGACAAGCATGCATGTTCATTCGTGGCTTCTCCTCCGCATTCCTCTACCTCATGCGGGCCCCCACAGTAGTCGCAGATCAAGTAAGGATTTGAAAGTTGTTTAGGTAACTGCGACCCAGCTAGGTACTCCATTCTTTTGTGAATTTTTCTTAACCGATCTGAAGTGATTTCAGAAATGCTGACAGTCGACTCAGGTTCATCCCAAGTGTCATCCTGGTCTTGAGCATATTCTTCAATCCTATCCCATCCTTCTTCGGCACTAAGATTGGCTAATCTCCCTTTTCTAGATTGGTTGATCCCGTTCCGATCATTAGAGGAGACATTGTCGTAGAAGATTTGGACCAAGAGCCAAAGTTCGATGCCATGATGGGGAACTTGTCTTATTAAATCCTTAAATCTAATCCATGATTTATGGAAGGGTTCGTCCTTCCCTTTTCGGAAACGGAGGATCCTATCTCTAAATGCTGAGGTTTTTCCAGGTGGAAAGAACTTCTCATAGAACTTGGATATGATTTGCTCCCATGTGAAAATAGATTCAGAAGGGAGTTTATCATACCACTCTTGGGCTTTTTCATATAGGGTGAAAGGAAAGAATCGTAATCGGGACGTGTCTCTAGTAGCCCCATCTGTATGGAGGGTGTCTACTATTTTCAAGAAGTCTTTAATGTGTTGAATTGGATCTTTCTCATCTAATCCACAAAACTTACACACACTTTGGACAAGCCAAACATCGGTCGCATGCAAGACCTCATTGGTGTGTTCGTTTGGGTAGACAATGGCATTTGAGAAGCCACGAGGGGTTGGGGAGGAGTAGTCCTTAAGGCGCTTAGGAGTAGGAGTTGCGGGGGTACTCATCTCGTTGTTGGGTTGGGAGCTAGGGGTTGTAACATGATTTTCTGAATTTTCTTCAGAAAGGGGTGCATCAAAATCGATGGCAACGCTAGATGGTTCAGGAGTTGAGTGAGATTGTATTAATCTACGCATTTCTCTTTCGGGTTCTGCATAAGGCAAGACAAGGTTTCTAATGGAACTACGACTCCTAGTGATCCTAAGGTTAGAGAATTCGTCGGTTGCCATGATGGCGGGTGGTGAAGAGTTACGAACAAAAACACAAATAAATAAGATAGACTAAAGAAAACCTAAAAAATAAAAATAAAATCTTACTAGAAAGGAATCTAGCAAGTAGACCTAATAAAAAGAGATTTTAACCTAGACAATAACTATTCCCCGGTAGCGGTGCCAAAAACTTGATAGCGTAGGAATTGCACCAGGCTTTACCTCTCGAGGGATCTCGAGAAGCTTACAACCCCCACCAGGCAGTGTACCTGATCGTTGTAGTATAGTATAGTGACAAGTACTGGGGGATTGATCGTTCAACTCAGGAATAGTGTCGTTAGGATTGAAATTAATCTAACTAGGTCTAAAGGTGAAGGATGATTCTTTTTTGTATTTTTATATTTTATGAAAAGCAAGTAAAAATCTCGGGTATTGGAAGGAGGGTCGGAATTAGTTGCTAATCAACTAACCCAAAAGCTACTAATTAGCCTAATTATCAAGAAAAGTAAACTAGGGTTCTACAAGATAAGTGAAGCATGTCTACCTATGATATGTTACTCCTTGCTAGCTATCCAATTCTACCTATTGAATTGTTACACCTTGTTTTAATTGACGGGTTGTATTCCTTAATACCATTCATGGGGTGGCGTACTTACTTCCCCAATCCTATGAGCTCCTACTTCACTCCTATGTCGAGCCGGCTAAGAAGCTCCTAACATGGGATCACTAGAATTCGCTCATGCATTAAATACAACCAATAAAACCTAGTACACATCGGTTCATGTTTCCTAAGACATTCAAGCATGTTACCAAATGGAGATCTGCCAGTTTTCTTAAGCCTAACATTGAAATCATTCAATCAAAACAAGAATCAATAGGAAACAAGAATTATAAACTAAACCAACTAGATCTATTGAAGTTGTCACGCCTTAATTGATGGAGATAGACACACACATCAACAAGCCCTCATTGATGGAGATAGACACAAACATCAACAAGAAATCAATGAGATCTAATTAATTATACACAAGTTTCACACAATCATAAGTAGACACAAGGTGAATTAGCAAAACATAATCAAAGAAGGACAATCAACAATAATAATGAAAGACATAATTGAGATAGAATCATCAAACCAATACATGATGTTTATGGAGTGATTGAAACCCTCTAAGTTGCTGGAAAAAAACCCACCTAAACCCAGGAATCGACCTTAGGGTTTAGGGCTTACAAAAAGTGAAGTTATGATGTTATATTTATAGGCAAGTTTTCTGTCGGCCCATCTTAACGGTGTCAAGACCATTTTTTCACCAAATTCTAGATCTCTTCGTCCTCTTCGCGTGGGCTTTTGAATCACCTAAATCCGAGTTCGTATGCAAAAGTTATGACCAAAACAATATCAGCTACTCCGCGCGCAAGTTTTGACAAGTTAACACGTGACGGCCTTGGGTGACACCTTCACGTTTCTTCTGGGCCGTCACCACTTTTACTCTTGACGCCGTCAAGATTTTCTTCTTGACGCCGTCATCCACTGTTCCCAGCAAGGAAAATTAAGACTTTGCCGTTTTCTTCACTTTTATGCTCCAAAAACGTCCAAAATCCTTCCTTTTTCCAGAATTCACTCCAAAAGTACCTAAAATCACAAAAGGAATGATTTAGGGCAATATTTGATCAAATAAATTCAATTCCGGGCTTAAATGACCCCCTAAAAGTGGTTCATTTTTCTCCTCATCAGAATGATCCCCGTGATTTGAACAAAACGGTCAAGGCAATATCTTTGCCTTCGAACAATTCTAGCACTCCTGACCGTAGGATCATGGAACTTGAGGACCAAGTCAAGTTTCTCATGAAATCTTACGAAGCTCCTAATCCTTCAAGCCAGGTGAACAAAATCACTTCTTCATGCGAATTATGTAGTGGTCCCCATGACACTCGTGATTGCGTGGAACTCCCTGGAACAGCTTTTGCGAACTACGCATCCTCGCGTACCGACGAAGCGGGAGATAAGTGGTACACTTTCAAACCCGAGCCAAAACCTTACGGTGATTCCTACAACCCTTCTTGGAAAAATCACCCGAACCTTAGGTGGAAACAAAACCAAAACAATTCTTCCAATCCGTCTAATCGTTACCAACCAAACGGTCCACCCTCCAACCGTACTTTCAACAACAATCCTTCTAACAACTATGGTAGTACCAACAATCTTGAAGGATTGATGTCTAAGTTTATGGCATCTCAAGAAGCTCGCATATCTAAGTTTGAAGCCGATTTCAAACAAAAGCAAAGCGAGATGACCACCAAAATTGACACATTGTTGAAAGTTCTCAATGACCAAGAAATGGGAGCACTCCCAAGCGACACGGTCAAGAACCCGAAACTAAACATTAATTCCATATCATCAGTTTTGTCACCCACTTCTTGTCCGCAATACTACTCGGTTAAATCAACGAGCACGTGTTTCAAGCAAAACCAAATTCTTCAAAAGGACCAATCAAATAAAACACCCGATATAAAACCGGTCAAAAGCATAGTTGAAACACCTCCTACGCAAGACCTTGACGATGAATTCAAGGAGCTTCACCTTGAACACTCCGTCATTGATGTCTTAGCCCGTGCTCCCTACTATAGTGCCCTCCTAGAAAAATATGAGAAATTTAAACTATGTAAAAATGGGACCGCCTTCATTCAAAACAAGTTGCCTAAAAAGCTTGATGATCCGGGTATATTTGTTTTGCCTTGTAAGATAGGAAGATCCGAAGCTTTCGACACACTAGCCGATTTAGGGTCAAGCCTCAACTTGATTCCCTTATCCCTTTTCACCACTCTCAAGCTAGGAAAGTTAGAGGAGACGGAGGTATTAATTGGTTTAGCGGATGGGAGTATTGCCCACCCGGTTGGGATGATCAAGGATGTAGTTGTTCACGTAGGGAAGTTAACTATTTTAGCGGATTTCCACGTCCTAGATATGGTTAGTGATACTACATGCCCTTTATTAGTAGGAAGAGGATTTTTAGCAACCGCTAGCGCCATGATAGATTGTAAGGAGTCTAAGATAGCGGTAGGTGAGGGCGATACTTGGTCGGTATATGATGTTAAGAAACATAGCTACGATTGTGAGGATGAGCCGACATCACATTGGGTAGAGATGAATAGGAGACCATCTAGATATGGACCTTGGATAGAAAGAAACTTTATAGGACCCCAACGCCCATTCTACCTAGAAAAAGATTTCATCGATAAAACACATTCAGTGGAACAACTCATAGCTAGAGATAAAGAGCTAGACCCTTTTGAGGACCCTCTAGTCTTTAGGAAAATGATTGAGTTTTTAAGCGTAATGCCTATTAACATTGAGATGAACAAGTGGAAGAGAGAGGGGGATAAGTGTAAATGGAGGTGGGACAAGCCACCTAAGGAAGGTGACGGATCATGGCATATGAAGATGATTTTATATGATCCGGATGGAGAAAAGTTTGAAAGGTCATACCGTACTAAGAAAACCGATAGGAAGTTGAAACCTAAGTTTGATCCCAAAGATGTCCTCAATGAGAAACTCACCCATGTCACGTAGCCCATAACCTTGAGTCTAGCTACAAGACTCGTAAATAAAGAAAAGCGCTTCTTGGGAGGCAACCCATGCTTTGTGTGATTTTTATTTTATTTGATTGTTATTTGTTTCCGTATGCATGCTTTATTTTTATTGTTGGTAGATCATGTTTCAAACTAAAATGGTGAAAATACTTTATTTTGTCGTTTGGCTTAGTCTTAACTTTATCCAAAGGTATTTCGCAAAAGATAAGTGTAAGGGGAAACCCCAAATATGTTTTTAAGAAACAAAACCGATCATGATTCTCCACAATATTAAATGAACATGTATATTCGTATTTGTTAGAGTCAAATGCATGTATCGAGTCATAATGATGTTTTGCAGGATTTTCCAGGAAGTAGGACAAAGTTTTTCCAGAAATTTTCCGAAAACTTAACATAAAGATTTCTGCAGGTCACTTCTGACGGCGTCAGGAAGAAATTCCTGACGGCGTCACGTGTAAAAATCTTGAAATTTTGCCAGTTTTGTTTTTCTAACGGAGTTTTAAAGTTTTTGTTGAATCTTTAGTTTTATAATCTCCAGGAAATCTGCAAACATTCATTCCACAAGCATTATATTTTACTTTGTTTTCTAGGATTTGTTAGCATATATAGATTGCCGCCGATTTTACGTGAGGTTTCCTCGTTTGTTTTCTCAGGTTTAACAGGTTATATATGACAAGAAGATGATTTATATTTCTGGAAGGGAAGCTTTGATTGTTCATTTTCTTGGAGGAATATCTAACCTTGTTACCACACTATCCATACCCAGCGAATCAGGGGAGTATTTGATTTCATTCTTTTACCTGTTTTACTTTTACAATCTTTAATTGAACATTGGGGACAATGTTCATCCTAAGTGTAAGGGGAGGGTAAATGATGATACCTTATAGATAAACTTGCACTTGAGTTTGTTTGTTTGATGGTAGGTGTGTAATAAAACTATGAGAAATACTTGTTAGTGTAATTTTAGCACCAAATTTAAAAAATTTTACAACATTTAGGAGTGAAACTTTAGCCATAGCAAGCATCTCATGGATAGGAGTCGTATAACTAGCACAAAACCGTATCATTCAGAAAAATTTTCCACCCAAATATGTGAGGTTCGCCTTTAGATTTGATAGGAAAAGCATTCACTATTAGTGCTTATGAGTGTACCGGTAGCATTTAGATTCTGGAACTTGCGTTAGTGATGCATCCCGAGACCGCTAGTGAGACTACATTCGTGTAGTAGGATTTACTACATGATAAGAGGCATTAGGATCACCCTTGTGTTAAACCCGTATCATAATTACTTGACCATTTAAGTCATATTACTTGGCTAGTTAAGTCAATTAATTTTTCCCACACCTTAGCGTTGTACTCATTTTTAGTACACGATACCCCTAGTACACCCCTCCGAGCCTATCTTTTCGTTTCTAACTTTAAGCATCTTACTTAAAGGAAGAATTTTTTACAACCCACTTAAATGTACACCCAAATCGCCTTAGCCTTCCGTGTATGCACTCATATTTAGTGCATTATTGTTACATGTTTAAACCCTTAGTTAATTATCTAATTGATTACATGGTTGCTAAGTCGAGTCATATCCTTGTACATATTGTTTTGGAAAGATTAGGACTCATGGGTAAAGTACTTGTTTTATGGAGTAATGAGGAAGAACATCATTATATTACCCCCATATGTACGTTAATCTTAAAAGTACTCCAAGTGTTTTGATTATCTTGATTCGAGTCATTAGATTAGTTTATTGTAAAGTATGTAAAAATTCAAGTGTAAGGGGAATGTTCATTCCCTATGATGTATTATTTTGGATGGTAGGGTAAGAGTGTATGCAAAAAAAAAGAACATATATATATATATATATATATATATATATATATATATATATATATATATATATATATATATATATAAAGAAAAGAGAAAAAACATACGGACTACCATCCCGTTTCATTTTATGTTTTTGTTATTTTTCATTTATTAGCATAAGTCGAGTCTAGTCTTGGCTTAGCAACGCCATATTGTACATGTAATTAACCAAGATTATTAACTCGCCACCAGTAAAGATTGCCTATATCCAACAAAACCGTGTATTCCATATCCCTACACCTAACATTATAACCCTTTGAAAGACCTCTTTGATAGTTTATCCTAGGTGCTTACGCCATGTGGTGGAGGTTTGATCCTTTCCCAAGCCTATGGTAATCTATTTTGCTATGACAGGTAGTGAGAGATGTTTTCCATTTCCATATTGTGATATATACTTTATTACACCCGAGAGATGTGAGTATCTAAACACTATTTGTGAGGTGCTAGTGTATGACCTCCGTGCTTGTCTTTGGTCTTTAGTGGAACGATTATTTGTTGTAATTACTTTTATATTAGTGTTAAATGACCCCTAACTTGTATTTTGATTAGAATAAAAGCACATTTGCTTGAGGACAAGCAAATCTCAAGTGTAAGGGTATATGATGAGGCGAAAAATGACCCATTTTTAGGGGGTCATTTAAGCCGAAATTGGAATTTATTTGATCAAATATTGCCCTAAATTGTTCCTTTTGTGATTTTAGGTACTTTTGGAGTGAATTCTGGAAAAGGAAGCATTTCGGACGTTTTTGGAGCATAAAAGTGAAGAAAACGGCAAAGTCTTAATTTTCCTTGCTCGGAACAGTACCTGACGGCGTCAAGAGCAAATTTGTGACGGCGTCAGGAGCAAAAATGATGACGGCCCAGAGAAAACGTGACGGCGTCAGAACAAGGTCGTCAAGAGTAAAAGTGGTGACGGCCCAGAACAGAAATACACATGACGGCGTCAGATCTGGATCTAGGCAGTCCGAGAATTTTATTGGCGGCGAGATGACGGCGTCAGAACTTTCTTCTTGACGCCGTCACCTCATGAAATCTATATATACTTTTCTAATTTTCATTCATTAAGTGTGGAACTTAAGAGGAGAATTTTAGGGTCGAACTTAATAAACCCTAGCTCGTTTGTAACATTATTTTCAAGGGTTTTCACCCCTTGAAACCCTTCATGTTCAATTGAGATAAGTTTCCTTTCAATTCATTCAATATGTCTATGTGTTGTTTGAATATATCTTACGCTTGTCTTGATTTTAACATGCTAGGCTAGATCTTTTGTGTGTTTGCTTAGATGTAATGAAACCTAGATGTTGATTATATGTTGATTGCTTGTTTATAGTTGTAATGGATGAATGATTTCAATGTTAGGCTTAAGAAAACTGGCAGATCTCCATTGTGTAACTTGCTTGAACGTCTTAAGAAACATGAACCGATGTGTACTAGGTTTTTATGGTTGTATTTAATGCATGAGCGAATTATAGTGATCCCATGTTAGGAGCTTCTTGCAGGCTCGACATAGGAGTGAAGTAGGAGCTTATAGAATTGGGGAAGTAAATACGCCACCCCATGATTGGTATTAAGGAATATAACCCGTCATCCACGCAACTGTAACAAACAAGTAACCTGTAAAAGATATCTAGGGAGTAGTGAAATCTAAGTAAACACAACTCTCCCAATTACTGTTCACACCACACTAGTTTAATTAGCTTTATTTACATCTCTGTTATTTTATTTTGATTGCATCTTAGTTATTGGGTTGGTTGACTAGCAACTAATTCCGCCCACTCTTCCAAAACCTGAGATTTTTACTTGCTTTTATAAAATATAAAAATACAAAAAGAATCATCCCTCATCTCTAGACCTAGTTTTTAGGCTTTCTAATCCTAGCGACACTATTCCTTAGTTGAACGATCAATCCCCCGGTACTTGTCAATATACTATACTACAACGATCAGGTACACTGCCTGGTGCGGGTTGTAAGCTTCTCGAGATCCCTCGAGAGGTAAAGCCTGGTGCAATTCCCACGCATCATCGGTACTAATTTACATATCTACCCCCTTCCGTCAAATGAAGAACACCCAAGATTCTTTTGGGTTTGGTTAGGATATTAGAAATGAAATGGTTTGTTCTCGGTTGTTATTTAGATGAACCCGGCCCAATGTTTGTTGTGGGCACGGGGTTGAAGCTCAGATAGTTTTACTTGCAACATAAAAAAGTTGTGGTAATTGTATTTAGTAAATATGTATATGCTTGAATGGTAAAATGTCTATTCCCTGGGTGCTTACACCCTGGAGGTTATAAATCCGAATCCTACTCTATGCCGATTGTATGTATAGATCTGGATTGGTGATAAGGAGCATGACTAAGTGGTAGTTTAATAACATCTATTAGTTTCATGTTTCATACACCAACAAATATACTGCTAGTTGCATACCCTTTTTTCTTTTTTTTTTCTAAGTATACTTGTGCTTAAAGTAAACAATAACGACTGCGACTTTTTATACCTTTATGTATCGTGGGTTGCAACTTAAATGATAAAATGTGGAAGGCATATCTTCTTCATCGGTTGGTCAAATGATAACAACATTTATCACTAAGAGCTATGGTTAACAACCAACATCATAAAACTAAAGTAAACATACGTAATAATAGCAAAGTTATTTTTAGCTTTTAAAACCAATAAATGGAGTGAAATATAATTGTATATGAAGGAAAGTAGAAGATAAATAAGTGGTCGATGGTGATTATGTTTGAACATAGTATTATAGCTTGTTAACACTATTCATTACTTTGCAACATAATTGAAACATGATGTTAGAAGATTTCTAACTATTAGGATGGAATACTAAACATAAAGTTGAATTTCACTTATTAAAACATTGTAGGGATCACTAGCACTTCAAACTCCCATAGTTGACTCTGGTCTCTGGCCCATAAATTTTCTTCATAAATATCTTTACATATATATGAGACAAGATTTGGGTTGTACTTGATGCTTTGAAAGCTGTACAATGAGAGCGAAATGCCACTTGGCACTTAGAAACGCCACTTGGCACTACACTGCTGACTGAATAAATCATATAAAGGCCACTTGGCATGCCACGCTGTCCAATTTTGCTATCCCGAAATTAAAAAATTTGCTACCTGTGGGAATCAAACCCTGGTCTATACTCCCATTCAACATAATGTCCAACCACTAGACCAAAGTGATTTTTGTGAAACAATTTGAAAAACAAAATCCATAAGGGCTTGAATATTTTCTTATGCTAAAATTTTTCCCTCTCTTCAACCTAATATCAATACTTCCCTAAAATTTCTCCCTCTCTTCAACCGAATATCAATACTTCCCTAATTCACTCACCAAGCAATCAATATGGTTCGATTTCAATTTGAAAATCATATTACAAAAATCACAGATGATTTCAAAATCAAAATATTTTACACATTTATCTCAAAACCCTAAATTGATCCATTTGCATTTTGAAAATCATATCACAAATATCACCTATGAATTCAATGGAAAACGGATTCAATTGAAACTGCTCATAACTCATTTTTAGGTAATCTGTATTGCATCATCAGTAATCACCCAGATTCAATATCAGGTAATATTTATTTTTAGGTTTTGTTCAAATGATTTGAAGGCAGAATGGAACATGTTTGATGAAATGTCTAAGAGAAAGGTATTTTAGGGCTTTCTATATATGATTTCAATTTTTATTTTGATTATGGGTTTTAGCAATTTTGAATTTTGATTGGTTGTATAATCCATAGTTCGCATTAACATCATCCTGTAATTTTGCTACACTTTTAGATAATTAATATTGTTTTGAACGATTTGAGGGCTTAATGATATGTGCAAGTTGTTTTAGTAACGACACTACGGTCGGGCTATAGAACACGGGTCAAAAGTGAATCCCTAAACCACATAATCAAAAGCTATAATACAAAAATGAAAATTGCAATGATCAGTTTTGAGTATTTGAGTAAAACCGATATTATGCCTTTGATTATGTGGCTCAAAAAACCCGAAAACTCATTCAATGATGGATTTCGTTGATTTAATTAATGTTTAACATGCTTTAGTTATTGGAGCCATGTTTCCATTTTATCGTGGGCATTCTGAGAAGGGAAATATTGATCACGAGCCACGGTCCTTTGGAGAGGAGCTAAGCACTCTCGCTTCTTAACTAATTATTAAACAATGTAGGACAAATGTGATTATTATTTCAGATTATAATTTTACTTTTTACAGTGTGAGGAAGTTTGTCATTTGGCATTGAAGACTGAAGAGGCGGTACCGCCTTATTCCACACATATATTAAATCCTTATTCTGAAAACTAAAGGTATTATAGCGTGCATTATTTTACGTTGTTTATGATTACATGCTCTTTTTGTGCAATGACGGAACATGGACAGATGGTGGATGGTCTGAAACAAACACAAACTATTTGGCACATTCTATGAGTCAAGGTGAGTAAATGAAATGGTTTTTACCGAGTCTGTTTGGCACATTCAGCATATTATTTTATTTATGATTTGATATCAGGTGTATTTCACTTATATTGTGATGCACGTGTAGTTGATTTTCACTTACATTTATGCATATTTTTTACTATCAATTTTTTGTTAGTTTGTATATTTTCCAGTCATTCATTACAATGATACGGATGCTCACTTTTTATGGTAAAAGAAAAGGGATTTGTAGTGAGTAAACAGCAACAAAAGGCAATTTGATATTTGTATGAGCTAATGTTTTTGCAAGTTCTTCTAGCCATACTTACCCTGCATTTGGACAATCAGAGGAGCCTGGTATGTATAAGTAATGTTGCTGTTAAATATTTAGTTTGGGATGATCAATTTTAGGGCAGTCTGGAATTGCTTACTAAAACTGCTTATTAGTGTTGATAGAATACATAAACAGTTTCGAGGGTGTTTGGGATTGCTTTTCCAGAGTGATTATTTGAGTATTTATGAGTGAAATAATTTGTTTTATATAAGCAAATTGACACCACTTATTCCAATCAGCTTAGTAGAGAAACAATTATAATAAGCAATCCCAAGCACCCACTTAGGACTAACTTCAGCAAAACTGATTCAGATTATCGAATTAGTTATGGGTCATTTCCACATGTAAATCCTTAATGATCACAATCTGCAAAAGACTAAAAAACAACTAAAATTTGATCATCACGACTTCAAGCAGAAGAAACACAATCACACATTCCAACACTACATTTTGTTGCATCTAATAATTGGATTTTGATTATTTTATATCCCATAATCACTCTCAAAAGGCATTGGCAAACACCCCTTTACTCAATCTGATATGATATTCTGTGTTATATGGTGTTGTTTGTTATCGAACAAGGTTAAAAATCTTGAGCTAAAGGGGCACACGAGGCATACTGATAGCGTGGATTAGTTATGTTGGGATCCTAATTGGATTGTTCGATTGTGGGATGTTCGCAGTAAGTGATGCTCTATTTGCCAATACCAAATATGTTTGATGGTTACACACATGCTTTCCTCTATTTATTTTGAAGGATTTCTTCCAGTAAATTTTATTGTAATGCCAGAGGTGGAAAATGTTCACAGCAAGCAGAATTTAGTTGGGAGAACATTAATATCACTTATAAACCAGACGGGACTCCTGTTGCTGTTGGGACCAGGGTAAATTTTTACATCCTATATTAAACTCTTTCCCTTTCGTTTACATATTTTCAGTTCCTGCAATCTTAGGAAGTTATCGGAGTGGCGATCGCTTAATTATATTGTATGTATATCATAGGAAGATGAACTGAAAATATTGGATGTTCGAAAATTCAAGCCCATTCATAAACACAAATTCAATTATGATGTAACATTGCATTTAAGCGAGTACCATTCTTAAATGATCGTTTTCAGTAATATTAGTTGGACGACGTTTCAAGAATATGCTCAAGTTCAAGCCTGATTTCAGGGGAACTAGCCAAGCGTCAAATGTGCTCCTAATAACATCAGGCTCACAATGGTCGAGAATTCCAGTGAGCATCGCCCTCTACTCACTACAACAAATGGATTTTGTGATAATGGGTATGTGGAAGTCACATTTGTTATGTTTTTGGATATATTTTGTAAATATCTTCAGTTACATTTATTCCCGTGTGTTTTCAGATATGAGCATATAAACTCGATTGTTAGAAAGTAATGATGTGATACTAAGACCGCAGCCGGTGGTGGCTGAGAATAGGAGTGGGCAATTCAACATCATAACGGGTGCGTTAATTGCATATCAACAAGACCATTGTTCCCGGAAGCACAAGACACAAGACTGGCTGAACCACATACCAGAGTGCAGCCTTTTGTAAGTTCTAATTAGTTGGTTCGTGTGGTTTGGTTAACTGGTCCAAATACGTTATTAGGCACGTGTTGAGTCGAGATGGTTCAATATTAGAAGCTTAACTTTTCTCACTATTTTTTAAACCTTTAAAATGATTATCGATAATAAATTTCAGTATTATTTTATATGAATCATATCGGTACTAACGTTTCTCACTATTCTTCAATTCTCAAGGACGAGGAGAGCCAAAATTTCCAGGATCACACCTTGTATCTATTAGTTGGTACATTTTGATGTTAACTTCTCTGCTTTGTTTAATTTTATGTCTATCTCCGGTTCCACTTCTAATCCAAAATAAAAATTACCAGTTAGCGGTAGCAAAAAGGTGACCGGTTATGGACAGTTTACATGTTTGTTCGTACGAAAGAAAGTTTTTAGTACAATACATACAGTAAGTCGTTACAACCTGCCCATTTTTTACCTCTTTGCACGCTAAAATAGTCTATAGTTAAGAAAGAATCGATGTTTATCTTCTTATTTTGTAAAATGCCAGATAATTAGCAGTGGTAATGTTCAAGAAGCGAAGAGAAAAAGAAGGGAACCATTAAAAGCGGAATCATGACAGTCATCAAAGACGCGCTGGAACCTTTTGGCAGCATAATCTAGACGATACAGAAATCTCGAAAACCATCCGTAAGGATTTAACTGTAAGATACATAATCATATCCATGGAACAATGCATTTGTTATCGGTCTATCGGAAAAGGAAGCATGTTGAGACGTGAATTGTAAAGGTACCATTTTATTTAATAAATTAAAACTTTCTACACTGTCCTCTTATATACTACTTACATTGTTGCTAGATGAGGTTATATAACTTCAAATGACGGTCATGTGTACCTTAATGTTTCATATAATACATACAATGATGGCTAGCCATCTGTTGCAACCTTTTAACCTCATTAGTTAAAAAGAACTCGGGATCTTTGGCTTGAAAGTGAATTTCTGAATTGTGATATTGAATCATATAATTAACTGTGATAAAATGCATTGGCTAAAACATTATAATAAAATGGTTGTAGAAGAGAGCGTGGATGAATTTTTGCTGTTAATTATATGGTGTATGAACTAGAAGATTAATAAAGTATCTCAAGTGGAGAGTATGGATAACATTAGGATGTGGTTCATCAACAACTACATGTATTTACCTCCCATTTTGAAGCTAATCTATTTTTGTAGTGATTTTTGCGCACAAAAAAAACTATTTCTAGATAAATTATAAAAAAAAATAGAGAAAAACAAGACTTTTGGTTAATGTGCTTACTGCCTTTTTTTGGCTTACTGTTCTTTATGTTTTCCTAATGGTATCATACTTTCCTTCTAATTTTTACGTTACTATAATCAGAAAGAACTTGAACTTGCTAATGCAAATCAGTTTCTAATCAGTTTAAATGATGATGGCTGACCTTAGCTGTGAAATAATTTACTTTTGGTGCTCTCACATTAACCTGTATTTGAAAGGTGATATCCTACTCTAATCACCAATCCTAATTATCTTGGTAAGTTCAGATAAATGAAGGTAGATGTGGCAAATTGGATAGATTGTGTAACAGGTCAAGACAAGTCATTTTTGTATGGGTCAAAATGTGATGAACCGTCGTACCTGTAATACTCCGTAAAATCCCAGGTCATTTATTAATGCTAATTATCGACACTATTCTAAACTAAGCCATTTTTGCGGGCTAATTTGAAATTTTTATATGAGACACCGACTGTTTGACACCCGATTGTTTTGAACACCGTTTGTTTGACACCCGATTATGTTTTGTCACCCGATTGTCACTCTTGGATGTCACCCAATGAGGTTAACACCGATAACTCCCACTTGCGACCCGACACCCCATTTGGACACCGAGATATTATAAATATATATATATATATATATATATATATATATATATATATATATATATATATATATATATATATATATATATATATATATATATATAACTATATGTATATATATTAATTATTATAAATTTACTATCACTATGTATATATGAGTATATATACACGTATGACGACACCGTTTATATTTATTTTATGGTTTTCACGAACCGACACCGACACTGAAACTAAACTCACGATTTTACTAATCACGGATACCCCATTATATTCTTGGGCCGGACGACACCCTTAGCCCAAAACTATTCTCTTTTCACCCCACTGATGGGCCGATCATCACCACAAGCCCACACGGTTTGTTCCTTTCCTTTGATTCACTTGGGCCGATCACAATCTCAAGCCCACATGGCTTATTATGTTTTCTTCCTTTTTGCGTAGCATGCCACACGAAACAGAAAACCACCACCCTTGTTCTTTTCTTGGTTCCCCACAACTCAACACAAACATACCACTGTACTTTGACTTTGTTTCATGAGACAAGAAACCACCATTTGAGCCGTCAAACCATTGGACAAACACAATAACCACTTTCGAACTAATACCCCATGGATCGTATGTTTCATGTCCCCCAACATGTATACCACATGAGCCCTAATCTCTATTGTTTATTACTCTACTAAACCTAGCTAAACTTAAACTAATCCAAGGTCAACTCTTATTGTCCCTCACCACCTCTACTCGACATGACAAGAACGCAAGGTTAAGAGACAAGGTTGTCTCCATTCGAATGACAACTAAGTAGCATGCTTCACAATGTCAAACACACAACTACCTTTGTTTCTCCTATATAAACCATATTAAATGCACTTTTACCTCACACTTGCAAGAGTTCACAAAAATTCAAGTCATAAACACTCTCTACTCCTTCTTGGTTACTGTCAAGGAATCAAGGGTCACGCACGCAAGGTTTTTGGGTTTGAAACGAGTTGGGTAACTCTTGAGGGTAAGGGATCGTTTGAACAAAGGGACACCACGTTTGCTAGTTCTCGTTGCTCACATCACATGACATCCTCACCACCCTAGTTGGTGTTGTAAGTTAATCACTTCCCTTTTCATTTTCTACTTTTACTCGTAACATGCATATCACATTCACACGACACACATTATTTACTAAGTATCGTAACACTTGTGACCATTGTTCTTTTTTTTTTTACACTACTCGACACCCCTAGGAATGATCACACCATTTCATTTTTATGCGTACAAACTAATTATTTTCTTCGACACACTAATTCCTTGGCTCCCACTAAATCGAACTAACAAAACATGCAAACCTTACACGATTCTATACCATGAAAACAAGACCAAAACCAAGTCCTAGTCGAACACAATCTTAAAACAAACTACACCCATTTTGGGCCTTAACCGGGCTAACAAGCCCAATGCAAATTCGTATGAGATTTCGATTTGGAATTAAAATTTTCGTAATGATATAAAATTTATAAAAACTGATTTTTATAAATTTTAGAAGATAAAAATAGTGACTTTTTATAAAAATAAAAGTTAACTTTTCGAAAACTATGATTTTGGACCATTTTTGCAAAAGTCCCACGTTAAGGGGCTAAAAGTGACAAAAACACAAACTTTCGGACTAAATTGTATATTAACGATTTCTAATGGAATTAAGGGTAGAAACTGTCATTTGGCCAAAGTATAAGTAATAAAGTGTAAAAGTTATGCCAAGGACCAAAATGTAATTATTTTTGACCAAATGGTAAAAAGTGTAACTTTAATAAAGTTAAGGGTTAAATATGACAACTGTTAGCATTAAAAATATATATATATATAAGTGATGGTCATTCTCATATTGTAACTTTGTGTCGTTTGTTAAGTTTAGTAATAGTTTAGTCATTGGGCTTTGGACTTGGCAAGCTAATATGTTATGTGTTATGTTTCATAAGCCTTGTTATCTAACCATGTAACCAAGTCTAAGCCCAAGTCCATTAGAAAGCCCATGAGGCCTTTCTCTCTAACTATAAAAGGCACCTTACCTCTCATTTGTAAGGTGTGCTTGTGTGTGTATTTGTGTGTGTTTCTCTTGAATAAAAGTTCTCATTTCCATCTCTCTCTCTCTCTAACATACGAATTACATATATACATATCAAGTCACCATCTTTCATCTCTTCTTCATCTTTGCTTCTATATTGGTGTGATAAAGTTGTGAAATCTAAGGTCCTACAAGTGGTATCAATCGCCTAACAATGATTTAGGAGGGTTAAGTGTTTGTTTGTTTCGTGTTTTTTAAGCTTTTATCACGTTTTTTGTTTCAAAAAATCATTACTTTTCTTGTTTGTTTTGTGTTTTTAACACTTTTTTTATTAGAAACTAGTGTTATAAACCTTTCCCAACAAGAAAGTTTCAATCTTTTGAAAGATCTTAGCTTAAAAACTCGTAGTTGGTTTTTGTACTTGTTTTCTAGAACACGAAAAAGTTTTATAAAAATCATCAAGTTTGAAACTTTCTTCAAGTTTTGGTGTTTTTTAGCCTAGAAGTACAAGAATCTTGGATTGCAAACGTCATTTGGGTGTGCTTTAAGCTTATTCAAAAAACTGCAAAATTTCGAAATCACCACCACATTTTCGAAATCCTCTTTGACTAGTTTTCGAAATCACAAGAAAAAGCTCCGTTCGTGCTCACCGTTGGATACTCGGTATTTTCTCTCTTGTATAAGAACGAAATTACTTCGACTTTCGGGCTAAATTTCGAAATTGTATAATTTCGAAATTTCGTTGTGAGATTGGGTTTTCGAAAAATTGCAAACTTTTCGAAATCACTGTTTTTTCGAAAAAAATCCAAAATTTTCGAGAACACTGATTTTTCGAAAAAATTCAAAACTTTCGAGAACTTATATTTTCGAGAACTCCAATTTTCGCAATCCTAAGTTTCGCAATCAGTCAAAATTTCGCAATCCCAAAGTTTCGAGAATTTTGACAAAAGTGAGGTTTTTGACGACCAAACTTCAAACGGCCATAACTTTTGAACCGTAACTCCGTTTTCGACGAATCAGCTGTCAAAACGACTGTGAGACAGAGGAGAACGACACGCTAAATGATTTATTGATTTAGGCGAAGTTTCGAGGCCTAAAAACTCTCCGAGAAGAAGTTATTGAGGTTTTAAGGTTTTAAGTCAAAATTTTCACCATAAAAACTTGCATCAACTCACTCTAAACACAACTCCTATTTCGTTGGAACGATCAAAGAATCAACTTTATCCATCTACAAATCATCTATGGCAACTCAGCAAGACATTCATGCAGCCGGTGTCGAAAACCGACCTCCCATGCTGTCAAAGGGTGGATACTCACAGTGGGCTAGTCGTATGATGCGCTATTTGAAGAGCAAAACAAATGGAAGTCTTCTCATCAAATCCATTGTGGATGGACCCTTCAAACCATCACAAGTACTAGACCCTGGTGATCCAAATGGTACCCCCCAGTACAACCATACTACAGAGAACAGAATGAGACTGAATACACTGTGGAAGACAGAAAACAGATTGAAGCTGATGATCAGGCATTTCATTTCGTCGTTCTTGGTTTACCTGAAACCATCTATGCTACTGTTGACAGTGAAGTAAGTGCTCATGCAGTCTGGGAAAGAGTCAAGAGGTTAATGTATGGGACAGACATCGGGAAACAGGAAATGGAAACACAATTGCTTAAGGAACTTCGCAAGTTTACTTCAATTCCTGGTGAATCCATAGAGATGTACTACCACAGATTCTGTAAGATCATGAATGATTTATCAAGACACAACCTCAGTCAGACAAATATTGCTAACAACACCATTTTTCTGAATGAGTTACAACCAGAATGGGGAAGATATGTCACTATTGTTTATCAGACAAAGAATTTGCATGAAGTGACTTATGATCAGGTGTATGACTTCTTGAAGCAAAATCAAGATGAAGCTAATGAAGTAAGAGCTGAATTACTAGCTAAAAAGCATGATCCTCTAGCATTAATGGCTGATGCACCAACACCTATACCAGTGAACACACAACAACAACCATCATCATCTTCCACTCACAACTACATGCAACCATCCTACATTCAACAACCAACACCGGTATACCAACAACAGTTCTACCCACAGCAACAACAACATCTTATTCCACAACAGCAATACCCACAATTCCAAGAACCAGATTTCACTGAAAATGATGAAACTACTGCAGCATTGACACAAGCGTTTGCTTTTCTGTCAAAGGCATTCCAAGGACGCTATTCTACACCAACAAACAACAACCAAAGGATCTCATCGAACACTCGCAACAGGCAGATCGCTCAGTCGAGTTTCAATATGGGCAACGGAGGCCAAATGGTTGGAGTTTATGGGAATCAGCAAGGATATGCTACTGGATTTAACATGGGTAATCAGAATATGCAGAATCCGAATGCAGGTCAGTATGCAAGGAATCAGTATGGTCAGTATGCAGGGAATCAGATGGGTCAGGTTGTTGGAAATTAGAGAGGTCAGAATGTTGGTAATCAGGCAATGGGTAATCAGAATAGAAATGTTGCAGCTCCAGTAGTTGGGATTAATGGAAATGTGAATCAAGGTAATCCGGTAAAGTGTTTCAACTGCCAGGGTGTAGGTCTGTAATCCCCCGTAAATTTCCCTATAAATAGTAAAAGTAAATCAAAGACTAATATATCATTAGGTAAATTAATAACGTTTTTACCAATAATAAATTTTCTTTTATTTTATTTGTATCAAATATGCTATGTTACTTGAAAATCATTACGATATTTATGATCCCTGTTTGCTTGGAACGATGCTCACACATGTACCACTATAGTCTAAAATCGCGGGAATATTAAAAATTTCTTTTATTCGTTACGAACCTGCATTTTCCGACATTTTTCAAAAATTACTATTCATCGGTTACTATTCACAAAACACTATTCATCATTTCACTATTCATCGTTTTTAGAGTCGGGTAGCGATATTGAGATATTTTTCAAAAGTTTTACTATTCACAAAACACTATTCACTCTCGGACTCACGTAAACGTTTCACTAATAAATTTCTAAACTTATCACTAATCACAATTAATTAATTTCTAATCCTAATTTACTTCTAAACCGGACCCTTAATTTTCCTAAGCCCAAACCAAAGTCTCGGCCTGTTACTATTCCTAGCCCAAAACCAAACTTAGCCCGTTTTCCTTTCTCTTGTTTTTTTCAAATCACTCGACTAGGACAATTAGAAACGAGCCTCGCATGCTCAAACCTTACACACAACACTCACTTATTTTTACGCATACTCGTTCCTCCCCTAGCCAACATTTAGAGGGTCGATTTTTAGTTTCTCACATCAAGTCTAGATACGATTTTACTAGGCAAAGCTTATGTCCCAAAAACGATTTCATAAAATTTCACCTAATCCAAAACTCAACCGTTTTAAACCCCGTCTGTTTCTATAATTTCCTAAAATCATTTCTAAACACAAACTAGTGTCTAAATATTGAAAAATTTTCAAACCTCACACACTATACACGAAATTACAAATTGGTTCACAAAAGAAATAGTTGGTCGACATATATTTCCAAACCAAACCAAGTACTTCCTTATTTTAAGCACACTCCATCTCATATTATATTCCTAGGCAAGTACCATGTCATTTTTAAAATCAAAACCCACGTCTCTTTTGAACTATAATATATGTCGACAATGCTAGGAAACAAAACGAAAACCATGTTAGTTTCTTACCCTCATGACTTTAGGCTTATAAGCAACTATCCCATCACAATAAATTTTATACACTAGCACACACTAGCAACCTTATATAAACTCATGCATGCATGCTTTCGTTCATTTCCATGCAAAACCAAACAAGAGAAATGTTGCTTCTACTCTTTCTCAAGACTTTTTGAAAACACTCCAACATCACATCACATTTAAAACTTATACACTAGAACACTTCAAGTTCATATATAAATAGCCATGCATGCAAACTTTCGATTTTCATTTCCATACAAACCAAAAATCCACCAAATATTTCTAAGTAGTAAACTAGGCTTTGGGTTGAAGCTTTGGGTAGGAAATCAAGGAATTCGTGTGAGTTTAGGAGAAACACGTTATTGTTTGTGAACCTTGGTCGAGCACACATACACACTACGTACTCATCTCACTCACTTCTCGATTCTACGTCTTGTTTTAACCACCATTTTGGTGTCGTAAGTCCTAACAAAACTCTTTTCAATATTTATATAAAACTTTCATTTGCATTATTTTTATACGTGACACACACAATTGCATCTCTTTATTCGAAAACTAAATAAACGACATATATATATTTTACGTTCGTCTATATATTTTACACCTTAACAAATAAACTATGTAGAGTTTTGAAACTAAAAAGCTACGTACAACCTATTTTAGAATACATTTCTAACGTATACAAACAAGTATCAAAAACTCTTAAAATATTTCTAAGTCTATTTCTTATAAAAATTCGTCCCATGCCACGTCCAAAACACACGCATATCTTTAATATTTACTTAACGAGCATACCTTTTTATTTTTTTACAAACTAATAGACTTCATGACAAACATTCATTTTCGTATAAAAACTTTATAATAAAAATCGCGTTTTGAATCTATAAAAGACACCAAGCAAATCGATTTGGAAACTAGTTTTGGAAATTAATTAGTATCGACTGGGCCTTAAGGCCCAATCATTTCAAAATAAGCCGATCGTATAAGCTAAGGAAATAAGCAGTTTGACAGTGTTTTTATAATCCTAACCTTAGCCCAAAACAAGGCCCAAAACTCCCGTAGGCTCATTGGATCTAAAAATGCTAACGGGCCTTACATTTCGTTAAAAAGCCCATAAGCTAGGAAATAAGCTTTTCGAACAGATAAGCTGTTAGAATAAGTAAATAAGCTATTTTGAAACTATTTAAGAAATGAAAACCTTAAGTTTTGAAATTATGAATTTTGGACTAGATTTGCAAATTTTACAAAAATCGGGTTAAAAATGTCAACTTTCCAAAGTTTCGGTATAAACTGTCAATTAGTAAACTTAAGGATGAAAAATGATTTTTATAAACTCTAGGGTGAAAGGTGTATGAAATATAAAGTTTTGGACGTAAAATGTAAATATATTTAATTTTGGACTAACGGCGTAACGCTAACGACGTTAGGGTAAAAAGTGTAAATTTATAGAAAATACAAGGGCCATATATATAAAATTAATATTTTTATTTTTACTTTCTATTTTTACGAGTTCACGTCACGACGTTACGTTTATTTTCAAACTATTATTTTTATTACTATTATTATTATTAAACGTTACGTTTATTTTCAAACTATTATTTTTATTAAACGTTACGATATTTTTAAACTATTATTATTATTACTATTATTATTAAACGTTACGTTTATTTTCAAACTATTATTTTTATTACTATTTTTATTATTAAACGTTACGTTTATTTTCAAACTATTATTTTTATTATTATTACTATTATTAAACGTTACGTTTTATTTCAAACTATCGTTATTATTATTAAACCTTACGTTATATATAACTAAACTAAACGAACAATATACTATAAAAACCAAAAGTCTTACTAACGTCAAATTAACAAATCATGCATTTGAAAACTACTCGCGATTAAAACATTTAGACTATCAAACCCTAAAACTTGCCATATATTATCTAGGTCGTGTGTGGAGCCGTTCCCATTATTGCAAACTGAGTATCGATATTTTTATTCACTAAATCTCTAAGGTGAGTTCATAGCCTCGCCTTTACTTGTTTAAATGTTTTATAAACCCTGCGAGGGGGATGCATGCTAGTTTTTAAAAACTGGACACAAGTATTTTTCTTGGTATGCTTTACCTGATCTCGTTATTGCTTAAGTACCTTTCCTTGCTAAAAGTCCCTCATATCATGAGCCTTAGTCACCCAGGAGATGAACGTAAATAATTGTGGATAGATCTATTAGGGACTGACCATCCCCGTTTGGGAGTTCGAGAAAACAACCAAACGCACTTTATTTGAAATCTAATAGGTTACTGGCAAGAACCTATCCCGAGGGCCCCCTGTTACTATAATCCATCATTCGTGATGAGATCTGTTAATCGGCTGAGCGTCATGAGCTTAATGCAATAATAACTGTTTTTAACTTATAATTGTATGACGGTGCAATTATCACTTATAACTTGTGTTCAATCTTTTAAACTTAAACCTATGAATATCACTCAACTTTTGTTGACTTTTAGTATGTTTATCTCAGGTCTATAACGAGTAAGGATGGGACGGAAGAGCATGAAATTCTCACAAAGGCTATAAAATTTTATTATCAGTCAAAAACCTATTTAACAAATTTTAAAAACCTTTGGGACCTCATTTTGAAAACTCTGATATTTATAAAAATTCGAATGATAAATATTTTTAGAAAATCATTTTCTACTGAAAAACTATGAGCTGTGAAGTAACACCCAATCTTTATTCCGCTGCAAATATTTCAAAATTGGGGGTGTTACAGATTGGCATCAGAGCTTTGGTTATAGCGAAACAGATCTATTTTGGATCTGAACTATAACCGTTTTTACAAACAAAACATTTTATAGCCCTACACTCTTCGTGCTTTCCGTGCCTGCATACTACCTTGCTCAGTACATTACCTGTTAGGATTAGTCTGCATGTTTAGAAATTGCGCTTACCTAATTTTTAGTTCATCCGTACTATTATATCTATAACGTAAAAGTAACTTATAAAATACTATTCCCGGTTACTACAGTAACATGTCTCCAAAAACTTCTTTGAACGCCAAAACTACTCTCCGTAATACTAATACATCCCCCGTCAATCAAAATTCTCCGAACACTGAAGATCCCTACGTCAATCAAAATTCTCCGAACTCTCATCGTCACCTATTTTTTCACCTCTACGTCAAAAACTTAGGAGAGCTACTGAATCATATGAAGATGTGATTGGTGGTCAGGTAACATTCGAAGTTGGACAAAGTTCACGTCAAGAGAGGCCGTGGACGAATGTTGAGCCAAATTCTCCGTTACCCTACACTTTAGATTCCCCAATACCAAATATCCCAATTAGTTTATCCTCACCTAATTCCCCCAACCACAATATAAGCACACCCGATTCTCAAACATGGAAGCAGCACAACTTGAAATTGAGAAAGAGATTAGATATTTACGTCAGATGCGTAACTAATCTTAAGTTTACAAGTATCCCTGCTGCATCTACTAAACTAGACAGACTTGGTTAGTATTTCATGTAATGTTCAATAAATCTGAACCTTTCAGAATTCGTAATCAAATATAACCTCCTCTTCCGTTTCATCTCTCCGTTATAAATCAATCGTTTTCTTTCGTATCAAGCATGCATACTATGAATCCTCATAATTGCATGCAAAAATCTCATCAATTGTTACCTCCCTTGATGACCAAATAACTCCATGTAGATTTCTGACATATTAATAAGAGACTTTGTACTAATTGTTTTACAAAAACGATCAGTCAAGTTATTAATATTATGATAACTTCTACCATACTATTCAAATCTACCGTGAGATTTCTTACAATTGTAAGAAATTCTTAAACATACTATAATTAAATTTTCAAAAGAGAGAAAATTTATTTTAGTGAACGAATCGTTTTGTTCCTTAGTAATCTCATATCAAGAGTTGATTATCTATCTATGATACAACACAGACATATCTTGAAATTAGATTACAGTAAGGAGTCAATTCAATCTATCATCAATGAAATAATTAGAATTCATTATTATTTTGTTTCATTAATGATTTCAGAAGATGGACAACGTAAACCATACATGTACTCCATCTTCATCAAAAACCACCATGACTACTGAAGCCGTCAGGAAATTGGTAACCAACATCGTATCAGTGGTACTCGAAGGGACTACCATAGTTGATCCAAGGGGAGAGATGGACATCTCCAATAAGCATGAAAACTACATGGAATATAGGCAAACCCCTTTAGAACGCCAGAAGGAATGGCTAACCCTACCATCACCCATAACCAAGGAATTAGGCAAAGAGTTATACCTAATGGAAATAAATAAAAGCAAAAACTCTTATAAATGAGTAACCTTTAAAGACTTTCGCTAGGAAAAAAAAAAAAAAAAAAAAAAAAAAAAAAAAAAAAATCTACAAGGACGTTGGTGGTATCATGGGAATGATTACTAGATTTATGCACATGAATTAATTCCTGCTGCGAATAAATAAACTCTAGTTCAAAAATTTCCTGATTGTACCTCTTCCTTGTATTTTACTTTAAGTTGCGATGGATGTAACTAAAGTATAACAACTATCATTCTACCGTATCGAAAAATCTACCTCGTAATATTTCCAAAATAATTATAATCTACGTCAATTTCAATTCCTATCCCATTTACCAAATAACAGCATACTGTTATTCCCTAGAAATTTCTGACTCATCATATATATATACACAAAATAAATAAATAAATCAATGAATAAAGTTCCTACTTTATTCTTAACAGAAATTACGTATTATATCATAATAACAAAACGTTGAACACCATCTAAAACAACTTAAAGAAAAACATAAATACCACTGTGACTGAACCAAACATCACATCATTTAGTCCTCCATTACACATAGCCTGGCCAACTATGTCTAATTTAGGAAGAATCATGTCATGATGGAACAATCATAATACCAAAAATTCTAAATAACAATCTTTAATTAAAAGCAACAAATATAGATAAATATTACAAACTACCATAAATACCTATCATATTCCTTCGTCATTAGGACGAGAAACCAACAAAAGTACAAATAGAAAAACCCCCACCAACAAAACCATAGCAAGAACCACCATAGGATGGATTACTCTGATTATTCTAAAAGATAAGTATAAGTACACCATTAGAAACAATAGCAAGACTAGTTTTTAAACATAAGGACAAATAAGACTTATTGAGGATTACATAGAAACATAGCATATTGAGGATTACATAGAAACATAACATATTGAGGATTACATAGAAACACGACAAGGAATTAAGTTAAAACAACCCTAGCTCAAGACTAGTGCCTCCATGCCTTATCAACCGCATACGATAGAACCGTGAGTGGTATTAGGAACCCCAACATCCCGACCAAAACTCCATAATCTTCATCCGTAACAAAAGTCAAATAGGTGATGACAACAACGATATATACCATTGCGATAATAGTAATTAGGCTCGGCATTTTTTTTTCGGAAGTATTAAGAATAGGAAATGTGAAATGATAGGAAAATGGTTGGTGGAAGATATGAAAATTTAAAAGGAGTATATGTAGGTGGAAAAACTAGCCGTTGGTCACTATTACGGACCGTTAGGATCACTATTCATGACCGTTGGGTACGGTACACCTAGCCGTTATTTTACTATTCAAAACCACTACCCTCAATATTCACAACCCTTAAATACACTAGTTATTAGATCATGTCTAGCACACATAAGTCTAAATAAACCGTGTCTCCTAAATCTTAATCTCACGACAACCCTCTGATCGAAATTTCCTAATACCAGAATTTAGTTAAACTTGAATTCCGGGACGGAATTCAGAATGAGGGGTAGGTACTGTAATCCCCCGTAAATTTCCCTATAAATAGTAAAAGTAAATCAAATACTAATATATCATTACGTAAATTAATAACGTTTTTACCAATAATAAATTTTTTTTTATTTTATTTGTATCAAATATGCTATGTTACTTGAAAATCATTACGATATTTATGATCCCTGTTTGCTTGGAACGATGCTCACACATGTACCACTATAGTCTAAAATTGCGAGAATATTAAAAATTTCTTTTATTCGTTACGAACCTGCATTTTCTGACATTTTTCAAAAATTACTATTCATCGGTTACTATTCACACAAACACTATTCATCGTTTTTGGAGTCGGGTAGCGATATTGAGATGTTTTTCAAAAGTTTTACTATTCACGAAACACTATTCACAAAACACTATTCACTCTCGGACTCACGTAAACGTTTCACTAATAAATTTCTAAACTTATCACTAATCACAATTAATTAATTTCTAATCCTAATTTACTTCTAAACCGGACCCTTAATTTTCCTAAGCCCAAACCAAAGTCTCGGCCTGTTACTATTCCTAGCCCCAAAACCAAACTTAGCCCGTTTTCCTTTCTCTTGTTTTTTTCAAATCACTCGACTAGGACAATTAGAAACGAGCCTCGCATGCTCAAACCTTACACACGACACTCACTTATTTTTACGCATACTCGTTCCTCCCCTAGCCAACATTTAGAGGGTCGATTTTTAGTTTCTCACATCAAGTCTAGATACGATTTTACTAGGCAAAGCTTATGTCCCAAAAATGATTTCATAAAATTTCACCTAATCCAAAACTCAACCGTTTTAAACCCCGTCTGTTTCTATAATTTCCTAAAATCATTTCTAAACACAAACTAGTGTCTAAATATTGAAAAATTTTCAAACCTCACACACTATACACGAAATTACAAATCGGTTCACAAAAGAAATAGTTGGTCAACATATATTTCCAAACCAAACCAAGTACTTCCTTATTTTAAGCACACTCCATCTCATATTATATTCCTAGGCAAGTACCATGTCATTTTTAAAATCAAAACCCACGTTTCTTTTGAACTAGAATATATGTCGACAATGCTAGGAAACAAAACGAAAACCATGTTAGTTTCTTACCCTCATGACTTTAGGCTTACAAGCAACTATCCCATCACAATAAATTTTATACACTAGTACACACTAGCAACCTTATATAAACTCATGCATGCTTTCGTTCATTTCCATGCAAAACCAAACAAGAGAAATGTTGCTTCTACTCTTTCTCAAGACTTTTTGAAAACACTCCAACATCACATCACATTTAAAACTTATACACTAGAACACTTCAAGTTCATATATAAATAGCCATGCATGCAAACTTTCGATTTTCATTTCCATACAAACCAAAAATCCACCAAATATTTCTAAGTAGTAAACTAGGCTTTGGGTTGAAGCTTTGGGTAGGAAATCAAGGAATTCGTGTGACTTTAGGAGAAACACGTTATTGTTTGTGAACCTTGGTCGAGCACACATACACACTACGTACTCATCTCACTCACTTCTCGATTCTACGTCTTGTTTTAACCACCATTTTGGTGTCGTAAGTCCTAACAAAACTCTTTTCAATATTTATATAAAACTTTCATTTGCATTATTTTTATACGCGACACACACAATTGCATCTCTTTATTCGAAAACTAAATAAACGACATATATATATTTTACGTTCGTCTATATATTTCACACCTTAACAAATAAACTATGTAGAGTTTTGAAACTAAAAAGCTACGTACAACCTATTTTAGAATACATTTCTAACGTATACAAACAAGTATCAAAAACTCTTAAAATATTTCTAAGTCTTTTTCTTATAAAAATTTGTCCCATGCCACGTCCAAAACACACGCATATCTTTAATATTTACTTAACGAGCATACCTTTTTATTTTTTTACAAACTAATAGACCTCATGACAAACATTCATTTTTGTATAAAAACTTTATAATAAAAATCGCGTTTTGAATCTATAAAAGACACCAAGCAAATCGATTTGGAAACTAGTTTTGGAAATTAATTAGTATCGACTGGGCCTTAAGGCCCAATCATTTCAAAATAAGCCGATCGTATAAGCTAAGGAAATAAGCAGTTTGACAATGTTTTTATAATCCTAACCTTAGCCCAAAACAAGGCCCAAAACTCCCGTAGGCCCATTGGATCTAAAAATGCTAACGGGCCTTACATTTCGTTAAAAAGCCCATAAGCTAGGAAATAAGCTTTTCGAACAGATAAGCTGTTAGAATAAGTAAATAAGCTATTTTGAAACTATTTAAGAAATGAAAACCTTAAGTTTTGAAATTATGAATTTTGGACTAGATTTGCAAATTTTACAAAAATCGGGTTAAAAATGTCAACTTTCCAAAGTTTCGGTATAAACTGTCAATTAGTAAACTTAAGGATGAAAAATGATTTTTATAAACTCTAGGGTGAAAGGTGTATGAAATATAAAGTTTTGGACGTAAAATGTAAATATATTTAATTTTGGACTAACGGCGTAACGCTAACGACGTTAGGGTAAAAAGTGTAAATTTATAGAAAATACAAGGGCCATATATATAAAATTAATATTTTTATTTTTACTTTCCATTTTTACGAGTTCACATCACGACGTTACGTTTATTTTCAAACTATTATTTTTATTACTATTATTATTATTAAACGTTACGTTTATTTTCAAACTATTATTTTTATTAAACGTTACGATATTTTCAAACTATTATTATTATTACTATTATTATTAAACGTTACGTTTATTTTCAAACTATTATTTTTATTACTATTTTTATTATTAAACGTTACGTTTATTTTCAAACTATTATTTTTATTATTATTACTATTATTAAACGTTACGTTTTATTTCAAACTATCGTTATTATTATTAAACCTTACGTTATATATAACTAAACTAAACGAACAATATACTATAAAAACCAAAAGTCTTACTAACGTCAAATTAACAAATCATGCATTTGAAAACTACTCGCGATTAAAACATTTAGACTATCAAACCCTAAAACTTGCCATATATTATCTAGGTCGTGTGTGGAGCCGTTCCCATTATTGTAAACTGAGTATCGATATTTTTATTCACTAAATCTCTAAGGTGAGTTCATAGCCTCGTCTTACTTGTTTAAATGTTTTATAAACCCTGCGAGGGGGATGCATGCTAGTTTTTAAAAACTGAACACAAGTATTTTTCTTGGTATGCTTTACCTGATCTCGTTATTTCTTAAGTACCTTTCCTTGCTAAAAGTCCCTCATATCATGAGCCTTAGTCACCCAGGAGGTGAACGTAAATAATTGTGGATAGATCTATTAGGGACTGACCATCCCCGTTTGGGAGTTCGAGAAAACAACCAAACGCACTTTATTTGAAATCTAATAGGTTACTGGCAAGAACCTATCCCGAGGGCCCCCTGTTACTATAATCCATCATTCGTGATGAGATCTGTTAATCGGCTGAGCGTCATGAGCTTAATGCAATAACAACTGTTTTTAACTTATAATTGTATGACGGTGCAATTATCACTTATAACTTGTGTTCAATCTTTTAAACTTAAACCTATGAATATCACTCAACTTTTGTTGACTTTTAGCATGTTTATCTCAGGTCTATAACGAGCAAGGATGGGACGGAAGAGCATGAAATTCTCACAAAGGCTATGAAATTTTATTATCATTCGAAAACCTATTTAACAAATTTTAAAAACCACTGGGACCTCATTTTGAAAACTCTGATATTTATAAAAATTCGAATGATAAATATTTTTAGAAAATCATTTTCTACTGAAAAACTATGAGCTGTGAAGTAACACCCAATCTTTATTCCGCTGCAAATATTTCAAAATTGGGGGTGTTACAAGGTTATATGGCAAGGAACTGTCCTACTAAGCTGAACAAGAAAGATCTAGAATACTTGCAGAAAGCAGTGATGTTGGCACAAAAGGCAAAGGCAGGGTTTCAGTTGAACGCTGAGGAGAATGATTTTATGGCTCTTATGGATGATATGGAAGATAGAGAGGATATCGATGCGAACTGCATATTCATGGCAAATCTTCAGGAAGCTAAGTATGACACGGATTCTGACACACTTCCTGTTTATGACACCAATGCACCATCTGAGGTATCAAACTTCAACACATGTCACAATAATGATATATTTGATATGTCTCCTCATGAGAAACAACATTCTGAGAAGCTAGCACCCACTTATGATACATACCTGGACACACCAAGTAGTAGCAATACTTCTTCAGCAACTCCAGATGTGAATCATAATGGAGGCCTCGTTTCACAGCATGCTGAGAATGATGAGGAAACACGTGCTTTATTTGAATCATTATTAAATAATTGTGGTATTGAAATCGAGAAAGTGAAAAAGGTCAATCGCAATGTTAAGGCCGCGAATGAGAAATTGACCACTGAGCTTGAGAGATACAAGGAAAATGCAAAAAGTTTTCAAATTCACAAAGAACGCGAGTCAGAATTTGAAATTGGTTATAAGAAGTTACTTGTTAAAGATAGGGAATGAAAAAACAAATTTACCAATCTTGAAATAAGTTCAACAAAAACCATTAACTCTTTAAAACAAGAAATTTCTGAATTAACAAACCAACTTTCAAAACAAAAAACAGCTTATACCAATCTTGAAAAAGAACGGGATGAGTTGAAAAAGGACTTTGCAAAGAAAGAAGATAAACTTTTGGAAGAAATCGTAGATTCAGAACACAAGATTGCACATCTAGAAGAATTAGTGGTTAAGTCGGGTCAGTCAAGTCAAACAATGAAAATGATTTCAAACCAAACTAATCCGATTTACCATACGAAACACAAAATGGCTCTCAGTAACAACAATCCTTGCAATCTCAAGAAAGCTCAAGAAGAACAGAATGTTTTGTATAATGGTCGTCTTTTTTACACCAAACATGATCCTCCCGTCGTTCGGGATTCTGTGCAAACGATAGAACATGTCGAAGAGAGCATTATTAGGATTAGTCCCACTAGTGCGTCTGCCTCAACATCTAAGACAAATGACAAGTGCGTAAAGGCTAATTCTAAAGAATCTAGGGATGCTAAAAAGGACAACAATATAAATCCTAATGTGTGTGCCTTACCTTCTACAGGATTAGAAAGCACCTCTAGGAGCAGCAGACTAAAGCCTAGGAGCAATACAAAGAACAATAGAGTCTCGCCTGTTTCTAAGAGTAGTAGCAAGAATAAAGTTGAAGATGTAGAAGAACACCCTAGGAATTTATCGCTTTTTAATAAGAAACATGATTCATCTGAATGTAATGTCGAAAGTACTGTTTCTAATGCATGTAATGACTCTGTTTGTTTAATATGCAAGAAATGTTTAATTAATGATGTTCATGATGAATGTGTTTCTAAGAATGTGAATGTTACGCCTGAACAGAAGAATGTTCCAAAAAGACCTAGTGCTAGATCCAGATCTATAGAACGATTAGTTGCACGATTTAGGACTACCACTATTAGTCGAATGCCTAGGAACTACCTTAAGTTTTGTATATGGATTCCGACGGGTAGAGAGTTCACTATTCAGGACGGAAAATTAGAAATAGCTCAAGCTAAACAAGTAACAACTGTCTATGAGTGTGATTCTGCTTTTACTCCTAACCCCATGGAACCAAATTCAAAACGGTTTCCAAATACAAACTCTTCTGTTCTTGGCAGGTTATCGAAATATGTCTTTGGATCGTCGACTCGGGTTGCTCCAAGCACATGACCGGGAATTTAAAGCTGCTGATCAATTTCGTTTGGAAATTCATGGGAACTATACGATTTGGAAATGATCATGTAGCAGCTATTCAGGGTTATGGAGATCTACAATTTGGGAATGTTTTAATCACTCGAGTTTACTACGTCGAAGGGTTGGGACACAACTTGTTTTCAGTTGGGCAGTTTTGTGATGCAGATTTAGAAGTGGCATTCAGGAGAAACACGGTTTTTATAAGAAATTTGGTTGGTGATGATCTCTTAACTGGTAATCGTAGTACAAACTTGTATGCTATCGACATCAACCAAATGGCTTCTACATCACCAATTTGTCTTATGACAAGGGCAACCGAAACTAAGTCCTGGCTGTGGCATAGACGTTTATCCCATCTCAATTTCGACACCATCAACAAGTTAGCCAAAGACAACATCGTCACCGGACTTCCTAAATTCAAATACACCAAGGAACACCTATGTCCATCATGCGAACAAGGAAAAAGTAAAAAAGCATCATATAAACCCAAAACCGTACCTAGTTCGGAAGCAAGGTTACATATGTTGCACATGGACTTATGTGGCCCAATGAGAGTTGAAAGCATTAATGGGAAGAAGTATATTCTCGTTATTGTTGATGATTATTCAAGATATACTTGGGTAAAGTTTTTGAGATCAAAAGACGAAGCACCAGGCATCATCATCACCTTTCTGAAGCGTATTCAAGTTCTACTTCAAGCTCCAGTAAGGATTATAAGAACAGACAATGGCACAGAATTTACAAACCAGGAGTTAAGAACTTACATTGAAGATGTTGGAATCACACACCAAACATCAGTTGTTAGAACTCCACAGCAGAATGGGGTAGTTGAAAGAAGAAACCGAACTCTTGTAGAAGCTGCTCGCACAATGCTGATTTTTTCTAGTGCACCTCTATTCTTATGGGCTGATGCTGTAGCCACTGCTTGTTTTACTCAAAACTGATCCCTAGTCCATCCGAGATTCAATAAAACACCATATGAGCTAGTGAACAACCGTAAACCTGACATCTCTTACCTTCACGTGTTTGGCGCTTTGTGCTATCCGACAAATGATAGAGAAGATCTAGGGAAGTTAAAAGCTAAGGGTGATATTGGAATCTTCATTGGATATTCAGAAAACTCGAGGGCATTCAGGGTGTATAATAGAAGAACGAAAAGGATAATGGAGACGATGAATGTGAAGTTTGACGAGATTTCACAAATGGCTTCTGAGAGATACGCTCTAGAACCCGCGCTTAATCCGATGGCTTCTAATCAAAACGGATTAGGACCCGCACCAAACCAACAGACTTCTGGACACATCAGTTCAAGACTCGTACCTTAAGGAGCTCAGTCAACAAATACGGATAAACCTTCAGAACAAGAACTGGAAAATTTCTTCGAGTTAATGTTTGATGAATACTATGTTGGAACTTTGACAAATGCATCTCCACAACATTCCGCTGCACCCGCTCAAAACCATCAACCACCACCACCATCACAAGATGCATCTACCACAATCGAAGCTGAAGCACCAACTACATCAACATCATCTACATCTACTCAAGCAACTCCATTACTTGAAACTGAACTACCAAGAGTTGATGAGCAAAACCAAAACACAAATTTTCAAGAAGAACCAACAAATAATTCAAACGATGTTACGTTAGAAGAAGAAGAAGAAGTATTTGAAAACCTGTTTGCAACAGACTCTGCTGAATCTTCTTCAAGGTTACAAGAACCATCTAACACACATTCGTTACACCCAAGGTACTCTTCTACGTTTAAATGGACAAAAGACCATCCAATAGAACATGTTATTGGTGAACCTTCAAATCCAGTTCAGACAAGGAGACAACTCGCCACTGATCTCGAATTGTGCATTTATGTTTGCTCGATCAGCCTCAAAGAACCAAAGAACATTCGGGAAGCAATGGCAGAAAACCCTTGGATTGAAGCGATGCAGGAGGAATTTATTCAATACCTGTTACATGATAGTTGGGAACTTGTTGAACGACCACTTGATAAACGAGTTCTTGATCTCAAGTGGTTGTGGAAGAACAAACTGGATGAGGAAATGACTGTTATTCACAACAAAGCTCGTCTCGTGGCTAAAGGTTATCCACAAGAAGAAGGGATAGATTTCGAAGAATCATTCGCGCCTGTAGCTAGACTTGAAGCAGTCCGGATTTTCTTAGCCTATGCAGCTCACAAAAACATCACAGTCTATCAGATGGACATTAAAACAACTTTCTTGAATGGAACTCTGAAAGAAGAAGTGTATGTGAGTCAGCCAGAGGGATTCATCGACAGAGATCATCCAGACTACGTCTACAAGCTTAAGAAAGCAATTTATGGTTTAAAACAAGCTCCAAGAGCGTGGTATGACGAACTATCATCTTTCTTGCTCAAAAACAGTTTCACAAAAGGAACGGTTGATGACACATTGTTTATCAAAAAATTCAAAGATGACATTTTGATCGTTCAAATTTACGTGGACGACATTATTTTTGGATCAACCAATCCTAACCATTCAAAACATTTTGAAAATCTCATGAAAAGTAAATTTGAAATGTCCATGATGGGGGAACTAAAATTCTTTCTTGGTTTACAAATACATCAATCCCCTCGTGGTATTTTTATCAATCAAGCTAAATATACAATAGAGATTTTGAAAAAACATGGAATGGAAAATTGTGATTCTGTTTGTACACCAATGGTTACTTCACCAAAAATAGGTGCTGATTTGTTTGGGAAACCAATCGATCCGAAAAAATATCGGAGCATGATCGGTTCTCTCATGTACCTAACTGCTAGCCGCCCCGATATTCAATTTGCTGTTTGTTTATTAGCACGGTTCTAGGCAAAGCCTACCGAACTTCACCTCAAAGAGGTTAAACGGATCTTTCGATACCTACGAAGCACCATTAACATGGGACTTTGGTATCCGAAGGATTCGGGGTTTCATCTAACAGCATTTTCAGATGCAGACCATGCTGGTGATCAAGTTACAGCAAAGAGTACATCAGGTGGAGCACAATTTTTGGGTGAAAAGCTA
The DNA here is from genome assembly GCA_030686995.1 of Artemisia argyi. Taxonomy (NCBI): domain Eukaryota; kingdom Viridiplantae; phylum Streptophyta; class Magnoliopsida; order Asterales; family Asteraceae; genus Artemisia; species Artemisia argyi. Next base: position 89,331,168 of record CM060708.1, on the reverse strand, counting down.
GTAAGCTGGTCGTCAAAGAAACAGGATTGTACTGCACTTTCAACCGCCGAAGCCGAGTATGTGTCTCTATCTGCGTGTTGTGCCCAAGTTCTTTGGATGCGGACACAGCTCACAGATTATGGCTTTACTTTTGACCGAATACCTATGTATTGTGACTCAAAAAGTGCCATAGCCATCTCGTGCAATCCCGTACATCACTCTAAGATAAAGCATATCAAAGTCCGCTACCATTTCATCAAAGAACACGTGGAAGAGGGTACTGTTGAATTATTTTTCGTTAAGACTGATTATCAACTCGCCGATCTTTTTACTAAAGCCCTTCCAAAAGAACGGTTTGACTATTTAGTTCGACGAATTGGCATGCGAAGCCTAACTCCTGAGGAGCTAGAACGTCTTCTCGAATCTTCTTGAAAAATGTTTTTAAAATCACTTCGCTGTAAATAATTTTTGAAAAAACAAAATACAAAAGTTGAAAAACCAACAAAAACAAAATACAAAAATATAAAATTCTTCAAAAAATACAAAAACAATATAAAATAAAAAAAAAATCCAAAAATATTCTTCTCACGACATGTCTCTCGTATAAATCAATATTCTATACGTTTCTAGAAATGTCATTCAACAATGATACGGACATGTACAGATGCTTGAGCGGGAGTTCTTTTTAATGTTTTTCTAAAAACATGTCGTTTCTCAAAAGTTTCTTCACAATGGCTTTCGTATACTTCAGTACGAAACCCGTACTTCAATGATGACTTCTGATTATTTTCAAATCAAGGACTCGTACGTTCAATGACGAACTCTTTTTCAAAAAGTTCGAGTCTAAACAAACGAAAAAGATTTCAAGCATAAACTCGTTTTCAAACAAAATTCTTGAGCACTTTTTCAAGATTGTTCAAAAGATTTCTCAAAATCTCTCAAAATTAGTGCTCAAGATAACTCCCTCAAACCCTTAAGAAATTTTAAATATGCTATCATTAAGGGGGAGTACAAACACTAAAATGTTTCGATTTCATGCAAAATCAAATCTGTCTATCTCTCCAAAAAGCTTTGTATTAATCAGTTGATATCAAAAATATCACGCTATGCTATTTTTGAGGGGGAGAAGACATGATTAAAATGTGATCAAAATGTGTAAAGATTGTGGCTGAATCTCAAAAGAGCTCGACTCAGTAAGTACCAATGAATTGACGAAGCTTAAAATGTCAGTAATCGAAAAGACTTGTCCTGGACGGGTAATAATTTCAAGCTAGTCTAACTAGTGATGTAAGCGTGTCTCGAATAGGACTTGTCTGAGTAGAGTGTACCGTATCGAGAAACTTTCTTTGGACTTGACCAGGACGGGTAATAACTTCAAGCTAGTCTAACTAGTGATGTAAGCGTGTCTCGAATCGGTCATGTTCGTTGAAAGTGGATCAATTCAAAAGTGAAAACTCCTCTCGCATGTGCAAATTTCTTAAATATTCATGAGCACATGTGAAGGGGGAGTCCTTCAAAATTGCAAAACTCTCAAAGTGGTAACAACAATGTGTTTTATTATCATAAACACTTTGAGAGATTTTTTCACAAAAAGGTTTTATGGCATGTGATCAATTATAGGATAGTCATGGAGTTATAAGGTGACTAAGGATAGGAAAAACCGTCCTATGATCCGCCAGAGCCGGAGGGATCTACCCAAGGACAAATCCAATAGATTAGAATTAGAAGTCCTTAGGTATGATTGAAAAAAGGAGAAAATGAGAAAGGAGAAAGAAGGGGTTGAAGAATTAAAAAGAAAAGTTGTGAAAAAGGGTGAAAAGAAATAGCCCTCCAAATGTTCAACCTTAGGGCAGACACCGGGTACAATTCGTATGCTACTGGTTGTTACTAAGGTGACACCGGTATTGAAGACAAAGACGTCATGGACCCAGTGACGCACTGCACTAAACCTTCTTAACCACTCAAGTTCTCTTAAAAGAGCTTGTTTCATTCTCACAGGGAACCGGTGTAATCTATCGACCTGTCTCTTAGAGATGGTTGATATTGAAGCAGGAGACCTCTCCTTAATCTCCGCATAGGAAACCAAATGTGCACTTATCGAGTCTAGAGCCCCGAGATTCATCAAAAGATCTCATAGGAACACATGATATTTCTACACTGGTTGTTCATCATTAAGGACGCCAGATGTAAACTTAAGAGTCCTACGCAGATCTTAGCAATCTGCCAGAACATTTATGAGAGGAGTCACACAAGTGTTTCTCAATGATTGAATGGAAACTCCTGCCAGGGTTAACATCAAACAGCCCTGACAGCAGGTCACTTAGGTAATCCCTTATGGGTTACGCTTAGTGTTCGCGGTGGTTTCAAACAGTCTACAGTCGTGGAGTGATCCCCAGCGACTCACCCAGTCATTGAGCTACTAAGTAGGTCTTGTAAGCTCCCTCGAGAGTATCTGACATGGGAACGGCCTTGGTAAGGGTTAGAAGGAGTCTTCACACTATGCTGTTGACGATCTCTAATTCTTATCTGTAAGTACCGGATGTTTTATTGCTAACTGTTTATATGCAGGGATACTTCATCTCCATGGCGACAGATTCCACATGCTCATACATACATCTGGAAGTTAAAGAAAGCTCCCTCAAAGATCTATTCAACACAAAGTTCAAAGAAAGATTCTACGCCAAAAAGAAGAATCTACAAAGTATAAAGACTAAAGATCAAAGTGAAAGAAAGGGAACTACGTGCATATGAATATCAAAATCCAAAGATGTATGAGCATGTTGGAATGGCAAACAACCACCACAGACGCAGAAGTGACGAAAGGCAGATAACTCCACATCACATAGGAACAAAGAACGATGAAAAATCATTATCAAAGATCATAAAGCATGAAGGAACAAAGACTAAAGACTATTCTACAACGACACACAAAGTTAAAGACAAAGAACACGGAAGACCCACTCACGTGGAGCATCATTCGAATGACCACCCCTTATGGGGAGATTGTTAGCATTAAAAATATATATATAGAAGTGATGGTCATTCTCATATTGTAACTTTGTGTCGTTTGTTAAGTTTAGTAATAGTTTAGTCATTGGGCTTTGGACTTGGCAAGCTAATATGTTATGTGCTATGTTTCATAAGCCTTGTTATCTAACCATGTAACCAAGTCCAAGCCCAAGTCCATTAGAAAGCCCATGAGGCCTTTCTCTCTAACTATAAAAGGCACCTTACCTCTCATTTGTAAAGTGTGCTTGTGTGTGTATTTGTGTGTGTTTCTCTTGAATAAAAGTTCTCATTTCCATCTCTCTCTCTCTCTAACATACGAATTACATATATACATATCAAGTCACCATCTTTCCATCTCTACTTCATCTTTGCTTCTATATTGGTGTGATAAAGTTGTGATATTTAAGGTCCTACAACAAGATATCTTATAATTAATTATTTTGTATAAATTGATTTTATATATAAATATGTATATATTTTGGGTAACTTTAAAATATATATATATAACACTATACTAAAAATATTTAATTATAAATATTTTTAAACAATATTATTTTCACAAACGAGTTAATATTTATCGCACACCGGTTCGTAACAACGATACAAATAACTACGAGAAGTTATTTTGGAATATATTAAGACACTCGAACGGATATCACCGTACACGTGACATATCACATGTCAACTACGAAACGAATCTAAAACACCGATCACTATGTATTATTTAGGTCGCAAGTCGGAGGAGTTTCATTGCTAGTCGTAGCAGTACACCGTCACCTTTGAGCACCGTTGTGATTCACCCACCTGTCAGGTGAGTTCATGGTCCCACATTTTTAATTGTTTTTAAACCCCATGGGGAGATACATGCTATAAATCGAACACAAGTATTTTTCTGTATGCTGTTATCACCTGATATTGCCTAAGTTGACACCTGTGCTACAAGTCCCTCATATCACGAACCTTAATCACTTGCGAGTGAGCGCGAATATAGTTGATAGATCTATTGGAATGGCAGCCCACCTCTGTCAAGGTGATCACTTGGCAGGAGGTGTGCTATATTCGAGGTATTATGGAAATTTGGCACATTTCCTGTCACCGAAGGCCCCTTGTCATTTACATCCGCTGTGGTGTAGATGATTGTTATTATCTTTATGATATGTCAAATCAATGTTAAGGCTTGCGTTTCGTGAAGCTTAGGAGCAATATTACACCAGTTTAGTCAAGACCTGTCTATCTTGGCTTGTTTATTTCAAATGCTTGACTTGTGTTCACACTATTACTATTTAAACTACTATGGATTCACTCAACCTTTGTGTTGACTTTTTAAGCATGTTTATCTCAGGAAATTAGCAAGCATGGCGGCACGAAGCTGGCAAAGGGCACAGGACCTCCTTTTATTTCAATAATTATATCATTCTTTACAAACTCATCACTGCTTTTGCGAAACAATTAACATTTTGGAAAAATGTTTGTAACTCTGACTATTTGAGTTTTCATGGAATGATATTGACTATCTTTTGAATTGTTTTCTATGAGTATGACTGTGTACTAAACTGTAATGACCCCGATTAGACTTCCGCTGCTTATCAAATTTTCGGGGTGTTACAGTACCCTTTTTATACCTTTTGTCTGTATTTTATCAATAATTGATGTGCTTTTGATTGCAAAGTGTTACATTAAAACACCATGTTTTCAAGTAGGGTGGTTTAGGAGGTTCATCACATGTAATTTTACTACCCTTCTTTCGCTATAAAAAAATATGTCAACGATCTTTATAAGTCATGCCGTAATTCGTTATTTACTTACGTCCAGATAAATATTGTCAAACACTAATATGAAGCGAACTCGCCCATCGGGCGGGTTATGAAGCTAGTATAATCATAAGAAAGAATCTGCGGAAGAGAGTACGTTTACTGTTTACTTGCGTATGCGTTGATGGCACAAGACACTACTAATCAAGCTTGGGTCAAAACCCATGAGTCAACTTTTCTGGTATAAGCATTTGGTAGTGAACAACACGAGTTTAGAAAGAGGATGGTTGGGATCTATAACCAATTCATCATCTCATAGTCTGGGGCAACCTCTCTCCCAGCTCGTAGTGAGATCGAATCTCATTCATGTCTGATACAGCTACACTTTGAGACTACTGATACTGAATAAAACTTTTAATAGAAAGACGGTAGAACATTCTGTCTTTAGAGAAAAGTTTAAAATGGAGGGAATTTTTTTTCTTCAAATGATGTTTGTTCCATTGGTATTTTATCATAAACAGAATATTCATGACTTGCCTATTATGCAAGTAGAAAAACAAGCGAGTGCCGTGCCAATACGTCAAATGTGCTAATACGTAACTTAACAATCTTTGCTGTACCTATTATGGTATGAAATGGATTGTATTATTTGATCAATTCTCAAAAAACATTATAGAAATTGATTTGTCATAACATTTATCAATATTATACTTGTTTTCACAATAGATCTATTACGATAGAAAACATGGCCTTTTAACTTGTTTTCTAGATAAATAATGCAAACCTTTCTATCATGCGTAAACTCTAAATGACTTCATCGGTAACAAAACCACATGGTTCATTAATATACATGTGAAAAATGGGGTTTAGAACCAAAGGGATATATTATGTCATCAGAAACGTAAGTTTTTTAACCATGTTATGCAAATAAGATTCCTCCGGAAATGAACTGTTAGATGCAGCTATTTTTTATTGTTGAGAAACTCTTTCATGTGTGCATACATTTCGGTTTTCACTATAAGACGCATCTTTTTCGAGTCTTCCCACAGCAAACTGCTGAATTCTCTTGCAAAGTCACAAGCTGCTTCAAACACATCCTGCAAAATCCAGAAGAGCATAAGAAATAGAAGACAAAAAATTACTGGAAATTACCATTCGGTGTTGGAAAATTTAGTGCTCTTGAGGGATCAATTCACACCTGGTAATGGGCTTGGAGGTATGGAGTATACACCCATTTGGTCACTGAATCCCCTGACTCAATAGTGGTTATGTATTGAATCTGCTGATAGCATGATTCTGCTGATTGTTGTTACCACTGCAAGTGTTAACGTTACCACTGCAAGGGTTGTTGTTACCACTGCAAGTGTTAACGTTACCACTGCAAGGGTTATTGTTACCACTGCAAGGGTAACTGTTTCCACTGATAACCACAGATCCTATAATTATGGAAATTATTATGTTATCATTAATGGGCCGTTAATTATCCATAATACCATGGGCTAGGGTTTTGAGTATTCTCTATTATAAATAGAGGTCACATCATTCTGCATGGAGAGACAATAGATCATACGATATACTAAACACAAAACCCTAAACACTTCTATACGCATCTGGTTCTTGGTTTGTGCCTAAAGCAAGAACATCACTTGGTCTTATCCCATAGAGATATTCGTGTAACCCAGGCATAGGGTCGAATAGTTTCTATTGGAAAGTGATACCACGATTTCAAGTGAATATTCGGTACCTTCATTGATTATCTTAACCCTAATCTGGAACTGTTTTGCAGCTAAACAACCAACAATCAATAGAAACTATTAGTGATAATCAATGGCTGCTGCTATGAGACAAATGGCTGCTAACTTTTCCAAGTTGGAAAAGTTTGAAGGTGTGGATTTCAGAAGATGGCAAAAGAAGATGCACTTCTTATTGTCAAGTATGAATGTGGTGTATGTTCTCACGACTGAGATTCCAGAAGATCATGGAGATGATGCTACTATGGATCAGATGAGGGCAAGGAGCAAGTGGGAGAATGATGACTACATATGCAGAGGTTTAATTCTCAATGGTATGTCTGATTCTCTATTTGATATTTATCAGAATGTTGAAACTTCTCAAGAACTATGGGATTCCTTGGAAGCCAAGTATATGGCTGAGGATGCATCAAGTAAGAAGTTCCTTGTAAGTAATTTTAACAATTACAAAATGGTTGATTCTAGACCTGTCATGGAACAATACAATGAACTTCTTAGTATACTTGGTCGATTCACACAACACAAGATGAACATGGATGAGGCTATTTCAGTCTCTTGTATCATCGATAAACTACGTCCTTCTTGGAAAGAATTCAAACATATGCTTAAGCATAAGAAGGAGGAGTTAACTCTTGTTGAGTTGGGCAGTCACTTGCGCATTGAGGATTCACTCAAAGCTCAAGACATTGACAAGCCAAAGAGTAGCACTGCTACTGGTCCATCAGTTGTCAATATAGTGGAGCATAACAACTCTACCAAGTACATTGACAACAAGGGAAAACGTAAGCATCAAGATAACACCAAATCTGATCTTAACAAGAAACCTAAGGTGACTTGTTGGAAGTGTGGGAAACCTGGACACTTCAGAAAAGATTGCAAGGGTGGAAAAGTTGGAAACAAATCCAATGGATCAGGCACAAGTGGAGGGAATGGTAACACCAATTCTCTGAAAGGTCAGAATGTGTTTAATAAGTCTTTTAAGATTTATTATGTTACATATATATCTGACATTTACTTTGTGCAGGATGATGATGTTGCTTGGTGGGTTGACTCTGGAGCTACAATACATGTGTGTAAAGATAGAAGCTGGTTCAAGACCTACAAGTCAATGAATGATGGTTCTATTCTTCATATGGGAAACGAGTCAACTGCCCTGGTGCATGGAAAAGGATGTGTTGAGTTGAAGTTTAGTTCTGGAAAGAGTGTTTCTTTATTTAATATTTTACATGTTCCTGATATTAGAAAGAATTTGGTTTCTAGTAGTGTTTTGAATAATTGTGGTTATAAACAGGTTATTGAATCTGATAAGTTTGTTTTATCTAAAAATGGTGTGTTTATTGGTTTTGGTTATTTGTGTAATCAAATGTTCAGACTTAATATTGTTCATGATAATATTGATTCTGCTTTTATATCTACATCAAAACTTTATGATTCAAACCTATGGCATGCAAGACTTGGCCATGTACATTTTAAAAGAATGCAAGATATGTCTAAGGATGGGTTAATACCAGCTTTTGATATGAACACTGAAAAGTGTAAAACTTGCATGTTGAACAAGATAACTAAGAAACCTTTTCAAGGAGTAAAACGTGAAACTAAAGTTTTGGAGTTAATTCACAGTGACCTTTGTGATTTACATGCTACTCCCTCTTTGGGGAATAAGAAATACTTTGTGACTTTTATTGATGATGCTTCTAGGTTTTGTCATGTTTATTTATTACATTCTAAAGATGAAGCATTAGATAAATTTAAAGTATTTAAAACTGAAGTTGAATTGCAACAAAGTTCCCTGATCAAAAGATTAAGGACTGATAGGGGAGGTGAGTACATGGATACTCTGTATTTTCAGTCTGTTGGTATAATCCATGAAACGACTGCCCCTTATACTCCTCAGCAAAATGGTATTTCTGAAAGGAAAAACAGGGTGCTGAAGGAGATGGTTAATTCCATGTTGTCCTATTCAGGGCTGAGTCAAGGATTCTGGGGTGAAGCTATGTTAACTGCTTGCTATTTATTAAATAGAGTTCCCAACAAAAGGAACAAAGTTACCCCTTATGAACTTTGGACTAAAAAGAAACCTAACCTTAATTATCTTAGGATATGGGGTTGTAGGGCTGTTGTAAGACTCCCTGATCCAAAGCAGAAAATTTTGGGTGAAAGAGGCATTGAATGCATCTTTGTTGGATATGCTGAGCATTCCAAGGCATATAGGTTTTATGTTATAGAACCTAATGATTCTGTTTCAATTAACTCAATAATTGAATCAAGGGATGCAATCTTTGATGAGAACAGATTTTCATCTATCCCTAGACCAAGTCAAAGGATTCCAAATGGAACCAATGACAATGGTGTTTCAGAGGTTCCTGCTGATGAGGTTCCTACTGATGAGGTTCCTGCTGATGAGGTTCTTGCTGAGGTTGTGGAACAACAACCTGAACCTAAGCTCAGAAGGAGCAATAGGGTGAGGACTCCAAAGACATTTGGACCTGAGTTTCAATTATACTTAATTGAAGGTACAAGGAGTGAGGTCTCTGACCAATACTTCTATTGCTTCATTGTGGAGGATGATCCCAAAACATTTGAAGAAGCAATGAAGTCCCAGGATGTTGCTTTCTGGAAAGAAGCAATTAATGATGAGATGGACTCCATCATGGGCAATAACACTTATGTGTTGACTGATCTACCACCTGGTTGCAAACCTTTAGGTAGCAAATGGATTTTCAAAAAGAAAATGAAGGTAGATGGAACTGTTGAAAAGTTCAAGGCAAGATTAGTTATTCAAGGCTTTAAACAAAAGTCAGGAATAGACTACTTTGATACTTATGCTCCAGTGGCACGTATCAGTACCATAAGATTGCTAATTGCTTTGGCATCAATTCACAATCTGATTATTCATCAGATGGATGTGAAGACAGCTTTCTTGAATGGTGATTTAGATGAGGAGGTTTACATGAACCAACCTCAGGGCTTCATCATGCCTGGCAATGAAAACAAGGTGTGTAAACTGATTAAGTCTCTTTATGGACTAAAACAGGCACCTAAGCAATGGCATCAAAAGTTTGATGAAGTGGTTTTGTCTAGTGGTTATTTACTTAATCAAGCTGACAAATGTGTATATAGTAAATTTGATGAATCTGGTAAAGGAGTCATCATTTGTCTATATGTTGATGACATGTTGATCTTTGGCACTGACCAAAATCAAGTTGATCTTACAAAAGAATTTTTGTCATCAAAGTTCTCCATGAAGGATATGGGGGAGGCAGATGTTATCCTTGGCATAAGGATTAAACATGAAAGTAACAAGATTTCTATCTCACAGTCTCATTACATTGAGAAGGTGTTAAAGAAATTTAATTACTTTGATTGTACTCCAGTGAGTACTCCTATGGATACAAGTGAGAAGCTAATGCCTAATACTGGCAAAGCTGTATCTCAACTTGAGTATTCTAGGGTGATTGGCTGCTTGATGTATGCCATGACTTGTACAAGACCTGATATTGCTTTTGCTGTGGGTAAACTGAGCAGGTATACTAGTAATCCTAGTGCTCATCATTGGCAAGCAATTCAGAGGGTCTTTAAGTATTTGAAGAGAACTATGGATTATAGTCTCTCATATACTGGTTATCCTTCAGTATTAGAAGGATATACTGATGCAAGTTGGATCAGTAACACTGAAGACAATTCGTCTACAAGTGGCTGGGTATTCCTACTTGGTGGAGGTGCAATTTCTTGGGCATCCAAGAAACAAACTTGCATTACCAGTTCAACCATGGAATCTGAATTTGTGGCTTTAGCTGCTGCTGGCAAAGAAGCTGAATGGTTGAAAAACTTGCTTCTTGAGATTCCATTGTGGTCTAAACCTATAGCACCTATTTCTATCCGTTGTGATAGTGCTGCTACATTGGCAAAGGCTTATAGCCAGATGTACAATGGGAAGTCTAGACACTTAGGTGTTAGGCATAGCATGATTCGTGAGCTTATCATGAATGGGGTGATATCTATAGTGTTTGTTAAATCTCAACAAAACTTAGCTGATCACTTGACGAAGGGTTTGGCTAGAGACTTGGTTTTGAAGTCTGCTAAAGGGATGGGTTTAAGTCCAACTAGTCACTGAATGCAAGGATACCCAACTCCCTTCTAAGGAAACTTGGAAGCTGAGTTCAATGTGGAAAGCTGATCATTTGGTGGACTGAAGCACATGTATTACAAACATCCCAAGGTTGTGCTTGTTACCTGCTGAAAGGAGGATGAAGTCTTCACTTCTTAATGGTTAATTTTCTTTGAAAAAGTGCTAAGCAGGAGCATGAATTAAAGATGAACCACCTATGTAAATGTTGAAGTTTTGCCGCTTCAGGAAGCTTTGGACTTTTAGCTTTTACAACATTTATGAATTGGATATGGACACATGGCTTGTATAGTGTCAGGAGTATTTTTAGTGTTTGAAAACTTGTGTGTATTTATCATCAGGTATTCAAATGGGTTGAAGGGTTCAATTCTTAGAACACCCTGATTCTCGAATATTTGAAAGTATATGTACTAATGTGGAAATTCAATCCTCAGGATATTTTCATTTATGCACTTGTTTTGGTTTGTGTTTGAATTTTCATGCAAAGGAAGAGAACTAAATTTGGGGAGGATTGTTGGAAAATTTAGTGCTCTTGAGGGATCAATTCACACCTGGTAATGGGCTTGGAGGTATGGAGTATACACCCATTTGGTCACTGAATCCCCTGACTCAATAGTGGTTATGTATTGAATCTGCTGATAGCATGATTCTGCTGATTGTTGTTACCACTGCAAGTGTTAACGTTACCACTGCAAGGGTTGTTGTTACCACTGCAAGTGTTAACGTTACCACTGCAAGGGTTATTGTTACCACTGCAAGGGTAACTGTTTCCACTGATAACCACAGATCCTATAATTATGGAAATTATTATGTTATCATTAATGGGCCGTTAATTATCCATAATACCATGGGCTAGGGTTTTGAGTATTCTCTATTATAAATAGAGGTCACATCATTCTGCATGGAGAGACAATAGATCATACGATATACTAAACACAAAACCCTAAACACTTCTATACGCATCTGGTTCTTGGTTTGTGCCTAAAGCAAGAACATCACTTGGTCTTATCCCATAGAGATATTCGTGTAACCCAGGCATAGGGTCGAATAGTTTCTATTGGAAAGTGATACCACGATTTCAAGTGAATATTCGGTACCTTCATTGATTATCTTAACCCTAATCTGGAACTGTTTTGCAGCTAAACAACCAACATTCGGCGATTGTGTTTTTTCTTACCCGTGATGGGAAATCATCCAAGAAATGAGCAGGTGTCATCTCTACCCTATTTAGATCTGATTCCCACAGCCTTATCTGTAATCAAGATTCATTAGCAAAAAAGCTAGACATAAGTTTGAGCCTCGCCTAATGTTTGCTGTTGAAGAAAATGGAAAAAGAAAAAAGCACGTCAACTGACACCAATTAACGACGACACATTTAAAAAGAGACATGTTTATACTTGGACCAGGGGGTATTTTAGTACTATTGCTATAATACCATTACAGTTTGACAATTTCATTTCAGGATGCTCCATTACGTTTACTTTCTAACAAAACATTTCAAGATAAAGTTGAGCAATATTACCAAAGTTCTGTTAGCCTTATGGTTTGATATACATGTTACGACTACTTATTTCAGAGAAGGGGGAAATTCTATAAACGCACCACGCGATATGCTAGGGGCAACTACATTGAAACCAGAGGCCTACAGACACCACAAAATCGTAGGACTACTGATGCATACAAAGGATCTGGCATGCCTATATTAATGTCACGAATGGCTTGCAATGACCACTGTAAATAAAAAAAGAAGATTTGGATTGTAAGATTCGCCAGATAAAGAAATGTAACAACTTTCATTTCAAAAATCTGATAGTAGCTGAAATTGTTTCACTACTAGGGGAATTTCTCAATATTAATTTCAATATTGCCATTTAAGATCGTAATTAAGATATTCAACTATCAACCTAATCAAAACTTGGCGACTAAAAAAGTTACATTGGATTAAAACTTTGCATGCAAGGGTGTAACGTCACATTTATTTTAAGATGCCTAGGAAACAAGAATTTAATATCTACTTATGGAGGGAGAGGTACTGCTAAACTTTAAGAATTGAGCAGTTTAACAATTAAGGAGAGATAGTAGCGTGCTTTTATTAATCGATGTTTTTTGCAGTTGTATAAAGTGATATAGAGGTAATGACGAACCTGATCGGTGACATTTTCAGGAACAGAAGGCACTCTTTCAGCAACACGAGGATGAGCATTCTGCTGGAGAAATGAAATTATCTGCAAATCCAGATAGAAAATGTTACACCTAAAGAACGAACTAATGGAAAAAAAAGTCACATGTCATTAATGAAAGAAAGGCGTAATCTCCAAGCTCAACGATAATGAACTCGCGACATATGTATTAGAGCGATGGAAGACTTAATTGGTGTGTATAATTTGAACTTTTTTCCAAAGGATAATCAAATTTATGCATATTATAAAATAGTATAATGAAAACTGTAAGAGAAGCATATAAGGTATTATAATGCTTAGAAGGGACCAAACTTAAGAGCTCTAGAAAGAGCTTACCTCATTATCAAAATTCAGACATTTAAAACAGAATTAGAAGATTTGGTAACAATAGTTCTACATTTTTAATTAATGGTATAGAGGAGTTCTCCCTCTACCTCTCTGCCACTGGCCTAAAAAGAAAGGATTTATATTCACAAGTTGGGTTTGTCACTCATGATATAGCTGGTAACGGGCAGCCTTGCCCAATGAAATGTGACCGGTTTGCATGATCCAAAATTCCAAACAAACAAATTTGAGAAACTAATATCCAGAAAAAGGGATCTGAATCTTATCATGTTTCTAGAATGGCTTCAAAATAGTTCGTTTCTTTTATGTTATCATCTTCTTATAAAAAAAAGCTTGTAGAATGCATTCAGATTGCAGTCTGAGATATCACAACTCAATTTGGATACAAAAGACATAAATAGAAAGCATATACTTGTCAATCATACAGCTTAGCATGCAAAGTAGAAATGCATGCTGTTCAGCATTCATCTCATTTTTCAGAGGCAGGTGGTGTATCTCAAAAAGAAAGAAAAGTAATAAAAAGGTTGCATAATGATACTTGCCTGATCTGCTGTAATGCCATTTGCAAAGGCTTTGTAAAGGTTCTCTTTAGTAATGGATCCAACAATAAGGTTAGGAAGTTGATATTCTACCCTGCATTATATCAAATAATGAAGCTCAGGAGAGAAAGAGAAAAGACTGTTAGATGACACTGCAGTTATTATGGGCTTTAAGGTGACTCATTGTCAGCTCGGCTCCAAGTTCACCACAGGCTCAACATTTGCAGTAAAACAGGAGAAACAACTCATGGATGTCAATATAACCATGAAATCACAAGTGGGCAGTAGCCACTGGGTGGTATTGAGGGCACAATGAGTATAGATGGTGCAGATGTCCTTTCAAACAGATGTCCCTTATTGTAAAGGGGTGAGTTTAAACTTTGGTAGATATTCCAGAACTCAAGAATATTTTTATTTTGCATAAATACTTTATTAGCTCAACATTTTATTTTGATAAATCTTCCAAAGTTTATACTTAAAGGAAAGGTCAAGAATAATGTTAGTTTTGTGACTTCACACATGTTTTATGATTTTATCTACTTATATTCGTACACACACACTACCACACAAACTCACAATGTATGCTCTGTGCTAGTCAAGCTCAAGGTTGTACAATTCTAGTGTATAGATGCTCAGAAACTTTGCGTTATCTAATATCTGTCCTAAAATGACCCACTATCATCTGTATTATCCTAAGTTAGCAGAAATAAAGGATTGTGACAGATAGAGCATGCAGAATTAAAAAAACGAATAGAGTCACTAGTACCTCGAAAAGAGTTTTAAGATTTCACAATGCAACTTGGAGGTTGAGTAGGCATACAGCCTGAAGTTTGTTTCCACAACAACGTATCCCTGTAGATGAGCATAAAGTCAGCTGACTACAATCCTAATTGTTTCGAACATTGTAAAAAACATTGAAATCTTATGGACCAAACTATTTGAGTGATCCAGAAAAGAAACCAAGAGAAGATCTAAGGTGAATGTCATTTTTGAACATTGTCTAGAAGATATAGATTGGTGAAATGAATAACTACATTTCGATTTACCATACAATATTTAGCTTGGTGGAATAAGTGTGTCCATGAAATGACAGACAATTTACCATTCAAATATCTGTGGTAGTATCTTGGAACTCAGGAATTCAAATCCCACGTTTCCGTCAAATACGTTTGAAAAACTACAAATAATAACGTTTCTAACACAAATCTCCAAACCAAAATCAATATACCCAGTCATATACAAGGAAGAGAATAAGAGGTCACATTTTTTTATTCAAGCCTCAAAATATAAGATCTTTAAATTGCATATTTTTGGAAAGCAATAGTATGGTGATATATTGAAGTCTCAACTTTGTAGAATTTTACAAATAGTGTTGTATGGAAAAGGAGCCTTTTATAAAACAGGCTCTGTCTCTCCAAAATAAGGTAATGGAGAATTAGATTTTGTTAAGTGTGTTGAACGAAATGCTTTTAAGTTTTAAACAAGGTTATTATATAGCATCAATAGGAATTGTGGGAAAATACGAGACCTTGATGTTGGAAAACAAAGCTCTAATGATTTGAAGACTTCGCCCCTTCTATTTAAGTCACAAACAAACAACCCTATACGGCTCCAAATAAGACCCTAAGGCTATTATGTCACAGACACATATCATCTGACCGCAATTACAAAACTGAATCAGGCCACAAAGGTTGACTCCTATAAACAGAATCAAAGTTACACTGCTTCATTCATGTATGATACTATGATCTAACAATTTCAAATAAAGTCTCCAAATCAAGGTACCTGTTTCCTTGATGACGCATCTGACAGGCTAATAGAGAGGTTGGTAGCCAATTTGGTAGGAATGAACCAACTATCTTTCCTCCCCTATAGAAACAGATATACCAATAATACTCAAGAAAGAGCATAACATTAACCTGCTGGAGCTTGATGAGTCCCAAGTCTGCAAGATCTTTGACCGTTGTCCTTTGGACATCATCTAAAGTGTTGATATTATATGCCTGTGCCACGAATCAATGTCAGTAAATATGAAAGTTTTAAACTGCAGAAACCAAATTAATTAGCATAAACATGACAAAATCTTTACCTCGCCAGTAACATGAAAGCTAAGTTCCAACAGAAATGAGATAAGATCTGCTGAATCCACACCTCTATCCTGTTCATAAAAAGTTAAAAAGATCTATTATAATTATAAGGTAAATGTATTTTAAAAGGATGCAAAACTTGATGACAAAACTAACTATTAACGCAAAATGTAATGACAAGAACCATCTAGTACATTCATGAAATAAGAACAGTTAGGGTCATCATACAAAAGACGACTAATGTCACATCGTATAGTAGATAACACTACATAAAGTGTCTGAATCTTTAGAAGTTATAACAGATTCATCAATATGTTTCTGGTAAAATGATCTAAAACAGTAAATTAGATCAGATTTCTTCAAAAATTGGGTTAAGTGACCAGAATGATGGGAAGTGTCAGGAATGATTACCTCAGAATTACTGATATACTCCCTGATGATATACCATAGCTGTGCATTGGAATCCATTAGCTGTAAGGGAAACATAAGTGGCCTTAAATTTGATAAAATACAGAGAAGCAGACTACACAACATTACAACTACCAAATATTCATACCAAGAACTGGAAACCACTTTCTGTAAGTAGAGCACCTTCTCTGTCTCTGTAGAAATGTGAATCGACATTAGATGTCAGAAACAATTGGTCATATAACTAAGGAGAAAATATGTATGCAATATAATGTATAGCAATAATTTAAAACCACCTCTGACTTAGAAGACCTCGTTGGAAAACTTTCAGCATAGAAGCGCTAATGCTTTTCGTTCTAACCTCAGCTTCGGCGAAGTTTATAAGATGCAGCAAGAAACACTAGATTGCCCCAATAGCAAGTCATGAAAGAGAATATACTGGAGGTGCAAAATGATTAAAAGTAGAAACCAAAATATTCTGTTCACAAACTTAGTGGCGAAGGTTCTAGCAACTAACTACTTTATTTATGAGTATTAATATAAACATGTATATATAAGAATACTCTGAATATGTTTCTTACCTCCCATTGCTGAGCAGCATAACTGTCCAGTTCTTCTAAGCTGGGAAGTCTTACAGTTATATTTGCAGCCATAGGTTCTCTTGGTAATACACCTCTACAAACTCCAGCTCAAATGTCACACAGATAGTTTAGAGCCTTTAAAAGACACTCAAAAGAGCTAGGCCACTAGCCCCTAATATTAGTAACACGGACTTATGTAGAACTTATTGTGGTGATGTCATAACATAAATAATTGACATTTCTTCTTGCAGAGAGCAATATGTTAAAAGTTGTAAGTATACAGGGAAGCAACAAGGAACACAAAGCCACACCATGTACTCATGTAGACACAAAAACTGAGAAGTACCAATGTGTATGTATAACTTACCCGTGAACAATATGCTCTCGGAGATTCATCTGAAACATAGGGTTTAACCTATAAGTGGCTTCCTTCTTCCTGCACACACAAATAAGGCCTTTAGAAAATTGACTAAATTCATAACGAAGGGAGTTCCAAAAGTATTGTATAGTCCAAAACTCTGATCCACTAAAAATTGTGAAGGACAGCTGCTTCAAAACAGTATTTTTTTTACTAGCTCATGTCATGTAAAACATGCTTTCTTTTTAACTTATTATTTGGAAAGGTTTCATAATGTTAAATAATAAGCTAGCATACCGTAATGTTACCTAGAAATATCCATGAATATGCATATAATGTCATGTTTTAAGATACAAATGAAAGTTATCAGGATAACTATGCCAACTCGATACAATTGATGCAACAAAGGTCTATATAAACTAAAATGAGTGTCGAGCCACATGTTTTAAATGTTTTTCAAGGTTTATAAAATTGTAAGCCAGGAAGGCCTGCGCGTCATGTAAGCATCATTTGTAAATAATTGCATTGTAATAGACATCAATCTACAGTTTTTACCCATCGAAAGATGAACAGTTTCTTGTAAAGGCAACTAAGTTTTTAAAAGTGTATTGGGGAAAATAAGCAAACAAATGTACCTGTCGTCAGTTTCTGTAAATACTCTCAACTGAATGAGTCTATCAACGGCTACTCTATGCTTTGAAGCACCATCAGCAAGAACCCACTCTTGCAACGAACTGGCTGTGACAGGAACATCTATATACAGCAATTGGAGAACATACTTCTTGGCCAATGGTGGCAAAGACCTGAGCAATATACACAGATCATTACAATTAAAATCATGTCTTTCACCAAACGCACAATATCATTAAACATTTATCACACCTTCTAATTACTTTTTAAATCTCATAGTAATATACGCGGATCCCATTAATCACCCCAAGTGGCCTAGTGGTTCGACACCTCATCTCCTCGCAAGAGGTCTCAGGTTCAAACTTCACTAGGTACATATCTTGGGGATGGCCAGGGAAAGGGATGGAAACGGTCATGGGGATACCCCAGTTAGGCAATATACATCAGAGTCAAAGACTCTCTCCCTAAGTGTAATCTAAACAGGGAAAAACTCATCCTTTTTATACGCGGATCCCATTATCAACACCTGTAACTTTTAGGTGGTAGCAATCCCGTTTTCTTTAGTACATTCTAATTTTAGTTGCCAAAATAGTGGCTTAAAACTAGAAAATGGTGCAATGTTGTTGCAGATTTAGGGGGTGCTAAGGACTAGGAAAGGGATAGGGGAGGATAGTAATGGAAATCATTATCATTGTCAAAGACGGTGTTTAGTATTCGGAAATACTCTATAATTGACAAAAGATCATAATAACCACCGATGTTACCAAGAATGGTAACTCTCCCAACACCTTCCTTCTTTCCTAATTCCCAATAAACCAACCCTGCATCTACGGGAAGTCATACACAGTCACCCCTTTTACCCTTTAATAAAAGATTACAGAGTCTTGTCAAGTTTGAGTTTTCCCCTACCCCGCCCGTGCTTGAGCCACTCCCCCCAATGCAAATTCAAGATTATCTTCTATATCAGCTGAGGTCAATCTGTCACTTCTCTGTTAGGGGGATGTAATCAAACAACTGAATGGTAACAACAAGTTCGTTTAGATGCAACCCGATCGATGGTAGTCTTGTTATGTCACATTTTGGAGGAATATTTGGTGATCCTAACTTAAGACTAGGATGCACCTTATTCAACGGATGGTGTAATGCCATTTTCGTTACCGTCTTTACTTACTTTGAATAGGCTGATCACATCTACATGCATAATGACATAATGTGTGTTATAAGTTTTTGCGCATTAATTGGTACTAAAAATTAAGCCTATAGTCAAGCCTAACAATCATGATTTGCTTCACATTATTTGCTCCAACCAAATAATACGGGAAATGATAGACAAAATCAGCATTTCTGAAAAGACAAATGGTGCAATTTAATCTGTATTGGTATTTTAAACTTATGTACTACGGGAACAAGACCTTCCTAGGTATTCTTTTTTCTAGGTCTCAGATCAAGGATACTTTATATACAGTTTCTTAAGGTGCAATTCTTGTGTATGATGAATAAGACATTAAGTTCCTTTACAGATTAGAGTAGTCGGATCTTATCTTTTTAGTTTGTTTACTGGAATTCTTCGTCGTTGTTCTTAGCTGTTGCTATTGTTCCACCTTGTAATACATTTTAGCACTCATTATGCTAGCCTCACAAATATGTTCATATCATTCTCAAACCAACAACACTGTCTACGCGGCTGAAACTCCTCGCCGTAGTTATAGTAAAAAATGTTTGTGTTAGCTTAGATGAATTTAGCGAAAGTGTAAAATAAGCTAAAAAAATTAACAACATATCATCATGGTTTGATGATAACAAAAACAATTGATGAGTAATAAAAAGAGAATGACCTAAGAATAGCTTCACAAATGAAGGCATTCTGGTAAAGCTTATCGAGCTTGATAGCAGGTAATGAAGCCACCATGTCCATAAAATTCTTGGCTATTATCCGTACTTGCGGCATTTTTACAAATTAATTGATTGATTGATTGATTGATTGATGGATCAATTCATTCATTTTTGGAACTCAAACATACTTTTAGGCTGTGTTTGTTTTTTACTTGCCAATCAGACGATGTTAAACTTCTTACTGAATCAGATGTGGGGATTATGTCTTACCGCTGCAAAATCTTCAGCCAAGTTTTGTAAAAAGATACAACAGCATAAACAACAAAACCAAGATTTCAACTTCTTTTTCTTAAAATTTTTTTGTTTGATCTTTCAATCAAAACCAAAAACAACAAACGACTTGTGTTGTTTGAAAGAAAGTCAAAGATTAAAAGGCTAGTTATGTGTGACAGTGTGAGTATTTTTGTGATAAGTAGGTATATATATATATATATATATATATATAGACTAAGGATCAAATGAGAAGAAAACTTAAAATGAGAATGATGAGAAATAATTATAACTACATATTTGAGATGTATCGACTTGAATTAGATGCATCCCTAGTCTTATAGATGCACCATAATATATTTTCTAGCAAAAAATTAGATGCATATACATATATTAGATGCATTTCATCAAGTTAGACGAATCCTATACATTTTTCGTCCTCTGCGGGTCAAATTTGTTGTTAGTACTACTTTGTATCGTTTTCACTTCAAAATCACTTTCAAAACTAATTGGGATGCATCTAAATGAATAGAGATGCATCTAAATCAAGTCGATGCATCTCAAATGTGTGGTTATAATTATTTCTCATCCTTCTCATTTTAAGCTTTCTTCTCACTGGATCCTTACCCTATATATATATATATATATATATATATATATATATATATATATATATATATATATATATATATATATATATATATATATATACCAGAAAGGTGCCCACGCGATGCGGGGCGGATTGTTGGGGTGAAAGAGGAGGGAGGTGAGGTGGTGGAAAGTGGTTGTTGGGGTGGTTGTTGAGATGGTTATAAATTGTTTGGGGTGGTTGTTTAGGTTGTTATAAATTGTTGGGGGTGATTGTTAGGGGTGGTTGTTTCCATAATTAATAAGTAAAAGTCTGAATTTTTAAGCCTTTCTAATTATAGAATAGTCCCAAATACATTATATAGTAGTGTGTATATATATATATATATATATATATATATATATATATATATATATATATATATATATATATATATATATATAAGTAAAAGTCTGAATTTTTAAGCCTTTCTAATTATAGAATAGTCCCAAATACATTATATAGTAGTGTATATATATATATATATATATATATATATATATATATATATATATATATATATATATATATATATATATGGGAAAACTTGCCTGCTTCAACAAGCAGGCAAGATGCGTGCTTTTCCATTGAAAAAAATTTTAAAAATTTACGATTAAGCCCCTGAATTCAGGTATCTGATACACTTTCCCACCTGAGCCCTCTCTTTTTTACATAAGAAAGCAGGTAATTGCCTGCTGTGGAAAGCAGACATCATTTTCCCATATATATATATATATATATATATATATATATATATATATATATATATATATATATATATATATAGCTAGGATAAAATAATCTTTTTTGTTTGGATTGGTTTATTAGGTTAGACTTTGAACCCCTCAGTATAACAAATGATGTGGGCTTCGTGATTTAACTTGTTAGAAATAAAATCGAATTAGTTGGGCCTAAAAGTTTGTTAAATTTACTTGTGTGGAACTGTGGATGGATTGTGTCATACTTTTGAATATTTTGTGATAAGTTGGACCAATATCGAGTCGAATTTTCTGGGTTATTTATGATAAAAATGTTTTGTTTAATATTTACACAAGTTACTTATTTACCGTATTGCTATAGTTTTATATATACTTAAGAAAAATTGTAACACCCTCAATTTCAAAATATGCAGCGAAATTTAGATTGGGTGTTACTTCGTGGCACAACAGTTTAATAGTAGAAAACGATTGTCAATTTAGTCGTTTTAAAAGATTTATCATTCGAAATTTATAAAAATCAGAGTTTACAAAATCAGGTCCCAATGGTTTCAAAGTTTTATTAAATAGGTTTTCAAATGATAGTAAAATTTATAGCCTTTATAAGTATCCATGTCATCCTTGCTCATTATGGACCTGAGATAAATACATGTTGAAAGCGTCAACACAAAGGTTGGTGAGTTCATAGAGTTTATAAGTAAAATAGTTGCTTTTCAAAATCAAAAGAGTTTGTGAGTCCATAGTAATTGTAAGTAAATAGTTGATTTTCGAAATCAAAGAGTGAGTGATTCCATGGTGGTTCTAGTTAAAACGGTTGATTGTCAAAATCAAAGTATGGATAGTTCCATAGAGTTATAGTTTAACCAATTGATTTTCAATAGTTCCAAGTTTAGGTAATAATTGTAATAAACACAATTATTAATAAAATAAGTAGTGGGTTACGATATTATATACCCATAGTTGGTTTGGTTGCCCTACATGGGTCAACACAAAATAGTTATAGTTTGCCAAGTGGTGATTTTCTTAGTAATCACAAGTTCTAAGTTTAGATAATATTTGTAACGAATACAAATATTATTAAAAAGATGGCACTACTGTATCATGACTACAGTATCGTTCTATTGCTCTAAGCCTCATGACACTTAACGATTGACAGGCATCAAGTATGATGTAAAATATAACAATGTGCCCTCAGGATAGGTATTTGCCAATAACATATAAGTATGTTTAAATAAAGTGTGTTTGGGTGGCTCATCCTAGCAGACCCAAACGGGGATTGTCAGTCCCAAATAGATATATTCACAATTATTTACGTTCACTAGCAAGTGATTAAGGTGCATGATATGAGGGACTTCGAACATGGCAATAAGTGGTAAACTTAGGCAATAGAAAGTTGGGTATAACGTACAGTTGAAAATTGCTTGTGATCATGTTTATAGTGGGTAGCTCTCCATGAGCTATAAAAGCGTATAAAAGTGGATTCGTAAGTTCATGGTAATTCGCAAAAGTTTATAGTTCCTTTGTAAGTAAAAGAAAGCAGTATGTTTCAATAACAAGTAGAGTGGTTTATCAACTAAGTATAAGGTTTGAGGTAAACTAGTAAAGTTTATATGTAATACAAGTATGTATTTCTCCCAAAAGCAATTCAAAACAGGTAAAAGGGTAGGGGCTATGGAACTCACAGTAATTTGTAAATAGTTAAGAGTACTTGTAAAAGTATAAAACATGTAGTTGAGCATGTATATCCCCAAAACGTTTATAAAACAAGTAAAAGAGTAAGAGAGGGGTTATGACTCACCTTAGGGTTATGGTATACATAGTAAAGCAATGTCAAACGCAGAATGGGAATGGCTCCAATAGACAACCTGGATAATATGGAAGTCTAAGATAAGTTTGACTTATCGAGAATAGTGGTTTGAATTCATCTTAGATGACAAAATGGTTTTGTGGCAGAGGTGGCTTGCGTGGCAACATGCTTAAAGTTCAACAACAAAGTTATATACTATATAACTTGTTTGTTATGTATAACGTGTCGTTAATGTTTATATTCCTTGTGCGGTAAGGTTTATGTTTAAATCAGTTCAAAATGTTGGTAGTATTGGCTCTTGGAATAAGTGTGAAAATATATACTATATATTCGTATGAGAGTTGGCTCGAATATCGGCTTAAGTATTTTCGATGAGTGAATAAATACGGGTCTAATTGTATTTATTAGATTCATAAATATATATGTACAATATATATGTTGAAGTCTTGGTTCAATAATATAATTGGGAAAATATATTGTTTATAATTTAAGTCGTTTTGGTTGTCAAATAAAATATGCATTAAATATATATTAATTTAGACGAAAAGTGGTAAAAACTATATAAGTTTATTAAATTTATAAAAGTTTTGGGTGGAAAATGTCAAGTATTAAACTTAGGGGAGGGGCTGAAACGTAAAGTTTAATAAAAGTTTCAAAACTTATAGTAGTTTTAAGAAAAATGGCAAGTCTTTACAACTCAAGGGATCTAATGTGTAAATCTTATAAAAGTAGTAATGTTGTAAAAAGGAAGACGAGGACGGGTTTCGAAAACATGACCTCTGGTTCAATAGCCAACGTTCCAACCAGTGAGCTATTTTTAAGTTATATTCACTGTGTTTCATTTTACATGTATTAGTATTTGCGTATGGTTACATGTAGTAGCATTTGTGTTCTTCTTTCTTTTCTGGTTTCGAACTGAGTGGCAAGCTCTTATTTAAACGAGTCTTTAAGTTTGAGAATTAGGCTCAGGGTTGAGACGAGGAGGGCAAAATGAGTTCACATAAGTCGCACAAGTTACGTGAGTTTTTATAACTCAAAAAATATATTCAAACATGACCAAAACACTTGACCAAGCTAAATGTAGTTAATCCAATTATAAGTGTAGCACGTGTTATTGACAGTAAGATAAGTATATAGTTAGTTTCGACTTATTTAGGTCTCGCGATAGTAGTTCGGTTCTTAGTGAGTTTCACATGGACGAGTTTCAAATATATGCGTTAGTTTAAGTTTAAGGATTTCCTTATATGTTTCAACAGCTTATGATACTAGATATTACAGCTCAAGGCTTCAAGATGTTTTCATTTCTAACGAGAGCATGCATGCACCGAATAGTATACGTATTAAAAAGACTCGACTAGAATGAGTCTCAAAAACATGTTATACGTTAACAATAGTTATTTTGTGTCACTTTATGCATAGCCACGCAAGAAATGAGAATGCCACATTTGATACAAAATGTTTTACGAGAGTAACATTCATCTGTACCAAGGCTAGGGTAAGACACAAACAAAATAGACAAGGCAGATTACTTTGTGTATGAATAGAACAAGAGGAACGTGACTTACTACGCCAACTGTAGTGGTGGGAAGCGAAGAGGAAACGTGAACGAGAAACGAGCCAAAACAACTCCAACGCCTTCAAAGCTCTCGAAGTCGTTACGTATTGAAAATTAGGGGAGATTTTAGAACCCACGACCTGCTCCTCCTTTCTTTCTTCGCGGCAGCCACAAAGAGAGCAAGATAGTATGTTGTGTTTGTGTTTGTGTTTAGTTTTCAGTTTGTAGTGAAGCCGAGCAAGGGTTTGCATGGGTTTTTATAGAGAGGAGTTTTAGCATGTGAGAGTTGACTTGTTGGAGTTGGTATTGTGGCAGCAAGAATCGGGGAGGACAAAGAGTAAGGGACAAGAGAGAGTTGAGTGTTAGTGTAAATAAAATGATGAGAGTGGGTTGGTATCGTCCTTGTATAGCTCGAACAACAGGAAGAAAATTGACCCAAGATTTGCGTTTAGTCTTTGGAAGGTCAAATTCTTTTAATACACATGGTTAAATGAGTTTCATGATTACTATTTTAGAGTCAAGGAGTGAATAGGGAAGTGGTTGCAATGTATTCGTCCTTGTGGAGTTAGCCGAGAAGCAAAGAAACAAAACTAATCATTCTTGTTTGCTTGATCTCGTTTGTAGGCTTATGAAGGTCAACACATGATAAAAACATGCTAATATATGTTGTGGGTCGTTTGGTGAGGTTTGGGAGTGATACGAGACACAAGGTTAAGCCAACATAGCTCTTGCGTTATGTTGGAAAGGTAAAAATCGAGCTGAGCTTTGATGATTATTAACTGGGCAATTGGTCGTGAAAATGAGAACTAAAAGTCACACATGATTCTTAGCTAGAAGGTTAAATGAGTCATGTAAAAATATACGTAGGTCGTTAAGAAAGTTTGTGAATACAGATGCCAAAGTAAACGTACGTTGAATCATGTAATTCGAAATATTAATAAGGTTTTGGGCTTGATTTTGTATTTGGGCTTGTGTTTCGTGGACTGGGCCAAAAAGAAAAAGAAGAAAAAAAAATAGTTAAGGGTCCGTTTGGTTGTGTTTGGTTTACAGTGGAATTGGGCCGAGGCCCGATGGGTGATGATGAGGAGGGTTGTGAGTTGTGTTTGGAACATAGTAAAACGTGAAAATTTGGCCCGTAAAAATGGTTAATTAAGTTGTGTTTTTAGATTACCCTACGTTAATTATCTACAAATGGAAGGGGAAATTTACGGGATATTACAAAAATAGACAATTAAAATAATTCAGACACTTACAAAAAATAAACAATATTATTTCATTCAGATTCAAACTTTATAGCAACCTCTTACCAGTAAGATACGGTAGTCAGATTCAGACCCAAAACATCTTAATGAAACAAACACACCCTTAATCTGCATATTCAGAGACACGAAGATAAGTACGGTTAGGTAAATGAAAGACTACCTAGGGAAGTGAGAGAACGACTTGATACAGCCTTGGAAGAGTTGACGGACATCTTGTTTTCTAGAGAGGTGATTAGAATATTCTAGATTTGTGTTTGTGATCGAGAAAATCTAGAAGGGTTGAGTCGGTCTACATATAAGAAATAAAGAGAAAGTCTTCATTGTTTAGAATAGTTCCCAAGTTGTCATTTATGAGAAGATTGTTAGATATTAAAAATGTCAATTTGAAATCACTTTAATAAGTGCGTCGACTAGAGCTGTTAAGTTATGAAAGTCCCTCCCCCATGAAATTATAAATAGGAGTTAGTTTATTTTTCGTTGGAAGTTGTATGTGTCATATATTGTTTGTAGCAATTTCAAGCAACAAAAGACAAGTTATCCATTTCTCACTATTTCACACACAAACACACATTTTACACACTAATTGCTAGCCAATCGATCTAAGCTCACATTACAATTTGAACTAGTCATTTTGTTGTTTCCATAATTGTATTGCTACAACTTTACTATCTATTTTGTGTGAATAATGAACCCCTAGGCGTATGCTCGATCCTGTAATGTGTGCATTCATCTCTGACCAATATAAGTATATAACACTCATGCATTCAACAAACGTAAGAAGCAATGAGAAAAAATAAGTGTCAAGTAAAAACTCTAATTAACACTCATAGTCCCCCCATTGAGTGCCTATTAGTGTTTTGACACCAAAAAATATGTCAAACTTTATTGTATATTGTAAAATTACCTCATAAGTCTACAATATGACCACAGACGATGAGGCCATGATGCCCAAGAATTAGTTCTATTACAAATATAATGAATAAATCTTAGAATCTATCTCTCTCTGCTAAACGGGCACTTCTTATAGCTCAAGCTAACACACGGGTCCTGAAATTTATAATAGCAAATGCAAGTTAGTTCCACGTTCACACCTTGACTTTGGAACAAACGGAAAACTTGTTAATATCAATGTTTTAAATATTTTTCATTCTTTTTACGAAAATTATGGTTTGATACAATTATCACCATCAAATACTTTAGATAACTTAAAACAATCTATATAAAGATCTAACCTTGGAACCCTCATGCGTTTTCCCATATGACTTTCGCGCTGTTTACCAACACGCAATACAGAAAGTTCCTTTTCCATAACAGCTAATTCCCTCCTTGTTCTTTTGCTCTCCACTTCCATTGCTTTATTCAATGTCTCAACATTCCTTGCCAAGACCTGCAGTTTTTGAATAAATCTTAGACACGTAGATGACAACATTAACTTGTAAAAGGTAGGCCTGCTAACCTCAATTGTGTTATTCTTGTCTTTAATATTTTGATCCTTTTGATGACATGCTTTTTGTAATGTCAAAACCTCCTTTTGTAACATATCATACAACATCCCGGATACAAAATCTTCGGGCTTTGATTTATCTTTCTCATCTTCATGACCAAGATCTGCTAATTTGCTACTGTCATATACTTTAGATGAGGTAATCCCATTCTTTAGTAAATTTCTTGATGAGAATCTACTAGAGGATGATCTTGATAAATTTTCAACTCCTCCAAAGGACTGGCGTGGTGCACGTCCATTGCTCATAGTTCTTTCTGAGCCAGCACATGAAACACCATTACGAGATGACGATTTAAATCTTTCCTCCAAAACTTTGAAACGAAGTTGGTACTTTTCCTGTAAAGGCATGCATTACGAAACGAAAGTTACGTTATTGAATTAGATACAACCAATATGGAGGTGGAAATTCCAACCCAGTATATATAGAAACAGGCAAATTCAGGTTCTATTTTATTGAACGGGTCAAACTGGTTGAACGGGTTAACGGGGCAAAATTCGTCTAACGTGTAGTTCAAATTATTACAATATTGTAGATTATATAATTAAACAAATTATTTATCATCATATTGTAACAACATTGATTTCGTAATAATATGCAATAGATTAATGTTGTGGCCCACACAATTTTGACCCGTCCCACCAATTTTGAAGCAAACAAATTTTGACCCACCTTCAACTGTGCTTCTGCCTTTGCAGTGCGTTCTGCAACAGTCAGTTTTTCTTTTAAATGATGCATTTCGCCCTGAAATAATCCCGAAAAAGGATAAGACTTATTGGATAACAATAACAGCCTCAAGATAACATATAAACCAAATTATGCAACATTTTAGTTTCTTAGCCAATAAGAATCAAGAAGTTCATGCCTGGAAAACTCTTCTTTCTTCAAGCCATTGCCTTACAGGCATTACTTTGTTGTCGGTATCTTTCCAGTCATTAGCCACGATAGCAGCAACACGATTTGCAGATATTTTAGCTCGAGCTAATTCACGGTCCAAGATCTTCTTCTCTTCCTACACAAGGTTTGGCAAATTAGCACCAACTTAAAAAATGATTAGCACCAACTTAAGAAAGAAATACTTACATTCATCTCTTGCAGTCTGCGCTCATAATCACGCACAACATTTGCAGCAGCTCCCCCAGCCAAAACAGCTTCCTCAAGCTCACGTACTGTTTGAGCTAGCTTTTCTACTTCTGAAACTTTCTGTCGGTTCATTCTATCTAATATTTTGTTTTCCTCCTGTATAGAAGAAGCACATAAGTTATAACATTATACATCCAATATGTCACATGCTACCAACCGGCTACATGCCACTATTCACACTTCTAATTTGAATGTTGGACATGATTATTTAATTAATATGAATTCAAGTTGAATGATCTGTTATCAACATTTCATACCAGCTGCAATAAAGCTGATCATTTTAGAGCTCAAAAACTTAACCTCTTAATAACTCATTCTTTGAAAACATTTGAGAGACTTACAATCCTATTTTTCAAAACTTTCTCATTATTCACACACGTGTCCTTTTTTCTTATCTAGTACTAGTAATTCATTTGACGATACAAAACACGTGAAAGTTTAAAACAAAATCATCTGTTTACTATGAGCCTATGACTTCAAAAAGCAAAGCGCAAGCAAATAGCAATTATTGAATATCATATAGTTCTCACTTTCAAAATGCAAATCCGAACAATCCCTATTGCACTACGGAAATTAATTAGAGTTGTAATATTATCACCTGGCATATATCAATCTGTATAATTAGTTCCTGGTTTTTATTCTGAAGATCATCCACCAAAGTTGCTTTTGCCATGGCTATCTCAACACTTCTCTCTGCCTCTAGTAGAGCAGTTTCCTTAGATTTACTCAGTCGATCAAGTGCTTTATTATCATATTGCAACTTCGATATCTAATAGATGCAAAACGTGATACACAATCAGAATCTCTACAACCCACCATGTTACTCAAACAAGCTTAAGTGTTCTTACCTCCATTCTAACCAACTTGAGTTCTGCCTCCAATGGAGCAATAATCGCCTCAATAGGAGGAATCTCATCATCTTTCTGAGCTGCATGAACTCTTCGAAGAGTGGCTTCTGCGGCAAATTGTGCAGCCAGAGCTTGCTTTTTCTCATCATTTATCTTCATAAGTTCTAAGTTCTATAAACCCATAATAACTTATTCAAATTATGTTATAAAAATGTTAGGTAACTAAATATAGAAAATACATAGGAACAAGAAGTTATGTGGTACCTTACTGTCCAAAATAGATTCAGTTTTCTTAAGCTTTTCATCGACTTTGCTTAGCTCATCATTTAGCTGCAACAGAATAAATAAATATACGTAAGCCAGGAGATGTATATGAATCATCCACAACACAGCCAGTGGCGGATCTAGGAATTTTTAGTGGGTATGCACAAACTTTTATTGAGTTAATAATAAATTAGATTTTCGGGTCAGATTTTTTTTTATCCGATTTATTAAAGTCTTTGGTTTGTCAAATTTGGGTAATTCAAAACATCATTAGTTAGTCGAATTCAAGTAATTCAAGTTTGGGTTTTAAGTAACCGAATACTATGATAAAAAAATAAAGCTTATCACGTATATTGTAACTAATAATCTGTAAAATTTTAAAGTTTTACTCAAAATAATTAACTTAAAAATAAATGATCATCAACATTTGCAAGATAAAAAAACTAGAGTTTGCAATGTTACCTAAATGATCAACGAAATCACAATTTCACGCCTACAATTTAATGGCTAGATATTTTATGTCTAATATATCAATTTGCGACACATTCAACAAAATAGTTTTTATATCTTAAATGAATATCTTAATTTTCAGCTTACATTTGAATTGAAGTAAACAACCCATTGATAAAATAAAACTAAAAATGTGTAATGTAAAAACTTTTTATTAAAGCTGTAGTTTGAGTGGGTTGGGCCATTGGTCCACAGCCAATGATATTATTAATACAAATTTAATTTGACACTTCGAAAGTTTGACCTATCTTAATATCCCATTGTTTCTTTCTTTGCCTCTTTCTTCCTAATACTTGCAGATGTGCTCAAAATTTACAGTAATACTTCATGTTTCTTTTCTTTTTTCCAAACAATGGTCACTTGGATTAGGGTATGCACTTAAAATTTTCCTGCATTTGAGAGGGTATGCACTTGCGAAATTTATGTGTATTTTGTAGTTACTTTGGAGAAAAACCAAGTTTTTTTACACTACTCAGAATTTACACAGGGTATGCACGTGCATACCTTATGTATAATGTAAATCCGCCCCTTACACAGCGAAACTTGATAGTAATAATGGGTTGAAATATGGGAAAGAAGTACCTCTTCCACTGCCTTTTCTTTAAGGTGTTCATGGTATTTCAATGCCTTGATTTCCACATATGCATCTCCCAGTTTCCTATCTTTATCTGAAATAGTAAAAGATACGCTATGTATTAGCAAATAAGAAGGAGCATATGAAAGTAGGCGGCATTGCATAAAAAAGCAATGTTTTACCCCGAATTCTTCTTTTAAGCTATGTACTCTCTTATTACAAAAGATAGCAACCAATTAATATAAATGGCGAACTACTTCCATTATATCACATAGAATAGAAAAGTACATTTAAAATGATCTTTTTCATTAGAAAAAGAAATTAAATTCCTAAAATGATAGGAAGTTAGGAACTTGTGAACATATAAGAGTGGTGGCAATGGTACCGCTGGGGCAGCGGTTTGCCTCCAAACCGCCGGGGAACACCGCCGCCACCCCAGCGGTTTGGTTCGGCGGTTTGGTTGGGCAGGGATTTTCACCGATGCGGTTTGCATTTGAAATGTGAACGTTGGACATGGAATGTGAACGTTGGGGGATAAAAACAAAACAAAAGGGAGCGTGTGTTTGTAACAAAAAAAAAAAAAAAAAAAAAAAATTTCTATAAATACCAAACACAACACAAATAAACTACACTTATTCAAATACACACACATTTCACACAATGGCATCATCATCTTCTTCATCCGATGAGTTATATTTCCCCCCCACGACCTTTCAACAAAATCAATCCACGGGTAGTACTCTATCAACCTTTTTAGCCATATACGATTCGATTGAGGACACGGCAACCTCTACCGAACCACGAGCGTCTGTCACCCGTTTTCGTGAAAAAGCTTTACAAAATCTAAAGGATGACTATTTCGTTGAAATTCCAAAGTTTGCCCACCATATTTTTCGAGATAGGTTTCGTATGAATAAAAGGTTGTTTTTAAGAATTGTTGGTGATATTGAAGCGAGATTCGAATGGTTTCAAGAGGGCGTTGATGCGAGGGGGGCAAAAAGTTTCACGGCTTTACATAAATGCACATCGGCCATTCGGCAACTCGCAACGGGTGAACCTCCGGATAGATTTGATGACTATTTAAACATGGCACGAAGAACGTCAGGTTATAATTTTTTTTATTAATGTTGTCGTTATATTTTTTTTATTAATGTTGTCGTTATATTTTTTTTATTAATGTTGTCGTTATATTTTTTTTATTAACAGGAGAATGCCTTGATCATTTTTGCAATGCGGTTATTGAATTATATGGTCGAGAGTTTTTACGTAGACCGACATCTCATGACATTGCACGCTTGTACGAGGCACATGAAGAACAACATCACATTCCTGGAATGCTTGGTAGCATTGATTGTACACATTTTGTTTGGCGAAATTGTCCTAGACATTTGAAAGGCCAATATAAGCGTGGCGATCACCAATACCCGACTATTATGCTTGAATCCATCGCTTCATACGATTTGTGGATTTGGCATTCGTTTTTTGGTCCTCCCGGTGCTAACAACGATATAAATGTTTTGAATCAGTCTCCGTTGTATCTTACGGAGCGAAATGGAACGGCGCCAAACAGTTCATTTTCTGTAAATGGACGTAATTACAAACGTGGATATTATCTTACCGATGGAATCTATCCTACCTATTCTACGTTTGTTAAAGCATATAAGCATCCCACTGAGCCGAAGGAAAAGAGATTCAAGACGTTACAAGAGTCTGCAAGAAAAGATATCGAGCGAGCTTTTGGTCGTCTTAAGGCCAAATGGATGATTCTCAGTCGTCCTCTCCGTCCTATGACGGTCGACAAGATTCGGCAAATCGTTAATACGTGTATCATATTGTGCAATATGATTTTAAAAGACGACGAGATGGCAATTTCACCGGTTCATATAATGGATCCGCCAGTCGCGCCAGTTTATGACGATAGTGTACTACCGGAGTTACTCGACGAACAAATCCATTATCGTCTCCAATATGATCTTACGGAGCACGTTGAGGCTCAAAACTTAGCATACCTCGATAACTAGTTATTTCTTTTTTTTATTTACGTATTATGTAATTTTCTATTAATTATGTTTTTTTTTCCAAGTATTATGTATTTTTATTTTAATTATTAATGAAATATTATGTTTTTATTAAATTATTTATTTATGAAAAAAAAAAAAAAAAAAAAATGGTGGTTTGGGAGGTATGAAAAAAGTATGGTTGCCACTAAAAAAGGGTTGGGAGGTATGGAAAAAGTGTGAGTGAGGTGGAATGATATTATTGGTTGGTTGGGAGGTATGGATTTTTTTGGGAGGTATGGTTGCGACTACCCTAAGAAGTCGTTTAACCTGGATATGTGCTTGAATGTTTGATTAGACCAATATACTAAAATAAATAAATAAATAAAATCTCTCTTAAAACCAGTATTCATGTAAAACTTGCTTAAAGTTGAAGATATGCATAGAAGATCAATTGAACTCCACAAATCATTTAACTTGCTCATTAACGGAAAAGGAAACAACTCTTGATTATAAAACTCAGACCTTCTTACTTGTCAAGTTTAAATAGTCAAATTCAGACTCAACAAGTGTATTATTAAGCAAGAAGTTGAAAACATACAAAACAATTGAGCCTAATAACGACCTCAATACATTTATTGACTTAACAGTTATGTACTAACAAAAAGTGACCATACCTTCTAAGTCACGAAGAATTGTGATGTGTGACATATACACATTTTATATCACTATGGTTTGATCATCTAACTATGTTGTTTACTACTCATGGAATATTATAAATTCATGGCTTGCTACAATGCTATTTCTAAAACTAAATAGGGCATTGGGGTTTAATCACTAGAAATTTAAGAAAAAAAAATCATTTCATGGAGCCGGTGTGTATTGCATATAGCATTTAAACTATCTATAAGTCCCGAGCACGCACGGGGTTTACACATGAATCAAATTTATTTTAAAATTTTAGTTTAGTATATGGACATATAAGAATCTACCCGTGAAAATTATGATATAAGTATAACAACTAATACTTTATCCAGGATTTTTTATTATGTATTAATATATATTATAATAATTTTTTGTAAAAAATTTGTTGGTTGACGATTTAACTTTGTTTAACTGACATAAATATTGAGGTTGAGATTGATGTTCTTGTTTAACTTTAAGTATTCATATCGTAAAATGTGCGAGTTTAGTAGCACATAATCAACACGAATAGGAGATATATCAGTATGCCATCCATGGGGCACCTTTCGTAGTGACGGAAGTCCTTTTGATAAAGTTAAAATATGCTCCGTAAAGTTTTTCAGAAATGTTTTTCTGGATATCCATATATAAACTTTAAATAATAATTTCATGAGTCGTTTTTATAAGTAAAATAGCGTATATTTATTTTCATATCACAGTAATTCGTGCTTACATCTAATATTCATATTCCCGTTAACAATAGTTTAGCCGTATTTAATATTCAAGCCCGTGTACGCATAAATTAAACTTTTTAAATAAAATAACATGAGTCCTTATTTAACGTATATAGTAAAAAAAAATATTTTAATAGATGAAAGTTTAAAACGAATATTAGTTTTAAAAAATATTTAGCGTCTATTAAAACTAATTCATATATTTACAAAATTTTGTAATTTTAATAAATGAAAGTCTGAAAATAATACTAATACTTATTTAATTTTAATCAAAGTTCATCTTATAAAGTATAAAGGTATAAATTGTAAGGGCTTATTTGTTATTTTTCTAAAGTTATTAAAAAATATGAAAACTTGTAATTTTACACTTAGCTTTATATAATTTTTGTAAAATTCAACAACTGAAGTTTTATTAATTACTTCCTATTTTTTTAAGTTTTTGTTTTCACAAATTTGACACAAATATTTTTATGTGTTTTTTTTCTTAATCAAATTTCTCCATCAAATTTATTAAAGTTTGACTAAAATCAATTCAATTTTGATTTTTTATTAACCAATCATATTGCTTGATTTTGCCTACGTGGCAAAATCGAGCTCTCCTATTGGTCTTTTTTTTTTTTTTTTTTTTTTTTTTTGAGAAGGGTTTTGCAAAAACACTACGAACGATGTTCATGTGCAATTTACACCCTAATGTTAAAAAATAATTTTGGTTGCACAAGAGGTAAGCTTGACTGCTTAAGATCAAAGATAATAAGAATGAGATGAAGCAAGTTAAAGTGTTAAACAACACTTTTTATTTTATTGATTTTGGATGGTTTAGCGGGCTAAATAAGTGATGATGGCCAACTAAGTAATTAGTCCAAGTGATGGAAGCCCAACAAAATTCGATTAAGATTTCAGAATATTTATGTGGGCTGACCCAATTTCGTTTAAGAATTTTGTTTTTTCAGTTTTTCACTATGATTAAATTGTCTTATTCATAAATTCATCTAAAATGTGTCTCTAAAATCAAAATTTTCTATGTTCAAATTTTTATTTTTTATTTTTTATTTATTCATTTATTTTTTTTAATGTAATTATAATAAATCTCAGGACGTGTATATGAAAATTAAATAACTAAAAATGGTTCAACACACCTTTTCGATTAACACTTTTTAGAGAATGGCCCAATTATTACGAGTTAAGTACGTTATGATAACATTCTCGATATCAAAAAACTTTGATTTGTAAGTTGCATTTAAACACCCTTTCACTAAAGCATGATACATATTTAACACTAAGTTGAAACATTACATGCAATTGGACTGTATAGGCGAAAATTAACTATCAGAT
Organism: Artemisia argyi; assembly: GCA_030686995.1. Classification (NCBI taxonomy): domain Eukaryota; kingdom Viridiplantae; phylum Streptophyta; class Magnoliopsida; order Asterales; family Asteraceae; genus Artemisia; species Artemisia argyi. Next base: position 89,295,765 of record CM060708.1, on the reverse strand, counting down.
CAACATAATATTTTGCAAATGTCAAGAAAAGGGTGTAATGTTTTGAGATGATTTTCATTTGGCACTAGTTGGCGAATAACGAGGTGGGCGACGATCCGTCGCGGCGGGGCGTTGTTTCATTTCGTTGATCATTGCACCGGTGAAAGTATATGTCTAACGGGGTTCATTATTTTGTCCAATATTTGTATACGATAGTATTGTGTGCTGCCTTGCTACCAAAAAGACTAAAATGCCCACTTTAGTGACTATGCAACATATTACACCGTAGTTACGTTCTATGTAACAATTAAAAGTGAACCTCGTATGCGTTTATGAATAACAAAATCATACCATACCAACTAATATGAGAAAATGGAAAGACAAAAGTTCACTTAAAAAGTAACTTTGGTGCTATCCAAGAAAATTGGCTACCCAAGAATAAGACTTGTCTTTCAGATAACAGACAAAGAACTATATTGCACTATTATATGTTTATTGTCAAAGGAAAGGAAACTATCTAACATTAAGCTTGTAAATCACCTTATAAACTTATAGTTAACAAATCCCTTCCACTCACTAAAATACAAAATCCCACATTATACATATAAAGATACACTTTTAGATATAATATGCGTAGTGTGTTTGGCATAGAGTGCTTAGGAGCGTGAGCGGTGAGCGTTAAGCGTTGTGATTATTAATGCTCATTTGACAAACAGTAAATAGCTTAGTTACAAATAACATTCGTTACGTGTGAAATGAATGTAGTACGTAGTAAATTATGATTAAAAGAAAGAGAAGATTAAATTACATACCTGTTAATAGGTTTTGGAGACGGTTAAGCTCAAAACGAACAGGGTCAGAACCATGCATGTGATTAATGATATCATCAATCTCAGTGGCTGTTCTTGACATGGACTGTTTCCTACTTGCACAACGAAAAGACGGAGACTTCTTTAACGGTGAACAATCCAGCTGATGAAGAGTAGCCATTATTCAAACTTAGTGAATGTAGAGAATGTTAGAATTTAGAAAGAATGAGTTTCTTGTATTTATAGTCCAAAGGAAAGTGGAGGACCATTTTGTTTTAGAAGGGAGGGAGAAAATATGAGTTTTTCTTTTTTCCATTTAATTCCAAATATTTGTAAGAGCCAACTCATTATTAAAATTAATGATTTCACATTAATTTATTATAACTGTTTATTCAATTTTTTCTAGTGTCAGCCTTTTTTATTTAATTATAAGTTTATGTATGAAATATACGACTACCAGATAAATGAAGTGTGGGTAATACAACATATTTCTAAGAGAGAATTGAACAAAATTTTGTAATTGCTTAAATATCTTTTGGACATGATTGACTTTTCATGCCTTACGCACATGTAAATTGTATAATACATCTAGATTAAAAATTGAGTATGTATGTTATACGTGATGTTTTGTCATTAACGGAATTGAAACAATGAAATATAAATTTTTACTATTATTGTAATTTTCTTGCTTCCTTCACCATAATATTTACATTGATTGAAAATAATGTGGAAAACAATTTTCAATATAATCAACTTTTTACTGTAGTTGTAACAAGTACAAGTGATAAAAAGAATGAAATGGTCAAAAGATGATAAAGATAATGGTTTTAGTATAGAGGGACCAACTAAATAAACGGGTGTGTCATGGCAAGTAACGGTAACAACGTAAGTGGGTGGGAAAGTGTATCAACCGTTGGAAGTGACTTGCACCCATACTAAAAGCATTGTGAGCCATGCCTACATTCTCCCATCCTACGTACCACTTCTTACATAAAATGTCAACTTTTTGATCATTAGAAAGGTATTGGAACTAAGGGTGTGTTTGGTTGGTAGGGGTGTCTTGATTTGAATTTGGATTAATTTAGATTTGATAAAGGTTTGAAAAAGAATAAAGAGACAAAAAAGAATTTTATTTAAAATAAATATGTATTTTTGGTTATATATTGCATAAAGTACAATTTATGCAATGGGCTTATCAAGTGTTGATTATGGGATTTATTGAATGTTTGATAATAAGCTTATCGTTGGCGTATAATTAATACACTTAGGTCGTTAATAGTGATACGCTATGAAGAGATTTATTTAGACCATGTGATTCCTTTAATAGAAGTCATGACGTTTGATTAAGGAACAAAAGAGATGCGTCACATTTTGCAAGTCTAAAGAAGAAAATGTCATTTAGTTTGAAACCATTTTTGTAATTTGCTTATGATATACTCTATGTGTTAATTAATTTTATTTTTTTTTTTATTTTTTTTTTCCGTCCATCTCAAAGTATTTGTTTTTTTTGTTCTTAAACTAATGATTAGGTAGAGAAAAGTTTTACACTGAAGCGATAGGCAAGCGGGCAACAAGCTGCGCCGCTAGCCCTTTTTGAATAGCGAAACTTAATCTTTTAAAAACTACATTCAAAGACCTTGGGGTCGTAACATTGCCATGCATAACCCGTTGGACTCTTTTGAGCAGCTCCACAGCCTCCGATGCAAGGAAACCAAAAGTATCAAATGCAAAAGGTATAAACGCGTGTTGGTTATCAAGGCACGCTTTCTCGTGTTTGGTTACTTTGCATGAAGCGGCTTTCAAAGCAGCCTGACCTGCCGTAAAAGCATGATTCCCCAATCCCACAAGTGGAGAAACCCCCGTTAGATCTACACAAGCATGTTTCCCCCTATCCATCCAAAAACCAAAATGTCAGCTGGTCTAAGTGTCGATCTTCCTTCCATCGGGTCGGTCAAGAAATTCACAGGTGCTTCTTTCTTAACTGAAATCCCAGCACGCCTGAATATGTCAAAAAGAACATCCCTAACCAAATCGTGACGGTATTTGAACCCCGGAAGCTCTCTACAATGAACTGCATGCTCTCCGAATGAGTCCAAACAAGCTTTGTGACAAACCGGGCAAATTTCATCAACCGGAAAAATTGGGATCATGATGCGATATTTAAGGATAGTGCGATACTCAATCGGCGACATATGTTGACCGAGACCGTCTATAGGGATGGCAAGAAGAAATTCTTGAGCATGTGGTGCACGCAGACACTCAAAAACCGCTTTTTGTCTAACGGTCATCTCAAAGTAAACTTCCATGTCCTGGACAATCTTGCTAAAAAGAGCACTCGCCAATGTGTGTTGGGCTTTAGTGGGGACGGTGTCCTTTTTAGCGAAACCGCCACGGTCAAAGTTTGGAATCATATCACGAAGACAAGTAAAAGTTAGGTTAATTAATTTTACGATTAATTTTGAAGTTTAAGTATGTCGTTTAGTGTTCCAATTAAAAGTTAGGTTATTCACTTGTACTTGAAGATTAGGTGTTCACACATTTATAGATATACCTTACTTTTACACCGTTTGTCCTTGTGGTTTACGTTGACTGGCGTCGTTAGTCTCATGACAAAAAAAACTGCACCGTTCATCCTTAACGGGCAAACGTTTGGCGTCGTTAGTCCCTCACCCACTAACGCTTGTTAAGTGTCGTAACACATGAAGTCCCATGAGGGTATACTAGTCATTTCGCAAACCAAAAGGACGAACGGTGCAATTTTTTTTAATACGTTTGTAAGTTTCGTTTTAATACGTTTTCGTCTGTTTTTTTACGTTTTTTTTTCGTTTTCGTCTCTTTTTTTTAATGTTTTCCTCCGTTTTTTTACGTTTTCATATGTTTTTTTTCTTCGTTTTCGTCTGTTTTTTTTACGTTTTCGTCTGTTTTTTTCGTTTTCGTCTGTTTTTTTTACGTTTATGTCCCTTTTTTACGTTTTGTCCATTGTTCTAACGTTTTCATACGCTTTCGTCCATTTTTTTACGTTTTTATCCATTCTTAACCGTTTTTTTTTTCGTCTATATTTTTACGTTTTCCTCTGTTTTTTACGTTTTCATCTATTTTTTTTCGTTTTCGTCAGTATTTTTACATTTTCCTCATTTTTTTTACGTTTTCATCTGTTTTTTTCGTTTTCCGCTGTTTTTCTGACGTTTTTTTACGTTTTCATCCATTTTTTTTCGTTTTTGTATGTTTTTGTCCATTTTTTCGTTTTTGTATGTTTTTTTACATATTCATCCGTTTTTTTTGTTTTTGTCTGTTTTTTTTATGTTTTCGTTTGTTTTTTTACGTTTTCGCCCATTCTTTTACGTTTTTGTCTTTTCTTCTAACGTTTTCATACATTTTCGTTTATTTTTTATATTTTTTAAATGTCTTTTGTTCTAAATGTTTTACATTTTCATACGTTTTTATCCATTCGTTTACATTTTCATACATTTTTGTCTTTTGTTCTAACGTTATCCATTTTTTACATTTTTTACATTTTCATACGTTTTTATGAAAATGTAAAAAATGAGCGAAAACGTATGAAAACGTTAGAACAAATGACAAAAACGTAAAAGAATGAGCGAAAACGTAAAAAAAACAGACGAAAACAAAAAAAATAGAGAAAAACGTAAAAAAAAAGACAGACGAAAACGAAAAAAAATGGATGAAAACGTAAAAAAAAACGGAGGAAAACGTAAAAAAAACAGATGAAAACGAAAAAAAACGGATGAAAACATAAAAAACGGAGGAAAATGTAAAAAAATAGACGAAAACTAAAAAAAACGGATAAAACCATAAAAAAAAGACGAAAACGTATTCAAACGGAACTTACGAACGTATGAAAACGTTAGAACAACGGACAAAAACGTAAAAAAACAGACGAAAACGTAAAAAAAAACAGACGAAAACGAAAAAAAAACGGATGAAAACGTAAAAAAAACGGAGGAAACGTAAATAAAAATGACGAAAACAAAAAAACGGACAAAAACGTAAAAAAAAAAAAGACGAAAACATATTAAAACGGAACTTACGAACGTATTAAAAAAATTGCACCGTTCGTCCTTTTGGTTTGCGAAATGACTAGTATACCCTCATGGGACTTCATGTGTAACAACACTTAACAAGCGTTAGTGGGGGAGGGACTAACGACGCCAAACGTTTGCCCGTTAAGGATGAACGGTGCAGTTTTTTTTGTCAAGGAAATAACGACGCCAGTCAATTCAAACCACAAGGACGAACGGTGTAATTTACTCTTACTTTTATTTGGTCACCAATGCTATTTCGACAAATTAACAAGTTTACATCACTACTGGACCACTGTTTCATCCAAAGAACAACCATCAACTTTTCATTAGGAATCTATTGCTAAAAGATTTAAGAGTGATGTGTCAATGAAATGATGACAAATCTCACCGTCTCATCTAGGAGTGCCAAAAAGAACGTATTGAATAAGAGATTAAAACCAATGGCGGAATTAGGGCTGACCGGGTGCACATTTTTTCGAGATGTCATATAAGGACGCCTTTCAAAGGTTGAGGTTAATTTTCACATATTAGTAGAGTAATTAAACAAACACTAGAAACATAATTTGTTTTGAACCGGATGCAATTATGAAAAATCATAGTTTTTTTTTTTTTTACCTAAACTTATCACTCTCAAGCAACATTTTATCGGAGTCTTGTGATATCTCGTGACACCCCCTAATTTTGCCCCTTATTATAAAGAATAATATTTGGTACAAGTTAAAACATGTTGATCTAGGACCTACTACGCGGCATGGATATAATATATGATTGGCCCGTTGAAAATCAAATTTAACTCAAATCGATCTATTTCGAAGTATAAAAGTAAGAATTACCAACTCTCGCCTACATTATGATTCTCTTTTGGTTCTAAAAAGCGAATTATGCAATATTATTAGGATACCTAAGTTTAAAATCAACATAAATTGCATGCTACATGCATACAAAACGTTACGTGCTAATGGTAAAGCTTCTTGATTCCCAAAAGTGCTTTTATGCGAAGATGGATCACAACACAACTTTCTGATATATGGTCGAGGAGCTATGTCTTGGTTCACAGTTTTGCCTTGTACAAATTAAGACAATCTTTTGCAACTCTTTGTACCAAAGGAGCTAAGTTGTCGTATAAAAATCATAGTTAATAATACTTCATGTTAATCTACCAAGAGGATGTAAAATTCACAGATTGATTATAGCGTAAATGCTCTAGAGAGCAAAATAGAAGTTATCTATGCTACAAAAAACTTTAGGGAGATATGTCTCACCTCTATCACTACTTCATGTCCTTGGTAGCAAACTAGCAATTACTGTAGTAGTTTAGGACATATACATCTGGAATCTCGTAAAGGGAAGTACTATCGACCCAAAACGATGTAACCATTGTCTTTTTACACATTTTCAGTTAGTACCAATTCATTAGAAATGGGATGTTTCAAAAAACGAAGACCACAAAATCGAAAGGAGATTAAATAAGAACACATGCAAGGAGTACCAGCCAAGATGAAGTGAGGCCCATCAGTAACCATGGAAAAGGAAACCTTCTTTATGCACTTGTGAGGATCCTATACATGAAGTAAAGATCCCATGTGAGCCACATTAACTTGATAGAAACCAAAAGAAATATAATACAACTGTTATCACAAATAAACAGGAACACTACCCTACTCACACATGATCAACAAGTGCTGATAGCAACATTACATTAGCATAAAAAACAAATCTTTAACACACTACTCTGTCTTTTGTTATCTCTAGAGTTCAAATGTACCCTTTTTTAAAAAATCTAAAGAACAGGTGTAATGGCATAAGATCCTACAATCTGGGATTTATGTATGAGTGGAGCAAAATTATGCGAGTTCAAAGGTGAATCTGGACAGTGTCTGATTGACCATACATTGGTAACTCATAAATGACTTTTGTGAACTATATTATGGGATACATACACTTGATCCTAATTCTTAAGATTCGTTATTTTGTGTTGTTGCTTTTGTGGATTAAGGTCTATTGATTCATATTAATTTAACTCCCGGCAATGATACATAGACTTTTGAGATGAGTTTTAAGCTCCATCCATATGTCCTTTTTCCTTATCTACAACGGCCACTGCATCCACTTGGGTAAATTGACTACTTAATTAGTAGATATAAGGTAACTTTCCAGTTCATTGAATAGTACGAAACTGAAAATATGAGCATATTTAGAATGTATAAATTGTTAGTTTATGGACATTATTTTAGTAGTCGTATGTTAGGATCGAACTCGAGATTACAGGATTGCACACTTTACGTATGAGACTCGATATTTAAATAATTAATATAAAATGTTATATTTAATTATTTAATTCACAATAAACGACTAAAGAGCGTTAGGTAATTAATGGAATTTACTAACGATCGGTAAATGTCAACGGGATACGAAGAAAGTAAAACAAGACAAGAGAAGGTTCTAGAAATCCTCTCTTGAGCTTGTTTTGGTCGAAACTATGGAATCCCACATCGGAAACCATAGCAAACTTGATATCTATCATAAGGGTATAAATACATCCCTATGTATTCATCCTTTGGTACACTTGATTTCAATAGAAGGCCAAACTTCTTCTTTTCCTCTCTTGTTCATAGGACAATGAGCGAAACCCCAAGAAAAGGGATTTGCGAGTAACCTTGAACATTACAAAGTGTTTGGTAAATTTATTGTGATCAAGAACTAGCATTCACATCGAATTGCTAATAGTACGTGTGTACAAGAACGTGATACAATCACACTATTGATTGATTCTTGGATTGAATTACAAAAGAGGTAAGGGGTAATTCTTATAATCCACATAAACCCTAATTAGGGTTCTTGAGTTGAAGATTGCATTTGATTCTTGTTCAGGCTAGAATCACTACGGTACGTTTACTATTTATTATTGATTAATTAATTACATGTTATATGATCTTGTTATAATTGCTTCCGCTATGCTCACTTGATGTGTTTGGTTTATTTTATATGATTGTCATGATATTATTATTCCATCAGTGGCATCTAGAGCCGTTATAATGTGTAATTAATTATCGAAACGCATAAAAATTGAATCTTGATTCGTTTAGTTACATGTTTTTAGGGTTTTTAGATTCCTAACCCTAATTTTTTTTATGAGTCGATTTAGACCTTAAAGGGTTTTAGGGTTTTGGTTTTGATTTTTTAATATGATTAGAAACCCTAGGATGTCATGTAATTTGTTATGCGTTTTAGTAAACGATCTTGGTGCAATATGTTAATTGTTAAGCTTAATCCATGAAAAAGTGCATATTTGCATGGATTTTATTGTGTGATAATTTAAATAGTTTAAATTGGATATATAAATATAAATTAATTGTTTAGTTATATCGAAACATGTAAATTTATTAATAGATGTCGAATTGGGGAAGACTCCAATATTAAGTAATCAATTATGTGCTATGTGGTATTTGTTTAGTTTTGGCTTACGCAATCGATTTATCGATGTATTAATAGGACTATTTAATAAGTACGTTATAAACCTAGATTTGATTATTAATAGGACTATTGAATAAGATTTGCATGTGGCTACATGTTTTATACATATTTAATTGTTATGTTATGTATATGTTTATTTAGTTGTTTTATTTTTTATTTTATATTACTTGTTTTTGTTTAATATTATGTTAGACATGTTTATAAACGAAAAGGTAATATTTTGAATAGAAAAATAATACGGACTAAATAATGGTGAAATTGTTTTGGTTTTTAAGAGTTCAAATTTCAAAGAATTGGTTGATTGATGTTTTTGTACGTAATGGTTAACTAGGCCCGACCAAAGTTTACACACTATAAGATGGGTATAAGGATGGCTTCGCATTAAATTGTGGCCTTAGAGAGACAACATTCTGTCTTAACGCTCGTTTGTGTGTAAATTAGACTTACCGAACAACCATTACATGTACATTGTCATCTTAAGGGTGAATTCACCACAATTCCACAATGATTATCCGAAACACTAAGCCTTAGGGCTTATGCAAAAGTACGATATAGTGGACGATAATTGTTGGTAATTCTTTAATTGGTGAACCCGATACCTCAATCAAAACTTTGTTGTTTTACTCTTAGCAAATTGGTAATAAAAATGTTTTGTAAAACCAATGTTATGAAGTTGTATGCATGCTTCTTCATACATTATTTTGATCACGTCAAAATTTAATACCCTTATAAAATTAAGTCGAATACCATCTAATTAAGAACACTTGAAGTTGTAATTTACGTCATGTGAGAACTTGGCGAGATTGCAATAGAGAGGTAAATTTCATAAATTCATTGCTAGCAGATCAACTGATGTGATGGATTTGTGAGTTTGCAGTTTTTAAGTTAGACGACTTAAATTGAGTGGGAAGTGAGATCTTGGACTCAAGGCATTAGATGGGGATGAAACATGCTTACTTTGCAAAAGTTTTGTGAAAGTAAATCCCATAATAATCTAGGAATTGCAATATGATATTGGCAATTATTGTTCGACAATTACCTTGTTGAATACTATCATTACTAGCAGATCAACTGATGTAATGGTACTATGTCAATTAGGATCCTAGCTTTAAGAAAATACTATGGTTTATATGAATATATACCAATGGGTATTTTATTTTCTTAAAGATCTAATTATCGAAAATACTGAAATTGAATTTTGTAATTCGTTTTAATGTATTAATGCAACGTTCAAACCGTAAACGCACTTTGGGCTTTGGTAAATTGATCTAGTTCTGTTTTTAAACAAATGGTTGATTAAGAAATATTTACTTAAAAGACAAAAGAAGTCTCCTTTCTATGAAGGAAGAGTGAGACACAATCCTATTCCTTTTCATGAATGAGAAAGGATAATAGGGATATTAGATATGTCTAAATTCTAATATAACTCATAGCAAATTTTTTAATAGTTAAGAAAATTGCGAATATTTTTCATAGGGATTTTATCATCCTCATTTGGTGATCAAATTCTTAGTAACAAATATGATATTTGGTTAACAGAAAATTATGTATGACATTTTATGAGTTATTATAATTAGAAGCTAGACTAATTACTGCAAAATGTTTAAAGACAAACTAGTTGTTTTGACTATTTTAAAGGTGCTACATACATTGTAGGATGGTAGACCTGTTAAGGAAGAAATTGCATGCCCAATTTTCAAGTTAATAGCATTTGGTGGAAAGTCCATCATTTACGTAGTAGAATACACTTTTAGTACATAAGTAATTGTTACATATGGACATTCAAAGGTGTAGGAAAGTTAAAAGCACATTATTTTCTTTCACTGGATAGGAAACATTTACAATGTTGTCAAATTCAGTGGGAGTATTGTGTACTTATCACTGAATAAGGAATTATTGTAATGATCTTTAATTCAGTGGGAGTTACAAGCTTTGATATCTTGATAGCTAAAGATAATTACTTTCCAAGTGTAGACACTCATACTTTTAAGGATAGTCTTGTACGTTTCCTTACTAGACATTGTTGTTTTACATATACTTGTTATGCTAAAATCTATGACACAATCATATTGAACACATAAACAAATGCATGGCATGTTGTTTATCAACTATATGAGGTTGTTCCATGCACAAGTGGGAGAAATGTTATCTTTAATGTGTGCAAGAAACAACTCATAAAGATATGATTTAATGGATTCTCTTGACTACAAGGTAAGAGAATAATGTTCTAATATTAATTCTAGAAACACTTGGTGTTACAATTTATGTTATGTGAGAGCTTAGCTAGATTGCAACAACAAGGTGAATTTCATATTTCATTACTAGCAGATCAACTGATGTAATTGAACTATGAGAATTTGCAGTTTCTAAATTAGAATAATGTTCTGATATGAATTATACTAGGCTAATTCAAGAAACACTTGGTGTTACAATTTATGTTATGTGAGAGCTTAACTAGATTGCAACAACAAGGTGAATTTCATATTTTCATTACTAGCAGATCAACTGATGTAATTGAACTATGAAAATTTACAGTTTCTAAATTAGATACCTATTAGAACATGTGTCAATATGATATCAAGACTAATTTAATTTATATATTTATGAATTCATGGAATGACATAAATTATTAAAGTAATCTAATGCTGCTACAATCTGAATATTTATGTGTTATTGGAATGACATAAATAAATGAAGAAATAATGTTATTTACATTATTGTGAAGTAATAAATTAACTTGAAATTACTATTGAAACCAAAAGATGGTGTTCATAATTACTTTAGTTAAACATGTTTATGTTTCATTGATATAAACATAAAGTCTTTTAATTGTTACAAGACTTATAATAAAGTAAGACGTTATCTTGTTGTGTTTTTTAATTAAGACATATAGATGAAGTTATCAAATTGTTAAATGACTTATAACGTATAGTGGGATTATAACAGTTTATGTTTTCTTGTAAAGACATAGACATGAAGTGACTTTGTAAAAAGTACTTGTGTTATAAAGCATGTAATTGGCTTGAATATTATTATACCATTAAAATGAATTAGTTGGTAAATAGACAAGTCAAAAGGATTATGGTTATCTTTAATATTGTTAGATTGTATTACAATATTAATACTAATGAAATATCAAATGTTTATGGTATATTTAGTTAGGAAAATCAAACTCTTGTTATATTGTTTGATTAAAGATAACTATGACTTCTTTTCTTCCAAAAGTTATCAAGGTTAGAATGTTGAGTATGACTTGGACATATTTAATAAAACTCCAACATAGAAGATTAATAAGACATTATCATATGATGGAATGTGATGAATCACATTAAGTCTTAAATTGAAGTTCTAAATTTGTTTAACTGCTTATGAAGAGGTTATTAACAAAGTAAAGTCAGGAACTGTCAATATGTATTTGTAATATCCCAAAAGAGAACATTGTATTGTTGCTTTATTTGATAATTATTTAAAGATAGTCTTTAAATTACTAAAAGCAAGTGGGAGTTTTGATCTTTAAAAGATAAAATTACAAGATACATTATCTTCTAAAATACACTAGTAAATATCATGATTAAGTTTGACATTTGAATGTTAAATCTCAACATGATAATAAAGGTTGACATTTAAATGTTAAACCTCAAGATGATGGAATTATCATTCATAGAATAGCAATATATCTCAGATATTTGATTAATATGCTAAGGGCTATGATTTACAGGATTATTGTAAACCTGATAATCATTATGATACATTACCAAATATGAAATTGGGTAAAGTATACATGATATGAATGATTAAGATGTTGTCCACAAAGATAATCAATTTTAGAAACTTTGTTTATCTTAATAGTTAGACTAGAAAATGAAGATGAGTTTCTTCAAAGATTAGGTAACTCTTGTGGTTTAAATCTTTGTATAGAAATCATATGGACAATATTGTGCACGTATTTAATGCATGTCTTATGACAAGATTATTAATCACACTTAAGCAATTAACTGTGATTGAATATTCTTTTCTAAACACATTAAATATATAAAGATTATGATTGTCATATTTATGAAATTGCCAATAGAATATCAAAACTCTTTCTTGAGTGATTACTTGAGCGAGGACGATAAGTAATCAAAAGGAGTTTATGAATTCAAATAAATCTTTAGATGTGTACAAAGTGCAATAATCTATGGATGGATATATGCATGCATCTTGAAGATTATTCTTATGTTTAATTATTAAATTCATGTTTTGATTTATAATTGAAATAAGATAATTTCTAAGTATTCCTAAAAGCTAGTGGGAGTATTATGTTTAATTTCTTAAATCATATATGTTGTAGAACATATGAAAAGTAATATTCCATATAAGTAAATGTTAAGTCTTAGAATGTAATGAAACTTTACTTGTAAGATTTAGGAAATAAGACATATAACCTTGGAATGAATGTTTATTGTTGAAACATGTGCGGTAAATGAATCTAATATAACATGATATATTATTTAGAAAGTCTAAATAGTTATATATGACATGAATAAAATCTAAGTATTCCTAAAAGATGATTTTTAGAAAGTCTAAATAGTTATGTTTTCATGAACATCATGTTTTGTTGTATCATGCTTGATTACAAGATGATTTGGAAATATTAATATCTAATTAAAGTTATTAGATAACTTGTGTAATATTCTAAAAGAATATGTTTGATTATAGAATCACATCCTAAATCTGGAACAGCTTCCAAATTCTATAGATGAACAATTTTTCAATTGTTGTGAAAATTGTCATAGCCAACAAACTTGAAAGTTTGAAGGGCATCAAACATTACACAATAGATATTAATGTTTACGGAAAGTTTTAATAGTATATTGTTGTTGCATACAATGATGCTAAATAAAATTGAGATGACACTCAATACTATATGTACTAGTTATGCTTAGTAAGAGCATAGTTGCATTATACATTAAGAGAACAAGAATACTTTAAACTTTAAAATGTTTGGAAGTTTGATTATCATAAATTGGTGGTTAAGGATGTCACACATTTTATGAAAGATAATATGGCATTATCAAAATAGTTGAGTATGCACATACAAGAACTTCAATAGTTGAATTCTTGAAACAAGTATTCTTAAAATTCTGATAGATCAAAGTTGGATGATTTATGTCTTGTCAACAAGTATGAATGTCATTACTTGAAATATAATTCATCAACAAGAGTTATCATGCATTGATCTATTTAGTATTTGGATAAGGGATGTTAAACAATATATTATAATAAATTTAAATACATGGTATGTTTAATTTATAATATATATTGTATCCTGTTTTTACATGTTTAATCCATTAATAAATGTTATTCTAAATTGTCCGTTGTCAGTTAATAATATGAGAATATTATTAAATCAAGACAAATCTGAAGGTTGGTATAATATACTTAAAGTATATTGATGCGTAGTCATGCCATTTCAGATGATATTCAATGATACCGAATATAGGACTTATCCCAACTACATGATGTTACTTTATGGATTTTGTTATTAAGTAAATCATGAGAAGTTATCCTCAGACTTGAGATGCAGGATAAGTGTCATGAATGTAGTACATTTTTGTGGAACAACTTAACGCTATACGTAACTGGTAGTCATAAGGGTTGTTTTCGAAAGTGTTACAAAGTTTGTGGGTTTTGCTTGTAGTCAAGATAGAATTTGTTCTTTCAAATTAATTTTTGGAGATTAATAATGATGGGCCCCTCGTAGGGTTGTCAAGATGTTTGCATGGCCGTGCCCAATATCTTCCCTGAATATGTTCAGAAGATTTGGTAATCTTGATCAATCACAAACAACGAGAAACAGAATGGTTAATTAAGGAATGACTTTGATCCAGATCCTTATTAACATGGTATTAGAAACAAAAGGATAATAATAATGAGAAATTATTAAAAGGTTTTTCCAAGAGCCTTACTCGAGTTGTACTAGAGGCATCGAAGTGTTGCTAGATGCTAACCGATGTGATTACACTATTAAAATATGTCCAACTGGGAGCTGTTAGTTTATGGACATTATTTTAGTAGTCGTATGTTAGGATCGAACTCGAGATTACGGGATTGCACACTTTACGTATGAGACTCGATGTTTAAATAATTAATATAAAATGTTATATTTAATTATTTAATTCACAATAAACGACTAAAGAGCGTTAGGTAATTAATGGAATTTACTGACGATCGGTAAATGTCAACGGGATACGAAGAAAGTAAAACAAGACAAGAGAAGGTTCTAGAAATCCTCTCTTGAGCTTGTTTTGGTCGAAACTATGGAATCCCAGATCAGAAACCATAGCAAACTTGATATCTATCATAAGGGTATAAATACATCCCTATGTATTCATCCTTTGGTACACTTGATTTCAATAGAAGGCCAAACTTCTTCTTTTCCTCTCTTGTTCATAGGACAACGAGCGAAACCCCAAGAAAAGGGATTTGCGAGTAACCTTGAACATTACAAAGTGTTTGGTAAATTTATTGTGATCAAGAACTAGCATTCACATCGAATCGCTAATAGTACGTGTGTACAAGAACGTGATACAATCACACTATTGATTGATTCTTGGATTGAATTACAAAAGAGGTAAGGGGTAATTCTTATAATCCACATAAACCCTAATTAGGGTTCTTGAGTTGAAGATTGCATTTGATTCTTGTTCGGACTAGAATCACTATGGTATGTTTACTATTTATTATTGATTAATTAATTACATGTTATATGATCTTGTTATAATTGCTTCCGCTATGCTCACTTGATGTGTTTGGTTTATTTTATATGATTGTCATGATATTATTATTCCATCATAAATGGCTTGGTATTTGTTAAGTCCTAAATTGCAAAAGCGAAATGCTTTAGTGAAGAAGATCGATGCACAGAGTTTTGCAAATAGAGTTATCATATGGATGTGGTTTATCAGTGCTTATGGTAATTATGCACGTGAACTGAACGGAGATTGTTACAGCTAAAAACTGTAGCGTTCAGATTCTGATTCCCTTATCTACAAATACCACAACCTGTTTGATGCTTGGTATGAAATGGGGAGTAACACATCTAAGAGACACATGAAAGGTAATATAGACACATCATCTCTTCAGGAGAAGTAATATACCAAATAAACAGGAGGTTTTTCAATATAGACGAGGGAGCTATTGGAGACAATTTCAGCACAAGAGCTACGAATTTGTCAAAAGAATATAAGTCACTAGTCAAACACTATGTAATATATTGAGTTGATCATAGTGAAAATAATTCATCATTTGGGTGTGAGCATGCGGACTAGGTGAAATTACACTAAACGGGGTTAACAACTTCCTGTTTTCTTGTTTAATTGTTTGTTGCCTTTACAATTATCAATGGTTCTCTAAAGTGTCAGCACAATATTACAGCAATTACAGTATTTCTATGTAATTCTATCTATACTTCCTTAGAATGCCTTACAGATGGAACTCTGTATGCGGTATGTGTTAGTTTTAACGGACAATAAATTAATATATCATGACCGGACTCGAACTCGAGACCTCGGGATTGCACACTTTACGTATGAGTTTCAATTAATTAATAATTATTGTTTTAGTGACGAATAATTATTAAATTCACGAAACAAGCACTTAACGGTACCTAACGACCGTTAGATGAAAGTTAAAGGACTAGGGATGAAATTATAAGGCAAGAAGGTTCCGGAATATCCTTGTAGATATGGTTGGCCGATTTTTCACCTATCCCACATAGGATGGGAGTGCCGTTTGCTCCAAGTTTGAGATAGTATAAATACATGGCATCATGGATTCATTCTTCTCATTCCTTGATTCATTAGCAAGCCAATTCTCTTTTCTTTCATCTCTTTCTTTGAGCTATTGAAGATCCCTCGTGATCAACAAAGGCTCATTAGTAGTGCTTGCTTGTGAATTAAGAACCTAGCTTTTCTAATTGAAACGCTAATAGTACGTGTGTTCGAGAACGAAGTGTTAGCATACTTTTGCTAACAAGGTGACTTGCCCTAATCGACTACACCAAGTCGATCCACCATTAAACCCTATTAGGGTTTATAGTTCTTGTTCTATTGGTTTCTTGTTCTTGCTAGAAATCACAAAGGTACGCATCTTTTATATTCGGTTAATTTATTATTTGTATTTGATCTATTCCGCTGCGTACTCTTTGATGTTTATATGTTTATAGTTTATTATTATTCATATATTCCAACAGTGGCATCAAGAGCCGTTAATACATTATAATGAATTACTGAAACACATAAAAATTGAATCGTTTGATTAATCACATGCTTGGTGTTCTTATGTTTTTATATTTTTCATAAACCCTAGATTTTTTTTTTTTTTTTAATTTTCGAAATTTATTTATTTTTTTAATATATGTCGAAATTTTTTTATTTAAAAAGAAATTAGGGTTTGATGAATTATGTGATAAAAACCAAGTAGAAACCCTACGTGGCATGTAATTTATGTGTATATAAATGGATATTTGTGATATGCCGTTTGGTTGCGTTCCTTGATTGACATGATTATTGTTATAATATGTGCAATGTGGGCATCCATGACAAACCATGCATGTGTTGTTATGGATTTATGATTGTTATGATTTCATGCTTATTTATACGATTTGATTATAATTGATGTGATGATTTAGTAAATATTATGATTAAAGATTACTAAAATTTAATTAATTATAAAATTAGGGAAGAACCTATTAATCGTATATTAAATCAATTGTGTGTTTTAAAATTGATTTTGATTTGCATGTCCATTATTGTTGTTGTTTGTTTATTTTATTTATTACTTTTGTTTTATATGTTTGTGACATGATAGTAACAAAGGGTAATTTCATAAAAATAAAATATTAAACGGACTTAATAATGGTGAAATCTTGTTTTGAGCTTATATATAAATCTTGAACTTTTGGTTGATTGATCGCGACTGTATCAAGTGGTTGTAAGGTGAAACTATTTTGACAAACTATAAAGTGGGTATAAGGATGGCTTAGCATTAAATCGCGGCCTTAGTGAGCCTCCATTCTGGCTTGCCGCTCGCCTGTGAGTCAAATTTAGTTTTACCTAACATCCATGATAACTACGAAGCACTTAAGGCAAAGTTGTAAGTTTCTCAACGCCTCAATCAAAACTTTGGAGATTTAAGCTCGTAAAGAAACTAATGAGTAAAGTTTTTTACATGAAACATATGCTACAAGATGAGTGCATGACATCTTTGTACATATATTTTGATTACACACATCAAATTTACTACCCTTAAAATTTAAGTTATATGCCATCCAATGAAACGGAAACACCTAAAATTGGATCTACGTGATGAGGCGAAAAATGATCCGTTTTTAGGGGGTCATTTAAGCCCGAATTCGAATTTATTTGAGCAAATATTGCCCTAAATCGTTCCTTTTATGATTTTAGGTACTTTGGGAGTGAAATCTGGAAAAGGAAGCAATTCGGACGTTTTTGGAGCATAAAAGTGAAGAAAACGCCAAAGTCTTAATTTTCTATGCTGGGAACAGTAGGTGACGGCGTCAAGAGTAATTCCCTGACGGCGTCAAGAGCAAAATTCCATGACGACCCAGTACAGATTTGACGGCGTCACGAAGGTAGGGCGTCAAGAGTAAAAGTCATGACGGCCTGGAAATAATTAAGTCTTGACGGCGTCAAATGTAGATCAAGGCAGTCCGAGAATAGTTTTGGCGGCGAGGTGATGGCGTCACAAGCTTTGTCTTGACGCCGTCAGACCTCTTTTCCTATATATAGTTTTCTAATTTTTTACATTAAAGAGAGAAGTTTTGGAGAAACCCTAAGTACGAACTTGGTGCGAATTTTACAGGTTTTTCAAGGGTTCCAAGCCCTTGATACCTTACATGTGTAATTGAGATAAGTGTTCTTTCAATTCAATCAATATGTCTATGTGTTGGTTGTCTATATCTTGTTCTTGTCTTAATTCCATCATGCTAGGCTAGATCTATCTTGTGTTTGCTTAGATCTAATGAAACCTAGATGTTAATTATGTGTTGATTACTTGTTTATACTTGTTTTGAATGAATGATTTATATGTTAGGCTTAAGAAAACTGGCAGATCTCCAATTGGTAACATGCTTGAACGTCTTAAGAAACATGAACCGACGCGCACTAGGTCTTTATTGGTTATATTTAATGCATGAGCCACTGTTTACAATCCCTATAGTTGTGCTGGGCATGGTGTAGGAGGAGATAAGAGCTCATAGAATTGGGGAGTTAAGTGTGCCACCCCATGAATGGTATTAAGGAATACGATCCGTCATCCATACATTTATAACAAGTAATTAACATGTAAAAGATGTCTAGGGAGTAGTGAAATCTAAGTAAACACATTTTCTCCACTTATTACTCACAACTTTAGTATAATTTAGTTTATTTTCATTTCTAGTATTTTATTTTGATTGCATCTTTAGTATTGGGTTAGTTGATTAGCAACTAATTCCACCCAAATCCTTCAAACCCGAGATTTTTAATTGCTTTCTAAAAAATATAAAAACACAAAAATAATCATCCCTCACCTTTAGAACTAGTATTTAGGCTTTCTAATCCTAGCGACACTATTCCTAAGCTGAACGATCAATCCCCCAGTACTTGTCACTATACTATACTACAACGATCAGGTACACTGCCTGGTGGGGGTTGTAAGCTTCTCGAGATCCCTCGAGAGGTAAAGCCTGTTGCGATTCCCACGCATCAAGTTTTTGGCGCCGTTGCCGGGGAATAGTTATTGTCTAGGTTAGAATTTCTTTTTATTAGGTCTACTTGCTAGATTCCTTTCTAGTAAGATTTTATTTTTATTTTTAGGTTTTCTTTAGTTTATCTTATTTCTTTGTGCCTTTGTTCGTAACCACCCGACATCATGGACAACGGGAACATCTTTGAACCCGTCATCCCACCACAACAAAACCCACCATTAGAACCCCTTAGGCCCCGAACCTTAGGAGAGTATTCCCGACCTAGCCATCAAGGCTACCAAAACACCATTGAGCTCACCGGAGCCAATGTGACCCCCTTGCGATCCGACACCATCCGGTTGGTGCAAAGCGGATGTGCATTCCATGGACTTCGCTCCGAAGATCCAAACCAACATCTTAAGGACTTCCTCAAAATCGTAGATTCCATAGACCTAGATGTTGAAACTATAGAGACAACCCGATTACGCCTATTCCAATTCTCTCTACGGGATCAAGCTAGTCAATGGCTTGAGCGTTTACCCGCGGGATCCATCACCACATGGGATGATCTCACCACTCGTTTCCTTGCTCAATTTTTCCCACCGGGGAGAACTACTAAGCTTAGAAATGACATCTTGATGTTCCAACAACGTCAAAATGAATCTCTTTATGAAGCATGGACTCGTTTCAAGGACTTACTCCAAAAAGTCCCTCATCATGGCATAGATCTTTGGCTCTAAGTCCAAATCTTTTATGACCATATCGACATCTCCACGAGGCGAGCCATTGACCAATCGGCCGGTGGTAAGCTACGTGATCTTAGTGCGGAACAATCATGGGAACTCATAGAAGATCTTGCTCTCTATGACAACGAAAGTTGGAATGGTCCCCGTGACTTGAACAAAACGGTCAAGGCAATATCTTTGCCTTCGAACAATTCTAGCACTCCCGACCGTAGGATCATGGAACTTGAAGGTCAAGTCAAGTCTCTCATGAAATCTTACGAAGCTCCAAAATTCTTAAGCCAAGTAAGCAGAATCGCTTCTAAATGTAAATTATATAGTGGCCCTCACGAGACTCATAACTGCATGGAGCTTCCAAAACGTGCTTATAACGATTTCACATCATCACACGTGGGTCAAGGCCCTCGAACTTCTGGCGAGGCCTATGAGGCATGGAAGGATAAACCTAATTTCAAAGGGTACTAAACGCGGAGCGTATCTTTCAATGACTCCTCACCACTCACTTGGTCCGAGCATTTTCCGTCACAAGGCATTCCCAGGCAAAGATGTGAAGATACCCTAAAAAAATTCATTCTATCTCAAGAATTACAGCTCTCTACGCTCGAGGCTAAATTTAGACAACAGCAGGCTGATGTGAACAACAAGATTTGTGATCTGTTAACTGCTATCAAAGAGCATGTTGTTAATAAGCCCATTCACGTTGATGAGGTTAAGTCTGTTACCATCATGAGTCCACCAACCTCCCCTGTGAAAACAAAAAGCCCTAGCAAGTTATTCAAACATCTATCCCCTAAAGGAAAAGAACCTGTCAACCCCCTAGGACCAACCCATTTCGTAAACACCATCACCACGATATCTGCTTTTACACCCAACTCAACCCAGCAACAAACTAATAAATTTGGTCATATAGCTAAAGATGAGACCTTAAGGGTAGACCACGATTCGGCCAAAAAACCTACCGACTCGTCCGAGCAGTACACCGCGCGAGAATCTGGCAAATCGGATGAAGAGAAAGAGAGATCGGAAGAGCATGAGAGAAATCCAACCATTTTGGGTAAATCTATTATAGAAGAACCCGAGAGAAAAATGGAGAATGTTACTAGTAGGAGTAGCGATAGGACTAAGGAAGATAACCATAAAGTTTTCAAGATCTCCTGCACCATTAAGGAAGAGCTCCTAACCGATAGTCATATATATCCTAGCTCCCCAGTCAACCTAATCCCCCTTTCCTTATACCATGAGACCTTCCCAAAACGCATTGCGAGCGAAAGGGTAATGAATAATTTATCAATCAGGGTCGGAGAGCTTGTTTACAATACTGACCTCGCCGTGGTCGATGACGTGAACCCTCTCACCAATCAAACTTTAACCAACCTTATTCTTGGGAAACCATTTATCAATGAATCAGGAGTGATCCTTGATGAGAAAGATGGTAGTGCATTATTCACCAATGGTGTTAAGAAGGTAATTTTTCGTGGGGTTAATGAGGAGGTGTACGAGTATCATCCTTTCCTTGAGGGGAATATTTATGGGTCGAAGGATGGGGAGTCGGATAAGATAAGACGGCGTAATCCGAATAATCTCAAAATCCCCTGCATGATTGGTCATAAGTACTTCGATAACGTCTACATCAACGTATTCCTGCCAAAGAATTTTATGTCCTTATTCCATTATAACAATATCTGCAGATGGGGAATGATTTACAAGGGAGAGAAAGTGGTTGGTAAGGATCATGAAGTCCAGGTGTTTGTAGGAAATATGGCATTTACTATGGAATTTACGATCGTGGACAACATCGAAGACTATGTCGACCCTAGATTATCACAAATTGTTTTTGGAGCGCCATTTTGCGAGATCACTAATCTGATAATTGATGATTGGAACGGTATTATGACCTTCGTTGATGGAGTTAGGAGGGTTTCATACCAAACACCCTACAAGAGAAGAGACCTTAAGGAAATCGATTGTGACGGGCTTGATAAGATAAGCTCCCAACTTATTTTGTGCGATGAAGATGTTCGGAGAGGGTGTAAGGACACTTCCGATCTATCGTGTGGATTCTTTAAGGATGTTGGTAAGCTTGGTTCTAAGTATCGAAAAGATATCTTCGAGTTCGAAGACCCGAAGTACTTACACTATGAAAGCGATGCTAGTTGATGCGTGGGAATCGCACCTTGCTTTACCTCTCGAGGGATCTCGAGAAGCTTACAACCCCCACCAGGCAGCGTACCTGATCGTTGTAGTATAGTATAGTGACAAGTACCGGGGGATTGATCGTTCAGCTTAGGAATAGTGTCGCTAGGATTAGAAAACCTAATTACTAGTTCTAGAGGTGAGAGATGATTATTTTTGTATTTTTATATTTTATGAAAGCAATTAAAATCTCGGGTTTTGGAAGAGTGGGCGGAATTAGTTGCTATTCAACTAACCCAAAGCTAAGATGCAATCAAAATAAAATAATAAAAATGAAATTAAACTAAATAAACTAAGGTTGTGAGCAGTAATTGGAGAAATTGTGTTTACTTAGACTTCATTACTCCCTAGATATCTTTTACATGTTAATTACTTGTTACACTTGTATGAATGACGGATTGTATTCCTTAATACCATTCGTGGGGTGGCATACATAACTCCCCAACTCTATGAGCTCTTATCTCCTCCTACACCATGACCCAGCACAACTATAGGGATTGTAAACAGTGGCTCATGCATTAAATACAACCAATAAAGACCTAGTACGCCTCGGTTCATGTTTCTTAAGACGTTCAAGCATGTTACCATTTGGAGATCTGCCAGTTTTCTTAAGCCTAACATATAAATCATTCATTCAAAACAAGAATAGACAAGTAATCAACACATAATCAACATCTAGGTTTCATTAGATCTAAGCAAACACAAGAGAGATCTAGCCTAGCATAGTAGAATTGAGACAAGAACAAGAGATAAACAACCAACACATAGACATATTGATTGAATTGAAAGTACACTTATCTCAATTACAATGCAAGGTCTCAAGGGTTTGGAACCCTTGAAAAACCTGTAAAAGAGGCACCAAAATCGTCTTTAGGGTTTCACCAAAACTTCTCCTTTTTTAATGAAAAAACTAGAAAACTATATATAGGAAAAACAGTCTGACGGCGTCAAGAGTTACTTCTGACACCGTCACCTCGCCGCCATAAACTTCCTCGGACGGCCTTGATCCACTTATGACGGCCTACGTGACGCCGTCACCACCCACGGTATATTAATTTTGCCACTTTGACGCCGTCACGAGTCCTTCTGACGCCGTCACCACCTTCGATATTTAATTCTTCATGTCTGACGCCGTCAAGCTGATGGTCTTGACGCCGTCACCTTGTATTTTCAGTATGCAAATTAGGTACTTAGCCGTTTTCTTCACTTTTATGCTCCAAAAACGTCCAAAATAGCTTCTTTTCCAGAATTCACTCTCCAAACACCTAAAATCACAAAAGGAACGATTTAGGGCAATATCTGATCAAATAAAGTCGGATTCGGGCTTAAATGACCCCCTAAAAGCGGATCATTTTTCGCCTCATCACTAGTTTATAAGACGACCTAGAGAGTGGAACCAATGATGAGATCACGTAGTAACCCATGACCTTGAGTCTAGCTACAAGACTAGTAAATAAAGAAAAGCGCTTCTTGGGAGGCAACCCATGTTTTGTGTAATTTTATTTGTTTGTTTGTTATTTGCTTCCGTATGCATGCTTTATTTTTATTGTTGGTAGATCATGTTTCTAAACTAAATAGTGGAAATACTTTACTTTGTTGTTTTGGCCTAGTCTTAACTCCACCTAAAAGTATTTTTGCGAAAGATAAGTGTAAGGGGAAACCCCAAATATGTTTTTAAGAAACACACCGATCATGATTCTCCACAATATTAAGTGAACATGTATATTCGTATTTGTTAGAGACAAATGCTTGTATTGAGTCATAATGAAGTTTTGCAGGATTTTCCAGGAAGTAGGACCAAGTTTTTCCAGAAATTTTCCGGAAACTTAACATAAGAATTTCTGCAGGTCACTTCTGATGGCGTCAGGGGTTTACTCTTGACGGCGTCAAGTGTAAAAATCTGAAAATCTTACCGGTTTTGTTTTTCTAACGGAGTCTTATGGTTTTTGTGAATTATTAAGTTTTATAATCTCCAGGAGATCTGCAAACTTCATTCCACAAGCATTATATCTTATCTTGTTTTCTAGGATTTAGTAGCTTATATAGGATGCCGCCGATTTTACGCGAGGTTGTCTTGTCTATGTTGTCAGATTTTACAGGTTATGTATGACAAGAAGATGATTTATATTCTGGAAGGGAAGCTTTGATTGTTCATTTTCTTGGAGGAAGATTTAACCTGGCCAGCTTATTATCCATACCGAGCGAATCAGGGGAGTATTTGATTTCATTCTCTTTACTTTTTCACTTTTACATTCTTTACTTGAACATTGGGGACAATGTTCATCTTAAGTGTAAGGGGAGGGTAAAAAGATGATACCTTACATATGCACTTTCGCTTGAGTTTGTTTTGTTTGATGGTAGATGTGTAATAAAACTATGAGAAATACTTGTTAGTGCAATTTTAGCGCCAAATTTAAATTTTTTTTACAACATTTAGGAGTGAAACTTTAGCCATAGCAAGCGTCTCATGGATAGAAGATTGTATGACTAGCACATAACCGTATATTCAGAAAAATTTTCCACCCAAATATGTGAGGTTCGCCTTTAGATTTGATAGGAAAAGCATTCATTATTAGTGCTTATGAGTGTACCGGTAGCATTTAGATTCTAGAACTTGCGTTAGTGATGCATCCCGAGACCGCTAGTGAGACTACATTCGTGTGGTAGGATTTACTACATGATAAGAGGCATTAGGATCACCCTTGTGTTAAACCCGTATTATAATTACTTGACCATTTAAGTCATATTACTTGGCTAGTTAAGTCAACTAATTTTTCCCACACCCTTAGCGTTGTACTCATTTTTAGTACACGAAACCCCTAGTACACCCCTCCGAGCCTATCTTTTCGTTTCTAACTTTAAGCATTTTACTTAAAGGAAGAATTTGTTACACCCCACTTAAATGTACAACCAAATCGCCTTAGCCTTCCGTTTATGCGCTCATTTTTAGTGCATTATTGTTATTTGTTAAACCCTAAGTTAACTTTCTAATTGATTACATGATTGCTAAGTCGAGTCATATCCTTGTACATATTGTTTTGGGACGATTGGGACTCATGGGTAAGTACTTATTTTATGAAGTAATGGGGAAGAACATCACTTATTACCCCCATATGTACATTAATCTTAAAAGTACTCAAAGTGTTTTGATTTTCTTAATTCGAGTCACTAGATTAGTTAATTGTAAAGTATGTAAAGATTCAAGTGTAAGGGAAATGTTCATTCCCTATGATGTATTATTTTGGATGGTAGGGTAAGAGTGTATGCAAAAAAATAATAATAAATAAATAAATAAATAAATAAATAGAAAAAGGAAAAAGAGAAAAAACATACGGACTACCATCCCGTTTCATTCTATGTTTATTTTATGTTTTTGTTATTTTTCATTTATTAGCATAAGTCGAGTCTAGTCTTGGCTTAGCAACGCCATATTGTACATGTAATTGACCAAGATTGTTAACTCGCCACCAGTAAAACTTACTTTATCCAACAAAACCGTGTATTTCATATCCCTACACCTAACGTTACAACCCTTTAAAAGACCTCTTTGATAGTTTATCCTAGGTGCTTACGCCATGTGGTGGAGGTTTGATCCTTTCCCAAGCCTATGATAATCTATTTTGCTATGACAGGTAGTGAGAGATATCTTCCGTTTCCATATTGTAATTTACACTTTATTACACCCGAGAGATGTGAGTATCTAAACACTATTTGTGAGGTGCTTGTGTATGACCTCCGTGCTTGTCTATTGGTCTTTAGTGGAACGATTATTTGTTGTAATTACTTTTATATTAGTGTTAAATGACCCCTAACTTGTATTTTGAGTAGAATAAAAGCGCATTTGCTTGAGGACAAGCAAATCTCAAGTGTAAGGGTATATGATGAGGCGAAAAATAATCCATTTTTAGGGGGTCATTTAAGCCCGAATTCGAATTTATTTGATCAAATATTGCCCTAAATCGTTCCTTTTATAATTTTAGGTACTTTGGGAGTGAAATCTGGAAAAGGAAGCAATTCGGACATTTTTGGAGCATAAAAGTGAAGAAAACGCCAAAGTCTTAATTTTCCATGCTGGGAACAGTAGGTGACGGCGTCAAGAGTAATTCCCTGACGGCGTCAAGAGGAAAATTCCATGACGACCCAGTACAGATTTGACGGCGTCACGAAGGTAGGGCGTCAAGAGTAAAAGTCATGATGGCCTGGAAATAATTAAGTCTTGACGGCGTCAAATGTAGATCAAGGCAGTCCGAGAATAGTTTTGGCGGCGAGGTGACGGCGTCACAAGCTTTGTCTTGACGCCATCAGACCTATTTTCCTATATATAGTTTTCTAATTTTTTACATTAAAGAGAGAAGTTTTGGAGAAACCCTAAGTACGAACTTGGTGCGAATTTTACAGGTTTTTCAAGGGTTCCAAGCCCTTGATACCTTACATGTGTAATTGAGATAAGTGTTCTTTCAATTCAATCAATATGTCTATGTGTTGGTTGTCTATATCTTGTTCTTGTCTTAATTCCATCATGCTAGGCTAGATCTATCTTGTGTTTGCTTAGATCTAATGAAACCTAGATGTTAATTATGTGTTGATTACTTGTTTATACTTGTTTTGGATGAATGATTTATATGTTAGGCTTAAGAAAACTGGCAGATCTCCAATTGGTAACATGCTTGAATGTCTTAAGAAACATGAACCGACGCGCACTAGGTCTTTATTGGTTGTATTTAATGCATGAGCCACTGTTTACAATCCCTATAGTTGTGCTGGGCATGGTGTAGGAGGAGATAAGAGCTCATAGAATTGGGGAATTAAGTGTGCCACCCCATGAATGGTATTAAGGAATACGATCCGTCATCCATACATTTATAACAAGTAATTAACGTGTAAAAGATGTCTAGGGAGTAGTGAAATCTAAGTAAACACATTTTCTTCACTTATTGCTCACAACTTTAGTATAATTTAGTTTATTTTCATTTCTAGTATTTTATTTTGATTGCATCTTTAGTATTGGGTTAGTTGATTAGCAACTAATTCCGCCCAAATCCTTCAAACCCGAGATTTTTAATTGCTTTCTAAAAAATATAAAAACACAAAAATAATAATCCCTCACCTTTAGAACTAGTATTTAGGCTTTCTAATCCTAGCGACACTATTCCTAAGCTGAACGATCAATCCCCCGGTACTTGTCACTATACTATACTACAACGATCAGGTACACTGTCTGGTGGGGGTTGTAAGCTTCTCGAGATCCCTCGAGAGGTAAAGCCTATTGCGATTCCCACGCATCACTACATTAGGGCGTAACCTGGCTAGATTGTAATGGAGAGGAAAATTACATGATTTCATCACTAGCAGATCAACTGGTGTGGTGTAATTATGTAAGTTTGCTGTTTCTTAAGTTGGTTAACTTAATTGAGTTGATAGCGGGTTCTGATCACTCAAGGCATAAGATGGGGATAAAACATGATTACATTATTGCAAATGCGGTTGGCAAATATGTAAATCCCATCCTTTCTAGGAATTGCAATTGAAATTGGTAATTGGGACACGTCTCGTACCTTATTGAATACCGTCATCACTAGCAGATCAACTGATGTGATGAACCTATGTCAATTTGGATCCTAGTTTTTCATTGTTAAATTAAATGGTTATATGATTATGAACCAAGGGTATTTAATTTTCTTGAAATTTTATTATCGAAAGTACTAACTTTTGAATTTTTTTCTGTAGAAATGGCTACACCCGAAAACACTAATATGAGCAACATGAGTTCTGCGTTCAAGCAAATGATTGATCGAGACAAGTTGACTGGTGAAAATTTCAATGATTGGTATCGATCCTTAAGAATCACCTTAAGGATGGCCAAAAGATATGATTATCTTGGTGAACCTCTTCCTACTGAACCTGCTGCGGATGCAACCCAAGCACAAAAGGATACATACAACATTGAATATGAGAAGCACAATGATGTGGCTTGTCTCATATTGGCTGGGATGGATACTCAATTCCAGAAACAGTTTGAGCGATATGGACCCATGGACATGATCAATGAACTCAAACGAATGTTTGAAAAACCGCCAGCTGCAGAATTATATGACTTAATTGAATCTCTACACAATTGTAAGCAGGAAGCAGGAAAATCCGTGAGTGCCCATTTTTTGTCCATGAAACATTATATGGACCAATTGGAGCGACTTGGTTGCGGATATCAGGAAAGCGTATGTATTGGTCTCATCTTACGATCCCTTAATCAGGATTTGTATAGTGAGTTTGTACGCAACTATAATATGAATTGCAAGGGGAAGACAGTTAGTGAAGTTCATGCAATGCTTATTGATTATGAGAAAGGCCTGAATAAGAAGACACCTACACCAGCTGTAATGGCGATACAGGGTGGTAGGATCACCAAGAAGAAACCCAACAAACCGCAAAATGCGAACTTCAAGGGTAAAGGCAATAGTAATGGTAAAGGCAAACAAGTTGCGACTCACCAACAGAAGCCTAAGAAGCAAAATCCTCATCCTGCTAAGAAGAAGGAAATTTTCAATAAGGATTTGGCTACTTGTCACTACTGCAACACTCCTGGTCATTGGAAGCGGAACTGTCCATTGTTACTAGAGGAGTTGCGCCTCAACAAAGGTAAAATGCCTGGTAACGTCGCAAGCACTTCAGGTATGTTTATGATTGAGTTATTTTCTTTTCCTCGTAAGAATAATTCCTGGATCTATGATACAGGATGTGGTACTCACATCTGTAATACGTCGCAGGGACTTAGAGGAGCAAGGAAGCTGGCCTATGGAGAAAGATATTTGTACGTAGGAAATGGTGTACGTGCAGCAGTTGAAGCCATAGGGACTTTCAATTTAGTTTTACCTTCGGGAATGATACTAGTATTGAATAATTGTCATTTTGCACCCTCTATTGTTAGGGGTGTCATTTCAGTTTCTTTGTTATTGGATAATGGTTTTGTTCACACATTTATTAATCATGGAATTTCTGTTTCTTTAAATAATATTTTTTACTTTAATGCAATTCCAATAAATGGTGTGTTTGAAATTGATATGGAAGATTCCATGTCCAAGAGGAATAATTCTGTGTATAGCATTAGCAATAAGAGAATCAAGTCTAACTTGGATTCGTCTTATCTTTGGCACTGTCGTCTTGCTCATATAGGCAAGGATCGCATGCAAAAGCTGCAACATGATGGGCTTTTACAAAAGATCAATGATGAATCATTTGATAAATGCGAGTCCTGCATATCTGGGAAGATGACAAGGAAACCTTTTTCACCTCAAGTGGAAAGGGCTACAAATCTACTTGGATTGATACACATTGATGTGTGTGGTCCACTTAGACATGTGTCAAGACGTGGTGCTACCTACTTCATAACCTTCACGGATGATTATAGTCGTTATGGTTATGTTTATTTACTTAAACATAAACATGAGGTCTTTAATACCTTCAAGGCTTTTAAAAGTGAAGTAGAATTACAACTCGGTAAGAAGATTAAGGCACTTCGATCCGATAGAGGCGGTGAATATTTAAGCCAAGAGTTTAAAGATTATCTAACTGAGTGTGGCATAGTCCAGCATCTCACGGCTCCTTATACTCCACAACAAAATGGTGTATCTGAAAGGAGAAATCGTACTTTGCTAGACATGGTACGATCAATGTTTAATCTTACATCTCTACCCTTATCCTTTTGGGATTATGCCCTTGAAACTGCTATTCGCGTATTGAATATGGTTCCAACAAAGAAGGTTGATAAGACTCCATATGAATTATGGACAGGAAAAGCTCCCAACTTTTCTTACTTAAAGGTCTGGGGTTGTGACGCGTTTGTTAAACGTGATTCACCAGATAAATTCCAACAGAGATCTGTTAAGTGTATCTTCGTAGGATACCCAAAGGAAACGATGGGTTACTACTTTTACTTTCCACTAGAGAATAAAGTCATTGTGGCTAGGTATGGAGATTTCTTTGAAAAGAATCTCATATCTCAAGAATTCAGTGGGAGAGTTTATGATCTAGAAGATGAAGATACATCACCTTTTGAAAACACTAGCGCACTTCCTGTGGAACCTGAAAGTTTAGGTCCTCCACCTGAAGTAGAAGTGGTACCCATTCGCAAATCTTCAAGAACTGTGAAAGCACCAGAACGTCTATGTCTTAACGTAGAGGAAACTATACTAGGGGATCTTAATGAACCTACTAGTTATAAGGTTACCATAAATGGTCCTGAAAAGGAGAAATGGCAGAGTGCTATGAATGGGGAAATGCAGTCCATGAAAGACAACGAAGTCTGGGAAGAAGTAGACCTACCTCCAAATGCTAAGGTAGTTGGAAGTAAATGGCTCTACAAAATGAAAACGGACATGGATGGCATTGTACACACCTATAAAGCTCGTTTGGTAGCTAAAGGCTATACTCAAACATTTGGTGTTGACTACGAGGAGACCTTTTCTCCTGTAGCTGACATTAGAGCTATTAGGATTCTCTTAGCCATAGCTGCCTACTATGACTATGAGATATGGCAAATGGATGTCAAAACCGCCTTCTTGAATGGTCGCCTAGATGAAGACATCTATATGGTGCAGCCTGAGGGGTTTGTGAATCCAGAATTTCCAAACCGTGTATGCAAACTTAAAAGATCCATTTATGGATTAAAGCAAGCATCACGTTAATGGAATAAGAGATTTGACGCAGAAATCAAAAGTTTTGGATTTAGTCAGAATCTTGATGAGCCATGTGTATACCAGAAAGCTAGTGGGAGTAATGTTACTTTCCTTATCCTATATGTCGATGACATATTAATATTAGGAAATCATATACCAAGTTTAAACGAAGTTAAAGCTTATCTTGGTAGATGTTTTTCTATGAAGGATTTAGGAGAAGCAGCATTCATCCTTGGAATCAAGATCTACAGAGATAGATCAAAGCGGTTGATTGGATTAAGTCAAAGTTACATTGATAAAGTATTGAAGAGATTTAATATGCAAGACTCCAAGAAAGGATATTTGCCAATGCAAGTAGAACATGGCTTAAGTAGCAAACTGTGTGCTTCAACACCTGAAGAGGTTGCACTCATGAAGAAAGTTCCATATGCTTCAGCAGTAGGATCTATCATGTATGCAGTTAGATGCACAAGACCTGATGTGGAGTTTGCACAAAATATGACCAGTCGTTATCAACAGAATCCAGGTGGAAAGCACTGGCACACTGTTAAAAGCATTCTTAAGTATTTAAGGAATACTAAAGATATGTTTCTAGTGTATGGGGAAATCCAGAAGCAGAACTTGATGTTACAGGTTACTGTGATGCGTCCTTTGAAACTGATAAAGATGATACGAAGTCTCAGACGGGTTATGTCTTTGTTATTAATGGAGGAGCAGTTGACTGGAAGAGCAAGAAGCAGACAACTATTGCGATGTCTGTTACAGAAGCTGAGTATATTGTTGCATCGGAAGCTGTGATGGAAGCTGTTTGGATTAGGAAATTCATTTCGGGGCTTGGTATTATGCCGTCAATTGAATTACCTATTAATATGTATTGTGACAACTCTGCCGCAGTTACATTCGCCAATGAACCTGGAGTTATGAAGGGCGCCAGACATTTTCCTAGAAGATATCACTATGTTCGAGAACAAGTCGATATAGGTGAAATCAATTTACTCAAAATTCACACAGATAACAATCTAGTTGATCCATTTACGAAGGCTTTATCTAAGGAAAAGCTTACTCAACATGCTAATGGCATTGGACTTCGTTTAGCTAGTAGTTTCATGTAAATCTGTGGTTAGTATTTGGATAAAGGATATTGTAAGCAATAATTATTCGAATGAAATGAAGTATTGTGTTATGTTTATTTCTATTCATAAATATTGTATCCTATATTTGCATGTTTAATCCATGAATAACTTTAAGTTATTCTAAATAGTCCGTTGTCAATTAATGATATGGGAGTATCATTGAACTAAGACAAATCTAAGTTTTGGTATAATATATTTAAATATATTGATGCGTAGACATGCCAATTTCACATGATATTCAATAATTGAAAAATTGGATATAGGACAAAATCCCAATTACATGATTGTACTTATGGATGTTGTCGTTAGAGTAAATCATGAATATTTATCCTCAGACTTGAGATACCAGGTAAATACTGTGGATGTAGCTCATTTTCTGTGAGATAATCTAACGCTATCCGTAACTGGTAGTTATAAGGATTATTTTCAAAGGTGATGCGAAGTTCATAGCTTACGCTTGTAGTCAATACGGGATTTGGTTCCTTCAAATTTGTTTTGAAGTTTAATACTGTTTGGCCGCTCGTAGGATTAACAAGATGTTTGCATGGCCATGCCCAAGGTCTATCTGGAATACGTTCAGAAGAATTGGTAATCTTGCTTAATCATAAATAACGAGAAACATTAGTTAATTATGGAATGACTTCGATCCATATCCATATTAACATAGTATTAGAATCAAAAGGATAAGTATGATGATGAATCATCAAAGGTGGTTTTTTTCAGGAAAACCATACTCGTGATCGTTCTGGGGACATTGGCGTGTTATGCTAGACCAACCATTGTCATTGTTACATTAATCTATATCCGAGTGGGAGCTGTTAGTTTTAACAGATAATAAATTAATATATCATGACCGGACTCGAACTCGAGACTTCGGGATTGCACACTTTACGTATGAGTTTCAATTAATTAATAATTATTGTTTTAGTGACGAATAATTATTAAATTCACGAAACAAGCACTTAACGGTACCTAACGACCGTTAGATGAAAGTTAAAGGACTAGGGATGAAATTATAAGGCAAGAAGGTTCCGGAATATCCTTGTGGATATGGTTGGCCGATTTTTCACCTATCCCACATAGGATGGGAGTGCCTTTTGCTCCAAGTTTGAGATAGCATAAATACATGGCCTCATGGATTCATTCTTCTCATTCCTTGGTTCATTAGCAAGCCAATTCTCTTTTCTTTCATCTCTTTCTTTGAGCTATTGAAGATCCCTCGTGATCAACAAAGGCTCATTAGTAGTGCTTGCTTGTGAATTAAGAACCTAGCTTTTCTAATTGAAACGCTAATAGTACGTGTGTTCGAGAACGAAGTGTTAGCATACTTTTGCTAACAAGGTGACTTGCCCTAATCGACTACACCAAGTCGATCCACCATTAAACCCTATTAGGGTTTATAGTTTTTGTTCTATTGGTTTCTTGTTTTTGCTAGAAATCACAAAGGTACGCATCTTTTATATTCGGTTAATTTATTATTTGTATTTGATCTATTCCGCTGCGTACTCTTTGATGTTTATATGTTTATAGTTTATTATTATTCATATATTCCAACAGTATGTGACGACCATATCTTCACAAGACGTTTGTCATAGATATAGAACGTGACATCTTATCTTCATTCTTCATGAATAAAGTACTTAACATTTCAATTTGCAGATATAAAACAAACTTCCTGTCACAGTTATTTCTTAACATTTCAATAGCAGAACTTCTTGCCAGGCCAGAAAGACGGAATCAACATCTAATGCACATTGATTCATACTGATATCTGTTCAGAAATTAATACAAGCAATAGCTGATTCATGATTTAACAACATAAAATACATATCATCCAAATTGGATCCATAAATATATATCTCATTCTAACCCACCTACACTCATAATTTTGCAAATCTCCCTCATCTATGTGGTCTATGCCAAGAATCCAATG
Source organism: Artemisia argyi (assembly GCA_030686995.1). Taxonomy (NCBI): domain Eukaryota; kingdom Viridiplantae; phylum Streptophyta; class Magnoliopsida; order Asterales; family Asteraceae; genus Artemisia; species Artemisia argyi. The sequence continues at coordinate 89,262,054 of CM060708.1, read as the reverse complement.
ACAAACAAAAAGCCGGTTTCTATCTTTTAGTCCACTTGTTGGTTGAAGATGCAAATACACTATCCTTATTTAAATTTGCTTCTCCATTAGTAACAAAAATGCAAAAGACCACTGTCCTTATAAGGACAGAAGATGAAATTCAGTGATCATTGATATAAAATTTGTTGATATGAAGTCCTGACCTCCTTGGCAGTTCAACCTGATGTCCAACCCTTTTCTAAAGTAGCTTCACGCTCCTGACGTCGATGTTCTCTCTGTAACAATATAGTATGAATACCAAACTCTGATTTTACATGTACAATGCAAACACAAATAATAACTTATAAAAAACAAAGAAAATCCTGTAGCGAAGGGGTTCAGACTTCAGAATAATTTCTTATTGGCATCATGAGAAAGTGAGGAAAGATAATTATTTTCCCGTTAGCCCATTATTCTAAGTAGATATGGTCATCTTATTTTTGGTTAAAGAACACACTTTCATCCTTCTAACCGTCTAGTGTATACCTCTTTCAAGTAGGCTAGATTTTGGCTTCGTCCGTGTGGATGTTTATATATTGGATATTAGTTCTTTTCTATATTTGGCTACACTGCTACACAAAATTTTGGATCATTATCATATGTTCTTAGTGTCGAAGCACGCCTGCCCAGTTTGTAGCTCAAGTGTAGAAAAGAACCAAAGATGAAATCGATAGTAAGCTTACCCAATAGGGATGAAAGCAGAGAAAATGATAGACGGGAGTGGTTGTTGAGAGCAAAACAAGATCGAGTCCTGTAAATAGTAAAAGTGCTGCCATTTGTGCGGCATGTTCCTGGCACATAACCAGTTTTGATGTTGTTACCACTGGACAAAAAATGGAATTAACACAAACGTATTATATTTTAGAAATGATATAGACATTCAAGTGACATGAGAGATATTAATTAGTAGTAATTTATTAAATTACGACCGACTTTGATTCCTAGAAAACAAACACCACTAGTGTAATTTGAGCAGAAATGAATGTTTATGTTAAATGGCATCATCTAATTATACATGAAAAATAACGACAACTCAACTGATAAACCCTAACAATCAAATAGATTAACTTTACAGATTGGAATCGAGTAATATTCTTTATCAACTTATACACTCACTGATTGGGGACCAGATGATGATGGTCTGTCTTTTTTCAAGGGAAAATTTCTCAAAATCCTTTATCAAAATTTAACCAATACGGAGGACTGGAGTAACATTCTTGGAAAAAAGTCAATGGACTAAACTATCAGAATTAGAGGACAAAATGTTGGATTTGTAGTAAGTTAAACTGAGATAAAAGTTTTTTTTTTTTTTTTTTTTTTTTTTTTAAATAGTGAGAAACTACAAAGACCTCTTAATGTGATAACTATGCATAAACGACCTTAAAAGAAATAAATGAGCTCGAGCCTAATGTGATTAACGAATCGAATTTCATTTAAGCTTTATTTTGTTCAACATGTTATATGAGTTAGTCGAGCTCAAGCTTGCGAAAATTTTCACGAACCGAGCTTGAACTCAAAATGTGAGGCTTAAAACAAGCTCGAGCTCAGCTCAACCTTTGTAATCATAAAAGAGTTGAGCTCGAGCTCGAGCTCGGCTCATTTCCACCCCTAGTTACTACAATTAGGTACTAGTTTGTTATGCGAACACCCTTGAATTAATGTACAGCAAACATGGCAACATGTGGTAGTGAACACCCAAAACATAAGAATGACTTCTTATCATTCATAAAGCAAACTGATTACTGATCTCTTTCAAAATACATGAACTCACAATCCTATGTTTGTAAAGATCAACATCAAGTATGTTTCTTTATAATCACAAAACAATCCACTTTATTTTCTAGCTACTCCTACTTGATCAATACTAAGAGAATATTGCTGCACCTATTTTTAACATCCACACTGCAAATTAAAGTTACAACATCTACTGTACATCAAATTACATTCTGAATACTTATACATCAACTTTTTTCTAGCTCCAACCATGCTACGGAAAGACGCATATATCTTACTCTTGTGGGCGAGCAAGCCAAAGAGTACTAAGTGCCCGAAGCCGAGAGAAGTAGTCATTGATTGCTAGCAGAGCACGTGCTGATTGGCGGGTTGTAAGTATTAAATGCATTTGCTGTAAGGTCTTTTCTCGCAAGTTATCAGCCTGGATTTGCCATAGACATTAAGTCGATGGTGAGGTACATTAACTTCAATTCCAATCTTATGTGAATAAATTTAGCATGCCAATATTATTAAATCTAACAGTAGTACAGAACATTCAGTGTGTGTCCCGATTTTCTAAAATGGGTTGTTACGATATCCAAAGTTGTAGTAACAGAATTACCCAAGAGAATAAAATTAGAATAAGTATCTTCTTCATAAAATAAGGGGGCAAAGTAAGAGAATAAATTAAGTATCTTGTTAATACTTCGCATGGAAATTAGAACTTTGAAAGAATGAAATGGTAAAAATTATAAATTTCCAAATTCTGATGGTAAGCAAGTCTCTTTTGAGGTCTCTTTTTCAAAAGAAAAGAGAAGACACATGCTTCTGATGGAAAAGGGGGTTTTTGAAAATTTTGTTTCGGTACTTATACAGTTACGGGATTATGTATAGATTAAAATATCAGTTTTGGAATATAAGTTTCCCTACTGCGACAGAACATATCATCTAAAGCTAAATTAAATAACTTAGTTATCCTTTCTTTAGCCTAATTTAAGAAACTAATATTCTTCATTTCACAAAATGTCTTTCCTTTCTTCCCAAAATGTCTTTTTTGCTTGTTGCATCTATTAATTTCACAAATAATATAAAACTTGAACACATTTGATTATGTGACAGCAGAAGCACATCCAAACACTATTATCTACATTAACTTTCATATCACTTAATTGGCTTACTATCTGATACTAATTATTGGATATTTAATGAATCACTATCGAGCACATCTAGAGTTCTAAACATACTTTTAAATTGAGCTTTATTATAGGAATATAGCTAAAAAATAGAGGATTTACCTGGCGAAGAAAATTTTCAAGTGAGCCCAACTTCCCCATGGCCATTGCCATTTGACCCATGTAGTTAGCCATACCCGATGATCCAGCTGGGACCACAGGTGCATCACTGGCCAATGTCTCCGCCAAAGAGTGCTGCAATGCATCCATTCCTTGTGATAGAGCTTCTTCTGCTTGCAGCGAAGTTTGCTGTAAATGATCAATGCTTGCCAACTGCTGTTCTGTTAATGGCTCCAAGTGGCTCACAAGAAGCTGCATCAACATTCATCTTTTTAAAGGGAGGAATACTAAAGAGAAAGTAGAAGGCAGATATTAAAGCATATAAATTATACATGTGTTGCATGGGAACTCCAAAAAAAAAAAAAAAAAAAAAAAAAAAAAAAAAAGAAGGTGAACTCATAAAGTATATAAAATATCCACACTCATACAGTCATACATGAGTAGAAATAAGAACCAACAAAGATTATAAATAAAACAGCCCACTAAAAAGAGGTATACATGGATATGTATATATTATTTGAATGATAATATGATTTGAGATTAAAATTTTAGAGCTCGATGACTCCTGCGTAAATGGGTCAAATTTGCCACCTCCATTTTTAAGTCTGAAGTTTTAACCCTTATCTCCACAATTTTATCATGAGGAGATGTATAAGCAACTTGTTGCTGTATAGTTTTTCACACAGTTAGCAAAATGTAGTTCACTGTTCCTAGCACTTCTAAGTGCGTTGTGTAGAACTGAATCCAGTATTTGTGATGGTAGCACAAGGGTGGAATGCTTGCCTTGAGTAGTTCAGATGAACGAAAGCCACCAATCCACAAAAAACAGCGTTCTGCCGGTGATGTCCACATCCCGTAAATGATATGGAAAACATCAGCCTTTGCTGCATTTCTTTTAAGCCTAAAAATGTCGTTGAAATGCGAGGAAGCCTTTTCAACTATTTTCTTAAGCTCAGTATCACTTTGATGTGAGGTGACTGCTGTCCTGAGCTCACTTATATGCTTGCTTTGCTCTTCCAACCAACGAGAATATTCAGCAACAAATGCCAAGGAGCCTGTAGAATGGTCAACAATATAATCCAGTCAATGATCAAATAAGCCTAGATCAACAAACAATTGAGAATGACAGAAACTAAACTACAGTAATTAAGATTTCAGCTTTCGTGACTTACATACATGACACATGAACCTTAACTACAAAATTATACGGAACATACATTTAGCTTTGGATTAGCACTTCTTGAAATGATTTTAAGTCAAAGATTATGAATATGCTAAAGCCATCAGTTTTTGCATCTTTTGAGAACTTTTGGTCGTCATATGAACAATTATGTCCCATAATGACCCGTTACTTAAAGTTCATTATATGCTACACTGTATCATAAGTTGCTATATGGTTTTATTTCTTGTATACATACATGTGTGACTGTAATTGTATGATTCGCTGTGTATACGTATGGCAATATTCAATATGACATAAGTCACAACATTAATTTCAATGAATGCTTCTTTATTATGTTTCACTTGTACGATAGTGAAATCTTTAAACATATTTATAGGTTGTTATAGAAAAAGCAGGTCAAAATCGTTCATGAAGGTGTTTGACAATAAGACAATTTTCCTGTTATTTGACTATTTCCCTTAATTAAGGACTATAATTAAGTCTTGTACCAATATTGATAGCAATAGTAAGCGGTAATGTTGATCATAGGCAAGTAGGTAATTATGACTCTACGTTTCAGAGAAAATGCGTTGCCATTTTTAGGGATGATAAAAACTTGGTCAAAACCAAAAAAATAAAGAACAAACCAGGATCGTTTATGAACAGTTCCGGTTCTTTTTTTTAAAGATAAAACGATGCTTTCAAGTATGTTTAATCAACAAAAACCCAAGTATGACATAAATTAACACATACCATTCCCGCCGTTTGGTTGAGACTGATCACCAGAATTTGATATTACAACACCCTACAAAAAGTAAATGAACTAAGATCAAATTCAGTAATAATTCCAATATAGCACAAGAAATACTGTTCTTAGCCACACACACACATATACGCAAAATCTAGAGACTCATTGTAATTAAAACCTGCTTTCGAGCTCGCTGGACCTCCTGCTCAAGTTGGGTTAGCTTCAGCCGACTATTCTCCAATTGTTGCACATATGCCTACAGGGTAAACATGAAAATGGAAAGTATTTGAGCTTAAACTAAGGTATCATTTGTCTTCTCACTATGATTTTTGGTGATTCACCTTCAGTCAACTAGTTTATGGCTCCTAGTAAACTTATCACTATACATGCTTTTCAACAGGTGTGACCTACCATAACTTTTTTCAGGGGACACATGACATTACCTAATTTTTAAAATTTTTTACTACAAACTTTGTTTTTCAGGGTATGCATGTGATACACAAACCAGCTACACAATAGAGGTCACCAGTATAGGCAGGTTTTGATTTGGGTCAAGCTCGGAACTTTGTCGTATATGCTGAAATGGGTCAGATTGTGTTGACCCAAAACACTTGTCAAAAAAAGTAACTCATTATAAAAAGAAGTATTGTTGAATGTGAGTGTGAACTTTATGCAATTATACTCACAAGAGTATAATTTTTAGAATAAAATAAATTAGGAGGTTTGATGTTTTTAAATATATACATTTGGAACCTTTTGACCCGTTAGACCTGTTTCCCTTTTAGCTAACCTTTTCTCTTATTTTACCCATTTGACGCGTTAGAGCTGAAGTATAACCCGAATCGACCCATTAATAAGTAAATCAATTAAATTTCCAACCTCTAGTTTAAAAGGACCACCTCTAAATAATCACTCGTAAATCTTTTACCTTTTTCCTTAGCCGGCTTTTTCTTGCTGCCTCTCGATTCTGAGCAAGTCGTCGTAACGTCTAAATTTCAATAAATAATAATCAGAAAGAGGTAATAGAACTCAGTAAAACATAACATACTTGACCTAATAACACTAAAGTTACCTTTTGTTCTGGAAATTTTTCTTGTTGGCCACCAGAACCAGAAGCCAGAAAAGGATTGGATGGAACGACATCAAACTGCAAACAAGATAAGAAGCATCCAAAAATCAAAATCAAGTTTTGTTTGTCATGTCTCTCACAGACAGCAAAAGAGACACTAAAGTTATTTGAAACAGAGTCTTTCATATTTACTCTTTGATTCCGGTCATCTGGGTCCATCTCAGTAGAAGTATCGGTATGCGGGCTTCCATCTCCCATATTAGATTCTAACCATGCTTCACGGTTAGAGCCGGAATTAGAAACTTGAGTCAGTTGAGATCTATTTTGTCCTTGTAACATCTGAAACACCAGAAATGACAGCCGCTCAGATAAAGCCATATATAAAATGAATCATGATGTCGAAACATCAAAATTACCTTCTCATATGTACCAAACTGAAGATCAGGTTGCACTGTTTGGTTGATCAAGGATGTGGAGTTGTACACTGAACAGCAAAAACACAATAAACCATTGGTAAGAGGGAAAATATTTATGATAATCCCCAAATAACTGATTCAAAAAACCTATAAAATAACTAGAAACATTACGCAATACTCCACTCGTCACAAAAGTATTGCAACAAACACTGTTTTGGGATGCCATGAATTCGGAACAATGTTTTCTTTAGTACAAATTCTTAGCTAGTGGCTGTTTGCCCATTGCAATCTTCACAAAATATTACAGTAATCACCATTAATGATATCAAATGTCCCAAAGGATTTCAGATATTTTGTCATTATTTGACATCTTTTCACTATAGTTATAGCAATTGAGGGTCTTTTCAATTGATAACAACTAAGGTACCTTTAAGACTTTCTCCATAATTTTTAGGGCGTCAAGCAGCATGAGAACCATGTTATTACCCCTAACTCTTTTTTAGTGCGTTTTAACAAATACTTGCAAATATAAGGGCAAACGGACGGCATAGCCCTTAGCGTTTATTATCATTATAGCTACCCCTTAATTTTATTCAACAATGAACCACAGCCCTTTCCATGATGATTATGAGGACAAAGAGGTCACTTCAAAATCAAATTGTTTCAGACGAGGGTCGTTTTAAGTTTTTATTCGACATCCCAACAGATAAAAACATTACCATTTTGAAACAACGGAAAGAATATCTGGAATTGCAAGGTAAAACCACTTCTCTGTGTAAAGCTAGACAAAGGAAGGTAATTGGACTATGTTTGACTATCACAAAAGGTAAATCCCAAATTCATTATGTATGGTGCGGTGGTGACGGTTTCTTATTTTGATATTATGGGCCCAATAGTAATGCGAGATATATACTCTTTCTAGTTTGTAGCATATGAACTGTAACCTCAAAAGAAAGTAATATAATTTCAAGATTCAAAATAACACAACAAAGCTCGATTAACACCATAATTACCTCCTCCGCGGAATCCAAGAGACTGCTCCGGTGCCCCAATATTAGAAACTTGGGAGGATTGACCAGCGTTCCCCTGTGTACCACTGATTAGAAGCAAGTAATCAGATCATAAGATAATGAAAAAGCACATTTAAATCGGACATATGGTAAACAAACTCCTTGCAAAAAGGAAGTACCAGACACAACGAAATAACAAGATTTTGTTCGTAGATCACACGGACAATTTGAAACCAGAACAGCATGTTATGCTAATGATATTCAAGAGCAAATCAACTCAAACTTATCAGTTATTACAGCTATGGATAGGTAGGTATTTTACATCTTTATCTCAATACTGTGATTTCTTAAAATAACTTCTTGCATGCTTCGTTTAATGTATTTATTTTGACCCTAAACAACCAAAATATCATAACCACAATAAGTTTATTTAGGTTTAATTTCAATTTCATTTTAACAAAGTAACACAAAAAAAATTTACTTTTACAAACATTATAATCATAAAGAGAAGAAATTACTTTGAATTAGACACAAAGCTAGGCATCGAGTCACCAACACTTGTATTAGCTTTTCCACCAACCTTCAAGCTTTTGCTACCCCCATCTTCATTTACAATTAACAAACCATATTCACAAAAGCATATATATATATATATATATATATATATATATATATATATATATATATATATATATATATATATATATATATATATCAAAAAAAAAAAAAAAAATCTTTTAATCCTACAAACCCTCAACAAAACATTAACTTTACTATAAATCAATCCTTAAAAAGCTACCTAAATCACCATCTTCACATATCATTGAACAAATCATATTTCTTTCTCAATTATTTGATAGCAGAAAGAGCATAACAACAGCAAAAATGGAATCTTTATGCAATTAAAGAAAACAACCTTGACTAAAACAACTAATTTACTTTCACTTATATATATCATAGAACAAGCATCAAGAACATTACACCAATCATCATGTTATGCAATAAAGATGAGCACCCACATAAACACAACTATTTTAATCCACAAAACAATCATCATACTTGAAAATAATCAAAGAAGAAAAGATTCTTGAATATTACCTCAATAAATAATCACCGGTTTAAAACAAAGGCATGACATACAACTACAAGACTTTGAAATGGATCTTGTTGACTTTTTTATAACTCAAAATAAATAAAATTTAGCAGGTACCACTTATAAAATTTTGGAATCTTTTTATATAATTCTGAATAAAATATTATTGGTTTGTTAGCATTCGTCACACCCACCAATGTTTTCCGTGTTTTTAATATTGGGGGGTGACACCACATAAAATAAATTAATGTAAGCAACACAATTATACTTGTAACATATACATGTGATATTTTGGTGTATACGTCAATTTTTTATATAACATGCGAACTCACTTTTTGTCAAATCGAGAAATTTGATTAATCAATGAGAGGGCTTGGTTTTGGAATCGAGCTCTTTCATTGGTTAATTGGGTTTCTAATGGAGAGAAATTCGCTACGTTATAAGTGTTTTTTGAAAATGCTCTCCAAACATAGATGTGTCAAAAACGCGAATAAAAAATCTTTAAGAACCGGGTGTGTTTTCTGAAACTTTGGTGTCGCGGAGTCTTTGGTAATATGAGAGGCACGTTCTAGAATATTTTAAAAACGATGGTTATCCTCTCCGATATCTTTTCTATGTTTGAATTACGTTATCTATTGGGTCACGGTTGCGAAACCCTAATCCTGAACCTATATATATTCGCCCAATGTGGGTGCTCATCATTCATTGGTCATCTAATCCTTTTGCCTTCGTTTCTTATCGCAGGTTTCTGTTGTAGATTTCATGATTATCAGAATTATTCAAAATATCCTAAGTATGAAACTCTAATTCTGATTGGTCATCGTTCATTAGTATTTTAATTTTTTTGTTTTTGTTTTGTGTTCACATGTTTTTAGGGTAAGATGTGTATATTGATTTATAGTTTGTTTGTAAAATAAATTATCAATATATTTATTTGTTTCTTACGCGTTTTATTTCCAATGTACCATGTACCACAACGTATAATGTTGATGTATTTATCAATGACGATAATCCATATGCATCTGAATTTTTTCAATATCAGTTGCATGTATTAAATATTTTTTGTTGTTTATATCTTTTTTTTTTTTGCTAACCTTTGTGGATGCTCTTTAATATTTTATGTTTCTTTATTGAAGCAATCGGTCATGGAAAACCTGGAATGTTTTGATAATAAAACTATATTGGTTCCAATTGACACGGATGAAATAGTCGTCCTTGTCATGCTTTTAAGTAACATTAATCAGAAAAGAGGGTTGTGTAAAGAAACATGTTTGGTGATTACAAGATTATTAGATCATGTCATCGAGGGGAAAATCTTAACATAAACGCATGTAGGACATATTGCATATCTTCCACGAATACATTACAAAGAGGTTTTGCAACATGGTCGTATTATATTTATTATAGATTTTCAAATTAATTATTGAGTTTTAAAGAATATACTATAGATTTTTTTATTTTTTTATTTTTTATTTTATTTTATTTTATTTTTTTGTATATCAGAATAATACGTGTTTCTTATATGATAATTAGTTTATATGATATTAATACATCCATTTCATATGTATCAGAAACATGGTCATATTATATTTATTTATTGTATGTATCTTCATTGCATCATATTTTTTGTTGTGTTTTCGTTTGTACATCATCTTTTATATAATATGAGAACTCACTTTTTGCCAAATCGAGGGATTCGATTAACCAATGAGTTGTGTTTTCGTTTGTACATCACAATAATATGTGTTTCTTTGTTCACGTGACGTTATTATATCAGATTCATATGTATCATAAACATGTTCATATTATAATTATTTGATATTTAGTTTATATGATGTTAATACACCAGCTTTATATGTATAAGAAACATTGTCATATTATATTTATTTATTAGATGTATCTTCATCGCATCAGACGCAAACTTCCTGTTGAATAAAAGATCTATTTTGTAAATTGAATTTTAAGTTTTAGACAATTATATTAAAGATTTGTTTATTTATTTATTTATTATTTTATTTTATTTTTTTGTTGTGTTTTGGTTTGTACATCACAATCATGTGTTTCTTATAGATCATATGTATTAGAAACATGTTCATATTATAATTACTTGTTAGATATATCTTCATCTCATCTGGCACGTGGTTTCAAATATGAGAAGCATGTCCGGAGGGATTAAAAAAATTTTTGTTAATTCATCAAACTTAATTATGTTGTTCGCACGTTAATTTTACAATTTTAAATAAATATTATATTTTTCATAATGAATCAGAGACCAACTAAAAAGAATCAGGGACACACAAAATGAATCAGATGCATACATTTATAGCACAAAATTGTAGCCAATTAGCAACAATCAATTCTAGCCAAGGTAAAAATATGGTTATCTAAAAAATAAATTAAAAAGTATTCTGAGTTTTAGACAATTATATTAAATATTTGTTTATTATTATTATTATTATTATTATTTTTTTTTTTGTGTTTTGGTTTGTACATCACAATAATTTGTTTCTTATAGATTCATATGTATCAGAAACATGTTCATATTATAATTACTTATTAGATATATCTTCATCTCATCTAGCATGTAGCTTCAAATATGATAAGCATGTCTAGAGGGATTAAAAAAAGATTTTGTTAAGGGAAAATTACCAAAATGGCCCGTTGTCCAGCGGTCTAGGTATATTTATTCCATTTTTGAAAAATTCCCGTTTTAGCCCAGGTTGCCCTGGGCAACTTTCGTATAGCCAACCGAAAGATGACAAGTGTCCTCAAGTTGCCCAAAATACAAAAAATTTGCCCAAAATACAAAAAGTTGCCCCGACGTGGCACTCTGTAGTTGGCTATGCATTAGTTGCCCAGGGCAACCCCGGCTAAAACGAGAATTTTTCAAAAACGGGCTAAATATGCCTAGACCCAGGGCAACCGGGTTATTTTACTAATTATCCCTTTTGTTAATTCATCAACTTAATTATGTTGTTCGCACGTTAATTTTACAATTTTAAATAAATAATATATTTTTCATTAATGAATGAGAGACCAACGAAAAAGAATCAGGGACGCACAAAATGAATCAGATTCAATACATTTATAGCACAAAGTTGTAGCCAATTAGCAACAATAAATTCTAAACAAGCTAAAAATAAGGTTATCTATTTTTTTTTAAAAAAAGTACTATCAATTTCATATATAATGATAAGAACACAACACCAAATTAATCTTTATTGAAGTATTTATCATTAATTTAGTTTTTAATTAAGAATAAGTCGGGTCAGGTTGATTGGTTTTAAAATTTGTCTCTAAATATAGATTTGGTGTTATTAGAAATGTCTTTCCTAATATATGAGAGGCATCTTCTAGGATGTTTTAAAAACTAATGTTATCTTTATCGATATCTTTTTTATATTTCAATTATGTTATCTATTTGGGCACGTATATGAAACTTTAATTTAGAGCTTATATATATTCTACCAATGAGGGTGCTGATAGTTCATTATCCTTTTCATCTTCGCAGATTCACATGCGCCTGGAGCTTTTATATATATATATATATATATATATATATATATATATATATATATATATATATATATATATATATATATATATATATATATATATATACAGTGTTGCAAAAATCGGCCTACAAGGCCGATTAATCGGCGATTACAAGCTGAAAGGCCTTGGACCTTGGAGAGAATTACAAGGTAATCGGCCGATTAATCGGCCTTGGACCTTGGAATCGGCGATTAATCGGCCAAAAATCGCTACACACGGCCCTCGACCGCCTCGGGACCGATTTACGATTTTTGCAACATTGTATATATATATATATATATATATATATATATATATATATATATATATATATATATATATATATATATATATATATATTGCGTAACTCTACTATTCTTGAGCAACATATGTGTTTATTGTATAACTTGGTGACCTTTTGCTAATTAATACTTTAAACATGGACAAGTTGGTTGATAATAGGAGCGTTGATAATTCTCATGTTGTCTATGATGTGATGTGTTGTGTATTATGTTTCTGAATTCTGATTCAGCATTAAAATTTTGATGATTGATATGTACATTTTTTTAAATATTTTTTAGTTTCAGTTTCTATTAAAGTTAACGTTATTTAGTTTTTGGTTTCGGATTCTAATTTCCATGTTGTTTATGAGGTGATGTATTATGTATTACGTTTCGGATTAAACATTATTTTTTTTTATTGATATGTACATTTTTTAAAATATATTTAATATGTTGTTGTTATATCTTAACTCATATCTTTTATTTGACTTATACAAATAAATACGTCAGTTAATTAACTTTAATAGTACTTTCTTGGTTCGAACCTATTTATATTATTTAGATTATCGTATCTTAATGAAGAAAAAAAAAATACTAATTCCAATGTTGTTTATGAGTTTATGTATGATTTTTTATGTTTTTGATTCAACATTAAATTTTATACTTTTTGTAAATACGTTTATTTTATTGTTACTTTGTTTATTTTATTATTATTAGTAATATTTTTTCAACTGACCACCACTTTCCGTATAAATATAAGCATCTGCATTATACAATCATATACCATATCTCTTTTACACACAGTCAAAAACCCCAATTTGATCAATAGAATCCCAAATTTCAAAAATAAAAAAATGGGAACTTCATTAATTCAAGAAAACGTGACGAATGTACTACAAGATGGCCAACGACAAATACTACCGCAAGAAGAGGAAGTATCAGATTTCCAAATAAAGCCAATTCCAACCGAAAAACAAAAGATTAAGAAAGCTCCACAGGTAAGCAAAGGATTTTCTAAAATTCAAATAGGAAAAAACAACTAAGTTGCAAATCTTTCACCAACAAAAAATCAGGATGGATATAAACTGATAGTAGATTTTATTAAAAAAAATGTTGTATTAAGAAAGCCTTTGTCCTTCCTCCATCTGCCATGTATGAGTCGTATTTAAGGGAATACTGGTATGCAGCCACAAATAGTGCAGAAACAAAGCTAATTTCAATGACCACTAAAAATGGTTCCTTTGAATTGAAATTCAGTGTCAGGACATTTACTAGATTTGTGGTTTCGATTATCTTGAAAAAGGTTTTGAATATGATGAATAACCCCATATTGATGAAATTCAACAAACAATGCTAAAAATAGGTTATAAAAAAGCAAATGGGCCAGATAAACCGCTTGAACATACTCTTTATAAGAATTTGTTCTCTGCAAAATGGAAATTGCTTATGACCTACATAAGCAACGGTTTGGGAGGTAATATTAGGTCTTCAGATCAATTGAACTACATGCATTAGTTGATTGTACATGGACTTATTAATAGTCTTAAACTAAATTATGGGGAAATTATTTTCAATGACCTTGCTTCCAAATTGAATGTTGAAGTACGTTTTACAAAACCAGCATATACAAGATTCATTTATCCTATTTTGGAAAAATTGCTTGGGGAAAATTATGTGAATTATGATGAAAAGGCTATCAAGTTTCATATAATGGGAAGTGCAATATTTAGTACTCAACCAGAGTCTTCTAAGGTTCCAATCACATCTGCAATGGAAAGTGTGCGCGAGAGTCTATCAGAACCTACATCTTTGTTACAAGATATTGGTGGTATTCATAGTGATGATCATGCATATTATGGCGATAGCTCTGTTGAGATTGATGTAGACAAGAATTGTAGGAAAGTAAAGATAAAGTCAGTTTTTGGTTTGGTTTATCCAAAGTTAACAGGGTCATCATCGATGGTACCAACAGGTCATTTGGGATATTTATTATTCTTCATGAATCACATTTGTTATTGAGTTAATGTTAGTATAAATTTTCTGTGTTTGTGTATTTTTAAAATTCTACTAATTATTAGAATTTTGGTTTTTAGGTTGTGGTGATTCAGTTTTATTACAAAGCACATGTCTGATTTAGCAAAACAAGGATAAGGAAGTTCGGATGAAGTATGTTACCCAGTGTGATTTTCAGTTTTCTTTTGATTTTTTTAATCAATTATGAATTTGTTATATTATATGTATTCTATATCAGTCAAAATGTTAATGAAGGTGTGAAATTGGCACAAGCAAAGATATTTAAAGGTATGTTGTTACATTAGTTATGATTTCATTTTAATGGTATAATAGTTTGGATAATTTTCCTTATAACATTAGTTGATTTTGGAAGGCCTTTTCATATATGACTGTTGTGTCCACTCTATGATATCCATTTAAGTCGTTGATATATATATATATATATATATATATATATATATATATATATATATATATATATATATATATATATATATATATATATATATATATATTATTTTTTTTGTCTATGACAGCCTAGGTTTGTTATTGTGTTAACATTATTTTAAATTTGTTGTGTTAGCTGATGTTTTAAAGGATTGTTGAAGAATGTTACTAATTCACTTAATAAAGAGATTATTGTAGAATCTCTAGCCACCACATGTCATTTTAGATATCTATCATTATTCTTTGGGCAATATTCGTAAATATGTCTATTTAAATTTTATTTAATTGTCTTTGTATATTTTAATACATTTTGAGTGTATTAATATTTTGTATTTACTCGTGCAGATTTGACTGAACAGTTTCATGATAAATATCATCATGACTAAGAAATGTTAGTTGATTTTTGTATGATTCACATGAAGGTTTGAACAATGTTACTAATTCTGTGAATAAAGGGGTTATTGAAGACCATAAAGTCGCTGCAGGTCATTATAGACATCTATCATTGCTTTAATTTTATTTACCTATCTCTGTATATTTTAATACAATTTGAGAATATTAATGATTTGTTTATTAGGTTGTGTTGATTCTGAATTATTCGAAGACGGTCTCACAAAACCACACGAAGATTTTTTGGAACAGTCTAATGATACATATCATCACGAGCAAGAAAATAATGGTAGTTTGTTTGTTGATATTGCTAGAAAGCAAGAATCAGCATTTCATTCATGTGTGAATCTAATCGAAGGCAATGATGATGTAATAAATTTGGCTGAAGATGAAGATGAGAAAACCAGTGGAAATTCAATTCCTTTTGAAAATGCCAAAAAACTTCATCAAATGTTTATGAAATCAGTGATTTGACAGAACAAGTGCGTCTTCTTACATGTCAAATATATGAACTTCAGAATGAACAACTGGCTCTTAAACGTCAACTCATGCAACTTCACAAAACATTAGTTCCATCCACAACAACATTTGCTGCTGATATTGTGAAGGCCTTTGAACCATCGTTTTCTTCAATGACAAAAGAAATTAGTGATTTAGCATCAAAGCAGAAAGAAAGAATTGCTGCTGATATTGTCAATGCTTTTGAGCCATCGTTTTCTTCAATGGCGAAAGAAATAAGTGATTTAGTGTTGAAACAAAAAGAAACTGTTGGAGAAGAAAATAAATTGTGTCAATCTTCTTCGACTAAAATATCAACGGAAGAGATCATTAAAGTTGTTTCTCTGGCATAAAACTAGAACTCATTAGTTTAAAAGAACATATCAAAGAGTTTCACATCTCAGCTATTAAATCGATGGAATCATTGGTGGATAATTTTGACAAGTCTGTTAAGGAATGCCACTCTACAATTTCATATGATGTTAGTGAAATTGCATCAAAACAGCAAAAAGTTAGTGAGGAAGTAGAAAATTTCCTCAGTTGTTCATTGACAAAAACACCTGCAAGCGAAATAAGTGAAGCTTTAGTTGCCGCAATTAAGCTAGAACTGAATAGTTTCATTGACTTTATGAATGTGGCATTTTCCAAAATAGATTTTAAGATCAATATTCCAGAAGAGTTCATCAAGGTTAGTGATTCCATCAAGAATCTCTCATCTAATGTATCTAGCATTGTGAGTACAATGACGACTATTTCTCAAAGACATGTCCAACTATGTTCTGAAATGCTTGAATTACCATCTATTATTCAAAATTTGAATCAAACAGTAAAGGACATTCTCACTTTTAAAACGGATATCAACCATTTTGCTAACTTGAGCAAAGAGAATTTGTCTATTTTCAATTCTCTCGCTGGATACTTCAAGAATCTTCAAAATGATGTTAGTGTTCTTCATAAATAGATTAAGCAGATTATTCCTTCAAAAAAAAGATAATGGCTGATCAAGAACTGTTGAATGTTTTAACGATAGATCAAAAATCTCTAAAGGATATGGTGTCAAAGATAGCTGACAACATGTTGCTTCTCGTGCGTTGGGCGGAAAGTATTATGGTGGAAAATTCAGCATCTACCTTTAAAACAAAATGTTGAAGGAAATGGACCACCATTTAATCAACCATTCTTTGAAAGAAATGTTACTGAATTATCATTAGATCCGAAATCTAATGTAAATTCTATTTCCAATATACCAGAAGAGACAACACCATCATTACGAGAACAACATACTACTCCTCCACTTTCCTATAGTGAAAGAAGTTTTAACAATGATAAAGATCTAAGAAAAGATGCAAAGAAATCTGATGATCAGAAAGATCATCATGAGAAGTCAATTATTGATGAACTACCATTAGATCCATAATCTAATGTAAATTCAGCTTCATATCCGTGTCAAGATACATCATCATCTTTATCAGAACAACAAACACCTTAATAAGCACCCCAACATGAAACACCCCTTGATATTGAAAAGGTTCAAGAAAAAGAAACTGAATAATGAGCAGTACATGCAGACATCTGATGTTGATGGAGACAAGCAAAACAATACTAATTTTTGGTGGATCTGTTGACAAACCCTAATAAACAAAGACCACAACAGCTTCTTCTAAACTCATTCTAATTTGATTTAAGGTAATTTTTCATGTTTATATTTTTCTTAATTTATCATGTGATATATAATCATTTTTGCAGATTAAAGGTAAAAGATCATTTTTCTATTAGCCATTTGATTGATTAGATTTTGTATTTTGATTTCTTAGCAATAAAGGTAAATTTGATTTTGATGTTAGGAGTTAAGACTTTTATCCTGTTTTCATTTTGTGAATAATGACAATTTTTTGTAATATTACATTACTTACGGAACATTACATTCACCAAATGATGTTTTGTTTGTGAGCACCAACTGTTTGATGAAATTCCTAAAAACAAGGTTTAAAAGGTATTATTATGAAACAAATTTTTGGAAGCCATTCAACTTATTGAGTATACTACTTGGTCAACTATTATTGAGTTATGATGAACTACTTAAAGGGTGCTTTGGTAAGCTTATTGAAATAGCATATGATACATAAAATGCTTATTAGCTTATATTTGTATTAAAACAGAATAAACATTTAGTCTTTGGATTGTATTCCTGGTATTGATTTGTGTTGTTTTGATTTCTAATTTCAGTTACATAATCCATTAGGTGCAAGCGATATGTGCTGTATTGAAAAGATCACCACCAAGACCTAAAAAAGGAAATGATTCCCTTTCGATGCTTTTGGAGAAAATCTTGAAAAAAGCTCATCGGCTGCATTGCTACTTGAACTTGCTTTTGTGCGTCACTCATTCAATCACAGTCTTACACTCTGCAAGCAATAATTTTATGGTCTGAGGTTGAACGTAAGTTACACATTCCTATTTAATTCATTATATTTTCATATTAGGATTATGATTCTTAATTTTCCAAAAGCTTAATTTAGTGTTCTTTTGTTGTGTTCATCTCTATAATTACATGTCACTTTCTGCTATTATATTCAATTCGTGTAGATAACTTGAGCTCTAATATTTTGTTAAGCGACTTAACTTTGCAATGCTTTTTCAAGTATTCTTTTGAATTTAACTCACCCTTATGATATATATGGAATATTATGTCTCTTTACTTATTTTGTTCAAATAAATAATGTGTTGTGTATTACCAGGTAAAAAGAGATATAAAAGAAGGGGACAAGGGGTAACTTCTTCTTCTTAAATCCATCCCATTGGAGATACTATCGGAAAATCTTTGCAAAGAAGTGATTCAATATTTTTAGTATAATCTAATAATATTTCAAGCAGGAAGGTAGTCAAATGCTTAAATTGATAAATATTTGATCATTAATAGCCTTTATTTCTAGGTAAAAAAGATTGTTGAGCAATTGGTTCTTATTATTGAGGTACTATATCTTTTAATGGTATATCAATGCCAAAATACCAAGTCGTTAAATCCGGATATGGTGACTTAGTATTTAATGGTATAAACTGTAAGTTTGCACACAGCATATATACATCTGATGGAGTCTTCTGATGATATTAATCATGTAATATTGTAGGGAAATTCAAAAATCGAGCCCATTAGTGATCTGATACTGCTACATGTTGAGGTAGTGTTACTATCGATATTAATGCTAGATAACCTTTTTCCTTTTGTTTTTGTGATGTAATGGTATGTTTATGTCACTTTTAAAGACTTTTATGGGTCGATGATACTGGAAATACATGCTTTATCATTCATAGGAAGTACACAACTTTAAACTATGCGGTTGGGACACTCCAAATTAATGTGTATTGATGTTCTCTTGAGAATTTTTAGCTGAATTAGGCAATATATTGAATGTTTCTTATGAATGTTGCAGGCGTTTCTCTAGAGATGGTGGAGGGACCAGAGTATGGCAAACCAAATTATAGTCAACGGTTTGGTTAGCTCGGGTCAGCTTGAGTTGATGTAAGCAAATAAAGTTGTTTTTTGTAAATGTTGACTAATACATAAGTTGGATGGTTTTTTTTATACTGTGCGTTTATGTTTTACGCATTTGCTAGGGGTTTATATGTTGGATGCAAGTAGACAATGAGCGATCTTTTTTTGTTGAGCAGAAATGGAGGTTGGTGTGTGCATGACGAGGGAGCACCTCATTATATTGATATGATTGATTAGACAACGTATGGGCATAAATTTATTAAGCAACAATTCAATGTAACACCAAGGATTGTGCAGACTTACCTATTGGGGCTGAGGTCGGTTACTTTTTTCTATAATCTTGAACTAAAATGATTTTCCATTTGACCCTTTATAGGCAAGCACAACCTAGATCAGGTCATACATAGCTAAAGTGATTGAACATTGTTGAATTTGTCTTGGGAGAAAATGGTGGCACAAGTCTGTATTTTTCTATAATCTTTAACTAAATGCCATTTTTACAACGCCACCCACGTTTGTGTGATCTCTTCACCTTTTTTTCTAGGGAAAGTTCAGCAAGATTAAAAATTTACTTTCACTATTCGTATGGTATTATCGGAACTAAAATCTGAATTTATTATTTCCTATGCAGGACGCTTAAAGTGTTATAAATGACTTAACCGGTAAGATTTACCTTCATACGACATGTTATCATGTTTCTTTAATTTCAAACGTCGTGAAGTTTTGAACTCAGAACATTGAACCCGATTATTTTAACATGGACATATACGCAACATTTCTTTTGATTTCAAGTTTCGGTTTTACTTGCTTTCACTACAACTTACATACATGATTATTCAACTTTTTTATCAAGGAAATGACTAGGCGGTAGGCAAATATGCTGCAATTAGGCCACCAAAATGTATATGATATGCAAATGCATTATCACATATATACATATACATTTTTCATGTTTGGGTTTTGTTATATTAGATCTTAATTCAGTTTGATAAGTATTCTTTATGGTGTATAAACAATTCTACTTGAATCCTATAGAAGGATAATGAGGAGTAAAGAACATGAGATTAATACTTATTGTATAACAAATTAGGAATTCTAAATTTTCCGTTATATTTATCGTGATACGTTCTGCGGAACAAAGTTAGTAGTATAAGTAAACGGGTAAAATGTCGCCCCTCTACTCATAACAAATTTATTTATCAATTTGACTCGTTTTAATTGTAGCTGCCTTTTATTTCAGTGCTTATTTACCGACCCGGTTGACCTGTTTTATATACAAAGCGTAACACTTTGGCTCACTTTTGACATTCTGTGTGTTTTCTTGATCAATTGTGAACAGGTAGTGGATTTTTAATTGGATGTTTTGTCGCTTATGGAAAACTACAATTGCTTATAAACTAAAGATGAGATGATGAGAAATAATGGTCTATAAGGAGAGTAGCGGCCAAATTGTTTGCACAACATAGTGACTAATTAAGTTCCTGTGAAGTACTTCCTTTTCTCCTGTGCTATTTGATAAAATCATAGTATTTAGCATTTTTGTATAAACGTAGTCATTTATAACCCGGACATAAACATGGTTTGTGTGTTTGATATATAGTGCTATCAACTTTTCAACTTTCATGAACAAATTGTTCTTTAATGAACATTATCTATGAGTTTGAGATTATTTTTTAAAGTACCATGTTTATTAGGACCTATATATGATACAATTAGTTTACTAATTTATAGTAACCAGTAAGTGTGAAATTATATTAGAAAGCGATAGAAATGGAAAAGGCAACGGGCGTTAACTTAGCAAAGAAAGGCGCAAAATAGTTTGTTGGGATGTATTATTCGTAGGATCTTGTCAACGCTTCTCAGGATGAGGCGTGGTTAGATTAGGCGATTGTAGCAATTAAGAATATTATTGTATGTTTGGATCAGATCATCACAAAAGTGTTTCAATTAGACCATGCAACTGATGTAACATGATGTGTATGGAGCTGATTGAAATGCGTATAGCTGTGTTTGGTGTAGTAGCTGAACCAGGAATTTGCATAAGAGTCGGAAATTTCACTTGCTGGAAACGTTAAGGAAGATCCTTCAGAATCATTATTACAAGATTTCAGGGCATTTTTTTAGTTTATTGTCTGATATGTTCAGCACCGATTTGGACTTTATGACTTGCAAATAGAATTTCAAAATCAAATTTATATGGGGTTTTTTTTACATGTTTTTTTGGAGATATACAGTATGGGGAGCCATTTCAAAATCAAATTTACTATGTCTAATATGTTCAGCACCGATTTGTACTTTATGACTTGCAAATAGGATGTCTTTATGTATGGTAAAGTGGGTGAGATTTGCTCTATACCTAGAATGATTATAAGCCTAACTGACAAGAAGATGCCTTTTCAACTTAATAGGAGACAATTCTTTATTTTCTTTTATTTTGCCATGACTATAAACAAAAGTCAAGGCCAAACATTGTCTAAGGTTGGGCTATATTTGGAGCGGTTTGCTTTTTTCCACAGACAACTTTATGTAGCTGTTTCAAGAGTAAAAAGCAAGAGAGGTCTAAAAGTGTTGTGTTGTGACAAAGACGGCAACTATGCCAACTCTACAACCAACGTTAAATATGGAGAAGTTCTTCATAGATTATAAATTATATGTAATTCGGTTATTTTAAACGTTAGGTTTGATTAAACGTTATTATTTTCTTGATAATAGCATGTCTATTTTATTCATTTTCGTCTCATGGATGTGACTACACGTTCATACATATTCTACTATTAATTTTATCGTATAATCAAATTCTTAAAGCTAGCCGCCCCACCGGGGCGGGCCTAAAATCTAGTATATATATATATATATATATATATATATATATATATATATATATATATATATATATATATATATATATATATATATATATATATATTGCATGTTTCTGATATGAAATTATTAAATTACATATGAATTGTTGAATTGTTTATATGTTTCTGATGAATGTAATATGTTTCTTAAGGAACTGTTGATTAAAAGATAACATTAAACCGTATAAGATGCATGTTATATAATGTTTTAAAAATCATAGCTATCTTCGTTGATATTTTGTATAAATTTAAATAATGTTAAGTGATAAGTTCTAAAATTGTATAACCACAACCTCGCTGAATCCTAATCGTTTGGATATATAATAGGCATTTTATAGAATGTTTTATCATAGCTATCTTCGTCAATATCTTTTATAAATAATTCTAAGTGATAAGTTCTGAAATTGTATGACCACAACCTCGCCGACACAGAATCGTTTGTAAAAATAATATTCATATTGTAAAATTTTTTATAAATCGTATTTGTCTTCGTCCATATCTTTTATATATTTAAATTATGTTTCATGATAAATTCTAAAATTGTATGACTATAATCTTGCGGAAGCAGAATCGTTTTGAAATATAAGATGCATGTTATACAATATTTTAAAAATCATAGTATATATACATTATTAAACTTTTTCCTATATATATGTTCATAAAAAAATTATAAAATGTTTTATAAATTGTTTTTGTCTTCGTCCATATCTTTTATATATTTAAATTATGTTTCGTGATAAGTTCTAAAATTGTATGACTACAACTTCGCCGAATCAGAATCGTTTCGAAATATAAGTTGCATGTTAATGCTTTAAAAAATCATAGTATATATACATTATTAAACTTTTGCCTATATATATATTTATAAAAAAGTTTCCAGCCATTTTTTATTTTCGTTTCTTAGGATACAATGATTCCAGAAAACAATCAATTAAAGGAGAATATTTTAAAACCTAAAGGAACAAAAACTGTAAGTTTATTATTTTAATTATTATTTTATGTTTTTTTTATTTGTAGAGTTTTATGTTTGTACTTATGTAGTATACTCTAATATGAGAACATGGATGGTTAAGTGATTAGATTGATTTAAGGTTATGTTTTCTAGTGAGAAGTTAGAGAGAGAATGAGATGAGAGAGTTGGGAGCCTTGTGTGAGAAAACTTGTAGAATGTTAGATTGCAAATGAAGGTCCAAACCTTTCCCTTGGGTGGGAAAGGGTATTTATACTTACAATAGAAACGCCTTATGAAAAAGGCTGTGGAGCGGGCTGACAGTGGGTGAAGACCTGACCCGACTCCACAAATACTAACTAAATCTAAACTACCATTAAACTAATTAAGATAGATACCACAAGCTACACTATGCTAAGTTACA
Source organism: Artemisia argyi (assembly GCA_030686995.1). Classification (NCBI taxonomy): domain Eukaryota; kingdom Viridiplantae; phylum Streptophyta; class Magnoliopsida; order Asterales; family Asteraceae; genus Artemisia; species Artemisia argyi. The sequence goes on along the minus strand of CM060708.1, from coordinate 89,238,643 downwards.
CTTGGGGTGACCAAATCTTCATACGAATAATCGTATTCCTAACATTCTCCCCCTAAGGGAGGTCACCCCAGAAAATAAATATTGAGTCAAAGCAATCAAGTCTTTGATGACATCTCTATAGCTCGTGGCCTTTTGATTCTTCATAGTTGAGATCTTTATGCATCGAGTGGTAGACTTCTTGACGACACCTTCAATATGTTGGATGATCTTTGGAGATAGCTTCGACTTCTTCATCCATATGAGTATCTGAGGGTCATCTTTGAGTAGTAATGTCTCCATGTGATATGAACATCTTTGTGTTGGCAAGCTCACACTTTTCAGGATCATGATCTTCTGCATCAGAGTTGTGGAAGCATATATGAGGCCCAATCAATGATCATGATTTCTTAGATTGTGATGTCGAAGTGTGAGCATGTGATGATGGATCAGCATCTTTTCAGCAATCAACTGCAACCGGCAGAAATTCCTGCAAATAGACAGTTAGCAACAAATCATCTGGTACTTATAGGTTTGGAATTAGAGATTGTCAACAGCATAGTGTGAAGACTCCTTCTAATCCTCACCAAGACCGTTCCCAATCGGTAAACCCTGAGAGGATTTACGCGAACTACCTAAGTAGACCAACGAATGGGTGAGTCGCTGGAGATCACTCCACGACTGTTGACCGTTAGTAACCATCGTGACCACTAAGCGTAATTCACAAGGAATTACCTAAGTGACCTGCTTTCAGGGCTGCTTGATGTTGACCCTGGCAGGAATTTCCATTCAATCACTGGGAGTTATAATAGCAACATCCCTCATAACTGTTCTGGCAGATTGCTAAGATCTGCGTAGGACTCATAAGTTTACCACTGGTGTCCTTCAAGTTGAACAACCAGGGTAGAAGTAGCACGTGTTCCTATGAGATCTTATTATGCATCTCGAGGCTCTAGACTCAATAAGTGCATTTGGTTTTCCAATGCGGATATTAGGGAGAGGTCTCCTGCTTCAATATCAACCATCTCTAAGAGATGAGTCGATAGATTACACCGGTTCCCCGTGAGAATGAAACAAGTTCTTTTAAGAGAACTTGAGTGGCTAGAAGGTTTGGTGCAATGCGTCACTGGGTCCATGATATCTTGTCTTCAATACCAATGTCGCCTTAGCGACAATTAGTAGATTATGAATTGAACCCGGTTTCTGCCCTAAGGTTGAATAATAGGAGGGCTATTTCTTTTCACCCTTTCTCATTTTATTTCTTTTTCATTCTTCAACCCCTTCTTTCTCCATTCTCACATTTCTCCTTTTATCATGATCATACCTACGGACTTTCTAATACTATCTATATGGTATTGTCCATGGGTAGATCCCTCCGGTTCTGGAGGATCATAGGACGGTTTTCCTAACCTTAGCCACCTTATAACTTCATGACTATCCTATGTTGCCATACACCAAATCATTGAAAATTCTCTCAACGTGTTTATGATTGAGAAACACATTTTGCTAACACATTCAGAGATGGCAGAGGTGATGGAGGATTCTGACTGATGTGGAGAGGACACTGCTGCAGAAAGGTTAGCCATGAAGATGGTTTGAGCGGTGGGTTCGTCATCAACGTCAGAATCAAATGCATCACAGTCTTCAACCTGGAAGATATTCGGGTCATTGAGTGCTAGATCTTGAACCGGTTGATCATCTACATCAGCATCAAATGTGTTCCCGTCATCACCCGCCAGAAAGATCAAGGCATCTTCATCCAAAACAGTCCCATTCTCTTGTGCCTGCATCAACAACATTTTATCTTTGAAGTATTCAGAGTTTTGTGGACGCTTTGGTTGAGTGCAATTCCTAGCAATGTGACCCATTCCTCCACAGTTGTAACACTTAGGTTGCCTGGCTTGTCCTTGAAGTGCGTTGCCCACCCTATAATTCCCATTCCTAAATCCATCATTCCTTTGATTCAGATTCTGTCTTCCTTGTACATTTTGCACCACAACTCTACCATCCTCTATGACAGCCCGATTACGAGGATTGGATGAAGACCGAAGTTGATTATTGGTAGATGGAAGATTAGCTCTGAATTGTTGGACCAGTAATGAGACTTGGTTGGATAGATTATCAATCATCATGTCAGTGTGGGAATACCCAGAGTCCAGATGGGTTTTTAGGGCTGAAGGAGACGAACCGGATGCTTGTAAAGTAGATCTGGATGAAGGATGTTGTGGTTGAGGTGGATCACTTGATGATTGATTAAATTGTTGAACATTTGAGACAAAAGCAAGAGAATCATTTGGAGTTGGAGAGTTTAGTTTTTCTCGCATCACCTGATCATAGGCAGCATGCTTCTCATGCTGTTGCAGATAGGCATAAAGTTGTTCATGGTTGGTGTCCCTAAGACCTTTGTTGAGTTTAACAGCAGTGACAAACCTGTCCCATTCCGGTGCCATGTTGTTCACGAATTTGGAGTTAAGCTGAATGTTGGGCATTGTCATCTTGATGATTCTCATATCATTGACCAGTTTGTGAAATCTGACATAATAGTCTGTGATGCTTTCACCTGGATTCATTTTGAAGTGCTCAAACTCATCATATAGCTGAGACTCTCGATCTTCTTTGGTTAACTCAGACCCTGCAAGGAGCATTTTTACATTATCCCAAACTGCTTTGGCATCTGTGTTGTAGTTGATGAGTTTGTAGACATCTTTAGGAAGCCCTTGAATGACAATGTTCGAGGCTCTGATGTCGGCATCATAACGTTTCTTTTCTTCCTCTAATAACTCATCGTAGATGCGAAGTCTGTTAGGGCCGAATACAGCAGGTTGGTCGTCAGTAGCAGCAACCGTGTCTCTGGTGACTCCCATTACAAAAGGTCCTTCATCGATAGATTTTAGAATGTTGACTCCATTATCCTTTCCCAAACAGTAAAGACGAATCATTTGTGCCCATGATTCAAGTCGGTCCTGTCCAGCATGGGAGGATGAGTATCCGATCTTGCTGCCTGAATGTCATCCGATGCAGTACTTGCCATGTTGTGAAGAATGAGTAGTTGCACGTATCAACCTGTTAAACACACGTGAATTTCGTGTTTTGTTGCAACAAGTTGAATTACAATCACTTCTCAGAAAACAAGTCAAGTTGTAGGAATAGTCTCACAACGTCAAGTTACTGAAGGAGTAGATGTAACAACTTAAGCCGCTACAGCTCACAAATTTCACAAATGTCAACACGCTAAGATAATCACAACTCGCTAAGGCTTCAACTCGCTACAAGTACCAAGTCACTGAAATAACTCAACTCGCCACAAAACTGCACTAACTCGCTAGGCTAGAATCAACTCGCTAACATCAACCCGCTATTTCACTAACTCGCTGGATGATCAACTCGCTAGTCTGACACTTCACTATCAACCCAACTCGCTATACACAACTCGCTGCTGGTAGCAACTCGCCAATAGTCAACCCGCTGGTAAACAACACGCTAACAGTCAACTTGCTACTAATCAACTCGCTGGATATCAACTCGCTACTAATCAACTCGCTGGATGTCAACTCGCTAATAATCAACTCGCTAATGAGCAGCTCGCTAGATCCACAAAACTCCAAAATCTGACAACTCGCTAGTAATGAGACAAAAGTGTCCCTTTCGTAGCGATTTGTCTGTATGTCCCAAAATAGTAAAACGCCAAAACGCTAACGTCAACTCGCTAGTAAATCCTGCCAACCCTCTACCAAGATGAAACCAACTCGCTGGAAAGAAATATCTAACGAAATTCCTCCCAAGTCCACAAAAGTGATGAAATGATAAAACCAAAAGTAACCCGAGATGTCTACTACACTTTTAATCAAGAAAGTACAAGAAACGAACCAATACTAACACCTAACAAGATCAAACTCGTGTGAAAACCACTAGAAAAACTCGAACCAACCTAAAACCACAAACCATACTATAAATTTGAGCATACCACGAATCCTAGGATAGAACCATGGCTCTTGATACCAATTGTAGTATACTCTAATATGAGAACATGGATGGTTAAGTGATTAGATTGATTTAAGGTTATGTTTTCTAGTGAGAAGTTAGAGAGAGAATGAGATGAGAGAGTTGGGAGCCTTGTGTGAGAAAACTTGTAGAATGTTAGTTTGCAAATGAAGGTCCAACCCTTTTCCTTGGGTGGGAAAGGGTATTTATACTTATAATAGAAACGCCTTCTGAAAAAGGCTGTGGAGCGGGCTGACAGTGGGTGAAGACCCGACCCGACTCCACAAATACTAACTAAATCTAAACTACCATTAAACTAATTAAGATAGATACCACGAGCTACACTATGCTAAGTTACACTTCGGGTGACCGAATCTTCATACGAATAATCGTATTCCTAACAACTTAACAATTTGAATGAAATCATTGAAGAAAATAACAAGCAATATGTACCTTGGATCCCATCCAGGAGCGAAAAATTTATCGATGCTGTTATAAAATTTTCGGCTACTAATGCTTAGTTATATACTGCTTTATAAAACGATAGTAATAAATAAAAAGAGCATATAAGTTTGTAGCTTTTAACTTTTAAACAGATGTAACTCCAATTGGAATAAAAAAAAAAACTTATGGAAGATGGTTCAGAATCATTACCAGATATAAAAGATCACTTGGAGGTAACCTAAAAATAAATGTTTTTATATACTCATAAATGTTTTTGAGTAAACTACATTTTTGGTCCTTGTGATTGTATCAAAATTGCACTTTCGGTTCAATTTTGAAAAAGTGAGTCATTTCAGTCCAAAAGTCCACGTGGACTTCACTTTTGGTCCAATTTTCTAACCTAGTTAGTTTAGTCGTTAAGTCAGTTGCAACATTAGTCCTTCAACCTAACGGTCGTTTGCAATGTTTGCACCGTTAGTCCTTTCAGTTAAAAAATTGGAAAAAAAAAATTGGAATTTTTTTTTCCAAAAAAAATATTTTGAAAAAAAAAATCTAATAAAAAAAAATTGACGAAAATTTTTTTTTCCAAAAAAAATAATTTGAAAAAAAATTGCTAATAAAATTTTTTCTTAAAAAATTTGACGAAATTTTTTTTTTCCAAAAAAAATAACTTGAAAAAAAAAATTCTAATAAAATTTTTTCTTAAAAAATTCGAAAAAATCTCAAAAATAAAATTTTTGACGAAATTTTTTTTTCCAAAAAAAATTATAATAATAATTTTTCTTAAAAAATTTGACGAAAAATTTTCGTCAAATTTTTTTTATTAGAATTTTTTTTCAAATTATTTTTTTTGGAAAAAAAAAATTCGTCAATTTTTTTTAGAAAATTTTTAGAATTTTTTATGTAAATTTTTTATTAGAATTTTTTTTTCAAATTTTTTTTTTGGAAAAAAAAATTTCGTCAAAAAAATTTTTTTTAGAAATTTTTTCGAATTTTTTAGAAATTTTTTTATTATATTTTTTTTATTATTTTTTTTGGGAAAAAAAAAATCGTCAAAAAAAAAACTTTTAGAATTTTTTTCGAATTTTTCAAATTATTTTTTTTGGAAAAAAAATTTCCAAAAAAAAAAGTTTTCCAATTTTTTAACTGAAAGGACTAACGGTGCAAACATTGCAAACGACCGTAAGTTTAAAGGACTAATGTTGTAACTGACTTAACGACTAAACTAACTAGGTTAGAAAATTGGACCAAAAGTGAAGTCCACGTGGACTTTTGGACTGAAATGTCTCACTTTTTCAAATTAGTCTGAAAGTGCAATTTTGATACAACCACAAGGACCAAAAATGTAGCTTACTCAATGTTTTTTATATGCCCTTATATCCTAATACAAAAAATGATAATAAACGTGCAGTGGCACAGAATACATACAATACTGATTTAGAGGTTGATTGCTCTAAAGAAATATCCATCGCATGACGAAACTCAATGTTGGACTCCAGAAATGTTCTATTATTTTAGCGAAAAAGTAAAAAGGACAAGTAACTTTGGTTATTGGGTTTTACATGATGTTCCCATGACTGAAGGATCAGAATCCTGCATTATCAAAAGTTTGCGAAAAAAAAACGTATAAATACGCAATCAAAATCAAATAAAAGATTGTTTCATGATATACCAAATGAAGATTCGCTTATTGAAGTATCGATAAATACATACGAAGAGTATGATGAACATGATAAGGCAGAATCATCCACGAAAGGAATATCAAAAGGTACATTAGCGTACTTAATGTTGATATAAAAACTGTAATGTTGATTAATTTGTAAATGTTAAACAGATTATATAGATATTGGAGACAATACTTTTACATGATCACATTGTATGGCAAAAGTATAGGCAGATGAAACGAGTAAAGGAAAAGTGGTAGCAAAAAACGGTGATTCATTCTCAATTTGTTGCATGAATGGTAAAATTCAATTGAATCGAATGATAGATCGTACTGAAGAAATTGGACTGTGAGCGACCACACCAGATCAGAGCTAAGTGAGATACGATTATTCAAGTCAAACGATAAAAAGGTAAATTTTTCCAGCATGATATTAGAAAATTCAACATGTGATGAGGCGAAAAGTGTACCGCTTTTAAGGGGTCATTTAAGCCCGAATTCGTGATTATTTGATCAATTATTGCCCTAAATCGTTCCTTTTGCCATTTTAGGTACTTTTGAGGAGAAATCTGAAAAAGAAAGCATTTTGGACGTTTTTGGAGCATAAAAGTGAAGAAAACGGCAAAGTCTCAAAATCCTTGCTGGGAACAGTACCTGACGACGTCAAGGCTTAACACATGACGGCGTCAAGAGTGGCAAAAGAGGTGGATGTGGAAATTATAACGTGACGGCCCAGAACATTTTCAGTGTTAGTGGCCTGACGGCGTCACCAAGGCCGTCAGGGTCAAAATGCAAGTGACGGCCCAGAGTATATTTACACATGAAGGCGTCAAGACTGGATCTAGGCAATACGAATTTTAATTTGGCGGCGAGTTGACGGCGTCAGAAGCCATAACGTGACGCCGTCAGGATGTTTTATCTATATATATTTTTCTAATTTTTCATTGTAAAGTGTGGAACAAAGTGTGGAACATTAGAAGCATAAACCCTAGGTCAAATTTTCTGCATATTGCAGGGGTTTCAAACCCTTCTTTCTTCCATGTTTGAATAAAGATAAGTCTTCCAATAATCATTCAATATGTCTATGTGTTGTTTGATTCTATCTTATGCTTGGCTTTCTTTTAACATGTTAGGTTAGGTTTTCATTGTGTTTGCTTAGATGTAGTGAAACCTAGATGTTGATTATTGGTTGATTGTTTGTTTATAATTGTTACGGATTATTGTATTCGATGTTAGGCTTAAGAAAATTGGCAGACTTCCATTGGTAACTTGCTTGAACGTCTTAAGAAACATGATCGGAGGTGTACTACGATTTTTGGTTGTATTTAATGCATAAGTGAATTCTAATGATCCCATGTTAGGAGCTTTTAGTCGGCTCGACATAGGAGTGAAGTAGGATCTTATAGAGTTAGGGAATATTGTACACGGCCCTACGACTAGTATTAAGGAATATAACCCGTCATCCATGCAATTGTAACAAGCTAATCAACCGGTAAAAGATATCTAGGGAGTAATGAAATCTAAGTAAACACATCTTCTCTCATTATTGTTTCCACCACATTAGTTTAATTTCATTTCTTTTATTTTTATTTTGATTGCATTTGTAGTTATTTGGGTTAGTTGGCTAGCAACTAATTCCGCCCACTCCCTCAAAACCCGAGATTTTACTTGCTTTTATAAAATATAAAAAATACAAAAAGAATCATCTCTCACCTCTAGACCTAATTTAGTAGGCTTTCTAATCCTAACAACACTATTCCTGAGTTGAACGATCAATCCCCAGGTACTTCTCACTATACTATACTACAACGATCAGGTACACTGCCTGGCGGGGATTGCAAGCTTCTCAAGATCCCTTGAGAGGTAAAACCTGTTGCGAGGGCGCAATCCCGCGTATCAAGTTTTTGGCCCCGCAGCCCGGGGAATAGTTATTATCTAGGTTAGAATTTCTTTTTATTAGGCCTACTTGCTAGATTCCTTTCTAGTAAGATTTTTATTTTCATTTTTAGGTTTTCTTTAGTTTATCGTATTTCTTTGTTCCTTTGTTTGTAACCTTTGTCATTCGACATCATGGAAGGTGGTAATATCTTTGATCCCATCAACCCACCACAACAAAACCACCCACAAAACCCAGAACTAGCAAACCAACCTCCTAGACCCCGAACTTTAGGAGAGTATTCCCGTCCTAGCCACCAAGGCTATCGAAACACCATTGAGCTCACTCAAGGAGCCAATGTGTCCCCCTTGTGATCCGACACCATCCGGTTGGTGCAAAGTGGATGTGCATTCCATGGACTTCGTTCCGAAGATGCTAATCAACATCTCAAGGATTTCCTAAAAATCGTAGATTCCATAGACCTTGATGTTGTAACTAGAGAGACGACCCGATTACGTCTATTCCAATTCTCTCTACGTGACCAAGCTAGTCAATGGCTTGAACGTTTACCCGCAGGATCCATCACCTCTTGGGATGATCTCACTTCTCGTTTCTTTGCTCAATTTTTCCCACCGGGGAGAACTACTAAGCTTAGAAATGTCATCTTGATGTTCCAACAACGTCAAGGTGAAACTCTCTATGAAGCATGGACTCATTTCAAGGACTTACTCCAAAAAGTCCCTCATCATGGCATAGATCTTTGGCTCCAAGTCTAAATCTTCTATGACCATATCGATCTCTCCACAAGGCGAACCATTGACCAATCGGCTGGTGGTAAACTACATGATCTAAGTGCGGAAGAATCATGGGAACTCATAGAAGATCTTGCTCTCTATGACAATGAAAGTTGGAATGATCCCCGTGATTTGAACAAAACGGTCAAGGCAATATCTTTGCCTTCGAACAATTCTAGCACTCCTGACCGTAGGATCATGGAACTTGAGGACCAAGTCAAGTTTCTCATGAAATCTTACGAAGCTCCTAAGCCTTCAAGCCAAGTGAACAAAATCACTTCTTCATGCGAATTATGTAGTGGTCCCCATGACACTCGTGATTGCGTGGAACTCCCCGGACAAGCTTTTGTGGATTACGCATCCTCGCGTACCGACGAAGCGGGAGACAAGTGGTACACTTTCAAACCCGAGCCAAACCCTTACGGTGATTCCTACAATCCTTCTTGGAAAAATCACCCGAACCTTAGGTGGAAACAAAACCAAAACATGCCCCAAAACAATTATTCCAATCCACCTAATCGTTACCAACCAAACGGTCCACCCTCTAACCATACTTTCAACAACAATACTTTCAATAACTATTGTAGTACCAATAATCTTGAAGGATTGATGTCCAAGTTTATGGCATCTCAAGAAGCTCGCATAGCTAAGTTTGAAACCGAATTCAATCAACAAAAAACGGAGATGACTAATAAAATTGACAACTTGTTGAAAGCCCTCAACAACCAAGTGCTAACTACACCTAGGAAGGACACTAGGGACACTAGTAGCGGAATCCAAATTAAGGACCCCTCATCATCCAAACACGTCCACTTTGTCAATGTTATCACCATTAAGCCTATAGATAAGAATATAGAAGAAAGTGACAAGGATAAAGTTGGAATAGAAACTGGACCTAAGGATGATGAGATTAAGGAAGTTGAGGATATAAAGGAAGAAAAGTTAGAGGAAGTAGAAAATGTAGAGGAATACTTTGATAAGTTACCCACCAAGGAAGAACGGGAATACCATAAGGATCTATTCGATGACCCCGAGACACCATACGTCCTTGGTTCACCACTCATCAAAATGGGTGATCCCTCTAACATCAACATACCATGCAATATTGGGCATATACATGTGTGGAAAGCCTACATAGATCTTAGATCCCCCATAAACATTATGACTAGGACCTATTATAATTGGGTAATGAAGAAGCAACTTGGATATAGGATGATGCCCAACACGGGTTGGATGAGCAACTTTGTAGGAGAGTGAAAGGATTACATGTCTTTGTAGGAAACTTCACTTATGTTACCGACTTTGTGATTGTAGAGGATATTCGTCCGGTAATAGATGGTTGCCTATGTCAAGTAGTGTTCGGAAAACCGTTTGTTGAAGCCTCTAAGATGAATTATGACCCGTCCCTAGGGATAGTTAGATTCAAGGATGGGAACGATGAAATAGCTTACCAAATGCCCTATAAGATTGAACAATTCCGTCTTCTATCAAACCTTGAAAAGAAACACAAGCAAGTGGTTTACTATAGGAATAATGAGGATAGACGTAGAGGAGTAGATAATGTCATGAGTAGACTATTCGGTTTCTACAAGGAATGTTTGCAACTAGGTCCGGAATACAAAACTAAGATTGAGGATGACCTAGAGAATGTGACCAATGACGAGGTCACGTAATTGCCCGTGACCTTGAGTCTAGCTACAAGACTCGTAAATAAAGAAAAGCGCTTCTTGGGAGGCAACCCATGTTTTATTTGTTTTGTTTGTTTGATTTTATTTGTTTCCGTATGCATGTTTTATTTTTATTGTTGGTAAATCATGTTTGAAAGTAAAATGTGAAAATGCTTTATTTTGTTTTTAACTTCGTCTTAATTACATATAAAGGTATTTTTCAAAAGCTAAGTGTAAGGGAAATCCAAATTTGTTTATAAGAACTAAAATGAGCATGATTTGCTACAATATTAAATGAACATGTATATTAGTATTTGTTTGAGTCAAATGCTTGTATCGAGTCATAATGATGTTTTGCAGGATTTTCCAGGAAATAAGGCATAAGTTTTTCCAGAAATTTTCCGGAAACTTAACATAAGATTTTTCCAGGAACATTCTGACGGCATCAGGAGTTACAACATGACGGCGTCAGGTACCAAAATTCTGAAAAATTTTGCGAGTTTTGTTTATAACGGAGTCGTAAAGTTTTTGTTGATTCTTTAGTTTTATAAACTCCAGGAAATCTGCAAACATTCATTCCACAAGCATTATATCTTAAATGGTTTTCTAGGATTTGTTAGTATATATAGATTGCCGCCGATTTTACGCGAGGTTTGCCTTGATTGTTTTCTCAGGTTTAACAGGTTATATATGACAAGAAGATGATTTATGTTTCTAGAGGGAAGCTTTCAACGTTCATTTTCTTGGAGGAAGATCTAACCTTGTTGACACACTATCCACACCGAACGAATCAGGGGAGTATTTGTTTTCATTCTTTTACCTGCTTTACTTTTACATCTTTTTAATTGAACATTGGGGACAATGTTCATCCTAAGTGTAAGGGGAGGGTAAATGATGATACCTTATAGGAATCAACGATTTTAAGGAAATCCTTGAGATGTTGGTTTGGATCTTCGGAACGAAGTCCATAAAATGCACATCCGCTTTGCACCAACCGGAAGGTGTCGGATCGCAAGGGAGACACATTGGCTCCTTGGTTGAGCTCTTTGGTGTTTCGATAGCCTTGGTGGCTAGGTCGGGAGTATTCTTCTAAGGTACGTGCTCTAGGTAGTTCGGGTGAGTTTTGGTGGTTTTGTTGTGGTGGGATGATGGGGTCTAGGATATATATATATATATATATATATATATATATACGGAGAAGAAATTTAGAAAAGGAAGCATTTTGGACGTTTTTGGAGCAAAAAGTGAAGAAAACAGCAAAATCTCCAAATCAAGCTGGAAATAGTACCTGACGGCGTCACGCTTTGTAGGTGATGGCGTCACGTATTGGCAAAGAGGTGGATAAAAAGTCACACGAGACGCGCCAAAACGTTTTTTGGGAATTAAAGAGTGACTGTTATGACCAAGAAACACGATCCGGAGGTCGAGGTTGATCGAAATATATGAAAACCATGGTTATTTCTAGAGAGAGAAAGTAGAGAGAGAAAGGTGGAGAAACTATGTGTTTTATAAATAAGAAATAAAGTGAAACTTGCACACACTTTCCAACACCCCTCATGGAGAGTCATGAGGGGTATTTATAGGCTCATTACCCTACATGTTTGCCTATTCTACATAAGTAGTCCTTGTAGTTTCTAATCTAGTCCAATTCACATGTGTGACGTTATCTTTATAAAAGAGTGAGGCTAACAATCTCCCTCCAAGATATCGTCAGACGTGAATGGTTACAATGAGACCTATAAGTACATAAACAATGTACAATACATTACAACAATAGTAAACTATGTTGACGTTGTTGAAGCGCAGAGTCTCTGTAGTCTAGATACTGAGGCAGACTTGAAGTTCTCTCTTCCGACGATCTCGGCGTATGAACTTTGACACTGACGGCAAAGGTCTTTGTAGCTCTGAACTTCAACTGTAATGGTCTAGTTAGGTTATTACTCCCTCCTAACTAGTGAGCCTTTATTCTTTTTCTGCTCCCTCCTGAACCGACAACTCTTCTTTCATCTCGCAGCGGATAAAGTAGATTCAAAAGTGTAGGGACATGGTTGTCGTTCGGGTAGCAGCATAACAACATAACTCACATAACATTGCATAGAAGGTTGGTAATAAGCTCTGATGAACACATACTTGGTACTTCATGGTACTTCTCTGGTATTAAGCACAGTTCCCTCGATTAACCAACGTACTGAAGACGAAACACTACTTCTTTTGGCATGTTCTTCTCCCTCCTGATGGTTGCGAGTCATCGAAATCATCATATTCTTGTGTACATGCCATACAATTACCTGTACTTTACACTTCTAATGCAATTTAGAAGCCATAACAGCTTTTTGGAGCACATTCTGTGAGTATATGTCGCTAAGATATGACTCTCTTTATCTACAATCTCCTCTCTTCTCTTCAACCTATAAGCGACCTCTTCAAATTCCAACCAGCTAGTAAATAACCTCTGACTAGAGAAACAACCCAATATAACAAATCTGACAATAAAGTAAACATCCCGTAGATATGTGACTTAATCTTGTACTATGGTATGACTAAGAACGGTGTAGAGAGTTCGTACACCATCGAATCTCTGAGTACTCTATACTCTTCAACTAACCAACCATCAAGTATAAGACGTACATCACCTCTTGATTATCCACAACTTCGTGTAACACTGAGCACTACAACGTAACTCCTTTAAGTGATAGTTATCTAGGTCTTCGTCCATCCACCCCTTGACCTATGAAAACTAGATAATCCAAGTCTTCGTCACTATCAATATTAGTGAATGCACAAACAAGTATCTTCGAAAGTCATGCATCCATCCACCCCTAGACTTTGAGATAAATAAGTACACATGTCCTTGAAATGAACTTTAAACCCAGAAAAGTGATAAAGAATTATCCCTATAATCACAAAATCTGATACTAGCCGTTGTCATTTGAATGTGATTCTTGATCAGGATCGTTTAAGCAAAACGTGGTGTGTTTTGGTGAAGCTTGAAATTCTATTTTCGGGTGATTCGTAGTGATTTCGTATTTTCCCTCCAAAAATAAAATTGGAAAATTTTCTCGGCCATAATATGAAAATCACTATGAAATGGAATTCTAAGGTTGCCAGAAAATTTTGAGTTTTGAAAATTTTTACGCAAAATTTCACCGAAAAAATTTGAATTTTGGCCTAAAAATTTGAATTTCGGGTCAAAATTTTAAACGTTATTCCAAACTTTGAATTTCGCGTAAAAATTAAACGTTTAGTCTCCTCTCAAAAATAAATTTTACTCAAATTTTCCCGCCAAAAAACTTTTTTTTTTTTTTTTTTTTTTTTTTTTTAAATTTTTTGGCTAACTCGATAAAACTCCTAACTAGGTAACCTTTGTAACTCGGTAAAGTTCCTAACTCGGTAACCACTTCCCAAACTCGATAGCTTCATCTAACTCGATAACCATTCCCTAACTCGGTAACCTTTCAAACTCGGTAAGGTATGTCAAACTCGGTAACCCTATTGTAACTCGGTAAGATCTTGAAACTCGATAAGATCTTTTGTAACTCGATAAGCTCAGAAAAATTTGGCAGAGTTTCGTTTAGGTATTAGCCACAAAGAACCTTACTCGATGAACGATAAGGTTGATTCAGCCTAACTCGGCAAAAGTCCTAACTCGATAAGCCTTTCCCAAACTCGGTAACAATTTCCCAAACTCGGAAACTATTTCCCAAACTCGATAAAAATTTTTCCTAACTCGAAATTTTTTTCTTAACTCGACAAGAATTGCTACCTAACTCGATAAACACCAAACTCGATAATCATCAAATCCAAACTCGGTAAGCATCCGATGAACAGTACCAGATTTGTTTTTTTTTTTTTTTTTTTTTTCACTCAAAAACACGATTTTACACCCAAAAACACCACGATTCGCCCCCGGTTAGCTCTGATGCCACTTGTTATGACCAAGAAACACGATCCGGAGGTCGAGGTTGATGGAAATACATCATTGTTTTAGAGAGAGAAAGTAGAGAGAGAAAGGTGAAGAAAAGGTGGTTTATTAAAATGACAAAGGTTTGGTTACACACACTATTTTCCCACACCCCTCATGGAGAGTCATGAGGGGTATTTATAGGCTCATTACATCACTTGTTTGCCTATATTACAATAATAGTCCCTAAAGTACTATATGTATGATATCTAGACCATTTCTTTATGTGTGACGTTATCTTTTATAAAATAGCAAGGCTAACAATCTCCCTCCAAGATATCGTCACACATGAATGGATACAATGAGACCTATAAACACATAAACATGTAAATTGTAACAATAGTATTTTTACTTGTAGGACTGTAGAACAACCTAAATCACTATTGAATCAAGCCTAAACCTAGAGAGAGAAAGTAAGTAGAGAGAGAGAGAGAGTGGGAACTCTAGTGTGTGGAATAATAACTTTGTTAATACTAAATGAATCACTAAGAGAACCAACCTCTCAAATGAGGTTTACAAGAGTATTTATACATGAAGTCTAGGGCATCATCTATCTTATACATTATTACACTAATGGCCCTTAGACTTTCACAAAATATGAATACTAAGCCTAAACTTCATCATAATGATATTCTAAAGCAACCTATAACAATACGTTAATGACCGACACTTTTGATAAATAAAATACGATGCTAACAATCTCCCCCTAAGTGTTGGTCATTGAAGGTTGCGCGACGTCATCATCTTTGTCTTCATACTATAACATTCGTAGCTCTTGACGTCTTTTAAGAATCACTAGATGAGTCAGTGTACATTGTTCATTGTTCCTTGTTCATTGTTGATGAAGTGATCCAATGATGTCATCTGCCTTTCGTCACTTCTGTGTTTGTGGTGGTTGTCTGCCATTCCAACATGCTCATACGTCTTAAGTCTTTGTGATACATGCATTTGTTGTTTCCGTTCTTTCACTTTGATCTTTGTCACTTTACTTTGTAGATTCTTCTTTTTGGCGTAGAATCTTTCTTTGACTGTTGCTATCCTTTGATCTTGTGAGAACTTTCCTTTGACTTTGAGATGCATGTATGAGCATGTGGAATCTTTCTCTATGGAGATGATGTATAGTTGCAGGTAAACAGTTAGCAATAAACAACCGGTACTTACAGATAAGGAATTAGAGATCGTCAACAGCATATTGTGAAGACTCCTTCTAACCCTTACCATGGCCGTTCCCATATCAGATACTCCCGAAAGAGCTTACAAGACCTACTAAGTAGCTCAATGACTGGGTGAGTCGCTGGGGATCACTCCACGACTGTAGACCGTTTGAAACCACCGCGAACACTAAGCGTAACCCATAAAGAATTACCGAAGTGACCTGCTGTCAGGGCTGTTTGATGTTGACCATGGCAGGAATTTCCGTTCAATCATTGAGAAACTACATAAGTAAATTCTCTCATAAACGTTCTCGGCAGATTGCTAAGATCTGCGAAGGACTCTTAAGTTTACATCTGGCGTCCTTAATGATGAACAACCAGTGTAGAAATCCTATGAGATCTTTTGATGAATCTCGGGGCTCTAGACTCGATAAGTGCACATTTGGTTTCCTATGCGGAGATTAGGGAGAGGTCTCCTGCTTCAATATCAACCATCTCTAAGAGACAGGTCGATAGATTACACCGGTTCCCCGTGAGAATGAAACAAGCTCTTTTAAGAGAACTTGAGTGGTTAAGAAGGTTTAGTGCAGTGCGTCACTGGGTCCATGACGTCTTTATCTTCAATACCGGTGTCTCCTTAGTAACAACCAGTAGTATATGAATTGAACCCGGTGTCTGCCCTAAGGTTGAACATATGGAGGGCTATTTCTTTTCACCATTTTTCATAACTTTTCTTTTTAATTCTTCAACCTCTTCTTTCTCCTTTCTCATTTTCTCCTTTTTTTTTTCAATCATACCTAAGGACTTCTAATTCTAATCTATTGGAATTGTCCTTGGGTAGATCCCTCCGGTTCTGGTGGATCATAGGACGGTTTTCCCTAACCTTAGTCACCTTATAACTCCATGAATCCTATAATTGCCATGAAACCTTTGATTGAAAATCTCTCAAAGTGCTTATGAATATAAACACATTTTTGTTGACACTTTGAGAGTTTTTGTTTCTTTTGAAGGACTCCCCCTTCACATGTGCTCATGAATTTTTTTAAGAAATTTGCACATGCGTGAGGAGTTTGCACTTTTTGAATTGATCCACTTTCAGTGAACATGACCGATTCGAGACACGCTTACATCACTAGTTAGACTAGCTTGAAGTTATTACCCGTCCTGGTCAAGTCCAAAGAAAGTCTCTCGATACGGTACATTCTACTCAGACAAGTCCTATTCGAAACACGCTTACATCACTAGTTAGACTAGCTTGAAATTATTACACGTCCAGGACAAGTCTTTTCGATTACTGACATTTTAAGCTTCGTCAATTCATTGTTACATACTGAGTCTAGCTTTTTTGAGATACAGTCACAAGCTTTAAACATCTTTGATCACATTTTAATCATGTCTTCTCCCCCTCAAAAATAGCATATCGTGATATTTTTTATATCAACTGATTAAGACAAAGCTTTTTGGAGAGATAGACAGATTTCATTTTGCATGAATTCGGAACATTTTGTTTTTGTACTCCCCCTTAATGATAGCACATTTAAAAATCAATTAAGGGTTTAGAGGGAGTTTTCTTGAGCACTAATTTGAAAGATTTTGAAAAATCTTTTGATGATTCTTGAAAAAGTGCTCAAGATTACTATTTTGAAAACGAGTTTTTGTTTGAAGTCTTTTTCGTTTGTTTAGACTCGAACTTTTTGAAAAAGATTTCGTCCTTGAAAATACGAGTCCATGATTTGAAATAATCAGAAGTCATCGTTTAAGCCCGGGTTTCGTACTGAAGTATAAGAAAGCCATTATGAAGAAACTTTTGAGAAACGACATGTTTTAGAAAAACATTTTAAAGAACTCCCGTTCAAGCATCTGTACATGTCCGTATCATTGTTGAATGACATTTCTAGAGACGTACATAATATTGATTTATACGAGAGACATGTCGTGAGAGGAATATTTTTTTTTTGATTTTTGATTTTATATTGTTTTTGTATTTTTTGAAATTTTATATTTTTGTATTTTGTTTTTGTTGGTTTTTCAAATTTTGTGTTTTGTTTTTTTACAGCGAAGCGATTTTGAAAACATTTTTCAAGAAGATTCGAGAAGACGTTCTAGCTCCTCAGGAGTTAGGCTTCGCATGCCAATTCGTCGAACTAAATAGTCAAACCGTTCTTTTGGAAGGGCTTTAGTAAATAGATCGGCGAGTTGGTAATCAGTCTTAACGAAAAATAATTCAACAGTACCCTCTTCCACGTGTTCTTTGATGAAATGGTAGCGGACTTTGATATGCTTCGTCTTAGAGTGATGTACGGGATTGCACGAGATGGCTATGGCACTTTTTGAGTCACAATACATAGGTATTTGGTCAAAAGTAAAGCCATAATCTGTGAGCTGTGTCCTCATCCAAAGAACTTGGGCACAACACGCAGATAGAGACACATACTCGGCTTCGGCAGTTGATAGCGCAGTACAATCCTGTTTCTTTGACGACCAGCTTACTAGCTTTTCACCCAAAAATTGTGCTCCACCTGATGTACTTTTTGCTGTAACTTGATCTCCTGCATGGTCGGCATCTGAAAAGGCTATTAGATTAAACCCCGAATCCTTCGGATACCAAAGTCCCATGTTAATGGTTCTTCGTAGGTACCGAAAGATCCTTTTAACCTCTTTGAGGTGAAGTTCGGTAGGCTTTGCCTGAAACCGTGCTAACAAACAAACAGCAAATTGAATATCGGGTCGACTAGCAGTTAGGTACATGAGAGAACCGATCATGCTCCGATATTTCTTCGGATCGATGGGTTTCCCAAACAAATCAGCATCAATTTTTGGTGAAGTGACCATTGGAGTACCAACAAAATCACAGTTTTCCATTCCATGTTTTTTCAAAATCTCGATTGTATATTTAGCTTGATTGATAAAAATACCACGAGGGGATTGATGTATTTGTAAACCAAGAAAGAATTTTAGTTCCCCCATCATGGACATTTCAAATTTACTTTTCATGAGATTTTCAAAATGTTTTGAATGGTTAGGATTGGTTGATCCAAAAATTATGTCGTCCACGTAAATTTGAACGATCAAAATGTCATCTTTGAATTTTTTGATAAACAAGGTGTCATCAACCGTTCCTTTTGTGAAATTGTTTTTGAGCAAGAAAGATGATAGTTCGTCATACCACGCTCTTTGAGCTTGTTTTAAACCATAGATGGCTTTCTTAAGCTTGTAGACGTAGTCTGGATGATCTTTGTCGATGAATCCCTCTGGCTGACTCACATACACTTCTTCTTTCAGAGTTCCATTCAAGAAAGCTGTCTTAATGTCCATCTGATAGACTGTGATGTTTTTGTGAGCTGCATAGGCTAAGAAAATCCGGACTGCTTCAAGTCTAGCTACAGGCGCGAATGATTCTTCGAAATCTATCCCTTCTTCTTGTGGATATCCTTTAGCCACGAGACGAGCTTTGTTACGAATTACAGTCATTTCCTCATCCAGTTTGTTCTTCCACAACCACTTGAGATCAAGAACGCGTTTATCAAGTGGTCGTTCAACAAGTTCCCAACTATCATGTAATAGGTATTGAAGAAGTTCCTCCTGCATCGCTTTAATCCAAGGGTTTTCTGCCATTGCTTCCCGAATGTTCTTTGGTACTTTGAGGCTGATTGAGCAAATATAAATGCACAATTCGAGATCGGTGGCAAGTTGTCTCCTTGTCTGAACTGGCTTTGAAGGTTCACCAATAACTTGTTCTATTGGATGGTCTTTTGTCCATTGAAACGTAGAAGGGTACCTTTGGTTGAACGAATGTGTGTTAGATGGTTCTTGTAACCTTGAAGAAGATTCAGCAGAGTCTGATGCAAACGGGTTTTCAAATGCTTCTTCTTCTTCTAACGCAACATCGTTTGAATTAGTAGTAAGTTCTTCTTGAAAATTTGTGTTTTGGTTTTGCTCATCAACTCTTGGTAGAACAGATTCAATAACTGGAGTTGCTTGAGTAGATGTTGATGATGTTGAGGTCGTTGGTGCTTCAGCTTCAACTGTTGTAGATGCATCTTGTGATGGTGGTGGTGATTGATGGTTTTGAGCGGGTGCAGCGGAATGTAGTTGAGATGCATTTGTCGAAGGTCCACCATAATATTCATCAAACATTAACTCAAAGAAATTTTCCAGTTCTTGTTCTGAAGGTTTATCTGTGTTTGTTGAATGAGCTCCTTGAGGTACGAGTCCTGAACTGATGTGTCCAGAAGTCTGACTGTTTGGTGCGGGTCCTAATCTGTTTTGATTAGAAGCCATCGGATTAAGCGCGGGTTCTTGAGCGTATCTCTCAGAAGCCATTTATGAAATCTCGTCAAACTTCACATTCATCGTCTCCATAATCCTTTTCGTTCTTCTATTATACACCCTGAATGCCCTCGAGTTTTCTGAATATCCAATGAAGATTCCAATATCACCCTTAGCTTTCAACTTTCCTAGATCTTCTCTGTCGTTCGTCGGATAGCATAAAGCGCCAAACACGTGAAGGTAAGAGATGTCAGGTTTTCGATTGTTCACTAGCTCATATGGGGTTTTATTGAATCTTGGATGTACTAGGGATCGGTTTTGAGTGAAACAAGTAGTGGCAACAGCATCAGCCCATAAGAATAGTGGTGCACTAGAATAGATTAGCATTGTGCGAGTAGCTTCCACAAGAGTTCGGTTTCTTCTTTCAACTACCCCATTCTGCTGTGGAGTTCTAACAACTGATGTTTGGTGTGTGATTCCAACATCTTCGAAATAGGTTCTTAACTCCTGATTTGTGAATTCTGTGCCATTATATGTTCTTACAATCCTTATTGGAGCTTGAAGTAGAACTTGAATACGCTTCAGAAAGGTGATGATGATGCCTGGTGCTTCGTCTTTTGATCTCAAAAACTTTACCCAAGTATATCTTGAATAATCATCAACAATAACGAGAATATACTTCTTCCCATTAATGCTTTCAACTCTCATTGGGCCACATAAGTCCATGTGCAACAAGTGTAACCTTGCTTCCGAACTAGGTACGGTTTTGGGTTTATATGATGCTCTTTTGCTTTTTCCTTGTTCACATGATGGACATAGATGATCCTTGGTGTATTTGAACTTAGGAAGTCCGGTGACGATGTTGTCTTTGGCTAACTTGTTGATGGTGTCGAAATTGAGATGGGATAATCTTCTATGCCACAACCAGGACTTAATTTCGGTTGCCCTTGTCATAAGACAAATTGGTGATGTAGAAGCCATTTGGTTGATGTCGATAGCATACAAGTTTGTACCACGATTACCAGTTAAGAGATCATCACCAACCAAATTTCAAATAAAAACCGTGTTTCTCCTGAATGCAACTTCTAAATCTGCATCACAAAACTGCCCAACTGAAAACAAGTTGTGTCCCAACCCTTCGACGTAGTAAACTCGAGTGATCAAAAAATTCCCAAACTGAAGATCTCCAAAACCCAGGATAGCTGCTACATGATCATTTCCAAAGCGTACAGTTCCTATGAATTTCCATATGAAATTGATCAGCAGCTTTAAGTTCCCGGTCATGTGCTTGGAGCAACCCGAGTCGACGATCCAAAGACATATTTCGATAACCTGCCAATAATAGAAGAATTTGTATTTGGACACCTTTTTGAATTTGGTTCCATGGGGTTAGGGGTACAAGTAAAATCACACTCATAGACAGTGGCTACTTGTTTAGCTTGAACTATTTCTAATTTGCCATCCTTGAGTATAAATTCTCTACCCGTTGGAATCCAAACACAATGCTTAAGATAGTTCCTAGGCGTGCGACTATTAGTGGTGTTCCTAATTCTTTTAATTAGGTTTCCAACAAATCTAGATTTTGCACTAGGACCTTTCGAAACGCTCTTCTGTTCAGGCGTACCATTCACATTCTTAGAAACACATTCATCATGAACATCATTAATTAAACATTTCTTGCATATTAAACAAACAGTATTAGAACCAGTATTTTCAACATTACATTCAGATGAATCATGTTTCTTATTAAAAAGCGATAAATTCCTAGGGTGTTCTTCTACTTCTTCAACTTTATTCTTGCAACTACTCTTAGAGGCATGCGAGACTCTATTGTTCCTTGTATTGCTCCTAGGCTTTAGTCTGCTGCTCCTAGAGGTGATGTCTAATCCTGTAGAAGTTGAGGCACACGCATTAGGATTTATATTGTTGTCCTTTTTAGCATCACTAGACTCTTTAGAATTATCCTTTTTGCACGCATTTGTCTTAGAAGTGGAGGCAGACGCATTAGTGGGACTAATCCTAAAAAGGCCAGGTGCTAGAACTTTTGGTGTTTCGACAACCGCTTTTCCTTTATCAACAATCTTTTCATTTTCAATTTTCTTGGGCAAGGGTGTTGGAGTGACTGGTTTTGTCAAATCCTTTTTATCATCGACTTTAGGAGCAAACCGTGAAATAGACATTTTTGGTTTTTGAACCATATTTGGAACATTTGGTTTCTCCGAAGTCGATGGTTTTGCAAACTTAGTTTCCTCACCCTTCCTTTTTTGACTTTCAAGCTGAGCCCTCAAAAGATCATTTTGCTCTTTCATGTTCTTGAAAGCACGCTCATACGACAGTTTATCATACTTGCATTCTTCCTTTTTTCGATCAAGTTGTTTAAAACATGACACATTTTCTTTTTCAAGCTTTATAAGAGCATTTTCATGTTTGGAAACAATTTCGGAGGTCTCAGCTCTCAGTCTTTCATCGTCTTGAACAGAGTATGTTTGTAAAATGATGGACATAATGTCAGTGGTCATAACAGCTTCGAAGAGAGAATCATTTAGGTTTTCCAAAACATTCATGTTTTCACGAGTATCATTAGCTTCGTTTACCAGGGATTTGTGGTCCTTGACAAAGTCGGCCGTTTCTTTTAAGAAAGCTTTTTCAAAATGGATTACCCTCGCACTGATGTTATTCAGTGGGATAGTAATTTCGTTTTCTAAAACTTTTTTCTGCTCAATATGAAAACTGGAATGCCAGTTGTTAATATCGATTGTAGTTTTAAAAGCAACAATGTTTTGAAGTTCTTGAATTCTCTTTTTAACGTCATCCAGAATGTTTCTAGCCTCACTTGTATTAAAAGTGTTGTTAGAAGACATTTGTTCCATTTTTGAAAGAGATTTTGAAACAATTACTTTCTTAGAAAACATTTTTGAGAATGGTCGTTTTATGGAAAACACAGATGGTTCTTTTTGTAGAACAAAAGTAATTCCCGAAGGTTTGTTCAATTTGTTGTAATCAATGGGTTTCAAATCCTTTTGTTTCATTTTAGAAATGCTCTCTTCGACATGTTCTATCGTTTGCACAGAATCCCGAACGACGGGAAGATCATGTTTAGTGTAAATCACATTACCATTATACAAAACATTCTGTTCTTGCTGAGCTTTCTTGAGATTACTGGGGTTGTTGTTACCAAGAGCCACTTTATGTTTCGTATGGTAAATCGGATTAGTTTGATTTGAAATCATTTTCATTGTTTGACTTGACTGACCCGACTTAACCACTAATTCTTCTAAATGTGCAATCATGTGTTCTGACTCTACGATTTCGGCCAAAAGTTTGTCTTCTTTCTTTGCAAAGTCCTTTTTCAACTCATCCCTTTCTTTTTCAAGATTGGTATAAGCTGTTTTTTGTTTAGAAAGTTGGTTTTGTAAATCAGAAATTTCCGCGTTTAAAGCTTTTATCTTCTTGAAAGAATTAACATCAAGTGTATCAAACTTGAGTTGCAATTGTTTTTCCCTTGAAACGGAATTTTGATAACCAGTTTCTAATTCAGACAATCTTTTGTTATGAAACTCAAAAGCTTTAGCATTTTCCTTGTAACTCTCAAGCTCAGCGGTCAATTTAACATTCGCGGCCTTAACATCGCGATTGACCTTTTTCACTTTTTCGATTTCAATACGACAATTATTCAATAATGATTCAAATAAAGCACGTGTTTCCTCATCATTCTCAGCATGCTGTGAAACGAAGCCTCCATTATGATTCACATCTGAAGTCGCTGAAGGAGTATTGCTACTACTTGGCGTGTCCAGGAATGTATCATAAGTGGGTGCTTGCTTCTCAAAATGCTGTTCCGCATGAGGAGACATATCAAATATATCATTATTGTGACATGGGTTGAAAGTTGATACCTCAGATGGTGCATTGGTGTCATAAACAGGAAGTGTATCAGAATCCGTGTCATACTTAGCTTCCTGAATGCCATGAATATGCAGTTCGCATCGATATCCTCTCTATCTTACATGTCATCCATAAGAGCCATAAAGTCATTCTCCTCTGCGTTCAACTGAAATCATGCCTCTGCCTTTTGTGCCAACATCACTGCTTTCTGCAAGTACGCTAGATCTTTCTTGTTTGGCTTAGTAGGACAGTTCCTTGCCATATGACCTACACCCTGACAGTTGAAACACTTTACCGGATTACCCTGATTCATATTTCCCAAATTCCCAACTACTGGAGCTACAACATTTCTATTCTGATTACCCATTGTCTGATTACCAACATTCTGACCCCTCTGATTTCTAACAAACTGGCCCAACTGATTCCCTGCATACTGACCATACTGATTCCCTGCAAACTGACCTGCATTCTGCATATTCTGATATCCCTGTTGATTCCCATAAACTCCAACCATTTGGCCTTCATTGCCCATATTGAAACTCGGCTGAGCAAACTGCTTGTTGCGAGTGTTCGATGAGATCCTTTGGTTGTTGTTTGTTGGTGTAGAATAACATCCTTGGAATGCCTTTGACAGAAAAGCAAACGCTTGGGACAATGCTGCAGTAGCTTCATCATTGTCAGTGAATTCCGGTTCTTGGAATTGTGGGTGTTGCTGTTGTGGAATAACTTGTTGTTGTTGTGGGTAGAACTGTTGTTGGTAGACCGGTGTTGGTTGTAGAATGCATGATGGTTGCATGTAGTTGTAAGTGGAAGATGATGATGGTGGTTGAGTGTTCACTGGTAATGGTGTTGGTGTATTAGCAATTAATGCGAGAGGATCATGATTCTTAGCCAATCTTTCTTTCCTTACTTCATTAGCCTCAGCTTGGTTTTGCTTCAAAAAGTCATAGAGTTGATCATAATTCACCTTGTGTAAATCCTTTGTTTGATTGACAATTGTAACATAACGACCCCATTCTTTTGGAAGGTTATTGATGAATTTGATGTTTGTTGCAATTGGCCGAGGTGTCAACTTGTTTCTGATTAACTCATTCATCAAAGTGCAAAACCTGGTGTAGTATGATTCAATTTGTTCACCTTTGGTGGATGTAAAGTTCTCCCATTCAGTAAGAAGTTTGTTCTCAACGTCTTGTTGTCCAATCTCTGTTCCATGACATATCCTTCTAACACGTTCCCACATATCATGAGCAGTTTCACAGCTGTCGACCGCAGCAAAGATCTCCCGTGGTAATCCAAGTTGGATTAAATGCATTGCCATATCATCGGCTTTGATCTGCGCCTTGTCTTCATCTGTGTAATCTGCTTCTGTTTGTACACGCACGAATGGTTGAGTAGGAGGTGTTTCATTTGGATTACCTTCAATTTGAACTTGTCTTGGCTGAAATGGACCTTTTTCTATGGATTTGATCATTAATTTGCCATTATCTTTAGTTTTGATGTAACGAAGCATGCGGCTTGTCCATGGAAGATATCCACCTTTTACAAGCATTGGAGGTCGGTTTTCGGCACCGGCAGCATGAATGTCTTGTTGAGTTGCCATGATTTGAATTCAAAGTGAAACGTTGTTCTGAGGATCTTTTGAAAGATAACAAAGGTTGTTGAAGATTAGATGTTTTGGTGAAAATGAAAGTTCGTTCTCGGTTGATCTGATTGATTTCGTAATTTCCCGCCAAGAATTGAGTATGAAAATTTTCTTTCTCAAAATTTGAAAATCACTATAAAATCCAATTCTAAGGTTAATAGAAAAATTTGAGTTTTGAAAATTTTTTTGCCAAATTTTACCGAATTTTTTTGAATTTTGGCCTAAAAATTTGAATTTCGGGCCAAAATTTTCAACCTTACACCAAAATTTGAATCTCGCGTAAAAATTGAACGTTTAGTCTCGTGTAAAAATTAAATTTTACTCAAATTTTTTTTTTGCTAACTCGATAAGTTTCTAACTCGCAGGAAATTTTCAAACTCGATAAGTCCTAAGAAATTTTCAAACTCGCAAGAAATTTCAAACTCGGTAAGTGCTGTTCTTAAACTCGATAAGTCTTAAACTCGATAAGGTCATAAACTTGGTAAAGTTATCAAACTCGGTAAGGTTCTAAAAATTTGGGCAGAGTTTCCCTTAGTTAGTTGCCACAAAGAACCTAACTCGATAAACGATTAGGTAAAAGGCTAACTCGCCAACTTTAAAACCCAAACTCGATAAGCTTTATGTCCTAACTCGATAAGACTTAAATCCCAAAGTCGGTAACACTTAATCCCAAACTCGATAACCAGAAAAATTTCTAACTCGATAAGTAGGCTCTAAACTCGATGAGACCAAAACCTAACTCGATAGAAATATTAAAACTCGATAAGATATCACCCTAACTCGAAAGAAAAGAATTCCTAACTCGAAAGTTTTTCTCCAAACTCGATAAGATACGAATGAACAGTAACGAGATACTTATAAATCCGATTTTTCACCCACAAAACGATCTAAAACAACCTAAAATTATCTCTAGGCGATTGATACCACTTGTAGGACCGTAGAACAACCTAAATCACTATTGAATCAAGCCTAAACCTAGAGAGAGAAAGTAAGTAGAGAGAGAGAGAGAGTGGGAACTCTAGTGTGTGGAATAATAACTTTGTTAATACTAAATGAATCACTAAGAGAACCAACCTCTCAAATGAGGTTTACAAGAGTATTTATACATGAAGTCTAGGGCATCATCTATCTTATACATTATTACACTAATGGCCCTTAGACTTTCACAAAATATGAATACTAAGCCTAAACTTCATCATAATGATATTCTAAAGCAACCTATAACAATACGTTAATGACCGACACTTTTGATAAATAAAATACGATGCTAACAGTGACGGCGTCACCAAGGCCGTCAAGAGTAATTTACACATGACGGCCAAGATTGGAATAACACATGACGGCGTCAGATCTGGATCTTGGCAATCCGAGGAAAGCATTGGCGGCTAGTTGACGGCGTCAGGATCATAACGTGACGCCGTCAAACCTGTAATCTCTATATATAGTTTTCTAATTTTCATTCATTAGGGAGAGAACTTTTGGGAGAACTTTGGGACAAACCCTAGGTCAATTTTTACAGGGTTTTTCACCCTTCTTTCATACATGTTTCAATAAAGATAAGTCTTCCAATAATCATTCAATATGTCTATGTGTTGTTTGATTCTATCTTATGCTTGTCTTTACTTTAACATGCTAGGCTAGGTTTGTTTGTGTTTGCTTAGATGTAATGAATCCTAGCTATTGATTGTTGGTTGATTGTTTGTTATTAATTGTAATGGATGAATGATATCGATGTTAGGCTTAAGAAAACTGGCAGACTTCCAATTGGTAACATGCTTGAACGTTGTGGAAAACTAGAATGGGGGGTTGCATAGTTTTACGTCAATTTTTATTTTATAAAAACTTTGTATGCAAAATAATCAATTCTAGTTTTATGTGAGATCAATAAACAATACTAATATAAACTAATATCTACGAAATGAAATGACAACAATAAGTAAATAAGTAAAGAGATAGAGATGGAAAGATCGCACCACAAGACAAAGGATTTATAGTGGTTCGGCTACGAAGCACCTCTTCGCCCTACTCCACTCCCCGAGCACCTAACTCTAGAGTTTTCTTCACTACATCAACAAGCTCCCTTATGGCGGAGAAAACCTTACACAACTTTTGCTTACACCAATTAACGACACTACGCTAAATGTCGAGTCCTAATAGTAGCTAGAACCAATCTCACACCACTACACACCTTCTTCACAACTTATGCACACCACTACTACTACACAACTTCACTACTTCTCTTTCACAACACTACTTCTACTTCTACCCAACACAACAACTTCTATTCACAACTACTAACGCACCTAGATCTATCTATTACACAACTTCTACACCTTTACAATATACACAAGCCTACAATACTTCTTAACAAGATGTTGGAGGAGTATTCTTCTCTTGCACTTTGAATGATGAAGGATTAGATCACTTGAAACAAGAACTAATATATTTATGATCAAAGGATTTAGGAGGATGATTTTAGAGAATTAGAACAGAAAGTTTTAGTGCAAAAGGTGAGGAAAAAATTCAGATTTGAACCAGTATTTATAGGCAAAGAAATCTAACACAGGAGCGTATTCCGGCCCCCTTAATTGTGTGCCGGCCCCCTTAAAATTAAGGGGGGCACCCCTTATAATTAAGGGGGCCGCCCATTGAAAACGGCAGATTTTTTGTCTTTTCTGGGGAAAGTTTATTTGGTGAAAATTTAACAGAATTTGGTTAAAATTTTGAATTCATTTAATTATTATGAAATAAACATTTTCCTTTAATTACCAAAATTTTTTTTCTTAAATATATAAAATGTTTATATCATTGTATATAATTTGTAATTAGTAAATAAACCTTCCTTTGATCATAAAATGTATTAGGCACTTATTTATTCATACCTTAAGTGAATTAGTTGAATATAATGATATTTTGTCACTAAATACTTATTTACGTAATGATTTTACGTTTAATGATTTTATATTTTGTGATCGTCAAAACATAGGGATATCGAAAAATATTATTAACGTTTTTACGCATTATTTATATCAACAATCTCCCCCTTTTTCATGATTACAAAATCTAAACTCATTAAATCAAAAATTATTATATATGTAAGTATTTAGTGAGTTTTTATATCATTTCTCCCCCTTTTTGTGAACATAAAAAAGGTTGTCCCGAAGACGGATGAGCTCCCCCTTGATATGTACTCCCCCTCGTTTTATGGTTTACAAGACAAGTCGAGATATGGAATACTTGCAAACATATTTAGAACATACAATATATAATGCAATAAACTAAATATATAACAAGAAAATATGTAAAAAGCAAACAATAAATCTCTGTTGGTCCCTTTTTACTTGGTTAACTATAACTACAAAGCTAAAGTAACCAAGTTCTATGACATTAAACAAAGATATATAAAAAGATTAACAATAAAGAAACGTAAACATAAGAGACAATATTTTCCAACGTTTAATTCTTTATTAGAAGTTAATCAAAAAGAATCGTACCCAAGTGTTTGCGGAATAACACTTGGGATTGAAAACGACAAGTATGGTATAGACTCATCACTAAACTCAAATCAATGTTGAGTAACAACTTTCAGGACCCACTGAGCTATCTCAGGGGTTATGTTGTTATTTGGAGGAGTAAAAGTGGTTTGTGAATGTTTTCCATTAATTGCACAAACTTGTCAACTTTTACTCCTCTCTTATGCTACCTATTTATACACAAGTATAGAACAACTAGTTATACATTGGACATAAAGCTTCCTTAACAATATCTTGAAAGATATTATTCTTCTGGCAAGGAACCTTCATTGAGTTAAGTCCAAAAGGCACTTTCTGATGACAGACTGGTTTTAACCATTTTGGGAAAGTTTGACATTAAAGTGATAAAGCACTTTAATAATGCAGCTCAGACTTTCCCGCCCAGTCCCGCCAAAACTTCAGGCTTCAGGTCATCAGTACCATGGTAGTTGTTGAGGAGTCATGGGGTTCAGTGAGTTATTGTCATCCTCACTGAACCCATCACCTTCTTCTTGGCTTAGATCACACTTCACTGAGTTCCGCCTCACTGAATGGAGAACCTTTCTTCTTAGGCTCGGTCTTAGCATCCTGAAGATGACTCACTGAGTTACTGTTCACTCAATGACTTGTTTATACTTAGGTTATTTTACGTTCAAATCATTGTTAGAAGAAGATTGGGGAATTCAGTGACCCAACAATCTCCCCCTATTTGAACATACAAATAGCCTAAGTGTTCCTTGATTCAGTGTGAGTTGGTAGGGGTCTTCATCTCTTACTGATTGTTGCAGATCAGATGTTCAGGTGGTATCCAAGGTTTTTAAGCTTTGCTTTCTTTGATTTGAGTAGGTGTCTTTCAGGATGTTCATTGATCATTACTTCCAAGTCCTGGCAGAATTTTTTGTTCTCATCACTCTGAATGGGGGACGCCAACATGAGATACATGAGCATTGCTTTGATTCCTGCCTTATCCATATCAGACCACCTTTGGAAAGCCAAGCTTCCATATTCATCAGTGAAGCACAAGCCTCTTTCAGGAGCTTCAAGAACCGCATTGTTCACGAACGTGATCCCTTCAGGAAGCGACCTGTCACACTCTAACCCTGGTACCTTGATCTCAGGCTCCAATTCTATTTGCTTCCTTTTCCTCTTGGAAGCCTTAGATGGAGCAGTCTCTTCTACTGAGTCAGGAAAAAGTGAGGGAATGTTAAGAGCCTCAGGCATTGCTCTCAGTCTGTCGTACCTATCCTTCAGTGATTCGAGAAGTTTAGGTACTACAACATTGTTCTTCTTGGCAATGATTGATCGAAGCTCATCAAGCTCAGTGATGCCAAAGTCTGCAAACTTGAAAGGCTTATGGATGTCCATTATTCTTTTATCACGTCCCCTGAAGACGGTGACCATTGCAGGATCGGTGTTTCTGTGGATTTGAACGTCAGTGATGGTTTCAGGTCTTAACCTTTCTTTCATCACCCAAGTATACTTTTTGATCCTGTGTTTTCTGATTTGAGCATCCTTCCTGAGCTTGTTTTCCCTTTCCACTTTGAGAGAATTTAGCTCTTCTTCCTGAGCCTTTTTAAAGACAGCACCACCTTGTACAGTTGCTAGTGCCTCAGTATTCAAACCAATCTTTTCAGCTTCCTCATGAACAACCTTAATGATAGCAGGCTTGCTCATTCTCTCTTCCTCAGCCACCTTGAGTAGTGTCTCAGTCCTTTCCATGTGAGCTTGAATTTCGTCATTAGTGAGAAGTTGTACTACTCCATTGATTTCAAACGGGACCCTGATAGGTGCATCAGGATCAAATCTGACCATGGTTGAGGCTGGCTTTAGAACATTTTCAGGACTTGAGGTGGTAGCAATACTTTTGCCTCTGTCCTGTCCGAGAGAAGAAGAGACTGGTTCCTCCTGTGGTGGAACTTCGGTGATTGGTGTTGCTTCAGTGACATGCTCCCCCTCAGTGTGAGAGGGCTGTCCAGCTTCTTGTTCAACAGTATTAGGGGCTTCAGTAGCATTCTCCCCCTCAACATTTGCTTGAATGTCAGTGATGGCAAGTGTTGGCTGTACTGAAGAAGTAGATGCACCCTTGAAGGCTTGAAAAATTTCGGTCATCATAGACTTGATCTCCTGAGTATCCTGTTGAATGATGGACACCCTAGAGTCAAGTGCAGCCTGTGCATTTTCAAGAGCTGTCATCCTGGATCCCAAGGTCCATGCCAGAGAAGTAGACCTTTGGGACTGAGCTGTCACTGATTCCTCCATTTTGATGAAGGAGGATTGGAGAGACTCCACAGCGGTGGTGAGATCCTGAAGATTAGAACCCTTTAGCAAGTCAAGTAATTCAGTGAGAGCCACTGAGTTTACCTGATATGTCTCGGATGCCTGAAGTAGCTTCCTGGTGAGTTCAGGATCATCCTTGACTGATTCTTGAACCGACTGAACCCCTACATTCAGCTGGTTGAGGGTTATCAAAAACTGGTTCAGGCGAGTGATCATCTGTGTCAGGGAATGGTTAACTGAGGAATTTTGTTCCCTGACATCTTCATCGAAGTCTTCGACAGCATCTTTGAGATTGTGAAAGTGAACCGCCTGTTCAGTGTGCATGTCAAAAACCTCATCAGTGATCACCCTATACAAAATGTTAGTAATCTTTTTGATGAATTTGGTGAAGGTCTTCACAGTGAGAGGAGCCTTATCATCTCCTGAGGACTCTGGCTCGGACTGAGTGTCAGCATCATCATGGTTTGAAGATTGAGGAGACTGAGGAATTGGTTCAGGGACTGTCTCCTCAAGCTCCATTTCTTCTCCGGCCTTGAAGATGATGCGTGGGAATCGCACCTTGCTTTACCTCTCGAGGGATCTCGAGAAGCTTACAACCCCCACCAGGCAGTGTACCTGATCGTTGTAGTATAGTATAGTGACAAGTACCGGGGGATTGATCGTTCAGCTTAGGAATAGTGTCGCTAGGATTAGAAAACCTAATTACTAGTTCTAGAGGTGGAAGATGATTATTTTTGTATTTTTTTATATTTTTATGAAAGCAGGTAAAATCTCGGGTTTTGGAAGATAGGGCGGAATTAGTTGCTATTCAACTAACCCAAAGCTAATATATAACTAAATTAAACTAATGAAAATGAAATTAAACTAATTATACTAAAGTTGTGAGCAGTGGTTGGAGAAATTGTGTTTACTTAGACTTCATTACTCCCTAGTTATCTTTTACATGTTAATTACTTGTTACACTTGTATGGATGACGGATTGTATTCCTTAATACCATTCGTGGGGTGGCATACATAACTCCCCAACTCTATGAGCTCTTATCTCCTCCTACACCATGACCCAGCACAACTATAGGGATTGTAAACAGTGGCTCATGCATTAAATACAACCAATAAAGACCTAGTACGCCTCGGTTCATGTTTCTTAAGACGTTCAAGCATGTTACCATTGGAGATCTGCCAGTTTTCTTAAGCCTAACATATAATATCATTCATCCAAAACAAGAATAGACAAGTAATCAACACATAATCAACATCTAGGTTTCATTAGATCTAAGCAAACACAAAGGAAATCTAGCCTAGCATAGTAGAATTAAGATAAGAGCAAGAGATAAACAACCAACACATAGACATATTGATTGAATTAAAAGTATACTTATCTCAATTACAATGCAAGGTCTCAAGGGTTTGGAACCCTTGAAAAACCTGCAAAAGAGGCACCAAAATCGTCTTTAGGGTTTCACCAAAACTTCTATTTTAATGAAAAAACTAGAAAACTATATATAGGAAAAACAGTCTGACGGCGTCAAGAGTTAATTCTGACGCCGTCACCTCGCCGCCAAATGCTTCCTCGGACGGCCTTGATCCACTTGTGACGGCCTATGTGACGCCGTCACCACCTACGGTAAATTATTCTTGGCCACTTTGACGCCGTCACCTCTCCATCTGACGCCGTCACCAGCTACGGTAAATTATTCTCCATGTCTGACGCCGTCAAGAAGCAAGTCTTGACGCCGTCACCTTGTATCCTCAGCTTGGATTTTTGGTACTTTGCCGTTTTCTTCACTTTATGCTCCAAAAACGTCCAAAATAGCCTCTTTTCCAGAATTCACTCTCCAAACACCTAAAATCACAAAAGGAACGATTTAGGGCGATATTTGATCAAATAAAGTCGGATTCGGGCTTAAATGACCCCCTAAAAACGGATCATTTTTCGCCTCATCATATACCCTTACACTTGAGATTTGCTTGTCCTCAAGCAAATGAGCTTTTATTCTATTCAAAAGACAAGTTAGGGGTCATTTAACACTAATATAAAAGTAATTACAACAAATAATCGTTCCACAAAAGACCAATAGACAAGCACGGAGGTCATACACAAGCACCTCACAAATAGTGTTTAGATACTCACATCTCTCGGGTGTAATAAAGTAATATAACATTATGGAAATGGAAGATATCTCTCACTACCTGTCATAGCAAAATAGATTACCATAGGCTTGGGAAAGGATCAAACCTCCACCACATGGCGTAAGCACCTAGGATAAACTTTCAAAGAGGTCTTTTAAAGGGTTATAACGTTAGGTGTAGGGATATGAATTACACGGTTTTGTTGGATAAAGGAAGTTTTACTGGTGGCGAGTTAACAATCTTAGTTAATTACATGTACAAGATGGCGTTGCTAAGCCAAGACTAGACTCGACTTAAGCTAATAAATGAAAAATAACAAAAACATAAAATGAACATAGAATAAAAACGGGATGGTAGTCCGTATGTTTTTTTTTCTCTTTTTCTTTTTCTATTTTTTTTCTTTTTCTTAATTTTTTCGATTTTTTCGATTTTTTTTTTTTTTTTTTTTTTTTTTTTTTTTTTTTTGCATACACTTTTACCCTACCATCCAAAATAATACATCATAGGGGATGAGAGTTCCCCTTACACTTGAATCTTTACATACTTTACATTAAACTAATCTAATGACTTGAATTAAGAAAATCAAAACACTTGGAGCACTTTTAAGATTAATGCACATATGGGGGTAATAATATGATGTTCTTCCCCATTACTCCATAAAATAAGTACTTACCCATGAGTCCCAATCGTCCCAAAACAATATGTACAAGGATATGACTCGACTTAGCAACCATGTAATCAATTAGAAAGTTAACTTAGGGTTTAACAAATAACAATAATGCACTAAAAATGAGCGCATACACGGAAGGCTAAGGCGATTTGGTTGTACATTTAAGTGGGGTGTAACAAATTCTTCCTTTAAGTAAAATGCTTAAAGTTAGAAACGAAAAGATAGGCTCGGAGGGGTGTACTAGGGGTTTCGTGTACTAAAAATGAGTACAACGCTAAGGGTGTGGGAAAAATTAGTTGACTTAACTAGCCAAGTAATATGACTTAAATGGTCAAGTAATTATGATACGGGTTTAACACAAGGGTGATCCTAATGCCTCTTATCATGTAGTAAATCCTACTACACGAATGTAGTCTCACTAGCGGTCTCGGGATGCATCACTAACGCAAGTTCTAGAATCTAAATGCTACCGGTACACTCATAAGCACTAATAGTAAATGCTTTTCCTATCAAAACTAAAGGCGAACCTCACATTTTTGGGTGGAAAATTTTTCTGAATATACGGTTATGTGCTAGTCATACAACCTCCTATCCATGAGACGCTTGCTATGGCTAAAGTTTCACTCCTAAATGTTGTAAAAAATTTTAAATTTGGTGCTAAAATTGCACTAACAAGTATTTCTCATAGTTTTATTACACATCTACCATTAAACAAAACAAACTCAAGCGAAAGTGCATATGTAAGGTATCATCTTTTTACCCTCCCCTTACACTTAAGATGAACATTGTCCCCAATGTTCAAGTAAAGAATGTAAAAGTGAAAAAGTAAAGAGAATGAAATCAAATACTCCCCTGATTCGCTCGGTATGGATTATAGGTTGGCCAGGTTAGATCTTCCTCCAAGAAAATGAACAATCAAAGCTTCCCTTCCAGAATATAAATCATCTTCTTGTCATAAATAACCTGTAAATCCTGACAAAAGTAGACAAGGCAACCTCGCGTAAAATCGGCGGCATCCTATATAAGTTACTAAATCCTAGAAAACAAAGTAAGATATAATGCTTGTGGAATGAAGTTTGCAGATTTCCTGGAGATTATAAAACTTAATAATTCACAAAAACCATAAGACTCCATTAGAAAAACAAAACCGGTAAAATTTCCAGATTTTTACTCCTGACGCCGTCAAGAGCAAACTCTGACGCCGTCAGAATGGACCTGCAGAAATTCTTATGTTAAGTTTCCGGAAAATTTCTGGAAAAACTTTGTCCTACTTCCTGGAAAATCCTGCAAAACTTCATTATGACTCAATACAAGCATTTGACTCTAACAAATACGAATATACATGTTCATTAAATATTGTGGAGAATCATGATCGGTTTATTTCTTAAAAACATATTTGGGGTCTCCCCTTACACTTATCTTTTGCAAAAATACCTTTAGGTTGAAGTTAAGACTAGGCCAAACAACATAATAAAGTATTTCCACGTTTTATTATAGAAACATGATCAACCAACAATAAAAATAAAACATGCATACGGAAGCAAATAACAATCAAACAATTAAAATCAAACAAAACATGGGTTGCCTCCCAAGAAGCGCTTTTCTTTATTTACGAGTCTTGTAGCTAGACTCAAAGTCGTGGGTTACTACGTGATTTCATCATTAAACATCACATCCTCTTCATTAATCATTTCATTGTTATTTTCTTGGTAATGTTTTACGCGTTGTATGTTAACCGTGAATTCCCTACCCTCATCATCAATTAGCACTACTGCTCCAAATTTAGAGGAATTCTTCACCGTGAACGGCCCATACCATCTAGACTTAAGTTTTCCCGGAAATAACCTCAACCGAGAATTGTATAATAGGACCTTGTCCCCATCTGAAAATTCTTTGGGTTTATTAATTCTTTGATCATGCCATCTTTTAGCTCTCTTTTTATATGTGATGGAGGATTCGTAGGCTTCTAATCTAAGCTCATCAAGCTCGTGTAATTGCAAAAACCTACTATTCCCCGCAGTCGTGTAATCTAAGTTGCATGCCTTAAGCGCCCAATAAGCCTTGTGTTCTAATTCTACAGGTAAATGACATGCCTTACCATACACCATGCGAAACGGGGTCGTTCCAATAGGTGTTTTGTAGGCAGTTCGGAATGCCCATAAGGCTTCGTCGAGCTTGAAAGACCAGTCCTTTCTGTTTTGACTAACCGTTTTTTCAAGTATTCTTTTAATAGCTCTATTGGTGTTTTCGACTTGGCCATTGGTTTGTGGATGATAGGCAGTGGAGAATCGATGGGGTACTCCATACCTCTTCATTACCTTTTCCATTTGTGCATTGCAAAAATGTGTCCCCCTATCGCTGATGAGAGCTTTCGGAATCCCGAATCTTGCGAAAAGCTTTTTCAGGAAATGAATGACCACTCTAGCATCATTAGTCCTAAGGGCTTGTGCTTCAACCCATTTTGAAACATAGTCAATGGCGACTAAGATGTACTTGTTTCCCCCTGAGGACGGAAAGGGTCCCATAAAGTCAATTCCCCAAACATCGAATACCTCACAAACTTGTATAAAGTTCTGAGGTGCCTCATCCCTACGTGATATATTTCCGGCCCGTTGACATGCATCACACGCTTGTACCATTTCTTTTACATCTCGGAAAATTGTGGGCCAATAGAATCCTGCATCGAGAATCTTTCGGGCAGTGACGTTTATCCCATGATGCCTTCCAGAGGGACCGGAGTGACATTCCCTCATGATTTTTACTGCCTCATTCTCCGAAACACAACGCCTTACAATATGGTCAGGACACCTTCGGAATAAAAATGGTTCATCCCAGAAGTAATATTTTAGCTGGGAAAAGAACCTCTTCCTCTCGTATTTAGTCAGGTGTTCCGGAATGAGCCTACATCTACTTGCGAAGTAATTGGCAAAGTCGGCGTACCATGGTTCCGAATCAAGGATAGACATTAGTTGTTCGTCAGGAAACGAATCTTTAATCTCACTTCTATCGTGTTTATCCAGGGGGTTTTCAAGACGGGATAGATGATCGGCGGCCAGATTTTTTGCCCCCCTCTTATTGCGAATCTCAACATCAAATTCTTGTAGCAACAAGATCCACCGAATCAGTCATGGCTTGGCGTCCTGTTTCGCAAACAGATATCTAAGAGCTGAGTGGTCAGTGAAGACGACTGTCTTTGAAAGGACAAGATATTGTCGAAATTTGTCGAATGCAAACACTACGGCCAATAATTCTTTCTCGGTGGTGGAGTAGTTCTCTTGGGCGGGATTCATGGTTTTGCTAGCGTAGTAAATAGGTTGGAAAAGCTTGTCACGTCGCTGGCCTAATACAGCCCCGACAGCGAAGTCGCTAGCGTCACACATTATTTCAAATGGTAACTCCCAGTTGGGTGTGATCATGATTGGAGCTTGAGTGAGTTCCCTTTTTAGGAGGTCGAAAGCATCTTTGCATTCTTGGGAAAAATCGAATGGAGCATCCTTCACAAGCAATTGAGTCATTGGCCGGGCAATTTTGGAGAAGTCCTTGATGAATCTCCGATAAAATCCGGCGTGCCCCAAAAAGCTGCGTATTGCCTTAACAGTCGTGGGGTACGGTAACTTACATATAGCTTCAACTTTAGCTTGGTCCACTTCTATTCCACTTCCCGAGATCTTATGCCCTAACACAATTCCTTCCTTTACCATGAAATGACACTTTTCCCAGTTTAGCACCAAGTTGGTCTCCTCACAACGTTTAAGCATTTTTTCTAAATTAGCAAGACAGCGGTCGAAGGAGTTCCCGAAGACTGAAAAGTCATCCATGAACACTTCCATGCTATCTTACATGAGTTCGTGAAAGATTGCAGTCATGCAACGTTGGAAAGTGGCGGGGGCATTACATAGCCCAAAAGGCATCCTTTTGTAGGCGAATGTTCCATAGGGGCATGTAAATGTGGTCTTTTCTTGATCCTCGGGTGCTATGGGGATTTGAAAATATCCAGAAAACCCATCCAGGAAGCAATAGTACTCGTGTCCAGATAATCTCTCTAACATCTGATCAATGAATGGTAAGGGAAAGTGATCTTTCCTCGTGGCATCATTGAGCTTTCGATAGTCGATGCATACCCGCCATCCAGTGACAGTCCTCTGGGGCACCATCTCACCATTGTCATTTTTTACTACAGTCATTCCCCCCTTTTTGGGTACAACCTGCACAGGACTGACCCATGGGCTATCCGAGATCGGGTAAATCAGTCCTGCATCCAAAAGTTTGATCACTTCTTTCTTCACTACTTCCTTAATGTTAGGGTTCACTCGCCTCTGGGGTTGCACAGTGGGTTTATAGTCTTCCTCCATAAGAATCTTATGCGTGCAAAAAGTTGAGTCAATCCCCTTAATGTCGGCCACACTCCATGCGAGTACCCCCTTGTATTTCTTCAGGACCGCTAAGAGTTTAACTTTTTGTTCCTTTTCCAAGGAAGAGTTTATGATTACTGGAAGTTGGTTTTCTCCCTGAAGAAAGGCATACTCCAAATGATTCGGGAGCTCTTTAAGATCAACGTCAGGGGGCTCGATAATAGAAGGTTTGAGCTTGTTCTCGGGTTTTCGGAGTTCGAGATGCTCCGTTGTCTCTTGTCTGGGGTAGAAGGAGACTGCATTAACCTCCTCCGTCTCTTCCACTTCTAGCAAAGGCAGAAAACTCTCGTCCCGTAACCAGCCTTCATCGATTTGTTCATCGATGCAATCATCAATGACATCTGTGAGCTCATCTACTTCCCCGATAAAGTAGAGCCGGTTGGAAGCTTCGAGGGAGAGGTCCATAGAATCCTTAATGTCGAAGGTTGTGCTATCGTCTCCTACTCGCAAGGTCAATTTGCCATCGTAGACATCGATGACTGCACGAGCTGTAGCAAGAAATGGTCTACCTAAAATGATAGGTACCACGTCGTCCTCCTCCATATCCAGGATTACGAAGTCGACCGGGAATTTGAATTTCCCAACCTTGACTAGCACGTTCTCACATATCCCTTCGGGGTACTTGACTGATCTATCGGCCAGTTGGATATTCATACGGGTAGGCTTCAATCCGGAGTATCCAAGTTTATGGAACATAGAGAGAGGCATGAGATTGATACTTGCTCCCAAATCGGCAAGAGCATTTTTTATTGATAGAGGTCCTATAGAGCACGGCAGGGTGAAGCTGCCTGGATCGTCTACCTTCTTCGGTAGCCCTCGATGGGTCACCACTGAGCATTCTTCCCCCAGGGTTACAAGACCTTCGAGCTTCTTCCTGTTAGCGAGCAGCTTTTTGAAGTATGTGCTATACTTTGGCATGTGATAGCAAGCATCCAGGAGAGGTATGGTGACGACAGAGTCTTTTAGGTATGACAAGAACCTCTTGTTATCATTCTCAGTTTTCTGGCTCCTTAGTCGGGATGGGTATGGAATTCTCACAGGTGGGTTAGGAAGGGCTGATGGGGAGGGGGTTGTCACGGGTGGTTGGTCCGGGGTGCCAATGCCGACATCCTCCTCCTCCTCCCCAGGTTTGTCTGAATTGAGTGTGACGGGGGACGAATTTGGGTAAGGAGGGTCCTTGGTTGTCGTTCCGGCCCGTGTGGTTATCGCGAGCATGGGATCTTTTCTTCTTTCTGACGGTGGTTGGAGGTTATCTAGGGCTGAGTTAAGCTTGCTGAAAAATTCTCTGATATCCTCCTGATGTTCGTCGAAAAGCTCATTAAGCCCTTTCATTTGCAAGTCTTTTTCTTGAGTGAAGTGACCAAGGTCATCTTCGAAATTGCTCCTGATCTTGAATTCAGGGCCTCCCTCCCCTTCTCTTTTCCTCACCAGATTTCCCCAAAGGGTATAATCATCATTTTGGTAGAAAGGTAAAAGGGAGGGATCAGCATAAATGTCTCCTCCTGACAAACGCGCATGTTCAGTTGTGGCTGCTCCTCCGCATTCCTCTACCTCATGCGGACCTCCACAGTAATCGCAGATCAAGTAAGGATTTGACAGCATTTTAGGTGGTTGCGACCCAGCTAGGCAATCCATTCTTTTGTGAACTTTGCTTAATCGATCCGAGGTGGTTTCAGAGATGCCGATAGTCGACTCAGGTTCATCCCAAGTGTCGTCCTGGTCTTGGGCATATTCTTCAATCCTGTCCCATCCTTCCTCGGCACTAAGATTGGCCAATCTCCCTTTCCTAGATTGGTTGATTCCGTTCCGGTCATTAGAGGAAATATTTTCGTAAAAGATTTGGACCAAGAGCCAAAGTTCAATGCCATGATGTGGAACTTGTCTTATTAAATCTTTGAATCTAGTCCACGCTTTATGGAAGGGTTCATCCTTCCCCTTTTGGAAACGAAGGATCCTATCCCTAAATGCTGAGGTTTTTCCAGGTGGAAAGAACTTCTCATAGAACTTGGATATGAGTTGCTCCCATGTGAAGATAGATTCGGAAGGGAGTTTGTTATACCATTCTTGGGCTTTTTCGTATAAGGTGAAAGGGAAGAATCGCAGTCGGGATGTGTTTCTAGTAGCCCCACCCGTATGGATGGTGTCTACTATTTTTAGGAAGTCCTTGATGTGTTGGATTGGATTTTCCTCATCAAGTCCGTGGAACTTACACACACTTTTGATAAGCCAAATATCATTTGCATGCAAGACCTCGTTGGTATGTTCGTTTGGATAAACAATGGCATTGGAAAACCCACGAGGAGTTGGGGAAGAGTAATCCTTGAGACGCTTAGGAGGAGGTATTATAGGAGTATTCGTCTCATTGTGGGAGCTCGGGGTTGTGATGTGATTTTCTGAATTTTCTTCAGAGAGAGGTGCATCAAAGTCGATAGCAATGCTGGATGGTTCAGGTGTTGAGTGAGTTCGTCTTAACCAACACATTTCTCTTTCGGGTTCTGCATAAGGCAAGACTAGGTCTTTAGTGGTGCTACGACTCCTAGTGATCCTAAGGTTGGAGAATTCGTTGGTTGCCATGATGGTGGATGGTAAAGAGTTACGAATAAAGGCACAAAGAAATAAGATAGACTAAAGAAGACCTAAAAATAAAAATAAAAATCTTACTAGAAAGGAATCTAGCAAGTAGACCTAATAAAAAGAAATCCTAACCTAGACAATAACTATTCCCCGGCAGCGGCGCCAAAAACTTGATGCGTGGGAATCGCACCTTGCTTTACCTCTCGAGGGATCTCGAGAAGCTTACAACCCCCACCAGGCAGTGTACCTGATCATTGTAGTATAGTATAGTGACAAGTACCGGGGGATTGATTGTTCAGCTTAGGAATAGTGTCGCTAGGATTAGAAAACCTAATTACTAGTTCTAGAGGTGGAAGATGATTATTTTTGTATTTTTTTATATTTTTATGAAAGCAGGTAAAATCTCGGGTTTTGGAAGATAGGGCGGAATTAGTTGCTATTCAACTAACCCAAAGCTAATATATAACTAAATTAAACTAATGAAAATGAAATTAAACTAATTATACTAAAGTTGTGAGCAGTGGTTGGAGAAATTGTGTTTACTTAGACTTCATTACTCCCTAGATATCTTTTACATGTTAATTACTTGTTACACTTGTATGGATGACGGATTGTATTCCTTAATACCATTCGTGGGGTGGCATACATAACTCCCCAACTCTATGAGCTCTTATCTCCTCCTACACCATGACCCAGCACAACTATAGGGATTGTAAACAGTGGCTCATGCATTAAATACAACCAATAAAGACCTAGTACGCCTCGGTTCATGTTTCTTAAGATGTTCAAGCATGTTACCATTGGAGATCTGCCAGTTTTCTTAAGCCTAACATATAATATCATTCATCCAAAACAAGAATAGACAAGTAATCAACACATAATCAACATCTAGGTTTCATTAGATCTAAGCAAACACAAAGGAAATCTAGCCTAGCATAGTAGAATTAAGATAAGAGCAAGAGATAAACAACCAACACATAGACATATTGATTGAATTAAAAGTATACTTATCTCAATTACAATGCAAGGTCTCAAGGGTTTGGAACCCTTGAAAAACCTGCAAAAGAGGCACCAAAATCGTCTTTAGGGTTTCACCAAAACTTCTCTTTTAATGAAAAAACTAGAAAACTATATATAGGAAAAACAGTCTGACGGCGTCAAGAGTTAATTCTGACGCCGTCACCTCGCCGCCAAATGCTTCCTCGGACGGCCTTGATCCACTTGTGACGGCCTATGTGACGCCGTCACCACCTACGGTAAATTATTCTTGGCCACTTTGACGCCGTCACCTCTCCATCTGACGCCGTCACCAGCTACGGTAAATTATTCTCCATGTCTGACGCCGTCAAGAAGCAAGTCTTGACGCCGTCACCTTGTATCCTCAGCTTGGATTTTTGGTACTTTGCCGTTTTCTTCACTTTATGCTCCAAAAACGTCCAAAATAGCCTCTTTTCCAGAATTCACTCTCCAAACACCTAAAATCACAAAAGGAACGATTTAGGGCGATATTTGATCAAATAAAGTCGGATTCGGGCTTAAATGACCCCCTAAAAACGGATCATTTTTCGCCTCATCAGAAGACTTCCTCATCACTGTTGAATTCATCATCAGAGTACAAAACAGCCTGAGCTTCAGCTAGGGACTGAATCTGCAAAATAGGGTTAACCGGCTCCTCTTCATAAGAAGACTTGCCTTTGTTTTGGCCAGGTCTTGACCCCTCAAATCCGGTAGGTTAGGTTTTACCTACCTAGTCTTCAGGGTCAGTTCCCGAGTTATGCGCTCCTTCGGGGTTGGTTGTGAGTTCCATATCAGCGGGTGGTATGTTTCCCTCTGAGTCTTTGTCCTTCGTGACCCCTTCAGGCACTGATGGGTGTTTTTCAGTACCATCACTAGGAGCCGTGATTGTTGTGTCCCTATCAGCGGGTTGTATGTTTCCCTCTGAGTCTTTGGGATGAGTTGTTGTGGCCTCAGACAAAAGCTTTGATTGGCGAATGTCCTCAGCAGGCACCTGAGTGGTTATGCCCCCCATTCCAACAGGCTTGTGCTGGCCTGTCGAAGATTTAGGGGCTAGAACTCCCTGTTGCTTGGGTTGTGATTTACCCGAGCCTTTGGCAGGATGTGATTGTTTGTGGGTCCCCTTCTCAGTGGAGTAGTGCTGCCCCACCGAGGGTATAGGACCCCTTACTCCCTAATACTCTGGTTGTGATTTGCCAGAGTCTTTAGCAGGATGTGAAGGTTTAGTTGGTTTCGACCCTACTGACTTGTTTATGCCAGCAGGGCTTTTGGGAACGGGTTCGCCCGAGGACACTGAGTGTGATGTCTCAGTGCCCTCCGTTGGCCGTTGTTTTGGGGCCAAAGATTGGCTTATGATCCTGAGGGTGTCAGCAGTCAGGGTCTGTTGTTGTTGCCCTCTTTTGTCAGGCTTAGGGGCAGAGGTCTCAGTGGTGAGTGGCTTGGGTTGAGCCACCTTCCTGGACCCCTGTCCCTTCTTCCTCTTCACCTTTTTGGTGGGAGAGGGAATTGGTGAAACAATGTTGTCACCCTGGATAGCAGTCAGCATATATGTGGTCAGGGCGACAGGTGTAACCTCATTAGGGTTACGTGAGTAGTTTGCCTTATGCAAGACATCAGGTTCAAAGCCGACACTGTTAGGCTTGAAGTACTCAGACCCTAGTAGGTCATTCAGGGCGCAGGAAATGAATCTAGGGTAAGACATGTGTTTTTGCCTAGACTTCCCACCCAATTTGCCTATGAGGTCCCTGAAGATAATTTCTCCAAGGTCAATCTTTTTACCCTCAATGAGACAGTACACTATCATTGATTGACTAGTGTTCAGTTGCTCAGTTGAGGACTTATTCCCCCCAAGGACCTGAATAACGAATGTCATCAGGATCCTCCAAGGGGCAGGGAACCATGTTTTGATGATGGGGGCTTTGTTCAGTAGGGCCCCTGGAGCAACATCAGGATGATTCTTATCATATGGCCCTAGTTCTAAGAGGAGTTGTTTAACCTCCTCTTCAGTGGGTGGGGCAACAAAAGTCTCAGTGTAGTCAAGGCCAGTGGCTTTGACAAAGGTTTTATAGTCAAGAACAAGGGACTTTGTCCCATTCTTCACTGAGAACTTAATTTTGGCCTCCTTTGGTGCATCAGGGTTTTCAACCACCGCTGAGCACCAAAATTCCCTCAAGTAGTCATGATAGATGACTGAGTGGGTCTTTGTGAATGTGGTGGTGAGAAAACAGTTTTGTAGAAACTTCACCACATCCCTGTAAGCAGGGAACCCTTCAGGGTAGGCAAAGTTTCCCACCACATTGTTTTTGGTAAGGTCTACGCTTTCCATTTGGAATTCCACATTTGGTGCGTATTTTATGACCTTAGAAGATGCCATTATAGTTTTAAAAAGGTCTGGTTTTGAATAAAGAAGAAGCACACACAGATTTTTGAAAGCAAAAAAAAGTTCTTGAAATAATTTTGAGAGAGTTTTGTTAAGATTTTAAAGCGTGTGTGTGTTCTTCTTTGTGGGGGTATTTATAGGATGGGAATTAGGGTAGTGATGTTGCGGATACCAAAGGTTTAATTTATTTAACTGAAACGGCAT
Source organism: Artemisia argyi (assembly GCA_030686995.1). NCBI lineage: Eukaryota > Viridiplantae > Streptophyta > Magnoliopsida > Asterales > Asteraceae > Artemisia > Artemisia argyi. The sequence continues at coordinate 89,194,158 of CM060708.1, read as the reverse complement.
AATAATGTTGGTTTGATATCCGCATTAAATATCACGATTCCCATTACCCTATTTTCTCTCACATCGTAGGTGAACAGTTGTGCGGCTCTGCAAATAATGCACTTTTGCAGAGTAAAAATCATCACAACTTTTGTGTGTGAGGGAGTATTTAATGCTCAGTGGTGTTTGGTGAGAGAGATGCGGGGGCCCAAGGAGTAGATGCCAGTTGTGTAAGTGACATATATTCCTATATTTAATAGGATTCAGTTACCTACCTGGGACATTAACTAGCTAAGTACTTAGAGCATTTAGTTAGGGAATTCAATGCCATTTTTCATCCTGAGCATTTAGTTAAACATTCAAAGAAAGCTTTCAGGAAGGGTGTGATCAGGGACCTAGAGAATTTACATCAGGTTGGAACACTTTTGATCAGTTTCCTGATTCTATGTCCAACATGCCCAGTTCAGCTTTCAATCTTATGAAAGTGGGTTCATCCAAAGGTTTAGTGAAGATATCAGCTAGCTGATATTCAGTGGGGATGAAATGTAGTTTAATTTCTCCATTAGAAATGTGGTCTCTGATGAAGTGGTATCTGATGTCAATGTGTTTGGTTCTTTGATGAAGTACTGGATTGTTTGAGATGGCTATGGCACTTGTATTATCACAAAAGATAGGTACCATCTTATACTGAATGCCATAGTCACTCAGTTGGCTCTTCATCCATAGTACATTTGCACAACATCCTGCAGCAACCATATATTCAGCTTCAGCTGAGGACATGGCCACTGACTGTTGTTTCTTTGTACTCCAACACACAAGTTTACCACCAAGAAATTGGCAGGATCCTGAAGTACTTTTCCTATCCATATTACATCCTGCATAGTCAGAGTCAGTGTACCCTTTGAGATCAAATCCTGAGCATTTTGGGTAATACAAACCAAGGTTTGGAGTACCCTTCAGGTACCTGATGATTCTCTTGACAGCAGTGAGATGTGATTCTTTAGGGTCAGCCTGGTATCTTGCACACAAGCAGACTGAGAATTGGATATCAGGCCTTGAGGCAAGTAAGTACATCAGGGAGCCAATCATTCCTCTGTATTGGGTTTGATTCACTGATTTTCCAGTGAGATCAGGGCCAAGGTTGTTTGGAGGAACCATAGGTGTTTTTACTGAAGAGCAGTCAGTGAGCTCATACTTCTTCAGTAGGTTCCTGAGGTATTTTTCTTGGCAAATGGATATTCCTTTTTCAGTTTGTTTAATTTGGAGTCCAAGAAAGTATGTGAGTTCACCCATCATGTTCATTTCAAACTTTGTGGTCATCAGTTTCTCAAACTGTTTGCAAAGTTTGTAACTTGTTGAGCCAAAGATGATGTCATCAACATATACTTGGACAAGAATGACATCATCCTTTGTTCTGTAGATGAACAGTGTGTTGTCAATTCTTCCTCTGACAAACTTGTTTTGGATCAGGAAGGCTGAAAGAGTTTCATACCATGCCCTGGGTACTTGTTTCAGTCCATAAAGGGCTTTGTTAAGCTTGTAGACATGGTTGGGGTATTCACTACTTTCGAAACCAGGAGGCTGTTGCACATAAACATCTTCTTTGATGTTACCATTCAGGAATGCACTTTTAACATCCATTTGGTAAACTTTGAAGTTCATGTAAGTTGCATAGGCAAGGAAGATCCTGATGGCTTCCATTCTAGCAACAGGTGCAAAGGTTTCCTCATAGTCTATACCTTCCTGTTGATTATATCCTTTTGCAACCAGTCTTGCTTTGTTTTTGATGACTGTACCATTCTCATCAGTCTTGTTCTTAAAGACCCATTTCATACCAATGATTAAAACACCCTGGGGGCATTCAACAAGGGTCATGACATCATTTCTGTCAAATTGTTCCAATTCATCTCTCATGGCCTGAACCCAACTTTCATAAGTCAGGGCTTCTTTGACATTTTTAGGCTCAATCTATGAGAGATAGTCAGCATAAAGACATATATTGGCAGTGGCAGCCTTGAGTTTAGATGCCTTGCTTCTTGTGAGCATGCCTTCAGTGGGTTCACCAATGATGTTCACAAGCTCAATGATTTTGGATCTAGTCCAGCTATCCTGAGGTTTGGGATATGAATTTGAGCTTAAAGGAGCCTGATTAGGTTCAGACTCAGGAACATGAGGTAACTCATCATTATGTGCTTCAGTGACAACTGTAGGAACAATTTGTTCTGAGGGTTCCTGAACAATTTGTTCAGTGGTGTCAGTCTCATTTGAGACAGGCTGAGTTTCAATGAACTCACTGATAGGTGGTTGGGGAAGATTGTGAGGGATGATGTAATAGGAGACATCAGCATCAGCTTGGTATTGGGTTGAGGGATTATTCTCAGGATGATACTCATCAGGAGGATACCTTGATGAGTCATCAATACCAATTTCTTCTACTGAGGAATTTGAGAACCTGATGGATTCAGTGCTCTCATCAACAGTAATGTGATAAATTTCCTCAGTTTGTTGTCTCCTTGTGTTGAACACCCTGAAGGCTTTAGAAACCAGGGAATATCCCAGGAAGTATCCATCATCAGCTTTGGCATCAAATTTACCCAAGTGATCCTTGTGATTATGTATAAACACAGGACACCCAAACACATGAAAGTAGCTGATGTCAGGAATCCTTCCTTTGAATATTTCATAAGGAGTCTTGTTATGCCTTTTCACAATGATTGACCTATTTTGAGTGTAGCAGGCTGTTTTAACTGCCTCAGTCCAAAAATGTTTTGAGAGGACTGAGCCATTTAACATTGTTCTTGCTGCCTCAATGAGTGTTCTATTTCTCCTTTCAGCTACTCCATTTTGTTCAGGAGTATAGGGAGAAGTGAAATTTTGAGAAATTCCTTTCTCATCACAAAAACACTCAAGGTCTTGGTTTTTGAATTCAGTGCCATTGTCAGTCCTGATCTGTTTAACTTTGACATCATTTTGATTTTCAATGTTCCTGACAAATGACATGATAGTATCAGCTGCCTGACTCTTCTTGGTCAGGAAGTAAACCCAAGTGCATCTTGAGTATTCATCCACAATGACCAGAGTATACTTCTCATGGTGAATGGACATTGGACTGACAGGTCCAAAAAGGTCCATATGAAGAAGATGTAGGCAGCTTTTGATGGAAAAGGTTTGTTTGGTTTTGAATGATGCCATGTGGTGTTTTCCTTTTTCACAAGCAGAACATGGCTTGTCTTTGGTATACACCAGGGATGGAAGGCCCAAAACTTTGTTCTATTTGGCCAGGTTGTTGATGCTCTTAAAGTTGAGATGAGAGAGTCTCCTATGCCATAGCCAGTTGATTGTCTCACTTGCCTTTGAGAATAGACAAGTCCCATTCTGAGTCAGGGATGACATGTCAAGGACATATACATCATCCCTCCTAGGGGCAATCAACACAACTTCCTTATTGGCATTAAAGATGGTCCCTCTCTTGTCATCAAACTGAACTATGTATTTGGCATCACATAGTTGGGAAACACTTATCAGGTTGTACTTGAGACCATTAACATAAGCTATTCTTGTAAAAACTATACCATTGCAGTTTACTGAACCATAACCTTCAGTGGGAGCTGATGAGTTATCACCAAATACTACTTTGGGTCCTGGTTCTTCCACATATTTGTGCAGAAAACTTTTCACACCAGTCATGCTTCTGGAGCATCCACTGTCTAGATGCCAAGTAGGATCCTTGATGTGTTTCTGCACAAACAGTAAACTGGGTTAGTTTTTCTTGTTGACCCACTTTCTAGTGGGCTTGGTCCTCAGGGACTTTTTGAACTCTGTTAGTGAATCATGGTCTGAAGTTGTGTGACCTGAGCTTCCACATGTTTTACATTTTGTGGAGGTTGATGCCTCAGGTGACTGAGAAGTGTTGGTCTGGTTTTTTCTTCTGGACTGAATAACTTTGTCATGTCCCCTGGTTTCATGGGAGGGATCTCCACAGATGTCACAGCAATCTTTCATCATACAATCATTAGGAAGATGATCATTGAAACCACAGTGAGGACATGGTGAGAAAGTCTTAGCCTTCAGTCTTTGTTTAGAGGGTGTGGCATACTGATAGCCTTGGTTTTTGTATAGACCCCTTTCTTTTAGAGAAGCAATGTGGGGGATGTGATCACAAGTTCTGTGGTCCTCTTGTTTGCATATCATACAAAACAGGACTCAGTAGCAATTATCAGTGCTGTGATTTGGATAGTTGCACAGTTCACATCTCCCTGAGGGTCTGGGTGTGGTTTTTGGTTTGGAGGAACCTGAGGATACTGAGGGCTTTGTTGATTTTGAGTCAGAGTTTTTCTCAGTAGACTCGTTTTTCTCACTCAGCATCCTAACAAGTTTAGTAAGTTGATCAACCTTTGAATCAGTGCTTTCATGTTTCACTTCAGTGGGTACTGAAGGTTTTTGGTGTTCAGTGGGTGCAGGAGTAGGTCTTTTCAGAATAGTCTTTCCTAACCCTGATTTCTCTTTAGGAGAATGTGGTTGATAGACTAATGGTGCAAGGTCAGAATTGGGTTCCGCTCCCTGAAGTTGTTTCAGTGGAGGGAGTGGTGAATCAGACTTAGACTCAGTGATGGACTCAGTAGGACTAAGTTCATCAGTGACTCCTAGCAGCTCCTTAATAGCCTGACTTTCAGGCTCCAGGATTCTTCCAGTATTAAAATTTGACATTTTACTATCAGGATTGTTTCTTTCAATCCAATCACTGGGTTTGGGAGCAAGTTCTTTGCTAGAGAGTATGTTGGTTAATGTTGGACCTTTATATTACACAACTTTATCACAAATATAGAAGATTAGAAGAAGAAAGATGGTGACTTGGTGAGAGTATATGGATCGTATATGTGTAACTAGAGAGATGGAAAAAGAGAGAATATTATTAAGAGAAACACACACACTTACACACACAAGCACACACCTCAAATGAGCCATTGAGGTATTTAAATAGTTCTTAACATAAGATGCCCTATGGGCTTTCTATGGGCTTGGGCTTGGACTTGGTTACATGATTGGATAACTAGGCTTATGAAACATAGCACATAACATATTAGCTTGCCAAGTCCAAGGCCCAATGACTAAACTATTACTAATCTTAACAAACGACACAAAGTTACAATATGAGAATGACCATCACTTCAATATATATATTTTTAATGCTAACAATCTCCCCCTAAGGGGTGGACATTCTAATGATGCTCCACGTGAGTGGGTCTTCCGTGTTCTTTGTCTTTAACTTTGTGTGTCGTTGTAGAATAGTCTTTAGTCTTTGTTCCTTCATGCTTTGTGATCTTCGATAACTGATTTTCATCGTTCTTTGTTCCTTTGTGATGTGGAGTTATCTGCCTTTCGTCACTTCTGCGTCTGTGGTGGTTGTTTGCCATTCCAACATGCTCATACATCTTTGGACATTGATATTCATATGCACGTAGTTCCCTTTCTTTCACTTTGATCTTTAGACTTTATACTTTGTAGATTCTTCCTTTTTGGCGTAGAATCTTTCTTTGAACTTTGTGTTGTATAGATCTTTGAGGGAGCTTTCTTTAACTTCCAAATGTATGTATGAGCATGTGGAATCTGTCGCCATGGAGATGAAGTGTCCCTGCATATAAACAGTTAGCAATAAAACATCCGGTACTTACAGATAAGAATTAGAGATCGTCAACAGCATAGTGTGAAGACTCCTTCTAACCCTTACCAAGGCCGTTCCCATGTCAGATACTCTCGAGAGAGCTTACGAGACCTACTAAGTAGCTCAATGACTGGGTGAGTCGTTGGGGATCACTCCACGACTGTAGACCGTTTGAAACCACCGCGAACACTAAGCGTAACCCATAAAGAATTACCGAAGTGACCTGCTGTCAGGGCTGCTTGATGTTGACCCTGGCAGGAATTTCCATTCAATCATTGAGAATCACAAATGTGAATTCTCTCATAAATGTTCTGGCAGATTGCTAAGATCTGCGTAGGACTCTAAAGTTTACATCTGGTGTCCTTGATGATGAACAACCAGTGTAGAAATATCATGTGTTCCAATGAGATCTTTTGATGAATCTCGGGGCTCTAGACTCGATAAGTGCACATTTGGTTTCCTATGCGGAGATTAGGGAGAGGTCTCCTGCTTCAATATCAACCATCTCTAAGAGACAGGTCGATAGATTACGCCGGTTCCCCGTGAGAATGAAACAAGCTCTTTTAAGAGAACTTGAGTGGTTAAGAAGGTTTAGTGCAGTGCGTCACTGGGTCCATGACGTCTTTGTCTTCAATACCGGTGTTACCTTAGTAACAACCAGTAGCATATGAGTTGAGCCCGGTGTCTGCCCTAAGGTTGAACATTTGGAGGGCTATTTCTTTTCACCCTTTTTTATAACTTTTCTATTTAATTCTTCAACCCCTTCTTTCTCCTTTCTCATTTTCTCCTTTTTTCAATCATACCTAAGGACTTCTAATTCTAATCTATTGGATTTGTCCTTGGGTAGATCCCTCCGGCTCCGGCGGATCATAGGACGGTTTTTCCTAACCTTAGTCACCTTATAACTCCATGACTATCCTATCATTGCCATGAAACCATTTATTGAAAATCTCTCAAAGTGTTTATGATAATAAAACACATTGTTGACACTTTGAGAGTTTTGCATTTCTTTTGAAGGACTCCCCCTTCACATGTGCTCATGGATATTTAAGAAATTTGCACATGCGAGAGGAGTTTGCACTTTTGAATTGATCCACTTTCAGCGAACATGACCGATTCGAGACACGCTTACATCACTAGTTAGACTAGCTTGAAATTATTACCCGTCCTGGTCAAGTCCAAAGAAAGTCTCTCGATACGGTACACTCTACTCAGACAAGTCCTATTCGAGACACGCTTACATCACTAGTTAGACTAGCTTGAAATTATTACCCGTCCAGGACAAGTCTTTTCGATTACTGACATTTTAAGCTTCGTCAATTCATTGGTACTTACTGAGTCGAGCTCTTTTGAGATTCAGCCACAATCTTTAAACATCTTTGATCACATTTTAATCATGTCTTCTCCCCCTCAAAAATAGCATAGCGTGATATTTTTGATATCAACTGATTTAGAAAAAGCTTTTGGAGAGATAGACAGATTCTGCATGAATTCGGAACATTTTTGTTTTAATGAAATACTCCCCATTAATGATAGCATATTTAAAATTTCTTAAGGGTTTTGAGGGAGTTATCTTGAGCACTAATTTTGAGAGATTTTGAGAAATCTTTTGAACAATCTTGAAAAAGTGCTCAAGAATTTTGTTTTGAAAACGAGTTTATGCTTGAAATCTTTTTCGTTTGTTTAGACTCGAACTTTTTGAGAAAGATTTCGTCATTGAACGTACGAGTCCTTGATTTGAAAATAATCAAAAGTCATCGTTTAAGTACGGGTTTCGTACTGATGTATACGAAAGCCATAGTGAAGAAACATTTGAGAAACGACATGTTTTAGAAAAACATTAAAAAGAACTCCCGCTCAAGCATCTGTACATGTCCGTATCATTGTTGAATGACATTTCTAGAAACGTACAGAATATTGATTTATACGAGAGACATGTCGTGAGAAGAATATTTTTGGATTTTTTTTGATTTTATATTGTTTTTGTATTTTTTGAAAATTTTATATTTTTGTATTTTTTTTTTGGTTTTTCAAATTTTGTATTTTGTTTTTTCAAAAATATTTACGGCGAAGCGATTTTGAAATCAATTTACAAGAAGATTCGAGAAGACGTTCTAGCTCCTCAGGAGTTAGGCTTCGCATGCCAATTCGTCGAACTAAATAGTTAAACCGTTCTTTTGGAAGGGCTTTAGTAAATAGATCGGCGAGTTGGTAATCAGTCTTAACGAAAAATAATTCAACAGTACCCTCTTCCACGTGTTCTTTGATGAAATGGTAGCGGACTTTGATATGCTTCGTCTTAGAGTGATGTACGGGATTGCACGAGATGGCTATGGCACTTTTTGAGTCACAATACATAGGTATTCTGTCAAAAGTAAAGCCATAATCTGTGAGCTGTGTCCGCATCCAAAGAACTTGGGCACAACACGCAGATAGAGACACATACTTGGCTTCGGCGGTTGAAAGTGCAGTACAGTCCTATTTCTTTGACGACCAGCTTACAAGCTTTTCTCCCAAAAATTGTGCTCCACCTGATGTACTCTTTGCTGTAACTTGATCACCAGCATGGTCTGCATCTGAAAATACTGTTAGATTAAACTCCGAATCCTTCGGATACCAAAGTCCCATATTGATGGTGCTTCGTAGGTACCGAAAGATCCGTTTAACCTCTTTGAGGTGAAGTTCGGTAGGCTTTGCCTGAAACCGTGCTAACAAACAAACAGCAAATTGAATATCGGGTCGACTAGCAGTTAGGTACATGAGAGAACCGATCGTGCTCCGATATTTCTTCGGATCGATGGGTTTCCCAAACAAATCAGCACCTATTTTTGGTGAAGAGACCATTGGTGTACCAACAGAATCACAGTTTTCCGTACCATGTTTTTTCAAAATCTCTATTGTATATTTAGCTTGATTGATAAAAATACCACGAGGGGATTGATGGATTTGTAAACCAAGAAAGAATTTTAGTTCCCCCATCATGGACATTTCAAATTTACTTTTCATGAGATTTTCAAAATGTTTTGAATGGTTAGGATTGGTTGATTCAAAAATGATGTCGTCCACGTAAATTTGAACGATCAAAATGTCATCTTTGAATTTTTTGATAAACAAGGTGTCATCAACCGTTCCTTTTGTGAAATTGTTTTTGAGCAAGAAAGATGATAGTTCGTCATACCACGCTCTTGGAGCTTGTTTTAGACCATAAATTGCTTTCTTAAGCTTGTAGACGTAGTCTGGATGATCTCTGTCGATGAATCCCTCTGGCTGACTCACATACACTTCTTCTTTCAGAGTTCCATTCAAGAACGCAGTCTTAATGTCCATCTGATAGACTTTGATGTTTTTGTGAGCTGCATAGGCTAAGAAAATCCGGACTGCTTCAAGTCTAGCTACAGGCGCGAATGATTCCTCGAAATCTATCCCTTCTTCTTGTGGATAACCTTTAGCCACGAGACGAGCTTTGTTGCGAATAACAGTCATTTCCTCATCCAATTTGTTCTTCCACAATCACTTGAGATCAAGAACTCGTTTATCAAGTGGTCGTTCAACAAGTTTCCAACTATCATGTAACAGGTATTGAAGAAATTCCTCCTGCATCGCTTCAATCCATGGGTTTTCTGCCATTGCTTCCCGAATGTTCTTAGGTACTTTGGTGCTTATTGAGCAAATGTAAATGCACAATTCAAGATCGGTGGCAAGTTGTCTCCTCGTCTGAACTGGCATTGAAGGATTACCAATAACATGTAGTAACGGATGGTCTTTTGTCCATTGAAACGTAGAAGGGTACCTTTGGTTGAACGAATGTGTGTTAGATGGTTCTTGTAACCTTGAAGAAGATTCAGCAGAGTCTGATGCAAACGGGTTTTCAAATACTTCTTCTTCTTCTTCTAACGCAACATCGTTTTAATTAGATGTAGGTTCTTCTTGAAAATTTGTAGTTTGATTTTGCTCATCAACTCTTGGTAGAACAGATTCAATAACTGGAGTTGCTTGAGTAGATGTTGATGATGTTGAGGTCGTTGGTGCTTCAGCTTCAACTGTTGTAGATGGATCTTGAGATGGTGGTGGTGGTTGATGGTTTTGAGCGGGTGCAGCGGAATGTTGTTGAGATACATTTGTCGAAGGTCTACCATAATATTCATCAAACATTAACTCGAAGAAATTTTCCAGTTCTTGTTCTGAAGGTTTATCCGTGTTTGTTGACTGAGCTCCTTGAGGCACGAGTCCTGAACTGATGTGTCCAGAAGTCTGCATGTTTGGTGCGGGTCCTAATCCGTTTTGATTAGAAGCCATTGGATTAAGCGCGGGTTCTAGAGCGAGTCTCTCAGAAGCCATTTGTGAAATCTCATCAAACTTCACATTCATCGTCTCCATTATCTTTTTCGTTCTTCTATTATACACCCTGAATGCCCTCGAGTTTTCTGAATATCCAATGAAGATTCCAATATCACCCTTAGCTTTTAACTTTCCTAGATCTTCTCTGTCATTCGTCGGATAGCACAAAGCGCCAAACACGTGAAGATAAGAGATGTCAGGTTTACGGTTGTTCACTAGCTCATATGGGGTTTTATTGAATCTCAGATGGACTAGGGATCGATTTTGAGTAAAACAAGCAGTGGCTACAACATCAGCCCATAAGAATAGAGGTGCACTAGAAAAAATCAGCATTGTGCGAGCAGCTTCCACAAGAGTTCGGTTTCTTCTTTCAACTACCCCATTCTGCTGTGGAGTTCTAACAACTGATGTTTGGTGTGTGATTCCAACATCTTCAAGGTAAGTTCTTAACTCCTGGTTTGTAAATTCTGTGCCATTGTCTGTTCTTATAATCCTTATTGGAGCTTGAAGTAGAACTTGAATACGCTTCAGAAAGGTGATGATGATGCCTGATGCTTCGTCTTTTGATCTCAAAAATTTTACCCAAGTATATCTTGAATAATCATCAACAATAACAAGAATATACTTCTTCCCATTAATGCTTTCAACTCTCATTGGGCCACATAAGTCCATGTGCAACATATGTAACCTTGCTTCCGAACTAGGTACGGTTTTGGGTTTATATGATGCTCTTTTACTTTTTCCTTGTTCGCATGATGGACATAAGTGTTCCTTGGTGTATTTGAACTTAGGAAGTCCGGTGACGATGTTGTCTTTGGCTAACTTGTTGATGGTGTCGAAATTGAGATGGGATAAACGTCTATGCCACAGCCAGGACTTAGTTTCGGTTACCCTTGTCATAAGACAAATTGGTGAGGTAGAAGCCATTTGGTTGATGTCGATAGCATACAAGTTTGTACCACGATTACCAGTTAAGAGATCATCACCAACCAAATTTTGAATAAAAACCGTGTTTCTTCTGAATGCAACTTCTAAATCCGCATCACAAAACTGCCCAACTGAAAACAAGTTGTGTCCCAACCCTTCGACGTAGTAAACTCGAGTGATCAAAAAATTTCCAAACTGAAGATCTCCATAACCCTGAATAGCTGCTACATGATCATTTCCAAAATGTACAGTTCCCATGAATTTCCAGATGAAGTTGATCAGCAGCTTTAAATTCCCGGTCATGTGCTTGGAGCAACCCGAGTCGACGATCCAAAGACATATTTCGATAACCTGCCAAGAACAGAAGAGTTTGTATTTGGAAACCGTTTTGAATTAGATTCCATGGGGTTAGGATTAGAATCTAAATCACACTCATAGACAGTTGCTACTTGTTTAGCTTGAGCTATTTATAATTTGCCGTCCTGAAGAGTGAACTCTCTATCCGTCGGAATCCACATACAAAACTTAAGATAGTTCCTAGGCATTCGACTAATAGTGGTAGTCCTAAATCGTGCAACTAATCTTTCTAAAGATCTAGATCTGGCACTAGGTCTTGCTGGAACATTCTTCTGTTCAGGCGTAACATTCACATTCTTAGAAACACATTCATCATGAACATCATTGATTAAACTTTTCTTGCATATAAAACAAACAGAGTTATTACATGCATTAGAACCAGTACTTTCGACATTACATTCAGATGAATCATGTTTCTTATTACAAAGCGATAAATTCCTAGGGTGTTCTTCTACTTCTTCAACTTTATTCTTGCTACTACTCTTAGAGGCAGGCGAGACTCTATTGTTCCTTGTATTTCTCTTAGGCTTTAGTCTGCTGCTCCTAGAGGTGCTTTCTAATCCTGTAGAAGGTAAGGCACACGCGTTAGGATTTATATTGTTGTCCTTTTTAGCATCACTAGACTCTTTCGAATTATCCTTTTTGCACTTGTCATTTGTCTTAGATGTTGAGGCAGACGCACTAGTGGGACTAATCCTAAAAAGGCCAGGTGCTAACACTTTAGGTGTTTCGACAACCGCTTTTCCTTTATCAACAATCTTTTCATTTTTACTTTTCTTGGGCAAAGGTGTTGGAGTGACTGGTTTTGTCAAATCCTTTTTCTCATCGACTTTTGGAGCAAACCGAGAAATTGACATTTTAGGTTTTTGAACCGTGTTTGAAACATTTGGTTTCTCCGAAGTCGACGGTTTTGCAAACTTAGTTTCCTCACCCTTTCCTTTTTGACTTTCAAGCTGAGCCCTCAAAAGATCATTTTGCTCTTTAATGTTCTTTAAGGCACGCTCATACGTCAATTTGTCATACTTGCATTCTTCCTTTTTTCGATCAAGTTGTTTAAAATATGACACATTTTCTTTGTCAAGCTTTATAAGAGCATTTTCATATTTTGAAACAAATTCGGAGGTCTCAGCTCTCAGTCTTTCATCGTCTTGAACAGAATATGTTTGTAAAATGATGGACATAATGTCAGTGGTCATAACAGCTTCGAAGAGAGAATCATTTAGGTTTTCCAAAACATTCATGTTTTCACAAGTATCATTAGCTTCGTTTACCCGGGATTTGTGGTCCTTGACAAAGTCGGCCGTTTCTTTTAAGAAAACTTGTTCAAAATGGATTACCCTCGCACTGATGTTATTCAGTGGGATAGTAATTTCGTTTTCAAAAACTTTTTTCTGCTAAATATGAAAACTAGAGTGCCAGTTGTTAATATTGATTGTAGTTTTAGAAGCAACAATATTTTGAAGTTCTTGAATTCTCTTTTTAACGTCATCCAAAATTTCTCTAGCCTTACTTGTATTAAAAGTGTTGTTAGAAGAAATTTGTTCCATTTTTTAAAGAGATTTGGAAACAATTACTTTCTTAGAAAACATTTTTGAGAATGGTCGTTTTATAGAAAACACAGATGGTTCTTTTTGTGGAACAAAAGTAATTCCCGAAAGTTTGTTCAATTTGTTGTAATCAATGGGTTTCAAATCCTTTTGTTTCATTTTAGTAATGCTCTCTTCGACATGTTCTATCGTTTGCACAGAATCCCGAACGACGGGAGGATCATGTTTGGTGTAAATCATATTACCATTATACAAAACATTCTGTTCTTGCTGAGCTTTCTTGAGATTATTGGGGGTGTTGTTACCAAGAGCCACTTTATGTTTCGTATGGTAAACTGGATTAGTTTGATTTGAAATCATTTTCATTGTTTGACTTGACTGACCCGATTTAACCACTAATTCTTCTAAGTGAGCAATCATGTGTTCTGACTCTACGATTTCGGCCAAAAGTTTGTCTTCTTTCTTTGCAAAGTCCTTTTTCAACTCATCCCTTTCTTTTTCAAGATTGGTATAAGCTGTTTTTTGTTTAGAAAGTTGGTTTTGTAAATCAGAAATTTCCGCATTTAAAGATTTTATCTTTTTGAAAGAATTAACATCAAGTGTATCAAACTTGAGTTGCAATTGTTTTTCCCTTGAAACGGAATTTTGATAACCAGTTTCTAATTCATACAATCTTTTGTTATGAAATTCAAAAGCTTTAATGTTTTCTTTGTAACTCTTAAGCTCAGCGGTCAATTTAACATTCGCGGCCTTAACATCACGATTGACCTTTTTCACATTCTCAATTTCAATACGACAATTATTCAATAATGATTCAAACAAAGCACGTGTTTCCTCATCATTCTCCGAATGCTGTGAAACGAAGCCTCCACTATGATTCACATCTGGAATTGCTAAAGGAGTATTGCTACTACTTGGCGTGTCCAGGTATGTATCATAAGTGGGTGCTAGCTTCTCAGAATAGTGTTCCTCATGAGGAGACATATCAAATATATCATTATTGTGACATGTGTTGAAGTTGGATACCTCAGATGGTGCATTGGTGTCATAAACAGGAAGTGTATCAGAATCCGTGTCATACTTAGCTTCCTGAAGATTCGCCATGAATATGCAGTTCGCATCGATATCCTCTCTATCTTCCATGTCATCCATAAGAGCCATAAAATCATTCTCCTCTGCGTTCAACTGAAACCCTGCCTGAACCTTTTGTGCCAACATCACTGCTTTCTGCAAGTACTCTAGATCTTTCTTGTTCGGCTTAGTAGGACAGTTCCTTCCCAACTACTGGAGCTGCAACATTTCTATTCTGATTACCCATTGCCTGATTACCAACATTCTGACCCCTCTGATTTCCAACAAACTGACCCAACTGATTCCCTGCATACTGACCATACTGATTTCCTGCATTCTGATTCCCTGCATTCAGCATATTCTGATTCCCCATGTTAATTCCAGTAGCATATCCTTGCTGATTCACATAAACTCCAACCATTTGGCCTCCGTTGCCCATATTGAAACTCGGCTGAGCAATCTGCTTGTTGCGAGTGTTTGATGAAATCCTTTGGTTGTTGTTTGTTGGTGTAGAATAGCGTCCTTGGAATGCCTTAGACAGAAAAGCAAACGCTTGGGTCAATGCTGCAGTAGCTTCATCATTTTCAGTAAATTCTGGTTCTTGGAATTGTTGGAATTGCTGTTGTGGAATAACATGTTGTTGTTGCTGTGGGTAGAACTGTTGTTGGTAGACTGGTGTTGTTTGTTGAATGTATGAAGGTTGCATGTAGTTGTGAGTGGAAGATGATGATGGTTATTGTGTGTTCACTGGTAGCGGTGTTGGTGTAGTAGCAATTAATGCGAGATGATCATGATTCTTTGCCAATCTTTCTTTCCTTACTTCATTAGCCTCAGCTTGGTTTTGCTTCAAAAAGTCATAGAGTTGATCATAATTCACCTTATGTAAATCCTTTGTTTGATTGACAATTGTAACATAACGACCCCATTCTTCTGGAAGGTTATTGATGAATTTGATGTTTGTTGCAATTGTTCGAGGTGTCAACTTGTTTCTGATTAACTCATTCATCAAAGTGCAAAACCTTGTGTAGTAAGATTCAATCTGTTCACCTTTAGTGGATGTGAAATTCTCCCATTCAGTAAGAAGTTTGTTCTCAACGTCTTGTTGTCCAATCTCAGTTCCATGACATATCCTTCTAACATGTTCCCACATAGCATAAGCAGTTTCACAACTGTCGACCGCAGCAAAGATCTCCCGTGGTAATCCAAGTTGGATTAAATGCATTGCCATATCATCAACGGCGATCTGCTTCTTGTCTTCCTCTGTGTAATCTGCTTCTGTTTGTTCACGCACGAATGGTTGAGTAGGAGGTGTTGTATTTGGATTGCCTTCAATTTGAACTTGTCTTGGCATGAATGGACCATTTGTAATGGAGTTGATCATTAATTTACCATCAGGCTTTGTTTTGATGTAACGAAGCATGCGGCTTGTCCATGGGAGATATCCACTTTTTTCAAGCATAGGAGGTCGGTTTTCCGCACCGGCTGCATGAATATCTTGCTGAGATGCCATTAGATGAAGTTTAGATGGATAAAGTTGATTCTTGGATCTTTTCAACGAAATAGGAGTTGAGTTTGGTGAAGATTAAGCAGGTTTTTGTGGTGAAAAATACGATCTAAAACCTTAAAACCTCAATAACTTCCGTTCAGAGTGGATTTGGGCCTCGAAGCTTGGCTTGAATGATCTTTAGATGATTCAACGTGTCCTTCTTCTCGGTCTCACGGTCGTTTTGACAGCTGATTCGTCGAAAACGGAGTTACGGTTCAAAAGTTATGGCCGTTTGAAGTTTGGTCGTCAAAAACCTCACTTTTGTTAAAATTCTCGAAACTTTGCTGTGTTCTCGAAACTTTGGATTTGCGAAACTTCTGTGATCTCGAAATTTGCCATATTGTACATGTAATTAACCAAGACTGTTAACTCGCCACCAGTAAAACTTCCTTTATCCAACAAAACCGTGTAATTCATATCCCTATACCTAACGTTACAACCCTTTAAAAGACCTCTTTGATAGTTTATCCTAGGTGCTTACGCCATGTGGTGGAGGTTTGATCCTTTCCCAAGCCTATGGTAATCTATTTTGCTATGACAGGTAGTGAGAGATATCTTCCATTTCCATAATGTTATATTACTTTATTACACCCGAGAGATGTGAGTATCTAAACACTATTTGTGAGGTGCTTGTGTATGATCTCCGTGCTTGTCTATTGGTCTTTAGTGGAACGATTATTTGTTGTAATTACTTTTATATTAGTGTTAAATGACCCCTAACTTGTCTTTTGAGTAGAATAAAAGCTCATTTGCTTGAGGACAAGCAAATCTCAAGTGTAAGGGTATATGATGAGGCGAAAAATGATCCGTTTTTAGGGGGTCATTTAAGCCCGAATCCGACTTTATTTGATTAAATATTGCCCTAAATCGTTCCTTTTGTGATTTTAGGTACTTGGAGAGTGAATTTTGGAAAAGAAGCCATTTTGGACGTTTTTGGAGCATAAAAGTGAAGAAAACGGCAAACTATCAATTTTCCATGCTGGAAGCACTAGGTGACGGCGTCAAGAGTTACACCTGACGGCGTCAGATAGCAAGAATAAAATACCGTAGGTGGTGACGGCGTCAAAAGCCATCGTGACGGCGTCAAAAGTCCCAAGAATAAAATACCGTAGGTGGTGACGGTGTCACACAGGCTGTCATAAGGAGATCAAGGCCGTCCGAGGAAGTATTTGGCGGCAAAGTGACGGCGTCACATGCTTGTCTTGACGCCGTCAGACCAGTTTTCCTATATATAGTTTTCTAGTTTTTTCATTAAAAGGGAGAAGTTTTGGAGAAACCCTAAAGACGAATTTGGGTGAACTTTTACAGGTTTTTCAAGGGTTCCAAACCCTTGATACCTTGCATTGTAATTGAGATAAGTATTCTTCTAATTCAATCAATATGTCTATGTGTTGGTTGTCTATATCTTGTTCTTGTCTCAATTCAATTATGCTAGGCTAGATCTCTCTTGTGTTTGCTTAGATCTAATGAAACCTAGATATTGATTATGTGTTGATTACTTGTTTATTCTTGTTCTTGGATGAATGATTTTATATGTTAGGCTTAAGAAAACTGGCAGATCTCCAAATGGTAACATGCTTGAACGTCTTAAGAAACATGAACCGAGGCGTACTAGGTCTTTATTGGTTGTATTTAATGCATGAGCCACTGTTTACAATCCCTATAGTTGTGCTGGGTCATGGTGTAGGAGGAGATAAGAGCTCATAGAATTGGGGAGTTATGTATGCCACCCCATGAATGGTATTAAGGAATACGATCCGTCATCCATGCAATTGTAACAAGTAATTAACATGTAAAAGATATCTAGGGAGTAATGAAGTCTAAGTAAACACATTTTCTCCAATTACTGCTCACAACCTTAGTATAATTAGTTTATTTTCATTTTTATTATTTTATTTTGATTGCATCTTAGCTTTGGGTTAGTTGAATAGCAACTAATTCCGCCCACTCCTTCAAAACCCGAGATTTTACTTGCTTTCATAAAAATATAAAAATACAAAAATAATCATCTCTCACCTTTAGAACTAGTAATTTAGGCTTTCTAATCCTAGCGACACTATTCCTAAGCTGAACGATCAATCCCCCGGTACTTGTCACTATACTATACTACAACGATCAGGTACACTGCCTGGTGGGGGTTGTAAGCTTCTCGAGATCCCTCGAGAGGTAAAGCAAGGTGCGATTCCCACGCATCAAGTTTTTGGCGCCGCAGCCCGGGGAATAGTTATTGTCTAGGTTAGGATTTCTTTTTATTAGGTCTACTTGCTAGATTCCTTTCTAGTAAGATTTTATTTTTATTTTTAGGTTCTCTTTAGTCTATCTTTTCTTTGTGTCTTTGTTAGTAAAAACCTTTCCATTGACTATTCCGTTATCCATTATGGAGAACGCGAATCCACCATACTACAAACCACGAAATTCACCCACTCCAAATGACATCTTGATGTTTAAACAACATGAGGATGAACCTATCTATGATGCATGGGCTCGTTTTAAATATTTACTCCGAAAAGTCCCTCATCATAATTTTGATCTGTGGTCCCAAATTGAAATATTTTACCATCGTGTCGACCACTATACCAAAATGGACATTGACCATACCGCACATGGGGACCTTTGGGGATTAAGTGCTGATGAAGCATGGGAAACCATAGAGAATTGTGCCATACTTGCCAAAAAAATGGACAACCCAACAAACGTTGTTACGGATCAATTGATAGCAAGTTTAAGGGAACAAGCAAGAAGACTGTTTGGGGATAAAACTATAGATGAGATAACTGGGCATACGGGGTGGTATGATTTCACCACAATACAAATGGAAGAGATAGTAGAAAACCCAAGCCCAATAAGTACCCCACAAGTCCTACCATCACTTGAGGAATACACACTACCCGTGACTTACCTGGAAGAAGTAGAAGAGACTATAGGAGCCCAAATAGAGGTAGAACCCTTGTACCAAACACCACTAGAGGATATAGGTTTGAATACTTGTAGTGATAACCTTACTCTTAGTTCTAGGGAATTACCTAGTGTTGATGAACCGGAACCTCAATCTTCACACAACTTTTCATCCTTAGATATACATCTAGGAGACAAAAGAGGAGCCGATCCACCCATCAAACCATATAATCCGGGTAGTCTTAGGATGAAGGTAGTGGACTCTAAGCCTTGTAGAGAGGAAGCCAATATAGGAGTGGAAAATAACCTTACATACTTACATCACCCATTTATGATTGATCACAAGAAACATTATGGGTTTAAACCGGGTTTATTAGGTCAAGATGAATCCCCAACTAATAATCTCTTGAAGTTGATTGAAAATGATCCCTTTCTAGGAGAAAATCTCAACTCACCCATTGACCAAAGTGAACTAGGTAAGGTTATGATGATAGGAGCACACCCCTTTGAGCATAAAATTCATCCACCATTCTTTCCTCATGTGGCATACTTCCACCGAGATGGTGTGTATCGCTACTATCACCCGCACTTAATCCTAAGTGTAGGGAAAACCTCACCTTTATCCGTGAAATAAGGGTAGAGTCAGGCTCGTGACTCGAACAAAAACAAGCGCTTATTGGGAGGCAACCCAAGCTTTATTTATTTGTGTGTTTTTATTTGTGTGATTTTATTTGTTTGATTGTTATTTGCTTCCGTATGCATGTTTTATTTTTATTGTTGGTTAATCATGTTTCTAAAATAAAACGTGGAAATACTTTACTATGTTGTTTGGCCTAGTCTTAACTCCAACCTAAAAGTATTTTTGCAAAATATAAGTGTAAGGGGAAACCCCAAATATGTTTTTAAGAAACAAACCGATCATGATTCTCCACGATAATAAATAAACATGTGTATTCGTATTTGTTAGAGTCAAATGCTTGTATTGAGTCACAATGAAGTTTTGCAGGATTTTCCAGGAAGTAGGACCAAGTTTTTCCAGAAATTTTCCGGAAACTTAACATAAGAATTTATGCAGGTCCATTCTGACGGCGTCAGAGTTTACTCTTGACGGCGTCAGGAGTTAAAATCTGGAAATTTTACCGGTTTTGTTTTTCTAACGGAGTCTTATGGTTTTTGTGAATTATTAAGTTTTATAATCTCCAGGAAATCTGCAAACTTCATTCCACAAGCATTATATCTTACTTTGTTTTCTAGGATTTAGGAACTTATATAGGATGCCGCCGATTTTACGCGAGGTTGTCTTGTCTATTTTGTCAGGTTTCACAGGTTATGTTCGACAAGGAGATGATTTATATTCTGGAAGGGAAGCTTTGATTGTTCATTTTCTTGGAAGAAGATTTAACCTGGCCAACCTAAAATCCATACCGAGCGAATCAGGGGAGTATTTGATTTCATTCTCTATACTTTTTCACTTTTACATTCTTTACTTGAACATTGGGGACAATGTTCATCTTAAGTGTAAGGGGAGGGTAAAAAGATGATACCTTACATATGCACTTTCGCTTGAGTTTGTTTTGTTTGATAGTAGATGTGTAATAAAACTATGAGAAATACTTGTTAGTGCAATTTTAGCGCCAAATTTAAAATTTTTTACAACAGTTAGGAGTGAAACTTTAGCCATAGCAAGCGTCTCATGGATAGGAGATTGTATGACTAGCACATAACCGTATATTCAGAAAAATTTTCCACCCAAAAATGTGAGGTTCGCCTTTAGATTTTATAGGAAAAGCATTCATTATTAGTGCTTATGAGTGTACCGGTAGCATTTAGATTCTAGAACTTGCGTTAGTGATGCATTCCGAGACCGCTAGTGAGACTACATTCGTGTAGTAGGATTTACTACATGATAAGAGGCATTAGGATCACCCTTGTGTTAAACCCGTATCATGATTACTTGACCATTTAAGTCATATTATTTGGCTAGTTAAGTCAACTAATTTTCCCCACACCCTTAGCGTTGTACTCATTTTTAGTACACGAAACCCCTAGTACACCCCTTCGAGCCTATCTTTTCGTTTCTAACTTTAAGCATTTTACTTAAAGGAAGAATTTGTTACACCCCACTTAAATGTACAACCAAATCGCCTTAGCCTTCCGTGTATGCGCTCATTTTTAGTGCATTATTGTTATTTGTTAAACCCTAAGTTAACTTTCTAATTGATTACATGGTTGCTAAGTCGAGTCATATCCTTGTACATATTGTTTTGGGACGATTGGGACTCATGGGTAAGTACTTATTTTATGGAGTAATGGGGAAGAACACCATTTATTACCCCCATATGTACGTTAATCTTAAAAGTGCTCCAAGTGTTTTGATTTTCTTAATTCGAGTCATTAGAATAGTTAAATGTAAAGTATGTAAAGATTCAAGTGTAAGGGGAATTCTCATCCCCTATGATGTATTATTTCGGATGGTAGGGTAAGAGTGTATGAAAAAAAAAAAGAAAAATAAAATAAATGGAAAAAAGGAAAAAGAGAAAAAACATACGGACTACCATCCCGTTTCATTCTATGTTTATTTTATGTTTTTGTTATTTTTCATTTATTAGCTTAAGTCGAGTCTAGTCTTGGCTTAGCAACGCCATATTGTACATGTAATTAACCAAGACTGTTAACTCGCCACTAGTAAAACTTCCTTTATCCAACAAAACCGTGTAATTCATATCCCTATACCTAACGTTACAACCCTTTAAAAGACCTCTTTGATAGTTTATCCTAGGTGCTTACGCCATGTGGTGGAGGTTTGATCCTTTCCCAAGCCTATGGTAATCTATTTTGCTATGACAGGTAGTGAGAGATATCTTCCATTTCCATAATGTTATATTACTTTATTACACCTGAGAGATGTGAGTATCTAAACACTATTTGTGAGGTGCTTGTGTATGATCTCCGTGCTTGTCTATTGGTCTTTAGTGGAATGATTATTTGTTGTAATTACTTTTATATTAGTGTTAAATGACCCCTAACTTGTCTTTTGAGTAGAATAAAAGCTCATTTGCTTGAGGACAAGCAAATCTCAAGTGTAAGGGTATATGATGAGGCGAAAAATGATCCGTTTTTAGGGGGTCATTTAAGCCCGAATCCGACTTTATTTGATCAAATATTGCCCTAAATCGTTCCTTTTGTGATTTTAGGTACTTGGAGAGTGAATTCTGGAAAAGAAGCCATTTTGGACGTTTTTGGAGCATAAAAGTGAAGAAAACGGCAAAGTATCTATTTTCCATGCTGGAAGCACTAGGTGACGGCGTCAAGAGTTACACCTGACGGCGTCAGATAGCAAGAATAAAATACCGTAGGTGGTGACGGCGTCAAAAGCCATCCTGACGGCGTCAAAAGTCCCAAGAATAAAATACCGTAGGTGGTGACGGCGTCACACAGGCCGTCATAAGGAGATCAAGGTCGTCCGAGGAAGTATTTGGCGGTGAGGTGACGGCGTCACATGCTTGTCTTGACGCCGTCAGACCAGTTTTCCTATATATAGTTTTCTAGTTTTTTCATTAAAAGGGAGAAGTTTTGGAGAAACCCTAAAGACGAATTTGGGTGAACTTTTACAGGTTTTTCAAGGGTTCCAAACCCTTGATACCTTGCATTGTAATTGAGATAAGTATTCTTCTAATTCAATCAATATGTCTATGTGTTGGTTGTCTATATCTTGTTCTTGTCTCAATTCAATTATGCTAGGCTAGATCTCTCTTGTGTTTGCTTAGATCTAATGAAACCTAGATATTGATTATGTGTTGATTACTTGTTTATTCTTGTTCTTGGATGAATGATTTTATATGTTAGGCTTAAGAAAACTGGCAGATCTCCAAATGGTAACATGCTTGAACGTCTTAAGAAACATGAACCGAGGCGTACTAGGTTTTTATTGGTTGTATTTAATGCATGAGCCACTGTTGACAATCCCTATAGTTGTGTTGGGTCATGGTGTAGGAGGAGATAAGAGCTCATAGAATTGGGGAGTTATGTATGCCACCCCATGAATGGTATTAAGGAATACGATCCGTCATCCATGCAATTGTAACAAGTAATTAACATGTAAAAGATATCTAGGGAGTAATGAAGTCTAAGTAAACACATTTTCTCCAATTACTGCTCACAACCTTAGTATAATTAGTTTATTTTCATTTTTATTATTTTATTTTGATTGCATCTTAGCTTTGGGTTAGTTGAATAGCAACTAATTCCGCCCACTCCTTCAAAACCCGAGATTTTACTTGCTTTCATAAAAATATAAAAATACAAAAATAATCATCTCTCACCTTTAGAACTAGTAATTTAGGCTTTCTAATCCTAGCGACACTATTCCTAAGCTGAACGATCAATCCCCCGGTACTTGTCACTATACTATACTACAACGATCAGGTACACTGCCTGGTGGGGGTTGTAAGCTTCTCGAGATCCCTCGAGAGGTAAAGCAAGGTGCGATTCCCACGCATCAGTTGTCATCTGACAGAGCCATCAGGGCACTGATGTGAACTTCATCATCATCAGAGGACACTTCAACCTCATCCCAGTCATAAGTTTCAGCAACAAGCCCTTTGTTCTTGGCTTGAGTAGGCTTTGGAGCCTGAGGAGGCTGAGAGACTGTTGATGATGATTAAAGAAGGGCAAGTTTAGCTTTTGCCGTTCTGTACTTGGCTTCAAAGTCAATTTGAGGGACTTTTTCAAATCTTTGACTAGACTGAAGCATTTTTGGTTGAAATTTGCTGGGGCCTGAAAAAGGGTTATTTCCTGAAAATTTGAAGGATGGTTCTGAGGTTGTTTTTGAAAAACAATCTTTAGCAAAATAGCCCATTTTGCCACATTTAAAGCATTCAGTGTTGTCATTTGCTTTTGAAGGAAATTTGTTTTTCTTAAAAAACCTTTTTGAATTAGCAAGGAGTGCCCTTTCATGAAATTCAATTTGAAGATCATTTAGGTACTCCTCACTGGTTCTTTGGTCAACCTCATCATCATATCCATCCTGAAAATCCTGCACAACACCTTTTGAATAGAAAGCAGTTGATATGGGTGAAATTGTCAAGGCCTTTTTGGTCTCCTGAGCTTTACCAGGGTATCTTCTGGTGATAAGATTGTCTTCATAGACAAACTTCCCATAGATGGCAGGGAGCTCAAGGTTCTGAATGTGGTTTGCATTTCTCAATCCCTGAGAGAAGTTTAACCACTTCTCAGGGAGACTGTTTACAAAACCAACATTGATCTCATGTTTTGACAGTATAACACCATCATTGGTCAGCTCATTCAGGAGGGTCTTATACCGAGTATAAGTCTCAGAGAGACTTTCAGAATCCTTGGCCCTAAAGGTATTGAATTCAAGCTTCAGGTCCATGATTCTATTCTCTTTGGTATCAGAAGGCCCTTCATAGCTATGAACCAGGTCAGTCCATGTTTGCTGGGCAGTGGGACAATTGATCACTGATTCCATTATATCATCAGGGAGACATGATATAGTGATGCTTTTCAGGCGCTGGTCTTGATTGACCACCCTCCTTTCATCTGGGGTCCACTGAGCTTCAGGTTTAATTAAACCTTGGGCAGTTGTTGGGACATATGGACCATCATTAATCAACTTAATGTAATATGGTTCCATCCCAGTTAAGTAGCAAAGCATTCACTTTTTCCACTTATTAAATTTGCCAACTTCTAGTCGAGGGGCAGTTGCTGAATAACTTCCACCCTTTTTGTCGACAAGTTGGGGAACATCTATGTCAGTCATAGTGGGATCTTGATTTTAAAAACTTGAGCACTCTTAAGTTTTGAAAACAGGTTTAAGTTTTACAAATCAGATGCTCTGATACCACTTGTTGGTCCCTTTTTACTTGGTTAACTATAACTACAAAGCTAAAGTAACCAAGTTCTATGACATTAAACAAAGATATATAAAAAGATTAACAATAAAGAAACGTAAACATAAGAGACAATATTTTCCAACGTTTAATTCTTTATTAGAAGTTAATCAAAAAGAATCGTACCCAAGTGTTTGCGGAATAACACTTGGGATTGAAAACGACAAGTATGGTATAGACTCCTCACTAAACTCAAATCAATGTTGAGTAACAACTTTCAGGACCCACTGAGCTATCTCAGGGGTTATGTTGTTATTTGGAGGAGTAAAAGTGGTTTGTGAATGCTTTGCATTAATTGCACAAACTTGTCAACTTTTACTCCTCTCTTATGCTACCTATTTATACACAAGTATAGAACAACTAGTTATACATTGGACATAAAGCTTCCTTAACAATATCTTGAAAGATATTATTCTTCTGGCAAGGAACCTTCATTGAGTTAAGTCCAAAATGCACTTTCTGATGACAGACTGGTTTTAACCATTTTGGGAAAGTTTGACATTAAAGTGATAAAGCACTTTAATAATGCAACTCAGACTTTCCCGCCCAGTCCCGCCAAAACTTCAGGCTTCAGGTCATCAGTACCATGGTAGTTGTTGAGGAGTTATGAGGTTCAGTGAGTTATTGTCATCCTCACTGAACCCATCACCTTCTTCTTGGCTTAGATCCCACTTCACTGAGTTCCGCCTCACTAAATGGAGAACCTTTCTTCTTAGGCTCGGTCTTAGCATCCTGAAGATGACTCACTGAGTTACTGTTCACTCAGTGACTTGTTTATACTTAGGTTATTTTACGTTCAAATCCTTGTTAGAAGAAGATTGGGGAATTCAGTGACCCAACAATCTCAACAAGCATTCATTATTCATAAAAATAGATTATGTTGGAAAACATAATCATTGTTACATAAGCATACATATATGCTTTTCTTAGTAAACTACATTAGATAATACTAAGTTGCCATCTTGAGGTCTCTAGGACTTGCTTGGAGATGTGAATCATGGAGCATGGATTTAATGGAGGTAGACATTGGTGGGAATTTTGTTTGGAGAGTTTGGAGTGGTTGATGGAGGTGAGCTTGGAGTGGAAGAGTTGGATTGTTGTGTTTGTGATGGTGGTGGGGAAGACCTTGTGAGGAGATACTCAATCCAAGTGAAGTGCTCATTGAGAGCAATGGTTTGTTTTTGGAGAAAAATACAACAAGGACAATTGTTGACATGATTCTCAAGTGGGACAATGTTGTTGGATGGTGAGGATGGAGTGGTAGAGGGTTGTTGAACCAAATTTCGTTGAGCAAGATGTAGGGCAAGGAGAGCACTAAGCTCATGGGCTTCTTTGAGCTCCTCAATGAACTTTTTATGTTCGGAGGAAGGTGATGATGGAGGAGTTGGGTTATTGTTGTGAATTGAGGTTTGGACATTAGACATAGGATTCATGTCTTGATGAGAAGAATGGATGTGGTTTTGGGATTGAGTATGTTCCTCAAAAGGATCATTTGGAAGATTTGTGATGAGTGAGATAGTAAGGTTATATTGTGGAGGTAGAGTGAAGGTATCATTTGGGTGAAGTGAATGTTTAGTTGTTGGTTGGTTGGAGACAACATCATTAATGGATGAGAATTTTTGACATGTGTCAAGTTTTCATCTCCATACGGGTTTGACGGTGATTCTTGCACCTCTTGTGGGTTTGGTTCTTGGATGATTGGGGGAAGACATGATGGATTGAGTGATGACTAATGATGAATGAGGGTATTTATAGTGTGATGATTTGGTGTTTATGGAAGGATAATATGTGGTAGATTTGATAGACAAAGTATGTTTGTGAATTTAGGGAAGTGGGGAATCAAAATAGGGTGAAATGGGCTAAAAAGCAGAAAGCAAACAGGGAACCTCGACCATCAGGTGGCCGGCCCCTTTAATTTTAAGGGGGCCGCCCGTTATAATTATGGGGGCCGCCCAATGTTTGGTTCCCAGATTGCCAGAAATGGTTTCTAGCACAGGTTTTTCCAGAAAGATGTTTGTTTTGAGGTTTGGTTTTGGGCAAGTCCATCTCTTTAGGCAACTAAACAAATATTATCTTGATGAAGTATGCATGGAAAGTATATATATGTAGGCAACAAAGCAAATATAATAGTTTTCATGCAAAGGCAATAATGATAAAGAACAAATAAGCAAGTTATGCATCCTAAGGCAACAAATAAGGTTTAGGGCAACTTAGTGAGGGAGAAACAAATGATGGAACAAATTAGGACCAAGTGATACTTGACATTTTCTAGTGTGTGCCTATATGCAACAAATGTGGAGATGCGATTGCTTCGACTCCTAATGCAAAAAAATACATGTATCCTAAGAAGCAATCCAAAAACTCCTTGATTTAATTTGCTTAGTCCATGATTGCCAAAGATATATATTGGATTATATATTTTGACACTTCATGACAACTCTTATGCATGATTTTAGAAAAACGTTTTTACCATTATTCAACAATGAGTTTTCCTAATCGTGAGAATGATTTCAAAATGAATTGAGGTTTTCTTTTGAGAAATATATATGCAAAAACAAAATATCTCAATTCCTAATTTTTGTGCAAAACAGAATCCTAGACTCAGACTTGAGAAGACAGAAAAGAAAATTTCAATGTTTTTAATGCTCAGATGGCCGGCCCCCTTAAAGTGAGGCCGGTCCCCTTAATTTTAAGGGGGCCGCCCTTATAGATTTAAAGGGTCCGCCCATCTGACAGTCAGAAAGAAAAATTTCCAGAATCATGAAATTTCAGAAATAAAATTTTAATCTATTTGTTCCATCATTCCTAATCCTAAACGCAAGTGGTTAAATAATTCACGCTAAGGGGCTTAGTAAATATATCCGCAATGTTATCTTCCGAGGCTACCTTTTCTATTGTTTTTGTTTGGGTAAAGGGTTTTCTTACCCTAGTAAAATATATTACTCAAAAAACTAAAAAAGTTCAGGAAATGAGGCTGAGTGCCACATTTACTTTTACAAGACAAACGCACCTTTAGTGCTTCAGACCAACCTCCAACAAGAAGACATTCCAAATTCAACACAACAAACCTCCTAAACGAAACTATATATTACAATCATCATATCCGCGTTTAGGAGATAAACTAGAGACAATCAACCAACATCATGAACAAGGGAAGAAGGGAGATTCCATTTCTCCAACATCACTTCTACTGATTTCGACTTTATAAAACGACATGAAAGGAGTTTTAAACGAACTGATGCTATGATAATGGCAACCACCTGGTCTTTGGTCCTTTTCATCTTTTGGAAAATACGAAAGTTCCGTTCTTGCCATATAAAATAGGCTGAAGCAGCAAATACAAGTTTAGGGAGAACTCCCTTAACCGAACACAATTTTGATCTTGGAATGAGCCACTCCATAATGTCTTGAAACACGTTAGAAATGTGCATCATACCAGCGAGACCTTTAACTTGATCCCAAACCTGAAAAGTGAAGATACATTCAAAAAATAGATGGTTGTGCGAGTCCGGTTGGAGTTCACACAGAGGACATTGGAGCATGGCTAGATTAGTATTATCACCGACGTCCCATTGCTGCAAAACATCTTGTGTTTTCAACTTTCGTTTAACAACTAGCCAAAGATGGAATGCATGTCGTGGTATACAGTGAGAAAACCAAATCACCTTTGCCCAAGACACCAAATCACTCCTAGGCCTGATTGTTTCCCAGACCAGCCCAACAGAGAAGGAATGAACCATGCCATTTGGATCCTTCCAACAAATCACATCATGAGAATCATGAATTAAATAAGGCACATTAAGCATGTATATACTTGGAAACCGAGCAGCCCACTCCACAGGCCATTGCCATTCACCATTTTGAATCAAATTCGACACTTTAGAAGACATAGAATAGCCACTTCGAGTAATGTCACGTGTTGTAAGAATATCCATAAGTGGACTAAGTGAACACCACCTTTTCTATTGTTATGTTTCCCTTTTGTACGTTATCCCTAAGAAAGTGATGTTGTATTTCTATATGTTTAGTCCTAGAGTGTTGAACGGGATTCTTACTTAAATCTATTGCTCCTTTATTATCACACATTATAGGAATGTTTTCTAACCTAATGCCATAGTCTATGAGAGCTTGTTTCATCCATAGTGCTTGTTGACATGCCTTTCCAGCGCTTACATATTCAGCTTCGGTGGTCGAAATAGCAAGAGCGGTTTGCTTCTTGGAAAACCAAGATGTTAGGCAACATCCCATAAACGTGCAAATACCACTAGTGCTTTTTCGATCCACGTAGTCTCCCGCATGATCCGAATCCGCATAGACAATGGTTTCTATGCCGGATCCCTTAGGATACCATAATCCTAAGTGTATAATGCCTTTAATGTATCGGAAGATACGCTTAACCGCTTCTAGGTGAGAGGTTTTGGGATCCTCTTGAAAACGGGCACAAAGGTAGACACTAAACATGATATCGGGTCTACTTACCGTTAAGTATAGTAAACTACCTATCATTCCTCTATACTTAGTGTTATCTACGGACTCACCTTCTTCATCTCTTGTGAGTTTCACTTCCGTAGACATAGGTGTCTTAAGGGGTTTTGAGTCTTCTAGGCCAAATTTCGTAAGCATTTCCTTTATGTATGTTGATTGGTTAAAAAATATTCCATCTTTTAGTTGTTTTATTTGTAATCCTAGGAAGAAGTTTAGTTCACCCATCATACTCATCTCAAACTCATCATGCATGATTTTGGCAAATTCATCACACATATCCTGACAAGTCAATCCAAATACAATGTCATCAACATATATTTGAACAATAATGATATTTGGGTCACTTCTTTTAGTGAAGAGAGTGTTATCTACCATTCCCATGGAATAATTATGCTCAACTAGGAAAGCTTTAAGTCTATCATACCAAGCCTTTGGAGCTTGCTTAAGACCATATAAAGCTTTCTTTAGTTTGTAAACATAATCAGGTTTTGCGAAGTCAATGAATCCCGGAGGTTGTGCCACATATACCTCCTCATTGATAAAACCGTTGAGGAATGCACTCTTCACATCCATTTGGTATAACTTAAAGTCTAGGGCGTAGGCATAAGCTAAAAGGATTCTAATAGATTCTAATCTAGCTACAGGAGCATAGGTTTCGTCATAATTAATTTCCTCTTGTTGATTATAACCTTGGGCGACTAATCTGGCTTTATTCCTAGTTACTATCCCATTTTCATCTAATTTATTCCTAAATACCCACTTAGTTCCTATTACGGTTGCATTCCTAGGATTTGGGACTAGTTCCCAAACATCATTTGTTTTAAATTGATTTAATTCTTCTTGCATAGCCATGATCCAACTTTCATCCTTTAAGGCTTCATTTATATTCTTAGGTTCTATTGTTGACACAAAACAAAATAAGATATTTTTATCTTGAGCTTGTGATCTAAGTGTTCTTTGATTTAGGTGACCTATTATGTTATCTAATGGATGTGACTTTGATTCTTTAACATTTACAACTTCATTTTCTTCTAAAGTTTCTACTTCAAGATCATTACCTAAGGATTTAGTTTTACTAACCTCAATAGCTTCTTCTTCTATAACATCATCATCTTCTAAGGGTAATGTTTTAGGTAGTGGAGGAGTTTCATCAAAGGTTACATTTAGGGATTCTTCTACTTTCATGGTATGTTTATTTA
This sequence comes from Artemisia argyi, assembly GCA_030686995.1. Classification (NCBI taxonomy): domain Eukaryota; kingdom Viridiplantae; phylum Streptophyta; class Magnoliopsida; order Asterales; family Asteraceae; genus Artemisia; species Artemisia argyi. Next base: position 89,164,243 of record CM060708.1, on the reverse strand, counting down.
GAATTATATATGCCTTACTATTTTGAGAATATCCTAGAAAAACTCCTTCGTAAGCCTTAGGGTCGAACTTAGTGAGATAGTCTTTTGTATTAAGAATGAAGCATTTACTTCCGAATACTCTAAAGTAGCCTATATTAGGTTTTCTACCTCTTAATAATTCATATGGTGTTTTTCCTAAGATTCGTCTAATGGAAACCCTATTAAGTATATATGTTGATGTATCTACGGCGTGACACCAAAATTTTTGTGGGATAGATTGTTCATTTAACATCGTTCTACTCATTTCTTGTAAAGACCTATTTTTTCTTTCTACTACCCCATTTGATTGGGGAGTACGTGGAGCGGAAAAGTTGTGAGATATTCCATTCTTATCACAAAATTTTCCGAATTGTACTTCGTTATCAAATTCCCTACCATGGTCCGTCCTAATTGATACTATAGAACATCCTAACTTATTTTGTATCATTTTACTAAATATCTCAAATTTTTCAAAGGCTTCGGTTTTATCACTTAAGAACCTAGTCCACGTGTATCGTGAATAATTATCTACTATAACTAAGGTGTAACGATTGCCACTGTAGCTCCGCACAGCGGATGGACCAAAAAGGTCCATATGAAGTAATTCTAAGCATCTAGTTGTGGATAACATATTTTTAGCTTTGTGACTAGCATGTGCTTGTTTTCCAATTTTACAAGCATCGTAAAAGTGTTGATCATATCTTAGACTAGGTAAGTTTCTAACTAGTTCCTTAGAGGCTAAAGATTGTATTTGTTGCATGTTTGCATGACCTAATCTCCTATGCCACAAAGTGGAGTTTTCATCTATAGTAGCTAGGCATATCTTATCTTTCGGTTTGTCTCCTAATTTCATAACATATATACCTCCTTTCCTAATTCCTCTACCTATAACTTTCTTATCCTTAATTATTTCACTATCTTTTTCGGTAAAGGTAACCCTACACTTATTATCACATATTTGGCCTATACTAAGCAAGTTATAAGTTAAATTATCTACATGCTCGACATTTTCAATAGTTAGAGAGTCTTGAGAGATCGTACCTTTGCCTATGATTTTTCCACGACGATCACTACAAAAAACAACATTACCTCCGGTGTATGCCTTATATGTAGAAAATAGCTTGCGATTCCCCGTCATGTGTCTTGAGCATCCACTATCCTTTATCTACTCATCGGGCTCCAAATCTACTCCTAAACATATTTCATCAGGTGCATGAGCCACGAAACATTTGTGCTTCATTGTTTCGTCTTTGTCATTAGAAATTCTTCTTCGGGTGGTTTTCCTTTTATCTTGTGCTTTTAGTCGCTTCTTAATAATATTCTCAAATTCTTTAACGACCTTTGCATATTCTTCATCTTCACTTTCGGAACTATAATCGTCATCATTATTATGTTCGATCGTTGACTTTGTACACCCTTCTTGTTTGCTCTTGGTATGACTCATGGGGTTTTCGTCATTATTACCTACACATGCAAAATTTGAACTAGTGGCACTTGTACTCATTTCAACTAAATACTTATCTACTATACTTTCATTTTCAACAATTTTATATATAAAATTTTCTTTGGCTTGACATTTCTCTTGATGAAAGTTTAAGAGACTTTTCCACATATCGTTTGCCGTTTGACAAAAAAATATTCTTTCATATTCAATATTTGGTAAGGCTTTGTATATAATCATTTTAGCAATATCATTTTTATCAAGCACTATTTTGAAATAATTATCTTGTTTTTCAAAAGTGATTTTAGTTGATTGAAAATTATCAACTGAAATTACATGCCAAAGATCATGATCTATTAATTTCACATAATTTTCGAATCGATTTTTCCATTCAAGAAAACTTGTATTTTATAAATATGGTGGTTTAAATGTCATGTTCCCTTCTAAATATTTTTCCGATTCCATAGATCGATTTCAAGTTTTAAAATACAATTTATTTTAAAAGTCTTGTTTAACATAGCTCTGATGCCAATTGTGGAAAACTAGTAGGGGGGGGGGTTGAATAGTTTTACGTCAATTTTTATTTTATAAAAACTTTGTTTGCAAAATAATCAATTCTAGTTTTATGTGAGATCAATAAACAATACTAATATAAACTAATATCTACGAAATGAAATGACAACAATGTAAGTAAATAAGTAAAGAGATTGAGATGGAAAGATCGCACCACAAGACAAAGGATTTATAGTGGTTCGGCTACGAAGCACCTCTTCGCCCTACTCCACTCCTCGAGCACCTAACTCGAGAGTTTTCTTCACTACGTCAACAAGCTCCCTTATGGCGGAGAAAACCTTACACAACTTTTGCTTACACCAAGACACTAAGCTAAATGTCGAGTCCTAATAGTAGCTAGAACCAATCTCACACCACTACACACCTTCTTCACAACTTATGCACACCACTACTACACAACTTCACTACTTCTCTTTCACAACACTACTTCTACTTCTACCCAACACAACTACTTCTATTCACAACTACTAACGCACCTAGATCTATCTATTACACAACTTCTACACCTTTACAATATACACAAGCCTACAATACTTCTTAACAAGATGTTGGAGGAGTATTCTTCTCTTGCACTTTGAATGATGAAGGATTAGATCACTTGAAACAAGAACTAATATGTTTATGATAAAAGGATTTAGGAGGATGATTTGAGAGAATTAGAACAGAAAGTTTTAGTGCAAAAGGTGAGGAAAAAATTCAGATTTGAACCAGTATTTATAGGCAAAGAAATCTGACACAGGAACGTATACCGGCCCCCTTAATTGTGTGCCGGCCCCCTTAAAATTAAGGGGGCCGCCCATTGAAAACGGCCAGATTTTTTGTCTTTTCTGGGGAAAGTTTATTTGGTGAAAATTTAACTGAATTTGGTTAAAAATTTGAATTCATTTAATTATTATGAAATAAACATTTTCCTTTAATTACCAAAAATGTTTTTCTTAAATATATAAAATGTTTATATCATTTTATATAATTTGTAATTAGTAAATAAACCTTCCTTTGATCATAAAATGTATTAGGCACTTATTTATTCATACCTTAAGTGAATTAGTTGGATATAATGATATTTTGTCACTAAATACTTATTTACGTAATGATTTTATATTTTGTGATCGTCAAAACATAGGGATATCGAAAAATATTAATAACGTTTTTACGCATTATTTATATCAACAAATGTCTTAAGAAACATGAATCGGATGTGTACTACAATTTTAATGGTTATATTTAATGTATGAGTGACTACTAAGGAGGCCATGTTAGGAGCTAGTTGTCGGCTCGACATAGGAAGATGTAGAAACTTGTAGAGTTGGGAAAGATCGTACACGGACCCACGAATGGTATTAAGGAATATAACCCGTCATCCACGCAATTGTAACAAACTATTCAACTAATGAAAGATATCTAGGGAGTAGTGAAATCTAAGTAAACACGTTTCTCTTATTATTGTTTTTCTCAACATTTTACTTTCTTGTTATTTTATTTTTATTGCATTTATAGTTATTTGGGTTAGTTGACTAGCAACTAATTCCGTCCACTCTTCTAATACCCGAGATTTTTACTTGCTTTCTAAAAAACTATAAAAATACAAAAAGAATCATCCCTCACCTCTAGACCTAATTTAATTAAGTTGTGATCCTAACGACACTATTCCTTGAGAGAATGATTAATCCCCCGGTACTTGCCAATACACTATACTACATCGGTCAGGTACACTGCCTGGTGGGGATTGCAAGCCTCTTGAGATCCCTTGAGAGGTAAAACCTTTTGCGAGCGCGCAACCCGCACGCATCAAGTTTTTGGCGCCGCTGTCGGGGAATAGTTGTTGTTTAGGTTGAAATTTCTTTTTATTAGGTCTACTTGCTAGATTCCTTTCTAGTAAGATTTTTTATTTTATTTTTATAGGTTTTCTTTAGTCTATCTTTTTTCTGCCCAACCCATTGCTCAATTCTTCCTTGGCCATCATGGTAAACGAAGATCTCTCTAATCTTAGAGTTACTAGGAGTCGTAGTTCCATAAGAAATCTTGTTCGTCCCTATGCAGAACCTGAAAGGGAAATGCATAGGCTAAGACAATCTCTTCCAACATCCGAACCGTTTGGCGCAACCATCAACTTTGATGAGGCTCTTTCTGAGGAAGACTACGATCATCACCTTACACCCCCTAGCCCCCAATCTAATCACGATATGGACATTCCAGAAATTCCTACCCCTAAGTTCCTTAAGGATTACTCCTCCCCGAACCCTCGCGGCTTTTCAAATGCCATTGTTTTTCCAAACGAACACACCAATGGGGTCTTGCGTGCAAACGATGTTTGGCTTTGTCCAAAGTGTATGCAAGTTTCACGGGTTGCAAACTGATGACCCAATCCAACATGTTAGGGATTTCTTGAAGATAGTGGATGTTAGGTACTCATATTGATTTCACACAAGCAAGAATGAGATAGATATAAGGATGGGATGATTATGAGAATGAGAGAAATATAATTGCAAGAGTTTCCTTAAGATATTCAAATAACCAACCAAGTTTACATGTATCCTAAGCTTAGTATATATAGGGGAGGAGTAGGGCAAGACTCCCTTCCTCCTTTTTCCTTCCAAATTGTGGGCTTGGAGGCCCATGGACAAAATAACATAAGCCTAGTAACATGAAACTTTACATAAATGAAAGTAAGTAATAGCAAAGCAACCTAATGTTAATAACAAATGACCGAGACTTGATAAATAGTAAAACTCCGTTCCCAACAATCTCCCCCTAAGGGTCGGTCATCACGGTTGCTTGACGTCTTTGTCATTTCTTCATCTTTGACTTTCACATCTTTAGACGTCTTTCAAAAAATCATGAGATAAAATCATTCATCATTCTTTGTTCTGTGTTCATTGTTGTTGTGATAGTGATCAAGTTATGAGGTTGTCCGCCTTTCGTCACTTCTGCGTCTGTGGTGGTAGTCCGCCATTCCAACATGCTCATACATCTTTGAACTTAGACTTATACATGCACGTAGTTCCCTTTCTTAGACTATTGATCTTTAGTCTTTATACTCTGTAGATTCTTCTTTTTGGCGTAGAATCTTTCTTTGAACTTTGTGTTGCATTGATCTTTAAGGGAGCTTTTGATGACTTCAAGATGCATGTATGAGCATGTGGAATTCGTCGCCATGGAGATGATGTGTCCCTGCAGGTAAACAGTTAGCAATAAAACATCTGGTACTTACAGATAAGGAATTAGAGATCGTCAACAGCATAGTTTGAAGACTCCTTCTAACCCTTATCAAGGCCGTTCCCATGTCAGATACCCCCGAAGGAGCTTACAAGACCTACTAAGTAGCTCAATGACTAGGTGAGTCGCTGGGGATCACTCCACGATTGTAGACTGATGAGGCGAAAAATGATCCGTTTTTAGGGGGTCATTTAAGCCCGAATCCGACTTTATTTGATCAAATATCGCCCTAAATCGTTCCTTTTGTGATTTTAGGTGTTTGGAGAGTGAATTCTGGAAAAGAGGCTATTTTGGACGTTTTTGGAGCATAAAGTGAAGAAAACGGCAAAGTACCAAAAATCCAAGCTGAGGATACAAGGTGACGGCGTTAAGACTTGCTTCTTGACGGCGTCAGACATGGAGAATAATTTACCGTAGCTGGTGACGGCGTCAGATGGAGAGGTGACGGCGTCAAAGTGGCCAAGAATAATTTACCGTAGGTGGTGACGGCGTCACATAGGCCGTCACAAGTGCATCAAGGCCGTCCGAGGAAGCATTTGGCGGCGAGGTGACGGCGTCAGAATTAACTCTTGACGCCGTCAGACTGTTTTTCCTATATATAGTTTTCTAGTTTTTTCATTAAAAAGGGAGAAGTTTTGGTGAAACCCTAAAGACGATTTTGGTGCCTCTTTTACAGGTTTTTCAAGGGTTCCAAACCCTTGAGACCTTGCATTGTAATTGAGATAAGTATACTTTTAATTCAATCAATATGTCTATGTGTTGGTTGTTTATCTCCTGCTCTTATCTTAATTCTACTATGCTAGGCTAGATTTCCTTTGTGTTTGCTTAGATCTAATGAAACCTAGATGTTGATTATGTGTTGATTACTTGTCTATTCTTGTTTTGGATGAATGATATTATATGTTAGGCTTAAGAAAACTGGCAGATCTCCAATGGTAACATGCTTGAACGTCTTAAGAAACATGAACCGAGGCGTACTAGGTCTTTATTGGTTGTATTTAATGCATGAGCCACTGTTTACAATCCCTATAGTTGTGCTGGGTCATGGTGTAGGAGGAGATAAGAGCTCATAGAGTTGGGGAGTTATGTATGCCACCCCACGAATGGTATTAAGGAATACAATCCGTCATCCATACAAGTGTAACAAGTAATTAACATGTAAAAGATATCTAGGGAGTAATGAAGTCTAAGTAAACACAATTTCTCCAATTACTGCTCACAACTTTAGTATAATTAGTTTATTTTCATTTTCATTATTTTATTTTGATTGCATCTTAGTTTTGGGTTAGTTGAATAGCAACTAATTCCGCCCTATCTTCCAAAACCCGAGATTTTACTTGCTTTCATAAAAATATAAAAAATACAAAAATAATCATCTTCCACCTCTAGAACTATTAATTAGGTTTTCTAATCCTAGCGACACTATTCCTAAGCTGAACGATCAATCCCCCGGTACTTGTCACTATACTATACTACAACGATCAGGTACACTGCCTGGTGGGGGTTGTAAGCTTCTCGAGATCCCTCGAGAGGTAAAGCAAGGTGCGATTCCCACGCATCAAGTTTTTGGCGCCGCAGCCCGGGGAATAGTTATTGTCTAGGTTAGGATTTCTTTTTATTAGGTCTACTTGCTAGATTCCTTTCTAGTAAGATTTTTATTTTTATTTTTAGGTCTTCTTTAGTCTATCTTATTTCTTTGTGCCTTTGTTCGTAGCTCTTTACCATCCGACATCATGGAAGGTGGTAACATCTTTGAACCCGTCATCCCACCACAACAAAACCCACCATTAGAACCCCTTAGGCCCCGAACCTTAGGAGAGTATTCCCGACCTAGCCACCAAGGCTACCGAAACACCATTGAGCTCACCGGAGACAATGCGACACCCTTGCGATCCGACACCATCCGGTTGGTGCAAAGCGGATGTGCATTCCATGGACTTCATTCCGAAGATCCAAACCAACACCTTAAGGATTTCCTCAAAATCGTAGATTCCATAGACCTAGGTGTTGAAACTAGAGAGACTACCCGTTTACGCCTATTCCAATTCTCTCTACGGGATCAAGCTAGTCAATGGCTTGAGCGTTTACCCGCGGGATCCATCACCACATGGGATGATCTCACCACTCGTTTCCTTGCTCAATTTTTCCCACCGGGGAGAACCACTAAGCTTAGGAATGACATTTTGATGTTCCAACAACGTCAAAATGAATCTCTTTATGAAGCATGGACTCGTTTCAAGGACTTACTCCAAAAAGTCCCTCATCATGGCATAGATCTTTGGCTCCAAGTCCAAATTTTTTATGACCATATCGACATCTCCACGAGGCGAACCATTGACCAATCGGCCGGTGGTAAGCTACGTGATCTTAGTGCGGAACAATCATGGGAACTCATAGAAGATCTTGCTCTCTATGACAACGAAAGTTGGAATGATCCCCGTGATTTGAATAAAACGGTCAAGGCAATATCTTTGCCTTCGAACAATTCAAGCACTCCCGACCGTAGGATCATGGAACTTGAGGACCAAGTCAAGTTTCTCATGAAATCTTACGAAGCTCCGAAGCATTCAAGCCAAGTGAACAAAATCACTTCTTCATGCGAATTATGTAGTGGTCCCCATGACACTCGTGATTGTATGGAACTCCCCGGAACAGCTTTTGCGGACTACGCATCCACGCGTACCGACGAAGCGGGAGATAAGTGGTACACTTTCAAGCCCGAGCCAAACACATACGGTGATTCATACAACCCCTCATGGAAAAATCACCCAAACCTTAGGTGGAAACAAAATCAACCAAATTCTTCCAATCCGCCTAATCGTTACCAATCAAACGGCCCACCATCCAACCGTACCTTCAACAACAATCCTTCTAACAACTATGGTAGTACCAACAATCTTGAAGGATTGATGTCAAAATTCATGGCATCTCAAGAAGCTCGCATAGCTAGGTTTGAAACCGAATTCAACCAACAACAAACGGAGATGACCAATAAGATTGACAACTTGTTGAAAGCCCTCAACAACCAAGCCTTAATCACACCTAGGAAGGAAACTAGGGACACCAATAGTGGAATCCAAATTAAGGACCCCTCATCATCCAAACATGTCCACTTTGTCAATGTTGTCACCATTAAGCCAATAGATAAGGAAATAGAGGAGAATGACAAGGATGAAGTTAGAGTAGAAATTGATAGTAAGGATGAGAGTGGGGAAGTTGAGGTAAATAAGGATGAGGAATTAGAGGAGGTAGAGCCTATAGAAGAATACTTTGATAAGTTGCCAACCAAGGAAGAACGGGAATACCATAAGAATTTATTCGATAGTCCCGAGAGAACATATATCTTTGGCGACCCCCTTATCAAAATGGGAGACCCCTCTAACATTAACATCCCATGCAATATCGGGCACATGCATATATGGAAAGCCTACATCGACCTTAGATCCCCCGTGAACATCATGACTAGGACTTATTACAATTGGGTGATGAATAAGCAACTCAATTTTAGGTTGATGCCCGGTAAGAACTGGATAAGTAATTTTGCAGGGAGAGTGAAGGGATTGCATGTAATTATAGGGAATCTCACCTATGAGATCGATTTTATGATAGTAGAAGACATTCGTCCAGTGATAGACGCTTGCCTAAGTCAAGTAGTGTTTGGAAAACCATTTGTTGAAGCCACTAGGATGAGTTATGATCCGACTTTAGGGATAGTTAGGTTCAAGAAAGATAATGATGAGGTCGCTTACCAAATGCCTTACAAGATCGAGCAATACCGCCTTTTCTCTAATTTCGAAAAAGAACACAAGCAAGCGGCTTATTATAGGAATGAGGAGGATAGACGTAGAGGAGTAGAGTATGTTAGAAATAGGATGCTTGGTTTCTACAAAGAATGCTTGCAACTAGGTCCGAAATACAAAACTGGTTTAGAAGACGACCTAGAGAGTGGAACCAATGATGAAATCACGTAGTAACCCACGACTTTGAGTCTAGCTACAAGACTCGTGAATAAAGAAAAGCGCTTCTTGGGAGGCAACCCATGTTTTGTTTGATTTTAATTGTTTGATTGTTATTTGCTTCCGTATGCATGTTTTATTTTTATTGTTGGTTAATCATGTTTCTATAATAAAACGTGGAAATACTTTATTATGTTGTTTGGCCTAGTCTTAACTTCAACCTAAAGGTATTTTTGCAAAAGATAAGTGTAAGGGGAGACGCCAAATATGTTTTTAAGAAACAAACCGATCATGATTCTCCACAATATTTAATGAACATGTATATTCATATTTGTTAGAGTCAAATGCTTGTATTGAGTCATAATGAAGCTTTGCAGGATTTTCCAGGAAGTAGGACAAAGTTTTTCCAGAAATTTTCCGGAAACTTAACATAAGAATTTCTGCAGGTCCATTCTGACGGCGTCAGAGTTTGCTCTTGACGGCGTCAGGAGTAAAAATCTGGAAATTTTACCGGTTTTGTTTTTCTAACGGAGTCTTATGGTTTTTGTGAATTATTAAGTTTTATAATCTCCAGGAAATCTGCAAACTTCATTCCACAAGCATTATATCTTACTTTGTTTTCTAGGATTTAGTAACTTATATAGGATGCCGCCGATTTTACGCGAGGTTGCCTTGTCTACTTTTGTCAGGATTTACAGGTTATTTATGACAAGAAGATGATTTATATTCTGGAAGGGAAGCTTTGATTGTTCATTTTCTTGGAGGAAGATCTAACCTGGCCAACCTATAATCCATACCGAGCGAATCAGGGGAGTATTTGATTTCATTCTCTTTACTTTTTCACTTTTACATTCTTTACTTGAACATTGGGGACAATGTTCATCTTAAGTGTAAGGGGAGGGTAAAAATATGATACCTTACATATGCACTTTCGCTTGAGTTTGTTTTGTTTAATGGTAGATGTGTAATAAAACTATGAGAAATACTTGTTAGTGCAATTTTAGCGCCAAATTTAAAATTTTTTACAACATTTAGGAGTGAAACTTTAGCCATAGCAAGCGTCTCATGGATAGGAGGTTGTATGACTAGCACATAACCGTATATTCAGAAAAATTTTCCACCCAAAAATGTGAGGTTCACCTTTAGTTTTGATAGGAAAAGCATTTATTATTGGTGCTTATGAGTGTACCGGTAGCATTTAGATTCTAGAACTTGCGTTAGTGATGCATCCCGAGACCGCTAGTGAGACTACATTCGTGTAGTAGGATTTACTACATGATAAGAGGCATTAGGATCACCCTTGTGTTAAACCCGTATCATAATTACTTGACCATTTAAGTCATATTACTTGGCTAGTTAAGTCAACTAATTTTTCCCACACCCTTAGCGTTGTACTCATTTTTAGTACACGAAACCCCTAGTACACCCCTCCGAGCCTATCTTTTCGTTTCTAACTTTAAGCATTTTACTTAAAGGAAGAATTTGTTACACCCCACTTAAATGTACAACCAAATCGCCTTAGCCTTCCGTGTATGCGCTCATTTTTAGTGCATTATTGTTATTTGTTAAACCCTAAGTTAACTTTCTAATTGATTACATTGTTGCTAAGTCGAGTCATATCCTTGTACATATTGTTTTGGGACGATTGGGACTCATGGGTAAGTACTTATTTTATGGAGTAATGGGGAAGAACATAATATTATTACCCCCATATGTACGTTAATCTTAAAAGTGCTCCAAGTGTTTTGGTTTTCTTAATTCAAGTCATTAGATTAGTTTAATGTAAAGTATGTAAAGATTCAAGTGTAAGAGGAACTCTCATCCCCTATGATGTATTATTTTGGATGGTAGGGTAAAAGTGTATGCAAAAAAAAAAAAAAAAAAAAAAAAAAAAAAAAAAAAAAAAAATCAAGAAAAAGAAAAAGAGAAAAAACATACGGACTACCATCCCGTTTTTATTCTATGTTCATTTTATGTTTTTGTTATTTTTCATTTATTAGCTTAAGTCGAGTCTAGTCTTGGCTTAGCAACGCCATCTTGTACATGTAATTAACTAAGATTGTTAACTCGCCACCAGTAAAACTTCCTTTATCCAACAAAACCGTGTAATTCATATCCCTACACCTAACGTTATAACCCTTTAAAAGACCTCTTTGATAGTTTATCCTAGGTGCTTACGCCATGTGGTGGAGGTTTGATCCTTTCCCAAGCCTATGGTAATCTATTTTGCTATGACAGGTAGTGAGAGATATCTTCCATTTCCATAATGTTATATTACTTTATTACACCCGAGAGATGTGAGTATCTAAACACTATTTGTGAGGTGCTTGTGTATGACCTCCGTGCTTGTCTATTGGTCTTTTGTGGAATGATTATTTGTTGTAATTACTTTTATATTAGTGTTAAATGACCCCTAACTTGTCTTTTGAGTAGAATAAAAGCTCATTTGCTTGAGGACAAGCAAATCTCAAGTGTAAGGGTATATGATGAGGCGAAAAATGATCCGTTTTTAGGGGGTCATTTAAGCCCGAATCCGACTTTATTTGATCAAATATCGCCCTAAATCGTTCCTTTTGTGATTTTAGGTATTTGGAGAGTGAATTCTGGAAAAGAGGCTATTTTGGACGTTTTTGGAGCATAAAGTGAAGAAAACGGCAAAGTACCAAAAATCCAAGCTGAGGATACAAGGTGACGGCGTCAAGACTTGCTTCTTGACGGCGTCAGACATGGAGAATAATTTACCGTAGCTGGTGACGGCGTCGGATGGAGAGGTGACGGCGTCAAAGTGGCCAAGAATAATTTACCGTAGGTGGTGACGGCGTCACATAGGCCGTCACAAGTGCATCAAGGCCGTCCGAGGAAGCATTTGGCGGTGAGGTGACGGCGTCAGAATTAACTCTTGACGCCGTCAGACTGTTTTTCCTATATATAGTTTTCTAGTTTTTTCATTAAAAAGGGAGAAGTTTTGGTGAAACCCTAAAGACGATTTTGGTGCCTCTTTTACAGGTTTTTCAAGGGTTCCAAACCCTTGAGACCTTGCATTGTAATTGAGATAAGTATACTTTTAATTCAATCAATATGTCTATGTGTTGGTTGTTTATCTCTTGCTCTTATCTTAATTCTACTATGCTAGGCTAGATTTCCTTTGTGTTTGCTTAGATCTAATGAAACCTAGATGTTGATTATGTGTTGATTACTTGTCTATTCTTGTTTTGGATGAATGATATTATATGTTAGGCTTAAGAAAACTGGCAGATCTCCAATGGTAACATGCTTGAACGTCTTAAGAAACATGAACCGAGGCGTACTAGGTCTTTATTGGTTGTATTTAATGCATGAGCCACTGTTTACAATCCCTATAGTTGTGCTGGGTCATGGTGTAGGAGGAGATAAGAGCTCATAGAGTTGGGGAGTTATGTATGCCACCCCACGAATGGTATTAAGGAATACAATCCGTCATCCATACAAGTGTAACAAGTAATTAACATGTAAAAGATATCTAGGGAGTAATGAAGTCTAAGTAAACACAATTTCTCCAATTACTGCTCACAACTTTAGTATAATTAGTTTATTTTCATTTTCATTATTTTATTTTGATTGCATCTTAGTTTTGGGTTAGTTGAATAGCAACTAATTCCGCCCTATCTTCCAAAACCCGAGATTTTACTTGCTTTCATAAAAATATAAAAAATACAAAAATAATCATCTTCCACCTCTAGAACTATTAATTAGGTTTTCTAATCCTAGCGACATTATTCCTAAGCTGAACGATCAATCCCCCGGTACTTGTCACTATACTATACTACAACGATCAGGTACACTGCCTGGTGGGGGTTGTAAGCTTCTCGAGATCCCTCGAGAGGTAAAGCAAGGTGCGATTCCCACGCATCATAGACCGCTAAGAAACCACCGCAAACACTAAGCGTAACCCACAAGGAGTTACCGAAGTGACCTGCTGTCAGGGTTGTTAGATGTTGACCCTGGCAGGATTTCCGTTCAATCATTGAGAAATACTTATGTAAATTCTCTCATAAACGTTCTCGGCAGATTGCTAAGATCTGCGAAGGACTCAATAATTTACAGCTGGTGTCCATTGATGTAGAACACCAGTTGTAGAAATACTAAGTGTTCCTAAGAGATCTTTGATGTATTTCATGGCTCTAGACTCGAAAAGTGCACACTTAGGTTTCCTATGCGGAGACTAGGGAGGGGTCTCCTGCTTCAATATCAACCATCTCTAAGAGATAAGTTGATAGATTACACCGGTTCCCCGTGAGAATGAAACAAGCTCTTTTAAGAGAACTTGAGTGGCTAGAAGGTTTAGTGCATTGCGTCACTGGGTCCATGACGGCTTTATCTTCAATACCGGCGTCACCTTAGTAACAACCAGTAGCATATGAATTGAACCCGGTGTCTGCCCTAAGGTTGAACATATGAAGGGCTATTTCTTTTCACCCTTTTCTTTACTTTTCTTTATAATTCTTCAACTCCTTCTCTCCCCTTTCATTCTTTTCTCCTTTTTATGTATCATACCTAAGGACTTCTAATTCTAACTATTGGTGATGTCCTTAGGTAGATCCCTCCGGCTCTAGCGGATCATAGGACGGTTTTTCCTATCTTAATCACCTTATAACTCCATGATTATCCGACAGTAGCCATGAAACCTTTGATAGAAAATCTCTCAAAGTGTTTGTGATTATCAAACATTTTGTTTAACACTTTGAGAGCTTTGTGTTTACTTTTGAAGGGCTCCCCCTTCACATGTGCTCATAAGTATTTAATAAATTTGTACATGCGGGAGGAGCAAGCACTTTTTGAATTGATCCACTTTCAGTGAACAAGACCGATTCGAGACACGCTTACATCACTAGTTATACTAGCTTGAAGTTATTACCCGGCCTGGTCAAGTCCAAAGAAAGTTTCTCAAAATGGTACATTTCTACTAAGACAAATCCTTTTCGAGACACGCTTACGTGGCTAGTTAAAGAGTTCCATTGTCAGCTTTTAGGTGACAACTAGCTCTAGTAACTAACTTGATGTCATTACCCATCGAGGATAAGTCCTTTCGATTATTAACTTTTATGTTTCGTCAATTCTTGGGTGAATCTGAGTCTAGCTCGCATGAGATTTGACTTTAAGCAACATTGAACTTTCATATTTTAATCACTTTCACTTTTTCTCCCCCTCAAAATAGCATATAAGATGATATTTTTGACAATCTTTTGATTAAAATATGCCTTTTGAGTCTTATGGGGAGAATTCTACAAGAACTTTTGATTTCAAGAACGATGATTTTGTTTCAAGTGCTCCCCCTCAACAAGTGAATTCTTATTGAGGTGAAATACTTGTCTTTTGAGCAGAGTTATGAAAATCAGAAAATGTTTGATTAACTCTACTCAAAAGTAAGAAGCCTTCGCTCCTTATATTAGGATTGAGGCACTGATGCGTACCACAAGGTCCTTTCTTTACAAGTACGGGTTGTACACTGTTATGTGTGCACAAGCCATGATGGTTACAAATCAATCAAGTGAAATAATTGTAATTGAAATGTTAATACCCTTGTATACCAGCTTATGATTCATCGATGATCGGAGCATCAAAGTCTGTGAACTGAGGATCTGGTCTTTGGAAGAGTCTGACGGGAAATGAAGGTCTGACACCGATATAACTCTCCAATCGTCTGATATGCTCCCGACGAAATAACCTTTCTTCTATTTTCATGACAAAGTTTCGAACTTGTCTTCTAGAACTGGATTTCCACCTAGCAGTTTCACCTTTAGATATCTTTCTCCTATCATCATTAAACCTTTTGACTAACCCATCGCGAACAGTTTTTAGCGTAGTATCACAGAACTTGTGTAACTCATCGAGCCTCATAAAACTTAGATGCTTTTTTCTGTTGAGGTAGGTGAAACCAAATGACGGTTTTTGGATGAGCGTATACTGTGACATTTGATCAATTCCAGCAAATGAGAATTGTGGCTTAGTCAAATTGATCTTCTGTTGGTAACTTCCGACTCCAAGCTGAAGGTCTTCTACTCTTTCTTGAACTATCAGTCGTCTGATGAAGAGAAGTAATGATGAAATGAAGTTGTATTGTGTGTCAGTGTTGAAACCACGCATTCTTCCTTGAACCTTTTCTAGATACATGTCTTCAATGTCATTTAGATAAAGGTCGGAAAAGTCTACTTCGGAGAACTTGTACTTCTTTTCATCTTGTCTTTTGACGACAATCTCGTTCATGAAAGTGTAGTTGAACTTTTTCGACTCCTGAATTTCCAAAATAGCAATGATTCTTGATTTATGCTTCACGTTCTCTATTGACTTGATTTCTAACCTGTGAGTGTAACCGAGTCGACGACGTTCAGGCCAGTGCTGAATCCCGTGTAGAGCATCTCTGTCGTAAGCAACAATGGAGTTGCTAAATACCGGAGTTGATTCTTCAATTGCAGGAACATCGTATCTTGCGGCTGGTACTGAAATAGTCAATGATGAGGCATATTTTTGTTTGGAATTCTCTTGAGTGAGTTGGAGGTTACGAAGATCTTTGTTGAAGAAGAAGCGGTAAGGTATCTTTGGTTTTTCCGGAAATCCTTGCAAAGGTAATGGTTTAGTCCAATCGGTGAAGTAAGGTTTGTCGGGTTTTCCTGAATGGATGTTGAAATTTGCTTCAGGGTTTAGCCAGTCAAACTTTCCTGACATTGCACTAGCTATATTCTGCATGTGAAATTCGAGTTCCATCTTGTTTCCAGATCTAGACTTTAGGAATTCATGTGCATCCCGATTGATTCTTCTTAACTCAGCCTTTGTAAGTTTCTCAATCTGAAGATCCGCCATGATACTCTGAGTGTATTGCAGTGTATTACCCGGAAGTGGTTCTTCATCTTCGAGAGGAGGTTGAGCCTTGACCAAATCAGTCAACCAATCATCTTGAGGTGTGTCGTCATTGTCGATCCATGAGTGACGTCTTCTTTTCTTAGTTTTCTTAGACTTGGATGTAGTATCCTTGTCTTGAGCTTTGGAGGTTGATGATGGTCCAGGTTTAGAATCGGGGATTGGAGATGCACGGTAGTCGGTATCGGGTTGTCCTTGATAATCATCAGCAGGTTGCATGAATGTCTCTTCCTGGTCTGTTGGACCTAGACCAGAAGCTGAAGTATGTTGTTGATTTCCAGGAGGAGTGGAATCTTTTTGTGGTTGTTGTGAAGATGATGGAGCGGTTGCAGACTTGTGTTTCTTTCCCTTTGAGTTCGGGTCTGGGTCTTCATCTTTCCTTGACCTTTTCAAAGATCCAACATCTTCTTTGCACAACTCTTTTGACAAGTTAGCTGCAATGGCGTCGATAAGTGCAGTTTCTTCAGGTGTCAAATTGGTTTGTATGCAACTTTGTCGTAGAGCTGAGGAAGCAGGTCTTCGACCGATGATTCCGAAATGGTTGGAGTTGATGTTGATGCTTTTGCAGGGTGAAGAGTGAATGGTGTTGTTGACAGCATTTTCCTTACGACACTTCTGATCCTGTGCTCCAAGTTATCCTTAATCGGTTCAACAAGACTTGCCACTTGAGGAGTGACTATATCAACAAGATTATCTGTAAGGTAATCGAAGGTGAAAGTCCTGATGATTCCTTCCAAGTCTGTTTTCATGAACTTATCAATTTGCTGCTTTGCCTCCTGAAAGTCTTCAACTTTTTTAGCAAGATTAGTAACCAAGGTTGTGAGACTTTTAACTTGCTCCTGAAGATCAACTGGTTTTGTGGGTTCATTGATTGATTGTTGTTTAGATGCGGTTTCAGATGGTGAAGGAGATGAGTGTTCTGGTGATGATTCTGAAGAAGACTCATTGTGGGAGTTCGAAGAAGAAGCTGGAGGAGTCGGATCCTTTAGAGGAGAGTCTTTAGGAAGTGGAGGTTTCTCTGAAGATGTCTTCTTTGAGTGTGAAGATGATTGAAGGAATATGTTGGTGTCGAATGCTTCTTTTTCTTCACTTTCCTTTCTTCTACGTTCCTCTTCTTCCTGTACTAGATACTCCGGTGTGGTGAAAGGATCAAATCCCTGATCAGTGGCAATGTTCTCCTGTTCATCAACATTCTCCTCAATGTTTGCAGCTTCCGTCATAGTGATGTTGCCTTCTGCATCTTTGTCTTATACTTTGTCACCGGGTTATATAACTGGTTCTAAAGTGGTAGACACGATGGGAGGAACTATGCTGCTAGTAGTGCCTTCATGTTCAGGTTGATCGACAGGTGGTGATGAAGGTTGAGGATGAAGTCGGCTGAGGAGTGATGCTTCCCTCTGATCTTTGAGGAATTTCTTCTCTTCGGCTCATGTGTCGACAACAATACTTTTCTATTTTCTTTTGTCGACCAATTGTTCAACTAATGGCTCGTCTTCTTCATCATCATTGAATCTAACACTTGATTCATTGATGGTAATCCCTCGCCTTTTTCTTTTATCTTCTTCAAAAGTTTCCAAGCTTTGTTGTTTAGCAATTTCCATTTCTGGAAATTCTTCTTCAGTTACTTTTTCTCTTCGTTCAAAATCTTCTTCTTCATCAGTGTCTGTGTCAAATTCAGAATCACTTTCTGAGGGTGGCGGTGTAGGCTCATCTTGAAGAATGCGCTTTAGTGTAACCTTCTTTCTTTTCTTAGTTGCAGGCTTTGGTTTGGGTGTAGGTTTCGGTTTGGTAGCAGGTTCAGTTTTGGGAGTAGCTTTTGATTTTGATTGTAGTGAACCAATAGTGCTACTAGTACTCCCTGATTTCCCACCTCTTTTACTCCGAGTCTGTATAGTAGTCTCTTCCTTAATCCCTTTATAAGCATTATCATAGAATTCATAGCTTGAGCTTTTCCTGATATTGTCATCAAGAAAATAATCGGGAAGCCTCTTTCCTTGTTGCTTTGTTGAAGACGTGGTCATTTTGACAAAAGCAATGGTGAAGTCGTCCTCGAAGAGGTTCTTAGGCTCATTTGGATCTTCCATTCTTTTGATGAATTCAGGTTTATCTTTGCAGAAATGCTCAATGATCAGCTTTATGAACCTTATGAATGGGATCATAGTCTTTTCACGTTCGGTTTGAATGTTGTAGACTAGATCACTCATAATGGGAATTGCAAAGTCAATCGGTAGCATAGTGACCATTCCCCAAAACACTTGTAAATGCTCAAGTCTGGGATGTTCGTGACCACTTTTTCTTCCTGATATTGAACGTACAACCAACATATAGAAGGTTCTCCAAGGCTGAGGCATGTTCTTTGCATTGAATCTAGAATGCTTAAGCAGAGGTAAGTCGTCTTGAACATCGTATCCTAGATCAATGAAAAAATCCAGGAGATCCAGTTCAGGCAACATTGGAACGAATTCATTCTCAGGTTGAGGTAGAAGGAAAACTGTACGAAGGACTTCGTGATCTACGGTGTAGACTTGTCGATCCAGCGTGACAGTGAAAGACTCATCATCCAAGTTAACCTTTGCCGTAAGCCAGAACTGATGAAGGTAGAATACTGGACCTGAAGTTGATTTGTCGAGCAGATGCTTGCAAGGATGAGCTAGGAGAATATCTTTGACAATCTTACACGAGTTCTCAGGAATTCTTAATTTGTCAAAGTCAACTCGAGGATTGTTTTTGCCGATGGTGACGCTATAGTCAGCAGGAATGATGTCATTTAGTGTGAGCAATGGAAGAGTTTGTTCGGGGACATTCTCGTTGTGTTCAGCCATGGTATTCTGAAAAGATATTATCATAAACCAAACATCCAGATTTGTTAATTGTTAGCACAGTTACAAGTTTGATTACAGATAAACACTTGGAACATTTAAGCACGGATGGTAGAATTATTATATATGAAGTGATGTATGATGTAATCATAGACAAACTTAATCTAATTTAATCATGAAATCAAGCATAGTGAACTAGACATTTACATGTGCACAAATGTTATCCAAGGAACATGATTACAATACACATAACATCAAATAATAATAATCAAAGACAAATACATGTTTTCGAAAATACAACATGCCATGATCTCGAAACTTTACATTTAGGACAATTTTCGCAAACATGAAAAAATCCTTGATTTCGAAAATATCTTAAGTATGATCTCGAAAAAACAGAAACAATGTAAGAGTATCGCAAATGCCAATTGTAAGTGTTTTCGAAAGGATCCACAAAATGTGTTCTCGATAAATAATTTATCGAAAATACAAGTTTGTAAAAATTTCACAAACACTATAAATAGAGTATTCTCGAAAATTTAATCAACTTGTGTTCTCGAAAAATGACCAGTGATGAAGATTTTTTCGCAAACACATTAAACAATTGTTCTCGAAAGGATTACAAAGTGTATTCTCAAAAAATAGAATTTTCGAGAAAATACAAGACTCTAAAAACTTTTCGCAAACAGTTGTTAGGTGTGTTCTCGAAAGATTTCCACCAATATTGGTGATTGTGAAAAAATGTGTTCTCGAAAGAATTCTTTTACAAGAATTTCGAAATTGTGTCAACGTACGTTTCTTTTGCAATTATGATATTCTAAAGAGTGTGACCTGTTGTATAGATTGAGATACATCAATAAGATTCACAAAAATACCACAAACACATCATTTTTGAAACATGGGCATGAACATGTTATCGAGAACCACAAGTACATGCAAACTCTCATCATATCTATGTATTATGTGTCTATTTTCAAACATTGGATCATGTACATCACACATATTTAACCATAAGAACATTACACAAGAAAGACCCATTATGAACAAAACCCTAACTTTCGAATTTTATGCATACATGGATTAAGACACAATCAAAGTGATTCAAAACGTTACTTGCACTAATAACATCATATCCCACCAAGAAAATCAACGACACATACCACAAATCAACAAACCCAAATCGTTCATAAACCCTAGATATCGAGAATCACACAAACATGTTTTTGGTTGTGATTAACTGTTATGGGCATGTAAAGAACATGTTTTAAGACAAAACCCCTATAAAATATTTCACAAACAAACATGTTCAAATCAATTCCGAAATTTATGAAACCCTAGAACTTAAAATCGCGATTTCATGAAATCTAGCCATTAGAATTACAATTAAACGAAAACCATTACTAGTATTTGCCTTAAGTTCACAACGGAACTTACGGATTGAATATTAGAAGCACGGATTTTCCTTTTGAATTCTAGCCGTAGATATCAATTAGGGTGTTTGTTTGATATGAAATTTTTTTGAATTATGGGTGTTTTTGTTTGTATATGTATTGTAAACTTTTTGAATCATGTCACATTTAGTCCCTTAACTTCTTACTTTGCATCATGACTCCTTAATTTTGATACAAGTAAATGACCAAAGGCAATTATCTTAGATATACTCCCTATGATATTGTTTATGAAACTTTTAACGGGATGAGACGAAAGAAAGGTCATGAGACTTTCATTATTTCCGAAACAACGCATCTTATGAAAATATGCAAGTATACCGGTTTTTGAAAAATGGTAAATTTTGAGCGTGTCTCCCCCTCAACACTTGTAAAGGATTAAGAAATAACAAAGTGTTGACAGGAAGCGATATACTTGCGGTTTTTTTTTTTTTTTTTTTTTTTTTTTTTTTTTTTTTTTTTAAATCAAATGAGAGGAAAATCTTTTTGTGTTTTTGAAGGTTTTATAATTTAGTATTTTGTTTTTGAAAAATTTATATACAAAGATAGTTTTGATGTTTGACTTTTACTTGTGTTTTGAAAACTTTTCCAGATCCTCTGGAGTCAAACATCGCATACCAATTTAGTGAACTAAATTAGCAAACCTTGTTGGAGGTAATGCTTTGGTAAGTAAGTCCGCCAGTTGGTACTCAGTTCCCACAAAATATAGTTCAAATGTACCCTTTTCGACATGCTCCTTGATGAAATGATATCGGAGATCAATATGTTTGGATTTGCAGTGATGGACAGTGTTGCAGGATATAGCAATGGCACTTTTGGAATCACAGTAGATCGGAATCTTATTGAATAGGTAGCCATAGTCTTTAAGTTGTGATCGCATCCAAATGACTTGAGCACAACAAGCAGACATAACTACGTATTCAGATTCTGTTGATGACAGTGAAGTGCAGTCCTGCTTCTTTGATTGCCAAGACACAAGCTTATCTCCAAGAAACTGTAATCCACCTGATGTACTTTTTCACGTGTCTAAGCATCCTGCATGGTCAGCGTCTGAAAAAGCTGTTAGTTCAAAACCAGAATCCTTCGGATACCAGATTCCCAAATGGATGGTTCCCTTTATGTATCGAAGGATTCTTTTTGCCTCATTGAGGTGTTTATCAGTTGGTTTAGACTGATAACGCGAACACATATAGACAGCAAATACAATATCAGGTCTGCTAGATGTAAGATACATGAGGGACCCAATAATACTTCTGTATTTGGTAGGGTCAACAGGAGTCCCATGTATATCAGCATCTAGTTTTGTGGATTGGCCATAGGTGTATTCATTGTATCACAGCTTTGCATTCCATGTTTCTTTAAAATCTCAAGAGCATATTTAGACTGATTTAGAAAAATTCCACGGGGTGATTGATGAACTTGTAGTCCTAGAAAGAACGTAAGTTCACCCATCATGGACATTTCAAAATTATCTTTCATTAATTTTGCAAAATCAATTGAGTAACGTTTGTTAGTTGATGCAAAAATAATGTCATCGACATAAATTTGAACAATTAATAAGCCTGCCCCGTATGTTTTTGTAAACAGTGTTGGGTCCACCGAGCCTAAAGTAAAGTTATTAGCCAACAAGAATGTAGATAACTTGTCATACCACGCCCTTGGGGCTTGCTTTAGACCGTAGAGAGACTTCTTTAGCTTGTAGACATGATTAGGACGGTTTGGATCAACAAATCCTTCAGGTTGACTGACATAAACCACTTCACGGAGTTGACCATTCAGAAATGCCGTTTTCACGTCCATTTGATAAACAACCATATTCCGGTGAGCAGCGTATGCAAGAAAAATCCGTACAGCTTCAAGTCTAGCTACTGGAGCAAATGATTCTTCAAAATCGATTCCTTCTTCTTGAGAGTATCCTTTTGCTACCAAGCGTGATTTGTTGCGTATGACAGTTCCTTCTGCATCAAGTTTGTTTTTCCAGATCCATTTTAAGCCAATGACAATGACTCCTTCAAGTTTTTCAACCATTTCCCAAACTTCCAATCTTTGAAATTATTCAAATTCCTCTTGCATAGACTCAACCCAGTTTTCGTAAGTCATAGCTTCTTTGACGTTCTTTGGCACGGTTTCACATATTGTGAGTGCGTGTATGCAAGTTTCACCGTCTGTGTGAAGTCGTTGTCTTGTCATAATAGGTGCATCTGGATGGCCAATAATTTGAACTAAGGGGTGATCTCTAGTCCATTTGTGTGTCGAAGGGTGAAGTTGATAAGAATCTCACAAGTGAGCAGGATCCAAATTGCGTGTAGACGACTCAGCAATGTCAGGGACAAGTGGAGCCGGTGCAAATGGGTTAAAGAACGGTTCTGGGTCATGCTCTGCGGTTTGAGGGACTGATATAGGTATGGAGTCTCCAGCTGATTGTCGTGAGTTGGACCCAGTTTGTTTTGTAGTAGTTGGGGATACAATTGGAGGACCGTCTCTTCCAACAGTTGTTGTTGTTTGTTGAGGTGAATCAGGTACTTGATGGTTATCAAGATGTGCAGCGGAATTTGGTGAGACCTCAGATGGACGGTTATCAATCGTATCATCAAACAATGGAGCAAAGAAGGTTTCCACTTCTTTATGGGAGAGTGACAATTGTTCAGCCGAAGATTCTGGAAAGTTTAGACGGTTGGATGCGGGTCCTAAACTGTTTTGCTCAGAAGCCATAGCATACTCATCTGCTTCACGATGAAGATGTTGTTCAGTAGTGAGTGCAGACTCAGGAACTGGTACAGCAATTGGAGCTACTGGAGGATCAGTAGCTGGGTCACCTCCAACTAATTTTATAGGCCACTGAAATAGTCCTTCAAGGATAACTTGTTTCATGTACTTACCATTGGGTTTCTTGAGTTCAATAAACCTTAAGAATCGACTTACCCACTGAACATAATTATCAGGTGTAAGCATTGGTGGTGTGTCAATAGATCCTGCCTCATGTCGGGATTGTTGAGTTGAGATTACTTCACACATCCTATCAAATCAGTGAGTTTGTTTGGATGGAAGTTGGCTTTGTTGTTGTGTCATTGGATATGATTGTTGTAACGGAACCATCTGATGTTGTTGCATGAGAAGATGTTTTTGTGAGTAAGCCGGTTGTTGATGATACTGTGGTGGTTGTTGATACTGTTGCTGTTGCTGATGAAATTGATGATGATACTGCTGATTCTGATGTTGTTGAGGATGGTTAAAGTTGTAGTACGGTGGTTGAGACATAATGAACACTTGTGTGGTAATGGATCTTGTAGAAGGTATAGGTTGAGCCAATTCTCGAAAACTTGCACAATATGTGTTCTCGAAACTTTATCAGAAAAACAGTTCTCGAAACTTTGGTGATAGCGAAATTGTTGGTGATTGCGAAAGTTTGAAGGTTTTCGAAACTTTGCAATTCCTTGAAACTGTGTTTTCAAAAATATTGTGTAATTTCGAAACTTTGGTGTTCAAGAAACTGTATTCTCGAAAGTATTGTATTCTCGAAAGTTTGAAATTTTTCGAGAATGCAGTTACTTCAAAAATTTTCGAAATTGTCCAATTTCGAAAATATGCCAAAAGTCGAAGTATTTTCTTTCTTATACAAGAGAGAAAATATTGAGTACACTATCGGTAAGACGACAGGAAGCAACTTCGTGTGTTCTCGAAACTGTGGCAACTAGTCATTTCGAAACTTGGTGCTAAAGTGTTTTCGAAATTTGGGCAGTTTTTGTTTTCAAAGAAAGCTTACCAAAAACTAATTTTTATTTAAAGATTCTTGTACTTCTAGGTATAAAATGATGAGATCTTTAAGAAAGTTGTAAACTTGACAAACTTTTTCAAAAATGAAAATGTTTTCGAAAAATAGTACAAAAACCCAAATCGTATGTTTTTTATAAAAGTTTGAAACTTTTTGTTTGTTATGTTTTGTAACACGAGTTTGTAAGCAAAGATGTGATAAAAAAACAAGAAAGTACAAAAATTTTAACAAAACAACGAGGTAAAAAAGAGAGTTTTGATCGATTTCAATGAAAAACAATAACAATACCTTCTTATGGCGAATGATACCACTTGTTAGGTACCCATATTGATTTCACACAAGCAAGAATGAGATAGATATAAGGATGGGATGATTATGAGAATGAGAGAAATATAATTGAAAGAGTTTCCTTAAGATATTCAAATAACCAACCAAGTTTACATGTATCCTAAGCTTAGTATATATAGGGGAGGAGTAGGGCAACACTCCCTTCCTCCCTTTTCCTTCCAAATCGTGGGCTTGGAGGCCCATGGACAAAATAACATAAGCCTAGTAACATGAAACTTTACATAAATGAAAGTAAGTAATAGCAAAGCAACCTAATGTTAATAACAAATGACCGAGACTTGATAAATAGTAAAACTTCGTTCCCAACAGTGGACACCCTCCATACGGATGGGGCCACTAGAGACACGTCCCAATTATGGTTCTTTCCTTTTACCTTTAAGAAAAAGCCAAAGATTGGTACGATAAACTTCCTTCTTAGTCCATTTTTACATGGGAGCAACTCATCTCTAAATTTTATAAGAAATTCTTACCAGCAGGAAGAACCTCAGTATTTAGGGACAAAATCCTCCGTTTCCGTAAAGGAAAAGACGAACCCATCTATAAATCTTGGATTAAATTCAAGGATCTAATAAGACAAGTTCCCCATCATGGCATCGAGCTTTGGCTTCTTGTCCAAATCTTCTATGACAGTGTCTCCCAAAACAACCAGAACGGAATCAATAATTCGATAAAAGGAAAAATAGCCAATCTAAGCGCTGAGGAAGGGTGGAATAGGATTGAGGAATATGCTCAAGATCAACACGATACCTAGAATGAACCCGATTCGACTATGAGTATATCCGAGATCGTACAAACACCCTCACCTGAGAACCGGCTGAGAAAGCTTCATGAAAGGGTATCATACCTAGCAGGGTCGCGAGCAACTAAATGATTGTCAAACCTATACTTGATTTGCGACCACTATGGGGGCCCGCATGAAGTAGAAGAATGCGGAGAAGAAACCACCACTGAACATGCGTGTTTGTCAAGCCATGACATCTTCGATGATCCTTCCCTTTTGACTTTTACCAAAACGATGATTTTACCCCTTGGGGAAATCTTGTAAGAAGAAAGGAAGGGGAAAAAGGTCCTGACTTCAAAATTAGGAGCACTTTTGAGGATGATCTTGGGCATTTTACTCATGAAAAAAGTCTATTGTTAAAAGGGCTCGACGACCTCATCACTGAGCAACAAAGTGACATTGAAAAAAGGTTCCTAGAACTTAATGCTGCCCTTGATGGCCACAACAAGCCCCAAGTGAACCAAAAAGACCCCTTGCTCGCTATTACCACCCGAGCCAAAACAGCAACTAAGGATCCTCCTTACCCGAGCCAACACCCCGTCGCCATTGAGCCGGACGTTCTTCACGAAGAAGAAGGTAATGCGAGTGATGAGACTCCCGAGCAACCCCTTCAAATAACCTCCTCTCCACCTACTCCACCCAACCAACCTGTGAAAGTCCCATTTCCATCCCGCCTCAAGAATCAAAAGATTGAGAATGATAATAAAAGATTCTTGTCCTACTTAAAAGATTCGGTAGTCACCATACCCCTACTTGATGCATGCTACCATATGCCCAAATATAGTACATACTTTAATAGACTACTCGCCAACAGAAAAAGACTCGAGGACTACCGAGGACTACCGAAGAAGGTTCGGTGGTGACCCAACGAGGACTACCAAAGAATGTTTGGTGGTGACCCAATGAGGACTACCGAAGAAGGTGGACGACCGGGGTAGTTTCACCTTGCCCTGCTCCATAGGATCTTTATTGGTAAAGAATGCTCTAGCTGATTTAGGGGCAACCATCAATCTCATGCCATATTCCATGTACCTCAAATTAGGGTATTCAGGATTGAAACCAACCGTATGAACATGCAACTAGCCGATAGATCAGTCAAATACCCCTTAGGGATATGTGAGAACGTGCTAGTTAAAGTAGGGAAGTTCAAATTTCCGGTCGACTTCGTAATCTTGGAGATGGAAGAAGATGACCTAGTGCCCATAATCTTAGGGAGACCATTTCTTTCCACTACTCGTGCCGTCATTGATGTTCATGACGGTAAGTTAACCTTGCGAGTAGGAGCCGACATCTTAACCTTTGATATTAAGGAGACAATGAACCTTTCCCTCGAAGCAGCTAACCGGCTGTATTTCATTGGAGAGGTCGATGAATTAACCGATGTCATTGACAACTGTGTTGATGAACAAATCGAAGAAGGCTAGTTGCAGGACGAAGCTTTCCTACCCATATTTGAGAAGGAAAAGATAGAGGGTGTTAGCGCAGTCTCCTTCTATTCCGGATGAGAAGTCGCTGAACCACTCGAGCTACGTAAGCCCGAAAACAAACTTAAACCCTCCATCGTCGAGCCACCTAAGTTAGAACTTAAGGAACTCCCAAACCACCTAGAACACGCTTTCCTCCAGGAAGAAGATCAACTCCCAGTAATCATAAACTCTTCCCTTGAAGGTGGACAAAAAGATAAACTCCTAGGAGTTTTAAAAAAAAATATAAAGGGGTTATTGCATGGAGTGTAGCCGACATTAATGGGATCGACTCGACCTTTTTCACGTATAAAATCCTCATGGAAGAGGATTATAAACCGACCGTGCAACCCCAGAGGCGAGTAAATCTCAACATCAAGGAAGTTGTGAAAAAAGAAGTCATCAAACTCTTGGATGCAGGGCTAATCTACCCAATTTCAGATAGTCCATGGGTTAGTCCTGTATAGGTCGTACCAAATAAAGGAGGGATGACAGTTGTGAAAAATGACAACGATGAGTTGGTACCCCAAATGACAATCACTAGTTGGCATGTGTGCATCGATTATAGGAAGTTAAATGATGCCACCCGAAAGGATCACTTTCCTCTCCAATTCATAGATCAAATGTTGGAAAGATTAGCAGGGCATGAGTACTACTGTTTCTTAGATGGGTTCTCAGGGTATTTCCAAATCCCCATCGCCCCTGAGGACCAAGAAAAGACCACGTTTACATGCCCTTATGGGACATTCGCTTATAAGAGAATGCCTTTCGGGTTATGTAACGCCCCGCCACTTTTCAGCGATGTATGACTGCAATCTTTCACGAGTTGATGGAAGACAACATGGAAGTCTTCATGGATGATTTCTCGGTCTTTGGAGACTCTTTTGATCGCTTTCTTGCTAATCTCGAAAAAATGCTCAAACGTTGTGAGGAAACCAACTTGGTTCTAAACTGGGAAAAATGCCATTTTATGGTAAAAGAAGGGATTGTGCTTGAGCACAAAGTCTCGGGAAATGGAACTGAGGTGGACCGAGCAAAAATTGAAGCTATATCTAAGCTACCTTATCCAACTACAGTTAAGGCAATACGTAGCTTCTTGGGTCATGCGAGTTTCTATAGGAGATTCATTAAAGACTTCTCTAAAATAGCTTGGCCAATGACTCAGTTGCTTGTAAAGGATGACCCATTCGATTTCTCTCAAGAATGCAAGGATGCATTCGATCGGTTGAAGCAGGAACTCACGCAAGCCCCGATCATAGTTACACCTAATTGGGAATTGCCCTTCGAAATCATGTGCGATGCCAGCGACTATGCTATTGGAGCAGTTTTAGGTGAAAGGCTTAACAAACACTTCCACCCAAGATACCATGCTAGAAAAACCATGAATCCTGCTCAAGAAAACTACACCACCACTGAAAAGGAAATATTGGCCGTAGTATTCGCCTTTGATAAATTTTGCCAATATCTTGTCCTTTCAAAAACGGTCATTTTTACAGATCAGTCGGCTCTTCGATACCTTTTTGCTAAGCAGGACGCTAAACCACGACTAATTCGTTGGATCTTGTTGTTGCAAGAGTTTGATGTTGAAATTCGTGATAAGAAGGGAGCGGAGAATCTAGCGGCTGATCACCTCTTTCGACTCGAAAATCCCAGCCTTAGCGAATCTGACAAGAGTGAGATTCGGGATTTATTTCCTGAAGAGCAGCTCATGTCAATAAAAGATTCTGAACCATGGTACGCGGATTATGCTAATTACCTATCAACCAGAATTATTCTAGAATACATGAACATACACGAAAGAAGAAGGTTCTTCGCCCAATTAAAATACTACTTTTGGGACGAACCTTTCTTGTTTCGAAGATGTCCTGATCAAGTGATCAGGCGTTGTGTTTATGAAAAAGCGGCAATGAAGATCATGAAAGAATGTCATTCAGGCCCATCTGGGGGGCATCATGGAATGAACACTACTGCACGGAAAATTTTCGACGCAGGATTCTATTGGCCTACAATATTTCGTGATGTGAAGGGAATGATACAGGCATGCGACGCATGTCAACGAGCTGGAAATATCTCCAGGAGGGATGAAGCACCTCAGAATTTTATACAAGTTTGTGAGGTTTTCGATGTTTAGGGAATAGATTTTATGGGCCATTTCCCATCTTCAGAGGGGAATGAATACATTTTAGTGGCCATTGATTATGTTTCAAAATGGGTAGAGGCACAAGCCCTTAGGACCAACAATGCTAGGGTAGTTATTCATTTCTTTAAAAAATTGTTTGCTAGGTTCGGCATTCCTAAAGCTCTCATTAGTGACAGGGGAACCCATTTCTGCAACGCACAAATGGAAAAGGTTATGAAAAGATATGGAGTCTCTCACCGATTCTCCACCGCTTATCATCCTCAAACCAACGGTTAAGTAGAAAACACCAATAGAGCAATTAAGAGAATATTAGAGAAAACGGTCAATCAAAACAGAAAAGATTGGTCATTTAAACTCGATGACGCTTTATGGGCATTCCAAAATGCCTATAAAACACCTATTGGAATGACCCCGTTCCGCATGGTCTATGGAAAGGCATGTCACCTTCCAGTAGAGCTGGAACACAAGGCATACTGGGCACTTAAGGCTTGCAATTTGGATTATACGGTCGCAGGAACAAATAGGTTCTTGCAACTCCAGGAGCTTGATGAATTGAGACTGGAAGCGTATGAATCCTCCATTACATATAAAGAAAGGGCGAAAAGATGGCATGACCAACGGATTAAGAGACCTAAGGAGTTCTCAGAAGGAGACAAGGTTCTACTATATAATTCTCGGTTAAGGTTGTTTCCTAGGAAACTTAAATCTAGATGGTATGGACCTTTTACTTTGAAAAGCTCCTCTAAAACCGGAGCTGTTGTGTTGATGGACGATGAGAATAGGGAATTTACTGTGAATATACAACACGTTAAGCATTATCAAGAAAATGGTAATGAAATGATCAATGAGGAGGACATAACCTTTGAGGATGAGGTCACGTAATAACCCGTGACTTTGAGTCTAGCTACAAGACTCGTAAATAAAGAAAAACGCTTCTTGGGAGGCAACCCAAGCTTTATTTGTTTGATTTTTTGTTTGTTTGATTTTATTTGTTTCCGTATGCATGTTTTATTTTTATTGTTTGTGGCTCATGGTTTAAAATAAAGTGTGAAAATGCTTTATTTTGTTTTTAACTTCGTCTTGACTACATATAAAGGTATTTCGCAAAAGATAAGTGTAAGGGAAATCTAAATTTGTTTCTAAGAACGAGATTGAACATGAATCACAACGATATTAAACGAATGTGCATATTAGTATTTGTTTGAGTCAAATGCTTGTATCGAGTCATAATGATGTTTTGCAGGATTTCCAGGAATTAAGGCGTGAGTTTTTCCAGAAATTTTCCAGAAACTTAACATAGAATTTCTGCAGGTCACTTCTGACGGCGTCAGAATTATAACCTGACGGCGTCAAGTGTAAAATTCTGGAAATTTTTCGAGTTTTGTTTTTCTGCCGGAGCCTTAATGTTTTTGTTAAATCTTTAGTTTTATAAACTCCAGGAGATCTGCAAACATTCATTCCACAAGCATTATATCTTAATGCTTTCTAGGATTTTAGTATATATAGAGTTTGCCGCCGATTTTACGCGAGGTTTGCCATGATTGTTTTCTCAGGTTTAACAGGTTATATTGGACAAGAAGATAATTTATATTTCTGGAGGGAAGCTTTCAACGTTCATTTTCTTGGAGGAGGATCTAACCATGCCAACATATTATCCACACCGAGCGAATCAGGGGAGTATTTGTTTCATTCTTTTACCTTCGTTACTTTTACATCCTTTTTATTGAACATTTGGGACAATGTTCAGCCTAAGTGTAAGGAGAGGGTAAATGTTGATACCTTAAAGAATGCAATTGCACTTGATTTTGTTTGTTCAACAGTAGGTGTGTAATAAAACTAAGAGAAACACTTGTCAGGGTAATTTCAGAGCCAAATTTAAAATTTTTTTCAACATTTAGGAGTGAAGCTTTAGCTTTAATGAGCGTCTCATGGATAGGAGTTGTATGACTAGCACGAAAAACCGTACCACTCAAAATATTCCACCCCAAATATGTGAGTTTCGCCCCTAGATTTGTTAGGAAAAGATGCTTATGAGTGTACCGGTAGTATTTAGATTCTAGAACTTGCGTTAGTGATGCATCCCGAGACCGCTAGTGAGACTACATTCCTGTAGTAGGATTTACTACATGATAAGAGGCATTAGGATCACTCTTGTGTTAAACCCGTATCATAATTACTTGACCAATGAAGTAATAATTACTTGACTAGTAAAGTCAATTAATTTTCCCACACCTTTGCGATGTACTCATTTTTAGTACACGATACCCCTAGTACACCCCGCAGAGCCTATCTTTTTCGTTTCTAACTTTAAGCATTTTACTTAAAGATAGAATTTGTTTATAATCCACCCTAAATGTACACCCAAATCGCCTTAGCATTCCTTGTATGCACTCATCTTTAGTGCATTATTGTTATTTGTTTAAACCCTAAGTTAATTGTCTAATTGATTACATGGTTGCTAAGTCGAGTCATATCTTGTACATATTGTTTTGGGACGATTGGGACTCATGGGTAAAGTACTATTGTTATGGAGTATTGGGGAAGACGTCAATTATTACCCCCATATGTGCGTTAATATTTAAAAAGTACTCCAAGTATTTTGATTATCTTAATTCGAGTCATTAGAATAGTTAATTGTAAAGTATGTAAAAGTTCAAGTGTAAGGGGAATGCAAATTCCCTACAATGTATTATTTTGGATGGCAGGGCAAGAGTGTATGAAAAAAAAAATCGAAAAATTCAAGAAAAAGAAAAAAAATAGAAAAAAAGAGAAAAAACATACGGACTACTATCCCGTTTCCTTTTATGTTTGTTTTATATTTTTGTTAGTTTTCATTAGCTTAAGTCGAGTCGAGTCTTGGCTTAGCAACGCCACATTGTACATGTAATTGACCAAGATGATTAACTTGCCACCAGTAAAGAATGCCTTTATCCAACAAAACCGTGTTTATCATATCCCTACACCTCACGTTATAACCGTTTTAAAAGACCTCTTTGATAGTTTATCCTAGGTGCTTACGCCAAGTGGTGGAGGTTTGATCCTTTACCAAACCTATGGTAATCTATGTGCTATGACAGGTAGTGAGAGATATTTTCCATTTTCATATTGTGATAGATACTTTTATTACACCCGAGAGATGTGCGTATCTAAACACTATTTGTGAGGTGCTAGTGTATAATTTCCGTGCTTGTTTTGGTTGAAGTGGAACGATTATTTGTTGCAATTACTTTTATATTAGTGTTAAATGACCCCTAGCTTGTATTTTGATTAGAATAAAAGCGCATTTGCTTGAGGACAAGCAAATCTCAAGTGTAAGGGTATTTGATGAGGCGAAAAGTGTAACACTTTTAGGGGGTCATTTAAGCCCTAAGTCGTGATTATTTGATCAAATATTGCCTCAAATCGTTTCTTTTGTCATTTTAGGTACTTTGGAGAGAAATCTGGAAAAGGAAGCATTTTGAACGTTTTGGAGCGAAAAGTGAAGAAAACGGCAAAGTCTCTAAATCAAGCTGGAAATAGTAACTGACGGCGTCACGCTTTGGAGGTGACGGCGTCACGTATTGGCAAAGAGGTGGATAAAAAGTTACATGAGACGAGCTAGAACGTTTTTTGGGAATTAAAGAGTGACGGCGTCACCAAGGCCGTCAAGAGTAATTTACACATGACGGCCAAGATTGGAATAACACATGACGGCGTCAGATCTGGATCTAGTCAATCCAAGGAAAGCATTGGTGGCTAGTTGACGGCGTCAGGATCATAACGTGACGCCGTCAGACCTGTAATCTCTATATATAGTTTTCTAATTTTCATTCATTAGGGAGAGAACTTTTGGGACAAACCCTAGGTAAAATTTTACAGGGTTTTTAACCCTTCTTTCATACATGTTTCAATAAAGATAAGTCTTCCAATAATCATTCAATATGTCTATGTGTTGTTTGATTCTATCTAATGCTTGTCTTTACTTTAACATGCTAGGCTAGGTTTATTTGTGTTTGCTTAGATGTAATGAAACCTAGCTATTGATTGTTGGTTGATTATTTGTTATTAATTGTAATGGATGAATGATATCGATGTTAGGCTTAAGAAAACTGGTAGACTTGCAATTGGTAACATGCTTGAACGTCTTAAGAAACATAAATCGGATGTGTACTACGATTTTAATGGTTGTATTTAATGCATGAGTGACTACTAAGGAGGCCATGTTAGGAGCTAGTTGTCGGTTCGACATAGGAAGAGGTAGAAACTTGTAGAGTTGGGGAAGATCGTACACGGCCCCACGAATGGTATTAAGGAATATAACCCGTCATCCACGCAATTGTAACAAACTATTCAACTAATGAAAGATAGCTAGGGAGTAATGAAATCTAAGTAAACACGTTTTTCTTATTATTGTTTTTCTCAACATTTTACTTTCTTGTTATTTTTTTTTATTGCATTTACAGTTATTTGGGTTAGTTGACTAGCAACTAATTCCGCCCATTCTTCCAATACCCGAGATTTTTACTTGCTTTCTAAAAAACTATAAAAATATAAAAAGAATCATCCCTCACCTCTTGACCTAATTTAATTAAGTTTTGATCCTAACGACACTATTCCCCGAGAGAACGATCAATCCCCCGGTACTTGCCACTACACTGTACAACATCGGTCAGGTACACTGCCTGGTGGGGATTGCAAGCTTCTTGAGATCCCTTGAGAGGTAAAACCTTTTGCGAGGGCGCAACCCGCACGCATCAATGCAGCCGTATGAACATTTGACCGACGAAGCCCGCAGAATAACAGACGAGATAAGGGCTGGGATCAAAGCGAAGTGGGGTTTGGACTTCTAGTTTTAATGTTGAAGTTTATATAATGTTTTAATTTCATACGTTCGTGTTTTTAATATTCGAAGTTTACGTACTATTTTTAATATTCGAAGTTATGGAATGTTTTAATTTCCTACGTTTGCGTTTTTTGTTTCGTACATTTAGAGTAAATTGCAAAAATTATCCTTGTGGTTTGGCCAAATTGCACGTTTCATCCCTGTGGTTCAATAAGTGCAAAGATCGTCCTTATTTTGCACAGTTACGTGCACTTTTGGTCCTTCAACAGTGAAATTTTCCAAACCACAAGGACGATTTTTGCAATGATGGAGAACCAAAAATGAACCACAAGGACGAAACATGCAATTTGGCTAAACCACGAGGACAGTTTTTGCAATTTACTTTTCAAATTATCATATATTTTCATACACAACTTTACATGCTCCATCTCAAATCTTGATTAACACTATTCATAGATTAAAAAAACAAAAACCTTAAATGGATCCTAAACCTACAATTCTGGCTTGGGCCATTATATCATATAATATATTTATTTAAATACCATTAATAATCTTGCGGGTTCTCAAACCATCAAAAGAACACCTAATAGTTTATTAGATAGTGTACCAAGCATTTGAAATATCGAAAAGAAATACCACTAAGGGTAATATTTTCGTTTCAAACAAATAGATTTTTTTTTAATTAAAATCGTGTTAGGTATTATTTCTTTTACTTTGAATAGATTATATGCAACTGCATATTTACAATACAGACGTGACGATCAATTGGACCATTGATGATTTAACATTTATTATTATTATTATTATTATTATTATTATTATTATTATTATTATTATTATTATTATTATTATTATTATTATTATTATTATTATTATTATTGATCTCCGCCTTTTTTGAATATCTAGGAGGTCTAATTAAAATTCTCGTTGAGGGTTTTTAAAAGGTCCTTTTTTATAAAATTTTCAAGAGATCATAAGGGATACCAATTCTTATTTATGAGCCGGTAAAAATGAACATTATTTGGTAGTAACAAGTTATGAAAATGATTGAATCTAATCTATTTTATCTAATAAACGATGGTTTTGGACAACCATCCTAAGCGTGAAGCATTAAAATCCGGTTTAATTCTCTGACGTGTTCTTCCATATTTAGATCTAAAGTACAATCGGTTTATGCCATGGTTTTTGTGAATCAAAAGGAGAAAGTCAGCAGGATGTGTTAATCTATTTTTGTAAAGTAGTAAATGCGATTTTAACAGTTTCATGGTCCATTATTGATTCAGTTACACCCGATTCTTCCTCCCTACGATTTGGTGTTGGCAGTAATATGTGAGTTTTCTAAATTTTTTTTTTAATAATTTTGTTACTTATTTATTTTGAATTGCTTATAATGTTATAAAGTATTCTTGAATCACATAGTACAGGTATTTTGATGAATTAGTTTTGTTTCAATTGAATTCAATATATTTGATTTGATTTAGTCCAGTTCAATTGTGTGGATGCAAAACCCTAAAAAAATTGGGGGAATAATCACTTTTTTTTCCGATTCCATTCTGCTGTAGCAAAACCTTAGAAAAAATAGGGGAGAATTAATTGCATGAATTAGTTTTTATAAATTGGGGGAAAACTGTAGTCAATTGTTATTTTTTATCATATCAGTAACTTTTGGATTTTAGTTTTTATAAAGTGCAGGTTTTTCTTGATATATAGGAACTATATATTGAGGTTCTATAATTTGTTCTTATTCTTCTAAAGTTTACCATTCATTGCTTTTGTTAAGAAAAGTATGTAGGAAGAATTGAGAACAAATGTTTGGTTTGAGTTTTTTTTGTAATAGCATTCTTGGTGGTGGTGGGACGTTATGTATATGAAAAAAGTATTGTAAGATTATTTAATGTTATTGCCCAAAAGAACTTTTCTACTATGTTTTTGATGTAGTAAAAACATATCATTAAGGGTGATGAGGTGGTTCTTTCATTCTTATTGCAAAATAAGCCTCTGAATCAAGTTTGTTAATAAGTGAACCTGATGTTTATTATTTATGTGAGCAGGTGAAGATGAAGCTTAAAGACCATAACAAATGGATACCATGTCTTGCTTTCTCTAATGTGTTTAACGTCCTGATGTCTTCTGTTGCTGATTCTCAAGTAAGAGAAATTAGATGATCTTTTGTGTTTCATTTGTTAATATTTTCTAAACTAAATTTAGCTATACTTAATGAAGCAGAATTGATGGTATTTCAGTTGAGACACAATTGATGGTATTTCGAAAGTTCCTGATTGCTACTTTTGTAGTTTTGTTTTTGAATATGCAAGGTGACTCGAGAGTTGAAAATTAGAAATTTAGCTCCAAGCGTATGTTTGTTATGATTAATCAGTTTATGTTAGGAAGCCGATAGTTTTGAGTATCAACAATTTCTGCTTTCAATGGAACCTGTTATAACTCATAACAAGGTAATCATCAACCATTTGTTATTTAGACAATTTTGTTATAACATTTGACCTGCTGATTGTTTTCTATAGTAATCTTTTTCCTTTTTTTTTTGTTAATCATGTCAGAGATGATCTCCGAAATCAAACTATTCAACTTGCCAGTAAGTTCCTTACTTAGAGAACATAAGTACCTGTAAACATTTTCATTTTACCAGAAAAAATCTACTAAAATCACTAATAGCTGTAATATCATTATACCCTCAGTGACTCAGTCCCATGAACACATGAATAAACACAAATGTTTGATTTTGACAGCATGTCTTAATTTTTTTTAATAATGACAGAAACGTATATTTTAAATTAAAATCAGTAGAATTATTTCTTTGACACGGGGTTGTATAATGAGTATTTGCCAACTGCCAGAACAGGAAATGTTGAAATTGTTAACCACACCAGTACAGACCCAGCTAAGAGATCTAACTGTTTATTACTAAAGGGTTACAAATGTGTGATATTGTGTGATTTATAGCTCCTTGCATGTTTGTTAAGTCAATTATCCATCCTACAAAGACTGTTTTGTGGGATGGAGTAAAATATTCGAAATTTTTATGTATTTTTTGTTATGCAGGACAAAACTTGGAAAAAGAACCCCAGATGACGAAGTTAAGGAACCAGGTGAGGTTCTTATGTAGCGCAAACCAACAAAATTATATTAAACATGGCAAAATAGGGGCAGACAACGGGGTCGGATTGAAAAGGGTCATTTTATAGTACAGGTCGAAGCAGGCTGGGTCAAATTGTGTTGACCCGTAAACACATCAATAAATAATTAATTTGTTATTTGTCATTACTTGAGTACTATTATAAGTTTACATACATTAACCTTTGGTCCTTTTCAATAAAAAAGTTGAAGAGGTTTGTATGCATTAGTGATAGATGTGGTGATACTTTAAACTTTTGTGACCCATTTACGCTTTGGCTTATGTTTTAATTTTGACCTGTTTAAGCTAAAATACATGTACACAGGCGAAATGTACCCATTCATGAGTAAATGGGTTGAAATTGCAACTCTGTATTTTACCATTAAACTCATTGCAATTATGCCATGATAAAGAATACATGATTTAATCATGTTATTTTTTCCTGATTACACTCTTGAAGATTGCTATAGATTTAGTATAAAAGTTTCCGCCCTTATCTCAAAAGGCTCAAGGTTTATTCATTTTTTTACTTATGGTACAGTTTAGCTGTCATAGGTACGGATATAGCAATGTATTTTTTTTAACTAATGATAAATGTTGCTACTAATAGAGATAATAAGATTTTAGATTCATGGCTGTGAATTTTCTTAGTCACAACAAACATCAGCCAAAAGTTCGTTCACCGTAAACAAATACACACACTAATAGCAGTAAAAAATGAATAGATGTTTACACATTTGAAAGTAGTAAAAAATGAATATACATTTTTAGTTTCTTTCATTAATCTCAAAATCCTATGATGTTTGTTTTTAACAGGTGATGTCAAGGTACGTGGATACGTGCTCGAGAAGAAAAATTAATACCTTGAGAGCTTGAGTGATAAGGTGCTAATCATTTTTTTAAATATTTACTTTGTGATTGTATTCATTGGTTGTAGTATTTACTTTGTGACTTCTGCATGTTGCAATGCTCGCCAACATTGATGTTATAAGGTTGCTGAGATCCTCAAGGAATGGACTGCATGGTTTAGTCAATGCCGAGCTATTGACATTAATGGTAACAACATCTTATTCTTGGTCTTGCCAACAAATATTAACCACATATTGCAAATACGATTTTGAGTTGTTAAGAGCTTTGGTTTTGAGTATTGTTTTAAATTTCATTTGATCGAACATTATTTGGATTCATAGGGCTAACCCTTAAGGTAAATCCATAATCCTGCTACATTTACTTCTTTGTTTTACACTATCCACTCCTCTTATATTGGTTATGGGTTTTTTATTTTTAAGCTTTTGTGATATGGGCTTACTTAGGTTATTATTTGAGGATTAAGAATAATTATACTTTAGTACAAATATAAGTTTATTTAGCTTATGACCTTATTTATTTTCCGTAAACTTGGTAAGGTTACTTTTGTTGGATTACCTTATTTTCTCACCTTATGAGCTTATTTAGTTTCCGTAAAGTTGGTAACGTTACCTTTGTTGGTTTACGAGGTTATAGGATGATTGTAAGCTATCTAAAGCATTACGATTTGTGTCATGAAGTTTTAGATGTTATTTGGATTCGCATCCATGATGTTAGCAGTAACTGTTTTGCTTTTTCAAAAACAAAAGATAGCATCCACATTTTTTTTAGTAGTCAGCATTCAGATCGATAAAAGGCCAATATCGTTGGTAAAACCAACTTAGTTGAATACTGAGGCGAACAAGAAAAAGTCGCGTATGTGTATTTGGTGCAAATTATGTCGCGGCCTTCTGTTGTGGTTCCTATATGTGTTTCTGCAGTTCCGTCTTAGCACCGATCTTGGCTTTTAGTCGATCTGAATATGAGCTTCTATCAGAAACTGGCTATACTAATTTTCCTTCTCAAAATTGAAATATATCTACCACTATCATAGTTGCTTTCGTATCTTATCACCTCAGCAGATACTGTAATCTACTTTAATTATTTCCATTCTCCACTATCTACCGGCCATACTTCTTGCTTTCAGAGGGTATGCCATTCTCATATTTGAATGTGTCATATTCTATGGCTTTTTGGACCCGTAGTAAAAGAAAAGATTAATTTTTAGAAGTGATTTCCATGATGATTACTATTTTGCACATAATGTTTGGTCTTACAACTTCTATAGCTTCGCTTATCCATGTAATCCACTAGAGGAAATTTAGTTTGAATAACTCCATATATGAATTCCCACCTGTGTATCCATTACAGTTTCCAAGTTTTAACTTTGAATGTAAAAATGGATGGTTGTATTTTGCTTATAAACCGTTTGATGTAGTACATATCCCAATTTGACCCATTTATAAGGTTTATTGTTAGATAAGTTAGGTCAAGCTCTCAAGGGAACAAATTTATTGGAGAACATTCTTTATGTAATAAGCTGCTAAAATGGTAAAGTTTAATCTGTACAATATTGATTGCTTTGCCACATTTTCCTTCAAACCCTTACTCAGTTGAACGTAAAGATGGTTGTATACTTTACTTTTGTAGTATGTTAGCATTGTAACGTTGAACCATAAGAATAAAGATTTAGCTATTGTGACCCTTTGTATGGTAGCGTTGTAATGTTGAATTATGATTTATAAGTGTACTTTGGAAATCAATTTTTGGTATATTATGAAAGTGGCGGATACGTCATTTGCACAAGGTTGAGGATTACTCCATCAGATAAGCGTTTGCCACTAAATATTGTCAGGAAACAATATCCTATCTCGGTTTCGTTTGCCATGACAATCAACAAAAGCCAAGGCCAATCACTTTCTAAAGTTGGTGTATCAAGAGTAAAAAGCAATCAAGGTTTGAAGGTTGTCGTTTGTGATCGTGATGGTAATGTCTCCAAAACTACAACAAATGTCGTGTATAGAGAAGTGCTTGAAGGACTATGATTCAAACTTAAAAAGGTATGTAAAATTCACACGTTCGATTTACTTTCTCATGTTCTCACTTTTATTATATATTCTAAGCTACTATATGTTTTCTTGTCATCTTTAGGTTGCCTTACAAATTTTCCTCTTCTACGAAAGAACTTCTTGAAGTCTCTAATGGCCATAGCATATTCCTCATCATCACTATCCGAAGTAGATTCTTCATCATCACTTGATTGGACTCTAGCTTTCAAGGCAATGGACTTAACTTTTTCTTTCTTGCCTCTAACTAGTTCCGAATCTTTTTCCATTACCATTTCGTGAACTTTGAGGTTTCCAATTGGCTCATCAAGTGACATGCTTGAAAGATCTTTGGATTCTTCAATTGCCGTCACTTTTGCTCTCCACTTCGGATGGAGTGCTCTAAGAAATTTCCTGACAAAGTTCTTACTACAAAAAGATTCGTCAAGTGCTTTAAGTGAAGTAATAATAGTATTAAACCTAGCAAAAGCATTATCAATAATCTCATCTTCGGAAATAACAAATTGTTCATATTGTTGAACAAGAAGATCAATTTTGTTATCTTTAACTTGTGAGTTTCCTTGATGAGTGACAATTAAAGATTGCCAAATATCTTTGGCGGTTTTACACAAAAAGACTCTTTCATATTCTTTCTTAGGTAAAACGTTGTAAAGCATCATTTTAGCTTCATTATTTTTACCTATTAATTTCTTTTGATCATCATCTTTGATGTTAGTAACTATGTTATCACCATCAATAATTATATACCACAAATCTATATCTTTAGATTTCACGTAAGTTTCAAAACGGTTTTTCCAATATATAAAACCATTTGCTTCAAAGAGTGGTGGTCTTTGCATAGATTGCCCTTCTTTGTAATTTTCAAAATCCATGGATCGTTTCAAGTTTTAAAACACAATATATTTTAAAAGCTTAAGTAACGTAGCTCTTGATGCCAATTGTGGAAAACTAGAAGGGGGGTTGAATAGTTTACCGATTAAAATCTTTTTAACTTGTTAAGTTAGCTTTGAAACTTTCCGTTTGATCAAAGATATATGCACAAACACAATATATAACATGCAAATAAATGAAAGAAACGATCAAACCACAACACGAGTATTTATCGTGGTTCGGCTACAAGGACTCTTTTTCCTTGCCCTACGTCCACGCCCCGAGTATCCAACTCGAGAGTTTCTTTCACTAGTCAACAAGCTCCTTTCACCGGCGGAGAAAACCTTACACGTCGCTTATACTTTTACCGACACAAAGCTAAATGTCGAGTTCTTTTACAAGGGCACAACCACTCCCGTTAGTTCTTTTACTAGGGTACAACAACTCCCAACACTCTTTGTATTTTGAGGACTAAAATACTAACCGATCACTACTGAAAATACACAATCAAATGAAGTGTAAACTACACAAGTCTACACAATGCTAAGCTAACAAGTCTTGCAACGTTGTGTTGAATACTTGTTACTTTTAGTAAGCTCGTGAATCTCTTTGCTACAAAAAGAAACTTCACATATGAAATGTTAAGAGGTTAGATGAAAGAATGAATGTGTGTGTAAAATGTAATGTCAAGTGATGAGCCAAATTTTAACTTGTGGCTCAATATTTATAGCCAAAACCTTCTGCAGGTCTGGCGGATCAGGCGGACCCCTGAGAAGGGTTCCGCCCGTGTACCTCCAGGGTACCGCCGGGCTTGCAGTTGGTTTTGCAATAAATCTTGCAAACCAAACAAGGTCTTGTCTCATAACTCCTAGCAACCAAACAATGTCACATCTCATAATAACAAGTCAAATACAAAGCTTGCAAGCAACAACAAAGTTAGTCAAACACATTTCTTTCCATAAATGCATAATGACAAAACTTGCCATAAATGTGATGTGACAATTTCTAATTTAAGAAATAAACTTGTGTTGTGTTTTATGAAATGTAAAATGTAGCAAAAGTCTAGTTTATGCAAGTCTTAAAAACTAAGATTATGTTTTGCTTAGAAACTAAAGTTTACATTTTGTCGTTAACAAAACTTAGCGAAGATCGTAAAATATAAATAACGTTTTTAGGCGATATTTGTATTAACAATCTCCCCCTTTTTGTTGATGACAAAACATAAACTTTGTTTTTAAGTAACACGCAAAATCTTGGTTTTCAAGACTTAAAAAAAAATTATATTAACCTTGTTTTACTTTTAGAGACGAAAAACATATCAAGTATTGAAGGTTTAATATATTTCTCCCCCTTTTTGTCAAAACAAAAAGAAGAGTAGCGAAGCGGAATAATGCCCATGCTCCCCCTTGGTCGATACTCCCCCTAAATGGAGTGCCAAGATGGGAAACATGGATTTTGGACCCTACAAAAAAAATTGTTAGTTGGTGATATATATAGTCAAGGATGTAGTTACCACACACATTGCAACCACAATGACAACACAAACATTATCAACCAACAATGTACTAAAGTGAGTAGAAAGAAATATCATTCCAAGTAAAATTTTGACGTATAAAAGTCAAAAGACAAGAAATGGGTAAATTTCTTCTACTTCTAAAAACTTAAAAAAAATAACCAATAAAGAAAAATAAGAGCCTAGTTTCCTAAATTTGGGGCAAACGGCCTCCAAATGGTTCTCTAGGGTTTGTTTGGGTGGGAAAGGGCATCCAAACGTTCGATGACGTGTTGAAATGCAAACCGGGTTTCATCTTGGAGTTGGTGAAGCAACGTTTTGATGGTTTCACCCATTTGCTCACAATTTGAGCAAGCATGGGGATGAATGGGTTGAAATGGGTTGGTTTTGGTTTCTTGGTTTG
The DNA here is from genome assembly GCA_030686995.1 of Artemisia argyi. Taxonomy (NCBI): domain Eukaryota; kingdom Viridiplantae; phylum Streptophyta; class Magnoliopsida; order Asterales; family Asteraceae; genus Artemisia; species Artemisia argyi. The sequence continues at coordinate 89,121,721 of CM060708.1, read as the reverse complement.
AGGGTTGATTGGTTTTTGGTTCTTGGGTGGAGGATGGATTTGGTATTGAGTCAAGCAATGTGGTTTGAAATTCCATTGCTTGATGGAGATGGTTTTCAACCATGTTTTGGATATCCTCATATGAAGGAAATAAAGACTCAAAGGTTTGAGGTTGAGAATGTGGTGGATTTGGGTGATCATTGTTTTCAAAGTTTGGTTCTCCATATAGAGGACCATGGATGTCATGGTAGATGGGGTGAAACAATAATGGTTTAGGTTGATGGTACACTTGTTGTGGTGGTGGAATGTGGTTAAAAAGGTTATCTTGGTCAAGAATTGACCTTGGTGATTCATTTGCAAAAGGTGGTGGTTGTGTAGGTCTTGGTGGAAGATCATTAAGATCTTGGACAAATGGGTGTGGTGATGTGGGAGGAGACCCAAATAGTTCCATTGGCTCAATTTTGGGTAAAGGTGATGGTGATGAGGTTTTGGATGGTTGAGTTGGAGCACTTGGTGGAGTTGGGTCAATAGGTGATTTAGTTGGTGGTGGAGTGAGCTCATTTGGTTCATTGGGTGATGGTGATGGAGATGCAAGGTTCAAAAAGTGTTCATTTTTTATGGGTGATGTGAATTCATCCGAGGATGAGGAGCTTAGGTTGATGGGTTGATTAGACCATAGTGGTTTAACACTAATCCGGGCGGTTTTTCGGATGGGTCTTGATGGTTGAGAGGTGTTTGTTGACTTAGTCATGGTGAAAAATGGTTTATAAGTTTCAGAAATTGTGTTGAGGAAGGTGTGATTTGATGGTGTTTAGGATGGCTTAATTTATAGTGTTGAAGGATTATGGAAAGGAGTGTTTGGATTTGATGTTAGTCCATACAAAAATGGAGGTTTCTAATGATTTGAAAAACTAATTGTGGGTTGTCAAATCATGGAAGTCAATCCAATGAAAATGGTGAAGTGAGAAGACAAGTTTTGCACTAAATGCATAGTGGTTTTGGTGAATGTTTGGTAGTATAAATCTCAGGGATTTCAAGGATCCCTTAAAAGGGTTCCTTCCTTTATGTTTGAGGGGTCCTTGAGGTTGTTATGGCTAAATTTGAATTTTGGCGGGAATTGGTTTTGGTTAAGTTTATGGAAGAAGGAGTATCCTATTATGCTAAACACATTGCAAGTAATGGGTTTCTACCTAAAAGGATTGGATTTTGGTGTTTCAATGTTGAATTGGCGAAAAAGAAAACAAAAATTCTGCAGGTTGCTGGCGGCACCCTCAGAATACACAGACGGAACCCATTTGAAGGTGCCGCCTGGTCCGTTGGGCAAATTCTGGAATTCCCAGAATTTGCACTGGCGGAACCCAATATTGGGTACCGCCAGATCCGCCAGACCCAAAAAAGTAGGCAGTCCGCGTTTTTGACCCGCGAGACAATTTTCAAAATTTTAGAAAAGTCCTAAAACCAAAAATATAATTCATAAATGGTTAGGAAATGCAAAAATTAGACATGTAAACACGCATAGCATAGGAGTTTGACCGGGGGCTAGCGAATTTCACTATACTTAGTGAAAATTATATAAACATGAAAATTTGACAACTTGCCAAAAGTTGTCTTCCTGCATCATTGTTAGTTAAAACATGTTTCAAATAGTATCAAACATCCGACCAACACATAAATTCAAGAGAACCATTGTTTACATAACCAAATTGTTTAAATAGCACCTTGTGCCAAACACTCCTAACACACCCGCACTCATTGACGATCAATCTTCTTCTTCATTTTTCCAAGGAATCTCCCGATGTTTTTGAACATCCCCTTTGTTTGCTTGAACTCCTCCGACTCATTCGGAATATCCGGAAGTTGGGAAAGGTATTCTAGAGGTGGGAGCCTAGAGTTTGGCAAATTGTCATCTTCACTCATTGAGGAAGAAGATGATGAGGTAGGAGGATGTGGGCGTTTTCCTTGGGCTTTGTAAACTCTCTTATCACTAAGTGGAACAAAGGTGTGTGGAATGAGAGTGTAGTCAAGACGAAGACGGTTAGGAGTTGGTGGAATGGGTGAAATGAACCTAAAGAGACGGGTCAAGAGCATTCCATATGGCATAGCCGTTGTGCCATGCACGGGAATGTCGGCCATTCTCTTAGCCATGTAGTAGGCAAGGTTGAAGGGTTGTCTAACGGACAAGGAGTAGAGCATGTAGCAAAGGCAAAGGTTGATATGGTCACGGTTCCCTATTGTGCTAATGACATTGGCTCTAAGAACTTCCTCCCATTTCTTGAATTGTGGCTTAAGTTCGTTCATTTCCATTCCATATGGGTCCTTATCGACCTCATTCCCCGAACGGGTTCTCCTGGTGGTGGTGGTCCTAACAAAGAGGTGGTCACGGAGTACGTATTTTGAGACAAGGGGTGTGTCATAAGGGTGGATACGGTCTTGGAGGTTGTCAAGAGTTGAGAGGGAGTGCAAGTCGGAATAGAGGCAAGTACCACGGTTTGGGACACCTAGGATTTGAGCAAACTCCTCAAGAGTGAAGGAGTATAGATGATCGCTAACCCTAAAGTTGATAGAGATATGACCATAATCATCCATGGAGAGGACGGAGGATGCATAGAACTCTAAAATGAACCTAGGACAAATAGGCTCGTCTATATTCAAAAGACATTCAAAGTTGATTGTTGCAAAATCGGCGTAAAGGTTTGTGCCTTCTAGGAAGGATGGGTCAAGGGTTCTACCCTCATGGACATAGTGTTTTTCTAGGGCTTTGAAAACATTTACTTGGTTTGGGGTAAGGCCTTTGGTTTTGTGGTGTTTTGGTAGGTACTTAATGGTGTCCTTGTGGTCGTAGTGAGTTAGAGGAGGCATGATGATTCCTAGAACAACAAAATTTCACATTTTAGTTTACGTAAACCACTATTATAATATGGATGTTCTAGTGTGTGCCTATATGAAAACAATGTGGAGGTGTGGTTATCTTGACTCATTTTGATGCTTCAAAATCGTTTTATGCAAGTTTTGTTATAAAACAAAAGATTACCCAAACGCTCCTAGTTCAATGTAGCTTCGTTTGAATGTACCCGAAAATACATATTGGTTATGTATTCCCTTTAGCATTCAAGAGACATTATGCAAGTGATGTTTTAAACATAACGTTTTGATTTTGTATTCTCAATGTGAGACGAAAAAATATTTGTCCTACTTGTGAGAAATTTTTGGAAGGATTTGACATGGGGTGTTTTAGCAAACATGTTTATACTAATTAAAGATGCAATTCCTAACTATGGGAAACATGATTAGTTTTATTAAACACCTAATCTAATGCATGAGTTTTTCAAGTTAATGCATAACCCCAAGTTTTTGTTTTTGTGCAAGAAATAGAATTCCTAGACTCAGATCAGGATTGTAATCATGTTTAGAATACTTACAATGATGATTTAGTTGCAATGTAAATGAATGGAAGACCAAGAATTCGTAGGTATGGATGGATGGTAAAGTGAATAGTAGCAGTTTGGAAGTGGTGGTATGAGATAATGGGTGTTTGGTTTAATATAAACAAAGAATGTGATTCTGCAGGTGGACCTGCACGGCGGAACCCTGAGTTGGGTTCCGTCCGTTATGGTTGAGGGTTCCGCCGACTCTGCTGAGAAAAAATGGTTTTGGATTTGTTTTGATTTTTGTGATTTTTGTCTAATGTCCAGAACTACAATGTAGGTTCCATGAGTCCTAAGCCTAGCCTAAGAAGATTAAAAGGTTCTCGTTTAAGAGGTTTTGTGAGAATGTCGGCAATGTTATCTTCGGAAGAAACTTTCTCAATTGAGATATTTCCTTTTTGAACGTTGTCACGAAGGAAATGATGACGGATTTCAATATGTTTGGTACGAGCATGTTGAACCGGGTTTTTGCTAAGATCAATGGCACCTTTGTTGTCACAAAGAATTGTGATGTCGTTGAGTTGAATTCCATAGTCGACAAGAGCTTGCTTCATCCAAAGAGCTTGTTGACATGCCTTTCCGGCCGAAACGTACTCGGCTTCCGTTGTTGAGATAGCAAGAGCCGTTTGCTTCTTAGAGAACCATGAGGTGAGACAATGTCCAACAAAAGTACAAATACCACTTGTGCTTTTTCTATCGACATAGTCACCGGCATGATCCGAGTCGGCATACACTATGGTGTCTATTCCCGTTCCTTTGGGATACCATAAACCTAAATGTGTAGTGCCCTTAATATACCTAAAAATCCTTTTAACGGCTTCGAGATGGGTAGTTTTAGGATCTTCTTGAAAACGAGCACATAGACAAACACTAAACATAATGTCGGGTCTACTAGCCGTTAGGTAAAGTAGACTACCAATCATACCTCTATATTTAGTACTATCTACGGATTCACTTTCTTCATCCTTGGTGAGTTTAGTTTCCGTGGACATGGGAGTTTTGATAGGTTTCGAATCTTCTAGTCCAAATTTCTTAAGCATGTCCTTAATATATTTAGATTGGTTAAAGAAGATACCATCTTCTAGTTGTTTGATTTGGAGTCCTAGGAAAAAGTTGAGTTCTCCCATCATACTCATTTCAAACTCGTCATGCATGATTTTTGAGAAATCCACACATAATTCTTGACAAGTTGATCCGAATATAATGTCATCAACATAGATTTGGACTATGATAATATGTGAGTCTTTCTTCTTAGTGAAGAGAGTATTATCAACTAAGCCCATGGTATACTTATGGTCAACTAGGAATGTTTTAAGTCGATCATACCATGCTTTTGGAGCTTGCTTATGTCCGTAAAGAGCCTTTTTAAGTTTGTAAACATGATTTGGTTTTACAAAATCGATGAAGCCCGGTGGTTGAGCAACATACACTTCTTCATTAATGACTCCGTTTAGAAATGCACTTTTGACATCCATTTGAAAGAGTTTAAAATTGTGTGCACATGCATATGCAAGTAAGATTCTAATTGACTCGAGCCTAGCAACCGGAGCAAAAGTTTCATCGTAGTCAATGCCTTCTTGTTGGTTATATCCTTGTGCAACTAGCCTAGCTTTGTTTCTAGACACAATTCCATTTTCATCCATTTTATTTCGAAATACCCATTTTGTTCCAATTATAGTTTGACTCTTTGGTTGAGGAACTAATGTCCATACATCATTCCTAACAAATTGGTTTAACTCTTCTTGCATTGCAATTACCCAAGACTCATCTTTAATGGCTTCATTAATATTTTTAGGTTCAATGGTTGACACGAAACAAAAATAGTTGCTTTCATTTTGAACTTTTGACCTTAGTGTTCTTTCGTTAATGTTGCCAATGACACCATCTAATGGATGACTTTTAGATTCTTTGACATTGACAAGTTCTTTGTTAAATAGTTCATCTTCTTTGTCATCACTTAAAATTTCTTGATTTTCTATTGCTTGGTTTTCAACTAAGTCATCATCTACCAAAGGTGATGTCTTAGAGGGAGGTGGACTCTCGTCAAATGTTACGTTCAACGATTCCTCGACTCTTAAGGTTTCTTTGTTCAAAACAATGTACACTTTACTATTTTGTGAATATCCAAGAAATACACCTTCATAAGACTTTGGGTCAAATTTGGTGAGATAATCCTTGGTGTTAAGAATGAAACATTTACTCCCAAACACTCTAAAGTATCCTAATGTAGGCTTTTTACCTTTATATAGTTCATAAGGAGTTTTATTCAAAAATGGTCTAATTAAGACTCGATTTAAAATGTATGTTGATGTGTCAACGGCATTACACCAAAACTTTTGTGGAATGTTTTGTTCATTAAGCATTGTTCTACTCATCTCTTGCAATGTCCGGTTTTTACGTTCTACTACACCATTAGATTGAGGAGTACGTGGAGCCGAAAAGTTATGAGTTATTCCATTATTATCACAAAAGTTACCAAATTGAAATTCATTATCAAATTCACGACCGTGATCCATTCTAATAGACACAATATTAGACCCTACTTGATTTTGAATTTTCTTACTTAGAATTTCAAATTTATCAAAAGCTTCATTTTTACTTTTCAAAAATTTTGTCCAAGTATATCTTGAGTAATCATCAACTATGACCAAAGTGTAGAAGTTACCTCCATAACTTTGTATAGCCGACGGACCAAATAAATCCATATGTAAAAGTTCTAGACACCTAGATGTAGAAACCAAGTTTTTAGCCTTATGGCTACTATGGACTTGTTTACCGACTTTGCAAGCATCACAAAAGTGTTGGTCATATTTCAACTTAGGTAGGTTTCGAACTAAGTCTTTGGAGGAGAGGTTTTGAATTAGTCTCATGTTAGCGTGTCCTAAACGTCTATGCCATAAAGTTGAAGATTCATCTAATGAAGTAAGACAAAGTTTGTCTCTAGATGTTGGATCCATCTTCATGACATATACGTTGTTCTTAAGAACACCTTTGGCTATGGTTATACCATCTTTAAGTATTTTACTACCGTTTTCACTGAAAAGGGCATTATACTTATTACGACAAAGTTGACTAATGCTGAGGAGATTAAAACTGTTGGGATCATAGTTTTCACTATTTTATCAAGTCTCGGTCATGTGTTATAATGTTAGGTTTCTTAACTATTATTTACTTTCATTTACTAAATGTATTAAGTTTACTAGGCTTAAGGTATGTAACCCATGGGCCTCAAAGCCCATGAAATGATGTAAGGAAGGAGAGGGAGTGTTGCCCTAGCTCCTTCCCTATATATAGAAGCCTTAGGTCATTTGTAAACTTGGTTGGTTAATTCATAATTCTAAGAAAACTCTTTCATTTCTATTTCTCATATTGTCTTAATCAACCATCTCTCACTCTCATCTCTTTTCTATCATTCTTATACTTGTGTTTACATAAAGTGTGACCTAACAAGTGGTATCATTCGCCATATGAAGGTGTAGCTTTTGTTTTTCATTGATTTTGTTTCTTAAACTTGTTTTTCTTATAATCGATTTTTGCTCAAATTTTTGTACTTTCTTGCTTGTTTCTTGATTTTTATCACATATTTGCTTACAAACTTGTGCTACAAATCAAAACAAACAAAAAAGTATAAATTTTTTCTCAAAAAATTCGATTAGGGGTTATTGTACTTGTTTTCGAAATTTTTTAAAAATTTTGAAAAGTTCTTAAAGTTTTCAACTTTCTTAAAGATCTCTTCATTTTACACATAAAAGTACAAGAATCTTGAAATAAAAACGAGTTTTTGGATTACTTTCTTTGAAAAACAAAATCTGCCAAGTTTTCGAAATCTTACATTTGTACCTATTTCGAGATCTACTCTACGTGCATTACCTCGACTTTGTTTTTGTGGACTCAGTATTTTCTTTCTTGTATAAGAAAGATAAGTACTTCGACTTTTGGTAAAGTTTTCGAAATTGTACAATTTCGAAAACTGGGATAGTTGCCTTTGTGTTTTCGAAAACATCATTTTTTTCTTTCGAAATCACACTTATTTCGCAAACTTGTTTTTTGGCGGGAAAATTTGAGTAAAATTTAATTTTTACAGAAGACTAAACGTTCAATTTTTACGCGAAATTCAAATTTTGGTTTAACAGTGAAAATTTTGGCCCAAAATTCAAATTTTTAGGCCAAAATTCAAATTTTTTCGGTGAAATTTGGCGGCAAAATTTTTTAAACTCAAATTTTTCCTATGACATTAGAATGGCATTTTATAGTGATTTTCAAAATTTTGGAACAGAAAATTTTTCAAATTAATTTTGGAGGGAAAATCTGTAATCACTATTTCGACCTTGAGTGTGACATTTTGGTTTGATTATTTCGATTACATCGCAACAATCAAGGGGGAGAGAAATGTCATTTACAATGTCTCAATCACCATCTTCCAATTACCTTCCTCACCAATATTCTTATCAGCAACAGTCATCAGAATCAGTACATTCTTCCAACTACCTTCCTCACCAATATTCTCATCAGCAACAGTATCATCAGCAACAGTATCATCTACAACAAAGTCACAGCTCCCTCATTGATCATGTTCTGCTCTTTGGCAATGAATCAAGGCCTCCAATGTTGCTACCAGGAACGTATACTGTTTGGAAACGGAGATTTCTACAATGGCTCACAGATCGTCCTGCTGCAGATCTCATGCTTAATTCCATTCAAGATGGTCCATACATTATGATACTTCTTGCTGACTCAAAAGGGATTATCAGACTACAAAATGATGAAGACTTGAATGCTACTGAACTTGCTCAGTACGATGCTGACCAACAAGCTGCATGGTTCATGACACTAGCCCTTCCCAACTCAATTTACATGAATATGGACTTTCAAGCCAGTGCCTATGAAATATGGAAATATCTTGATGCTTTGCATCGTACCGAAGAACTTCATCACATCAGAATGAAGCAAATTCTTGAATCTTGTTTAAGCATGAATCCACTGAAGACCATTCTCCCTGCTTCACCATCTCCAGATGTTGATCATGGATCACTAATCTACACTCCAAATGGTCTCTTCTTCAATCCTCCGAATGCACCTGAGCCTTTCTTCATTCCACAGTACCATCCTGCAACACTACATAATAATGTGCAATCTCTTCTGCAAAATCTGGTGAAGCTTAGTCAAGTATCTTCTAAGAAAGGCATTGGAGCTATGACTTCAACTTCTGAATGCTTAAACACAATGAAAGATTCTGATGATGAAGAAGATCTTATCGAACCGAGCATGGCATTCTTGGCATATACGGAAAATATTGCAGAAGAGGAAGATCAAGATTATGATTCAACCTCACTCTCTGACGATAATGTTGAATACAATGCCACACTTAGTCAAATGGAAGTTGAAGGGGGTAATCTCAATGCAGTTTTGCAAAGTGTCATGGGAGATATTCCATCTGATGATGAATATGCAGATTTGGAAGCCAATACAGCAGATGTGCTGTTAATGTCACATCATGATTATGTTCAAGAACCTGCTACTTCAAATATCATGATCCAATATGATTCATCTCCGCAGCAGACTTCAACTCAACTTGTTCCATATGACAACAGTGACGCAGTGTACTATTCAAAAACCAATGAAGATGACGATGAGGATTTCAAAATTCTGAATCAAGAACTCGCACTTATTGCTCGTGCCCTCAGCAAAATCTCCAACAAGACAAACAACCGTCTTCATTCTTCTTCTAACATAAGGAATCAAGCTGTTGTGCAAGGTGAAAGAGTTGATAGACAAGGAAGGAATGCTGAAAGGACTATTGGGAATACTGCAGATGTAGTTAATGTAGGCAATGAGGTTAAAATATTGGAAGATAATTCGGGTGTCATGGATGATACTGAACCAGTATACGACATAAATGCTTCTGATGACTCTAAAGACCCATTTGAGAGAAAGATGACTGAAGCTGAGAAAAGAGCCAGCAATTCTACAGAAAATTGCTTAGCTCATTTTGAATCAGTTAAGACTCAATGCAAGATTCTCTCAGATGCATGGTTTCCTACGGGGGGTACCTTTGATGCATTCTTCGGAACTGGAATGGATCGTCTAACCTTCCAAAGGAAACTCGGAGAAAACATTGTTCAAATTGAAAAGCAAATTGAACAGGGAAGCGATTGCATGGCAGGATTTAGAGCGCTCAAGGCTCAGTTCAAAGTGTTCATGGCATTGCATTTTAAAGCTCTCATACACTATAAATATGAAAGCAATGTATGGAGAGAGAACATCACAAGTATGGAGGTTGAAGATTTTAGAGATCAACTTGTTTCACGCCTAAACCGCTTAGACTTTATGCTTAATGAAAGATCACTTCATCTGAGTGCTATCAAAGAACAGAAGATGCAGATTAAAGAAGAGCAAGTTCATAAAGTTGATACATTGGAAGATAATTTGGTTGCCATGGAATGCAAAGGGACAGAATCAGAAGTGCAGGATGACAACAGCAGATTGGGGAATGATAAAGATGCAGATTGTGCAGAGATCAGACCCTTCCGTGACTCAGAGCCCAACTTTGACAAAGGACAGATGGATGAGGAAGATGTTATACCCATCTATGACAAAGAACCAAACTTTGACAAGGAGCAAATGGCTGAGGTACAATCTACTGTTGATCGTATTATGCCTGCAAATGAGAAACAACAATCTGAGCAACCTAACTTCAGTAATGTAGGAGAGGTTGACCAGGATGTTGTACAATGTCTTGACAAACGTTCTGAGTCTGAGTCTTTACATGATAATCTAATGACTGAAACATCAAATCAAACTCTTGAGTCTGAAAACCTTCTTCTCAAAAAGACCATTGCCCAGTGTCATAAAAAAAATTTCAAAACTAGAGGCACATTGCATCTCACTTGAACTCCAAATGCAAAACGAATCTCTAAATTCGGGCAACAATGGTCAAGTTTCTAATGAACTTAGTAAACGTGTGGATACATTAGTTAAAGAAAATGAGCTTTTAAAAGGTCAAATTCAAGAAAAGGTGTTTGCACATGCTACATTGCAAAACAAATTAAGAAGACTGACTGGCAATAGTGTGGATACTAAGTTTGCAAAACCATCAATCTTGGGGAAACCGCCTTCTCAAACAAACAGAAAACAATCAGTGGTTAGACAACCAACTGCATTTAAATCTGAACGACCTAAATTTTCAAAACCTCGGTTTGCCTCCCAAGTTGTTGAGAAAAACAATTTGACAAAACCAGTCACTCCACATTCTTGGCCTAAGGGAAAAGCATCTGCGTCTGCTAAATCTCAACACGTGATTATGCCTGGCTCATCTAGGATTAGTTCGAAAACAGTGTCTAAAACAAGCATTAAAAGTAAAGATTCTTATGGAAAATATGACATGTGCAAGAACTATGATCTAGAAAAGGCTAGAAAAAAGGCGCTACTTCAAAAGGATGGAATTCTAGGTTCAAAACCTCGTGTGAGGCCTTCCACTGTAGTGCAAAATACTGCTAGTAGTAGCACACCAAAACCTAGGAGTTCTCAACAAACTAATAGGAATTGGCTAGCATCTAAGAGTAGTTGCGTAAATAATCATGTTGTTTGTGCTTTAAAATATCTTCAAAAAGGAAATTCACTTGAAAAGGCTCAATCGACTAAGACAAACAAACCCGTTGAACCAAAAGTCATAAGTCAGAAACCTAAGAAGTGGATCAACATAGGACGTAGGTTTTCTCTAAGAAGTGATGCTCCCACATTTCATTCAACTGCATCTAAAAAGAAAACATCTCCTAGATCTAACACTAGGTGGGTACCCACGGGTAGAATTTTCAAATCAATTGGTCTTAAGTGGATTCCTACAGGAAAGATTTTAGACATTTGCACCAAAACTAATGTGAAATCCACAACTTCTATCCCTGAGGCGAGAAAGGAAATCATTGATATAGTGTGTCCGAGTGTCAAGAAGATAATTGACACTACATCTTTATGCTTCTAACATCCGAAACCCAATTACACTTGGGGATCCATGTTCTCTGTTTTGTCTATTCTTTCTTCTTTTCAGATATAACAGGAATGGCTTCGGAACAAACCAGTTTCGGACCCGAGCTTAATGGATTGGCTTCTGAGCACAACAGCTTAGGACCCGTAATCAACCGTTTTAAAAGCACTTCAGCAATGGCTTCTGAGTACAACAGCTTAGGACCCGTAATCAACCATTTTAAAAGCACTTCAGCAATGGCTTCTGAGCAACACGGCTTAGGACCCGCAACCAACCGTCTTAATTTTCCGGTCTCTTCGGCTGAACCATTGTCACTTTCTCGTAAAGAAGTGGAAACCTTGTTTGCTCCATTGTTTGATGATACGCCTGTTAACCGTCAACCTGAGGCCACACCAAATTCCGCTGCAAACCTTGATCAACATCAAGTACCTGATACACCTCAACAAACAACAACTTCTGTTGGAAGTGATGGTCCTCCAATCATATCACCTACAACAACCGAACAAACCAGGTCCAACTCACGACAATCAGCTGGAGATTCCATACCTTTATCAGTTCCACAACCCGCAGAGCATGACTCAGAACCATTTGTTAATCCATTTGCAAATGCTCAACTTATCCCCGACATTGCTGAGTCATCTACACGCAATTTGGGTCCTGCTCACTTGCGAGATTCTTATCAACTTCATCCCTCGACACATAAATGGACCAGAGATCACCCCTTAGTTCAAATTATTGGCCATCCAGATGCACCTATCATGACAAGACAATGCCTTCACACAGATGGTGAAACTTGCATTTATGCACTCACAGTTTGTGAAACCGTACCCAAGAATGTCAAAGAAGCAATGACTTATGAAAACTGGATTGAGTCTATGCAAGAAGAATTCGAAACCTTCCAAAGATTAGAAGTATGGGAATTGGTTGAAAAACCTGAAGGCATCATCGTCATTGGTTTAAAATGGATCTGGAAAAACAAACTGGATGCAGAAGGCACAGTCATACGCAACAAATCACGCTTGGTAGCAAAAGGTTATTCTCAAGAAGAAGGTATCGATTTTGAAGAATCATTTGCTCCTGTGGCTAGACTTGAAGCTGTGCGGATGTTCTTAGCATTTGCTGCTCATCGGAATATGATTGTTTACCAAATGGACGTGAAAACGGCTTTTCTGAACGGTCAACTCCGAGAAGTAGTTTATGTCAGTCAACCTGTAGGATTCGTTGATCCAGAACGTCCCAATCATGTCTACAAGCTTAAGAAGTCTCTCTACGGTCTTAAGCAATCCCCCAGGGCGTGGTATGACAAGCTTTCTAAATTTCTGTTGGCTAATGATTTTACTCTAGGCTCGGTGGATCCAACACTGTTTACAAAAACCCACGGGATGGACTTATTAATTGTTCAAGTTTATGTCGATGACATTATTTTTGCTTCAACCAACAAAAATTTACTCAATGGATTTTGCAAAATTAATGACAGATAATTTTGAAATGTCCATGATGGGTGAACTTACATTCTTTCTAGGACTACAAGTTCATCAATCACCCCATGGAATTTTTCTAAATCAGTCCAAATATGCTCTTGAGATTTTAAAGAAACATGGTATGCAAAGTAGTGATACTATGAATACACCGATGGCCAACTCTACTAAACTAGATGCTGATTTACATGGGACTCCAGTTGACCCTACCAAATACCGAAGTATTATTGGGTCCCTCATGTATCTCACATCCAGTAGACCTGATATTGTATTTGCTGTGTTTATGTGTTCTCGAAAAACACCTCAATGAGGCAAAAAAGAATCCTTCGATACATAAAGGGAACCATCCACTTGGGGATCTGGTATCCGAAGGATTCTGGTTTTGAACTAATAGTTTTTTTTAGACGCTGACCATGCAGGATGCTTAGACTCGCGAAAAAGTACATCAGGTGGCCTACAGTTTCTTGGAGATAAACTTGTGTCTTGGCAATCAAAGAAGCATGATTGCACATCACTGTCCTCTACAGAATCTGAATATGTAGCTATGTCTGCTTGTTGCGCTCAAGTCATTTGGATGAGATCACAACTTAAAGACTATGGCTACTTATTCAACAAGATTCCGATTTACTGGGATTCTAAAAGTGCCATTGCAATCTCCTGCAACACAGTTCATCATTGCAAATCCAAACACATTGATCTCCGATACCATTTCATCAAAGAGCATGTCGAGAAGGGTACAGTTGAATTATATTTTGTGGGTACTGAGTACCAATTATAGGACTTACTTACAAAACCCTTAGCTCCATCAAGGTTTGCAAGTTTAGCTCACCAAATTGGTTTGCGATGTTTGACACCATTTGATTTACAAAAGTTTTTAAAACAAAAGTAAAGTGTCAAACATCAACGATTTTACTATCTTTGTATAATAACTTTTATAAAGAATCTTCTTTCTTTGTGTACAAACTTCTAATCTTCAAAACTATGTTCCTCCATTAAAACAAATTTTGCTTCACATTGTCAAAATGGAACATGTTTTGAGGGGGAGAAAATTTTCACAAAATCATGAAGTTTGCACACCTAATCATTATTCTTCAAGGATAAAATGTTTCTTCATCATTTGGCAAAGGTTCTATGATCTCTCGAATTAAAATGTGCAAAAATGTTTCACAAAATAAATGCTAATTCGAGGGGGAGAAAAGCAATTTTTCGGCAAGGATTCCAATTTAACCATGTTTAGACTTCAAATGGAAAAGTAGTTAACCTTTAATGAGTAAAGTTCACAAAAGTCTTAAACTTAGGTAAAAGGACATTGCATGAAAAAATAAAACATGCTCGCATCAATGTTTTCACAAATGTTCTCAAAAGTTTCACACATAATCAGACTAACAATTTTTTATCCTCGATTTCTTTTCAATTGTGAGTTTCAAATTTCTTTTGTTGCCTAATCGTTCCCTAAATGTTTCAAATGTTTTCAACGATCAAAAGGGCATAATCAGAAACTAGGGTTCATGTAATTATCGATCGGGGCATTTCTTTTTTATGTGTTTAGTCTATTTAATTATTTCATATAACTTTAGAGAACACTAAAGAATGCTCGATTGGTGTGTTTGCACGATTAGAAACAACATAGGTTTGTAATCATGTGATTTATGGTTTAAGATGTCGATGTCTTTGCTGCTACTACTAGGACGTTTGTTTGTTTAATATTCAGGCATTATGATGCTAACAAGTGTGCTTAGACTCAAATCATAACCCCAAACCATAATCATAATTGGAAAATTTTGAGTGAAAGAATGAATTAATCTGTGATTTTGTGTGCTAATCTGAGAATTCTGAGCACTTAGGTTGATTTAGAATGAGATTTTTGATTCATCTGATACTTGTTTGTGCCTGATGCATTTTCTCTATGTGCAAGTACATGTCATCCCATTGAAAGTCAAAATTTCAACATTCGACAAAATGTTTCTTATGGAACATATTTTGAGGTCAAAGGACAAAATGTGTTTAAAGGCTAAACTGGTAAATGGATTCAAAATGGTGAGAAACAAATTTTTCCAAACTCTACACTCTTGTTTTACACCGGTAAAGCAAGTGTGGAGACCAAAGCAAAGTCATTCAAAACCTTTCATATTTTCAAAATCTGGAATGCTTTGGCTTCAATAAAAGAATGTCTCTGATCTGAACATCCCAAATACCGAAAGTTTTCCATTCATCACAAAAAAAAAACAAATCTTCAAAAAGAACCCATGAGGTTCAACTTTAGATGGAAATCTTTTTCAGATTTTTTTAAAACTCAAAAGAGAGACTCCGGGTCTCAAACAACTTTTCAATAGTAAAAGAGTTTTTGAATTTCAAGCATTCTTTGTTGTATAATACTTGATTGTGTTTTCTAAAACCTTGAGCAGAGTCGTCTCACGAATTTTCAAAAAGTATTTTATAATACGATTCAAAATTCTGCTCAAGAAGACTTTCTCTCGAATAACATTCATTATTTGAGGGGGAGTAGTTCGTTTAAAGAAAACTAATTTTGTATTAAAACAATGACTTGTGCACTCATTTCAGTGTACAATTTGGTTTTTCAAAGAAAGGAAAGTGCCTTGCTAAACCATTTCTTAAAAACAAAACGTGCACTTTTCCTTGAAAACAAGAAGTTCTCATGCAAAGCTTATCTTAAACTCTCTTAATCTTGAGCAAAATTTATTCAAAATTTTTTTTCAAAAGGTTTTTTCAAAACTTTTCAAAATTTTGCTCAAGATTTTTTCAAATCTTTACTCCCCAATTCGATCCACAGTTTAAAAAATGTCAAAACACATGCTCGTTTTGAGGGGGAGTATTTTGAAATCAAAATGCTTTGTCAAAATCATGTTTTTTATGGTTTGTGCACACATAACAGTGTACAACCCGTGCTTGTAATTAAAGGACCCTGAGGTACGCTTCAGTGCCTCAATCCTTAGATAAGGAGCGAAGGCTTCTTACTTTTGAGTAGAATTAATCAAACATTTTCTTATTTTCATAATTCTGCTCAAAAGACAAGTATTTCACCTCAATGAGTATTCACTTGTTGAGGGGGAGCACTTGAAAAATTCATCGTTTGAAAAAACAAAAGTTCTTGTTGATATCTCCCCATAAGACTCAAAAAGCATATTTTAATCAAAAGTTTATCAAAAACAACATCTCATATGCTATTTTTGAGGGGGAGAAAAGTGAAAGTGATTAAAATATGAAAGTTAAATGTTGCTTAAATGTCAAACCTCATGCGAGCTAGACTCAGATTCACCCAGGAATTGACGGAACATAAAGTTAGTAAATTCGAAAAGACTTTTCCTCGACGGGTAATAACATCAAGTTAGTTACTAGAGCTAGTTGTCACCTAAAAGCTGACAATGGAACTCTTTAACTAGCCACGTAAGCGTGTCTCGAAAAGGATTTGTCTTAGTAGAAATGTACCATTTCGAGAAACTTTCTGTGGACTTGACCAGGCCGGGTAATAACTTCAAGCTAGTCTAACTAGTGATGTAAGCGTGTCTCGAATCGGTCTTGTTCACTGAAAGTGGATCAATTCAAAAAGTGCTCGCTCCTCCCGCATGTTCAAATTTATTAAATACTTATGAGCACATGTGAAGGGGGAGCCTTTCATAAGTATACACAAAACTCTCAAAGTGTTAAACAAAAATGTTTAATAATCACAAACACTTTGAGAGATTTTCAAAGGTTTCTTGGCTATTGTCGGATAATCATGGAGTTATAAGGTGATTAAGATAGGAAAAACCGTCCTATGATCCGCCAGAGCCGGAGGGATCTACCCAAGGACATCACCAATAGTTAGAATTAGAAGTCCTTAGGTATGATACGAAAAAAGGAGAAAAGAATGAAAGGGGAAAGAAGGAGTTGAAGAATTAAAAAGAAAAGTAAAGAAAAGGGTGAAAAGAAATAGCCCTCCATATGTTCAACCTTAGGGCAGACACCGGGTTCAATTCATATGCTACTGGTTGTTGCTAAGGCGACACCGGTATTGAAGATAAAGTCGTCATGGACCCAGTGACGCAATGCACTAAACCTTCTTAACCACTCAAGTTCTCTTAAAAGAACTTGTTTCATTCTCACGGGGAACCGATGTAATCTATCGACTTATCTCTTAGAGATGGTTGATATTGAAGCAGGAGCCCCTCCCTAGTCTCCGCATAGGAAACCTAAGTGTGCACTTTTCGAGTCTAGAGCCATGAGATACATCAAAGATCTCTTAGGAACACTTAGTATTTCTACAAATGATGTTCTACATCAATGGACATCAGCTGTACACTATCGAGTCCTTCGCAGATCTTAGCAATCTGCCGAGAACGTTTATGAGAGAATTTACACAAGTATTTCTCAATGATTGAACGGAAATCCTGTCAGGGTCAACATCAAACAGCCCTGAACAGCAGGTCACTTCGGTAACTCCTTGTGGGTTACGTTTAGTGTTTGCGGTGGTTTCTTAGCGGTCTACAGTCGTGGAGTGATCCCCAGCGACTCACCCAGTCATTAAGCTACTTAGTAGGTCTCGTAAGCTCCTTCGGGAGTATCTGACATGGGAACGGCCTTGATAAGGGTTAGAATGAGTCTTCACAATATGCTGTTGACGATCTCTAATTCCTTATCTGTAAGTACCGGATGTTTTATTGCTAACTGTTTACATGCAGGGTTACATCATCTCCATGGCGACGGATTCCACATGCTCATACATGCATCTTGAAGTCATCAAAAGCTCCCTCAAAGATCAAAGCAACACAAAGTTCAAAGAAAGATTCTACGCCAAAAAGAAGAATCTACAAAATATAAAGACTAAAGATCTTAAGTGAAAGAAAGGGACTACGTGCATGTATAAGTCAGAATTCAAAGATGTATGAGCATGTTGGAATGGCCGACGACCACCACAGACGCAGAAGTGACGCATGGCAGATAACTTCATAAGATGATCACTACCTCATCAACAAAGATCAAAGAACAATGAACGATTTTGAAGACGTCTAAAGCCTTGAAAGTCAAAGATTAAGATGAAGACGTCAAGCAACCGTGATGACCGACCCTTAGGGGGAGATTGTTGGGATCATACTTTTATATTTAGTCAAGTCTCGGTCATTACATTTTGTAATAAGATGATCACAACTACATCAACTAAGAACAAAGAACGATGAATGATTTAGAAGACGTCTAGAGCTTTGAAAGTCAAAGATCAAGACAAAGACGTCAAGCAACCTTGATGACCGACCCTTAGGGGGAGATTGTTGGGATCATAGTTTTCACTATTTTATCAAGTCTCGGTCATGTGTTATAATGTTAGGTTGCTTAACTATTATTTACTTTCATTTACTAAATGTATTAAGTTTACTAGGCTTAAGGTATATAACCCATGGGCCTCAAAGCCCACGAAATGATGTAAGGAAGGAGAGGGAGTGTTGCCCTAGCTCTTTCCCTATATATAGAAGCCTTAGGTCATTTGTAAACTTGGTTGGTTAATTCATAATTCTAAGAAAACTCTTTCATTTCTATTTCTCATATTGTCTTAATCAACCATCTCTCACTCTCATCTCTTTTCTATCATTCTTATACTTGTGTTTACATAAAGTGTGACCTAACAAAAACTTAAGTTATCAACATGAGCTACATCATCTATAGAAAGGGAGTCATGAGAGATTGTACCTTTTCTGATGATTTTGCTCTTAGCATTACTACCAAATGTAACGTTACCTCCATCACATTTGTGATAAGTTGAGAAGAGGCTTTTGTTACCCGTCATGTGCCTTGAACAACCGCTATCTTTAATCCATTCATCCGGTTCCAAACAAACTTTGAGGCACACCTATTTTATGAAAAACACTCAAACATTTGGTCCCCAATTTCTCATAGGTCCATTTTGGTTAAGCATGCCATTAATTTGTTCCAAGTATGAAAATAGAGCATAAGGGTTCCATGGCATGTGGTTTTGAGTTTGGTAATGTCTAGGAGTGTTTTGGTTCCAAACATGTTGGTAGTTTGGTCGAGCGTTGAAGTTGCTCTTTGGAAAGGGGCGTTTAGGAATTGGAGTCTTAGGTCTTGGTTGAGTAGTTTTAGCTCTAAATTCATTTTTACTAAATCCTACTCCAGTTTTAAACACAGGTTTTGTTCCACTTTTGTATGTAACTTTAACAAATTTTGAACGATCCGAAGTGGATGAGGTTACTGCTGCAGCAGGCCTGGCGGAACCTTCGGGACCAACGGGCGGAACCCTAAATTGGGTTCCGCCTGATCCGCATGCTGCTGTAGCAATTTTATTTGTTTCTTGTGCAATCTTTTCTTGTTTCATTTGACCCATTGAAGTTTCTATTTTCGTAAATCCTAGTCCTGTTTTATCAAAGGGTGACTTTTGAAGTTTCATAATTTCATCCGCACAAGAAATGCTCTTATCGAACTTCTTAAACTTTGTGGTTTGTTTTATTAGATCATTTTGAGTAATTTTGAGTTTCTCAACTTCTAGTTTAAGCTCTTCACATGATTTGCAAGATGTGTCAATACCTTTATTCTTTTCTAATCTCTTAGCTTTTTCTTTTAACTCATAAACTTCATTTTCTAAAAACTCCTTTTTAGTTTTCAAAAATTTATTTTTGTTTATGATTTTTAAGCTCAATTCACAAAGTTTGTTATATTCTTTTTGTAAAGTGTCATCATCAATAGAGGAGTAAGATGAGTCGGATAATACCTCATTTGAGTTGTGAGCCATGAGAGCAACATCGTCATTCTTTGGCTCATCGTCATCTCCTTCATAGTCACTCCAAGCACCACCCACGAAAGCTTGTTGAGGTTTGCTCTTGGGTGGTTTTGGACATTCTCCTACAAGATGACTTGTGTCTCCACACCTATAGCATTTTCTTTCAACCTTTCCTTTCCTATCATCACGATCTTTTCGAAAAGTTTTCTTGTCATCTTTAGGTTGCCTTACAAATTTTCCTCTTCTACGAAAGAACTTCTTGAAGTCTCTAACGGCCATAGCATATTCCTCATCATCACTATCCGAAGTAGATTCTTCATCATCACTTGATTGGACTATAGCTTTCAAGGCAATGGACTTAACTTTTTCTTTCTTGCCTCTAACTAGTTCCGAATCTTTTTCCATTACCATTTCGTGAACTTTGAGGTTTCCAATTAGCTCATCAAGTGACATGCTTGAAAGATCTTTGGGTTCTTCAATTGCCGTCACTTTTGCTCTCCACTTCGGATGGAGTGCTCTAAGAAATTTCCTGACAAAGTTCTTACTACAAAAAGATTCGTCAAGTGCTTTAAGTGAAGTAATAATAGTATTAAACCTAGCAAAAGCATTATCAATAATCTCATCTTCGGAAATAACAAATTGTTCATATTGTTGAACAAGAAGATCAATTTTGTTATCTTTAACTTGTGAGTTTCCTTGATGAGTGACAATTAAAGATTGCCAAATATCTCTGGCGGTTTTACACAAAAAGACTCTTTCATATTCTTTCTTAGGTAAAGCGTTGTAAAGCATCATTTTAGCTTCATTATTTTTACCTATTAATTTCTTTTGATCATCATCTTTGATGTTAGTAACTATGTTATCACCATCAATAATTATATACCACAAATCTATATCTTTAGATTTCACGTAAGTTTCAAAACGGTTTTTCCAATATATAAAACCATTTGCTTCAAAGAGTGGTGGTCTTTGCATAGATTGCTCTTCTTTGTAATTTTCAAAATCCATGGATCGTTTCAAGTTTTAAAACACAATATATTTTAAAAGCTTAAGTAACGTAGCTCTTGATGCCAATTGTGGAAAACTAGAAGGGGGGTTGAATAGTTTACCGATTAAAATCTTTTTAACTTGTTAAGTTAGCTTTGAAACTTTCCGTTTGATCAAAGATATATGCACAAACACAATATATAACATGCAAATAAATGAAAGAAACGATCAAACTACAACACGAGTATTTATCGTGGTTCGGCTACAAGGACTCTTTTTCCTTGCCCTACGTCCACGCCCCGAGTATCCAACTCGAGAGTTTCTTTCACTAGTCAACAAGCTCCTTTCACCGGCGGAGAAAACCTTACACGTCGCTTATACTTTTACCGACACAAAGCTAAATGTCGAGTTCTTTTACAAGGGCACAACCACTCCCGTTAGTTCTTTTACTAGGGTACAACAACTCCCAACACTCTTTGTATTTTGAGGACTAAAATACTAACCGATCACTACTGAAAATACACAATCAAATGAAGTGTAAACTACACAAGTCTACACAATGCTAAGCTAACAAGTCTTGCAACGTTGTGTTGAATACTTGTTACTTTTAGTAAGCTCGTGAATCTCTTTGCTACAAAAAGAAACTTCACATATGAAATGTTAAGAGGTTAGATGAAAGAATGAATGTGTGTGTAAAATGTAATGTCAAGTGATGAGCCAAATTTTAACTTGTGGCTCAATATTTATAGCCAAAACCTTCTGCAGGTCTGGCGGATCAGGCGGACCCCTGAGAAGGGTTCCGCCCGTGTACCTCCAGGGTACCGCCGGGCTTGCAGTTGGTTTTGCAATAAATCTTGCAAACCAAACAAGGTCTTGTCTCATAACTCCTAGCAACCAAACAATGTCACATCTCATAATAACAAGTCAAATACAAAGCTTGCAAGCAACAACAAAGTTAGTCAAACACATTTCTTTCCATAAATGCATAATGACAAAACTTGCCATAAATGTGATGTGACAATTTCTAATTTAAGAAATAAACTTGTGTTGTGTTTTATGAAATGTAAAATGTAGCAAAAGTCTAGTTTATGCAAGTCTTAAAAACTAAGATTATGTTTTGCTTAGAAACTAAAGTTTACATTTTGTCGTTAACAAAACTTAGCGAAGATCGTAAAATATAAATAACGTTTTTAGGCGATATTTGTATTAACACTTTTTATGAAACTTCAACTTTTAATTCATGTAACGTATGAACCTTGGCCTCATTTTAATGTAACATGTTTACATTTGTTGGCTTGCTTAAAATTACATTTTGTCATTTACTTTTATTGATGTTTCCACAATATTAAGGAAAAAGCCTTGAAAGTTGTCGTTTATGATAAACATGGTATTCAATGCAACATGTTTACGTTATCCTTTTTCTTATCATCTCATTCCTTATTTCTCTAAAAAATTACCCGGTGTCAACGGGTCTCTAAGCTAGTATTTTATATATAAAACAATTAGTAACGCTCTGTTCCCGAGTATAAAACAGAAGGAAGAGAGATGGAGAGGGAAAAATGAGTGAAGTAAAGAGGAGAGGAATAAAAAATATTTTTTTTATCTTGTGTTCCCGAGTTGAAAAGAAAAGAGAATGAAGTAACAAAAAAAGAGCTTTAAAATTAATTTCACTCCATTTCATCCTAATTTGGGAAGTAAATTAGGAGAGTAATTTTGATCTAATTTACTACCCTTTACTTTCCTCTCCCCTCCTAAAAAATCTCTGGAACACAAATTTTTTTTATTACCATCCCAAACTTTTCCCTTTCACTCTAGAAAATAAACCCGGGACAGAGTGTAAAAGTGAACATTAAATGTTAGAGTCTATTGAATTAATTTTTACGCTAAAACCCTTTGAATAAAACTTGTTTAAACCTAAGAGATTAAGTTATCAATAAGTAATCAAAATTTTATTAGCATAAATACTTAAATAGGGTTTAAGAAATGTAAAAACAAGAAATAATTCAAGGGTAGGGTTTATCACACTTTTTCACTGTCACTCACTTTATCTTCTTTCTTCTTCTTCTTTCATCTTGTTGTTGTTTAATCGAACCCTTAAAAGAAAAGAAAACCATTACATTAATGAATGGCTCTTCTTAAACCCCATCATTCATCTTTCCTTCGTAAAATCATGTTTTCTTCTTCTTCTTCAAGATTATGGCTTTCACCCACTCATCATGCCCTCACCATTTCTTCAATTTCACCATCTATTTCTCTCAAACCCAGGTTTCAATTTTCAATCTTTCTTATATAATTTCATATGGGTTTCTTTTTAAACTGTGTATTTGAAATGGGTTTGTATCTTTTTTGTTTTTAGGTCTAATTTGGGGGTGACGACATTATCCACGAATAGGGTTTTGGTTCCAAGTGTTTTGATACCTCCGCATGCTTTTATGTCGACTTCTGCGAGCTCGGTTGCGGATGTTCGTAAAGGGAAAGATGGGTCTGAGCATTATGGCTCTGAAAATATCCAGGTTAATGTTGATATGGGTGCTTCTTATAAGTATTGTTTGGTGCATATATTTAGATACAGTTAGTAGTTTAAACTCGAGGATAACAGGTAAATAAGTAATGTAACGTTTATTTGGATTATCAGTTTTTGACCCGTAATAGTTATAGAATCATTGCCCTGACACTCAGTAATTGATTATCGCAATTCAAGTTACAGTAGTAACTTTAAATACATATCTAAACAAACCAAATTTACAAAATATTACGTTGTTGAGAGTATTATAGCTTACTTGGTTAATTAGGTTTTGTATCATCTCTTCTAGTTTTTGTGTATCTACATATGGGCTAGAATTTCCCCCTACCCCTGAATTTGTTTACTAAATAGAAAACGTTGTGTGGTAAACATCACTAGGATATGCCTTTGGTTTTGCTGTGTTTTGTCTGATTGGTCGGTACTTGAGTCTATATAAACATTTCTTTAGCTGTAACACTTTTGTGAAGATCGTTTTCTATCTCTGTTAAGTGGAGCAGAGTCAAACTCAATGCATATGTCTAAAGCACATGCCCTCATTATCTATATAACCCATTTTTATTTTTCTCATTTCAGATATTAGAAGGGTTAGATGCTGTGAGGAAAAGACCTGGCATGTACATTGGGAGTACGGGTTTCCGTGGTCTGCACCATCTGGTATGCTCCTTGCTTTGCTTTTGTTGCATTAACTCATTTCCTTTCGCTACTTTAAAATTTGAATCTATTTAATCAATTAATTCAGGTTTATGAAATATTGGATAATGCTGTGGATGAAGCCCAAGCTGGATTTGCTTCAAAGGTTGATATTGTCCTACTTGCAGATGGTTCAATTTGTATCACTGACAACGGGCGTGGGGTATGTACTTCTATTTTTTCTTTTATCTAGTGGTTGCTAATCTGTGACCATAAATGGAGAAGCTAGTTAAACTCATTTAAGTTTAAGGATGTTCATCAAAATAATCAATACTTGCAAAGTGAATGTTCCCTTTTATGTTGCAGATCCCAATAGACTTGCATCCAGGCTCGAAAAAGTCAGGAGTGGAGACCGTGCTGACTGTATGTTGCAACATTCATCTCTGTACTTTGATTGTTAAACTTCCTTTTACATCTTTCCTTTTATTTGTCAACACTTTCATATTTTTGTTTTTCTGTAAGAATGGAAACTTTTATCTTTTTATTGCTGGCATATTGGGGTCGAATAAGGTTGAGAAAAGTGGGGTGCCTTTTTGTTCCTTATTTTATTACCAGAGAACTTATATAATATGCATCGCATTTAGATGCTAGATTTGCCGCTGCTAAGAAGCCCTAGGATGTATATAGTTACTATTACTTGTGTGTCAACTCGTTGGACTACATTCATACCTATTTAACGTATATTTTTATATTTTATATAATTTCAAAGTTATTTACCAGGAAACATTATCCTATTACAGCAATCTTGATTTCCAATGTTGTTTGTTTCTGTTTAGTTTACGTAATGTCGTAATTAGTTGGCTTACTTGCGAACATACATCTAATTATGCAGGTTTTACATGCTGGTGGAAAGTTTGGAGGGGCCAGTAGTGGTTATAAAGTCTCTGGTGGATTACATGGTGTGGGGTTGTCTGTCGTTAACGCATTGTCGGAGGTATTTTTTTGTACCATTTAAGTCTCTTGTTGCTTCTATCAAAATTCAAAAAGCATTCCTAGAAATATCTGACTAATGACATCGGTTTTAGGGCTGCTCAGTTTATCACTTCATCATCATTGTAGCTATTATTTATTTTCTTAAAGCATCATTATCTTCTTAATAGAGGGCAAATTCTGGGCGAAGTAGACAAAACTTGGTCATTTTGAACTTTGTTTTCTTTTTGGTTTGTAGGCGAAGCAATGTATCCATCACAAGTAATTTTGTTCTCTTTTCCTGAATATTATAACTAATTGATATATTAAACGTGATTACAAAAAACTAGTTCATTAGAAGCAATAATTTACAAATTACAAGTAGACTAAAATGATTAGGAAGGTTATAACCATTAACGCCTTGACTAATTGCATTATGTTGGTAATAAGGTTAATATTTTAGACACAATGAATTATTAATTGGTAATAAATACCATGTTTTTCATTGCTTTAATATATTGCTTAGTCAAAATAAAATAAAAAAATTATCACGTCAACTGCTCCGTTTTAAGAAAAGGATATGTTTTGACCCGCTATTAAACATATGTTCAAGTTGTCAACTTGGAAGTGTACGTGTTTACAAAGTTTTGGTTACTAGTATTTAACTTCGAATCCTTTATGTATGTTTTACAGGCACTGGAAGTTACTGTATGGCGAGATGGCAAGGAAGGTCATCAAAAATATTCTCGTGGAAAGCCTCATAAACCTTTAGCAATCATGGATCTTCCAGCTGAATCAGGCGATCGTACTGGGACCTGCATACGATTTTGGCCCGATGCAGAAAGTACTTTTCTCACTTATACTTTCAATTTATTTATTCTCAAATATTTAGCTTCCTGAAAACATCTTTTCATTTGGTTTTATCTTTTAATGCAGTATTTACATCTGGCATGGAATTTGATTATGATACTATTGCTGCACGAGTTCGGGAGCGAGCTTTTTTAGTCCCTGGGGTAATCATCAGCATCACTATCTCTGTATTTTATTTTCAGTAGAGGTGGCAAAAATGGGCAAGTTGGGTCATGGCCTCATCGGTCAGTACAGGTGGTTTTTACTTCGGATGGAAACGGGTTAGGTTGACCCACAAACATTTTTGTTTATTTTAAAACTTGATTATAGCAATATATATAATCACAACATTATGTTTGATCTAATCTATTTGATATAATTATTAAGGAGCTTGCAAGTATTAACAAAATACTTTGGGCGACTTTCAACCCGTTTGACCATTTCCCTTGCAACTATGTTTTATGAGTATACCAATTTGACTCGTTAGGGACAAACCATACTCGTTAGGTGCAAACCATAACCCAAGACGGCCTATGTGTAAGTAAACGGATCGAAATTGTCATGTGTAAGTTACAAGATGCTGTTTTCATGTGTTTAGTTTGTCAAGTCACTCTCTCAGCCATCACTCATGGGATAGGGCATGCATGTGCTTGCTGAGAAGTTAGTTTGTAACGTATAAAGATTGATAAAATATACATATACATACATATATATACATATACATATATATATATATATATATATATATATATATATATAGTGAGACTTTCTTGCGAGAACTGAGAGAACCACCAAAAACATACATGCACGCCTTCAATAATTGTATTTTTGCACATGTGTTCTAAAAACAACATATATGTTTAAAAAAAAAAAAAAAAAAAAAAAAAAAAAAAAAACATAGTTGTTTTAAAGAATTTGATAAGAAATTGGAAATACAAAATTTTTCTTTGAAGGTGTGCATCTATGTTCTTATAAGGCGTGCAACGAAAATATTGCGGCCGTGTGTAAGGTTTTTTGTGAAAAAAGATGATGAGTTCATGATGATATTGAAGAACATATATGGATACTTACGATTATTGGTGATTTGCATGTATTTTTATTTTATTTTAAAAGGCGTGCATGTATGTTTTTTGTGGTTCTCTCAGTTCTTGCAGATAAGATGGTTCTCGTAAGAAAGTCTCCCTATATATATATATATATATATATATATATATATATATATATATATATATATATATATATATATACATATATATATCTGTGTGTGTGTGCGCGCGTGCGTGCGTGTAAAAAATCTTGGATCTGTCACTGCTCAGTGAAATAGATTCTAATAAAAAACAACGGTTCTCCCTTTTTCAAATCGGACTAATCTTATGAGATTTTGTTGCTTTTTTATGTGTAATATGGACGATTTGCTATTTCAGCTGTTATAACTAATTAACTTGAACAATTCATCTTAGTTGGCTTGTATATTGACTTTTTCCCCCCTAATATCGACAGCTATCAATCACTCTCAAGAAAGAGGATAAAGACCCTGAGAAGAACCGGTCTGATGAATATTGCTTTGCAGGAGGACTGGTCGAGTATGTGAAGTGGCTAAATGCCGATAAGGTGGTTCCTATTTTGTTTAAAAAAACCACATACTCTATAGTAGTGGAGTGCTTACCGGGTCAAAGATAGTCAGACTGCTATTGAACCAAATGTTACTATTATAACACTGATGCAGTTACCTAGCCAACCACTAAATCAGTTCTACCCAAAATTTTCTGATTCTCCCCATTCCCCACTTAATTAATGGGTTGAGGGGTTAACCTTTTTGAATAGATGGGTTAGAGTTTTTTAACTTCATTTTTAAGAATTAGCATTGGAAGCAGTTCTTTTCTTTACGAGTACGTTCTTCAGAGTTACCAACTTAGGAGTTCAAGCCGGAAAACCTCTTGTGAATTCATGTCAGGCCTAATTGAATTAGATGTCGGCGTTAATTATTTGTGATGGAGATAGTCAAGATTCTACAATATTCATTTTCTTGGATACATTGAAATTCAGTATTGTGGGATGAGTTACATTCCTGTTTTTACTTCCCAACTCATCCTCCTAACTACAAAATGCTTTACATGTGTCATCTACCAATTATCTCTCTTAGGAAGAAATAGCATTTTCTATGTGGGGGTTTCGTTGAGCTGGGAAACTGGGTGGATTGGGCAATGGGTCACCACAGGTCATTTTTAATATGTGCTCATATACACTTTAAATGCCCACATGTTAGTTGAATATGTTAGCAAACAGCAATTTTTTTGTATTCGGTATATTTCATTTTCCCACCTCTTACTATTATGCTTTCAATGTAAGTGATAGCTTGTTTTCTGATTTAGCAACCACTTCATGACATCTTGAGCTTTAGAAAAGAAGCAGACGGGATCACCATTGATGTAGCTCTCCAATGGTAAATCCCTACTTTTTTCTTTATCTTCACATATTTTTGGTGTACACTTTTGTGAATGCTTATTACACAAGTTACTGCATACAGAATCCGAAACCTGATAATCCCCACCTAAAAATGTATGTGTTTCACTGGGATTTATCTAATCTGGTTGGGGGCATTCTATTTTCACCTAGGTGTTCGGATGCATATTCAGATACAATGCTAGGATATGCCAACAGCATACGTACAGTTGATGGTGGTACCCATATAGATGGTATCAAAGCTTCACTAACAAGAACTCTCAATAACCTTGGAAAGAAGTCGAAGGTCTTTAAGGTATTTACATTCCAATTGTTCACCCTCTTTTTTTTAGGGGGTTGGGATGTGCGCTTTGGAAGTCATCATGTAACTATGAATAATCAAAATTACAAAATTAGCTGTAAATAAGTGGTCTTCAGAGTGTTTGGGTATTCTTCTGCTGTTTCTAGTTCTAATAATCAGATAACAAGATGTTTGGGTTTTTGCCAATATATGCCAATAAATAAAGAGTGAAGTAAAGCGTGACCTTTATGCAGTTTTAAAAGCCTTTCAAGTTACACTAAACCAAGGGTAAATAGATAATTATATTTTAACCTATAGATAACAAGTTTCAATGCAGTTAGTATAGAACCTTCTATCCAAAACTAAAATCAGATTAAAAAACCCCTATAGAAGACAGTCATATGTTATATGTTGACTACATAGCACAAACTGTTAGTGTTTATCGTTATTTATGTGATACATGAATACAATGGTCACAGGAAAAGGATATCAGTTTGAGTGGCGAGCATGTGAGAGAGGGACTGACTTGTATAATATCTGTTAAACTTCCAAATCCAGAGTTTGAAGGGCAAACAAAGGTAATTTTCAACTTATTCATGTTCTGTATTGTTATTATTTTGTGGTACTGAAATCTGATTATTTTCTCTGACTTTACATTTGTTTAAAAGACGAGGTTGGGGAACCCGGAGGTGCGAAGGATTGTTGATCAATCACTTCAAGAATATCTGACTGAGTACTTGGAGTTAAATCCAGATGTACTCGACTTAATCCTCTCCAAGTCCCTTAATGCTTTAAAGGTATGGCACTGTTTACTAAATATACTTGGTAGTTAATAGAGATTGATATGAATTCATTAATTTGGTTTTTATGTTTTATCTCTAATGGGTCAAACATGTGAAAAAAGGTCGTTTGATTAATGATATACTTGCCTAAAACATATGACAAAGTATTCCTAATCTATTTAATGATTGACACATGGCTTAGGCATACTCTCTCTCACTATCTTAGAAGTTTGGATTTTCCATGTGATTACATATCCTTGTTAAGCATACCAGGCATACAAATCATTATGCAGTTTGCTTGAAAGGAGTCATTGTATTTTACACCTCCAAACGTTTATGCATGTATTAGAGATATAATTGATCAAATAGTGCATGATTGGTAGGCCAAAAAAAAATTAAAACGGTTCACAAGTTAAACTGATTTACTCACATATTTTCTTCTCAAACTTTATCAAGTGACGAATCTATGACGAAAAGTCATAAGGTGCATTTCATTAAAGCTAATACATAATTGTAACACAAAATCTTGGAATAAGATGCATTTTTTGAAAAAAAGTCGGTATTTGACATTATTTTACGTTACGCAAGAAAAATCCATGTTGTTTACGGGCACCCTTGAGAACCCCTGGTCTGCCTCTGGCCTTAACCGGATGTGTTCGTGAGTGCTAACTGATCATTGAACGACAACAAAAGTTGAAATTAGACCTATGCCATTCTTTAAGAAGTACATTTAAAAAAAAAAAAAACTACTTAAGCGAAACGAATCTCTAAATCATTTTCAGCTATTACCAATAGACAAAAACAAAAATGTTGTTAAACATCGAATACAAAATGTTGTGTATGTTGCATTAATTTGTGGATTCCAAGTTGGGTTAAGGCACTAAATTTCCAACAGTGTAATCTTATACGTTTATTTATGTTCTTAAATTACGAAATAATGTCAAGGTGAGCAGAGATATCAATAATTGCCGAAATAGATATGATGAAAGTAACTAGAGTTGGGTCGAAAGTCAGCCATATTTTTTTCATTTCGTAAGGCGTATTAAAATTACTCTAGAATGTGATTAATATTGAAAAGATATAGTTTCTGATATTGTACACACTAATCATTCAAGAAAATACATGTTTTAAAAGAAGTTGTTTTGCGTCCGCCTAACCTGACCCATTACTCAACCCGTCTGGCCCACCCATTTTGGCCACTGCTGATAGTTAGTATCCGATGTCGACATAGCTACGTTCATTTTTATACAGTGCTTCAAGTAGTGATAAGTGGAAGTAGTTGGTTAAGCAACTAAGACCAAAATGCCTAACAGGGATTAAATAGACACACAGCTACATAAGCTGTTCCTTTGAAATACATGAATAGTTTTTATTAATTATTAATTCATATGAAAGTTGAGAATTTGACATCATTTTGATACAATCACTTTTCTAACTGACATGTTCCAATGAGACAAGTGCTTAAAAAGCATCAAAGAGCTCACCTCCTGGTTGAGAGAAGTCAAATAGTTTACACATTGTTTTATGAAAAGTGTATCTAAACATTTAGTTGCTAATTACTTTTTCAGTTTAATAAAAATTCCGCTCATTGCAAAAAGAATTGGCTGTTTGTGTGAGTAGGCAGCTCAAGCAGCAAAGAGGGCCCGAGAGTTGGAGAGACAGAAGAGTGTTTTAAGAGTATCATCTCTTCCAGGAAAACTTGCTGATTGTTCTGCCACAGATCCTGAAAAAGCGGGTAACCTCTACTTTCTTTTGTTGTGTGAGCTTCTTGTTGGTGGTTTGAAAACAACAATCTTGTAACATGAAATGAACATTGATAAACATACTATCCAAGTCACGTATCATATACAGAACCAAATGTAGGTCATCAAGGAAAAGGCCTCTAGCATGTTTATGGACTACAAAATGTATAAATTTGTGCAACTCTTATATATATATAGATTAGACACATAGGTGCGTTTACGAAGATTTTGCAATATTATTCTGGTATCAGCTTCTTCAAGTTGACCTGGGATGAACACACCAACTATATGAAGTTTCTAATAGGCTAGACAATCTGATACAAAACAACACATCAGTTGGTATTATATAGTAAAAGATAGTAATATTATTAACTATGTGAGAGGAGCTATTAAAAGCTGTTGGGCGAAACTTATGAATGAAAACATGTGGAAAAAGCTAGTCAGCTGGTGAAAACAGATTCTGCAGAGATATTTATAAATTTTCTTGACATTTTGGTGTGATAAAAACTCGACCAATTGGTCCATAAAACGTTTCACATTTTGCAGAGATATTTATAGTTGAAGGAGATTCAGCGGGTGGAAGTGCAAAACAAGGTCGTGATAAGAACTTTCAGGTGATGGATTGATAAAAAGGCTTTACTCTGTTCCTCTACATTATATGTATTATAATCTTTTGGCATGTGCTGTTGCTCATAAGTGTTGTAAATATTATTAATTAAAAGTTATCTTGGTTCAGGCTATTCTTCCTTTGAAGGGCAAAATTTTAAATGTTGAAAGAAAGGATGAAGCTGCCATGTACAAGAACGAAGAAATCCAAACTCTGATTCGTGCCCTCGGCCTTGGAGTAAAGGTGCCACCTCTACCTTTTTCTGCTTGACTTTGCACTGTTAACTTGTCATATCATCACTTGATGCTCACTAACCTTTTCCTGTTTCAGGGGGAGGATTTTAAGAAAGATGGTCTACGGTACCATAAAATCATCATCCTAACAGATGCTGACGTTGATGGTGCACATATTCGTACCCTGTTATTGACATTTTTCTATAGATATCAGGTATTCATTCTTTACTTTGTTGTACCTTAAAAACATTAAGATTTTCAGTTCCATGAAATTTTATATGTTCTATTGCATAGTTTAAGAAAGTGTTTGACCTTTTTTTTTTTTATCTAAAATACCCTCTGCCAAAGACAAATAAAAGAATCATCTGAAACCAAATTAGGATCTTGTTATTATGATGACAAAAGGTAAAGAAGCAGCTTTAAAAAAATGTTTCAAACTTTACGGGACATCACAGAAATGGAAATTTAGCATCCGTAATGGTCCCATAAAATTTGCTACTATTGACTTATTAAGCTGAAGTGAAGTGTTCGACCTTTTTATTAAATATCTTAAATACCCTTCAACAAAGACAAATTAGAAGAGAATCTTTTCAACCCAAATTATTGAAATCATGGCAATCGGAAAAATATTGAATTTGTTTGAATAAATTGTTCATGTGTCACGCTTTTGCAGAGGGCACTTTTTGATGAAGGCTTCATATATGTTGGCGTTCCACCCCTATACAAGGTTAGCGTTTTCCCTTAGTGATAAACTTTTCTTTAGCAACGAAGTTTGCATGGTTGATTCATTTTGCCCAATTATACAGGTCGAGAGGGGGAAGCAGGCACATTACTGTTATGATGAAGCCGATCTTAAAAAACTTCAGAGTTCCTTCCCATCGAATGCATCATATAATATTCAGAGGTTCAAAGGTAAGCAGATGAAGTATATGTATAACCACAATTGCGAAATAAGGTGTTAACACTAGCTGCAATATAAAACTTTTTGGGTTCAGGGTTTTGAGTTAGGTTCTTAATCAGAAAGTCAGGTTTTATCAAATATGTAGAGGTGGCAATTAACCATCTTGAATCTTTTTTTGAAAAAATTTAGATGATTATTCATTATTGTAATAACATTATGTTCTGTACTTATAACAAAATCTGTATTAAAATTGACCTATTTCGCGTGTACCAGTTTTTACCCGTTAACCCACCCATCTAGACACCTATATCAGTATGTAAAAAAGGCTTATTTTTATTTTATTTTTTTCTTTTATTTTTTTTTTTTTATTTTTTTTTTTTTGAAAATGTTGTTAGCTTTCTCTCATGAAATCTTTGTGTATATGTG
Source organism: Artemisia argyi (assembly GCA_030686995.1). Classification (NCBI taxonomy): domain Eukaryota; kingdom Viridiplantae; phylum Streptophyta; class Magnoliopsida; order Asterales; family Asteraceae; genus Artemisia; species Artemisia argyi. The sequence continues at coordinate 89,088,741 of CM060708.1, read as the reverse complement.
TGAAAAACAGGGTTGGGAGAAATGATGCCATTACAATTATGGGAAACTACTATGGACCCCAAGACCAGGCTATTGAAGAAACTGGTGGTTGAAGATGCAGCCGAAGCAAATGTTACATTTTCTTCCCTTATGGGTGCCAGGGTAAGATTCAAATTCCACTTATAAAAGATCATACACATAGAAAAAGGCTAATTATAAATGATTGTTTGAGTTAACCTAGCTTTTTGACTTTAGAGATTAAATTAAGCGAAAAAAAATGAGATAAAAAAATGATGCTGATTTTTAGTGTTCTTGAGTCGGAAATATAGGAAAGTACGATAAAATAAAATATCTTTAATCTTTTTTTTCTTCATGTATACCTAGAGAGAAGAACGAAAGTTCACAATTTTATAGACTCTTCGTGTTAAAATAGGTTTAGTTTTAGACCACGGATTTGGTAGTGAAATAATTATCAGACCATTTATTTTCATCTTCCCATATTTTGGAGGAAAGTTTTGGAACCCAAAATTATTGATATCTTTGTTAAAAAACTATATAGGTGGATGTTCGCAAGGAGATGATACAAAACACAGCAAGGAAGATGGATTTGAAGCATCTTGATATATGAAGTTATCATGTGGGGATGGTGTGGGATGAATTAAATTCTTACTTACGCTAGATTGTACAGGAAAAGGATAGTTGATTTGACTGAAAGCTACCATGAGAGGTGACTTTAGTTCATTCTTGGGACATATGCTTGTATGTGTTAGATACGTACTTTCTCCCCACAGATCCCACAACTTGCTAAATCATGTCATTTTGAAAACAGTTTTGCAAATCTTGATATCTTGCATGGTCTTATACTGATATGTGATTCTTATGCTTTGAGTACTGTTTTTACTGTGTAGACTATTGTACTTGTGATGGAATAAGTATACATACATATGCATGTGTTAACATTACTAACATGTAGATGAAAGGTGAACCTGTGAGATTACACTGATGATCATGGGTGTCATGAGTGTGGTACGGCTACATTGGAGCGATGCAAACCTTTATATCACACATTTAATTTGGCATTATAAATCCTCTTTTTTTTTTTTTTTTTTAACTCATTGTATTGGTAGATACATGGGTGGGTTCCTGTGTATGACCATATGAGGTTTGGGTTATGCGTTTACTAGTTAAAAGTATATTCCTTTCCCCAAGGTTTATCTTATTTTGCTTTGGTTCTTCAGAGTAAGATGTTCAGGTATTCAGAAGTAAGGACAAACCTTATATGCTATGTGTGATGTTAAAGCAAATGATAGTTTCTTCTTTGCTTTAAAGATGGAAGACTTCCTGTAATTATATCCTGCATTTGTGTGGTGCTTGCTGGGATTTCTGGATGTCATTTGGTAGCATAGCCTTGCTTGACATACTATGATTGGATAACGTGTAAGAGTCAAACTTACGATCATACATGTGAATGTAACATACTACCTTAAGTTTGATGCTTGCCTAACTTTATATTAGGGATGGAATACAGGGTTTTGTTTGGACCTGCTTGGGGGCAGATATAAGGTAATAAAAGATAGGGGTTGTGCTGGATATGGATCGAGTTGTTAATCCTGACAGGGCAGTGTGGGTGTAGCTTAAAACTTTTATATGCCCTGTTGTTGTCCCTAGGGTTGATTAGTAAACTGCTTCCTGTATTCTGACTGTGTCATTTGAACCCAGGAATTCGTTTGGAAAAATATATGCCCAGAATAGCTGGCCTTAGGTTTTCTTATTGTTTTTTGTTTTCTGGTCACAAACTGAGTATAACTTTTCCTTCAGAACTGGAAAGTGAACCTGAGGCTTTGAAACTCTTACTAAGCATACAAGAATCAGGTTGTCATACTTTCTTATGGACTATTTTGAGCTTAATTTGTTTGTATGTGGATGGGTCGTTGGAGAATAATAGTCTTTCAGAAAAACCATAATAAGCCTATAGAATTACATATTTTGTACTAGTAACTGATATAAGTAGATAGACATATTTGTGTGGGTCAACTATAGGTAGTTTGATAATATCACACTAATTTGTGTCTCACGGTCGAGAAATAAGTGTGGAATTTAGATTCTGGAAGTTTGGAACAATTGAAAAAACAATATTTTGCCGGGTTTCCTCGGGCCTAATTCTTTAAACACTTGTCTAGTACAAATTATCTAATCCAAAGAAAAGAGCTTTTGTCTTTTTCGAACTTTTCAAAACTACTTGCTTTAATGCACACAATATACCTTAAGTCATCATGTTTTAAATTTAAAAAAGGTAGTAACATAGTCAAATTTGCTTCTAAACTCATCATATTTAACGTTTTAACAATAAAAGAGGTTATAAAAATTAAGAACTTCGCAATAGAAGTCGTGAAGAGGGAAACGAAGGTTGCCATGCATGGCTAACATACTCAAGATACAGAGCCACTGTTACACGAGAGGGCGATGTATATGTCCGGTCATCCATGGCAGGAGCCCGCGGATTATATGAAGAAAGCCAAGGAAACCTCTACTTAAGCTTTCGAACCCTTTTCTCGTCAACCAAACTCTTACACGCAACAGACTTATCGGATGGAGGCATACTAAAGAACAAAAATAAAGGCAAAAGAAAACGCCTAAAGAAAGACTTAAAAGGAAAGTAATATTACAAACTTCTTTTTTCCATGACTTTCTTCAAAAAGGGATCGAGATAAACAAAGATAACGGATTGAAGTAACACCACTACCTACTTTAAACAAAACCCAAAAAAGAAATGGTCAGGAAAACGCAATAAACGCACAGGAAAGAAGAAAAAAACACAATGGACGTCTCGGGACAAGTTTCAAGAAAATCAAGAAAAAGAACATAAACTCTAAAAATGATAAAAGACATAAAGGAATTGAAAAGTCTGACCCTGAGACCGACACGCTAGGGAAAAGAAATGAGAAAATATTATAAAACAGTGCCGCCTAATGGGATTTCGCAATAAATACACCCGACGCCTGGACGTCACCTCCAAAAGAAAAGCCATGACAAGGAAAATAGGCTACGCTCCCAGGACCCATCATAACTTGGAAAAAGAATCATAAGAGATAACAAGAGTCAGTTACATTTCCTTGAAACAGTTAAATAAACTAATGGACTAGGGGGACTTGATAGCGTATAAGGCCTTAAACACAATAAACTAAGATCCACACTCTTAAACCAAGCCCAACAGCGGCTACAACCCATCGTATTTACACCTGGGAAAAGGGTCCTAGGCAAGGCTCACACGCCTGACAAAAACCCTCTTCATGCAATGACATTCCTGGGAACGTTTCCTAGGACGGTTCCAACTGGCAAACACATGTCACTACCTCATTCACTATCAGATAGATCATCAATTATGCGTAGATCTTTCCACGCATCTAGTGAGGCCAAGGACGACACGCCACGTGTGACTCCTTGTCTTCACCATTGGATGTCCACCACATGGACCATCCTGGAAATATGGATGGACTCCCAGGAAGGGTGTGAAACACTAGGGCCATCCCTATGAACAGAAGGCTAATTTTCATAAATGAGCCAACTTAGCTTCACCACACCTACACAGAGTAGATTCTCACAATCCACTCCGGCTACTCTAATTAGTGTTACCCTAGCACGTGGCTCCGGATCCTTACCGACCAAGGGAAAGCAAATTAGATAGCCACCTCAACCCTCTAGTACGTAACATACGTAAACAACAATCAACCAATAAGGCTTTAAATATAGGATTCGAGTCTTACTAAGAACAAAGTCACAATTCTCATTCTTAGTAAGTATCCCACCCTAACTATGAGCAAGCAGCTGGAAGATAGCAATAGAGTATTCACTATAACATGTACACAAAATCAAAATATAAGTACTTATCTTCAATAAAAGTTGAAACAACCTTTAAAAACAAACACTATCTAAGGGTTTAGACTTGGACCAGTCGTCACAAATAGGCTACATAGCCATGCAACACATGACTTGTGCTTAATTGATCACTAACATAGGAAATGAGAATAAGCACAACAAAAATTAGCTAAGTGTTAATTTCATTAGATGACAAGGTAAACCTCCACAACCATTAGAGAAAAAAAAAATCAAGCTAAACTAGCCTGATATATCTAAACATACTACCCTGATACATACCAGGGTCATAAACATTTTTTCATAATACTAAAGTAGCAAAACATAGCCTCATAGATACCAGGCCTAACCTATTTAACTATTACATAATATTGTTTTGGTACTTGATACATACCAAGTACCCGAATAAATGTAATTTGTCTTGAAACAATATCCAACATGCAACAAGGCCCAATACATATTGGCCAAATAAAAGAACAAGTTTTTAAAAGCTTCACAAAGAAGGAAGGATGATCAAGGTGCCTAAGAGGATGATGTTGCAATGGGTCCAAGGTAGGAGACAAGGCCACGAGGTCTTCGACATCATTATCCTTGTTGCAGGCAATCTCCAGCATATAGGGCCATGCCTTTCGGCTCAGGTCAACTACTACCTCGCCCAACTTCTTCTTACTATCTTCATAAGCCTCAATTCCTCCACTGGCACCTGAGGATGTTTTTGATGAATTCTTTGGGATAACTTGTGAGCATCATAAGCTATCGCTCTAGGGGCAAAGCCTTATGCAAACTCATAGAAACAAATCAAGCGCTTGATAAGCATCGGTATCTCACTTGAAAGTTTTTCCTTCTTTGAACTGTAGAAACCAGCACGATCGCACTTAAAAAGGTTAGACTCAGCTGTAACAGCTAAGTCATCATTCACATCCCTCAGCTCTCCCTGCAACCTGGCAATTTGCTCTTTTAGGGCATCAACTTCATCCCCATGCTTTTCGCGGCCTCAACTTCATTGGCTTTCACCACTTGGAAAGATCTCAACAGTAACCTTGGCGATGGTCTCTTATAGGCTCTTTACTTGAGCGTCCAACCTCAGCCTGTCAGTCTCAGCAACTTCCATAACTTTTCTCAGTCGACTTACCTCCAACCCAGCCTTATTGGCAAACTCCGCCTTTTCCCTAAAAAAATGCATAACTAGTTATGGTACAATTAGCCCACAGTCAAAGGTATAAATGCTCTAGACAATATAACTGTTGAGGAACTTAGCTCGATGAGGAAGAAGGACAACAGAGTTAACATAAGAACAGGCTGATAGGCCGGTCACACACAAGTCACTCATCTACAAACTAGTGCGGAAAGACAGAGAAATATTCTCCATGTCTTCAAGAGTATGGGCACCTTACCCTAAGGCGTGGACAAAGTCCTACCACCCTCACCACCCTGATGACTCATTCCACTACCTGGCACAACTTTGCTGCCCTAACCTGCAATAGTCCCTAGGAAGATTCATGGATTATCTCAGGCAAGCACACTTAGAGAAAAAATTGGAAAACTACAAAAACGAATATAAGTGATGAAGTTATACCTGCACCATCCTGGGCATCTCTAGCCACAACAACACCGTCCTTAGATTTCTTGGACTTCAACTTCACTCTCTTTGTCAGCATCAACTTAGATGCAACGCCACACTCAACATTCATCGTCTTCTTGGGCTCTTCATCATCTGAAATGGGATATACAATCATCAACGAGATAATATTCAAGGGCACATGGGAAGTGGATAAGGATTAGTTTTCTCACCAGCTTCACCAACCCCACTTCCACCAGCCTCATTAGCCTTTTGACGTCTCCTCTTGGCCAAACACTCAGCAACTAGAATCTAATCTTCTATGTCCTGAGCCTCATGATCAACCTGAGGAGCTCCACCCTGAGAACAGAAGCTTGGGGAGCATCACCCTCATGCACATGTGTAGGAGGAATAGGGTTACCTTCAGCATCCAGGTTAACAGGATGAATGACTGGTTTGGAAGTTACAGTGACTTCATTATCAGACGAGCTTGTGCGCAATGAAAGCACAACCATCATTGCAAAGCAAACAAAAAGTACATGATTAATTCAAGTACAATGCTTAAACCAGGCATAAGAACATGTGTATTAGATAAAGGTCTCACCCTTATCACTTTGGTGAAGGACAAGGATCATTCCATCCTCCAACCATTAACTTGGATTGGCTTGCACCAACACACCTTCCAACATGGGCCGACCATATACCTCTAACTCACTTAAGCGAGCTAACAGGGTGTGCCTATCTCCAGGGGGAACATGTGGAAGATCCTTTATGTCCAGCCTCACCCTGTTATTCCACCTAACATAATGATCTAACAAGAAGGACTTGGAGACATCTATCTATACCCAGTTCGTATGCCACCCAGAGAACCCCTTTGCAGACCAAACCACGACAAACCTACAGTCATTCTTAAAACTTTTTTCAATGGACCACCATGAATCATGTTTTCGAAGACAGAAAAATTGCCAAAAATAAGCAAGTCTGTTTGGGCATTCAACCCAAAAAAAACCAAGATAAAAGTATTTAATCTTTGATATCCCATGGGGTGCATTTATGAAAAGAAAATGTCATAATAATCAAAAATTTCAAAATAAAATGGATGCAAAGGGATTTAAACGTTTGCGTCTCGGGCATACTTCAAGTAAAATGCCGTCATACGAGGTGACGACGGAGCATGAGCCCTCTCATGGCCTTCGGGCATACGAGGAACAAACTACAATAGAAACAAAGTATGTTTAGAAACAAACTACACGAGGAACAAACTCATTCATGTTTGGAAACAAAGTTATTGTATTTGATGTTCTTAGACCAACTAGGGTTATCTTGAACAATGATATTCTTACAAGGAGACATTGCGAATGACAAACAAAGACAAAACGAAGTAAAAAAGATTTCCTTGTGTTAAGAAAATGAACTACAACTAACCTTCGTCGGCCATTTTTTCTCACACTCCAAAACAAATAGGCTCACTTAAAAATGGAGTTTTATTTGGCCTGAATTTGATCACCGGAAAAATAAAGTAAAATGGAGAGTTGTGTTTCTGGTCAATGTAAAAGTAAAAATGAATCATAACTCCTCAGTTGCACCCTTACTCATAAGCACAAGAAACTGGGATAGTGGATTACAAGTGGCAAAACCCCCATTGGGCCAGCAGAGCCACGTCACGCGCGTATCATGCACACTCTGGGAGACGCGTGTATAATTGACGTCAAAATGATTTGTATAGTCGAAGAGACAAGTCTGCTATTAAATGCGTATGTTAACCTATCTATGTATGTTACTACTCTACAATAAATAATTACGGCCCCTTAACTAAAGTTCCTGGCTCCGTCTATGGTTTTGTTTGTTACTTGTTTTGTGACAAAACAATTGTTCGTCATGGTTCAGATCTTTTACTCTTAATGGATTTGACAAATAGAAAAAAGTTAATGATGGAAAAAGATGTGCATTTCTTAAACATATTGGTTGTTCACAGCATAAAGATGCAATGGCAAATAAGTTTCTTGCAGATAGAATTGGTCGTTCACATAAAAAAGGAGATTGCTGATACTTAAATCTATAATTGATGTATTCCAAAACCTTAAAGGCTATCGAGCCGAGTTGTAACTTTTTTTTTTCTTTAACGTTTATTGCATGACTCTCCTTTAATATATAAAGACTATATTGATTTCTGTTTTAATATACTTGTCTAGTTTTTACTTTCAGTAGTTTCAGAATTTTGGCCCGCCAACTAAAATTGTTCAAGTTCCATCTATGTGTCTTGGAAGCTTATAAAAGATAGCCTAATAATCTCTATTATTAGCATCATATCATTAGCCCATAATATAATACTAGACTAGGAGGACTTAATAGCATATGAATATTAGTGGCCCAAGCCCACTATTTACGCCAAGGTCAAGCCCATTATTAACACTTGATGAGCCCATTATCATCACTTGATAAGCCCATATGCATTCCCAGGCCGCATATGGCCTCGAAGAGCCTCTTAAACTATGACAACTGCTTATTTTCTGGTTAGTAACCAATAGCTACTTTTGACATTTTTAAACTAATTCCATGTTGTTGAGTTAGTTTTATACTTTTCAAGTCATTTTTGTGCTAAATGTCTATTTTCTTAGGAATCATTGTCTACGAACGCGCATAGGACCTACGATTCTAATTAAATGTCGTTTAAACGTCATGATATGCTCATGTTATCTTAAAATACTAACGTCACTCACATTTATAAACTTAAGACATTTTATAATTCTCAACTTTTAGGATCACCCAATAAACTCTATATCGCGTTTCTTCGTCTACGTTTTGACATTATACCTTTTTATTTAACACTTATACAAATTATACACAATATTCAACAAAAATAATTTGTTCAATTAACTTGAACACTTCCCCTTAGATGTCACATTTTAAGTCACATTTATACTCAATTAAACTCACATATACTTACACTTACACTATATATTTTATATATACTACTTACCTTTATATATACAACAATTATGCAAATAGAATAAAATTAAAAACCCATTAAACCTTCCCTTTTGCCGCCCCCTAAAAACTCACAAAAACAAAACTAAAACAACACTCAATCTAATTTGTCTTCCCAAAATCATCATCACATATCTTTATTCTCTCCAACACTTCACCATTTCTCACACTTCTTTTCACACACACATTTTGAAATCCTCTCCTTCTCCTCCTCTCTATGTGATCGGCCACCATAGCAACACCACCACCACCATTAAAAATCCTGCTAAGATTCAGGGAGTGTTTGGTATAAAGAAATGGGTCAAGAGAAAAGGAAATCAACAAATATCTCTTGTTTGGTAGGCTGAGAAATCAAAAGGGCGGAGAAAATAGATTTCTCAAGAATTCAGTTCTTTGTATTTTGATTTCCATCCCTATTATAGTGGAAATAAGCCCCCTTTACAATTCTTCGTATTTTTTATGTTCTTTCGTAAAGTTAGCAATATTTTATAGTGGGGTATAGAAAGGTAAAGTCATGTGTTAGTCACATTCCCCCCGTTCATACACAGCTTGAACCCTAGCCATCAAATACTCACTCATTTCATGCCTTTATCACTGTTTCGATCTCCAGCCAGTCGCCGTCACCTCAGGCTTACTTCCCCTTGGTTCGTGTACATGATTATGTTTCATTAACCATGGATCTCAATTACCTATGTATTAATTTTATGACATGCTCTTTCTTAAAATTGATCTTTGTTTAATAATGATGGAGCTGTTTTGAAGTTATTACACATAACACAATGGTTACATTGAAAAAGAAGCAAACATATGGTAACCAATTTATTTGAAATTATTATTTATGGATCTTTGTTTTGGGGTTTTCAATTTATATATGTATGTAATAATATAAATATTAGAGAATAAAGTTGGCCCAAGCCCGATCTGTGGGCTTAGGTCCATTAGGGTTTAATATTTCACATGTAATTGTCATTATAAATAGTGGTCACTAATAAACATAATACCTACGGGGTTTAACCTTTCAACATTGTATCATGAGCAGGTACGATCTTGAGACCTACTCGGTCATCAAGCCGACACTTCTATACCACCCCGTCAAATATCCAAATCTCTCTTTCTCCTTTCATTTATGTTTTATTTTTTATTTTCTAATTTTTTTTCCTATCAGTTTCATTTTTTTCCAGCCGTCACATCTAATTATCATATCATCAGTTACATCTACCGTCCAATTACAGTTTGTTTGTTTTGTCTTTTGCATAATCTCTTTCACATACCATTATATACAATTGTTCTTTCCATGCACAAGTACCATACTTTTGAATAAACACTAGCTCCCTCGTCTCCAACCTTAATATATTTTTACTTTCCTTCCTCCTGTTCCAGTTTCCACATTTGTGAAATAAACAAACAAATCACCAATCCATATTTTTGTTTTCAGCCGCACCTCCTTATCCTCCATAACCATAATATCACTATATCATATATCACATATCCTTTCCACATCCCTAATCTCCATTCGTTTTTGCATTCATACGGTCGAACACCATGGTTAACATAGAAAACCCTCTCACCGTCACCCTCTCTAAGTCATTGCAGGTTTCTCAAAGTCCTCACAAAGTTGGTGTGCTTCGTTCAAAGATTGTGAAGACTTTTCCGTGCTTGCTACAAGATGTCTACATCAGTTTTTAGCTTTAGGTTTATTTTTAAAGTTTGTACTCCAGTCTTAGCTTTCTCTATTTCACCGCTCGGACTGCGGGGGAGTATTAGAGAATAAAGTTGGCCTAAGCCAGATCTGTCGGCTTAGGTCCATTAGGGTTTAATATTTCACATGTGATTGTCATTATAAATAGTGGTCACTAATAAACATAATACCTACGGGGTTTAACCTTTCAACAATAATTTGGTTGTAAAACTTGTTCAGCAATGATTGATCTTTCATACCACGGATGAACAATATTGATTTATTTGAAATTATTATTTATGGGTCTTTGTTACATAATTCAGTGGTGTTCTTTTTTCTCATCAAATAAAACATTATCAAACAAAAAAAAATATATTGAATAAATAATTTATTGTTTATTTCTCGGATCAAGTCTCTGTTATTACCAAACAGTTGAATTCATCAAAATTCTTTACTGATTTCTATTATCTGAATTTCCAATTACTGCTTCATTTCATTTCCCTGAATTTCTCTCTACCAAATGTGCCCTTAAGATTTTGATTCTATCCGTTTAAGCCACCAAGGTACACCATTAAACCATTTCATCACCATAGCCCTGTGGTCATTCTCATCCTTATTTGGAGTTTCTTGAAGGTAAAGCACGGGTGCAAGACGACTTGTGTCTATGTTTTACCCAAAAGCTCTTAAAATGATATTTTGTACATTTTTTTCATTTATATTTTATTGACTTATGAATTAAATAAAATAATTACTAATACATTCCAAATGGGAGATGATATCTACACATAGGAATTTACTTCATACATATAATTTTAGTGGGGCCCACATAACTTTTATTTGTAAATTTTATGTGGGTCACTAAATTTATGTGTATGAAATAAATTCTTATGTAAAGATATCACTACCCTTTCTAAATACACTACCACTTTCCTAAAACATACCCAAAATTTTCTCTTTCACCAAAATCTCCAATGTGGTGTTCAGGAAGTGATTTGTGATGCGTAAGAATTGATTTTTGGGCACCAAACTATAAATGCATGACCACTTTTTGACTATCAACCCCAACCATGAAGAATCAAACTTTATTAAATATTCTGGTGCGCAAGTAATGATTTTTGGACACCAAAGTATAGTTGGCACATTTGCATTGGTCTATAAATTAATTCTAGGGCTTTAAAATGAAGAATCATCTTTATTAAAAATTCTGGTACGTAAGGAATGGTTTTAGGGCACCAAAGTGTAGGTGGCACATTTTCATTGGTGTATAAATTAATTCCGGTGCTTTAAAATGAAGATTCAACTTGTTCAAAAGTTTTGGTGCACAAGGAATACTGCATGGGCACCAGAAATGGCAAAAAATGCTTATACAGTCCAAATACGTCCCTTTATTAAAATACCCTATACGATCATTTATCCAAATCACACAAATAAATAGCTACTGATATTTGTGATGTTAAAATACATATAAGTAAGTCATGAAAATATTGTATGACTTGGGTTAGTCAATTTGGATATTTGGATAAAGAGATGATACTTTAAAAAAACATAAAATCTTGAATTTTGGGTCATTTTAATCACTTTTAAGTTCATGCAAAAAGTGAAGTTTTTGATAAAGATACTACTGATATTATAACATTAAAATGATTTCAGGACATGTCTAAAATGAGATTTCGGTTGGTCTTGGTCGTCAATGGGAGTTTGGATGGGTAAAAGTGCATGTAAATGACCCTTAAAATACAACAGCTTCCTGATGTGATTGTTATGTCAACTTCTTGAAGGCATAGATCCTTCAAAAATTAATGTTTTGACCTGATTCTTGAGCCTAAATGTAAGTACTTTGAGTTAGCTTTTCAACCATGTTGAGTTGGTGAAAAGATCTTGTCATTTGGTCATTCAAAATGGTAAAATAAACTGAGGTGTCAAACCTGTTTGAAAAACCAAGATTTGTAGGGTCATCTTCTAAAGGGGATAAATTGGTCATACTTTACTCTTTTTCATTTAAACCAACTCTTAGAGTTAGTTTTATGTCTTATCTTGAAAACCTTATTAGTCTTATAGGTAGAAACTAAGAATTGAACTCTCCATGGTCGTTATAAAATAAAGTGTCAAAACTGCCAGTTTTTTAGATTTGATCATGTGACTTACTTGGACCACATCTCACTCATACATGCATTTGATGACTTGAAACTGATATGGAAAACTTTTATGTGTTAACCTGAGTCTCCCACTGTACTAGAACATGAAACCTTGATTTAGACCCTCTGATCGTTAAAATACTTTTGTATGTTCAGAAGTGAGTACTTTTTGTATCGGGTCTAAATGGTTAAGTTATAGTCATTTATAAAATCCAAAAAATTTGAGTGCACTCTTAATATATATATATATATATATATATATATATATATATATATATATATATATATATATATATATATATATATATATATATATATGTTGTTACAAAAGTTGGGCGTTCCTAGTTTGGGCTCATGTTCTCGTACCAATTCGCTTCTTAATGCTTGAAACCTGCGCACTAAGAAAGTAAACAACACCGTTAGACTTATCGTGGGATTGTCTTCCACGATTAGACTCCGGCGTGAGAGTAAGTAATCGGTTTTAGGGTTTTGTTGAAGAGTTAGAGATTGTGTGAATCGTACCTTTAATGAGAATATATTATTCTATATATAGGGGCGCAGAAACCGTGTAGGTTTCTTGCTCCTTACTCTTCGCACACGTGGTGCTTATCCGGGGTAAGGATATCTATTCCGTAAATAGAAGATCCTTATCCTACGACCGGGTAGTTTGGTTGGGCTTCGGACTCCGTGAGTCCAAGCCATTGGTATTATGGCCCAAGTCATTCGTCATGATAGCCCACTCGTGGTGGGTTTGGGCTTAGTAATTTTTTTCATTTGGGCTCGTGGCCCAACTATAGACTATACGTTATCATGTCCCCCCAGTCTAGTGTGCGCGGCTCGTAGCCGCAGATACTAGACTAGTGAGAATAGCGGTAAGCGTGGCGGGAAAAAATCAAATACTTCCCGCCTCAAAAGTTGGAACAATGTATCGAGTCTAAAAATATCATAAGAAATGCTTCGAAAAACGGGGAGAGTGTCCACGTGTTCCTCGGGAAGAGGGAAAAAGTGTTGTACCTTGTTTCATCCTAGCCACACATTTTGTTAGTGGGATCCACGTGGCGTCCCTTTTAGGGTTTTTGATGCTTATAAAAGTCACCGCCTCCTTTCACTGTGGAGCACACAGTAAAAAAATATTTCCGCCATTTTTAAACCTTCCAAAGCTTTCTTTCTTCGATCTACTGTCCTACTAGGTAACTGCGCGTGCGCAATTTAGTACATCTTGTTTATATCTTGAAAAATGGTTGCTCAGTTGCACGAGTTTCCCTCTGAGATAGCTGAGGATGACGTACGTCAGTTTTCTTCTGATTACTTCATTCCTCTCGACGTCCATCCTAAAGCACCAGATGTTGACGCGTGTATTGCCGATTTCCCCGATGGGATGATAGGTTTATATACACACTTTTTTTATTACGCGAATTATCGCGTACCAATATCCGTATTTTTGAGCAACGTGCTCAATTTCTACCAACTTCATATCTCACAGTATAGGTGCGGCGAAGATATCCAACTTTGAAATAAATTGTCGGTTACTTGCAATCAACCCGACTGTCTACCTATTCCGTGCGTTCTACCACACAACGTGGTCGCACGGATGGGTTTCATTTTCAAAGCGCTCAGGGCGCCTACAATGCTATACCTATAAAGTAGATTCCTTAAGGCATTGGAGAGAATATTTTTTCTGGGTGGACGATGTTGTGTTTCCATCGCGCTTTGAGTTCTATACTCAAGGGTCGCTGCCGAGGGATGAGCGTCCTGTCCCTGGTTCGTATAGCGTCGCGGATGCGGATACAATTGATAGTAACTGCATTCCCATTAACTCCTATCCTGAGGAGTTTTTGGTGCATATGGGACTGAGTCGCAACTATTTTGATGGTGCGGACGAGGTTTCAACCTTCATTGATGGGAACAGCCAGGGTGGGTGCTCATCCTTTCTTGCCTTTGCCTCTATAATGTAAGTGTTTGTTTGTTTTGCTTGAATAACTAAGTTGTTCTTGTTATTTGTTTTTTTGTCCGTTGCAGAGATGGACCTGTTCGCTGTTGTGAAGTTGAAGGAGCCCAAGCGCGTGATAGTGGGGGTGCGCCCTCTAAGGGATGGTGAACAGCCCATCTTAGAGGCTACTGCGGGGCACCTAACGGTGTTTGGGCCCGTTGCACGTGAAGATTCTCCACCTGCAGCTATGCTTGTTGTGCCAGTACAGAGTGTTCCTCCTACTGGGGAGTCGTCTCCTGTGGTGGAGGAGGCGTATGTTGAGTCTTCTAACAGCGTGGAGATCCTGGAGCCTGTTGCGGAGGCTCAGGTAGGGAAGCGTAAGAAAGCGTCTTCTGGTGGTTATGGCGCTGGCACTTCTAAGAGGAGGCGCCATCTGATTGCTGATGAAGAGTCTTCTACACCAGATGATATGTTCCTTTTCTGGCGCGGAGAAGAATCGGTCCAGGTCCCCACCTCTTGTGTAAGTGTGTACAACTTTCCTTCCCCTTATATGCTATATCCTCGTACTGATCTTTCCTTTTCTGTTGTTTTATAGTGACCATGCTGCAAATGATGATGCGGTGTTTGCTGACCGTGCAGTATCACCGCAAGCTGCTCGCGCGGAGGAGCCTTTGAAGGCAGCAGCGCAGATGTCTGCGCATGAGTTGGTGGAGGAACTAGCCGTTGTTGCTGCTCGCCAGGCTGAGTTGGTCACTCAGCTAAAGGCGAAGGCTGTTGTGGAGGGAGGTAGCCTTGCTTAGAAGGATGAGCAGATTGCCCTGCTCAAGGCGCAGGCAGAGGTGTTGGCTGCCGTTGAGCACGCAAAGAAGGTTACTGATGAGAAGTTGACTGTGATGGCGGAGCTGCGGCGCGAGCGTGGGGAGACGCAGCAGTATAGGGCTAACCTCACCTGGGGGGTAAAGTACCTTGAGGAGAAGAAGAATGAGCTCTGCGGGAAGCTGACTTTGGCAAGAAAGTGGAGAGCTCTGTGGAGGTGCAGGAGGAAAAGCTGCGCAGGTTGAGCATAGAGTATGATGAGGAGTTGTATCCTCATCTTATGTCCATGATTGCGGAGCGCAGGTACTTGTTGTACATTATCATTTGATTTTTGTATTTTTTTTTTCTTCCTTTCTTAATGAATTCTTTGCTGTTTGTGCAGGTGGTTGATCAGCCATGGTTTGCGCCTGGCTGCCATGGGCACGTTGGAGTCCCCAGAGGTCGTGGGTGCCTTTGGTAAGGTGGTAGAGTGCGTCGTTGCTCGTGGCAAGGTGCAGGCTGTGGAAGAGCTTGCTGAGGGTCAACTACTGACCGTTCCCCTCGCTGAGGTTCCTGAATACAATGCTGATGCTTTTGAGGAGCTTGTGAAGGCGATGGAGGGGATGAGGCTCTTCGAGCTTCCACATATTGCGCGGCTGGAGCGTGACCAAGATTATCCCATCACAGTAATAATGGCGGGATTAACTCTGGGGAGGCATATCTTGGAGAACGCAGAGGATGAGTCTGATTTTTATTTGAAGCCTGACGAGTCTCAGTTGCAGGTTCCAGTGTTCGCGCAGCCGCGTGATATTCTTAACCCCTTCGCTATTGAGAAGGAGGTTCCTCTGAAGGAGGTTTTGGAGCGTCACGCAGAGAGGGCGGCCAAGAAGAAAGGGCTCAAAGGGAAAGCCACTCTCTGCGGTGTGGGTGCTGCGCATATTCCTAGGTCAGATGGGGTTGCAGTCAGTGTGGCGGCCGTGTCACCGAAAGATGCGTTGCTTTTGAAGAAACTCCAAGAGGCTGGGAGCTCTGCTGACCCAGAACGCCGCCTTCAACGCCGCCGTAGTTTGTAGATATGTATGTATAACTCGTAGTTATAGCGTTGTAAAAACTCGTGGTTTTTGTTTAAATAGAAGTATGGAACTTTTGCATGTATAGCGTTTTGTACTTAGATTTTCCAAGAGTTACAATGTGCATATAATATCTTGTATTGAGTCCATAACTTATGTATTAAGTCCGTAACTTAATAAATAAACGGTCCATAACTTTAACAAACGTGCAAGTAGGTGTGTAGCGTGCTACATTTGTCATTTTGAGGAACCAAGGGTCTTGGTTTCTTAGTTCGTCTAAACTTGCACAGTGTGCGTTGTTGTGCATTCGTCGTGGGATGCATACTAAAGTCATAGTTATGTATGAAGTTAGTGAGTTTGCGTACGAACTTAGGAGTCAATTTTTTTGAATCCATGTGGTGGTATGCAGCGTACTGCGAATTCCACCATTTAGGAGTCAATTGTCTTGAATCCATGTTTTGTTAAACGCGCACAGTGTGCGTTGAAGTGCATCCATCGTGGGATGTACTTTGAACTTACTCCAACGTCTTGACAGTAAGGTGTTTAACAAGGATACGTGATCCAATGTTGATGGGTTTGCAACCCTCTTATTCAACGAGTATATTAGTAGGTTTACTCATCCTGTCTGCCCTCGTGTGGTCTTAATATGTGCATGCACGCCATGTAGGCAATAATATAAATAAACAGAATTGAAACATAAATGAATGATGTAAGCAATAATGTTGAAATGTGTTGTGGAGTTAGCTAGAAACCACAACGTTTTATTGATACTTGCAAGTTTTTGAGAATAGTAAAAAACAATTCCTAACAAAGAAAAGAAAAAACAAACAATTATTGGGCACATACTAGAGTGCAAAGATGTCTGTTTGTGGGCCGTAGCCTTTCCTAGAGATAACATCTTTTGAGATTGCAGATATTCCAAGTGCGCGCTAGGTCGTGGCCTTCCATATCGCGCAACCTGTATGCACCATTGCCTAGCGCATTGGTGACCTCATAGGGTCCTTCCCATTTGGGTCCAAGCTTGCCTGTGTCTTCTGCATGGCTTGCGTCATTGGCGCGGTATACAAAGTCTCCTGGCCTGAAGGAAGTACGTTTGACTTTTGCATCATAATACTTCTTCATTTTTGCCTTAGCCTTTGCCTCGCGTATAGCTGCGCGTTCACGTCTTTCTTTCAGTAAGTCTAAGTCTATGTGCCGCTCCTCGTCATTTGTTGTGACGTTGACCTCTGCTGTTCGTATAGTTGGCATTCCTATCTCAGCTGGTATGACGGCTTCTGTTTCGTAGACAAGGGAGAATGGTGTGTCTCCAGTACTAGTTTTGATTGTGGTGCGATGCGCCCATAAGACATGTGATAACTCTTCCACCCATTTGCCTTTGTGTCTGTCAAGGCGCGTTTTTATTCCTTCACCTAGACTGCGGTTCGCACACTCAACTAAACCTTTGGTTTGTGGGTGTTTTACTGAAGCAAAGTGTTGTGTGATGTTCAATTGCGTGCACCAATCTTTGAATGGGTTGTCGCAGAACTGTTTCCCATTGTCTGGTATGATCTCTCCGGGTAGTCCGAAGCGACATACAATATTATCCCATACAAAGCGTTTTACCTGGTTGCCCGTGATACTCGCCACTGCCTTTGCCTCAATCCACTTCGTAAAGTAGTCTATGGCTACGATGAGAAATTTTAGCCCTCTTGCTGCAACTGGAAAAGGGCCTGCGATGTCAATGCCCCATTTGTAGAATGGCCATGGTGAGGTAATGGGTGTTAGCTCTTGTTGTGGTTGGCGCGGAATTGGCCTGTGTACTTGGCAATTGCTGCATTTTTTATCATATCCCACGCGTCGCGGTGCATAGTGGGCCAATAATATCCCGACCGTAGAGCGCGTGCTACAACAGAACGTGGTCCTGAGTGCATGCTACATGATCCAGCGTGGATTTCTCGGAGTACATAGTCTGCTTGAAGAGGTCCGACACATCGGAGCCAAGGTTGCAAGAAAGAACGTCGATAGAGGATGTTGTCTCGTAGTTCAAATCGTTGCGCTGTGCGTCGCACTCTTCGAGCGTCCTTATGATCTTGTGGTAAGATTCCTTTGCGGATGAATTCAATGATAGGTGTCATCCATGTGGGATCTTGTTCTTCTATCACTGTGGATACTTCCATCTCCAAAATTGATTTGTTTTTTAGAGTTTCTACCAATACCTGTTTTGACAAGTGCGCAAAGCTTGTAGATGCAATCTTGCTAAGTGCATCAGCTTTTTTGTTGTCCCCTCTAGGTACTTGTTTGATTGTGAACCTATCAAAGTTCTGAATTAAGGACTTGGTCTTTTCCAGGTATTGGATCATGTGTTCATCCTTGGCTTCATACTCACCTAGCACATGGTTAGCTACTAGCCTGGAATCCACGTTTGCCTCCAGGTTGCGTACACCCATTTGAATTGCAATACGTAGTCCAGCAAGTGAGGCTTCGTATTCCGCCTCATTGTTTGTGGCTGTGAATTCGAAACGCAACGCGTAGGTGAACTCCATTCCTTCTGGATTAGTAAGGATAAGGCCTGCGCCTGATCCATCCACACATGAGGATCCATCTGTGAATAGAATCCAAGGTTCCTGTAGGTCTGTTTTACTTGCTGAAGGTGGACTATCAGTATCTGGCTTTTCGACAATAAAGTCAGCTAATATCTGCCCCTTGATTGCGGTGCGCGGTCTATATGAGATGTTATACTCGCTTAACAACACACTCCACTTTTGTAGCCGTCCTGATGCGTCAGGATTATAAATAACTTGTTTGATTGGCTGGTCTGTGATTACAGCTATTGGGTGCGCTTGAAAGTATCTGCGCAGTCTTTTAGCTGCGAATACTAGAGCTAAGACCAGCTTTTCCATGGCGCTATAGTTAGTCTTTGTCTTTTTCAATGCTTTGCTTACAAAGTATATGGGTGTCTGGACGGAGTTTCTATCTGTCAATAGTACTGCGCTAACTGCTCCATGGGTTGCAGATAAGTACATGATTAGCTCTTCCCCTGGTCGCGGTGCGACAAGTTTGGGGAGTGATACCAGATGCTGTTTTAGTTGTTGGAAAGCTTCTTCTGCTTCCTCAGTCCAACGAAAGTCTCCCTTTTTAGTGCACTTCGTGAGTGTTTTAAAGAGAGGGAGTGATTTGTCTGCTGATTTAGATAAGAAACGGTTCAGCCCCGCTAGCTTTCCGTTTAATGACTGGACTTCTTTGAGTGTGCGCGGCGAGGGAAGATCAATAACAACTTTTGTTTTTTCCGGGCAAGGCTTGATTCCATCGGGTTCTATTAAGTATCCGAGGAACATGCCTTCTGTCGCGCCAAAGGTGCACTTCTTGGGATTTAACTTCATGTTTATTTGTCCCAATATTTTGAACGTTTCCTTGATGTCGCGCACCAATTCATCCTCTGTGTGGCTCTTGATGACAAGGTCGTCAACGTAAACCTCCAAGTTTCGACCTACTTGTTTCTCGAAAGCCGTGTCCACCAATAGCTGGTATGTTGCGCCTGCGTTTTTTAGGCCAAAAGGCATTTTCGTGTAGCAATAGACCCATTGACTGGTGTGGAAAGCTGTTTTTTCTTCATCCTCGACTGCCATCTGGATTTGATGGTACCCTTTGTATGCGTCTAGGAAGCACTTAAAAGGATATCCGCACAGGGATTCTACCTTCCAGTCTATCTCTGGCAGTGGATAGCAGTCCTGTGGGAATGCTTTGTTAAGGTCTGTGAAGTCTACGCACATTCTCCAACTGCCATCACTCTTCTTTACCATCACTGGATTAGAAAGCCAGTCGTGATAGTATACTTCGCGCATGATGCCTGCGTCTACGAGTTTGTGTACTTCTTCCAGAATAGCTTTTGCATGATCTGGGGCCTGGTCGCGCTTCTTCTGTCGTATTGGGGGATATCCTTGTCGGATTTGTATTTTGTGCTCCGTGATAGAGCGTGGCACTCCGATCATGTGCTTTGGTTCCCATACAAAGATATCTAGGTTCTTTTGCAAGAGTGCGCACACAGCTGCTTTACCTTTGTCAGATAAAGATCCTTCAATCGAGATTTTTTGATCTGGGTAATCGGGGTGAATAGCGACCTTTAAGTTTGGTGTTTTTTCTGTGCGCTGTTCTGGAGTACTCTCCACCTCAGTGGTTACTGCGTTGCATTCTTTTGGTGGTACCGTGGTGTTGTAGAGGGTAACAACTCCTCCTTCCACTGGAAATTTGAGCATCCCATGTGCTGTGGATGGTACAGCGCGCATGGATGATATTCCAGGTCTCCCAATGATGCCATTGTATGGTGAGGGAGACTTGATTACCATGAAATTTATCCATGTTGCTGTTAAGTGTTGTTCATCGCCCACAACTACTAGCAAGCGCAATTGCCCCATAGGCCAAATCTTTTCTCCTGTGAATCTAGTCAACGACGTTGTAGCTGGTATCAATTGACTTTGGATTTCAGGTTGTAGCCTTTTGAAGCAATGCTCATATAGAATATCTGTGGATGTCCTTCCATCGATATACATGCGGCGAATCTCGTGTCCCCCCGTATGTATCTCAATAGTTAGTGGCTCCACTACTGCGTTGTCCGCAGCTAAAGTGGGGAAGGATATAACCTTTTCTGAAGAGAACATTTGACTGACTTTTTGTTTTGTTTTGCGTTGCCATGACTGTATCATGTAGATGATGTCCGCTTTGTCTTTGGAAGGTTCTTTTTTGCCCCCATTCCTTTGTTTGTCCTTCCCTTCTTTAATGTTTTTTACAAGGTGATCCATTCTGCCTTCCCTTACTAATTTTTCAATTAGTTGTCGTAGTTGGATGCACTCGTTAGTTGTATGGCCTTTTTGGCCATGATATTCGCAGTATCCATTCCCTATGCGCTTGTCCTCTGTGGTACGCATTGGCGGAGGCTTTGGGAAGTTTGCTCCTTCTGTAACAAATATTTCCCTCGGAGTTTTTGTGAGAGGGGTATATTTGTCATTATCTCGTCCACTACGATAATTTTTGCTGCGGTTGCTGTTCTGATCATTGGATTGTCTCCTAGGCTGTTCTTGTTGCCTATAATTTGAGTAGCCTTTTTTGCTATCCGCAGCGGCTGCTTCTCCTTGTATGAAGGATCTTGTGCGCTTCATTAGCTCATCAAAGGTTTGGGGAACCTTGTCGTTTAGCTTCCGAATGAGTTCTGGGTTGTTAATCCCATTCATGAACCCTGAAATTTTTAGGATTTCAGGACATGCTTTGACATGTATGCACTCATCTTTAAAGCGTTCCATATAAGTACTAGTTGATTCCCCTTGGCGCTGTTTTACTCTGGCTAGTTCATCCGGGTTTTTAGCGCACTTCTTTCTTTGGGTGAAGTTTAAATGGAATGCTTTCCGTAATTCTTCAAACCCGCCAATGCTCCGTCGTGGGAGCTTGCTAAACCACGTGCGCGCATTCCCTACTAATGTGGAGTTAAACATATGGCACCACACAGGTTGTGGCCAATTTTCGATAGTAGCAGCTGATTCGAAAATTTTTAGGTGGTCATCCGGATCACCTGTCCCATCATATGTTTTGACATTAGTGGGCATGCGCCTCCTCTTGCGATCAGAATAATCGCTGATACGTCGTGTAAATGCATCAACTTTCTGGCGACGCCATGGAAGGGACATGTCTTTGTCTTCTTCTTCATGACGTCTTCCTCTTGACTTCCAATGTCCTGTTTCCTTATCCTCGTTGTCCGAGGAGTCGTTGGAGGAGGAGTAGTCTCATTTGCGGCGCTTGCGCCGGCTTCCTTCAGAGGAAGAACTTGAGGGGCTTTCACTTGGGGATATTCTCCTCCCTAATCTGTCCTGAATTCTTTTGCTCCCAAACCTGGAGGAACCTTCGCTTGGTGAACGTTGAGGTCCTAATATGTCTTGTATCCCTCGATTACCAAGTCTGGAATGAACGTTAGTGCGCCTCTCGCCGTCTTCATATTCCTCTGAATATTGTGAGTCAGATGTCGTACCCAGCCTATCATAGATAGTGGTACGTTTTTCGTTATTTTCGCGTCTTCCTCGTGGGTGGGGCGGTGATGATGCTTCGCGTTCAGGACCAAAGTTGAGCCAGGCTTGTAGGCTCGTACTCGACCTTCTCCTTGCTTCTTCTTGCATGAGTGCAGTTAGGGTTTCATAATTTTAGGATACAAAATTACCCAACGTTAGATCAGGCGCGTCCTCGTTCGCTGTAATAATGTCTGCCTCATTATTGGGCACCCTATCTCTGTTAGGTGCGCCCGGCGGCACAGTGTTGTCCACTGAAGGTGCCGTTTGGTGAGGAGTATTGAAGAGAGTGCGCTGGAGTTCTTCAACGCTTGGGGCTACGGTGGTGATATGGGTAGTCCTTACAGGCAATTCCACCGCTGGGAGAGGTTGGGTTGGTCCCGTTTCTTGGTGACCAGGCGCCCTGGTTGTCCCAGAGGCCTACCTAGGGGTCGAATCTTGTTGATTCTTCCTCTGGGGGTCACGTGTTTTTTCCAACTGCGGAGTCCGCTGGCTTAAATTTTTATTCTTCGTCATTCTAGTTCCTTAGTTCTTAGTGTTGGTCCCACGGATGGCGCCACTTATTGATACAAAAGTTGGGCGTTCCTAGTTTGGGCTCTTGTTCTCGTACCAATTCGCTTCTTAATGCTTGAAACCTGCACACTAAGAAAGTAAACAACACCGTTAGACTTATCGTGGGATTGTCTCCCACGATTAGACTTCCGGCGTGAGAGTAAGTAATCGGTTTTAGGGTTTTGTTGAAGAGTTAGAGATTGTGTGAATCGTACCTTTAATGAGAATATATTATTCTATATATAGGGGCGCAGAAACCGTGTAGGTTTCTTGCTCCTTACTCTTCGCACACGTGGTGCTTATCCGGGGTAAGGATATCTATTCCGTAAATAGATCCTTATCCTATGACCGGGTAGTTTGGTTGGGCTTCGGACTCCGTGAGTCCAAGCCATTGGTATTATGGCCCAAGTCATTCGTCATGATAGCCCACTCGTGGTGGGTTTGGGCTTAGTAATGTTTATCATTTGGGCTCGTGGCCCAACTATAGACTATATATATATATATATATATATATATATATATATATATATATATATATATATATATATATATATATATATATATATATATATATATATATATTAGGGCTTAATCAGTAGCTCCTTAAAACTTGGTGAAACGGTCGTTCGAAGTAACGTTAAAAACGGGCAATTTATGACTTTATGTGCAAAATGTGTTAAGTGTTAATATGAACTAGTCTAGTTCTGTAATCTAATAAATAAACGTCTAAGTGTCTGAGCATATTGTTAAGAATCTAATTAAGTGTTATTTGCTTATCTTAGCTCGTTGGTAGAGGCACGTGATTCTCGGGTTCCTAGGTTATCCGTTAGGCGATCCGTTCTTGTGTTCGTATTTCTTGCCTTTTAAGGCTAGTTCTCACTAACCCTTTTTACTATTTTTACGATTTTGGGGTGGAAAACATGACTCATGTTTTTATTTGAATCTATTTGAATTGTGAACCTTTGAATCTATTTGAATTGTGAATTTTTTGAATCTATTTGAATTGTGAACCTTTTGAAGCTATTTGAACCTATGAAACTCTTGAGTCATTTGAAACTTATAAACTTACTTTGAAACTTGATTTGTATTGATGCTTGAGGACAGTACTTCACTACTTACTATTCCCATGATTCTGGATGACACATTAGTACTTATGAATGCTATTAGGATCAAGCCACTCCTCACTCCACGATTCAGGGTTCATAGTACTAGAAACTTATGCCTAGTGTTAGAAGCAACACTAGAAGACGAAACTGATAATTTGGAAACTGAAACGGCTGAATGCATTTAAGTAGTGACCTCGCATAAACACTATAGCATACATTACTATACTATATTACTCACATATACACTTTTGACAAACAAATCTTGAATCTATTCTGAGAATCATTTTGATACTATTTTGAAACTATTTTAAGAACTATTCTAAAACTATTCTGAGAACTATTTTGAGAACTATTCTGAGAATTATTTTGAGAACTATTCTGAAACTATTCTGATAACTATTTTGAGAACTATTCTGAGAACTATTTTGAGAAACATTTTGGTATTGTGTTGGTACTATTTTTGGCAACTATTTTGGAACTATTTATGGTGTACAAATTTATGTGAAACTCACAAACTATCTCATAGTTGACCATTTTTGTCATGCTTTTCAGGTGATCAGGTGAAAGTGAAAATCTAGTTGATGCATTACATGGATTTTACATATGTGCCATATGTTGAACTTGAAACAACATTTATTTTTAGTGATCATTTGTTAAAACAATTATGATGTATCTTTTGAAACTTGTATTTCGAACAAAGTTGTAATTGTTGGGACTATTTTATATTATAATGTTTGGTGTTATTCTATAATCTTTTGTGATGTTTATTGATTCGTCTCACCTTGCGTTTCCGCCTTCGGTGGGGTGTGACACAAATAGCGTCCCCATACGCATAAGACAACTGTCACATAACGATTAGGATATGGTATTTGACATGTGACAGTGAGAGACACACGACCAAGAATATAGGACGGACACGATCAGGTGAACCAAGGAAAGAATGCCACGTATAATTCTTGTCTACCCATCAGATGATCAACACATGGCCTGTCCACAACCATTGATCAACGGCATGAGGGTTATCCCAGAACCCTAGATACCTCGCTATAAATAGAGAGGTATCCCACACAAGAGTGAGGGTTACTTTCTTCACCTTTTCACAAACTTATTCACACACAGTAAATACACACACTTGGTTTGTTTGAATGTTATCCATCACCTGATTCTTAATCATATATTGGCGTCCTTACCGTTTTACACAAAAAGCTGAACTACATAACCATCCCAATCCAATCATCATCATGTTTTACTGCATCATACGTAAACACACCCGATTTAGATCTCAAACTCAACATTCTTATAAATTAAACTATATGCAACATTTTATCAAGGTTTCCACACATTAAATTATATATATATATATATAGGTTTGGGTTATAATAAAAAGTCTCTTATAATAAAAAGGGTAAGAAGCAATGACAGCTTGCCACATGTCCCCCCCTCCACCTGCTTCTCAATTATAACTAGTAGGGGTATTTTTGTCACTTCATCATTAGGGTATATATATCATTTTTTCCAGCTAGTCTCACTATAACTCGCTTCATTTTCTCTGCTCCAAAACCCAACTCTCACCACCGCTTCATCTTTTTTGTTTCTACCACCATTCACCACCTTATCTACCACCGTTAACCACTGTATCCTCACTGTCTTCTCCACCATGATCTTCACCATCTTCTCCACCATGATCTTCACCGTCTTCTCCACCGTAGATTCGTCATTCAAAACTGAAAGTAAGTTTCTTTAATGGTATTTTATTGTTACCATGACTCATTTGGTCATATTATCTTCAATTACATGTAGATGATGTTTATTGAACGTATTTTTAATATTTTATTCGCTTTTTATGTTGTTATTGATCTATATATGTTATATTCGGAGTTTGATTCAGACTACACTATGTTTCTTTATGCACTTGAAACCAAATCAGGAAAAATAATTGATAAAAAAAGTGATTAGGAATGCTGCACATAAGGTGTTTGTTAAAATGTCTTTGTGATATTTAATAACTGTGATGCAGTAATTTTAAACTATGATGCATCAACTTTTAATCTGTCATTTATTCGGTGGAAAAGGCTTGTGCGTGTAGTTGTGTGCGTGATGCAACTCTTTTAAAATGTTAATGCAGTAGGTGTTTGTTTGTGGCAAATATATATATCTAAAAGCTTATATTTTTTAAGTGGTGAGTATAAATTGTTCGTGTGTGTAATTGTATGTATGATGCAGTTGATTTAAAACTTTGATGCAGTAGGTGTTTGTTTTTGATGAAGTTGAATTTATTAGCTAGTATTTTTGTTCTTTTATCAGGAAAAGGCTTGTATATTTAGTCGTTTGTTTGATGCAGCTATTTTGAAATACTGATGCAGTTGGTATTTGTTTGTACAAAATTCGATATATTAGCTTTTTTTTTTTGGTAATTTATTAGTAAAATACGATTGCATGTGTAGCTATATGTATGATGTAGCTGTTGTAGTAGGTGTTTTTTTTGTGGAAAATAAAAATCTATTAGTTAAGATTTATGTTATTAAACACATATGTGATCGATTGTGACTTGTTGTTAGGTTGATTTAGTTTAGCGAGTTTTAGGTTTTTGGAGAATTAGTCGACATAGAGGCGTTGCTATGTGGCATTTTATCCGGTGAGTTTGTAATTTTGACCGGATGCGATGGATTAAGCATACGCGCGCGCATAGAGTTGTTAGTTTTTTTTTTTTTTTTTTTTTTTTTTTTTTTTTTTTTTTTTTCATATGTGTTAGTTTATATGATTGTGATATATATTATGTAGCTTTTTTTAGGTTGATTCAGATGAGTTGATCTTAGGTAAGCATAGTTAGATAGCATTTTTTCAGTGAATTTGTAATTTTGTCATGATATCGACATGTTGTTAGTTAAACACACCGCATGCATATTTGTAGACACATATTTTAATTGATACTATATGTTGTTAATTTATGTTCATTTATATGATTGTGATATATTGTAACTTGATAAGTTTGATACATCCGTTGTATTATAGTAAAATGTTCATCACGATGTATTATGTTTTAACTGTAAATGCATTTTATTTGCACTTGTTCAGACTATTTGTGTAAAAGAGCATGTTGGCTTTTATACTTAATGATAATGAAATTGTAACTTAGCTTACTGCATCTTTCCTTTATATAACAATAATAACATATATAACTACTGCATCAACACCTTAAGTTCACTACATCACAATTATCTTGTCAAGCACATATCGACATATTACTGCATCACATATTTCTTATCAAATTTTTACGTACTTATCATTGAATCAACACTTCAAGTTCATTGTATCATAGTTAACTTATTAAGTGCATACAAGCTTATTACTACATCACATTTAAACTACACTTCATTGTTGTTATTTCTCTTAATTTCATCTTTGATTTTTATCTAGTGTATCTTATAGTTTATATATACATTGTAATGCAGTGAATAACATGATGATTCATTAAAGTAATAAGAGAAGAACATGTAGTGTATGTGAAGAAAAAGAAGGCCATAATTCCAGGACATGTTCATTAAAATTGCCACCATCGAAGAAAAGCAAGCAACCAGTAGAGCCGACAAGAGCTGGGCTTAGAAGATCCCATAAAGCTTGGAAGCATTATTTCAGTTATTTTTTATTTTATTTTATTTTTTTTCTCAATTCGCAATAAGTACTATAAAGATATTAAAGAATTACTTACAAGACATGTTTTTGTTCTATGATGTATATTATTTATTACCAAACATCAATAGTGTTTATGAAATATACTTGGTATCTTTCTATTTTATGGATAATAGTTACTGCATTATGTTATTTGTTTAGTACATTATGATGCAGCAAAATATACATTTTGATGCAATATCATTTACATTGTGATGCAGTAAAATATTCATTATGATGCAGTAACATAATACAGAGATGCAGTAAAGTATTATTTTGATGCAACACTATGATAACATTGAGAAGCAACAATATGTATAACATTATGGTATAGTAAATTAGCATAGTAATGCAGTAAAATTATATTGTGATTCAGTAGTATGATAACATTATGATGCTGTAATATGATAAACTTCTGATGCAGTGGAACAATATTCTGATGTAACATAATTTTATTTTGATTTTAGGAGTATGCTAGTATTGAGTAGCAATAGTATGTAGTATAACATAGTGATGTAGTAAATTGACATTGTGAGGCAGTTAATTAACACAGTGATGCAGTAAAATTATATTGTGATTCAGCAGTATGATAACACTGTGATGCAGTAATATGATAGCATTCTGATGCAGTAGAACAATATTGTGATGCAGTAGAATTTTAAAAATATTTAACATTGTGAGGTAGTAGATTTATTGTGATACATTAAACTTACATCATTGTGATGCACTTGATATACACATTATGATGCACCAGTTGTATACATTATGATGCACCAGTTGTATACAATGTGATGCACTAGTATTTCAGAGCAATATGATTTATAATTTACTGCATCTATGTTCATTCAGATATCAGCAATCAAAAGTAATTAATATTAAACAAACATTATCATCATTAAGATGTACAATACTTAATATTAAACATTCAGTAATCTAAAGTATTACATCCAATAGAATTTAAACATTGTTTTTTTAATGATCCACAAGTATCATCTGATAATCCTTGTTACGCGTTCAATAATTCTACCATTCCGTCTTTCAATTTGATTGTATCATTAGAGGATTGGAATCTACTATTTGCAGTTTGTTATATGCCTCTGTGCCTGCCAAGACTTTCGCCTTTTTTCTTATTCATAATTGTAAGAATCGTCTTGGCCATTTTCTTTGCTTGCAATAGATAGATTTCTCCTCTTTGACCTACGTCTTCTTTCTTTAACTCTTCCTCAAAAATACCACGACCATTGGAAGTTTCCATATGCTTCAAAAGAACCACAACCCTTACGGTAAACATCTCATTCCATCTTGGGTGTTTATTCCTCATCAAGTAGTCAATATGCATGTTCATCTGTGAAAGTTTATAATAGACTATTAAATCAATATAGTGTTTCATTGTGATGCACTAATTATAGCACTCTAATGCAGCAAAAAACAACTAATCATCTAATCAACTTTTACTCACCAGATCAACGTCATATTCAACATATCTTAGTCTGCTATTTTCGTATTTATTTCTACCTGTAACATGATCATATATACAATACACACACAAGCACATTTTGACAAATAAAACACACTATGTGTGACCTAATTAACCTTATATGCCACAAATGAATACCTAATGCATCGCTTCTTTACAAAAATTGTATCATGCATGCAAATACACATGCAACCTCTTTTCCACTAGCATTAAATCCTGCGCGTTACCTAGTTGAATCTTATATGACACAAATAAACACATAATGCATCACTTCTTTACAACAACTGCATCATGCATATAAATACACACGCAACCACTTTTCGACAAGTAAAACACAATATGCACTTGTCGATAAATAAAACACACTGCATCTAACCTAATCTAACCTTATATGCCACAAACATGTACATATTGCATACCTTCGTGACACCAAATGCATCATCCATACAACACACAGATACATACACTTTTCAACCAGTAATACACCCTACACATGGTCTAATCTAACCTTATATGCCACAGTAAGAACCTACTACATCACTTCATCATTCTAAAACATATTAATACCTACTGCATCTTAATTCAATTTTCAGTGCATCACATACACAACAAATCATATAACCACATTTACATACATAAAACAACCTACGTTTAGCTTGTTTCATCCTTTCACGTGACAACTGAATACCTACTGCATCTCAGTTCAGATTCTAGTGCATCATGCATGCAACCAAGCACACACACACATTTACACACATAAAACAACCTACGCTTAGCCAATTTCATCCTTACACGTGACAACTGAATAGCTACTGCATCTCAGTTCAAATTCCAATGCATCACATATACAACCAAGCATACAAACACATTTACACACATAAAACAACCTACGCTTAGCGTATTTCATCCTTACATGCGATAACTGAAGACCTACTGCATCTCAGTTCAAATTCTAATGCATCACATATACAACCAAGCATACAAACACATTTACACACCTAAAACAACCTACACTTAGCCTATTTCATCCTTAAAAGCGATAACTAAATACCTACTGCATCTCAGTTCAAATTCCAGTGCATCACATATATAACCAAGCATACAAACACATTTATACACATAAAACAACCTACGCTTAGCCTATTTCATCCTTACACGCGACAACTGAATGGCTACTGCATCTCAGTTCATTTTCCAGTGCATCGCACATACAACCAAGCATACAAACACATTTACACACATAAAAAAACCTAGGCTTAGCCTATTTCATCCTTACACGCAACAACTAAACACCTATTACATCTCAGTTCATTTTCAAGTGCATCAGACATACAACCAAGCATGCAAACACATTTATACACATAAAACAACCTACGCTTAGCATATTTCATCCTTACACGCAACAACTAAACACCTACTGCATCTCAGTTCATTTTCTAGTGCATCACACAAATAACTAAGCATACAAACTCATTTACACACATAAAACAACTTACAGTTAGCCTACTTCATTCTTACACATAAAAACTGAATACCTACTGCATCTCAATTCAAATTCTAGTGCATCAAACATACAACCAAGCATACACACATAAAACAACCTACACTTTGCCTAGTTCATCCTTACACGCGACAGCTGAACACTACTACATCTCAGTTGAAATTAGTGCATCACAGTTTCATTACAGGTGCATCAAAATGTAAAGTTAGTGCACCATAGTTATAGAGTCTCATTAAGACATTTTATCAAACACCTTGCATGCAACAACCGTAAACATACACATACACATACTCTTGAATAGATTTGATAGCCTACTTCATCATATCCAAGATAACGAACTTAAATTGGTAAAAAAAAAAACATGATTTTAGTAAATCAAATCTAACAAATTGATGCAGTAACAAAGTTATTATTAAAAATATACTTAAGATCTCGTTGGTTCATCCTCACCATCGTTGATGCAGTAAGGGTTTGAATGGTGGATTGAAACTCTAACAAATCAATGCAGTACCAATCATTGATTCAGTAGGTTGAGTCGTTTATGATGAATAATCGTTGATAATGAATAATCGTTGATGAATTAAGATTTTGGAATGAAAGAATCTGGGTTTGTGTGTGATCTAGTGTGTGTTTTTTTAGAGAGAGGTTTTTCTTTTTTGAGATGAAACGAATGATCAGATATTGGAGAATGAAACACAACTTGTGTAAATTACACTATAATAGTATTGCCCCTGAAGTTTACATTATTTACCATCTTGCCACCATACTTTTTGATCTGGTCAAATCTGGTCAAATATGATCCAATGGTTGGGAAGGCTTCCTATCCTTTTTATTATAACACACTTTTTATTATAACCCCACCCTATATATATATATATATATATATAGTTTTACATGATAGATAAAGTTAGAACATCTACAATGATAAAGATTTCAATAAGTTCATATCATTTATTTATAAAGCTTTTAATTTAATACACATTTTTCCGCTATGCATAAACTTTTTTCAAGTGCATAAAATGTTCTCCAATATCCGTAATACTTAGCATTAAAATTATGAATATGTCAATCATCTTACACCTCTTATGGTTAAAACGAAAGATAACGCTTTTTATGTGTTTAAGATCCTTTGATAAACTTGTCATTGTAGATAGAGCTGGCAAATCGTGTCTTAACAAGTCTTAACAGGTTTGGAGCGTGCGAATAACATAAGTTTCAAACATGAAAACGACTCGTTTAACACTTGGTTTTGGTGGTTTGAGCATGACAGTTATACGTTTTATGTATCAAAAAAGTTAAATATTAAACCCTAAAATACTAAAAAAAATTATTTTAAAAAATAAAAAAATTGCATAGTACATTTTTTCCCCAGCTCTAATTGTAGATGTCGTTACATTCACATAGTAGTAAGAGTAATTTACGAGTTGAATTAATTTGTAACTCTTGATTAAACATGCATAGTAAAATAATGCTATTATTAACACACTTGCCAAAATTCACGAAACACAAAAGGAAAGTAGTAATGACATATGAGAAGCAAAAAAAGAAACAAAGTACAAGCAAGGCCAAAACGTACAAGCAACTAAAGCACAAGATAACGTCAGTTCCACGTCGGAGTCACTCACCGTAAATCGTCGCCAGAATGAATCCGACCGACGCATCAACCACTTGTACGTTGTACCTTCTCTCTTTCTTTTATATTCTTCCCCTTGTTATTATACTTTTATTCACCGTTAACAAAAATAACAAACCCTAACAAACAAACATGAACAACAACAATAACATAGCAACACCATCACGTCCGATACCATTCCGTGAAGACTGCTGGACGGAAGATGCCACGTCGACACTTGTTGATGTTTGGGGACGGCGTTACGTTGAGCTCAACCGTGGTAATCTCCGTCAGAAGGACTGGCAGGACGTTGCTGATGCGGTGAATGCGTTGCACGGCTTGACTAAGAAAACTGTGCGGAGTGATGTTCAGTGTAAGAATAGGATTGATACGCTTAAGAAGAAGTATAAGCTTGAGAAAGCTAGGGTTTCTGAGGGTAATGGTGACGTTGTTAGCAATTGGCCTTTTTTTTCTAGGTTAGATGTCTTGATTGGCCCTGCTGTGGCCAAGAAATCGGTTTTGCCGCAGGTGGGGAAAAGCGCGCCGTTGGCGGTGCAGTATCCGGTTTTGCCGCAGAAACGTGCGGCTGCAGCGGCCGCGGACGAGTCGTATTTTCGGAGGAATTATTCGGCGGTTGCTGCAGCGGCTGCGGCAGCCGAGGAAGAAGGTGAGGAGGAGGAGGAGGAAGAGGAGTTGGGGACGAGTGAGGGCGAGGATGTGGACGGGGAGAATGTTGAGGGTGTTGCGGTTGGGGTTAGTAAGGGAGGGAAGGAAGGAGGGGATTTGGATTCTATGAAGCGGTTGGCAAATGCGATTGAGAGGTTTGGGGAGATTTACGAGAGGGTGGAAGGTGAGAAACAGAAGCAGATGATTGAATTGGAGAAACAAAGGATGCAGTTCACCAAGGATTTGGAGGTGCAAAGGATGCAGTTGTTTATGGATACTCAAGTTCAGTTGGAGAAGATTAAGCAAGCCAAAAGGACGGTTTCTGATGATGATGATGATGATGTTTACAGTTGATCGAGTGATCGAGAGATTATTGTTTGATGATTACCTATATATGCTTTGATGAAACGAGAAGGTATATATACATATATAATATCGGAATGATTTTAAAGGAAGAGGATGGTTTTTAGCTGTAAGAGTAATTATTTGTTAGATAAGAAGAGCATCCATGTTGTAGTTACTTTTATTTAATGTGTTTGCCTTGGATAAACAATATGGTGGTGGTAGACATTCTTCATCTTTCTTGACGATATTTGGTCTATTAATTTTTTTGGTTTTTCTTATTAAATTGTGTTACTCGGTTACTCTATTACTGATATGTGCTTCTAGTCTCGTTTGGGGATGTGTTAATACATGAGATTAACTGAATAGACCTTTATGTGTGTGTGTTACTAGCAATCATTAGATGAAAGTAGAACATGGGAGGTTACATTACTCATTATTCGAGTCATGAGTGGCAGGCAGGGTTGATTGGTACATCCCAGAGCCTTATATTGGATTTGATAGATAGACAATATGGTGTAGACTCCGATGATCTTTCTTATAAAAGTAGTCTTTGACTTTTGTTTTTTTTTCTAAGTTGCAGCTTTTGATTACTTATACTGATATGTGATTCTTATGCTTTGAGTACTGTTTTTACTGTTTAGAGTTTAGACTATTCTACTTGAGATGGAATAAATAGACATACATATACATGTGTTAACATTACTAACATGTAGATGAAAGGTGAACCTGTGAGATTACACTGATGATCATGGGTTTGAGGTCATAAGTGTGGTAGGGCTACATTGGAGCAATGCAATTGCAAACCTTTATATCACACATTTAATTTGGCATTATAAATCCTCATTTTTATTTATTTGTTTATTTATTTTTTCTTTTCTTTTAAATCATTGTATTGGTAGATACATGGGTGGGTTCCTGTATCTGACCATATGAGGTTTGGGTTATGCGTTTACTTGTTAAAAGTATATTCCTTTCCCCAAGGTTTATCTTATTTTGCTTTGGTTCTTCAGAGTAAGATGTTCAGGTATTCAGAAGTAAGGATAAACCTTATATGCTATGTGTGATGTTAAAGCAATTGATGAGTTTCTTCTTTGCTTTAAAGATGGGAAGACTTCCTGTGATTATATCCTGCATTTGTGTGGTGCTTGCTGGGATTTCTGGATGTCATTTGGTAGCATAGCCTTGCTTGACATACTATGATTTAGATGACGTGTAAGAGTCAAACTTACGATCATACATGTAAATGTAGCATACTACCTTAAGTTTGATGTTTGCCTAACTTTATATTATGGATAGAATTGGACAGGGCTTTGTTTGGACCTGCTTGGGGGCAGATATAGGGTAATAAAGATAGGGTTGTGCTGGATATGGATCGAGTTGTTAATCCTGACAGGGCAGTGTGAGTGTAGCTCAAAACTTTTATATGCCCTGTTGTTGTCCCTAGGGTTGAACTGCTTCCTGTATTCTGACTATGTCTTTTGAACCCAGGATTTCGTTTGGCAAAATATATGCCCAGAATAGCGGGCTTTAGGCTTTCCTATTGTTTTTTTGTTTTCTGGTCACAAACTGAGTATAACTTTTCCTTCAGAACTGGAAAGTGAACCTGAGGCTTTGAAACTCTTTACGGTCTGCTCCTGTCCAAAGTATACAAGAATCAGGTTGTCATACTTTCTTATGGACTATTTTGAGCTTAATTTTATTTGTTTGTGGATGGGTCATTGCAGAATAAATATAGTCTTTTTAGAAAACCTATAATAACCTAGAATTTCATACTTGTAACGGATAATATAAGTAGAGTAGGGCTCAGCATCGGTCCCGGACCTGACCGGACAGACCAAGACCGAGACCGAATTAGCCCAAAAGCCGAGACCGAGGACCGGACCGAATGTGGTCGGTCCGGTCCGGTCCAAGAAGGCAAAATAGTCGGTTTGTAGTCCGGACCGACCAAGACTGAGACCGAATTAGCCCAAAAGCCGAGACCGAGGACTGGACCGAATGTGGTTGGCCCAGTCCGGTCTCGGTCGGTCCGTTCGGGTGGTTTGCTCAGCCCTAAAGTAGACATATTTGTGTGGGTCAAACTATAGGTGTCATTCTTGGTATTAAAAAACTAAAGTTTGATCATTCATCAATGGGGCATTTTGGTATGTGTGTAGCATGCCATTATAAAGGCAAATACATACGAGTCTAATGTTCAAAATGGACATGACGTATTATGTTGATGTTGTTGTGAAAGAAAATGAACAAATAGTTTATGGGAATATATTAGCTATATTTTTGTAGTCAATTGACTACAATTTTGTGCTATAAAAAGTGTGTCCTTAATTCTTTTTTGCGAGTCCATAAGTATTTTTTGTGAAAGATTGTAACCAATTGACTACAAAAATTGTAGTCAAGCTATCCTATAATTTATTATTGTGGAACTTTTGTTTGATTTTAAATTAAATCTCCACGCACAACTACCTCAACATGATAGGTCTTCTTTATTTTAACTCAATACATAAATACATGTCTACATTGACGTTAGTGTTACTTATTTTAAACATTAGAGAATCCTAACTCAATACTTAAATATGTCTACATTGACGTTGGTGTCTCACGTTGTTGCTCTATGAATTTGATGGTCATGTACCATTACAATTTGGTTACAACCTCTCGTTTAAACACAATAAATATTGATATATGTAAAAACTCTTACTAACGTTGTATTTGGAAGGAGTAAAATGCAGGGGTGTTCATCAGTTTGTTCGGTTTATTCAGTTCAGTTAGTTCGGTTAAATTATTTTTTTGAGTAAAACTGAAATCCAATCAAATTGAATTCAAATCGGATTAAACCGAATTTGAATTCGGTTCGGTTTTGGATTGATCCGAATAACCATAATGAGCATTGCTACAAAAAAAAAAAAGTCACAGAATAAGTTGTCATCGTTTGATTGTCTTAATAAAAAAGAAGAGAGAAACTATAACAAAATACACTGATAAAACCATGACAACTTATTTTGTGAATGTTTTTTGTAGTTGTAGTAATGCTCAACAAAAATTACATAACTTATATATCTATACTACTATATAATGCATTTGCGACTATTCTATAATTAGAAAGGCTTAAAAATTCAGACTTTTACTTGCTTATTATAGAAGGATTTCAAAATTAATTGGTGAGGAAACAGGTTAGTTAGGAAGTTTGTTAGGAAGCGGTTGGTTGTTCAAATTAAAATTATTTGGCTTAAGCATCTCTACCATCTCTACTTATAAAACATAAAAACAACTAAATGTGTAAAATAATCGAATAACGCAAAATATAATCACACAGTACCCGCCGCCGCATTGCGCGGATACCGTTCTAGTATAATGTATTTGGGACTATTCTATAATTAGAAAGGCTTAAAAATTCATATTTTTACTTACTAATTATGGAAACAACCGCCCCTAACAATCACCCCCAACAATTTATAACCACTTCAACAACCACCCCCAACAATTTATAACCACCTCAACAACCATCCCCAACAATTTATAACCACCTCAACAACCACTTTCCACCACCCCACCTCCTTCCTCTTCACCCCAACAATCCGCCCCCGCATCGCGCGGGCACCTTTCTAGTATATATATATATATATATATATATATATATATATATATATATATATATATATATATATATATATATATCATTTACTTATATAGACTTTTTTAGCACCAAAAAGAAATTTCAAGCTTAAAAAATGTTATATTTATATTAGAATTATTTATTTATTTAGGCATGTGAATTCGGGGTTTTCGTTTGGTTTAATTTTCATTTTTACAAAACCATATCTAAACCGAAAAACGAAAATTTAATTCGGCTCGATTTGGTTTTGGCAAATTCGGTTCTTTACAAGTTTGGTTCGGTTTGATTTTGTTTTCGGTTCTCGTGGGTATTTACTAGATTTGTGAACACCCCTAGTAAAATGCTATAGACGAGTTCCTTTTGTACGGTACAAGTTGCAAGCCTGTATGTGCCAGATCACTATGGCATTTGAAGGGTGCATAATTCAGGCTAGCTTTTTTTTTTTTTTTTTTTTTTTTTTTTTTTTTTTTTTTTTTTTTCAGATTTTAAACTTTGCTTAATCAACCTCCAAGACCCAAACTGAGTAACAAGACATGAACAGAATCACCGGAAAAGAGTTCTTTTTATACTCGTACACATAATCAAATATGCTAGTCGTTTTGAAACCACTATAGACTATATCGTGTTTACTAACAGTTAAAACGCTAATATTCTAAGTTATTATACAATATATTAAAAACCCGGGATTTACTGTAGCAAACACTGTAGCAGCTACAGTGTTTGCTACAGTTGACTAAACAGTGTTTGGTGTGAGTCCGCTACTGTAGCAACGCTACTGTAGCAACAATTTTTTTTTTTTTTTTTTTTTTTTTAATTTAGTCCGTAATAATTTTTTTCCCCGATCGTTTTATTTCAATTTTAGCTTAGACACAACATTCTAGCAACAACGCGCGGGTATCTTATAAAGTTATAAACATTAGGTAAAAAAAATACAAAATTCTATTACAAACAATGTAAACCAAAAAACACAAAATGTACAAATACTATATTCCAAAACACGCCCGCAGCATCGCGCGGGTTTACCCGCTTGTTGTATCTAAACCACACAATTATTAAGATTTATGTTACTGCTAAACCACATAACAATTATCGACTTCTAAAAATAGATATTGGTATGTTTGGCGAAATGAGCTGGGTTGGAGTTTGGAGTTGGAGTTGAGCTTATATTATAAGCTGAAAGCTGAAGCTTATATTTTTATATAGTTATTTAACGAATTAGTTGAATTTGAAGCTTATTAATATAAAATCGCATAAAAATACATCAAATTAACTTACTCAATTTTGTTTACGTAATCAATTAGGAAAAAGTCGAACTTAAATCAAATTAATGCGCTACTATTATCTGTGTTCCTAATCTATTAATCCTCTTTTAAATTGCACTTAGTTTAAAAATTTCTCACTAGCTACACTTTTTGTTAGAGGTGTTCACAAAACCCGAAAAACCAAGAAACAAAACCGAACCGCTCAGTCCAAAACCGAAAAAACCGGTAACGGGAGAAACCGAAACCGAAAAAACCCGCTTATCACGGTTTGGTTTGGGTTTTTATTTTTAGATATCAACTGTTAACCGAATCGAACCATATAAAATATACATGAAGATTTGTAACTAAATATTCAAATAACCGTACAAGTATTGATTATATTATTGTACTACTTTTATTGTATAATGATTTTTGCTCCTAGTATAAATATTTACTATACATCTATGTGTGAAAATTTATCGACGTGATCAAAACCTATAAACGTCGCATAAATATTTTTTGTTAAGCTTTATGTATGCATATTTGAATTTTACGAGATAACTTTAATATCTATGTTGTTATTTAATTTTATGAAAATGATATTTTCCGTTGATCATTTTAGTATTTATACTGCTAAACTCGATTAAACGTCGAAAATGAATAA
This sequence comes from Artemisia argyi, assembly GCA_030686995.1. Classification (NCBI taxonomy): domain Eukaryota; kingdom Viridiplantae; phylum Streptophyta; class Magnoliopsida; order Asterales; family Asteraceae; genus Artemisia; species Artemisia argyi. The sequence goes on along the minus strand of CM060708.1, from coordinate 89,050,266 downwards.
CCATGACCTGAACCACGGGTAACCACTTATTTTGGGTACCCGCATGTTTGGTTACCTGTCTAGTACGGTTCGGTTGCAGGTAGTAAAATGAATTACCCACCCCACAATGAATAATTTAAATTTTCTAACTAACCGAACCGAACTGTCCCGTAAACACCCATACTTTTTGTTAATTAAATATCATTTGTGCCTTAACAAAGTCTTTTCTGATTAACCACGATATTTAAAATGAACAAATATTTTGGACAACCCAAAATAGAAAACGGACTCATTCCGCATTCGGACTAATGAGTGGAGCACATCTTAACAAGCGCCCTTACGACACGTTTCAGAAAAACCAAGATAGTCAAACTCTTTTCAGTTTTAACTTTTAAGCTTTTTTTATACTTGATCAAAGAATATGCGTTTACCTTAAAATGAAATAAAAGAATATCCAAGAAAATTGTGCGAATCAATAAAAATAAAACAGAGTGTTTGTTATAAAACCTTAATAATCCAATAAATTTAATTGTGCTTCTTCGTATCTCCAACTTTAAAGTAAGTTTCCTTTCTTAAACACCACTTCATTTGTTTATATCATCATCATGTTTAACCAACAAACAGCATTTAAGTACGTAGTATGCTTATTTAAACTATGTAAAAAAGTGTTATTATTGGGATATGCCTGGTTCTGATGCTCTAGATAAGCAGTTTTTAAGATGTTTGGAAAATGATTATTTTAGTCAAATTGGCTTGTTTCTATTAATAGTTTGAATGAAAGTTAGAAGCAGTTCATAGAATATTGTCCCCTTTGGCACCTCGGTTATTCTTAGTACAAGCCCAAAACGCGTCCCACAAGTTAAGGCCAACTTCTTACTTTAACATGGGCACTGTCAATGTGGGTTTTTTGGTTAACCATGGTTTCCGACTAATCCACGGGGTTTGAACCCACCGCCACACGGTAAAGCCCTCCCTTTTCTAGAGGTTGTCGTGAGTCCGTGACCACTTCAAGTTGTCAATGTGGGTTAAGGAATATTTGAACACATATAATAGTAGTAACCTTTTTTTGGTTTCCTTTGACTACATACTAGTGAATTATCAAGTTTGAAAAATACACTTGTTACATTCATTGCAAGTTTAATGTTAAATTTGACTAGCAAAATGTTATAACATGAAGAATTCCCCCATTTTCTGATCTATGATTTATAATAGACTGCACAAATCTTCACATTGATTGCTAATTTCCCATGTGACCATTTTACAAGGGGTGTCCAAAATATTCAATATATATACACCAACAATTTATAAAATTTTGTATTCCCTTAGATTTCTTATGAATTCATCTCCAACAATAGATCCATCCTTGACAAAAATTGCTGGATACCCAATCGGAGCTTCTATTGTAGCTTCTGAACCTTGTATGTCGTATAATTCTCCTGTCCATATATGTTTCCAAACATACTTTTCTCCAACCGGAAAGTAGGCTTTCACGTTTTTACTGTGTTTATCAAGAGTGGGTACCACCAGGATTTCCTCACCAACTAGAAACTGCTCGTATGTCAAGTTATGTACATGATCATCATTAGGGTAGTGGAGAAATAGGTGGCGGCAAACGGGTAGACCTTTTTGAGAAGCTTCCTGTTGTAAGCGATGCATGTTAAATCATAAATTTTAGGTAATATATATATTTATATGAAATGATGATAGTTTTTATATTACCTTCACAAGTTGGACCCTGTAAAATTTCCATGCTTTGTACACTTTCGCAAAACGTGCAAAATGTGATAGCGTCCTTTCATTTGAATAGAACTGGCTATTTACAGATGGCTTGTTTCCCTGCTCAAAACATTGGAATAGATCAAAGTAAGCGGGTGATTGGATGTGAGTTGTATGTACTATGTCATAATCAGCCAGTCAGGTGTAACAAAAACTGGTTGCAAGAGATAGTATTTGTCTATTTGACCCCTAAATTCACTCTACCGAAATTCTAGTCCCTAACCACCAGCAACTTAGAATAATCAGATAATCAGGTAGGAAACAGAAATCCAAACACCCGAACTCCCAAAGTTTTGGTCAAGACTTATATGTGGACATAGATATATAGTTACGTAGATGGAAGCCATATAACTTACTTCATGTGTTCTGAATATTGTTGTGAAGGCATTTAGCTCCATCCATCTTAATAGTAACTCTTCATCTCTTTTATACTTGAAGAAAGGTAAGTTTACTGCACAATAACCTCCAATGTCGCTATGATTAAACGCATAACCACATAGTCCACTGCTTAGCAAGCCAACAACAGAACTTTTTATCCCATCATTAGCCTGCCAACTTACCATTTGATCCCCTTCCCAAAACAGCATTGCCCATTTAGGACTATTTCTAAATCCCGCTCTCATAAAGAAAACTAACGATTCTGAAGGGTCTTCCTTCTCCTTTCCAGCAAGTGAACTTTTCCAATCTTCTGTAAATTCCCGGTTTATTTGGGCCCATATCTCTGGGTATCTATTATGTGCAGAAATGGGATCTTCACCTGAAAATTTGCATGCCATTGATGTTAGGTTGTCATGTAATGAGATACTGAACACATACACCTTACTTGAAACAAACGTGTATACGTTAAATCTTAAAAAGAGTAGTGCACCTTCACACGAATAACCATACAAAGTAGCATTCGTGGGTTTGGGCAATAGGTATAGACTGATTCAGGTCAAAATAGGTTGGGTTAACCCACAACCAATTTTGTTTTGTTTATTTTGTTAAAACGTCCATAAGTAATTATTGTGTTAGATTATGATTGCAAGATGAAATATTGTTGCATTAATAATCAGATAACAACATTTAGGATGTGTTCATTAAAATAGACTTCGGGTGACTTTCAGCACATTCTATCTGTTCCTCTTTTAGCTATGTTTTCATTTGACCCGCATGATAATCAAAGTGACAAATTAAGAGAACTAAAAGCATATTTGATCTAGGCATACACACATGGGCATGTTAGTACTCTCAGAAGTTGAAATTTTCCGCTTTGTCTATTTTGATGAACATTGTTGGCTTTTCTTTTAGATCAATACATGTTGTTACTGAATTTTATTATACTCCTTGGTTTATTTGATGTAGCACATTTGGATTATTATGAGAAAAAAGAAAGACAAACCTGAGTAAATGCAGGCATCAACAGGAAGACCTTCACCAAAATCAGCCATCCATCCCCGAACACCATCATCTACCATTTCTTGTAGAATCTGCTTGAACCAGTTTGCAGTATGAGGGTGTGTCAAATCCAACATCCCCACATCAAAAGCGGTATTAGGAACCATGTATGCTTCTCCATTCTTGTCTTTTACTAAAATGTCCAACTTCTTTGCTTCTTCAAAGAGGTTTCTCTTTGCATCAGGCTTGCTATCCATCTGTGATAACAAGTGAGATCTTTAAAAGTAATCGCTGGTTTCCATAGTGTTTGTTAACTAAAGAAAATGGTACTTACTGGTGCTAGACAAGGATTGCAATATGTCATCACTTTAATGTGTCTGGCACTAAGATCTTTAACTAGCTGTTTCCATCCTTGATAGCGTGTTTCATCCACTTCCCAGTTCCACCAAAGTTGTGATCCAATTACCGTCTTCCTCTGCCCTACCCAATCCTACCACACGTAAAGTATGTGTTTACATTATCATAAATAGACTATAGTATGTTTGTTATGTCCCCTTCCTCTTCTTTCAGAACATGCCGTCCTACTAGGTACAGAATGGGTTTGGAAACTATTTTTGTTATTGGGTTCGGAGACGGGAAGGGCACTCCCTGCCTGGAATCCGCCCCATTGCTGTTGCTACTCTTGAGGGGTGTTTGGACATGCATATTGGAAGTGATTGTTGATAGTGAATACTCAAAATTAAATATTCCTTTATTAGAATGATGCTTTTGCTGCTTCAAGTTGTTATAATCACTTATACTGGTGTTAAGTGGTTAGCAAATTCTGATTATTTGAAAAAGTAATACAAACTATCATAGCGAAACAAGTATACATGAGTAATTTTGTCTCAACCTTTTATTACTCTGTTTTATTGTAGCTATTATCAGACTGATTATTTAACTTAGCATAATCATATGCAGAAATAGGTTACTCAAACACTAGAAACTGATTTTGCAACGGACTTTCTATGGTTTTAGGACATATGAATATTACCTGCAACCAAAATGCTGAAATTGGAACTTCATGACCCACCAATTCTTCCCAAACATGGCGGACTTTATTTGTTCCACCTTGCATTCCAACAACAGCACCAGATATGATCCAATCAGGAAGTGGGGGTGGTCTGCCTATGGACTCGGTGAATTGTTCAATCAGCTCAGAAGGTGAGTTCCCATACAAAATCCTACCTTCAATACCATCTCCATGTATCTGCAATTAGTCGTAATAATTTAGTTACTTTTCAAGATAATTAGTGACTACATTCAAGTTCATAACAAGAGCGTATGTAGAAAACCATGATGTTTAATTATAGCAAAATGTGGCTCAGATGTTAGTCTGAAAACCAGTTGATTTGATCTTTATGAAATGTATTTCCAGATATGAGGAAGTAACATAACAGCTGGAATGGAAACTTCACCTGTATCTGGACTCTGTCATCCTGTGTTAAATCAAAGACCGAATAGTCGTAACCTTCGAGGTAAAGAGATTTCATCTTTGATGTCATATAAAATGGTGAAGGTGCATATGTTGTACTCCAATCTCCCCCAGCCCTATACAATGACACATAAATGTTTCATACGTATGCATGCAGAGGCAGAACTAGAAAATTCATTATAGGGTGGTTCAGAAATATTAAATTGAGTTCAGCTATCTTGTTTAGAGGGTTAAAGCTATTGACTATATCATTCTATACAAAAAATATTACAAACCTCTAAGAACTACAAAACGTTATTAAGGGTGGTCAGGTAGCTCGGTAACTGGTCAAAGCAGGCTCATATGGAAACAAGTCATTTTTGGTACATGTCAAAAACAGGTCGAGGTTGGTTCAACCCGCGAAAACCTTTTGTCCAACTCTCAAGAAAAATGCCAATTTCATCATGCCTTAATTTTGGCTACAGAAACATAAATTTTACAATACTACTTTAAATCTTAGAACAAAATAATATTATTGCAATAGTTATTTTTAAGTATCTATATGGAAGTTGGATGAATTTCAACCCTTTTAACCTACTTGATCCAATCTCCTTCGTATACTTTTTTTATATGACCTGTTTCAAATAAAATACAACCCAAATCCACCTATTTATTAGTAGATGGATCAAACTTACAGCCTCTTAATGCACCTATCAATCCCGCTATTTGCTCAATATTGTATATGTGTGTGTATGTTTATTAAAAATTTGGTCATACCTGTAGCTAACAAGATTAGCAGCAAATGTGATTGGCTGATCTCCTCTCCCAATTCCCTGCTCTTGAACAAAAATCGGAACTTTCCTTCCTTTAAAGTCCATATGTGAAAACTGTTCTCCAAACCCAAAGAACCTCTCATTCTTCTCACTCGAATATGTAAGACATATTCTATTGAAAGGCGCATATCCACCATCCTTTATTGCTAGATTCTCCTCTCCGTTACTTGAATCCGTGACCACCCTTTTTCTTTTTGAAAATGACCAACATAAGCGAATTCTAATTCTTCGAGTGCGGCTTACTTTTCGTATAAACCCCTTGTAAGTTCTTGGTGAAACCTTTGGCGATGATTCAAGATTATGTTTTCCAAGTTTTACTTGAAAACCAATTTGATTACTATTCTTTTGATCAAATAAAAGCATATACTTTACATAACTATGAACACCTTTCTCTGAAGTTCCCCACTTTTCGTCATTTGACAATTTCATGTTCTTCCTCATACTGAATATCCGTCCTGTTATTACAACAGCAGGCAATTCAGTACTAAACTCGACATTCCCATATTCAAAACCTTGGTCATCTTCAAGAAAACTAATTTCAGATTGGTTTTTCAGCACCTTAATATCTTCAACAGTTTGATGATCACATACTAAACGAACATTTCGATCTTTAACAACAAATGATCCCCTGCTTTCTTCGACTTCGGTTTCAGCCATTGCAGTAGATATAAATGATTGACCAGGGATTGAAGACCATATGGATCTTGTTGGTTGCGATTTATGTGAAACTGAGACATGCCCACCATTTTCTGATCTCCAAACTAATTGGAAACTATTTCCAACTGTAAAGACTTGTTGTCGCGAAAGGGTATTTTGGTAAGTTGACAACAGAGTCCCCTGTTTAAAGTTTAAAGATTTTGGGTTGGATGGGAATGGATTGTTGATATGTTTATTGTGTTTCTTGGTGATTTTGAGAGTTGACGACATTTTTTTAAATATTTGGTGTTATAGGTGGCTAACTTTTGAATAACAGGATTTATAGTTGTAGATGTTTGTGGTAATTTACTGAATTGCCCTTGTGGAATGAGATTGGTGACTTTTGTGGTTTAGTGGGAATTTGTGAATTTGCCCTTGTTAATGGCTTGTGGGGAAGATAGAAATAGAAAGTTTTGACTTTAATGCAGACAGAATAGAAGAGTATGGTTTGATTGGGCAACTTGAGCATGAATTGATGTCTAGTATTTAACTTTTATAGATTGCATTCTTTGGATATGTACAAATCATAATGCTACTTTTGCTTTATTTGTTCAAAAATAGATCAAATGTTTTAGGAACATATAATTTAGTATCGTTAAATGGGGAACACAATAAACGTCCCAATTAACCTTGCCCCTAACAAAATGCTATGGTTTTCCCTGTTTTAAAGTTAAACACGATGTATATGAAAAGTTAATTGGTAATTACCAACTATGTATTGTTCACTTGAACTTCATTGTAATAAGAAATCAAATCTTAAAAAAAAAAAAAAAAAAAAAAAAAAAAAAAAAACGCTTTCCGAAAAGGAGGTTTTGAACGGTTTGAGTTTGTTAGGTGATGGGCTCATATCTCGTAAATTATAATAATATGCGACACCGCAGTTATCAAAAAGAAAAGAATAATAGAACTTTCTCAAAATGTTGAAAGTGGGAATACGTTGAGCTAGAATTTTCCAAACAACGTCAAATATGTTCAAACCTTCAACTTCAATTCCACCACTTGCATGCGTCGACCAATTGGTAAATACCCTCTCTTTCCAAGTCATTGCTAATCACAAAAACGCGAGGAAAAAAAAAATCATCATAGTTATAGTTCTTACGAAGAAGTTGGTCAAGCGGACAACCTTAATCTGATGAAATTGAGATCAAACCCCAAGATTTATTTCAAAACAGCCCTTCATTATGAGTTGTTTAAATGCTATTGATGTTATATTATTACCATTGTTGTTATTTGATCATATAAGTTTAGGAGATTCAAGTTCACCATGGTACGTTACAAATTCTAAACGTCAAACTTTTATGTATTTCTAAACACGTGAGTGTATAATATATATATTTCAAACATTTGTTTGCACGTGAGTTTGTTTTAGAAGAAGGTGAACGTAGACGCAATTTATGCTAACGTGATGTACCTGGACGCTAATTCGTTGATTCAGTCATTCGATATTTATATAAGTACGTACATATAGAGTTTTTTATTTGACCCTTGTGGTTTGAAACACATGCAATAATAATACACAGGACTAGTACTTCTCAAACATCTTTTATATAACTAGACGAGTATCCGTGCATAGCAATGTAATTTTCTAGCGGCAAACAACTATGCTTGTGTTAAAATGTAAAATAACCAAAATGCATAGCAACAAGATATATAGCGGCAAAACAACTATAAGTGTTTCGTATAACATTTATACATAAAAGGTGAAATAATCAAAATGTAATTGCAAAAAATTGTAATATGCGATAATTCAAATCAAAAGAAAAATCTTAAAATGTATCAAAAAATATATAAAAATATTTAGTGAAACCAGGAAAAAAATTACATCAAATAACTAACAATGCACGTTATTCGTCATGTAAAACTTCTAGGTACACGACATTTGAGGTATAGACTCCTTGGCCGATCTCTTGGACTGCCTTCACTAATACTTTTGTAGTCCTATGGTAACCCTCTAAACAACACAACATAAAGCTGGCTATGCGAGAAAACATAGTCAATCTGGGAATATGTAAAAGTAGACTTACTTCACGAACACCTTCCGTGTAGCGAGTGTATGATAACGAGAGAGTCAATTTTCTTTGCAACCCCCCAGGTGCTAATGTTCTGAAACAGAACATATGTTAGACTTTTAGTAGGTTGCACCATTGAACATGCAATTATAATATAAATTTTATAGGCCAATGATCGACCAATTATGCTCTTGATGGTCAACAGTTAAATTTTCATGTGAAAGATTAAGAAGCTTGTAGATGCAAGTTTCTTCCAACATGCCAACAAGACTGTAACACTAACAAAAATGGGTCGCAGCAGAAGATAGGGTTATTGGGGTGCTACGTAATTGGTATCACAACATAAGGTACAAAGAATGGTTTTTATTTCAATTGTTTAGAATAAAATTTATTATCAACAACATTAAGTTTACATGAGATAAAATAGTGCGGAAATAGGCCCATCAAATAAGTAAAGTGGTCCCAAATGCTTCATCAGAGTCGCCTATACCTGAGAATACATGCTAAAAGGTCAGCTTACGCTGGTGAGTTCATAGAGTTTAATCAAACGATTTAGTAGTGGATCTGATAGAGTTATTTGCTACGTAGGACTAGGGTAGATATATGCCATACATTCCAACAACATTCCAATAATAATCATTCAAATACCAATAAACGAGTGAGATCTCAGTAGGGCCTTAAGCGACTCTAGCCATGCACCATGATATAGCAAGGTATAACACGTTGCTACACTGGTCTAATGTCACAACAGGCAATGATTTTTTTATAAATACCGCATTGCTTTGAAGTTAAACAATTGAAAATATTTGGAAATGATTTTTTTGAAATTATGTTGAATTTGATTCATATTGTGGATTTTGTTATGGGATATTGTGTTATTGGATCATTTATGTGGTGTTAAGTAGGCACTACTTTGACTCTGGCACTAGGAAACTTAATAAGTTGGGATTTAATGAGAAACGGTTACGTTTTATTTTATAAACGTATTTATTATAAAAAAAAAATAATGGAAAAACGTATTTAAAGTGATCGGTGATGATTAAAACTGACGTTGGCGATGTTTGGTAATTTTCGTGAATACAAGTATATGTTTTCAGGAGAGTTTGATAGTTATTGCACCGCTAGTCCTTATTTTAGTACATTGGGAGAAAATATGAGAAGTTGAGGGACCTCTTTGCAATTTTCAGATATATATGACCTAACCCTACCGTTCTCTTTCATTTCACCTCCTTCTCCATATCACCTTTCTCTCCCAAAACCCTAGCCGCCCACTGCCATCACCGGCGCCACCTCACCACCGCGCCACCTACCTCACCGCCACCACCAAACTACTCCCCATCACCTCCTCGTTCTTGTTTGCTACTACACGCGCCGAGAAAACCAACCCCACCATTCTTTTGTTGTTGTCGCCGGTATACACGCCACCACCACCACTTTTTCTTGTCGATTTGAATACAAAGAAGGTGAGATGTCGCGTTTTCACGCGTGTTGCTGAATTGCTAGCTGAGTCGAATCACTCTAATATTTCTACTGGAACCCCTCCACCTAACCGAACTCGTGGATGTACTTACAAGGAGTTTAAGTTCGGTGGACCCACCGAGTATGGAGGAACAGAAGGAGTAGTTTATTTGATGAGATGGATGAAGAAAACTGAATATGTGTTTAATGTCAGTAACTATGATAAGGATGCTAAGGTGAAGTATGCTTCGTATACTCTGAAGGATGGGGTGTTGACTTGGTGGAATAACTACCACAAGTATGTTGGAAGTGATGTAGCCTATGCTCTGACTTGGGATCAGTTCAAAGCTCTGTTGGTTAAGACTTACTGCCTAAGGAACGAGGTTAAGAAGCTTGAGATTGAGTTTTGGAATCATAAGGGGAAGGGTACTGACATGACAACTTACAATCAGCGATACCAAGAGTTGTCATTACTCTATCCTGAAATGGTTCACACTGAGGCACTCAAGATTGAGCGATATACTGATGGGTTACCCTTAGCCACCAGGAACGATGTGATCGCTGCTAGGCCAACAAATCTCCATGAGGTCATCACCATAGCGCAACAACTAATGGATTCTCTCGTGTTGGAAGGAGCAGGCAGGGAGAAGGATAATAAGAGGAAGAGAGATGGTAATGCCAAGGACAGTAATAATCCCAACAAACGACAAGAGATTGCTAAGGTGTATGCTATTTGGGATGGGGAGAGGAAAGGCCAATATGGGGGAACACCTAGGTATAGCCGCTGTAACCGACATCATCCTAGACGATGTACTGTAGTATGCAGGACATGTAACAAGGTTGGACATATGGCTAGAGATTGTAGGTCCCGCCCACTAGCTGTGGCACAAACAACTCAGGGAAATGACTGGAAGGCGAATGTCACCTGCTTTGGATGTAGGAAGAAGGGACACTACAAGTCAGAGTGTCGTGAGCCATGGAACAGGGGAAATAATGGGAATGGAGGAAATCAGGGGAACCGAGGTGTGGGAGGTAATGGGCATAACCAGGGTAATCGAGGAACGGAAGGGAACCGAGGAAACCTAGGCACTATGAATCAGCAGGTACACGTGCAGCTCAGGGGAGGGTGTACGTCCTTGGAAAAGAGATTAAGGAGGACCCGAACGTCGTCACAGGTACGTTCCTCCTCAATAACCGCTATACTTCCGTCCTGCTTGATACTGGTCCAGATAGGAGTTTTGTATCTATCACGTTTATGCCTTTACTTGAAATCCCCCCCCCCCCCCCGGACGCCACTAGGAATCGGTTACGATGTAGAATTAGCTAATCGGAATGTTGAAAGGATAAACACTATTGTTCGAGGTTGTACGTTGAACTTCTTAAACCATCCTTTCAACATAGACCTCTTACCTGTCACTTTAGGAAGTTTCGATGTCATCATCGGTATGGATTGGTTGTCGAAGTACTGAGCGAACATCATATGTAATAAGAAGATTGTTCCTGTGCTTTATGGTAGAGAAGTCTGTTGATATAAATAATGCTTAAAAACGTTATTAATATTTTTCAATAACTCTACATTTTGATAATCACAAAATATAAATTAAATTAAGTCAAGATTATGACGTAAGCAAGTATTTAGTGGCAAATATTTACTTCTACAACTAATATCACTTAAGGTATGTATAAACTAAGCATCTTATGCATTACATGATCAAAGGGAGCATTTTCTTAACACAAAATTTTTATAAAATGATATTAACATTTTATATGTTTTAGTAAATCATTCTTGGAATTGTTTTATTAAACCCCAAAGATATGATTTAAAATTTCCAACCAAAAAGGGCAAATTCTCTCCAGAAAAATCTTCCCCACAAAAAGACAAATAAACCCAACGTTCTGGAGGGGGCGGCCCCCTTAATTCCTGGGCGGCCCCCTTAATGATTAAGGGGACCGGCACGCTCCAGAACAATATTTTTTAGCTCTATAAATATTGGTTCATTTCACAAATTTTCCTCACCTTTTTGCACTAAAAACTTTCTGATCTCATATCCATTTCTATCTCAAAAACCTTTGATCATATAATTCATAAGTCTTTGTTTCCAAGTGATCCAAAGCTTCATCCACACAAGTGCAAAAAGAAGAACACTCCTTCAACATCCATACAATTGTAGTAGTGTTGTGATTAGTTAGTATCATCTTGTAGTAGTGCTAGATATTTGTAAAGTGTTGTGTGATTTAGTTGATTGTAGATATTAGGTGAGTTGTAAAGTAGTGTAGAAGTTGTGAATTAGTTGTGCATTGAAGAAGGTGTGAAGTAGACGAGAAGAAGAAGTTGTGGAGCAATCGTGAAAAAGTTGTGAAGTTGTGAGATTAGTTCTAGCTACGATTAGAACTCGACATTTAGCTTAGTGTCGTTAATCGGTGTAAGCCAAGGTGTGTAAGGTTTCTCCGCCATAAGGAGTTTGTTGACATAGTGAAGAAAACTCTCGAGTGTGGTACTCGGGGAGTGGAGTAGGGCAAGGAAGGTGTCCTTGTAGCCGAACCACTATAAATTTGCGTGTTATGGTTTGATCTTTCTATCTCTATCTTTAATTCATTTCATTACAATACTTACATTATTAGATTATACTTGTTTAAACTTGCTCACATTTGTTGACATTTGAATTCACGTAAGATCGAATCAAAATTTTTATAAGTTACAAAAGATTTTGAAAATAAACATAAAAAGAAAGTAAAACTATTCAACCCCCCCCCCCCCCCCTCTCTAGTTTTCCACAATTAGTATCAGGAGCCACGTCTAGCAAGATCTTTAAAATATATTGTATTTTAAAACTTGTAACAATCTATGGAATCTGAAAAATATTTAGAAGGGCAATCTATGCAAAGACCACCATTTGAAAGTGATGGATTTTTATATTGGAAAAATCAATTCGAAACTTATGTGAAATCAAAAGATCTAGATCTTTGGCATGTTATTACTAATGGTGATTTTTTACCTATTCAAAATAACCCCGAAACAAAGAAAGATGAAATCGTACCTTTTGAAAAACAAAACGATGATTTAAAAAGAAAACTTGCTAAAAATAATGAAGCAAAAATGGTTATTTACAATGCGCTACCACGTAAAGAATACGAAAGGATCTTTATGTGCGAAGCCGCAAAAGAAATTTGGAATTCTTTACTAATAACTCACCAAGGTAATAGTCAAGTCAAAGATAACAAAATAGATCTACTTGTTCAACAATATGAGCAATTCACGATTCCGAAAGAGGAATCAATTGATAATGCTTTTGCTAGGTTTAACACTATCATCACAAGTTTAAAAGCACTTGATGAGAATTTTTCTAGTAAGAATTTTGTTAGGAAGTTTCTTAGGGCTCTTCACCCAAAATGGCGAGCTAAAGTGACGGCTATTGCAGAATCAAAGAATTTGTCAACTTTACAACTTGATGAATTAATTGGAAACTTGAAATTCTACTAAGTAATTATAAAGAAGGACTCCGAAATGGTCAAAGGAGAATGAGAGCAAAGCAATTCAATCGCCTTGAAAGCGAGAAAGGAATCTAGTAACGAAGATAGCTCATCTTCCGAAAGTGATGACGAAGAATATGCCATGGCCATAAGAGATTTCAAGAAATTCTTCAAAATGCGAGGAAGATTCGTTAGACAACCATATGATGAAAGAAGAGCATCTCAAAAGAATAAAGATGACAAGAATAGCAAAAATGAAAGAAAGTGTTTCAAATGTGGTGATCCAAATCATCCCATTGGAAAATGTCCAATGATGTCAAGAGATCAAAACCAAAGAGCATTTGTTGGAGGAGCTTGGAGTGATAGTGATGAAGAAGAGAAAGAAACGACAAAAGAAGAAAAGTGTCTTATGGCAAAAACATCAAGCGAGGTACGTTCCGAAACCGAATATTTTAGCGATGAAAATTTATCATTAGACGAAAATGATTTAGATAATGAGTATAATAGACTATGCAAAGTAGGACAACAAGTAATGACTAAAAACAAATCACTAAAACGTATAAACAACAAATTAGAAAATGAAATACTAGAACTTAAAATTAAAATACATAAATTAGAAAAAGGCAAAGAAATTGTTGAAGAATGTAAATTATGTCAAGAGCTTAAAAGTGAAAATGAAATACTTAGAGAAGAAATTTGTAAACTTGAAAAATTTGAAAATAGTAGTAACTCACTTAAAAATTTAATAAGCATTCAAAGAATATCCGGAGACAAAACCGGCTTAGGATTTAACCCAATTGAAGCTTCAACTAGTGAAACAAAAAATGTTAAGTTTGAAAGCGAATCTAGTAAACCAATATCCTTAGAAGCACATCCCAAATACATACTCATAAATAATAAGAAAATACCCCTTGCTAGTGATGAAGAAATAAAAACCTTTTATAAACTATCTTTAAAAACCGAAGTAGGATCTTCTAAACTTAAAACAAGATCTAAAACTCCACCACCTAGGAAGCCAAATAACCCTTATCCTAGATCTAAAACACCTCAACCAAGAAGAAACCAAAATAAACAAAACTACAACAACACTAGTAATCAAATGTGGAACTATCAACCAAGTTACAACCCTTGGGGAATACTACCACCTTTCATGCATCCTAGCCAAATGTTGAACATGTTTGACCAAACAACTTTGGACCAAAGAGGCAATGGGGACCGAATACTAGATCAACATTCCTTATTAATATCTTGGAGCTCTATCGCCATAGACTTTTGCAAAGTCTATTTTTCATCTTGAAGATTTAGAAGACTTTTTGAAGACCGCTGGGTACGCCATTCTTTCTCTACTCATTGCCATGCGTAGATAAATTTTTCTTTTATTGGTTTCTTTGTTTGCGTAGATATAGTTTATATCCTTCTTTCTCTTGAACATATATATATATATATATATATATATATATATATATATATGTGTGTGTGTGTGTGTGTGTGTGTGTGTGTGTGTGTGTGTGTGTGTGTGTATATATAATACACACACACACACACACACACACACACATATATATATATATATATATATATATATATATATAGGGTAAAGTTAAAATAAAAGGACAAATATCCGTAAAAAGAATAAGAAGAAATTTTTTTAAAAAAAGTTCTCAAAAAATTCTTAAAAAATTCCACAAGATCGGGTATGTTGGTGCATAAAACTTTTGTGAAAGAAGTTTTTCTAATTTTGAGTTTTTATACATTTTTTTAATGCACAAAAAACGAATTTTAATGCGCAAAAAAAAAATTTAATGCACAAAAAAAATTCTAATGCACAAAATTTTCAACTTGTTTTAGTTAGATGCGCAATGTTATTTTGATGAAAAAAGTCAAAAGAAGTTGGGTCCAAAAATGAATTTTTGATGTACAAAAAAGGGATTTAATGCACAAACGTATTTTTTTATAATTTTTTTCGGATAAAGTATTCACTTTTAGATAAACTTCCTTTATAAATTTTTCATGCACCAACATACCCAATCTTGTGGAATTTTTTGGAATATTTCGAGAACTTTTAAAAAAAAAAAAAAAAATCTTTTTATTCTTTTTACAGAAATTTGTCTTTTTATTTGATCATTAATATATATACGTATATATATATATATATATATATATATATATATATATATATACGTATATATATATATATACATATATATATATATATATATATATATATATATACGTATATATATATATATATACGTATATATATATATATATACGTATATATATATATATACGTATATATATATATACGTATATATATATATATACGTATATATATATATATATATACGTATATATATATACGTATATATATATATATACGTATATATATATATATATATACGTATATATATATATATATACGTATATATATATATATATATATATACGTATATATATATATATATATATATATATATATATATACGTATATATATATATATACGTATATATATATATATATACGTATATATATATATATATATATATATATACGTATATATATATATATATATATATATATATATATACGTATATATATATATATACGTATATATATATATATATATATATATATATATACGTATATATATATATATATACGTATATATATATATATATATATATATATATATACGTATATATATATATATATATATATATATATATATATATATATATATATACGTATATATATATATATACGTATATATATATATATATATATATATATATATATATATATATATATATATATATATATATATATGCACTAGTTGCCCTGGGCAACCCTGGCTAAAATGAGAATTTTTCAAAAACGGGCTAAATATGCCTAGACTCAGGGCAACCGGGCTATTTTACTAATTATCCCTATATATATATATATATATATATATACGTGCACATAACCTAGATACGTCATTAGTTGACTTTCTAGAACTCTAAGAAATTGTTCGTTATCGAACCTTTTCCTTCCCCCTATTAGCTCTTTTGAACTTTAACGTTCAACTCGAAAATCTTTTATGTCCACTATTAGAAAACTCGTGATGATGAAGAGATGTGAGTTAAGTGGATCAACATAAAAGTAGAACGCCTTCGCACAAGAAAACTATAGATGAAACAAACTCCTTTCGCCGACAAAACTTATCTTCGTCATTTCCTTATCATTTCTCAATTTCACCTTATCACCTACCATTTATTCACACTTTCACATATATATATATATATATATATATACACACACACACACACATATTCCCGAACATTTCTCAAATCCTCCATTAACTTGACGCCTTGATCATTTTATCCGAAATTGTCAAGATACATTTTAATTAACGAAACGTTAATTAAAAATTGTCAAGTACTTCATCATCGTGCCAATATATTCCTGCATATTTTTTATATATTATAAATCTAATTATATACATATAAATATGTTTGTGCCAGAAACAAAACCGTGAAAAATCAAAAATTAATGGGCGGCCCCCTTAATGTTTAAGGGGACCGGCTTGTTGTCGAGGGCGGTCCCCTTAATGTTTAAGAGGGTCGGTCTACTGACACTTCCAAAATCGTTTTTCATCTTAAATCTTTTGCCAAACACTCCATTTGTTCATACATATCCCACTCACTTATGTTGTGAACGAACTAAAACAACCAAAACCACCAAAATCTTTCACCAAATCACCAATCCGGGGTTGTTTCGCAAGGGGCAAACGTTAACCAAACGTATAACAACATCTCTTGTGAAAATGCCTAAAACCACGGTTGGTGACGTTTCTAAAACCAAAAAATACATTCCTAAAGTTTCCGGCACTCCCGACATGTCTCCCGCCATTGCATGTTTCTATCGTCCTATTGAAAATAGAAACATTCACGAGGGTAGAATTGTCGATCCATCCTACTATGAATCCGATCAAATCGAACGAATATTCACCAATATTTGTCTTGACTGTCTTTTCAAAATCAACGAACCAATCATTCCTCGATTTGTCCTCGACTTCTATAGCCAAGTGACGGTGCAAACCGATCCCTATGGCCATATCCTCATTTCTTTCATGATCCAAAATCAATTCATCACTCTTACTCTTGCTCAGTTTGGACAAATCCTCATAATTCCATACAACGGCCAAGCCGTATACTCTAATGAATGGGATCTTTCTTCACTTGAACGAAATTGTCCTCAGGATGGTCCATACTATTCTGAGATCCCAAGACATTCATCGACTGCTTGAACTACAACGTGGTACGACTAGTCGCAAATTCAAGTCGAAGAATGTCGATATTCATGAAAATCAAATTCTTCTCAAAGAGCTAAGCCCCGACATGAAAAATTGGGAAGAACTCATTCGCGAGAATACGTTTGGTACCGGCGGTCACCGTGATCATCTCATGTCTAGCATCGGCCACATGTTGTATTGTGTAGTTGCTGAAGAAAACTAGAATCGGGCTTATCTCTTTGTCCATCGAATCATGACTGCCAAAAACACTGTTAGTCTCGCTCTTTTATAAAGATAACGTCACACATGTGAATTGGACTAGATTAGAAACTACAAGGACTACTTATGTAGAATAGGCAAACATGTAGGGTAATGAGCCTATAAATACCCCTCATGACTCTCCATGAGGGGTGTGGGAAAGTGTGTGTGTTGTTTCATTTATTCCTTTTTAATAAAAACCATTTTCTCCACCTTTCTCTCTCTACTTTCTCTCTCTAGAACAATGATGTATTTTGATCAACCGCGACCTCCGGAAAGTGTTTCTTGGTCTTAACAAGTGGTATCAGAGCTAACCGGGGGCGAATCGTGGTGTTTTTGGGTGAAAAATCGTGTTTTTGGGTGAAAATTTTTGGATCTGGTATTGTTCATCGCCATATTATCGAGTTAGGATTTTTTTATGATTCTATCGAGTTAGGATATAGGACATACCGAGTTTGGGACTAGAACTTATCGAGTTTGGGTTTAATTTTCCGAGTTTGGAAAATTTTTGTCGAGTTTGATATAAAAAGTTTTCGAGTTTGAACAACTTTTTATCGAGTTTGGTGTTTTACCGAGTTTAGGTCATGATCTAGCGAATTAGAAACTTGCGAGTTTGGAATTTTCCTATTTTTTGCCGAGTTAGGCATGGCTCATCCTTATCGTTCATCGAGTAAGGTTTTTATTTGGTTAACACTTAACGAAACTCTACCCAAATTTTGTAAACTTACCGAGTTTGAAAGTTTATAAGCCATACCGAGTTTGAAACTATTGAAAACTTACCGAGTTTGAATGAAACTGATACATACCGAGTTTGAGTACTTACCGAGGTTACCGAGTTTGGATTTTTCAGAGCTATCGAGTTTGGGATGTGGTTACCGAGTTAGGTACTTTTCCAAGGTTACCGAGTTAGAGGCATTACCGAGTTAGGTGCTTTATCGAGTTAGGGGGTTATCGAGTTAGGGGTTACCGAGTTTGGAGGGTTTATCGAGTTAGCAAAAAAAAAAAAAAAAAAAAAAAAATTGGCGGGAAAATTTGAGTAAAATTTATTTTTGAGAGGAGATTAAATGATCAATTTTTACGCGAGATTCAAATTTTGGTATAACATTGAAAATTTTGGCCCGAAATTCAAATTTTTAGGCCAAAATTCAAATTTTTTCGGTGAAATTTTGCGTAAAAATTTTTAATACTCAAAATTTTCAGGTAACCTTTGTATTGCATTTCATAGTGATTTCCATATTATGGCCGAGAAAATTTTCCAATTTTATTTTTGGAGGGAAAATACGTAATCACTACGAATCACCCGAAATAGAATTTCAAGCTTCACCAAAACACACCACGGATTGCTTAAACGATCCTGATCAAGAATCACAATCAAATGACAACGGCTAGTATCAGATTTTTGTGACTACGGAGTTTTTGTACGATATTGCTTATTTGGGTTTAAAGTTCATTTCACGGGCATGTGTACTTATTTATCTCAAAGTCTAGGGGTGGATGGATGCATGACTTTCGGAGATACTTGTTTGAGCAAACACTGGTAGAGATAGTGATTAAGACTTGGATTATCTAGTTATACCCGATGTAAGGAGTTACATTGTAGTACTCACGGGTTATAGCTATCACTTTAAGGAGTTACGTTGTAGTACTCAGTGACGCATGTAGTTGTGGATAATTCAAGAGGAGGAGATTTCATATACTGTTTACTCGTTTGAGTATATGGATCAACCTATGCTTAAAGGAGTTACGTTGTAGTGCTCAGTATAGGTTCTTAGTCACACCTTCGTACAAGATTAAGTCACATATCTATGAGATGTTTACTTCACTCTCAGATTGGTTATATTGGGTTGTCTCCATACAGTGGTCATTTACTAGCTGGTTGGAATTTGATGAGGTCGCTTATAGGTTGAAGAGAAGAGAGGAGATTGTAGATATAGAGAGTCATATCTTAGCGACATATACTCACAAATGTGCTTCAAAAAGCTGTTATGGCTTCTAAATTGCATCAAGTACAAGGTGATTCTACGGCATGTACAAACATTATGATGATTCCGATACCTCGCAACCATCAGGAGGGAGAAGAACATGCCAAAAGAAGTATTGTTTCGTCTTCAGCGATTGGATTGACCGAGAGAATAGTGCTTAACATCGTGAATGGAGAAGTAGTGTGTGCACATAAGGGCTTATCACCAACTTGAATGCAATGTTATGTGAGTTATGTTGTTATGCTGCTACCCGAACGACAACCATGGTACAAACACTTTACAATCTACTTTATCCGTTGCGAGATGAAAAGAGAGTTGTCGGTTCAGGAGGGAGCAGGAAAAAGAATAAAGGCTCACTAGTTAGGAGGGAGTAATAACCTAACTAGACCATTACAGTTGAAGTTCAGAGCTACAAAGACCTTTGCCGTAAGTGTCAAAGATCATACGCCGAGATTGTCGGAAGAGAGAACTTCAAGTCTGCCTCAGTATCTAGACTACAGAGACTATGCGCTTCAACAACGTCAATTTACATTTTTTATGTATTTATAGGTCTCATTGTAACCATTCACGTGTGACGATATCTTGGAGGGAGATTGTTAGCCTCGCTCTTTTATAAAGATAACGTCACACATGTGAATTGGACTAGATTAGAAACTACAAGGACTACTTATGTAGAATAGGCAAACATGTAGGGTAATGAGCCTATAAATACCCCTCATGACTCTCCATGAGGGGTGTGGGAAAGTGTGTGTGTTGTTTCATTTATTCCTTTTTAATAAAAACCCTTTTCTCCACCTTTCTCTCTCTACTTTCTCTCTCTAGAACAATGATGTATTTTGATCAACCGCGACCTCTGGAAAGTGTTTCTTGGTCTTAACAAACACTCCTAATGCCAATCTTCCTTACGGTATGTTCCTCACTCGACTTTATCGTCATATCATGGAACACTACCCAAATCTTCGAAATGATTTCTATGTGCATGTTCATCCCACTTTGAATCAACTCACTCTTTTTTGTACTCGTCGATCTCAAAGTGACAAAGGAAAATCTCGTGGTCCTTTGTTTTCTATGCCTCGTGGTTCAACATCTCATCGAGGTAATGATGATGATGAGGAGGAAGACACCTCGCGTGTTAGTACCCCATCTCCCACTACCTATGTTGATGATCTCCCTGATCTTGATTATACCGACTATCAAATTCCTCTTCCTCGTGAACGTTCCAATGAACTCCTCTTCACCCGTCAAACGTCCTTAATGAGCCGAACCCAGCAAATACATGAAGAAGTTAGAGGAGGATTCAAGTCCGTAGGAAAGATGTTCAGGAAGATGATGGGCAAGAAAAGAAATAGAGTTGTTGATGTGAAGCTACTTATTATTATTATTGCACTATTAGACATTTGTATGTTTTATTATTTGTCCGATTTATTCGGAAATACTTGTGTTCCTTCATGTTTGTTACTTGAATGTTGCTTAGGTTTTAACTATTATCATGCTAGGATCTTGATTATAACTTAATGCTATTATTATGCTTCTTGTTATTTGGCTTACAATATATTAATTTGCATGCATGACTTACTTATTTTATGCTTATATTTCATCATTCCTAGAGTATATGCTTCAAATAGAGCTTGCTGGAAACACACATTTGAAAACCAACCCATTTCTACAAATTTTTGATTTCTGGTCGCCTGGGAAAACACCAGATGGGCGGCCCCCTTAATTTTCCTAGGCGGTCCCCTTAATTATTAAGGGGGCCGGCCTATAATTAAGGGGACCGGCCATCTGGAACAGAGTTTACTGTTTTCTTTTGCAACTTGTGACCTCTTTCTCTAGTATCAGCTACCATTTCTCCTTATAACCCAACTGATTTTAGAATCTCCTTAAACCATTTCAAAAACTTACCTAAATCAGCCATTTTCATATTATAAGCTCCCTCCAAATAAACAATCTTCATCTCATTATTCATCATCTCTTTCAACCTAAACCATCATGTCTTCACCAAGCACCTCCATCTCTAAGGCCTCAAAGAAACAAAAGATTGTTATCATCCCTCCAAAACAACTCTTCATGGACTTAACTAATGAAGACAACACAATCCCATCACCTCCACCTAAATGCTCATCTCCAAGTGCACCAAATGCACCATCCAAAACACCTTCCACTCATGGAACTTCCTCATCTTCCATACCTTCAACTTCATCAATCAATGACTACATAAACTCACACTTGTCATCACCACAAGCATCATCACCACATCCTACACAAGAACCTCTTTCCACCGAACTTACCATCTCACTTTCACCAATAACACCACTTGATGCTCATGTCTCATCTCCACCAATTACACCACCATTCTTTGTCAATCTCGTACCTTGGAGCTTACTTGAAGCTCATTGTGATACTTGCCTTTGTTGAATCAACAACCGAACCATAATCTTTGGTCTTAGAGATGAAATTCAATATATGTTTTCATATATTGAACACTTGCTAACCAACCCACCACCACCTCCACCATCCTCACCTATTATTCCACCACCACAATTGTCACACCCCCAAAATACCTGAATGGCAGCGGAATGGAATACCTGAGGGTGTAACGGATCATAGCACACAACCAGGATATATTGAACGACCTAAAGTGTCGTTTATAAAATACATCGTTTGATTCATTCAAAATAACCAAAGTTATAAAACATAGGTCCCAAAGTTAGAAAAGGTTTAAAGAAACAAGTTTAGTACAATCAAACGATAGTTCAAAGTGCATGAAATCCAAAAGTGACGCGTCAGCCTTGATACACAAAGTGACTCCATGCAATGCCATGAGAAATGCCTTAGATACCTGAGAAATACATTGCGAAAAACGGTCAACATAAAGTTGGTGAATAATCATAGGTTTATAAGAAATTCGTAAGTACATAAGCCACATGTATATAGTAAAGTGACAAATTGTCAAAAAGTTACATTGTCTCTTAAGCTCATGACACCGAAGCTAGACGTACTAAAATATGCCCCAAAGGAGTGTTTACCAGACACTCGTACTATATTAGACATGAAATGCATTCGTTTTCCTTATGGAGCAACCCAAACACGAATGGAGGAGTCACCCTCGATAGATCTATCCACTCACTCTCGCTTGGCAATATAATTAACGGTTCATGATAATAAAGGGGACTTGCAGTGGTAGTACTAGCAACTTAAGCAATGTACGGAATTTAATACTTGGGCATGTACAAAAATAATAGTGCAATGTATTCTCCCCCGTGGGATTTAAAATCAAATAAGTACTAAAAACGGGGCTATGAAAACTCACCTCGAAATAATGGTACAAAGATGGTGCAATGAGGTGAAAGTAGTCGGGACAACGAGGCGCGAGCACTAGCCGCAACCTAAATGAATAACCATGATCTAACTTAGATCAAGCTGAAATGAAGTGAATGCACATGCACATGATACTCATACCACTCGTAATTTGAAAATACTAGTTATCGTCGTAGAAAAATGGTTTCCATACTTAGGAAAAATAATTCCATTTAGTGAAGTATATAACTTGTCATAATAACTCGTACCAAAGTTAGCGTTAAAATCCTTGTATTGAAAACCTTGAAATACGTCGTTAAGTCGTATAAGTATTCCCTCGAGTCGTACGTATTCGTTTGATAAGAAAATAGTCCTTAGTAATATTTACTAGAAAATATACCGTTTAACGCGTACGTTATTATTTTTATTTGTGTCCATATATATATATATATATAGTTTGACGATGTTAGAATGGTCATAACTTTGTCGTGTCAAGCTCGTTTTCCTTGTTCTTTATGTCCACGGATTCGTCTTTGTGTATACTAGTATATTTTAGACAACTCGGCTCTTTTAGGTTACGTTTAAGGCTTCAAAATACCCATCGTATTCTGCCCAACAGCAAGCAGTTTTCTGGAAAAGTAGTTTTCGTCGTCAAGTTTGCAAAAATCATAACTCCTTCGTTATAAACTCGTTTTAATCCATTCTTTCGCCTAAAGTTTCATTTTTGAATGTATTTTCTAAATCTTTGGTCAAAACTTAGTCATCACTTCCTGATTTTCCCACGAATTTAAAATAAGGACAGTAGGTATTTCAAAAGTTCCAAAAATCATTTCCAAGTCTCTAAACTAGTTCCATCCTTCACCAATCCACTTTCAAACACCACAAGACTAATCTAATCCTACCATACACCTTCTTAGGGTGTCATGGGTCCTAAAATATCATCAAACCACTAGGTCTAACAAGAGTTTCATATGTTTCCATTTTTAGGGCTTCAAAGTTAAAATATACAAAATGAAGTGGTACAAGTTGATACATGTGTAAGATCTTATAAGAAAATTATATGAACATAATAATAACTTGTAAAAATCATAAAAATGAGTTTGTATACTTACTTGGTGGTTTAGAGGTTTAGATGATAAAAAGCTTACTAATCCTTGAGTTTTTATTTCAAAACTCTAACAAGGATGATTATACTAACTAGTTTATGAAATGATCTTGTAAAATTTTTCTTCCTTGCTCCTTGTCTACCCCAATTCGAACCAAACTCCAAAGAAAAGAGAGAAAACTTAGCTAGTTTGCAAGAAAAGTGATTTTTATGTGAAAAGGGTTTAAGAAAAGTTTATTATATACTTGGACAATTGGGTTGGTGTGCATTAAATTAGTTTGGTGAGGCATTTAAAGTGTGAAGACCATGGGGGGGGGGCTTGGCCGGTTTTGGTGAGGGAAAAGGGGAAGGGTGTTGGGTAGTTAGTTAGTAAATATTAGTGTTAGTAGTTAAGTGTAGTTAGTTTAGGTTTAGGTTTAAAGTTTAATCGGGTACCGGGTTTGTTAAAAATAAGTTTTGTTGAAGTTATTCGGGACGTAATAAAGTTATAAAAGTTGTAAAAAAAAGTCGGGTACAAGTACGGAGAGTTAGGGTGATTATCGTTCAATTTTGATGAAAACCGTCGTTATTAAGTTAAGTGTACGATACGTATTAGTTAAATTTCCAAAATACCGGGTAAATTAATATTATAGTTTTTATATTATAGAAATGAGTATAAAAACGTATTAGGATCATAGTCGGGAGTGTCGGACACGTTAGACACTTTTATAGCTCGCGTATTAGCGTTTATTGAAATAAACGTACGTAAATCGTTAATCGTACCAAAAGTAGTAATTTAGATATCCTACGAGTGGAATAGTATGCACGTGCCCTAATGATGACATGCAGACTATTTCTAGTCCGTATGAAGTGTCCCTGACAATAATGCATGAATTCGCTCCTGAACCAATACGGTTACGCGAATTTGAACACTCGTAAACTAACTTTACGATAACATGAATAATGCACATGAATAGTAGTTTTCTCCCGGAAATGAATAGTGTCATGTGAATAGTAAAATTTCTGAATATGTCTCGGAATGTCAAATTGACCTCAAAAACGATGAATAGTAAAACGATGAATAGTGATCGATGAATAGTAATTTGTGAATAGTAGAATATCGAAGTTTGGAAAAATGACCTGAAATTGTGGGTTGTGACAGTCGCCCATCCAAAAAGGAATTCAGTCCCTGAATTCAGTCAGTGTTGGTCTCGGTACTAGGCTCGGTGAAAAGTTGTGGATACTTGCGTCGCATTTGGTCTTCTCGTTCCCAAGTAAACTCGGGTCCTCTTCGAGAATTCCAACGAACCTTCACGATCGGAATTCGACTTTGTTTCAACTGTTTGATCTCGCGATCCATTATTTCAACTGGTTCTTCCACAAAGTTAAGCTTGTCATCGAGTTGTATTTCTTCTAATGGTATAATGGCAGACTCGTTCGAAAGACATTTCTTGAGGTTCGAAACATGAAACGTGTTATGTACGTTGCTAAGTTCTGACGGAAGTTCAAGCTTGTAAGCAACCGGACCAATCCTCTCCAGGATCTTGAATGGTCCAATGTATCTCGGGTTCAATTTCCCGCGTTTTCCAAAACGTATTACGCCTTTCCAAGGCGAGACTTTCAACATAACTTTGTCTCCGATCTGGAATTCCAATGGTTTGCGTCGAACATCGGCGTAGCTTTTCTGTCGACTTCTAGCAGTTTCGAGTCTCTCTCGAATTTGAATTATCTTTTCTGTTGTTTCTTGTACCATCTCCGGGCCAGTACATTGTACTTCACCGACTTCGGCCCAACAAACTGGAGATCGACACTTACGACCATAAAGTGCCTCAAATGGTGCAGCCTTAATGCTCGAATGGTAACTGTTGTTGTAAGAAAACTCGATTAACGGCAAATGGTTAGCCCAACCATTTCCAAAGTCAATCACACATGCTCTAAGCATGTCCTCAAGTGTTTGTATAGTTCTCTCACTCTGACCATCGGTCTGAGGATGGTAAGCAGTGCTCATGTCTAACTTGGATCCAAAAGAATCTTGTAATGACCGCCAAAAGTTCGAAGTAAAACGACTATCTCTGTCGGAAATGATGGAAACTGGTGCACCGTGTCTTGAGACTATTTCCTTGACATAAAGTCTAGCGAGTTGTTCCATTGAATAAGTCTCTCTAATGGGTATGAAATGAGCTGATTTGGTAAGTCGATCGATGATTACCCAAATAGCATCGAAACCTCCTGACGTCTTAGGAAGTTTAGTGACACAATCCATAGCAATACGTTCCCACTTCCATTGTGGAATCTCCGGTTGTTGAAGTAACCCTGACGGTTTCTGGTACTCGGCTTTCACTTTAGCACAAGTAAGACATTTGCTGACGTACATAGCTATTTCTGCCTTCATATTCGGCCACCAATAAAGCTTTTTGAGATCCTGATACATCTTATCAGAACCTGGATGAATAGAGTACTTCGACTTGTGTGATTCATGCATAATCAATTCTCGCACTCCACCATAGAGTGGTATCCAACTTCGGTCCTTGAAGCATAACACTCCATCTGATCTCTTTACAAAGCCATTTTCGCTTTCTGGCATACCATAAAGTTTCTCATGCGGTCGGTTTCCTTCCTTGAGAGCCTCAATCTGAGCCTCTAGAATTTTCGATGGTAATGGTGAAATGATAGTCATTCCCAATGACCTGACTCTCAAAGGTTTGAGTCGTTCTTTTCGGCTAAGTGCATCTGCTACAACATTCGCTTTCCCTGGGTGATATCGGATTTCACAATCGTAATCACTCAACAACTCTAGCCAACGACGTTGTCTCATATTAAGTTCCTTCTGATCGAGTATATGCTGTAAGCTCTTGTGGTCGGTAAAAATTACACACTTAGTACCATAAAGGTAGTGTCTCCAAATCTTGAGTGCAAAAACTACCGCACCCAATTCCAAGTCGTGAGTAGTGTAATTCTTCTCGTGTATCTTAAGCTGTCTAGATGCATAAGCTATCACCTTCTCGTGTTGCATTAGCACAGCTCCAAGTCCTTGATGCGAAGCATCGCAATATACCACAAAGTTCTCAATACCTTCAGGTAGTGACAAAATCGGCGCGCTACAAAGCTTTTGTTTCAATAGTTGAAACGCGGACTCTTGTTTTTCTCCCCACTCGTACTTCTCATTCTTTTGTGTCAGTTTCGTCAACGACTTCGCTATCATAGAAAACCCTTCAATAAACCTTCTGTAATATCCGGCAAGTCCTAGGAATTGACGAATTTCCGTAGGAGACTTGGGCGTAGCCCAATCCTTAACTGCCTCGATCTTTGCCGGGTCGACTTGTAATCCTTGGCTATCAATAACATGACCAAGAAATTGAACTCTACGTATCCAAAAATCACACTTAGAAAATTTGGCATACAATTGCTCCTTCTTGAGTAGTTCCAGTATTGTTCTGGGGTGTTCTTCATGATCTTCCTTACTCTTGGAATAAATCAAGATATCGTCAATGAATACGATCACAAACTTATCGAGATACGGTTTGCACACCCTATTCATGAGATCCATAAATACCGCAGGTGCGTTGGTTAATCCAAAAGGCATCACTTGAAACTCATAATGACCGTAGCGTGTTCTAAATGCCGTCTTCGGGATATCCTCTTCCCGAACTCTAAGTTGATGGTAACCAGATCTTAAATCAATCTTGGAATAAAAACTAGAACCTTGTAACTGGTCGAACAAGTCGTCAATTCTGGGGAGTGGATAACGGTTCTTAACCGTTAACTTGTTCAGCTCACGATAGTCGATGCACATTCTGAAGGTTCCGTCCTTCTTCTTCACAAACAAAACCGGTGCTCCCCAAGGCGAGGAACTCGGTCTAATGAATCCTTTGTCCAAAAGTTCTTGCAATTGATTCGACAATTCTTGCATTTCCGAAGGTGCAAGTCTATACGGTGCTCGTGCAATCGGTGCAGCTCCTGGCACTAATTCAATTTGAAACTCAATTTGTCGTGTAGGCGGAAGTCCTGGCAATTCTTCCGGAAAAACTTCTTGAAATTCCTTAACAATTGGCACATCTTCAAGTCGTTTCTCATCCGACTTCTTCTCCATGATGTGAGCCAAAAATGCATAACAACCCTTCTTTATGTACTTCTCAGTTTTAATGCACGATATAATACTAAGTCTAGTTCCACTTCGCTCTCCGCGAACAACCAAAGTTTCACCGTTATAAGGAAGGTGAACAACTTTCTCATCACAAATAATTCTCGCTCGATGCCGAGATAACCAATCCATACCGATCACAACGTCGAAACTTCCAAGTTCTACAGGCATAAGGTCTATATTGAATGGATGGTTTAGGAAATTTATAGTGCAACCACGGATAATGGTGTTGGTGTTAACTAAAGATCCATCGGCTAATTCAACGATATAGGAAATGTCTAATGGGATTGGTTCTATGTTAAGCAAAGGTGCAAATGCAATAGAAACAAAACTTCTATCCGCTCCTGAATCAAATAAAATGGATGCATAACGATTATTAACGAGGAACGTACCCGCAACAACATTCGGGTCTTCTTTGACATCGTCTCCTCCCATGACATAAGCTCTTCCTCGAGCCCTTCCATCTTGATTTCCAGTTCCTTGATTCTTCTTCTGTGGGCACTCACCCCTAAAGTGTCCAATTTCTCCACAGCCAAAACATGTTACCGGTGGCTTCTGATTGTTACCCAAGGTTGGAAATTTGCAATCTTTGATGTGATGACCAACCTTCTTGCAGTTACCGCATGCATTTGGGCAACGTCCTGGGTTATGATGCCTCTGACACCTTTCGCACTTGGGTAAATTACCCTCATATCCCCTCCTTTCAGTCGGTCCTGCAGCATAGGCCTTTGCCACTTCTTGTCTCTTAGGTAGCGGCTGAACAGCGTTTCCACCTTGGTTGTAATCGAACCTTCTCTTGTTGTTGTTATTGTTGTTTGGATTGTTGTTTCGGTTATTGGGATAGTTGCGGTTCCGATTGTTGTTATAGTTGTTTCGAGTGTTGGTGTAGTTGGTGTTGTTTGATCGGTTATTGTTGTTGACAGCAGATTTCCCTTTGACTACTTGGACCATGAGTTTCTGAGTTATACGAATAGCCTCTTCCATTGATTGAGGGTCAAAAGAAATCACATCTCCTCGGACACTTTCAGGCAATCCACCAACAAAGTTTTCCATCTTTTTCTCATCATCGGGAACCATAGTTGGACATAGTGCAGCCAACTCTTGAAACCTCCTGAAATAAGTCTCAATGTCATCACCTTTAGTCACAAGCTCATAAAATTCCGTTTCCATCTTTTGCACCTCGGTACGAGGGCAAAACTTCTTTGTCATCAATTTCTTGAATTCCTCCCAAGTAAGCTTGTGAGCATTTTCCATACCAATCGGCTGAGCATACGAATTCCACCAAGACATAGCTTCATCAAGAAGCATACCTGTAGCAAACTTCACCTTGCTAACTTCCGGGCATTCACACATGAGAAAAACATTCTCAGTCTTTTCGAACCAGCGGATTAGAGCAACCGCTCCTTCAGTGCCCTTAAATTTGACGGGATCACTAATCTTGAAATCTTTCCATGTACATCCACGCCTAGCAGTGGGTGGTTCAACGACCTCGGTATTAGAAGCAGCCTCAGCAGCCCTTGCAGCAACCTCAGCTCTCTCAACCTCCAGAGCTTCTGCAATACTATCCCTGACCAACTTGCGGATAGCGGCTTGAGTCATAGTGGGGGTTTCCTGTGCAGTCTTACCCTTCCTTGGTGCCATATTTCTGATAAATCATAATGGAAATAACCATGAGAAAAATCATAATAGAAATAGTCATCGTACCAAAGATATACACCCACAACATGTATATAAATATACAACCACAACAAATATAAATACAACCACGACATGTACGAATACAACCACAATCTGTGTCGATACAACCCAACACGTACGAATACAACCACGACATGTGTATATACAACCACAACCTGGATAAATACAATAATAACAAAGAGCAACCACGAAACATCATAAATATAATCACAACACATGAATATAATACATGAAAATTTCGGTCTACATGGACCGATATAATATATAGCACAACATTTCCACATAGTAGAGTCGCACTTGATAATATTTGTTTGTACAACAATCAAAAGATTATAAGTTCTTGAACTATGTCCCACATCCCGGGACTAGGAAAATAATACAAGCTAATATATAATACCAGTCTACGTCTAGGCTCCTCCCGGTGCTCTAGATGGTCCAGGCTCTCCCCTCAAGCGGCGAATCTCATGATCCATCGCCACCACAATCTCCTCAAGATACTCAAGTCGTAACTGAGAAGAAGCATCCCTACGCTCCAAAACAACTACCCTCTCTCGAAGCAGTGTCAACTCATCTACCTGCTCCCACTGGGTCTCCTGTGTCGCCTGAGCTCTATCTCGAGTCTCAGGTAACTCATCCCTAAGTAGCTCAATCTCCTCCTGATGCCTCAACTGTCGTGCCTCTAGTCCATGGTAAGACACATCAATACTAACTCTGCCCTGAACCAAATCCTCAACCTGCTCCTCAACAGCCTCAAGTCTAGTGGTAATGATCTCATCAACTCGATACCCCAACCTATCTACTTGCTCCTGCTGAGCACCCATCTGATCCTCTAATGTGACAGCTGTAGGGCTCCTAGCCGCAGCAGCTCTAGAACTCTCACCTATGTGGTACTCTGGTGGTGGTGAAAAGTCATCAGTCTCAGTGGTAAGTGAATCTGGAGTGGTAAGCCTTGCACGCTTCCGAAGCGGCAAGAGTGAGGTAGGCATAGGAGTAGTAGTGGGTAAGGCTGGTGGTGGTGGTGTAGGCACAATAGGACTCGGGAGACTCCCATAAGTAGATGTAGAAATACGAACCCTCTTCCTAGGGCCCTGAACAGTCTTCTCCCTAGGAAACATAAGTCTCGGCTCTGAATGGATAGTAGTAGTAGGAGATGATGGTATGTCAGTAGGTATAGTATGATGGACATGGGGAGTAGGAGCCGTCTCCTCCTCCTCGAAAGGTTCGGTATCATCATCTGACGCCAAAAGTGGCAACTCAGGTGTAGGAGAAACAAGTGGTGAAACAGCAGTAGAGGACACAGAGTCCTCATCATCAGAATCGGATATAGTGTAAAGTATGACAGTGTCGGGATACGAAGACATGTCTCTGTGATAATCAAGGTGAAATAAATAAATAACTCGTATAATGGCATCACCAAAAATAAGTAAATATGCACTTATGATGAAATGATGATATGCTATGATAGTGTGGTTATAGTCTAGGGTCAATGATGCAACCTAGTTCGCTATAACCTTAGCTCTGGTACCAATCTGTCACACCCCCAAAATACCTGAATGGCAGCGGAATGGAATACCTGAGGGTGTAACGGATCATAGCACACAACCAGGATATATTGAACGACCTAAAGTGTCGTTTATAAAATACATCGTTTGATTCATTCAAAATAACCAAAGTTATAAAACATAGGTCCCAAAGTTAGAAAAGGTTTAAAGAAACAAGTTTAGTACAATCAAACGATAGTTCAAAGTGCATGAAATCCAAAAGTGACGCGTCAGCCTTGATACACAAAGTGACTCCATGCAATGCCATGAGAAATGCTTTAGATACCTGAGAAATACATTGCGAAAAACGGTCAACATAAAGTTGGTGAATAATCATAGGTTTATAAGAAATTCGTAAGTACATAAGCCACATGTATATAGTAAAGTGACAAATTGTCAAAAAGTTACATTGTCTCTTAAGCTCATGACACCGAAGCTAGACGTACTAAAATATGCCCCAAAGGAGTGTTTACCAGACACTCGTACTATATTAGACATGAAATGCATTCGTTTTCCTTATGGAGCAACCCAAACACGAATGGAGGAGTCACCCTCGATAGATCTATCCACTCACTCTCGCTTGGCAATATAATTAACGGTTCATGATAATAAAGGGGACTTGCAGTGGTAGTACTAGCAACTTAAGCAATGTACGGAATTTAATACTTGGGCATGTACAAAAATAATAGTGCAATGTATTCTCCCCCGTGGGATTTAAAATCAAATAAGTACTAAAAACGGGGCTATGAAAACTCACCTCGAAATAATGGTACAAAGATGGTGCAATGAGGTGAAAGTAGTCGGGACAACGAGGCGCGAGCACTAGCCGCAACCTAAATGAATAACCATGATCTAACTTAGATCAAGCTGAAATGAAGTGAATGCACATGCACATGATACTCATACCACTCGTAATTTGAAAATACTAGTTATCGTCGTAGAAAAATGGTTTCCATACTTAGGAAAAATAATTCCATTTAGTGAAGTATATAACTTGTCATAATAACTCGTACCAAAGTTAGCGTTAAAATCCTTGTATTGAAAACCTTGAAATACGTCGTTAAGTCGTATAAGTATTCCCTCGAGTCGTACGTATTCGTTTGATAAGAAAATAGTCCTTAGTAATATTTACTAGAAAATATACCGTTTAACGCGTACGTTATTATTTTTATTTGTGTCCATATATATATATATATAGTTTGACGATGTTAGAATGGTCATAACTTTGTCGTGTCAAGCTCGTTTTCCTTGTTCTTTATGTCCACGGATTCGTCTTTGTGTATACTAGTATATTTTAGACAACTCGGCTCTTTTAGGTTACGTTTAAGGCTTCAAAATACCCATCGTATTCTGCCCAACAGCAAGCAGTTTTCTGGAAAAGTAGTTTTCGTCGTCAAGTTTGCAAAAATCATAACTCCTTCGTTATAAACTCGTTTTAATCCATTCTTTCGCCTAAAGTTTCGTTTTTGAATGTATTTTCTAAATCTTTGGTCAAAACTTAGTCATCACTTCCTGATTTTCCCACGAATTTAAAATAAGGACAGTAGGTATTTCAAAAGTTCCAAAAATCATTTCCAAGTCTCTAAACTAGTTCCATCCTTCACCAATCCACTTTCAAACACCACAAGACTAATCTAATCCTACCATACACCTTCTTAGGGTGTCATGGGTCCTAAAATATCATCAAACCACTAGGTCTAACAAGAGTTTCATATGTTTCCATTTTTAGGGCTTCAAAGTTAAAATATACAAAATGAAGTGGTACAAGTTGATACATGTGTAAGATCTTATAAGAAAATTATATGAACATAATAATAACTTGTAAAAATCATAAAAATGAGTTTGTATACTTACTTGGTGGTTTAGAGAGTTTAGATGATAAAAAGCTTACTAATCCTTGAGTTTTTATTTCAAAACTCTAACAAGGATGATTATACTAACTAGTTTATGAAATGATCTTGTAAAATTTTTCTTCCTTGCTCCTTGTCTACCCCAATTCGAACCAAACTCCAAAGAAAAGAGAGAAAACTTAGCTAGTTTGCAAGAAAAGTGATTTTTATGTGAAAAGGGTTTAAGAAAAGTTTATTATATACTTGGACAATTGGGTTGGTGTGCATTAAATTAGTTTGGTGAGGCATTTAAAGTGTGAAGACCATGGGGGGGGGGGGGGGGGGGGGGCTTGGCCGGTTTTGGTGAGGGAAAAGGGGAAGGGTGTTGGGTAGTTAGTTAGTAAATATTAGTGTTAGTAGTTAAGTGTAGTTAGTTTAGGTTTAGGTTTAAAGTTTAATCGGGTACCGGGTTTGTTAAAAATAAGTTTTGTTGAAGTTATTCGGGACGTAATAAAGTTATAAAAGTTGTAAAAAAAAGTCGGGTACAAGTACGGAGAGTTAGGGTGATTATCGTTCGATTTTGATGAAAACCGTCGTTATTAAGTTAAGCGTACGATACGTATTAGTTAAATTTCCAAAATACCGGGTAAATTAATATTATAGTTTTTATATTATAGAAATGAGTATAAAAACGTATTAGGATCATAGTCGGGAGTGTCGGACACGTTAGACACTTTTATAGCTCGCGTATTAGCGTTTATTGAAATAAACGTACGTAAATCGTTAATCGTACCAAAAGTAGTAATTTAGATATCCTACGAGTGGAATAGTATGCACGTGCCCTAATGATGACATGCAGACTATTTCTAGTCCGTATGAAGTGTCCCTGACAATAATGCATGAATTCGCTCCTGAACCAATACGGTTACGCGAATTTGAACACTCGTAAACTAACTTTACGATAACATGAATAATGCACATGAATAGTAGTTTTCTCCCGGAAATGAATAGTGTCATGTGAATAGTAAAATTTCTGAATATGTCTCGGAATGTCAAATTGACCTCAAAAACGATGAATAGTAAAACGATGAATAGTGATCGATGAATAGTAATTTGTGAATAGTAGAATATCGAAGTTTGGAAAAATGACCTGAAATTGTGGGTTGTGACAACAATCTTCACCTATTTCTCCACCATCACCATCATGCTATCCAAATTAAGCATATGCTATGCTTAATAAATAAAACTCTTATCACCCTTTTGTTTGCAAGCTCTATGAAGCCCATGTACTCTTTGCATGATGAAGTACTATCCTTGTTGTTGTATTATCTGGTTGTTATTCTAAATGTAATCTCTCTTGATGTTACATGTATTGTTGTGTTTTTACACAGCTTTTGCTTTAATATGAATGCTTCTATTTAATGATGCTTGTTTATATTGTTGTCACTTTATATATGATTGTATGTATATACTTGTGCTTCTAATATTTTTGTTTTGCAAGCATTTCATAGCTCGTCTCCTTGGTGCCCCCGAACGAGGGGGAGTACACATCAAGGGGGAGTTCTCATCCCGTCAATATTTCACGATTGAAACTTGTCGGCAAAACCTTTTTGATTCTACAAAAAAGGGTAGAAGTAAATATAAACTCACTAAAATACTTGTCTAAAAACTAATTTTTGATTTAATGAGTTTAAGTTTTGTAATCATCAAAAAGGGGGAGATTGTTGATATAAATAATACTTAAAAACGTTATTAATTTTTTTCAATAACTCTACGTTTTGATAATCACAAAATGTAAACTAAATTAAGTCAAGATTATGACGTAAACAAGTATTTAGTGGCAAATATTTACTTCTACAACTAATATCACTTAAGGTATGTATAAACTAAGCATCTTATGCATTACATGATCAAAGGGAGCATTTTCTTAACACAAAATTTTTATAAATTGACATTAACATTTTATATGTTTTAGTAAATCATTATTGGTATTGTTTTATTAAACCACAAAGATATGATTTCAAATTTCCAACCAAAAAGGGCAAATTCTCTCCAGAAAAACCTTCCCCACAAAAAGACAAACAAACCAAACGTTCTGGAGGGGGCGGCCCCCTTAATGATTAAGGGGACCGGCCCCTAATTAAAGGGACCAGCACGCTCCAGAACAGTATTTTTTAGCCCTATAAATGCTGGTTCATTTCACAAATTTTCCTCACCTTTTTGCACTAAAAACTTTCTGATCTCATATCCATTTCTATCCCAAAAACCTTTGATCATATAATTCATAAGTCTTTGTTTCCAAGTGATCCAAAGCTTCATCCACACAAGTGCAAAAAGAAGAACACTCCTTCAACATCCATACAATTGTAGTAGTGTTGTGATTAGTTAGTATCATCTTGTAGTAGTGCTAGATATTTGTAAAGTGTTGTGTGATTTAGTTGATTGTAGATATTAGGTGAGTTGTAAAGTAGTGTAGAAGTTGTGAATTAGTTGTGCATTGAAGAAGGTGTGAAGTAGACGAGAAGAAGAAGTTGTGGAGCAATCGTGAAAAAGTTGTGAAGTTGTAAGATTAGTTCTAGCTACGATTAGAACTCGACATTTAGCTTAGTGTCGTTAATCGGTGTAAGCCAAGGTGTGTAAGGTTTCTCCGCCATAAGGAGTTTTTTGACATAGTGAAGAAAACTCTCGAGTGTGGTACTCGGGGAGTGTAGCAGGGCAAGGAAGGTGTCCTTGTAGCCGAACCACTATAAATTCGCGTGTTGTGGTTTGATCTTTCTATCTCTATCTTTATTTCATTTCATTACAATACTTACATTATTAGATTATATTTGTTTAAACTTGCTAACATTTGTTGACATTTGAATTCACGTAAGATCGAATCAAAATTTTTATAAGTTACAAAAGATTTTGAAAATAAACATAAAAAGAAAGTAAAACTATTCAACCCCCCCCCCCCTTCTAGTTTTCCACAAAGTCCTAAGCATACAAGGAGATCAAGGCGACCGTGGAGATCCCTCTAGGTTGAATATCATCTCTTGTACCAATGCACATAAGCTAATAGAGAAAGGATGTTACCTTTTCTTAGCTCGAATCTCGGGAAGGAAGGAAGACGAGAAGAAGGAGAAACGATTGGAAGATGTACCCATCGTTAGAGATTTTCTGAATGTGTTCCCAGATGACTTGCCGGGAATCCTACCTGTTAGAGAAGTCGAGTTTCAGATCGTGTTGACACCCGGCGCTGCACCCGTAGCCCGAGCACCTTATCGACTCGCTCCTTCAGAACTGGATGAATTGTCAAAACAGTTGACGGAGTTATCAGAGAAGGGATTCATACGTCCGAGTTCGTCACCATGGGGAGCGTCGGTCTTGTTTGTGAAGAAGAAAGATGGATCTTTTTGCATGTGCATTGACTATAGAGAGTTGATTAAGTTGACGGTGAAGAATAGATATCCTCTTCCTAGGATTAACGATCTATTTGATCAACTCCAAGGATCGAGCATCTACTCGAAGATTGATCTAAGATCGGGATATCACCAGCTCAGGGTTCGAGAGGAGGACATACCGAAGACAGCCTTTAGGACTCGGTATGGGCACTATGAAATCCAAGTGATGCCGTTTGGTTTAACAAACACTCCAGCGCTATTCATGGACCTCATGAATCGAGTGTGTAAACCTTATCTGGATAAGTTTGTGATAGTATTCATAGATGACATCATGATATACTCGAAGAGTAAGGAGGAGCACGAAGAACACCTAAAACTCATTTTGGAGTTACTCAGACAGGAGAAGCTGTATGCCAAATTCTCTAAGTGTGAATTTTGGATCCCAACCGTACAGTTCTTGGGCCACGTGATTGATAGTCAGGGAGTTCATGTGGATCCTGCCAAGATTGAGTCCATCAAGGAATGGACCGCTCCTAAAACCCCATCAGAAGTTCGTCAATTCTTAGGTTTAGCAGGTTATTATCGGAGATTCATCGAGGGATTCTCCAAAATAGCCAAGTCGCTAACTAAATTGACTCAGAAGAACGTCAAGTACGAATGGGGAGAAAAAGAAGATGAATCATTTCAACTGCTGAAGGAGAAGTTGTGTAGTGCACCTATTTTAGCCCTACCCGAAGGTAGCGAGGACTTTGTCGTGTACTGCGATGCTTCGTATAAAGGGTTGGGAGCTATCTTGATGCAAAGGGAGAAGGTGATAGCGTATGCCTCCCGACAGCTCAAGAAGCATGAGAAAAACTACACCACTCATGATCTGGAATTAGGTGTCGTTGTGTTCGTACTCAGGATTTGGAGACATTATTTGTATGGCACGAAGTGTGTGGTATATACCGACCATAAGAGTTTACAACTCATTTTGGACCAGAAAGAGCTGAACATGAGACAGTGACGCTGGTTAGAATTACTTAGCGATTACGATTGTGAGATTCGTTATCACCTGGGTAAGGCGAATGTAGTTGCTAACGCTCTTAGTCGGAATGAGAGGATACCACCGCTACGAGTTAGATCTTTGGGAATGACGATTAGTTCGCCACTGCCATCTCAGTTACTAGAGGCTCAAGTCGAGGCGTTAAAGGAAGAAAACTGACCAGCTAAAAAAATTTATCGAATGGTGGAAAACTCGAATGGATTCATGAAGCATTCGGATGGCACATTATGTTTTGGATAAAGGAGCTGGATCCCTATTTATGGAGGTATCCGCGAGTTGATTATGCACAAGTCGCATAAATCAAAGTACTCTATTCATCCTGGTTCTGATAAGATGTATCAAGACTTGAAGAAGTTATACTGGTGGCCTAACATGAAAGCTGACATAACCTTGTATATCGGTAAGTGTTTAACATGTTCCAAGGTAAAGGCCGAACACCAGAAACTCTCAGGATTACTGATTCAACCTGAACTCCCAGTCTGGAAATGGGAACGTATCGCGATGGACTTTATCACCAAGTTACCGAGAACATCTAGCGGGTGTGACGCTATCTGGGTAATTGTGGATCGACTGACTAAGTCTGCTCATTTTCTTGCTATCAGCGAGAATGACGACGTCAGCAAACTTGCTCGGCTCTACATGAAGGAGATTGTTTCTCATCACAGAGTGCCTGTATCGATTATCTCTGATCGTGACACCCGCTTTACGTCGAACTTTCGGCAATCAGTCAAGAATGCCATGGGGACAAAGCTCGATATGAGTACTGCTTATCACCCTCAAACCGATGGTCAAAGTGAGAGGACCATTCAAACGTTGGAAGATATGCTTCGAGCCTATGTAATTTATTTTGGCAAAGGCTGGGAGAAGTACTTGCCTCTAGCCGAATTCTCATACAACAATAGTTATCATGCTAGCATGTCGCACCTTTCGAGGAGTTGTATGGTCGAAAATGTCGTTCTCCTATCTGCTGGGCTGAAGTTGGTGAAAGTCAACTCACGGGTCCCGAACTCATTCTAGAAACTACCGAGAAGGTTATTCAAATTCGTGATCGTTTGCAAGCTGCACGTGATAGACAAAAAAGTTATGCCGATAAGAGACGTAACCCTCTCGAGTTCCAAGTGGGAGACCGTGTTATGTTGAAGGTTTCTCCTTGGAAGGGGGTGATACGTTTCGGAAAACGTGGTAAGCTTAACCCTCACTATATTGGGCCATTTCTAATCTTGGATAGAGTCGGGGCAGTAGCATACAGGCTTGAGCTACCATATGAGTTAAGTAATGTGCACGATGTCTTTCATGTGAGTAATCTGAAGAAATGTTTTTCTGATGAGACTCCGATCATACCCGTAAGAGATATCTGGGTTGATGAAAGTTTAAACTTCGTTGAGGAACCAATCGAGATTGTGGATCGTGAGATTAAACGACTGAAGCGCAGTCGCATTCCTATCATCAAGGTTCGTTGGAATTCCAGGCATAGGCCGGAATTCATGTGGGAATGAGGAGATGAGTTCCAGAGGAAGTATCCTCAGTTCTTTTCATCATCGGAAGTGAAACCCGGGACGAGTTTCTTGATTTGAAATTAAACAATGGAAAATATTTGGAAATGATTTTTTGAAATTATGTTGAATTTGATTCGTATTGTGGATTTTGTTATGGGATATTGTGTTATTGGATCATTTCTGTGGCGTTAAGTAGGCACTACCTTGACTCTGGCACTGAGAAACCTAATAAGTCGGGATTTAATGAGAAACAGTTACGTTTTATTTTATAAACATATTTATTATCAAAATTAATGGAAAATGTATTTAAAGTGATCGGTGATGATTAAAATTGACGTTGGCGACGTTTGGTAATTTTCGTGAATACAAGTATATGTTTTTGGGAGAGTTTGATAGTTATTGCACCGTTAGTCCTTATTTTAGCACCTTGGGAGAAAATATGAGAAGTTGAAGGACCTCTTTGCAATTTTCTGACATATATGCCCTAACCCTACCCTTCTCTTTCATTTCACCTCCTTCTCCATATCACCTTTCTCTCCCAAAACACTAGCCGCCCACAGCCATCACCGGCGCCGCCTCACTGCCGCGCCACCTACCTCACCGCCACCACCAAAGTACTCCCCATCACCTCCTCGTTCTTGTTTGCTACTACACGCACCGAGAAAACCAACCCCACCATTATTTTGTTGTTTCCGCCGGTATACACGCCACCACCACCAATTTTTCTTGTCAATTCGAGTACGGAGAAGGTGAGATGTCGCGTTTTCACGAGTGGGTTGACTCAACCGGGTCAACTCGGTTTAGTTTTTTTGGTTTTGGTTTTCTTGGGTTAATATAACGATTCGGTAATGGTTTTGATAAAGAAAAAAAGGGTATCCGTGTTGTAACGTCGATTCGTGAATGTTTGAGCTCGGGTTGTGTTTGGTTTTTGATGTGTAAGGAAAGTTTTAAATTTATAATACTAGTTTTACCGATTTTAATAAACCAAACACACAGGTAAAGTATAACCCTCGTTGGTAGTATAAGATTTAGGTAATATCTGGTCGTATCCACATGGACTTAGTTCGTTCGTATTAAGTAAAAATGAATAGTAAACAAGACAAGTAACGATTATGATAATATGAAAAATTATGATGATAAAATGAATGATTGCTTGGATAGCTTAGATAATCTACTGACAATATTTATGTATGATCTCAGTTTGATAATGTAGTAGTTCACAACTTATAACCTAACTATTTTCATCAAAAGAGCAATTTCATAATTTGTAGGTTTAATTCAAGATTCATATTTATCTATCAAGTGATTTCTCTCGAGTTAGTATTCCATATCAAGTCTAGATTATTATTGATTCTCCTAAGTGGATTTCTCCTTTCAAAGGCTAGAAACGCAGACAAGTTCCTAGAATTGCTTTTAACAAGTTGGTTCTTTCGACCTATCCCAACACATTATATTCAACTAGTTTCAATAATCAAACGTAGTAAGACTAGAGATAAAATAGTTCACAACATAAACTTGAAATTGATAGAGATCAAAGCATAATCATAAGTCACTTTATTATATTCACATATCCAAGCAATCACAAGAGGTTTAGCCTCACATGGCTAATGAGTTCATAACAACATAAATGATTAAATAGTAAACAAGAGACATACGGATTGGATTGATCAAATGGATTATACAAGTGTC
This sequence comes from Artemisia argyi, assembly GCA_030686995.1. NCBI lineage: Eukaryota > Viridiplantae > Streptophyta > Magnoliopsida > Asterales > Asteraceae > Artemisia > Artemisia argyi. Next base: position 89,009,497 of record CM060708.1, on the reverse strand, counting down.
ACAAGTAACCAAGAGTTCGACACCAACAAGTATATAACGCCCCTTGTTTCTGATTCGTTCAGGTCTACCGATGGCTCAGGATCACGCAGCACTTCTTATCTTTGCTTAGTGAAAATTGGTTGTTGAGTGGAGAGTTCAAATGCTTGCAAATTAGCTCTATTTATAGGCTTACTGATAGGCAAAGTACTACGCACATTGATTGTGAGTGCGACGCACTTAGCTATTTTCTTAGTACCAAAGTTTCATAAATGCAGAGGAAGTACGACGCACATCGATTGTAAGACCGGCGCACTTTTATTAAATATTACTTATTGACTTCCTTTGACTGAGAGGACAAGTGCGGCGCACAGAGCTGGAAAATCGGCTCACTTGCTTGCTTAAAAGACTAACATAGTAGACTTCTTATTTATTTACTTCAAGTGGTGAAATAGTAGGGTTTTGTGATGTTTCTTGCTTCAGAGCATCCGAGAGTGAACCTGCATTCATTTTATGCTATTAAATACCAAAAGTTCACACTAAATGATCATAAAACATATAATATAATGCTAGAGAAATATGTATAATTAGAGCGTTATCAAATACCTCCACACTTAGCTATTGCTTGCCCTAAAGCAATCAAGCGAGAAAATTCAATTTGTTTTATGATCATGGAGATATATTATCAAGATTTATTAGTTTGCTAAAAAGGCATTGACACATAACTTAAAAGACCTCGCGAAGGATTATTTTAAATGATTCACACAATTCACTCAAGTAGGATTAAGTTCACTCAATTTGCACAGACACGACTAAATAGCTACCATAGGCTTGCACAAAACACAAAGACAACTCTGACAAGGCGTAAGCACCAGACAATGATATCAATGAGGACTTTTCGGGCCGGCTTAGGGATTAAGGGTATGAATAAGGCATGGATAATTTTTTTTCTTGTTTTTCTTATCTTTTTATTTGTAGAACAATATACTAATAAGCTGCTGCTGATCATCAATATTCATAAATCTTTCTTCTTTATTCTTTCAACATACATTTTTGATTTACTTTTGCTACCAGCGTACACAAATTCTCAAATTCTTTTTCTTTCACATTTCATATAACTTCTTTTTTTTCTTCATAATTTTCTCATACTGCAGCAATAATCAATCAAACTTCATTCTTTTTTAGCATATGTAATTGGTTTAAACAAAGAAAAGGGCTTAGGCTCAGCATGTTGTTCTAGGTGGCAATAGCACTAAAAATGAGCGCTAGAAGGTTAATTTCTGGAATATACTAGTGACCAGTGTAGTCAACTAGATTATAACTTTCATAGGATGTCTATTTGGTGTAAATCCTAAATTTGTCTCAATATCATATAAAATTGTCTATAAAGCATAAAAATGCAATCTCACTGCGGCATTCGTTATTGATGTATAAGTGCAAGTTCTAGAGCTAATTTAAATTGTCGGCTCACTCATATATTTTGGAGAAAGTGTAGCAGATATACACTTAAAAATGCTTATAATTATCTCACATTTGTGGTGAATGAAATTGTTTCTAGCTACAGTGTCAATCCAAGTGGATTCGCCTTAATAACTTATAAAAAGATATAATTTTTATTAGAAAGCAATGATTGTATCATATAATCAGTTTTTATGGAATAAGTATTTTTACTATTTGACTTCCCCCGTACTCAAGTTGAAAATTGTCCTCAATGTTTATAACTGGATATAAAAATAGGAAAAATATAATTACTAAAAGAGAAAGAAACTTCTCGGGCCATATGAGAAAGCATGAAGAGCTGAGCTATCGCAAATGCGGTTTTTTTCTTCATAATAATTTGCAAAATAATAACAAACAAACACACAAAAATGGAAAAAAAAAAAAATATTTGGGTTTTTTTTTTTTTTTTTTTTTTTTTTTTTTTTTTTTTTTTATACCTACACACTTAAGTTTTACAGTGTGGTTTAAACAAAGTACTAATAAAAAAAATAACAAGGAGAGAGAAGAAAGAAAAAAAAATGAAATGAAATGGGTTGCCTCCCGCCAAGCGCTAATTTTAAAGTCTATAGCTCGACTCATGTGATTAAGGTGATTTAATTGTTTGGGAAGAAGGGTGTTGATTCTTACCTTCTATCGTTGAAACTTTCTTCCTCATGGTATAATTTTAGTCTGTGACCGTTGACTATAAAACTTTTATCGTCAAGTCCGTACAGTTCAACATATCCGGATGGATATTGGTGTTTTACATCATAAGGTCCAACCCAACGGCTTGTAAGTTTTGATTGTTTGATTTTGAACTTTGATTGGAATAGGAGGACTTTATCTCCTTTCTTGAATTCTTTTCTCATTTTTAATTTCCTATCATGCCAAACCTTAGTTCTAGCTTTATAAAGATGAGAGTTTTCATAAGCATAAAAGCGTAGTTCGTCTAATTCATGAAGTTGAAACATTTGTTTCTCACCGGCTGCAATTAAATCTAGATTACAGTTTTTAAGTGCCCAGTATGCATGGTGTTCTATTTCAAAAGGTAGGTGACATACTTTACCATATATAAGTTTGTTTGGGGTTGTTCCAGTTGGTGCTTTGTAAGCAGTTCTAAAGGCCCATAGAGCATCGTCAAGTTTCCTTCACCAAACAGCAGGGTTGTCTTTAACTGTTTTTTCAAGTATTCTTTTAAGGGCTCTATTAGTATTTTAAACTTGACCACTCATTTGAGGGTGATAGGATGTAGAGAATCGATGGTTGACTCCATATCTTTTCATAGCTTTTTCCATCATTTTATTGCACAAATGAGTGCCTCTGTCGCTAATGAGAGCTTTTGGCATGCCAAAACGACATAATAGTTTCTTGAAAAATGTTATAACAACTTTGGCATCATTTGTTTGAAGAGCTTGAGCTTCTGCCCATTTTGAGACATAGTCGACAACGACTAGGATGTATTCGAATTTTGATTATTTAGGAAAAGGTCCTATAAAGTCTATACCCCAGATGTCAAAAATTTCACATACTTAAATGTAATTAATGGGCATTTCATCCCTTTTAAAAATGTAAATTCATGGGCATTCAATGCCCATGAATTACATTCAAGTATGTGAAATTTTTGACATCTGGGGTATAGACTTTATGAGACCTTTTCCTACATAATCAAAATTCGAATACATCCTAGTCGCTGTCGACTATGTCTCAAAATGGGCAGAAGCCCAAGCTCTTCAAACAAATGATGCCAAAGTTGTTATAACATTTCTCAAGAAACTATTCTATAGTTTTGGCATGCCAAAAGCTCTCATTAGCGACAGAGGCACTCATTTTTGCAATAAAATGATGGAAAAAGCTATGAAAATATATGGGGTCAACCATCGATTCTCTACATCCTATCACCCTCAAACAAGTGGTCAAGTTGAAAATACTAATAGAGATCTTAAAAGAATACTTGAAAAACAGTTAAATACAACCCTGCTGTTTGGTCAAGGAAACTTGACGATGCTCTATGAGCCTTTAGATCTGCTTATAAAACACCAACTGGAACAACCCCATACAAACTTATATATGGCAAAGTATGTCACCTACCTTTTGAAATAGAACACCGTGCATAGTGGGCACTTAAAAACTGTAATCTATATTTAATCGCAGCCGGAGAGAAACGAATGTTTCAACTTCATGAATTAGACGAACTACGCTTTCATGCTTATGAAAACTCTCGCCTTTATAAAGGTAGAACTAAGGTTTGGCATGATAGGAAATTAAAAATGAGAAAAGAATTCAAGAAAGGAGATAAATTCCTCCTATTCCAATCGAAGTTCAAAATCAAACAACCAAAACTTACAAGCCGTTGGGCTGGACCTTATGCTGTTAAACACCAATATCCATCCGGATATGTTGAACTGTACGGACTTGACAATAAAAGTTTTATAGTCAACGGTCACAGACTAAAATTATACCATGAGGAAGAAAGTTTCAACGATAGAAGGGAATAATCAACACCCTTCTTCCTAAACAAATAAATCACCTTAATCACATGAGTCGAGCTATAGAGTCTGAAATTAGCGCTTGGCGGGAGGCAACCCGTTTCAATTCATTTTTCTTTTCTTTCTTTCTTGTCCTTCTTATTTACTTTGTTTAAACCACACTGTAAAACTTAAGTGTGGAGGTGTTATTAAAATAATAATAATAATAATAATAATAATAATAATAATAATAATAATAATAATAAACTACCAAAAATATTTGCCATTTTTGTGTGTTTGTCTGTTATTATTTTGCAGATTATTATGAAGAAAAAGACCGAATTTGGGATAGCTTTGCTCTTCATGCTTTCTCATATGGCCCGGGAAGTTTCTTTCTCTTTTAGTAGTTATATTTTTCCTATTTATATCCAGTTATAAACATTGAGGGCAATGTTTAACTTGAGTACGGGGGCAGTAAAATAGTAAAAATATTTATTAAAAACTTATTATATGATACAATCATTGCTTTCTAATAAAAAAATATATGTTTTTATAAGTTATTAAGGCAAATCCACTTGGATTGACACTGTAGCTAGATATAATTTCATCCACCACAAATGTGAGATAATTATAAGCCTTTTTAAGTGTATATCTGCTACACTTCCTCCAAAATATATGAGTGAGCCGACGATTGAATTTAGCTCTAGAAGTTGCACTTATACATCAATAAAGAATGCCGCGGTGAGATTGCATTTTTATGCTTTATAGACAATTTTATATGATATTGAGGCAAATCTAGGATTTACACCAAATAGCCATCCTATGAAAGTTATAATCTAGTTGACTACATTGATCACTAGTATATTCCAGAAATTAACCTTCTAGCGCTCATTTTTAGTGCTATTGCCACCTAGAACAACATGCTGAGCCTAAGCTTTTTCTTTTTCTAAACCAGTTACATATGCTCAAAAAGAGTGAAGTTTGATTGATTATTGCTGCAGCATTAGAAAATTATGAAAAAGAAAAAGAAGTTATATGAAATGTGAAAGAAAAAGAATTTGAGAAATTGTGTTCGTTGAAATCAAAAGCAAAAATCTATGTTGAATGAATAGAGAAGAATGATCTATGAATATTGATGATCAGCAGCAGCTTATTAATATATTGTTCTACAAATCTCTCAAAACAAGAAAAAAATTATCCATGCCTTATTCACACCCTTAATCCCTAAGCCGGCCCAAAAATTCCTCATTGATATCATTGTCTGGTGCTTACGCCTTGTCGGAATTGTCTTTGTGTTATGTGCAAGCCTATGGTAGCTATTTAGTCGTGTCTGTGCAAATTGAGTGAACTTAACCCTACTTGAGTGAATTATGTGAATCATTTAAAATAATCCTTCGCGAGGTGTCTTAAGTTATGTGTCAATGCCTTTTTAGCAAATTAATAAATCTTGATAATATATCTCCATGATCACAAAACAAATTGAATTTTCTCACTTGATTGCTTGAGGGCAAGCAATAGCTAAGTGTGGATGTATTTGATAATGCTCTAATTAGACATATTTCTCGTGCATTATATTATATGTTTTATGATCATTTAGTGTGAACTTTTGGTACTCAATAACATAAAATGAATGCAGGTTCACTCTCGGATGCTCTAAAGCAAGAAACATTACAAAGCCCTACTATTTCACCACTTGAATAAATAAATAAGAAGTCTACTATGTTAGTCTTTTAAAGCAAGCAAGTGCGCTGGTTTTCCAGCTAAGTGTGCCGCACTTGTCCTCTCAGTCAAAGGAAGTCAATAAGCAGTATTCAATAAAAGTGTGCCGGTCTTACAATCGATGTGCGCCATACTTCCTCTGCATTTATGAAACTTTGGCGCCAAGAATATAGCCAAGTGTGCCACACTCACAATCATTGTGCACCGTACTTTGCCTATCAGTAAGCCTATAAATAGAGCTCATTTGCAATCATTTGAACTCTCCACTCAAGAACCAATTTTCACTAAGCAAGATAAGAAGTGCTACGTGATCCTGAGCCATCGGTGGACGTGAACGAATCAGAAACAGGGGGCGTTATATATTTGTTGGTGTCGAACTCTTGGTTATTTGTGACACTTGTGTAATCCATTTGATCAATCCAATTCGTATGTCTTTTGTTTACTATTTAATCATTTCTGTTGTTATGAACTCATTAGCCATGAGAGGCTAAACCTCTTGTGATTGCTTGGATATGTGAAAATAATAAAGTGTCTTATGATTATGTTTTGATCTCTATCAATTTCAAGTTTATGTTGTGAACTATTTTATCTCTGGTCTTATCACGTTTGGTTATTGAAACTGGTTGAATATAATGTGTTGGGATAGGTCGAAAGAACCAACTTGTTAAAAGCAATTCTAGGAACTTGTCTGCGTTCCTAGCCTTTGAAAGGAGAAATCCACTTAGGAGAATCAATAATAATCTAGACTTGATTTGGAATACTATCACGAGAGAAATCACTTGATAGATAAATATGAATCTTGAATTGAACCTACAAATTATGAAATTGCTCTTTTGACGAAAATAGCGAGGTTATAAGTTGTGCACTACTACATTATCAAACTGAGATCATACATGAACATTGTCACTAGATTATCTAAGCTATCCAAGCAATCATTCGTTTTATCATTTGAATTCTTCATATTATCATTATCGTTGCTTGTCTTGTTTACTATTAATTTTTACTTAATACGAATGAACTAAGTCCCCGTGGATACGACCTGGTCTTACCTAAATCTTATACTACCTACAAGGGTTATACTTTACCCGTGTGTTTGGCTTATTAAAATCGGTGAAACTAGTATTATAAATTTAAAGCTTTTCTTACACATCAGTGACCATCCACTAACAAAATGATTAGATCTGACAATCCTACCATATGACTACCCAAGAAATCTAAATAACGATTTAAGGAAAAACAAACGTACAAGAAATCAGGTTGGGGGAGGGGGGTTAATTCATTATCAAACATCATCAAAAACAAAACCAAACATCAATCCTCACAAACCTAAACCCACCAATCGTTTTAACCACAGGTAACTACTGTCATGATATCTTGATCAAAGCTTCGATTCTCAAATACTTTCGATTAACAAACAAGAACAAGGTTTCGATTCCCCAAAAAATTATGCCAATGTTTCGATTCACAATATCATACCAAGGTTTCGATTCACAAACATGAACAATTAAAAAAATTTACGTACCTAATTTTGCCATCCAAGTATTCAAATCTTATATGAATCCGCAAATTCATTCAATTGACCATTGGAAAAACGAAAATGCCTCAAGGGAACGATTTCATTACCTCGTAAAAATTAAAATCTTAATCGGCAAGAAGGTTACGAGATTATTGAGATGTTTTTATATTTGTGAAAGATGGTGATTATTTGGTCAATAACGCGATCTGATTTTGGATGTTATGTGATGCAGATAGATGATGCGGGTAGTTTCTTTTTTCCTTTGACCAGATCCCAAATAAAGTATATCCTAATTAGTTTAACGGTTTTCAAATATAAATAATATGAGATTCCTATATTACCCCTTGATGTGTTCCGAAAGCTTTAAATTTATAATAACTAATTTTACCGATTCTCTTAGTTCAAAACACATGGGTATAAGTATAACCCTCGTTTATAGTAAAGAGTTTTGGTAAGACCAGGTCGTTCCACATGGACTGAGATTGCTCTTATATATCAATTAACTAATCAAGATGACTTAGAAAGCTTACGCAAATGTTTTACTGTGAAATTCAAGTATGAGACAAATATGATTACTTGGATAGTGATGGTATAACTTAGTGATGGTATATGATAATGATCTCAAAGGTTCAGTAAGTTCAAAAAATGATTAGTTGTTTTCGTCAAAATAACGTTTCATAAGTTAACAGTTGTGATTCAAGACTTATGTTCACTAATCCTTAAACAAGTGGTTAACAAGTATAAGAACTAGTTGCAACGTTTAAAACTCTATTGTTTATCTCATAACAAAAGCGATTTCTCCTTCAATTGATCAACACACATAGACAAATGTTAAAAATCATAAAATACTATTTGAATCTTTCGACCCTTTCCAATTAGCAATTATAATCAAAGAGATAAACAATGGTGATAAGTTTAGAACACAGCAAGGTCTTAACATAAACAAGAAATCAACAAGAGATCATAACCAAAACCAAACACTTTATTATATTAACATATCCAAGCAACCATAAGGAGTTTAGCCTAACATGGCTTTAGTAATCATGCTTACAGTGGTAGTTTCGTATGAAATGATCAACATACTTCTAAATTAATGTAATGTAGAAGCTACCGCCACTAGCGATCACCACAATTAATATCTAGAGAGTATTTCAACGCTTTTAGAACTTTGACTTTATTTCTATCACTCCAATGATTGGAATTTGAGAGAGAATGAGTATCAGAGCTTTGATGGTTGTTGGGATGAGAGATGATTTGAAATGGGACGAATTGGGGCTCTATTTATAGGCAAGGATTCACTGGCCAGGGCACTGAAGTATGCCACACTTGAAGAAAGGTCGGCGGGCGTCACACTGAATGCCGGTGATCTTGGAGAGAAACAGCGGCGGGCTTCAAGAGATTACTTGGCGCCAAAGGGTCATTACTAGAGCTGAAGGCCAGCGCACAATAGAGATAAGATCGTCGTGCTTTACTTGATTGACTTATATTTGTGTAGGACTACATACGTCCCCGTAACCGGCACACTTTGGATATAAGCTCGACGCTCTTTTAACTTGGACAGGCTCTAATATAATATTATCTTGGAAGTGAACACCTTGCCTTGATTCTTGAAGTTCTTTGTCTATCGGACCTGAAATGTATTTTTATGCAATTAAGTATCGAAAGTCCTTATAAATTATATAGAAACTAACAAATAACGTTATATAAAAAATGTATAATTTGAGCGTCATCACCCCTCTACCCTTTAAAAGGTAATATCTAAAGTTTTATTTAATTACAATTGTGCCACACATCATTTTGATCATTGATCAAATAATCCAATGGTCCAGATTTATTTTAAAAGGTTCTGTAAAGTTCTGTACATAAAAGTGGTTTTACATTGAACACTACACTATATATATATATATATATATATATATATATATATATATATATATATATATATATATATATATATATATATATATATATATATATATATATATATTGAAAAAAAAGATCTGTAAATGATGAATTGAATACTTAAGGTCTTATGGATTTAGAAGGTTCGAGAATTGAAGCCATACAAATCGGGAGGATTATCAATTCACAAAACAAAACAAATACATACATAAATTTAAAACAAAATAAACAGATCTGTAAATGATGAATCAAATACTTACGGATTTAGAAGGTTCGAGAATTGAAGCCATAAAACGATTATGCAGTGAACCTTTCATTGGATGATCTCATAGAACGATTATGATAGGTGTGTTATTTTTAAATCTTTGATAATGGGAATGGTGTTGTTGAATCAGAGGGTATGGATCGAATGCATTGAATTAATTGCACAATTGTAACTGATTAGCTGTTTTTGAATTGGTTTATTACTGATTCGATACTTTCTTTAGATAGATTCAGCCATTCCTTTCGTTTACAACGTGAAAAAAAAAATCAAACTTTCATTGTAGTTTCCTTTATTAGCTATGTTTTATAAGGGCATTAAGGGAATTAACAAAAAATTCAGCATTTCACTTGACTGTTTTCTCTTTATAAGTAGTTTAGATAAAAGAAAACGTTTTTGACACATATTTTTTTAAAACTTTCTTACATATCAGTAAAAAAAGTTGTGGTGATCAATGTTGAAAACCTAATCCCTACGTCATTGCCTACACTTATAAAGATCACATGCACTACCTCGATCCATCATGGCATCGGCTGCCCTCTCTATCGTCACACGCCGACCATTAGTTCCTTCTATTTTGGCTACCGTGTTGTCTATAAACTTTTTGCAGGTTAACCAGATATATTAGATTCGGGGAGGTAAGATATATAGGGCAAGGAAGGGTGATGGCCCCTCCAAAATTTTGTGTTTTTATTATATATTTGTACAAGATTTATAAAACTAGACGGTAATTATGTGTTATTTATTATTTTGACCCTTCCTAAAATTTGTCTTGGTGATTTCGGCCCCTTAATTAACATGTTCAAGCTCCATCAGTGATCAGATTATCGGATTAGCTGACTAGTGAATTAAAATTTATATGTTGAGGAAATGTTCTTATGAATCAACTACTCAACTATGGACATGATATATTTTTGAGCTTATTCTCTCAAATTTACGTATCAATTGCACTTATTAAACTGCAATAACAAGATTTGTAGATGTATGATCATTATATGTTTGTGTGATTTTGAAGTGGCTTATGAAGTTGGTCGGCGTTGAAAAGAGCAGGGATTATAATGAAATGAAATAAAACTAAAATAATTTGTGATACTTGTATTGTAAAAAAGTGAAAGAAAGAAAAAATGATAGTTTGTGTAAATTTATGTTTTCAAAATACCATAGTCCAACAAAAAACTCAGTACATGTTGATATGATGTATTGGTGTTTATGAGGTTATCTTGGCTGTGATGATAATAATGTCTGATGATAGAGACCGGTTGATTTTCATGTGTGTGGTCTCTGCCTGATATTGATCTTAGAGGTATTATGTATGGAAGATGTACTCTTTTTGTCCTTTTCAAGGTTTCCCATCCTGGGGTTTACTTGACAAAAGGTTTTTAAGGAGGCATTTCCATAATTTATGGGCATTGGATTGTTGGTATAAGGCTTCTGAAGGTTCCTGTTGGGATTTGGTGATTGCTAGTTAAAATTTGACTGCAGTTATTTGTATTATGTTGGTTATTTAGCTCTTAGTTTATGTCTTTTACTGTATTTTCAAGAGTGTGCTTTTTGTGCAATATAGTATATGGTGATGTTTCAAAGGAATTGTGTACTTTTTAACTCGGATGCCACTCAGATTTCAGGCCTTACCATGGAAGAGTTGATTACCAAGACTATACCGGAAGTGAGCTTTTTAAAATAAAATATTTCAGTTTTTATGAACACATGTTACAATTTTATTAGAACCATGGTCACCAGTTTATGTTAGTTACTATGGTCCTCATATTATGTTAGTTACTATGATCACAACTTTATGCATCCGTTTTACTAACTACGTATCATATAATAACTTATAAACGCTATTATTTTTAGGGTGCAAGCGACCCTGATTGGATAATGATTAATTCGTTGATAATCTTTGCACTCAAATGGTTGTTCATGAGATCAGGATTGATAAATTTAATATACCACCTACGTATGTCAAAAGATATACTATTACAAAATACTATGGTAACGATGTCAATGACTTGAATAAACATCGTGGGAGTTCATCACTGTCTGGCTCGGTACCAAGGCTCGCAAATTCTAATGTATCATCAGGATTAAACTACTTTGATATGGTTTATTATGCTATTGATTATGAAAATTCGGGAACGACCATAACCGAAGATGAAGAAAAGTTGATGGATGAAATTAAGTTGAGCTAGGTCTCTGAAATAGTGTCTCCTACAACTCATATAGTTACAAATCGGGCTCCTCATGCACATAATACAAACATGAATGACATCATTCTGAACACCCCTAACAAATATAAAACGTGTGGAGATTCTACCATTGAGGTTAATGCTACTGTTGTTGAGGCTCCTGTTGATGATCCCATACATGATGTATCTCATGCAAAAATGAACTTACAATTGCTGTAAACACAGTTGTGTGTCCTTCTTCAAATGTTATTGCTGTAAGAGAAATTGATGAAATGTCAGATGAGGTCAATGTAAACAACATGACCATTGAGGTTAATGAGGTTGCAGTTCCTCAAGTGTGAGTTTTATCATTTAGACAAATTGTAGCCAATAATTTGTTCACAAGTTTGAGTTTTATTATTCAGTACATTATGAAAATAATGAGTTTAGACCATCGTACTTATGCTTTAATATGTTTCAGAATTATATCTTATATTTACATAAGATTGGTTCATATTTACTAGGATTTGTTGATTTTTTTACCCAATTTATTATTCGGTTAGAGTTTAATGATTGGATTTTTTTGACTGTTTTTCTTTTGATTGATTTTTTCCTACGTTTGTATGGGAATTTATTTGATGGAGTTTAATGACCAAATAAATGTCCTAATGTGATGTTTTGTAGGTTTTTCATTTTGTGCTTTTATATGGGCATGTAATATACTTGATAAGTCAAACAAAATGAGGTCTAGAAAAAAAAAATGTTAAGTAACATAACATTAACTTGTTAAGCGAGCCACAAGTGGGAGTAGTACCGGGTGGGTGACCACCCGGGAAGTCCTCACTTGTGGTCCACTTGTAGACCATATTGTTCCGGAGATATATTGCAATGATGGATTTGAACCCTTGAGCCACTCGTTGCGGGGGTTCGAATCTTGAGCATGACCCGGTTTTCATCCGGCTGTTTCTCCAGCAAGGTAAACTTGTGTGGAGGTAGTACGGTTTCCGGGGAAAACCCGTTACCACCTGAGATCAGCGTGGACCCGGTTCAGACAACATAGTCTGGCGGGGTGGCGATGGAGCCTTCCCTGTCCGCGAAGGTGGTCGATTCTAAGTTGAAATTCACCTTTAAAAAAAAAAGTAACATAACAAAATATCAAAATTTGTATACCATTTTTTAAGTGATACAAACGTCACTAAAAAGTAGTATACCCATGGTTACATGCACTTGTTTTAGATTATCACTACAATACTAATCTTTTCTAAATCAAAGTGGATGTACACTTGCATTTCAAACCAAAAAGTGAATTAACCCTTTAAGTCTTTAACTTATAAAATACGTAGTAAAAAAACAGATGTAAAGTATGCAATAATAATAGTAATGATTTAAATTGAAAGATGGTAACGACAGCTAAAATGTGATGGAGTATTAGTGAAGTATCCCACGTGTTAACATAAATACAAACAAATGTTTTGCTAACATACGCACTTGACTCCCATTCCTTCCTATCCAGTCAGCTTCACTGCCATTAATGCAATTTCACAGGTACAGTAACTCTCCATTATTGCTTCTTTCTATCATTTCATTTTACTCATCACAAGCAACCCTTCAATTCACATTTTAATAAGGTTAGTTTTGAGTTTTAGTACCCTAATTTTTCCAATGTTGGTTGCAATTGTTAATGTTTCAAGGTTAGGGTTCATGGGTTTTTCCTATTATCTTGTAAAAATTTCTGCTTTTTAACTTGTGTACTCAAGAACCCTAATTTCTGTATGGGTTCTTCAACATTTGTTAGATTTTGTTAATTGTTTATGTTGTTGGGTTTTTGCTATATAGTTGTAAACATGTTTACTATGTTGTTGTTTGTTTATAAAGATTTGATTGAGCACCAGAGCAGAGCAGAGCAGCAATGTTTGCGTTTTCTAGGAAAGGAAAGAAGCTTGGAAGGTGAGTTTTGTTTAGATGTATGTTATGTAATTATTTACTAGTACTATTTAAGGTTGTTTGACTCTTAATGAAATGCTGAGCTAAGAAGAAGCATAATTATAGTTTCTTGTTAAGTTTGACTTGGAATTGTGGCTGCCGGAATAGGATTTTGACCAATCAGACACTGGAGCACAATTGGACCGTATACTTGGCCTAATTGTTGCTAGGGTTTTTTTTGGTTACTAGTATTCATAGCTAGGTTTTAAAATAGAACAATTTTCTGCCTTTGGACATTGGTATCGACTGAACGACGTAATGCATTGTGTTCCTGTTATATTTTTTACTTATATATGTTCTCCATTTTGCCTTAAAACTTCAAACCGTTTTGCGAAATAAGATAAAAGGTTGATTCATTATGCTTTCTTAGAAATTTGGGGAAACTGTGTTGTTTCATCTAGATTAGAAAAATAGAGGAACGACATTGTAAAACACTTATCGTTGTTTATCATTTGGATAGTAAAACTCAGTACTGGTGCAACAGAATCTACATAGAGGAACATAATTCACATATTGGTTATTGTATATACACATCTTTTGCGGGCGGGGGTTGCAGAGTTCTTAATTTATGCTTTGGTACTAAATTTGTTAAACATATTTATCTCTATAAACTAGTAGATTTCGAACAAGTTATTTTGTTTGGTAGTTAATTGGTTTGTCAATTTTCTTTATGTAGAGTTAAAGTTCAACTTTCTGACTCTGCTGGCACACGGAGTCCCGTACGACATTCGAAGCGCACAAACAATAACCATGTAAATTAGAAACTTAATCTTTGCAATTCTTCTGCTGAACTATATCCATGATTGATTATATTTTTCGTTTATATTTATTGGTGCTCGTACATGTCATAGGGTGATGATGCTACGACCGTTATCAATGATTCTGATGATAATAACCGCTCTTCATCCACTGCACCCGAGCTAGAGAATTTTACTTCTAGCAACATTGAAGGATGGAAAAAGCTTGCAACTACTGGCGATAAGCCTACACCTCGGTTCAATGTAACACATTCTCTAATCACCATTTAAGGATTGCAATATAGTTAGAGGTGACAATTTCGACCCATTTGTTTACGAATGGGTCGATTGGGCTTTTCTTTTATCTCTAGCGGGTTGAGTTACAATAACAAAGCTTTAAGGAAATGGGTCTAACGGTTGAAAATCACCAATGGTGTATTTATAATGCATGAAAACTCTCACATCTTTTTATTCAAAAATTGTGAGTAGTATCAGAATAACATAATTTTTGTAGTCATACTTAACACACTAAATAATCATAAAAAGCTTACTATCTGGATAAGAAGTGAGTCGTGTCAACCCTATCCCACTTGACCTGCCCATACATACCCGTAAGTTCTATACAGAATCCTCTATTATTAAATGTTTATCCTTTTTTCCTGAATAGCATGCGGCAGCTGTAATTGGAAAGAAAATGATCATTGTAGGTGGTGAATCTGGAAACGGGCTGTTAGAAGATGTACAGGTACAGTTAGTTATAGTTTTTGGCTGTAAATTATAAGAATCATCGTCATATCTATAAAGAGTGTATGCTTGTTTCTCCAGGTTCTCAATTTTGAGAATTTCTCATGGACGACAGCCTCATCAAGGCTATACCTATCACCATCAAGTCTTCAACTAAAGATTCCTGCTTGCAAGGGTCATTGTTTGGTAGTATCAGAATTTTACGCTTATTATAATGCTAAATTTGTAAAGTTATGCAGTGCAGCCATGCATTTGGTTACCAATGTATTAAGCATCAGAATTAACTTTTGTGTGTGTCTATTTTTAGGTTCCTTGGGGGAAAAAGGTGCTTTTAGTTGGAGGTCGGACTGCCCCACCAACTGATAGAGTATCAGGTTGTTCACTCTTACCGATTCGCTAATTTTTAATCATAAACACTGTAAAGTTGAGATGGCAAGTTGGATCAACTTATGTGGATTGTATTTTATCTCAAACGGGTCAAATAAAACATTTAGCTTAAAGGGGAACAAGTCAGTTGAGTTGAAAGATTCCGCAAGTCTATATTTAATGCATGCAACTTTCTAAATCGTATTCAAAGATCTCAGATTCTCAGTTTTTTTATTGTAACAATATTGATTTTGTATCATAATTAATGTATGTTAAAATACTGGTTTTGGCAGTGTGGGCATTTGAGACAGAAACTGAGTGTTGGTCACTTATGGAGGCAAAAGGAGATATCCCGGTATCTCTTCAATCACATATTAATCATAAAATCTATTTTGGAAACTAGTTTTTATCGATTATTTCTTGGTTTGTGATATTTACTGTCCAAAATCTGTGTCGTTACAGGTCGCACGTAGTGGCCACTCTGTAGTTCAAGCCGGCTCCAATTTAATCTTATTTGGTGGTGAAGATATGAAGAGGAGAAAGTTAAATGACTTGCATATGTTTGATCTTAAGTCACTTACATGGCTTCCTCTTCATTCCAAGTAAGAAATTTTCAACTAAATTTTTTTGCATGTGTCAGTTAACTGCTTTATTAGTTCCTAAAACACAGTACATCCAACTGGTAATAGTATGGTGTCAAAGTGGCCAGGTCAAAATTATATACAGGTTGAAGCAGGCCAGGCACGGTTGATATGAAACACTTTTTGGTCTATTTTTACGATTTAGCTTAATAAGCGTGTCCAATATGGCTATCATTTTAATAAATACCCAATTTTTGTTTATGTTTTTATTTTTCATGAATGATGCATTAAAAATACACTTAGGTGACTTTCAACCGGTTTCATATTTAGTCGTTCTTTTAAGTGTTTGACCTGTTGGAGATATACATATAAAATCTAAAGATGTTATAAACTAAACATTGTCTGTGAATCTGTATATTTGATTAGGGGAGCGGGACCTTCTGCAAGATGTAACCATGTTGCAGCTCTCTATGATGATAAATTGCTTCTCGTATTTGGAGGAACTTCAAAGTCAAAATCTTTGAATGATTTATACTCACTTGACTTTGAGACGGTGAGCATAAGGATATTTCTTTTCTTCTCATTTTCCTAAAGTTGACTTTTCGATGATTTGTACTTGCATTACTTTCTTTCAGATGACATGGTCAAGGATTAAGATAAAGGGCTTCCATCCATCACCAAGATCTGGTTGTTGTGGAGTCTTGTGTGGAACAAAATGGTATATTGCAGGTGGAGGTAGCAGAAAAAAAAGTACGTTTGCCAAGCCATAAGTGACAGAATATTAGTTTCCTTTCTTTATACATCTGATAGTAACTTAATAAACATGGCATGCTTTATTTATGAATTAAATTGATTGCGTGTCAAAGTATAATGTCAAGACTTCGTGTATACATTCGATGAATTTTGATATTCTATTTAACTTTTTGCTTTTACATTAATAGGGCATGCGGAGATATTCACATTTGATATCTTAAAATCGGAATGGTCTGTTGTTCACACATCAAACCAACAGTCTGTCATCACCAACAAGGTACATAGATTCATATTTAATATTTATGATCTTATATTTTTTGCAGTTATTATGAAATCTTACAAGCTTACAACTGTTTACAAAAAGGAAAATTCCACTTTATGGCAAAAATTGGTTGTTACAATGTTGAGATGAAAAAAAACAACAAAAAACCCGTTGTGATAATCTTTGATATTGTTTTTGACGTATTGATGCCCTTTTTTTTTTTTTGTATTTGTGGCTCTTCATAGGGCTTTAGCCTCGTGCATTTACAAAGGAAGGACACAGAATATTTGGTTGCATTTGGAGGTCTCAAAAAGGAGCCATCAGACCAGGTCAGTTTATTATACTTATGTTTATGTGATGTTTGGTTTGATAGAATCTGAAATGGAATCTAGTTTTATTGATATAAAATGTAATGATTCAGGGGGGGGGGGGGGGGGGGGGGGGTGTTACAAGTCTCATGGTATGAAATGTAATCCAGTTTCATTGATATAACCTTACAACTAAATTATTTCATTTATTTTTCACATATAACTACATATTGTTTTGTTTTAATCTGATATGATTCAGATTCTTTACTTACTGTTTTTGTTAGGTGATTATTATTTAATACTATTAATCTATTTGTTACATATATAAGAATTTTGGATCAAGTGGTTAACACCCTTGCCTCTGGAGAGAGAGGTCAAGGGTTCGATCCTCACCCCTTGCAAGGCCGGAGGTCCTTTTCTACCTTTGGTAGAACCGGAAGCAGCCTCTCTACCTTAGGTAGGGGTAAGGCTGTCTACGTCTCAACCTCCCCAATACACCGTGGAAACGGTATTGGGACCCATAACCCGTGGAAGATGGTATTGGGAGTTGCTTTTTTTTTTTTTTTTTTTTTTTTTTTTTTTTTTTTTTAAATCTATTTGTTACATAAGTCTTAATGCTATTTTATTACTATATTAGATATAGATCAAGAAACTGTTGATATTTGTTAGTCTCCTTTTTTTTACTACAGCTTGTTACAAAAGTTTTATTATTATTGTAACTTAGGATTTCTTTGATATCTAAGGAGCTTTTGGGTTCTAAATTCGTTAGGTTGAATATTGATTGTTATCGATTTTGGTATTGATTGGGAGAGTTACTTAACCTCTGGAAAGTAAACTATTGGGAGAATTGGTCTATTTCTCGTAGACCACTATCTTGTTCATTTCTTCTTTTCACTTGTTTTCTAACTCTATTCTCTAGTCTATTCGTATCAAATAAGATAGTGAATGAGAAAGGTGGCTTACTTCAATTGCCTGATTCAGCTTCCAACAACCGTGTTGCCGTGTTTCACAACTTTAAAAGATAATTATACACCATGGATTATTCACTGTGTTAGTGTTTTACAACTTAAGGAGGTAATTAGAAACCATGAAGTGGTGATTGGTGCATGCGCAAGTGCAGTCAAGAAAGGTGAAAAGAAAATGCTGAGACCCTTGAGGACAAGGTGGGTCTTTGTGGTGGCGGGGTATCGGTACGAATGAGAGTGGTTGAAGTGGGGAAAAGCTTGTTAGTGACGGAAGGTTAAGCAGATATAAGGTTCTTCGGGCAGTTAGTTAAATTGATTGGAGTATTGAGTTCTGATTTGTTTCCTAATTATAGTAAATGCCTTTTTTTTTATGGGATTTGCTAACAACAACCCACTGGGTGTTCTTTAAGCATTCCTTATATATAAAAAACACATTTAATGAACTCATATATTCCATAATTATACATTTTTAATCATTTTAAATGCTAATTTTATTAATAGTATTGTTTCATCATTAAACTTTTGTAGTATAAATAGCAGGTAAGAACCTGATATTTTTAATAGTTATTTGATACTGGGAGAGCACACATCTTCA
Organism: Artemisia argyi; assembly: GCA_030686995.1. NCBI lineage: Eukaryota > Viridiplantae > Streptophyta > Magnoliopsida > Asterales > Asteraceae > Artemisia > Artemisia argyi. Next base: position 88,990,719 of record CM060708.1, on the reverse strand, counting down.
ACTATGAGGTTTATTTTATTTGTTCTTGAACTTTTGGTTTAATATAATTCTTGTTTTGATAATACGAATCTAATTGGCCAAGAATTATAACTAAACAGAAATTTTAAGAACAAAGAAAATAAACCTCATCAATTAAAAAATGTGAGCTCTCCCTAAACCTAATGTCAAATAAGACTTAAATTTCTGCATACCCTAAACCTGGTTCCTAACATGCTATTTATAATGCCCAAAGTTAACGATTAAGCAACAATAACAAATTAACAATAAAGGTAATAGAAATCAACAATAATGACACAAATCTAAATTAAACACTATAATCCATGCTCTTTTAATTAATTGCCCGAACACCTTGGAGATGCTGAATCTTGGGTGCTCATTAGTTTTTCCCCACTTTTGATCACCCGGATTCGTATCAATAACTTGCCTCGGAAATTCACCTTCTCCTCAAGGTGTAAAGCTGGTTGATTATTTATCAACACTTCTGTTTCACCTTTTTTCACTACACTTGCACGTAAACCAAGCACTTAAGGTTGAAACATAATACATAGTTTTGGAAGAAAAGGTAGATTCGTGCTTTCGAGTTACCTTCTTAAGCTGCAAAACATGAAAAATAGGGTGAATGGAAGCTGAATCAAGCAATTGAAGCTTGTAAGCCACCTTTTCTATTAGTTGTATATCATTTTATAAGGGCAAAATATATCGTAGCATAAGTTTTTCATTGTGACAATGAACTACCAACCGTTGACGATATGGCCCCCCTTTACGAATAAACTTTTTCTCCATCTTCAGATTGTATCTCTTTTTTATGTTTATCAGCTTTTGTCTTCACTTCATGATTTGCTGCAGTTTCTTTAACTGTTCATCTGTTCCTTCAACTTCTTAAGAATCTGATCCCTCTCCTCTAAATACTTATCCAACTGAAACCAAAGAGAAGAATTAATTCCATAACGAACCAAACGTGGTGGGTCACGTCCATACAACACTTTGAATGGTGTAGTGGTAGTGCAAGTAGCGGAACACTAGTGACTGCGTCTTTCAAGGTCAGGAACACATGAGAAGCTTAGTCATTCAAAATAAGCCATATTTTCTAATAAATCGTTCAACTCTATAGCTATTGCTCCATTATCCTGAAATTTTTTTGGTAAAAACCCGTGAGACCCACCCCAGATGCCCCGCAATCCGGCACTTCCTCCCTGTAGACAGTATGACCGAATTATTTGAATGTCTCTTGGACGAACCGACACTTCTTTTATTAGCGTACAATGTATGTTTCCTGAGATAAGAAAAAAATAGTGTCAAATGTTTTTGATGCTCGTTTAATGTTTTAATGTGTATGCGAATATCAGTGAAAAAACTAACACACTACGACTGGAGAGTCGCTGGGGGGCATTGGTTAGTCCGAGATACCGTCAGGTTTGAATGTTGTTATGGAACATCTTATGTCGCATACACATTTGGTGATAGCCCGATGCCCCGATGTCATCTCTAGTTTGGAAAACATTGTTGCACAATCGAACCCTAATGGCTCATTGATCACTGACGTAGATAATTTATTCAAAATGTAGTGATATCGATAGGGTCGGACACTAATAGGAGTAGTACCATCGTATAGACCTGTGTCATGCTCATGGCACCGATGTGAAGGTAATCCTTGTGGTATACTATAAACATCCTCAAACGTACTCAGCACATCCACTGCCACACTAGGTGGCTCAGATGGCGACAAAAATGAAATTACCAAGTTCTAAATCTTGATAAGAAATCCTAATTTTTCTTTCTGTAAAACACTTGCCACAGACTTGAGTGATACTGAAGCTCGAAACTATGGAATATATCTAATAGATAATTAGAATATACTTATCTAATTAAATACTAATAATACTTGGGCTATTCATAAAAGTATAAAACAATACTAATACTGATATAATTGTATGGTTCGTATCATAATCTTGTATGAGTCAAGAATGAGCTTTTATTCTGCTTAATTTGTACATGATAACTTGTGCTATTAGATAAAGTCTAGTTACTATAGGTGATACAATAAAGTCTAGTATAAAAGCTGATTCCATTTCTGCAAACCAGGCAAACATGAACAGTTTCACATTTAAGTTTTTTATTTTGTTAAATGTGTTACAGGTCGAGATACTGATGATGGAAAGAAATGAATTTTCCACAAGTCGACGAATGACAATTCTATCTGAAAAACGCTCTACAGGACCAGCAATAGGGAGACAGAATCTAGCTTCGGCGATTGAGCATCATGGATCTGGAAGGAAGTCTTTATCAGAATCCTTGTTAGTCGATCCAAACCATGGTAATGTCTCACTACGGAAAGAAAATGTTGAGGACATGGCTCTGAAATTAGCAAGAAGTTTAGAAGATGAACGATCCTCGCTGGTAATCCCATCCGTAATTTTATAATATTTTTCTGCCAACTTCTTTGGTGTTTGGATATTTGTTTTGAAACTGATCTTATTCAGTTTTAGATATTTGGATAGCAGATTCTGCTTCTGATAATCTAAAGGTCAAATGTTCCCTTTGATGCTAGGTCCAATAAAACTGGCTATCAAAATGGCTATAGTAAACTTTATAAACCCTTTTCTTTACCTAATTTGAAAGGCATTTGTTCCCATATGACAAGACGTGTCTTTTTCATGAGATCATCATATTTGGTCATTTTATGTATTGCAGTAAGTATTTACAGAATCATAATTTGCAAAATAATGAAAGAACATCTTTCTTGATTATTACAACTTCAAACAGCAATACTCATCCAAGCACAATCTCCAGCAGTCCGTTGTATTATAGTTTATCATTCAACAATTCTGTTGCTTCCAAGATCCAAAAACTCCAGAACTAGGGTTAACAAGTTTGTCATTTTCAGCCAATGGAGCAGACAAGAAAACAATCAGATTCAAATGCCGAAGATACTTCTTCAATGGTCGAACCTGAAAACACCAACAGAGACGAGAAAGAAAGAAATGATGATACCATTGCATTCCAAGAAACAGATGGAAAATCAGGGTTTTTTCCGGCTAATTCAAGTATATATCAGTTGTACGAAATAAAGATGAACGCCTTAATAAGAAAGAATGGGATTCTCGAAGGACAGCTAGCAGCTGCATTGGCTAGTCGTGAGGCTGTTGAAAAGAATCTTTCTTCGGCAGTAAAAAGCCGACAAGAAGTCGAAAAGAGGTTGTCGGACACTTTAAAGGACATGGAACTGATGAAAGAGAAGCTTGTCTTGGTTGAGATGGCACAAGAAGAGGCAAATAGTTTGTCGAATATTGTACATTCTGATCATGTTAGGCTTGAGCATGATGTGGCTTTTCTAAAGGCAGTTTTGGATGATACACAAAAGGTAATGTACATTATACATTATACAAGTTTTTAATGGTGTTTATCAGTTTCATGTTACCAGAGTTTATAATTCTTGTGTAGGAATTGCATTCAACTAGAGGAGTCCTCTCGGGAGAAAGAGCAAGAGCATTTCAGCTACAGGTGTGTTTTTCTAATTATCCCTAACATGTAAAAATACAATATGTGGAAAAGTAAATATCCTAAGGTCAGATGCAGAGATGATAATTTTCACCCATCAAGTACGGGACAATTTGGGCATGTTTGCATCTATAAGGTCAATTCGGTTCAATTAAAATCTTACAAAGGGTTGAAAGTTGCCCAAAATGTGTTTTTAATGTATAAAACCTTCTAAATCTTTTTCTCAAAGAATGATTATTTTAAATTCGTATCGAAATAATTCAGTCTTGTGATCAAATTTGACACACCAACAGTTTATAAAATGTTGAAAAATAGAAGTATTTAGGGGCAACCCATGGCGCATCACAGTTACCATTTTTACCACGTTGATCCGCAACCCAACCCCCTCATTGCCTTGATTTTCTTGCATATGCAATTTTATTTCCTTTAAGCAAAATTGCATAATGGCTACAACATATTAGTTCCTTCAAGTGGATCTACTAGTGTCTATTCTGATTGATAATATGTTATGCGCATGGTTGTGGTTTCTTTGTATGGCTGAGACGACAGTGACAATGTGCTATATTGTGTATGATATGAATTAATGCAGGTTGAAGTTTTCCATCTGAAGCAAAGACTACAATCAATGGAGAGTCGAACACCGACGCCTAGAAAACCATTCCACGGATGATTCAAGTTTCAAAACACATCCATGGCATGGCAACACCATAATATCCTATATGTAAATTTCCACTTCTTTTTGCTGAAAACATCAAATTGAAGGTCTAGATTAGTGTTTATGTTTTATGTATTCACCATATGGTGGACATATTTTTAGTGTTTGTAAATTATGAAATTGTTGTCTATAAACGATTATCGAAGGCTGTAACTTTTGCCATGTATTTCCAAAGAGGCAATGTGAACATCACTGGAAGCAACCTATCATATCGATGTATGGTATAACAGCTTGCAAGATGTGAAGTATTTTTAGTGACCCAAGAATCTGCTGTATCTGATAAAACTCAATTTTGTTATAAACTATTACATGCCATCAATTTAATGGTTTTCTTGAAACCTTTAGGTATGCAATCAGGAATTGCTATAGGTATACGTTTGCTAATATAATGTTATGGTTTCAAGTGTGTGGTTCCACTAACTTCTTGTCCCACCATCATTTACTCAAAATCAATGAGTTCAAACCAACCTCCACTGGGGTACGACCGTAGGAGTGTAGGGTACCTGTTCGGTTACACATTTAGTTGTTTTTATGCTTTATAAGTAGAGATGGTTAAGACAAATAATTTTAGTTTGAACAACCAACCTGTTTCCTAACAAACTTTCTAACCAACATGCTTCCTAACCAATTAATTTTGAAATCCTTCCATAATAAGTAAAAGTCTGAATTTTAAGCCTTTCTAATTATAGAAGAGGTATGCTAGAACCACACAAGGTTTACAAAAAATCATCCACACAATGATGTGGCATAACACTTGGACCAATCATTAACTCTCTTCATTCATAACTCTCTTTTTCATAACAAATCATTTTATTACACATCATTGTGCGGAAGTTTTTTTGTAAATTTTGTGTGATTGTAGCATTTTTCATTATAGAATAGTACAAAATGCATTATAGTATGGATATGTCAACCAAACAATGATACACTTTCTATTCCTTTATTCCGATTCCCTTCTACCAAACACACCCTTACTTTCTTCTAACTAATTGAGTTTGCATTAACTTGATTGAATCTAAAAAAGTTCCTGAGATAATGCAAACTTTGTAATATAAATAGCCTCTACAGATAATAATGCATACGATCTGATGACACATCATTGGCACGATTGTTTTTGGTGTATTTATGATTAAATCATCTTGAAAGAAAAGAAGTACAAAGTGTATCGGACATGGTGATGAACAATCCCCTGCTGTTCCAGAATCATTAATCAGATGAAAACACCGAGCACAATCACAATCAAATTGCTATCTTCACTAATCACACGCATATAAATAAACCAACTAGACCCTAAGGAAAGAGGGCTAAATACGTCATTTCACTACGGAGCAAAAACGAATATTGCTTTGCACCTAAGCATCAAATGGAACTTTGTGGTTAACTCCGAATGGGTGAAGAATGAAACAATGGTAAGAGTTTGGTTCTTCACAAGCAGTAGCTTATAATTAGATCCATTTATCACCAATCTGCAATAAAAATGGGAACTTGTTAAGGTTTGGTCCTTTGCGCAACGTAAACAAAAAGTGGCAAATTGAACGGGTCAGATAACATGCCAAAATGGGCAAATTTGTAAAAGCCGAAACAGGCCCAATCGGATCGGGTGGACACGAAACACCTTTTGTCCAAAATTTAGCATTTTTGATACAAATAACTTGGTGTGTCAAATAGGATTACAGAGATTGTATTATTTAAATAACAACATAAACTTAATAATATGATTTAAAAAGGTCTTTGTGCATTATCTGTATTTTAAAACTGACTTTTTGATTGGGCAGTTTAGAGGCCAAACATAACCTGGGTTGACCTATCTATTTGTATTGCCATCATCAGATAAACAACAATTGGTAGATGCAGAAACTGTATATAAAATCAACTTACCATTTTTTGCACTCTTGAACGTTGGAATTCGAGATAAGGTCATTGAGTTCATCAATAATAGCTTCGTAGCAGAAGACATATTGATCCTGAAGCATAAATTGCAATTATTCAATACCAAGTCGATGATATGCATTTCAGAAAAATGCAACAATTAAAGTAACATATAGTTTTTTAATTTGTTTGACTAATCTTTGGCATCAATCCCTCTTAACAAAAACAAAAAATAGATATTCCAAAATCAACATATCACCACATACAAACGGGTTACACACAAGATTTCAAACGAAAGCAAAAATTCTAAATTTCATGAGCCATCCCGAAAACAAATGTTGAAGCCTTTTATATAACGGGTTCGGTAACGGGCATAAACAGATTCAGGTTGAAAAAACAACCACACCAGGTCGGGTTTAACCGCAACCACTTTTTGGCAAATTAAAATCTTCTTAAATAATCAGTGCATTACTTATAATTAAAAAAAACAATATTGTTACAACAGAAATAATCTACACCTAAAAAAAACGATTTTATGAAACTCTATGCATTAAAAGTAGAGTCTCGTAACTTTCAAATAAATCTATTTGACCCTTTCTCCTTCTAGAATTTTTTCTTATACCTGTTCATGATAAAATGCAATGATAGTAGTTGCTTACTATCATTGAGATGAGAACATCTTTAGATAAAAGCAATGATAGTAATTAAAATTTCCTTTTATCAAACGCAGTGGCTGTCAGATAGGCAGACTTGCAGCAACACATACAAGAAAAACACTATAAAATGGGACATACCAGGGTTTGGACCATCCCCATTCGTTGCGACCTGAAAGTGCTTACAGTATTGACAAGATCCAAAGCAGTCATGTCACCAACTAAAATTCTTTGGATGGTATTGTGAATTGCACAGTAAGTTCCGGTTCTACCAATTCCTGCACTGTATGACATGCGTAAAATAATCAGATACACAGACAATCTCTTGACACACCTTTTATGCACATATCCTTGTAAAGTTGATCTCAACCTGCAATGCACCACAATCGGGCCTTTGGATGATGGCAGATGGCATAATCTTCTAAAAATCTCTCGAACAGCCAAGGTGTCATATGGCACACCGTGATCAGGCCAGTCAGGATACTGAATATGCAAAACAGGTAGTGGAGGATCTTCTGACTGAATACAGAAGAGTATACAGTGATAAGTGCCAAAATATAAAGGCTGAGACATTTTTATTATTGACGGGTAGCTGCACTATATATTCCAGAATCAACTTGCAACATATTCCATCTTCAAGTTATCACTTAGAGAATGGGGAGTCATTTTGACCAGTTTATTTAAAAATGGGCTATTTGGGTTGCGTTTTATATCAGATGGATCAATTGGTCAAACTTCTTTTTAGCTAAAAGGGAATAAGTCAAGACAGTTTGAAAGTCACCCAAGGTCTCGTGTTTTTCTTTACACTTCCTCAATCATTTTATTCAGAGATTTAGTCATTTAGATCATTATTGTACCAACATTGCTTCTGTAAGCATAATTAACGCATTAAACCTTTATTAAAGATAATAGACAAAAAATGTTCAGACGGTTAACCAAACCTAGCCCAAGGTTTTCGGGAAAAAAAAAAAAAAAAAAAAAAAAAAAAACTGTCAAGGTGCCATACTCTTCCAAACATCGGAACGACCAGGAGTTGGAAAAAAAGGGAAACAACTTCAGATAAACCAAAGATGCAAATAACTGTTTATCTATTAATGGTTTATTTTGGAGGAGGTAGCATCAGGTGTTCTATATTATTTCATAAATCATACTAAAATCACTTAGCTTAATTCAAGCAGAAAATTAGTATTATACCTCTTCACGATTCACCTCCAGATGGCGCAACACAAGTGAGCTATCAGTCGTAGCTAATTTTTTGGTAACCGTACATATGTTGCCAAACAATCTTGGACCATTCTCTGCTTGAAAATAGTCACCGCACTTCTGGATCTGGATATAAAATTATATTAGAATTGACCAAGGGAGACGTGAAAGGAGTATAAATTACCAGTAGACAGATTAGAACACCCATCAAGCTTACAGACAAAGAGCAAAAATTGTATAAAAAATTATAAGAAAAGAACAATCTAGATGTACATTAACATAATACTTATGAAACTAACTTTTTAAGATATAACACATAAACAAAACATCATCTGACAGGTCAGAGGTTATAACCTATGACTAGTTTCCTAAATGACTGTTTAAGATGGCAGACAAGAGCCGTAAATAGTGGATATGCTAATGAGGTAAGTACAAAGTTTGCTATCTTGAGATATGGAAGGCTCAGTAATGGCATGAATGTTAATAATCATCATTTTTCATATGAAACTGGTGCAACAAACCAACAAGTAATTTTTGAACTTTTGGTAAACCCAAATGGAAGCTTGAAAGTGAAGATTACATATGAGAAAAAGGAATCAACTAGAATAACGAAATCCTAATTTGTCTAATAACTCACACATTCTATTTTTATTTATTTATTTTGGGGGGGTTGGGGGGGGGGGGGGGGGGGGGGGGGGGGGGGCTTTTCAAAGATTATAATACGTAAAGTAAAGCATGTCTACCATGAACTCGATCTAGTTCTATCAGGGACTAGCCCTAGTTTACACAACTGAGTCACTTTTTTACAAATACATACACCTCATTATCATCATCCATAGTAAATGATTGATGATCTAAGTTCACTATGTCATTAATATCACCAAAATAGATTCCAGATACTGCTTTTTATGTTTATCTTATAACAATGCTAAAATGTTTACTCACAAGTCACAATAGTGGTACAGGTCTCTAAAAATTCATAAAAAGATTCTACTTCTAATGGCTTGATTAGTTAAAATATTTCCTAATAGCGGCTGTGAGAAATAAGTTCACCTACTATAATTATGTTAATCAATTCCATTATTACTTTTATTCCTTTCTCTATTGCCTCAACTTCTGATCCTCGCATGATACATCATGTAGACGTAACATATAATTTCTCTCCTTTGCATCCACCTTTAAGCTTTTGACTACAGGGCTACATGTTTCTTTAGCTTGATTATAGAAAAAAAATTTCAGGATATTCAACCAATCATAAGATCGGTAGACTACAGATACAGCCAAATCATTTGATTGATTAGGTGATTAGTATGTGTGGTGTCATTATGGAAAGAAGAGAAGAAGGGGGAGGGGGGGGGGGGGGGGGGGGTTCATTCGGGCAGATGCTCATATATGATTGTATGATTTCCCCCACATTAGGATAGCTTTATATATATAATTTTAGGAAAGTCAACCAGCAGTTCCCTTTAGGAACAAACAGATATTTAACGTGTATCAGACAACAGAAAGTAGTTAGGATTTTAATAGATATCAACGTTTAATGTTCTATTCCTACATTATCCACATTCAAATGTTCTCTTCCCACAATGCTATCTAGAAATTAAATTTCGAGAATTAACGAATATCATCAATGAGTAGAAATGCTATATAATTACAAAACTTGATAGAGATTATACTAAATTCAATACCCTGTGGTGGTCAACTAACTTTGTGAGCATTACAACTGCCGGACAATGATTTTGCAGAACCATTTCCCAGAAATCTTCAAAGGTTTCAGGAAGGGGGCCTTGAGTGGCTATGAACCGAGAAACACCTTCAGATGGATTAGCCTGAAATCATAGATGGAACTGTTTATTAAATTCAAATTTGGTTATATTAGTTATTGGAATGTTTAATGCAAGCTCGCAAGCAACAGAAAAAGAGCCACAGTAGTTTAATCTAATGGTGCCAATTAAGGTGCATGCGTTTACTGGTTTGCATAAGCCTATATAAACTTGGCAAATTTTTACAACATACACCACCTATCTCACAAATTATATCTCATATGTCTCCAACGAGACTTGAACCCACAACCTCTAGGTTGATGGGCCCCTTACAAACCGATGGGCCAAGAGGCCTTTGGTTAAGCCCATATAAACTAAATGGAAACACAAATCCACTTGCAGCAATTTTGGAATGACAATTTATTATTTTTCTTATAACCGTCAAATACTAGAGTATTTTATAAGAAATGCATGTTTTTAATACAATTACAAAAGTAAATGGTTTATCTCAAAGTCATATTCTTAACTATCTTAAGCAGTGTTCTACGATCCGCCATTGATATGATCGTATTAAAAGTAATATTTTGAACATTTTTTCAATTTAAGGTGTTATGAGGTTTTTAAATCAAAGAATCCTGAACAATCTTGATGTAAACTGTCTCAATTTTGGTTTCTTTCTCATCAGTACGTAATTTCTAGTAGCAGAAAATAATAACGGGGTGTAACAGAAAATCATTGACCTCTGCTGTGATAAAACTAGCATTGATGTATCCCATTGCTGCTGGCCTGTGATCTTTGCATGGATCAAGAACAACCCTGTTTCCATCAACTGAGACAGAATATCCATCATTATTAGTTTAGTACATAATGATCTTGGCTGTAGTGAGAAGACAAAAAAGAGTTTGACTAGCATACATGGAACAACATCTGAGTAGCGGTTTTTCCTACAATTAACATGTAGCTTAGCCACTGAGCAACTACTATTGACTTCTGATTCTCTCATCCTATGATCCTGTAAGATGAGAAAAGATCCGTGATTAAACAATTAAAAGAAAATCAACCAAACGATATTGGTAACTCTCTTTGAGCTCTGTTTACAACTTACAAGACCATCGGCTCAATAAACAGCGATCTACTTTTTTTGGAAACACAAATGAGTGAGAATAGTCTAAACTAAAGAGTCACTTCTAGGATCTTTGTGATTCAAAACAATGCAATATCTTCACAACCAAAGAATCCATAGGGTGGTCCCTATCAAAACATCTCCTGGCATTTTCATTTCTGTGGAAATTATCCGCAGTGGTAAGAGCTGAGTTAAAATTTGTAACACTTATAGGACTCAAGTCCCACCATTTAACAATCGATAACAACAAGCTAGAGGCAAAACAACACTACCTAAAAATGTGAAATTCCGTCTCTCGGTCATTGTCACACATTACTGAAAAAACTTATTCGTACATAGCAAAGCAAAACCTTTCAGGATTTACAATGCTCCCTTTTTAGAACTTTCCAGACTAATAGAGTTGTAGCTATAAATGATATTAATAATCCAATATAATACGCATTGAAACAAGACATGACTATTTACCTACTTGCCAAATATTAGCTTAAGGTATAGATTCATTCACGTGCATGTAATAACCTCAAAAGTCCAATTCCTAATCATGATGAGTGTGCAATTAATTAATTATAAGTAAGCAGGACCACAGGTAATACCGCGAGTAAAGCAACTAAGATAAATTTTCTTTTTCTCAACATCTTCCATTTCCAACACAGGATGAAAATTCCCACTAACTTGGGTCGTATTTGAATTCTGGGTTTACTGGCTTATTTAAGTACATAAGCCGAAATAAGCTTATGATCTTTTCCAAAATCAAATAAGGGGGTGTTTGTTTAAGCTTATATTTGGGCTTATGAGCTTATTTGATATTGGATTATGTTTCATAAGCCTCAATTTTCCGAATTATTTTGATACTTATGGGCTTATATTAGTTTATTATGTCGTAATAAACTTATATAAGCCCACAAGCCTCAAAATAAGCCGGAACTTGAAAAACAAAGAAGCTTATAAGCCACAAACAAACACACCCTAAGAATAGCAGTTAGCATACTTATAGGGCTTATTAAGCTCATTTTCAATAGCAGTTAAAAATCAGCCTTTCGATAAGCCCAACAAATAAAAAGAAGCACACATCTTTAAAGTTATATATATAAAAAAAAGGGGGGACCTGCAAAATAGTAAATTCTTGTTCAATAACGGAGAAGTGATCATTAGTCTGTTTGGATTTAAAAAAGTTGAGAGCTTGGATACAATAACGGATTTGATCGGGTTTTAATGAGAGTTTTGGTGGGAACCCAGTTGACATATCGAATAAAGAAGATGAAGATGAAGATTTGTTAGTCATCGCCGATTTACGACGGCGGGTGGAAGATTTGTTGCCCGTGGTGGTTGTTGGTGATGGATTCTTGGAAATCAAAATAACCCCACCACTGGTTTTTTCTTTCTTTTTACTTACGTCACTTCATCTTGCTTTTGGTCTCTTCTATTTTTCCTTATTTAGTAGGTCTCTACCCGTTCGATGGACGGTTTTCTCAATAACTGGTCAAAATAATAAAACGATATACTGAGTATCAAGATTCAATTACTATAGCAGAATGCACACACTTTGTGACGGTTATATTAAAGGAATTTAAAAGAAGAATGTGATGTTTTTGTTGTGCTTTAAGAAATCATATGTTAAAGTACCCTAAATAAAAAGCAAAAAACCAATGTTTCAATTAAAGTACCCCTAATGAAAAACATCAAATATCCAAACCGATGACACAAACAAAATGTTGAAGATGATACAATAAGTCCAGTGACAACGAAAGAACGATACGAAAACATAAATAAATAATATATTTGAGAACTCTTCGTGTAGTTCCAGTAGCTACTTGACTTCATGATCCATCTCCTTTCCCTCAACATATTATTTAAAAGAAGTTGTTATGTTAGGTTGTTATATTTATGAAACAAATGAATTGCATGTTATTTAAATTAAAAGACTCACCGACTGATGGAACTATTTCATTGAAAACATTCAATAGAACATGATCATCAGAAACACAAGAAACAACACTAACATCATAAGTAAAGAACATGATCATCAGAAACACAAGAAACAACACTAACATCATAAGTAAATGTGTTGTGAGTATTCTTTGGTAGTCTAAATAACAACTGTTTCCCAATCATTTCATATAACTCAAGCGGGGTCGTGTCTTTATTATCGATAATATATCACACAAACTAAGAGCAGATTTACCAATGATATTGGTAACATCACGATCAAAAAGCATCAAAGAAGTAGATGTTTCAGTTTGATTGTCAACTGAAACTGATTTGGAGTGTTCTTAAGTCTTGCTTGTTCCAATTTGTTTTGAAGCATACTTTTACACGTATTATAGATTGGTTCTGATGCTCAAATATGTTAGATGATTAGTATTAGAGTATTTAGCCCGTTATCTATTTGGCCCATATTGTATATTATATATACACATGTACCGAACATTATTATTAATCAATCAATACATACGAATTACATAAACCTTCATGGTATCACAGCTACTCGATCTCCACCTTCCGCAATATAAACACTAAACCCATCGTTTTTTTTTCTGTGTTTCGTTTACCAGCTTTATTGTTTGTTTGTCGACCGTGTGTGTTGTCGACGGGTATTCTATTGTTTGTCGACCTTTGTGTGTTGTCGACCTAGTTATTTGTTTAACTCCCTAAACCCTAGTTCCTGTTGTCGCCTTGGTTGTCGACTTTGTTACTGTTCTTGATTTGAAGACTATCGTTGGTGTTTATCATTCCCAGTCGAGAGTAGTTGCTCTGTTCTAGTTGGTATTGTTTGTCTTTGTTGTTACAAGATATCCACCTGCTGGTTTTTGAGTTGGTTTGAAGAAGGTGTAATAGTCAACTGTTGATTTTTCCTCCTACACCTATTATTAATTCCCTACAAACCCACGTGCACTTTTGAATAGTTGGTGCTGTTTTTCAACACCCTCGTCTTAATTAATTACCCACCCAAGTCCTATTATTGTTTTATACTACAAACCCTAAGCCATCGTATTAAGCCATGACTAGTGATACGACTCCTCCCGCACCTATTCTTACCTTATCGGATAAACTTATGGCCATGAATCACACGAATTACATAAACCTTCAAAATACAATACTTATACAGAACATGAACCTTCACAAACTACCATCTGCACACTTCTTTGACCTCCAAAAGAGACTAATAACATTAAACAACCTTACAATTAAACACTTTTAGAAATAACATTCCTTTTCTTTCTTCATAACATGAAAATTCAAAATGTCTGCAGCATCAAGAGATTGCTTATGATTGCTCAAGCATTTTTGTATCTCTGCTGCAAATAAATCAACCGCGGCTTCTTCATCTTTTTTTGTCACACTGAAATAATGACAACATATAACTAACATTTACACTAAGGTATCAAGTTCTAACTGATTGTGAATAGATCATATGAAGAAATAATGCCAGCATAGAGATGTTACTTACATACTAATGCGGGAGCTGCTATCGCAATCTTCCCAACATCCTCATCGGAACCTTTTAATTCCCCATAATACCGTCTAATCCTGTGTTAATACTGGCATTTTGTCTTTCCGTCTAACTCTACATTTTCTTGTTCAGGCATATCATTTGATGTGATGTGCGCCTTAGGAGGGTGGCAGTGGTGGGCGGTATCACCATCGGCATGCCATTGCCGGCGGTGAACACCGCCGCCACCTTGCCGGCAAGGCCAACGGCAAGCCTCCAACGGCATATATTGCCTCAGCGGTTTGGAAAGTTTCAATGCAAAAATGTTACCGTTGGTAATTAATTTTTGGAACGTTGGAGTTGGAGGAGCGGTGCACAAAAAAAAAAAAAAAAAAAAAAAAAAAAAAAAATCCCCTATATATATTAAACTAAAACACATACATTTTTAACACAAACAATACAATTCACATATATAACCAATTTACATATTTTTACAATGATTTTATTATCTTCTTCTTCGTCCGACTCGTTAGTGAGTCCCCCGGCGAATTGTCCGAACTAGTGCCATCCGGTAGCACCCTAGAAACCTTATTAGCCGCGTACGATGCAACTGACGACACGACAAGCTCTACCGAAAGTCGGGAGTATGTAACCCATTTTCGTGAAGAAGCTTTACGAACACTTATGAATGATTATTTCGTTGAACGTCCAAAGTTTAACGACGAACGTTTTCGTGAACGGTTTCGTATGAATAAAAGCTTGTTTTTAAGAGTTGTTGCTGATGTTGAAGTGAATTTCGAATGGTTTCAAGAGGGCTTAGATGCGAGGGGAAAAAAGTTTCACGGCATTACAAAAATGCACATCGGCCATTAGGCAACTCGCAACGGGTGAACCTCCAGATAGATTTGATGACTATTTAAACATGGCGCGCCGAACGTCAGGTTATATATATTTTTTAAAGTTCTTTTTATTAATTTTTTATAAAGTTATCGTTATATATATATTTTAAAGTTCTTGTTATTAATTTTTTATAAAGTTATCGTTATATATATTTTTTAAAGTTATTGTTATTAATTTTTTTTATAGGAGAATGCCTTGATCATTTTTGCCAAGCGATTATTCAATTATATGGTCGAGAGTTCTTACGTAGGCCGACATCCCATGACATTTCACGCTTATACGAGTTCCATGAAGATAAACATCACATTCCTGGAATGCTTGGTAGCATTGATTGTACACATTTCCCATGGCGTAATTGTCCTAGACATTTGAAAGGTCAATATAAGCGAGGTGATCATCAATACCCAACTATTATGCTTGAATCCGTCGCTTCATACGATTTGTGGATTTGGCATTCGTTTTTTGGTCCTTCAGGTGCAAACAACGATATCAATGTTTTGAATCAGTCACCATTGTATCTTACGGAACGAAACAGAACAGCGGCAAACAGTTCATTTCATGTAAATGGACGGTTTTACAAACGTGGATATTATCTTACCGATGGAATCTATCCTACATGGTCAACGTTTGTTAAAGCATATAAGCATCCGGTTGAACTGAAGGAAAAGAGATTCAAGAAGCTACAAGAGTCTGCAAGAAAAGATATCGAGCGAGCTTTTGGTCGTCTTAAAAATAAATGGATGATACTTGCTCTTCCTCTCCGGGCAATGTCGGTTGAAAAGATTCGACAACTCGTTTATACGTGTATCATATTTCACAATATGATTTTAAAAGACGATCGAGTTGCAATATCACCGGTTCATATAATGGATCCGCCAGTCGCGCCAGTTTATGACGATAGTGTATTACCAGAGTTAATCGACGAACAAATCCATTACCGACTCCTATATGATCTTACGGACCACGTAGAGGCTCAAAACTTAACATATCTCGATGATTAGTTATTTCATTTTTTTAAGAATAATGTTATTTTTTTTTAATTATTATTATTTTTTTTAAGTATTATGTAATTTTCTTTTAGTTATTAATGAAATATTTATGTTTTAATTAAATTGTTTAATTTAATTTATGAAAAAAAAAGTTGGGAGGTATGAAAAAGGCATGGTTGCCACTAAAAAGGGGTTGGGAGGTATGGAAAAAGTATGAATGAGGTGGAATGATATTATTGGTGGATTTGGGAGGTATGGATGATTTCGGAAGCATGACTGCCACCATTCTTAGTATCAAAGGAAGATATTACTTCAGCTAATACACCACCGCAAGCAGTTCCAGTTTACGCTATTAATAATTACACATCAAGTACATATTTCATTGCATTAAAGATAAAAACTAAAGATCTCAACACCAAGATTTTCAATTTATCAACAAAATAGTTAACTAATGGAGGGCATAGCATAATGAAACCAAAAGTGGCAAAATAGAAGCAAAGAGTTAAAATGAACTGGTTGTTGGTGATGGATTCTTCAAAATCAAAATAACCCACCCCTGGTTTTTTCTTTCTTTTTACTATTCCTTTTTATGTCACTTCATCATGCTTTTGGTCTCTTCTATTTTTCCTTATTTAAACTAGTAACAATGATTTTAAAACTTGCACGTTGCGGTGGAGCCTCCGGATACGTTGCTCTTGCACACGGTAAATATTAGGGTCGGTTTGGTTTGTAAGTGGGTTTGAATTAAAATTTGGATTTGATATAGAATTTGAATTTGAGGTGGTTATAGAAGAGATAAATTATATATATTTAAATTATATTTTATAATAAATTTTAAATAAAAAAATTTATTTAAATAATAAAATAATATAAAATATGAAATAATATTAAAAGGGAGCACATATACTAGAGAGAAAAAGAAAGAAGGGCCTCACAAAATTAAGCAAACTCACTCATACCCACCTAATTAATATACTATCAATTTCTTATTCCATCTATCATTCCCTTTATTAAAAGAGCAAACCAAACACATAATTATTGTCACATCAACTTAAAACCCATTCCAAACTCTCAAAACAAACGGGCCCTTAGTTTTTTTCAAACGAAAGAATTGCAGTTTTGGGTTTTGTTAAGCGGTTTTAATTATAAATGTACTCATACGTCGAAGTTTGTGGCATTAGTTTTAGTAACTTGAGTTTTGAAAACTTTGATTTTGAGTTAAGTTAGATTGTTAAAATTAGGTCTTGTTTTGTGTATCCCGTAATCAGCTTAAGCTTCTGTGAAAATGACTCATTATTTTCAAGAGCTTTTAAAACACATCTGCAAGGGAACACTGAAACGCTAACACTTAAATTGTAAAGCGTATTATCAAAAGGACACTAAAACAACATGGAATAGAATTAATATTTTTCAAAAAAAAGACTGTATACAATAAGAATTATCCATTTTCACCCATTGGCACTCCGACACATTTCCACACCATGCTCACCCGATTCATCATATAACAGTCTCAAAATACACGACTCTATACCCATACAAAACACACAATCGCTAGGAATTAAACGTGTCTAACATGCACATAACTATAAAAGTCCAAATGTCGTTAGTTGCTAAGCATCATTTGCAAACAAAACACATGCAATTTTAATCTTCAAAACACAGAAAACCTAATCAATATCCCTTGTACATAGTTATTTATCAAATCACATATTTACGCAGATTTACTTTTCCATGCATAACATAACATGACATAATACTCCTAAGTACATAAATAAATAACCACACAGTTTCAACTACATGATAACTCAAAATAAAGCCTTCAAAACTTTGATGGAAAGGCGGATCATCTTCACGACTCACATTCTCTAACCTAAGCTCCATCTCTATTGGGAAGGATGGTGTGACAACTGATAAATTTGAGAAAACGATTTGAAATGCCGCAATATAATTAAAATGAATCGTTAATTTTATTGAAACAGTTTTTAGAATTTTTGAGAATTGGTGATTGATTAAGTTGAATGTGATTCGTATCGTTGATTATCGATATGAAATATTTGTCGTTGGATCATTTCTATTGAGTAGAATAGGAACTACTTCGACTCTGGCACTAGGAAAACCTAATAACGCGAGAAACTAATGAGATTCAGCACGTTTAATAATATAGACGTATTTATAGCTATATTTCATGGAGGACCTAGTTTAAAATCAATGGCGCGCACTAGAACTTGTTTCGGATATTTTTAGTGTTAGTTATGAGCTCGGAAATGAGAACCGGGGAAGTATGATAAAATTTCATGAATGGTCCTTGTACTTAAACCGGTGCCCCCTTTGTGTATAAGGGAAAATTTACAAATGGTCTTTGTGGAAATAAATAAACAAACACATCCTCATTTTCTTATCATCATCCTCACCACATCTTCTCTCTCTAGACAAAACCCTAGCCGCCCCCTGTATCCTACCTGCAACCTTACGATGCCACTCAACCGTCGGCCACAACACCACATCGCCACCACCATTCAACTCCCCACAACCATCTCTACTCGATCTACTACAACACACTCTCAAAAACATAACACCACTTCTTTTCATAATACACGCGCCACCTCTTATGTCCTATCACCTCCATATCTCTTGTTTTGTGAAGAAGAAAAAGGTATAGGCCAAGTCACGTGCTTGGTGACTCGGTGATGAGTTAACTCGTGACACTGAGTCACTAGTTAAGTTAGTTTTTGTTCGGGTCTAACTAGAAAAAGTGTAATACCTCAAATTTTAAAACATGCAAAATGACTAAAATACCCTTAACTTTAAAATTTTGTAATAAACTTAAAGAAATACCAAGAAAACCCTAGAAATTTTGAACTTGATAAATAAATGATTACAATAAATTATGTATAAATAAAATTTTTACATTTTTGTAAAAGTAAAATAATTTTTTATCATATAAATAAATAAAGTCGATTTATATATATATATATATATATATATATATATATATATATATATATATATATATATATATATGTGTGTGTGTATTTAAATTAAGAAATAAATCCTAAATACAATAGGATACTTGTAAATTGACCTTATCACGAACCTTACAGCCCAAGATAAGTATTTTTGTTACCAAATAAATATACATACACGTTTATATTTTATAAAAATCCTATAATCGACTTTTGAACCCAACCGAATCCCTAAAAACCCTTCCAAGTCGACACAAAAGTTTCTAAGGCTTCAAGGTATTTTTCCTGGTCGAGTTTTAATCCATAGAAGTTGGGAAAATTTGTGGTTGAAGCAGTGATAGCCTGGTTCAATCATTTGTGAATTTTTGGCTCGATTTAGTCTAGCCGAGAAGCATAAAATTCGACCTGCTCAATCCATACGTTCTAAACACTTTCTGGTATTTTTCTAACATCCTATTTATCATATATTATCAGTATAAAATAGTAAAATTGAACCATGCATGCTACGGTGATCATATGAATTTAAATAAAACATAAACCCTAAAATCAAATTATTAATATGAACACTGCTATGCGATTTTGTAAGCCATGTTTATATTTTTTTCTGGTCTCCTATAAATCATGTAACACTAGAAAAATAGGCCTTATGATTTTCGAAGCTTAGAATAATTGTTTGGAGTTAATTTGTAATCGGATTATAAAGAAAATAAAATAATAGAAAAAGAAAATGGAAAATGTGGAAGCTAGGGTTAGGATATTGGACTAAAAACTGGTTCATTTAATTTGTTTTAAGGTTTCAATAAATTTTTGTAATGATTGGGTAATTTAGGGTTAGGTTTTGTGGATTTTTAAGTAAAACCGATTTGATATAAATAGTACAAGGGTGTGTTTTGTAATTTTGAAAACTTGTGGGATATTTTTTTAAGTTGTATTAGGTCAGTGGTGACTTAAAAAAAATATAATATGAGGGTGTCATGTGTATATTTTGCAACTAAAAGGTTTAAAAGGTTAATTATGTAATTATATATATAATTAAGTAATCTAAGCTATAATTAAATAAAATAGAGGGTTAATTTTGTAAATATTGGAAATCAGAAGGTTAAATAGTATATAAGTTATATGAGGGGCTAAAGGTGTAATTTTGGTAATTAACTGGATTTAATTGTACTTTTCTATAATTAAAGGGTATAAATAGTATTTCTTATAATTAAGGGATTAAACTTGTAAATAATGAAAGTTAAGGGTGTAAAGTGTAATAATGGTAAACTTGGAAATTTCAAGGATAAATATTGTTAACTTGTGGGTTCTTTGTATAAAATATGGGAAATTATAATATTTACATTTTAGACCTTTAACTTTGGTATATTTATATTTTAAAACCTAAAATATGAAAAGTAATTAAAAGAAACCCTAATTTTATAATAATGATTTAAATCCATATTTCACTTAATTATAATATTAAAAGTTACTAATCCTGGGAAGTTATTAAAAGAGGAAGTCACTAAAAGTGGAAAGCCGACTAAGAAGAGTAATTTAATTTATGATAAATGATTAATAACAAGTAAACCCTAATTCAGGTATATCTTCTGAAGCAGAAGTGCACTCTTCCTTTTGTGATTTCATTTGAACTCTTTGCTTTGCTAAGGTACGGATATTCTGATATCCTTAAGGTTTCCTTTGTGATATGAACCTTTGATATGAACTTTCTGTTTGAACCTTACTATGATAAACCTTTGCTGTGAACCTTTGTTATCTGAACCATTTGTTTGACCCTTTTGTTACTTGAGCTTCACTAGGCATGGGGGTTCCATGTCCTTGTCATAGATGCACCTATGGCATGACTCTAGGGCAGTAGAGTGATGTTCTGCCACGTCCCTTCCGTTATATATGAATGTGCACTAATTTTCAGGGGCGTATGGATGCATCTAGATCTGTTTTCTGTTATGATATGATATGATTCTGTTTAGTGACTAGTTGTACGTGCAATGTACTCCTTTCACTTCCGGTGCAATGGAGCTAGCTACTCCTTGTACAACTTATGTGATTATGATATGATTATAATATGTTTCTGAGCTCATGGTATATTCTGATTCTGTTTATACAGGTGAGTGTATAGATTCTTTACTTAACCTACACTTTACATTTTCGTCTTATCTGTTAAACCTAAATATGTTTCCCAAAATTATATTTTCTGTACTTCATCAATTATTTCAGTTTTCTTTTGTTATATCCGTTCACTGAGCTTTTGTAGCTCAGCCGCATTTCTTTTCACCGTGGCAGGTATTCAAGTTAGCTTTGGGATAGCTTTCTGGGATTGAGAATAGAGTTGAATTGAAGATTTTAACCATAGTCATTTAAAGTAAGTTATTTATTTAAGACTTCCGCTTTTGATCTGTTTTGTTTGTTCTGATGTAACACCATATTATTGTGACATTTTTACCCTTGTCGGGTTGGGGTGTTACAATTTATGGTCTCAGAGCCAGGTTTGATCGGCGGATTCATAACCCGTAGAGCTTAGGCTATGACCTATGAGTATTAAGCTTTGCACCATAGGAATTATGAAACAATCTTTGAGAATTTACTTTAGGACTTCCCTATATGAACTTAATTCATGACCGGTGAGGATTGGGTAGACTAGGACATTGGTTTAAGTAGCATCGTTTTCGCATCACTCTGATCCGTTCCTTTGCCTTAGTTAAGCCTTATAAGAATATTGTTTCAGAGGTTAGAAAGTTATACACAACCTAAGGTTCAATAACCAAGTAAGTTAATAATGTCTTGAGAACTACATGATTATGCCTCACACCATTTAAGTTTTGCTTTCTGATTTTGATTTCCATCTATGACTTGTTGACAATTAGTTTGATGTTTCCTGACCATTCGGAAGATTATTACAACCCTAAGTGTTTAACATATTCTGAGAAATTTTCTGCTCATGATGGGTATATTAAGTTTTCTTTTGACACTATTTGATGTTTCATAAACCTTTTCTAATCCTATGAGAGATCTGGAAGTTATTAGTCACGAGTATAGGAAATTGTCACTCCATTATGATATTGAAACTATGTTTATTAAGGGTTTTCTTTGGAAGGTATAATTTTGACAATAGTCAGGTATAGATTGATTTCCTAGGTTCTTTCCGTTAGCAATGATTAGGACATCATTTGATAATGAGGAAAGATTGACACTGGTGTGATTGAATCATTAGACTATTAAGTTCTCTTTTGGAAGTTTATTATTATGATAATTCTGCGTATGTTAGTTAAGTTGATGGTTATGAGCATTTTGGTGAATTTGGAAGTATTGGTGCTTTAATAAGATAGATCTGTTAGATCTTGGATATTTTATGATACGTTTCATTTTCCGTTCAACCTTATTAATGATAATTGATTCTGCTAAACCTTGGGAAGAAGAGAAGAATTGTTAGGTTACCATTTGGTTGTTTTATTCACGACTTGAGATAAAGTATGGTCGCCATGAAGGTATATTTATATAATGCAAATATTATGACGCTTGGCCAACGTGATAATATTTCCATCATATAAAGTACTCTCATTGAGAGCATAGGATATTTCGGGAAGTGTTTGGGAAGCATCAGATTTCTGTCAGTTAGATTATCCGCGATTAGTGAGACTTTTTATCCTATATGTAGGTTCTGCCTTCATCGTTAGATATCTAGATATGTTCAAATTCTCGTTGTATGTTTGTTGATTATTGATCATTCATTAAGAATTTCAGAACTCATTATAGAGTCTTCTATCGTCTGAAGTTCCGTACTCAATCCGTTTTCTGCTAGTACTTGTGAGAAGTACTTTAGTTATCTGCTATAAGTATGTAATCGTTGAATCAATTTCTGAACTGTTCTGAATAAGATATGAATTTATGAAAGTTCGATAAGAAAGATATGTCTGTTTGTTTGAAATCTGTTGGGAAGTTTTCTGAATTGAGATTATTTCTGTAATCGAAAGATTCTGTGTTTATTCCGTTCTGGCAATTTTTGCAATCCGATTCGTTTTTGTCTATTCTGCCTATTCAATTTCCGAGGACGGAAATTTCATTTTAGAGGGGAAGAAGTTTTAATACCTCAAATTTTAAAACATGCAAAATGACTAAAATACCCTTAAGTTTAAAATTTTGTAATAAACTTAAAGAAATACCAAGAAAACCCTAGAAAATTAGAACTTGATAAATCTTTTATATAATAAAATAAAACCCCTATTGGGAATTTTGCATTTCAAAAAAATCAATTCATACCTGATTTAGTAATAATTTTATTACAAAAAAGATTATTTTCTTATTAGGTAATATTTTATATTTATCCATCACACAAGTAGAAGATAAATACAAAAAATATAGATAAGATATTTAAAAAAAAGATTATTTATTTTATATTTATCCACAACACAAGTAGAAGATAAATACAAATTAACAATAGGATTAAAATTTTTAAATAATTATTTAAAAAAATTAAAAAAAAAACCCCGCGCGTGCGTGGGTATTATAGCTAGTAAATGATTACAATAAATTATGTATAAATAAAATTTGTACATTTTTGTAAAAGTAAAATAATTTTTTTGTTATATAAATAAATAAAGTCGATTTATATATATATTATATATGTGTATTTAAATTAAGAAATAAATCCTAAATACAATACGATACTTGTAAATTGACCTTATCACGAACCTTACAACCCAAGATAAGTATTTTGTTTCCAAATAAATATACATACACGTTTATATTTTATAGAAATCCTATAATCGACTTTTAAACCCAACCGAATCCCTAAAAACCCTTCCAAGTCGACACAAAAGTTTCTGAGGCTTCAAGGTATTTTTCCTGGCCGAGTTTTAATCCATAGAAGTTGGGAAAATTCGTGGTTGAAGCTGTGATAGCCTGGTTCAATCGTTTGTGAATTTTTGGTTCGATTTAGTCTAGCCGAGAAGCATAAAATTTGACCTGCTCAATCCATACGTTCTAAACACTTTCTGGTATTTTTCTAACATCCTATTTATCATATATTATCATTATAAAATAGTAAAATTGAACCATGCATGCTAGGGTATCATATGAATTTAAATAAAACATAAACCCTAAAATCGAATTATTAATATGAACACTGCTATGCGATTTTGTGAGCCATGTTTATATTTTATTCTGGTCTCCTATAAATCATGTAACACTATAAAAATAGGCCTTATTATTTTCGATGCTTAGAATAATTTTTTGGAGTTATTTTGTAATTGAATTATAAAAAGAATAAAATATAAGAAAAAGAAAAAGGAAAACGTGGTAGATAGGGTTAGGATATTGGACTAAGAACTGATTCATTTAATGTGTTTTAAGGTTTCAATAAATTTTAGTAATGATTGGGTAATTTAGGGTTAGGTTTTGTGGATTTTTAAGTGAAACCGATTTGATATAAATAGTACAAGGATGTGTTTTGTAATTTTGAAAACTTGTGGGATATTTTTATAAGTTGTATTAGGTCAGTGGTGACTTAAGAAAAATATAATATGAGGGTGTCATGTGTAAATTTTGCAACTAAAAGGTTTCAAAGGTTAATTATGTAATTATATATATAATTAAGTACTCTAAGCTATAATTAAATAAAATAGAGGGTTAATTTTATAAATATTGGAAATCAGAAGGTTAAATAGTATATAAGTTATATGAGGGGCTAAAGGTGTAATTTTGGTAATTAAATGGATTTAATTGTACTTTTCTATAATTAAAGGGTATAAATAGTATTTCTTATAATTAAGGGATTAAACTTGTAAATAATGAAAGTTAAGGGTGTAAAGTGTAATAATGGTAAACTTGGAAATTTCAAGGATAAATATTGTTAACTTGTGGGTTCTTTGTTTAAAATATGGGAAATTGTAATATTTACATTTTAGACCTTTAACTTTGGTATATTTATATTTTAAAACCTAAAATATGAAAAGTAATTAAAAGAAACCCTAATTTTATAATAATGATTTAAATCCATGTTTCACTTAATTATAATAGTAAAAGTTACTAAAAGTGGAAAGCCGACTAAGAAGAGTAATTTGATTTATGATAAATGATTAATAACAAGTAAACCCTAATTCAGGTATATCTTCTGAAGCAGAAGTGCACTCTTCCTTTTGTGATTTCATTTGAACTCTTTGCTTTGCTAAGGTACGGATATTCTGACCTTATCCTTAAGGTTTCCTTTGTGATATGAACCTTTGATATGAACTTTCTGTTTGAACCTTACTATGATAAACCTTTGCTGTGAACCTTTGTTATCTGAACCATTTGTTTGACCCTTTTGTTACTTGAGCTTCACTAGGCATGGGGGTTCCATGTCCGTGTCATAGATGCACCTATGGCATGACTCTAGGGCAGTAGAGTGATGTTCTGCCACGTCCCTTCCATTATATATGAATGTGCACTAATTTTCAGGGGCGTATGGATGCATCCTAGATCTGTTTTCTGTTATGATATGATATGATTCTGTTTAGTGACTAGTTGTACGTGCAATGTACTCCTTTCACTTCCGGTGCAATGGAGCTAGCTACTCCTTGTACAACTTATGTGATTATGATATGTTTCTGAGCTCATGGTATATTCTGATTCTGTTTATACAGGTGACTGTATAGATTCCTTATTTAACCTACACTTTACATTTCCGTATTATCTGTTAAACCTAAATATGTTTCCCAAAATTATATTTTCTGTACTTCATCAATTATTTCAGTTTTCTTTTTTTATATCCGTTCACTGAGCTTTTGTAGCTCAACCGCATTTCTTTTCACCACGGCAGGTATTCAAGTTAGCTTTGGGATAGCTTTCTGGGATTGAGAGTAGAGTTGAATTGAAGATTTTGACCATAGTCATTTAAAGTAAGTTATTTATTTAAGAGTTCCGCTTTTGATCTGTTCTGTTTGTTCTGATGTAACACCATATTATTGTGACATTTTTACCCTTTTCGGGTTGGGGCGTTTCAAAAAGTGGGGACAGAAAGATTTGATAATAAAAATATGAACTAAAAACTTGTTTGGTATCCGTGTCCGTGTTTATGTGTGTGTTGGGTCTAGTAACCATGAGCTCGAGCTCACGGTATGGTTGAAAATTCGATGCTACTGATGTTCTTGTTGTTATTATTGATATTGTTTACTTTTGTTTTTGCTTGTGTTCTGGATTTGGATATTAACTTGGTACCAGTTGGTTGAGCCGAGGAGTAGGATAGAATTTTGGATATGGGTATTGAGTTGTGGTAATATTGTTGGTGTTATCGAGAGGTTGAGACCCATGAGGTCCGTGTGGTTCGCATTAGATGACTGTAATGGACAAGCCGAGACCCCTATGGTCTCGGCAATATTTTTTGGTGAATTGGTTGTCGTTGGGATAGTTTTTGCTGTTTGTTGGTGCCGCGATTAGTTAGGCCGAGACCCTTATGGTCTCGGCAAGATTACTTGGTTGTTGTAGTTGTTTTGATGCCGAGTTGGTTTAGGCCGAGACCCTTATGGTCTCGGCAAGGGCATTTTGATATTGAGTATTGATTGAATATTGTTGACGGGAATAGAAACCGAGACTCTTAAAGTCTCGGCACTTGTGCTGGTTATGGAGGATTGATCGATTGAAGTGGGAATTAGTTATCGAGCCGTAGGATTAGGGCCGATAATGCACGTGATGATTATGCATGTTTACACATATATGACTTGCGAGCTTTGTACCAAGTCGGTGTCACGTTGACTTTTTAGTCATCGTTGACTCCAACGATGCCGGAACATGGATATTGGATTTATTTAGACTATTGACATTTGAGATAATATAATAAGTCGAGAAGTAATGACTCGGACTTGTGACTCGAAACAAATGGTAACTCAAATTAAATATAATATAACGTGAAACATGTATATATATGTATATATGCATAAATATATAGGAAATGGGAAAAAACAAAAATAATATAAAGGTTTTCATATAGAAAATAAATAATAACAAGTATTTTACTTGTTGGTTTTATTCAAAACAAAACTAATAACTAAAATGAAAGTTTTTATAATAAATGAGTTACTGAATGTTTCGAGGGCACGCAAATTTAGAAGTGCCATAAATGATAACTAGATAATTGATGTGCTATTTGTTGCAAGTCACAGATATTTGACGTTAATATATCTAACCTACGTAACTGCCGAACTTATTTGGTTTACGAATCACATAAGACCTCGTTAGATACGTCGGAAAGGTTTAATAATGGGTGACATATCCTACGACGCCTTAGGTCGTGGTATAGTTTTGGGGATGATGAGTGAGACGAATACATTGTTAAGTTTATCGTGTTGACAACCCGATAAGTTTTGGAAATCTATTTGGACGACTTATAAAACTATAAAACTTGTCACGTAGTTTGTGTGGGTTGCTTGATTTTGTTCGTTGAAGCGTGTGTTCACCTGAATCTTGTTGAGTCGACACAGCACACACACATGGGATACCAAACATTAAAACGGATATGAGAAAGAGTTTTAGAAATAGAAATGGAATACGTTTAGGAAATGGGGAATATTTATTTGAGATTTATTTT
Organism: Artemisia argyi; assembly: GCA_030686995.1. NCBI lineage: Eukaryota > Viridiplantae > Streptophyta > Magnoliopsida > Asterales > Asteraceae > Artemisia > Artemisia argyi. The sequence continues at coordinate 88,963,056 of CM060708.1, read as the reverse complement.
GAGGCGTATTGATATTATTAGGTAGTGCCGAGTCAGTAGTCATCGTTGCCAGATAGTTGATATTTTCTTTGCTTCTGTTGATACTTGTGCTGTTTGTTGGACTAAGGTGAGTTCATGGCCCCTCCTTTTTCACAACTTTTCATAACTATTTTGGGGGAGAATACATGCTCGTTTTCAACTAAACTCAAATTGTTTATGTGAATACACAAAAAATTGTCTACTCAAGATTTGAATGATTGACTGGAATATTTGAAATGGTTGCTTGAAGGTGTTATGTGATTATCTGGTATATATATGTGAGTCATAGCCCCACTTTACTCTCGAGTACTATTATGCTTTTTTAAATTGGGGTAAGAAACATGCAAAAACTGTTTTATGTGGACCATGCTTTACATTATATTTTTATGAATTGCTATGATGTGTGACTACGTTATGTTGTAATGCTTTTGAGATTATATGTTGAATTATAGGGAGTACGTATAAGGATTTTAGTTGTGATGTTTATGAGATTATATGTTACACTATAGGGAGTACCTATAGGGATTTAGCATGGCGCCAGTGCATGAGAATATATGTTGGACTATAGGGAGTACCTATAGGGATTGATTTGTGATGCTCGTGTATGCATCCGATATAATATTGATTTGTGACCTAGTCTAGCATAACAAAGGTTTTTGGTATATCGGTCCACAAGTGTGAATTTGATCAAACCTATTAACTCACCAGCGTAAGCTGACTTTTAGCATGTATTCTCAGGTAATTAAGTGATTGATGCGATTTGGATTGTCACACAAAAGTTTTACTTCTCAAGGGATCTTGAGAAGTTTACAATCCCCACCAGGCAAGTGTACCTGTGCTACGTGGGAATCGCACCAGGCTTTACCTCTCAAGGGATCTTGAGAAGCTTACAACCCCCACCAGGCAGTGTACCTGATCGTTGTAGTATAGTATAGTGACAAGTACCGGGGGATTGATCGTTCAGCTAGGAATAGTGTCGCTAGGATTAGAAAACCTAAATACTAGTTCTAAAGATGAGGGATTATTATTTTTGTATTTTTTATATTTTTTAGAAAGCAAGTAAATATCTCGGGTTTGAAGGATTTGGGCGGAATTAGTTGCTAGTCAACTAACCCAATACTAAATATGCAATCAAAATAAAATACTAGAAATGAAAATAAACTAAATTAAACTAAGGTTGTGAGCAATAAATGGAGAAGTTGTGTTTACTTAGATTTCACTACTCCCTAGATATCTTTTACACGTTAATTACTTGTTATAGTTGCGTGGATGACGGATTGTATTCCTTAATACCATTCATGGGGTGGCGCACTTAATTCCCCAATCCTATGAGTGCCTACTTCACTCCTATGTCGAGCCGGCTAAGAAGCTCCTAACATGGGATCATTAGAATTTACTCATGCATTAAATACAACCAATAAAACCTAGTGCACGTCAGTTCATGTTTCCTAAGACGTTCAAGCATGTTACCAATTGGAGATCTGCCAGTTTTCTTAAGCCTAACATCGAAATCATTCATCCAATACAACCATAAACAAGTAATCAACACATAATTAACATCTAGGTTTCATTAGATCCAAGCAAACACAAGATAGATCTAGCCTAGCATGATGGAATTAAGACAAGAACAAGATATAGACAACCAACACATAGACATATTGATTGAATTAAAAGAATACTTATCTCAATTACACATGAAAGGGTTCAAGGGCTGAGAACCCTTGAAAAACCTGTAAAATTCGTACTAAGTTCGGCCTTAGGGTTTCTCCAAAACTTTTTCTCCTTTATGAATGAAAATTAGAAAACTATATATAGGAAATTGAGGCTGACGGCGTCAAGACCAAATTGGTGACGCTGTCATCTCGCCGCCAAAATACTTCTCGGACTGCCTTGATCTACTTTTGACGCCGTCACGTTATAGCATTTTCCAGGCCGTCACGTATTTTACTCTTGACGCTCTACCTCGTGACGCCTTCAATTCTGTACTGGGTCGTCATGGAAATTACTCTTGACGCCGTCAGAATTTCCTTCTTGACGCCGTCACCTACTGTTCCCAGCAAGGAAAATTAAGACTTTGGCGTTTTCTTCACTTTTATGCTCCAAAAATGTCCGAATTGCTTCTTTTTCCAGATTTCTCTCCCAAAGTACCTAAAATCACAAAAGGAACGATTTAGGGCAATATTTGATCAAATAAATTCAATTCCGGGCTTAAATGACCCCCTAAAAGTGGTTCATTTTTCGCCTCATCATATACCCTTACACTTGAGATTTGCTTGTCCTCAAGCAAATGCGCTTTTATTCCAATCAAAATACAAGTTATGGGTCATTTAACACTAATATAAAAGTAATTAAAACAAATAATCATTCCACTAAAGACCAATAGACAAGCACGTAGGTCATACACTAGCACCTCACAAATAGTGTTTAGATACTCACATCTTTCGGATGTAATAAAGTATAAATTACAATATGGAAACGGAAGATATCTCTCACTACCTGTCATAGCAAAATAGATTACCATAGTCTTGGGAAAGGATCAAACCTCCACCACATGGCGTAAGCACCTAGGATAAACTATTAAAGAGTTCTTTTAAAGGGTTGTAATGTTAGGTGTAGGGATATGAAATACACGGTTTTGTTGGATAAAGGAATTTTTTACTGGTGGCGAGCTAACAATCTTGGTTAATTACATGTACAATATGGCGTTGCTAAGCTAAGACTAGACTCGACTTAAGCTAATAAAAAAATAACAAAAACATAAAATGAACATAGAATAAAAAGGGATGGTAGTCCGTATGTTTTTTCTCTTTTCCTTTTTTTTCTATTTTTTTTCTTTTTCTTGATTTTTCGATTTTTTTTTTTTTTTTTTTTTTTTTTTTTTTTTTTTTTTTGCATACACTCTTACCCTACCATCCAAAATAATACATCATAGGGAATGGACATTTCCCTTACACTTGAATTTTTACATACTTTACAATTAACTAATCTAGTGACTCGAATTAAGAAAATTAAAACACTTGGAGTACTTTTAAGATTAACGTACATATGGGGGTAATAAATAATGTTCTTCCCCATTACTCTATAAAATAAGTACTTACCCATGAGTCCCAATCGTCCCAAAACAATATGTACAAGGATATGACTCGACTTAGCAACCATGTAATCAATTAGATAGTTAACTTAGGGTTTAACAAATAACAATAATGCACTAAAAATGAGCGCATACACGGAAGGCTAAGGCGATTTGGTTGTACATTTAAGTGGGGTGTAACAAATTCTTCCTTTAAGTAAAATGCTTAAAGTTAGAAACGAAAAGATAGGCTCGGAGGGGTGTACTAGGGGTTTCGTGTACTAAAAATGAGTACAACGCTAAGGGTGTGGGAAAAATTAGTTGACTTAACTAGCCAAGTAATATGACTTAAATGGTCAAGTAATTATGATACGGGTGTAACACAAGGGTGATCCTAATGCCTCTTATCATGTAGTAAATCCTACTACACGAATGTAGTCTCACTAGCGGTCTCGGGATGCATCACTAACGCAAGTTCTAGAATCTAAATGCTACCGGTACACTCATAAGCACTAATAGTAAATGCTTTTCCTATCAAATCTAAAGGCGAACCTCACATATTTGGGTGGAAAATTTTTCTGAATGGTACGGTTATGTGCCAGTCATACAATCTCCTATCCATGAGACGCTTGCTATGGCTAAAGTTTCACTCCTAAATGTTGTAAAAAATCAACTAAATTTGGCGCTAAAATTGCACTAACAAGTATTTCTCATAGTTTTATTACACATCTACTATCAAACAAAACAAACTCAAGCGAAAGTGTACATGTAAGGTATCATCATTTTACCCTCCCCTTACACTTAAGATGAACATTGTCCCCAATGTTCAAGTAAAGAAAGTAAAAGTGAAAAAGTAAAAAGAATGAAATCAAATACTCCCCTGATTCGCTCGGTATGGATAACAAGGTGGCCAAGTTAAATCTTCCTCCAAGAAAATGAACAATCAAAGCTTCCCTTCTAGAATATAAATCATCTTCTTGTCATACATAACCTGTGAATCCTGAGAAAATAGACAAGACAACCTCGCATAAAATCGGCGGCAACCTATATAAGTTACTAAATCCTAGAAAACAAAATAAGATATAATGCTTGTGGAATGAAGTTTGCAGATTTCCTGGAGATTATAAAACTTAATAATTCACAAAAACCATAAGACTCCGTTAGAAAAACAAAACCGGTAAAATTTCCAGATTTTTACACGTGACGCCGTCAAGAGTTAACTCGTGACGCCGTCAGAAGTGACCTGCAGAAATTCTTATGTTAAGTTTCCGGAAAATTTCTAGAAAAACTTGGTCCTACTTCCTAGAATTTCCTGCAAAACTTCATTATGACTCGATACAAGCATTTGACTCTAACAAATACGAATATACATGTTCATTTAATATTGTGGAGAATCATGATCGGTTTGTTTCTTAAAAACATATTTGGGGTTTCCTCTTACACTTATCTTTTGCAAAAATACTTTTAGGTGGAGTTTAAGACTAGGCCAAAACAACAAAGTAAAGTATTTCCACTATTTAATTGAGAAACATGATCTACCAACAATAAAAATAAAGCATGCATACGGAAGCAAATAACAAACAAACAAAATAAAATCACACAAAACATGGGTTGCCTCCCAAGAAGCGCTTTTCTTTATTTACGAGTCTTGTAGCTAGACTCAAGGTCATGGGTTACTACGTGACCTCATCGTTGGTTTCACTCTCTAGGTCGTCTTCTAAACCAGTTTTGTATTCCAGACCTAGTTGCAAGCATTCTTTGTAGAAACCAAGCATCCTACTCTTCACATAATCAACTCCTCTACATCTATCCTCCTCATTCCTATAATAAGCCGCTTGCTTGTGTTCTTTTTCTATATTAGAGAGGAGGCGGTATTGCTCAATTTTGTAGGGCATTTGATAGGCAAGCTCATCATTTTCTTCCTTGAATCTAACTATCCCTAGAGTCGGGTCATAACTCATCCTAGTGGCCTCAACAAATGGTTTTCCAAATATTACTTGGCTTAGGCAATCATCTATCACCGGACGAGTGTCTTCCACTATCATAAAATCGATCTCATAGGTGAGATTACCTATAATCACATGCAATCCCTTCACTCTTCCTACAAAATTACTTATCAAATTCCTATTGGGCATCATCCTAAAATCAAGTTGTTTCTTCATCACCCAATTGTAATAAGTCCTAGTCATGATGTTAACAGGAGATCTAGGATCGATATAAGCTTTCCATATATGCATGCGCCCAATATTGCATGGTATGTTAATGTTAGAGGGGTCTCCCATTTTGATAAGGGGTGTGCCAAAGATATATGGTCTCTCGGGACTATCGAATAAATCCTTATGGTATTCCCGTTCTTCCTTGGTGGGCATCTTATCAAAGTATCTCTCTATAGTTTCTACTTCATCTAACTCTTCTTCCTTATTAACTTCAACCTCCCTACTTTCATCCCTAGTCTCGGTTTCCACTCCAACTTCATCCTTGTCACTTTTTTCTATCTCCTTATCTATTGGCTCAATGGTGACAACATTGACAAAGTGGACATGTTTGGATGATGAGGGGTCCTTAATTTGGATTTCGTTATTGGTGTCCCTAGTGTCCTTCCTAGGTGTAGTTAACGCTTGGTTGTTGAGGGCCTTCAACAAGTTGTCAATCTTGTTGGTCATCTCCGTTTGTTGTTGGTTGAATTCGGTTTCAAACCTAGCTATGCGAGCTTCTTGAGATGCCATGAACTTAGACATCAATCCTTCAAGATTGTTGGTACTACCATAATTGTTAGAAGAATTGTTGTTGAAAGTACGGTTGGAGGGTGGACCGTTTGGTTGATAACAATTAGGCGGATTGGAAGAATTGGGTTGATTTTGTTTCCACATAAGGTTTGGGTGATTTTTCCAAGAGGGGTTGTATGAATCACCGTAAGGGTTTGGCTCGGGTTTGAAAGTGTACCACTTATCTCCCGCTTCGTCGGTACGCGTGGATGCGTAGTCCGCAAAAGCTGTTCCGGGGAGTTCCACACAATCACGAGTGTCGTGGGGACCACTACATAATTCGCATAAAGAAGTGAGTTTGTTCACTTGGCTTGAAGGCTTAGGAGCTTCATAAGATTTCATGAGAGACTTGACTCGACCTTCAAGTTCCATGATCCTACGGTCGGGAGTGCTAGAATTGTTCGAAGGCAAAGATATTGCCTTGACCGTTTTGTTCAAATCACGGGGATCATTCCAACTTTCGTTGTCATAGAGAGCAAGATCTTCTATGAGTTCCCATGATTGTTCCGCACTTAGATCACGTAGCTTACCACCGGCCGATTGGTCAATGGCTCGCCTCGTGGAGAGATCGATATGGTCATAAAAGATTTGGACTTCGAGCTAAAGATCTATGCCATGATGAGGGACTTTTTGGAGTAAGTCCTTGAAACGAGTCCATGTTTCATAAAGAGATTCATTTTGACATTGTTGGAACATCAAGATGTCATTTCTAAGCTTAGTAGTTCTCCCCGGTGGGAAAAATTGAGCAAGGAAACGAGTGGTGAGATCATCCCATGTGGTGATGGATCCCGCGGGTAAACGCTCAAGCCATTGACTAGCTTGATCCCGTAGAGAGAATTAGAATAGGCGTAATCGGGTTGTCTCTCTAGTTTCAACATCTAAGTCTATGGAATCTACAATTTTAAGGAAGTCCTTAAGATGTTGGTTTGGATCTTCGGAATGAAGTCCATGGAATGCACATCCGCTTTGCACCAACCGGATGGTGTCGGATCGCAAGGGGGTCACATTGGCTCCGGTGAGCTCAATGGTGTTTCGGTAGCCTTGGTGGCTAGGTCGGGAATACTCTCCTAAGGTTCAGGGCCTAAGAGGTTCTAGTGGTGGGTTTTGTTGTGGTGGGATGACGGGTTCAAAGATGTTCCCATCGTCCATGATGTTGGGTGGTGAAGAGTTACGAACAAAAACACAAAGAAATAAGATAGACTAAAGAAAACCTAAAAATAAAAATAAAATCTTACTAGAAAGGAATCTAGCAAGTAGACCTAATAAAAAGAGATTCTAACCTAGACAATAACTATTCCCCGGGCTGCGACGCCAAAAACTTGATACGTGGGAATCTCACCAGGCTTTACCTCTCAAGGGATCTTGAGAAGCTTACAACCCCCACCAGGCAGTGTACCTGATCGTTGTAGTATAGTATAGTGACAAGTACCGGGGGATTGATCGTTCAGCTAGGAATAGTGTCGCTAGGATTAGAAAACCTAAATACTAGTTCTAAAGATGAGGGATGATTATTTTTGTATTTTTTATATTTTTTAGAAAGCAAGTAAATATCTCGGGTTTGAAGGATTTGGGCGGAATTAGTTGCTAGTCAACTAACCCAATACTAAATATGCAATCAAAATAAAATACTAGAAATGAAAATAAACTAAATTAAACTAAGGTTGTGAGCAATAAATGGAGAAGTTGTGTTTACTTAGATTTCACTACTCCCTAGATATCTTTTACACGCTAATTACTTGTTATAATTGCGTGGATGACGGATTGTATTCCTTAATACCATTCATGGGGTGGCACACTTAATTCCCCAATCCTATGAGTGCCTACTTCACTCCTATGTCGAGCCGGCTAAGAAGCTCCTAACATGGGATCATTAGAATTTACTCATGCATTAAATACAACCAATAAAACCTAGTGCACGTCAGTTCATGTTTCCTAAGACGTTCAAGCATGTTACCAATTGGAGATCTGCCAGTTTTCTTAAGCCTAACATCGAAATCATTCATCCAATACAACCATAAACAAGTAATCAACACATAATTAACATCTAGGTTTCATTAGATCCAAGCAAACACAAGATAGATCTAGCCTAGCATGATGGAATTAAGACAAGAACAAGATATAGACAACCAACACATAGACATATTGATTGAATTAAAAGAATACTTATCTCAATTACACATGAAAGGGTTCAAGGGCTGAGAACCCTTGAAAAACCTGTAAAATTCGTACTAAGTTCGGCCTTAGGGTTTCTCCAAAACTTTTTCTCCTTTATGAATGAAAATTAGAAAACTATATATAGGAAATTGAGGCTGACGGCGTCAAGACCAAATTGGTGACGCCTTCATCTCGCCGCCAAAATACTTCTCGGACTGCCTTGATCTACTTTTGACGCCGTCACGTTATAGCATTTTCCAGGCCGTCACGTATTTTACTCTTGACGCTCTACCTCGTGACGCCTTCAATTCTGTACTGGGTCGTCATGGAAATTACTCTTGACGCCGTCATAATTTCCTTCTTGACGCCGTCACCTACTATTCCCAGCAAGGAAAATTAAGACTTTGGCGTTTTCTTCACTTTTATGCTCCAAAAACGTCTGAATTGCTTCTTTTTCCAGATTTCTCTCCCAAAGTACCTAAAATCACAAAAGGAACGATGTAGGGCAATATTTGATCAAATAAATTCAATTCCGGGCTTAAATGACTGATTGATGCTAAACGGTCAACCTAATTTGACCAGGTGAATGGTCAACAAGGTCAAATAGCCTAGAGTCAATACTCCGTGGATAGTATAGTGTGTCCCCGGGTCGTTAAAGTCCCAGCGAGATTGAAATGGTGTCGTTTGAAATCGTTTATGAGTGAGTGGCACTGAGGACAGTAGCCCAGATGATGTGGAATTGATATTGCTACTATTATTTTGGTATTTGTACACAGATATGATATGCACAAATTCACAATTAAGATTCACGCAATCGGACTGAAAAAGTGGGATTTGATGATTAACAAACTACAAGGGGTGCTTTTGAAACTTTTTGAAACTTAAAATTAAAAAGAAATTTGAAAATGAAAATGAAACTATAAAAGTGATTATTTTAATATTTAAATAGTATTTAATTAATTAAACTAAATAAAATTTAATTTAAATTAACTAATAATTTTAAATGTTACAAATTAACCTAAAAACTTGCAAAAATAATTTCTAAACTTAAATAAGAACTTGAAGAAAGTATAAAAAATAAAAATAAATATTTTTGTCTTTTTATGGATTTTTTAGTAATTAAAAACTATTTAACTTAATTAAACTACTTTTAATTACTATTAATACTAAATTAACTTAGAAAATTATAAGAAAATTTATAAAATTATTTAACCATCACAGGAAACCTACAAAATTATAAAAATCTCTAAAAATTATGTTTAAGGCTGATCCACTAATTAATTACCTTTTAATTACTTCAAATCTAATTTAAATAATTAAAATAAGAAAAATGGAAAATGAATAGTAGAAATTAAAAATATATTTTCTAACAGTTTAATATATTATATAAGAGCTATAAAAAATATAAAAACTAGGTTATGCTTTATAAAAACTAAATATGCTATTTAAAACTTAATATTAATTAATAATTAAGAAAACTAGTATTAAATCTAATAAATACTAAATTGCAGAATAAAAATCTGAAAAATTTACTAAAATTACTTTACTATATAAGGTAATTAATAAAAATATAAAAATATAAAAATACTAAGTACTTAATAAAAATCTAAAAATGAAAAATAAAATTTAAATTAAATTAAATAGAAACTATCACTTAATATTAAATTGGTTTTTCTTGGATTTTCTTTTACAAACTTACTTTACTACTGAAAATAGAAATCTTTTGTGAAAACACTTTTGAAAATAGCTTATTTATAAGCTGTAAGCACCCCCTAAACCAAAACAGTTGACTTATGTTGACTGATTGGACAAATGAGCTCAAATGAGTGTAGGTGGGGTCCACAATATCAAAACTTGGTACAAATAGACTAAACAAACTTAAATAAGCTAAGAATAGCAAGCAGTAAGCACAAATAAGCTGAATTAGAACAAATAAGCACTTTGCAATTTGAAACTGAACTCAGACTTGGGACAGACTTATGGGGGAATTCCAGGTGGGGTCCACTTGATCCAAGGTCAAACCAAGGGTCAATGCTTGTTCCCTGGTAGGAGGGGGGTTGACTAAAGCTGTTTGTGGGTTGTGGGACCCACTGGGTTGGCCAGAAATCACCACCAAAGTTGGTGGTGATGTGGTGGTATGATGGTGCAGGGGAAGGGTTCTTCCCTGCAACTGTGTTCCAGGGCTTGTGGAGCCCACACACAAATTCACAAAAATCAAACCAATGTGGGATTCAAAAGTTGAGGTGGTGGTGTGTAACTACAACAAGTTTTAGATCCTCAATCCAAACACATAAATCACAAAAAAATCTTGTAAAAAATCTGAGATGGTGCAATTTGACTTTTTGAGGAAAACTTAAGCTTTTGACTTTGGTGAGTTTTGATTGATCACAGATGACTTATTGATGTTTGTTAAGCCTAATGCTAACCAAACTTACTAACCTAAACTATTTTGGAGCTGATTCACAAGATTTGAGCAACAAAATCACAACAGTTAAGCTGTTGTGATCTAATCTTAATGATTTTGACTTTTTAATGAATGTCTTAGGTGTTTTATGACTGAGCTAGACTAAAGGTACCTAGGTAAGACTGTTTCAACCAATTGCAACACAAAAAACACACCCTGAGTCCCCAAACTCAGTTAATCCAAACACCCTTAATGCTTAACTGTTTTATGATTTCCAAGTTAACTAGGTGCTAGATTGTACAAACTTGATCCCAAACTGTAAATTATAACTATGTGAACTTGTTTAAGTACTTAAAAACAGATTACCACTTCAATCACAAAAGTTTTACTCTTAAGCTAATTTTAACAGTTAAATATTAAATTTTAAGCAACTATGAATTCTAATAAGCAAGCAATGAATATTAAGCTAAAAATGACTTAAACTACAATCAACTATCACAGATTAACATAGATTAGCAAGGAACAAACAATCAATCAGAAGCTACTAAGAACTAGGAGTTTTTAGTGGAAAATTTAAATAAGCAAAGTCTTACAAGAATACCCTCAGCATGAACAGAGGGTTTTCCTATGAAGCCTATCTTTAGATAGGCAAATTCCAACTCCAAGCTTGCTCTTTTCTGCTTCTCCAAACCTGAAAACACAAACTAAACACAACAGTTGACCAAAGTTGACTATTTTTATATTTCTGGTTTTCTTCTAGTATAACTGAGTTTTAGTTGTCTCTAAAGCTTCAATAAGCTTTTTGGAACCTAAATGACCCTATCTCAGTCCATGATTATTGCTTCCACTCACAATTCAGTACATTAAGAACTCAAAATTAACTTGAAAATGGCACAATCTGAGATACCAAATGAAACTTGAAATTGATTTCTTAAAAACTTGAAATTACATGAAAACAAACTAGTACAGTGCTTAAAAGCTTAAGAAACCAATAGAAATTTAAATTACACTTAATTCGACATAGAAAACTACTAATTAACTAACTACTTTCTTCCTTGCACTCCTCTGCTATTTATACTTGAAGATTAGGGTTTCTTGTACTCCTCTGATCACTTCCCATCACTTTGTAGCCCTTGGATTGCTCTGAGACCCTCTAATCACCCTCCACGTGTTTTGGCGGGAAAATATGATGTGTGGGTTTTGGACTGTTCAGACAAGGGGGGGGGTGCATTTATTGTGGATGTGAGGGTTGGTGTAGTGGGTTGGGCGGTGGCTTCTGATGGAGGTATGATGGGACCTGCAAGTGGGGATGTGGGGGAGGGAAGGATGGTGGGGGTGATGGTTGTTTGACTTTATTTGACCGAGGGGGTCAAACATTGACCCGGTTTAATATTAAGGGTGTGGTGTGGGCTGTGGTAATTTGGGCCCAAGTGAAAAAGAAATGGGTGGGCTAGGGATGGTATTGGATTGGGTTTTTGGAGTAGTATTATTATTAGTTAGGTCCGGTTTGGTTTTGGTTTACACAAGGACCTATTTTGCAATTTAACAAAAGTTGAGGGGTGGGTTTTGGCAATTTTCCAAAGTGTTCCCAAGGGTGAGTTTTGCCAATTGTGAATAGTACATGGACGATAGTTGACTTTTCCATTTAATTTTCACCAGGGACTAATTTTGCCAAACTTTTAAACTTCAGGGACCATTTGTGTAATTTTCACCAAAATTTCCACCAAGGACCAATCCTGCCATAAAAGGTTAGTGCAAGGACAAAATTTGTTTTTCTCAAAGTTTTTCATATCCTAGGGACCATTTTTGACAATTTTCAAAGTTCAGGGACTAAACTTGACATTTTATGAAACTTTTCACCAAAGGACTAAATGTGTAACTTTTTGATTTAAAAGGACCTTTGGTGACTTTTTCAAGTTTTTAGAATAACCAGGGACTAGATTTGACAACTTTTGAAAGTTGAGGGACTGAAACTGCCAATTGTGCAAACTTTGTGTATTTTTCATCTGCTTTTGGTATTTTTGCATTTGAAACATGTAAAACACTTTCCTGGGATATTTTCACTATTTTGATACAATATTGAGTGTTTTTAGATGTTTTGGCAGCTCAGAAATGGTAAAAATGATGAGTATTTACACACTTATCAATCCCCCACACTAAAACATTGCTAGTCCCTAGCAATCTTTTGAGAAAAACCTGATGGATTTAAAATTCTCTTTACCAAAATCCATCACTTCTGGAGTAGCCAGGTGTAAGAACTGTGGCACACCTGATAACCGTGTGATTTTGAGCAAACCACCAGCTATAAACGGATTTGATTAGTCTTTACTAAAAGCCGTTCTGGGCTTGCCAGCATCTTGATGGACTAAGTCAACATCTTGGTGAGCTGAATACCAATTATGGATTTTCCACTGCCTTTACCACAAGCCATAATCTTGTGGGCTAGCCAACTCATTTGCTTTATGGGATATGGGGAGTTGAGGAACCATACAATTTTTGGAAAATTGCAAGCCATCAACGGGTTTGAGATGTCTTTACCAAGAGCCGTTTGCTCCTGGACTAGCCAATCCATTTGTCATTTAGACTTTGGCGGACTGATTATCACAAAAATTTTGAAATAAAGTGAAAAAGTTTTGAAAAATTTAGGCCTAAAAATGGGGGTACTTAGAAAGTTTTGTGATAAAATTCGTAAGAATTTCCCCCCCCCCCCCACACTAGAATTGAATATTGTCCTCAATATTCAAAGTCCCGGCTATTATGCCGAATCTCTGAACGAAAAAAGCTAATATTCGAATCTAACTGTGGAAATATCGATTTTATTTTTCACTTTATTTATCTGTACATATAAACATTTTTCATTTTTTTTTTGAATGAGACTTATATACATATTTACTTTTCAAATGGTGGGGGACGGCCACTCCCCCACACTAGGGTGGTAGAAAGTAGAAAGAAGTCAGAAATACGGGTGAAAACCCATATATGTTGCTAATTTTTGTTCACCGAGTCACTAGCTTGACTCGATCCCCGAATTCATTGGTCCATGGGGAAAGTTTGGAGATCCGGGACAACCATGGGTGGTATGTCCTCTCCAAAATAATGTTTCAATCGATGACCATTCACTTTGAAGTTGGGACCTTCGGGTTGAGATAACTCAACAGTCCCATATGGATATACTTTAGCAATAGTGAATGGTCCAGCCCATCGGGTTTTTAATTTCCCCGAGAAGATCTTTAATCTTGAGTTGAAAAGAAGGACTCTGTCACCGACGTTGAAAACGCGGTTCTTAATTTTAGAGTCGTGAATCTTCTTTGTCTTTTCTTTGTAGATCAAAGAGTTCTCGTAGGCTTGATCACGAAGTTCGTTTAATTCATTGAGTTGAACCTTACGGTGATCACCCGCTTTATGAAGGTCGTAGTTAGCATGTTTTAAGGCCCAGTAGGCTTTGTGCTCGAGCTCGATCGGTAAATGACACGCCTTCCCGTATACAAGCTTGTATGGAGTACACCCGATGGGTGTTTTGTAAGCTGTACGGAAGGCCCAGAGTGCATCATCTAGTTTATCCGACCAGGAAGCACGGTTTTCACCTACTGTCCTTTCTAGAATCCGTTTTATACCACGGTTGGAAACCTCCACCTGCCCACTTGTTTGGGGATGATACGCGGTAGAAAGACGATGAGTAACACCGTACTTAAGCATGACTTTTGCAAATTGATCATTGCAAAAGTGAGTACCGCGATCACTAATGATGGCACGTGGAGTCCCAAAACGAGCAAAGAGGGATTTCAAGAATTTCACAACAACTCGAGCATCGTTAGTGGGTAAGGCCTTAGCCTCAACCCATTTTGACAAATAGTCAACAGCCACGAGAATATACTTGTTTCCACGAGAAGATGGGAATGACCCCATAAAATCAATGCCCCAGACGTCAAAGATTTCACAAACTTGAATGGCATTTTGTGGCATTTCGTTCTTTTGTGAAATATTCCCGTGACGCTGACAAGCATCACAGGCTTTGACTAACTCGTGGGCATCCTTATAGATCGTGGGCCAATAGAAACCGGAATCAAACACCTTTTTGGCGGTGTAGTTAGGACTATGGTGGCCCCCGGTGGGTCCAGCATGGCAAGCCTTGAGAATATCAGCGGCTTCCTGTCCGTCTACACATCGCCTGATGACTTGATCGACACAGATTTTGAAGAGAAAGGGGTCGTCCCAGAAGTAATGTTTAACGTCTTTGAAGAATTTGTTCTTTTGTTGGGACGTTAACCCCTTAACGATGAAGTTACCCGCATGGTAATTTGCAAAGTCGGCAAACCATGGGGTAGTAGAGTCACCACGAAAAGCAACCGCATTGAGTGTTTCGAGAGGAAATGTTTCATTTATTTCCTTTTTCTCGAACACATCCTGATGAGGGTTTTCTAATCGTGAGAGATGATCAGTAGCAAGGTTCTCAGCTCCTTTTTTATCACGGATAATGATATCAAATTCTTGGAGGAGGAGAACCCAACGGAGAAGTCTCGGCTTTGCATCTTGCTTTGCAAATAGGTACTTCAAAGCCGAGTGATCCGTATACACCACGCATTTGGTCAGGATCAAGTATGTCCGGAATTTCTCAAAGGCGTACACCACAGCTAGGAGTTCTTTTTCAGTGGTGGTGTAATGACCTTGAGCCTCGGTCATAGTTTTGCTTGCGTAGTGTATAGGCTGAAAGTATTTTGCTTTTCGTTGCCCCAAGACCGCACCTATGGCAAAATCACTAGCATCGCACATAAGCTCAAAAGGTAGGTCCCAATCGGGGGCAACAAGAATCAGTGCCTCGGTAAGCTTTTTCTTTAATGTTTCAAAAGCTTCGATGCACTCAGGAGAGAAGATGAAAGGAGCATCCTTCTCGAGGAGATGGGTCATAGGCCGGGCAATCTTAGAAAAGTCTTGGATAAACCTACGGTAGAAGCCGGCATGACCCAAAAAGCTCCTAACACCTTTTACGGTGGTGGGATGAGGTAATTTAGCGATGACATCAATTTTGGCTCTGTCAACCTCAATCCCGTTTTTTGAAATTTTATGGCCGAGGACAATGCCCTCCTTGACCATAAAGTGGCTCTTCTCCTAGTTGAGACTTAGATTCGTTTCTTTGCAACGTTTAAGCATCTGTTCCAAGTGGGAGAGGCAAGACTGGAATGAATCCCCGATGACTGAAAAGTCATCCATGAATACCTCCATGGTTTTTCCGATCATTTCGGAAAAGATAGACATCATGCACCTCTGGAACGTGCCTGGTGCATTACATAAGCCGAAAGGCATACGTCTGTAAGCAAAAGTTCCGTAGGGGCATGTGAAGGTAGTCTTCTCTTGATCCTGGGGATCAATGGGGATTTGGAAGTAACCCGAAAAACCATCGAGGAAGCAGTAGTATTCATTCCCCGCAAGTCTTTCAAGCATCTGGTCCATAAAAGGGAGAGGAAAATGGTCTTTACGGGTGGCTTCATTTAACTTTCGATAGTCAATACATACTCGCCAACCCGTGACCAAACGAGTTGGAATCAACTCGTTATCCTCGTTGGTGACAACGGTAATGCCACCCTTTTTAGGGACACAATGAATTGGGCTAACCCAAGGACTGTCAGAAATAGGATAAATCAATCCCGCATCAAGAAGTTTAAGGACTTCTTGTTTGATAACTTCGTGGATTTTTGGATTTACCCTTCTCTGTTGTTGCACTGCTGGCTTAAAGTCATCCTCCATTAAGATTTTGTGTGTACAAAAGTCCGGGCTAATGTCGGAGAGTTTCCAAGCAATTGCTTGCTTGTTTGCTTTAAGAACCTTCAGGAGTGCTACCTTTTCCTCATCTTTTAAGTCTTTAGCAATAATGACGGGCAATTTATTATCACCCTCAAGAAATGCATATTCTAGATGAGGAGGCAAGTCCTTGAGCTCAACCTCGGGAAAGTCTTCAGTTATTTCAACATTTTTTACTTCCGCTTTATGAAGTATTTTTGGAGATGGAGAGGGTGAAGGATCGTCATTTAACAATCTTTCAAGGAGAAGAATGTCCCCTCCGGGTCAAGATAGTTTTCATCAACCCCACTTGGGATTGAGCTATCTTGAGCAAGAAAAGCCTCGACCTCTTCCAGAAGGAAGTCACTTCCCTCAAACGGAGTGAGGGAAGGGGAAGGGTCGGAAATGATAGGGTCAGTAGAAAGACTGCCACTGGATGAGAAACCAAGGACTTCTTGAGAATACTCCTCAGACGCAACATCGATGATATCAATTTGGTTAACCGTTTCAGCGTCATAGTTGGAGGAGTATCTTGAAGTCTGATCAAGATTGAATGTGATGGCTTCGCCACCAACACGTAGAGTGATTTCTTCCTCGAATACATCGATTAAAGCACGACCCGTTCTTAAGAACCCCCTCCCGAGAATGAGAGGAACTCTTGGGTCAGCATCAAAATCAACAATCACGAAATCTGCTGGAAAATAGAACTTTCCTACTTTCACGAAGATATCTTTGGCAATGCCGAGAGGACGGGATATAGTACGGTCTGCAAGCTCGAGTGTCATGCAGGTTGGAGTGAGAGCAGGAAGTGAGAGTCTTTTCCAGACTGTGTAAGGCATCAGGTTAATGCTTGCGCCAAGATCGGCCAAGGCAAAGCATTCAACCATCCCTGGGAAAATACAAGGAATGAGAAATTTCCCGGGATCTCCAAGCTTTTCGGGAAGCTTTTTCAAGAGCACTGCTGAGCAATGCTCATTAAGTGGAGTTTTTGCCATCTCACAAAGTTTTTCTTTGTTGCTTATCAGATTTTTGATTGTTGAAGCAAATTTAGGCATGAGAAGAAGAGCGTCCGCGAAGCTAATATTAAAGTGTAATTCTTGGAAAATTTGATAAAATTTTTCCATCCGATGGTTAGCTTTTTCGCGGTTCTTTTGATCATTCAAACGTGAAGGATATGGAATTGAAGGCTTAGGATCATTCTTTGGGATTTCATCAGAACTCACAGGGGGATCAAATACAACTTTCGGCTTACGAGCCGGGACCGGGACAACTTGAGGGTGGATGTTGTTGATACCTCAGTTATTAGTAGGAAGTACCGTGTCCGTGGTAACCTCAGGTTCACGTTCCGCTACCTTAGGAGGAGAATAAGAGGTAGAAGGAATCGAGGGTCCATTGTATGATACCCCACTTTGGGTGGTGATCGCTTTGACATCGCCCCTCGGGTTAGCGATCGTGTTGCTCGGTAGTGTACCCGGGCCCGAGGGTCGATCATTTAAAGACTTCTGAAGCTCAGAGATCTTGCTGATCAATAACCGATTCGTTTCCTCTTGTGCTTTCATGAATTGTTTTAGCACTTCATCTGAGGAAGACGAGGGTGGAACAACGTTTTGAGGAGGATTTTGAACACGATTGTTTTGAAAATTCCCTTGATCTTGATTGTTGCTACCCTGAAAATTGTTTCTCTGATTGAAATTACCCTGATTGTAATTTTCTTGATTCTGGTTTCTTTGAAAATTTCCTTGAAAACCTTGATTTTGATTGCCATTTTGAAAATTGTTTTGATTAAACTGGCCTTGATTTTGATTCGGGTTTTGGAAATTTGAGTTTTGACCTTGGTTAAAATTCTGATTCAAGTTACGATTTTGATTTTGGTTAAAACCGGAAGGTCCGAGAAAATTGTTGGAACGATAGCTTAAGAGATTACGGTCCCCTTGCGGTTGGTAAGAATTACCCCCCGTATTGTAGGAACCGTGAGAAGCATAAACGTTCTCTTGAGGAAAGCTAGCAGTAGTTGGACACTCAGAATACAGACGAGGGCCCCCACAAATTTCACAACTTCGGGCCACGGCTTTCACTTGTTGATTTTGAACCTGATTTTGCATCGTTTGGTTCATTCTCAACACAGCCGTAGAAATATCATCCATCTTTTTGGTAAGAGCAATTATTTCAGGAGATGATGATGAAGGAGTAACTGAATTACATGACGCATCCCTCTCCGCAGAGGAATCCCAAAAGTTATGGTGGGCAGTCATGTTCTCAATCAAGTCATAGCACTCCTTGGGACGCCTTTTCATAAAGGTCCCACCACCAGCAGCATTGAGAATATCCCGGTGCCTCAATGTCAGACCATTATAGAAGGTATCTGTGATGGTAACTTGCAACATATTGTGGTTAGGGCACCGATCAATAGCTAGCTTATAACGTTCCCAAGCCTCAAAAAGAGACTCATCGGGACGCTGCCGAAAGTTGCTGATATCATTTCGTAACTTGGTAACCATGGAATGTGGAAAATATTTTGCTAAAAACTTGGTTACCATTTCATCAAAGGTGTGAATAGAATTCTTTGGGAGTCGGTCAAACCATGTAGTGGCATGATGAGTGAGAGAATAGGGAAAGAGGTACAGCCGGAGGGCATCATCGGTGACACCATGCTGTTTCATGCTTTGGGTGACCGTGAGATATTTGTCAAGATGTTTATTGGCATCGTCACCCGGTAATCCGTGAAATTGACACGAATTCTGGACTTGTTGGATCATGTGGTGCTTGAGGCCAAAGTCCGTAGCCTCAATAGTGAGTGGTGCAATAGGCCCACCCCGCCCTTGCATGGTAGGCTGGCACAACTCCTCAATCGTTCGGAGATCGGGAGCTGGCACATCCCTGGGAGGGTCAGGGGGTGGTAAAGGTGGTGGTGGCCCAGCGGCCATTTCGGTCTTTGGTTCTTGTGTGTCAGAACGTAGCTCGGGTACATTTTTCTGATGTTTACGTTTTGTTTGTGACGAGTGCGCATGCACTAAAAACAATTTTTCAAAACAAGATCGAGGCAAAACCACAGTGAACTTAAACCAATTATCACAAGTGAATGGCTTCTTTAAAAAAGGTACACCACTCACAGGGATATAAAGGCAAGTTTTTGTCTTAAGTTTGGGAACTTATTATGTCCACACCCCCAGTTGGTAGGTGTTCAGCCTTGGTTTGCGGTGGTAAGATTTTATGTATTTATTACTTTGAAAAACTGCTTTAGGCTTATGGGTGTGTGTGCAGAAAACTTGAGAAATATTTTTGGAACTGATTCGTTAATCAAAATCGTTCTTTTAAGATTACTCGCAGGCTGGCGGGAGGAAGTAAATAGGTTTCCTCTTCAGTTCGCAATTTAATGTCAGAACTTACCTTAAACCAACTGTTTCAGGTTGTAATCTTAAAGAAAACGAAGTAATTTAACTTAACAGTTTGTTTCGTTGTTTTTGATTTTTTTGGTGTTTTTAACACTTTAGGGAAAGTGTTAATAAACTTTTTTATATGATTATATTTTTACAAAAACTTTTTACAAATTTGTGTGAAATTTGTACAGAGAGGGTTTTGAAAACCACTAAACTTAAAACGATTTTGTAAAACACGCAACAACCTCCCCTGCAACGGCGCCAAATTTTGATTGATGCTAAACGGTCAACCTAATTTGACCAGGTGAATGGTCAACAAGGTCAAATAGCCTAGAGTCAATACTCCGTGGATAGTAGAGTGTGTCCCCGGGTCGTTAAAGTCCCAGCGAGATTGAAATAGTGTCGTTTGAAATCGTTTATGAGTGAGTGGCACTGAGGACAGTAGCCCAGATGATGTGGAATTGATATTGCTACTGTTATTTTGGTATTTGTACACAGATATGATATTCACAAAAATCAGATATACAAGGATATGCATAAATTCACAATTAAGATTCACGCAATCGGACTGAAAAAGTAGGATTTGATGATTAACAAACTACAGGGGTGCTTTTGAAACTTTTTGAAACTTAAAATTAAAAAGAAATTTGAAAATGAAAATGAAATTATAAAAGTGATTATTTTAATATTTAAATACTATTTAATTAATTAAACTAATTAAAATCTAATTTAAATTAACTAATAATTATAAATGTTACAAATTAACCTAAAAACTTGCAAAAATAATTTCTAAACTTAAATAAGAACTTGAAGAAAGTATAAAAAATAAAAATAAATATTTTTGTCTTTTTATGGATTTTTTAGTAATTAAAAACTATTTAACTTAATTAAACTAATTAAACTACTTTTAATTACTATTAATACTAAATTAACTTAGAAAATTATAAGAAAATTTATAAAATTATTTAACCATCACAAGAATCCTAAAAAATTATAAAAACCTCTAAAAATTATGTTTAAGGCTGATCCACTAATTAATTACCTTTTAATTACTTTAAATCTAATTTAAATAATTAAAATAAGAAAAATGGAAAATGAATAGTAGAAATTAAAAATATATTTTCTAAAAGTTTAATATATTATATAAGAGCTATAAAAAATATAAAAACTAGGTTATGCTTTATAAAAACTAAATATGCTATTTAAAACTTAATATTAATTAATAATTAAGAAAATTAGTATTAAATCTAATAAATACTAAATGGCAGAATAAAAATCTGAAAAATTTACTAAAATTACTTTACTATATAAGGTAATTAATAAAAATATAAAAATACTAAGTACTTAATAAAAATCTAAAAATGAAAAATAAAATTTAAATTAAATTAAATAGAAACTATCACGTAATATTAAATTGGTTTTTCTTGGATTTTCTTTTACAAACTTACTTTACTACTGAAAATAGAAATCTTTTGTGAAAACACTTTTGAAAATAGCTCATTTATAAGCTGTAAGCACCCCCTAAACCAAATCAGTTGACTTATGTTGACTGATTGGACAAATGAGCTTAAATGAGTGTAGGTGGGGTCCACAATATCAAAACTTGGTACAAATAGATTAAACAAACTTAAATAAGCTGAGAATAGCAAGCAGTAAGCACAAATAAGCTGAATTAGTAAGCACTTTGCAATTTGAAACTGAACTCAGACTTGGGACAGACTTATGGGGGAATTCCAGGTGGGGTCCACTTGATCCTAGGTCAAACCAAGGGTCAATACTTGTTCCCTGGTAGGAGGGGGTTTACTAAAGCTGTTTGTGGGTTGTGGGACCCACTGGGTTGGCCAGAAATCACCACCAAAGTTGGTGGTGATGTGGTGGTATGCTGGTGCAGGGGAAGGGTTCTTCCCTGCAACTGTGTTCCAGGGCTTGTGGAGCCCACACACAAATTCAAAAAAATCAAACCAATGTGGGATTCAAAAGTTGAGGTGGTGGTGTGTAACTACAACAAGTTTTAGATCTTCAATCCAAACACATAAATCACAAAAAATCTTGTAACTTTTGCAAAAATCTGAGATGGTGCAATTTGACTTTTTGAGGAAAACTTAAGCTTTTGACATTGGTGAGTTTTGATTAATCACAGATGACTTATTGATGTTTGTTAAGCCTAATGCTAACCAAACTTACTAACCTAAACTATTTTGGAGCTGATTCACAAGATTTGAGCAACAAAATCACAACAGTTAAGCTGTTGTGATCTAATCTTAATGATTTTGACTTTTTTAATGAATGTCTTAGGTGTTTTATGACTGAGCTAGACTAAAGGTACCTAGGTAAGACTGTTTCAACCAATTGCAACACACAAAACACACCCTGAGTCCTCAAACTCAGTTAATCCAAACACCCTTAATGCTTAACTGTTTTATGATTTCCAAGTTAACTAGGTGCTAGATTGTACAAACTTGATCCCAAACTGTAAATTATAACTATGTGCACTTGTTTAAGTACTTAAAAACAGATTACCACTTCAATTACAAAAGTTTTACTCTTAAGCTAATTTTAACAGTTAAATATTAAATTTTAAGTAACTATGAATTCTAATAAGCAAGCAATGAATATTAAGCTAAAAATGACTTAAACTACAATCAACTATCACAGATTAACACAGATTAGCAAGGAACAAACAATCAATCAGAAGCTACTAAGAACTAGGAGTTTTTAGTGGAAAATTTAAATAAGCAAAGTCTTACAAGAATACCCTCAGCATGAATAGAGGGTTTTCCTATGAAGCCTATCTTTAGATAGGCAAATTCCAACTCCAAGCTTGCTCTTTTCTGCTTCTCCAAACCCGGAAACACAAACTAAACACAACAGTTGACCAAAGTTGACTATTTTTATATTTTTGATTTTCTTCTAGTATAACTGAGTTTTAGTTGTCTCTAAAGCTTCAATAAGCTTTTTGGAACCTAAATGACCCTATCTCAGTCCATGATTATTGCTTCCACTCACAATTCAGTACATTAAGAACTCAAAATTAACTTGAAAATGGCACAATCTGAGATACCAAATGAAACTTGAAATTGATTGCTTAAAAACTTGAAATTACATGAAAACAAACTAGTACAGTGCTTAAAAGCTTAAGAAACCAATAGAAATTTAAATTACACTTAATTCGACATAAAAAACTACTAATTAACTAACTACTTTCTTCCTTGCACTCCTCTGCTATTTATACTTGAAGATTAGGGTTCTTGTACTCCTCTGATCACTTCCCATCACTTTGTAGCCTTTGGATTGCTCTGAGACCCTCTAATCACCCTCCACGTGTTTTGGAGGGAAAATATGATGTGTGGGTTTTGGACTGTTCAGACAAGGGGGGGGGGGGTGGTGCATTTATTGTGGATGTGAGGGTTGGTGTAGTGGGTTGGACGGTGGCTTCTGATGGAGGTATGATGGGACCTGCAAGTGGGGATGTGGGGGAGGGAAGGATGGTGGGGGTGATGGTTGTTTGACTTTACTTGACCGAGGGGGTCAAACATTGACCCGATTTAATATTAAGGGTGTGGTGTGGGCTGTGGTAATTTGGGCCCAAGTGAAAAAGAAATGGGTGGGCTAGGGATGGTATTGGATTGGGTTTTTGGAGTAGTATTATTATTAGTTAGGTCCGGTTTGGTTTTGGTTTACACAAGGACCTATTTTGCAATTTAACAAAAGTTGAGGGGTGGGTTTTGGCAATTTTCGAAAATGTTCCCAAGGGTGAGTTTTGCCAATTGTGAATAATTCATGGACCATAGTTGACTTTTCCATTTAATTTTCACCAGGGACTAATTTTGCCAAACTTTCAAACTTCAGGGACCATTTGTGTAATTTTCACCAAACTTTCCACCAAGGACCAATCCTGCCATAAAAGGTTAGTGCAAGGACAAAATTTGTTTTTCTCAAAGTTTTTCATATCCCAGGGACCATTTTTGACAATTTTCAAAGTTCAGGGACTAAACTTGACATTTTGTGAAACTTTTCACCAAAGGACTAAATGTGTAACTTTTTGATTTAAAAGGACCTTTGGTGACTTTTTCAAGTTTTTAGAATAACTAGGGACTAGATTTGACAACTTTTGAAAGTTGAGGGACTGAAACTGCCAATTGTGCAAACTTTGTGCATTTTTTATCTGTTTTTGGTATTTTTTCATTTGAAACATGTAAAACACTTTCCTGGGATATTTTCACTATTTTGATACAATATTGAGTGTTTTTAGATGTTTTGGCAGCTCAGAAATGGTAAAAATGATGAGTATTTACACATTCATCAATGACCCCCTAAAAGTGGTTCATTTTTCGCCTCATCAACCTGACCTATGTTGTATAGTGTAGTGGTAAGAACCAGGGAATTGATCGTTCTCCATAGGGAATAGTGTTCGTTAGGATTGAAAATGATCTAAACTAGGTCTAGAGGTGAGCGATGATTCTTTTTGTATTTTTATAGTTTTTTGGAAAGCAAGTAAAATCTCGGGTTTTGAAGAAGTGGGCGGAATTAGTTACTAGTCAACTAACCCAAATAACTACAAATGCAATAAAAATAAAATAACAAGAAAATAAATGTGTGAAAAACTAATATGGAGAAAAACATGTTTACTTAGGTTTCACTACTCCCTAGCTATCTTTTATTGATTGATTAGTTTGTTACAATTGCATGGATGACGGGTTGTATTCCTTAATACCATTCGTGGGGGCGTGTACGTCCTTCCCCAACTCTATAAGATCCTATCTCTTCCTAACGACACGTTAAGTATACTATAATGGCCTCATTAATATTCTCTTATGCATTAAACACAACCAATTAATCGTAGTACACATCCGATTCATTTTTCTTAAGACATCAAGCAAGTTACCAATATGAAGTTAGCCAGTTTTCTTAAGCCTAACATTGATATCATTCATCCAAAAACAATTAATAACAAACCATCAATCAATAATCAATAGCTCGGTTTCATTACATCTAAGCAAACACAAACAAACCTAGCCTAGCATGTTAAAAGAAAGACAAGTGTAAGATAGAATCAAACAACACATAGACATATTGAATGATTGATTGGTGCTAAACAGTCAGATAATATCAACCAAGTAATGGTCAACAAATCAGACAGCCTAAACTAATACTCCGGTGAGTTTAGTGTTTCCCCGGATCGTTAGATCCCAACGAGATGTGAAATCTGAAATAAAACGACTTTGAGATCAGGTGATTTGAACAGGAAAAAGGTTTTAAGTGATTTGTACTACTGAAATATAAGAGTGAATAGCTTTAATAAGCTATATCAACTAATACGTGAAATCAGATAAGTACAATTGAAAAAGGGACTGAAAACGTAAACGTTTAATAATTAAACGTAAACAAAAACAACTTTAACTTATAGTAGGATTTTACAAGCCTTAGGGGCTTACATGCAAATTAAATAAATTTAAAATATTTATTTTATAATTAAAAACTATTTAATTAATTATTTTTATTTAATTACTATTATTAATTATTTAATAATTAACTAATAATTATGAAAATGTAAAATAAGTCTAGAAAATTAAAATTAAAATTTCTAAAAATCTAAAATATTATAAAACTTATTTTAAAATTAAAATTATATTTTTCACACTATTTATCTATTTATTATTAATTATTAATTATTTATTTATTATTTAACTAATTATATTGATTAACTTATTTATAATTACTAAAAAGACTTAAATAATTATGAAAATTTTTATATATCTAATTAACCATCAAAGGAATCCTAAAAAATTATAAAAAGTTTATATTATGAATTTTTAATCTAATTCACTAATTATTATTCTATTTATTGATTAATATCTAATTAAACTAATTAAATTATGAAAACTAGTAAATGAACAGTATAAATCACAAGAAAATTTCTAAAATTATTTTATGACTTATAAAAGCTAAGAAAAATATAAAATATAGGTGTTACCTTATAAAAATTAATTATACTATTTAATTCTTATTTATTATTTAATTATTAAATAAACTAATATTAATTCTAAATAACACTAGATGACAAAGGAAAATTCTGGAAAAATTTATAAAATTACTTTAATATATAAGAGATTTAATAAAAATATAAAATAGCATAAGTGCTTATAAATAAGCTAAAAGGAAAATTAAATAGATAATTTCTATTAAATAGAAGCTATCACTATAATTAAGTTTGGTTTTTTCTTGTTTTTCTTTTATAAATCTAATAAAATACTTAAAATATGAAACTTTAATAAATGAAAATAATTTATAACCACAGAATAAGCACTATGAGTGCTTATTAGACCACACAGTTGACTTTTGTTGACTGCGGATGGATTTATGCACAAATGGTCTAATGTGGGGTCCACAAGGGCAAAAGCTTGTTTCTCTGAGTTAAATAAACAATAATAAGCAAGTTTTACCCAAATAAGGTGACTGATTAAGCCACAAGATACAAATAAGCAGTTGGCTTATTGTGATCTGAGACAGAATGGGGACAACTTTCCAAGCTGATTTAAGGTGGGTCCCAGTGGTGCACAGGTCAGACCAAGGGTCAAGTGTTCAAGCCTGGTAGGAGGGGGGTTGTAAGAACCTATTTATGAGGTGTGGGACCCACTGAGTCAACCACAATGGACCACCAAAGGTGGTGGGTGAGCCAAGGTCTGCTGAGACAGGGCAATCACCTTGCCCTGCAGCTCAGTTCAAGGGGCATTTTTGTCCAGTTAAAAAATTTTCAAAAATGAAATGACTGCACAAATCACAAGTTCAGCTAATAGAGTTTGCTCAAAACAAGTTTCAAGTTCTAAATCATAGCACACAAATCATGAGAATTCTTGCTAATTTGGTAAAAATCTGACCAAACACTTTTTGACTTTTCAAGAAAACATTGCTATATTGAATTTTATGAGTTTCTAAGGAGATTAATTGACTGAATAAGTTATGATAGGTTATAATAATGCTAATTATATCTAAATCAACAACTTGTGAATTGAAAATGAGGCTTGTGGATCAACAGATTCACACAGAAAACTGATATGAGATGTTTGAAGGTGTTCTTGACTTTTTTGTGTTAATACTATGGTTTTTATGATCCAACTCAGTTATATTAACCTAGTGAAACTTATCTGAACAGACAATAACAACTTTTATCAACTAAAACTCAGTTAACAACCTTGAGCCAAACACCCTTATTATTGACTGAGGTGTGAGTTTTTCAAAGCAAATGATCTATTTAATCCATGAAAATGATTCCAATCATCATATTATCATTAAACAGTACTGATTGAGCATGATTCAGTAAACAAACAAGCATAAAACACTGAGAGTACAAAATGGATATTTTGACTGTGAAAATAATATTTTTAGCACAAGTTAATTCCAACTAACAAGACCTATTTATTAAGTAATAATAAGATTATTTAACACAAATGGAGCCTATAAGAACAAATAGAAACAGTTAATTTCAACTTATTAAGTAAATAAGAAAAATGTTCAAAATGCCTTACAATTGAGTTGCCAACTGAAAACATCAAAGAACCAATCCTAAAGAACTTCCACAAGTTCCCTAACCCAGGGCAATCCACAATCAACCCTGCTCCAGCTTGTTCATCTTCTTCATTGATTTTTTTTTTTTTTTATTTTCTACTTATTTTTCTTGATTTTTATCTATTTTTGAGTTTTATTATTACAGCTGATTTTTAGGTTACTTATAGCTCTCAGAAACTTTATAACAAACTTATATGAGCTTATGAGTTCATTACAACAATCCTTAACATCATTCAAAGTGACATGAGATTTTTAATGAAACAGATTTGCATAACATTAAATTGAAACTGAAACACTATAATTGATACTTCAAAAAGATTTATTACACACTGAAAATGATTGAGAAAGTACTTAGGAACTTAGAACAATACTGGAAATTGAAATCTTAACTATTCGACATACATAAATTGAAATTAAACTAGATATTGTTCCACTCTGCTTCCCACCTCTTCTTTATAGACTAAAAAGCTTTCTTGTCGACCTCTGAGCAAATCCCATCATATCTCAGCCTTTGAATTCAACTCTATCATCAAAACTGTCCATTTGGTATTTTGGCGCCAAAATTCAAACATGTGGATAGAAGCAGTTCTGTTTCAATTAAAGCTTCTTGGGAGTATTAGGAGGTGGCAAGGAGACAATTGAGATATTTTTATGCAAGTTGGGGCTTAGGATGGAAAACAGAGGTGTGGAACTAGTTTTGGAGGGAAAAGCTGTGAAAACAGCATTAAATGGAGGAGTGGGTTGATGTGATGAGGTGTGGAGGGTAGGTGGTGAGCTGGAGTAGTGAGGTGGTGGTAAAAAACCATGGTGGTTTTGGGTTGCAGAGGAGGGTGAGAGAGGTGAGCAGTAAGGGTGGTTTGGGGACGACGGGTCGACAGGGTCAACGCCCTTTTTATTATAAAAGGGTGAGTTGGGTTTGCTTGGTGGGCTGGGTAACAGCTGGGCCCAAAAAAATATAAAAAAGGTGGGCTAGGCTAGTTTGGATTGGGTAGTGGATTTGGGTTTGGTGTTATTTTAATAAAAGGGACCGGATTTGGTTTGGTATTTTCACAAGGACTAATTTTGTAAATTCAACATTTTTGGAGGGTGCAACTTGGCAACTTTTCAAAGTTATTTAAAGTGTTAAAATTGCCAATTGTGAATAGTCCAAGGGTTATATGTGATATTTTTCTATTTTTCAAATCCAGGGACCTTTTCTGCCAATCTTTCAAAATCCAGGGACCAATCATGTAATTTTCTGATTTTTGAAGGGTTTAATTTGTAACTTCTCAAAAGTTATCATAAGGACCAATTTTGTCAATTTAGAATAGTGCAAGGCTTATTTTTCTTATTTTTGTATTTACAAAACCTTAGGGACTATTTTCGACATTTTCCAAACTTGAGGGACTAAAGTTGTCATTTTGAAATTTTTTAACTTTAAAGGACTTTTCTTGACAACTTATGAATCCCTAAGGACCTTTGATGATATTTTTCATGTTTTGATTTACCAGGGACTAGTTTTGCCAATTTTCCAAAGTTCAGGGACTGAAACTGTAAATTATGTGAAATGTTTTGTTTTTCATCAGTTTTCAATCCTTTTGCATAAAAACACAATCCAGGGATAATTTTATGTATTTCAAGGCATTCCTGTGTGTTTTCATATGTTTTTGCAGCTTAAATGTAACAGAAATGATGAGTATTTACACACTCATCAATCCCCCACACTAAACTATTGCTAGTCCCTAGCAATCTATTTGAGAAAAAATTAATGGATTTTTACTCTTTACCAAAAGCCATCACTTCTGGAGTAGCCAGGTGTAAGAACTGTGGCACACCTGATAACCGTGTGATTTTTAGCAAACCACCAGCTGTCAACGGATTTGATTTGTCTTTACCAGAAGCCGTTTGCTTCTGGACTAGCCAACTCTTGATGGAATAGTCAACATCTTGGTGAGCTGATTACCAATTATGGATTTTCTACGGCCTTTACCACAAGCCATAATCTTGCGGGCTAGCCAACTCATTAGCTTTTGAGGATAATGGGGAGTTGAGGAACCATACAATTTTTGGCAAATTGCAAGCCATCAACGGTTTTGAGATGTCTTTACCAAGAGCCGTTTGCTCCTGGACTAGCCAATCCTGTTGTGGGTTAGACATGGAGGATTGATACCATTTATTGCATTTCTAAGTGTGAAAAAACTTTAAATTTTGATCAAATGAGGGTGCTTGATGGAACATGTGTTTGAATTCGTGAGAATCCCCCCCCCCCCCCCCCCACACTTAGAAATGAATATTGCCCTCAATATTCAAAACACCGGGTGTTAAACCGATATTTAGAACGTAAGAAGGAAATATTAATAACATTTATTTTAGGCTATTTACATACAAACTCAATTTTTTTTTTTTTTTTTTTTTTTTTTTTTTTTTTTTTTTTTATCAAGATATATACATATATACAACATGTGGGGCATCTCCCCCACACTAGGTGGTAGAAAAGAGAAAGAAATCAGAAATATGAGTGAAAACCCATATTGCTATGCTTTTGATTACCGAGTCACTAGCTTGACTCGACCTCGAATTGATTTGTCCATGAGGTAGCTTGTTTTTGATTCCCGAGTCACTAGCTTGACTCGACCCCGAATTTAATTGTCCTTGGGGAAAGTTTGGAGATCCGGGACAACCATGTTTGGGATGTCCTCTCCAAAGTAGTGTTTCACGCGATGGCCATTTACTTTAAAACATGGACCGTCATTTTGAGATAACTCAACGGTACCATATGGATAAACCTTAGTGATAGTAAATGGACCAGTCCAACGGGTTTTTAATTTACCCGAGAAGATCTTTAATCTAGAGTTAAAGAGAAGTACTCGATCACCAACGTTAAAAACGCGGTTCTTTATTTTTGAGTCATGTATTCTCTTTGTTTTTTCTTTATAGATTAAAGAGTTCTCGTAAGCCTGATCACGTAGTTCATTTAATTCATTCATTTGAACTTTTCTGTGATCACCCGCAGTTTTGAGGTCAAAGTTGGCACGTTTCAAAGCCCAGTAGGCTTTGTGCTCAAGTTCCATCGGTAGATGACATGTCTTTCCGTACACAAGCTTGTAAGGTGTACACCCAATGGGTGTTTTATAAGCTGTACGAAAGGCCCATAGTGCGTCATCTAATTTATCCGACCAGGCAGCACGGTTTTCACCAACAGTCCTCTCAAGTATCCTTTTGATACCACGACTTGAAACCTCCACTTGCCCACTTGTTTGTGGGTGATATGCAGTAGAAAGACGGTGGGTTACACCATACTTTTGCATGACTTTATCAAATTTGTCATTGCAGAAATGCGTACCACGATCACTTATAATAGCACGTGGGGTTCCAAAACGGGCAAAAAGAGATTTCAGGAATTTCACTACAACTCGGGCATCATTCGTGTGTAAAGCTTTTGCTTCAACCCACTTTGATAAATAATCAACTGCCACAAGTATGTACTTGTTTCCTCTGGATGATGGAAATGGCCCCATAAAGTCAATGCCCCAGATATCAAATATTTCACATACTTGAATAGCATTTTGTGGCATCTCATTTCTTTGTGAAATGTTTCCATGACGCTGACAAGCGTAACAGGTTTTAATGAGATCCTGGGCATCTTTATAAATTGTGGGCCAGAAGAATCCGGAATCAAATACCTTTTTGGCGGTGTAATTAGGACTATGATGTCCCCTAGTGGGTCCAGCATGACAAGCCTTAAGAATTTCAGTGGCTTCCTGTCCATATACACACCGTCGGATGACTTGATCCGCACAGATTTTGAATAAGTAGGGGTCATCCCAGAAGTAATGTTTAACATCCTTAAAGAATTTATTCTTCTGTTGGGTTGACATCCCTTTCACAACAAAGTTACCCGCATGATAGTTTGCGAAGTCGGCAAACCATGGGGTAGTAGAATCTCCTCGAAAAGTAACCGCATTAAGTGTTTCGAGAGGAAATGTTTCATTTATTTCCTTTTTCTCATACACATTTTGATGAGGGTTTTCTAATCGGGACAAATGATCAGCAGCCAGGTTCTCAGCTCCTTTTTTATCACGAATAATGATATCAAATTCCTGGAGGAGGAGAACCCAACGGAGCAATCTCGGCTTTGCATCTTGTTTTGCAAATAGATATTTAAGAGCCGAATGATCCGTATACACTACGCTTTTAGTCAAGATTAAGTATGTCCGAAATTTCTCAAAAGCATACACCACAGCTAATAATTCTTTTTCTGTAGTGGTGTAATGTGTTTGAGCTTCGTTCATAGTTTTGCTTGCGTAGTGGATAGGCTGAAAGTGTTTCGTTTTGCGTTGCCCCAAGACTGCACCGATAGCAAAATCACTTGCATCGCACATAAGCTCGAAGGGTAAATCCCAGTCGGGGGCAATAAGAATGGGTGCCTCAGTAAGCTTTTTCTTTAATGTTTCAAAAGCTTCGATGCACTCCGGTGAGAAGATAAAAGGAGTATCCTTTTCAAGGAGATGAGTCATAGGCCGTGAGATTTTAGAAAAATCTTGTATAAATCGACGATAGAAACCGGCATGACCCAAGAAACTCCTAATACCTTTGACGGTAGTAGGGTGAGGCAGTTTTGCAATGACATCAACCTTAGCTCTGTCAACCTCAATCCCATTCTTGGAAATCTTATGGCCGAGGACAATGCCCTCTTTGACCATAAAGTGACTCTTTTCCCAATTTAGACATAGATTGGTGTCTTTACACCTTTTCAACATTGTTTCTAAATTGGTGAGACATGTTTGGAATGAATCCCCAATGACCGAAAAGTCATCCATAAAGACCTCCATAGTTTTACCGATCATGTCGGTAAATATAGCCATCATGCACCTCTGAAACGTACCTGGAGCATTACATAAGCCAAAAGGCATACGTTTATAAGCAAAGGTTCCATAAGGGCATGTAAAGGTAGTCTTTTCTTGATCTGATGGATCAATGGGGATTTGGAAGTATCCTGAGAAACCATCAAGGAAACAATAGTACTCATTCCCTGCTAATCTCTCAAGCATCTGGTCCATAAAGGGCAGCGGAAAGTGGTCTTTGCAGGTGGCGTCATTTAACTTGCGATAGTCAATGCAAACACGCCATCCGGTAACCAGCCGAGTTGGAATCAACTCATTTTCCTCATTAGTGACAACAGTAATGCCACCCTTTTTTGGGACGCAATGAATGGGACTAACCCATGGACTATCAGAGATAGGGTAAATCAATCCTGCATCAAGAAGTTTAAGAACCTCTTGTTTAATCACATCATGGATTTTTGGATTCACCCTTCTTTGATGTTGCACTGCAGGCTTGAAGTCATCCTCCATCAAGATTTTGTGTGTACAAAAATCTGGGTTAATACCCTTAATATCGGAGAGTTTCCAAGCAATTGCTTGCTTGTTTGACTTCAAAACCTTTATGAGAGCACTCTTCTCCTCAACACTTAAACCTTTAGCAATAATGACGGGTAATTTATCATCACCCTCCAAGAATGCGTATTCAAGATGAGGAGGTAAGTCCTTGAGTTCGACCTCAGGAAAATCATCAGTTTCCTCAACATATTTGATTTCCTGATTATGAAGTTGTACGGGAGGGAGTGGAGGAGAATTGTCTTGGTTTAGCAATCTCTCAAGGAGAAGAATATCTCCCTCCAGATCAATCTCAGTGTTATCAATTCCCGATGGAACTGAATCACTTTTGAGAAAAGCCTCGACCTCTTCCAAAAGGAAATCACTTCCCTCAAACGGAGTGAGAGAAGGGGAAGAGTCGGAAATGATAGGTTCAGATGATGGAGTGGCATCCCCACTCACAGAATTATGAGAAAAACCAAGAAACTCTTGAGAATACTCCTCCGAAGCAATGTCTATGATATCTATTTGATTAACTGCTTCAGAATCATAATTGGAGGAGTACCTCGAGGTTTGATCGAGGTTAAATGTAACAGCTTCATTACCCACACGAAGAGTGATTTCTTGCTCAAATACATCGATAAGAGCACGGCCCGTTCTAAGGAAACCCCTCCCAACAATGAGAGGGACTCTTTGATCAGCATCGAAATCAACCACTACAAAGTCAGCGGGGAGATGAAATTCTCCTACCTTCACAAACACGTCCGCGGCAATGCCGAGAGGACGAGATATCGATCGGTCTGCAAGCTCTAAAGTCATGCAGGTAGGAGTAAGATCAGGAAGAGAAAGTTTCTTCCAAACTGAGTATGGCATTAGGTTGATACTTGCACCAAGATCGGCCAAGGCATAGCAATCAACCATTCCCGGAAATACACATGGTATTAGAAATTTTCCAGGATCTCCCAGCTTCTCGGGAAGCTTCTTTAAGAGAACTGCAAAGCAGTTCTCATTCAAGGGAGTCTTTGCCATTTCAAACAGTTTCTCCTTGTTGCTTAACAAGTGTTTGATTGTCGATGCAAATTTGGGCATCGGAATAATAGCATCCGCAAAGCTAATGTCAAAATGCAAATCTTGGAAGATTTGAAAGAATTTATCCATCTGGTGACTAGCTTTTTCACGGAGCTTTTGTTCACTCAAGCGTGAGGGGTAAGGAATAGAGGAGGTAGAAGGTCTGGACTGAGGTGTTTCAACTGGAATATCATTTGGTTCAAAAACAACTCTAGGTTTTGGTTTGGGTTTCGGGACAACATGAGGTGGGACGTCTTGGGTACCTCCCTTATGAGTAGGAAGTACTTCGTCCTTATTTACCTCGACGTT
The DNA here is from genome assembly GCA_030686995.1 of Artemisia argyi. Taxonomy (NCBI): domain Eukaryota; kingdom Viridiplantae; phylum Streptophyta; class Magnoliopsida; order Asterales; family Asteraceae; genus Artemisia; species Artemisia argyi. Next base: position 88,929,196 of record CM060708.1, on the reverse strand, counting down.
ATTTTCCACTACCTTGGGAGAAGAAGTAGAAGGGGTAGTGGGAACAGTAGGTCCATCATATGAAACTCCGCTCCTGGTCGTGATCGCCTTTGCATCGCCCCTCGGGTTTGCGATCGTGTTGCTCGGAAGTTTTCCAGAGCCCGAGGGTTGTTCATTTAATGATTTCTTAATTTCAGAAATCTGGCTGACCAACAACCTGTTTGTCTCTTCTTGAGTTTTCATGAACTGCTTTAACAACTCATCTGATGATGGTTGTGGAGCTGGGAGAATGGCTTGTGTTTGGTTAGGGAAATTTTGGACACGGTTATTTTGATTATAACCTTGTTGTGGCTGAAAATTCCCTTGATTTGGATTACCATTTCCATGAAAATGATTTCCGGGGTTGAAATTGTTTCTGTTAAAGTTTCCTTGATTGTGGAAACCTTGATTCTGTCCAGGATGGAAATTCCCTTGGTTTTGATAACCTTGGTTCATTCGTGGTTGGTTTTGGTTTCTGTTTTGCAAATTTGGGTTTTGATTAAACCCGGGTGGTCCCATATGTGTGTTGCACGGTAACTTGGTTCAATTTGAGGACGGTATTGATTACCTCCCTGATTTGTAGTACCGGCTAGGGCATTGGCTTCAAAAGGACTACCATCAGTGGCAGTACAATTGTAGTAAGCATGTGGGCCACCACAAGTGACACAAACTTCCACTTTTTTAACTTCAGCATGTGAAGGGTTTTGTGTGAAAGTGACTTTTTTCTGGTTTGAAATAACCAAAGCTTGAATGGCGTCCGTGAGTTTATCTATCTTAGCATCGGTGCTAGAAGTACTCACGGGTGATGAAGAAGAAGGACCAACACTCACTTGGGAGTTATATGGCTTTGTGCGTGTAGTGCGGACTTTGGACTTATTTTCAATGATTTCTAAAGCTTCTTTTGTGGTTTTGCTCAAAAAATTACCTCCCGCGGAGGCATTGAGAGAATCTTGGTCAGATTGACTCACACCATTATAAAACGTGTCAATTTGCATTAATTCAGTGAAACCATGATGAGGACATCGACGAAGCAATTCTTTGAAACGATCCCAAGCGTCACCAAACGATTCATCAAACCTTTGAGTAAATTTGATGATTTCATTTTTAAGACTTGTCGTTCTGGACGGGGGAAAAAATTCGTTTACAAATTTGGTAACTAAATCTTCCCATGATGTTATGGAACGAGGAGGCTGTTTTTCCAGCCAAATCCGGGCTGCTCCCTCAAGAGAAAATGGGAAAAGAAGAAGTTTGACTGCTTCGGAAGGGACGTTCTTGTATTTGATGGTTGAAGTAATTTTATTAAACCATCGAATATGAGCATGGGGATCATCCCTCTCAAAACCATAAAATTGGCTTGAAGTTACTAGATTTAGTAACCCGGCTTTGAGCTCAAAGTATTCAGCCACGATGGCTAGAACAACAATAGCGTCTCCGTAACCCTCAATGGGTGCTTGGAGAAGCTCATTCATCGGACGGTCTTCCGCCATGATAACTTTCTTAGGTGAAACAGCACGTTCCTCAGATACGGCTGTTGGGGCAGAACGTCTACGACGTCTTCGAGGAATTCTGACAAGCTCGCGTAAAGGGCTTGTTGACCTAGAAGAACGAGTGCGCATGCACTAGAGACGACTCTAAGAATCTTTAGAGTGACGGGAAATTAATATCAACCAAGTAATGGTCAACAAGTCAGACAGCCTAAACCAATACTCCGGTGAGTTTAGTGTTTCCCCGGATCGTTAGATCCCAACGAGATGTGAAATCTGAAATAAAACGACTTTGAGATCAGGAGATTTGAACAGGAAAAAGGTTTTAAGTGATTTGTACTACTGAAATATAAGAGTGAATAGCTTTAATAAGCTATATCAACTAATACGTGAAATCAGATAAGTACAATTGAAAAAGGGACTGAAAACATAAACGTTTAATAATTAAACGTAAACAAAAACAACTTTAACTTATAGTAGGATTTTACAATCTTTAGGGGCTTAAATGCAAATTAAATAAATTTAAAATATTTATTTTATAATTAAAAACTATTTAATTAATTATTTTTATTTAATTACTATTATTAATTATTTAATAATTAACTAATAATTATGAAAATGTAAAATAAGTCTAGAAAATTAAAATTAAAATTTCTAAAAATCTAAAATATTATAAAACTTATTTTAAAATTAAAATTATATTTTTCACACTATTTATCTATTTATTATTAATTATTTATTATTTAACTAATTATATTGATTAACTTATTTATAATTACTAAAAAGACTTAAATAATTATGAAAAATTTTATATATCTAATTAACCATCATAGGAATCCTAAAAAATTATAAAAAAGTTTATATTATGAATTTTTAATCTAATTCACTAATTATTATTCTATTTATTGATTAATATCTAATTAAACTAATTAAATTATGAAAACTAGTACATGAACAGTATAAATCACAAGAAAATTTGTAAAATTATTTTATGACTTATAAAAGCTAAGAAAAATATAAAATATAGGTTTTACCTTATAAAAATTAATTATACTATTTAATTCTTATTTATTATTTAATTATTAAATAAACTAATATTAATTCTAAATAACACTAGATGACAAAGGAAAATTCTGGAAAAATTTATAAAATTACTTTAATATATAAGAGATTTAATAAAAATATAAAATAGCAGAAGTGCTTATAAATAAGCTAAAAGGAAAATTAAATAGATAATTTCTATTAAATAGAAGCTATCAGTATAATTAAATTTGGTTTTTTCTTGTTTTTCTTTTATAAATCTAATAAAATACTTAAAATATGAAACTTTAATAAATGAAAATAATTTATAACCACAGAATAAGCACTATGAGTGCTTATTAGACCACACAGTTGACTTTTGTTGACTGTGGATGGATTTATGCACAAATGGTCTAATGTTGGGTCCACAAGGGCAAAAGCTTGTTTCTCTGAGTTAAATAAACAATAATAAGCAAGTTTTACCCAAATAAGGTGACTGATTAAGCCACAAGATACAAATAAGCAGTTGGCTTATTGTGATCTGAGACAGAATGGGGACAACTTTGCAAGCTGATTTAAGGTGGGTCCCAGTGGTGCACAGGTCAGACCAAGGGTCAAGTGTTCAAGCCTGGTAGGAGGGGGGTTGTAAGAACCTATTTATGGGGTGTGGGACCCACTGAGTCAACCACAATGGACCACCAAAGGTGGTGGGTGAGCCAAGGTCTGCTGAGACAGGGCAATCACCTTGCCCTGCAGCTCAGTTCAAGGGGCATTTTTGTCCACTTAAAAAATTCTCAAAAATGAAATGACTGCACAAATCACAAGTTCAGCTAATAGAGTTTTCTCAAAACAAGTTTCAAGTTCTAAATCATAGCACACAAATCATGAGAATTCTTGCTAATTTGGTAAAAATCTAACCAAACACTTTTTGACTTTTCAAGAAAACATTGCTATATTGACTTTTATGAGTTTCTAAGGAGATTAATTGACTGAATAAGTTATGATAGGTTATAATAATGCTAATTATATCTAAATCAACAACTTGTGAATTGAAAATGAGGCTTGTGGATCAACAGATTCACACAGAAAACTGATATGAGATGTTTGAAGGTGTTCTTGACTTTTTTGTGTTAATACTATGGTTTTTATGATCCAACTCAGTTATATTAACCTAGTGAAACTTATCTGAACAGACAATAACAACTTTTATCAACTAAAACTCAGTTAACAACCTTGAGCCAAACACCCCTATTATTGACTGAGGTGTGAGTTTTTCAAAGCAAATGATCTATTTAATCCATGAAAATGATTCCAATCATCATATTATCATTAAACAGTACTGATTGAGCATGATTCAGTAAACAAACAAGCATAAAACACTGAGAGTACAAAATGGATATTTTGACTGTGAAAATAATATTTTTAGCACAAGTTAATTCCAACTAACAAGACCTATTTATTAAGTAATAATAAGATTATTTAACACAAATGGAGCCTATAAGAACAAATAGAAACAGTTAATTTCAACTTATTAAGTAAATAAGAAAAATGTTCAAAATGCCTTACAATTGAGTTGCCAACTGAAAACTAGGAACAAGGATCAAAGAACCAATCCTAAAGAACTTCTACAAGTTCCCTAACCCAGGGCAATCCACAATCAACCCTGCTCCAGCTTGTTCATCTTCTTCATTGATTTTTTTTATTTTCTACTTATTTTTCTTGATTTTTATCTATTTTTGAGTTTTATTATTACAGCTGATTTTTAGGTTACTTATAGCTCTCAGAAACTTTATAACAAACTTATATGAGCTTATGAGTTCATTACAACAATCCTTAACATCATTCAAAGTGACATGAGATTTTTAATGAAACAGGTTTGCATAACATTAAATTGAAACTGAAACACTATAATTGATACTTCAAAAAGATTTATTACACACTGAAAATGATTGAGAAAGTACTTAAGAACTTAGAACAATACTGGAAATTAAAATCTTAACTATTCAACATACATAAATTGAAATTAAACTAGATATTGTTCCACTCTGCTTCCCACCTCTTCTTTATAGACTAAAAAGCTTTCTTGTCGACCTCTGAGCAAATCCCATCATATCTCAGCCTTTGAATTCAACTCTATCATCAAAACCGTCCATTTGGTATTTTGGCGCCAAAATTTAAACATGTGGATAGAAGCAGTTCTGTTTCAATTAAAGCTTTTTGGGAGTATTAGGAGGTGGCAAGGAGACAATTGAGATATTTTTATGCAAGTTGGGGCTTAGGATGGAAAACAGAGGTGTGGAACTAGTTTTGGAGGGAAAAGCTGTGAAAAAAACATTAAATGGAGGAGTGGGTTGATGTGATGAGGTGTGGAGGGTAGGTGGTGAGCTGGAGTAGTGAGGTGGTGGTAAAAAACCATGGTGGTTTTGGGTTGCAGAGGAGGGTGAGAGAGGTGAGCAGTAAGGGTGGTTTGGGGAAGACGGGTGAACAGGGTCAACGCCCTTTTTATTATAAAATGGTGAGTTGGGTTTGCTTGGTGGGCTGGGTAACAGCTGGGCCCAAAAAAAATATAAAAAAGGTGGGCTAGGCTAGTTTGGATTGGGTAGTGGATTTGGGTTTGGTGTTATTTTAATAAAAGGGACCGGATTTGGTTTGGTATTTTCACAAGGACTAATTTTGTAAATTCAACATTTTTGGAGGGTGCAACTTGGCAACTTTTCAAAGTTATTTAAAGTGTTAAAATTGCCAATTGTGAATAGTCCAAGGGTTATATGTGATATTTTTCTATTTTTCAAATCCAGGGACCTTTTCTGCCAATCTTTCAAAATCCAGGGACCAATCATGTAATTTTCTGATTTTTGAAGGGTTTAATTTGTAACTTCTCAAAAGTTATCATAAGGACCAATTTTGTCAATTTAGAATAGTGCAAGGCTTATTTTTCTTATTTTTGTATTTACAAAACCTTAGGGACTATTTTCGACATTTTCCAAACTTGAGGGACTAAAGTTGTCATTTTGCAATTTTTTAACTTTAAAGGACTTTTCTTGACAACTTATGAATCCCTAAGGACCTTTGATGATATTTTTCATGTTTTGATTTACCAGGGACTAGTTTTGCCAATTTTCCAAAGTTCAGGGACTGAAACTGTAAATTATGTGAAATGTTTTGTTTTTCATCAGTTTTCAATCCTTTTGCATAAAAACACAATCCAGGGATAATTTTATGTATTTCAAGGCATTCCTGTGTGTTTTCATATGTTTTTGCAGCTTAAATGTAACAGAAATGATGAGTATTTACACACTCATCAATCCCCCACACTAAACTATTGCTAGTCCCTAGCAATCTATTTGAGAAAAAATTAATGGATTTTTACTCTTTACCAAAAGCCATCACTTCTGGAGTAGCCAGGTGTAAGAACTGTGGCACACCTGATAACCGTGTGATTTTTAGCAAACCACCAGCTGTCAACGGATTTGATTTGTCTTTACCAGAAGCCGTTTGCTTCTGGACTAGCCAACTCTTGATGGAATAGTCAACATCTTGGTGAGCTGATTACCAATTATGGATTTTCTACGGCCTTTACCACAAGCCATAATCTTACGGGCTAGCCAACTCATTAGCTTTTGAGGATAATGGGGAGTTGAGGAACCATACAATTTTTGGCAAATTGCAAGCCATCAACGGTTTTGAGATGTCTTTACCAAGAGCCGTTTGCTCCTGGACTAGCCAATCCTGTTGTGGGTTAGACATGGAGGATTGATACCATTTATTGCATTTCTAAGTGTGAAAAAACTTTAAATTTTGATCAAATGAGGGTGCTTGATGGAACATGTGTTTGAATTCGTGAGAATCCCCCCCCCCCCCCCCACACTTAGAAATGAATATTGCCCTCAATATTCAAAACACCGGGTGTTAAACCGATATTTAGAACGTAAGAAGGAAATATTAATAACATTTATTTTAGGCTATTTACATACAAACTCACTTTTTTTTTTTTTTTTTTTTTTTTTTTTTTTTTTTTTTTATCAAGATATATACATATATACAACATGTGGGGCATCTCCCCCACACTAGGTGGTAGAAAAGAGAAAGAAATCAGAAATATGAGTGAAAACCCATATTGCTATGCTTTTGATTACCGAGTCACTAGCTTGACTCGACCTCGAATTGATTTGTCCATGAGGTAGCTTGTTTTTGATTCCCGAGTCACTAGCTTGACTCGACCCCGAATTTAATTGTCCTTGGGGAAAGTTTGGAGATCCGGGACAACCATGTTTGGGATGTCCTCTCCAAAGTAGTGTTTCACGCGATGGCCATTTACTTTAAAACATGGACCGTCATTTTGAGATAACTCAACGGTACCATATGGATAAACCTTAGTGATAGTAAATGGACCAGTCCAACGGGTTTTTAATTTACCCGAGAAGATCTTTAATCTAGAGTTAAAGAGAAGTACTCGATCACCAACGTTAAAAACGCGGTTCTTTATTTTTGAGTCATGTATTCTCTTTGTTTTTTCTTTATAGATTAAAGAGTTCTCGTAAGCCTGATCACGTAGTTCATTTAATTCATTCATTTGAACTTTTCTGTGATCACCCGCAGTTTTGAGGTCAAAGTTGGCATGTTTCAAAGCCCAGTAGGCTTTGTGCTCAAGTTCCATCGGTAGATGACATGTCTTTCCGTACACAAGCTTGTAAGGTGTACACCCAATGGGTGTTTTATAAGCTGTACGAAAGGCCCATAGTGCGTCATCTAATTTATCCGACCAGGCAGCACGGTTTTCACCAACAGTCCTCTCAAGTATCCTTTTGATACCACGATTTGAAACCTCCACTTGCCCACTTGTTTGTGGGTGATATGCAGTAGAAAGACGGTGGGTTACACCATACTTTTGCATGACTTTATCAAATTTGTCATTGCAGAAATGCGTACCACGATCACTTATAATAGCACGTGGGGTTCCAAAACGGGCAAAAAGAGATTTCAGGAATTTCACTACAACTCGGGCATCATTCGTGTGTAAAGCTTTTGCTTCAACCCACTTTGATAAATAATCAACTGCCACAAGTATGTACTTGTTTCCTCTGGATGATGGAAATGGCCCCATAAAGTCAATGCCCCAGATATCAAATATTTCACATACTTGAATAGCATTTTGTGGCATCTCATTTCTTTGTGAAATGTTTCCATGACGCTGACAAGCGTCAAAGGTTTTAATGAGATCCTGGGCATCTTTATAAATTGTGGGCCAGAAGAATCCGGAATCAAACACCTTTTTGGCGGTGTAATTAGGACTATGATGTCCCCCAATGGGTCCAGCATGGCAAGCCTTAAGAATTTCAGTGGCTTCCTGTCCATATACAAACCGTCGGATGACTTGATCCGCACATATTTTGAATAAGTAGGGGTCATCCCAGAAGTAATGTTTAACATCCTTAAAGAATTTATTCTTCTGTTGGGTTGACATCCCTTTCACAACAAAGTTACCCGCATGATAGTTTGCGAAGTCGGAAAACCATGGGGTTGTAGAATCTCCTCGAAAAGTAACCGCATTAAGTGTTTTGAGAGGAAATGTTTCATTTATTTCCTTTTTCTCATACACATTTTGATGAGGGTTTTCTAATCGGGACAAATGATCAGCAGCCAGGTTCTCAGCTCCTTTTTTATCACGAATAATGATATCAAATTCCTGGAGGAGGAGAACCCAACGGAGCAATCTCGGCTTTGCATCTTGTTTTGCAAATAGATATTTAAGAGCCGAATGATCCGTATACACTACGCTTTTAGTCAAGATTAAGTATGTCCGAAATTTCTCAAAAGCATACACCACAGCTAATAATTCTTTTTCTGTAGTGGTGTAATGTGTTTGAGCTTCGTTCATAGTTTTGCTTGCGTAGTGGATAGGCTGAAAGTGTTTCGTTTTGCGTTGCCCCAAGACTGCACCGATAGCAAAATCACTTGCATCGCACATAAGCTCGAAGGGTAAATCCCAGTCAGGGGCAATAAGAATGGGTGCCTCAGTAAGCTTTTTCTTTAATGTTTTAAAAGCTTCGATGCACTCTGGTGAGAAGATAAAAGGAGTATCCTTTTCAAGGAGATGAGTCATAGGCCGTGAGATTTTAGAAAAATCTTGTATAAATCGACGATAGAAACCGGCATGACCCAAGAAACTCCTAATACCTTTGACGGTAGTAGGGTGAGGCAGTTTTGCAATGACATCAACCTTAGCTCTGTCAACCTCAATCCCATTCTTGGAAATCTTATGGCCGAGGACAATGCCCTCTTTGACCATAAAGTGACTCTTTTCCCAATTTAGACATAGATTGGTGTCTTTACACCTTTTCAACATTGTTTCTAAATTGGTGAGACATGTTTGGAATGAATCCCCAATGACCGAAAAGTCATCCATAAAGACCTCCATAGTTTTACCGATCATGTCGGTAAATATAGCCATCATGCACCTCTGAAACGTACCTGGAGCATTACATAAGCCAAAAGGCATACGTTTATAAGCAAAGGTTCCATAAGGGCATGTAAAGGTAGTCTTTTCTTGATCTGATGGATCAATGGGGATTTGGAAGTATCCTGAGAAACCATCAAGGAAACAATAGTACTCGTTCCCTGCTAATCTCTCAAGCATCTGGTCCATAAAGGGCAGCGGAAAGTGGTCTTTGCGGGTGGCGTCATTTAACTTGCGATAGTCAATGCAAACACGCCATCCGGTAACCAGCCGAGTTGGAATCAACTCATTTTCCTCATTAGTGACAACAGTAATGCCACCCTTTTTTGGGACGCAATGAATGGGACTAACCCATGGACTGTCAGAGATAGGGTAAATCAATCCTGCATCAAGAAGTTTAAGAACCTCTTGTTTAATCACATCATGGATTTTTGGATTCACCCTTCTTTGATGTTGCACTGCAGGCTTGAAGTCATCCTCCATCAAGATTTTGTGTGTACAAAAATCTGGGTTAATACCCTTAATATCGGAGAGTTTCCAAGCAATTGCTTGCTTGTTTGACTTCAAAACCTTTATGAGAGCACTCTTCTCCTCAACACTTAAACCTTTAGCAATAATGACGGGTAATTTATCATCACCCTCCAAGAATGCGTATTCAAGATGAGGAGGTAAGTCCTTGAGTTCGACCTCAGGAAAATCATCAGTTTCCTCAACATATTTGATTTCCTGATTATGAAGTTGTACGGGAGGGAGTGGAGGAGAATTGTCTTGGTTTAGCAATCTCTCAAGGAGAAGAATATCTCCCTCCAGATCAATCTCAGTGTTATCAATTCCCGATGGAACTGAATCACTTTTGAGAAAAGCCTCGACCTCTTCCAAAAGGAAATCACTTCCCTCAAACGGAGTGAGAGAAGGGGAAGAGTCGGAAATGATAGGTTCAGATGATGAAGTGGCATCCCCACTCACAGAATTATGAAAATAACCAAGAAACTCTTGAGAATACTCCTCCGAAGCAATGTCTATGATATCTATTTGATTAACTGCTTCAGAATCATAATCGGAGGAGTACCTCGAGGTTTGATCGAGGTTAAATGTAACAGCTTCATTACCCACACGAAGAGTGATTTCTTGCTCAAATACATCGATAAGAGCACGGCCCGTTCTAAGGAAACCCCTCCCAACAATGAGAGGGACTCTTTGATCAGCATCGAAATCAATCACTACAAAGTCAGCGGGGAGATGAAATTCTCCTACCTTCACAAACACGTCCTCGGCAATGCCGAGAGGACGAGATATCGATCGGTCTGCAAGCTCTAAAGTCATGCAGGTAGGAGTAAGATCAAGAAGAGAAAGTTTCTTCCAAACTGAGTATGGCATTAGGTTGATACTTGCACCAAGATCGGCCAAGGCATAGCAATCAACCATTCCCGGAAATACACATGGTATTAGAAATTTTCCAGGATCTCCCAGCTTCTCGGGAAGCTTCTTTAAGAGAACTGCAGAGCAGTTCTCATTCAAGGGAGTCTTTGCCATTTCAAACAGTTTCTCCTTGTTTCTTAACAAGTGTTTGATTGTCGATGCAAATTTGGGCATCGGAATAATAGCATCCGCAAAGCTAATGTCAAAATGCAAATCTTGGAAGATTTGAAAGAATTTATCCATCTGGTGACTAGCTTTTTCACGGAGCTTTTGTTCACTCAAGCGTGAGGGGTAAGGAATAGAGGAGGTAGAAGGTCTGGACTGAGGTGTTTCAACTGGAATATCATTTGGTTCAAAAACAACTCTAGGTTTTGGTTTGGGTTTCGGGACAACATGAGGTGGGACGTCTTGGGTACCTCCCTTATGAGTAGGAAGTACTTCGTCCTTATTTACCTCGACGTTATTTTCCACTACCTTGGGAGAAGAAGTAGAAGGGGTAGTGGGAACAGTAGGTTCATCATATGAAACTCCGCTCCTGGTCGTGATCGCCTTTGCATCGCCCCTCGGGTTTGCGATCGTGTTGCTCGGAAGTTTTCCAGAGCCCGAGGGTTGTTCATTTAAAGATTTCTTAATTTCAGAAATCTGGCTGACCAACAACCTGTTTGTCTCTTCTTGAGTTTTCATGAACTGCTTTAACAACTCATCTGATGATGGTTGTGGAGCTGGGAGAATGGCTTGTGTTTGGTTAGGGAAATTTTGGACACGGTTATTTTGATTATAACCTTGTTGTGGCTGAAAATTCCCTTGATTTGGATTACCATTTCCCTGAAAATGATTTCCGGGGTTGAAATTGTTTTTGTTAAAGTTTCCTTGATTGTGGAAACCTTGATTCTGTCCAGGATGGAAATTCCCTTGGTTTTGATAACCTTGGTTCATTCGTGGTTGGTTTTGGTTTCTGTTTTGCAAATTTGGGTTTTGATTAAACCCGGGTGGTCCCATATGTGTGTTAGCACGGTAACTTGGTTCAATTTGAGGACGGTATTGATTACCTCCCTGATTTGTAGTACCGGCTAGGGCATTGGCTTCAAAAGGACTACCATCAGTGGCAGTACAATTGTAGTAAGCATGTGGGCCACCACAAGTGACACAAACTTCCACTTTTTTAACTTCAGCATGTGAAGGGTTTTGTGTGAAAGTGACTTTTTTCTGGTTTGAGATAACCAAAGCTTGAATGGCGTCCGTGAGTTTATCTATCTTAGCATCGGTGCTAGAAGTACTCACGGGTGATGAAGAAGAAGGACCAGCACTCACTTGGGAGTTATATGGCTTTGTGCGTGTAGTGCGGACTTTGGACTTATTTTCAATGATTTCTAAAGCTTCTTTTGTGGTTTTGCTCAAAAAATTACCTCCCGCGGAGGCATTGAGAGAATCTTGGTCAGATTGACTCACACCATTATAAAACGTGTCAATTTGCATTAATTCAGTGAAACCATGATGAGGACATCGACGAAGCAATTCTTTGAAACGATCCCAAGCGTCACCAAACGATTCATCAAACCTTTGAGTAAATTTGATGATTTCATTTTTAAGACTTGTCGTTCTGGACGGGGGAAAAAATTCGTTTACAAATTTGGTAACTAAATCTTCCCATGATGTTATGGAACGAGGAGGTTGTTTTTCCAGCCAAATCCGGGCTGCTCCCTCAAGAGAAAATGGGAAAAGAAGAAGTTTGACTACTTCGGAAGGGACGTTCTTGTATTTGATGGTTGAAGTAATTTTATTAAACCATCGAATATGAGCATGGGGATCATCCCTCTCAAAACCATAAAATTGGCTTGAAGTTACTAGATTTAGTAACCCGGTTTTGAGCTCAAAGTATTCAGCCACGATGGCTGGGACAACAATAGCGTCTACGTAACCCTCAATGGGTGCTTGGAGAAGCTCATTCATCGGACGGTCTTCCGCCATGATAACTTTCTTAGGTGAAACAGCACGTTCCTCAGATACGGCTGTTGGGGCAGAACGTCTACGACGTCTTCGAGGAATTCTGACAAGCTCGCGTAAAGGGCTTGTTGACCTAGAAGAACGAGTGCGCATGCACTAGAGACGACTCTAAGAATCCTTAGAGTGACGGGAAATTAATATCAACCAAGTAATGGTCAACAAGTCAGACAGCCTAAACCAATACTCCGGTGAGTTTAGTGTTTCCCCGGATCGTTAGATCCCAACGAGATGTGAAATCTGAAATAAAACAACTTTGAGATCAGGTGATTTGAACAGGAAAAAGGTTTTAAGTGATTTGTACTACTGAAATATAAGAGTGAATAGCTTTAATAAGCTATATCAACTAATACGTGAAATCAGATAAGTACAATTGAAAAAGGGACTGAAAACGTAAACGTGTAATAATTAAACGTAATCAAAAACAACTTTAACTTATAGTAGGATTTTACAAGCATTAGGGGCTTAAATGCAAATTAAATAAATTTAAAATATTTATTTTATAATTAAAAACTATTTAATTAATTATTTTTATTTAATTACTATTATTAATTATTTAATAATTAACTAATAATTATGAAAATGTAAAATAAGTCTAGAAAATTAAAATTAAAATTTCTAAAAATCTAAAATATTATAAAACTTATTTTAAAATTAAAATTATATTTTTCACACTATTTATCTATTTATTATTAATTATTTATTATTTATTTATTATTTAACTAATTATATTGATTAACTTATTCATAATTACTAAAAAGACTTAAATAATTATGAAAAATTTTATATATCTAATTAACCATCATAGGAATCCTAAAAAATTATAAAAAGTTTATATTATGAATTTTTAATCTAATTCACTAATTATTATTCTATTTATTGATTAATATCTAATTAAACTAATTAAATTATGAAAACTAGTAAATGAACAGTATAAATCACAAGAAAATTTCTAAAATTATTTTATGACTTATAAAAGCTAAGAAAAATATAAAATATAGGTGTTACCTTATAAAAATTAATTATACTATTTAATTCTTATTTATTATTTAATTATTAAATAAACTAATATTAATTCTAAATAACACTAGATGACAAAGGAAAATTCTGGAAAAATTTATAAAATTACTTTAATATATAAGAGATTTAATAAAAATATAAAATAGCGGAAGTGCTTATAAATAAGCTAAAAGGAAAATTAAATATATAATTTCTATTAAATAGAAGCTATCACTATAATTAAGTTTGGTTTTTTCTTGTTTTTCTTTTATAAATCTAATAAAATACTTAAAATATGAAACTTTAATAAATGAAAATAATTTATAACCACAGAATAAGCACTATGAGTGCTTATTAGACCACACAGTTGACTTTTGTTGACTGTGGATGGATTTATGCACAAATGGTCTAATGTGGGGTCCACAAAGGCAAAAGCTTGTTTCTCTGAGTTAAATAAACAATAATAAGCAAGTTTTACCCAAATAAGGTGACTGATTAAGCCACAAGATACAAATAAGCAGTTGGCTTATTGTGATCTGAGACAGAATGGGGACAACTTTGCAAGCTGATTTAAGGTGGGTCCCAGTGGTGCACAGGTCAGACCAAGGGTCAAGTGTTCAAGCCTGGTAGGAGGGGGGTTGTAAGAACCTATTTATGGGGTGTGGGACCCACTGAGTCAACCACAATGGACCACCAAAGGTGGTGGGTGAGCCAAGGTCTGCTGAGACAGGGCAATCACCTTGCCCTGCAGCTCAGTTCAAGGGGCATTTTTGTCCACTTAAAAAATTCTCAAAAATGAAATGACTGCACAAATCACAAGTTCAGCTAATAGAGTTTTCTCAAAACAAGTTTCAAGTTCTAAATCATAGCACACAAATCATGAGAATTCTTGCTAATTTGGTAAAAATCTGACCAAACACTTTTTGACTTTTCAAGAAAACATTGCTATATTGACTTTTATGAGTTTCTAAGGAGATTAATTGACTGAATAAGTTATGATAGGTTATAATAATGCTAATTATATCTAAATCAACAACTTGTGAATTGAAAATGAGGCTTGTGGATCAACAGATTCACACAGAAAACTGATATGAGATGTTTGAAGGTGTTCTTGACTTTTTTGTGTTAATACTATGGTTTTTATGATCCAACTCAGTTATATTAACCTAGTGAAACTTATCTGAACAGACAATAACAACTTTTATCAACTAAAACTCAGTTAACAACCTTGAGCCAAACACCCCTATTATTGACTGAGGTGTGAGTTTTTCAAAGCAAATGATCTATTTAATCCATGAAAATGATTCCAATCATCATATTATCATTAAACAGTACTGATTGAGCATGATTCAGTAAACAAACAAGCATAAAACACTGAGAGTACAAAATGGATATTTTGACTGTGAAAATAATATTTTTAGCACAAGTTAATTCCAACTAACAAGACCTATTTATTAAGTAATAATAAGATTATTTAACACAAATGGAGCCTATAAGAACAAATAGAAACAGTTAATTTCAACTTATTAAGTAAATAAGAAAAATGTTCAAAATGCCTTACAATTGAGTTGCCAACTGAAAACTAGGAACAAGGATCAAAGAACCAATCCTAAAGAACTTCCACAAGTTCCCTAACCCAGGGCAATCCACAATCAACCCTGCTCCAGCTTGTTCATCTTCTTCATTGATTTTTTTTATTTTCTACTTATTTTTCTTGATTTTTATCTATTTTTGAGTTTTATTATTACAGCTGATTTTTAGGTTACTTATAGCTCTCAGAAACTTTATAACAAACTTATATGAGCTTATGAGTTCATTACAACAATCCTTAACATCATTCAAAGTGACATGAGATTTTTAATGAAACAGATTTGCATAACATTAAATTGAAACTGAAACACTATAATTGATACTTCAAAAAGATTTATTACACACTGAAAATGATTGAGAAAGTACTTAGGAACTTAGAACAATACTGGAAATTGAAATCTTAACTATTCGACATACATAAATTGAAATTAAACTAGATATTGTTCCACTCTGCTTCCCACCTCTTCTTTATAGACTAAAAAGCTTTCTTGTCGACCTCTGAGCAAATCCCATCATATCTCAGCCTTTGAATTCAACTCTATCATCAAAACCGTCCATTTGGTATTTTGGCGCCAAAATTCAAACACGTGGATAGAAGCAGTTCTGTTTCAATTAAAGCTTCTTGGGAGTATTAGGAGGTGGCAAGGAGACAATTGAGATATTTTTATGCAAGTTGGGGCTTAGGATGGAAAACAGAGGTGTGGAACTAGTTTTGGAGGGAAAAGCTGTGAAAACAACATTAAATGGAGGAGTGGGTTGATGTGATGAGGTGTGGAGGGTAGGTGGTGAGCTGGAGTAGTGAGGTGGTGGTAAAAAACCATGGTGGTTTTGGGTTGCAGAGGAGGGTGAGAGAGGTGAGCAGTAAGGGTGGTTTGGGGAAGACGGGTGAACAGGGTCAACGCCCTTTTTATTATAAAAGGGTGAGTTGGGTTTGCTTGGTGGGCTGGGTAACAGCTGGGCCCAAAAAAAATATAAAAAAGGTGGGCTAGGCTAGTTTGGATTGGGTAGTGGATTTGTGTTTGGTGTTATTTTAATAAAAGGGACCGGATTTGGTTTGGTATTTTCACAAGGACTAATTTTGTAAATTCAACATTTTTGGAGGGTGCAACTTGGCAACTTTTCAAAGTTATTTAAAGTGTTAAAATTGCCAATTGTGAATAGTCCAAGGGTTATATGTGATATTTTTCTATTTTTCAAATCCAGGGACCTTTTCTGCCAATCTTTCAAAATCCAGGGACCAATCATGTAATTTTCTGATTTTTGAAGGGTTTAATTTGTGACTTCTCAAAAGTTATCATAAGGACCAATTTTGTCAATTTAGAATAGTGCAAGGCTTATTTTTCTTATTTTTGTATTTACAAAACCTTAGGGACTATTTTCGACATTTTCCAAACTTGAGGGACTAAAGTTGTCATTTTACAATTTTTTAACTTTAAAGGACTTTTCTTGACAACTTATGAATCCCTAAGGACCTTTGATGATATTTTTCATGTTTTGATTTACCAGGGACTAGTTTTGCCAATTTTCCAAAGTTCAGGGACTGAAACTGTAAATTATGTGAAATGTTTTGTTTTTCATCAGTTTTCAATCCTTTTGCATAAAAACACAATCCAAGGATAATTTTATGTATTTCAAGGCATTCCTGTGTGTTTTCATATGTTTTTGCAGCTTAAATGTAACAGAAATGATGAGTATTTACACACTCATCAATGATTGATAGATTACTTATCTTCAATTAATCATGGAAGAAAAAAGGTTTAGAAACCTCAAAATAGCTGCAAAAGTCGACTAGGGTTCGTACCCTAAGTTTCTCCCCAAAGTTCCACACACAATCAATGAAAATTAGAAAGGTATATATAGATTTTACAACTTGACGGCGTCACCTTATGGGACGTGACGCCGTCACCTCGCCGTCACCAAATGTCTCAGCAACATCAAACTTGTGCCTTATCTCTTTATCAGTACTAACTCTACCTAAACCGTTCTCCAACTCTACATTTGGAACTTTGTAATACAAACCTTGAAAGTCGCTTCCACAATTTTCTTCTAAATATTCAACAAATTAAATGGTTCGGTTTTACTGTGTGAAATTGGGGGGTTTTTTTTGTTAAGATGATAATGTAGGAATTGAGTGATGATGCGTCGTATCTATCTAAAATTCGTTGACTGGTCAATATGTTTAAATAGGTCAGGGATCCGACGCATTGACTAGATAGATGCGCCGTATTGTTTTGTCAGTGAACAAAATTTAAATAGGGAACGTACCTTGGTTTCCGCAACACTTTTCCTTATACACCAACTTGGGGTCAAACGGTATACCATACGGTATAAATAAATTCAAACAAAGAATAATTGGCATAACCATTTTATTACGAATCATAATCTAATTGTTTACTAAATAATAATTCATTCCATGGTTAGAAATAAATGGCGTTTTAGGCTTATTAAAATTGAGATCATGATTCGGAGATGATATATTACATAGAACTATGTCTGATAAATTTTTACTAAAGTCACAACTTTCGTTGTTGATTTTGGTATTTTCAAATTTAGGTAATTCGTAAGAAAATAGGTTTGTATCAATTTTTAGTATATCAAAATTTTTCCTTTTTAGCAAACCATTTCTTAAAAAATTTCTTTTCAAACATATCCTTGCAATAATCAGTAGTAGGTAAAGATAATTCACTTTTATTGCTAAATTTAAGTAAGGAGTCTTGTGAAGGACTCTCCTTATAGCTAAGTGAATCATTGTAAATGATAGCTGGGAATTTAAGTTCAAAGAATCGAAGACACCCAATGTTACTTTCATTGAGCTCTTTTCTCATCTTACCTTCTATTGCAAACTTCCAGTCATCAAAAATTTGGTCATCCCAACATGATTTTCCGGTTAGGTTCATAATGTAATCTTCATAGTGATGCCAGATCCATCCATCATCCTGAAAATACATTAACTTGCGCAAAAGCAGTGAAACGATCAAAGTAAATGCAGAATGCAGATGATACAATGCAGAAAACAAAAATATGCAAAAATAAAGAAAAACAAACACACAAAACAAAAAATAAATAAAATAAGAAAACAAACAAACAAGAAAATATGCAAAGTATACAATGAATGCAATCTATACTAATATATAACAAAGCTAGTGGTTAGAATCTAATTAAAATACTAATCAAATAAACAGATACTAACAATTCATTCCCCGACAATGGCGCCAAAAACTTGATGCGTGCGATATGTCAGTGTAGCATAGGGTGTTTAAGCCTTTTCAAGTTTTAAATTTATATTTAGCCAACTTATTACTAACACACACACTTAACGAGCAGTGAACCCGATCAATATGTATATAGTTGTAAGTAGAGTGTCGAACACTAAGAATGGAACGTAATATCTAGTTGATTTAATAATTATTTTAATATGTAAGTTAGTTTTACAATCTAATCTAATAAAACGGGGGTTTAGCCAGAGAGACTAACACAGATTTAATAAACAATAAAAGAAAACTAATGAGAATGAATCAGTGAATAGCAATCACGTACACAGATAGATAATAGAAACACGTAAGAAGACATGTCCTTATAATT
This sequence comes from Artemisia argyi, assembly GCA_030686995.1. Taxonomy (NCBI): domain Eukaryota; kingdom Viridiplantae; phylum Streptophyta; class Magnoliopsida; order Asterales; family Asteraceae; genus Artemisia; species Artemisia argyi. Next base: position 88,910,626 of record CM060708.1, on the reverse strand, counting down.
AAGTAGCTTGTTACTTGTTTTATTGCTAGTTTTATATGATGAGTATTGTAATCTAATCTGTCTCGTTGGATTCTAATTATCGGCGAGTAAACTCTTAATGATTACTTATGTTTATCCTCCTTTCTAGACAGTGATAAGTAGGCGAGGAACAGGTATGGTAGCCCAGAAGACTCAACTAAACACCGAGGTTATCAATACACAAATAAGAGTCACCAAAAATATCAATCATATAAACTTTAACTGATGGGAAAGCAATTTTAAAGGGAGCAGTATGGTGGCCACAAGCCCATCAATCTTGATGGATTAAAGCTTACTAATACAATAAACAAAACTACCTAATGAATTATACACATGCAAGACCTTCTTACGGCTCTAAGATCTTCGTTTGGGGCGTGTCTTGTGATGCTTCTTCGACTGAATTCATCTCCTTAGGGTTTTTCTATACACCAAACTCGTATATGTCTTGGGGTATTTATAGTTTATGTCTGAGGGGTCGATGCGGCACATGTTGATGACAGATGCGGCACATCTACTAAACTTCGCGTGGGGTCCAAGATTATTATATTCGAAATATTCGTACACCGCCTTTAGATGCGGCGTAACTTCTTTCTCTGTGCGGTGCATGTCTTTTAACGTTTTGGTAGTATCTGGTGAAGTCTTCAGCTAATACGCCGCATGTTGTAAATGAGATGCGGCGTATTTTGGAGTAGAACAAGTTGATTATTCTTTGTTGACTAGAGTTTCATATGCGGCGCATGTTGTAATTAGATGCGACGCATTCTTCAAAGTCAGGCAATGGTCTTAGAATTCATCTAAGTATGATGTTGTGGCGTATCTGTTGAGAGTGATACGACGCATCTCTTGAATTTCAGTAGACTTTTCAAATCTTGATCATTTAGCCCCATAATTCGTCCAATATCATTAACTTTCACCAATTGCTTGTTTTTTTACCTGAAAATCACTAAAGTAAACATTAAAGCACCAATTCTCATACAAAACAATATAAAACAAATCAATTAAATATGATAAATGTTGATACTAATAAAATGTACTTATTTAATCTCATTAAGTGACAAAAAGATGATATGGGGAATTGGGATTATATTAATCGAGGAAAATGATAATAAAAAACAGAGTCTTTGTTTATTTACAAAACCGACCCAAAAGGTTGATACCGGGGAATTTCAAAATATAACGTGTTGGAAAGTGATTAAGCATTGCCACATAAAATCCTCCCTATCATAAGGCTAGAATAGGAAGGTTAGTGAACTATTTGCATCGAATAGAAAAAATTAAAAGATTGATTTCTACAATAAAAAAACGTGGCAAGTTCGATACATTTTTAGACCAATAGCCTTTTTTTAAAAATATTTGCAACATTTGGACAGAAAGGTTTACACTAAAAAAACTATGCGAGAATCAAACAAAATTTAAATATTTACAACACAGTTGACCCAACTAATGAGCAAACGTGAATAAAAAACATATAGATTGGCCCGATATTATTTTAAACGGAATTAATTACAATAAAAACTATTTAAAAACTTGTCATTTAAATGAAATTAACTATATTAGGTAAAAACTATTTAAAAAGTTGGCATGCTTTCTATATGGCAAAATTTTTTTTTTAATTTTTTATTTTTTTTATAAATTTAAGCAGAAAAAATAAAGTTTAAAGAGAATTATAGGTATTAAACATTACTAAATTTTAATTATAAAATTTAAGAAAAATTATGCATGACATTTTATAAATAGTAGAGATAAGAAAAGAAATATCTAAGAAACTTCAACAACATAGTACTACTATCTTTTTGAACCAATGTCGTTAGAGTTGGTGGTATTTTAGATAATATATTTTCTATAGAATTGATGAATCGGTACCGTGTCAAAAGTATTAGCAAGTAGTTACGAGCTTCGATTTTTAAATTATAGTTCTCAAATCATGATGTAGACACAAGCTGTTGATATCTATCATGATGTTTATTTTGTTAAATACTTTTGACAGATTATATTTGACCTTGAAACTCAATATTATTTACTTGTTACTCGTTAATCTAACATGATACCGACACATGATCATGAATATACGTTTCTTATAAGATTTTTCTTAATTTAAGTCGTTATGATCACATCTATGTACGACCAGAAGCTTTCGATGTCGATATTTTTCTTTTGCTTATAATAAAGTAAAGTAGTGAATAATACGAATATATTACACGTCTCCCAAAAAAACGACCACTATAAAGTAGCACTAGTATATTATCCAATAAATATCCCAGTTTTCAAATATGTCCGTCATTAAGGAGACGTAACAACAACGTTAAGTTACATTATGCATATATAGTCCATACATACTGCTATAATAGTAATTATTTTCATCTTTAGTTTTTTAATATCAGTTTTTTAATATTACCAGTTTCATATATACCTTGAAGGATGAAAACAAGTGATATCACCCCCAAGATAATTATCTTCATGAAGTCGATTATCATTTTTTTACGGTTGACAAAGAGTTGCGTCTTCATCGGCGAGTCGATCGAAGAAATCTTTTGTGACTGCTGGGAAATTACAGCATTAGTAGATGGGTTATTCTCTAAGACAACTTGGTAGCTGTCACCCCAGTTCTCCATTCCTTTTGCAAGGACTTGCCAAAACATCGTACCTGAACACGACCCGCCACTTTTTGCACTTTGATAAGTTGTGTTAAATATGTTTCTAAAGTATTCGTCCCTTTGTTTGACGGTGTAGCCTTTAGACCGCGAGGACTTTCCAAATTCTGTAATTAGTAAAGGTTTTCTAATGATTGAATTGCAATCTTCAATATGGGATTGTATCCATTTCTTAGCGAATTTAGCTTGAGTTACTTTGTCTCCAGAAACCCTAGTCACAAGGTACAATATTTATTTGTTAAATCGATTTAAAAAAAAAATATGGGTCAACCTAGAATAAGAAGTATTAGTGTATTACTAGAAAATTATGTGTTTAAGCCATTAAATTGCTACATATTTTTCAAATATACCAATATGATACGTGTAGTAAAAATACTACCCATATGGTACATGAACTTTAATAAACCTGCTAATATCGTACATGGAAACTTGTTTTACCAATTTTTACCTACTAATCACCACCCACCGCCACCACCAACCACCATCGCCACCCACACCACCGTCAAACCACCACCAATGGGTGGTGGTGGTTTGACGGTGGTGGAGGGTGGCGGCAGAGGTGGTATTGGTGGCGGGTTATGGTTGGTGGGTGGAGGTGGGTGATGGTGGTGGTGGGTTGTGGTTGGTGTTGGGGTGTGTAGAGGGTGTTTATGATGTGGTGGGGATGGGTGGTGGTGGTGATAGGTGGTGGCGGGTGGCGGGCGGTGGTGGTGGTCGGTGGTGGCGGGTGGTGGGCGGTGCTGGGGGTGTAGAGGTTGTTTGTGGGGTGGTGGGGGTGTTTGGATTTGAGTTTTAAGTGATATTGGACCACAAAACATGAAAATGTAGTTTTTTGCAGGTTACCAAGAGGTAGCCGGTAAAAAGACGGCCATATTAGCATAAATTTGAAAGTTCACGTATCGTATGGGTAGGTTTTTTTACTACATGTATCATATTGGTACATTGAGAAAAGTACATAGCTATTTAATGACTTAAACCCCACTTTGGAATACTAAAGTTGGCTAAGTGTGAGTTGCAAAAATTTGAGGCGTTGCATACCATTGATCCGGATAGATATGGATTGTAGCAAAATCTATATCGTTGATGCGGTTGTTTGAAATGAAGTCAGTCCCGACTTCAAAGCCAGGATTGTTTTGTTTCTTATCAGGCATCGACTCACCATAAAATCCTTCAAGTCCACATTCAACAAGATGATTCTTGTCAATGGATTTGATTTCAGCTGCCATTTCTACTATCCATTCCTGCATGAATAAGACATGCTAATCAGGGAGGCAGATCGAGTTTTAATGTTTCATATGATGATCATATATATGCATATTTGTGTCATGAGTGCATATATAGAGAAAAGGGAGAACCTCAAGTGTCTTTCCTGATAGATCAGACTCGCAACGAGGTTCATTGATTAGCTCCCATGCAAAGATGGTAGGATCATCCTTATATGCAACCCCGGTGATTGAGTTTTGTCTCGTAAGAACACTCTGTATGTAGAATACATTTTTCAACATACTTAGAAACAACACCAAACATAGGCGTTTTAGAAAAAATCAAATAATGTTATTATTAGAAAAATAATCACTTTTTTCCCATAGTTTATGAATATTTACCTTGACGTGATTCTTGTAATATTCTTTAACAACGAAATTAGAGAAGAATTCATCATCATTATTTAAGTATTGGCCTCCATAATCTCTAGCCCATTGAACATATTGTTTCTTACCTCCAAAATCATCCCAGTTATTAACTAAGCTAAAAATTATACGAAGCTCGTATTTTTTGGCTTGTGACACCACAAAATCCAATCCCTGAAATGAAGCGATGTATGGTTAGCACAAATAACATAACAAAAGCTTTAGCTTTTTGTGATATATCCATCAAGCTACTTGCTAAAGTTTTATTATGTATCCTAGCCGATTTGGAGTATATATGTTTAATGTTTATAAATCAAGTTGACGCGGCGGACATATTGCTAAAAGCAGAGACAAGCCAGGGTAAGTCATGCGAGGTTTCACAGGACACCCATGGATTTTTAAGGCATAGTGCTAATTTTTGTAAAAAGAAAAAATTTGATATTTCATAATGCAGCCGGTCGATTTTTTTTCTTCATAATCTTGATCAGTTATTTTTTTGGTCATTTTGCTTTTTGTTACGTCCCTAGCTATAAAAGGATCAAGTTACCTTAAACATGTCTTCATTGTAAGAACCGGGCGACGTTTGGAGAGGTTTGTCACCTCCATCACTAAAAGCCCAAGTCCTAACGATGTTCATTCCTAATCTTGAAGCCTCTTGAAAAGCATGCGCCACCTTTGTTCTTGTAGAGGGATCAGAAGCCAGGCACATTAACCAGTAGGCATTAAAGCCGTTGAAATACAATGGCTTTCCATTAACCATGAACTGATTAGTTCTTATGTATGCAAACTTCTTGTTAACTTTACATGGAAAATCTGTAACCTTGCACACTCTAATGACAACATCGTTTCCCGACATGGTTGAGGTACCAAGATTTTGGAACAATGGATATGTATATATAAAAATCAAAGATATACAAAAATGTGTCGATAAAGTGTGTTGAATGTGTTGTGCTTTCTCTATTATTTATAGGGAGTATGGGAATGACACTTTACCGCAATTTTAAATTGTGTTACATAAGAAAACGTCTATCCATAGTTCCATACTTCTTGTTGCACGACACATGTACATATTACAAGATATATACTCCCTCCGTCCCAAATTATAAGTCCATTTTATATTTTACAAAGTTTAAGAAAAATGGGGCCCATAGAATACTAACCAATAAAAATCTTTTCTCACCCACTTACAAGCATTCTCATTGATTAAAACTAAAAGTGGACATATAATTTGGGACAACCCAAATTAACAAAATGGACTTATAAAATGGGACGGAGGAAGTAACTTATAACTTCATTTGAAGTTAAGAGCATGTAACTCTTTGTAAAGCTTTCTCACAGTATGTAGAGGAAAACAATTTGAGTTATTTGTTTCTAACGAGGTGTTTTTTTTTCCGCGCTTTGTGGGAATCACAAAACATGTATTTTATTTTTTATTTATTTATTTCTTTTAAATAAAACTAATTTAGCTACACTTTAAAAAAACATTGGTCTTTTACTAAATACTAATAATAGTCATACATCGGCACCGTGTTTTATCATATACAATTGTTTATTGAGCTTTGCTACACATTCTTACATTTTCATCTTACCAATCTTGTTATACTTACAATAATATTATATAGTTTTTTCTTACTCATTCTTTCTCTCCATCAAAACCGTCAGTTTTGTCATCTGACATTATCCTGTGAGTATGACACTTTGTAGAATGATAGTGTAGGAATATTTAGCATTTTCCTTGTTTATTATATAGAATTTTTGTATAAACCGGTTTAACTAATTCAATAAATTCTATGCGATACAAAGTTTGTTATTTGACAGGCTTTTTTTTATACAATTCAAAAAAGAATGTTTGATATTAGATTAATTTAGTCAAAGACAATATTCACCCAATAGGCTAACAAAGTTTTCACTTATTTTGTATTCTTGGGATTGTTAAATGCTTAATTTAGCTTTAATACTAAGTCTATTGACAACTTTAAAAAACAAAAGTTAAAATTAGGATATAGCTTTGAGCCTTTGAGTGAACTGCAAGTTTAGAAAAAGCTTTGGATCAATTGTTCAAAACTTAAAATAGAAGGGGTCACATGGTTACTTTTTGTCACAAATAGTAATCAAAAGAATAGAAAAGAGAAAAAAGAAAAGAGACTGATTTGAACTCCGGTATTTGAACTAAAACGGAGACTTAAACGACCTCAAACTTATGTTTATTAGTGACAAATCTCGTATGTATACATATAAATAATTTGTTAAACTATAAAAAGCGGAAAAGAACACATTACATTATACAAGCCTCCAATCCAAGAAAATAGAGCCATAGATGGCTTACAATTGCTTCAATATTTGATATATTTATATACAGTAATGATTAAGAAGCCTAATTAATTACTGTATAAATATTTAACATCATTAATTTAACTGTAAAACCTTGAACATGCTAAATTTATTTACATTGTCTAGGTTTGGTTTTCCACGAAGCATGATTTGAACTTGTAATATAACCTCCCACGTACACTTTGATGATAATATATTTAAAACCCATTACCATGTCGGTCGACTAATATAATATATGAGAAGATATTCATTTTTTATAATGGAGAACGTACGTCAGGTCTAAAAAAGTTTTACAGATACTCCGTAAATAACTTGCTGTCTGACTCTTGGTAATCTCAATAAACCAAACGAAGAAAAAGAAAAAGATTACAAGTTGTTGTCCAGACTCTAACTAGGACTCCCATACAATAAAAGTATAAAACTATAGCTTCGAGACATATGATTCAAAGTGCAGTAATCAACGAAACGCCACTTTATACCAAGTTAAATCTATAGGTTCAGAAGATGATCTAAACCAACCTAGATTCATTTGTCACAAACTTAAACTACAAATTAACCATGCAAAACAAGTAAATATATATAGTTAATAAATGAGTTGATTTCAGACTGCTTATTAGTTATATGAAAGTGAACCTAAGGACGAAATAATTAAGCAGGTCGTTAAGTTGCGTACGAGAAATCTAGATATGTTCATATTTTTAGTGTTGACTCTTTCTACCTTTAACTTGCATAAATGGAAATCTAGTATACGGCTTTCTTACAGTTAAAGAATTATATATCGTGCAAGTCCACTTCTGAGTTAGTTTTTAGTTGGAGGTATGTTTGTGCCAACTGTAAAACGTATATTAAGGTGTAAGTAATCATTTTCTAGTTGGCTTGTTTGTTAGAAATATTTTGTCAAAAAAGGTTGAAATTTATCCACAAGTGTCGACTGATATAAATCTTATATGTGTGATTTATGCTAATTGCAAGTGTCACTTTGTATCTGAGTATAAAGTAACGATATGATGTTTTGTTTACATGCATGACCTATAGGGATTACTTGGCAAGTATCATGGCGTATAACAATTAGTGGATCTTTCGAAGTCAGTGTTCTCATTATGTATTTTGTGACTAACTTAACGTAACACAATCTAAACTTAATTTTGTACGTACTTGTTGTGGAAATATCACAAACAAAAACAACTTGCCTAACATTTCTAAGTTTAATTCATAAATTTCAACCGTGCAAACATTGGTAACGTAAAGGAAAATTGTCCTACCTCAGCTCGTATTATTAATGGATTTTATGATGATGTTTAGAAGGGAATGGGTATTCACACGTTTAGTTTTTGCATGAAATACGTGTAAATCTTTAACTTAATAGGATTGTATCAACGTGATGCCGAGGTAACAAAGAGGCGTAGTACTGTAAAATCCAAAAAAGATAAATTTGTTGGTGCAACATCAAAGTTAAACTCGTATGAAAGAAAAAGGAAACTGTCGGAACAAACACAAATTTGCAATCAATTGAAGTTACATACGTTATTTATCAAGTAATTAATTAACGTAAAACTTATTTGAGAAGTATGAGGGAGAAGGCATAAGTGTTTGACTATTGTAGGAAAGAATTATGGGACATCGAAGATTACATGCACAGTCTAAAAAAAAAAGATGTTTGAAGGCAATATATAGCGTACACGGATGGTAGAACCATTGAACATATTTGGTACGCTTGTTGAGGAGTTAAACTTTTTTTTTGGGAAATGAGGTTAAACCTCCTCCAAAAAATACTGAATTGAAGTCTATTTATTGAGATCTAATATACTGGATGTTTCTGCAAGTCCGACATGGTCTTCTTGTTATGCATATCGATTAAAGTATTTGTGAAAGCTTAATAGGATAACTGAATATTTAGTGAAAAACAAGAGATTATCAATGTTCGGAAGGACATGGTCGATATGGTAATTACCAATGAGGTCGCTTCACAAGCGAGGAACAGTATAGAAAAATGCATATGTCGGTAGCTTAAAGTTCCATCCAGCTGCTCTAGATATGTTTGTATTTTGAGTGGTGACTCTTGCCACTTCACATCTTTGTTTTCTGTTTGTACCTTTAGTTTAATTTGAAATCTAGTATACGTGGCTTTCTTACACTAAAAGACTCATCGTACAAGTCCATGATGTTGTGTTAAATTTAGTTTTAATATTTATATAAACCTTCATGATTTTTTTTATATTTTTTATTATATTTTTATTTTTTTTGTTGCATAAAGGGCCTTTCATGCAGTAGAATATATTACTTAAAAAAAAAATAGTTAAAAACAATGAAACGTAGTTGAAATATCACATTAACCTTAAACAACCGCTTGAACAACTACTAAATCATTCATGGCAGGCTATAAATGATCAACTACCTACAAACAGCTGGAAAACCAAAACAAAAACAAGCATAAACTAATACACACTAAGACACATCAACCTTTATGCTAAACAAAGGAAAAGCAACATATTCAAGTCTAATGTCATGGATGGTAACAACCTTTAATTGGGCCACAGATAGACCACAATCATCAAAGTATACATCATCATAATCATTGTAGTCACATGTACCATCTTTTCATTGCTCCAAAAGACTTTTCTCATTCATTATAATAAAAGATTTTACATGTTTCACACCTTGGAGGTTTCCATTCATATTCGATATCAAGTTTTTCCATAGAATGACCAGAACCATTAGGGAATGGAATAGCCACAACAAGAGATTCAACCAAAGCTGCCTTAAACGATACTTACACAAGAGCACACGCATAAGAGTTTCTACCCCATGACTTAAGACACATCGAGCTAGAGTATGCATCAAGCATAATAGGACGACCAATTTGCGCTTTCATAAGACTTAGACCCACTTCAGAATACGCAAAAATCAGGACATTATGGATCTTTACCCAAACGGGGGATGTGGTTATCACATCCTTAGAAAGTTTCGAATTTGGTGTCCAAAATAATCGGCACTAAATGGATCAACCAAGGACCGTTCTCTAACACCTTTTCCATACCTTCTTTCGAAGCAAATTGAAACTCATTTGACTTATTTATAATGTAATACTTACGCCCTTTTTAAACCCTTTACCCAAAAAATAGAAAAAATCCATTATTAATCATAACACGTTGCAAACCAAATTTTGCCCATGTGTTTTCATATAATTTTCAACAATTAGAAAAGCGAGACACTTCCCAATTAAATTGTAACCTCCCGTAATTTTCCCATGCGATTAGTAAATATCAATATTTGAATAAAAGAATGTTACGTTATTTAAATACCATTTTCACGGGGAACAAATTTTTTATTTATTTATTATGCACGACATATTATGTGAACCACTACAACATTTATGATTGACCATTTACCTAGGAACGATGCTTACACACAACCTCGATAATCTATAAATATCGCGAATAATATAATAAATTTAAAACGTTTATATTTTATAAATATACGTTTCGTATATTTACCGTACAATATTTATATATTTCCGGAGCCTACGAAAATTCCCGAGATTGCTCACAAATATTTTTGGACTTCGACACGATACTTTGAACAAGCACACCTCTAACTATTATATTTATAAATCACAAGTACATGTTTGCTTTAGCTCAGTTGATTATAACTTTTACACACGATATATCCCTTTTATTTCACAACTCTAGTTTTCATGCTTCTAAGGACCATGAAAGACAATTGTTATCAACTTTTAAATATAATTGCTATACTAGAATATGGATCAAGTTAAGGCACCTTACACAATCTCAAATTAACACAAATAAGTAATAACACTTCGTATAAATTCTAATAAACCACCAACTTTCTGTAACGAATTTAAATCCTAATTTTAAGACTCTTCTGGTCCGAACCAGGAAAAGTGTAAAACACGAAAGTTGTCTGAAATAATGTTTTACGTCTAGACTTGCGAGATTTTAAACCAAAAACGCAATCCCAAGCTGTTATCTTTAAAATACGACCTGGACTCAAACTTGAAGACTCACCTCTCTCAAATGTAACCTATAACCCATGTGCAAACTCTTACATTGCCACCCTTGCTCCCCAATCATCTACTTAACGTATGTCAATTGTTAGAAACCATTTCACACCTCTCATGGCAGCTCGTTCACACCTTCACCCTCCCTCACTCGTTACTACCCCAAGTAAAGCCTAAGGAAACCATGTTACTTACACACACTCTTACACACCTTATGACAAGCTCTCTTTCACACTCCAAGTCTTGCATTTTTCCTGCCATTCTCACCACTTGTCATGCACTAAAACTCATATATAAAGGATACATGCAATTCACACTCAAACGAAACACAATGTCAACCCCTTTTCTTTGCTATTATCCATCAAAAGAAGATAAAGGAAGCAAACCATGCAAATGACAGTTTACTCAAACACAAACAACACCTTATGGGCCACTTAAACCTCAATTACCACTAAACGGACCCTTAATTATTTTTCTTTTCTGCTTGGGCCTGAACCAATCTACGAAGCCCACCAGGCCAAAGCCCAAGCGCACCCTTGATATTTTGTTTCTTTCTTTTGTTTCCCAGTTGCGACCAGCCAACAAGACACCCTCGTTACTCAAAATCTCGACACACAACACCAACATATTTCTACCTAAATCGAATCACCACCTAGCAAGGACTTAGAAATGACAAACCCCGTTCATTACCTCACCCTTTTGATCACTCATATCTGGCCAAAGTGAAACCCCCAACTCGCATGAACAAGATTAGTAAAAACGTGTCACAAATTTCCTTAGCACCTCCCATGCTCCCCAATCGCTGGAAACCATCTATAAACGTTATAGCAGCTGTCAGGAGTGTCAGAGAATGTTTAGAAGAAGGTCTTACACATTCTCTTGTTGTTCTAACTTGATTGGATACTAGTAGAGGTGCCACACATAGTTTCAAGCCAACACACAACACCATGTTACCCATTGTTTGCTATCACACACCAAACACTGCCTACATATACTCTCCATACAACCTCAGTTGATAACTCACACTCAAACATACCAAAAACTCGTATTCGTGAAAGTTGTAATGTCGAATTGGGACAAACTGTTTGCCTAGTGTACGAAGGGTTCAAATTAAGTTCGAGGTCCAAGTTTCGTGCATCCTAGATCCTCGGTGGGTCGTGTGTCGAACCACGTTCATCCCTTGCCTCAAATCAATCTCTACGAACGTTTGTACCCCACCCCTAGAGTTGAGGTGAGCACTTGGAGAACCCTTATTACATTTTTATTTACGTTATTATTGATTTTGCGCATTCACTTTGATCCATTTATTTCGAAATATAAAAACGTAAAATATAGATTTTATTCGACTTTCAAGATGTCTAATATACCAACAATGAGTTACAACCTTGCTTCGACCCAAATAAAATCATATATACTATTAATTGGACACATTTAGGAGGTCACCTCGACCCATTCAAATCTTAATAAAACACTTAGAATAATTTTTTTTTGGTTACAAACTATTTTCAGAAATTGTGTTGAACCTTATACTTGGCCTCGTTATTTCAAAATCTAGAAATGTAACCTACTGATTTTATTACTTGAACTCATTGTCGACATGGCTAGCAACCAGGAAACATAAATAATTCGACCTCATAAGCTCGTATAAGCTGTTTGCTCAACCCATTTTGATTGGACGAAATCTGTTTTCTATAAAACTTAATAAGTTAACGAATGGGCTAATAAGCCCGTTAAGCTTATTTTGAGCTTATTTGATAAGCTGGTCTCAATAGCTCAACTACAACATTTTTGTGACATAAAAATAAGCCCAAGTCCAGGCCCAAAACTTCCGTAAGCCCAACGGATCTAGAAATGTTAACGGGCCTTAGAAATGTCTCGTTAAGGCCCATTTGGCGAAATAAGTGATTTTTAAACTAATAAGCAGTTTTGATAAGTTAAATAAGCTGTCATGAGCTTATTTAAGAAGTAAAAATGTTAAGTTTTGAATTTGGTAACTTTTGGACTAACTTTGCAAATTTTATTAACCGAGGGACTACAAGCATAAATCTTGGAAACTTAGGGTAGAAAATGTCAAATCTAAATTTTTGAGTTACAAACTGTTAATATTAAAACTTGGATTTGAAAAATGTAAATAATGATAGTAATTGGACTTAAAATGGAACAATCGTTAATTTTGGACTAACGGCGTTAAAGTTAGACCGTTAGGGCTAAAAAGGTAACATTTTAAAACTTGAAGGGATTTTCTGTAATATTATTTTATAAAAATAATATTAATATTTTATATATAAATACACATGTTTAGTATAAAACTCTTATATATATATATATATATATATATATATATATATATATATATATATATATATATATATATATATATATATATATATATATATATATATATATATATATATATACGATATAAATATTCGCGTAACTATAATTAATTTTAACGATATATATATAACGATACGTTTATTTCTTTTCTTTTAAAACTAACATCATAAAAACATCGTATACATACTTCGACTTATTCATGATGATTTTCCCATCGATCATCGATCATTACACTCACAAGTTATATGTATATATAACTTTGTTCTTGAACTTCAAGCATTTAAACGAACACGAGTTTTAATAACAAACTGAATGACTAATATTTAGACTATCAACTAAAACATACCATATCTTTTAGGTTGTGTGTGAAGCCGTTGCCTTGCATCGTTGAGATTATGTTACTACCACTACTACTGTACTACTAAGGTGAGTCATAGCCCCTACTTTTACTTGTTTTACAATGGTTTATAAACGTTTTTGGGGGAGATGCATGCTTAAATACTGTTTTTACTTTTACAAGTATTCATTAACTAAATACATGACTGTATTTCATATAAACTTTACTGGTTTACACATTTTTATATCTCATAAAGAAATACCTGCTATAGACATGATTACAAGTGATTTTTCAATGGTATGCTATATTTGATCTCTATTGCCTAAGTACCGATTACCAAAAGTCCCTCGTTCATGCACCTTAATCACCCAAAGGGTGAGCGTAAGTAGTTGTGAATAGATCTATTAGGGATTGACAATCCCCATTTGGTCGCTAGAGGAAAGCCACCAAATGCACGCTATTTGATTTCATAGGTTACTGGTAAATACCTATCTTGAGGGCCACTGTTTTACATCATTATTATGGATAATTTTGATGCCTGTTAATCGTTGAGTGTCATGAGCTTAGAGCAATAGAACGGTAGTACTGTAGTCATGATACAGTATTACAACGACTGATGTTTGGGGTGTACAATGTTGTAGCCCACTATTTTATTAAACTATGAGATTGTGCTCACTATATAGCAGGAAAACTATTAATAATTGGCAAACGAACAAACTATTTTGGTGTTGACCCGGTTAGGTCAAACAAACTACTATTTTGGTGTTGACCCGGTGAAGGACCAACCAACGGACTATTCTTGAATTAATAAGGAAATCACTCATTTTCTGATTTTGATAAATCAATGATTTAAGCGATGAACACTATGGATTTTCTCACACTTTAATTGGATAATAAACTCTTATTATAAATACTGTGAACTTGTAAACTCTTTGATTTTGGAAATCGATATTCGAAACTATAAACTCTATGAACTCACCAACCTTTGTGTTGACACTTTTAGCATGTGTTTATCTCAGGTAATTAAACAAGAAGGAACTTGAAGGCACGGAGTGGGCTTGTAACCCGGCATGGGCTTAAATAAACGTTTTGACACATTTCAAATAAACTTGTTGTTTAAACTATGAAATATCTTGATGTCTCGAATATTTTGTATTTTGAATGAATTAAACTTTAAAGCGTCACTTTTATGTCGTTTTCTATGATTGTGAAAAAGATCCTCGAAGTAACACCCAAAAAGTCTTCCGCTGACATTTTAAGTCTTCCGCTGACGTGATGATTTTGGGGGTGTTACATAAATAACCACAGAGGGTATTAAGAAATCGATTGCTTACCTCATCGACTACTTTCGAAGGAATCGTGACATTTGCACCCGCCACACAATCTGGGTACCTCATCTCTGAAATCTTAATCGTTTTTTTTTTGGGAGAATTATTCTTAAACATGGATGCATAAAAAGAAGGGACTTGACCCTCTTGACTAACCTTAGTTGGAAAACTAGAATCATTGTAAAACCGGAGAGGAACCATCATGGATAACCTTAGTTGGAACATTAGAATCACTACTGACCTAAGTAGAAGCCACAACAGGTGACACAATATGGTCCTTAGCGGGAGCAGTAGTAAAGTTACTTACCGGATCAGATTTCAATTCCATAGGCGAAGCCCTAAATTTATTAGATCGATCATCATCAAGTTCATTAGTACAAACTGTAGCAGCCTTACCAGAATGCTGCATATACGAAGAGGATATGGTACCATCAGTTGTTACATTACGCACCCCCTTCCTCAACAACAATTTCAAAATCGGAGCATCCACCAACAAACTTGAATTCACGTTGCTGGTCACATTCCTATCCCTTATGTTTGATCCCAACACACCAGAATCATGATCACCTTGCATGCTTAGAAAAGAACAAAATATAATGAAGAAAAAACGAACCCCTGAAAAAACTTACACAGCCAAACGATTGCACCATACAAAAGTAGCAGCAACAAACACAAATTAAGCAATCAAAGACCAAGAAAACCCCATAAGGGGTTTACTGATGAGTGCTCAAGCACTTATCATTTTTCGTCAATCTGAACTGCAAAAACATTTAAAAACACTCAAAAAGGCATCAAAATACTAAAAATATTTCAAAATTGTGTTTTATATGTTTTAGATGCAAAATGAGTAAAAACAGATGAAAAACGAACAAAGTTTTCAAAATTGGCAGTTTCAGTCCCCCAACTTTCAAAAATTGGCAAAAATAGTCCATGAGTACTTATTTTAAAAGAAAAATCACCAAAGGTCCTTTTGAAATCATAAGTTGTCATATTTTGTCCTTTGGTGAAAAATTTGAAAAGTTTTGAGAATTTACAATTTTGGTCCCTGGAGTTTCAAATTTTGGCAGATTTGGTCCCTGGTGGGATATTTTGGAAGAAAAAGTCATCATTGATCCTTGGAGAGTCACAAGTTATCACAATTGGTCCTTGGGTGAAGAGTTTGGATAACTTGCAAGTTTAGTCCTTGCAGTTTCACATTTGGCATTTTTGGTCCCTGGAATATTCAAAAGTGGAAATTTTACATGAAGTCCTTGGATTATTCATATTTGGCAGGAATTAACCTTGTGAGTACTTTGGAATGTTACAAATCCAGCCCCTTAATTTTCAGTTTGTGCATTTATGGTCCTTATGATTTCTATACTTAATCAATAAACAAACCAAATTAACCTTTTTATTTCTATTACCCAAACCCAACACCCCAATCCACCAGCCCACTCCCCTAATCCACCAAAGGCCCAACCACAAATTAAACCCAACTCCCTTTGATATTAAAAACAGGTCAAACACCCCGTTTGACTTCACCTCCTTCCACCTCCCAACTTGCCTGCTAACTCCCTTCCACACTCCATCTCCCCCCTCCTCCACTTCAGCAAACCCACACCTTGTCCCCTCCACCTCACTAATACCTCCAAACCCAATTAATACCCTTGAATCCCTCCAAGTCACCCCTACCTGCCAAACAAACTTTTCCCGCCAAACCAATTTTAAAGGCCATGATTGATTGGAAGCCATCCAATGGCTAAGAATGGAAGTGGGATTGAGAGAGAGACTACTCCAGGTCCATATAAGTCAAGAAAAAAGGAAAAAAGGAGAGTAGTTAGTGTAATGTAGTTTTAGCTTATTTTTATTTAATGTCGAATTAATGTTCTTTAAGTTTCTAAATGTTATTTTCAGTATTAAAGTTGTAATATGAGCTTCCTTAGTGTAATTAAAAGTTCCTGTAATATAAATTTCAAAGTTCTCAGTTCAAATTTGGCATTTGCAATTTTTCACTTAAAAACCCATTTTAGCTTTTAAGTTGTTCTAAGTTGTTATTCCCTGTTATTTTAAGCTCAGTCAAGATCACTTGAAAGCTTTTTAAAGCTTTCAAGTCATATTGAACTTATTTAAACTCATAATCTAAATATATATATAAAAAAAAATCCCACTAAAAATAGTTCAAAAATTAGAAATCAGTCTGTGGAGAAGAAGAAGGTTTGAAGCATGTTGGATTTTGGAATTTCATGGTTTTAGAACTCCAAGGGGAGTGTTAGGATTGCTCTTGGTTCCCTGGTTCACTTGTTCAAAGCATGGTTCTGTTGTAAGCCATTTGTCCATTTTTTTTTACATAATCTGTGTTTAGTAGTATATAGGTTAACTATTGTTCAATCTTGCTTAATTATGCTTTTGTTTGATTAGTATTAGTTAAATTTTCAGTTTCATGGTTTAAATTATCATTTTGTTTCATAAAACCACCTTATATTCCTTAGTTTAATCAATCACAAACCCCCTTTCTGTCCTAATTCACCCGATCACAAACCCGTTTTCGTACCATCACACCTCGTCGGGACATAACGACTTGGGGAAACCCCTATACTTCCACGGAGATTGACTCTAGGCTGTTTAACTTTGTTGACCAACTACTTGGTCAACTTAGGTTGACTGTTTGGAGCCAATCAAATTTTGGCGCCGCTGCCGGGGAGGTTGTGCGCGTTATTCTAAACGGTTTGTTGATTTGTGAGTCTGGATATACACTCATTGTATATTTACCCATCCTTGTTCATATTTTCTTATTATTATCACATAAAAACAAAAACAGTTCCCGAAAACATTTTAAATCAGTTTTCAACGAACACAAAAACACAAAAAGATTTTCTTTCTTATAAAATGTTTATCAAAAATCACAAAAATATCCATCCTTTCCCTCCTACCCTTTTGATTCTTTATCCCTACCCCTCCCAAACCTTTTGATTCTTTCTATGTCTCATCCACACCTTCTGATTTGTCAATGGTGTGGTAATCCTCATAATGGTGGTAATTGCCCCAGTTGTGGCATGGTAGAGTCAGGAAACAGGTCTGTCTATAACCAGGATCCCTATTCCTACCATGACACGACTGATTTATTTCATCAGCTACCACACCATGAGACTCAGCAATTTTACTGTTGTGAGTACTGTGGTGGTTCACACTACAGTTCTGATTGTCAATCGGGAAACACGCTTGTCTATGAGTAGTTTCCTGATAACGATCATAACTCTAGCACATACAACCCACAGCCACATCAGTTTTACTGTTGTGATTATTGTGGAGGTCCACACTTCAGCTCCGATTGTCAATCAAGGAATCCAATTCCTTGTAACAATTTTGACACATCGTATTATGACGAACCTCCACCTCAGCCAATCCCTCAAAGTCTTCTCCTTGATCTTTTAGATTTAGTGAAAGATTTGAAAGGAATCATACATACCCCAGATAATCCAAAACAAAAATCGATGGAGGAATTGTTAGCTGAAGAACACGCTGCTAAAATAAATTCCCAAGATGCCATTGAGAGATCTATTAGGGAATCAATTGAAAAAGAAAAAGCAGCCAGATCTAGCTCTCGATTCCGTTTCATTCCTGATGACAGTGATGATGAAGATTGATGAGGCGAAAAATGAACCACTTTTAGGGGGTCATTTAAGCCCGGAATTGAATTTATTTGATCAAATATTGCCCTAAATCGTTCCTTTTGTGATTTTAGGTACTTTGGGGGAGAAATCTGAAAAAGGAAGCAATTCGGATGTTTTTAGAGCATAAAAGTGAAGAAAACGCCAAAGTCTTAATTTTCCTTGCTGGGAACAGTAGGTGACGGCGTCAAGAAGGAATTTCTGACGGCGTCAAGAGTAATTTCCATGACGACCCAGTACAGAATTGACGGCGTCACGAAGTAGGGCGTCAAGAAACAAACCGATCATGATTCTCCACAATATTAAATGAACATGTGTATTTGTATTCATTAGAGTCAAATGCTTGTATCGAGTCATAATGAAGTTTTGTAGGATTTTCCAGGAAGTAGGACCAAGTTTTTCCAGAAATTTTCCGGAAACTTAACATAAGAATTTCTGCAGGTCACTTCTGACGGCGTCACGTGTAAAAATCTGGAAATTTTACCGGTTTTGTTTTTCTAACGGAGTCTTATGGTTTTTGTGAATTATTAAGTTTTATAATCTCCAGGAAATCTGCAAACTTCATTCCACAAGCATTATATCTTATCTCGTTTTCGTAACTTATATAGGATGCCGCCGATTTTATACGAGGTTGTCTTGTCTATTTTCTCAGGATTCACAGGTTATGTATGACAAGAAGATGATTTATATTCTGGAAGGGAAGCTTTGATTGTTCATTTTCTTGGAGGAAGATTTAACATGGCCACCTTATTATCCATACTGAGCGAATCAGGGGAGTATTTGATTTCATTCTTTTTACTTATATCACTTTTACATTCTTTACTTGAACATTGGGGACAATGTTCATCTTAAGTGTAAGGGGAGGGTAAAATGATACCTTACATATGCACTTTCACTTGAGTTTGTTTGTTTGATAGTAGATGTGTAATAAAACTATGAGAAATACTTGTTAGTGCAATTTTAGCGCCAAATTTAAAATTTTTTACAACATTTAGGAGTGAAACTTTAGCCATAGCAAGCGTCTCATGGATAGGAGATTGTATGACTAGCACATAACCGTACTATTCAGAAAAATTTTCCACCCAAATATGTGAGGTTCGCCTTTAGATTTGATAGGAAAAGCATTTACTATTAGTGCTTATGAGTGTACCGGTAGCATTTAGATTCTAGAACTTGCGTTAGTGATGCATCCCGAGACCGCTAGTGAGACTACATTCGTGTAGTAGGATTTACTACATGATAAGAGGCATTAGGATCACCCTTGTGTTAAACCCGTATTATAATTACTTGACCATTTAAGTCATATTACTTGGCTAGTTAAGTCAACTAATTTTTCCCACACCTTAGCGTTGTACTCATTTTTAGTACACGAAACCCCTAGTACACCCCTCCGAGCCTATCTTTTCGTTTCTAATTTTAAGCATCTTACTTAAAGGAATAATTTGTTACACCCCACTTAAATGTACAACCAAATCGCCTTAGCCTTCCGTGTATGCGCTCATCTTTAGTGCATTATTGTTATTTGTTAAACCCTAAGTTAACTATCTAATTGATTACATGGTTGCTAAGTCGAGTCATATCCTTGTACATATTGTTTTGGGACGACTGGGACTCATGGGTAAAGTACTTATTTTGTGGAGTAATGGGGAAGAACATCATATTATTACCCCCGTATGTGCATTAATTTTAAAAGTACTCCAAGTGTTTTGATTTTCTTAATTCGAGTCATTAGATTAGTTATTGTAAAGTATGTAAAGATTCAAGTGTAAGAGGAATGTTCATTCCCTATGATGTATTATTTTGGATGGTAGGGTAAGAGTGTATGCAAAAAAAAAAAAAATAAAAAAAAAAAAAAAAAAAAAAAAATCGAAAAATCAAGAAAAAGAAGAAAAAAAAAAGGTAGAAAAAGAAAAGAGAAAAAACATACGGACTACCATCCCTTTTCATTCTATGTTCATTTTATGTTTTTGTTATTTTTCATTTATTAGCTTAAGTCGAGTCTAGTCTTGGCTTAGCAACGCCACATTGTACATGTAATTAACCAAGATTGTTAACTCGCCACCAGTAAAACTTCCTTTATCCAACAAAACCGTGTATTTCATATCCCTACACCTAACGTTACAAACCTTTAAAAATACCTCTTTGATAGTTTATCCTAGGTGCTTACGCCATGTGGTGGAGGTTTGATCCTTTCCCAAGCCTATGGTAATCTATTTTGCTATGACAGTTAGTGAGAGATATCTTCCGTTTCCATATTGTAATTTATACTTTATTACACCTTAGAGATGTGAGTATCTAAACACTATTTGTGAGGTGCTTGTGTATGACCTCCGTGCTTGTCTTTGGTCTTTAATGGAACGACTATTTGTTGTAATTACTTTTATATTAGTGTTAAATGACCCCTAACTTGTATTTTGAGTAGAATAAAAGCGCATTTGCTTGAGGACAAGCAAATCTCCAGTGTAAGGGTATATGATGAGGCGAAAAATGAACCACTTTTAGGGGGTCATTTAAGCCCGAAATTGAATTTATTTGATCAAATATTGCCCTAAATCGTTCCTTCTGTGATTTTAGGTACTTTGGGAGAGAAATCTGGAAAAGGAAGCAATTCGGACGTTTTTAGAGCATAAAAGTGAAGAAAACACCAAAGTCTTAATTTTCCTTGCTGGGAACAGTAGGTGACGGCGTTAAGAAGGAATTTCTGACGGCGTCAAGAGTAATTTCCATGACGACCCAGTACAGAATTGACGGTGTCACGAAGTAGGGCGTCAAGAGTAAAATGCATGATGGCGTCAAAAGTAGATCAAGGCAGTCCGAGAAGTATTTTGGCGGTGAGATGACGGCGTCACAAATTTGTTCTTGACACCGTCAGACCTTATTTCCTATATATAGTTTTCTAATTTTCACATTAAAAAAGAGAGAAGTTTTGGAGAAACCCTAAGTACGAACTTGGTACGAATTTTACAGGTTTTTCAAGGGTTCTAAGCCCTTGATCCCTTTCATGTGTAATTGAGATAAGTATTCTTTTAATTCAATCAGTATGTCTATGTGTTGGTTGTCTATATCTTGTTCTTGTCTTAATTCTACCATGCTAGGCTAGATCTATCTTGTGTTTGCTTGGATCTAATGAAACCTAGATGTTAATTATTTGTTGATTACTTGTTTATGGTTGTATTGGATGAATGAATTCGATGTTAGGCTTAAGAAAACTGGCAGATCTCCAAATGGTAACATGCTTGAACGTCTTAGGAAACATGAACTGACGTGCACTAGGTTTTATTGGTTGTATTTAATGCATGAGTAAATTCTAATGATCCCATGTTCGGAGCTTCTTAGCCGGCTCGACATAGGAGTGAAGTAGGCACTCATAGGATTGGGGAATTAAGTGCGCCACCCCATGAATGGTATTAAGGAATATAATCCGTCATCCACGCAACTATAACAAGTAATTAAAGTGTAAAAGATATCTAGGGATTAGTGAAATCTAAGTAAACACATTTTCTCCACTTATTGCTCACAACCTTAGTATAATTTAGTTTATTTTCATTTCTAGTATTTTATTTTGATTGCATCTTTAGTATTGGGTTAGTTGACTAGCAACTAATTCCGCCCAAATCCTTCAAACCCGAGATTTTTTACTTGCTTTCTAAAAAATATAAAAATATAAAAATAATCATCCCTCATCTTTAGAACTAGTATTTAGGTTTTCTAATCCTAGCGACACTATTCCTAGCTGAACGATCAATCCCCCGGTACTTGTCACTATACTATACTACAACGATCAGGTACACTGCCTGGTGGGGGTTGTAAGCTTCTGAAGATCCCTTGAGAGGTAAAGCCTGGTGCGATTCCCACGTATCAAAGATACCCTTGATATTCTTGAATTTTATAAAGATTCATCAGGTTCATCAGATGAAATTCCATCAGTTGAGATTCCATCTCAATCTACTGTTATCACACCCGAGGTTCCCACTCACTCTCTGAGCATGGGGGACGAGCATCTTGACACTGTTCCTGAAAAGGAATCGGACGAATTCATAAAGTCTAGTGTTGAGAACCTTGTCCAAATCCTAAGAGAGTCACAGGGAATTCTTGATCATTTGTGTGATATCCCTCCTCCTCTTATCTTCCCAACTAATCATGCTGAGATGTTCTACGATTCTAATGATGACGATTCATTATCTTGTGGAGACATCGTTTTTAGGGAAGAATTACCTTCTCAGCTAGTTAGCTTAGAAGAAGAGAATGATGAGATTGACACTGAAATCAAGGATGAAGCACTTCGTGCAACATTATTGAATGTCAATCTCCTCATTTTTAAAATTGAGGCTTTAATATGAAACCTATTTCATCTCCTATCCCCATTAAGGATAGTGACATTTTTTTCGATGATCCTATACCGGAATTTGAAGCCTTTCATTTTGATCATATGGGAGAGAAGATTAGTGGCAGTACCACTTCTCATTCTCATAATTCTCTCCCCGAATATGAAATCATTCACCTTTGAGGAGTTCTCCCGTGAACTTACTCATATCGTACCTCCACCGGAGTATGATAACTTCTACTTTGATCTAGACACACCCGGGATATGTCTTGATCAAACGAGCTTAAAAGATGAAATTCATGATATTATGAATTCTCCCGTGGGTGATGATGAGTTAGTCATGATGTTTGTCATGACTTTCTTTCTCTTTTTCACCTATCCCATAGCTTCTCCTGTTCTTCACTCCTTCGGGAATGAAGACATTATCTTTTACCCCGACATCACCGCTTATAGTTTATACTATTTAAAGCCGAGTACTTATCTCATCGGCATGGAACTTGCACGTGCTTCAAATGTTTGTCCAAACATCTTGAATGAAAGTCCGATGCAGATTGTCTCTTCCACATCTTGCTTCCCCAAGAACAAATGAATTCGGGGTCGAGTCAAGCTAGCGACTCGGTAAATAAAAATAGTAGCATGTATATGGGGTTTTCACCCTAAGTGTGGGGGAGTTACCCTTGCTGTTGTTACCATGTATATATATCAATAAATAAAACAAAGTGAAAAATGGTGTTGCCACATTTAGCTTGTAATGTTGCCCTTTTACGTTCAAAGAGTCGGCATAATAGCCGGGACTTTGAATATTGAGGACAATATTCAATTCTAAGTGTGTGGGGGGTGGGGGGGGGGGGGGGAATTCTAGCGAATTTGATCACATTTTACCTTCTAGTACCCCCGTTTTTGGCCAAAAAATTTTAAAAATTCTTCACTGGAGCTTCAAAATTTTTATGGTTATCAGTCCACCATGTCTAAACCACAAAAGGACTGGCTAATTCAGGAGCAAACGGCTCTTGGTAAAGATATATCAAATCCGTTGATGGTTGACAATTTGCCCAAAATTGTATGGTATTTCAACTCGCCATATCCTAAAAAGTAAAAGAGTTGGCTAGCTCGCAAGATTATGGCTTGTTGTAAAGGCAGTGGAAAGCCATAATTGGTAATCAACTCACCAAGATGATGATAATTCCATCAAGAGTTGGCTAGTCCAGAAGCATACGGCATCTGGTAAAGACAAATCAAAACCATTGACAGCTAGTGGTTTGCTCAAAATCACATGGTTATCGGTGGACCATAGTTCTTACTTGAACTGAAACATTTGGCTACTCCAGAAGTAATGGCTTTTGGTAAAGAGATTAAAATCCATTAAATTTTCAAAACAGTTTATTGCTAGGGACTAGCAATAGTTTAGTGTGGGGGATTGATGAGTGCTCAAACACTCATCATTTTTGGTCAATCTGAACTGCAAAAACATTTAAAAACACTCAAAAAGGCATCAAAATACTAAAAATATTTCAAAATTGTGTTTTATATGCAAAATGAGTAAAAACAGATGAAAAACGAACAAAGTTTGCAAAATTGGCAGTTTCAGTCCCCTAACTTTCAAAAATTGGCAAAAATAGTCCCTGAGTACTTATTTTAAAAGAAAAATCACCAAAGGTCCTTTTGAAATCATAAGTTGTCATATTTTGTCCTTTGGTGAAAAATTCGAAAAGTTTTAAGAATTTACAATTTTGGTCCCTAGAGTTTCAGATTTTGGCAGATTTGGTCCCTGGTGGGATATTTTGAAAGGAAAAGTCATCATTGATCCTTGGGGAGCCACAAGTTATCACAATTGGTCCTTGGGTGAAGAGTTTGGATAAATTGCAAGTTTAGTCCCTACAGTTTCACATTTGGCATTTTTGGTCACTGGAATATTCGAAAGTGGAAACTTTACATTAAGTCCTTGGATTATTCATATTTGGCAGGAATTAACCTTGTGAGTACTTTGGGAATGCTACAAATCTAGCCCCTTGATTTTTAGTTTGTGCATTTATGGTCCTTGTGATTTCTATACTTAATAAATAAACAAACCAAACTAACCTTTTTATTTCTATTACCCAAACCCAACACCCCAATCCACCAGCCCACTCCCCTGATCCACCAAAGGCCCAACCACAAATTAAACCCAACTCCCTTTGATATTAAAAATGGGTCAAACACCCCGTTTGACTTCACCTCCTTCCACCTCCCAACTTGCCTGCTAACTCCCTTCCACACTCCATCTCCCCCTCCTCCACTTCAGCAAACCCACACCTTGTCCCCTCCACCTCACTAATACCTCCAAACCCAATTAATACCCTTGAATCCCTCCAAGTCACCCCTACCTGCCAAAACCAACTTTTCCCGCCAAACCAATTTTAAAGGCCATGATTGATTGGAAGCCATCCTATGTCTGAGAATGGAAGTGGGATTGAGAAAGAGACTACTCCAGGTCCATATAAGTCAAGAAAAAAGGAAAAAAGGAGAGTAGTTAGTGTAATGTAGTTTTAGCTTATTTTTATTTAATGTCGAATTAATGTTATTTAAGTTTCTAAATGTTATTTTCAGTATTAAGGTTTTAATCTGAGCTTCGTTAGTGTAATTAAAAGTTCCTGTAATAGAAATTTCAAAGTTCTCAGTTCAAATTTGGCATTTGCAATTTTTCACTTAAAAACCCATTTTAGCTTTTAAGTTGTTATAAGTTGTTATTCCCTGTTATTTTAAGCTCAGTCAAGATCACTTGAAAGCGTTTTAAAGCTTTCAAGTCATACTGAACTTATTTAAACTCATAATCATAAATATAAAAAAAAACCACTAAAAATAGTTCAAAAATTAGAAATCAGTCTGTGGAGAAGAAGAAGGTTTGAAGCAAGTTGGATTTTGGAATTTCATTGTTTTAGAACTCCAAGGGGAGTGTTAGGATTGCTCTTGGTTCCCTGGTTCACTTGTTCTAAGCATGGTCAGTTGTAAGCCATTTGTCCATTTTTTTTATATAATCTGTGTTTAGTAGTATATAGGTTAAATATTGTTCAATCTTTCTTAATTATGCTTTTGTTTGATTAGTATTAGTTAAATTTTCAGTTTCATGGTTTAAATTATCATTTTGTTTCATAAAACCACCTTAACTGTCATCTATAGAGGTGTTTGGATCAAGCTTCATAGCTGAGCTATTGTTGTTGTATTAGTTCAAATATGGTTTAGGTAACAATCTCAGCTCAAAACTAGGAAATTCCTACAGCTTTCTTGGTCAATTTCACAACAATAGTCAAAATCTTAGTTTTAGCTAAAAGTTTTGTTCACTGTTGGATTTTCAAGATCCATAACCATTCAAATCTTTTTACAAGTGCTTAAGATAGCTTAATTTGGTCTCATTATAGCTTAACGTATCATTTTCAGTAAGTTAAATTGGATCAAAATCCACTTTAGTCAACATTTCAAGCTTATTTCAAAAGTCAAAATTTTACCTTTAGGTAGAAAACCAAATCTTGTGGGAATTCTTGTGATTTTTCTGTTTAGTTTGAGATCAGGTGCTTTCTACATGTTGTACTTTCCAACCTAAGCTAAAGAATCCTTGTATTTGCTTAATTTTGTGATTTTTATGCTGGGTTATGTGGTTGCCCAAAGTAGGCTGCAGGGCAATGGTGTGCCCTGCACCGCAGAACCTAACCAAACCACACCATTTCATTAGCTCTTAGCTTGTACCATAGTGGACCCCTCAGACTGCTTATTAGCTTATTGAAAAGCTAGTCAGTTCACCTTTTTGGATTAAGCTCTTGTTTGGACCCTTGTTTAACCCTGTGGGCCCCACAACACCCTACAACTGAGCCTCTTGGCCTGTGTGGATCTGTGTTAGTTTGGAGTTGCTTAGGGCTTATTATCAGCTTATTTTCATGTGCCTATCTGTGCCACTTGGCTTTATTCAAGTTCCTCCATAACAGATTTAGCTTATTTACCCCTGTCGAGGCTTGTGGGTGGCTTTTTTAAAGCTTCTCAAATCCTAATAAGCTATAAAACCCAAGCTGATAAGCATTTGGGTTTCCATATGCTTATTTATCAGCTTCCAGCCTAAGTGCTTTTATTAAAGTTTTATATTTTAAGTATTTAAAAAGTTTTGCAAAAAGAAAATCCAGAAAATTCTAATTTAAAAATAAGTGATAGTTTCTATTTAATATTATTTATCTTTTTAATTTTCCTCTTTAGTAATTTATTAAGTACTTGCAATTTTTATATTTTTCTTAAATCTCTTTTATATTAAAGTATTTTTAGTAATTTTTCCAAATTTTTATATTGTCATTTAGTATTTATTAGATTTAATATTAGTTTTATTAATAATTAATTAATATTTAAGTATTAAATAGCATAATTAGTTTTTATAAAGTAATACCTATTTTTTATATTTTTCCTAGCTTTTATATGTTGTAAAATAATTATAGAAATTTTCTCATAATTTCTACTATTCATTTTCTATTTTTTTAAAATTTAATTAGTTTAATTAGTAATTAATTAATATTTAGTTTAATAATTAGTAAAATAGTTTAAAAGTACATAAAATAAAATTTTTATAATTTTTTAGGATTCCTGTGATGGTTAATTAGATTTTTAAAATTATTATTAATTTTCTAAGTCTTTGTAGCATTTTTAATAATTTTGATTAGTTTAATTATGTAATTAATATTAAATTAGTAATTAATTAATACAAAATCCACAAAAAGACAAAAAGATATATTTTTAATTTTAAAATTTGTTTTTAGTTATTTTATAATTTTAGAAATTAAATTTTCATTTTTCTAGTATTGAAATAATATTATATTGTATTTAAGTTATTTAAATATTAATAATTAGTATTAAATAGTATTTAATTAATATTAAATAATTAATTAGTGTAAAAATTCCTTTTCTTTTTCTAAAAATTTTCTTTCATCCTTAGGTTTGTAAAAAAGTCATTTTCACCCCTTGAGGGTTTCCAGATTTCAGTTTTCACTTTTTATTTTGTACGTTTACGTTATTTTAAATGTAAACGTACACGTTTTTAGATTTTAAACGTTTTTAAGTATCTAACTTTCACGTAACCATCCATATAGCTTATTTAAGCTATTTCTTCTTATATTCCTTAGTTTAATCAATCACAAACCCCCTTTCTGTCCTAATTCACCCGATCACAAACCCGTTTTCGTACCATCACACCTCGTCAGGACATAACGACCCGGGGAAACCCCTATACTTCCACGGAGATTGACTCTAGGCTGTTTAACTTTGTTGACCAACCACTTGGTCAACTTAGGTTGACTGTTTGGAGCCGATCATTTACTCAAATCGTAAAAATGCCTAACCGACACTCATAATTATATTGATAAGACAATAAATGCTATACTCTAACCAGTGAAACAAAATGAAACTCTAGTAATTAAAAACCAAAACCCTAACTCTAAAAGACTTGCGATCCAATAAAGAATTGTTAAAGAGGATGAATCAGCAGATAAGCCAACAAAAATAAGATGTTATATGATGTTCGAATCAAGAAGGAAAGGAATTTGTAGAAACGTAGAGGGGGGGGGGGGGTGAATACGTTCCTGTTTAAAACTTAAAATGTTTTGTATCAAATTTCCGATCAAACGTGACTAAATATGAATAGTGGTTATGTCACTCATAACAATCATATATGTCACTTAAGAACAAGTATGCAATTAATCACATAAACATAAACGTAACACTAGGTTCAAATGTTTTTAGCTAATTATGATTACACTGTGGACGGTCCCTTATATACACTGGCGGTCCCTAAAATATTTGGGGACCATCCCTATATAAAGGACCGCCACCAGTGGGCATGTCTATTACGTCTGACTGAGTCTTTTTATGTTTTGCATTTCAAAGTTGACTAGTTAATATCACAAGCATACACAGAACAAGCCACACAAACATAAATTTAATGCAAGCATAAGAAAGATAGAGATGAGAAGAGAAAACGCAAACCGGACACGATGATTTATAGTGGTTCGACACGAAGCACCTCTTCGTCCTACTCCACTCCTCGAGTCCCACACTCGAGAGTTACTTCACCAATCAACACGCTCTTTTATGGTGGAACAAGCCGTACACAAGCTTACACCAAGTTTAACGACACTAAGCGGAATGTCGAGTCCTAATCCTAGCTAGAACCAATCTACAGCACTTTTGTCCCACTTAGATCGACACACGATCTAAGCCTTCACACGAACGAGCACTCCCGTTCACTTGAACCTTCACCCCGATTCAAGTCTTCACACTAAGACATTCTTGGATCTTCACCCAATCCAAGCCTTCACACAAAGACACACTTGGATCATCACCCGATCCAAGCCTTCACACAATGACTCAACTAAGTCCTAACCTACACACTAGAACATCACTCTCCTCACAACAAATACATGAACTAATCAAATTACAAGACTTCTTGGATCTACATCACCATCCAAGTTCCCAAACATAACCCCATCCTCGACTCACACACAAGTCAGAAACGTTTACAATATATACAGAACCTATACCCGTAACACTTGTTACGTTTCTGTGTGGACACCTATAACTCTTCGATTCTTGACGACTTCGAGTGTTCTTCTCTTGCACATGATGTAGTGGATGACGGGATCACTTATAAACACATACCAAAGAGTTATAGTGATCATAGAATGAAAAGGAAAGACCAGGAAATTTTTATGCAAATAGGATCATTTTTCTGGTGAAAATGGGTCAATATTTATAGCCAGCTCGAGAAGCCAGGGACGGTCCCTTAAACCTTGGACGGTCCCTTATCAATAAGGGACCGTCACCTATTTAAGTGACCTTCCCGATAGTTTTTGTCCTTTAGTGGTGAAATGTTATCTGGTGAAATTTTATCTGATTTGGGCGGGAAATAAGGCCATTTGGACAATTTGAAATTTAAATTTCAAATTTCTTTTTCTTATTAAACATTTCTTTATAATTACAAAAATAATTTGTCTAGTTTATTTTTGTAAAAATGTTTTGTCACATTTATAAAATGTAATGATTAAGGACAAAAGGTTTTTCTTTGATCACTTAACAAAGTTGGTAAAGTGTTTGTACATACCTGAAGTGATGTCGAGAGATGTTGATGTTTGAACGAGTAACTTGTGCACTTTACGTTATGTATTACAAGTTACGTGTTTGTCATCATTAAAACACAAAGACATTGTATAGATTAAACGTCATAACGTTTGCACTAACAATCTTCCCTTTTTGATGATGACAAATATGTAAACCATAACTTATAGTAAAGTGTAGAAGTTACTAGTTTACACTCCTCTCTCCCCCTTTTGTTGAAGCAAAAAGGTGTCGCCAATGTTGAGGTAGACTTGATAGATGACCCAAGAAGACAACTTGAGAGATGATTTCTGAATGTATTAGACTAACCCGACCCCCATCATTTAAAGTATTAAGCGTGCATCATCCTAGTGAAGCCTTGCTCCTACTGCCATGGTTTAACCAACTCCGAATCATGTACCCAACTACTTTTGAGCTCCCCCTAGCTCATTGCATCCCTAGTTTGACACTTGCAAATGCTCCCCCTTGGTGTATGCTCAAAACTAGTTTTGGCTACCAAAGAATCGAGCAATGAAGTAATGCTACAAAACAAAGTTAGTAGACAAGTGCACATATATAATAATGATATATATATACAAGAAATGCATGATTTATATATGATTATTCTAAAGCATGGCATGAGAGGGATTGAAACTAAACATATAATAGTTGATTAACACACCATTCTCTAACATCTTCCAAGATAAGTGTCTAGTGTCTAGGTGATATGGGATGAGGATGATATGCTCCTAGATATGGATGAAGATGACTCTCTAATAGTGGAGAGGGATGAACCGAAATGAAGAGAGTATGTATTGAGCTAAAGTTTGGTAAGGATGGTGTGAAGATAAGACGGAGGATAAGAGACTTCATAATTGAAGTTGGTGGTTATATGAGTGAGGAGAGGATTCAATGGAATACGAGCATCCTTAAAAGGGCATCGTCGAATAGATCGACGGAATGGGAGACATAAAAGATGTAAATGTGACAAAGGAAGAGGGATGATACTATGGACTCTTACGAAGGAGTTTTTGAAGGAATTCTCATGGGTGTTACCAATTATATTGGATTCATCATTGGAGGTTGATATGTTGGTGACAATGAGTGTTCTAGAGGATTGAGGTTAAGATAATGGATGATTGGGAATCATGGAATTTTAAGGTGTTTTGTTTGTTGAAGACCGAAGGTGGATATGTGAAATGAGGTGGTGATGGCTCAACAACACTTGAAGCTTGGATATCTTCTTTGTGTTCTTCACTTGCTAGGAAGTGGAAAAGACGCATTTCATAATAAAATTCACTTGGATATGTGACATGAGATGGTGATGACTTGAAAACACTTGAAGCTTGGATATCTTCTTTATGTTTTTCACTTGCTAGAAAGTGGAAAAGACGCATTTGGATTTGACGATTGCCCTTTGTTTCAACGAGCAACAGAAGGGTGAACATAGGTTTATGTATCATGAGAGGTGGTTGACCTTAATAAGGTAGGTTGTAGTGGTGATGACAAACTTGGTTGGTTACTTGGTGGAATCTTCTTGTGAAGATGACTAGGTGGAGTTATTGGTGGATGACTCTTGGTTTCTCTGAGGGTATGGAAATGGTGGAAGACTCGATATTGGTAGAACAAATGATAACTCGGTTTTTCATTTCACATTGGTGGTTTGAGGTTTTAGTGATGAAAGGCTATGAGGAAGATGCTTCTTTGTGAGTTTTTGACAAGGCATGATGTAGGATAGTTCAAAGTATTGAAGAAGATGAAAAGCAGTGAACCAGTTCGTGACACCTTTACTGGGGACGGCCCTTTAAATCATTGGACGGTCCTTTAAAGATAAGGGACCGCCAATGCAATAAGGGACCGCCGTCAGTAAGATGCAGAGTCTCTCCAGTTTCTGTTTTTCCCAGATTAAAGGATAGGAATAATCAAATGATTAAGGAATGGTTTAGGTAATAAGGCGGGATTGTGACACTAGACACCCTAAAGGAAGATTATGATCTAGTGTGAGGAGGAATAATCCTAGTTACATAAGAATCAAAAATTTAGGCATGTAAGTCATTTAAGCATGCATCACATAATAGTCAAGGATATTAGCATGTAAGACTATAAGACATCTAGGAGGTATTATGAACGGCATACCAGGTTCAACATAGTTTAGGTGCACAAATAACATATAAGCCATGTAAAGAGATGCATTCAAAACATGATTACCATGCAAGCATAAAGTAAAACATGATGACATTTAGCACATAAGAGCAAGTTGTTGATTACAACTATTAATCACACATATACGCAAGTAATCTAGGTTTGTCAAGGAAAATCCTAACTACTACTAGTTTAAAGTCCAATCTTAACGGGAGACAAAGATCATGCATGTAAAACATCTTTAGTCAAATGTAGGAACTGAAATTATTCAAGTTAGAGAATGGATATGAGACTATTACTAGAGGTGCTCAATTAAGGCTTAACACGACCATTTTTATGGGTTTACCACAAACCCAACTTCTCTCCTGGAAGCAATTCAACCGTTAAGTCATATTGAGTTTCTAGTGCAATAGGTTCTCCAATAGCTATTCTCATATTGGAAAATTTGGAATTCCTATATTTTCCCATCGAGGTTTTCCAAAGATGATATTAGCCGATTCCGCTAATACATATCCTAACATAACTCAACTATCAATATTTTAAAATCCGGTTAATGAAAACAACATGTCTTACACAACATCCTAGCAAAGGCAGGTGCGATATTTAAATCATGTGTATGAGATCTATAAATTGTTTGGTTTAGATGGTGCATTACATGATAACATTTTTGTTTGTTGAGTTCTCATTTTAACAAGTTTTGGCTTCAAGAATACTCCATAGTAAATCTTGAGAAAATGAGTCTAATTAAGGTTACTTACCTTAATAGATATTATAATGTTCTATGTAGTATCATTGATAGAAAACATATTTTATCTTTTGACAAATATGCTAATTTAAAAGGACAGACTTTTCACTCTTATGATTTGCTTGTGAAAACAAGTATTTTAGTTATTATGTGATTAACGAATTTTACTTGTTTATGCAATAATATACGTTCTATTAGGTTTCTTCCAAAATCTAATATCCTACATTTTTCAAACAAGTTATCTTGTAACATAACCATTCATGTTACTAAGGAAGTGGAATGCATAGGATATAAATTATCCTTTTGAAATACATGTTATCTTGTTGGAGATTAATGATGTATTATGTGTGACATTTTTACTTGACATGTGATTTTGAGTCTTGAGTCGTTCACGAGCAAAGTATGCATATGTTGTTTGTTTGCTCGTGTTTGGGTTTTCGGAAATGACACATTTACAAATTGCGTTGCAATTTAAATTGCTTGAATATTTCAGATGAAACATACAAGTTGTCAATCCTACTTCGTTGTGTATTTTAAGCACCTTTTAAACATATTAGTTTAATGTTTGGAACACAACCTTTGGACAAGAAGACTCAATATGACATCATCAACATAAGTATGAGTTATGATCCGATGTATATTCTTTTAGTCTTGATAAGGACGTCATTATTTTTATACCAATCGAGTGTGATTGAGTATGTAGGTTCAAGATGATATGTTTTGTTATATCTTGAATCTAGACAAATAATTATTTCAATTTCATGTCCACACTCAAAAATTTGTCAATTAGATTCGATAATGATATCAATCATATTTTGAATAATGAATCGATATAAGCTCGAAATCTTTCTTGGCCCTTACAACCACTCCTTTTAATAAAGAAACCAAGTAAAGATTTATGGAATGTGCTCCATCAAATATAATACTTGTTATATGTGTGAGGTTACTAATAATGACATGTTAACTTAATGATTCAAGATATTCATTTATTTTGTGTGTGAAAACTATTTATTATTACGTATAATATGCATAGTTTTTGACATTACATAAGTATACAAATAATTACCTTAACCATTTTTATACAATACATAACTTATGTAAAAATAGCTTTATTACTACTTGTTTGAAACAATTAGTGTGTGTTCAAAAATATGCAAGGTTCAAAAATATATTTTCTTTTACTTGAATACTAATGTATTATTATAACCTTTCTCTTTATTAGACAACCTATGACCAATCAAGATAAGTGCATGGAATGTTTTAGAAATCATGTTGAAAAAGTGTTAAATATTTTTAGGTGGCATATTTTAACACTAGAACCTTTGAAATGATAATTGTGTAAGACAATTATTTTCGTCACACATGATTAATCAACTTAGTCTACATATCTAAGTGAGTTACTAAAACATTATAGCATTAGCAAACAATCAAAAGCAAATAATCATTTAGCATATCACACATAACGATGTTCGTAGTTGTTTTGCAGGTTAGATACAACAACATATACTTGCTCGATTTTGTTTAAAAAAAATAATTTTCCTCCCTAATTCAAGAATTAATTAATATCAAGATAATGAAACCATTTTTCACAAATTCATTTACTTAAGATGTCCGACTCGAGAGCTATAACAAAAAGCTAATTTTACGTTAAAACGTGACATACGGTTTGACTAGTATGAAGTATTTTCCATTAACGACTTAATTAAGTTTGGAATCAATCCTTGTAAGTATTTTTTAAATGAAAGTACATTCAATTCCCTTTAAAATGGCGGGTGGCACGACTCCTACAGACTTACGGTTGATTTTATATGAATTTTCAAAGTTTGACACTATTCTGGTGGAGGTCCCTTAAATACCCGACGGTCCCTTAGTGATAAAGGACCGCCCAGAGATAAAGGACCGGCCCCACTAAGCAAAAACACATTTTTCGTGTAAAAATTCATTTCTATCAAGCAAGTATACGAAGTGCATTCAACTAATTAAACAACACAACACATGTTTAGCAACTAAACACTTTTCATATTTAATCCCTTTTAATGAGATTTGATACGTGGGCCGTACTCTATTTAAAAAACCATTTGTTTTGAAAACTAGAGCGATGTGGCTCTGATACCAATTGTAGAAACGTAGAAGGGAGGGGGGGGGGGTGAATTCATTTCTCTTTAAAACTTAAAATTTTTCGTATCAAATTTCCGATCAAGCGTGACTAAATATGAATAGTGGTTATGTCACTCATGACAATCATATATGTCACTTAAGAACAAGTATGCAATCAATCACATAAACATAAACGTAACACTAGGTTCAAATGTTTTTAGCTAATTAGGACTACACTGTGGACGGTCCCTTATATATACCGGCGGTCCCTTAAATATTTGGGGACCGCCCCTATATAAAGGACCGCCACCAGTGGGCATGTCTATTACGTCTGATTGAGTTTTCTTATGTTTTGCGTTTCAAAGTTGACTAGTTAATATCACAAGCATACACAGAACAAACCACACAAACATAAATGTAATGCAAGCATAAGAAAGACAGAGATGAGAAGAGAAAACGCAAACCGGACACGATTATTTATAGTTGTTCGGCACTAAGCACCTCTTCGTCATACTCTACTCCCCGGGTCCCACACTCAAGAGTTACTTCACTAATCAACACGCTCCTTTTATGGTGGAACAAACCGTACACAAGCTTACACCAAGTTTAATGACACTAAGTGGAATGTCGAGTCCTAATCCTAGCTAGAACCAATCTACACCAAGGCCCACATGGCCACACGAACAAGCACTCTTGTCCTACTTAGATTGACACACGATCTAAGCCTTCACACGAACGAGCACTCTTGTTCAATTGAACCTTCACTTGATTCAAGTCTTCATACTAAGACATTTTTGGATCTTTACCCAATCCAAGCATTCACACAAAGACACACTTGGATCATCACCCGATCCAAGCCTTCACACAATGACTCAACTAAGCCTAACCTACACACTAGGATATTACTCTACTCACATTAAATACATGAACTAATCTAGTTACAAGACTTCTTGGATCTACATCACCATCGAAGTTCACACACATAACCCCATCCTCGACTCACACACAAGTTGGAAACGTTTACAATATTTACAGAACCTATACCCGTAACACTTGTTACGTTTGTGTGTGGACACCTATAACACTTCGATTCTTGATGACTTCGAGTGTTCTTCTCTTGCACATGATGTAGTGGATGACGGGATCACTTATAAGCACATACCAAACAGTTATAGTGATCAAAGAATGAAAAGAAAAGACTAGGAAATTTTTGTGCAAACAGGATCAGTTTTTCTAGTGAAAATGGGTCAATATTTATAGCCAGCTCGAGAAGCCAGGGACGGTCCCTTATCAATAAGGGACCTTCCCGACAGTTTTTTTCCTTTAGTGGTGAAATGTTACCTGGTAAAATTTTATCTGATTTGGGCGGGAAACAAGGCCGTTTGGACAATTAGAAATTCGAATTTTAAATTTATTTTTCTTATTAAACATTTCTTTATAATTACAAAAATAATTTGTCTAGTTTATTTTTGTAAAAATGTTTTGTCACATTTATAAAATGTAAGGATTAAGGACAAAAGGTTTTTCTTTGATCACTTAACAAAGTTGGTAAAGTGTTTGTACATACCTGAAGTGATGTCGAGAGATGTTGATGTGTGAACGATTAATTTGTGCACTTTACGTTATGTATTACAAGTTACGTGTTTGTTATCATTAAAACACAAAGACATTGTATATATTAAACATCGTAACGGTTGCACTAACAAAATTAATCAATTAGAATTGAAGAAGATGAGTGAATCGTCATGATCACCTAACGAGAGAGAGAGTTTTAGGGTTATAAGTGATTATCTATTGGGATAATTCCCTAAATACCCCAATTGCCTTTATGCTATTTACATCCAAGACTAAAACTTTTTTGCTTACGAAACTAGACCAGGCAACCCAGTGCAATTAGGAAACTAAAACCAGTAAGTGACAAGTGTGACTTTACTGATTACGAGGTGACGAGTCATTAGGCAACTGGTCTACTTTGGTAAAATAATATCGGACACATGGAGACACATGGTTGGGTAGTTCAAGTTGCTTAGTTGTCTGGTCTAATTTCGAAAGCAGAAAAGTTTCGGTCTCAGATGTAAATAACACAAAGGCAATTGGGGCATTTAGGGAATTATCCCTTATCTATTTGAGGCTTCATGTGTTAAATTTAATTTTAATATTTATATAAATCTACTCAACAAGTGGATTAACACTCACGAGTAGTAAGATCAGATCGTTTTTGAAAAACAATGAATTAGGATGATATAATGAAAATGACGAGTAAATTAAAAAACAAATAAACATGTAAAAAGAGGGGTTTCGATCTGCGAGATAGGCACGATTTAATGATTGAAATTAAATAATAAACATTATGATGATCAAGGATGTTCCTTGTGATAGCAAATGTCTCAAATGATGGTTCTTCTGGAGTAAAATTGCTTAGGGCTGTATTTATAAATTTCTCAAAACCCATCGTGGATACGGCATAGGAAAAAATGGATATGCCTTATAGGATAAAATAAATATTAACATATAAAATAATAAAGCTTAACACACGTATGGCTGAGCATAATAAACCGCTGACTGGACCGAACCGACAAACCGGCCCAAACCGGAATGAACGTATTTCGGTCCGGTTGTTGGGAATTCTGTGAAGTAAGAATTCTGCTGCTGTTTCTGCTGAAGGATACTGCTGAAGAGTTAGTTCCTGCTGAAGCAGTATATCTGCTGAAGACATAGTTCAACATTATTAGTTTCTGCGGATATAGTATTTCCGTATTTTATGTAATGTAGTTTGGATATGCATGAGTTTATTTAGGAAGTGATAATGCATATCTTTTAGAAGTTTTAGAATATACGTTTCTTGTGAAACGGTTTAGGGTTCCTTGTGTATAAAAGGAACACACGTTTATGTTATGAACAACTTTTAGTGAATACTCTTATTATAATTAAAAGATCCATAGAGGATCAAGAGTTCTTAGTATCAAGCTTGTGTTTTGTTTTCGCTTTAAAAATACAAGTTGCAGAGATTGTCTATTAGTGTGTTATTGATTACAGTGACATTACTAACGATTCTAGAGTGCTCAAGAAGATCTATCAAGGTCTCTAAGTTCAACAAGTGGTATCAGAGCCTCGAGAGAGTCTCTGTCATACTAAGAAACACAAATCTTACACCTTAAAAAATCCAAACAAATCAACAACCATGCCTGGATCTGATGATGATGCTGATACAAACCAAAACATTAACACCACTTCTCTTCAACAACTCACCCTCTCTAACAGTAATGCTAAGTTTCCATACTTGAAGAATGCTGAAGAATATCATCTGTGGTCCATGAAGATGCAGAACTGGATCACAAACATTGATTGGAATCTGTGGGAGATTGTTAAAAAGGGGAATAGCCTAAAGAAGCATGTTACAGATGCTGATGGAGTTGTCACAATTGTAGGTCCCAGAACTGCTGAAGAGATTCTGGCTGTGCAGAGGGAGAGTAAAGTCAGAACAATTCTGCTCCAAGCTATTCCTGATGACCACATGGGTGACTTCCACTTTATGGAGGATGCCAAGGACATTTGGATGGCTATAAAAGCAAGATTTGGTGGGAATGATGAATCAATAAGGTTGCAGAAGTCTATGTTGAAGCAAAAGTTCCAAGAATTTTAGATATCTGAAGAAGAGGGAATTCATAAGGGTTATGACAAGTTTCATCGAATATTAAGTCAACTTAATCAGTTGAAGGCTAGACCCGATAATGAGGACTGTAATGCTAAATTTCTGAGATCTCTGCCACCATCTTGGTTACAAGTTTGTATTGCTCTCAAGACCAAAGGTGGGTTGGACATGATGTCCTTTGATGACCTCTACAATAGGCTTAAATCCCTTGAGCCTGATGTTACAAGTCCCATTCGTCCATCCATTCATTCTGCATTTGTTGGTGCCTCTACAAAACCTGTGCATCAAGCCTCAAGTTCATATTCATCAGGAGCATCTTCTCAAACTCATACTCAATCTGCTTCTAAACTAAAATCCAGTAGTGTGTTGGAGGATCTTATTCATTCATTTGTGGCTGAATATGAACATCAGCAGTTTCTTGCTTATGAGGATTTTGAACAGGTGGATCCATTGGAGATGGAGGAGATGCACTTGAAATGGGAGCTTGCAATGATCTCCATGAACATTAAGAGGTTTGAAGCCAAGTCTGGAAGAAAGTTTGGTTTTAATGGAAAAGAGGCAGCAAGGTTTGATAGAAGGAAGGTTAAATGTTACACTTGTGGACAAGTGGGACATTTTTCAAGAGAATGCAAGGAGAGAAAGCTTGGAGATGAAGTTAGATATGGTTCTTATCTAGTGGAAGCAGGGACAACTAAGGCTGCACCTTCAAAGGCTATGGTGACTCTGGATCACCAAATTGATTGGGCTGAACATAAACCTGCTGGAGAGGAAGCTTCTACTTCCTCACAAGTGAATCTGCTGGCATACTCATCTTCAAAGGACAAGAAGGAGCAAGTCTCCTTGATGGGAATCTCTCAGGTACATAACTGTGTGTTTGGATGTAGTGTAAGATACAATGAGCTTAAAAAGGAATTTGATGAATTGAAACCAAAGTACAATGAGTGTTATATAGAGGTAGAGTCTTATAAATTGGCTTTAAAAACTCTAGAGAAACAAAAAGTATGGTTTCAAAAGAATCAAGTTAAATATGATGAAAAAATAAGAGTTCTAGAAAGTGATTTAGAAATTGCTAAGATTGACTTAAAATGTACTGAAAAAGAGAAGTCTGATCTAGAAAAAGAAAAACAAGAATTACAAGTTAAGTTAGACAAAGAGATAGCTAGAGGTAAACAATGGCAAATGTCAGGTGATAATCTAGCTTGTGAACTCTATGGTAGTCAGGCTGTGAACTCTAAAATTGGTTTAGGATTTCAAAAATATGTTCGTTTAGAAGCTAGGAATGACCTAGGTAAAACCACATCAGCAGGGTTAGCTAACTTTGTCAAAGAAGGTAACTTACATGCTGTCCCTGGACCTATAAGAGGGGAACATATGCCTATTGACCTATCCAAACCTAGTGACTTTGATGGATCACACCATCTCTATGGCAAAAAGTCAACTGACTTGCCAGACCCTAGTGTTAAATCTACTGACTTTGTCTCTTGTTGTGACAGTGACAAGTCTTCTGATGAAGGGTCTACCTCATTTGCTAGCTGTGATTCAAGTGAGAAGTCTGACCTGCCTAAGACCACTCCCAAGACCATACCAAAGACATCACCCAAGGCTCCCCACAAGCCTTCTAGAGTTGCTGCTGATAACAAGACAGTTTCTACTGAAGACTTGTTTTTAAATTCTTTTTAAAATAATTATTTTGGTTATGTTACAAACAATTCTGTTTATCATGGTGGTTTGAATACGTTTTCATGTTATGGAACTTCTTTTGGTTTAAATAAATCTTCTAAAAAGAAGAAGTGTTTTGTGTGTGGAAGTAAATATCACTTGATTAAGGATTGTACATTTCATGAGCAAAGAATGGGTGAATGTGTTAGTCAAAGGAAACCTAGGCAAATGTGGAAGAATGTTAGTGAAATACCATCTTTTGTTCCACATCAGCAGAAACCCAATTTTGCTGAATCACATTCTTCATGGAGAAGAACCAGTACTAGACCATATGTTCGACCCACTAGTTCTTTCTTTTCTAATGGTTATTGGCCTAATTACTTTGACTCAATGTATTATGGTGGTGGGTATGGGAATACTGCTGTGAAGCCCTCAGCAGGTTGTTCTTGGACAAAGAAGGGACACAATATGCAATATAGGCCCAAGAACAATGGTGGATCTAACACATCTACAAGGCAGGCTCAAGTCAGCAATGACTTGAGTCTCCAATGTGTACTAATTTTGTATATTTTTGTTGTTGTTGTAGGAACATCCTTTGAAAAGTACAGAAGTAGGTATTGTTGATAGTGGTTGTTCTAGAAGTATGTCAGGGAACAAGGACAAGATGCATGACTTTGAGCCCATAGAAGGAGGAGGCACTGTAACCTTTGATGGTGGAGATGGCAAAATTACAAGGAAAGGAACAATTAAGACACCCTTGTTAGACTTTGAAAATGTTTATTATGTGAAGGAACTGGAGCATTTTAATCTATTCTCAGTATCACAAATTTGTGACACTAAGAATAAAGTTTTCTTCTCTGAAGATGAGTGTCTTGTACTTTCCAAGGACTTCAAACTTCCAGAAGACACAACTGTATTGCTGAGAGTTCCACGAACCTTCAACTTATATACATTCAATCTGAATGATGTCAAGCCAGAAGGTGATCTAACATGTTTGGTTGCCAAAGCTTCCCTGGATGAATCTAATAAATGGCATAGAAGAATGGCACATGTGAATTACAAGACTATCAACAAGTTGTCCAAACTTGGTCTTGTTAAGGGCCTTCCTTCTAAACTCTTCACCAATGAACACAATTGTATTGCTTGCAACAAGGGAAAGCAACACAGAGCCTCTTACAAAGCAGTCAAAGCTGTGAGCACCATTTCTGAACCTCTTCAGTTGCTGCACATGGATCTCTTTGGTCCAACTCCCATTAGAAGTATTGATCACAAGTACTTCTGCCTGGTTATCACAGATGATTATAGTCGGTTTTGCTGGGTATTCTTTCTAAAAACTAAAGATGAAACAACTCCAATTTTGAAAGAATTCATTATCTTAGTTGAGAACCAGCTGAATAAAAAGGTTAAAGGAATTAGGTGTGACAATGGTACAGAATTCAAAAATGTTGTCTTCATAGAATTCTGTAAGTCTAAGGGGATTAGAAGGGACTATAGTACTCCAAGAACCCCACAACAAAATGAGGTTGCTGAAAGGAAAAATAGAACCCTCATTGAGGCATCAAGATCCATGCTTGCAGACTCCAAACTACCCACAATGTTTTGGACTGAAGCAGTAAGTACTGCTTGTCATGTCTTGAACAGGGTATCCATCACTAGACTTCATGTCAAGACACCTTATGAACTTCTCACTGGGAAAGTTCCAAACATACATTACCTTAAGCCTTTTGGATGCAAAGTGACTATTTTGAATACAACTGATATACTGGGTAAATTTGATGGGAAAGCTAATGAGGGATACATTGTAGGCTATTCAGCTCATAGCAAGGCCTATAGGGTTTATAATCTGAATGCCAAAGGATAGAAGAGACCCTTAATCTAAGATTTCTTGAAGATCAGCCTAATATTCAGGGACAAGGCCATTCTTGGTATTTTGACCTAGACTATTTGACTGACTATTTGGGTTATACTAGGCATGCTTCTAATACTAATGCAGGTACCAATGATCAAAACACTAATCCTGCAGGTTCCATGGATGATGACTCAAAATGTGAGTCTGAGCCAGAAGAAAATACTTTTGTTGTACCATCTTTTCCACCTAATCATTTTGTAGGTAATCACTCTACTGCTGAACAAGATGATGAGTCACATTATGCAGAGGATCTTGCAAGACTGAAGAAGTAAGAACATGTTGCTACTAAGGAAGCTCAGAAACTCCATGAAAAGGTTACACAAGAGACTGAAGCTATCCTACATCAGTCAGCACAAGCAGTCAGTGGAAACAAGGATATTGCTGAAGGCACACCTATTCCCACTGATTAGGTCACAGATGCTGATTCTACTGATGCTCACTCTCCCATCTCTACTGAAGTCTCTGCAGATTTTGATAAGCCCTTTACAAGATTTCCAAGTCCTTCTGATCTTGGGAATTATCAGCCAAAGCCTGGCTTGTTCCACTTAGCTTCTTATGATACTGAGTTTGGGCCTACAGTCAACAACCTTGATGCCACAATTGATGTTCCACCTACAGCTACAAAAAGGATTCATAATGCTCATCCCCTATCAAAGATTATTGGAGATCCTAAAGACCCTGTTAGAACAAGAAGTACTGTAAAGAATACAAAATATGGTGAAGTTGCTTTCATCTCTTATGTCTACAATCAAAAGAGGAACAATCACACAGACTTCAAACATTGTCTGTTTGCATGCTTTCTTTCTCAGATAGAACCAACTAGTGTTCCTCAAGCACTGGCTGATTCAAGTTGGCTTGAGGCAATGCAAGAAGAGATGCTGCAATTTAAGAATCAGCAGGTTTGGATTTTGGTTCCTCTTCCTGATGGTAAATATGCCATTAGGACAAAATGGATTCTGAAGAATAAAAGAGATGCCAGGGGTATTGTGGTGAAAAACAAAGCCAGACTAGTGGCTCAAGGGTTTAGACAAGAGGAAGGCATTGACTATGATGAGGTCTTTGCACCAGTGGCCAGAGTTGAAGCAATTCGGATATTTTTGGCCTATGCCTCTTATATGGGCTTTATGGTTTATCAGATGGATGTTAAAGGTGCTTTCTTATATGGTGAGATTGAAGAGGAGGTTTATGTGACTCAACCCAAGGGATTTGAAGACCCTGATCATCCTAAGTATGTGTACAAAGTTGTCAAAGCTCTTTATGGACTTCATCAAGCTCCCAGAGCTTGGTATGCTAGACTCTCCACATTTTTGCTGAAGAATGGCTACAGAAGAGGTGCCATTGACAAGACTTTATTCCTCAAGAAAGATTATAGGGATATTATTCTTGTGCAGGTGTATGTGGATGATATTATCTTTGGTTCCACCAAAGAAGCATGGTGTAGAGAGTTTGAGGATTTGATGAAGGGAGAATTTCAAATGAGTGCCATGGGAGAACTTACTTTCTTTTTGGGTTTACAGGTTCAGCAAAAACCTGATGGTATTTTCATACATCAGGAGAAATATGTAAAAGATATGTTGTCCAAGTTTGCTATGGAGAATGTTCAGACTGCCACTACTCCATATGAGGCTCCCAAACCAAAGAACAATCTTGATCCTGATCTACCTGTGAATGTTCATTTATACAGGTCCATGATTGGTTTATTGACGTATTTGACTGCCTCAAGATCTGATATTACATTTGCTGTGAGTGCATGTTCCAGGCACCAAGTCACTCCACTTACATCTCATATTAATGCTGTTAAAAAGATTTTTAAGTACCTAAAAGGCCAACCCAAATTAGGTCTTTGGTATCCCAAAGAGTCTCCATTTCAGCTAGCAGCTTATAGTGATAGTGACTATGCTGGTGCAAATTTGGATAGAAGATCCACAACT
Organism: Artemisia argyi; assembly: GCA_030686995.1. Lineage (NCBI taxonomy): Eukaryota > Viridiplantae > Streptophyta > Magnoliopsida > Asterales > Asteraceae > Artemisia > Artemisia argyi. The sequence goes on along the minus strand of CM060708.1, from coordinate 88,866,774 downwards.
GGAGGTTGCCAATTCCTTGGCAGAAGACTGATTTCTTGGCAATGCAAGAAACAGACCATTGTTGCTACCTCTACTACTGAAGCAGAGTATGTTGCTGCTGCAAATTGTTGTGGACGGGTTCTATGGATTCAGAATCAATTACTGGATTATGGGTATAACTTTATGAATACTACCATTTTCATTGACAATCAAAGTACCATTTGTATTGTTAAAAATACAGTTTTTCATAATAGAACCAAACATATTGAAATCAGGCACCACTTTATAAGGGATGCTTATGAAAAACATTTGGTTAAAGTGGTCAAAATTCACACAGATGAAAACGTGGTAGATTTATTAACTAAAGCATTTGATGGACCAAGGTTTCAATATTTGGTGGTCCATATTGGAATGCTTAACCCTTAACTGCAAAGTTTAAGGGGAGGCATAAGCCTCAGGGGAGGCATATGCCTCAGGGGAGGATTGTGAGTGTAAACTTTGTAGATTTGTATAAGTTGTATAATTTCTGAGTTTTAACACTAACCCATTAACAGTTTTGCAAGTTGTTTGGTGTATGTGCTTGTTTTATGTCTGTTTTGCAGATGTTCTGAGAATGTAAGTTTCATGTTAAAGTCACCAAGAGCAGAAGTCAAAGGAATATGGTCAAAAATGCTGAAACATGGTTTCTACTGATAAGTTGATTATGCTGAAGGTCTTACAAAGTTGATAAACTAAGAAGATCTTTTCATTCATTCATAGAAACAAGTTACAGCTAACATTCAATGTTTCAAATGAATTACAATGATCATTCCTAAACATTTGGCTAATTAAGTACTACTAGCTTCTATCAATTATTACAAAATACTTGAGGCTATGACAAGTATAATGATGAAGCTGAAGATGAAAATGGAAAAAGAAGAGAAGGAAGACTGTGAAGATGCTCATGAATCAAAGTCAAGAAAATACTCAAGAACTTTGTTCCATGGCAACATTCCTCAATCATCTACTTCAGCTTCTCCTTTCCCTTACGTATGATCTCAGCCTTCTTGCTCTGTCCAATATGTTCTTGATGTGGAAGACCAGGTCCTGGAGCAGGAAGATCTAACACCAAATTTTGCGATGTTGGGAGAGATGGATCCCTATTACTTGATCTTGGTTGGGATCTCTCTGGTGTGGAAGGAGGAAAAAACGTTGGATCTTCATTTTCTTCCTCCGAGGAGTCTTCATCATAGGTATAGATGAAGGGAGAGACAATATCTCTCTCAGCAGGAATGGGTACTTGGCTTGATTCACCCTTCATATGAGCATTCCATTGTCTTTCTTGTGCATCCCATCGTTTCTCCAATGCTCTTTCAAAGTCAGAACCATCAAGCTCCCATGGATATGGTGGTAAATCTTCTTCTGCTGATGGAGAAGAAGAATTTAGATCTGAGATTTCTGGGTGTGATGACATGGTTTTGGTCAAGAATTAGGGTTAATTGGAAAATTAGGGCTTGTAAGATGATTTGGGGTAAATTGGTGACTGAGATGTGATTTGGGGTGATTAAATAAGCAAAGTTTAGGCGTTACGATAATTAATGCGAGTTGGGTGGCACAATAAAACCAAGATATTGACCGAAGATATTTTTACTTTTGGTTGATTCTGCTGATGTTGACCATTCTTCAGCAGATTTGACTTTCATTTCTGCTGAAGGGTTAATTTTCAATGTATCAGCAGATAATTTTAGACATAACCACTGAAGATAGAACCCATATACCTATTAAAAGTTTAGGTTCTAAGTTGTTTGCCTCAATGAAAACTAATTATACTGGGGAACATCATCCTATGTTGGAAGCTATGTTGCCACAAGGCAATGCCAATGTAGTTGTGGGTGATGATGCTGGTAATATGCATGCTCCTAATACTGCTGATGATGGTAATCCATCATCTTCTGGTGTTGCTGCTGATGGTAATCCTTTAGTGGTAACGGAAGAAGTGCCAGCTACAACTGCTGAACCAGTACCTGATTCTACTGACTTACCATCACCTACCACTGTACATATGTCACCTAGTCCTACCATGTCACCAGCTCAGGATGCTCCAGTTGAGCAATTTCATAAGTTTGAAGATAATTTTCAACCTATTGAACCTGAGTTAACAAGACTACCTTCACCCAGCCCTATGAGTGAGCCAATTAATGAAGGCTTTCCTAATGTTGTAAATGAGTCTGTTTCTCCTACTGGGTTCAATGAAGCTCCTCTTACCAATGAGCAATCAGCTGGTAGAGAAGAGGACCCTATTACTCTTACTTTTGTATATGATTCTCTTACCAGGTATATGGAAATGACTGAGGATCTTCAAAAGGAACTTGCTGATACCAAGACTACTCTTGGTAATGAAATTAAATGTTTGAAAAGCAAGGTTCAAGATTTGGAGGCACAGCTAAGTCAGCAGAAGCAAAGTAAGGATGGATTGGATTCTGCTGAAGTTGCAAAGGAGGCAAATTTGGATTCACTTGAAATTCTAGCTGAAGTTGCTAGACAGTCTAAGGTTGTACCTTCTAAAGCTGCTGAAGTATCTAAATCTAAACCAATAATTCGAGTCAGCAGAAGAAGTACAAGACAGTATTTGGCTAGGAAAGCTGCTGAATCATCCAAAGTATCTAGTGGAGATGATGATGTGCTCATGACTGAAGCTGCTGATATACTTCAGAAGAAACAATCATTAAGTGGTGTTGCTGCTGAAGAATCTGCTGATCAAGTTAAAACATCAGGAGAAGTATTCTTTGTAGCAGGGAAAGAGTATATGAATTCCCCTGTTCATCATTCATCAGAGAATCAACAAGTTTCTCCTGATAGAGAGGTTCAAGAATTACATGATGAACCTATGACAGATGTGAATGTTCCTCATGATGATCTTGTTGAAGGAACAGATGATGATTTGGATGAGCTTGTTACAGCTGAAGAAAGAGCTGGACAAGAAGAACTATTCCAAGAATGGGAAGATTATAAGAAGAATACTGATATGACTGAGGAACAGCAAGCAAAGTTTGATGCAACATATGAGTCAGTCAATCAAAGATATGTTTCTACTTTACCTATTGCCAGACAAAGAGAATTGGATGCAGCTGTTCAAGAATTTGATGAGTCAGATTGGCAGCAGATTGGACAACAAATGCTTAATAATCCAGATGTAGCTGCAGAAATTTTTGGTAAAAAGGTAGAGAAGCAAGACTGGCCTTCTGAAATTGTAAAATTGATGAAGTTGAGAAAGAAGGTAGTAGATGAGTTGAAAGCTAAAGCTAAAAGAGAAAAACCTATGACTCAAGCACAACAGAGAGATTATATGAGAACATATGTGAAAAATCAAAGCAGTTCTTTGTTTAACAGTGCATGGTCTAAGCAAAAGGTGTGGGGACTTCCGTTTAACAAACTGGTTGAGATTTATAACAGAATCAAGGCTAGGAATGATAAAGATGGAATGGGTGCTTCCAAGAATATTCCTCTCCTCAATGCTGATGCTGATGCTGCTGAAAAAGTATCTTTACCTGATACTTCAGCTGATGTACCTCATGTTGCTGCTTCATCTTATGTGGATAAAGGTAAAGCAAAAGTAATGACAGCAGATCCTCCAACTAGAAAAAGAACTAGGAGACAATTGGAGCAGGAAAGATTGGGTGAAGAGACTGCTAGGAGGTTGGTTGAGGAACAAGAAGCTGAACAAAAAGCTGAGCTTGCAAGATTTCATGAACTAAAGACAAGAGAAGTTGAAATTCAAGCTGCTAGAAACAAACAAATAAGGAAGGCTATGGATGAACAATATGCCTCTGCTGCACTTGAATCTTCTCAAGATTCTACTGATGAACAATTGGATACTCCATCAGTGGAAACTGATGCTGCAGAAGGTGATTCTGCTGCAGCAGTAGTTCATGATGCTATTTATGTTCCTGGAAGAAGAGGCAAGAGAATGGCTAAAGTCAGATCTTCACATTCAAAACAAAGTCTAATCAATGTGAATGCTTCTGATGCTTCATTTATAAGAGAAGGATCCTCTGATGATTGGCCTGAAGGAACTAGAGATGTTTTGGTTCATTGGGAGTTAAGTAAAGATGGTCAAGTGAATACCATTTACAGATTGAATAAAACTTTCATATCCTTTACATTTCTTCAACAGATTCTTCATCTTGTGAATCATCAAGATTTAGTCACTCTATATGAGTTGGTTATTAAGTACTATGCAACTCATACTCCTGAAGGGTCTGGATTGTATTTGTTGGGTGATCATCAAGTGTTGTTTGATTCTTCTACTCTCTGGTGCAAGCTATGATATCTGGAAGAACAATCAGAGATGGAAAGTTCAGAGTTGGAAGTTATATCCTATGCCTTATGTTCATGTGTTGGAAACTACCACTGGTCTTAGGCTTATTATGGATCTTACCAACAGATATCCTTTGAAGGTATCTCTGATGGAGAAAATGTTACAACAGAAGTTGGAGATTCCTCCTGATCCAGCTGGAAATACAAGATTGTTTGCTGAATCTTTGGTGAAGGTTTTCAAACAAAGGATTAAGACTTCCAGAGCAGCATCTGATTAGGGATATCATATTGTATATTTGTTTTATTTTATTTTATTTTATATTAGTATTAAAAAAAAAAAAAAAAAAAAAAAAAAAACTAACTAACTAACATCTTGTTGTACAGTATTTGTATGCAGGTTTGGTTATCAACTTACCTGATGTTGACTATTCCATCATAAAGTTGGCTAGTCCACAGGGTACAACTTTGGTAAAGACATATCAAATCTGTTGATAGCTGTAATGGTTTGCTAAAAAACATAGGGTTTTCAACTCACCCATGCTTTATTGCTGAGTAGTTGAAATGGTTGTCAATTGACCATGGATTTTTCCTTTATGGATTCCAAATAATTGGCTAGCCCACATGTATATGGCTTGTGGTAAAGGCAGTGGAAAACCATATTTGGTAATCAGTTAACCAAGATGATTTTCATCAAAATAATTGGCTAGTCCTGAGCAAACGGCTACAGGTAAAGACATCTCAAATCCGTTTATAGCTGATGATTTGCTAAAAATCATGTGGTTATCAGTGTACCTTTGAACACTTGGTTACTCCAGTAGTGATGGCTATTGGTAAAGAGACATCAAATCCATTATTTTCAATGATTCACCTCTCACAGGAGTTAACACACCTGGAAGTGATGAGAATAGTATGAAACTAATTTGTTTTGATGTACATTAAGTCATTTGTTGCTGCAAAGAATGGAGCTTTCATGTCTTAATTGCTGATCATAGAGATTCTGCTTTCTGCTGAAGATGATTCTTTGCTGGTGCTATTTTATTACAATCCTCTTGGTATGTTATTTTGAAGATCTATCAAGAATCTTGAACTTAACCAGGTCAAATTCAAGATTAGGGGAGGATTGTTGGGAATTCTGTGAAGTAAGAATTCTGCTGCTGTTTCTGCTGAAGGATACTGCTGAAGAGTTAGTTCCTGCTGAAGCAGTATATCTGCTGAAGACATAGTTCAGCATTATTAGTTTCTGCAGATATAGTATTTCCGTATTTTATGTAATGTAGTTTGGATATGCATGAGTTTATTTAGGAAGTGATAATGCATATCTTTTAGAAGTTTTAGAATATACGTTTCTTGTGAAACGGTTTAGGGTTCCTTGTGTATAAAAGGAACACACGTTTATGTTATGAACAACTTTTAGTGAATACTCTTATTATAATTAAAAGATCCATAGAGGATCAAGAGTTCTTAGTATCAAGCTTGTGTTTTGTTTCCGCTTTATAAATACAAGTTGCAGAGATTATCTATTAGTGTGTTATTGATTACAGTGACATTACTAACGATTCTAGAGTGCTGAAGAAGATCTATCAAGGTCTCTAAGTTCAACACCGGTCGTTGGTCTAACATTTAAATCATATTCGATCCTTGGTCCGTTCCGGTTTTACACAAAATCCGTTAATATGCTTTGTTGGACTGGACCGAATAAATTTTGGTCCGGTCCTTGGGCCAAATCAATTTTCGGTCTGTTCCGGTTTTTAACCATCAATTCGATGTATCACCAAAAATGGTTACGTAGTATCGAGCTTCAGCTGACATCGTTGACTTTTTGGCCTCTTTTGTATATGGCGTATCCACTATCTTTGATACTCCGTATCGGACTTCTAACACTAAAACTGCATTTGGACTTTAATCCATGCCACTTTCTGTGTCTTTTCACTAATTGCACCAATTTCACAGATGATGCAAATATATAACCATTAAGTATCAAATCTTATATAAAAACAACACTTAGGAGTAGTAATCATAAGATAAATGATATATGAAATATGAACTTATTTGATGGTATCAAATATCCCCACTTAACTTCTACTTGTCCTCAAGTAAACTCTCAATTTTAATTTAGAAAAGATATCTTCAAATAAGAATAAAGAAGACTGTTGACATTGATTCGCCTCAAACAGTCAGCTAAGTTTACCAGGTGATGGTCAACTAAGTCAAACGTCTAAGGCAAATGCTTCCGTGGAATACAGTGTTTCCCCGGGTCGTAATGTCCCAACGAGGTGTGCGATGTTTTATTGAAAACGAATCTGTGATCGAGTGAATGTGAACAGGAAAGGTATAAAAGTGTGTGTGTGTGATTACACTAAGGTTTTATAACTTAAATAAACTATTAGAACGATTACGTAAAACCTAGTTATCTAAAATGTTTAAACGTACACTAAATTAAAATCAGACGCGACTGCGTACTGAGAAAAAGGTGAGTTTTAAGAAAAATAAACTACAAGGGTTAAAAATGAAAATTCTATAAACTTAAACTTAAAAGAAAATTAAATTAAAAAGAAAATTATTTTTTAGATTATTTTATTATTTATTATTAATTATTTAATTAAAAACTATTTAACTATTTAACTAAAACTAATTTAAATTAACCTAAAAATGATAAATATTATAAATTAAACTAAAAACTTGTAAAAATAATTCCTAAACTTAAAAATGAAGTTGAAGAAAGTATAAAAAATAAAAATAAATATTTTTGTCTTTTTATGAATTTTCTATTAATTAAAAACTATTTATATTAATTATACTAATTAAATTATTTTAAATTACAAATAATACTAAAATGACTTAGAAAATTATGAGAAAATTTATAAAACTATTTTATAACTTATAAAAGCTATAAAAAATAAAAAAAACTAGGTTTACCTTGTAAAAATTAATTATGCTATTTAAAACTTAATTATTGATTAATTATTAATTAAACTAATTTTAATTATAATAAATACTAGATGATAATATAAAAATCTAATAAAATTACTAAAAATACTTTAATATAAAAGGAAATTAATAAAAATATAAAATTACAATTTACTTAATAAAAATATAAAGATGAAAATTAAAATTAAATTATATTAAATAGAAACTATTACTTATTTTTATATTGTCTTTTCAGGATTTTTCTTTTACAAAACTAAATTATACTTAAAAATAAACAACTTTTGTGAAAACAACTAATTTATAAGCTAATATTAAGCACTGTGGGGGCTTATTACCTCCACAGTTGACTTTTGTTGACTGAATAAGCAAATAAGCTCAAATGAGCTTATGTGGGACACACTATGGATTATTCTTGTTCTAATAAGTATATTGGACTTGTCTAAGCTCAATTTTGCCAAATAAGCTCAGTAGACAAGCTGATAAGCAAAAATAAGCTAATCCAAAACTCAATAGCAACACAGAATAGGGACAAACTTTTGGGTCTATTACAGGTGGGGTCCACTGGTTGCTAGGTCAAACAAAGGGTCAACTAATACTCCCTGGTAGGAGGGGGTTATAAGAAACAAGATTTGAGGTGTGGGGCCCACTGTGGTGGTCACAAATCACCACCAAAGTGGTGGTGGTGAACTGAGCTGCTGATGCAGGGGAGGCTTTCCTCCCTGCAGTTGTGTTTGGGGGTGAGTGGGGCCCAGGGTAAAAATCACAAAAATGTAAAAAAGTGTAGAATCAAAAGATGAGATGGTATACTATAACTAGGAACAAGTTTCAGGTTCTAAAACCTGTTACACAAATCTACAAAAATCCTTGAAGTTTTGAGAAAATCTGAGAGATGCAAATTGACTTTTAATTAAGACTTGGTATTTTGACTTTATTGAACTTCTAATGATCACTACAAATTAAATTAGGTAATATAAGCTATAATTAACCTAAATTAAGCTAAAGCTATAACTTATAAGCTAATGGGTGGGTTTGAGGATCACAAAATCCTTGACAGTTAACTGTCAAGGGATTTGTATTTGGATTTTGACTTTTTATCTAAAGACACTAGTTTTTAAGGTGTGACTGAGCTAATGAAACATGTAACAAGCACAATCTACCCAAGAAACTAGCTAACACTCAGCAAGGTATACTGAGCCAAACACCCTATAAACTTGACTGTTTTGAGATTAACAAAACAAGTCAGTGTTTTAAACCTTAACTCTGATTCCTTACACTATATTATGATTATATAGAAACAACTAAGCATAAATCAACCATGTCACAAGCATAATACACAGGTTTGTCAAATTTGTGAATTACACAGTGAGATTTTTTATTTTAAGTACAAATGATATCTGATTAATAAGCAATCTATATTAAGCTATATATTATCTTAACAATAACACATAAGCATAAAAAAACACAGAAACCTAAGCAAATTAAGTACCTAAATAGTAATATGAAAAATTGATATAAAAACTTACAAAATGGATTATGATGAGCACAATGGAATCATGAACTGAAAATCAACCTATCAGCTTCCTAAAAAGCTACTAAACCAAATCCATCCAGAATTCAATTTGCTCCTTTGCACAAATCAGCTTGTAACTTGATTTTTTATTTTTCAACTATTTAATTCTATTTTTTTAAGTATTTTTCTTTTATGAACTGAACACACAACTGAGGTGTATAAAAGCTTAATTAAGCTTTGTCAAGGCTTAAGTTAACTTTATAAACCCATAATTCCAACTAGAAACAACAATTTGACTATTTGAGATTTTTGAGTAAAACTTGCACAAAGATGAAATCAACTGAGAAACTTAAATTGATTAATTATAACACTTGAGAATACACTGAAATTGATTAATCTAACACTTGAAAGCTTAAAATTCAACTGGAATTAAAGTTTACACTAGAACGATTTATTTAATTAAACTACTCCTAATTCTACTCTAATAAATCCTCTCTGCTGCTTCATTCTCTCTTTATAGATATCATATGTGTTCCTTGCAGCTTTTTGATACTTTCCCACCAATCCTCAGCCCTTGATGTGGTCTGATTGATCCTAGCCATTCAAATTGGTAACTTGGCGCCAAAGGGTCAAACTGTCAGGTTTGGTTACTGTAGATTGCGTGGAGAGAGTTTTTAGGGTTTTGGAGGGTTGTGGAGGTGGAGGAGAGTGGGTAGGCAAGTGGGGTTGAGCTGAGGTGGAGATACCATGGTGGTATTGATGCTACAGTGGTGGTGGTATGGTTTGGGAGGGAAGGGGTAAAAGGGGGTGGTGTTTGACCGGATGGTTGACCCGTTTTTAATATAAACGGGGTGGGCTTGGCTTTGGTGGGCTGGATCACAAAAACAAAAGGGTGGGCTGGGTAGTGTAAGTTGGGTTGGATTTGGTTTTGGTTATTTATAATAAAGGATCCGTTTGGTTTTTAGAAATTACACAAGGACCAAAAATGTAAATTGCTGAAAGTTTGGGGGGGCTGATGTGTAACTTTTCCAAAGTTTAATTAAGGACTAAACTTGCCATAAATAAATAGTACAAGGGTATTTTTGATGTTTTTCATTTTTTAAATATCTGGGGACTAATTTTGCCAAACTGTGAAACTTCAGGGACCATTATTTAAATATCCGGGGACTATTTTTTAAATATCCGTTTGGTTTTTAGAAATTACACAAGGACCAAAAATGTAAATTGCTGAAAGTTTGGGGGGCTGATGTGTAACTTTTCCAAAGTTTAATTAAGGACTAAACTTGCCATAAATAAATAGTACAAGGGTATTTTTGATGTTTTTCATTTTTTAAATATCCGGGGACTATTTTTGCCAAACTGTGATACTTCAGGGACCATTATGTAATTTCACCAAACTTCACACCAAGGACCATTCCTGCAAAAGATTATTAGCACAAGGACCAAAATTTCTTTTCTCAAAGTTTTTAACATCCCAGGGACCATTTATGTCAATTTCCAAAGTATAGGGACTAAATTTGTAATTTTGTGAAACTTTGCACCAAAGGACTAAATATGTAACTTTATGATTAAAAGGGACCTTTGGTGACTTTTTCAAGTTTTTTGAATAACCAGGGACTAGTTTTGCCAATTTATGAAACTTGAGGGACTGAAACTGCCAATTATGCAAACTTTGTACGTTTTTCATCTGTTTTTGCATATTTTGCATTTGAAACATATAAAATACACTTCTAAGATATTTTAAGTATTTTGAAGCATATTTGAGTGTTTTTGTATGTTTTGGCAGCTCAGATTGGTATAAAATGATGAGTATTTAGACACTCATCAATCCCCCACACTAAACTATTGCTAATCCCTAGCAATCTTTTGAGAAAAACTTAATGGATTTTATGTCTCTTTACCAAAAGCCATTACTTCTGGAGTAGCCAGGTGTGAGAACTGTGGTACACCTGATAACCGTGCGATTCTGAGCAAATCACCAGCTGTCAACGGATTTGATTTGTCTTTACCAAAAGCCGCTTGCTTCTGGACTAGCCAACTCTTGATGGAATAGTCAACATCTTGGTGAGCTGATTACCAATTATGGTTTTTCCACAGCCTTTACCACAAGCCATAATCTTGCGGGCTAACCAACTCATTATCTTTTGAGGATGATGGGGAGTTGAGGAACCATACAATTTTTGGCAAATTGCAAGCCATCAACGGGTTTGAGATATCTTTACCAAGAACCGTTTGCTCCTGGATTAGCCAATCCTTATGTGGGTTAGACATGGCTGACTGATAACCATTTATTGCGTTCTAAGTGAGAAAAAATTTTAAAATTTTGGCTAAAATGGGGGTTCTTGATGGAACATGTGTTTAAATTCATTAGAATAACGAATCTCCCCCCACACTTAGAACTGAATATTGTCCTCAATATTCAAAGTACCGGGTGTTAAACCAACACTTAGAACGTAAGAAGAAAATACTCTATAGCCTTTATTTAAATTTATGTACACACATTTTTTTTAGAGGATATATATATATATATATATATATATATATATATATATATATATATATATATATATATATATATATATATATATATACAACATGTGGGTTAGTATTTCCCCCACACTTAGGGTGAAAACCCTAAGTAAATGCTACTGTTTTTGATTACCGAGTCGCTAGCTTGACTCGAACCCGAATTCATTTGTCCATGGGGAAGCATGATGTGGAAGAGACAATCTACATCGGACTTTCATTCAAGATATTTGGATAAACATTTGAAGCACGTGAAAGTTCCACACCGATGAGATAAGTAACCGGCTCATAATTTATAAATGAGAATGCCGGGATCAAAGATAATGTCTTCACTCCCGAAAGAGTGAAGAACAGGATAAGCCACAGGATATATGAAGAAAAGAAAGAAAGTCATGATGAAAATCATGATTAACTCCTCATCTTCAATAGGAGAATTCATTGTTTCATGAATCTCCTCTTTTAAGCTCGTTTGATCAAGACATATTATGGGTATGTCTAGATCAAAATAGAAAGTATCATACTCCGGTGGAGATATGATATGAGTGAGTTTACAGGAGAACTCCTCAAAGCTGAATGATTCGTATTCGGGATTGAATTGAGTGAATTCACTAGGGAACTCCTCAAAAGTAAATGATTCATAAACGGGAAGAGAATTATAAGAATGAGAAGTGGTGATACCACTTATCTTCTCTCCCGTTTGATCAAAATGGAACGTTTGCAATTCCGGAATAGAATCATTGATCAAAACCTCACTATCCTTGACGGGGATAGGAGATGAAATAGGCTTTTCATTAAAAGCCTCGATTCTAGAAATGAGAAGATTAGCATTTAATAATGTAAGACGAAGAGCTTCGTCTTGGATTATTTCTTCATCATTCTCTTCTTCTGAGTTGACAAGCTCAGAAGGTAATTCCCCCACATAACTTATGTCTCCACATGATAAAGAATAGTTCTCATCAGAATCAGAGAACATCTCAATATGATTATTTGGAAAGACAAGAGGGGGAGGGATATCACACAGATGATCAAGAATTCCCTGTGACTCACTTGGGATTGAGACAAGGTTCTCAACACTAGACTTTATGAATTCGTCAGATTCCTTTGCAGGAATTGTGTCAAGATGCTCGTCCCCCATGCTCAGAGAGTGAGTGGGAACCTCGGGTGTGATAGCAGTAGATTCAGGGAGATGAGAAGGACTAGCAGTAATGGATTCTACAAGTTCCATTATTTCTACTGCTGGTGATTCAGTTATATTCATTTCTCCCTGTATTTCTACTGAAGTAGCTTCAACTGAAGTTGAATCAAAAGGTTTCTCAGATAACTTTGGGATTGGAACAAGGTCAGTTATTTCCTTAAGAGGAGTTACTTTGAATTGCTTGTCCCCCATTATTAAGATATTTGAAGGGTCATTTGAGTTTTTGTCTTCAATTAGTTCATCCTCGTCACTTATATCCTCAAGATGTAATGAGTTAACAAGAGGTTTTTGTTTCTTAAGAATTAGATCCGTAAGACTGTTTATTCCATCTTGAATGGTTTGGTTGAATTGAGTTTGATTAATCAGCATTTTAGTAATTAATTCAGCTTTAGCTAACTCGTCCCGAGGAAGTGGTTGAGGGTTTGTGTACTGTGAAGGCTGGTTAAAACCAAATTCATGATTGTTACAAGGAACCTGTTCATAGACAAACTGATTCCTAGTTTGACAATCAGAGCTGTAGTGAGGGCCTCCACAATACTCACAAGAAGAACTTGGCTCATGGCGAAGCGAAATATTAGCCAACTCCTCCTTAAGATCTTTGATTTTCTCAAGAACCTCAAGACAAGGGTCTTGCTGGATATGAGGAGTTGCTTGAATCATTTGGCACTGTAGAGGCGGGTCTTGAAACGGATAGTCGTAATTGTTACAAGTAAATGGATTTCTTGTTTGACAATCAGAGCTAAAGTGTGGACCTCCACAGTACTCACAACAGTTGAACTGCTGAGTCTTATGGTGTGGAAGTTGGCGGAATGAATCAGTCATGTCAGGGTAGAAATAGGGATTCTGGTTATAGACAGACCCGTTTCCTGACTCTACCATGCCACAACTGGGGCAATTACCACCATTATAAGGACTACCACAGCATTGACAGACAAGAGGGTGAGAATAAGACATAGAAAGAATCAAAGGGTTTAAGGGGTGAGAAATGAAGAATCAAATAGGTAGGAGTGTAAAGGTGAATATTTTTGGTATTTTTGAAAATTTTTGTAGTACTAATAAGAAGGAAAATATTTTTGTGTTCGTTGAAAACTGATTTTAAAAAGTTTTCAGGAACAGTTTTGTTTTTATATGATAATAATATGAATAAGGATAGGTAAATATACAATGAGCGTGTATTCAGGTTCACTAATACGCAAAATCGTTTAGAATAAGCGAACAACCTCCCCAGCAGCGGCGCCAAATTTTGATTCGCCTCAAACAGTCAGCTAAGTTTACCAGGTGATGGTCAACTAAGTCAAACGTCTAAGGCAAATGCTTCCGTGGAATACAGTGCTTCCCCGGGTCGTAATGTCCCAACGAGGTGTGCGATATTTTATTAAAAACGAATCTGTGATCGAGTGAATGTGAACATGAAATGTATAAAAGTGTGTGTGTGTGTGATCACACTAAGGTTTTATAACTTAAATAAACTATTAGAACGATTACGTAAAACCTAGATATCTAAAATGTTTAAACGTACACCAAATTAAAATCAGACGCGACTACGTACTGAGAAAAAATGAGTTTTAAGAAAAATAAACTACAAGGGTTAAAAGTAAAATTTCTATAAACTTAAACTTAAAAGAAAATTAAATTAAAAAGAAAATTATTTTTTAGATTATTTTATTATTTATTATTAATTATTTAATTAAAAACTATTTAACTATTTAATTAAAACTAATTTAAATTAACCTAAAAATGATAAATATTATAAATTAAACTAAAAACTTGTAAAAATAATTCCTAAACTTAAAAATGAACTTGAAGAAAGTATAAAAAATAAAAATAAATATTTTTGTCTTTTTATGAATTTTCTATTAATTAAAAACTATTTATATTAATTATACTAATTAAATTATTTTAAATTACAAATAATACTAAAATGACTTAGAAAATTATGAGAAAATTTATAAAACTATTTTATAACTTATAAAAGCTATAAAAAATATAAAAACTAGGTGTTACCTTATAAAAATTAATTATGCTATTTAAAACTTAATTATTGATTAATTATTAATTAAACTAATTTTAATTATAATAAATACTAGATGATAATATAAAAATCTAATAAAATTACTAAAAATACTTTAATATAAAAGGAAATTAATAAAAATATAAAATTACAATTTACTTAATAAAAATATAAAAATTAAAATTAAAATTAAAATTAAATTATATTAAATAGAAACTATCACTTATTTTTATATTGTCTTTTCTGGATTTTTCTTTTACAAAACTAAATTATACTTAAAAATAAACAACTTTTGTGAAAACAACTAATTTATAAGCTAATATTAAGCACTGTGGGGGCTTATTACCTCCACAGTTGACTTTTGTTGACTGAATAAGCAAATAAGCTCAAATGAGCTTATGTGGGACCCACTATGGATTATTATGGTTCTAATAAGTATATTGGACTTGTCTAAGCTCAATTTTTCCAAATAAGCTCAGTAAATAAGCTGATAAGCAAGAATAAGCTAATCCAAAACTCAATAGCAACACAGAATAGGGACAAACTTTTGGGTCTATTACAGGTGGGGTCCACTGGTTGCTAGGTCAAACAAAGGCTCAATAGCAACACAGAATAGGGACAAACTTTTGGGTCTATTACAGGTGGGGTCCACTGGTTGCTAGGTCAAACAAAGGGTCAACTAATACTCCCTGGTAGGAGGGGGTTGTAAGAAACAAGATTTGAGGTGTGGGGCCCACTGTGGTGGTCACAAATCACCACCAAAGTGGTGTTGGTGAACTGAGCTGCTGATGCAGGGGAGGCTTTCCTCCCTGCAGTTGTGTTTGGGGGTAAGTGGGGCCCAGGGTAAAAATCACAAAAATGTAAAAAAGTGTAGAATCAAAAGATGAGATGGTATACTATAACTAGGAACAAGTTTCGTGTTCTAAAACCTGTTACACAAATCTATAAAAATCCTTGAAGTTTTGAGAAAATCTGAGAGATGCAAATTGACTTTTAAATAAGACTTGGTATTTTGACTTTATTGAACTTCTAATGATCACTACAGATTAAATTAGTTAATATAAGCTATAATTAACCTTAATTAAGCTAAAGCTATAACTTATAAGCTAATGGGTGGGTTTGAGGATCACAAAATCCTTGACAGTTAACTGTCAAGGGATTTGTATTTGGATTTTGACTTTTTATCTAAAGACACTAGTTTTTAAGGTGTGACTGAGCTAATGAAACATGTAACAAGCACAATCTACCCAAGAAACTAACTAACACTCAGCAAGGTATACTGAGCCAAACACCCTATAAACTTGACTGTTTTGAGATTAACAAAACAACTCAGTGTTTTAAACCTTAACTCTGATTCCTTACACTATATTATGATTATATAGAAACAACTAAGCATAAATCAACCATGTCACAAGCATAATACACAGGTTTGTCAAATTTGTGAATTACACAGTGAGATTTTTTATTCTAAGTACAAATGATATCTGATTAATAAGCAATCTATATTAAGCTATATATTATCTTAACAATAACACATAAGCATAAAAAAACACAGAAACCTATGCAAATTAAGTACCTAAATAGTAATATGAAAATTTGATATAAAAACTTACAAAATGGATTATGATGAGAACAATGGAATCATGAACTGAAAATCAACCTATCAGCTTCCCAAAAAGCTACTAAACCAAATCCATCCAGAATTCAATTTGCTCCTTTGCACAAATCAGCTTGTAACTTGATTTTTTATTTTTCAACTATTTAATTCTATTTTTTTAAGTATTTTTCTTTTATGAACTGGACAAACAACTGAGGTGTATAAAAGCTTAATTAAGCTTTGTCAAGGCTTAAGTTAACTTTATAAACCCAGAATTCCAACTAGAAACAACAATTTGACTATTTGAGTTTTTGAGTAAAACTTGCACAAAGATGAAATCAACTGAGAAACTTAAATTGATTAATTATAACACTTGAGAATACACTGAAATTGATTAATCTAACACTTGAAAGCTTAAAATTCAACTGGAATTAAAGTTTACACTAGAACGATTTATTTAATTAAACTACTCCTAATTCTACTCTAATAAATCCTCTCTGCTGCTTCATTCTTTCTTTATAGATATCATATGTGTTCCTTCCAGCTTTTTGAGACTTTCCCACCAATCCTCAGCCCTTGATGTGGTCTGATTGATCCTAGCCATTTAAATTGGTAACTTGGCGCCAAAGGGTCAAACTGTCAGGTTTGGTTACTGTAATTGCGTGGAGAGAGTTTTTCGGGTTTTGGAGGGTTGTGGAGGTGGAGGAGAGTGGGTAGGCAAGTGGGGTTGAGCTGAGGTGGAGATACCATGGTGTTATTGATGCTACAGTGGTGGTGGTATGGTTTGGGAGGGAAGGGGTAAAAAGGGGTGGTGTTTGACCGGATGGTTGACCCGTTTTTAATATAAACGGGGTGGGCTTGGCTTTGGTGGGCTGGATCACAAAAACAAAAGGGTGGGTTGGGTAGTGTAAGTTGGGTTGGATTTGGTTTTGGTTATTTATAATAAAGGATCCGTTTGGTTTTTAGAAATTACACAAGGACCAAAAATGTAAATTGCTGAAAGTTTGGGGGGGCTGATGTGTAACTTTTCCAAAGTTTAATTAAGGACTAAACTTGCCATAAATAAATAGTACAAGGGTATTTTTGATGTTTTTCATTTTTTAAATATCCGGGGACTATTTTTGCCAAACTGTGAAACTTCAGGGATCATTATGTAATTTCACCAAACTTCACACCAAGGACCATTCCTGCAAAAGATTTTTAGCACAAGGACCAAAATTGCTTTTCTTAAAGTTTTTAACATCCCAGGGACCATTTATGTCAATTTCCAAAGTATAGGGACTAAACTTGTAATTTTGTGAAACTTTGCACCAAAGGACTAAATATGTAACTTTATGATTAAAAAGGACCTTTGGTGACTTTTTCAAGTTTTTAGAATAACCAGGGACTAGTTTTGCCAATTTATGAAACTTGAGAGACTGAAACTACCAATTATGCAAACTTTGTACGTTTTTCATCTGTTTTTGCATATTTTGCATTTGAAACATATAAAATACACTTCTAAGATATTTTAATTATTTTGATGCATATTTGAGTGTTTTTGTATGTTTTGGCAGCTTAGATTGGTATAAAATGATGAGTATTTAGACACTCATCAGACATAAATAATGCCTAAAAAGATTATTAACATATTATCAATATCTCTATTTTTGACTATTACAAAATATAAACTCATAAAACTAAAACTTGTGACTTAAACAAGTATTTAGTGATTAACATTTTCTCTTTACATCCAAATCACTTAAGGTATGAATAACCAAAGTGTTTAGTGCAATTTATGATCAAAGGAAAATTTAATTAAGTATTACAAAGTTTATTTAATTATATAAACATATTATATATTTTTGAAAAACACTTTTGGTAATAAATAAAAATGTTTTATTCATACTAAATATATGAATTCAAATTTTTAACGAAAATCAGTTAGTTTTTCACCAAATAAACTTTCCCCACTAGAAAACAAAATTTCTGGCCGTTACAGCTGGGCGGCCCCCTTAATTATAAGGGGCGGTCCCCTTAATTTTAAGGGGGCCGGCCTTGATTTAAGGGGACCGGCCATGCTCCTCTGTCAGAATCTGTTGCCTATAAATACCACCTTAAACCTGAAATTTTTCTCACCTTTTGCACTCCTAAACTTTCTGTTCTAGATCTCAAATTCCAATCTCTAAATCCTTTGATCATACATTCTTAAATCTTTGTTTCTAAGTGATCCAAAGATCATCCTATCAAGTGCAAGAGAAGAATACTTATATCCCTCAAGACAAGAAGTATTACAACTTGTTGTGATCTCCACATCTAAGTTGTTTGAGCATCATCATTATATTCATCTCATTGTGTGATTAGTTGTGAATATTTGTTAGAAGATAGTTTAGTTAGATATATATAGTGTGATTGGTTAGTAGTTAGTTGTGAAGAAGAAAAGTTAGGAAGAAGATTGGTGTGTAGAAGATAGTTGTGAAGAAGATTGGTGTGTAGAAGATAGGTGTGAAGAAAATTGGTGTGTAGGAGATAGGTGTGAAGAAGTGGTGTGATCAAGTAGTGAATAGGTGTGAAATAGTTGTGTAGAAGGTGTGAATAAGTTGTGACGTAGTTGTGGTGTGTAAATTGGTGTGTAAGGTTTTCTCCGCCATAAGGGAGCTTGTTGACATAGTGAAGAAAACTCTCGAGTTAGGTGCTCGGGGAGTGGATTATGGCAAGGAAGGTGACCTTGTAGCCGAACCACTATAAATCTCTTGTCTCTCGGTTCGATCTTTCCAACTCTCATCTATTTCTTTACTTACATTATTATTGATTTATCATACTCATTTAGTGTTGTTTATGTTGTGCATGACTTTATTTCATATAGTATCGAATCTATATTTTTGAAAACAAAGAAAACTTTCAAACTTGTTTTTATAAATTTTAAAAGGACGTAAAACTATTTAACCCCCCTTCTAGTTTTCCACAATTGGTATCAAGAGCCACGTCTAGCTAGATTTTTTAAAATATATTGTATTTTAAAACTTGTAACGATCTATGGAATCTTTAAAATATTTAGAAGGGCAATCTATGCAAAGACCACCACTATTTGAAAGTGATGGATTTTTATATTGGAAAAATAGATTCGAAACTTATGTGAAATCAAAAGATCTTGATCTTTGGCATATTATTACCTTTGGTGATTTCCCCCTATTCAATATAATGTTGAAACTAAAATGGATGAAATTGTAACTTTTGAAAAACAAAATGATGATTTGAAAAAGAAACTAGCAAAAAATAATGAGGCTAAAATGGTCATTTATAATGCGTTGCCACACAAAGAATATGAAAGAATTTTTATGTGTAAACTGCAAAAGAAATTTGGGATTCTTTACTAATTATTCACCAAGGTAATAGTCAAGTTAAAGATAACAAAATAGATCTTCTTGTACAACAATATGAACAATTTACGATTCCGGAAGAGGAATCAATTGATAATGCTTTTGCTAAATTTAACACTATTATCACAAGTTTAAAAGCACTTGATGAGACATTTTCTAGTAAAAATTGTGTTAGGAAATTTCTTAGGGCATTGCATCCGAAATGGCGAGCTAAGGTCACGGCAATTGAAGAATCAAAGAACTTGATGACGTTATCACTAGATGAACTCATTGGCAACTTGAAGGTCCATGAAGAAATTATAAGAAGAGATTCGGAAACGGTCAAAGTCAAGAAAGAACAAACCAAATCCATTGCTCTAAAAGCCAAAAAGGAACCTAGTGATGATGATGATTCAAGTGACGAAAGTGAAGACGAAGAATATGCAATGGCCGTAAGAGAATTCAAGAAATTCTTTAAGAGACGAGGAAGATTCACTAGATCATCACGAGACGAAAGAAAACCGTTCCAAAGAAATAGAAGCGACAACTACGGGAAAAGAAAGTGCTTTAGATGTGGAAGTCCAAATCATCTCATTGGCGAATATCTAAAGCCGCCGGGTTATGAAAATCAAGGCGCATTTGTTAGTGGAACATGGAGTGATAGTGACAAAGAAGATGTAGAAAAGCCAAAAGATGAAAAGTGTTTTATGGCAAAAGGAACCGACGAAATATGTTTAGGAATTGACTTGGAGCCTGACGAGTGGATCAAGGATAGCGGATGTTCGAGGCACATGACGGGGAACCGCAAGCTATTCTCTACATACAAGGCATATAATGGAGGTAACGTTATTTTCGGTAGTGACTTACGTGGAAAAATCATTGACAAAGGTACGATTTCTCAAGACTCACTTACTATTGAAAATATAGAGCATGTAGATAATTTAACATATAACTTGCTTAGTATAGGACAAATATGTGACAATAAATATAGAGTCACCTTTATAGAAGAGGATAGCGAAATAGTTAAGAATGGAAAAATTATAGGTAGAGGAATTAGGAAAGGAGGCATATATGTTATGAAACTAGGAAACAAGCCTGATGATAGAATATGCCTAACGACCCTAGATGAAAACTCCATATTGTGGCATAGGAGATTAGGACATGCTAACATGCAACAAATACAATCTTTGGCCTCTAATGAATTAGTTAAAAATTTGCCTAATCTAAAATATGACAAGCATTTTTGTGATGCATGTAAAATTGGAAAACAAGTTCATGCTAGTCACAAAGCTAAAAATATAGTATCCACTACTAGGTGCCTAGAATTATTACATATGGATCTTTTTGGTCCATCCGCTGTGCGGAGCTATGGAGGAAACAAATATACCTTAGTAATAGTAGATGACTACTCACGATACACGTGGACTAGGTTTTTAAGTGACAAGACCCAAGCCTTTGAAAAATTCGAAATATTTAGTAAAATCAAAATAAATTAAGATGCACAATAGTAGCCATTAGGACGGACCATGGTAGGGAATTTGACAATGAAGTACAATTCGGAAAATATTGTGATTTAAATGGAATATCTCACAATTTCTCCGCTCCTCGTACTCCTCAATCAAATGGCGTAGTGAAAAGAAAAAATAGGTCACTACAAGAAATGAGTAGAACAATGTTAAATGAACAATCCATCCCACAAAAATTTTGGTGTCACGCCATAGATACTTCAACATATATTATTAATAGGGTATCAATTTGGAGAATTCTAGGAATAACTCCTTATGAGTTACTAAGAGGTAGAAAACCAAACTTAAGCTACTTTAGGGTATTTGGAAGTAAATGCTATATTCTAAACACTAAGGATTACCTCACTAAGTTTGATCCAAAATCATATGAAGGAATATTTTTAGGATACTCACAAAATAGTAAAGCGTATATAATACTTAACAAACACTCCATGAAAGTAGAAGAATCACTAAATGTAATATTTGATGAAACACCACCACCTCCTAAAACTTTACCTTTAGAAGATGATGACTTAGTTGAAGAAGAAGCTACTGAGGTTAGTAAAACAAAACCCATAGGAAATGATAATGAAGACATTAACTTAGGAAATAACGAAATTATAAATGTTAAAGAATCTAGGTCACATCCACTAGATAATATAATAGGACATCTTAACCAAAGAACCCTTAGGTCACAAGCTCAAGATAAAAATAATTTCTTTTGTTTCCTCTCAGCAATAGAACCTAAGAATATTAATGAGGCTTTAAAAGATGAAAGTTGGGTTATAGTTATGCAAGAAGAATTAAATCAATTTAAGGCGAATGATGTTTGGGAATTAGTCCCAAATCCAATGAATATGACCATCATAGGAACTAAATGGGTATATAGGAATAAATTAGATGAAAATGGAGTAGTTACTAGGAATAAAGCTAGGTTAGTTGCCCAAGGTTATAATCAACAAGAAGGAATTGATTATAATGAAACTTATGCCCCGTAGCTAGATTAGAATCAATTAGGATACTACTTGCCTATGCATGCGCCCTAGATTTTAAGTTATTCCAAATGGACGTGAAAAGTGCATTCCTTAACGGTTTTATCAATGAGGAGGTATATGTGGCACAACCTCTAGGATTCATTGACTTCGCAAAACCTGATTATGTTTATAAGTTAAAGAAAGCTTTGTATGGACTCAAACAAGCTCCCAAAGCTTGGTATGATCGATTAAAAGCTTTCCTTATTAAACATGATTATTCCATGGGAATGGTAGATAACACTCTTTTCACTAAAAGGAAAGACCCAAATCTCATCATTGTTCAAATATATGTTGATGACATTATATTTGGATCGACTTATCAAGACATGTGTGATGAATTTGCCAAAATCATGCATGATGAGTTTGAGATGAATATGATGGGTGAACTTAACTTCTTCCTAGGATTACAAATAAAACAATTAGAAGATGAAATATTCTTTAACCAATCTAAGTACATTAAGGAAATGCTTAAGAAATTTGGCCTAGAAGACTCAAAACCCATGAAAACTCCCATGTCTACTGAAGTAAAGCTCACAAAGGATGATGAAGGTGAGTTCGTAGATAACACCAAGTATAGAGGAATGATAGGTAGTTTACTATATTTGACGGCAAGTAGACCCGATATCATGTTTAGTGTCTGCCTTTGTGCCCGTTTTCAAGAGGATCCCAAAACCTCTCACCTAGAAGCGGTTAAGCGTATCTTCCGATACATTAAAGGCACTATATACTTAGGATTATGGTATCCTAAGGGATCTGGCATAGAAACCATCGTCTATGCGGATTCGGATCATGCGGGAGACTACGTAGATAGAAAAAGCACTAGCGGTGTTTGGGCGTTTATGGGATGTTGTCTAACATCTTGGTTTTCGAAGAAGCAAACCGCTCTTGCTATCTCTACCACCGAAGCCGAATATGTAAGCGCTGGAATGGCATGTCAACAAGCACTATGAATGAAACAAGCTTTTATAGACTATGGCATTAGGTTAGAAAACGTTCCCATTATGTGCGATAACAAAGGTGCGATAGATTTAAGTAAAAATCCGGTGCAACAATCTAGGACTAAACATATAGAAATACGCCACCACTTTCTTAGGGATAATGTATAAAAAGGGAATATATCTATAGAAAAGGTTGCATCGGAAGATAACATTGCGGACATATTCACTAAACCCCTTAAGCGTGAACTATTCAACCACTTGCGTTTAGGATTAGGAATGACGGAACAAGTTGACTAAATTTTATTGCATTTAGACAATTTTTTTTTTCTTGCATAAGATTTTTTTTTCTTCACTTCTCTACTTCTGAGTCTAGGAATCTATTTCGCACAAAATTAAAGATTGGGAAATTTTATTTTCTTTGCATAAACTCTTTTGTAAAACCCAATCAATTTTTTTAAAATTATTCTCACATCTAGGAATCACATGGACATCATTTTCCTTGCATTGTTGACTAATGCTTAAAACATTTTCTTCCAAAATCATGAATAAATTCTCACATAAATTGTCAAGGTATATAATCTAATATATATCTTTGACATTAATGATCGAGCAAAAATCGAATCAAGGAGATTTTGGATTGTTTCTTAAGAAATTTTTTTTGTTGTTTAGAAGTCGAAACAATCACAACTCCACATTTGTTGCATATAGGCACACACTAGGACAAAATCACTCATAACATTGTCATCTTGTTTCATCACTAGATTTTTGACTCACTAGTTGCCTTTGCCTTTGATCTAAGATAGTTGCCTTAGGAAGCTTAAGTGCTCTTGCCTTCATTTGTCTCTTTTAGCTTAATATGTGTTGCTTGTTTGCTCTTTTGCTTAAGTGTTTTTGCATGCATGCTGTATCTTGATTAGATTAGATGCTATATTGCCTAAAGGAATTGAACTTGCTTGAATCCAAATAAAAAAACACAACCTTTCTGCAAATTTTCTGCCAAAAACCCTTTTCTGGCAATCTGGGAACCATCAGATGGGCAGCCCCCTTAATTATGTAAGGCGGCCCCCTTAATTTTAAGGGGACCGCCCCCTAATTAAGGGGACCGGCCATCTGCTGGACGGATTTACAGAATCTTTTCTGCTTTTTAGCCCATTTCAACCTACATTTCCCATTTTTCACTAACACATTTTGTCCTAATCTCTTAAACAAACTTTATCCATCCATAAACACACAAATCTTACACTATAAATATCCCAAATCTTCCACACTCTCCATTCATCCCTTCATGACTTCTCCAAACAAACCAAAACCAAAAGCCTCAAGGCTTGCAAGAATGATGGAAAAACCCGTTTGGCGAAAAAAAAGCCCTCGAAACAAATCCATCATAACCAATGAAGTTGGAAATCACTCAACACCTCCAACCACTTACTTCCCAAACTTTACACCAAATTCACAAGGACATTCATTTGATCCTTTTTACAAACCATACAACACTGGCCAAACATTTTCCTTCATGTCAAACCACTCATCTCATCCTCCAACCATTTATAATGATTCATACAAATTTGATCAACCATCCAACTACAATTCCAACTACATAAACCCAATTCATCCATGTCAACACAATGACTCTCTCCGCATTACCACGTAAAAGCAAAAGTTTCGTGATGAAATATCCCAAATCCATGATCTTAGTGATCTCAATTCCATGCATCTTGCCCAACGTAACAAAGGGCAACCTCCATCATCACCCTACAATAATTGCCTACCTCACTCTCTCAACTTGGATCAAGTTACAAACCACACTCACTATTGCCCTTGTTGCATCTTCCTTCAAAAACAAATCCTATACTTGATTGAAGATATTTCTTGGATTGAATATCTCCTCACTCGTCCTCATCCCATACCACCCTTAACACGATACAACATCGCAAGATCCACCTCTTCCGCTCCATACCCCACTCCATATCCCTCTCCATCTAACAACTAAGCTTTATGCTTATGTTCTCCTTCAAGCTAATAAAACAATCAACCATGGGTTGCAAGCAAGTCCAAGTGCTCTCTTAGGCAATATAGGACTATGTCTTTTCTTTTGTTTTATTGTAATCAATATGCTTTAAGCATATTGAATGATGTAATGTTAATCACTTCTATGATGCTTGAATGAATCTATTTTTATTTGCATAATTATTGCTTTGCATATATATGTGTCTTGTTCTCTTCAAATATTTTGTGTAGCCAAGTTTTCCATAGCTCATTCCCTTAGTGCCCTCAAATGAGGGGGAGCATACATCAAGGGGGAGCTTTCTACCAGTTTAAACTTCTTTCACGAAGCTTACTCGGCTTAACCTTTTTGATTTTACAAAAAGGGGGAGAAGAGAAATGTAAACTCTATAATACTTGTCCTAGAAACAAATTTTAGAGTTATTGAGTTTAAGGTTTTGTAATAATCAAAAAGGGGGAGATTGTTGACATAAATAATGCCTAAAAACATTATTAACATATTATCAATATCTCTATATTTTGACTATTACAAAATATAAACTCATAAAACTAAAACTTGTGACTTAAACAAGTATTTAGTGATTAACATTTTCTCTTTACATCCAAATCACTTAAGGTATGAATAAACAAAGTGTTTAGTGCAATTTATGATCAAAGGGAAATTTAATTAAGTATTACAAAGTTTATTTAATTATATAAACATATTATATGTTTTTGAAAAAACACTTTTGGTAATAAAGAAAAATATTTTATTCATACTAAATATATTAATTCAAATTTTTAACCAAAATCAGTTAGTTTTTCACCAAATAAACTTTTCCCACTAGAAAACAAAATTTCTGGCCATTACAGCTGGGCGGCCCCCTTAATTATAAGGGCGGTCCCCTTAATTTTAAGGGGGTCGGCCTTGATTTAAGGGGACCGGCCACGCTCCTCTGTCAGAATCTGTTGCCTATAAATACCACCTTAAACCTGGAATCTTTCTCACCTTTTGCACTCCTAAACTTTCTGTTCTAGATCTCAAATTCCAATCTCTAAATCCTTTGATCATACATTCTTAAATCTTTGTTTCTAAGTGATCCAAAGATCATCCTATCAAGTGCAAGAGAAGAATACTTCTATCCCTCAAGACAAGAAGTATTACAACTTGTTGTGATCTCCACATCTAAGTTGTTTGAGCATCATCATTATATTCATCTCATTGTGTGATTAGTTGTGAATATTTGTTAGATGATAGTTTAGTTAGATATATATAGTGTGATTGGTTAGTAGTTAGTTGTGAAGAAGATTGGTGTGTAGAAGATAGTTGTGAAGAATATTGGTGTGTAGAAGATAGGTGTGAAGAAAATTGGTGTGTAGGAGATAGGTGGGAAGAAGTGGTGTGATCAAGTAGTGAATAGGTGTGAAATAGTTGTGTAGAAGGTGTGAATAAGTTGTGACGTAGTTGTGGTGTGTAAATTGGTGTGTAAGGTTTTCTCCTCCATAAGGGAGCTTGTTGACATAGTGAAGAAAACTCTCGAGTTAGGTGCTCGGGGAGTGGAGTAGGGCAAGGAAGGTGACCTTGTAGCCGAACCACTATAAATCTCTTGTCTCTCGGTTCGATCTTTCCAACTCTCATCTATTTCTTTACTTACATTATTATTGATTTATCATACTCATTTAGTGTTGTTCATATTGTGCATGACTTGATTTCATATAGCATCGAATCTATATTTTTGAAAACAAAGAAAACTTTCAAACTTGTTTTTATAAATTTTAAAAGGACGTAAAACTATTCAACCCCCCCCCCCCCCCCTTCTAGTTTTCCACAAAGACATTACTTAACAATCACTTAATGAAAACTTGAAAAGTATGCATAACCAAACACCTCACGAAATAGGAAATGAAACAATCAATCACTCAAATAATCTAAGTTTAAACATTTAGTGAATCGATCAACTGCTCGGTCATGAACTAATGACGAATATGAAAGGATTGTGTGCATAGAAACAACAGCTTTCACTGTTGGCTTTCACAAAAATGCTGAAAGGTCACATTGATGCACACTAATTAAGATGTGAGTCATGTGGAAATGAAAATATAATGATATTTTCATTAAGGGTAAAACAATAATTATCCAGTGCTTATATATTTATCATAGATAAATATATAAGCATTAAAAAGGCAAACCACTAACCTTAAAAAGGTTTAGTGGATCGGCAGACCCCTCTAAGGGAAATGAAGGATTGATTTTGATTTATTATTAAACTAGGAGTGCTTACAGATAATTAAGGAGGTTTCATAATCCTTCTAGAACTCTCCTTGGTATCCTATAAATACAAAGAAAATTCTACGGATTTACAGAACACACCAATAATCCCTAAAATCTTCCCCCTCTCCTCCCCTCCAACCAATCTGTCGACCAAAAGGGTTTTACCCTAGGACAACTTTGTCTAATCGACTTTATTCGACTACATGTATTCGACATCTCTTGTCGACTAGTTTACTCGATTCCATACTCACCAACTTACATAGGTTCGAGCCCTAGTTCTACCTATTAAGTACTGGTGGATACTTGACGCAACTCATGTTTAGATTGTCTCCCAATAAACACTAAAATGATTGAACCAAAGAAGAGAATAAAGAAGAAGATGATTCCGCACACGTAGGCGGGTCAGAAAGCTTACACAACTGTAGGAAACAAGTAAGTCTTCTATAAACTCTTTTACATGTGTTTAGCTAGGTTATATCTTTAGTTAGGAGATTTGGCTATTAAGGTTTCAGCTGCATGGCCTTTTGTGTTTATTTTTCGTTGTGCATGTTTTATAGGCTATGCGCATGGCCACTAAACCCTTACTGTAGTATCAAAGTCACCCTAATCATGTATAACCTATTTAGGGTTTTTAGTAATTGCTAATATTGCCAAAAAGTTTGAATCTTTAAAAGGGTTATGCATGTGCTTGGTCATTTTGCATTAAGTTGGGTTTTAGGCTTTTTTGTTTTTATGACAACTAGCGTTTAGTTACTTTTGTGATTAAATGGCCAAAAAGTTTGGGAATTAACTGGAATAATCTTCAAATCAAAATATAATGTGTTATATATAGTTTTAAAGCTATGAATGTCTAGTTTCTAAGAAAAGAATGTGAAACTTTTAAAATATTGTAGAAACAGGTATGTTCATTTTATTAAATGTTTATATATTCGAATATTCAAATTAGTGTTTAATTATATCTTATTCCTCATACAAGTTCCAACAATGAAAAAGAAAAGAAAAAGAAAGATGAAAAAACGTTAAAAAAAATAAAAATAAAATAAAAATAAAAAATGTTTGTCAAAAGTATATCAAAGCGTGCGCCTATAAAAAGATAATTAAATACTAATGTTTTTAGCGTAATTGTCAGCAGTTTAAATGATATCAAAGTGTCCTCTTATCTTTGTTTTTTATTTGTATACGTGGCTTTCTTACATTTAAAGAATCCATCGTACAAGTCCCACATGATCAGTTAGTTTTTAGTTGGAGTCATGTTGGCATGAACTGTCATATTTTTAGAATTTGAGTTATGTTTATGCCAAGTGTAAAACATACTTCAAGGTGTAACTAATCCTTTTTCTAGTTTGCATGTTGTTAGAAACATTTATCAAGAAAGGTTGAAATTTATCCAAAAAGTGTCTTAAATCAATCTTATATGTGGTGATTTATTCTAATTGCATGTGTCACTTTGTATTTGAATATATGATATGATGATGTTTTGTTCACATGCATGAGACCTATAGGCTTACTAGACGAGTATCATGGCATATAAAGATTAGTAGATCTTTCAATGTCAGTGTTCTCTTTTATGCAATTTAACACAAACTAATCTTGTGTACGTACTTTTGATATTACAAACAAAAACAACTTGTGTAACATCTCTTTTAGTTCATAAATCTTAATATTGCATATATGTCAAGGTATTGTAAAGGAAATGTTTCCTTCCTCGTATTTTACAGATTGATGATGTTGAAAAGTGCTGATTATTCATACGTTTTGATTTTGCGTCAAGTACGTGCATATCTTTAACCTTATACTAGTAGAGTGCCAGTGTGACGCGGAGGCAACAAAGAAAGGACATGCGAAATGTCTTATAACACTAAATTTAAGGTTAAAATTCAAGGGTAGTGATATGATGATGTTTTGTTCACATGCATGAGACCTATAGGCTTACTAGACGAGTATCATGGCATATAAAGATTAGTAGATCTTTCAATGTCAGTGTTCTCTTTATGCAATTTAACACAAACTAATCTTGTGTACGTACTTTTGATATTACAAACAAAAACAACTTGTGTAACATCTCTTTTAGTTCATAAATCTTAATATTGCATATATTTCAAGGTATTGTAAAGGAAGTGTTTCCTTCCTCATATTTTACAGATTGATGATGTTGAAAAGTGCTGATTATTCATACGTTTTGATTTTGCGTCAAGTACGTGCATATCTTTAACCTTATACTAGTAGAGTGCCAGTGTGACGCGGAGGCAACAAAGAAAGGACATGCGAAATGTCTTATAACACTAAATTTAAGGTTAAAATTCAAGGGTAGAGAAACAGTGAGAAGAAAAATTAAAATTAAAATAATTTCTAGTCATATATTTCAAATAAAAGAGAGAATTTTAAGAGGAAATATATCTACTTTTGTAGGTGTATTTGAAATTTGTGCTTGTTGTTTCTTCTCATCACTTTCATTTTAATTTTTCTTCTCATTGATCCTAACTCTTAAATCTGATTATGATATATTTAATCTGCGCGCAACATATGAGTAAACTTCGTTATACTCATTAGTAGAAAATTAATGATATACTTGTTCGACCAAACTGAAAGTTACAATAAATTAAAATTGCATATTTATTCATATTATCTATCAAAGTAAAACTTCTTAATATCCGACATCTAAAGTAGGGTGATCAACGATCCAAAACCGAATCGGACCGACTAAAATCGGACCGGACCGAGACCAAACTAGCTCAAACCTTAGACTGAGGACCGGACCGAATGTGTTCGGTCTGGTCCGGGTTTGTCCGGTCCAAAAAGGCATAAAAGTCAGGTTTTACGTAAGACCGGTCCAGACCGGACCGAGACCGAAATAAGGGAAAATCCGGACCGTTGATCCTACAGTTCGGTCGGTCCTCTCTGTCTCGGTCGGCTTTAGGTCTGCGATGCTCAGCCCTAATCCAAAGTTTGATATCTAAGGATCGAAAATAAACTAATCTATAAGTCAAGTGGAATAACTGAAATTTTGAAGTAAACAAGGTGCAAGAATACAACTTAACTTTAACCCAAATTGGTTTTCGCAAGCAATACAACTTAACTTTAACCCAAATTGGTTTTCGCATGATTTCCTATTTGCAACTTTAAAACTGGCATTTGCAAGCAATACAACTTAACTTTAACCCAAATTGGTTTTCGCATAAGAGGTGCCACAGAATAGCGAAAGTTGCAGGCTTGTACATAAGTGCCTTTGGGGAAACTGAATTAAAGGCTGTCTGTTTATGCGGCACCTGGTGGGAATGTTACATCCTGGGTTACATTACTTTAGTTCTACTTACTGCACATACCATATACTACATATCGTGGTTCTGGTGGACCTTCGTTTACCGCATCGTTCGTGGTTTGGCTTTTTAGCATCATGCCCAGATGGTGTTTCTTCTGTGTGTTTGAACAGGTCTCTAGGGACAGTTGTAGACTGGACACGCGGTTCAATTTCTGATTTTTCTACCCCTTGGTAAGCTTTCAAAAAAAAGGAAGCAAGTAAATATTTAGAGTACCAGTTAGTGAGCCTGGGGGAGGGCATAATAAAAACCGTTATGGGAACAAAAGTTTTAAACTTTTTGCCCCCATATTCCCAGTATCAGGTGCCTTGCAGTTGAATACATGTGGAACCCATACTCAACTACCCATGATCTTCTTTGGCTTCCATGCTGGACCAAAAATCTACTGGTTCTGTTTCACAATAGACAAACAAAATAAGAGACAATGAAAGTTGTTGTAACAATGTAGCATCCAAACGTGTGAAAACATGCCACTAATGTAATCAAAATAAGAAACCCGTGACACCATTACTTATGTCAAATAAAGAAATTTCAAGGACCTCAAGTACTTCCCGTACAAAAACTATCACATCCTAAGAAACTCCATAAGCAGTTTAACCACGCATTCCCAAACAACTACCGATCCTGCGGTACCGATTTACTCGTATAGTAAATTTTGTGTTTTTATGTATCTTGTAGCACACCAAATTGACACTTTCATAAATCAAAGTCGTTTTAAAGAAATTAAAATGTTGACTAACGAAAGTTACCATGTTGATAATATTGTGGCACCATAAGCTTTTCCATGAAGCTTGTTGTTGCTTTATCTATGTCGCGACAATCTCGTGTCCATGCTTTTGAAGAAGTTTTCTATCATGGCTAGATAAAAAAATTCAAATAATTAGTTGCTTGCCAAAAACCAAATAAAAGGTTGTGTATCATTCAATATATTTGCAGGCGTATGGGCTTGTTCGAATTCGAAAAAGCTCATACGCCTAATTTTGTGGCTTATCAGCTTATCGAGTCGATCTTATAAATTTATAATGTTAAAAGAAGAGTTTATGAGATTTTCAATTTCAAATAACCTTGTAAGCCCAAACAAATAATCTAAGCAAGACACCCCTTAAATAAGACGTTACATATTTATGGTACTAACTTAAAGGATGATGCATACCAGTTTTGATTTCGGTACATATTTATGGTACTAAGCATTTGTAAATAGTTATAACATTAAACTACTTTTGAGCAATTAACAGTCCAACATAACAAATCATGTCAATAACTATTTTTGGAAAACTAGAAGGGGGGTTGAATAGTTTACCGCTTTTTAACTTGATTATCTTTGAAAACGTTACGTTTGTTTAAAGATATAAACTCAAATTACTTGTTTAATTCTTTGAAAAGCTTTACGTGTAATTAACGATTCTAACTAAAGACACTATTTAATAAGCAAAGACAAAGAGAGAAACGATCAAACCACAACACGATTGTTTATCGTGGTTCGGCTACAAGGACTCTTTTTCCTTGCCCTACATCCACGCCCCGAGTTTCCAACTCGAGAGTTATAAGCACTAATCAACAAGCTCCTTTCCTGGTGGAGAAACCTTTACAACGTCGCTTACACTTGTATCGACACTAAGCTAGATGTCGAGTTCTTTTACATGGGTACAACAACTCCCGTCGTCGCTTACACTTTTACCGACACTAAGCTAGATGTCGAGTTCTTTTACAAGGGTACAATCACTCCCGTTAGTTCTTTTAAAAGGGTACAACAACTCCCGTCACACTTTGTATTTTGAGGCCTAAAATACTAACCGATCACTTTTACACACAATACAAATGAAGTATAAACTACCAAAGCTTATACATAACAAAGCTAACAAGTCTTGCAACTTTTGAGTTGAAACTTGTAATTTCTTGGATGAACTTGTGAACTCCCTTGCTACATAAGAGGATCACACAAGTCAAATGTTACTGAGTTAGTTGAAAGAATATGTGAAATATATGTCCTAAAGTGATGGATGAAAATTAGCAAGTGGCTTGGTATTTATAGCAAAACAAACAGCAGGTCTGGCGGAATCCTCAGATGGGTTCCGCCCGTGTACCCCCAGAGTTCCGCCAGGCTTGCAGTAGGTTTTGCAATAAATCTTTCCAAACCAACCAAGATCACATCAACTAAATTCTAGTCAAACACATTGAATTAAAAGTGGAATGCTTCCAAAAATGTGTAAGACCTTATGGTAAGTCAAACACACAAGCTTACCATAATTGCATGATGTGACATGACACTTTCTAAATAAAGAAATAAAAATAATGTTTTGATTAAAAAGAAATGTAAACCTAGTTATACAAGACTTAAAACTAAAGTGATGTTATTACTTTAAACTAAAGTTCATATTTTGTCATTGACAAAACTTAGCAAAGATCGTAAAATATAAATAACATTTTTAGGCGATATTTGTATTAACACTAATGAAAAATAATAAGCTGGGAAGAAGATGAACAAACCTGTTGTTGTTTCTAATGAATTTCTTTAATCATGAAGACCGGTTACATTATGAAACCTAACAATCACGTAACCACTTAAATTCCAGCACCACATCTCTGAACACCTCCAACTGAAGTTCCAGGTTTATGTTCAAACATTTTTCTAGATACCTAAAAACACGAAACCAAACATCACATAAAATTCATAAATAGCCATTTTTAGGAAAACTATATTTAAATCATGGTCTCGCAATTAAAACCAATCCAATAACCCGAAAATATAAGCAGTCCCAAACATCCTGCACAATCCAACTTTCTAATTTATCTTCAAAGCAACCCACTTTATCGACTTCTCTAAAACTGAAACACTTCAGATTGACTAAAACTCAAAACCAAAAAGTTGTCCTGAAATTGTTAAAGCAAATGATTTGCAATATTAGAGTTTAAGTAACAACACTACTCATAAATAATAAATAAAAGTAAAACCCATAATTTCTCTTGTATAAATTAAACATGTCACTTCATACTCGGGTTTGACAATTAACCTAAAACCAACAGCAAATTCGAACAACGGTTTAAGATCTACGTTGTGGTAAGAACAAAGATACTGTTGTCGCATAAAGGTTAGAAACTTCGGATTTGAATATCGGCAATTCAAAGGCGGTGGGATAATGTAGTGGTTTTGTATGGATAAATCTGAAAAGAATTATACCAAAAAGAAAGGCGGCGGAAATTTTTGATGACGCTACATAACGTTAAAAACATTTCATGGGCTGATAGTGTTGGGTCAAGTAAAATGTTATTATAATGAAAATAATATTATAACATAAAACTGGGAATCTGTTCCATCGACAAATGATATATAGTACAATATTAGAGTAACATTGCATTTTTGATTTTTGTGGTTTGGCCAAATTGCATGTTTTGTCCTTATTTTTTTGAAAGTGCAACGAACGTCCTTATTTTAAACTTTTGATTAAAAATATAGTCCCCGATTAATGTGAATTGATCAAATTACCCCGATAGAAAAGAAAGAAAACAAGGGTAATTTGATCATTTCACATCGATTGGGGGATTGTATTTGCAATCAAAAGTTTAAAATAAAGATGTTCGCTCTATTTTCAAAAAGATATAGACCAAACATGCAATTTGGCGAAATTACAAAAACCAAAAATGCAATTTACTCTAAATAATAAAGGATTACTAGCAAAAGTTTTTCTAAAGATTATATTTTGTATGTTACTCTTATTTATTTTTTTAGTGTGGCATTTTCTCATCATATCTCGATTAAATAAATTGCAAACCCCAAGGAGGCAAAATTATTGCATTGGCATGCTAAATAACGTAAAAAAAAACTTTGAAATTAGTATATAGAGTAAATTGCATTTTTGGTTCACGTGGTTTGGCCATATTGCATGTTTTGGTTCCTATCTTTTTAAAAGTGTAGCGAACGTCTTTATTTTGAATTTTCGATTGAAAATACTGTCTTTCAATTGATGTGAAATGACTGTTGCCGTATGTACCCTCCGGAATAAACCTGGAGGGCTCGAACCGACAGTCAAACGGAACGGACCATTAGAACAAGGCTAACCAATGACGGCATCCGGAAGACCACACCCTTCCGGATGAACGGACACTCCGGACAGACAATAGTTAAGTAAATCAAAGTACAAACAAGTACATAAGTACTTGGTAATGGAGCATAAACAAGCAACCATTAAGGGATAAGTACTAATCGACCTTGTACTTCGCCAAGTTAGCCTATAAATAGAGAAGAAATCATCAAGGTTAAACAATTCTCTCATCCTTAAAACTTCATTTATATTTATACTTTCTCTCTCTAAAAATATATACTTACTCTCACGCCGGAGGTTGGTCCTGGGACATACTCCCGGGGCGAGACTAACGGACGTATCTGTTTAGCAGATATCCGAAGGAACCTACACTAATCAAGAGATACCTTGAACCCGAAGGACCAATTGGAGTCCGGAGGGCTTATCACGCTTGTCGAAGGTAGAAGCAAGATTTTACCTCAATAAATTGGCGCCATCCGTGGGACCCGTCATTCACTCTACCCGAACTAAGAGATGACAGGTCCTACTCCTACAACACCTGATGGAAGTGGAAGAAACCCAGATAACAATGCCCACAATGGCAGCATAGAACAAATCCAGAATCAACTCACCACCCTAAAAGCTCTAATCCAACAATACAATGCCACATGGGAAACACCAATTAAGCCTATCCAGCTCGACTTCGAGGACGAAGAACCCCAAGATTCCGGAGCTTAGAAAGCCGAAGAGGAAACAACAGATGATCTTTCTAAAGCTTTCAAAGCAACATCCAAGAGTCATTTCACCCGAAGGATCATTGACTTTTCCGGACCCAAAAATGCAAAATATTTGATGCCTTCCCACATAAAGTTGTATGATGGGTCCACAGATCCGGATGATCATGTCACAAGGTTCGAAGGAGTTGCCAATCAGGGCGCCTGGCCCATGCCCATATGGTGTATGATGTTCCAACAAACTTTAGACGATGCGGCCAGGGGATGGTTCGATAGCCTCCCGCGAGGAAGTATTGACAATTGGGATACCTTATGTGAACAGTTTGTGCAAAGATTCGCCCTTTGTAGAAAATGTGTCAGAGATCCCATGGAAATCACTAAAATCGTCCGACAGGCCAATGAAAGTTTATCAGAGTTTAAAGAACGATGTACGGACGAAGCTAGTCGCATTTCAGGTGTTCCGGAAGTAATGCAGATATCCTCTTTCATTGATGGTTGCAAATGTTCGGAGCTAGCAAAAAGATTCTCCGAAAAAATCTCCCGGAGAGTGACCGAAATGATGATA
Organism: Artemisia argyi; assembly: GCA_030686995.1. NCBI lineage: Eukaryota > Viridiplantae > Streptophyta > Magnoliopsida > Asterales > Asteraceae > Artemisia > Artemisia argyi. The sequence continues at coordinate 88,831,027 of CM060708.1, read as the reverse complement.
AGGGTCGATGATTTCATCCGTTCTGAAAAGGCGTACTGATCAGCCGAAGTGCCAATAGGAGAAAGGATGGGCAACTACAAAAGGGATCACCATTACAGCCCTTACAACAAATATGAATCAAACACTCAACGACCCTCCTTCCGGGGAAATCGTCGACGAGATAACCATCGAGATGAATTCAGGCCTCGTCAAAACAATCACTTCATGCCTTACGGCCCAGCAAGGAATGACAATAGAACGGATTATCGAGGGGATTATTGTCGTAACGACATAAAGAGGAGGGACACCAGACCGATAAACTTGAACGTACTTACCGAGGCTCCTAAAGAAATCCTAGCTACCGAACATCACCTTAGACTACCGGCACCACCTCTGTTGAAAGGAAGACCGTCAAGAGAAAATATGGACAAGTATTGTGACTACCATGGAAAAAAGGGCCACCTCAAATGACTGCCATAATTTGAAAGAACAACTCAAAAAGGCCATGGAAACGGGCAAACTCGACCATCTGATCAGAGATGTCCGGCAAAGAGATAGAGCACCTCAAAGGGGCAATCACCAAACCAACCAAGGTAGGGTCATAAATATGGTTCGGTACCAAGAGAAAGGGCGAAAACGCAAAAGCATGGACCAAGAAGAAGAATGGATGAATACTCCTATCAGCTTTCCTCCGATCCTACCCGGAGACGTCTCGGAGGAGCCACTCATAGTCGAGGCCAAAGTAGAAGGATATACAGTCCAAAGAGTATACGTTGATCAAGGTGCTTCGGTAGAAGTAATGAACAAACACTGTTTCTTAAATTTTGACTCCTCCATCCGGTCGCGGCTCACAAAAACAAATACACCCCTAGTCGGATTTGCCGGAGAAGCAATTAATCCATTAGGAAAAATCGAGTTGGAAGTATGTTTCGGAAGTGAAGGATTGTATCGGCGAACAACCATGAAATTTGCAGTAGTAAGGTCTCCTTCCCCCTATAATATAATACTTGGACCCTCCGGAATCAAGAAATTAAGAGCCATCCCTTCAACAATACATTCCATGATGAAGTTCCCAACCCCGAGGGGCATTGCTACTTTAGTTACCCGTTCCATCATCATTTCAGAATGTAGAAAATTAGAAGAAAAATTCCTATTGGAGAAAGAAACCAAAGCGAAGACCCCTTCGGTAACAACGATCAATAACGAGGCCACAAAAACTGAAGAAGTCTTGGTCCATCCGGCATATCCGGATCAATTAGTAAGGATAGGAAGAAATTTCTCAAAGGAAGGGCGAAGGCAGCTGATTGCTTTACTAAAAAACAGTCCGGACATTTTTCCATGGGAACCATCGGATATGAAAGGCATCCCCCGATGGATTCCGAGCACAAACTCAATGTAAACGTTCAAGACAAGCCTGTGGTCAGCCATAAACAAAGATGCGGAGGAATGGTTAAAAGCCGGAATCATCAGGCCCGTCCGATATCCGACATGGATCTCAAACCCGGTGCTAGTGAAACCGGACGACAGTTGGAGAATGTGTATCGACTTCAAAAACCTCAAGTCATCTTGCCGTAAGGACTATTACCCGTTACCAGAATGACTGGAAAATTGAATCGGTAACAGGATTCCGTTACAAATGCTTCCTTGATGCTTACAAAGTATACCATCATGTCCAAATGGCAAAAGAAGAAGAAGAGAAAACTGCCTTTTACATCGATCACGCAACATATTGCTACACTAAAATACCGTTTGGATTGAAAAACGCCGGAGCAACCTATCAAAAGTTGGTAGATACGGTCTTCCGGTCACAAATCGAATGGAATTTAGAAGCATATGTGGACGATATGGTGATCAAGAGCCAAACAAAAAAGGAGCTGCTAGCCGACATAGCCGAGACGTTTGACAATCTCCGAAAAATCAATATGAAGTTGAACCCCAAAAAATGTTCCTTCGGAGTGGAAGAAGGAAAATTCCTCGGCTACCTAATATCCTCGGAAGGGATCAGGGCAAACCCCAAGAAAACCAGGGAAATCGTCGACATGCAGTCACCTAAGTCACTCAAGGAAATGCAAAAGTCTGAGCGGCAAGCTTGCAGCGTTGAACCGTTTCCTATCAAAGTCGGCCGAAAGGTCCCTGCCTTTCTTCGAGACCCTTAAAAACATCACCAAAGATAATAAAGACAAGTATCAATGGACAGAAGTGGCCGAAAGGGCTTTTCAAGAAATGAAGAAGATAATCTTAGAACTCCCCTGCTTAACAACGCCAAGGCCAAAGGAAGACATGTACTTATACCTATCGGCTACAAAAGAAGCAATAAGTGGAGTAATGCTAGTAGAAAGGAAAGGACGGCAGATTCCGGTACACTATGTAAGCCGGACATTGCATGAAGCCGAAAAGAAGTATGCTTCGGTAGAAAAATAAGCTCTGGCCCTCCTACACCTATCTAGAAGGTTGAGGTGATACTTTGAAGCACATCCTATTAAGGTCATAACGAATCAGCCTATCAACAAATATTGAACAAAGCGGAAGCTTCCGGTCGTCTAGCCAAGTACACCGTAGAGCTCGGAGCTTATAATATCACCTATATGCCACGAAATGCAATCAAATGACAGGTCTTAGCTGATTTCATTAATGAAATACCCATCGGATCTACCGGAGATGATCCGAAAAGGAAGAGCAAGGAAATATATGACATATTCCAAGCTAAGGAATGGACACTATACACTGATGGAGCATCTAGCAAAAAAGGCACCGGAGTAGGGTTAGTTTTAATCAGTTCGGATAAAGAAGAGTATACCTATGCCCTCCGATTAACATATGTTTTCAGGCTAATATTGCAATTTCAGTGTTTGTGAATTCTAAATTTCAAGTTTCTTATTGTATCAAATGTTTGCAAATTTTCAAGAAAATTTCTCGTTTTAGATTAAAGTGTTTGATAAATGTTGTTAGCTGATGAATGATACTTAATTTAGCTTATGAATAAGTTTTTAGAAGCTCAGTAGCATTTAAGCTTGTTTGGTTAAATAAATTCTCAAAATCATAAACAGTCAATTAAAGTCAACTGAGGTTCATGTTTGTGAATTATGGAGGGAGTTTGGGAATACTTTCTGTTTCATTCAGCTTGGTGACAAGCTTGTGTGAGCTTTATGCCACTGCTGTGAGGTTTGCATCTTTAGAATTTATCAATAATCACTTTTGAAGTTCATCACCTAGTTACCATTACTGATTTATATTTGTGTTTGTGGATGTGCTCAATTCTTGTTCAATATAACTTATAACTTGTCCCTATAGCTTATTTCATGAGTTAGTATAAGTTGTATTGTCTCAGTTCAACATTTCCTTCACCAAAACACCAAACAGTGCCCAATAAGGGGTGTTTGGATTAGGCTATACTTTTGTCTTTGTGTTGTTATTATTGCCTGGGATGCTAGATTCTTAGTTCTTAAGTGATTTTCTGCCCAAACTGACCACTCACTTGGGCACTTTTACCCTAAAAGTCAAAAATCACAAATTGATATACTTCATCAATTAACTGTTAGGTTTAGGGTCATGTAATCTCACCATTTCCCTTCTAAAGTTGTTGTAGTAGCTTGTATGAGTCTTAGCATAGCTTAATACATCTTATTCAGTTTATAGATTAAGCCCAAAGTTCAACAAAGTCAAAATCTCAAGTTTAGCAAGAAAAGTCAAAGTTTACATTTCCGATTTTTACAAAATTTCAAAGAATTAAATAGAATTTTGTGTTTACTCTCAAGCTCTGAAACTTGTTCCTAATTGTAGCCTCCCACCTCATCTTTGAGGTTCCATAGTCCTTTGATTTTTGCTAATTTTCTCCTGGGCCCCACACCCTGCCAAAGTCACTTGCAGGGCAATGTGATGCCCTGCACACAGACCATCAGCCAAACACCCCCACTTTCATGGCTTCCCCTGGCCTACATAGTGGGCCCCACAATGAGCTTATTGGCTTTTTGAGAAGCCAATAAGCTCATCTTCAGGTTCCAAGGTTTAGTTTGAGGTTTGTACCTCATTTGCTAGGGCTGCATTACCCTTGAACCTTGTCCCTTTTCACAGACCTGTGTTCCTTTTGGGATTGCTTATTCAGCTTATTTGGCTTATCCAGAGGTCTAATCTTGTTCCTTCCAACTTATTTTGGTCCTTATAACTTATTTATAGCTTATTTTACCCTTGTGGGCTCCCCTAGCTGCCTACATCATCTTTTTCCCTTGACAGTTGACCAAAGTCAACTGTCAACCAAAGTCAACTGTCACACCTTTTAGCTTGTATTTTGCTTATTTTTAAGTTATAAAAATTTTATTTTTACAAAAGTTGTTAGATTTTAAGTATAAAATAGTTTTCAAAAAGATAAATCCAGAAAAGTCAACTTAATTTTTAAGTGATAGTTTCTATTTAATGTAAATTAAATTTTAATTTTCATTTTTAAATTTTTCTTAAGCACTTAACTTTTTTATATTTTTATTAAATTCCTCTTATATTAAAGTATTTTTAGTAATTTTTTCAGATTTTTATTTTGTCATTTAGTATTTATTAGATTTAATATTAGTTTTATTAATAATTAATTAATAATTAAGTTTTAAATAGCATAATTAGTTTTTATTAAGTAAGACCTAGTTTTTATATTTTTACTAGCTTTTATATAACATAATATAATTTTAGGAATTTTTCTAGAATTTTTACTTTTCATTTTCTATTTTTCATAATTTAAATAGTTTAATTAGGTAATTAATGTTTAATTAGTAATTAATTAATAGAAAATCCATAAAAAGACAAAAATATTTATTTTTAAATTTTTATACTTTCTTCATGTTCATTTTAAGTTTTAGAAATTATTTTTGCAAGTTTTTAGTTTAATTTGTAGTGTTTATCATTTTTAGTTTATTTAAATTAGGTTTAATTTACTTTTTAAATAGTTTTAATTAATCAAATAGTATTTAAATATTAAAATAATCATTTTAATAATTTCATTTTCATTTTAAATTTTCTTTTTATTTTAAGTTTGTAAAAGTGTCATTTTCACCCCGTGAGGGTTTTCAGATTTCAGTTTTCACGTTTTATTTTGTACGTTTATGTTATTTAAAACGTAAACGTACGCTTTTTAGGTTTTAAACGTTTCTGGTTTTTCTACTTTTCCAGTCTTATTCATATAGCTTATTTAAGTTATTTCATTGTAAATTCCTTAGTTTAATCACTCACAAACCCCTTTCCCGTCCAGATTCACCCGATCACAAACGCGTTTAATAACCATCACACCTCGTCGGGACATAACGACCCGGGGAAACCCTATATTCCGCGGAGCATTGACTCTAAGTTGTTTGACTTTGTTGACCATTCCTTGGTCAATATAATTTGACCGTTTGGAGCCAATCCGCTGTCGGGGAGGTGTGCGCGCTATTCTAAACGGTTTTTCTGATTAGTGAATCGGGATATACATCCATTGTATATTTACCATCCTTTGTTCATATTTTATTATTATCAAAACAAAACTGTTCATGAAAACATTTTAAACTCAGTTTTCAACGAACACAGAAAAACACAAAAACATTTTCTTTCCTATTTGTACAAAATGTTAATCCAAAAATCCAAAAATATTCACCTTTACCCTCTCACATCATTGATTCTTCATCCCTACCCCTCTATGTACCTTTGATTCTTTCCTATGTCGTATCCACACCATTTTGGTTGCCAATGGTGTGGTGGTCCTCATAATGGTGGGAATTGTCCTGGTTGTAGCATGGTAGAGTCTGGAGATGGGTCTGTCTATAACCAAGCTCCCTATCCTTACCATGACACATCTGATTCATCCTACCAGCCAACACATCATGAGATACTGACATATCTGTGTGAGTTTTGTGGTGGTCCTCACCAAGGATTTGAGTGTCAAGCCGGAAACACGTTTGTCTATGAACAGTTTTCCGGTGATGCTCAGAACTTTGGTTATGACCAATACCCATATGATTCACCAGTCCAGACTCAACAGTTTTACTGTTGAGATTACTATGGAGGTCCACACTTCAGCTCAGATTGTCAAACGGGGAATCCATACCCTTGTGACAATTTTGACACACCCTATTATGACCAACCTCCACAGTACGATATGAATCAAGCACTTCTTCCAGAAATACAAAATATGATGAAAATCGTTGATGAGCTTAAGGGTTTAGTTAAAGACTTTGCCCAAAGACATACTCATCAAAAATCCATGGAAGAATTGCTAGCTGAAGAGCAGGCTGCTAGAATAAATTCCCAAGATGCCTATGAAAAATATGTTAGGGAACCAATTGCAAAAGAAAAAGCAGCCAAATCTAGCTCTCAGTTCCATTTTATTCCTGATGACAGTGATGATGAAGATACACTTGATATCCTTCAATTTTATAAAACTTCATCAAGTTCATCAGTTGATATCCCAGCAGTTGAGATTCCATCTCAAACAACTGCTATCACACCCGAAGTTCACACTCACTCTCTGAACATGGGGGATGAGCATTTTAGCACTGTTCCTAATAAGGAATCGGACGAATTAATAAAGTCTAGTGTTGAGATCCTTGTCCCAATCCCAGGAGAGTCACAGGGAACTTTTGATCATATGTGTGATTTACCTTCTCCTATTGAGTGTTCAAACGATCATTTTGAGACTTTCTCAGATTTTAATGATGATTGTACATCTCATGGAGACATTGAGTATATTGAGGTATCACTCCCACAGTATGATGCTGATCCTCTTCTTAAAGAGTTCGCCGATGAACTTACTCACATCAATCCACTTTCATTGGAAAGTGATGATGGTCTCCTTGACTTTGAAGCCGATCTAGGAGAAATTGAAAGTCTCCTATATCATGATCTTTCACTCACTTCTTATCCCAACAGTCCACAAGAGAATGTTAATCTCTTGGTTCCCGAAACATTCAATACTACTCTCACCAATCCTCTTTTTGAATTTGAATCTGAATTCACTTTGATTTATGATAATCCACTCTTTGATATTCAGAATGAGGATTGTGATGAGTCTATTCTGGAACATGATTTCACATATTCACATCTTGTGAATAATTCTCTTCATGAGGAGTTCTCCGGTGAACTCACTTATCATATCATGACTCCTCCGGAGTTTGATAGCCCGGGGGGAGATGCACTCAATCATGAGGATTTGCAAATTCCCACCCACCCTCTCGGGATGTAGCTTAACCTTTGAAATCCAAATTCAGGCTAATGAGCCTGCTTTCGAGGAAGAAAATCAAACCATGATTTACATCATGGTTTTCTTCCTTTTCTTCACCTATAAGGTGACTTCTCTTGTTCTTCACTCCTTCGGGAATGAAGATACCATCTTTGATCCCGGCATTTTCATGTATCATTATCTTGAGCCGGATACTTATCTCATCGGTGTGGAACTTTCACGTGCTTCAAATGTTTGTCCAAACATCTTGAATGAAAGTCCGATTGAGATTGCTTCTTCCACATCATGCTTCCCCAAGGACAAATGAATTTGGGGTCGAGTCAAGCTAGCGACTCGGTAAACAAAAACAGTAGCATGTACTTAGGGTTTTCACCCTAAGTGTGGGGGAGTTACCCCACTGTGGTTACAAATGAAGTGAAAAACAAAATGGTGTTTTCTATGCTTAGCTTGTAATGTTGCCCTTTTACGTTCAAAGAGTCGGCATAATAGCCGGGACTTTGAATATTGAGGACAATATTCATTCTAAGTGTCGGGGGTATTTCGCTATTCTAGCGAATTTTATCACATTTTACTATCTTATACCCCCATTTTTAGCCAAAATTTCAAAAAATTTTCAAAAATTTTTCACTGGTGCTTCAAAACTTTTGTGGTAATTAGTCCGCCATGTCTAACCGACAAAGGGATTGGTTAATCCAGGAGCAAACGGCTCTTGATAAAGATATATCAAATCCGTTTATGGCTTGCAATTTGCCCAAAATTGTATGGTACCTCAACTCACCATATCCCATAAAGCGAATGAGTTGGCTAGCCCGCAAGATTATGGCTTGTGGTAAAGGCAGTGGAAAATTCATAATTGGTAATCAGCTCACCAAGATGTTGACTATTCCATCAAAGCTGGCTAATCCAGAAGCAAACGGCTTTTGGTAAAGACTAATCAAATCCGTTGACAGCTGGTGGTTTGCTCAAAATCACATGGTTATCAGGTGTACCATAGTTCTTACATATGGCTACTCCAGAAGTGATGGCTTTTGGTAAAGAGTTTAAAATCCATCAAGTTTTCAAAACAGTTTATTGCTAGGGACTAACAATATTTTAGTGTGGGGGATTGATGAGTGCTCAAACACTCATCATTTTTGGTCAAATCTGAACTGCAAAACATACAAAAACGCTCAGAAATGCATCAAAATGCTAAAAATATTTCAAAATTGTGTTTTATATGCTTTAGATGCAAAACGAGTAAAAACAAATGAAAAACGTACAAAGTTTGGAAAATTGGCAGTTTTAGTCCCCTAACTTTCAAAATTTGGCAAAAATAGTCCCCGAGCACATATATTAAAAGAAAAATCACCAAAGGTCCTTTTAAAATCATAAGTTGTCATATTTAGTCCTTTGGTGAAAAATCTGAAAAGTTTTGGAAGTTTACAGTTTTGGTCCCTGGAGTTTCTGATTTTGGCAGATTTGGTCCCTGGTGGGATATTTTTGGATGAAAAATCATTTTTAGTCCTTGGAAGTTCAAAAATGTTCAATATTGATCTTTGGATAAAAGTTTTCACAGTTTGGCAAAAATGACCCCTAAACTTTGCAAATTGACATATTTGGTCCTCAGGTGTTTTAAATTGGAAAATCATCAATCATGGTCCTTGGGATAATAAAAAGTGGCAATTATGGTCCTTGAAATATTTTGGAAAAATTACATAACAGGTCCCTCACTTTTGGAAAACTACAAAATTAGTCCTTGTGGTGTTTTTGCTAATAAACCATACGGACCATTGATATTAAAACAATCCAACAAAACCAAATACCAAATCCATTTACACCCCTGATCCAAAGCCCCTAAGCCCAAACAAAAACCGGCCCACCCCAATTTTAATACTTCCCATCTTTGACCTCAGTCAACACCCTCACCCCTGTTTCACTGTTCACCACCCTCCACTCTCCCTGGTTTCCAGCTTCCTGCTCCCCCCTCCTCACCTTCTCCACCAACCTTAAATTAATTCCCACACCAACCCAACTAACCTTTCCCCCCCCCCCCCCCTCATTAATAACCTCACCAAACACCACAACTGCCAACTCTAAGTTTCCCGCCAAAAGTTGTTTGAACGGCCAGGATTGATGGAAGCCATCCAATGGCTCACACAAGTGTGGGAAAAGTCAGAGATATCTCCATGGGTCTATAAAAGTCAAAAAAAGAAGCAAAAAAAGAGGCAGTTAACTAGTGTAGGTTTAGTTTTAGTTTTATTAGTAATTTTCATGTAATTCTCAATTTTAGTTAAGAAAATTAGTTTTTAACATATGTTTTCAGGCTAATATTGTAATTTCAGTGTTTGTGAATTCTAAATTTCAAGTTTCTTATTGTATCAAATGTTTGCAAATTTTCAAGAAAATTTCTCGTTTTAGATTAAAGTGTTTGATAAATGTTGTTAGCTGATGAATGATACTTAATTTAGCTTATGAATAAGTTTTTAGAAGCTCAGTAGCATTTAAGCTTGTTTGGTTAAATAAATTCTCAAAATCATAAATAGTCAATTAAAGTCAACTGAGGTTCATGTTTGTGAATTATGGAGGGACTTTGGGAATACTTTCTGTTTCATTCAGCTTGGTGACAAGCTTGTGTGAGCTTTATGCCACTGCTGTGAGGTTTGCATCTTTAGAATTTATCAATAATCACTTTTGAAGTTCATCACCTAGTTACCATTACTGATTTATATTTGTGTTTGTGGATGTGCTCAATTCTTGTTCAATATAACTTATAACTTGTCCCTATAGCTTATTTCATGAGTTAGTATATGTTGTATTGTCTCAGTTCAACATTTCCTTCACCAAAACACCAAACAGTGCCCAATAAGGGGTGTTTGGATTAGGCTATACTTTTGTCTTTGTGTTGTTATTATTGCCTGGGATGCTAGATTCTTAGTTCTTAAGTGATTTTCTGCCCAAACTGACCACTCACTTGGGCACTTTTACCCTAAAAGTCAAAAATCACAAATTGATATACTTCATCAGTTAACTGTTAGGTTTAGGGTCATGTAATCTCACCATTTCCCTTCTAAAGTTGTTGTAGTAGCTTGTATGAGTCTTAGCATAGCTTAATACATCTTATTCAGTTTATAGATTAAGCCCAAAGTTCAACAAAGTCAAAATCTCAAGTTTAGCAAGAAAAGTCAAAGTTTACATTTCAGATTTTTACAAAATTTCAAAGAATTAAATAGAATTTTGTGTTTACTCTCAAGCTCTGAAACTTGTTCCTAATTGTAGCCTCCCACCTCATCTTTGAGGTTCCATAGTCCTTTGATTTTTGCTAATTTTCTCCTGGGCCCCACACCCTGCCAAAGTCACTTGCAGGGCAATGTGATGCCCTGCACACAGACCATCAGCCAAACACCCCCACTTTCATGGCTTCCCCTGGCCTACATAGTGGGCCCCACAATGAGCTTATTGGATTTTTGAGAAGCCAATAAGCTCATCTTCAGGTTCCAAGGTTTAGTTTGAAGTTTGTACCTCATTTGCTAGGGTTGCATTGCCCTTGAACCTTGTCCCTTTTCACAGACCTGTGTTCCTTTTGGGATTGCTTATTCAGCTTATTTGGCTTATCCAGAGGTCTAATCTTGTTCCTTCCAACTTATTTTGGTCCTTATAACTTATTTATAGCTTATTTTACCCTTGTGGGCTACCCTAGCTGCCTACATCATCTTTTTTCCTTGACAGTTGACCAAAGTCAACTGTCACACCTTTTAGCTTGTATTTTGCTTATTTTTAAGTTATAAAAATTTTGTTTTTACAAAAGTTGTTAGTTTTTAAGTATAAAATAGTTTTCAAAAAGAAAAATCCAGAAAAGTCAATTTAATTTTTAAGTGATAGTTTCTATTTAATGTAAATTAAATTTTCATTTTCATTTTTAAATTTTTGTTAAGCACTTAGCTTTTTTATATTTTTATTAAATTCCACTTATATTAAAGTATTTTTAGTAATTTTTTCAGATTTTTATTTTGTCATTTAGTATTTATTAGATTTAATATTAGTTTTATTAATAATTAATTAATAATTAAGTTTTAAATGGCATAATGAGTTTTTATTAAGTAAGACCTAGTTTTTATATTTTTCCTAGCTTTTATATAACATAATATAAGTTTAGGAATTTTTCTAGAATTTTTACTTTTCATTTTCTATTTTTCATAATTTAAATAGTTTAATTAGGTAATTAATGTTTAATTAGTAATTAATTAATAGAAAATCCATAAAAAGACAAAAATATTTATTTTTAATTTTTATACATTCTTCAAGTTTATTTTAAGTTTTAGAAATTATTTTTGCAAGTTTTTAGTTTAATTTGTAGTGTTTATCATTTTTAGTTTATTTAAATTAGGTTTAATTTACTTTTTAAATAGTTTTAATTAATTAAATAGTATTTAAATATTAAAATAATAATTTTAATAATTTCATTTTCATTTTAAAATTTCTTTTTATTTTAAGTTTGTAAAAGTGTCATTTTCACCCCCTGAGGGTTTTCAGATTTCAGTTTTCACGTTTTATTTTGTACGTTTATGTTATTTAAAACGTAAACGTACGCTTTTTAAGTTTTAAAGGTTTCTAGTTTTTCTACTTTTCCAGTCTTATTCATATAGTTTATTTAAGCTATTTTATTGTAAATTCCTTAGTTTAATCACTCACAAACCCCTTTCCCGTCCAGATTCACCCGATCACAAACCCGTTTAATAACCATCACACCTTGTCGGGACATAATGACCCGGGGAAACCCTATATTCCGCGGAGCATTGACTCTAAGCTGTTTAACTTTGTTGACCATTCCTTGGTCAATATAAGTTGACCGTTTGGAGCCAATCATGGCATTTCACACAAGTATATGTTCTAGTTATATCGTTTCTTAAATATTTAAATTTTCAATAATAAGGATTGACAAACCTTGTTTATAAACTTCTTTTTATATAAAACTTTGATCCGTAAATCCCTTTGGACGATCTCGACTTACCCACCTTTACTAAAACGGACGAGTATACTTGCTCGTATGTGTTAAATAGTTAATCGGATAAGCGTGTTTATAAATTTTAAAACTTATACACACCGGAGACACATCAGGAGACATGGATTTTGAACCTACAAAAAAATGTTAGTTTCCGCACAAGACAAGTGTAGAACAAGCCATGAAAGCACTTTATGTCTAAAACACAACTAAGAGTTGCGTAGCGGAATAATGTAATACTCATGCTTCCCCTTGAATATTACTCCCCTCAATGGAGTATCAAGGAAGGAAAACATGTATAATGATCCTACAAAAAGAAATGTTAGTTTCTAAAACACAAGATATATGTATGCTACCAAAACAGGGTATAGTTTACTCACAATACCTAAATGGTCAACAAACAATGCATACCTTATAGTAGAATGAAATTCATTTCATGTAAAATTTGACTTTTAAAAAGTCAAAGACAATAAATTAGGAAGAAAATATCCTACTTCTAAAAATAAAAGGAAAATAAAAAGAAACTAAGAACAAAAAATCCTCCATCGATAAAAGGAAACCATCATTTTCCTTAATGAGAAACATTTTCCAAAAACAAGGCTAAGGTTGTTTAAGGATGAAAATGTGTATTAGAGGATGTAGCGGGTTTCGTTTTGAATGTTGTGGAGGTGAAACGGTTTTGGTTTGTTGGTTTTGATGTTGGTGCTCTAAACTTGAAGTGGTGTTGGTGCTCTAAACTTGGTTTGTTGGTTTTAATGAGAAACATTTTCCAAAAGAAACGGTTTTGTTTCATTTTGGAGACTCTAAACTTGAGACGATCCAAAATGTGGTTTAGGATAAACCTCATTTCATTGGTTAGAGGACCATGGATGTCTTTGTAGATAGGGTGAAACAACAATGGTTTTGGGTGGTGATACTCTTGTTGTGGTGGTTGGTTGTGGTCAAAAGACTCATTTTGGTCAAGCAATGACCTTGGTTTTTCATTTGTGAAAGGTGGTGGTTTTGTTGGTCTTAGTGGAAGATCATTGAGATGCTTCTATTTTCTTATACGAAGAAAATAGAGATTCAAAGTGTTGGGAAGGTTCTTGTGGTGGTGGTAGTTGTTGTTGTGGTTGTTGTTGTTGAACAAAGTGACGAAAGCTTGGTTCTCTGGAAGGATTACCATGAAGGTCTTTGTAAATGGGGTGAAACACAAATGATTGTAGGTGTGTATCACCTTGATCATTTGGAAAAATTGAGGATCTAGCATAACGGTAAGCCAACCATTCTACCAATGATGGTTGATGGGGTTCATCATCTAATTGCTCACTTGGTTGTTGTTGGGTTTCCATTTGAGCAATGGTGTCAAAGAGTGACAAAGATGGAGGGCTTGATGATTTAGGTGATAGGTCTTCTAAAGTTTCCAAATAGTGGATGTGGTGATGTTGGTGGTGTATGGAAAAGTTCCATTGGTGTAAGTGTTGGTGATTGAGGTGATGGAGTTTTTGATGGTTGAGTTTATTGCGATGTTGAAGCACTTGATGTTTTGGTTGATGGTTGAAAAGTGTGTATGTTTGTATTACCATGTTTGGGAGAGGATATTGGAGTAGCAAGATTGAGGAAATCTTGAATAGTGGTCATGTTGGTGTTGCAAGGTATTGAAGATGGTGTTGAGGTAGTAAGGTTAAGGAAATGTTGGATAGGTGAAGAAATGTCAAGTGATGCATTACTTAATGATGATAAGCTTAGTTTGACGGTTTTGTTGAAGCAACAAGGTTTTACACTAATCCTAGCGGTTTTTCTTGATGATTCGGATGAGGTGTTTGATTTAGTCATCTAAAATTCTTTGGTTTGCTAGAATTTTGAGATTGAGATGAGTAATGGTGTAGGTATGAGTTTTGGGGTATTCTACGGTGATCAAACTTAAAAAAAAAAATGTAGGAAGGAGTGTTTGGATTTGATGTGTTCCATACAAATTTGGAAGATTTTATGTGTTGGTCTAGTAAGGTTGAGTGAAAGACTAACTTATCCACTCAATGCTATGTGATTATAGGAAGTGATTTGGTTGAAAATGTTCTAAGGGTTTGAAGGATCCTTTTAAAGGGTTCCTTGGGTTAGTTATGTTTGAATTTGAATTTTTGGCGGGAAGTGACTTCCTAATTGTTCTAGTGAGTGAGAGTGTCCTAATATGGTTATTGGAAGTAAGGGAAGATGTTTCTCACTAAGGATAACGATTTGACATTTTACGAATTTTGAAATTTAGAAAAATGACAAAAATTTTCTGCAGGTGACTGGCGGAACCCTGAGACAACACAGGCGGAACACTCCTGAGGGTTCCGGCTGGTCCGTTGGGCAATTTCTGGAATTCTAGAAATTTGCACTGGTGGAACCCATTTTAGGGTGCCGTGATTCGTGAAAATCAAGTTATATATAGTATAGTATTACTCGAGAGATCCGCAAAGAAATACAGATAACCCGAGGTCGTAGTCCGTGTGAAGGATGAATGGAATTTCGAATTCCCGATTCGTGAAACATGTCGCGAAAGTGGTAAAAAGTGATTTTGATGAGATTATGATAATGAAATAACAAATGAAGCACAAATAATCACTTAAGCACGTATTTCAAGTAAGGAAACTAAAAACGTAATGAAAAATCAAAAATGTAAGCTTAAACGCGAATTAAACATAAACGTACGAAATAAAACGCTAATTTTGAGCTACACTACTCCTACGGACTTGAAAATAATTTTGAAAAGTTAAAATGATAAAAGAAAATTTTAAGAAAAAGTAAAATATTTTTTTAACTTTTTATTTATTTTTTATGAATTAAAAACTAATTAATCTAATTAATAATTAAAAGAAAATGCAAATAAGGTGAGAAAAATGAAAAATATATTTTGAAAATTATTAAATAACTAAAAAGTAATTTTAAAACTAAAAACTAATTTTTTTGGCTTTTTGTGTAATTTTTTGGGAATTAAAAACTATTAAATCTAATTAAAAATTCAAATTAAATTCAAAATAAATGGGAAAAATGCAAAATAAATTTCTAAAATTCTAAAATAAATAAAAATAAATTTTAAAAATATTTTTGGATTTTTCTTGGCTTTTTCTGATTTTCTTGGATTTTTTAGTAATTAAAATGTATTAAAAATGGAATAAAAATGAAAATAAAATAAGAAAAATAGCAAATCAACTTGCAAAAATATCAAAAATTCGGAGAAATTCTAAAATAATGTTTTAAACTTATGAAAAAATTAAAAATGAAGAATGAGCACTGCAGCTACTGGTTACTTTGAAATCAGTCGAGAATAAAGTGCTTAATTATAAGCATAGTTGACCAAGGTTGACCAAACTTTTACCAAATGATTATTTAACTCAAATAAGCTTAGATAAACAGAATTTAGATCAAAAGAGCACTCAGAACTCAGAACTGAATCAAACAGGTTGCAAATAAGCTATGGAGATAAGCCAACAAACCAAGCAGATAAGCAATAAGCAATATCTCAATTGAAACAGTAACTAGAAGCAATATGAAACTTAGATGATCAACCAAACTCAAGTTATAACCTCAAATGCACAATTGCAGCCCTATTCTTCTAAGCAGTCCTAGTTTCAATTACTAAATTAGATAGACCAATAAGCTTGAGAAAATAAGCTTAGAACAATGAGATTATGGGGGCAAAAGTTCTTCTGACCAACTGAGATTCCAAATTCACCAATAAAACACACTTCTAAACAGATTTGGTTACCTAAGGAATGCCCTAAAGTTTATTGATCACTGGTGGTGCAGGGGAAACTCAATATCAAACCGTCAAGTTCAAAGGGATTTTTCAATAAGCTAATAAGTTTCAAAACTCAATCTTCTTTTTGAAAATGTTTTTCAGACTGCAAATCTCTACAAATCAATAAACCAAATGTATTTTCAATTAAAATTTAGTCCTAGAAAAGCTTCCAAAAATCTGTCAAAAACTAAGAACAAGGTCTTTTGACTTTTTGGTTTGAAAGAGAATTTGACCAAAGTGATTTTTGATTGCTGAATTAAGAATGAAAATGAAATATTAATCTAATTTGAGAATGAAATAAGTTTAAAAACAAACTTATGCAACTAATTTATATGATATGCAACTATATTACCCTATATACTAACTGTTATGAATAATAGAAGATTAATTTGACTTTTTGATGAAACTACCTACTAACTTATACTTGTTTTATTCTAATATTAGCCTTAGTGTGTAGTCTAAATCATTAACAACCTCTGAAACAACAATAACCTCAACAAATAAACTAGATCCAAACACTCCTTATTAGTGACTGTCTTAACCAAAATTCACCACAGATCCAACCAATTATCAACCTATGTGCAAGATATGGTCTATTAATCCAAATTCAGTATGTGACAACAAAATCAAACTCTTATAGTAATAACTAACACAGATCTCAGATGCACTACTTACTCAGAAGCTAAAAACAAAACAGATCTAATAAAATTGAAAGATAATAAAATAGAAGCAATAAAAATCAATTAAGTCTAAATAAAACTACTAATGATGCAGAAAAAGTAAATAAGCAACAAACAGATCTAAACTACTAATAAGCTATTGATGAAACAGTAATGGAAATGGAACTTACAAACTCAAAACCCCCCCAGCTCAAACAGAGGGGGGTCACTATGCTAGCCTGTCTTTTGACAAGCAAGTGGGACGCCTTATTGGCTGCCTTTTCTCCAAATAAGCTCAGCTTATTACAATAAGCTCTCAACAGTTGACTTAGTTTGACCTTTGAAGATTTAGAAGTAATTGATTGAAAACTTAAGAGAAATCTGATATAAGTTTATTGAAAACAGTTATTAAACTAAATGAAAACAGAGGTTGAAACTATAAACTATATTTGTTATTTTTTATTTTTATTTGTTATTTATTTATTTATTTATTTATTTTATTTTAATTTTTTTTATATATTAATGAAGAACAATAACAGAAATTTGAAACTAAATTTAAAATAAACTACTGACAACAGGTAATTAAAGGCAATAAGTAAATCTAAACTAAAAATTAAACTTAAAACAGTAATTGGAAATGAAAATGAAAATTATATTAATAAGAGAAAATTCGAATACAATGCTTTTGAAATGAGAAATACAATAAAAATTTAAAAACAGAAAACTAAATTATACTAAAAACCTACACACCAAATGACTGGGGAGGGAGGGTATATACAGTTGAAGCAGGGAGGCTGGGAATGAGCACTTGTGAAGGTTAGATTGCCCTTGGTCCCCAATCTATCATTCTAAGCCGTGAGATCAATCATGCTCTAATCATTAGGTGCTCAATATCACACGGATCGCTGACATGGCAGGCTTGCCATGTCAGGGTCTTCTAGAATCACTCGTTCAATGACTGAATTGCCCTTAATCTCAGTTAATTGGGATTTTACTTCTGTGAATAGTAACTAGGGTTTAGGTTTTCTGGGTTAATATGAATTTAGGGGGCGGGTAAAATGGGATTTGGGGATTTATTATTAGGTTGGGTTATTGACCAGGTTAAGGTGTGGACCGGGTATACAAGGGATGGGCCGAGTGAGAGTGTGAGTGGGTTGTTGAAGTGTTTTGGGCTTTGGGGATTTGTTGGGTTAAATATAACTAATAAGATCCGTTTGGTTGTATTTGGTATTAGGATTAGAATTTTAAAATCTCTCAAGGACCAAATGTGCAAATCTGTAAACTTCAGGTATCAAATCTATATTTTCTTCAAAATTCAATTCAAGGGCAAATATTGACTTTCTCTGATTCTTGGAGGATCTCTTGTTTACTTGAAATATTTCACAAAGGATCATTTTTGTAAATTCCTGAAAGTTTAGGGACTAAATTTGCCAATTCTTCAAATCTTTCACCATGGATTGATTATGCAACTTTGTGAATCTCTGAGGACTTCTAATGACATTTTGAGCTTTCCTTTATCATTTTGTTTCCCCAGCTTCGGTTTTTTTTTTTTTTACCTTTTTCCAGTCTCGTGCTCGTTTTTGTCGGTTTTGGCTTCGTTTTTTGCTCATTTTTCACATATCCGTACCTGCACATACACAAATACAAAAACATACATTCTCTTGGCATATTTGGTTAGTATTTGGTGTATTTGGTCTGATTTAAGGCTAAAAAGGATGTGTGAAAAAGCACACATCAAAATCCCCCAGACTAAGGTATTGCCGTGTCCTCACGCAATGTCATCACCTCATGCTTAAGAGATAAATAATTTCAAAACCTCTCTTTACTGACGTTGTAAATTAGCAATGATGTTCAAAAGATATATCAAAATCATTTATTCTAAAAAACGATCCATTTTCCGATTTTCAGGAATAACAACTACTACTACTCTTTTTGTATTTTTCATTTATATATGTGACGGTTTGCCTTGACTTTCATTATCAATTCTTATCTGTTGATAACTTTCAGGGTCAACGAGTAGAAACACTACTCACAGAGAAGAGACCATACGGATAAAAATCGTCATTCTTGATTTTTCACAAGCTCCCAAACTAAGCGTAAAATCGAGATCATTGTTTATCCACAAGTTAGGTGCTAACACTACCCACAAAAGTTAATTGTGTCATTACCTCTTGTTCCCAGTTCCTAAATTTTGTATCTCAAGATTTTAATTTGTTGAGAAATGAATTGCTTCATATTTTCTCGTTTTGATATTTGTTAGTCCGATAAGAGCACAAAATTTGAACGCTAAGTAGTTTCCAAACTTTCCCTCGAAAACACCTGAATACAGAAATCGGGTCTACATGAAGGTCTCTGATTTAACACGATTTGTGGAGGTCCCCCTTTTTATTTACGACCGAGACATCCCATGTTTGAGACCCGAAACAGAAGCTTTTTATTAGGGAAACCCCCGGAGTCGAAGCTTGGCATTTTTTGCATAATTATAAGCACTTTAATAATACTTGGTCCTTAATCCTTTATTTCTTTTACAACAACGGTTTTTGAGCCGCCAAGATGTAAGAGCTTTATTATGACCTTCGATTTATATCCGCTGCTTTTTATAGCTTTGGATTCCTCTACCTTTTTATTTGGCTTTGGACAATTAATATTGATATTCATAATCATATGCCAAACCCCGAGTCCTACGGCCTTTACTAAGATCACAACATCGGCTGCGAACCGGCAAGATGCAATAGTCTATTTCACCGTAAGACTGGCAGTACCCCTATGTGTACCAACCCCATATGCAGAGATTTTGTTTGGAACGAGAAAAAACTAAGTATTGCCCAAACCCCATACACTTAATTAATCCTAGAGATCTCTTTTAATTGGTGTGCAATCTTGTGGGAACAAGGAGGCCACAAGTACCTTTCGTGGGCTCTAAAGAGATCCAACTACTCCATGTTTAGCACGAAACTTCTAAATAAACTCTATCATTCCTCGATCTTTGCAAATTTAAAATCCCAAGTAATGAGATCCGCGGATGCTTAGCCATAATCTTTTGATTATTTTGGTTAAGGGAGATGAGCTAGGGCTCAACACGCCCGGTCAAGTCGAAACATTTATTTCTACTCTCGCCGGTAGGAAAGTCAAAACAAGGTGTCAAATCTTATTTATTACTTCATATATCATTCATCATCATTTTTTTTTTAACAATAAAAAGGTGACAAAAATTTAAAATTTTTGGTGGAAAACGGAGTTGCGTAAGTTAACAGCTCAGACGATGGTACAGGTCAAATCGAATCGAAGATTCACCCCCTAGACTAAAGTGAAACATTGTCCTCAATGTTTTAAGGGTACGGGTAGTCTTACGTAATATCTAAGGTCGTTTATTAAGTATTCCAAGAGATAAACGTTAGGCAATAAGATTTTGGATATGGTGAATTTTCGAAAGAGCAGCGAAGGATGAGACTCGAGTGGAGAGAACGACAAACTACGAGCACGAGAGTCCTCAAACTTCGGGGGAATTCCTGAACATTCACAAACAACCACGAAAACACGAGTTTTGGAAAGGGTCGCCCCCCTCACGTCACGTTATTGAAGAAAATAGAAAATAAAGGAAATGAAAATGGATAAGCATGGGGTACCTCCCACGAAGCGCTTGTTTTTGATTACCGAGTCACATGAGCTTGAATCGATCCCCGAATTTAGTTATCCTTACGGAAAGTTTGGAGATCCGGGACAACCATGGGTGATATGTCCTCTCCGAAGTAATGTTTCAGACGGTGACCATTCACCTTAAAATTGGGACCATTAGATTGAGCTAGCTCAACGGTTCCATAAGGAAATACTTGGGTAATGGTGAATGGTCCAGATCAACGGGTTTTTAACTTGCCCGAGAAAATTTTCAATCGAGAATTGAAAAGAAGGACTCGATCACCAACATTGAAGACGCGATCTTTAATTTTAGCATCATGATCCTCTTTGTCTTCTCTTTGTAGATCAAAGAATTCTCATAGGCTTGATCACGAAGCTCGACTAATTCATTCAATTGAACTTTACGATGATCACCTGCGGTGTGTAGGTCAAAATTAGCATGTTTCAAGGCCCAGTAGGCCTTGTGCTCAAGTTCAAAGGGCAAATGGCAGGCCTTTCCGTAAACCAGCTTGTATGGAGTGCACCCAATGGGTGTTTTGTAAGTTGTACGGAAAGCCCAAAGTGCATCATCTAACTTATCAGCCCATGAAGCACGATGTTCACCTACGGTCCTTTCTAAAATTCATTTCAAGCCACAATTGGAGACCTAAACTTGACCACTTGTTTGTGGATGATATGCCGTAGAAAGATGATGTGTGACTCCATATTTGAGCATAAATTTTGCGAATTGGTCATTACAGAAATGGGTCCCACGATCACTTATAATAGCACGAGGTGCACCAAATCGGGCGAAGAGACTTTTGAGAAATTTTACGACAACTCGGGCGTCATTGGTGGGGAGCGCCTTTGCTTCAACCCATTTTGACAAGTAATCGACGGCCACGAGTATATATTTGTTACCACGAGAAGATGGGAATGGACCCATGAAATCGATACCCCAGACGTCAAAAATTTCACAGACTTGGATGGCATTTTGAGGCATCTCATCTGTCTGAGAAATTTTTCCTTGACGCTGGCAAGAATCACATGATTTAACCAACTCATGAGCATCCCGGTAAATCGTCGGACAATAGAAGCCAGAGTCAAATACTTTTTTAGCGGTGAAATTGGCACCATGATGTCCCCCCGTGGGTCCATTGTGGCAAGCCATGAGAATTTCAGCGGCTTCTTTGCCGTGAACGCATCGCCGGATCACTTGATCTGCACATATCTTAAACAAGTAGGGGTCTTCCCAGAAATAATGCTTAACATCTTTGAAGAATTTCTTCTTTTGCTGGAACGGCATCCCTTTACGGATAAAATTACCCGCATAGTAATTCGCAAAGTCGGCGAACCATGGGGTACTGGGATCACAATGTGATAAACTCCCCAGTGTATCAAGAGGAAATGCTTCGTTAATCTCCTTTTTCTCGAAAACACTTTGATGGGGATTCTCTAAACGCGATAGGTGATCAGCAGCAAGGTTCTCAGCTCCCTTTTTGTCTCGAATTTCAACATTGAATTCTTGAAGGAGTAGAACCCACCGCATCAAGCATGGCTTAGCATCTTGCTTTGCCATTAGGTATTTGAGAGCCGAATGATCTGTATACACTATGCATTTCTTTAAAAGCAAATAAGGTCGAAACTTTTCAAAAGCGTAAATGACGTCTAACATTTATTTCTCAGTAGTCATATAATGGTATTGAGCATCGGTCCTTGTTTTACTAGCATAGTGTATCGGCTGAAAATGTTTTGACTTGCGTTGCCCCAGGACTGCACCAATAGCATAATCGCTTGCATCGCACATTAGCTCGAAGGGCAAGTCCTAATCGGGGGCAACTAAGATAGGAGCGTCCGTTAACTTCTTCTTAAGAATATTAAATGCTTCGATGCATTCATTTGAGAAGATAAACGGAGCATCTTTTTCAAGCAAGTGGGTCAGGGGCCGAGCTATTTTAGAAAAGTCTTGGATGAAACGTCGGTAAAAGCCGGCATGACCGAAAAAACTTCTAATTCCTTTAACAGTGGTGGGATGAGGTAATTTTGCAATCACATCGACTTTAGCTCTATCGACATCAATCCCGGATTTAGATATCTTATGGCCGAGGACAATGCCCTCTTTGATCATGAAATGACACTTCTCCCAATTTAGAACCAAGTTGGTGTCTTCATACCGTTTTAACATACTTTCTAAATGGG
Source organism: Artemisia argyi (assembly GCA_030686995.1). NCBI lineage: Eukaryota > Viridiplantae > Streptophyta > Magnoliopsida > Asterales > Asteraceae > Artemisia > Artemisia argyi. The sequence goes on along the minus strand of CM060708.1, from coordinate 88,808,642 downwards.
AGAGGTAAGAAGTGAAAGAATCTCCACAAACCGAGAAATCGTCCATGAAAACTTCCATGGTTTTCTCGATCATGTCCGAGAATATAGACATCATACACCTTTGGAACGTGCCTGGAGCATTGCATAAGCCGAAAGGCATACGAAGATAGGCAAACGTTCCGTAAGGGCAAGTAAACGTAGTCTTTTACTGGTCCGGAGGGTCAATCGGTATTTGAAAATAACCAGAAAATCCGTCAAGAAAACAATAGAACTCATTTCCCGCTAGACGTTCTAGCATTTGATCCATAATTGGAAGTGGGAAATGGTCCTTACGAGTCACATCATTCAATTTTTGATAATCAATACAAACTCTCCATCCGGTAACAAGACGTGTCGGAAACAATTCGTTATCGTCATTAGTCACTACGGTCATTCCACGTTTCTTCGGTACGCAGTGGACCGGGCTAACCTAGGAGCTATCCGAGATTGGATAAATCATTCTGGCATCGAGGAGTTTGATAACATCCTTTTTGATAACCTCATGAATTTTTGGGTTAACCCGTCGTTGTTGCTGAACGGACGGTTTGTAATTGTCTTCAAGTAAAATCTTATGCGTGCAAAAACGAGGGTCGATACCCTTGATATCGGAAATTTGCCAAGCGATGGCACTCTTATGCTTCTTGAGCACATCTAAGAGACGGTTCTTCTCCTCATCTTTAAGTTCTTTTGAAATTATGACGGGAAGTTTGTCGGTTCCTTCCAAAAATGCGTATTCGAGATAAGGAGGTAAATCCTTGAGCTCGGGCTCTGGAGGATTCTCAGTAGACGGCTTAACTTCTTTAACATCGGCCATTTTAAGGTCCATCGGAGGGAGGGACGGGTTGGGATCTTCATTTAATAATTTCTTAATCAAAAGAACATCTCCCTCCAAGTCACAATCGGAATGATCAATTTCCGGTGAAATCGAATCATTAGAAAGAAAGGCCTCGATCTCTTCCATGATGAATCACTTCCCTCAAACGGAGTAAGGGAAGGGGAAGGATCGGAAATAGTGGGATTGCCACTCGAAGCATGATCGGTAAAACCAAGTAACTCTTGAGAATACTCCTCCGTAACTTCGTCGATAACATCGATTCGGTTCACGGAATATTTGTCATACTCGGAGGAGTACCTCGCGGTTTGATCCAAATTAAAAGTTACGGCTTCGGTACCAACGCGTAGGGTAATTTCTTCATCGAAAACATCAATTAAAGCACAACCGGTCCTTAGGAAACCTCTCCCGAGAATGAGAGGTACCCGTGGGTCGGCATCAAAATCGAGAATGACAAAATCGGCAGGGAAATGGAATTTTCCCACGTTAACAAAGACATCCTCGGCTATTCCCATCGGGCGGGAAATAGTTCGGTCGGCTAGCTCGAGGGTCATGCAAGTCGGAGTCAAATCGGGTAAAGACAACTTTTTCCAAATAGATAACGGCATTAGGTTAATGCTAGCACCAAGATCGGCCAAGGCGAAGCATTGAACCATCCCAGGGAAATTGCATGGAATGAGATATCGACCGGGGTCTTCAAGCTTTTCGGGAAGCTTTTTGAGGATAACCGCCGAGCAATTCTCATTCATCTGGGTTTGTGATATTTTAAACAATTTTTCCTTGTTATTCAAAAGTCCTTTTAACATTGAAGCAAATTTTGGCATTAAAAGTATAGCATCCGCGAGACTTATGTCAAAGTGTAATTCTTGAAAAATCTGATAAAACTTTTCCATCTGGTTTTTATCTTTCTCACGGTGCTTTTGTTCGTTTAAGCGTGACGGATAAGGAAAATATGTTTTGACAGGAATTTCTTTCTCAGTTTCATTAACAACTTTATCTTTTCCTTTGGATGTTGGGACCACCGTAGGCTGGATGTTCTCGGTCCTTCCATTGTTAGTAGGAATTCCCGTATCCGTTGTCACCTCGGTTTCACGGGCGACTGCCTTAGGAGAAGAAGAAGAAGGGGTAGTCGGAACCGTTGGTCCATCGATTGTAATACCGCTCCTAGTCGTGATCGCCTTAGCATCGCCTCTCGGGTTAGCAATCGTGTTGCTTGGAAGAGTTCCCGAGCCCGAGGGTCGATCATTTAAAGACTTCTTCAATTTGGACATTTGATTAATTAACATTTTATTCATTTCCTCTTGACTTTTCATAAACTGCTTAAGTAATTCATCCGAAGACGACTGATTCACAACTGGATTTTGAAAATTTTGACCACGATTGTTGTTATTGAAACCTTGATTCTGAAAATTTTGATTTCCATGATTATAATTCCCATGATTAGCATAATTTCCTTGAAAATTTCCTTGATTCGGGTCTTGATTATAATTTCCCCGATTTTGATTTTGAAAACCATGACTTTGATTCTGAAAACCATTGTTCATCCGATTTTGATTAGCATTTTGATTAAATTGATGGTTTCGGTTTTGCATGATTTGATTCACTTGATTGACTTGATTTACTTGAGCCTGTTGATTGAAACCGGGTGGTCCAACATAATGGTTCGAACGGTAGCTAGGAAGATTTTGGTCACCCTGTGGTTGGTATCCGTTACCGCCCATATTGTAGGTTCCCGAAGTAGCATACACATTCTCGTGAATGAAGCCACCGGTGGCTGGGCACTCAAAATATGAATGAGGACCACCACAAGTCTCACAAACATTGTTGACCATATTGACTTGATGGTTTTTGACTTGATTTTGATTCTGAGACGTTTGGTGCATTCGTAAAACAGCAGTCGACAAATCATTGAGTTTCTTAGTAATTGCGGCTATTTCAGAATTAGACGTAGAAGAATTTTGAGCAACGGTTGTTCTTGACTCATTCCTCTCGGCAGAGGAATCCCAGTAATTGTAATGAGCAGTCATATTCTCAATAAGTTCGTAACAATCTTCAGGACGTTGTTTCATAAAAGTTCCACCCGCAGCTACATTGATCGTGTCCCGATGTCGCAAAGTTAAACCATTGTAAAACGTATCGATTATCGTAACAAGAAGCATGTTATGGTTTGGACACCGATTAATAGCAAGCTTATAGTGTTCCCAAGCTTCGAATAAAGATTTCTCGGGAAGCTAACGGAAATTGCTAATATCGTTTCGAAGTTTCGGCACCATCGATGGTGGAAAATATTTCGCCAAGAACTTCAATACCATTTCTTCGAAGGTATGAATCGAGTTCTTGGGAAGATGATCAAGTGGTCAAGTTTAGGTCTCCAATCGTGCATTGTCGGTTGACACAGCTCCTCCATCGTTCGGAGATCGGGAGCTGGTGCATTTTGAACAACACCCACCGGAGGGTGTTGATTGTTGTGGTTATTTTGTTCCATTTCCGTAACGTTTGAGAAACGAACTTTGTGTGTGTGACGTATCAAACTTTCTGGGATCGATAATGGAGAAATAAGACGTTTAGAAGATGAACGGGTGTTCATACACCACAAAAATCAAATTTTGGAAAATAAAAGGAAAATCAAATTTGAAAAGAAAAATCTTTTTGTATTTTTATTTTTTATAAAGCAAAATTCAAAAAATTAAACTTTTGTTTTTTTTTTCTTTTTCAAACGTTACGTTAATTGTAAACCGTTTCCTTTAGATCTACTCGAGACGGAACGGGAGAGAAGAATGGATCTCTCTTCAGCTTGCAATTTATTGTCTAAGCTTCAGTATTTTCCGCTTATTCGGTCGTAGAATCCAAAGTAATCCGATTAGCAACTAATTTCACGCGTTGTTATATTGAGAAGCTTATTTGGTTTACAACGCCCCCCTTCCACGGGAGAGTCGAGGCTGTAACTTTATTATTATTTTTTTGGTATTTTTTAAAACACTTTAGAAGAAGTGTTTTTTATTTTTTAATTTTTTTTTTTTTTTTTTTTGGTTTTTATAGAAAATATATACAAGGAAGGTTTTCAAAACACAATTTCGAAAAACGAAAACGAAAAATTCACTTCAACCTTCCCCGGCAGCGGTGCCAAATTTGATTCGTGAAAATCAAGTTATATATAGTATAGTATTACTCAAGAGATCCGCAAAGAAATACGGATAACCCGAGGTCGTAGTCCGTGTGAGGGATGAATGAATTTCGAATTCCTGATTCGTGAAACGTGTCGTGAAAGTGGTAAACAATGATTTTAATGAGATTATGCTAATGAAATAACAAATGAAGCACAAATAATCACTTAAGCACGTATTTCAAGTAAGGAAACTAAAAACGTAATGAAAAATCGAAAACGTAAGCTTAAACGCGAATTAAACGTAAACGTACGAAATAAAACGCGAATTTTGAGCTACACTACTCCTACGGACTTAAAAATAATTTTGAAAAGTTAAAAATGATAAAAGAAAATTTTAAGAAAAAGAAAAATATTTTTTAGACTTTTTATTTATTTTTTATGAAAAACTAATTAATCTAATTAATAATTAAAAGAAAATGCAAATAAGGTGAGAAAAATGAAAAATAAATTTTAAAAATTATAAAATAACTAAAAACTAATTTTAAAACTAAAAACTAATTTTTTTGGCTTTTTGTGTAATTTTTTGGGAATTAAAAACTATTAAATCAAATTAAAAATTCAAATTAAATTCAAAATAAATGGGAAAAGTGCAAAATAAATTTCTAAAATTCTAAAATAAATTTTAAAAATATTTTTGGGTTTTTCTGATTTTATAGTAATTAAAATGTATTAAAATGGAATAAAAATGAAAATAAAATAAGAAAAATAGCAAATCAACTTGGAAAAATATGAAAAATTCAGGGAAATTCTAAAATAATGTTTTAAACTTAAGAAAAAATTAAAAATGAAAAGGAGCACTGCAGCTTCTGGTTACTATGAAATAAGTTGAGAATAGAGTGCTTAATTATAAGCACAGTTGACCAAACTTTTACCAAATGATTATTTAACTCAAATAAGCTTAGATAAACAGAATTTAGATCAAAAGAGCACTCAGATTTGGTTACCTAAGGAATGCCCTAAAGTTTATTGATCACTGGTGGTGCAGGCGAAACTCAATATCAAACAGTCAAGTTCAAAGTGATTTTTGATTGCTGAATTAAGAATGAAAATGAAATATTAATCTAATTTGAGAATGAAATAAGTTTAAAAACAAACTTATGCAACTAATTTATATGATATGCAACTATATTACCCTATATACTAACTGTTATGAATAATAGAAGATTAATTTGACTTTTTGATGAAACTACCTACTAACTTATACTTGTTTTATTCTAATGTTAGCCTTAGTGTGTAGTCTTAATCATTAACAACCTCTGAAACAACAATAACCTCAACAAATAAACTAGATCCAAACACTTCTTATTAGTGACTGTCTTAACCAAAATTCACCACAGATCCAACCAATTATCAACCTATGTGCAAGATATGGTCTATTAATCCAAATTCAGTATGTGACAACAAAATCAAACTCTTATAGTAATAACTAACACAGATCTCAGATGCACTACTTACTCAGAAGCTAAAAACAAAACATATCTAATAAAATTGAAAGATAATAAAACAGAAGCAATAAAAATCAATTAAGTCTAAATAAAACTACTAATGATGCAGAAAAAGTAAATAAGCAACAAACAGATCTAAACTACTAATAAGCTATTGATGAAACAATAATGCAAAATGGAACTTACAAACTCAAAACCCCCTCGGCTCAAACAAAGGGGGGTAACTATGCTAGCCTGTCTTTTGACAGGCCAATGGGACACCTTATTGGCTGCCTTTTCTCCAAATAAGCTCAGCTTATTACAATAAGCTCTCAACAGTTGACTTAGTTTGACCTTTGAAGATTTAGAAGTAATTGATTGAAAACTTAAGAGAAATCTGATATAAGTTTATTGAAAACAGTTATTAAACTAAATGAAAACAGAGATTGAAACTTTAAACTATATTTTTTATTTTTTAGTTTTTATTTGTTATTTATTTATTTTTTATTTTTTTTATTTTAATTTTTTTTATATATTAATGAAGAACAATAACAGAAATTTGAAACTAAATTTAAAATAAACTACTGATAACAGGTAATTAAAGGCAATAAGTAAATCAAAACTAAAAATTAAACTTAAAACAGTAATTGGAAATGAAAATGAAAATTATATTAATAAGAGAAAATTCGAATACAATGCTTTTGAAATGAGAAATACAATAGAAATTTAAAAACAGAAAACTAAATTATATTAAAAACCTACACACCAAATGACTGAGGAGGGAGGGTATATATAGTTGAAGCAGGGAGGCTGGGAATGAGCACTTGTGAAGGTTCTAGTAATCCACGTCAGTGATCCACACCACACTTGTGCTTCTTTGATGCAATTTCATCCATTAGATTGCCCTTGGTCCCCAATCTATCATTCTAAGCCGTGAGATCAATCATGCTCTAATCATTAGGTGCTTAATATCACACGGATCGCTGACATGGCAGGCCTGCCATGTCAGGGTCTTCTAGAATCACTCGTTCAATGACTGAACTGCCCTTAATCTCAGTTAATTGGGATTTTACTTTCGTGAATAGTAACTAGGGTTTAGGTTTTCTGGGTTAATATGAATTTAGGGGGCGGGTAAAAGGGATTTGGGGATTAATTATTAGGTTGGGGTGTTGACGAGTTTTGACCGGGTTAAGGTGTGGACCGGGTATACAAGGGATGGGCCGAGTGAGAGCGTGAGTAGGCTGTTGAAGTGTTTTGGGCTTTGGGGATTTGTTGGGTTAAATAAAACTAATAAGATCCGTTTGGTTGTATTTGGTATTAGGATTAGAATTTTAAAATCTCTCAAGGACCAAATGTGTAAATCTGTAAACTTCAGGAACCAAATCTGTATTTTCTTCAAAATTCATTTCAAGGGCAAATATTGACTTTCTCTGATTCTTGGTGGATCTCTTGTTTACTTGAAATATTTCACAAAGGATCATTTTTGTAAATTTCTGAAAGTTTAGGGACTAAATTTGCCAATTCTTCAAATCTTTCACCAGGGATTGATTATGCAACTTTGTGAATCTCTGAGGACTTCTAATGACATTTTGAGCTTTCCTTTATCATTTTGCTTCCCCGGCTTCGGTTTTTTTTACCTTTTTCCAATCTCGTGCTCGTTTTTGTCGGTTTTGGCTTCCTTTTTTGCTCAATTTTCACATATCCGTACCTGCACATACACAAATACAAAAACATGCATTCTCTTGGCATATTTGGTTAGTATTTGGTGTATTTGGTCTGATTTAAGGCTAAAAAGGATGTGTGAAAAAGCACACATCATGCCGCCAGATCCGCCAGACCTGAAAAACTTGGCAGTCCACATTTTTGACCCGCGAGACGATTTTCAAATTTTTCGAAAACTCCTAAAAACAAAAATATAATTCATATCTGGTTAGGAAATGCAAAAATTGGACATGTAAACATGCATACCATTGGACTTTGACCGGGGGCTAGCGAATTTCACTATACTTAGTGAAATTTTCATAAACTTGAAAATTTGACAACATGCCAAATGTTGTCGTCCTGCGTCACAGTTAGTTCATACATGGTCCAAATTGTACCAAATATCCTACCAACACACAAATTCATGACAAACATTGTTTAAACGACCAAATTGTTTGAAATAGCACCTTGTGCGAAACACTCCTACACACCCGCTCTCATTGACGGTCAATCTTCTTCTTGAGCTTTCCAAGGAATCTCCCGAGATTTTTTAACATCCCCTTTGTTTGCTTGAATTCTGCCGACTCATTTGGAATATCCGGAAGTTGGGAAAGGTATTCTTGAGGCGGGAGCCTAGAGTTGGGCAAGTCTCATCTTCACTCATTGAGGAAGATGAAGAAGAGGTAGGAGGATGAGTACGTTTTCCTTGGGCTTTGTAGACTTTCCTATCACTTAGTGGGACAAAAGTGTGTGGAATGAGAGAGTAGTATAGGCGAAGGCCTCTAGGAGTTTCCGGAATTGGGGAAATGAACCTAAAGAGACGGGTCAAGAGCATTCCATACGGCATAGCCGTTGTGCCTTGCACGGGAATGTCGGCCATTCTCTTGGCCATGTAGTAGGCAAGGTTGAAGGGTTGCCTAACGGACAAGGAGTAGAGCATGTAGCAAAGGCAAACATTTATATGATCCCGGTTCCCTATGGTGCTAATGACATTGGCTCTAAGGAGTTCTTCCCATTTCTTAAAATGGGGCTTGAGTTCATTGAGTTCCATTCCATATGGGTCCTTGTTGACCTCATTTCCTGTTCGGGTTCTCCTATTGTTGGTGGTCCTAATGAAGAGGTGGTCACGAAGTTCATCCTTGGACACAAGAGGGGTATCATAGGGATGGATTCGGTCAATGAGTGTGTCAAGAGTTGAGAGGGAATGCTTTTCGGAGTAGATGCAAGTACCACGGTTTGGGACACCTAGGATTTGAGCAAATTCCTTTAGAGAGAAAGAGTATTGATGACTACTAGCCATGAAGTTAATACATATGCGACCATACTCATCCGTGGAGAGAGTGACAGATGCATAGAATTCTAAAATAAACCTAGGACAAATAGGCTCCTTTATCTCTAAGAGACACTCAAAGTTGATTGTGGCAAGTTCCGTTTAGAGGTTTGTACCTTCTAAGAAGGATGGATCAATGGTTCTACCCTCATGGACATATCGTTTTTCTAAGGCTTTGAAAACATCGATTTGAGTTTGAGTAAGACCTTTTGTTTTGTAGTGTTTGGGTAGGTACTTAATGGTATCCTTGTGGTCGTAGTGGGTTAGAGGAGGCATGATGATTCCTAGAAAAAAAATTCACATTTTAGTCTAAGTAAACGACTATTGTAATGTGGATGTTCTAGTGTGTGCCTATATGAAAACAATGTGGAGGTGATCTTGACTCATTTTGATGCTCAAAAACGTTTTATAATGCAAGTTTTGTTATAAAACAAAAGATAACCCAAATGTTCCTAGTTCAATGTAGCTTCGTTTGAATGTACCCAAAAATACATATTGGTTATGTATTCCCTTTAGCATTCAAGAGACATTATGCAAGTGATGTTCCAATGACATTTTTCATTTGTATTAACAATGTTGTGAAAGGTGGTGTTCCAGTGATTTTTTGAACGACAATGAACTTGGTGTGTTTGGTAAATCATACAAATAACAAAAAGGATACAATTCCTAACTAATGGAAATTGTGATTAGTTTACGACCAAGGTTTTTCATGAATCACCAAGTTTATGCATAAACCCTAAGATTCTAGTTAATGTATGAACATGTTAGACTTTGATTGAAAATGCACTTATCATAAGAACACTGATTGGTCCTAAACGGTCAACTAAGTTTTCCAATGTGATTGGTCAACCAAGTCAAACGTCTAAAACCAACTAACCGAGGAGTACAGTGTATTCCCGGCTCGTTATGTCCCAGCGAGGTAAGCAATTGTATTTAAAAACGTTTAAAGTGATCGGGGTGATTTAACAGGAGGAACAGGAATTTGATTTGAATGATTATACTACAAGATTATGATTGAGAATAGCTTAGAAACACTATATTAACAATTTCTGATGATCAGATAACCTAAAATGTAAGTGAAACCTAAAACCGCGCGATTGAATTTAAAATAAACGCGAACGCGCAAAATAAAAAGTGAAACGTGAGCAAATAAAGTCCTACAAATGTGAAAATTATATTTTTACAATCCTAATGTTATAAGAAAATTTTTGGAAAATTAAAATTATTTTTACCACTATTTAATTAATTACTATTAATTAATTACTAATTATTAATTACTTTTTAATTAACTAAATTACACTAATTATTAATTAATTATGAAAATTAACTAGAAAAATGAAAATTAAATTTAGAAAAATCTAAGATATTATAAAACTAATTTTAAAACAGAAAACCTATTTTTTCTACTTTTTAATTATTAATTATTAATTAAAACTAATTATTTAATTGATTTAAACTAAACTAAATTAAAAAAAAAAAAAATACTAAATGATCAAGAAAAAATCTGAAAAAAATACTAAAAATCTATTATGAGTACACAAGCCTAAGAAAAATTTAAAATTAGATGTTACTTATAAATAAGCAATAAGCAGAAAATAAGCCAGAAGGGCTTAAATAGAAGCTATCACTTTAATTATTTTTGGTTTTTTCTAATTTTTATTTTACAGACCTACTATAACACTTGAAAATGAGAAACTTTTGTGAAGGTACTTTTGATTAAGCTTAAAAATAAGCTCTGTGCTTATCAAAAAGCTTGACAGTTGATTATTAAGCTTGAAATTGAATTATGAGCTTGAAAAAGCTCAAAATAAGCCACTAAGGGTACACAACAGGAAAATAAGATGCAATCTACTATTATGAACTGGAAATGAGAAAAAGGAACAAGTAATAAGCACTGAATAAGCTCAAATGAGAAAATAAGCACTTCATGTCATCCTTGATCCAAACAGGCCTGGAAATGGACCTTTTGAGGCACTGTGGGGACCACAATGATGAAAGGGAGTCCAATATGATGATTGACCCTTAAGGTTGACCTGGTCAACCCACCAATAAGCCAATAAGCTGAGGCTTATGGCTTATCTTTGATCAATTGGTAGGTCTGGAAACTAGGTACTATGACTGAGGAGATTAGTTATGGGCTTTGGTCAGGCCTCAGAAAAGGTTCAAACAAGTTACTCAATAATAATCCAATGGGTAAAATAAGCTCAGGAGTTAAAAGCTCTACTCCCAAGCTTCCTAAAAATCTATATTACCAAGTGTGGGGTCTACTGGATTTGTAAAAATAAGCCAAGGTTAATGGTCAGGATGCTATGGTGCAGGGGAGGTTGCACTCCCTGCAGCCTCAAACAAGTCGATGCACACCACTCAATAAAAATCACAAAAATAATCTGTAAACATATTCTTGTAGTTTAGCTGGTATTCTACAACCTCCTAAAATTTCAAGGCTCAACTCTTAACACAAAAATCACGAAAATTCATGCCAAATCTTACTTTTTTCTGAAACATGCAATTTGACTTTTTGGAATTTTTGGCTCAGTTGACTTTCATCAACTTTGAATGATCTTAGATGACTCTTGAAGATATAATAAGCTGATATGAGGCTATTTTAAGCTAAGATAAGCTCTTAAGGAACTGTGAGATTGATTATTAAACTTAAAATTCATAATAGTGAGCAGAAGATGGGGATCAAATGGTTTGTTGACTTTTTGCTTTTTACCCTACCAAACTTTAGCCTGAACTGACCTAGTTAGGTCCAAATAGATGTGTTTAAACCAAATTATCACCAAGAAAGTCACTAGAACAGGTGCATTAAACCTGATCCAAACACCCCTTTAAAGTAAGGATCACACTACAACTACTAATTTTAACCTGTAACCTAGTGTTTTGACACCTAAAACAGATTATAGAAACTTAATAAAGGGTAATGGAACACTAAATAAACACCAAGAACAACAAAAACCCAATTATGCAGTAAAGGCTAACTTTGACAGTCAATGGATAATTATTTAAAAAAAAAAAAACAACTAATTTGACAAGCAATTGAGCTTTTGTGGAATATTTAACAACTAAATAACATAACTAAGCTAGGAAAGCAATGAGTAAACAATAATGGTAGTGAATTAAGTATGCTACAGTACATAAGCAGAAAAAAAATTAGAAAATTACTTACAAAGGCCAATGCTTACAGCCAAAGTCACCCAATACTTAAACACAACCCTAAGCTCCCCATGGAGTTCTAAACCATATCCAATCCATCTTTTCTTCCTGGCTTTCTTCTTGATTTCAATATTGTTATTTCATTATCTATATTTTTTTATTGTATTTTCTTCTATTTTTAAGGAGACTGAAATTAAAATGAAACTTGAAATTCAGAACTGAAAACTTATATTAATTCAAAAGGGAACAAATTACAAGCTAAAGTCTTTTTACTGAGATTATAATAAGATTAACATGACTGAATTTTAAAACTAAAAATCTACCAACCCTTAACTGCCCTTTCCTCTTCAATTTATAGCTGCAAATTAGGGTTTTCTTTCTCTCTTGTCTCTTTCCCAGCTGCAATATACACCCTTGGATGATAATATTTAATCTAGGCCGTTGTTTGGTTTTGGCGCCCAAAATCTCTTTGGCGTTTTCTTATGATAAATTGGTACCAGAGGTGGTGTTTTTGGAGTGAAGTGTTTGGAGGGGTGTAGGAGGGGGGATAGGGGTGATGATGGAGGAGTGTTGAGTGGGTTTGATATGATGAGGGAGGCAGGGTGTTGCAGGGAGGACACTGGGAGGGAGATGAGGTGGAGGGTCAAACCTTTGACCGGGGTTTTATTATTTAAATGGGAGTAATAAAAAAGGGAATGGAGGTGGGCTTTGGTGTGTGGGTTTGGAGTGGAGATAGGCCTGGTGGGAGGTATAAGGTGGGCTGGTGAGGGTGTTGTTATGGATTGGGTGGGCTTTGGATTTGGGGAAGTGAATAAAAGGGTGGTCCGTTTGGTTTGTAATATCAAGTAACACAAAGACCAATTTTGTAATTTATGGAATTTTGAGGGGCTGAAGTCGACATATTTCCAAAAATATCATAAGGACCATTAATGCCATATTGTAATTCCATAAGCCCTTGTTTGACCAATTTCCAATTTTAAAATTCCAGGGACTGATTTTGTCACATTTGCAAAGTACAGGGACCAAACATGTAATTTTCCCAAATTTTTCACCCAAGGATCATATTTGATAACATTTGACTTTTAAATGCCTTGGGTTGACTTTTCTTTCATTTTAAACCTTCAGGGACTAGTTTTGTCAATTTATGAAACTTGAGGGACTGAAACTGCCAATTATGCAAACTTAGTTCGTTTTTCATTTGTTTTTAAACATTTTGCATCTAAAACATATAAAACACAGTTTTGGGATAATTTCTATATTTTGATGCATTTCTGAGTATTTTTGGATGTTTTGGCAGTTCAGATACGATAAAAATGATGAGTATTTACACACTCATCAAACACTTACAAAGTTGATTGGATTGGTACGAGATGTGAGTAAGGTCCCTAATTTTCGTGTGGTAAGGTGTTTGTGAGTGAGTGATAGCTGTTTGTAAGTTGAAGCAGTGAGTTAAGAGGTGTTTGGTTTTGAATTTGGGATAAAGCATGTTGCAGATTCAGCGGACCAGGCGGAACCAAAGGGAGGGTTCCGCCTGTTTGGTCTCAAGGTTCCGTGGGTACAACAGAGGAAAAAAATAAAAAGGATTTGTCTTGATTTTTTGGGTTTTATCCTAATGTTCAAAACTAAGGTTTTAGGTCTCATGAGTCATTAACTAAGTCTCAGGAGGATGAATGATTCACATTCAAGAGGTTTCGTGAAAATGTCGACAATATGGTAAACATATAAGACTTTCTCGGTTGAGATGTTCCTCAATGAATATTTTTACCAAGGTGATGATGATGAATCACAATATGTCAATTAAGAACATAATGGATTAGATTATCGCTGAAGTTGATGCTTCCTTTGTTGAAGGGATATTGATAAGAGGAATTCTGTTCTTGACGCGAGTTTGCTTGTTCTAGTGGAGCTTGTTGACGTGCTTCTCCATCCAATACTAATTTGAGAACCTTAAGCGTTTTGGAGAATCATTGGGTAAGTAAGTATAAAGGTGCAAGTACCACTTGTGATTTTCTTATCAACTTATTACCTACATAATTCCATTTGGCATACACTATAGTTTCTATTCCCGTTCTTTTGGGATACCATAATCCTAGTTGTGTAGTACCTTTTGATGTATCCAAACAAGCTCTTCCTAAAGGGTTGTTTTAGGATCTTCTCTAAAATGAGCACATAGACAAGCACTAAACATACTGTTGGATCTATTTGTTGTGAGAACAAGTAAACTTCCAAACATTTCTCTATGTTTAGTTTTACCTACGGATTCACTAATCTCATTCTTGATAAGTCATAAAGAACTTAATCATTGTGAACTTGTGAATAACTAGCAATGTCTTTGAGTGATTATTCCTTGCTTTTGGAGCTTGCTTAGGTTGTTAAAAAGACTTTCATAGATTTTCATTATTTTCTATTTTGAAAGATCTATTTTGTTTTAATTGTTACTTTACTCTAATGTCCAAAAACAATTTTTATCAAATTTGTTTTAATCACAACTATGACCCATGATTCAAGTTTTTATGACCTTGTCAATATTGCTTGACTCAATGTTTGACACAAGACGAAAAGATGTTGTTTTTCAATTTTAATAGTTCATCTTCCTTTTTATTGATCTTGACTTACTTGTCTTATCAATGTTGGACTTTCGACTAAGTCATCATCTACCAAAGATGATATCTTAGAAGGAGGTGGTCTTTCATCGAATGTTAAATTCAATGACTCCTCAACTCTTTGGGTTTATTTACTTAAAACACTATGAGTGTAAATGTCTAAGAGATGCAACATCATAAGACTATGGGTCAAATTTGATGTGCAAATCCTAGATGTTTATAAATCATTTTCTCCCAATCATCCTAATGAATTCAAATGATTTATTTTTCTTTGTTTGTCTTATATGAAACTTTAACAAAAGAATGGTTGAATTTAAGACACAATTGAAAATGTAAGGTATAATGTCCAAAGACGTTGTACTACAAATATCTATGAAATGTTGTGGTTTTGCTAGATTTGCAAGCATCACAAAAGTGTTGATTGTCTTATCACTTAGGAGATTCTTAGTTAGCTCAATTGTAGACAAGTATTAAGTGAGACTCACTCAAGAGTTACTCGTGTATTTTCTCGAAAGTTTAAAGAGGTAAAACACCTTATATCTCCTACTAGAAGTAGTGTCTAAATCCTTTAATCACGAAGGATCTAATCCTTATTGTTACTTACACAACATAACCACCTTAGAGTAAAAACTACTAATATCACCCATGACAGATCTTAATGATAATCAACATGAAACACTGAAAGGTAAGTTGAAGAGACGGGTACCTTTTAAGCTCCATAGATTAGCCACCAAGAAGATAATCATTAAGCAAACTATCTTGACTCGTAGAAGAACTAAACTCAAATACTTATGAATCCAAGGAGGTTAGACAAACACATAAAAGTATTGAACATGATATCTTTATCCTTTTATCATGAGCTCCTACTAGAGATAGAATTACTCCTACAATTCTCTTCTAGGTTTCACAAACATAACTTGTTTTGTTTTACTTGTTGATGGTGCATTTTCGTTAAATCCTAATCCGGTTTTATCACTAAATGACTTTTCACTTTTCAAAAAGCTTTCAAGAGCTTTTGAACTTTCTTCAAATTTAGCAAGGATTTTTCCTTTTCCATTTTGTCTTTGAATTTCATGTTTGTAATCTAGACATAATTTGCATTCTAGATCAATTTCAACATGACTCTCAAGTCAAGACATTTTATCTTCTAACATGATTTCATTTTCAGAATTATTCACAAGAGATTTTGAAGGTTCATTGTTAAAGATAGTTTTTAGGT
Organism: Artemisia argyi; assembly: GCA_030686995.1. NCBI lineage: Eukaryota > Viridiplantae > Streptophyta > Magnoliopsida > Asterales > Asteraceae > Artemisia > Artemisia argyi. The sequence goes on along the minus strand of CM060708.1, from coordinate 88,793,193 downwards.
CCATCTTGCATAAAAGTTTAGATTCATTTTCTAGTTTAGAAAACTCTAGGATAAATGTGTCAAAGCAAAAGTGTTTGGTTTCAAATTGTACCTTGCTTGATGTTTTATCTAGTTGATAATCACAAACCGGATAGAAGGCTTCATCTTCATCCGTGTCATTCCATGAAGCGTAAGCAAGTCCACTTAGAGCTCGACGTAAGTAATCATCTTCACTTACACCTTCATTTAAAACATTTAAACTAGTAGCACATGTATTTATCTCAACTAAATGTCTATCTATTAATTTTTCTAAGACTTCTAATTCATATGTGAGATCAAATTGATCATCTTTGACTTGACATATTTCTTGATGAAAGTTTAACATATTTATCCAAATATCATTAGCCGTTTGACAAAAATACACTCTTTCATATTCGGTCTTTGGTAAAGCTTTATAAATCATTATCTTAGCTTTAGTGTTTTTATCAAGTTTAGAATAGTCATCTTGGTTTTCAAAACTTGTTTTCGTTGGTCTGAAATCACCAACAGAAATAATTTGCCAAAGATCATGATCAATTGATTTCACATAGTTTTCAAATTTACTTTTCCATTTAAGGAAGTTTTCTTTTTCAAATAGCGGTGGGTTTTGAATAGGTTGCCCTTCTTTGAGATTTTCAAAATCCATGGATCGATCCAAGTTTTAAAATACAATATATTTGAAAGATCTTGAGTAACGTAGCTCTGATACCAATTGTGGAAAACTAGAAGGGGGGTTGAATAGTTTACCGCTTTTTAACTTGATTATCTTTGAAAACGTTGCGTTTGTTTAAAGATATAAACTCAAATTACTAGTTTAATTCTTTGAAAAGCTTTACGTGTAATTAACGATTCTAACTAAAGACACTATGTAATAAGCAAAGACAAAGAGAGAAACGATCAAACCACAACACAATTGTTTATCGTGGTTCGGCTACAAGGACTCTTTTTCCTTGCCCTACATCCACGCCCCGAGTTTCCAACTCGAGAGTTATAAGCACTAATCAACAAGCTCCTTTCCCGGTGGAGAAACCTTTACAACGTCGCTTACACTTTTACCGACACTAAGCTAGATGTCGAGTTCTTTTACATGGGTACAACCACTCCCGTCGTCGCTTACACTTTTACCGACACTAAGCTAGATGCCGAGTTCTTTTACAAGGGTACAACCACTCCCGTTAGTTCTTTTACAAGGGTACAACAACTCCCGTCACACTTTGTATTTTGAGGCCTAAAATACTAACCGATCACTTCTACACACAATACAAATGAAGTATAAACTACCAAAGCTTATACATAACAAAGCTGACAAGTCTTGCAACTTTTGAGTTGAAACTTGTAACTTCTTGGATGAACTTGTGAACTCCCTTGCTACATAAAAGGATCACACAAGTCAAATGTTACTGAGTTAGTTGAAATAAAATGTGAAATATCTGTCCTAAAGTGATGGATGAAAATTAGCAAGTGGCTTGGTATTTATAGCAAAACAAACAACAGGTCTGGCGGATACGGCGGAACCCTCAGATGGGTTATGCCCGTGTACCCCCAGGGTTCCGCCAGGCTTGCAGTAGGTTTTGCAATAAATCTTTCCAAACCAACCAAGATCACATCAACTAAATTCTAGTTAAACACATTAAATCAAAAGTGGAATGCTTCCAAAAATGTGTAAGACCTTATGGTAAGTTAGACACACAACCTTACCATAATTGCATGATGTGACATGACACTTTCTAAATAAAGAAATAAAAAACAATGGTTTGTTTAAAAAGAAATGTAAACCTAGTTATACAAGACTTAAAACTAAAGTGATGTTATTACTATAAACTAAAGTTCATATTTTGTCATTGATAAAACTTAGCAAAAGATCGTAAAATATAAATAACGTTTTTAGGCGATATTTGTATTAACACTAATGAAAAATAAGAAGCTGGGAAGAAGATGAACAAACCTGTTGTTGTTTCTAATGAATTTCTTTAATCCTGAAGACCGGTTACATTATGAAACCTAACAATCACGTAACCACTTAAATTCCAGCACCACATCTCTGAACACCTCCAACTGAAGTTCCAGGTTTATGTTCAAACATTTTTCTAGATACCTAAAAACACGAAACCAAACATCACATAAAATTCATAAATAGCCATTTTTAGGAAAACTATATTTAAATCATGGTCTCGCAATTAAAACCAATCCAATAACCCGAAAATATAAGCAGTCCCAAACATCCTGCACAATCCAACTTTCTAATTTATCTTCAAAGCAACCCACTTTATCGACTTCTCTAAAACTGAAACACTTCAGATTGACTAAAACTCAAAACCAAAAAGTTGTCCTGAAATTGTTAAAGCAAATGATTTGCAATATTAGAGTTTAAGTAACAACACTACTCATAAATAATAAATAAAAGTAAAACCCATAATTTCTCTTGTATAAATTAAACATGTCACTTCATACTCGGGTTTGACAATTAACCTAAAACCAACAGCAAATTCGAACAACAGTTTAAGATCTACGTTGTGGTAAGAACAAAGATACTGTTGTCGCATAAAGGTTAGAAACCTCGGATTTGAATGTCAGCAATTCAAAGGCGGTGGGATAATGTAGTGGTTTTGTATGGATAAATCTGAAAAGAATTATACCAAAAAGAGAGGCGGCGGAAATTTTGGATGACGCTACATAATGTTAAAAACATTTCATGGGCTGATAGTGTTGGGTCAAGTAAAATGTTATTATAATGAAAATAATATTATAACATAAAACTGGGAATCTGTTCCATCGACAAATGATATATAGTACAATATTAGAGTAACATTGCATTTTTTATTTTTGTGGTTTGGCCAAATTGCATGTTTTGTCCTTATTTTTTTGAAAGTGCAACGAACGTCCTTATTTTAAACTTTTGATTAAAAATATAGTCCCCGATTAATGTGAAATTATCAAATTACCCCGATAGAAAAGAAAGAAAACAAGGGTAATTTGATCATTTCACATCGATTGGGGGATTGTATTTGCAATCAAAAGTTTAAAATAAAGATGTTCGCTCTATTTTCAAAAAGATATAGACCAAACATGCAATTTGGCGAAATTACAAAAACCAAAAATGCAATTTACTCTAAATAATAAAGGATTACTAGCAAACGTTTTTCTAAAGATTATATTTTGTATGTTACTCTTATTTATTTTTTTTAGTGTGGCATTTTCTCATCATATCTCGATTAAATAAATTGCAAACCCCAAGGAGGCAAAATTATTGCATTGGCATGCTAAAAAACGTAAAAAAAACTTTGAAATTAGTATATAGAGTAAATTGCATTTTTGGTTCACGTGGTTTGGCCATAGTGCATGTTTTGGTTCCTATCTTTTTAAAAGTGTAGCGAACGTCTTTATTTTGAATTTTCGATTGAAAATACTGTCTTTCGATTGATGTGAAATGACTGTTGCCGTACGTACCCTCCGGAATAAACCTGGAGGGCTCGAACCGACAGTCAAACGGAACGGACCATTAGAACAAGGCTAACCAATGACGGCATCCGGAAGACCACACCCTTCCGGATGAACGGACACTCCGGACAGACAATAATTAAGTAAATCAAAGTACAAACAAGTACATAAGTACTTGGTAATGGAGCATAAACAAGCAACCATTAAGGGATAAGTACTAATCGACCTTGTACTTCGCCAAGTTAGCCTATAAATAGAGAAGAAATCATCAAGGTTAAACAATTCTCTCATCCTTAAAACTTCATTTATATTTATACTTTCTCTCTCTAAAAATATATACTTACTCTCACGCCTGAGGCTGGTCCTGGGACATACTCCCGGGGCGAGACTAACGGACGTATCTGTTTTGCAGATATCCGAAGGAACCTACACTAATCAAGAGATACCTTGAACCCGAAGGACCAATCGGAGTCCGGAGGGCTTATCACGCTTGTCGAAGGTAGAAGCAAGATTTTACCTCAACAAATTGGCGCCATCCGTGGGACCCATCATTCACTCTACCCAAACTAAGAGATGACAGGTCCTACTCCTACAACACCTGAAGGCAGTGGAAGAAACCCAGATAACAATGCCCACAATGGCAGCATAGAACAAATCCAGAATCAACTCACCACCCTAAAAGCTCTAATCCAACAATACAATGCCACAGGGGAAACACCAATTAAGCCTATCCAGCTCGACTTCAAGGACGAAGAACCCCAAGATGCCGGAGCTTAAAAAGCTGAAGAGGAAACAACAGACGATCTTTCTAAAGCTTTCAAAGCAACATCCAAGAGTCATTTCACCCGAAGGATCATTGACTTTTCCGGACACAAAAATGCAAAATATTTGATGCCTTCCCACATAAAGTTGTATGATGGGTCCACAGATCCAGATGATCATGTCACAATGTTCGAAGGAGCTGCCAATCAGGGCGCCTGGCCCATGCCCATATGGTGTATGATGTTCCAACAAACTTTAGACGATGCGGCCAGGGGATGGTTCGATAGCCTCCCGCGAGGAAGTATTGACAATTGGGATACCTTATGTGAACAGTTTGTGCAAAGATTCGCCCTTCGTAGAAAATGTGTCAGAGATCCCATGGAAATCACTAAAATCGTCTGACAGGCCAATGAAGGTTTATCAGAGTTTAAAGAACGATGTACGGACGAAGCAAGTCGCATTTCAGGCGTTCCGGAAGTAATGCAGATATCCTCTTTCATTGATGGTTGCAAATGTCCGGAGCTAGCAAAAAGATTCTCCGAAAAAATCTCCCGGACAGTGACCAAAATGATGATAAGGGTCGATGATTTCATCCGTTCTGAAAAGGCGTACCGATCAGCCGAAGTGCCAAGAGGAGAAAGGATGGACAACTACAAAAGGGATCACCATTACAGCCCTTACAACAAATATGACTCAAACGCTCAACGACCCTCCTTTCGGGGAAATCGTCGACGAGATAACCACCGAGATGAATTCAGGCCTCGTCAAAACAATCACTTCATGCCTTACGGCCCAGCAAGGAATGACAATAGAACGGATTATCGAGGGGATTATTGTCGTAACGACATAAACAGGAGGGACACCAGACCGATAGACTTGAACGTACTTACCAAGGCTCCTAAAGAAATCCTAGCTACCGAACATCACCTCAAACTACCGGCACCACCTCTGTTGAAAGGAAGACCGTCAAGAGAAAATATGGACAAGTATTGTGACTACCATGGAGAAAAGGGCCACCTCAAATGACTGCCATAATTTGAAAGAACAACTCAAAAAGGCCATGGAAACGGGCAAACTCGACCATCTGATCAGAGATGTCCGACAAAGAGATAGAGCACCTCAAAGGGGCAATCACCAAACCAACCAAGGTAGGGTCATAAATATGGTTCCGTACCAAGAGAAAGGGCGAAAACGCAAAAGCATGGACCAAGAAGAAGAATGGATGAATACTCCTATCAGCTTTCCTCCGATCCTACCCGAAGACGTCTCGGAGGAGCCACTCATAGTCGAGGCCAAAGTAGAAGGATATACAGTCCAAAGAGTATACGTTGATCAAGGTGCTTCGATAGAAGTAATGTACAAACACTGTTTCTTAAATTTTGAATCCTCCATCCGGTCGCGGCTCACAAAAACAAATACACCCCTAGTCGGATTTGTCGGAGAAGCAATTAATCCATTAGGAAAAATCGAGTTGGGAGTATGTTTCGGAAGTGAAGGATTGTATCGGCGAACAACCATGAAATTTGCAGTAGTAAGGTCTCCTTCCCCCTATAATATAATACTTGGACGCTCCGGAATCAAGAAATTAAGAGCCATCCCTTCAACAATACATTCCATGATGAAGTTCCCAACCCCGAGGGGCATTGCTACTTTAGTTACCCGTTCCATCATCATTTCAGAATGTAGAAAATTAGAAGAAAAATTCCTATTGGAGAAAGAAACCAAAGCGAAGACCCCTTCGGTAACAACGATCACTAACGAGGCCACAAAAACTGAAGAAGTCTTGGTCCATCCGGCATATCCGGATCAATTAGTAAGGATAGGAAGAAATTTCTCAAAGGAAGGACGAAGGCAGCTGATTGCCTTACTAAAAAACAGTCAGGACATTTTTGCATGGGAACCATCGGATATGAAAGGCATCCCCCGATGGATTTCGAGCACAAACTCAATGTAAACGTTCAAGACAAGCCTGTGGTCAGCCATAAACAAAGATGTGGAGGAATGGTTAAAAGCCGGAATCATCAGGCCCGTCCGATATCCGACATGGATCTCAAACCCGGTGCTAGTGAAAAAACCGGACGGCAGTTAGAGAATGTGTATCGACTTCAAAAACCTCAACTAATCTTTGCCGAAAGGACTATTACCCGTTACCAGAAATTGACTGGAAAATTGAATCAGTAACAGGATTCCGTTACAAATGCTTCCTTGATGCTTACAAAGTATACCATCATGTCCAAATGGCGAAAGAAGACGAAGAGAAACTGCCTTTTACACCGATCACGCAACATATTGCTACACTAAAATACCGTTTGGATTGAAAAACACTGGAGCAACCTATCAAAAGTTGGTAGATACGGTCTTCCGGTCACAAATCGGACGGAATTTAGAAGCATATGTGGACGATATGGTGATACATTCAGCCAGCTTCTCAGCATGAACAACATTAAACTCACCCTTCGGAAAAGGATCCGAAACATTTGAATCATGATGCCTCCAGGGCATAGCAAAAGGGATAGCACGCCTATCTATTAAAAAGAACTCCTCCTTCCAACCTTTTAAACTAGACGGAAAATCACCAAAGCAAACCTTCCTATTGTTGCCCGTTCGTTTCTCAAACGAGAACCAACAACCTTGCTTACTCAGCTTATAAAACACCCGGAATAAAGGAGTAGTTGGGGGAATATGCATACTCTGGCAATACACCTCAAAGAGGGTCACACGATGTAAGCCGAGAGGAACCAATTGGGAGATGTGTACTTTGAAATACTGAATGAATCCCAAGAGAAAAGTAGAAAAAGGAACATTGAGGCCTCCCTCAAAGAAATACTCAACGTAAAGACCGATGGCATCGGCCGGAAGCCGATCCATCGTCATACCTTCCGGTGGAACTCTCGGATCCAAAAGCATTAGCCAAGAACACCACGTCTGACGGACGTGTCTTCGAAAATCTCCGTTTGATATCTTGCTTAACAAGCAAGTCATCCACCCCAACAATATCGTCCGGATCGACCGATATCGAAGATTCCGACATAATAAGGACGAGCGGAAGAGAGGTATAGCCAAATAAAAAACACTTAGATATGAACACGTACCTCTTAAAACGCAACGACGAAATACGCACAGGACGAATCGTTCGGAAAAAATCGTTCGGAAAGAATCGTTTGGAAATGCAGAGCGAAAAGTGTGTCAGAAAAATTACAGTGGTAAAAATGAGAAGAAATGAACTATTTATAGGGTAAAAGAAATGGGCGCAAAACGGTACACCGCACGTAGGGCTGACGTGTCATGATTCCAGCCAAAGGATCCAGAAACTCGCATACGTGTCCAAATCTAAGGGACTCAGTAAAAACGACGGCACTCCTTAAAAGACACATTAATTACTTTTGGCACCTTGTATACGACGGTAACGCGACAAAAACACGTTGTACCCTCCGGAAAACCACAAAAAACAAAAATTTCAAGTATCACACCATTGGCAAAACCAATACTATGATACTGGGGGGGACATGTTGCCGTATGTACCCTCCGGAATAAACCCGGAAGCCTCGAACCGACAGTCAAACGGAACGGACCATTAGAACAAGGCTAACCAATGACGGCATCCGGAAGACCACACCCTTCCGGATGAACGGACACTCCGGACAAACAATAGTTAAGTAAATCAAAGTACAAACAAGTACATAAGTACTTGGTAATGGAGCATAAACAAGCAACCATTAAGGGATAAGTACTAATCGACCTTGTACTTCGCCAAGTTAGCCTATAAATAGAGAAGAAATCATCAAGGTTAAACAATTCTCTCATCCTTAAAACTTCATTTATATTTATACTTTCTCTCTCTAAAAATATATACTTACTCTCACGCCGGAGGCTGGTCCTGGGACATACTCCCGGGGCGAGACTAACGGACATATCTGTTTTGCAGATATCCAAAGGAACCTACACTAATCAAGAGATACCTTGAACCCGAAGGACCAATCGGAGTCCGGAGGGCTTATCCCGCTTGTCAAAGGTAGAAGCAAGATTTTACCTCAACAATGACCAAATTATCCTTGTCTTCTTCCTTTTCATCAATGGTAATTTGGTCATTTCACATTGATCGAGGACTGTATTTGCAATCCAAAGTTCAAAATAAGGACTTTCACTACATTTTCAAAAAGATAAGGACCAAACATGCAATTTGGCCAAACCACAGGGGCCAAAAATGGAATTTACATGTGGTTTCACGGCAAAAGAATTAGTACGCGCTTGGTTTATGACTTTTTTTCTTTTTTGGTAACCATTATTTTTGTAATGAAGTAATGGATTGCTTGTTATAAATAAATTATTGGTACAATACTATCACAATCAAAGTGTGCCCTCATGAATGAAAAATGATTCCAGGCGAAAACGAGCGGTATTGCTAATTGAAACCAACTATGGAACTCACCTTTTTATAATCACTCACAATTCACTTTTTCTCTAAATAATTTAGTAATAAAAAATTCTAACACCCTTAATATTTTATTCATTATTTATTATTTTAATAAAATGTTATTATTATCTTTTATTCCATTTTCTTTCATACTAACATCAAATCCGAATCCAATTCTTAACCTTCTTATAAATCAAACGGCCCTTTAATACATTTGGAAACTTGAGTAGTCATAATAGCATTAAAGTGGTTCTTTTATGCATATACAATCTTTCAGTGTACGACTATTGTAGGTAAACGACATATATGGTACATTGAAGATCCCTCTTAGGAGATCACCGTATATTCTATAAACAAAATGGCTAATTCGATAAGAAAGCATTATAGTTGTTAAAAATCAACTTTAGAGTAGCGAAAAAAAAAATACTAATATTGACATTTTTGTTTTTATATGAATAAAAAAAAATGTGATAACCATTTTACCTTTGAATTTTTAAAAATTGCATCCACCGTCCCTAAGGTAAATTACATAAATGGTCCCTATAGTTTTATACGTTTTAATCCGTTTTTATACGTTTTCACCTACCTAAAAAGAAATTCGAAAAAAAAAAAAAAAAAAAAAAAAAATAGAAAAAGAGAATTTCAAAAAAAAAATGGAAAAAAGTTTTTGAAAAAGAAATAGGGACGGTGGACACAATTTTCTCCAAACGACAGGAACCATTTATGTAATTTAGCCTAGAGACGGTGGATGCAATTTTCTCAAACCCACAGGGACCATTTATGTAATTTGGAAGGGTAAAATGATCATACTACTTAATTAAAGACAAAAGTATCAACATTAGTATTCGCAAAAGTATTTTTTTTTTCTAGTTCGCTAAGCAGAACTGCCATTTTCATGACTATAGTGCTTTTATAGAGAATAATCCCTAAACAAAAAACATTGTTTGATGGTAACATAGAGCGTACATGAATGGTAGAACCGGCAAATGTCTTTGATACGCTCTCCGTGGTTGAGGATTCAAACATTTTTTTTTTTAAAAGGATATGGTTGACATCGGAATTATTGATGAACTCACTTCACAAGTGAGGAATGGTAAAAAAAAAATTGCATTTGTCGGCAACTTATAATACAATGCGGACGGTTGAGAAAACCATATTCCGTACTGCTGGCATTGTCTTATGGTTTTTGGCTATTTTGCTATCATTAAGAACTTGGTTTCAATGAATGATTTGAAGTTTCTTGGTACGAGGTCCCATGATTGTGATGTTTTACTTACGCTGCACTTGCACTTGCACTTGCATGTTATTATATGTTGTTGAGCTTACCGTTTCGACCCCAATTATTTATGAATTGATTCGGTTATGTAAAAAGGAGATTTATTGTACATACTAAACTTCTTTTTATATATATCAAGGGACTCATCTTCACCTTTAATCTGAAAAAAAAATCAATAGTTGATATTAAAAGCATTTTAATATTTTACATATTTTTTAAAATTTAAATATCTTAAACCTTAATCATTAGGCGAAAATAATTACACTATCGTGACGAGCATTTAATTATCTCTCTATAGATGGGCACTTTGATATACTTTCGACAAAAAAAAAAATCATTTTTTTTTTCACTTTTTTTTCGTTTTTTTTTTTATTATTATTACTGAAATTTGCATGAAAAAATTATATATTATATGTAATATCACATGTGAAATTATTATAATATGCAAATTAAGTATTTAATCACATGTTATTTTTTCATGCAAATTTCAGTAACGAAAAAAAAAAAAACGTGAAAAACACGAAAAAATAATTAATTTTTTCGAAAGTATATCAAAGTGCCTATTTATAAAAAAATAATTAAATGTTCGTTGTAACAATATATTTTTTTTCTCTTAACGATTAACGATTTGAAAGATATTAATATTTAAAAAGGAAAATAATGAAATTAGATTTTTTAAATTGTTGGGATTAATATCATAAATTATATCAAATAAAGATGAAAATTGGAGATTAATCTATTGATATGTAAAAAAAATTTGATATGTAAATGATCTTTTATCGTTATGGAATGCTTTAATGGACTAAACAAGTAAAATACAACTTAAATGGAGACATTAAATCGGTTGGAAGTTGTCGAATGTATAGGTTTAATGAGAAAATATCTAAAATCATTTCTAAACCATTTTAGACTAACTTTACTACGACTATTTATTAAAAAGTTTTTTTTTTTTTTTGAAACTTGCATGTTAAAATATTGAAACTTAAATTAATCTAGTTTGCTTAAATTATCTCTAAGTGTTTTTTAAACTTTACAATTTTTTTAAAAACTTGACAACTTAAATAATGTATTTTCTTGATTGATCAATAACATTTCAACTTTTCAAAAACACACACTATATTAATTTTGAAAAACACACGTTTTGCATTTGAAAAGACATTTTTTGCATCAAGGGTCGATTGGTCGAACAAAAATTACGATTTTGCAAGTATAATTATTTGCCGTCATAAACTGTCGTTTTGCGCGGGTATTCGTATAGTATTAAAATAATAGTTGAACATTATCATGTAAAAAATTTAACATTCTTGTATCTTTTGATCTCATGACATTCTTCTTGTCGACAATGCATTGATGCTGCTTATGTTAAAAAGCGAAAGTTTTAATTAGGTTCAAAACAATTATTTTTTAAAAGTCAAAATTCTCACAAAATCCTTTTCAAGATATAAAAAAACAGATTGTTTACTCTAAAACTGAGACCAGTTCTAATCAAAAGTTGGTTTTGATTCTTCTATTAAAGGCTGGTTATTAATTCTTATGTATTTTGGTCACACAGATAAATGAATGGTTTCCAAACTGGTCTCCATGGGCTACTTGTACCAATCTGTACCACCTTTTTAGAGACTTGTATCAGTGAGATAGGTATTATATCAATTTTCAATCTTGAGCAACCTGTAATCACATTGACACAAACTTAAAGATATCGAACTTTAAATAGGAACACTACTTCATACACACTTGTCACAAGGCCGCCAATACATGGTATAATATGAATAAAAACAACACAGATATTACCATGATGCTTTACATGTTAGCCAATAATGAAGCAAAACCAAAATGAATTCCTCATTAAAAAAGTAGCCGACTGAAAATGTAAATTGCTTTACGCAAGACGTAAGTCGATCGACATGACATTGCTTTTGAAGGAGATGTTTAGATAAGAATATTCATGCTTCGATTGAGTATTGACTCTTCTCACTTCCTTTCTTTGTTTTCTATTTGTATGTTTGTTAGCTAAATCTAGATGTGGCACTTTTATGTTTAATCAAGGTATCTACGTGCAAGTCCATGTAGGAGTTAGTTTTTTGTTAGTTTTGTTGTTGTCAACTTTGAAACACGTATTGTGGTGTACGTAACTGTTGTCTCGTTTGTTTCTTAAAAAATTGTTATAATAAATGCATGGTTGTGGTCAGATAGGGACACGATCCGATCCGTTAAAATATATATATATATATATATATATATATATATATATATATATATATATATATATATGAATAATAAGAAAGATTTATAGCTACACATTTTAAATAAGAAGGGGAATTTCAAGAAGATATGCATTTCTTTTTATAGGTGCATTTTAAATGTGTAATTGTAGTTTATTCTCATCTTTCTCATTTTATATTTTCTTCTCATTTGTGTTAGACAACATAATTCCTCGTAACTATATCTTTATTATTGACCATATTTAGGGTATGTTTGGCATTAGTAGAAGCTGGAGCATGTTCTGGAGCTTTTTTTTACATGCTACTTCAACTAGCATTTCATTTAGTAGCTTATTTTTTCTTCTCATTTTATATTTTCTTTTCATTTGTGTTAGATAACATAATTCCTCGTAAGTATATCTTTATTATTGACCATATTTAGGGTATGTTTGGCATTAGTAGGAGCTGGAGCGGCTGGAGCATGTTCTGGAGCTTTTTTTTACATGCTACTTCAACTAGCATTTCATTTAGTAGCTTATTTTTTTACATGCTCCTTCAAGCTATGTCAGCCAAACGAGACTTATTTTTATTGGTAGCTTAATTTAAAAAAAAAAAATAAGCTCGTGCTATGATAAGCTTTGATTAGTTCGCGCGCCAAACATGCTCTTATAATGGTGAAACCATATATACCCTAAACCCACAAACCGGGCTTGAAACTATTCATCTTCTAATACTCTTCCGCAATCTAAGTGACGAAATCACGAAAACTTGTACTTAAATACTCTAAAAAAAACTATTAACATATGGAAGAAAAACATAACTTTAGTCGACTAGTAACAAGATCGTACCAACGGTTGACTTTAGTCGACTAATAACAAACCATACCAACGGTCGATGTTATGAACTGGTACCAACAGTTAACTTTAGTCGACTGGTAACAAATTTGTACGAACAATCGACTAAGAAACAAAATCATAAAGTGAGTGAATGATATTTGTCTAATTGAACTTTTCTCCAATCTTTCTATTTAACCATTACGAATAGCAAATAAAAATAACAACTCATTTATACTTGTTTTTGTTATATGTATTTATATTGTATAATGTTAAAAAAAAAAAAAAAAAAAAAAAAAAAAAAAAAATGTTCGAAACCTAACAAAAAGTAAACTTTTTTATGGAACGGGTTCTCGTTTATTTATTATCAATGTTTTAAAAACCGTTTTTTTTATCGACCCGGTTTAGTTGCCGGTTGATCGGGTTACCGATTCAACCGGTTAAACTGTCGGGTCGAACCGGTTTTATACATATATACTTTTTTTCTATATTTAATAATTAGTATTGCATGATATCATAATTTATTCGCTTTTATTCATACATTCGATTAAATCGATGAAGAAAATTAAGACTATACCGATAAATTTTGCTTTTTAAGTCTATATCTATAATAATATAGCAAAAAATTTCAACAAGTGATTCTAAATTATAATGGTATATAGTTAAACTATATTAATTGGTGATTCTAAGATACTGTATAACTATAATTTACTATTTCACAAAATTTTAACAAACATTAGTCATCACTACTTCAACTTTTCAATTAAAAAAAATAATTTTTTTAAATATTTTGATAAAAAATCATGACCCAGCCGAGTTTATCAAACCGGGTAAATGAAAAACTGGCGGTTCAATACAGTTCTCAAACAAGCAAAAACCCGGTCCCATTCGGCCCGATCTTCGAGTCGGTTCCCGGTTCAACCGGTCAGGTCTGGGTTTTAAAACATTGGTTGATATACTACGTACAATCTAACCATGTATTCAAGAACCTTTTATTTCGTTCATCTTATTAAGATCTTGTACAATATGAGTAGATAACAATAAGTAATGTGTTGCATGAAATTTCGTAGGAAATTTCCTGCTCATTCTTCATCAATAAGTTAAAACGGAAACGTATAACATCGATCCACACTTGATCCACACTTGACATGATGGAAGCGTATAATATCGATCCACACTTGAAATGATAGATATGTACGTGTGCCTATAGTAAACATGTAATATCATCATTAGGTGTCTTGTTTGAGGATCTGGATTTTGGATTTTGACACTTTGGTTATTCTTCTTTTAATTAAGGTATCGCAAATTCTAATTTCTTTCTAGCTTTTGTCGAATAATTTTTGCAGTTCAAAAAGAAAGAAAACTAAATATACTGAGAATATTTCCTGTAATCACCGTTAACTTTCACACTTTTCTTACATGAGTCATCGAACTATATTGAATATTTGAATTAAAGGTGGCAATTTGGGTCATGCCCGGGTTGGCGGGTTCAAAAATCTCAACCCAAACTTGACTTATTTAATTAATCGGGTCGAGAAGTTCAACCCTAACCTTAACACATTTATTAAACGTGTTAATCTTGTTGACCCATTTATGATTTGAATATAATTTTAATGAGCCAAATCAAATATAGTAAGTTTTATGTTAGAAACATCTTAAGCAACACGATAAATGTTTTGATATAAGTTTATACTATTATCAAATACGGAGTAATTAAAAATACGATATTATAAGATAGAGACACAAAATAGTTGGATCATATTATAATGAAATTAACCACATAACTTATAGCATTTGATATTTTTAATCTATTTTTAAACGGGTTGAGAATATCAACTCAAACCTAACCTATTTATTAAATAGTCGTGTTGACCTATTTCCAACTTGAACTTGTTTAGCCTCGAACCTACCCGTTTATTATCGTGTCGGTCTCAGGTTGTATCAGAAATTATCACCCCTAATTTGAATGTCTCATATCTTTCCTTGTCATTGTCAAAGTGTGTAAAGTTGGCAAAGGCAATACAACAACAACAACAACAATATCCAATCTCGCAAAAGCGAGGTATGGGGAGGTAGAATTTAGATAGATCCTACCCCTACCTCAGGATAAATCTGATAATAGAGAGACTGCTTTTAAAGAGACCTTCGACAAGTGCAAAACTACAAGTGAGTGAGAAACAAAAATAAATGCAAGGAGCAAGAGAACAAAACGAGAAAAAGCAATCCAAAAACAGAAGGCATAAGGCAAGCAAAAAAAAAAAAAAAAATAAAAAAAAAAAAAAAAATAAACGCATGAACCAATAAACAAAGAACAAGAGAGAAAAGACAAAAACATAAAAAACAAACACCGCAGGATCATATAAGGAAACAAAATAAAAAGACAAAACAAGCAAACAAGCATACAAAGCAGAAAGTTAGGAAACTAACAAAAGGAACAAAATAAGAAACAAAGAAGCAACAAAAACAACATAGAAAGAAAAGGCAAAACACAAAATAGGAAGGGGCACGTGAAAACAAACATACACAAGAGGGCAAAAAAAAAAAAAAAAAAAAAAGCGCAATGCAAGGGGCCTACAGCTAAGGCAGAGCAAAAGGAGAAAGAGATGCCACTAGACACCTAAAAACCTACAAGGCAAGAGCTAAGGAACCACAAAACCTAAAACGCAAAGAAGCAAGGCAACAAAAAGAAATCTAAAAAAACCTAGGCGCAAAGACTACAACCTACCACCTAGCCTGAAAGTCTGAAACTACCCACGAATTCTAATCCTAGCTCTCCACATATTCCTATCTGAGCTATAATTTTTTCTTCTTCGTACTTTTTATTTTTTTAGTTTTTAGATTAGTTTTAACTTAATCTTGATAATTTAAGGTATTAATTTTTATCCATTTTCTTTTATATCTTATTAAATTCCAAGTTTTTATTTCAATGTTTTAGTTAATGATATTGTTCCCACTTAATCTCTAGTTTTACCTTTTAAATCAACTCTTTTATAAATATATTTTTTTATATATAAAATATCTACTTTTAGTCATTTAATTAATAAAGTTTTCATCTTTGTTTTAAAAGTTATTTTAATCTTTTCTTTTAATTAAAGTTTTAATCTTTTACATCTTTAGTGTTAATTTAGTTTTAAAATCCTAAGTTTTTGTTATTTTTAAGCTTTTTACTTATAAAAGTTGTAATTTACATCCACTTAAATTAGTTTGATAAATGTTATTATAGTTAACTAAGTTTAATATTTGCATGTCCTTGAATATTGTATAAATGATTTTTTTAAATGGTACTCTAAGGGCACAACTCACACAGTACAGAAAAAGTGTACTTTTATGTGGATTTCTAAGTACTTTTTCGTGAATGCTATAGTATTTTTTATGTGCCTAACTTGTGCCTTAGAGCATCTACAATGGAAAAAAACCTTAAAGACTTTTTGCATTTAATGCATTTAATGACTAAAGCTTTGAGCAAAGACTTGATGTTCACCAAGTCTTTGAAGAAAAGCTTTTCAAAAAGCTTTTGAAGCAATGCAAAAAACCTCATAAAATGACTTTTTGAAATAGTAAAAAGCTTTTAAAAGCTTTACCATTGTGGATGCTCTTAGGGGCACAAGTTAGAAAAACACTTCTATTAATTATTATAAATATTCATAGTCGATCAACTTATGAGAGTAGAAACGAATTAAAACTAATATGAAATTTTGGTTATATTTTATTGTTTATAAAATATATATTCATAGCTGATGAATATTTTGTTGAAGCCAAATTCATATGTATTTTTTGCATATAAATATTGAACTGACTCGAACGTAAGATATACTATATGAATCGACGTCAAATACTAAATGTTGAAGCAAATAGACCACGGTTTGGAAATAGACCAAGGACAACCATTTAACTGGAAGAATATGATTAGTGGCATAATAACTTCCAACACCAAGACCTCATAAATAGATAAGGAAGAGAATATTACTTTCATAAACAATCAAAGTAATTTCACTTTTTGTCACGTTTGAATCATTGTACAGCTTTTATCGCTTTAAGTCACTGAAAGATCACTTATCGCTCTCTTTTGATCCTGATAAGAATTAACATGAAAAACTAAATCTGGTAATAAACCTCGGATTTCATCATAAATGTCTACAAAGGACTAATTCAACAACCGTTAAGAGTACAGTCATTCAGAGTCTAGCAACACGTGATATACTAAAACATGCATAACATTTGCTGATCATACATACTCAATCCAGCAAATCAGAAACTGCAGTCTTCTTGAAAGCATCAACTTGACCCAGCTGTTCCGACAATGCTTTATTCGGGAATATGTTATCAGCTTTCATACGCTCTCTAAACCCGTATGCAGGAGCCTTAGCATTTATGTATGTTCGTAATAGGGAATGATACTGCCTTAACCTTGAGACATAGCCGTCTTGTCTCATCCTATGAAACATCTTCTCAGCATTATGTATATCTCCCCTTTTTGCATATTGGTCCAAAATAATCATATAAGTATTGAACAAAGGTTTTATCCGGTTTTGTTCCGAAGCCCTCCGCAATATCGAGTCAGCCTTTTCAATCTCGCCTGCTTCAACATACAATTTGACTAAAGCATCCCAAGTCATAGGGCCAATTTGGCAACCACTCTCTGCCATTTGTTTCACAAGATCCTTTCCCTTCGATAACATCTTATTATTTGCATAAACTTTCAACATTGAAGCATAATGCCTTGATGACATTCGTTTCACTCTCTTTGACATTAGTTCAAACACTGCCTCTGCTTCTTCTATTTTCTTTAGCTTTCCCCAAGCATCGATAGCAGTCATGCACTCTTCTACACGTGGATTTGACTTGCATACCTCCCAAACTCTTTTGACATCATCGGCACTTCCAATGGTCGCGTAAAGTGAAAGCAAAGCTGAGCAAACCCAACGTTTTTGTTTTAGGTCAGTTCCTTCCATTTCTTGCATAACCGCTTTAGCTTTATCTTTTAGACCTCCAAATATATAGTGCCTAGCCAAAACAGCCTGTTGTCAAACATATTAACTCATCAGATGTTATGTACCAAATCAGATCAGCAATGTCAAAGATATCAGCTGAACACATTTACATCCAGCATATTTTATGCAACATATAAATAAATAAACAAAAATGTTTTTATATCAGGAGAAACTGCACATGGCAACAGACTTTGGTAAAAT
Organism: Artemisia argyi; assembly: GCA_030686995.1. Taxonomy (NCBI): domain Eukaryota; kingdom Viridiplantae; phylum Streptophyta; class Magnoliopsida; order Asterales; family Asteraceae; genus Artemisia; species Artemisia argyi. The sequence continues at coordinate 88,775,059 of CM060708.1, read as the reverse complement.
TACTATTTCAGGTAGCCGACTTTTTTGGCCTGGAAAAAACCTTCAAACTTCTAAAAGCTTCATGTCAAGTTAACCTTCAACCTTAACAGCAGGTAACATGTATCTAATCTTTTAAAGACATCAATTTGTAACAGAAGAAACCCCAAACTTTCAAAGACATCAATTCAAGTAAATTTTCAACCTTGAGACCTGACAAGATGTAACACTTAACTAAAGTAACTAACCCATCAGCACCAATTCTATGCCACGTTAAAACTAAATGATACCATGGTTACTCTAAAAGTTGATAGTTACAGTGAATGTTGATAGGGAATTACTCCTTTTCATTATCGTTGCTAATATTTGTTCTACTAAAAGCAGGAATGGAAGATTATATATACACATATAACTTGTCACCTGTATCTTGGAATCTGGTTCCATGTCCTCCGCCTTCATAGTCTCAAGAATTTGTTCCATCCCCTCCATGTCATTACTCTGACCTTTGATGTCTATCAACATTCTGTATGTAAAATGTGATGGTTTCACGTTTTCTTGCTCCATTAACAACAACACATCAGCTATCTTTTTCTTATTGGTTCTTTTGTATAAAAGAAGCAATTGGTTGCAAGCAAATGTTGTTATCGGGAATTTCAAGTCTTTCATTTTATTGAAGACTTGCTCGGCTTTTGTTGTATGGACTACCTGAACACAGTTGGCTAGGAGGGTTCGATAGATAAGCTCGCCTTTAAATGACTCAGGGATCTTTTCAATGTAATTTTCAGCATGCTGTAGACCACGTACTTTGGCAATTAAATCAACACGAGAAGAATAATCTTTTTCATTGAATTTTAATTGCTTTCGTGATTCCAACCACTCAGACAGCTGCAAAATGAAGATTATATGTAAACTATATCAATATGAAAACCTCCTCATCAAAAAGGAACCAGTCTAACTGACTAATGTAAGCTTTTCTAATGCAAGAACTGATAATACAAAATAGATGTGACAAACTTTGATCCGTAGCTAAAAATGGGTCCATTTAGGTTGTGTTCTTATCGAAAACAGGACAAATAGAATAAATTAGCTACAAGGGGAACGGTCTACACAGTTTGAAAATTGCCTAATATGTACTTCAGTTGAGCACAATCTTTAGATCATTTTGTGTTAAGAATTACATATTTATCGCAATTATTCTGTTTTTGTGATTTGTAAACAATAACAGAGGCTAACATTATTATTTTCTTACAATCCTAGCAGATTACGTGTACCTGCTTGGGCTTCTTTGAAAAGGTCAATTTTAGCACAAATGGACTCAATTTGGGCTTCTTTTGTTAATCATCTATGGGTTAGTGAAACAACATATCTGAAAAGATCCAAATAGGCTAGAACTAAAGTTAAGAGAAAAAGGATTTTAAAACTTTACACATCAAATATGTCAGTTCGGTTGATCCATCAACATTTTCTTGTACTTAATCTTTAAAACTGAAGAATAATAACAGTTTTAAATACGATTGCAAAAACATTAAATATAATTAAATCTAATTTTTTGGAACAACAGGATGCAGGAAGGTTGTACGCATTTAACACTTTTGACCACATTACTGCCCCATTGCTACTAATTTAATACTTTTGAAGCTTAAAAAAAAAAAAAAAAAAAAAAAAAAGGACTACTAACAATTACCTAATATTAACATTACTCTCTCTATTATGGAATTCAAAGGAAAGCATGTCAACTCACTCGCACTCGTATGCCCAATATTTTTAACCTTACCCAACCCGATTCTTCCCCAAAAATCCAGCATTTCCACCTCTACATTATATATTTAGTTAAGGTAAAGAAAAATGTATATTCTTTTAAGAAACGAATTCAAAGAACCTGCAAAGCTTTGTCAAACATCCTACGCCTCCTAAGTTCAAGCAGGGCCACAGATATGTCTGATCTGCTTGTGGTTTCTCCTTTTTCAAGCCACTTATCAAGCGTCTTGTGAACCGGAATCCTTGGTGAATCCATAATAACCTTAAACAATTCTGAAAAAGCCATTCTTTGTTGACTTGTTTTTTTATCTGATACTTCAGTCTCATTTTCGGGTACAACGTCTTCCTCTTCGGAAAGCTCAGGCTCAGAGATTAAATCATCATCAATTTCATCTACAACATCCTTCTCTTGAGATACATCAATGCTAGAAGCTTCAAGCTCAGAAAAACCATCCTCCAAGTCATCATCTTCCTCTCCACTGCTTTTTGTGCCAGCGAGTGACGAATAGCGATAGTTTGATAACCATGGTGAATGAGTACCAGCCGAGTAATTCTTTAGCAATCGGGCCCCATGTGCAGACTCGTTAAATTTAGTTTCAACCACATGGATAGAACCCAGTATTCTGTGTTCAGCACAGGAAGCATGAAAGGTGACCACTGACAGAGTTTGTGACCTGAATGGTATATTGGAAATAAAAAGTAACAGAGGAACAAATGAGATACATAAATCGAATAAACATATGATGTAATTCATATACCATATCAACAACTAATTTGTGACATGCACACAAGTCAAGAATATTATGGGAAAAGAGATGTGTCGATAAATTAAAGACGCAACAAGAAAGCCACTATCTCAAACCAGTTTTAAGAAGCTTATCTTGGCACTGTATTTTAAAGGTAGCAATCTTAAACCATTCACAATTATAACTATGCATTTTTTCTCACTGATAAGTTAAGCTAAAATGTTTAGCCATAAAGGGAACAGGTCCAATGGGTAGAAAGTCATTTGAAGTGTATTCAATTTCATAAAACCTTGTTAATGAAATAGTGAAATTATTACTGTAACAAATATAGTTAAGGCACTTATAAAGTTAAATGTTCAGCAAACTAATTAAGACCAGAAGTTTGAAAAAATGAAAATAAATAAATAAATAAATAAATAAAAATAAAAAAATAAAATAAATAAGGTCTTGCATGGCCCTATCCAACCCAAGTATTTTTTACCCGCACTGCAAGTTACCTATACTGACCCAATACCCAAGCTGCCTTGCGCGTGCATATTCTACATGAATATACACCATGGTAACTAACATGCATGTAAGACAGCCTCACGACCATAAAGTAAGCATTTTACTTGTTTATTTAACTTGCTAAATTAGTGCATTCAAATCTATAATCATATTGTCCTAGAATAACATCATGCACACAAGCATATCATCATTTAAAGTGATATGCAGTTCAAAGTCCTATGTATGAATGGTGAAAGTAACTTCTCAAAGACATAGTATAGTTAAGAAAACACATACCGTATAATCATATATCCAATTCTAAGGTGCAATTTTGCTTGCTTTTCATAAACTAGTTCAATAACTAAATAACATTTTCATCATATGACTCATATATCATGATAATGCCAATGTTTGGAATACGTCCTTTGTGTTGTTTGATCGAGAACAAAGGATTCTACCACCATTCATTATAATATGCATCTACAAATGTAACATTATATAAACTTAGCAAGTCAATATCACTGCCATCAAATAGCCATTATTACTAGCAATCATTCAACCTCCAAAATAGTGTCTCCCTATGAATTGTCTAAACATCTATAGAAATATTATTAGGCCCAAAGCTACCTACTTTTTAGCAACTCTTTCAACTCCAACAATCTAATTCTGCGTCCAAACATTACTTACTATCATCAAATAGTTATGAACCTCAAAGCATTCATCTCATTATTTTCACTGAACAACTTCTTAAAAAAATCCCTCATTCTTAACGTCAACAACTAAGACCCAAGGCCAAAACCTATCATTTCCATCTGCACATACTACATTTGACTTGCATCCTCAAATTTCATTTCTATTTTAATCTGGTAATTCTAACAAAAGTTAAAAATGAAAATGCGATCAAACAAAGAAACAACTGAAGCTTGATAACCATCTATCCTATGTCCTTAATGGATCATCAAAAGAAATTGTAGGATAGACTAGAAACACAGTATTAGGTCCCCAAATCATATAAAGCTAACATATCCCGCAACATCAGTTGTATTATACCAAACAAGTATTTTTTAAATAGGTTCTTAGCATCTTTAGGTGGCAAAACGGGCAGGCTGGGCTGGCACGGGTACGGGTCAAAACGGGCACGTGCCAAACTGGCAAATTTATAATTCTGGCCAAACGGGCATGGGCCAATTGGGCACGGGCTAAACAGGCCGTTTTTTACAAAAACACCCAATGACTAAAAAAACTCAAATCAAAGTATTTGATAAATTGCATAAATATTACGAGTAACTTTTACTAATTATATAACGAGTGACAGTTATTGTTTATAAGCATGTGGTCAACAATCAACTATTCGTTTCTCTTCCGCCCGATTCACCCGTTCATTATTGTAACCAAGTCTTAACAGCCCATAATAGCCGCCTTCAAGTTCACTAAGTGCCCATATTAGGCAACAAGTTTTCAAAATGTGTCAAATTTAACCCAATTCAAAGGGAATGGGCGCATTTTGCTAGCTCTAATCTTTTCAAAGAGTTATCTCAGAAAACCACTACTTATGTTCAAACAGAAAGCGACAAATCCCTCAAATTTTCTTGTGATAGATCAAGTCCTCAAAGTTAGTTAGGTGGGTCAAAACATGCATAAGACGCGAATGGTTATCCTCGTGCTTTGTTTCATTTATAGATTGAGTCCCTAATATCCACCAATTTTGTATATGTTTGAATTTGATCTATCAGAAAAAAGCCCTTGTTACGCATGGTTTTACTCAGAGATAACCCTCTTTCAATTTCAGATCAATTTTCACTTACAAAAGTTGTTCATAACCATAAACACCGTCGACAGAAATGTCAAAGGCATCATAATTAGAGCCAATTAATTTCACTAAATCATACAAAATCCATAATACCACAATAAAAAACAACATAGCCAATAAATATTAACCAACCAAATTAAACTTTATAACAACAGTAAGAACAAGCTCATCATACTTTCCAAATTAACACAGCATATATGTATCAATAAACCAAGATACTGATGGGTTATTAATAAAAATGAAAACCCATTAAAACCCTTAAACCAATTCACCTAATTCACAAAGTTTATAAATTTGGGATATAATGTGTATTTAGGAGGTTACCTGAAAGCAAGGGTGGATGATCGTCTAATCGCCCACATAATTAATTTCAGTATTTGGAGAGAAGTGAAATGCAAAGCTAAAACCCCTTTTTTTGCTGTTAAACCCTAAATACTACTGTAGAGTAAGTATATATGATTAGCTCCTTAGTTTTTTCTATAAGGTCAAGAATGGTCCTTTCTTTTAGCAAAAATGCAAAACAAACAATCAGCCACTTCTTAATATTCATATGTCGTATTGAGATTTTAGATAAATTAGGGGTGTTTATTGTCGACATGATATGAAGCAGGAACTAAAATCGATACAAAAATAAACACAGGTTTGGTTAGAATTAATTGGGATTTGGTTAAAAAACATGTCAACATTTAATACACGGTCAGATTCCGGTGGGATATGTCAACTTATAAACTCGTCTAACTATATAAACCTTCAAAAATAAAAACATAAATACTTAAAGTTGAAAATTACTTAAAATTTAAAATATGAGCGAAAGTTTCAAGTATGTAGTTACGGTATGTTTAGCACGGAGCGGTGTATAGTTTTTTATAGCGATGAGCGGTAAGCAATGACCATTTTGGTTTTTAGCATTTGTTCGGTAAAGGAGCAGTGAGCTTTGCTATTTTTTAGAAAAACTAGTTTTCCAATGCTTGTTTAAGAAGCCGTGAGTGGTGAGTTATGGCTACCGCTCACTGCTCATTACTACTTTTACTAAACACACCCTTAACCTCTAAATATATAATTGGATTTTATATTTTATTGAACGTTACATGTAGTTATGGGTGAGCATGGGGCGGTTTTTGGCTAAAACCAAACCCCAAACCAAGTTCGGTTTTATGTTTTTTTAAAAAAAACCACACACCAAGTTCGGTGTCCTATGAGTGTCTAATAACTATTCCTAAGTTCTAAGAGGCTTATACTAAGTGGTAGTGACCTATGGAGAAGTTTTGGGATGGTTTAGACGTAATTCTAGTTAATTATGACCTAGTTATGGTTTTGGGCTTATGGGGTTTGTATCTAAGTTCTAAAGGGTTTATTCTATAGCCTAATAGTCATAAGATATCCTAATATTCCTAAGGAAACTCATACTTAATCCATGGACACATTCATACTAGTTAGACTAAACATATAGGTTCAAATAAGCACATAATCCTACTTAAGTTTTAGTTAGTGTTTATTAGGTTTTGTGTTATGTTTAGTGTTTTAGATTGGTGAATTACTTATTATGGTGTTGTTATGATTTTATACTTGACATACCTGAGGTTTATAGGATGTGATTGTTGATTTATTTGACTTGTGTAGATACGTGAGCATGTCTAGTGAGTCATGCAAGTAATAATGCATATAAAAAAGCAAAAATTTACCTGTGAAATACCTACTATAGGTATTTGTAATGGGAATGATAGTAACGGGTATTTGTGGGTTGTTATAACCGTACTCCCTCGGGAAGAGCTATGGTTATTTAAACAAACCTAAGTTGAGCAAAGTATGTCGTTTTTATCATTAGATATTGACTAAAGTTGGGACCTGATGGACAAAGGGAAATATATTGTTGCTCCTCCAACAACACATACTCACTATACTTATCAAAGTGTCTTTTGAAACGGATCTAAATAATGCATCTTACCCTGTGAGATTTGTTAAACTCTAATCCTTTTATGGTGGTGTTTGTAGTATCATAAACTCATTGGGGTTATTATGTTACGTGCCTAAGAAATATTAGAGGAGTATCTTGTTTGAATTGGTCAATTGATATAAGTTACGGGAACTCATGTGCTTTATTTTAATTATCAATTTGTGTAAGAGTTGAATATCATGTGTTCTTCTTGTACTCTGTACTTAATAATTGTTATGAAATGTTAATGTTAGATGATGGATATTACGAGAAATTGACTTCAAGAGTTATAAAACCTAAATTAATGAATCTAGGGGAAATATGAGCCAGAGATTGGGCGGAAATTGTTTGGCCCTAAACCCGATCCCAATTCAGCTAGTGACATATTTTACAGGCAGCTAGATTCTGTTTATGAGAAACATTTTGACTCAAAGTCACACTTAAGTATCATAACTACCGAACATATATTTTATTTATTTATTTATCTATATAATACAGTGTATTATACATATATGTAGTGAGTGTAGTGGTCGATGTCATTTAATTAATATTAATTAACATTAGTTTTTATTTTAAGTACATAAAAGACAAAAGTAGTTTTTATTTTAAGTACATAAAAGAGAAAATTATAAAAATAAGCTTTGGTAAATGACTTGTAGTAAAACGAAATGGTGCTAATTCGGTTTCACATTGTGACACAGTTTTATCGAAATGTTATCTTTTTTAGTAAAAATGTGGAGATGTTGGCCAATCAACCATTTTTGGCCCATTAAGCTTTATACAATATTTTTTCTTTGTAGTAGTTGCTAATTTGTTGGACATTTAAACTTTAAAGAAACTCTATTTATTTTTTGTTTATTTTAATAGTTTTATCACATCTAATGATATAACGTGTGAAGCTTGGCTTATTATATTTAGCTACACATTGCATCCACGCTTCGTTTTGGAGTGTACATGTGATTCTTTTAGTATTTGCTTCAAAATATGGAAAAAAAAAAAAGTTAACATATATAATTGCTATTTAAAACTATCTGCTTGATTTAATATATTATGTCATGGTCGGTAGACTTTTGAGTACTTTTTTAATTAAAAATAATTTTTAAAATGACTAAGTTACATAATGTATTTTATTTTCTTACCAATTACAGTAATATGAAAGATAACAAGTATCTAAATAGAAAAGAATGTTACCCCAAGCAAAAATAATGAAGGGTAGAATCTGAAATCATCTCGACAAGAATATATTATTTAGATACATACTAAAATAAAAATAGTGAACAATAGTTTTAAGATGCGGGAGTAGTTAATCGTACATTTTGCTAGTCTATTTGGTGAATAATGCTTGATGTCACAAGATGTGTTAGTCTATCTTTATCTAAAAGATAAAGATTTGTCAAAGAGGTAAATACGATTATGATGGTATCAGAGTCGTCTCATGGTTTTTTGAGACATTTTCGACAATAATTTTTTGTTGTTAATTTAAATATTTTAAGGAACTTGTTAATAAGTAGATATATCACAAATTTGGGTATCAGAAATTTACGATGATGTTTTTCTATTAGATCCATTATTTTAGCTAAGGCTTTTCAATCCGGATATCCGAAATTTCGGATAACAGTTTTACATATCCGAATATCCAAATATCTATAATTTTTGAAATACATTTATATGAGTTCCAAAACTGTCACACTCTCAAAATGTTGCAGCGGAAGGTAACCGGTGTATGACTTCATAACATAAAAATACAAGATATAAAGAATGACCTCTATATGAGTCGTTTTAAAATACATCATTTAATTCATTAAAACCACATAAGGATTTCAATACAACAAGTTCTCAAGTTTCACAGCAATAAAGATAATTTTTGAAAACATAATCAAATTATAATAGGCCTATGCATAAAATCTTCGTGAATGTAACCGCCAATAGCGACTCTAGAATGGACTCTAGGCATGCCAAGCCAAACAACTTACGAACCTGAGAAATACATGCTAAAAATGTCAACATAATGTTGGTGAGTACATAGATTTAAATAAATGTAAAAAGGGACCAAAAGATGTCCGTCTATGACTATTATAGCAAATACAATGTCGCAGAAAAAGTATTACTATTCCACTAAGCTCATGACGCCGAAGTCTTAATGTTTCTAGTTTTGTGCCCATGCAAGTGTTCCTTTCCATGAACACTTAAGTTCCTCAAATGATTATACGACCATTTGACATACCAGTCAAGTAGGGCAACTACCCAGGCGAGGGTTTCAGCCCAATAGATCTATTCATAACATTCGCGCTTACTACGTAATTAACGGTTCATAATAGTGGGGATTTAATGAAAAGTTATTCCCATGGTATCAATGCTCACAAAGAAGAAGTTACTCCCATGGTATTCCGCCCTCGAAAACCACCCTAAAGAATCTCGTGATTTGACTTACACTTGGTCACCTAGACCACAACCAAAACTTCCACCCAGAAGTATCAAACCCCAACTAGATCCCCAATGATCTAGGCTTGGTCACCAAGACACAAGACTTCCCTTACAAACAATTGAATGAATGAATAAGTGTTTGTTCAACCAAGCCCTAACCTAACCTAGAGACTCGATTGTAATAGAAAGGGTAAAGATAAGAAGACCCTAGACACAATCACCAGAGTGGATTAAGTTCTGGAGATTCTTTCCTTGCAAGGAGATGTGTTCTTTCAAAAGATGTTAGTGTCTTTAACTAAGAACACAAGAAAGAATTAGAGGATTAGAGAGAAAGAATGTAGAGAGAAAGAATAATGGCAAGGTATGAGGAATACAAGAGCCAAGGTGGGGAATTTATAGGCAAAAACCCAACTAGGGAAAAATTTACCGAGCCCGGCACGTTGCCCACGCGTCAACGCGTGGGTGACGCGCCGGAGGCTCTGTAACATTTTTCCCAAATGTTGAGTTTTGGTCTTGTAAATACCTAACCTTGATAAACCCCTAATTGTACTTCACACTAAACCTTAACATTAATCAATCTAAGGTTTACCAACTCAAATAGCAAATTTGGAAAATGTTTTTGTGAAGTGTTTATGAGAAAACCAATTACCAAGGGTAGAAGAGTAGAAAGGGTAATTTGGTAGGGGTAGAAAGGGTATTCCTCGCATGGCATAATAGAGAAGATAATATGCCATGGGATATTCCTCTAAAGGGAAGTGTGAGTGAGGTTTGGTTAAGAAGTAACCATGGTTAGGTTTTGAAAGAAGTGTATAGAGATTAAATCATGGTTAGGTTAGAAGGTGTGTAGAGAATAAATCATGGTTAGGCTAGAAGGTGAACCATGGTTATGTTAAAGGGTGTATGCAAGGGAATGTTCCATCCTTGGTGTGGTTAAGAGTTAACCATGGTTTGGTGAGTTGGGAACTAACCATAGTTTGGTTAGAAGTTAACCATGGTTGGGTTAAGAGAAGAATATTCCAAAAGGATATTCCATTTCTTGGGGAGGAAGGAGAAATGGATGGTTGAGATGTGTTGTATAGAATGAATGGTTGAGATGGAGAGTGTGTAAGGAATATAAGAGATGAGTTGGATTGTGTAAGAGTGAAGAGATGTGTGTAAGGGAATATGTAGAAAGTTGGATGTGATGGGGAACCTAGTGTGTCTAGAGAATGAGATGGTTGTGAGTAGTGTGTGTATTTAGAAAATAAAGTTGTTGGAGGTGTAAGAGTGTGTAAGAGATTATGTAAGAGTTGGATGTGAAGGGGAGCCTAGTGTGTGTAGAGAATGGGATGGTTGTGAGTAGTGTGTGTGGTGAGTGCTTATCCATTCACCTTTTCTTGTCCAAATTAAGAATAAATAAACCAAAAGCTAATCCAAATTTCCAAAGAATGTGTGTTTTTGTAATTGTGAATGTGTAGGAACGGATATTTAAGATAAAGACGAAAAACAACAGGAAAACGACAAAACCGAGCACGAGAATGGAAAAGTGTCAAAAGCCAAAGCCGGGAACACAAAAGTCAAAGTTGAGCTCATAAAATCAAAAGGAGTCCTTGAAGATTCAAAGAATGACAAAAATGACCCTTGGATGAAGTTTGAATAAAATGGCAATTTCAGCCCTCCAAGTTTCAACAAGCTGTCAATTTTGGTCCTTTGAAGATATTTTTGAAAATGAGACAACATTGGTCCTCAAGAAATCAAAGATGAACAACAATGGCCCTTGGATAAAAGATTGAAAGAATGGCAGAATCTACCCTTGGAGTTTTTAGAATTACATGAATGGTCCTTGGAGTTTTAAGCTAAAAAATCCTTACCACTAAACCAAACTATTCAATCCATTACAAATCTTATTTACCCAACCATTAGCCCTTTCTATCCTAACCAAGCCCAACACCAAAATGTTCCTAAACCAATCCATTAACTCACGGTTAAAATAAAAAAAACAATAAAAACTTTTCCCGCCCCCCTTTTACACCCCGTACATCCCCAACCTCATTTCACATGAACCCTAGATTTCACTTAACCCAAATTAACCCACTTCCCCCATAATTACCATCAATTACTCCTCAATTAACCCTTATAGAAGCCATATCACGTGCACCAAACATGACAGAGAGAATAATCAAGCATGATCAGTATACATGGACACATGGCAGCTAATGATTGGATGCACTATGTCATTCCAATCATTGGATGCTCATTCTAGAAGCTGTCCACATGTCAGAGAGAGAAAGAGCACACGGATTGCCAAGCTATCTATTTAGAGCTCTCTGATTGGATATTCCACCTCACACCATTTGATCCAAGGGCTATCTTTGATTTGGATGATGCACAGATGATCTAAGGGCCATTATTCGAGTTTCTGGATGCTTCTGACAAGCCTCACCCTAAGGCTCACCCTCACTTATAAATAGAGCTCATTTTCTCTTCATTTAGTAGTAGAATTTAGATAGCGTAGCTCTGCCAAATTTATTTCTCAGGGTATTAGTGTAATCTCAGCTATTGTAATCTCATTTTTAAATAATAAAATTTAGTTTACTTTTATTTTCCTTTAAATTCCTTACTTATATTTTGACATTATTTAGTTTCTTCATAATTGTGATAAGCTAGTTACTGTTTCAGTAGCTTCACAGAAGCTTACTTAAGCCTTTTAAACTGTAAATCTCTCTTATATGTTTTCATTTTTATTAAAACTCATAAAAAACAGAAAATATATAAAAAAAAATAAAAAAGTATGTTTACTTTACTCAATCCAGCTTGAAAACAAGCTTGTTTTAGTATTCCATAACTCATCTTAGCTTTCTAGCTATTGTGAGTTACTAGTTTAGGATATACAAATCATTTCACTCAAAAGTTCAATATAGTCAACAAAAGTCAAAGGCATTGGTTTATGGAGAATTTGGGTTATTTAGAGGTGGAATATGGTTGCATTGGTGTTATTTGGAGACTATTTAAAGATAGGCCATGATCAAAAGACCACCTCTGTTAGCTGAGGGTAGTATTGTAAGATCCTCTTTCATTATTTTTATAACTTAATTACACTTTATGAGTTTGATAGTGTAGATCAGTTATAGTTTGAATTTTACTGTTCTACTAGTTTGATACATGCATGTTTGAGCTTGTGTGAGTAGTTGTAGTAATTTTATAGCTAGTTTCATCATTACTAATTGTTTGTTCATTTGAAACTGTGAGAATTTGCACATCTTTGATTCAGTGAGATTTGTTGTTTTGAACTGTGATTTTGTACTTATCTCAGCATAATGGATCAGTGTAAAAGCTAATTAGTTGGATTTGTGGATTAAATCTCATAATAGCTTAATAAAAGTTCTAATCTGCTTGAATAAGGGGGTGTTTGGATCTTCTTTGTTTTTGGTGTTATTGTTGATAACTTGTTGTTAGTTCTGCATAATTAGTTCACTTTAGTCATATGTAGGTTAGTTAAAGCACAAAATCAGTAGGTTTATACAGAAAAAGTCAGAATTCACTTTTTAGGATCATATTAGTTAACTGTTAGCATTTAATAGTTGCATAAGCTTAGTTGTATATGCATAAGTTCATGATTAAGTATAATCTCATTCCATTTTAGTTTAACATTGCATTTCTAAAAAGATTTGATTATCGAAAGTTCACCAAAGTCAAAGTTTTTTTAAACTCAAAAAGTCAAAAATACAACTGCAGTATAAAACCATTTTCGTTTACAATTTTCATTTCTTTATTTCTTAATCAAATCTATTGAAATTTGTTGATTCTAAAAGTTTGATAGCTTGTGATCTTAAGGATATTTTTAAAATAATTTTTAGAATTTTCTTAATAAGCTTCTCTTAAGCTTGAAATTGACTGATTTCAGCAAAACTCCCCTGCACCAGGGGAGTTAACTCTAAAAAGCTATATTCAATTTCTTGTTTCTGCTTCATTTCTTGATTTTATTGTATAATTTTTGGTACTTCGTTTAGCTAGTAGTAGTAGCTTCTAAGATTAGCTTTAGATTTTGATTCAGCAGCTTATTTGCTTTGCTTTTCCTACTCATTTTGTTGTCTGATTAACCTGTTTCAGTGTAAGTATAGTTAGTTGAATGTGTTGTTTAATATAGCTATTGTTTGTGTGATTTCTATTTCTTTGAGATTATTTGAATCACTTGAGTATTTCTGAGCTTGTATAAATGTATTGCATGGTTTCCTAGCTTTTTGTTTGTTCTTTTGCTCAATTGCTTATTCTAGTGCTTTTCTTAAACTGCTTATTTGGCCAGAACAACTTTTATGCTTAATTTTCCATAGATTTTATTTTTCTTAGCATTCTTATAATATTTTAGAATTTTCCAGAAAATTTCATAATTTTTCTCATTCATTTGCTATTTTTCTTAATTTTAATACTTTTTAAATAAAAAAAAATTCAGAAAAAGCCATAAAAAATAAAAACAGTTTAGGAAATTATTTTTAGTTATTTTAGTTTTTTCAGAATTAATTTTGTATTTTTCAAATTTATTTTTACATTTACTTTATTTTTAATCCTTTTTAATAATTCAAAAATAGAAAATAATTCAAAATAAATAAATAAAAAGTCAAAAAAAATATAATTTTTTTTCTCAAAATTATTTTTGGTTATTTAGAATTTTTAGAAAATTATTTCAAATTTTTAGGAGCCTTTTTCATCAAAATTCACTTTTTAGTTTGTAATGTGACATTTATTTTTGCGTTTATTAAGTCGTTTTACGTTTTTAGTTAATCGTGCTTAAGTAATTTGTACCTTATGCATTATTTCTTATTGAAATTTTAGTTTAAAAATCACAATTTCATTTTTTCACTTTTTCACGAAATGATTTCACGAATCGTTAACCACGATTCCATTCATCCTTCACACGGACTACGACTCGGGTCATCCGTATTTCATTCGGATTTCCTTGGATTTATATGATATATATACTATTGATTTGACACATGAGTGTGTAAATTTTAAAATAAAGTTTTTGTGGTGTAAGGAATATGTTGTGAGGATGGGATGTGTGTAAGGAGTGAGTTGTATGTGTAAGGAATATGTATGAAGGATGTGATAGGGAGCCTTTAGTGTGTGAAGAGAGGTATGTGAGTGAAGTGTGTGTATTTTGAATGTAAAGGTATTGGGAGTGTAAGTGTGTGTGTAGAAAAGTAGTGTGTGTATAGGAAAGTGTATGTATGTGTGTATGAGAAAGGTGTATAGGAAATATATAAAGTAAAGGGAATATTGTGTGGGAAAGTGTGTGAGTCAAAAAGGTATGAATGTGTAAAAGGTGTAAGGGAATATTTAGAGGATGTTGGGTTGTTTGGAGGCTTTGTCTCTTGTGATTAAGAAGGTGATTAAGAGATAATCTAATTGTCATTAAGAAGAAAAAGTTTAGAAAATTAAGATTATGAGTTGAGAAAATCATACGTTACTTATAAGTCCAAGTAACACAACATCGAGAATCCATAGTTTCATAACTCATGACTTTCCACCACTCGATGTACTCAACTAACACCTTGGTACAAACAAGCCAGGTGCTTTGCCATGATGTAAAGCATAACCCAAGTAGGAAAGGATGCGTTTACGCAAAGTGACCTTTGACTTAGTTTGACCAATAAGGGAGTAAACCCGTTACGTGATTAGAGAATACGTAAGCATGGTATATGAGCATATGGATGCTTTCACGTGATGTTACGTGAAATATATAAGCTCCCTAAGTGTAGAAAAGCCTTGTCTAGAGGCAAGAGTTAGAAAACATGAGTTGGTGTTCCCGTAAACGGGTGTTTCAAAAGTTGGATCTCTCTAATCTCAAAACTCGTTTCGAGTGTTCTCAATTAAGCACATAGCATATTCATACCTGTATTGAAAGATAGACATTTTTCGGGTAAAGGGAAAGCCGACTTTCAAAACTCGTCCCGAACCATATAGAAGCCTAGTGTGTCAGCCACGCGTTAACGCGTGGGTGACGCGTTAGGAACAGGTATGGAGTTCGGGGAATTTTGGCTACCGTTTGTTATTTTATGTGTTTCGAATGTTTATTTGTCATCATTAAAACATTAGGAGATCTTGATAATGTTGCCTCAACAATCTCCCTCTTTTTGATGATGACAAATAAAAACCGAAAGCAAATAAAATTACAAAACGTAGCGAAGACAAAGTGCGCCTTTGGTGTAGCTTTCGTCTTGACCTTGCCTTGTAATTTGGTAAAGCCATTGTCTTAAACTTAAATTGGTCAACTTGAATTGGTCTTCACACTCTTTGCTTTCTTTCTCCTCCTTTTATCGAATCAAAAAGTCGGGACTTCCAATTGAATTGGAAAGTAGCTTGTTCCATTGCACCTGAGCATGCTCCCCTTTGAACATAGCTCCCCCTAGATCGTTTCCCCCTTGTTCCAAGGCGGGGATCCATGGGTCAAGAGCCTTACATTTGCAGTGGCCTAGCTACATAAAGACACCCAACAAGCAACAACCAACAGATCCTCACATGTGAAAGTCTAAAATGGGTTAGATGACCATTTGGATACTTACAACATGGGTTAGTTTACAATGATGTATGTGTGTATATGCATGACAAGTTAGATAAGTTCCAAAAGATTGCATTTCATTTCAAGCATACATGAACAAAATATGCTCCACATTTTATTAGACAAGAACTATCCTAGTACTTTATCTAAAAGCACTATACTAGTAATTGATAACAACATTCAAATATGATGTCTAGTTTCCTAGGTTTAAGCCAAGGTTGACTTCTTATTTCACCATCTTCCCCTTCCCTTTCACCTTATCATCTTCCAACTTCCTATTCAACATGGAGATAGTGGTTAGCAATTCCATGAGTCCTTCATGAATGGATAAGAGCATCACCCTAGACTCAATCCTTAAATCTTTGAGAGCATTGACCATGTGTGCGGTGTTTTCGCAACAAATGGAGTACTCATGTTCATATAACCTTGGACTTAATGGTTCCTTAATTAAGTCCCATACTTCACTTTCCGCAAAGGTCCTTAACTCATACTCAAACATAATCCTATTATCACCTTCATTTTTCATCATATCCATGAATGACCTTTTCAATCTCTTAGAGCTCTCTGGGTTTTGATTTCCTTGATTGTTGTTAACGGACCTTTCCGAAAGAGACATACTTCTTATTGTGAGAGATATTTTCTAAAGTATAGTGGAGGATGTTTTTGGTTTGAAAGACTTCTTGAGGTTTTTATAGAGAAGATGATTGGTATGTGTCCAATGGTTAAAAAGGCTTTGTTTGGGTAATAGATCTAAAGGACACAAATTAGCATGATTACTTGTGAAAAGTGTGATTTGGTGGATTTTTAGAAAAAGATTTGTACTTAAGATTCCTCCAATATTTCTTTCTTACCATTTACATCCTCCTCATCTTCTAGCAATCTCATTCCTATTCCTAATCTCAAATAATTGAATTGATCCTTATCAAGTGGTTTTGCTAGGATCTTAGATGTGTTATCTACACAAGGAATTTTCTCTATTGTGATATGGTTTTTAATAATTTTATCTCTTAGAAAGTAATGTCTAATTTCAATATGCTTGGTTCGAGGGTAATCAATTGGATTTGAGTCAAGATTGATAGAGTACGTGTCGTCACATAGAGTAGGAACTTCATTTAACATGACGTTATAATCGACAAACGCTTGCTTCATCCATAATGCTTATTGACAAGCCCTTCCGGCCGCAACGTAATTGGATGCCGTTATGGAGTTGGCAAAAGAATTTTGTTTCTTAGAGAACCATGATGTTAAACATGCTCCTACAAAAGTGCATATTCCACTAGTGCTTTTCATATCAACTATATCTCCCGCATGATCCGAGTTGGCATAAACCAACACTTTTACCCCCGTATCCTTGGGAAACCAAAAACCTAGATGTTTAGTTCCCTTAATGTACTTAAATATTCTCTTAACGGCCTCTAAGTGAGAAATCTTAGGGTCTTCTTGAAACCTAGCGCAAAGACAAACACTAAACATTATATCCGGCCTACTTGCCGTTAGGTAAAGTAAACTCCCTATCATGCCCCTATACTTAGTATTATCAATGGATTTGTTTTCTTTGTCTAGGGTGAGTACTCTTTTTCTAGAGATATGGGTTTTTGTAGCCTTAGAATTTTCCAAACCAAACTTCTTAAACATCTCACCGATATACTTAGATTGATTGAAAAATATCCTATCACTTAATTGTTTGATTTGCAATCCTAGAAAGAAACTAAGTTCACCCATCATACTCATTTCAAATTCATTATGCATTAATTTTGCAAATTCATCGCAAAGCGATTTGCATGTTGACCCAAAAACGATATCATCCATATAGATTTGAATAATAATAAGATGCTTTCATTTTGTTTTGGTGAACAAAGTGTTATCTACCATACCCATTTTATATTCATTAAGTAAGGGAAAAGATTGCAACCTATCATACCAAGCTTTAGGAGCTTGTTTAAGTCCATACAAAGCCTTTTTGTGCTTATAAACATGATTAGGTTTTTGAAAATCTATAAAACCGGGAGGTTGTGCAACATACACTTCCTATTCGATGACTCTATTTAGAAATGCACTTTTTACATCCATTTGAAAATGTTTAAAATTATGACTACATGCATATGCAAGTAAGATTCTTATGGACTCTAATCGTGCGACGGGTGCATAAGTTTCATCATAATCAATCCATTCTTGTTGATTATATCCTTGGGCTACTAACCTAGCTTTATTCCTATAAACTACTCCATTTTCATCAAGTTTATTTTTAAAGACCCACTTGGTTCCTATAATAGTGTAACCACAAGGACATGGAACTAAGATCCATACATCATTTCTTAAGAATCGATCTAATTCCTCTTGCATTGCCATTACCCAATTTTCATCTTTTATGGCCTCCTTAATATTCTTGGGTTCTATTGTTGAGACAAATGCAAAGTAATTTTGTCTTGGGCATGTGATCTAAGAGTTCTTTCATCTAATTCTCCTATGACTTGATCTATGGGATGATCTCTAACTTCCTTAATGTTTTCTACTCTAGGTAATACTTCCTCTAGATCATTATTTGGTAATTCTATCTTATTTTGACAAGCATCTTCTTCTATGATGTCATCATCTAGTAAAGGTAATGTCCTAGATTTTGGAGGAGTTTCTTCAAAAGTTACATTACATGATTCTTCAACTTTTAGGATTTCCTTGTTAAGTACAATGTAAGCCTTTGATGTTTGTGAATACCCTAAAAATGTTCCATTATAATTTCTAGTATCACACAAGTAGGAGTTTTCTAAGGAGTTGGTGATTAAGCATTTACAACCAAAGACTCTAAAGTACTCTAGGGATGGCCTTTTACCTCTAAGAATCTCATAAGGTGTTTTATTGATGGTCTTCCTAATCAAAACTCCATTAAGTATGTAAGATGCGGTTTCTACGGCGTGACACCAAAATTTTTGTGCTATGGATTGTTCATTTAACATTGTACGACTCATCTCTTGTAGTGTTCGGTTCTTCCTTTCAACTACCCCATTAGATTCGGGAGTGCGAGGAGCCAAGAAGTTATGAGAGATTCCATGTTTATCATAAAAGACTCCAAATTGTATTTCATTATCAAATTCTCTACCATGATCCGTTCGAATTGTGACAATTGAACATCCAAGTAGGTTTTGCAAAATTTTCCCCAAGACATTGAATTTGTTAAATGCTTCATTTTTAGCTTTTAAAAATAATGTCCAAGTATCTCTTGAATAGTCATCCACTATTACTAAAGTATAGAAGTTTCCACCATAGCTTAGAATAGCGGATGATCCAAACAAATCCATATGTAAGAGTTCTAAAACTCTTGATGTTGAAATCATGTTTATAAGCTTATGACTTGCATGGACTTGTTTACCTACTCTGCATGCATCGCAAAAATGATTATCAAATTTCTCTTTAGGTAGTTTACTAACTAATTCTTTAGATGCAATATTGTGAATTAATCGCATGTTAGCATGACCTAATCTCCTAAGCCAAAGATTGGAATTATCTACAATGGATGCAAGATTTATTTTGGAGATACAAGACACATTACCTAGTTTTGTATCCTTTTCCTTAGAGATGATTTCAATTATGGTATGCTGACAATCAACATCTTTACTAGGTTGAGATCTTGTAATTGGATTCTCCTTGAAGCATATCTAAAATTTGAAATGCAACTCAAACTTTTGGTACCCATGTTTCTTGGGTCCGACATGGTTAGCACATAATAAGCCTATATTGAATACTCTAGGGTCTTGAAGCAATAAATATAGTTGTTCGATGCCGTATTTTGAAAGGGTAGACCAAGGGTTGTTTTGAAAATATGTTTTGTTTTGAAGGTTGGGTCTTACATTTCTTTGATTCAAAGAGTATGAAGGTCTCATGTTTGGAGTAGGCAAGAGAGGTCTTTGGTCAACTCGAACTTGAGTATACTTAAGACCTGTGTGAAACCGGGCTGTAATATGGTTTTTTGTGTTCTCTCCATACAATGGGTCTTTGATTACATCGAGTGTTTTCAAAAGAAACGTGAGGAGTGATATGTTTAATAGAGCTTTTAGTTTGAGCTTCTCTTTTCCTCAGAGTCCTGGCGCGTTGACGCGTCACCCAGCGCGTCAGCCTCGGAGGTTTCGAGAATTTATTTCCATTTTTTTCACCAAATTAAGGGGTTTAGCTAGACTCTCGGAAGTGGTTTTCTTTTTGTTTGTAAATCCAAGACCTTCCTTATCTTGGGACACTTTTTGATGATTCATTATCTCATTCAAATCATTACTACTCTTATTGAATTTTCTAAGATTTAATGACTTTTGTTGAAGTTCCGAGATTTCTTCACTCAAAGAGACAACCTTAAGTGTGAGATTCTCACAATCTTTACATGGTTCAATATTCTCATGGAGAGTGGTGAGTCTCTTTATTTCAATTTCAAGTTCATTGTTTTTATGTAGTGCTTTAGAAAGTTCCTTTTGAAAAGAGCGTTTTTCTTTAATAGTTTATTTTAATTTTCTAAATACTTCTTCATAATTATTAAGTAATTCCTCGTTTTCTTCTTGCAATTCATTTATATCAAAAGAAGTTTTGCTAGTAGTGGAGTTATGTTGTACCTCATGAGACTCAATTGCCATAAGACATGTTGCTTCCTTGTTTTCTTCATTGCCATATTCATTGTCACTCCATACACCGCCAACAAATGCTTTGTAATGTAGAGGCTCTGGGCAATCACTAACGAAGTGGTCTTTGTCACCACAATTGAAGCATCCATCTTCACGCTTTGAACCTTGATCAGCTCTACTAATCTTTCCATCCTTGTTTCTACGATCATTAGTACGGTTGCCAAACCGATTCCCTCGTTGAAACTTTCCAACTCTTCTAAAAAACTTCCTAAAGCTTCTAGCCATGAGATTGAATTCTTCATCATTCATCTCTTCTTCATCACTCCCTTCAATTCTACCACCACCCTCACTTGCTTGACTTTTAGTGACTTTAGCTTTAAGGGCCAAAGACTTTACTTTTTTCTTCTTGTCCTTGGTCGTAGCCTTGTTTCTTTTGAGAATCATTTCATAAACTTTAAGATTCCCGATGAGCTCGTCTAGAGGAAGCTCCACCATGTTCTTGGCTTCTTCAATGGCCGTCACCTTAGGCCGCCACTTGACCGGAAGAGCACGAAGAAATTTTCTCACATGGTTCTTATTGTAAAAGCTAGGATCTAAAGCCGTGAGGCTTGTGATAATAGCATTGAATCGTGTATAACCATTGTCAATGGTTTTTTCGTCCGAGACCACAAACTTCTCATATTGTTGAATGAGTAAGTAAATCTTACAATCCTTGACTTGTAAATTGCCTTGATGAGTTATTACGAGTGAATGCCAAATTTCTTTGGCGGTCTTGTATACATGAACCCTCTCGAACTCCCTTCGAGGTAGAGCATTGTAGATCATCATCTTGGCTTCTTGATTTTTAACAAGCCTTCTCTTTTCGTTTTCCTTTAACTCCAAGTATGGTTTCTCTACCATCAACTTGGTTTCGGGATCTAGCATCATGAAAACAAAATCACCGTTTTCGATGATTTCCCAAAAGTTAAGATCCTTAGACCTAACATAGGTCTCAAATCGGGTTTTCCAAAAACAAAACCCGTCGGTCTCTAGCAAATGTAGTCTTTGCATAGAACACCCCTCAACATAGTTCTCTTGAGCCATGGATCTATACTCAACTTTGTCAAAAATCTTGATAAGGATTTTAGATTTTTGATAAAGAAGTTTTTGACTTAAAACGGCTTATAGGGAAGGTTTTAACGCTAAAAAACTTGAGTATTCCACTCTGATACCAATTGTAGAACCGTAGAGGGGGTGAATACGGTTTCTTTGGATTTTTAGATGTTTAGAAACTTTAAGCCAAGACGAACCTCAAGTGGTTGCACAATAATCCAACAACTACAAACACAACCAAAGTATTTAAAGCAAGTAAAGAACACAACGATATATACTGGTTTGGGATGGGGGTTTATACCATCCGTACAACCAGTTGCGAATCCACGACACCGATACTATTCACTAGTATAATCCTTTTGGTGGATGACAAACCGTTACAATTCACTCCACCAATATTCGCCAATATCGATGCTCACAAAGAATGAGTTACTCCCACGGTATTCCGCCCTCGGAAACCACCCTAAAGAATCTCGTAATTCGACTTACACTTAGTCACCTAGACCACAACCAAAACTTCCACCCGGAAGTATCAAACCCCAACTAGATCCCCAATGATCTAGGCTTGGTCACCAAGACACAAGACTTCCCTTACAAACAATTCAATGAATGAATAAGTGTTTGTTCAACCAAGCCCTAACCTAACCTAGAGACTCGATTGTAATAGAAAGGGTAAAGCTAAGAAGACCCTAGACACAATCACAAAAGTGGATTAAGTTCTTGAGATTCTTCCCTTGCAATTAGATGTGTTCTGTCAAAAGATGTTAGTGTGATTAACTAAGAACACAAGATAGAATTAGAGGATTAGAGAGAAAGAATGTAGAGAGAAAGAATTATGGGAAGGTATGAGGAATACAAGAGCCAAGGTGGGGTATTTATAGGCAAAAACCCAACTAGGGAAAATTTTACCGAGCCCGGCGCGTTTCCCACGCGTCAACGCGTGGATGACGCGCCAGAGGCTATGTAACATTTTTCCCAAATGTTGAGTTTTGGTCTTGTAAATACCTAACCTTGTTAAACCCCTAATTATACTTCACACTAAACCTTAACATTAATCAATCTATGGTTTACCAACTCAAATAGCCAATTTAGAAAATGTTTTTATGAAGTGTTTATGAGAAAACCAATTACCAAGGGTAGAAGAGTAGAAAAGGTAATTTGGTAGGGGTAGAAAAGGTATTCCTCACATGGCATAATAGAGAAGAGAATTGCCATGTGATATTCCTCTAAAGGGAAGTGTGAGTGAGGTTAGGTTAAGAAGTAACCATGGTTAGATTTAGAAAGAAATGTATAGAGATTAAACCATGGTTAGGTTAGAAGGTGTGTAGAGAATAAACCATGGTTAGGTTAGAACGTGTACCATGGTTAGGTTAAAGGGTGTATCCAAGGGAATGTTCCATCCTTGGTGTGGTTAAGAGTTAACCATGGTTGGCTGAGTTGGGAACTAACCATAGTTTGGTTAGAAGTGATCCATGGTTGGGTTAAGAGAAGAATATTCCAATTCTTCGGGAGGAAGGAGAAATGGATGGTTGAGATGTGTTTTAGAGAATGAATGGTTTAGATGGAGAGTGTGTAAGGAATATAAGAGATGAGTTGGATTGTGTAAGAGTGAAGAGATGTGTGTAAGGGAATATGTAGAAAGTTGGATGTAATGGGGAGCCTAGTGTGTGTAGAGAATGAGATGGTTGTGAGTATTGTGTGTATTTTGAAAATAAAGTTGTTGGACAATGAGATGGTTGTGAGTATTGTGTGTATTTTGAAAATAAAGTTGTTGGACGTGTATGAGTGTGTAAGAGAATATGTAAGAGTTGGATGTGATGGGGAGCCTAGTGTATGTAGAGAATGGGATGGTTGTGAGTAGTGTGTGTAAATTTTAAAATAAAGTTGTTGTGGTGTAAGGAATATGTTGTGTGTGAGGATGGGATGTGTGTAAGGAGTGAGTTGTATGTGTAAGGAATTTGTAAGAAGGATGTGATGGGGAGCCTTTTGTGTATGAAGAGAGTTATGTGAGTGAAGTGCTTGTATTTTGAATGTAAAGGTATTGGGAGTGTAAGTGTGTGTGTAGAAAAGTAGTGTATGTATAGGGAAGTGTATGTATGTGTATATGAGAAAGGTGTATGGGAAATGTATAAAGTAAAGGGAATATTGTGTGGGAAAGTGTGTGAGTCAAAAAGGTATGAATATGTAAGAGGTGTAAGGGAATATTTAGAGGATGTTGAGTTGTTTGGAGGCTTCGTCCCTTGTGATTAAGAAGGTGATTAAGAAGAGATTAAGAGATAATTTAATTGTCATTAAGAAAAAAAGGTTTAGACAATTAAGATTATGAGTTGAGAAAATCATAGGTTACTTATAAGTCCAAGTAACACAACGTCGAGAATCCGTAGTTTCATAACTCATGACTTTCCACGACTCGATGTACTCAACTAACACCTTGGTACAAACAAGCCAAGTGCTTTGCCATGATGTAAAGCATAACCCAAGCGGGAAAGGATGCGTTTACGCAAAGTGATCTTTGACTTAGTTTGACCAATAAAGGAGTAAACGCGTTACATGATTAGAGAAGACGTAAGCACGGGATATGAGCATATGTGCTTTCACATGATGTTACGTGAAATATATAAGCTCCCTAAGTTTAGAAAAGCCTTGGCTAGAGGCAAGAGTTAGAAAACATGAGTTGGTGTTTTCCCGTAAACGGGTGTTTCAAAAGTTGGATCTCTCTAATCCCAAAACTCGTTTCGAGTGTTCTCAATTAAGCACATAGCAAATTCATACCTGTATTGAAAGATCCAAATTTGTCGGGTAAGGGGAAAGCCGACTTTCAAAATTCATCCTGAACCATACAGAAGCCTGGCGCATCAGCCACGCGTCAACGCGTGGGTGACGCGTCAGGAACAGGTATGGAGTTCGGGGAATTTTGGCTACCGTTTGGTATTTTTTGTGTTTCGAAGCTTTATTTGTCATCATTAAAAGATTAGGAGATCTTGATAATGTTGCCTCAACAATGATCAATTATTACCTTAAATCGTTTCTTTTGTCAATTTAGGTATTTGTGAGAAGAATTCTGAAAAAGGAAGCATTTTGGACGTTTTTGGAGCAAAAAGTGAAGAAAATGACAAAGTCAAGAATCCAAGCTGGAAATTGTACCTGAAGGTATCAAGCATTTCAAATGGACGGCGTCACTCATTGGAACAAGAGTTGGATATCACAATTGCACTTGACGCGCCAGAAGAAAAGTTGAAGAATAAGGCGTGACGGCGTCACGTTATACATAAAGTAGGGCGTCACGTGTATTTCGCAAGGCGTGACGGCCCATAAGTCCTACAAGGGGACGGCGTCAAGAAGTTGGATTAGACGACAAAAAACCCTAGACACGGCGAGATGATGGCGCCAATCATTAAAAGGGGACGCCATCACCATTGTAAATCGATATATACTTTTTGATTTTTCATTCATAAAAAGAGGACTTTTGGTAGGGAACTTTTGGTACGAACCCTAGTTGAATTTTGCAGCAATTTTAGGGTTCAAACCCTCTTCTCACCTCCCCTAGAGCCTATTGAAGAAAAATCCGAGGCTC
Source organism: Artemisia argyi (assembly GCA_030686995.1). NCBI lineage: Eukaryota > Viridiplantae > Streptophyta > Magnoliopsida > Asterales > Asteraceae > Artemisia > Artemisia argyi. Next base: position 88,750,127 of record CM060708.1, on the reverse strand, counting down.
ACTCGCTGCCCTAAGCTTATAGAGTTGGGGAAGATCGTACACGGCCCCACGAATGGTATTAAGGAATGCCACCCTTCACCCATGTAATTGTGACAAACCAATTAATCAATAAAAGATAATTAGGGAGTAATGAAATCTAAGTAAACACGCTTTTCTCCATATTAGAAGTTCTCATACTTTTTATTTTCTTGTTATTTATTTATTTGTTTAAGTAGTTATTTGGGTTAGTTGACTAGCAACTAATTCCGCCCACTCTTCCAATACTCGATATATTTACTTGCTTTCCATAAAATATAAAAATACAAAAAGAATCATCCCTCACCTCTAGACCTAGTTAGATTAGTTTCAATCCTAACGAACACTATTCCCCGAGAAAACAATCAATCCCCCGGTACTTGCCACTCACTATACTACGTCAGTCAGGTACACTATCTAGTGGGGACTGCAAGCTTCTCAAGATCCCTTGAGAGGTAAAACCTTTTGCGTAGACCACAATCCACGCATCAGTTACTAAGCCAAGACTCGACTTGATGAGATCAAACAAGTACATTTTATTAGCGTCATTTATCCTATTTAGTTGACTTGTTTTATATTGTTTTGTATAAGAATTGGTGCTTTAATGTCTACTTTAGTGATTCTCAGGTAAAAACAAGCAATTGGTGAAAGTTAATGATATTGGACGACTTATGGAGCTAAATGTTCAAGAATTGAAAAGTCTACTAAAATTTAAGAGATGCGTCGTATCACTCTCAACAGATATGCCGCAACATCATACTTAGATAAATTCGAAGATCATTTCCTGACTTTGAAGAATGCACCGCATCTAATCATAACATGCGCCGCATATGAAACTTTGGTCAACGAAAAATAATCAACTTGTTCTACTCCAAATACGCCGCATCTCATTTACAACATGCGACGTATCAGCTAAAGACTTCACCAGATACTATCCAAGACGTTAAAGAACATGCGCCGAATAAAGAAATAAGTTACGCCGCATCTAAAGGCGGTGTATGAATATTCCAGAATATAATAATCTTGGACCCCACGCGAAGTTAAGTAGATGTGGCGCATCTGTCATCAACATGCGCCGCATCGATCCCTCATACAGAAACTATAAATACCCCATGATAGATACGAGTTTGGTGTGAAGAAAAACCCTAAGGAGACAAATTCAGTCAAAGAAGCATCACAAGACACGCCTCAAACGAAGATCTTAGAGCCGTAAGAAGGTCCTGCATGTGTATAATTCATTAAGTAGTTTTGTTTATTGTATTAGTAAGCTTTAATCCATCAGGATTGATGGGCTTGTGGCCACCATACTGCTCCCCTTAAAATTGCTTTCCCTTCAATTAAAGTTTATATGATGATGTTTTTGGTGACTTTTATTTGTGCATTGATAACCTCTGTGTTTAGTTGAGTCTTCTGGGCTACCATACCTGTTCCTCGCCTGCTTATCTAGTGTCTAGAAGGTAGGATAAACATAAGTAATCATTAAGAGTTTACTCGCCGATAATTAGGACCCAACGAGACATATTAGATTACGATACTCATCATATAAAACTAGCAATAAAACAAGTGACAAGCTACTTAATTATAAGGACGGGTCTTCTTACGTGTTTCTATTATCTATCTGTGTACATGATTGCTATTCACTGATTCATTCTCATTAGTTTTACTTTTATTGTTTAATTAAATTTGTGTTAGTCTCTCAGGCTAAACCCCCGTTTATTAGATTAGGATGGAAAACTAACTTAGATATTAAAATACTGATTAAATCAACTAGATATTACGTTCCATTCTTAGTTTTCGACACTCTACTTACCACTATATACATATTGATCGGGTACACTGCTCGTTAAGTGTGTGTGTTAGTAATAAGTCGGCTAAATATAAATTTAAAACTTGAAAATGCTTAAGCACCCTATGCTACACTGACATATCACACGCATCAAGTTTTTGGCGCCGTTGCCGGGGAATGAATTGTTAATATCTGTTTATTTGATTAGTATTTTAATTAGATTCTAACCACTAACTTTGTTGTATATTAGTATAGATTGCATTCATTGTATACTTTGCATATTTTATTTTCTTGTTTGTTTGTTTTATTTATTTTATTTTATGTAATTTTTTTATTTTCTTTTTATTTTCTCTGTATTACTGCTCTCTGCTGTATTTTGCTGATCTAAACGATGCGGCACATCTGATTTATCAAATACGGCGCATTGCGTTTTTTATTTTTATATACAGCGTAAACTTAAAAATTCGAAGTACAGCGCATCTATCTCCTAGATACGACGTATTCTGTTTTTAATCAGAAAATCTTCAAAACCCTAACAAGATACGACGCATCTGTTTCGACAGTTGCGGCGCATCTATTTATTTATTTATTAAAAACAATTTTCGAATTTATTAAACTGAGATACGATGCATCTGTTTTCATAGATACGACGTATCGTATTTCTGAATGAAAGTCTGATTTAATCTTTAACGTAATAAGATACGACGCATCCTACTTCTGGGATACGACGCATCGACAGCAGATATCAGCTTCCTTTATTTTTTGTATTCCGTTTTCGTTACTAGTTTTCTGTTATTATACTTCATAAAACCTATCCTACTGATGCTTTTGTGTTGAATCTCAGGAAGTGCATGACCCGGAGCTCTGCTAAAGAACTCACCAAACCTTTCGACGATCTTGAAAAAGCTTTTCATTCACTTAAAAGGCTTTTCAACACAAGAGATTTTGATTATTCGAGCCCAACTGAGCTCGACTACTTTTCTGAAAAAGAGGAAGCTAGTGAAGAAGAAGTTACTGAAACAATGACAGAAAACACTACCATGGAGGAATACATGAACAAGACCCGAGCGGACTATAGTTCGCGAGTTGCTAAACCAAATTTGATGATGATACTAAGTTTGAATTGAAGAGTCAATTTCTCAAGGAGCTTAGAGAAAATCCTTTCAGTGGATCAGAGAATGAAGATGCAAATGACCATGTGGAAAAGATCCTTGAAATTGCAGATTTATTTACTAAAAATGAAAAACTAAAAATTGACCAAGTTATGCTTTGTGTTTTCCCCATTTCTCTTATAGGAGCTTCTAGTAGGTGGCTTAAGAATGAACCTGCTGGTTCTATTGACAAATGGGAAGACTTGAAGAGCAAATTCCTCAAGCGATATTGTCCACCTGCAAAGACCGCTAAAAAGATGGAGGCTATCAATAACTTCAAGTAAGAGACCGATGAAACTCTTTATCGTGCTTGGGAGCGATTCAAGGAACTATTATTGAAATGTCCTCAACATTATCTATTCCCTATGCAGGAAATAATATAGTTTTATCAAGCTTTGGACGTGCCTACTCGACAGTAGTTGGTTTCTAAGGGAGCTGTACCTCAGATGAGTGCAGCTAATGCTAGGAAAGTTATTCAAGAGGATGCTGATCATTCTCAGAAGTGGCACGATGGAACCTCCACTAGTTCTAGAATCAACACTAATTCTGATGGTTTTGCTGCAATTCAAGCTCAATTGGACAAGCTTAGTAGAGAGATTAAGAAGAGAGATGAAAGAGCTTATGCTGCACAAGTTGGATGTGAAAAGTGCCAAGGTCCCCATTACACTAATGATTGTCCATCAAGGAATGATGAAACATTTGAGGAGGCCTACTACACATAATTTGGACAACCATTCCAACCTTCTGGAAGATTTAGGGAAACTGCTCCAGGTTATTATCAAAGAACAATGGAAATCCCTCATATCAAGAAAGGAGGCAGACTTTGGATGACACCTTAAAGCAAATGATGGCCGATGCTACCAAAAGACATGAAAAGAATACTGTTATGATCAAAGAAATCTGAGCTTCTACTGATGCTACTATAACGAACCAAGGAGCTTCGATCAAAGCACTTGAACAACAAATCGGTCAGATGAGTAAAGTACTTCAAGAATGGGGATACAGAAGTTTACCTAGCTCAACTGAAACTAATCCAAGGGATCATGTCAAGGCTATCACTACTACCGAAGAAGTCATGCCTAACACACATTTCCTTGGAAAATTGAAGAATGGTGATGTTTTAAAACCCCAATATTTATTTAACTCTTTAATCAGTGTTAGGAGATTGCTCAAGGAAAAATCAAGGATTGAAGAGGAGATCAAGGCTGCTATGAAAGAACAGAACTCTGCAACTGACTATAATGCCTCGCATCATAAAGAAAAAGATCCAGGAAGTTTTACTTTACCTTGTTCGATTAATAATGTATCTTTCAATAATGCCTTAGCTGACTTAGGAGCCATTTTTAGTGTCATGCCATTTAAGACCTTTACCTCTTTAGGTTTAGGAAAATTAGCTCCAACTAAGTTGCTTATTGAATTAGCAGATAAAACGGTAAAACATCCTGAGGGGATTGCTGAAAACATACTAGTTAGGATCAAGAAGTTTGTATTCCCCGTAGACTTTATAATACTATACATGCCTGAGGATATTAAAATTCCCTTAATCCTTAGAAGACCGTTCCTGTCTACTGCTCATGCTAAAATTGATGTATTTAAAAGAAAAATATCATTACAAATAGGGGATAACAAACTTGTTTTTATGTGTGAAAATCCGGTTAAGAGCATAATTAGGAATGTTTACATGATTGGATTAAATGAATGCATGGACCCTAACCTAGAAGCCAGACTAATTGGAAGAAGTTTAATTCATAATGACTCTATTAATGCAATCGATAAGTCTGACGATGAATGTGAAGTTGTTAACAAACGTAGAAGGGTTAAGGAACATAATGAAATATTTGTTGAGTTACCACCTCATCTAGAATATTTATGCCTTCGTAAGAATAAGAATTTCCCGTCTATTTTCCTGTCATCACTGCCCGAAAGGGATAGAAGTTTACTTGCGCAGATTTTGAGAAGGAATGGCGTGGAAATCGAGGAGGGACAAGATATACTTGATATTACTGGATTGAGGATGAGGGAGCGCGACGCCGCAGATGGCGTTAATGATACAAAATAGAAGCTGAATGTGAGTCTAACTTGAAGACTCTGGAATAAAGAGAAGTGCTTACCGGGAGACAACCCAAATTTATCTTTACTGTTTTTTGCTGTCGAGTCTGTCAGACCTGTAGTGGATACGGCGCATCTCCATCAATAGATGAGACGTATCTACTTCACAGGTCATATCTGTTTTTATTTTTCTGCATTTTATTTTCTGAACTATGAACTTTCTGTCATTTTATTTAATACGGTGCATCCCTGGTTAAGGATGCGACGCATCTAATCTTTCTGACCCGTACCAATTCCAGGTTCGATATGGCGCATCTTCTTCAATAAGATGCGGCGCATCGACTAACCTGATGATTTATAGATCTTATTTTTATTTTTATTTTCTAACCACTAATGAATTTTGTACAATTATCGATCTTCTTAAACTCAGGTGTATAATTGGTTGTATTTATATTTATTGCTCGCAAATGCATAATGGAGAATCAAACCGAGCAAATATAAGAGGAGTTTTTCGTTCTAATTCTTTTTAATTTCATGTTTTTAATTTTAATAAACAACTGGGACGTTGTTTAACTTAAGTGGGGGATGGAGAACTAGAACTTTTACTTAACTCTTACTTGTCCTTATTTTTCAAAAATATGCTTTAATTTACGCTTAATATATCAAAATTTTAAAAAAAATTTAGCATGTTTTTGTTTAATCTAAGTTGCATAGCTGCACACAAGACTTTGTTTTCTAAAATTGTGATTTCAAAATTCACAAATCTATGAGTGTGCCGGTGACTTGTAAACTTTAGAACTTGACTTGTATACTATTCGAGACCACCATAATAAGTATTATTTTTATAATTGGAGTGACTTGTCTAAATTGGTAAAATTCTAGGATTACACCAAAAAGTCTTTATATGTTATGTTATATTAACTAATTACACTGGTTAGTTAACCCCCATATAAACCCTTTGTTACTCTCATTTTTAGAGTAAGATACCCCTGAAAAAACACGTAAAGCCATTCCTTTAGGGTGTATACACCTTGTTATTATGTTTCGTTACACCTTACACCTTAGCCTACCCTGTAGATTTCAGTTTGTGGTTATTTGCTTAGGCAAAGTGTGTTTCCTTGCATTACATGTGTTCGTGTGTGTAAATTCATTATCTTTGGTTAGGTCGGGAAATTGCACAATGCAATTGGAGTGAAAGTACATATTCTAAATTTTTAGTCAGTTTTTCGTGTGTTCACTACTTTCAGTATTACATTATGTCTGAAAGTCTGAAAAGTAAAAAAATTATCCGGAATTATTGTGATGGTATTGTGGTGAAATTTTACACCATTAGTTTTGTTAAAAAAATTGAGAAAATGAGAAAAGAAAAAGAAAGAAGAAGTTGGTAGTTTGTTTAAACCAACGATGTAAAGTTTTGTATTAAAGTGGTTGATATCGCCACTATTGTTGTATTATATTATGGATTGAAAGGGAGTTGGACGTATGGGAGCGCCAACTAAGGATTGTTTATTCTTTGTCTAAGATCTTATTGATTATAATTCGTGTCTACCTAAAGCCTGAGTTACAAAAGGGTCAAAGCGTGAGTTATTCAATGATATGAGTCTTATTCATGTGATGGTAGGGAAGTATTCTAACCACACTTAGGACTTAATCTATTTGTTTCTTGTTATGTATTTTTATTTTACACCAATTTATATCTTAAATGTTATCCATACCTAGTCGTGTTGTTATATTCGTTGTTAGCTTTCGAGCATTCGAATATGATGATGGCCAAGTAAGAATATTAAATGTATGAATAAGGTAGTGACCATCCGAGTATTAGATTAATTAGTTAATGCGCCAGCGATCTGGTGTGTGAATTGGTGACCATCCGAGTTTAAGATTGATTAAATGATGCGCCAGCGATCTGGTGTGCAACTTGGTGACCATCCGTTATGAAAATAACGCGCCAGCGATCTAAGGAACACATTAGTGACCATCCATCATTTGAAAGATCAATGACTCGTGCCAGCGATCCATGAAGCATATTAGTGACCATCCGTTAGTTAAAGCGTCGAGGACTCGCGCTAGCGATCTAGTAAGTTTATGCAGGAAATGTTCAAGCAAAGCTAGGTTTAACCCATGAACAAAAAAAACCCCCCCTTTTTACCAATTTAGACTTATTACTCCTTAGCTTTAGTGGGGGAGATGTGTATCCTTTTCAAGAATATGACAGAATATACGTCACGTCCGGACACTTAAACGATTAGATTTGCTTTTATTAAAATTATATTTTGTTTCTAATTGGTTAAGTGTTTAGCCGTGCAATTTTGATAAAACAAATAAGTGCTTAAAAGTAAAAATATCCTATCAAGGATACATTTTCATTATTTTTATTCTAAAGGTTTACTTGAGGAAAAGTAAAGTTCAAGTGGGGGGATATTTGATGAGATCAAATAAGTACATTTTATTAGCATCATTTATCCTATTTAACTGACTTGTTTAATATTGTTTTGTATGAGAATTGGTGCTTTAATGCCTAATTTAGTGATTCTCAGGTAAAAACAAGCAATTGGTGAAAGTTAATGACATTGGACGAATTATGGAGCTAAGTGATCAAGATTTGAAAAGTCCACTAAAATTCAAGAGATGCGCCGTATCACTCTCAACAGATACGCCGCAACATCATACTTAGATGAATTCAAAGACCATTTCCTGACTTTGAAGAATGCGCCGCATCTAATCATAACATGCGCCGCATGATTGAGGCAAAAGCAGTCAACTAAAGTCAACCATGGATGTGGTCAATATAGTCAAACTCCTTAGGCTCAATGCTCCGCGGAAGTATAGTGTTTCTCCGGGTCGTTATGTCTCGACAAGGTGTGATGGTAATCAAAACGGGTTTGTGATCGGGTGATTTTGGATGGAAAGGGGTTTGTGATTGATTACACTACTGAATTGTACAATGAAATAGCTTAAACAAGCTATATGAATAAGACTGTGAAATCAGAAAAACCAGAAACGTTTAAAACTTAAAAACGCGTACGTTGAATTTAAATTTACGTTGACGTACGAAATAAAACGCGAGTTTTCATGAAATAAAATACCTACGGATATGAAAATTACATTTTTACAATCCTAATGATAAAAGAAAATTTTTAGAAAAAGAAAAATAATTTTTACACTATTTAATTAATTACTATTTAATTACTAATTAATAATATTTAAATTACACTAATTATGAAATTAAGCTAGAAAAATGAAAATTTAATTCTAAAAATTCTAAAATAATATAAAAGTAATTTTAAAACTAAAAATATATTTTTCCTACTTTTTCTCTATTAATTATTAATTAATTACTTAAAACTAAATTAAATAATAAAAAAAATAGAAAATGAATAGTGAAAATTATGAAAAATTTCCTAAAATTATTTTATGATATATAAAACCTAGGAAAAATATAAAAAAGTACTGTTGTTAAATAAAAATTAATAAAACTATTTAATTAACTAATATTACTTAATTATTATTAAAATAATATTAATCATAATAAATACTAAATGAAAGGATAAAAATCTGAAAAAATTCCTACAATTAATTTAATATACTAGGAATTTAATAAAAATATAAAAACATATAAGTACTTGACAAAAATTTAAAAAGAAAAATTAAAAAGCTAAATTATGTTAAATAGAAGCTATCACTAGAAATTAAATTTGGTTTTTTCTGAATTTCCTTTTACAAAACTCTTAAAATACTGAAAATGGGAAACTTTTGTGAAGGAACTTTTGGTGGAACTCAAAAGTAAGCACAATGCTTATCAATAAGCCAAACAGTGAGCTTATTGGCTTGATTATGAAGGTTTGAGGCTCAAAAAAGCTATGCAGTAAACAAAAGCTAGAAAATAATGTGGAGCCAACATAATTATACTAGAAAGAAGCTAAATCATGTGAAGGGATATACTAATAAGATGAAATAAGCTAAAAAGCATTCCCAAAAATACCACAGACCTCACACTCATATAGCAGACCTGCAGGCTTGATTTTAGCTTATCAAACAAGCTGAGAAGCCAAGATGGAACTCAGAAGTGATAAGCTGGCAGGTTTACCCTTCCAAAAAACCAAGGACCTTAGGAAAAGCTCCACAAACAAGCTCTAAGTGAGCTTGTGAAACAGGATGAATTACACTGATCTCTCAATAAGACTAACTGATCAATGGCTCATTAAGGGCTTAAATAAGCATGCACATAAGCTAATACTGAGAGTGAAGCATATGAATGGCTAGCTAGTACAATTATGTTATCAAAACAACACAAAACTCAAGCTAGGGACCACTGGGAAATGGCCAAAGGGAGGTGAGCTTAGGCTTAACTCTCCCTGGTGCAGGGTAATAGCAGTCCACAAGGGCTTACATAGGGTCAAGCATAAGCTGATTCACAACAAGCTAATGCCCAGAAAGCTTCTACATCTAAAGTCTACTCTTAGGGGAACATGTGCACAAGTGAATAAGTCACCAATGGCTTATTTGGTACAAGTAATAAGCTCACATAATCCCCAATCTGAATCTAACAAGTGAACTTCTACTTAACACTAAACTAAAAATAACTAAAATAAACAGATAATTCAATCAATTAAGCACAAGCAGAGGTAAATATCAAGCAAACAATCAAAAGCAAAATAAAAAGAAAATCAACAAGGCAGGCTGCTACTAATGTAGCAGCAGAAGGTAAAAAAAATAATCAAAGGTGAGGGCCTAATAAGCAGTCTAAATAAGCAACAATGGAATTGATCAAACTGGAGGGGTTTCTAGAGCAACAAGAATCACAGCAATTGACCTAGAAATGACCAAATCATGCTCAATTTAAGAATTGATCAAACTGGATACAAGGGAGATCTTGGTCAGATAGGCAGTTTCAAGATCAAAATGAAGGGATTTAATGAGTTTCAAACTTGGATTTCCTTATTGAAATTGTTAAACAAGCTGGCAAGGTTTACAAATCAACAACAATTATTTATTTATAAGCAAAGTTGCAGCCTACAAGTGATTGAGAAAACTGTCCCATTTTCATCATCATTGAAAATTTTGACTTTTTAAATTCTTCTAAAAGTTGACTAATCTCAATTTGGATCATCCCTAACAGATTGAGTATGATGTACTAGGCTAGAATAAGATTAAATTATACTAACTTAACAATTCCTACAACTAATATGAAGATTATACCTTTCTAATCTCTAACAGTTAGGCAGAACTGAATCTAAGCAATGAATTTGACTTTTGAGAGAAAGACCTATGGTTTTTAATGTTTGACTAAGCTATAGTAACCTATTGCACTACACCCAGAAACTACAACAAATGCACCCTTGAACTATAGTAAACTGCAATTCCAAACACCCCTTTATGTAGACTGCTAGGAGTTTTAAACTACATAGTGATGTTTTAATGCAAGATTCTGGCCACAGAAGTTATAGTCAGTTGAAACAAGTGTGAAAATCCGAGTTTAATCCAAAAATGAGTAGCTTATACAAGCACAAACAATTAAGCAGTTTATAGCAAAACTAGCAGTTAAGGATTGAAAACTGAAAACTAAAACTTTTAAACCATCAACTAAGAATACTAGGCAACAATTGGCATAAAAGGAACCTAATAAGCAATGGCTAACATAAAATAAGCAATTTGATGAAGGTTAAGTAAACAAGCAGTTAATAAGCAGAATACAAATAAGCTAAAACAACAATTTAGAGAAGTAATTTCCAAACTTTGAAATTTTTCATTACTGGAATTGCAAATTACATCACAAACTTAATTAAAGTAAAACATAATTAACCCATTTTACACTAAAACTACCTACTCTAAAATCCTAATGCCTTATAATGGCTACATATTAATCTATTTATACTAAATTAACTAGGGTTTCATCCTTGTCCTCTTCTGCTTTTACCACAGCTCTTGGATTAACATCCCAGCCATTGAATTGCCCTACTCTCCATCTTTGACCATTGATTTAGTTTAAGTACCAAATTGTTGTAGTAGGTTTCTGAGTTGGATGAGCAGGGGGTAATGATTATGTTTGGGGTTGACTTTGGAGTGGGAACAAAGTCAAAGGAGGGGGGAGACAGGGATGTTGGAGATGGCAGGTTGATTGGGGGCTGGCTTGTCTGGTTTTGGCGGGCAAAAAGGAAGGGGAAGGGTGGAGTTGACCCAGGGTTTGACCCCGTCCCTTTTTATTATTAAAAGTGGGTGGGCTTGGGTAATTTGGGCTTGGGGATTGGATTTTGGATCAAAGGAAATGGTGGGCTGGTATCTATTTTTGGATTGGGTGGTTTTGGTTTAGGTAATTATAAAAAGGGTCCGTTTGTAATTAAATGCACAAGGACCAAAATTGTAATTTTGGTGATTTTCAAGGACCAAAATTGCCACCTTTCCAAAGTTAATCTAGGGACCAAGTTTGCCATATTTCAAAATCATAAGGGCCTCAAAATATATTTTTCATTTTTAAAAATTCCCAGGGACTGATTATGCCAAATTCCAAACTGCAGGGACCAAAAGTGTAATTTTCCAAAGTTTTTCACCTAAGGACTAAATTTGATAATATTTGACTTTTAAATGCCTTAGGTTGACTTTTCTTTCAAAACACATGCTCAGGGACTAGTTTTGTAAATTTTTGAAAGTTGGGGGACTGAAACTGCCAATTGTGTAAACTTTATTCGTTTTTCATTGTTTTTACTTATTTTGCATCTGAAACGTATAAAATACAATCCCTGGGATATTTTTAGTATTTTGATGCATTTCTGAGTGTTTTCGGACGTTTTAGCAGTTTAAATACGATAAAAATGATGAGTGTTTGAGCACTCATCACCGCATATGAAACTTTGGTCAACGAAAGATAATCAACTTGTTCTACTCCAAATACGCCGCATCTCATTTCCAACATGTGGCATATCAGCTAAAGACTTCACCAGATACTATCCAAGACGTTAAAGAACATGCCCCGCATAGAGAAACAAGTTACGCCGCATCTAAAGGCGGTGTACGAATATTTCAGAATATAATAATCTTGGACCCCACACGAAGTTAAGTAGATGCGCCGCATCTGTCATCAACATGCACCACATCGATCCTTCAAACAGAAACTATAAATACCCCATGACAGATAAGAGTTTTGTGAGAAGAAAAACCCTAAGGAGACGAATTCAGTCGAAGAAGCATCACAAGACACACCCCAAACGAAGATCTTAGAGCCGTAAGAAGGTCCTGCATGTGTATAATTCATTAAGTAGTTTTGTTTATTGTATTATTAAGCTTTAATCTATCAGGATTGATGGGCTTGTAGCCACCATAATGCTCCCCTTAAAATTTCTTTCCCATCGATTAAAGTTTATATGATGATGTTTTTGGTGAATTTTATTTGTGCATTGATAACCTCTGTGTTTAGTTGAGTCTTCTAGGCTACCATACATGTTCCTCGCCTGCTTATCTAGTGTCTAGAAGGTAGGATAAACAGAAGTAATCATTAAGAGTTTACTCGTCGATAATTAGGATCCAACGAGATAGATTAGATTACGATACTCATCATATAAAACTAGCAATAAAACAAGTGACAAGCTACTTAATTATAAGGACAGGTCTTCTTACGTGTTTCTATTATCTATCTGTGTACGTGATGGCTATTCACTGATTTGTTCTCATTAGTTTTACTTTTATTGTTTAATTAAATCTGTGTTAGCTTCTCAGGCTAAACCCCCGTTTATTAGATTAGGATTATAAAACTAACTTAGATATTAAAATACTGATTAAATCAACTAGATATTACGTTCCATTCTTAGTGTTCGACACTCTACTTATCACTATATACATATTGATTGGGTACACTGCTCATTAAGTGTGTGTGTTAGGAATAAGTCGGCTAAATATAAATTTAAAACTTGAAAAGGTTTAAACACCCTATACTACACTGACATATCACACGCATCACGACTCGACAATGATAAATACTAACTCTTTTTGTTTTTTTCAAGACACTATTTTGACTTTAAACATAAGTAAAAGACGCGGATGGTCGCCCGTATGTTTTTTCCACTTTTCTTTTTTCTATTTTTTTTCATTTTTTCGATTCTTTTTTTTTATTATTCTTTTTTTTATTTTTTATACATTCTTACTCTACCATCCAAAATAATACATCAAAGGGAGCTCGCTTCCTCCCTACACTTGACTTTTACATGACTAAATTAAAGACCCGAATCAAGAAAATCAGAACACTTGGAGTATTTTAAACTTTAATGTATATAAGAGGTAATGATTCACCTTTCACTTCCTAACGACTAGTACATTCACCCATGAGTCCCAATCATCCAAAAACTATATGTACAAGATAGGACTCGGCTTAAAAACCATGTAACCAATTAGACAATTAACAAAGGGTTTAAACATGTAACAATAATGCACTAAAGATAAGTGAATACAAGGTAGGCTAAGGAGATTTGGGTGTACATTTGGGGGTGGATTGTAAACAATGTTCTTCATTAATATTTTGGAATCCACCGAAATATCACGAGAACTGCGAAAAAGATAGGCTCTGAGGGGTGTACTATGGGTATCGTGTACTAAAAATGAGTATATCGCAAAGGTTTGGGAGAATTACTTGACCAAAAAAGTCAATGTAATTATAATACAGGTTTAAAACAAAGGGTTATCCTAATACCTCTTATCATATAGTAAATCTTAACTACACGGATATAGTCTTACTAGCGGCCTCATGATGAATCACAAACGCAAGTTCTAGAATCTATATACTACCGGAACACTCTTAAGTATCAAAGATGAATGCTTTTTTCTAAAGATCTAAAGGCGATCCTCACATATTTGAGGTGGAAATTTTTTATTGGTACGGTTTTTTGTGCTAGTAATATAATTTCTATCCATGAGACGCTTATTAAGATTAAAGTTTCACTCCTATATGTTGTAAAAAATTTTAAATTTGATGCCAAAATTGCCCTAACAAGTATTTCTCTTAGTTTTGTTACACATTTACTCTAAAACAAAACAAAAATCAAGTGGAGATATAATTTCTAAGGTATCCCATTTTACCCTCCCTACAGTTAAATCGAACATTGTCCCCAATGTTCCTAAAAAATATAAACGTAATGATAAAAGAGAAAGAAAGAAACTAGTACTCCCCTGATTTGCTCGGTATAGACGATATGGAAAGATGGTTAAATCTTCCTCCAAAAAAAACGAACATGATAAGCTTCACTTCCGATATATATTTCATCTTCTTGTCCAATATAACCTATAAATAACTAAGAAAGCAAAACACAAACCCTCGCATAAAATCGATGGTAAAATCTACATATAAAATTAAATACTAGAAAGCAATGTAAGATATAATGCTTGCAAAATAAATGTTTACAGATTCCTAAAAATTTAAAATTCTGAAATTTTTAAAAAATATAAGATTTTCAGCAGAAAAACAAAACCAAAAAATTGTGCAGATACAGTGCCTGACATCGTTAGGTTAATCTGATAGAATTTTTATATTTTGTTTCTGGAAAATTTCTGGAATTGAGTTTTAACACCTGGAAATTCTGTAAAACATTAATTGTGACTCGATACAAGCATTTGACTCAAACAAACACGTTAATATATATGCTAAATCAATCTTTGTTATTGTTCATGTCAAATCCGTTCTTAAAAATAAATATGATCTTCCCTACACTCATCTTTTTTGTAAAATACCTTTATATGTGATTAAGGCGAAGTTAAAAATAAAATAAAATATTTTCACAAAATATGTAAGACATGAATAATAAACAAAGAAAGATGGAGCATATATATAAAATCAAATAAAAACAAAAATAAACAAGCAAACAATTAAAAGCTTGGGTTGCCTCCCAAGAAGTACTTTTCTTTATTAACGAGTCTTGTAGCTAGATTTAAACTCACATCTACGTTTTCTTATTCTTTTTCTCAATCGCACACTTAATCTTCTTAACAAATTCCATGTCAACTCTATATCTTGGTCCCAGGGTCAAACAATCCTTATAGAAAAGACTCTTTTTCCCATATATATATTCCAAACCCTTTTTCTTATCATCATCATTAGTATCCTCAAAAGTACAAATGTTATCTTTATCTAAATTGGATACATAACGGAATTCCTTCATCATATGAGGCATCCTATACGTAATTTCCTTGGCCCCACCAGAAAATTGAACTGTCCCCTCTAACCGATCATACCTCAACTTGGATTTATCAACAAATGGCTTACCAAGCACAACATGAGATAAACCACTATCTATAACACTCCTTATATCTTCTAAAATCAAGAAATCAGTGACATAGGTAAAGCTCTCAACAAAGATATGTAAACCCTTTACTTTACCAACAAAGTTACAAATTCTTGGATAATGCTAAAACATTTTTTTTGCTCTCCCCTTCTTTGGCGATTTTTTAGTGGTTCACAAAAACCCTAATCGTTTTTTTCCTATATCCCCAATTGATCCTATCTCTTCCATTACAACTCTGATTTAAGTATTGATTACATCTTCTATGTTTTCAATCTTAATTCTTAACTTGTTCTTAGCAGAGTCACTATCGATTTAGGTTTATCTTTAGGGGTTTTTTTTTTTTTTTTATCGTTAGTTGGGTTTTAATTATAGTCGGTACTGCTTGCAATTCCTTCATTTACTAATAATTGAATCCACTATTATTCAAGACATCATCATTGTTATAGGTTGATAATTTGCACGTCTGGTTTATAAACCCTAGTTTGTAAACTAGGGTTTTACTCGTTGATTGAAGACTAGACGACTCTTCTTGTTTGCTTATTATGTGATTTACCTTTTTAAGGTGATTAAGGTCTGTTGAATTTTTTAATGTCGAATTTGGGAGAGGCGAATACTAGTATGCCATGTCCAGTGGCCAAAGATAACATGGGAAATGTTGATGAATTGAGTACGGGGGAGGAAAATATGAATTTTTCGTCGTATGTGACAAGGAGAAACAAAAGAAATCTTGTAGGAATGTTGTTGTTGATGAATTGGTTGGACAACCATGTGATACGACACCATGTCCGTCTAATCAGGTTAATGCTACTGATCATGTGATGCATGTGGAGCCGGTTCCACATGCTTCAGGTCCTGTACATGCTTCTAGTTCTAAGGAATGTGTGTCATCTTCTATTTCGAGTAATCACGATTATATTGATACTTTGTTGTGTATCGATTTGAACTCTAAAGGATATTTGTGATTGCGTTACGAGTATTGAAGAGGGTAATTATTCGATGTAGGCTGGTTTGGAAAGTGGTGTTCGAACTATGATAATCGATGCTGTAGATGGTTTGTGGGAGGCTTTTAAGGCTGAAGTTGATACACCTAAATCTCCTCATGAGTCTCCTATTGTCAAAGTTGTGGACATCAACGCTAATGCTACATCCTATGCTAGAGCTGCGGGTTTGATGGATGACCATCCTAAAATAGCTTTTAATTTTCGTCCCCTGGTTGCCAAACCCGTATTTGAAGGTGTTAACATTTCTATTCCCCGTAAAGTGGTTGAAAAGGTTAGTTATTGTTTAGAACACACTTTGTATGGCTATTTTATTGGTAAGAGGATGGCGTTTCCAGTTGTTGAATACTATGCTAGGAATAACTAGGTGAAACATGGCTTAAAAAGAATTATTATGAATTTCAAAGGCTTCTTTTTCTTTAAATTTTTTACATTGGCTGGTTTAGAAGCTGTTTTGGAAAGTGGTCATTGGATGATACGCAAGTCTCCAATAATTCTCAAGAAATAGTCTACAGATACTAGTTTGCATAAGGAAGAATTGACTAGAATTTTGGTGTGGGTTAAATTGCATGATGTTCCTCTCCAAGTTTTTGAAGAGGATGGTATTAGTTTGATTGCTACATTTATTGATAAACATGTTATGCTTGATTCTTACACGAGCTCTATGTGTAAGGATTCATGAGGTAGAAGTAGTTTTGCTAGATGTCTTATTGAGGTCAATTCTGATGTTGATCTCAAGGAGGTTGTTACTATTGGTTTCCCTTCACTTTCTAGGGAGGGTTTTACTAAAGAGACTATCCTGGTTGAATATGAATGGAGGCCTCCCAGGTGTGATATATGCAAAATATTTGGTCATACTCATGATCAATGTCCCAAACAGGTGGTGAGCCATCCTGTTGTTTCTACTTCACATGTGGTTACTCGTACTGTGACGCTGAATAATGATGGTTTCTAAAGGGTGGGTAAGAAGAAGAAGAAGGGTAAGGCCAAGTATACTAATGGAAATCAGTTTGTTGGTCCATCTGTTAAACAGAATGTTAGATATGAGCCGAAGGCGGCTACTAGTAAACCTAAGAAGAGAGCTAATACTATGGGTAATGTATCTAAATCGTCGTCTATGTTGAAGTCTACTAGTCCTATCTCTAAGGAAGGTAACATTACTACATCTAATTCGTATGCTGCAGGTGAACGATGAAGCTGAAAATGGTGAATATGTTGCTAATTTGAATGAAGAATCGGCTAATTTGGATCCAAATATAGGTGGAAGTCCATCTTTCATGGTATCTGCTGGTTAGATGGTTTCCTTTTGTTTCTTGAGTTGTAAAACTTCACGTTATCTGCTGGTTAACTAGTTTCTTTTTGTTTCTTGTGTTGTAAGTGCTAATGGCATGTCATAAGCACTATTTTTTTTGTTATTTTTAAGCTCTTTAGCTGTCCACCTTGTTATGTAAGCTTTATCACCTATGTAACGGGCTAAGATATGAGACTTCACCTATATCCTTTGTACTTAATTGTTTTTTTGAGTAATGCATTTACCGGGTCTTTTTGACCTTTTACCCCCCCCCCCCCCAAAAAAAAAGTTACAAATACCTTCGGGATATTTGGAGTTTTTCCTAGGCTCAAGCCGTGTGTTCATTATGTTATTGTACACAACCGAAGACATTACATTGATTGGGGATTCTATGTCAATGTAAGCTTGTTCAATGTATTTGTATCTAATCATGCATGGGATTTACATTCCAAGGGTTTCCCCTCTTAATTTTTGGATCTATTCTCATAAAAGAGGGATGAGGATTATCAATTATGTTCCTACGGTATGCTATTTCCTCCTTAGTGAGGTATAGCTTAAAATATTCTATATCTAATCCTTCCTTTTCGCTTTCCTCTTCTTTGTCTAGAACTATTGTTCCCCATACTTCAAGCTCATCATCAGAATCATCACTTGTAGTAGAAGTATCATCTAGTGGACTAATTACAATCTCAAGCATATCATTGATCAATATATTAAGCTCCCTAAGTTCACTAATTTGCCTCTCAATTTGGTCACGCAACGAAATCATTGTACTAGGTGAAACGGATGAATTCGCGTTTTCCATAATGGCAAACAGAATAGTCAATGGACAAGGTTACGAATAATGACACAAAGAAAAGTTAGACAAAAGAAAGCTAGAAAAAGAAAATAAAAATCTGACTTGATAGGAATCTAGTGAGTAGACGTAAACGAGATAGAAATCAAACCTAAGCAATAACTATTCCCCAGTAGCAGCGCCAAAAACTTGATGCGAGGATTGCGCCACGCATAAGGTTTTACTTCTCAAAGGATATTGAGAAGCTTGCAATCCTCCAGACAGTGTACCTAGTTGTTGTAATGTAGTATAGGTATGTCCGGGGATTGATCGTTCTCTAGGGGAATAATGTCGTTAGGTTGAAGTGTATGACGATTTAAGCCTAAAAGTGAGGGATAATTCTTTTTGTATTTTTATATTTTATGAAAGCAAGTAAAATCCCGGTTTTTAAAAGAGTGGGCGGAATTAGTTGCTAGTCAACTAACCTAAAAAGCTATTTTTAATAAACAAAAATTAAAATAACAAGAAAAGTAAATGTGGTGAACTACTTATGATGAGACAAACGTGTTTACTTTGATTTAATTACTCTCTAATTATCTTTTATTGAATTGTTGAAGGTCACAGTGCAGTTGTTTTAGTTAAAGTGTTATATTCCTTAATACCAGTCGTTGGGGTGTGCTACCTTCCCCAACTCTATAGATATCAATTTCACCTACAATCGTAAGTCAATTACGCAATCATAGGATCATCAACCTCAACTCATGTATTAAATACAAGGGGAAAAACCTATATTGCACATAAGGTTACGTTTTCTAAGACGTTCAAGCTATTTATACAAAGGAACTCAGCCAGTTTTCTTAGCCTAACATGAAGCAATCAACTAAACAATATACAATGCAACAATAATCAATAACTAGGTTTCATTAGATCTAAGCAAACACTAAGTAAACTAAGCTAGCATGTTAAAAGGAAGAAAAGATAAACAAGTAATCAAACAACACATAGACATATTGAATGATTAAAAGAAAACTTAACTTCAATTAAACATGGGTGAAAAGAGGCTGTAAAAGCCTTATAAGAGCTGCAAAATTCGTCTAGGGTTTAAGTCTCCAAAGTGTCACACTAATAAATGAAAAATCGAAAACCATATATAGATTTACAAAGCTGACGGCGTCAGGTCATGGATCCTAACGCCGTCAGACTGCCGTGATTAGTGTTTCTTCTTGTGCAACTCTCCCTTCTGACGCCGTCTCTCTTGATATTCTGACGCCGTCAGGTTAAGTCTAACGCCGTCCTTCTTTAAGCTTTCTGAGCTGTCTCTCACTACTTTAACACGAGACGTCCTTCATCCAATTGCACCTGACGCCCTTCAGGTGTAAAATCTCCAAATGTTCTCTGAGGCGACGTGTATTAATTTTCCAAGCTCCAATTTTTCAAGTGATGGCGTCACCAATTAAAGCATGACGCCGTCAGGTGTCTTATCCTAACAGGTTTTTTCGTGACTTTGTTGTTTTCTTCAATTTTACGACCAAAAACGTACAAAAAGCTCTAAATTCCATAAATCTCGTCCCAATTACCTGAAATACGAAAAGAAGCGATTTGACTCAATATTTGATTATATAAACACGATTTTAGGCTTAAACAACTCTTTAAAAAGGTATTAAATAAATCCTTATCATTGTCACAACATGCGAGTTTAATAGAGCATAATAACCGTTGATTAAGTTAAAATATACATGGTAAAGTTTTTTAAAAATGTTTTTTTCGGATATCCTTATATAAACTTTAAATATGACTTACATGATTCATTGTTAAAAGTACAATCGCATATATGTATTTCATATCACAATAACTCGTGCTTACATTTGATATTTATTTTTTCATTAATAATAATTTAGTTGTGTTTAATTTTCAAACCCGTGTACGCATGAGTTAAAACTATAAAAATGAATAACATGAGTTCTTATTGAACGCAGAATGTAAAAAAATATTTTTCGGATATCCTACTTAAACTCATAAAGAGGAATAAAATGAGTTGTTCATATATGTATAACCCCGTGTATTTATTTACATACACAATAATTCATGCTTTCATTTTGATATTTATAATTTCGTGCATATACATGTTGTATTTTTAAAATATAAAGTTTAGCGGGTAATTCTTGTATTTTCTAAAGTTATTAAAAAAATAAAACCTTATAAGTTTACACTTAACATCATATAATTTATTTAAAATCCAACCACTATAGTTTTATTAATTACCTTATTTTTTTTATTTTTTTTTTTACAAATTTGACATCTATATTTTTATGTCTTTTTTCACCTTCATAAAATTTATTTAAGTTTGGTTAATTTTTTTTAATTTTAACTTTCAATTAGCTAATAAGAATGCTTGATTTTGTTGCATGTCAAAACAAATCAACCTAATAGACTTAAATTTTTTTCTCAATAAAATTGTTTTAGCAAAATACTTTCAAAATAATGTAATTCTTTTATCATATAAAAAGATCTTTTAAAGTGCTGTAAATTCTTTTAGCTAATTTAAGTATAGAGTTGTTTTAATTTTTAACTCCAAAATTTTATAAATTACCTCTTCATTATTTTCTAAGTTTTTACTTCTACAATTTGAACCCATTATAACTTTCTTAGTAAGAATCTCAAGTCTATTTTGACCTATTATCAAATTCCCGATCAATATTTTACCAATAAACTTGTTACACTGAACTAGTCTCAAAGTTAATTACTAGGGAGAGTAGTTTAAGGTAAAATACTTTCAAGTTTTGTCATGTAGGAACAAAAGAAAGATATGTGTGAAAGTGTAGTTCATGGATATAACCGAAAGAAGTAAAAAGTGGGGTCACTTGTTATCCTTCCCTCCATTAAAATGAGACTCACAAACAACGACACAATGGGTGGTGGTTACTCTTACACTTCCAAACCATCTTCATCTTCATCTTCATCATCACTATCTTTTTCTTCCTTAATTATCTCATCTTCATTGTCATCTTGACCATCTTAACAATGGCAACATCTTTGCAGAATAACTTCAAAATGCACACTTCTGTCTCACTTCTCCCTTCTTCTCAGTCTTCTTTTTCTGGGACAAAATTTGCCACCTCTATCCAGGTACCCTTTTCATGGAAAGTATAATATTTTAAAAAGGTCTAGTTAATTGGTTTCATATTTGTTGCATAATTTATGATCAATGTGGAGTTATAAATGAATGTTAACTTTGGAGTTGATCCAATTGTTTTAACTAAAAACTAAATGGGGATTTTTTTTATTTTATTTATGGTTAGTTTTGGAGTTGATCCAATTGTTTGGAAATGATGTTTGTTAAAGAATGCTGACATGTGTTGTTGTGAGATATGCTTGTGATCAAGGTCAAGTTTGTTTGCAACAATGAACTCTAACTCGTCGTATCGTAGGCATTTTAAGAAATTTTTGATGACAACATTACACAGTATACATGCATAGGCTGTTTGGCATTGCTTTTTAAGTTTTCAAGTAGCAAATAATCAATTCCTATGCAATTATTTAGGAGCTATGTAATAAGTTTAAATAATAAATACAACAAACATGATTCTACTTATAAGATTATATTTTCCAAACGCTCAAACAACGTATTATCCAATTATCACAACTTCAAACATCGTAAGATTATTGCTCGTTTTGTAACAACTACTTATCTGATCTTGATTATTCCATACAACATAATAAGTGCAAGTTTTGGAAATTTTAGGTGACAGCTTAGTACATTTATCCTTGTCAAATTCAACTGGAACGAAAAAACAAGTTTGACTCAAAAAGTTATAGGAGTAGTTAGTATCTTGCAAGTCCAATAATTTAAGAATAATACGAAATTCCTTTGCTTTCAGTATAAGAGGAAAGTATGTCAACCAAAAGGAGCTTTGAACGTGATGGCATCGAGCTCCAAGAAAATCTTGGTTATGGGAGGGACACGTTTCATTGGAATCTTTCTTTCCAGACTACTTGTTGAAGAGGGACATCAGGTTATGTATTGCATAATTAATCTTTCATTACTTTATTTTATTTTATTTATTTATTTTATTTTTTTCATGTTATAGTGTTTATAAGAATCGTTTATAAACTTTGGATTATCATTTTATTGTATGCAGGTAACTTTGTTCACTAGAGGAAAAGCTCCTATCACACAACAGTTGCCTGGTGAAGCAGAAGCGGCTTACAATGCTTTCAAATCAAAGGTAATATAAGTCGTGAACGAACCAATAACAGAAAGAAGTTGTATTACAATTAATAGGTTATCCATGTGAAATAGTCACTTGTTTTATTTTCATGATATATATTGTGTTCCACGTTGCAGATATTGCACTTGAAAGGTGATAGGAAGGATTATGATTTCGTGAAGACCAGTCTTGCTGCTGAAGGCTTCGATGTCGTCTATGATATTAATGGTGCGTAAAATCATAGAAGTTTTACATTTAATTTTTCAGACTCCCCAGGAAAACCCTTTGAAAATATTTGCGCCTGATGACAAAATTGCCCTTCTTTACTACCAACTGTCAGAGTCCCGAAGCATAAGACAATGTTTTGTCTCAGAGTAAAGAGGGTATATATAATAGTCAAATCTTATATAACCCATGTTCCCCAGTTTACATGGATAGTATAATGTGAAATGAAGGTATATATAACCCATCCTCTGCGTTATATAACACATGTTCGTTTTCCGTTTCTTAGGGCGTGAGGCGGAAGAGGTGGAGCCAATATTGGATGCATTGCCAAATCTTGAACAGTATGTTATGACTATAAGCTCCATAAAATCCAATAAGAATAATAGGAAGTTATTTTTGTTTCCTTTTTCGTTCAATTATTCAACTATTTTACCACATGACAGGTATATATACTGCTCGTCAGCTGGTGTTTACCTTAAATCTGATCTTTTGCCACATTGTGAGGTCAATTAATTAACATTTTTTCTATGCTTTAATGTTAGATAGATACCTTCTAATCTCCCATCTCATCAGAATTCATCCATATCGTCATTTAAAACAAATCGATGTTGCTTCCATATAATTCCATCTGTTGTCCTATTCAAGTGTATTTTATACACTTATTTCACATTTTATCTGTATTGGCAATAGACGGATGCCGTTGATCCTAAGAGCAGACATAAGGGAAAGCTTGAGACAGAGGCCTTGTTACAGTCAAAGGGTGTTAATTACACTTCTATAAGACCGGTTTATATTTATGGCCCACTGAACTACAACCCTGTTGAAGAATGGTTTTTCCATCGATTGAAAGCAGGACGACCGATCCCAATTCCCAACTCGGGCTTACAAGTTACCCAGCTTGGTCACGTAAAGGTTAGTAGATTAAACTAGCATTAGTTACATGCTTGGAATTTTCTTCTTATTCTTAGATCTAAGTTTATGGATTTTTGTTCACGTGCGTACTTCTTTCGCCCTTAATTTTCCATGTCACCAAATTATTAAATGTCCAATGAAACCTGCAATATTTTCTCTTCCCACCAACCTTTTGGGTTATAATTATCTTTCATGTTATCCTCATAAAAGATTTGATTATATTGTTTATGGTCCAACACATTTCCTTACTATGCCATTTCTAAACTATTTTCCAGTCACTATGTGTCTGCTGTCTGGTCAAACATTTTTGTCAAACACAAGGAGTATCTATTGTGATGTTTATAATGACCACAAATTTTATAGCTTTGATACAATTTTAAAACGGATCTTTTTTTATAACAGTCTTGATTAGCCAATATTTACCAAATGCAGGATTTGGCAACAGCTTTTATCAAAGTTTTAGGGAACGAAAAAGCAAGCAAGCAAATATACAACATATCAGGAGATAGATATGTTACCTTTGATGGACTAGCAAGAGCTTGTGCTAAGGTAATTTTCCCTATAATTACCTTAACTTAAAATCCAAAAATTTATAACATATACTCCTTGCAGGCTGGTGGATTCCCCGAGCCTGAGCTCATTCACTACAACCCTAAGGAATTTGATTTTGGGAAAAAGAAAGCCTTTCCATTCCGTGACCAGGTATATACAGTCCTATTCATATGTTTTGGTCGGAAAAGTCAAGCTTGCGTTTGACTTTTCTTATTGATCTAACCATTCTTTTAAATCCAGTCATTCACTAATCCAGAAAAGTTAATGCCCTGGACGAGTCAACAACGGTTTGTGAACATAATAATTATGGACCTATGAATGGGTAGATTCGGGTTTTACCAGCCGAGTTTAGGGTTTAGGTTTTAGGGATTACAACAATTATTTTAGAGGTGTCAAATTTAACACTTTTATTCATGAATCGGTTGATTTGTTTATGTTTAATCTCTATAGTCCAATAGCTAAAAGGGAATGGGTCATACAGGTTGAAACTTGTCCAAAATGTATTTTGTAATCATAAAAGACACACGCATTACTTAACGATTCTGTCAACCCATTACCTGACTTCTTTTGACCCGTTACCTAACCCACCCGGCCAGTGGCGAATCTAGAAATTTAAATGGGTGTGGCACGATATTTTTTGTTTTACCCGAAAGTTCTAACTTTTTTAAAACAAAAAGTATGATATGATGATTTACAACCTAAAAAATGACCTGCTTATATGACTAATAATTTACCGTTGGGCTAAATCAGTCGTGCCCTATTGTTGAGCTTTAGTATTTCTATCTATGAGATTTTCTGTTAGCCAAAAAGTCAAAATACATTAAATTCTGTAAACAAATAATAGTACACAGGCTCATTTTGCTATCTTGTTGTGAATTAACATATCTGGGAAACTATTTGGTACAGCATTTCTTTGCATCTGTGGAAAAAGCAAAGGCGGAGCTTGGAATCATCCCAGAATATGGATTGGTTGAAGGTTTGACAGACTCATACAATTTGGATTTCGGGAGAGGAACATTTAGGAAAGAAGCCGATTTCACCACAGATGACATTATTCTTGGAAAGAGCCTTGTTTTAAGCTGATTTTACCATATTCTTCCTTCCATTAAAGATTATGGAGCAATGAATACAATATTTGTATAACAAAGTCCAGTTTGTTAATTTCTTTGACAGATTTGATTTCTATTAAGAAATGGTGCTCAATTTTGTTACAGGCTTACCTGGTGTAATGTAGATTCAAACCACTGCCCAATTTGTTAAACCGCACAAGTTCAATTTCTTTGACAGATCATGAGAATTCAAAATTAGCTTACAACAGCACAAGTTCAAGAGGTTGTAGATTCAAACCATCTAGGCGACAAACGTGCAGTGTAGGTTGTTGTGTGAGTTTGCCGCTAATAGCCAGCTTAAATAATGCCACTGCCCAATTTGTTAAAACGCAGCCCATGTAATGTCATAAGGCAAGACCTAAGGTTCATCAAATAAAAGCTAATTTTACGATGTTATAAGTAAAGACAACTCATAAAGGTCCATCATATTGACCACGTGCTTATTTACCCCTCGATTAGGGACGGAATCAAAAGACAAAGTCACCGGGTGCATTTATGAGAAATCAAACAAGACTACATGCATAACTTTTTGGGACCAGGTGACTTTATAGAAAAATAGAGGTTTTATAACAAAATTAACACTACGAGACAAAAATTCATGGGTGTCCCGTGACCCCCGGGACACCCCTGGTTCCGTCCCGACCCTCTATCGATACATTAAGAGGCGATTCTTGGTGGCACAAACATCATAGAAAGGATTATGTATAGAGATGGGGCCAGAAGAAATGTGAAGAAATTAAGGTTGATTTATTATGCTCTTAGTTATTGGTTGTATTTAATGAAACTTTTAGTATGAAAAAGTGGGTGTAACCACAATTGGTACGTGATATGTGTTGAAATATTCATTATGTGACATTGGCATGAACATAGAAGAACTCTTGTATATAAAGTATTGACTTATGAAATGTGTTTTTTGTATAATGTATGAGTTCGCAGAGATGCCAAGGTGAACAATACCATATATAATGTATGAGAGATGATTCACACACTCTAAATTTATATTTGCACACTCAACTGTACAAGTAGTTAATGCAGATTATTAATACAGTACAAGTTTGGCATGCCTGAATTGGAGTGTGTCAATCAATTAAGAATGTGAGCAAATCAATTCCCATAATGTATGAGTTCGCAGAGATGCCAAGGTGAACAATACCTTATAAATACAGGGTCGGTTCACATCAGTATAGGCCATTGTGTGTGTTAAAGTATGGTTATTCCTTGGTCAACCTAACTTGAAGGGTCATTTCTGCCACGATAGAAATTCTATTTGTTAGGATTAATCCTGATGGCTAGAAGCGTTATTATCCTATGTCTTGCTGCTCCAGTAGTATAAATACCCCCTCACTTTATAGTGAGGGGTGTGGTCAGATAGGTTGTGTAGTTATACATTTCACTAAGAAATCATATTTTGTCGGGTAACATTTGAAATCATATTTTGTCGGGTAACCTTTCTCTCTACCTCGCTCCGTCTCATTTCTAATCAAATCTTCTAAGTTATTAACATTGTGTGATGATAATTGTTGATATAAATAATGTTTGTGAATGTTATTAATATTTCTCAATAAACCTATGTTTTGATAATCACAAAACTTAAATCAAATTAAGTCAAGAATAAGACATAAACAAGTATTTGGTGACAAATATTTACCTCTACAACTTATATCACTCAAGGTATGCATAAACTTAGTAACTTATGCATTACATGATCAAAGGAAATTTTATATTAATACATAACATTATATAAAATGATTTTAACATTTTATATATATTTGTAAATCATTTTTGGTAAAGCTTTATTAAACCACAAAAATGTGATTTCAAATTTCCAACCAAAAAAGGCAAATTTTATCCAGAAAAACTTTTCAAACGTTCAGGAGGGCGACCCCCTTAATTTTACTAGGCGGCCCCCTTAATCATTAAGGGGACCGGCCTATAATTAAGGGGACCGGCACGCTCCCGAACAGTAAAATCTGGCTCTTTAAATACTGGATCATTTTGCACATTTTCCTCACCTTTTTGCACTATAAACTTTCTGATCCAATCTTCTTCTCTAGATCTAAAATCCTTTGATAATATATTTCATAAGTCTTTGTTTCTAAGTGATCCAAAGCTTCATCCATTCAAGTGCAAGAAGAAGACCACTTCTCTACATCCATCTTATTGTAGTGGTGTTGTGTATAGCTAGTTTCATATAGTACTAGTGATAGATATTTGTGAAGGTGTTGTATATATTTGTTGATTGTAGAATCTTGGTGTGTTGTAAACTAGTTTAGTAGTTGTGACTTAGTTGTGCATAGAAGAAGGTGTGAAGATTGACAAGGTGTGAAGACGGTGTGAAGTATTGAAGAAGGTGTGAAGGTGTGATAAAGGTGTGAAGATCACGTGGTGTGATATTTGGTGTGAGATTGGTTCTAGCTACGATTAGAACTCGACATTTAGCTTAGTGTCGTTAACTTGTGTAAGCCAAGGTGTGTAAGGTTTCTCCACCATAAGGAGTTTGTTGACATAGCGAAGAAAACTCTCGAGTGTGGTACTCGGGGAGTGGAGTAGGGCAAGGAAGGTGTCCTTGTAGCCGAACCACTATAAATTCACGTGTTGTGGTTTGATCTTTCTAACTCTATCTTTTCTTCATTATATTTCAATACTTTCATTATTAGTTTAGACTTGCTTATATTGGTTGTTGCTTGAACTCACTTAAGATCGAATCGAAAGTTTTTATAACCTACAAAATATTTTGGAAATAAATTTTAAAAGGACGTAAAACTATTCAACCCCCCTTCTAGTTTTCCACAATTGGTATCAGGAGCCACGTCTAGCAAGATCTTTAAAATATATTGTATTTTAAAACTTGTAACGATCTATGGAATCTGAAAAATATTTAGAAGGGCAATCTATGCAAAGACCACCACTATTTGAAAGTGATGGATTTTTATATTGAAAAAATCGATTCGAAACTTATGTGAAGTCAAAAGATCTAGATCTTTGGCATGTTATTACTAATGGTGATTTTTTACCTATTCAAAATAACCCGGAAACTAAGAAAGATGAAATCGTACCTTTTGAAAAACAAAATGATGATTTAAAAAGAAAACTTGCTAAAAATAATGAAGCAAAAATGGTTATTTATAATGCGCTACCACGTAAAGAGTACGAAAGGATCTTTATGTGTGAAACCACAAAAGAAATTTGGAACTCTTTACTAATAACTCACCAAGGTAATAGTCAAGTCAAAGATAATAAGATAGATCTACTTGTTCAACAATACGAGCAATTCACGATTCCGGAAGAGGAATCAATTGACAATGCTTTTGCTAGATTTAACACTATCATCACAAGTTTAAAAGCACTTGATGAGAATTTTTCTAGTAAGAATTTTGTTAGGAAGTTTCTTAGGGCTCTTCATCCAAAATGGCGAGCTAAAGTGACGGCTATTGAAGAATCGAAGAATTTGTCAACTTTGCAACTTGACGAATTAATTGGAAATCTAAAAGTCTACGAAGTCATCATTAAGAAGGACTCCGAAATGGTCAAGGAAAAACGAGAGCAAAGCAAGTCAATCGCCTTGAAAGCTAGAAAGGAATCTAGTTTCGAAGATAGCTCATCTTCCGAAAGTGATGATGAAGAATACGCCATGGCCGTAAGAGACTTCAAGAAATTCTTCAAAAGGCGAGGAAGATTCGTAAGACAACCGTATGATGAAAAGAAAACACTTCAAAAGAGTAAAGATGACAAGAACAACAAGATTGAAAGAAAGTGCTTCAAGTGTGGTGATCTAAATCACCTCATCGGAAAATGTCCAATGATGACAAGAGATCAAAATCAAAGAGCTTTTGTTGGAGGTGCTTGGAGTGATAGTGACGAAGATGAGAAAGAAACGACAAAAGAAGAAAAGTGTCTTATGGCGAACACATCAAATGAGGTACGTTCCGAAACCGAATATTTTAGTGATGAAAGTATATCATTAGATGAAAAAGATCTAGATAATGAATATAATAAACTATGCAAATTAGGACAACTAGTAATGGCCAAAAACAAATCACTAAAATACATAAACAATCAATTAGAAAGTGAAGTACTAGAATTAAAAATTAAAATACATCAACTAGAAAAAGGTAAAGAAATTTTTGAAGAATGTAAATCATGTCAAGAGCTTAAAGGTGAAAATGAAACACTTTGGGAAGAAATTCGCAAACTTGACAAATTTGAAAATAGTAGTCAATCACTTAGTAAAATAATAAGTATTCAAAGAACATCTGGAGACAAAACTGGCTTAGGATTTAATTCAAATGAAGCTTCAACAAGCGAGATTAAAAATGTAAAATTTGAAAGTGAACTCAACAAACAAAAACCCTTAAAATCTAATCCTAAGTATATACTTATGAATGATAAGAAAATACCTCTTGCCAACGATGAAGAAGTTAAAGTTTTTTATAAACCGTCCTTAAAGACCGAAGTAGGATCTTCTAAACCCAAGATAAGATCTAAAACTCCGCCACCTAGAAAACTAAATAATTCTTACCCTAGGTCTAAAACACCTCAACCAAGAAGAAACCAAAATAGGCAAAACTATAATAACAATAGTAATCAAATGTGGAACTACCAACAAAGCTACAATCCTTGGGGCATTCTACCACCTTTCATGCACCCGAGTCAAATGTTAAACATGTTTGGACCAAACAACTTTGGACCAAAAGGACAATGGGGATCAAATGGCTAGACGAACATTCCTTGAGGCAATCTTGGTGTTTCTCTCAACATAGACTTTTTCAAAGTCTATATTTCATCTTGATGATGTTGAAGATTTCTTTTGAAGACCACCGGGTACGCCATTCCTTCACAACTTATTGCCATGCTTAGATAAATATGTATTGTTTGATTTCGTAAAGTATTTAGATATAATTTGTTATTTTCTTCTATTTGTTAGAATCACATATATACTTATATATATACTATTATACGTAATATATTAAATATATTTATACATGTATATATTCACTTGCACATAACCTAGATACGTCATTTGTTGACTTTCTAGAACTCCAGGAAATCGTTCTTTATCGAACCCTTTCCTTCCCCCCTCACGTTATTTTAGTAAGTCCTCTTTTAGGAGACTCATGATGATGAATGGATATGAGTCAAGTGGACTTTTGTAATGCAAGAACGCCTTCGCACGTGAACACTATGGATGAAACAAACTCCTCTCGCCGATTATATCCTATCTCCGCTACTATCCTTCAAACCTCACCCATCAACCCATCTTTCACTCACTCTTACAATATATATATATATATATATATATATATATATATATATATATATATATATATATATATATATATATATATATATATATATATATATATATATATATATACACTTATTCACATATTCCCGAACACACCTAAAACCCTTCATCAACTTGACACTTTGATCATTTTATCCAAATATCAAAGGTATATTTTAATTGTCGAAACGATAATTAAAAATTGTTAAGGATTCTATCATCGTGCCAATGAACGTTTACGTATTTTTGATATACTATAAATCTAATTATATACGTATAAATATTTTTGTTCCAGAAACTAACTCCGCGAAATTTGGAAAATTTCAAAGGCGGCCCCCTTAATAATTAAGGGGACCGACTTGTTATCGAGGGCGATCCCCTTAATGTTTAAGGGGCCCGGCCATTTGACACTTCCAAAATCGTTTTTCCTCCTTAATTCTATTCCCAAACACTCCATTTACTCACTCACCTCTTCCCCTATGCTGCTGTGAACGAAACTAAACCTCCAAAACCACCAAAATCCTTCACCAAATCACCAATCCGGGGTTATTTCGCAAGGGGCAAACATCAACCAAACATATAACAACATCTTTTGTAAGTTTTCCAACATGCATTTCATCACATTTCATTCGATTTGGTGTCTAATCAATAATTATGCATTTTATTAAAATTCATTGTAATTCGTTTTTAAGTGTAATTGAAGCTAGAAATTGAACTACCAAATGCTCCCCATAGGATTAGGATGATGTTTTGCAACTAAAAATTGGTATAACATATCATCTTGTCAAAATCATTAATCGCCCATAAACCCTCGTTGAATTTTATTTTTCAAAAGGAACATTGTTGATATAACTCTTAAAAACCAT
This sequence comes from Artemisia argyi, assembly GCA_030686995.1. Classification (NCBI taxonomy): domain Eukaryota; kingdom Viridiplantae; phylum Streptophyta; class Magnoliopsida; order Asterales; family Asteraceae; genus Artemisia; species Artemisia argyi. Next base: position 88,718,644 of record CM060708.1, on the reverse strand, counting down.
TTAAAACTTACTACATTACATTGTTTTAACGTTCTAAACAATCAAAACATACTTTTCAAGTTGTTGTAAAATGGTTCATGAAGACAACATGGGCGTTTGGTTCATGAACAAATCATAACTATATGAAGTCAATTGAAACCTAAAACTAGCTTATAAGTTTTGTTAATAATACTAGAATCAATAGAGGTCATCAAGATATATAATCAATATATATATATTGATATTTTAGGTTATAATTATGTAGTAAAGGGAGCGTTTGGTTCATCTTGAATAAGACATTTTGAAAACCAAAATTCATATTTTAACCTTTTAAACAAGCTTATGCTGTGTCAAACTCTTACGAAATGGAAGATATATAATCTAATATATATCTAGCTTTATTTCGAAATGAATTGTGATATCATACCCTGTTGATATTATACATTCTAAACGAGTTTAAAATCAAAATAAAAGGAACATTATGAAACTACTTCATTGAATATTTTTTTTTTGTGTCGAAGTAGAATTTCGTTCCACATATAGTGCATATAATTATATAAATATATAACATATGCATGATAGTTGTTTTTATATTAATTTTTTTTTTGTTGTTATATTGTTTAGGTGAAAATGCCTAAGACCACGGTTGGTGATGTATCCAAAACCAAACAATACATTCCAAATGTCTCCTCTACTCCCGGCATGTCTCCTTCAGTTGCATGTTTCTATCGACCTATTGAAAATAGAAACATTCACGAAGGAAGAATTGTCGATCCATCTTTCTATGAATCTGATGACACCGAACGAATGTTCTCCAATATTCGTTTTGAATGTCTTTTCCAAATCAACGAACCTATTATTCCTCGATTCATCCTCGACTTCTATAGCCAAGTGACGGTGCAAACCGATCCCTATGGTCATCTCCTCATTTCCTTCATGATTCAAAATCAATTCATCACTCTTACTCTTGCTCAATTTGGGCAAATTCTTAGAATCCCATTCAACGGCCAAGCCGTTTTCTCAAATGAATGGGATCTTTCCACTCTTGAAAGAAATCGTCCTCAGGATGGCCCCTACTATTCTGAGATTCCTAGTCCTGAAGACATTCGTCGAATGCTCGAACTAGAACGTCGTACGACTAGTCGAGTAATCAAATCAAAGAATGTCGACATTCATGCTAATCAAATCCTCCTCAAAGAGCTAAGTCCCGACATGAAGAAGTGGGAAGAACTCATTCGCGAGAATGCGTTTGGTACGGGTGGTCACCGTGATCATGTCACGGCGAGCATTGCCCACATGCTTTATTGTGTTATTGCTGAAGAGCAATACAATTTGGCTTATCTCTTTATTCATCGAATCATGTCCGCCAAAAACACCCCAAATGCCAATCTTCCTTACGGTATGTTTCTCACACGACTTTATCGTTATGTGATGGAACATTACCCATATCTTCAAAGAGACTACTACGTTCATATCCTTCCTACTTTGAACCAAATTACTCGTGTTCGTACTCGCCGTCCTCATAGTGACAAAGGAAAATCTCGTGTTCCTTTGTATTCTAGGCCTCGTGGTTCTACATCTCATCGTGATGACGATGATGATGAGGAGGAAGACACCTCACGTGTTAGTACTCCATCCCCCACTACCTTTGTTGAAGATCTTTCCGATATTGATGATACCGAGTATCAAATTCCTCTTCCTCATGAACGTACCGATGAGCTTCTTTTCACTCGTCAAACGTCTATCATCAACCGTAAAAAACAAATGCATGAAGAACTTCGAGGAGGATTCAAATCCGTTGGGAAGATGTTTAGGAAGATGATTGGAAAGAAGAAGAAGTAGAAGACATTGATGCATTGCTACTTGTTATTACTTGTTTCTATTTAACATGTGTATGGTTTGCTACTTGTCCGACTTATTCGGAAATACTTGTGTTTGTTCTTGCTTATCTCTTGGATAATTTTTAGTCTTTGAATAATTATCATGCTATGCTATGCTTCTTTTCAAATATGGATTATAATATGTTCATTTGCATGCAAAATTTGGTTATATATATATATATGTTTATATATCATCATTCCTAGTGTATATGCTTCTAATAGAGCTTGCTGGAAAAACAAACTTGAAAAATGGCCAAATTCTGCAAATTTTGGGTTTCTGGTTGTCTGGGAAAACACCAGATGGGCGGCCCCCTTAATTCCCTAGGCGGTCCCCTTAATGATTAAGGGGGCCGGCATACAATTAAGGGGACCGGCCATCTGGAACTGGGTTTACTGTTTTCTTTTGCATCTTGTGAACCATTTCTCTAGTTTCAGCTACCATTTCCCATTTTAACCCAACTGATTTTAGAATCTCATTCAACCATTTCAAATATATACCTAAATAAACCATTTCCATACTATAAATTCCCTCCACAATCACCATTCCTCATCTCATCATTCATCATGACTTCACCAAGCACCTCACATTCCAAAACCTCCAAGAAACAAAAACTTGTGGTCATCCCCCCAAAACAACTCTTCATTGATTTAACAAATGAAGACAACAAAACCCCATCACCTCCACCAAAATGCTCATCCCCAAGTGCACCAAATGCACCATCTAAAACACCTTCCACTCATGGAACTTCCTCATCCTCCATACCCTCAACCTCATCAATCAATGACTACATCAACTCACACTTGTCACCACAAGCATCATCACCACTTCCTACACAAGAACCCATGTCCACCCATCTTACCATCTCACTCTCACCAATAACACCACTTGATGCCCATCTCTCATCTCCACCTATTACACCACCATTCTTTGCCAATCCCGTACCTTGGAGGCTACTTGAATCCCATGGGGATACTTGTCTTTGTTGCATCCACAACCGCACGGTCATCTTTGGCCTTAGAGATGAAATTCAATATATGTTCTCATATATTGAACATTTGCTTACCAACCCACCACCACCACCAACTCCACCATCCTCTCCAATTATTCCTCCACCACAATTCTCACCCATTCCTCCACCATCACCATCATGCTCTCCAAATTAAGCATATGATATGCTTAATAAATAAAGCATCTACCACCCCTTTTGCTTGCAAGCTCTATGAAGTCCATGTACCCTTTGCATGATGATGTATTTTTCTTGTTGTTAGCTTATGTAATTGCTATTATCTTATACTCTTCATTATTTGTACTTGTATTGTTGTGTCTTGACACAACCATTGCTCTAATATGAATGCTTCCCTCTTTTCTTATTACTTTATATTTGTGTGCATGTCTATACTTGTGCTTCTAATATTTTTGTTTTGCAAGCATTCCATAGCTCGTTCTCTTGGTGCCCCCAAACAAGGGGGAGCACACATCAAGGGGGAGTTTCTACCCGTCAAAATTTTCACAAATGAAAACTTGTCGGCTTAACCTTTTTGATGTTACAAAAAGGGGGAGAAGTACATATAAACTCACTAAAATACTTGTTTAAAAACTAATTTTTGAGTTAATGAATTTAAGTTTTGTAATCATCAAAAAGGGGGAGATTGTTGATATAAATAATGTTTGTGAATGTTATTAATATTTCTCAATAAACCTATGTTTTGATAATCACAAAACTTAAATCAAATTAAGTCAAGAATAAGACATAAACAAGTATTTGGTGACAAATATTTACCTCTACAACTTATATCACTCAAGGTATGCATAAACTTAGTAACTTATGCATTACATGATCAAAGGAAATTTTATATTAATACATAACATTATATAAAATGATTTTAACATTTTATATATATTTGTAAATCATTTTTGGTAAAGCTTTATTAAACCACAAAAATGTGATTTCAAATTTCCAACCAAAAAGGGCAAATTTTATCCAGAAAAACTTTTCAAACGTTCAGGAGGGCGGCCCCCTTAATTTTACTAGGCGGCCCCCTTAATCATTAAGGGGACCGGCCTATAATTAAGGGGACCGGCACGCTCCCGAACAGTAAAATCTGGCCCTTTAAATACTGGATCATTTTGCACATTTTCCTCACCTTTTTGCACTATAAACTTTCTGATCCAATCTTCTTCTCTAGATCTAAAATCCTTTGATCATATATTTCATAAGTCTTTGTTTCTAAGTGATCCAAAGCTTCATCCATTCAAGTGCAAGAAGAAGAACACTTCTCTACATCCATCTTATTGTAGTGGTGTTGTATATAGCTAGTTTCATATAGTACTAGTGATAGATATTTGTGAAGGTGTTGTATATATTTGTTGATTGTAGAATCTTGGTGTGTTGTAAACTAGTTTAGTAGTTGTGACTTAATTGTGCATAGAAGAAGGTGTGAAGATTGACAAGGTGTGAAGACGGTGTGAAGTATTGAAGAAGGTGTGAAGGTGTGATAAAGGTGTGAAGATCACGTGGTGTGATATTTGGTGTGAGATTGGTTCTAGCTACGATTAGAACTCGACATTTCGCTTAGTGTCGTTAACTTGTGTAAGCCAAGGTGTGTAAGGTTTCTCCACCATAAGGAGTTTGTTGACATAGTGAAGAAAACTCTCGAGTGTGGTACTCGGGGAGTGGAGTAGGGCAAGGAAGGTGTCCTTGTAGCCGAACAACTATAAATTCACGTGTTGTGGTTTGATCTTTCTAACTCTATCTTTTCTTCATTATATTTCAATACTTTCATTATTAGTTTAGACTTGCTTATATTGGTTGTTGCTTGAACTCACTTAAGATCGAATCGAAAGTTTTTATAACCTACAAAATATTTTGGAAATAAATTTTAAAAGGACGTAAAACTATTCAACCCCCCTTCTAGTTTTCCACAATAATGATTGAAGGGAAACCTATATATTCATAAACACAAAACACACATATATTTGACATTTTCATTATGTTTTTGGTATTTTAGGTCCATTTTAATAAAGAAAAGGGTATGTGTTTTCACACATACCATTACTCATAATCATTATTGATCCTCAAAACTAGAAAAGGGTATGATATTTTGATTTACACTACTTATGTATCTCCAACACTAATAATCATCAAACTCCTTAGTTTGGTGCATTTTCTATAAGTTTCTAGGGTAAAGGGTTACGCCGGTAAATAATATTAAAACCGAAAAATTTAAGTACAAATGGAATATGGTTGAGACACCATATTTACCTCAAGCTAAACACCTTGATAAACATCTAATACTAGTGCTTATGACATGCCATAAGCACTTACAACTCTAGGAACAAAAGATGCACCTAAAACAAACAATCAAGTGAAACAAGCTAACCAGCAGCTACCGTGAAAGATGAAGTTTCACCGGTATGTGAATTAAATAAGTTAGCCGATTCATCATACACATTTTCAACAAAATCTTCATCATTATCTTCATCCATCACCAATGCAGCATACGGATTAGATGTAGTAATATTACCTTCCTTTGAGGTAGTGCTAGTAGACTTCAACATAGAAGACGAATAAGAAGCATTACCCATAGAAGTAGTACCCTTCTTAGGTTCACTAGTTGCTGCCTTTGGAACATATTTGACATTCTGTTTACTCGATGGACTAACAAACCGATTACCATTAGTAGACTTGGTTTTACTCTTCTTCTTATTTTTACCCACCATTTGGAAACTATCTTTATCCAGCACCACACTTTGATTAACAACATGTGGATTAGAAACAACAGGAGGACTCACCACCTTTTTAGGACATTGATTATGGGTGTGACAAAAAATCATGCATACATTACCCCTGGGAGGTCTCCATTCATACTCAACACGGATAGTAGTTTTAGTAAAACCCTCCCCAGAAAGTGAAGGAAAACCAATAGTAACAACATCCATAAGATCAGCTTCAGAGTTGATCTCAATAAGACACCTAGCAAAGCTATTTCTTCCCCACGACTCCTTACACATAGAGCTCGTATAAGAATCAAGCATAATAGGTTTTCCAAAAAACATAGAAATCAAACTAATACCATCCTCTTCAAACACTTGAAGAGGAACATCATGCAATTTAACCCATACCGGAATACGAGTCAATTCTTCCTTATGCAGACTAGTATCCATAGACCATTTCTTAAGGATTATTGGAGATTTGCGTATCATCCACCGACCACCTTCCAAAACAGCTTCTAATCAAGCTATTGTATCAAATTTAAAGAAAAAGAAACCTTTGGAATTCATCATAATCCTTTTCAACCCATGTTTCCCCAGTTATTCCTAGCATAATCTTCAACAACCAGAAATGCCATCCTATTTCCAATTTTTCTATAAGTTTCTACCTCCCTGCTGTTTTCAAAAGATCAAAATTTGTTTATTTCACGTTTAATTCTCAAAAAGTTTTCATTTGTCAAGTTTAACTAGTGATTTTACAAGTATCTTAATGGGTGGAATCGTTTTAAACCTCTCACTTAGTTGTTTTTAAGTCGATTTTGATATACGTGTCATCAGCGAAGTAGAGATATAGTTTAAACCAGCTCAGTAGGTTCACCAGCTAAGTAGGACAAAACCAGCTTAGTAGAAAAAGTCAAATAGGCAAAACCCTAATTTAGCTCAGTAGGATTTTAGTTACCTCTTTGCTTCTACCTCACTGTTACTACCTCGCTAGTACTACCTCATTGTTACTACCTCTTTCTGTTACCTCACTTTTTACTAAAATTACTATTTTGCCCTTATACTCCCTCGTTGCTAAAACTTGAACCTTTCATGGATATTTACTTACAAACACACATCTTTATCATTTACAAGATCCATAAAATCATTTAACTCACACAAAACGAAATGTTTGAATTAATTAACCAAGTTCAACAATTCATTAGTGGCCAACAAGCCATCATTGATGCCAGCTCCGATAACCGTCCTGCTATGCTTGAAAAGGGAAGTAATGTTCCATTGGCTAGTCGTTTTATGAGATATATTGAGCAAAAGAAAGATAGAGGAAAATGGACGAAGCAAGTCATTATCGATGGACCATTTGTTATGCCTACAATAACTATACCTTCTGATCCAGAAAGCACTCCACCTCGTCATGAACACACTCGAATTAGAACTTGGGATGAACTTTCTGCTGATGAGAAACGACACGCTGAAGCTGATGGAAATGCAATGCAACAAATTCTCTTGGGAATACCAAACACCATCTACTCGAGTCTTAATGCATGCCAGACTACTAAGCTTATGTGGGAGCGTGTGAGACGTCTTATAGAAGGAACTGAGTTAAGAAAAGCTGATATGGAAACTAAGTTGGTCAACATCTATGATACATTTAAGATGACCCCAAGAGAGTCACTTGTGTCATATTATTAGCGTTTCTTACAGATTCTCAATGACATGGAACGATACAATATCTTACCTAAGGTTGTTGTCACTAACACCAAGTTTTAGAACTCACTTGAACCTGAATGGCATCACTACACAACCATAGACAGATAAACTAAGAATTTGCATGAATTCAATTATGACCATTTGTTTGATTTCCTCAAAATGAACCAAAGTGGAGTTGATGCAGCAAGAGCTTTGACAAAAAACCATGATTATCTTGCATTAGCAGCTTAAACCAGTAACCCTTCTCCTTCATGCCTCAACGTTCTTACTACTCACCACAACGACAACTGTCCTAACCCAGTCCCTACAATTATCAACAACCACTAGCTCTTCAAGCCTCAACTAGTTCTGATATACCAAACACATTGGACTAACAATACTTTGAAGTTCAACCTGAATCTGCTTATGTTGTTACCGATGATCCATTTGTTAATGTCAATCAAGATATGGCTTTACTTGCAAGAGCATTCAACCAAATTGCCACCACCAACAACCGTCTTAGATCTTCTTCAAATCCACGTGCTCAAGCAGTGATGGTCAATGGACAAACAAATCAAGCTAGGATTGTGGAGATATGTAGAAACTCAATGAGTGTTGGGAATTTTGGGAATGTTCAGAGGTTTGCAAATCAAAGGGCAACTGTCACTAATTCCAATATTGGTAATGTTGGAAATGTTGAAATTGGTCAAGTCAGAAACGGAAATGGTCAGACGGGGAGAAGGTTGATTAGGTGTTATAATTGTCATGGTTTAGGTCATATGGCCAATGCTTGTCCTCAACCAAGGGTTTGTGATTCAAACTACTACAAAGAAGCAATGATGTTAGCTAAAAAGGAAGAAAGTGGAATGCCTCTGAGAACGGATGAGAATCATTTCTTAGCAAGTGCAGGTATTGAACCAGATGAAAAATGTGAAGACAGTGATCTTGATGGCCAATATTCAGGAAATGCTGCTAAGTGATCCAGGTATCGGACCGACACTTGAAGCTGTAGTATCTAAGGTACCATATACTGACACTTGCTACATGCAAAATGTATTCTCGTTGTCTGCTCACGAAGACGAGCATTCTGTACAATCTGAATCATCACATATGGCTAATCAATTAGAAAGTGACATTGTCTTTGAGGAACCATATGTGAATCTTGATGATCCAGCAGTTGAACAACATGCAACTCCAAATGATCAGAATCAAGATACGGTCAATCATAACAAAACCAAAGCAAACAATGCTTAGACTGTAGATCTGGAAAACTATAAGGAACGTGTGAAGTATTTTGAAACCATCATTGATACACAGAAAAGTTATGAAAATGCGTTTCAAGAATCAAGTTTACGTGAAAGAAAGCTAAAGGAAAAACTTGATCATGAACTCGTTCTTGGGAATGAAAAGCGGACTAAAATTGAAAAAGAAAATTTAGATCTTAAAGGTCAAATTGATGAACAACAAAAATCACTTTCAAGTTGTCATGAAAATCTTTTAGAATACAAAAGAAAATCTCATGAAAACAATAGATAAATTCCAAGATGAGGTGATCGAGTTGCAACATAAAGTAAATTTACTTGAAAATAACATTTAGAAAATGGACAAATCGATTCAAACAATTCACATGCTCAGTCATGAGCCTAGTCCATGTTATGATGGCACGCATAAATTTTCACTTGGCCAAAAACATCCACGTTTCCTTCAAAAAGGTCTCCAGATCCAACCTCAGTTGTATAATGTTGTCTCTCTTTATGATCCTTCAATTAAAATGTATGTATATATGAATAATTGTTGTGATGAATGGGCCGAAGGGAGTCGATCAAATGAATCAAAGAATTGAAATACCACCAATTGATTACTCAAAATTAAATTCTCTTTATGAGCATTTTACACCAAAACGTGAAAATAATGATAATCAATGGCCTTTATCTTCATCTTCTACAACCGATATTATTCCGACGAAATAAATTTTTCAAAAGAATCAAAATTTTTCAAAAGAATTACCAAAACAAAGTGGCGTCAAATGGTACATGGCAACGTTTAAAGAAGACGTAAGTATGCTTGAACAAGTAATTTCAAGACGAACTGAAGTAAATGCTTCAAACTTTCAATCACCAAATTTCAAAGAAATTCGAAACATGTTCAAAACTGTAGTTCAGCCTACCGTTGACCATTTGCGTCTTTGTATTTTTTTTTTTTTTTGAAAGGCATTTGCGTCTTTGTATAACACACTTTGAATTGTAATTAATAAAGGAAGTTGAAGAGATGATAAATGCTTTCAATGGATTTCAAAAAGAATTTCAAGATGAAAATTGGAAAAACAAACGTCTTGAAAACGAAATCGACCGACTCGTTGAAGTTGTCATGACCACTAATGTTATGTATGCTGCTTTATATCCTTGTGATCCTTTGTACTATCATCAATATGTTGCAAAAAACGGCCTACAAGGCCTTGTAATCGCCGATTCCAAGCTACAAGGCCCTGGAACTTGGAGACATTTACAAGGAAGTCGGCCGATTAATCGGCGATTACAAGGTTTTGGGCTGATTAATCGGCTAGAAAACGCAACTCGGCCCTCAACCGCCTCAGGACTGATTCACGATTTTTGCAACATTGACTATCATGCATTAGAACTAGAAAACCAAACTCTAAAAGATGAAAATGCAAGGATTTTAAAAGAGTCAGATGATGTCCATGTGAATTTTGTAAAACAACTTGTTCAAATTGAACGCAATTTTCAAAGATGTCAAACCATTGTCACAATCTTGAACTAGAACTATAAAACCAAGCTGAAAAGGAAAAGTTTGACAAACCCTAGATATATTTAGACCATAATCTTACCGTAATTAACTTAACATATATATAGATTGCACTTTAATATTCACTGCCATAGTGCGATTGACGTTAGTCAATGATTTTATAATGAACCATATATTTTAATCAAATTAACATGTCATGTAATAAATATTACTATAAGAGAAAAGATCTTTTGCATACCAGTTTTTTTGCTACAAACTGAAGGACAAATCCTCACCATTTATCTAGTTTGATCTAATGGTGTGGATTAACCTAAGATTTAAAAATGAAACTTAAGTCTATGTTTTTTTCTTGTCTTTTTTTGTTTCTTATTTATTTATTGTTTTTTTCTTTTTCCTTTTTTTTTGCTATCCACGTCTTTTTTTTTTCTTTTTTTTCTTTGACTTTTTTTCTACTCACGTTTTATTTTTCTTTTGTCTTTTGTCTTTTCTTTTCTATTGAAGTTCTTTTTTATCTTTTTTATCAGGTTTTTTTTTGTCTTTTTTATAATAGTTATTTTTAAAGTCATTTTTTTTCTCTTTATTTAAAAAAAAAAAAAACAATTCACGTTTTTTTTCTAATTCATTTTTTTTTTAATAATTAACGTTTTTTTTCTCTTCCACTTTCATACGTTTTCGTCTGTTTCAAATGTTTTTGTCCGTTTTCATCTGTTTTCAAACATTTTCGTTCGTTTTTTACGCTTTCGTCTACTTTCAAAAGTTTTTTTCCGTTTTTACACGTTTTCATCCGTTTTCAAACGTTTTCGTTCGTTTTATACGTTTTCGTCCGTTTTTATTCTTTTTCATACGTTTATATACGTTTTCGTCTGTTTTCACGCGTGTTCAAACGTTTTCATCTGTTTTCAAACATTTTCGACTGTTTTTTTTACGTTTTCATCTCTTTTCAAACGTTTTTATCTGTTTTTATCCGTTTTTATACGTTATCATCCGTTTTCAAATGTTTTCATTCGTTTATATACGTTTTCGTCCGTTTTCATACGTTTATATATGTTTTCGTCCATTTTCAGACATTTTTGTCCGTTTACATACGTTTTCGTCTATTTTTTATGTTTTTGTCCATTTTCTGACGTTTTTGTCTATTTTCATACGTTTTTGTCTGTTTTTATACGTTTTCGTCCATTTTCTACGTTTTCATTCGTTTTCTTACGTTTTTGCCCATCTACGTATGTTTTCATACGTTTTTGCCTGTTTTCTTGTGTTTTCGTTTGTTTTCATACGTTTTCATTCGTTTTTGTCCCTTTTCATTCATTTTTCATACGTTTTCGTCCGTTTTTAGACATGTTTTTACGCTTTCATTCACTTTCGTCAGTTTTCATACGTTTTTGTCCGTTTTTATCCGTTTTTGTCTATTTTTATATGTTTTCATCCTATTTCGTTCATTTTCATATGTTTTTGTCCGTTTTCATCAATTTTCCTTTATTTTCATCCATTGTTTTTGCCCATTTTCATACGTGCTTTTACGCTTTCATATGTTTTTGTCCGTTTTCATACGTATTAGTCCATACTCTTACGTCTTTGTTTGTTTTCTTACGTTTTTGAATATTACAAGTGATATTCATAATTTCACTTGTGATTTTCTGAATATCACTTGTGATTTTCAGAATATCACTTGTGATTTTCTGAATATCACTTGTGATTTTCTTATGTTTTCGTCTATTTTCTTACGTTTTGAATATCACAATTGATATTCAGACCATCGCTTGTGATTTTCTGAATATCACTTGTGATATTCTGAATATCACTTGTGATATTCTGAATATCACTTATGATATTCTGAATATCACTTGTGATTTTCTGAATATTTATCTCTTTTGGTTTTCTGAATATCAATTGTGATTTTTATGTTACAAAACATTAGTTGAAAATCACTTGTGATATTCAGAATATCACTTGTGATATTCACTTACAAAACATTAGTTGAAAATCACTTGTGTGATATTCTGAATATCACAGAAGATCATTTATTATATTAAGAATATCATTTGTGCTACTTAAAATATCACTTGTAATATTTAGAAAATCAAAGAATATCACATGTGATATTCAGAATATCGCTTGTGATATTCAAAATATCACATGTGATATTCAGAATATCACTTGTGATATTCTGAATATCATAGAATATCTCTTATAGTATTCAGAAACGTATGAAAAACGTCTGAAAATGGTCAAAAGCATTTAAAAATAGACGAAAATGAATGAAAACAGATGAAAACATATGAAAGTGTAAAACACATATGAAAAAGGACGAAAATGTATGAAAAATTGACGAAAATGAAAGAACGGATGAGTACGGACGAAAATGTAAGAAAACGAATGAAAACGTATGAAAAAGGACGAAAGCGTAAGAAAACGGATGAAGACGCAAGAAAACAGATGAATATGTATGAAAACGGACAAAAACGAATGAAAGCGTAAAAGCACGTCTGAAAATGGACGAAAACGTATGAAAATGGACGAAAAAGAAAGAAAATGGAAGAAAACATATTAAAACGTATGAAAACGTGCGAAAATGGACGAAAATGTATGAAAACATAAGAAAACAGACGAAAACGGGCGAAAACGTAAGAAAACTGATGAAAACGTATGAAAATAGATAAAAACATATGAAAACGGGCGAAAACGTAATAAAATGGGCGAAAACGGACAAAAACATAAGAAAATTGATGAAAACGTATGAAAAGAGACAACAACGGGTGAAAACGTAAGAAAACAGGCGAAAACATATGAAAGCGGGCGAAAACGGACAAAAACGTTATAAAACGGAAGAAAACAGACAAAAACGTTATAAAACAGACAAAAACGTATGAAAACGAATGAAAATTGACCAAAACGTATGAAAACGGGCGAAAACGGCCAAAAACGTAAGAAAACGAATGAAAACCGACAAAAACATATGAAAACAGAAGAAAACGTAAGAAAGTGAAAAAAAACGTGTGAATTAAAAAAAACAGAAAAAAGAAAAAAAGAAGTGAATTAAAAAAAAGATAAAAAATAGGGTGAAAAAAAACAAAAAAACGTGAATAGTAAAGAATGCACAAATGAAAAAAGAAAGAAAAGAAAAAAAAATGAAAAAAAGTCGATTGGAAAAAAAAAAGAAATAAAATACGTGAATAGTAAAAAAAGATAAAAAAAGAAAAAAGAAAAAAATAAATAAAAAGACAAAAAGACAAGAAAATAAAACATTGACTTAGGTTTCCCTATTAAATCTTTGGTTAATCCCCCACCATTAGATCAAAATAGATGTATGATGAGGATTTGTCCCTCAACTTACAAGAAAAACTTAGTTTCTAAAATAACTCACCTCATTACTATAAAACAATGGAAATTTGCTTACATGTGTAAATCTAATGCTGAATTTCCAACAAAAGAAGAAGAAAAATAAATAAATAAATAAAAAATAAAAAAAATCAATCAGGTCGTTCAACCGTCATCTATTGGTTTGCATTTTTTCCCCCCGAAACTATCATGCTGTCTTGTTGATAACGTGTTATGAAAATTAATAAGCAAGAACACAAGAACAAGTGAGGAGGAAGAGAAAATTATTATTAAGTAGTGATCAAGGTTACAAGTAAATTATATATATTGGATACATGAATACATCTCAAACTCAAAGCTTAAAGCTCCTTATAAGTAAATATGAATATACATAAGTCCATTAATATTTACTAACAATTTTTGTTATGTTAATTCGATATATGCTATAATGTAATCTTTCAAGTAAAAATTCCACCAATTCATCACATGAGCCAAAATTTTATGTTTTTCAAAACCCCAATAATTTCATAATTTTTATTTTAGCCGATTTATATATATATATATATATATATATATATATATATATATATATATACACACACATATAAGTGTATATATCGTCTTAAAACCGCGTAATTAACACTAATCACTTTTGTATTACCAAATTTGTACCACAAGCAACAATATTTATTACACTATATTAGCATTTGAATTATCTTTATTAATTTTCTTATCTTATAGTGGATTTTAATAGGCGGATATAATCTCATTCGAAATTGCAATGCGGAGACGAGCCATATTCCGGTATGCATTGCAGTGCCATCATAGGTAAACATTTGTAATATAGCTTAACCCATCAGTAACTCTATCAACAACTTTGAAAGCCAAACTATCAGAAAGCCATCAGAAGTCCATCAACAATTATAATTATATGAAAAGGCAACAACAAAAATATCAGCAACTCAGTGACCAACATCAACAGCTATCTGAAAGTCATAAGCAACTACATGAAAAGCCATCAGAAATTCAGTGATCAACATCAACAACTCTCTAATAGCCATCGACAACTATCTTCAAAGCCATCAACACTTTGTACAGCCATCAACAACTCTCGACAAAACCATCAACAACTCTATGAAAAGCAAAACTCAGTGACCAACAAAACTTTTGAAGATTAACTGATTTGTTTGTTAATCGTAGTTAAAAGTATGCTAAATTGGTGTTTACTCGATGTTCTTTACTTCCAACAATTATTTATCCAACAAACTTTAAGCTAAAGCTTAATCTAATAAAAATCAAACCCAAAGTCCCGTACGTATATGAGGATCTAAAACTAGAACTATGTAATAATAATAATAATAATAATAATAATAATAATAATAATAATAGGGGATCACATAGTCCACTGCTCGAGTGACGTGGGAGTAAAGTTCAGGCAGAATCTGGTGCGTGATATCCTTGTTAATATATGCTCCAAGGCGGGAATCATGGTGCGTAAGGAGGCTCCACTAGGGTTTCTTTCAGAGGAAGGAAGGGAATTACGTCCTGCAGATTTGCTATTATTCAACTGGCTCCAGGGTAAAGATGTTTGTTTGGATGTGACCGGTGTTTCTCCTTTTGCTGGTACTGGGGCGTCTTCGTGGGCTCCTGGGGTAGCTTTGAGTAATGCGGTGGAGAAGAAGAAAAAGAAGTATGCGTTCAAATGTGAAAACAATTGATACAAATTCGTTTCTTTCGCTTTTTTTACGTTTGGGGAATTCGAGATGGAAGATTTGAATACACTTTCTCATATTAAGTCTATTGCCATCAGCCAATCAAATAACATTAAGAGTGGTGTTTTTATCGTTCATCGAGTTAGTTTTTGTATTCAGAAAGGAGTGGAGCTCAGATTGTGTCTAGACTCCCTCCAACTTTGTGTAATTTTTCATGTTTCTAATGAAAGCGATGTTTTATAATAATAATAATAATAATAATAATAATAATAATAATAACAACATAACAGTGGATGAAGATGAGTTAAATGGTGTGTTAGGATTCCAAAATGGGATTTGAATTAAATAATAATAATAATAATAATAATAATAATAATAATAATAATAATAATGTATTTTAAAAGAATATAATAAGTTTATTCATTTATGATTTAGATAAAAATTATAAAAATTGATAATCTTTTAGTAAAATGCATAAAATTAATTTTTGAAATGGCTCGAATACAATGTCCTTTATCGTACAAAGATTTTAATCAAATAAACCAACATATGTAATTTCTCTTGCGAAAAAAATGTTGGTCTGACCGGCTCACGCTTCATCTTTAAGAGCAATATGTCAAAAATAATATCAAAGCTAATTGAACGATGTAGGTGCTCAAGGAAATCTAACGTATATAAGTGCTGAGACTGAAAATCACAAAACAGAGTAAAGAATAATTACACAAACGGACATGATATAGGCAAATTAATTTGGTGAAATAAAAATAAAGAATTGGATGATGATAGATAGATATAAGGGTGAGCAAACGGACCGGATGGACCGGACCGACCGATAAAACCGACCGGACCGGACCGGACTGGACCGGACCAACCACATTCGGTCCGGTCCTCGGTCTAGGCTTTTTGGCTAATTCGGTCCTCGGTCCGGTCGGTCCGGTCCGGTCCGGTCCGGACCGACCAAAAAACCGAAAAAACGTGCCAAAATATGCCTAAATGGACCGGACCGACCGAAGACCGGACCAGACCGAACCGGACCGAGACCGGACCGACCACATTCGGTCCGGTCTCGGTCTATGGTTTTTCCGGTTCTCGGTCCTCGGTCCGGTCGGTCCGGTTCGGTCCGGTCCGGTTTTTGGACCATGCTCACCCTTAGATAGATAGAGTATGGTGGGTCTACCGACATTTATTTTCACTTCAACGACCTCTCATGGCTAGGTGGCAGAATGTAGCTGGCCATAAATCTTTGAAGAATGTAGGAAAATGTTAAAAAGAACTACTCCATATTATAGAATGGTTGATCATATATTTCAAAATATTATTTTAATTTAGAAGATTGCCACAGTGTTGTAAGTATTACATGTCCATTTAGGTCATGTTTGGCAACACCCTTTTGGAAGCGTTTAAGAGCGGTAAGCGACAAGCGACAAGCGACAAACGTTTCAATTTTAATACTTGTTTGGCAACACTGTTGCTAGCGTTTAGCAACACCTCAAAAGCTTGCAATCTTAATGCTTCCTAAAGAAGCTTTCCAATATACCGCTAGCGTTTAATTTTAATATTATCAATTTACCCTAAAAAAATAACATTCATTCATAAGTATATGCCTTTTTTCGTAATTTTATATTTTATAATTACATCTACAGCTACGTTACCAAACACGTTTTTTAAACAAGCAACTACTGCTTACTTCTACAGCTTACTGCTTATTACTACGGATTGCTGCTACGTGTCGCCAAACATAGCCTAAGGCTTAGATGAATATTAATTGTTATATAATTTATTCCCATGGTTTGTAGCAAGTTATCAGCGAATATGAGAACAATTTGAGTTTGATTGAAATTTACAAAGGTAAACCGGGGTAAGGAACAAAATCGAAAAGTCAAAACAAAACCGAAAAAAAAATAAAAATAAATAAAATAATCTGATACTGATTGTGCGGTTTTGGTTTTTATAAAAATCAAAAGGTTTTTTTTTTTTTTTTTTTTTTTTTCCAATTCTTGGATTTATATGAAAACTCAAACCGAAAAAACTGAAGCACCACATACTAAATTTATTAAACTAATAAAAATAGAGAAATTTTCAAAAGGGTCCGTTCGCTCAAGGGCACATCACTTTTTACCCATTCATTTTTCAAAAGTTCAGGAAAGACCAAGGCAACTGCACTATTGGGCAACTCAACTTTTTTTTTTGAAAAAATGTTTCTTGTTTTTTGAGCAACTTGTACTTTTATGGCAACTTGTACTTTTATTGTACTGAGTCGAACTTTTGATGCGGGGTTTGGTTTAAAAAAACTTAGGGAAAACTGTAAAAAATATCCCTAAAGTTTGGCAAAATTGCAAAAAGTGTCCTCTTACGAAAATTTTTGCAAAAAGTGTACCTAAGCAGTTTTCAATCTGCAAATAATGCCCTTGAAGGGTTATTGTTCATGCAAAAATGGTTTTTTGCCTAACGCTCTTTAGGAAAACCCGTTAGTTTATAGTCACGTGCATTGCACGTAAGGGTATTTTAATCATTTCACTGTTCCCCGCCATCAAATCCAACTAACAGGCCCACTAGCACACCTACACTTGTGTTGAGGGACATTTTTTGCAACTAAAGTTTATTCCTCTTTCATTCTTATACAACACGAGTAAGCATTAACTATTACACACCCTTCAATCTACACTTACTGCTCATCATCTTGTTGCACCCAAAAATCTTGTTGACCTGAAACAATGGTTCTTTGCGCCTACGGTCTTTAATGCGTCATTAGAACTTTGTGGACGAATAGGAATCCTGGTAGGCGGTTCTACTCATGCCCCACATACGTAAGTTTGACTCTTGATCGAAACAATAATAATGTTACATTTTACAAGTTGCATATGTTTTCTTCTTTTTAATTACATTTCTTTCATTTTACAGAACTCTAGTTGTCCCTTCATCGGATGGGTAGATCCACCCATGTGTGACCGATCTCTAGACATCATCCATGGTCTACTTAGGGCCAGGGATGCTTTGGAAGATGCGCTGGCTTTATAGCAGGAGAGGGCCGACTGGGAGGAGCACTGGGCAAATAAGAACGAGACCTGGGAAAACCAAGCGAAGCTTCGGGCAAATATGGAGGAGTAGCGGGCTAAAAAGCTGAGGAAATACCTTATCATTAGTTGGGTTTTCTTAGCTTCTTATGGTTACTTGCAAAATTGAAAGTTCGGTTTTAGTCAATGTGGGTTGGTATTTTTGGTTTCTGGTAGTTAATGGTGTTTATGTTAGGTGTATATGAACAATGTATTTTGTTGATGGTTGGTTATGCAGTTAATGTACATTATGGTATCACAACAATGGTTCAAGTATCTTTAATTATCTTATTTGATTTGTGATATTTGTTTGTTAAGTAGGATTATGATTCTTTATGATTCGTGTTATTTGTTTGTTAAGTAGGATTATGATTTCACCAATATAACTACTGATGGAGTAGGATGTATCTGTTATGTGTAGATAATGAACCAGTGGCAATGAAGCAGCAACATTTTACTTCTTTCATTCTTATATAAAATGATTTGCATACTGTTTATCCGAAATACACAATCTTCCTGAGCTTGTTAGAAACATGATGATTTATCTCCAAATCATCATGTTTCTTGAATTTCATCTTTCATCTTTAGAGGATGATTCCAAATGCTTCATCTTCTTTCAGACTGCATGAAGATCTTCCTTAGACGTTCCCTTACCCTCTGTGTATGCTCATCCACCCAGAGTTTTGCTGACAACATCAAAGTGAGTGTACCCCTTGACAATGGGTAGTCTTGCTCCACCAGCATATAAATATTTGTTCCAGCTGTTGTAGACATATGATAAACTGCACATGAGTCATACAATCTCCATGTCAAACTATGAGTACCAGCCTGAAATTTCCATAACTTATCACCTTCATCTGGCTCAAAGATTCTCTTCAAATGTACCCATAGCATTCTTTCTTTGTTATCTTGTGGTTCTGATGATGTGAATTCTTGTTTGACTAAACACCACAGCTTTGCTAGATCTTCTTTGTCAAATTGTTTGAGCATGTCATCAAAGTGTTGATAAACTTCAATGTGATTATCAACCCTGATGATCTTACAAATCTTTATTTTGCCTGCATCTTGAATCTCCCAATCTATAATAGGATGCTTAGTCTGTAGATCTTCAACATTCATGGCTTCTTGTTGAACAATCATCATCATATGTTGTAACCTTTCCTCAGTCAAATCTTCTTCTTGCTCTTTTTGCTCTTGCTCTTGTTCAGCCACATCTGCTTTTGACTTCTTAGTCACTGATAACATCAAATAATCCCCATATTCTTAGTATCATTTTCCCCCATTATAACATCATTTTATGCTCATTTACCTTCAATTATGCTATTATTTCTTTATATTTCATTTCAGGACAAGAAAGGAACAAACGAGCGTTTTTGATGATTATTTGGCTGAAGATTTAAATTTATTCCCATGATCATTTTTTAGACAATAAGGCTACGCCGTAGCAGGCAATAAGCTACGGTGTAGTAGTGCCAGCTAGGATGC
Organism: Artemisia argyi; assembly: GCA_030686995.1. Taxonomy (NCBI): domain Eukaryota; kingdom Viridiplantae; phylum Streptophyta; class Magnoliopsida; order Asterales; family Asteraceae; genus Artemisia; species Artemisia argyi. The sequence goes on along the minus strand of CM060708.1, from coordinate 88,699,056 downwards.
TACGCAGTATTTGTTAAAGAGCTACGGCGTAGGTATGACAACAAGTGCTCTACGACCATGACTAATTACGGCGTAGATGTGATTTTATGAAGACTACGACGTAGCATTCTAATAAGCTACGTCATAATGATTATTAACAAAGGTTACGGTGTAGTAGGTACAAAAAGCTACGCCGTAGCCCAGTCGGGCATTATAAATACATGAAGAAGTTCATTTAATTGATATCTCCCTTTTTTCCCAAAACCTCACCAGGGTTTGGGGAGAACGACCCAGAAGAAGAATGAAGACCTGAGAAGACCGAAGGGGCAACATTAGCTAGGAGAAATGCTAGTCTAATGCAAGTTTGAATTCTATTACGTTTCATGTTTAGATGAATTCTCGTGTTAATTGAGATTTGGTTTATGTTACTTTGATTATCTATATAGAAGTTTATGTGCTTGTTTGAGACCCTTTTGTTTTGGTAGTATTAAAGCTTGATAGTACTTATTAGTTGGGAGAATTGACCAAAGGACCTTGAACGAGTAAGTAGCAAGGATAAGTAAGAATTGGTCGTATTACCTTTCCTTGTGTGCGAATTGACCAAAGGATCACTTATCGATTGGATTTACTTAAAAAATGAAAGGAAACCTAAGTTCGACCGCTTTGGTTTCACCTGAACAAGTCTATTAAACATGGCACTTAATGACTCAACATAGTCAGGTGATGACCTCCGTTCATCACTAAGGTTAAAATCCTTAGATATCGGGGTAGGGGACTACGGGGAATAGGATTAGACGGATTGAGAAACGAGTCTAGTTGAATTTTACCCACTATATAGAATTAATAAAGTCAAGTTTATTAAACCTTTATGTCTTAATTAGTTATCCTTTCTGTTTATCTTGTCTTTAGATATGATTCTGTTAAATTATGTTTAGTTATTTAATACCATTTTGATGTATAATATACCCTTTTTAATATTTACCTTGTTTTGCCAGAACAACAGCTCTTGGGACGACACTCGGATTTATCTAAAGACTATACTTCACATGACCGGATACACTGCCCTTAAGTATGTGTTAGTCCTAATATCTCTAACTTTATAAATTTAAAACAGGATGAAAATAACGCATCAAGTTTTTGGCGCCGCTGCCAGGGAGCAGTTTATTTAGGCGAATTCAGGTATGTTTCATTTTTCAATTACCGATCAGGACATTTGACTTTTCGATGATCTACATACGAGTAGCAACCTCGTTACGAAATTATGGATATCCAGGTACGTAAACACATTGAATATTAATCGCTTGAACAATTATAATATATATATAAAAAAACATACAAATTTGTTTAAACTACGGCGTAGCCTTAATATCTACTACGCCGTAGCTATATTTTATTAATAAAATTTTGTAGAAAATTTTAGGAGTTACGACGTAGCTTGGGAAAGCAACTACGTCGTAGTTTTCCGATCTTATATAAATAACTGTTTCGACACACACACACACATATCTTGTTATAACTGATTCCAGAGCCTCTTTTTAGAAAAAAATTCTTGAAAATCCGATTCACATCATTTCCTTTGCATCATCAATGGCTGGTAATAATCCTAACTTCTTCCTTGATCATTCTTATTGTTTATTTCAATGACTTTTAGGGTTTCATTCGATTTTGTTTTAGGAGATGATTGAACCTCTATTTAGGTTATGAATTAGTCTGTTTATTCGAATGGTTTAATTGATTAGAGATATTTCGACGTAATTAATAAACATTAAGGTTTGGTTTGATTTGCTTCTAATCGGATAAATTAGGCTTGGCCTTTGAATACTTGAGTGGAAAAATTAAATTTGAAACTTTGGTGGATATTTTTATGGTTACAGTGTAGCTAATTGATAGATCCGTCATAATATTTGCTGATAGCGACTGCAGAGTAAAAACTACGACGTAGCTGATTATAGGGCTACGCCGTAGCTTGGATTTTTAAACAGAACAAGGGGTTTTGAAATTAAAAAACTACGGCGTAGCTGTGTGATAACTACACTATAATACACAGAACTTGAGAAAACTACGGGGGCCTTTATTAGGCCGTAGTTTCAGTATTAGTGATGAGGCAAAAAGTGTTACGCTTTTAGGGGGTCATTTAAGCCCTAAGTCGTGATTATTTGATCAAATATTGCCTCAAATCGTCCCTTTTGTCATTTTAGGTACTTTGGAGAAGAAATCTGGAAAAGGAAGCATTTTGGACGTTTTTTGAGCGAAAAGTGAAGAAAACGACAAAGTTTCCAAAATCAAGCTGGAAATAGTACCTGACGGCCTCACGCTTTGGAGGTGACAACGTCGCGTATTGGCAAAGAGGTGGATAAAAAGTAACACGAGACGCGCCAGAATGTTTTTTTGGAGTTAAAGAGTGACGGCGTCATGCTTTAGGATGCCAAGGCTGTCAAGAGCAATTTTACACGTTACGGCCAAGAGATGAATTACACATGACGGCATCAGTTCTGGATCTAGGCAATACGAGAAGAGTATTGGCGGCTAGTTGACAACGTTAGGATTACAACGTGACGCCATCAGACGTGTATTCTCTATATATAGTTTTCTAATTTTCCTTCATTGAGGAGATAACTTTTGGAGGAACTTTACTACAAACCCTAGGTCGAATTTTCATCTTATTGTAGGGGTTTCAAACCCTTCTTTCATCCATGTTTCAATAAAGATAAGTCTTCCAATAATCATTCAATATGTCTATGTGTAGTTTGATTCTATCTTATGCTTGTCTTTACTTTAACATGCTAGGCTAGGTTTGTTTGTTTTTGCTTAGATGTAATGAAACCTAGCTATTGATTGTTTGTTATTAATTGTGTTGGATGAATGATATCGATGTTAGGCTTAAGAAAACTGGCACACTTCCAATTGGTAACATGCTTGAACGTCTTAAGAAACATGAATCGGATGTGTACTATGATTTTAATGGTTGTATTTAATGCATGAGTGACTACTAAGGATGCCATGTTAGGAGCTAGTTGTCGGTTCGACATAGGAAGAGGTAGAAGCTTATAGGGTTGGTGATGCGTGGAATTGCACCCTCGCAAAAGGTTTTACCTCTCAAGGGATCTTGAGAAGCTTGCAATCCCCACCAAGCAGTGTACCTGTTCGTTGTAGTATAGTATAGTGACAAATACCGGGGGATTGATCATTCATCTTAGGAATAGTGTTTGCTAGGATTAAAAATTCTACTAAACTAGGTCTAAAGGTGAAGGATGATTCTTTTTGTATTTTTATATTTTTATGAAAGCAAGTAAAATCTCGGGTTTTGAAGGAGTGGGCGGAATTAGTTGCTAGTCAACTAACCCAATTAACTAAAGATGCAATTAAAATAAAATAAAATAAACTAAAACTAATTTGTGGTGTAAACAATAATAAGAGAAAATGTGTTTACTTAAATTTCATTACTCCCTAGATATCTTTCACCAGTTGATTAGCTTGTTACAGTTGCATGGATGACGGGTTATGTTCCTTAATATCAGTTGTAGGGCCGTGTATGAAATTCCCTAACTCTATAAGCTCCTACTTCACTCTAATGTCGAGCCGACTAAAAGCTCCTAACATGGGATCACTAGAATTCGCTCATGCATTAAATACAACCATAAATCGTAGTACACCTCCGATCATGTTCCTTAAGACGTTCAAGCAAGTTACCAATTGGAAGTCTGCTAGTTTTCTTAAGCCTAACATCGAATACAATCACCCACAAAAATTATAAACAAAACATCAACCAATAATCAACATCTAGGTTTCATTACATCCAAGCAAACACAATAAAAACCTAGCCTAGCATGTTAAAGAGAAGAAAAACATAAGATAGAATCACACAACACATAGACATATCTTATGATTATTGGAAAACGTATCTTCAATTGAACATGGATGGAACAAAGGTTGAAACCCTTATTATCACAGAAAATTCATCTAGGGTTTTTACAAAGAAGCTCTCTAAAAGTTCCACCCTTAATGAATGAAAATTAGAAAACTATATATTGATTTTACACCTTGACGGCGTCACGTTTTAGCTTGTGACGCTGTCAACTCACCGCCAAGATAGAAGTCGTATTTCCTAGATCCACTTCTGACGCCGTCATGTGTAATATTACTCTGGGCCGTCACATGTATTTTGACCCTGACGGCCTTGGTGACGCCGTCAGGCCAAATAACCTTGAAAATGCTCTGGGCCGTCATGAGTATTTTCTACATCCACCTCTTTTGCCACTCTTGACACCGTCACTTGCATTGCCTTGACGCCGTCAGGTACTGTTCCCAACAAGGATTTTGAGACTTTGTCGTTTTCTTCACTTTTTCGCTCCAAAAACGTCCAAAATACTTCCTTTTGTAAATTTCCTCTCAAAAGTACCTAAAATGACAAAAGGAACAATTTAGGGAAATGATTAATCAAATAATTATGCATTCGGGCTTAAATGACCCCCCCCCCCCCCCCCCAAAGCGGTACACTTTTCGTCTTATCAAATACCCTTACACTTGAGACTTGCTTGTCCTCAAGCAAATGTTCTTTTATTCTAATCAAAATACAAGTTAGGGTTTTTAACACTAAGATAAAAGTAATTACAACAAATAATCGTTCCACTTAAAACCAAAAACAAGCACAGAGGTTATACACTAGCACCTTACAAACAGTGTTTAGATACTTACATCTCTCGGGTGTAATAAAGTATATATCACTGTTAGGTCACCATTTAGTAAACACAAGCATAATAATGATAGAAATGAGATGAGAAAAGAGATTGGGTGATTATATGAATAAGAGAAATGTAAGTGCAAGAGTTTCCTTAAGAAATCAAATAACCAACCAAGTTTACAAGTGACCTAAAGGTTCTATTTATAGGGAAGGAGCTAGGGCAACACTCCCTCTCCTCCCTTTCTTCAAATCGTGTGGGCTTAAAGCCCATGGACCTTTTGTCTAAAGTCTAGTAAACTTGTAATATTACATAAGTGTAAATAAATAATAGTTAAGCAACCTAGCATTATTACAAATGACCGAGACTTGATAAAATAGTGAAAAACTATGATCCCAACAATCTCCCCCTAAGGGTCGGTCATCACGGTTGCTTGACGTCTTCATCTTTGTCGTTGACTTGTGACATGTGAAACTCTAGACGTCTTCAAAAATGATTAGAATGATAATGGATGTACTTTGCCCTTTGTCTTTGTTCTTTTGTGATGATGTAGTGATTGTATCAAGAAGTAGTCTGCCATTCGTCACTCCTGCGTCTGTAGTGGTTGAACGCCATTCCAACATACTCATACATCTTTGGACTTAGACTTTCACGTACAAGAAGTTCCTTTTCATGCATTGAGATCTTTGTCTTTATACTTTGTAGATTCTTCTTTATTGAAGTAGAATCATTCTTTGAACTTTGTGGTGTTAAGATCTTTGGGGGAGCTTTCTTTCACTTCAAGATGTATGTATGAGCATGTTGGAATCTACCATCATGGAAGTGAGGTACCTGCGAGTAAACAGTTAGCAATAAAACAACTGGTACTTACGGATAAGGAATTAGAGTTCATCAACAGCATATTGTGAAGACTCCCTCTAGTCCTTATCCTGGCCGTTCCCATATCAGATACTCCCGAAGGAGCTTACGAGACCTACTAAGTAGCTTAATGACTGGGTGAGTCGCTGGGGATCACTCCACGACTGTAGACCGCTATGGAACTACCGCAAACACTAAGCGTAACCCTTGTGAGGTTACCGAAGTGACCTGCTGTCAGGGCTGTTTGATGTTGACCCTGGCAGGATTTCCATTCAATCATTGAGAAATACTTACGTAATCCTCTCATAAACGTTCTCGGCAGATTGCTAAGATCTGCGAAGGACTCGATAATTTACAACTGATGCCCATTGATGTAGAACACCAATTGTAGAAATACTAAGTGTTCCTAAGAGATCTTTGATGTATCTCAAGGCTCTAGACTCTATAAGTGCACACCTAGGTTTCCTATGCGGAGACTGGGGAGGAGTCTCCTGCTTCAATATCAACCGTCTCTAAGAGATAGGTCGATAGGTTACGCGGGTTCCCCGTGAGAATGAAACAAGCTCTTTTAAGAGAACTTGAGTGGTTAAGAGGGTTTAGTGCATTGCGTCACTGGGTCCATGACGACTTAATCTTCAATACCGGTGTTGTCTTTTGCAACAACCAGTAGCATATGTATTGAACCCGGTGTCTGCCCTAAGGTTGAACATATGGAGGGCTATTTCTTTTCACCCTTTTCTTTACTTTTCTTTTTAATTCTTCAACTCCTTCTTTCCCTTTCATTCTTTTCTCCTGTTTCGTATCATACCTAAGGACTTCTAATTCTAACTATTGGAGATGTCCTTGGGTAGATCCCTCCGGCTCTGGCGGATCATAGGACGGATATTCCTATCTTAATCACCTTATAACTCCGACAGTAGCCAAGAAACCTTTGATTGAAAATCTCTCAAAGTGTTTTTGTTAATCAAATATTTTGTTTAACACTTTGAGAGTTTTGTGAACACTTTTGAAGGGCTCCCCCTGCATATGTGCTCATAAGTGTTTAATAAGTTTGCACATGCGGGAGGAGCAAGCACTTTTGAATTGATCCACTTTCTGTGAACAAGACCGATTCGAGACACGCTTACATCACTAGTTAGACTAGCTTGAAGTTATTACCCGGCCTGGTCAAGCTCACAGAAAGTTTCTCGAGACGGTACATTTCTACTAAGACTAATCCTTTTCGAGACACGCTTACGTGGTTAGTTAAAGAGATGCATTGTCAGCTTTTAGGTGACAACTAGCTCTAATAACTAACTTGATGTTATTACCCGTCGAGGATAAGTCCTTTCGATATTACTAACTTTTATTGTCTCGTCAATTCCTGGGTCAATACTGAGTCTAGCTCGCACATGATACACCTTTTGAGCTTATACTTCGTATATTTTAATCACTTTTTCATTTTCTCCCCCTCAAAAATAGCATATGAGATGTTGTTTTTGTTAAATTTTTTGATTAAAATATGCTTTTTGAGTCTTATGGGGAGATTCACCAAGAACTTTTGATTTTGAACAAAGTATTTTGTTTTGACAAGTGCTCCCCCTCAACAAGTGATTAGGTCTTATTGAGGTGAAATACTTGTCCTTTTGAGCAGAATTATGAAAATCATAAATGTTTGGTTAATTCTACTCAAAAGTAAGAAGCCTTCGCTCCTTATATTTAGGATTGAGGCACTGATGCGTATCTCAGGGTCCTTTCTTTACAAGTTCGGGTTGTGCACTATAATGCGTGCACAAGCCATTGTGAAATTCAATCAAATGAAACAATTAATATTAAAAAGAATAACCAAATGTACCAAGTTAATCTTCGTCAGGAAGTGGAGCATCAAAGTCAGTGAACTTGGATTCTGGTCTTTCGAAGAGTCTGACAGGAAACGATGGTCTGGCACCGATATAGCTTTCCAGTCGTCTGATCTGTTCCCGTCGAAATAACCTTTCTTCAATCTTTAAGACAAAGTTACGAACTTGTCTTCTTATGCTGGATTTCCATCTAGGTTGTTCCCCCTTAGCTATCTTTCGGCGATCATCATTCAACCTTTTGACAAGCCCATCACGAACAGATTTGAGTGTAACATCACAGAATTTGTGTACCTCATCGAACCTCATGAAACTTTGTAGCTTTTTGCTGTTGATGTAGGTGAAACCAAAAGGTTCTTGGTTGAGAGTAAACTGTGGTGTTTGATAGATACCATCAAAGTAGAATTGCGGCTTTGTCAAATTGATCTTCTGTTGGTAACTTTCCACTCCAAGCTGAAGATCTTCCACTCTTTCTTGAACAATCAATCGTTGGATGTAAAGAAGTAGTGATGCCATGAAGTTGTACTGTACATCTCTGTCAAATCCACGCGTTCTTCGTTGAACCTTTTCGAGATACATGTCTTCTATGTCATTGAGATTAAGGTCAGGAAAGTCTGCTTCGGAGAATTTGTACTTCTTTTCATCTTGTCGTTTAACAACAATTTCACGCATGAATATGTAGTTAAACCGTTTCGACTGTTGAATCTCCAAGATAGCGATGATCTTAGATTTCTGCTTCACATTTTCCAATGATTTCTCTCCTAATCTGCTGGTATAACCTAGACAATGACGTTCTGGCCAGTGTTGAATTCCATGTAGTGCATCTCTGTCGTAAGCTACGATGGAGTTGCTGAAAATACGTGTGGTTTCTTCAATGGCAGGAATTTTGTATCTTGCGGCAGGTACTGAGATTGTGAGTGAGGAATCATATTTCTTCTTGGATGTCTCCTGAGTGAGCTGGATGTTACGAAGATCTTTGTTGAAGAAGAAGCTGTAAGGTATCTTAGGTTTGTCTGGAAATCCTTTCAAAGGTAATGGTTTGGTCCAATCAGTGAAGTAAGGTTTTTCATGATTCTTGGAACTGAGATCGATATTCACTTCTGGATTTAGCCAGTCAAAGTCGGCAGACATTGCACTAGCTATATTCTGCATATGATACTCGTATTCGACTTTGTTTCCAGATCTTTTCTTGAGGAATTCTTGTGCATCCCTATTGATTCTTCTGAGCTCCGCCTTTGTGAGTTTGTTGATCTGAAGATCCTTCATAATGACTTGGGTAAACTGTAGAGTGTTAACAGGAAGGGGTTCTTCTTCTTCGAGAGGAGGTTGAGCTTGGACCATTTCTGTCAGCCAATCATTTTGAGGAGTGTCATCATTGTCGAGCCATGAATGACGTCTTTTCTTCTTTGATTTCTTGGACTTAGATGTAGCATCTTTGTCTTTAGCCTTGGTGGTGACGATGGTCCAGCATGAGAATCAGGAATAGGTGGAGCACGGTAATCGGTGTCAGGTTGACCCTGGTAGTCATCTGTAGGTTCCATGAATGTTTCCTCTTCTTCAGTTTGACCTTGACCAGTAGCTGAGGGTTGTTGTTGATTTCCAAGAGGAGTGGAGTCCTTTTGTGGTTGTAGAGACGATGAGGGACCGGTTCCAGACTTAGATTTCTTGCCTTTAGTATTTGGGTCAGGATCATCATCTTTTCTTGTCCTTTTCAGGGTTCCAGCTGCATCTTTGCATGACTCTTTGGATATGTAAGCCACCATAGCATCATAAAGTGCTTTTTCTTCAGCAGTCTGTGTGGTTTTGGAGGCAATGTTGTCGAAGAGTTTGGCAAGCATGTCATTGAAAGACAATTCAGGGACGGTTGGAGCCACAGTAGAAGGTTTTGCTGTGTGAAGCGTGAATGGTGTAGTTGACAACATTTTTCTCGTAACACTTCTGATTCTGTGATCCAAGTTGTCATTGATTGGTTCAAGAAGGTTTGCTACTTCAGGAGTGATCATATCAACCAGATTTTCAGTGAGAAAATCATGTGTTGCAGTTCTGATAAATCCTATGTAATCAGAGTTCAAGAACTTGTCGATCAGCTGCTTTGACTCCTGGAAGTCCTCAACTTGTTTGGTAAGACTGGTAACCATGTTGGTGAGATTGTTGACTTGCTCCTGAAGATCAACAGGTTGTTTCGGTTCATTGATTGAATGTTGTTTTGATGCGGTTTCTGAAGGTGTGGGAGATGAATGTTCAGGTGATGATTCGGACGATGACTCGTTGTGAGAGTTTGAAGAAGAAGCAGGAGGAGTCGGATCCTTTGGTGGAGAGTCTTGAGGAGGTGGAGGTTGTGTTGAGGAAGTCTGCTGAGAAGATGACTTAAGAAATATGTTGGTGTCGAACGCGTTCTTCTCTTCGTTTTCTTTTCTACGACGTTCCTCTGCTTCCTCTGCTTCTCGTGCAAGAAACTCTGGAGTAATGAGGTATTCCTGTTCCTGATCCGTAGCTATGTTCTCTTGTCCGCCAACATTCTCCTCTATATCAGCAGTCTCTGTCATGTTGACATCTCCTGTTTTGTCTGTATCTTTAACGGTGTCATCAGGCTGTGGAGCTGATTCTGACGTTGTGGACACAGTGTGAGGAATCATGCTGCTTGTAGCTCCTACATGTTCCGACTGATCGATAGGTGGTGGTGTTGGAGGTTGAGACATACGTCGGCTTTCGAGACTAGCTTTCCTTTGTTCTTTGCGAAGTCGCTTTTCTTCAGCTCGTGTGTCGACAACTATACTTTTAAGTTTGCGTTTATCGACCAATGGTTCAACGATTGGTTCGTCTTCATCATCATTAGGCTCATTAATAGTGACTCCTTTTCTTTTCCTTGTCTCTTCTTCATAAGTTTCAAGACTTTGTTGTATGGCAATCTCAGTTGCAGGGAATCTTTCTTCAGGTGCTCTTACCCTCAGTTCATAGTCTGGTTCTTCTTCTTCAGATTTTGTATCGAACTCGGATTCGGTGTCAGAAGGTGGAGGTGTAGGTTCATCCCGAATAAAGTACTCAGGAGTTGCCTTCTTCTTAGGCTTGGTGGCCGGTGTAGACTTGGATGTTGGTTTAGGTTTGGCAGAAGACTTGGCTTTAACAGATGGTTTAGTCTTGGGTGCAGCCTTAGACTTTGTCTGAGGTGAGCCAGTGGTGCTTGCAGTACTCCCAGACTTCACACCTCCTCTGCTTCGAGTCTTTATAGTGGCTTCTTCCTGTACCCCTTTGTAAGCATTATCATACAGCTTGTAGTTCAGACTTTTCTTGATTTTGTCATCAAGAAGGTATTCGGGAAGCCTCATTCCTTTAATCTTGGTTGAGGAAGTGGTCGTTTTGATGAATGAGGTGGTGAAGTCGTCCTCGAAGAGGTGCTTCGGCTCATTAGGATCAGTCATCCTTTTGACGAATTCTGGAGTGTCTTTGCAGAGATGTTCTATGAGAAGCTTGGTGAATCTTGTGAATGGTATCATAGTCTTCACACGTTCGGTTTGAATACTGTGGACTATATCATTCATGATAGGAACTGCAAAGTCATTAGGAGTCAGAGTCACCATTCCCCAGAATGTTTGCAAATGTTCGAGCTTAGGATGTTCATGACCACTCTTTCTTCCTGATATTGATCTTACAACCAACAGACAGAATGTTCTCCAAGGCTGAGGGATATTCTTGGCATTGAATCGGGAAAGCTTGATTAGCGGTACGTCATCATCAACCTCATATCCTAACTCAATGAAGAAATCAAGAAGATCCAGTTCAGGTAGTATAGGAGCAAATTCGTTGTCAGTTTGGGGCAGGAGAAGAGCTGTACGAAGAACGTCGTGATCTACAGTGTAGTCTTGGCGATCCAATGTAACAGTGAAAGACTCATCATCCAAGTTAGCCTTAGCAGTAAGCCAAAACTGATGAAGGTAGAACAGAGGAACTGAAGTAGAACAGATGAGCAGATGTTTGCATGGATGTGCAAGTAGAATATCTTTCACAAACATGCACGAGTTCTCTGTAATTTTCAATTTGTCGAAGTCAACTCGGGGATTGTTATTGCCAATCGTGACATTGTAGTTATCGGGAGTGATGTCATCCATGGTGAGTAATGGAAGAGCTTGTTCAGGGACATTCTCATTGTGTTCAGCCATGTTAATCTGAAAAGTATAGTCATAAACCAAACATCCAAATTTGTTACGTGTTAGCACAGTTTTGAGTTTGGTTATAGATCTCTACTTAAGACAATTAAGCACGAGTGTTTCATTATGTTATGTGTGAAGTGTCATATAATGCATACTTGAAGAATCATTGATCATTTAGAATCACGAAATCAATTATACAATGCAATATCTCACATATAAGCACAATTGATATACACAATTCATTGTTACATCACTTTACACAACAACAAAGAATCACAACAACGTTACATGTATACAAAATGACAAGGCCTTAATGAGATTTCAAAAAATTATAAAAACACTTTTATCGCAAACCTGTATTGAGAAAAAATTTTGAAAAAATGTTACTAAGAATTTTATCGAGAAAATTATTTTATCGAGAAAATCCTTATAAGTAAGATTTTTCGAGATCATTCCTTATACAAGATTTGCGAAAGTTTTCATGTTTTCGAAAAAAAATCAATTCTCGATAAAACTTTTCGCAAACATGCTTTAACCTAGTGATTTCGAAATCTATGTTCAAAGAGTAGTTTCGAAAAATAATAATTTCGAAAAAAACCGATTTTGAACAAAATTATCGAAATCATGAGTTATAGCATAATCTCGAAAAGTTTCTCAGAGATTGCGAAAAAACTTGAGTTTTCAAAAAAAAATTCTTATACAAGAATCATTCGAATTTGAAGTCAAACGTACGTTTCTTTTGCGAATATCTTATCCAATGATTCAGGCCTGTCACAGAGATTGATAAACACCAATTAGATATAACTAATATGCTCTTAATCTAAGATCTCGATAATTCTCAAGAAGAAGTTCTCAATATTAATTCAAATTTGAGACTAATGAGCATGAATGGTTCTAGCATATCACAAACATATGTAAGAGACACGTTATAACAGCAGACAACACATTTAGACTCAGTTAGATCGAATATAACTGTAATCGAGGCATACTAGCTTATCGAGAACCAAGCATCAATGGTGTAGATCAACAAAAATATATCTAACATGTATACAAGTGACCATAGAAGCATATCCCACCAATAAAACAAAGCAAGCAAACACAGAATCAAACAAACTCAAATCGAACCAAACCCTAGATTTCTCAATCGTGATAAACATGAAGGAATGCATGAGAAAATGATGAGGATATGTTAGAAACAAGTTTTGTAACAAAACCCTATCAAGAATCAAACTCCTAAACATGATTAAAGCAAATTTCGAAATCGCAAACCCTAGTTTTCGAAATCAATTTTTCATGAGATTAAACCGTTGGATTTTCAATTAAACGAGATCCTATGATTGAAAAACCCAAGTGATTACTTAGGAAATTACAGATTGATGATCACAAGCGTGGATTATTCATTTGAATTGGGATTGTAGGTTTCAAAAGGGGTTTTAGGGGTTTTGGATATTGTGATGTTGGGAAAAGAACGGTTTGTTTGTTTTGTAATTATAAAACTTTTGAATTTTTGTCACTTTTGGTCCCTTAAACTTATGATATACTAACTTGAGTCCTAAAGTTAAATGGCAAACATGTGCAACATCAAGATATACTCCTAACCGCTTATGTCAATGAGATTTTAATCGAGATGAGACGAGACAATGAACTTAGTACTTCCACATTCTCCGAGGAACCGTATCATAAAGAATAATATGCAAGTATATCAATTGGAGAAAAAATGTGAGGCATTTTGAGCTTATCTCCCCCTCAACATTTGTAAGAAATGACACAATGTTGAAGAGAAGTGATATACTTGCATTTTTTTTTAATAGAAAAAAATGAAAAATCTTTTTGTGTTTTGATTGGTTTATGTTTAAGAAAAATATTAACAAGGATAGTTTTGATGTTTGACGATCAGTTGTGTTTTAAAAACTTTTCCAGATCCTCTGGAGTCAAACATCGCATACCAATTTGGTGAACTAGACTAGCAAACCTTGATGGTGCTAAAGATTTGGTAAGTAAGTCCGCCAATTGATACTCAGTTCCAACAAAATAAAGTTCAACGGTACCCTTTTCCACATGCTCTTTGATGAAGTGATATCGGAGATCGATGTGTTTGGATTTGCAATGATGTACTGTGTTGCAGGAGATGGCAATTGCACTTTTGGAATCACAGTAGATAGGAATCTTGTTAAATAGGTAGCCATAATCCTTAAGTTGTGATCTCATCCAGATGACTTTAGCACAACAAGCAGACATGGCGACATATTCAAATTCTGTTGACGACAGTGAGGTGCAGTCCTGTTTCTTTGATTGCCATGACACAAGTTTGTCTTCGAGAAATTGTAATCCACCAGATGTACTTTTGCGTGTGTCTAAACATCCTGCATGGTCAGCATCTGAAAAAGCGATTAGTTCAAAACCAGAATCCTTCGGATACCAGATTCCCAAGTTAATGGTTCCCTTTATGTATCGAAGGATTCTTTTGACCTCCCTGAGGTGTTTTTCAGTTGGTTTGGACTGATAACGAGAGCACATGTAGACAGCAAATACTATATCAGGTCTACTAGCTGTGAGATACATGAGGGACCCAATCATACTTCGGTATTTGGTAGGGTCAACTGGAGTCCCATGTAAGTCAGCATCTAGTTTTGTGGTATAGCCCATTGGTGTATTGTAAGTATCACTGGTCATCATTCCATGTTTCTTTAAAATTTCAAGAGCGTATTTGGACTGATTTATAAAAATTCCACGGGGTGATTGATGAACTTGTAGTCCTAGAAAGAACGAAAGTTCACCCATCATGGACATTTCAAAATTATCTTTCATTAATTTTGCAAAATCATTAGAGTAACTTCTTTTTGTTGAGGCAAAAATGATGTCATCGACATATATTTGAACAACAAGTAAGTCCTCCCCGTAGGTTTTTGTAAATAGTGTTGGATCCACCGATCCTTTAGAAAATTTATTGGCCAGCAAGAAAGTGGACAGTTTGTCATACCACGCCCGTGGGGCTTGCTTGAGTCCGTAGAGTGCCTTTTTGAGTCGGTAAACGTGATTAGGACGCTCAGGATCAACGAAGCCGTCAGGTTGGCTCACATACACTTCTTCACGAAGTTCTCCATTAAGAAATGCAGTTTTCACATCCATTTGGTAAACAACCATGTTCCTGTGTGCAGCATAGGCCAAGAAGATCCGAACAGCTTCATGTCTAGCCACTGGAGCAAAGGATTCAGCAAAATCAAGTCCTTCTAGTTGAGAGTATCCTTTCGCTACCAGGCGTGATTTGTTACGTATGACAGTTCCTTCAGCATCAAGCTTATTCTTCCAAATCCATTTTAACCCAATGACAAAGACTCCGTCAGGTCTTTCAACTAATTCCCAGACTTCTAATCTTATGAATTGCTGAAATTCCTCTTGCATTGATTCAATCCAGTTGTCATAAGTCATTGCTTCTCTAATGTTCTTAGGTTCTTCGTGACAAACTGTGAGTGCATAGATACAAGTTTCTCCATCAGTGTGAAGTCGTTGTCTTATCATTACAGGTGCATCTGGATGGCCAATAATATGAACTAGTGGATGGTCTCGAGTCCATTTGTGTGTTGAAGGGTGTAGTTGATAAGTATCTCGCATGTTAGCAGGATCCAAATTGCGTGTTGACGACTCAGCTATATCAAGAACTGTAGGAGCTGGTGCAAACGGATTAAAGAACGCATCAGGATCATGCTCTGCGGGTTGTGGAACTGATTGTGGTGTTGGATCTTCAGCTGGATGGCGAGAGTTAGAGCCAGTTTTTTCTGCTGTAGATGGTGATACAATTGGAGTATCGTCTCTCTCAACACTTGTAATGGTTTGTTGAGGTGAGTCTGGTACTGGAATGTTATCAGGTTGAGCAGCGGAATTAGCTGAGACCTCAGTAGGACGGTATTCAATTGTGTCATCAAAGAGAGGAGCAAACAAGGTTTCTAATTCTTTGCGGTTTAGTGGCAAAGGTTCAGTTGAAGATTCCGGAGAGTTAAGACGGTTGAATTCGGGTCCTAAGCTGTGTTGCTCAGAAGCCATTTGTGTGAGTTCATCAAAATTAGCGTGAATGGTTTCTTGAATTTCTCTTGTACGATGATTCCATATCCGAAAACCTTTGGAATTTTCACAGTATCCAACGAACACTCCGATGTCAGCCTTTGCTTTAAGTTTACCTAAATCATCACGATCATTTTTCGGATAACAAAGTGCTCCAAATACATGAAAGTAGTCGATGTTCGGTTTCCTTTTGTGAACAATTTGATAAGGTGTTTTGCGATGGCGTTTAGTGATCATGCAACGGTTTTGGGTATGACATGCAGTTGATACAGCTTCCGCCCACAAGTAATCTGGTAATTGAGCATTAATCAACATAGTTCTAGCAGCTTCCACTAACGTCCTGTTGCGTCTTTCAACAACTCCATTCTGTTCTAGGCTTCTAGGAATAGATGTTTGATGTTCAATTCCCACTTTCTCGAAGTATGACCGAAGTGTCTGATTCTTAAATTCAGTTCCATTGTCAGTTCTGACGATTCGTACCGTGTTGTGAAGCTGAACTTGAATTTTAGTGAGAAAGGTGATGATCATTGAAGGAGCTTGATCTTTACTTCGTAGAAAATAAACCCAAGTCCATCTGGAATAATCATCCACAATTACAAGAATGTAGCGTTTACCGTTGATACTTTGAACACGCATTGGTCCACACAAATCCATATGAAGTAGTTGTAGAACATGATTCGTACTATGCTCATGTTTATTTGGAAAATGAGCACGGATACTTTTTCCTTGTTCACAGGCTGGACATAAGTGATCTTTGGTAAAGCGGAATCTTGGAAATCCATCAACAAGCTTATAACGAGCAAGGTCAGTCATTGTTTTGAAATTCAAGTGCGAAAGACGTTTGTGCCATAACCAAGATTTAGTTGATTCTGCTTTGGAGAGAAGACATATCGGAGATGTTGCAATCATATCTGACATTGATATTGTATAAAGATTGGAGCCACGTGAGCCAGACATTAGATCGTTTCCTTGTAAGTCACGAACAAAGCAAGTTTTCTCACGAAATGCAACTTCGAGATCCCCATCACGGAATTGACCAAAAGAGAAAAGGTTGTGTCCAAGGCCTTCCACATAATATACACGACTGATTTCAATGTTCCCGCTGATATAGTCACCATATCCCATGATAAGAGCGTAATGATCATTCCCGAATCTGACAGTACCAATAAACTTTGAGACAAAGTTGTGTAACAGTTTGAGATTGCCTGTCATATGTCGGGTGCATCCGCTATCAACAATCCAGAGAACGATCTGTACCACCTGCATCACAAGAAGAAGACACAGATGGAACAGAAGTAAGGGTGGAACCCAAAGACAGTGCGGGTTCCTGTTGGTTAGTAACACATGTATTCAACAATTTAGGAATCCATTTAAAGTCTGGTTTGTATTGTAACCAACGTTGCCAGTTCCAACTAGTTTTTGCTTTCTTAATGTTAAATGCACTAGTAGTTGGCTCATTCCTAGATTTGTTCTCGGCACCTATGGGGGTAACTTTAATTTCATTAGAAACCGTAGAAGACGGCTTTCCTAAGTTAGACTTAGAGGCAGGAGTGGGCCTAAAAGGAATGCGTGTCCTACGTTTCTTATGACGATTGAGAAGAGAATTAGCTAAACATTTTGTATGATCACCAGATGATACGTTTTTACGACAAAACACACAAGATGCATTAATATTCAAAACATTCAAAGGTTCATCATTCGTTACATTTAGATTTTGATTACAATTTGCCAGATTAGAATCTAAATCGGATGCAACATGAGTGTTATTCAAATTCCTAAGTTGATCTTCTACTTCTTGAGCTTCTAGTTGTCCTCTCTTACGTTGCAAGATCCTATTCTTCTTGTTACTTTTTCGCTTGGGTCTGCTAACGCTATTAGTGGAGACTAGTCCTGTAGAAGTGGAGTTATCAACATTAGTGTTTTGAATGACATTTTCTTTAGCAGTTTTGTTTAATTGATACATTCCTGGTGCTATCATCGTGGTGTCAACCATTTTTCCTTTTTGAAGTAGCTTAACTTTCTCTTTTAAATCAATGATGATGTGATTTTTATCCTGAATTTCAGACTCAAGTAAACCATTGCAATATTTGATGTCATCGCGGTTTTGTTGCCATTCGGCATTTTCAATTTTTAAATCCGTAATTTCTTTCTCGTATTTGAGACAAAGACTTTTGAAAGACTCATTGGTTTTGCAAAGCTGACAAGAGTTTGAAATATTTTGACTTTGAAGTTTCAATTCCCTTTCAAGACTTTGAGCTTGACACCATTCAATTCGTTGTTTGAGTTGACAAATTTCATTTGAAAGTTGTTTTGTCACATCATCATTCTTAATTCTCAGCTTTTCATTCTCATTTTTCAGTGTCTCAATTTCCACATTCAACAAGTTATTATCAACACAAAGATCATCCATAAGCATAGAAGTACCAGATTTATAGAGATCATTCATGATAACAGATAAAATATCAGCATTGAGAACTTGTTCCAAGAGTCGATCAGCATCATTTTTTAAAACTCTATTTCTTTGCTTTTGAACCAAAATGTCATTTTCAGTTGCGTTGAAAACGTTTATCATATTATTTACCTCTTTTTGAAGTTCCTGATCCCAACGTGTAGCACAGAGACGGAGGTGTTTGACAATTGGCTTCATTTGTTTTTGAAAAATATCCCTCTTTTCTCGCTCGTAAGCGGATTGAAAAGTTTCAATTTTTATTTCAGAATTACGTTCAATTGTTTCCTCCAAAATTTCAATGTCTTCCATAAAAGTTTTGAAGTAATTTAGGACACGACAAGTTTTTGGTAATGGTGTAAGTTCACCGGATGATGGTAAAGGACCATTTATTTGTGCTACAGTTTGGACAGGGGCCCCATTGGAGGATGAAACATATGACTCTTCGACAAACCATGATTTCTCAGGTAAGTCCTTTTGAGTAACAAAAGATTTAGAAAGAGGTGGAGCTTTTGAGTAGTCATATGGTGTCCAATATTGAACATAACTCATTTTTGATCGACTCTCGTCTTCAAGTTCTTCTTTTTCCTCAGTATCAAAAACAACAGCACGCACAATTGTATTATCAAACATGTGATCAATACTGTAAATCTTAGGATTTTCTTTAAATGTTGTGTGAAGAAACATTGATTTGAAATCGCAAAGTGCAAATCCTTTATCGGGTCTCGGTTTTAAAGCAAATTTCTGAATTGTTGTGACAGAGTTCCCGTGTTTGTAAACAATGTGACGAAATTCTTTGAGTTGTTTTTCAAGATCAACAATATCACCGAGTAAGTCATCTATATACTTCCTTTTTCGTATTTTATGTTCACAAAACTCCTTTTTGCAATTTGACAATTCTGTTTCTGTTTTTGAAAGAGCTGTTTGAAGACGTTCAGCTTGCATTTTCAATTCACACTTTTCACTTTCGAGTTTCGAAATCAACTTTCCGTTTGACTCAATTAAATCTTGCATTTTATGTTGAAGATCTTGTTCTTTGTTGTAAGAATCTTGAAACGCTTTTTCAAAACTTTTTGCATTTTTAATCTTGTCTTCCTGATTTGAAAGTTGAATTTTATAACATTCAATATCTCTTGCAAGTGACGCATTTTGTTCTTTTAAAACTTTATTTTTCTCG
The DNA here is from genome assembly GCA_030686995.1 of Artemisia argyi. NCBI lineage: Eukaryota > Viridiplantae > Streptophyta > Magnoliopsida > Asterales > Asteraceae > Artemisia > Artemisia argyi. The sequence continues at coordinate 88,679,875 of CM060708.1, read as the reverse complement.
TTGCATTTAATGATTTGCAATTGTTGAGCATCCAGTTGTTTAGATAACAATATGAGGTCAGGGTCTGGATCAAATGATAGTTCATGTTGTTCTAAATGATCATGTTTATCATTCTCAATAGGATCATCAAATGAAACAACTGTGTCATCATCAAATATGACAACTGTGCTTATTTGTTCATCTGTTTGAGAAGATGAAGATGATTTAGATGGAACAACTTGCGCCATATCTGATTCATAAGCAGAAGGTGAGACTATATCATTAATAAAGCATGCTTTGAGGTCATGTACCTGAGACAAGCCGTCAGTGTCATACACTGGACCTGAATTATTAAGCTTAAGTTCTTGCATGTTGGCCATAAGCATCACAGCTGCATTGGCTTCCAGATCTTCCATGTCATCATCATTGTTCACATTTGCCATGAAGTTGTTATCTTGTTCAGGGAAATGTCCGTCTTTTTCATCTTGAAGAGCCATGAGTAATGCCTGCTTGTGAAACTTACTACCCCGAGTTCTCGGTTTGGGACATGCTGTCGCTATATGACCTTGTTCATTACAGTTATAGCACCACACTGCATTCCCTGAGTTGGAGTTCCTAGTACCAACTGGTTCAGACCTTTGCTGAGAAGATCCTGAGTTGTTGCTGAACCCTACATTGTTACTAAACCTCTGACCATTCCCATAATTTCCTGAATAGCTTCCTGAACCAGATCGACCATAGTTACGATTCTGAATTTCCACTCTTCCATCATTGACAACAGCTTGATTCCTTGTGTTAGAAGATGAACGTTGACGGTTGTTTGTTTTGTTGGAGAATTTGCTAAAAGCACGAGCAATAAGAGCAAGTCCCTGATTCAATGTGTTAAAGTCATCATCGTCATCGTCATTGGAGTTGGAGTAGTACACAGCATCATTGTTGTTTAACGGAACAAGTTGAGTAGAAGCATTCTGTGGAGATGAATCATAAGGGACCATTTGGTTCGAGGTTGAAGATTGTGGATAACTGAAGTAGTTTTGCTCTTGAACATATGCATGATTTGACATTGGTGGTGGAGCATAGGGAGATTGAGCTACGAGAGCCAAAGAATTTGGTGTTGGTGTGGGTGTGTATCCTCCTCGTAGAGCTCGATCTTTTTCCACTTCAGGTTCATGGTGTTTCAGAAAATCATACAACAAACCATATGGAGCATCATGAAGATTCTTCGTTTGACGAACAAATGTCACATATTTATGCCAATCAGGGCCAAGACTACCAACAAATTTGGAGTTCACAGCGATCCTTGGTACTGTTCCAGATCATTGACCACATTTGTGAAACGATGATAGTAGGATTCAAGTGACTCTCCTGGTTCAATTGTGATGTCAGTGTATTCCATGTAGAGTTTGGATTCCATATTATCTTTGTTCAGTTGAGTGCCTTCCATAAGGAGATGAACGTGTTCCCACATAGCTTTGGCTGTTTTCTGAGCATCGACACTTCGATAGATTGGATTAGGTATACCTTGAAGTATATAAGCCATTGCATACTCATCAGCTTCACGATGTAGTTTCTATTCTTCAGTAAGTGCAGATTCTGGAAGGGGTCTATCACCAGGAGGACGTGGAGGATCAGCATGTGGATCACCAGCTTCAAATCTTGTTGGCCACTCAAATGGTCCTTCAAGTATCACTTGCTTCAAGAATTTCCCATGAGGTTTCTTAAGTTCAAGAAATCATAAGAATCGACTTGACCATTGAACATAGTTCCCAGGTGTTAGCATTGGAGGTGTTTCAAGTGATCCTGCCTCATGTCGGGATTGTTGAGTCGTAATAACTTCACACATTCTATCAAACCAGTGAGGTTGTTTGGAGGAAAACTGAGTGTTTTGTTGTGGCATTTGATATGGTGGTTGTTGTTGAGGAATGATCTGATGTTGTTGCATCATTAGGTAATGATGTAGTGGATTATACGGTTGTTTTTGAACTTGTGATTGTGAAGGTTGTTGATATGGTTGTTGCTGATGGTATTGTTGTTGCTGATACTGCGGATGTTGCTGTTGCTGAGTATGAGGGAAGTAGTAATTAGGTGGTTGAGACATCTTAGAACACTTGTGTAGAAATGGATCTTGTAGAAGGTATAGATTTAGCCAAATTTCGAGAAAAAACTTAGCACAATTGCGAAACTTTGCTCTTTCAGTGATTGCGACACTTTGCTAATCCTGTGATTGCGAAACTTGGGATTTCGATAATCTTGGGATTGCGAAACAAATCAGGTTCTCGAAAGTATTGAGATTTCGAAAATATTGGGATTTCGAAAATGATGGGATTTCGAAACTCAAGAATTTTCGAAAACTTGAAATCTAGAAAAACTGAAAATGTTTTTCGAAATTGCAAAAGTTTTGCGAAAGAAGTTAGTGATTTCGAAAATTATAAGATTTTCGAGAACACAACCCCAAAAGCAAAGTTTCGAAATTCTACAATTTCGAAACTTATCCAAAAGTCGAAGTAACTTTCTTTCTTGTACAAGAAAGAAAATACTGAGTCTACAAAGTGAAGTCGATATAGAGCACTTTTCAGGAGATCTCGAAATAGGGACAACTAATGTTCTCGATAAATTAGCAGATTTTGTTTTTCAAAGAAAGCAATCCAAGAACTCGTTTTTATTTCAAGATACTTGTACTTTTATGTGTAAAATGAAGAGATCTTTAAGAAAGTTAAAAACTTTAAGAACTTTTCCAAAAAATTTAAAATTGCGAAAACAAGTACAAGCACCCCTAAATTGAATTTTTGAGAAAAGTTTGGAACTTTTATGTTTGTTTTGATTTGTAGCACAAGTTTGTAATCAAATATATGATAAAAACCAAGAACAAGAAAAAAAGTAAGAAAACTTTACCAAAAAATCGATTGAAAAACAAGTTAAAGAAACGAGATCAATGAAAAAACAAAAGCTACACCTTCATATGGCGAATGATACCACTTGTTAGGTCACCATTTAGTAAACACAAGCATAATAATGATAGAAATGAGATGAGAAAAGAGATTGGGTGATTATATGAATAAGAGAAATGTAAGTGCAAGAGTTTCCTTAAGAAATCAAATAACCAACCAAGTTTACAAGTGACCTAAAGGTTCTATTTATAGGGAAGGAGCTAGGGCAACACTCCCTCTCCTCCCTTTCTTCAAATCGTGTGGGCTTAAAGCCCATGGACCTTTTGTCTAAAGTCTAGTAAACTTGTAATATTACATAAGTGTAAATAAATAATAGTTAAGCAACCTAGCATTATTACAAATGACCGAGACTTGATAAAATAGTGAAAAACTATGATCCCAACAATCACAATAAGGAAATGAAAAACATCTCTCACTACCTGTCATAGCAAATAGATTACCATAGGCTTGGGAAAGGATCAAACCTCCACCACTTGGCGTAAGCACCTAGGATAAACTATCAAAGAGGTCTTTTAAAGGGTTATAACGTTAAGTGTAGGGATATGATAAACAAATTTGGGTTTCCCTTACACTTAGCTTTTTTTGAAAATTACCTTTATATGTAATTAAGACGAAGTTAAAAAACAAAATAAAGCATTTTCACAATTTACTTTGAACCATGATCCACAAACAATAAAAATAAAACTCGCATACGGAAGCAAATAAAATCAAACAAACAAAACAAATAAAACAAATAAAACATGGGTTGCCTCCCAAGAAGTGCTTTTCTTTATTTACGAGTCTTGTAGCTAGACTCAAAGTCATGGGCTACTATGTGACCTTGTCATCAAAGGTTATGTCCTCCTCATTGATCATTTCATTGCCATTTTCTTGATAATGCTTAACGCGTTGTATATTCACAGTGAACTCTTTATTCTCATTGTCCATTAACACAACAACGCCCGTTTTAGAGGAGCTTTTCACGGTAAAAGGTCCATACCATCTAGACTTAATTTTCCCGCAAAACAATGTTAAACGTGAGTTATACAACAAAACTTTGTCTCCTTCTAAAAAATCCTTTGGTTTCTTAATTCGTTGGTCATGCCATCTTTTTGCTCTTTCTTTATATGTAACTGAGGATTCATGCTTCCAGTCTTAGTTCATCAAGCTCCTGGAGCTGTAAGAACCTGTTAGTTCCTGCAACTGTATAATCCAGATTACATGTCTTAAGTACCCAATATGCCTTACGCTTCAGCTCTACTGGAAGGTGACACTCCTTGCCATAAACCATGCGGAACGGGGTCGTCCCAATAGATGTTTTGTAGGCCGTTCGGAAGGCCCATAAAGCCTCGTCAAGTTTAAATGACCAATCCTTTCTGTTCTGATTGACCTTTTTTCAAGTATTCTCTTAATCGCTCTATTGGTGTTTTCAACTTAACCGTTGGTTTGAGGGTGATAAGCGGTGTAGAATCTGTGGGAGAATCCGTATCTTTTCATGACCTTTTCCATTTGTGCATTGCAAAAATGGGTTCCTCTATCACTAATAAGAGCTTTAGGGATGCCGAACCTAGCGAACAGTTTTTTTATGAAATGAATGACTACCCTAGCATCATGAGTCCTAAGGGCTTGTGCCTCTACCCATTTTGAAACATTGTCAATGGCCACCAATATATATTCGTTCCCCCTGAAGACGGGAATGGGCCCATAAAATCTATTCCCCAAACATCAAAATCCTCACAAACTTGTATAAAATTCTGAGGGGCTTCATCCCTTCTTGATATATTTCCAGCTCGTTGACATGCATCACACGCTTGTATCATTCCCCTTACATCACGAAATATTATACGCCAATAAAATCCTGCATTGAAATTTTTTCGTGCAGTGGTGTTCATCCCGTGATGCCCCCCTAAGGGCCCTGAATGACATTCTTTCATGATCTTCATCGATTTTTTTTTCGAAACACAGCGCCTGATTATTTGATCACGGCATCGTCGAAACAGGAAAGGTTCATCCCAAAAATAATATTTCAATTGGGCAAAGAATCTTTTCCTTTCGTGTTTGTTCAAGTGTTCTGGAATAATTCTACTTGCTAGATAGTTAGCATAATCCGCGTACCATGGCTCAGAATCATTTATTGACATGAGTGGTTCTTTAGGAAATGAATCCCGAATCTCACTCTTGTCAGATTCGTTAAGACAAGGATTTTCGAGACGAGAGAGATGATCAGCAGTTAAATTCTCTGCCCCCTTCTTATCACGAATTTCAACATCGAATTCTTGTAACAACAAGATCCACTGAATTAGTCGTGGTTTAGCGTCTTGCTTAGCAAAAATGTATCGAAGAGCCAAATGATTAGTAAAAACAACCGTTTTTTAGAGGACAAGATATTGACGAAATTTATCAAAGGCAAATACAACGGCCAAAAGCTCCTTTTCAGTGGTGGACTAGTTCTCTTGAGCAGGATTCATGGTTTTGCTAGCATAGTATATCGGTTGGAAGTGTTTGTTAAGCCTTTGGCCCAATACTGCTCCAACAGTATAGTCGCTAGCATCACACATGATTTTGAAGGGCAATTCCCAATTAGGTTTAACCATAATTGGGGCTTGCGTGAGTTCCTGCTTTAGTTGACCGAACGCATCCTTGCATTCTTGGGAAAAATCAAAAGGAGCATCTTTTACAAGCAGCTGAGTCATCGGTCGAGCTATTTTAGAAAAGTCTTTAATGAATCTCCTATAGAAACCGGCATGACCCAAGAAGCTACGTATTGTTTTGACTGTAGTTAGATAAGGTAGCTTAGATATGGCTTCAATTTTTGCTCAGTCCACCTCAATTCCGTTCCCTGAGACCTTGTGCCCAAGCACAATTCCTTCTTTTATCTTAAAATGGCATTTCTCCCAGTTCAGAACCAAATTGGTCTCCTCGCAACGTTTGACCATTTTCTCGAGGTTAGCAAGACAGTGATCGAAAGAGTTTCCAAAGACTGAGAAGTCATCCATGAAAACTTCCATGCTATCTTCCATTAACTCATGAAAGATTGCGGTCATGCTTCGTTGAAAAGTAGCGGGAGCGTTACATAACCCGAAAGGCTTTCTTTTATAGGCAAATGGCCCATATGGGCAGGTGAACGTGGTCTTTTCTTGATCCTCAGGGGCGATAGGGATTTGGAAATACCCTGAGAAACCATCCAAGAAACAGTAGTACTCGTGCTCTGCTAATCTCTCCAACATTTGGTCTATGAATGAGAGAGGGAAATGATCTTTACGGGTGGCATCATTTAGCTTCCTATAATCGATGCACACACGCCAACCAGTGACTGTTCTCTGGGGCACCAATTCACCCTTATCATTTTTTACCACAGTCATTCCTCCTTTCTTTGGTATGACCTATACAGGACTAACCCACGGACTATCTGAGATTGGATAGATTAACCCTGCGTCCAAGAGTTTGATGACTTCCTTTTTTACAACTTGCTTGATGTTGGGATTTACTCGCCTTTGGGTTTGCACGGCGGGTTTATAATTTTCTTCCATAAGGATTTTATGCGTGCTGAAGGTCGAATCAATCCCCTTGATGCCAGCTACACTCCAAGCAATGACTCCCTTATATTTCTTTAAAACTTCTAGAAGCTTATCTTTTTGCTTATCTTCAAGGGAAGAATTTATGATTACGGGCAGTTGATCTTCTCCTTGAAGAAAAGCATATTCTAGATGGTTTGGGAGCTCCTTGAGTTCTAACTTGGGTAGCTCGATAACAGAGGGTTTCAATTTGTTTTCGGGTTTACGAAGCTCGAGTAGTTCAGTGGCCTCTTGTCCAGGATAGAAGGACACTGCGCTAACGCCCTCTGTCTTTTCCTTCTCAATTATGGGAAGAAAAGCGTCATCCCGTAACCATCCTTCTTCGATTTGTTCATCAACACAATTGTCAATGACATCGGTTAATTCATCGACCTCTCCGATGAAATATAGCCGGTTTGCTGCTTCGAGAGAAAGGTTCATTGTATTCTTAATATCAAAGGTTAAGCTGTCGGCTCCTACTCGCAAGGTTAACTTGCCGTCATGAACATCAATGACGGCACGGGTGGTGGCAAGAAATGGTCTTCCTAGGATGATGGGCACTAAGTCATCCTCCTCCATTTCCAAGATCACAAAGTCAACCAGAAATTTGAACTTCCCTACCTTAACTAGCACGTTCTTGCATATGCCCACGGGGTATTTGACCGATCTATCTGCTAGTTGGATGTTCATACGAGTTGCTTTGAATCCGGAATACCCTAGTTTGAGGAACATGTAATAAGGCATGAGGTTGATGCTTGCTCCTAAATCAGCTAGAGCGTTCTTTACCGATAAAGACCTCGTTGGGTCACCACCGAGCATTCCTCTCCTAGGGTTACAAGACCCTCGAGTCTCTTTCGGTTAGCAAGTAATCTCTTGAAGTATGTGCTATACTTGGGCATATAGTAGCAAGCATCAAGGAGGGGTATGGTGACTACCGAATCCTTCAGATATGAAAAGAATCTTTTATTATCATTCTCAATCTTTTGATTCTTGAGGCGGGACGGAAAGGGGACTTTCACAGGTTGGTTGGGAGCAACAAGTGGAGAGGAGGTCATCTGAGGGGGTTGTTCGGGAGTCTCATTGCTCACATCACCTCCTTCCCTGTGAGAAATGTCTGGCTCGACCACAATGGGGTGTTGATTAGGATAAGGGGGTCCTTGGTTGTTGTTTCGGCTCGAGTAGTAATCGCGAGCAGGGGATCTGTTTGGTTTACTTGAGGCTTGTTACGACCATCGAGGGCGGCATTGAGCTCTTGGAACCATTTTCCCATGTCATTTTGTTGTTCAGTAATGAGGTCGTCAAGCCCTTTCAATTGTAAGTTTTTTTCATGGGTGAAATGTGCAAGATCATCCTCAAAAGTGCTCCTGATTTTGAAGCCAAGACCTTTCTCTCCCTCCTCTTTTCTTACAAGATTTCCACAAGGGATAAAATCATCATTTTGGTAGAAAGTCAACAGGGAAGGATCATCGAAAATGTCATGGCTTGACAGGTATGCGCGTTCGGTAGTGGGCTCTCCTCGCATTCCTCTATTTCATGCGGGCCCCCACAGTGGTCGCAAATCAAGTATGGATTTGATAGTTGTTTAGCTGTTCGCGACCCTGCTAGGTATGATACCCTATCGTGAAGCTTCCTTAGCCGATCCTAAAATGAGAGTGTTTGCATGATTTCGTATATACTCATAGTTGAATCAGGTTCATCCCAGGTATCGTCTTGATCTTGAGCATATTCCTCAATCCTATTCCATCCTTCCTCGGCGCTTAGATTGGCTATTTTTCCTTTTATCGAATAGACTCAGAGGGAAGTTTATTGTACCAATCCTTAGTTTTTTCATGAAGGGTAAAAGGAAAGAACCGTAATCGGGACGTGTTTCTAGTGGCCCTATCTGCATGGAGGGTGTCCACTATCTTCAAGAAATTCCTAACATGTTGAATTGGGTCATCGGTTTGCAAACCGCGAAATTTGCATACACTTTGGACAAGCCAAACATCATTTGCATGCAAGACCTCATTGGTACGTTCGTTTGGAAAGACAATGTCATTAGAGAAGCCGCGAGGGTTCAGGGAGGAATAATCCTTAAGGCGCTTAGGTGTGGCAATTTCAGGAGTGTCCATATCGTGGCTGGATTGGGAGCTAAGGGATGTAAGGTGATGATCTGAATTTTCTTCAGAAAGGGCTTCATCAAAGTTGATGGTTGTGCCGGATGGTTCGGGTGTTGGAAGAGATTTCCTTAGCCTATGCATTTCCCTTTCAGGTTCTGCATAAGGAGAGACAATATTTCTTAAGGAACTACGACTTTTGGTAACTCTTTGATTAGAAAGATCTTCATTTGCCATGATGGCGGGTGGCAAAGGTTACGAAAAAAGAAACGAAGAAATAAGATAGACTAAAGAAACCTATAAAAATAAAATAAAAATCTTACTAGAAAGGAATCTAGCAAGCAGACCTACTAAAAAGAAATTCTAACCTAGACAATAACTATTCCCCGGGTTGCGGCGCCAAAAACTTGATTCGTGGAATTGCACCCTCGCAAAAGGTTTTACCTCTCAAGGGATCTTGAGAAGCTTGCAATCCCCACCAGGCAGTGTACCTGTTCGTTGTAGTATAGTATAGTGACAAGTACCAGGGGATTGATCGTTCAACTCAGGAATAGTGTTCGCTAGGATTAAAAAGTCTACTAAACTAGGTCTAAATGTGAAGGATGATTCTTTTTGTATTTTTATTTTTTTATGAAAGCAAGTAAAATCTCGGGTTTTGAAGGAGTGGGTGGATTAGTTGCTAGTCAACTAACCCAATTAACTAAAGATGCAATCAAAATAAAATAAAATAAATTAAACTAATTTGTGGTGTAAACAATAATAAGAGAAAATGTATTTACTTAGATTTCATTACTCCCTAGATATCTTTTACCGGTTGATTAGCTTGTTACAATTGCATGGATGACGGGTTATATTCCTTAATATCAGTCGTAGGGCCGTATATGAAATTTCCTAACTCTGTATGCTCCTACTTCACTCCTATGTCGAGCCGACTAAAAGCTCCTAACATGGGATCACTAGAATTTGCTCATGCATTAAATACAACCATAAATCATAGTACTCCTCCGATCATGTTTCTAAGACGTTCAAGCAATTTACCAATTGGAAGTCTGCCAGTTTTCTTAAGCCTAACATCGAATACAAGCACCCACAACAATTATAAACAAACCATCAACCAATAATCAACATCTAGGTTCCATTACATCTAAGCAAACATAATAAAAACCTAGCCTAGCATTTTAAAGAGAAGAAAAGCATAAGATAGAATCACACAACTCATAGACATACCGTATGATTATTGGAAAACTTATCTTCAATTGAACATGGATGGAACAAGGGTTGATACCCTTATTATCACAGAAAATTCGTCTAGGGTTTTTACAAAGAAGCTCTCCAAAAGTTCCACCCTTAATGAATGAAAATTAGAAAACTATATATAGATTTTACACCTTGACGGCGTCACGTTTTAGCTTGTGACACCGTCAACTCGCCACCAAGATAGAAGTGGTATTGCCTAGATCCACTTCTGATGCCGTCATGTGTAATATTACTCTGGGCCGTCACATGTATTTTGACCCTGACGGTCTTGGTGACGCCGTCAGGCCAAATAGCCTAGAAAATGCTCTGGGCTGTCATGTGTATTTTCCACATCCACCTCTTTTTTCCACTCTTGACGCCGTCACTTGCATTGCCTTGACGCCGTCAGGTACTGTTCCCAGCAACGATTTTGAGACTTTGTCATTTTCTTCACTTTTTCGCTCCAAAAACGTTCAAAATGCTTCCTTTTGTAAATTTCCTCTCATAAGTACCTAAAATGACAAAAGGAACGATTTAGGGCAATAATTGATCAAATAATTACGAATTCGGGCTTAAATGACCCCCGAAAAGCGGTACACTTTTCACCTTATCAGTTGGGGAAGATCGTACACGGCCCCACGAATGGTATTAAGGAATTTAACCCGTCATCCACGCAATTGTAACAAAGTATTCAATTAATGAAAGATAGCTAGGGAGTAGTGAAATCTAAGTAAACATGTTTCTTTCATTATTGATTTTCTCAACATTTACTTTCTTGTTATTTTATTTTTATTACATTTGTAGTTAATTGGGTTAGTTGACTAGCAACTAATTCCACCCACTCTTCCAATACCCGAGATTTTTTACTTGCTTTCAATTAACCATAATAATACAAAAAGAATCATCCATCACCTCTAGACCTAGTTTAATTAAGTGTTGATCCTAACTAACACTATTCCCCAAGTAGAACGATCAATCCCCCGGTACTTGCCACTACACTATACTACATCGGTCAGGTACACTGCCTGGTAGGGATTTCAAGCCTCTTGATATCCCTTGAGAGGTAAAACCTTTTGCGAGGGCGCAATCCCAAGCATCAAGTTTTTGGCGCCGCTGATGAGGCGAAAAATGAACCACTTTTAGGGGGTCATTTAAGCCCGGAATTGAATTTATTTGATCAAATATTACCCTAAGTCGCTCCTTTTGTGATTTTAGGTACTTTGGGAGTGAAATCTGGAAAAGGAAGCAATTCGGACGTTTTTGGAGCATGAAAGTGAAGAAAACGCCAAAGACTTAATTTTCCATGCTGAGAACAGTACCTAACGGCGTCAAGAAGAAAATCTTGACGACGTCAAGAGTAAAAGTGGTGACGATCCAGTGCAACCCTGACGACGTCACAAGAAGGGCGTCAAGAGTTAATTTTGTGACGGCCTGCATAAGGAGACTACATGACGGCGTCAGACCCAGATCTAGGCAGTCCGAGGAACTATTTGGTGGCGAGATGACGGCGTCAGACATTTGTTCTTGACGCCATCACCTTCTAAACTCTATATATAGTTTTCTATTTTTCATTCATTAAAGAGGAACTTGTGTGGAGAAACCCTAGGGTCGAACTTTGTGAACCCTAGCTCGTATTCTATAGTATTTTCAATGGTTTTCACCCCTTGAATCCTTTCATGTGCTATTAAGATAAGTCTTCTCTTAATTCAATCAATATGTCTATGTGTTGGTTGTCTATATCTTGTGCTTGTCTTGATTTCAACATGCTAGGCTAGATTTATCTTGTGTTTGCTTGGATCTAATGAAACCTAGATGTTAGTTATGTGTTGATTACTTGTTTATGGTTGTATTGGATGAATGATTTCAATGTTAGGCTTAAGAAAACTGGCAGATCTCCATTGTGTAACATGCTTGAACGTCTTAGGAAACATGAACCGATGTGTACTAGGTTTTATTGGTTGTATTTAATGCATGAGTAAATTCTAATGATCCATGTTAGGAGCTTCTTAGCCGGCTCGACATAGGAGTGAAGTAGGCACTCATAGGATTGGGGAAGTAAGTACGCCACCCCATGAATGGTTCCGTCATCCACGCAACTATAACAAGTAATTAACGTGTAAAAGATATCTAGGGAGTAGTTAAATCTAAGTAAACACACTTCTCCCACATATTGCACACAACCTTAGTTTAATACTCCATTCGTCTCAAATTAATTGTCATGAGAGAGAAATTACAAAGTTTAATAAAAATGGGACCCTTATAAATTTCAACCACTAAATGAGAATATTCCTTTAAAATATTCTCTAGTTTTTACTTTAAAAGGAAAGTGGACAATTATTTTGAGACATCTCAGAAAGGAAATGTGGACAATAAATTTGAGACGAAGGGAGTATAGTTTATTTTCATTTTTAGTATTTTATTTTGATTGCATCTTAGTATTGGGTTAGTTGACTAGCAACTAATTCCGCCCAACTCCTTCAAAACCCGAGATTTTTACTTGCTTTCTAAAAAATATAAGAATACAAAAAGAATCATCCCTCATCTCTAGACCTAGTCTTTAGGTTTTCTAATCCTAGCGACACTATTCCTAGCTGAACGATCAATCCCCCGGTACTTGTAATTATACTATACTACATCGATCATGTACACTGCCTGGTGGGGGTTGTAAGCTTCTTAAGATCCCTTGAGAGGTAAAGCCTGGTGCAAACCCCACGCATCAAGTTTTTGGCGCCATAGCCTGGGGAATAGTTATTGTCGGTTAGAATCTCTTTTTATTAGGTCTACTTGCTAGATTCCTTTCTAGTAAGATTTTATTTTTATTTTTAGGTTCTCTTTAGTCTATCTTAATTTTTCGTGTCTTTGTTCGTAACTTTTCACGACCCGACATCATGGACGATGGGAACATATTTGAACCCGTCATCCCACCACAACAAAACCCACCACTAGAACCTCTTAGGCCCCGAACCTTAGGAGAGTGTTCCCGACCTAGCCACCAAGGCTATCGAAACACCATTGAGCTCACCGGAGCCAATGTGACCCCTTTGCGATCCGACACCATCCGGTTGGTGCAAAGCAGATGTACATTCCATGGACTTCGTTCCGAAGATCAAAATCAACATCTCAAGGACTTCCTTAAAATCATAGATTCCATAGACCTAGATGTTGCAACTAGAGAGACAACCCGATTACGCCTATTCCAATTCTCTCTATGTGATCAAGCTAGTCAATGGCTTGAACGTTTACCCGTGGGATCCATCACCTCATGGGATGATCTTACCAATCGCTTCCTTACCCAATTCTTCCCACCAGGGAAGACTGCAATGCTTAGAAATGATATTTTGATGTTTGAACAACATCAGGGTGAAACTTTCTACGAAGCTTGGGCTCGTTTTAAGAATCTCCTTCATAAGGTCCCTCATCATGGTATAAACCTTTGGTTATTAGTTCAGATTTTCTACGACCATGTTGACTATCACACTAAACGTACAATCGATAGGGCCGCGGGAGGTAGATTACGTGATAAGAACGCCGAGGAGTCCTGGGCAATTATTGAAGAGTTTGCCGCCGATAATCAAGAGATGTGGGAGTTTAATCATACTATAAAAGCGGCCATCAACGCAATCTCAACACCTGAAGGGACTACCGAAATCCCTAATGAACTCCTATGCAAACTCGAGGCGAAAGTTGACTATTTTGAGGAAAGGCAAAGGAGACCCCTGAGTCCTAGGCGGGCTACTGCCAATTCTGTCTCAAAAACGACTCCAACACCGTTATCAGAGTCACCCTCTAGGGAGAATGTCGAGACTTTTCAAAACTATGCCTCACCTTATTCCCCTCCCGAGAAACTTAGCCCGGAGTTTGAAACTAGAATGAGAGAATACATGGCAACTCATTCAGATCGGCTCGCTAGATTCGAGGAAGCGGTTTATAAGCAAAAAGAAGAGATTCAAGGGAAAATGAATGAGATGATGAGCCTAATGGAAAAATATACCAACCAGAGAACCCATGAGAGGATGTTACTAAGGAAAGAAAGCGTCGTCCCCATTACCCGATTTGTTAATTCCATCACAATTGTCCACAAGGATAATGAGAAGGTAGAAACCCCTACTGAACAAACCTTAGAAGAGCCACCAAAATCCCAACCTTTGAGTTACTACCTGAAACATGACATAAATGAAAACACTATAACAAATCGGATAAAGGGTGACGGGCGTAACCAACCTTCCAAACAGGGTTCTGAGAAGGAGGAAGGGGGAAAAGATGAGTATGATACGTTACCTGGGGGGCCAATATTCAAGAAACTATTGGTACAAAAAGTGGCTACTAAGCAGATGGTGTGTGGGAACTTTGAGATACCAGCTAGCATCGGGGATTTGAAATATCTTAGTGCTTTCGCCGACCAAGGATCGGAAGTAAATCTTATGCCCCTAAGTATTTACATCCAATTAACGTCAAAAATGCCAGCCCCCACTCGTGTTAGGTTATCCCTCGCTGGACACTCTTACGTATACCCCCTAGGAATCACAGAAGATGTGTTAGTTAATGTCGCAGGATTCATGTACCCCGTTGATTTTATGATCATCGATGATAAGGGAGATGGGTGCATGCCAATAATCCTTGGGGCACCATTCCTCACCACCGCTAGGGCTGTCATTAATTATGAAGGCAGGAAAATTGAGCTTAAATCAGGAAAAAGAAAGATTAGCTTCCCCATGACCCCGCGATTTGGGCATGAGAGTTTGGGTTGGAGAAAGCTCAAAAACAACATTGACACGTCACCTATTCGTGTTCAAGAGAAAATTCTTGCATGGGAGGCAAGAATCAAAAGCTACAAGGAGGCTAAACATGAAAGAAGCAAAAGCAATGAAGTTCACGTCGAGTTCGAACACAATCGACTGGCAAGAAGCCATGTTCCATTCGAGGAAGGGAACTTAGTACTCTTAAGACACTTGGAAATAACAATACCACCCGATAAACCAAGTCCTTGGTGGTATGGGCCTTTCACAATTGAAAGCATGAGCCAAGATGGGATGGCTAACCTAAGAAGTAAAGTAGGTGGAGAAGTGATTGCAAGAATCGACAGATTGAGGCACTACCACCACAATAGTAACGATCACAACTACATGGGGTACATCATCTCAAGGGATGAGGTCACGTAGTAACCCATGACCTTGAGTCTAGCTACAAGACTCGTAAATAAAGAAAAGCACTTCTTGGGAGGCAACCCATGCTTTGTGTGATTTTTATTTTGTTTGTTTGTTATTTGCTTCCGTAAGCATGCTTTATTTTTTATTGTTGGTAAATCATGTTTCAAAACTAAATAGTGGAAATACTTTATTTTGTTGTTTGGCCTAGTCTTAACTTCATCCAAAGGTATTTTTGCAAAAGATAAGTGTAAGGGGAAACCCCAAATATGTTTTTAAGAAACAAACCGATCATGATTCTCCACAATATTAAGTGAACATGTATATTCGTATTTGTTAGAGTCAAATGCTTGTATCGAGTCATAATGAAGTTTTGCAGGATTTTCCAGGAAGTAGGACCAAGTTTTTCCAGAAATTTTCTGGAAACTTAACATAAGAATTTCTGCAGGTCACTTCTGACGGCGTCACGAGTTTGCTCTTGACGGCGTCATGTGTAAAAATCTGGAAATTTTACCAGTTTTGTTTTTCTAACAGAGTCTTAAAGTTTTTGTTGAATTATTAGTTTTATAATCTCCAGGAAATCTGCAAACATCATTCCACAAGCATTATATCTTAATTTGCTTTCTAGGATTTATTAGTATATGTAGATTGCCGCCGATTTTATGCGAGGTTGCCTTGTCTGTTTTCTCAGGATTTACAGGTTATGTATGACAAGAAGATGATTTATTTTTCTGGAAGGGAAGCTTTGATTGTTCATTTTCTTGGAGGAAGATCTAACCTGGCCACCTTATTATCCATACCGAGCGAATCAGGGGAGTATTTGATTTCATTTGTTTTACTTAATTCACTTTTACATTCTTTACTTGAACATTGGGGACAATGTTCATCCTAAGTGTAAGGGGAGGGTAAAATGATGATACCTTACAAATACACTTTCGCTTGAGTTTGTTTGTTTGATGGTAGATGTGTAATAAAACTATGAGAAATACTTGTTAGTGTAATTTTAGCGCCAAATTTAAAATTTATTACAACATTTAGGAGTGAAACTTTAGCCATAGCAAGCATCTCATGGATAGGAGATTGTATGACTAGCACATAACCGTACTATTTAGAAAAATTTTCCACCCAAATATGTGAGGTTCGCCTTTAGATTTGATAGGAAAAGCATTTACTATTAGTGCTTATGAGTGTACCGGTAGCATTTAGATTCTAAAACTTGCGTTAGTGATGCATCCCGAGACCGCTAGTGAGACTACATTCGTGTAGTAGGATTTACTACATGATAAGAGGCATTCAGATCACCCTTGTGTTAAACCCGTATCATAATTACTTGACCATTTAAGTCATATTACTTGGCTAGTTAAGTCAAGTAATTTTTCCCACACCATTAGCGTTGTACTCATTTTTAGTACACGAAACCCCTAGTACACCCCTCCGAGCCTATCTTTTCGTTTCTAACTTTAAGCATTTTACTTAAAGGAAGAATTTGTTACACCCCACTTAAATGTACACCCAAATCGCCTTAGCCTTCCGTTTATGCACTCATCTTTAGTGCATTATTGTTATTTGTTAAACCCTAAGTTAATTATCTAATTGATTACTTGGTTGCTAAGTTGAGTCATATCCTTGTACATATTGTTTTGGGACAATTGGGACTCATGGGTAAAGTACTTATTTTATGGAGTAATGGGGAAGAACATCATATATTACCCCCATATGTACGTTAATCTTAAAAGTACTCCAAGTGTTTTGATTTTCTTAATTCGAGTCATTAGATTAGTTTATTGTAAAGTATGTAAAAATTCAAGTGTAAGGGGAATGTTAATTCCATATGATGTATTATTTTGGATGGTAGGGTAAGAGTGTATGCAAAAAAAAAAAAAAAAAAAAAAAAAAAAAAAAAAAAAAAAATCGAAAAAACAAGAAAAAGAAAAGAAAAAAATAGAAAAAAAAAGAAAAAAAAACATACGGACTACCATCCATTTTCATTCTATGTTCATTTTATGTTTTCGTTATTTTTCATTTATTAGCTTAAGTCGAGTCTAGTCTTGGCTTAGCAACGCCATATTGTACATGTAATTAACCAAGATTGTTAACTCGCCACCAGTAAAGACTGCTTATATCCAACAAAACCGTGTATTTCATATCCCAATACCTAACGCTACAATCCTTTAAAAGACCTCTTTGATAGTTTATCCTAGGTGCTTACGCCATGTGGTGGAGGTTTGATCCTTTCCCAAGCCTATGGTAATCTATTTTGGTATGACAGGTAGTGAGAGATGTTTTCCATTTCCATAATGTGATATTACTTTATTACACCCGAGAGATGTGAGTATCTGAACACTATTTGTGAGGTGCTAGTATATGACCTCCGTGCTTGTCTTTGATCTTTAGTGGAACGATTATTTGTTGTAATTACTTTTATGTTAGTGTTAAATGACCCCTAACTTGTCTTTTGATTAAAATAAAAGCGCATTTGCTTGAGGACAAGCAAATCTCAAGTGTAAGGGTATATGATGAGGCGAAAAAAGAACCACTTTTAGGGGGTCAGTTAAGCCCGGAATTGAATTTATTTGATCAAATATTACCCTAAATCGTTCCTTTTGTGATGTTAGCTACTTTGGGAGTGAAATCTAGAAAAGGAAGCAATTCGGACGTTTTTGGAGCATAAAAGTGAAGAAAACGCCAAAGACTTAATTTTCCATGGTGAGAACGGTACCTGACGGCGTCAGGAAGAAAATCTTGACGGCGTCAAGAGTAAAAGTGGTGACGATCTAGTGCAAACCTGACGGCGTCACAAGAAGGGCGTCAAGAGTTAATTTTGTGACGACCTGCATAAGGAGACTACATGACGGCGTCAGACCCAGATCTAGGCAGTCCGAGGAACTATTTGGCGGCGAGATGACGGCGTCAGACATTTGTTCTTGACGCTGTCACCTTCTAAACTCTATATATAGTTTTCTATTTTTCATTCATTAAAGAGGAGCTTGTGTGGAGAAACCCTAGGGTCGAACTTTGTGAACCCTAGCTCGTATTTTACAGTATTTTCAAGGGTTTTCACCCCTTGAATCCTTTCATGTGATATTAAGATAAGTCTTCTCTTAATTCAATCAATATGTCTATGTGTTGGTTGTCTATATCTTGTGCTTGTCTTGATTTCAACATGCTAGGCTAGATTTATCTTGTGTTTGCTTGGATCTAATGGAACCTAGATGTCAATTATGTGTTGATTACATGTTTATGGTTGTATTGGATGAATGATTTCAATGTTAGGCTTAAGAAAACTGGCAGATCTTCATTGTGTAACATGCTTGAACGTCTTAGGAAACATGAACCTATGTGTACTAGGTTTTATTGGTTGTATTTAATGCATGGGTAAATTCTAATGATCCCATGTTAGGAGCTTCTTAGCCGGCTTGACATAGGAGTGAAGTAGGCACTCATAGGATTGGGGAAGTAAGTACACCACCCCATGAATGGTATTAAGGAATACAATCCGTCATCCACGCAACTATAACAAGTAATTAACGTGTAAAAGATATCTAGGGAGTAGTGAAATCTAAGTAAACACATTTCTCCCACATATTGCTCACAACCTTAGTTTAATATAGTTTATTTTCATTTTTAGTATTTTATTTTGATTGCATCTTAGTCTTGGGTTAGTTGACTAGCAACTAATTCCGCCCAACTCCTTCAAAACCCGAGATTTTTACTTGCTTTCTAAAAAATATAAAAATACAAAAAGAATCATCCCTCATCTCTAGACCTAGTCTTTAGGTTTTCTAATCCTAGCGACACTATTCCTAGCTGAACGATCAATCCCCCGTTACTTGTCATTATACTATACTACATCGATCAGGTACACTGCCTGGTGGGGGTTGTAAGCTTCTCAAGATCCCTTGAGAGGTAAAGCCTGGTGCAAACCCCACGCATCAGCCGCTGCCGGGGAATAGTTATTATTTAGGTTGAAATTTCTTTTTATTAGGTCTACTTGCTAGATTCCTTTCTAGTGAGATTTTTATTTTATTTTTATAGGTTTTCTTTAGTATATCTTATTTCTTCGTTCCTTTGTTCGTAACCATTACCATCCGCCATAATAGAAGGTGGTAATATCTTTAAACCCATCAACCCACTACAACAAAACCCACCACAAAACCAACCACAACCAAACCAACCTCCTAGACCTCTAACTTTAAAAAAGTATTCCCGTCCTAGCCACCAAGGCTATCGAAACACCATTGAGCTTACTCAAGGAGCCAATGTGTCTCCCTTACGATCCGACACCATCCAGTTGGTGCAAAGCAGATGTGCATTCCATGGACTTCGTTCCAAAGATCCTAATCAACATCTCAAGGATTTCCTCAAAATCATAGATTCCATAGATCTTGATGTTGAAACTCGAGAGACGACCCGATTGCGTCTCTTCCAAATCTCTTTACGTGACCAAGCTAGTCAATGGCTTGAGCATTTACCCATGGGATCCATCACCTCTTTGGATGATCTCACCACTCGTTTCCTTGCTCAATTTTTCCCACCGAGGAGAACCACCAAGCTAAGAAATGACATCTTGATGTTCCAACAATGCCAAGGTGAAACCCTTTATGAAGCATGGACTCGTTTCAAGGACTTACTCCAAAAAGTCCCTCATTATGGCATAGATCTTTGGCTCTAAGTCTAAATTTTTTATGACCATATCAATCTCTCCACGAGGGAACCCATTGACCAAGAGGCCGGTGGAAAGCTACGTGATCGAAGTGCGGAAGAATAATGGGAACTCATAGAAGATCTTGCTCTCTATGACAACGAAAGTTGGAATGATCCCCGTGATTTGAACAAAACGGTCAAGGCAATATCTTTGCCTTCGAACAATTCAAGCACTCCCGACCGTAGGATCATGGAACTTATAGACCAAGTCAAGTTTCTCATGAAATCCTACAAAGCTCCTAAACCTTCAAGCCAAGTGAACAAAATCACTCCTTCATGCGAATTATGTAGTGGTCCTCACGACACTCGTGATTGCATGGAACTCCCCGAACACGCTTTTTCAGATTACGCATCCTCACATACCGACGGAGCGGGAGACAAGTGGTACACTTTTAAACCCAAGCCAAACCTTTACAGTGATTTGTACAACCCCTATTGGAAAAATCACCCAAACTTTAGGTGGAAACAAAACCAAAACGCACCCCAAAACAATTCTTCCACTCCACCTGATCGTTACCAATCAAACGGTCCACCCCCTAACCGCACTTTCATCAACAATCCTTCCAACAACTATGGTAGTACCAATGATCTTGAAGGGTTGATGTCTAAATTTATGGCATCTTAAGAAGCTCGTATAGCTAAGTTTGAATCCGAATTCAATCAACAACAAACGGAGATAACCAATAAAATTGACAACTTGTTGAAAGCTCTTAACAATCAAGTGTTGAGCACACCAAATAAGGACACTAGGAACACTAATAGTGGAACCCAAGTTAAGGATCCCTCATCATCCAAGCATGTCCACTTTGTCAATGTTGTTACTATTAATCCAATCGATAAGGATAGGGAAGAAGATGATGTAGATAGGGTTGGAATTGATAGTGAATCTGAGAAGGAGGATAATAAGGAATTGAAGGTAGCGAAAGCAGAGAATGTAGAGAACTATTTCGATAGGTTACCAACTATGGAAGAACGCGCATACCATAGGGATTTATTCGATGAACCCGAGACACCATATGTCCTAGGTTCACCAATCATCAAAGCAGGCGACCCCTCTAATATCAATGTACCGGGCAACATTGGGCATGCGCATGTGTGGAAAGCCTACATCGATCTTAAATCTCCTTTAAACATTATGACTAGGCTCCACTATAATTGGATAATGAAAAAGCAACTCGGACCTAGGATATTTCCCGACATGGGTTGGATGAGTAAAGGGATTGCATGTGTTTGTAGGAAATTTCACATATGTTACTGAGTTTGTGATTGCAGAAGATATTCGTCCAGTAATAGATAGTTGCCTAACTCAAGTAGTGTTTGGAAAGCCATTCGTTGAAGCCTCAAAAATGAGTTATGACACATCTTTATGGATAGTTAGGTTCAAGGACGAAACCGATGAAGTAGCCTACCAAATGCCATATAAGATAGATCAATACCGACTTCTATCAGATCTTGAGAAAGAGCACAAGCAAGCGGTATACTATAGGAATGATGAGGATAGACGTGGAGGAGTAGACCATGTAATGAGAAAAATACTTGGCTTCCACAAAGAATGCTTGCAACTAGGTCCATAATATAAAACCAAACCCGAGGATAACCTAGAAACCGTGACTAATGACGAGGTCACGTGATAACCCATGACTTTGAGTTTAGCTACAAGACTCGTAAATAAAGAAAAGCGCTTCTTAGGAGGCAACCCAAGCTTTATTTGTTTGTTTGTTTGTTTATTTGATTTTATTTGTTTCTGTATGCATGTTTTATTTTTATTGTTTGTGGCTCATGTCTCAAAATAAATTGTGAAAATGCTTTATTTTGTCTTTAACTTCGTCTTGATTACATATAAAGGTATTTTGCAAAGGATAAGTGTAAGGGAAATCTAAATTTGTTTGTAAGAACGAGATTGCACATGACTCACAACAACATTAAACGAACATGCATATTAGTATTTGTGTGAGTCAAATGCTTGTATCGAGTCAAAATGATGTTTTGCAGGATTTCTAGGAATTAAGGCGTGAGTTTTTCCAGAAACTTAACATGAAATTTCTGCAGGTCACTTCTGACGACGTCAAGAATATAACCTGATGGCGTCAAGAGTAAAATTCTGGAAATTTTGCAAGTTTTGTTTTTCTGCTGGAGTCTTAGAGTTTTTGTTAAATCTTTAGTTTTATAAACTCCAGGAAATCTGCAAACATTCATTCCACAAGCATTATATCTTAATTTGCTTTCTAAGATTTTAGTGTATATAGAGTTTGCCGCCGATTTTACGTAAGGTTTGCTATGATTGTTTTCTCAGGTTTAATATGTTATATTGGAAAAGATGATGATTTATATTTCTGGAGGAAAGCTTTCAACATTCATTTTCTTGGAGGAAGATCTAGCTATGTTATCGCATTATCCACACCGAGCAAATCAGGGGAGTATTTGTTTCATTCTTTTACCTTCGTTACTTTTACATCCTTTTTATTGAACATTATGGACAATGTTCAGCCTAAGTGTAAGGGGAGAGTAAACGATGATACCTTAGAGAATACAATTGCACTTGATTTTGTTTGTTCAATAGTAGGTGTGTAATATAACTAAGAGAAACACTTGTTAGGGTAATTTTAGCAACAAATTTAAATTTTTTTACAACATATAGGAGTGAAGCTTTAGCCTTAATAAGCGTCTCATAGATAGGAGTTGTATGACTAGCACGAAAAACCGTACCACTCAAAATTTTCCACCCCAAATATGTGAGGTTCGCCCCTAAATTTGTTAGGAAAAGATGCTTATGAGTGTACTGGTAGTACTTAGATTCTAGAACTTGCGTTAGTGATGCATCCCAAGACCGCTAGTGAGACTACATTCGTGTAGTAGGATTTACTACATGATAAGAGGCATTAGGATCACCCTTGTGTTAAACCCGTATCATAATTACTTGAACAAAGAAGACATAATTACTTGACTAATAAAGTCAATTAATTTTCCCACACATTTGCGATGTACTCATTTTTAATACACGATACCCCTAGTACACACCTCTGAGCCTATCTTTTTCGTTTCTAACTTTAAGCATTTTACTTAAAGGAAGAATTTGTTTACAATCCACCCCAAATGTACACCCAAATCGCCTTAGCCTTCCTTGTATGCACTCATCTTTAGTGCATTATTGTTACATGTTTAAACCCTTAGTTAATTGTCTAATTGATTACATGGTTGCTAAGTCGAGTCATATCTTGTACATATTATTTTGGGACAATTGGGACTCATGGGTAAAGTACTATTATTATGGAGTATTGGGGAAGACGTCAATTATTACCCCCATATGTGCGTTAATATTTAAACAATTCTCCAAGTGTTTTGATTATCTTAATTCAAGTTATTAGAATAGTTGATTGTAAAGTATGTAAAAGTTCAAGTGTAAGGGGAATGCAAATTCCCTACGATGTATTATTTTCGATGGTAGGGTAAGAGTGTGTGAAAAAAAAATTAAAAAAATCAAGAAAAAAAATAGAAAAAGAAAAAGAGAAAAACATACGGACTACCATCCCGTTTCCTTTTATGTTTATTTTATGTTTTTCTTAGTTTTTCATTAGCTTAAGTCGAGTCGAGTCTTGGCTTACAACGCCACATTGTACATGTAATTGACCAAGATGATTGGCTCGCCACTAGTAAAGATTGCCTTTATCCAACAAAACCGTGTTTATCATATCCCTACACCTCACGTTACAACCCTTTTGAAAGACCTCTTTGATAGTTTAACCTAGGTGCATATGCCAAGTGGTGGAGGTTTGATCCTTTCACAAGCCTATGATAACCTATGTGCTATGACAGGTAGTGAGAGATATTTTCCATTTTCATATTGTGATATATATACTTTTATTACACCCGAGAGATGTGAGTATCTAAACACTATTTGTAAGGTGCCAGTGTATAATTTCCGTGCTTGTTTTGGTTGAAGTGGAACGATCATTTGTTGTAATTACTTTTATATTAGTGTTAAATGACCCCTAGCTTGTATTTTGATTCAAATAAAAGCGCATTTGCTTGAGGACAAGCAAATCTCAAGTGTAAGGGTATTTGATGAGGCGAAAAGTGTTACGCTTTTAGGGGGTCATTTAAGCCCTAAGTCGTGATTATTTTATTAAATATTGCCTCAAATCGTTCCTTTTGTCATTTTACGTACTTTGGAGAAGAAATCTGGAAAAGGAAGCATTTTGGACGTTTTTGGAGTGAAAAGTGAAGAAAACGGCAAAGTCTCCAAAATCAAGCTGGAAATAGTACCTGACGGCGTCACGCTTTGGAGGTAACGGCGTCACGTATTGGCAAAGAGGTGGATAAAAAGTTACAAGAGACACGTCAAAATGTTTTTTTCGAGTTAAAGAGTGACGACGTCGTGCTTTAGGATGCCAAGGCCGTCAAGAGCAATTTTACACGTGACAGCCAAGAGATGAATTACACATGACGGCGTCAGATCTGGATCTAGGCAATCCGAGAAGAGTATTGGCGGCTTGTTGACGGCATCAGGATTACAACGTGACGCCGTCAGACGTGTATTCTCTATATATAGTTTTCTAATTTTCATTCATTAAGGAGAGAACTTTTGGAGGAACTTTACTACAAACCCTAGGTCGAATTTTTATCTTATTGTAGGGGTTTCCAACCCTTCTATCATCCATGTTTCAATAAAGAAGTCTTCTAATAATCATTCGATATGTTTATGTGTTGTTTGATTCTATCTTATGCTTGTCTTTACTTTAACATGCTAGGCTAGGTTTATTTGTGTTTGCTTAGATGTAATGAAACCTCTCTATTGATTGTTGATTGATTGTTTGTTATTAATTGTATTGGATGAATGATATCGATGTTAGGCTTAAGAAAACTGGCAGACTTCCAATTGGTAATATGCTTGAACGTCTTAAGAAACATGAATCAGATGTCTACTACGATTTTAATGGTTGTATTTAATGCATGAGTGACTACTAAGGAGGCCATGCTAGGAGCTAGTTGTCGATCATACACGGCCCCATGAATGGTATTAAGGAATATAACCCGTCATCCACGCAATTGTAACAAACTATTCAATTAATGAAAGATAGCTAGGGAGTAGTGAAATCTAAGTAAACACATTTCTCTCATTATTGTTTTTCTCAACATTTATTTTCTTGTTATTTTATTTTTATTGCATTTGTAGTTAATTGGGTTAGTTGACTAGCAACTAATTCCGCCCACTCTTCCAATACCCGAGATTTTTACTTGCTTTCCATAAACCATAAAAATACAAAAAGATTTATCCCTCACCTCTAGACCTAGTTTAATTAAGTTTTGATCCTAACGAACACTATTATCCAAGTAGAACGATCAATCCCCCGGTACTTGCCACTACACTATACTACATCGGTCAAGTACACTGCCTATTGGGGATTGCAAGCTTCTTGAGATCCCTTGAGAGGTAAAACCTTTTGCAAGGGCGCAATCCCACGCATCAATTAGGCTAACTACGGCGTAGCTACTAATAAAGCTAGGCCATAGTCCTTTATTAATTTTGGCATGAATTGTTTGTGTTTTCATGCTTTTCAGGAGAACAACTAAGCAACCCTACTCAATGGTTCAAATTCCTTAATTACGATCCCGTTGATAGGAAGGTTTTTAAAAAGGAGATACGTGCACTAATGAGCAAGACCTTTGAAATCCTGGAGTCCCTAAGCATGGATGCATTCCAAATGGTTAATGATGGAGGTGCTGTGAGGGAATTGGAGAACCTGTGCAATATAAAGTTCAGGAGCAATAATGAAGCATTCACTTGTAGGGCCTGGCTGACTATTTTTACCAACAACGAACCGGTTATCCAAGAGTATGTTTGGGAATTCTTGGTAACCGTGGATTTTGAAGAACACATCACTAGTATGACCGAGAAGTACTTGTTCTTTCAGCTGGGTGGTGTAAGAAGAGAGATGAGTATGAGGGAATTCATCTTGGCTATGGGACTTTACACAAGAAGGCAACTTGATTCGACAATTTTTAAGGAATATTACAGTATTTGCTTGAGAGAAAGACCACACAAATACAACCCTATGGCTTACTATAAAAAAATCTCTGGATTAGCTGGTTATGAGTCCAAGAGCCCGCCTTCCTACAAGACCATTCAGGATCCTATCCACTGTTTGGTTTATAGGCTGTTGGTTGTGACTATCCATGCCCGACATTCGACACATGAGAAGATGACTGTGTAGGATTTGTTTTTGATGCACAGTATGGATGGAGGAGATTTTATTGACATCCTGTGGTACTTGGTTAGGTTTATGACGGGAAGGGCCAAGGGAGCACAGCAGAGAAGTACTGGACAGGGGGCCCACTTTTTCAGGACATTGGCTAGGAGTTCGGGATTTATGTCTTCGGGAGCCTTGTCGTTGGTTAACCGAACTGCTGAGACATCATTGATTGGGATTGCTAAGTTGGATTAGTTTGGAATCATCACCTACAATCCTTTGAGTGAGCCAATCTTGAGGCCGGTAATGAGGAGAGCTAGTGGCGATAGGAGCTCCCAGGCAGGTGGGAGCCAAGCTGGTGCTTAGGAGCAGGTTATGGTGCGTCCAAACATGACAATGATGGAAAGAATGAATGTCATGGACGGACGAATGGAGATGAGCATGTCCAATTTTGGTAACGACTTGGATGAGATGACAGAAGTTGTTTCAGGAATGAGTGAACAATTTGATAGTTTTTGCATTGACTTTAGAAATATGCAGGTACAACAGGTCGATTACTATCAATGGAATGCCGATTGTACAAGTTAAATGCTCCAGCATGTAACACCCCCATTTTCACTGATCGCAGCGGATAAAGTGTTTGGGGTATTACTTCATAGAATCACAGATACAGTAATAGAAACGACTCAAAAAGAGACGTTTTGGAAAATTTAGTTATCATTCATAATTATCAGAGTTTTAATTATTAACGATATACTTTTATTTTGTTGAGGTCCCAAAAATCTAAGTGTTAGGTTGGTTGTGTTTGAATGATAACCATAAAAAGTCCTCCGAGTTTAGTACCTCCTTCCGCCATAGGTCCATAGAAGTTATATACCTAGAATACATGCTTAAAAATTCAATACTAGGTGTTGAGTGAGAATCATAGGTTTAGGGGTTAGTGAATACAAGTTCCCTGGGTTCAGTTGTTACACCCATCTGGGAAAATGCAAGTTTTTGTGATAATTGTGATGCATGCACAATTATCAGGAGTTTAGTAGGTTGCACTAAGCTCATGAATCACACCTTAACGATCCGGGTCATGTGGGCTGCAGACCCAACATGAGGGGATAGAAGGATAACTTGCCAAAGTTATACCTTGAGTGGATTCAAATATAGTACTTATTGGTACCACCTAGTGGGGTGTTAATACCAATGGGAGTTGTCAAACTTCAATAGATCTATCAACTATATTCGCGTTCATTTGGATAAAACGTCACAAACGATTAGATTCATGAATTTTGGTTATGTAGTGGTGGCAGTTAGCTTACTCATGCAAACAACCAAAGTAAAAGACTTGTATTCGGTTTTAAGTAAAGCATTTAGCATGTACCCCCCTTACAGGGTTTATAAAAGCATTTAGAGTGAAAGTTTAAAAAGATGTAAGGCTATGAAAAACTCACCTGGGTGTAGAGTAATTTAAGTAAAGCAAATAGTGACTCGAGAACTTGACCGCCTTACGTATCCAAGTGTGTTGTTGTTGGTTTTATATGTATGTCAAGCTTTTAGTTATCATGTTTTATGTTTCTTAAGATATTGTTTTTAGGTTTGTTAATGTTTTAGATATAATGATGCGTGGGAATCGCAACAGGCTTTACCTCTCGAGGGATCTCGAGAAGCTTACAACCCCCACCAGGCAGTGTACCTGATCGTTGTAGTATAGTATAGTGACAAGTACCGGGGGATTGATCGTTCAGCTTAGGAATAGTGTCGCTAGGATTAGAAAGCCTAAATACTAGTTCTAAAGGTGAGGGATGATTCTTTTTGTGTTTTTATATTTTATGAAAAGCAATTAAAAATCTCGGGTTTGAAGGATTTGGGCGGAATTAGTTGCTAATCAACTAACCCAATACTAAAGATGCAATCAAAATAAAATACTAAAAATGAAAATAACTAAATTATACTAAAGTTGTGAGCAATAAGTGGAGAAAATGTGTTTACTTAGATTTCACTACTCCCAAGACATCTTTTACACGTTAATTACTTGTTATAAATGCATGGATGACGGATCGTATTCCTTAATACCATTCATGAGGTGGCACACTTATCTCCTCCTACACCATGCTAGCACAACTATAGGGATTGTAAATAGTGGCTCATGCATTAAATACAACCAATAAAGACCTAGTGCACGTCGGTTCATGTTTCTTAAGACGTTCAAGCATGTTACCAATTGGAGATCTGCCAGTTTTCTTAAGCCTAACATATAAATCATTCATCCAAGACAAGTATAAACAAGTAATCAACACATAATTAACATCTAGGTTTCATTAGATCCAAGCAAACACGAGATAGATCTAGCCTAGCATGATGAAATTAAGACAAGAACAAGATATAGACAACCAACACATAGACATATTGATTGAATTGAAAGAACACTTATCTCAATTACACATGTAAGGTATCAAGGGCTTGGAACCCTTGAAAAACCTGTAAAATTAACTTCTCTTTTTTAATGTGAAAAATAGAAAACTATATATAGGAAAAGAGGCCTGACGGCGTCAAGACCAACATTGTGACGCCGTCACCTCGCCGCCAAAACTATTCTCGGACTGCCTTGATCTACATTTGACGCCGTCAAGACTTAATCATTTCCAGGACGTCATGACTTTTACTCTTGACGCCCTACCTTCGTGACGCCGTCAAATCTCTTCTGGATCGTCATAGAATTTTGCTCTTGACGCCGTCAGGGAGTTACTCTTGACGCCATCACCTACTGTTCCCAGCATGGAAAATTAAGACTTTGGCGTTTTCTTCACTTTTATGCTCCAAAAACGTCCGAATTGCTTCCTTTTCCAGATTTCTCTCCCAAAGTACCTAAAATCACAAAAGGAACGATTTATGGCAATATTTGATCAAATAAATTCGAATTCGGGCTTAAATGACCCCCTAAAAACGGATCATTTTTCGCCTCATCATATACCCTTACACTTGAGATTTGCTTGTCCTCAAGCAAATGCGCTTTTATTCTACTCAAAAGACAAGTTATGGGTCATTTAACACTAATATAAAAGTAATTACAACAAATAATCGTTCCACTAAAGACCAATAGACAAGCACGGAGGTCATACACAAGCACCTCACAAATAGTGTTTAGATACTGACATCTCTCGGGTGTAATAAAGTGTAAATTACAATATGGAAACGGAAGATATCTCTCACTACCTGTCATAGCAAAATAGATTACCATAGGCTTGGGAAAGGATCAAACCTCCACCACATGGCGTAAGCACCTAGGATAAACTATCAAAGAGGTCTTTTAAAAGGGTTGTAACGTTAGGTGTAGGGATATGAAATACACGGTTTTGTTGGTTAAAGGAAGTTTTACTGGTGGCGAGTTAACAATCTTGGTTAATTACATGTACAATATGGCGTTGCTAAGCCAAGACTAGACTCGACTTAAGATAATAAATGAAAAATAACAAAAACATAAAATGAACATAGAATAAAAAGGGATGGTAGTCCGTATGTTTTTTTCTCTTTTTCCTTTTTCTATTTTTTTTTCTTTTTCTTGATTTTTTTTCGATTTTTTTTTTTCTTTTTTATTTTTTATTTTTTATTTTTTATTTATTTTTTTTTTTTTAGGGAATGAACATTTCCCTTACACTTGAATCTTTACATACTTTACAATTAACTAATCTAATGACTCGAATTAAGAAAATCAAAACACTTGTAGCACTTTTAAGATTAACATACATAAGGGGGTAATAAATGATGTTCTTCCCCATTACTCCATAAAATAAGTACTTACCCATGAGTCCCAATCGTCCCAAAACAATATATACAAGGATATGACTCGACTTAGCAACCATGTAATCAATTAGAAAGTTAACTTAGGGTTTAACAAATAACAATAATGCACTAAAAATGAGCGCATACACGGAAGGCTAAGGCGATTTGGTTGTACATTTAAGTAGGGTGTAACAAATTCTTCCTTTAAGTAAAATGCTTAAAGTTAGAAACGAAAAGATAGGCTCGGAGGGGTGTACTAGGGGTTTCGTGTATTAAAATGAGTACAACGCTAAGGGTGTGGGAAAAATTAGTTGACTTAACTAGCCAAGTAATATGACTTAAATGGTCAAGTAATTATGATACGGGTTTAAAACAAGGGTAATCCTAATGCCTCTTATCATGTAGTAAATCCTACTACACGAATGTAGTCTCACTAGCGGTCTCGGGATGCATCACTAACGCAAGTTCTAGAATCTAAATACTACCGGTACACTCATAAGCACTAATAGTAAATGCTTTTCCTATCAAATCTAAAGGCGAACTGTTGGGAATTAAACTAACAGTACAAAATGCTAGTGTTGGAGTTCCCACTGCTGGAAGAATACACTAGCAGTGGAAACATTATTCCTACTACTAAAGAATACACTAGCAGTGGAAACGTCATTACCATTGCTAGTGCATATAGTTACCACTGCTTAGTTTATAACTGTTATAGATAAGTATAGAAAAGATCTTGTGAATATCTTATTTATTTATCATTATACTTATCTTGTAAAGGACTCCTTGTGTCTTATAAAAGGAGATCTTAGGATTAGGGTTTGATATATCAGTTGTCATATATCTTTCTAATACGTTTTCTTAGAGCTTCAAGGTGTAACCCTAGTGATATCATAGATCACTCGTATTATTATCATTAATAATATTGGAGCTATTTGTTTTGTTACATACATTGTTCATACATATTGTTTCATTTACAATCAATCTTCTAAGTATCATTAAGTAGATTCCGCATACTTAGTGGTATCACTCAAAGTATCATTATTAACACAAGTTCAAGGTGTTCACGATCCAACAAGTGGTATCAGAGCAAGGCTTTGATATTTTGATTTAGAAGACCCTAAAGTTCACTCAGAAGAATCAATGGAGACAGAAACCAGAGTGAGCTTTAATTGGAGCTTTATGACTCAGGATGGAGAAGATGATTCAGAATCTGCAATGCTTGCTACTGAGCATGCACTCATGGCTTTCTCTGACACTGAGGTACATACTGATAATGCTTGTTCTAAAAACTGTAAGGCCTTAAAAGAGTTAGAGATCTCTAAAACACAATATGATGCACTGATGCTAGATTTACATCATACTAATTATAATTTAGCAAATCATAAAAGAGGTCTAGGTGTTTTAGAAAAACAGATAGAGCATTATAGGGCAAATGAATCTAAGTTCAGTGATGACATTGCTGTTTTAAAAAGAGACTTAGATTTTTATGTTGAAGTAAATAAAGCTCTTAGGGAAGAGATTGAAAAATTTAAGAAGGCTAGTGAGAACATTCAGATAACTAATCAAACACTAGACCATCAATCTAAGAGCATTAGCAAAATTTGGGAAGCCCAAGTTGTGAGCAAAGCTAAATCAGGTCTTGGATACAAATCTGTTCCACCACCTCTAAGAGGTGTTCCAGCACCTCCTGGCATTGACCTAGCTCACACAGGTTTAGAAGAATTTCAGGATCCACCTATGACCTA
Source organism: Artemisia argyi (assembly GCA_030686995.1). Classification (NCBI taxonomy): domain Eukaryota; kingdom Viridiplantae; phylum Streptophyta; class Magnoliopsida; order Asterales; family Asteraceae; genus Artemisia; species Artemisia argyi. Next base: position 88,648,531 of record CM060708.1, on the reverse strand, counting down.
TGGACCAAAATTTGTTAAACCAGTTGAAACTGAAAAGGTTCCAGTTGAGGTTGAGACTTTTGATAGTGCTAGTGACTCATCTCTCAAAGATGAATGTTTACATGTTGAGTCTAAACCTAGCACTTCTGAGAATGTTAAAGTGGAGGTTAAAAGAAGTATTCCTGATGTTGTCAAAGAGAAGCCTAGGTCACAACCTAATTTCACTAGGCCCACTACTAGATATGCAGAGATGTACAGGTCACAACCTAGAGGTAACCAAAGAAATTGGAATAATATGAAATCTCAACAGCTATGTAGTGATTTTGTTATGCAAAACAAAACTTGTTTTGTATGTGGTAGTTTTGACCACTTTGCTGCTTATTGTGATCATAACCCATGGAAAAAGGTAACTTCAAGGGATACAAGGGTATTTGGGAACAAACAACCTAGAGTGAACAACTATGTTTCAAATCAAACTCACTCTAATGTTAAAATTATACCTAGATCAGTTGTGTTGAACTCTGGCACAAGACAATTTTGTCCTGCTAGACAAAACAAAACTATGTATCCAAGACCAACTGTTTCAAGAGCAAAGCCAAAATTTTCAAATTATAAGCAAGCTCAAACAGTTTACAAGTCCTTTTTCAATAAAACAGCTTGGTATAATCAAAAATGGATGCCTAAGGTTTCAACAGCTAACCCAGCAGTTCCCACTGTTAGGCCAAAAGTTCCCACTGATAGGCAAAAGAAAGCTGTTAAGGGTAATATGGGAAATGGCATGAAAGCTACAGCACAATGGGTTTGGAGACCAATAACAGGTGACAAAGCATCTATGGTATTAAAGAAACACACTTATATTGATGCAAGAGGGAGAGTCAAGTCAGTATTGGCTTGGATTTCCAATGTTTAGTTGTCTGTTCTTGTATGCTTTGTTAGTCATATTCATTATTGTTAAAAGGAAAATATTTTGTCTTGTATTTTCTTGGCTTTGGACTAACAAATGCAGGTTGATAAAGCAAATGATTTGGAGCTATCAGATTGCTTGATATGAGAATTGGACTGTATGCTGATATAGAGTTTGGAGTGTGTGACCTGGATACACAACAAATGGTAATTGGTTCACCATGTCTAACCCACACCAAGAACCAACTAGTCCAGAGCAAACGGCTACTGGTAAAGACTTATCAAATCCGTTTATGGTTGTTAGTTTACCAAAAACTAGGTTATCAACTCACCATACATCCATGTGATCAAGAGTTGGCTAGTCCATAGCAAACGGCTCATGGTAAAGACATATCAAATCCGTTGATAGCTGATAGTTTGCTAAAAACTATGATAAGAGCAGCTAATTTTACATGTTTTACTTTCCACTGCTCTTTGAAAATTTTGTTGATTTTTACCACTGCAGGTTCACAGTTACCACTGACAGTGTAAAATTTTCCACTGTTGATCTAAATAACTAATCTTTACTATGTGTAGATGCAGGACATGACAGTGATAATATCATTCAGATCTCTACCATGGCAACACCTAATGTGTCTCATCCTTTTGGATTGGATACAGATGGTGGAATCCCAAGCCAAATTGTAATATTGGGTGGTTCAGAAGTACTTCCTAGTCCAACTAGGGGAGAAACTGAATCTATGCTCCATGATGCACCTCTCCCAGAAGTTAACACATCTGGAAGTGCTGAGGGTAGTTTGCAAATAAAGGAATTGATGGAACTGTGTACCAAATTATCATAAAAGGTGGATACTCTTGAAGAATATAATGCTGCATGATAATGTCAAAAGTTTGAAAGCAAAGAGGAGAGTAAACACAGTGGAATCTTCAAGTTCCTTTTGAATTTTATCTGATTGTGATGATTTTGGTAGTGATTCTCCCAAACAGGGGAGGAAAAGTGATGATAAGATTCAGGGGAGGAAAAACGATGATAAGATTCAGGGGAGGATTGCTCTCAGGTTAAAGAAACTCAATTTGATGCAGATATGGAAGTTATACTGATGCACAAGTTTCTCCTGATGATAGCAATTCAAGGCAAAGGTAAAAGTATCATGATTGAAGCAAAAGAAGAAAGTACTACATATAGAAGAGTTCATAAGTTTGAAAGATGAGAACTACATGATTGATAAGATATGTGTTTGGCAGAATCCTCCCAACAACAAGGAGGAAGTTTAATTCAAGAAACTTGTGGATTTGCAGAGGAATCACAAGTTTAGGGGAGGATTGTTGGGAATTAAACTAACAGTACAAAATGCTAGTGTTGGAGTTCCCACTGCTGGAAGAATACACTAGCAGTGGAAACATTATTCCTACTACTGAAGAATACACTAGCAGTGGAAACGTCATTACCACTGCTAGTGCATATAGTTACCACTGCTTAGTTTATAACTGTTATAGATAAGTATAGAAAAGATCTTGTGAATATCTTATTTATTTATCATTATACTTATCTTGTAAAGGACTCCTTGTGTCTTATAAAAGGAGATCTTAGGATTAGAGTTTGATATATCAGTTGTCATATATCTTTCTAATACGTTTTCTTAGAGCTTCAAAGTGTAACCCTAGTGATATCATAGATCACTCGTATTATTATCATTAATAATATTGGAGCTATTTGTTTTGTTACATACATTGTTCATACATATTGTTTCATTTACAATCAATCTTCTAAGTATCATTAAGTAGATTCCGCATACTTAGTGGTATCACTCAAAGTATCATTATTAACACAAGTTCAAGGTGTTCACGATCCAACACGAACCTCACATATTTGGGTGGAAAATTTTTCTGAATATACGGTTATGTGCTATTCGTACAATCTCCTATCCATGAGACGCTTGCTATGGCTAAAGTTTCACTCTTAAATGTTGTAAAAAATTTTAAATTTGGCGCTAAAATTGCTGATGAGGCAAAAAATGATCCGTTTTTAGGGGGTCATTTAAGCCCGAATCCGACTTTATTTGATCAAATATTGCCCTAAATCGTTCCTTTTGTGATTTTAGGTGTTTGGAGAGTGAATTCTGGAAAAGAGGCTATTTTGGACGTTTTTGGAGCATAAAGTGAAGAAAACGGCAAAGTACCAAAAATCCAAGCTGAAAATACAAGGTGACGGCGTCAAGACTTGCCTCTTGACGGCGTCAGACATGGAGAATAATTTACCGTAGCTGGTGACGGCGTCAGATGGAGAGGTGACGGCGTCAAAGTGGCCAAGAATAATTTACCGTGGGTGGTGACGGCGTCACATAGGCCGTCATAAGTGGATCAAGGCCGTCCGAGGAAGTTTATGGCGGCGAGGTGACGGCGTCAGAATTAACTCTTGACGCCGTCAGACTGTTTTTCCTATATATAGTTTTCTAGTTTTTTCATTAAAAAGGGAGAAGTTTTGGTGAAACCCTAAAGACGATTTTGGTGCCTCTTTCACAGGTTTTTCAAGGGTTCCAAACCCTTGAGACCTTGCATTGTAATTGAGATAAGTGTACTTTCAATTCAATCAATATGTCTATGTGTTGGTTGTTTATCTCTTGTTCTTGTCTCAATTCTACTATGCTAGGCTAGATCTCTCTTGTGTTTGCTTAGATCTAATGAAACCTAGATGTTGATTATGTGTTGATTACTTGTCTATTCTTGTTTTGAATGAATGATTTATATGTTAGGCTTAAGAAAACTGGCAGATCTCCAAATGGTAACATGCTTGAACGTCTTAAGAAACATGAACCGAGGCGTACTAGGTCTTTATTGGTTGTATTTAATGCATGAGCCACTGTTTACAATCCCTATAGTTGTGCTGGGTCATGGTGTAGGAGGAGATAAGAGCTCATAGAGTTGGGGAGTTATGTATGCCACCCCACGAATGGTATTAAGGAATACAACCCGTCATTCATACAAGTGTAACAAGTAATTAACATGTAAAAGATATCTAGGGAGTAGTGAAGTCTAAGTAAACACAATTTCTCCAAATACTGCTCACAACCTTAGTTTAATTAGTTTAATTTCATTTTTATTATTTTATTTTGATTGCATCTTAGCTTTGGGTTAGTTGAATAGCAACTAATTCCGCCCACTCTTCCAAAACCCGAGATTTTAATTGCTTTCATAAAATATAAAAATACAAAAATAATCATCCCTCACCTCTAGAACTATTAATTAGGTTTTCTAATCCTAGCGACACTATTCCTAAGCTGAAAGATCAATCCCCCGGTACTTGTCACTATACTATACTACAACGATCAGGTACACTGCCTGGTGGGGGTTGTAAGCTTCTCGAGATCCCTCGAGAGGTAAAGCAAGGTGCGATTCCCACGCATTAAGTTTTTGGCGCCGCAGCCCGGGGAATAGTTATTGTCTAGGTTAGGATTTCTTTTTATTAGGTCTACTTGCTAGATTCCTTTCTAGTAAGATTTTTATTTTCATTTTTAGGTCTTCTTTAGTCTATCTTGTTTCTTCGTGCCTTTGTTCGTAACTCTTTACCATCCGACATCATGGAAGGTGGTAACATCTTTGAAACCATCATCCCACCACAACAAAACCCACCATTAGAACCCCTTAGGCCCCGAACCTTAGGAGAGTATTCCCGACCTAGCCACCAAGGCTACCGAAACACCATTGAGCTCACCGGAGCCAATGTGACCCCCTTGCGATCCGACACCATCCGGTTGGTGCAAAGCGGATGTGCATTCCATGGACTTCGTTCCGAAGATCCAAACCAACACCTTAAGGACTTCCTCAAAATCGTAGATTCCATAGACCTAGGTGTTGAAACTAGAGACTACCCGTTTACGCCTATTCCAATTCTCTCTACGGGATCAAGCTAGTCAATGGCTTGAGCGTTTACCCGCGGGATCCATCACCACATGGGATGATCTCACCACTCGTTTCTTTGCTCAATTTTTCCCACCGGGGAGAACTACTAAACTTAGGAATGACATCTTGATGTTTCAACAACGTCTAAATGAATCTCTTTATGAAGCATGGACTCGTTTCAAGGACTTACTCCAAAAAGTCCCTCATCATGGCATAGATCTTTGGCTCCAAGTCCAAATCTTCTATGACCATATCGACATCTCCACGAGGCGAACCATTGACCAATCGGCCGGTGGTAAGCTACGTGATCTTAGTGCGGAACAATCATGGGAACTCATAGAAGATCTTGCTCTCTATGACAACGAAAGTTGGAATGATCCCCGTGATTTGAACAAAACGGTCAAGGCAATATCTTTGCCTTCGAATAATTCAAGCACTCCCGACTGTAGGATCATGGAACTTGAGGACCAAGTCAAGTTTCTCATGAAATCTTACGAAGCTCCGAAGCATTCAAGCCAAGTGAACAAAATCACTTCTTCATGCGAATTATGTAGTGGTCCCCATGACACTCGTGATTGAGTGGAACTCCCCGGAACAGCTTTTGCGGACTACGCATCCACGCGTACCGACGAAGCGGGAGATAAGTGGTACACTTTCAAGCCCGAGCCAAACACATACGGTGATTCATATAACCCCTCATGGAAAAATCACCCAAACCTTTGGTGGAAACAAAATCAACCCAATTCATCCAACCCACCTAATCGTTACCAATCAAACGGTCCACCATCCAACCGTACCTTCAACAACAATCCTTCTAACAACTATGGTAGTACCAACAATCTTGAAGGATTGATGTCAAAGTTCATGGCATCTCAAGAAGCCCGCATAGCTAAGTTTGAAGCCGATTTCAAACAAAATCAAAGCGAGATGACCAATAGAATTGATGCATTGTTGAAAGTTCTCAATGACCGAGAAATGGGAGCACTCCCAAGCGACACCATCAAGAATCCGAAACTAAACATTAATGCCATATCTTCAGTTTCGTCACCCACTTCGTGTCCACAATACTACTCGGTTAAATCAACAAGCACGTGTTTCAAACAACACCAAGTTCCCCAAAAGGACCAATCAACTAAAACACCCACTATAGAGCCGGTCAAAAGCATAGTTGAAACACCTCTTACGCAAGACCTTGACGATGAATTCAAAGAACTTCACCTTGAACGCCCCGTCATTGATGTCTTAGCGCGTGCTCCTTACTATAGTGCCCTCCTAGAAAAATATGAGAAGTATAAGCTAGGTAAAAATGGGACCGCCTTCGTTCAAAACAAGTTGCCTAAAAAGCTTGATGATCCGGGTATATTTGTTTTGCCTTGTAAGATAGGAAGATCCGAAGCTTTCGACACACTAGCCGATTTAGGGTCAAGCCTCAACTTGATTCCCTTATCCTTATTCACCGCTCTTAAGCTAGGAAAGTTAGAGGAAACGGAGGTATTGATAGGGCTAGCGGATGGAAGTATTGCCCACCCGGTTGGAATGATTAAGGATGTAGTTGTTCACGTAGGAAGGTTAACTATATTAGCGGATTTTCACGTCCTAGACATGGTTAGTGACACTACATGCCCATTATTGGTAGAAAGAGGATTTTTAGCAGCCGCTAGTGCCATGATAGATTGCAAGGAATCCAAGATAGCGGTAGGAGAAGGCGATACTTGGTCGGTGTATGATGTTAAGAAGCATAGTTATGATTGTAATGATGAACCAACACCGCATTGGGTAGAGATGAATAGGAGACCATCTAGATATGGACCTTGGATAGAAAGGAACTTCATAGGACCTCAATGCCCATTTTATCTAGAAAAGGATTTCGTTGAGAAGACACACTCGGTAGAACAACTCATAGCTAGGGATGAGGAGCTAGATCCCTTTGAGGACCCCTTAGTCTTTAGAAAGATGATTGAGTTCTTGAGCGTAATGCCTATTAATATAGAGTTGAATAAATGGAAAAGAGATGGAGATAAGTATAAATGGAGGTGGGACAAGCCACCTAAAGAAGGTGACGGGTCATGGCATATTAGAATGACCTTGTATGATCCGGATGGAGAAAAGTTTGAAAGGTCATACCACACTAAGGGAACCGATAGGAAGTTGAAACCTAAGTTCGATCCCAAATATGTCCTCAATGAGGAACTCATCCGAATCACGTAGTAACCCATGACTTTGAGTCTAGCTACAAGACTCGTAAATAAAGAAAAGCGCTTCTTGGGAGGCAACCCATGTTTTGTGTGATTTTTATTTGTTTGATTATTATTTGCTTCCGTATGCATGTTTTATTTTTATTGTTGGTTGATCATGTTTCTCTACTAAAAAGTGGAAATACTTTATTATGTTGTTTAGCCTAGTCTTAACTTCAATCTAGAGGTATTTTTGCAAAAGATAAGTGTAAGGGGAAACCCCAAATATGTTTTTAAGAAACAAACCGATCATGATTATCCACAATATTTAATGAACATGTATATTCGTATTTGTTAGAGTCAAATGCTTGTATTGAGTCATAATGAAGTTTTGCAGGATTTTCCAGGAAGTAGGACAAAGTTTTTCCAGAAATTTTCCGGAAACTTAACATAAGAATTTCTGCAGGTCCATTCTGACGGCGTCAGGGTTTGCTCTTGACGGCGTCAGGAGTTAAAATCTGGAAATTTTACCGGTTTTGTTTTTCTAACGGAGTCTTATAGTTTTTGTGAATTATTAAGTTTTATAATCTCCAGGAAATCTGCAAACTTTATTCCACAAGCATTATATCTTACTTTGTTTTCTAGGATTTAGTAACTTATATAGGATTCTGCCGATTTTACGCGAGGTTGCCTTGTCTACTTTTGTCAGGATTTACAGGTTATTTGTGAGAAGAAGATGATTTATATTCTGGAAGGGAAGCTTTGATTGTTCGTTTTCCTGGAAGAAGATTTAACCTGGCCAACTAAAATCCATACCGAGCGAATCAGGGGAGTATTTGATTTCATTCTCTTTACTTTTTTAACTTTTACATTCTTTACTTGAACATTGGGGACAATGTTCATCTTAAGTGTAAGGGGAGGGTAAAAAGATGATACCTTACATATGCACTTTCGCTTGAGTTTGTTCTGTTTGATAGTAGATGAGTAATAAAACTATGAGAAATACTTGTTAGTGTAATTTTAGCGCCAAATTTAAAATTTTTTACAACATTTAGGAGTGAAACTTTAGCCATAGCAAGCGTCTCATGGATAGGAGATTGTATGACTAGCACATAACCGTATATTCAGAAAAATTTTCCACCCAAAAATGTGAGGTTCGCCTTTAGATTTGATAGGAAAAGCATTCATTATTAGTGCTTATGAGTGTACCGGTAGCATTTAGATTCTAGAACTTGCGTTAGTGATGCATCCCGAGACCGCGAGTGAGACTACATTCGTGTGGTAGGATTTACTACATGATAAGAGGCATTAGGATCACCCTTGTGTTAAAAACCCGTATTATAATTACTTGACCATTTAAGTCATATTACTTGGCTAGTTAAGTCAACTAATTTTTCCCACACCCTTAGCGTTGTACTCATTTTTAGTACACGATACCCCTAGTACACCCCTCCGAGCCTATCTTTTCGTTTCTAACTTTAAGCATTTTACTTAAAGGAAGAATTTGTTACACCCCACTTAAATGTACACCCAAATCGCCTTAGCCTTCCGTGTATGCGCTCATTTTTAGTGCATTATTGTTATTTTTTAAACCCTAAGTTAACTTTCTAATTGATTACATGGTTGCTAAGTCGAGTCATATCATTGTACATATTGTTTTGGGACGATTGGGACTCATGGGTAAGTACTTATTTTATGGAGTTATGGGGAAGAACATCACTTATTACCCCCATATGTACGTTAATCTTAAAAGTGCTCCAAGTGTTTTGATTTTCTTAATTCGAGTCATTAGATTAGTTAATTGTAAAGTATGTAAAGATTCAAGTGTAAGGGGAATGCTCAAACCCCTATGATGTATTATTTTGGATGGTAGGGTAAAAGTGTATGCAAAAAAAAATAGAAAAAAAAAAAAAAAAAAAAAAAAAAAAAGAGAAAAAACATACGGACTACCATCCCGTTTTTATTCTATGTTTATTTTATGTTTTTGTTATTTTTCATTTGTTAGCTTAAGTCGAGTCTAGTCTTGGCTTAGCAACGCCATCTTGTACATGTAATTAACTAAGATTGTTAACTCGCCACCAGTAAAACTTCCTTTATCCAACAAAACCGTGTAATTCATATCCCTACACCTAACGTTGTAACCCTTTAAAAGACCTCTTTGATAGTTTATCCTAGGTGCTTACGCCATGTGGTGGAGGTTTGATCCTTTCTCAAGCCTATGGTAATCTATTTTGCTATGACAGGTAGTGAGAGATATCTTCCATTTCCATAATGTTATATTACTTTATTACACCCGAGAGATGTGAGTATCTAAACACTATTTGTGAGTTGCTTGTGTATGACCTCCGTGCTTGTCTATTGGTCTTTAGTGGAACGATTATTTGTTGTAATTACTTTTATATTAGTGTTAAATGACCCCTAACTTGTCTTTTGAGTAGAATAAAAGCTCATTTGCTTGAGGACAAGCAAATCTCAAGTGTAAGGGTATATGATGAGGCGAAAAATGATCCGTTTTTAGGGGGTCATTTAAGCCCGAATCCGACTTTATTTGATCAAATATTGCCCTAAATCGTTCCTTTTGTGATTTTAGGTGTTTGGAGAGTGAATTCTGGAAAAGAGGCTATTTTGGACGTTTTTGGAGCATAAAGTGAAGAAAACGGCAAAGTACCAAAAATCCAAGCTGAAAATACAAGGTGACGGCGTCAAGACTTGCCTCTTGACGGCGTCAGACATGGAGAATAATTTACCGTAGCTGGTGACGGCGTCAGATGGAGAGGTGACGGCGTCAAAGTGGCCAAGAATAATTTACCGTGGGTGGTGACGGCGTCACATAGGCCGTCATAAGTGGATCAAGGCCGTCCGAGGAAGTTTATGGCGGCGAGGTGACGGCGTCAGAATTAACTCTTGACGCCGTCAGACTGTTTTTCCTATATATAGTTTTCTAGTTTTTTCATTAAAAAGGGAGAAGTTTTGGTGAAACCCTAAAGACGATTTTGGTGCCTCTTTCACAGGTTTTTCAAGGGTTCCAAACCCTTGAGACCTTGCATTGTAATTGAGATAAGTGTACTTTCAATTCAATCAATATGTCTATGTGTTGGTTGTTTATCTCTTGTTCTTGTCTCAATTCTACTATGCTAGGCTAGATCTCTCTTGTGTTTGCTTAGATCTAATGAAACCTAGATGTTGATTATGTGTTGATTACTTGTCTATTCTTGTTTTGAATGAATGATTTATATGTTAGGCTTAAGAAAACTGGCAGATCTCCAAATGGTAACATGCTTGAACGTCTTAAGAAACATGAACCGAGGCGTACTAGGTCTTTATTGGTTGTATTTAATGCATGAGCCACTGTTTACAATCCCTATAGTTGTGCTGGGTCATGGTGTAGGAGGAGATAAGAGCTCATAGAGTTGGGGAGTTATGTATGCCACCCCACGAATGGTATTAAGGAATACAACCCGTCATTCATACAAGTGTAACAAGTAATTAACATGTAAAAGATATCTAGGGAGTAGTGAAGTCTAAGTAAACACAATTTCTCCAAATACTGCTCACAACCTTAGTTTAATTAGTTTAATTTCATTTTTATTATTTTATTTTGATTGCATCTTAGCTTTGGGTTAGTTGAATAGCAACTAATTCCGCCCACTCTTCCAAAACCCGAGATTTTAATTGCTTTCATAAAATATAAAAATACAAAAATAATCATCCCTCACCTCTAGAACTATTAATTAGGTTTTCTAATCCTAGCGACACTATTCCTAAGCTGAAAGATCAATCCCCCGGTACTTGTCACTATACTATACTACAACGATCAGGTACACTGCCTGGTGGGGGTTGTAAGCTTCTCGAGATCCCTCGAGAGGTAAAGCAAGGTGCGATTCCCACGCATTAAGTTTTTGGCGCCGCAGCCCGGGGAATAGTTATTGTCTAGGTTAGGATTTCTTTTTATTAGGTCTACTTGCTAGATTCCTTTCTAGTAAGATTTTTATTTTCATTTTTAGGTCTTCTTTAGTCTATCTTGTTTCTTCGTGCCTTTGTTCGTAACTCTTTACCATCCGACATCATGGAAGGTGGTAACATCTTTGAAACCATCATCCCACCACAACAAAACCCACCATTAGAACCCCTTAGGCCCCGAACCTTAGGAGAGTATTCCCGACCTAGCCACCAAGGCTACCGAAACACCATTGAGCTCACCGGAGCCAATGTGACCCCCTTGCGATCCGACACCATCCGGTTGGTGCAAAGCGGATGTGCATTCCATGGACTTCGTTCCGAAGATCCAAACCAACACCTTAAGGACTTCCTCAAAATCGTAGATTCCATAGACCTAGGTGTTGAAACTAGAGACTACCCGTTTACGCCTATTCCAATTCTCTCTACGGGATCAAGCTAGTCAATGGCTTGAGCGTTTACCCGCGGGATCCATCACCACATGGGATGATCTCACCACTCGTTTCTTTGCTCAATTTTTCCCACCGGGGAGAACTACTAAACTTAGGAATGACATCTTGATGTTTCAACAACGTCTAAATGAATCTCTTTATGAAGCATGGACTCGTTTCAAGGACTTACTCCAAAAAGTCCCTCATCATGGCATAGATCTTTGGCTCCAAGTCCAAATCTTCTATGACCATATCGACATCTCCACGAGGCGAACCATTGACCAATCGGCCGGTGGTAAGCTACGTGATCTTAGTGCGGAACAATCATGGGAACTCATAGAAGATCTTGCTCTCTATGACAACGAAAGTTGGAATGATCCCCGTGATTTGAACAAAACGGTCAAGGCAATATCTTTGCCTTCGAATAATTCAAGCACTCCCGACTGTAGGATCATGGAACTTGAGGACCAAGTCAAGTTTCTCATGAAATCTTACGAAGCTCCGAAGCATTCAAGCCAAGTGAACAAAATCACTTCTTCATGCGAATTATGTAGTGGTCCCCATGACACTCGTGATTGAGTGGAACTCCCCGGAACAGCTTTTGCGGACTACGCATCCACGCGTACCGACGAAGCGGGAGATAAGTGGTACACTTTCAAGCCCGAGCCAAACACATACGGTGATTCATATAACCCCTCATGGAAAAATCACCCAAACCTTAGGTGGAAACAAAATCAACCCAATTCATCCAACCCACCTAATCGTTACCAATCAAACGGTCCACCATCCAACCGTACCTTCAACAACAATCCTTCTAACAACTATGGTAGTACCAACAATCTTGAAGGATTGATGTCAAAGTTCATGGCATCTCAAGAAGCCCGCATAGCTAAGTTTGAAGCCGATTTCAAACAAAATCAAAGCGAGATGACCAATAGAATTGATGCATTGTTGAAAGTTCTCAATGACCGAGAAATGGGAGCACTCCCAAGCGACACCATCAAGAATCCGAAACTAAACATTAATGCCATATCTTCAGTTTCGTCACCCACTTCGTGTCCACAATACTACTCGGTTAAATCAACAAGCACGTGTTTCAAACAACACCAAGTTCCCCAAAAGGACCAATCAACTAAAACACCCACTATAGAGCCGGTCAAAAGCATAGTTGAAACACCTCTTACGCAAGACCTTGACGATGAATTCAAAGAACTTCACCTTGAACGCCCCGTCATTGATGTCTTAGCGCGTGCTCCTTACTATAGTGCCCTCCTAGAAAAATATGAGAAGTATAAGCTAGGTAAAAATGGGACCGCCTTCGTTCAAAACAAGTTGCCTAAAATTCTTGATGATCCGGGTATATTTGTTTTGCCTTGTAAGATAGGAAGATCCGAAGCTTTCGACACACTAGCCGATTTAGGGTCAAGCCTCAACTTGATTCCCTTATCCTTATTCACCGCTCTTAAGCTAGGAAAGTTAGAGGAAACGGAGGTATTGATAGGGCTAGCGGATGGAAGTATTGCCCACCCGGTTGGAATGATTAAGGATGTAGTTGTTCACGTAGGAAGGTTAACTATATTAGCGGATTTTCACGTCCTAGACATGGTTAGTGACACTACATGCCCATTATTGGTAGAAAGAGGATTTTTAGCAGCCGCTAGTGCCATGATAGATTGCAAGGAATCCAAGATAGCGGTAGGAGAAGGCGATACTTGGTCGGTGTATGATGTTAAGAAGCATAGTTATGATTGTAATGATGAACCAACACCGCATTGGGTAGAGATGAATAGGAGACCATCTAGATATGGACCTTGGATAGAAAGGAACTTCATAGGACCTCAATGCCCATTTTATCTAGAAAAGGATTTCGTTGAGAAGACACACTCGGTAGAACAACTCATAGCTAGGGATGAGGAGCTAGATCCCTTTGAGGACCCCTTAGTCTTTAGAAAGATGATTGAGTTCTTGAGCGTAATGCCTATTAATATAGAGTTGAATAAATGGAAAAGAGATGGAGATAAGTATAAATGGAGGTGGGACAAGCCACCTAAAGAAGGTGACGGGTCATGGCATATTAGAATGACCTTGTATGATCCGGATGGAGAAAAGTTTGAAAGGTCATACCACACTAAGGGAACCGATAGGAAGTTGAAACCTAAGTTCGATCCCAAATATGTCCTCAATGAGGAACTCATCTGAATCACGTAGTAACCCATGACTTTGAGTCTAGCTACAAGACTCGTAAATAAAGAAAAGCGCTTCTTGGGAGGCAACCCATGTTTTGTGTGATTTTTATTTGTTTGATTATTATTTGCTTCCGTATGCATGTTTTATTTTTATTGTTGGTTGATCATGTTTCTCTACTAAAAAGTGGAAATACTTTATTATGTTGTTTAGCCTAGTCTTAACTTCAATCTAGAGGTATTTTTGCAAAAGATAAGTGTAAGGGGAAACCCCAAATATGTTTTTAAGAAACAAACCGATCATGATTATCCACAATATTTAATGAACATGTATATTCGTATTTGTTAGAGTCAAATGCTTGTATTGAGTCATAATGAAGTTTTGCAGGATTTTCCAGGAAGTAGGACAAAGTTTTTCCAGAAATTTTCCGGAAACTTAACATAAGAATTTCTGCAGGTCCATTCTGACGGCGTCAGGGTTTGCTCTTGACGGCGTCAGGAGTTAAAATCTGGAAATTTTACCGGTTTTGTTTTTCTAACGGAGTCTTATAGTTTTTGTGAATTATTAAGTTTTATAATCTCCAGGAAATCTGCAAACTTCATTCCACAAGCATTATATCTTACTTTGTTTTCTAGGATTTAGTAACTTATATAGGATTCTGCCGATTTTACGCGAGGTTGCCTTGTCTACTTTTGTCAGGATTTACAGGTTATTTGTGAGAAGAAGATGATTTATATTCTGGAAGGGAAGCTTTGATTGTTCGTTTTCCTGGAAGAAGATTTAACCTGGCCAACTAAAATCCATACCGAGCGAATCAGGGGAGTATTTGATTTCATTCTCTTTACTTTTTTAACTTTTACATTCTTTACTTGAACATTGGGGACAATGTTCATCTTAAGTGTAAGGGGAGGGTAAAAAGATGATACCTTACATATGCACTTTCGCTTGAGTTTGTTCTGTTTGATAGTAGATGAGTAATAAAACTATGAGAAATACTTGTTAGTGTAATTTTAGCGCCAAATTTAAAATTTTTTACAACATTTAGGAGTGAAACTTTAGCCATAGCAAGCGTCTCATGGATAGGAGATTGTATGACTAGCACATAACCGTATATTCAGAAAAATTTTCCACCCAAAAATGTGAGGTTCGCCTTTAGATTTGATAGGAAAAGCATTCATTATTAGTGCTTATGAGTGTACCGGTAGCATTTAGATTCTAGAACTTGCGTTAGTGATGCATCCCGAGACCGCGAGTGAGACTACATTCGTGTGGTAGGATTTACTACATGATAAGAGGCATTAGGATCACCCTTGTGTTAAAAACCCGTATTATAATTACTTGACCATTTAAGTCATATTACTTGGCTAGTTAAGTCAACTAATTTTTCCCACACCCTTAGCGTTGTACTCATTTTTAGTACACGATACCCCTAGTACACCCCTCCGAGCCTATCTTTTCGTTTCTAACTTTAAGCATTTTACTTAAAGGAAGAATTTGTTACACCCCACTTAAATGTACACCCAAATCGCCTTAGCCTTCCGTGTATGCGCTCATTTTTAGTGCATTATTGTTATTTTTTAAACCCTAAGTTAACTTTCTAATTGATTACATGGTTGCTAAGTCGAGTCATATCATTGTACATATTGTTTTGGGACGATTGGGACTCATGGGTAAGTACTTATTTTATGGAGTTATGGGGAAGAACATCACTTATTACCCCCATATGTACGTTAATCTTAAAAGTGCTCCAAGTGTTTTGATTTTCTTAATTCGAGTCATTAGATTAGTTAATTGTAAAGTATGTAAAGATTCAAGTGTAAGGGGAATGCTCAAACCCCTATGATGTATTATTTTGGATGGTAGGGTAAAAGTGTATGCAAAAAAAAATAGAAAAAAAAAAAAAAAAAAAAAAAAAAAAAAGAGAAAAAACATACGGACTACCATCCCGTTTTTATTCTATGTTTATTTTATGTTTTTGTTATTTTTCATTTGTTAGCTTAAGTCGAGTCTAGTCTTGGCTTAGCAACGCCATCTTGTACATGTAATTAACTAAGATTGTTAACTCGCCACCAGTAAAACTTCCTTTATCCAACAAAACCGTGTAATTCATATCCCTACACCTAACGTTGTAACCCTTTAAAAGACCTCTTTGATAGTTTATCCTAGGTGCTTACGCCATGTGGTGGAGGTTTGATCCTTTCTCAAGCCTATGGTAATCTATTTTGCTATGACAGGTAGTGAGAGATATCTTCCATTTCCATAATGTTATATTACTTTATTACACCCGAGAGATGTGAGTATCTAAACACTATTTGTGAGTTGCTTGTGTATGACCTCCGTGCTTGTCTATTGGTCTTTAGTGGAACGATTATTTGTTGTAATTACTTTTATATTAGTGTTAAATGACCCCTAACTTGTCTTTTGAGTAGAATAAAAGCTCATTTGCTTGAGGACAAGCAAATCTCAAGTGTAAGGGTATATGATGAGGCGAAAAATGATCCGTTTTTAGGGGGTCATTTAAGCCCGAATCCGACTTTATTTGATCAAATATTGCCCTAAATCGTTCCTTTTGTGATTTTAGGTGTTTGGAGAGTGAATTCTGGAAAAGAGGCTATTTTGGACGTTTTTGGAGCATAAAGTGAAGAAAACGGCAAAGTACCAAAAATCCAAGCTGAAAATACAAGGTGACGGCGTCAAGACTTGCCTCTTGACGGCGTCAGACATGGAGAATAATTTACCGTAGCTGGTGACGGCGTCAGATGGAGAGGTGACGGCGTCAAAGTGGCCAAGAATAATTTACCGTGGGTGGTGACGGCGTCACATAGGCCGTCATAAGTGGATCAAGGCCGTCCGAGGAAGTTTATGGCGGCGAGGTGACGGCGTCAGAATTAACTCTTGACGCCGTCAGACTGTTTTTCCTATATATAGTTTTCTAGTTTTTTCATTAAAAAGGGAGAAGTTTTGGTGAAACCCTAAAGACGATTTTGGTGCCTCTTTCACAGGTTTTTCAAGGGTTCCAAACCCTTGAGACCTTGCATTGTAATTGAGATAAGTGTACTTTCAATTCAATCAATATGTCTATGTGTTGGTTGTTTATCTCTTGTTCTTGTCTCAATTCTACTATGCTAGGCTAGATCTCTCTTGTGTTTGCTTAGATCTAATGAAACCTAGATGTTGATTATGTGTTGATTACTTGTCTATTCTTGTTTTGAATGAATGATTTATATGTTAGGCTTAAGAAAACTGGCAGATCTCCAAATGGTAACATGCTTGAACGTCTTAAGAAACATGAACCGAGGCGTACTAGGTCTTTATTGGTTGTATTTAATGCATGAGCCACTGTTTACAATCCCTATAGTTGTGCTGGGTCATGGTGTAGGAGGAGATAAGAGCTCATAGAGTTGGGGAGTTATGTATGCCACCCCACGAATGGTATTAAGGAATACAACCCGTCATTCATACAAGTGTAACAAGTAATTAACATGTAAAAGATATCTAGGGAGTAGTGAAGTCTAAGTAAACACAATTTCTCCAAATACTGCTCACAACCTTAGTTTAATTAGTTTAATTTCATTTTTATTATTTTATTTTGATTGCATCTTAGCTTTGGGTTAGTTGAATAGCAACTAATTCCGCCCACTCTTCCAAAACCCGAGATTTTAATTGCTTTCATAAAATATAAAAATACAAAAATAATCATCCCTCACCTCTAGAACTATTAATTAGGTTTTCTAATCCTAGCGACACTATTCCTAAGCTGAACGATCAATCCCCCGGTACTTGTCACTATACTATACTACAACGATCAGGTACACTGCCTGGTGGGGGTTGTAAGCTTCTCGAGATCCCTCGAGAGGTAAAGCAAGGTGCGATTCCCACGCATCAATTGCACTAACAAGTATTTCTCATAGTTTTATTACACATCTACCATTAAACAAAACAAACTCAAGCGAAAGTGCATATGTAAGGTATCATCTTTTTACCCTCCCCTTACACTTAAGATGAACATTGTCCCCAATGTTCAAGTAAAGAATGTAAAAGTAAAAAAGTTAAAAATAATGAAATCAAATACTCCCTTGATTCGCTCGGTATGGATAATAAGATGGCCAGGTTAAATCTTCCTCCAAGAAAATGAACAATCAAAGCTTCCCTTCCAGAATATAAATCATCTTCTTGTCATACATGACCTGTAAAACCTAACAAAATAGACAAGACAACCTCGCGTAAAATCGGCGGCATCCTATATAAGTTACTAAATCCTAGAAAACAAGATAAGATATAATGCTTGTGGAATGAAGTTTGCAGATTTCCAGGAGATTATAAAACTTAATAATTCACAAAAACCATAAGACTCCGTTAGAAAAACAAAACCGGTAAAATTTCCAGATTTTTACACTTGACGCCGTCAAGAGTAAACTCTTGACGCCGTCAGAAGTGACCTGCAGAAATTCTTATGTTAAGTTTCCAGAAAATTTCTGGAAAAACTTGGTCCTACTTCCTGGAAAATCCTTCAAAACTTCATTATGACTCAATACAAGCATTTGACTCTAACAAATACGAATATACATGTCCATTCAATATTGTGGAGAATCATGATCGGTTTGTTTCTTAAAAACATATTTGGGGTTTCCCCTTACACTTATCTTTTGCAAAAATACTTTTAGGTGGAGTTAAGATTAGGCCAAAACAACAAAGTAAAGTATTTCCACTATTTAGTTTAGAAACATGATCTACCAACAATAAAAATTAAGCATGCATACGGAAGCAAATAACAAACAAAATAAAATAAAATCACACAAAACATGGGTTGCCTCCCAAGAAGCGCTTTTCTTTATTTACGAGTCTTGTAGCTAGACTCAAAGTCATGGGTTAACGTGTATCGCTTATGCTCACATAACCAAGTGTGAGCCATATAATAGTCGCCTCATCTTTCTTATACTCGTCTCCTAACTCTAAGCATCCGCGATAGTATCTTTTATTCTTTTCATGCGTGTACTTAAGTCCTTTTCTCTTATCATTCTCACTTAACATTTCCATGGGCGGATATCTACTACACTTTTCCATGGAAAAATCTTTGAACCTAGGGTGTGTGCGGGGCATTTGATAGACAAAATCTTCATCCCCGTCCGAGAATGTAATTAGCCCTTCTATGAGTTTTTCATCGAGGTTGGTCAATCGTTTGAAGGGTTTTCCAAACACAACTTAGGTCAACTTATCATCAATAAACTCTCCTAGATTCTCCATAACCATGAACTCAACAAGATAAACCAAGCTTCCTACAAACACATGCAATGGTATTGCCTTAGCAATAATGTTTTCTCCTTTGTATTCTAACTCATCTACCATGATTTTTTTGTATTCATTACGTGAGATTATGTTCATTGGAAGAGATGAGTTGAGATAAGCGTTAAAGCTCTTAAATCCGATCTTACAAGGGAATTGGATGTTAAACGAACTATCGCATTCAATCCTAGTTCTAGGGTCGACATACCTAAGAGGGTTTATTTCCTCTTCCATTCTATCCTCATTAATCACGTCACTATCATCAAGATACTCATCGGAGTCTGAATAGTAAAAAGGACTAGCCCTACTGTCATCATCATGATCAGACTCTTCTAGCTCAGAATTATTGTCAAAGTGGTGGTTGGGTGAGAGGTTAGGTGGGTTCTCATTCTCCACTAGAGGGAGTGGGGCTGGCATTTGGAAAATCCTACGACGAAAAACACGAATAACAGGAATCAAATGATCAATGTTATTGTTATCCATCGAAATAGTTTACGAACAAAGACACAAATAAATACAATAGACTAAAGAGAACCTAAAAATAAAAATAAAATCTTACTAGAAAGGAATCTAGCAAGTAGACCTAATAAAAAGAAATTCTAACCTAGACAATAACTATTCCCCGGCAACGGCACCAAAAACTTGATGCGTGGGAATCGCAACAGGCTTTACCTCTCGAGGGATCTCGAGAAGCTTACAACCCCCACCAGGCAGTGTACCTGATCGTTGTAGTATAGTATAGTGATAAGTACCGGGGGATTGATCGTTCAGCTTAGGAATAGTGTCGCTAGGACTAGAAAGCCTAAATACTAGTTCTAAAGGTGAGGGATGATTCTTTTTGTGTTTTTATATTTTATGAAAAGCAATTAAAAATCTCGGGTTTGAAGGATTTGGGCGGAATTAGTTGCTAATCAACTAACCCAATACTAAAGAAGCAATCAAAATAAAATACTAAAAATGAAAATAACTAAATTATACTAAAGTTGTGAGCAATAAGTGGAGAAAATGTGTTTACTTAGATTTCACTACTCCCTAGACATCTTTTACACGTTAATTACTTGTTATAAATGCATGGATGACGGATCGTATTCCTTAATACCATTCATGGGGTGACACACTTATCTCCTCTTACACCATGCCCAGCACAACTATAGGGATTGTAAACAGTGGCTCATGCATTAAATACAATCAATAAAGACCTAGTGCGCGTCGGTTCATGTTTCTTAAGATGTTCAAGCATGTTACCAATTGGAGATCTGCCAGTTTTCTTAAGCCTAACATATAAATCATTCATCCAAGACAAGTATAAACAAGTAATCAACACATAATTAACATCTAGGTTTCATTAGATCCAAGCAAACACAAGATAGATCTAGCCTAGCATGATGGAATTAAGACAAGAACAAGATATAGACAACCAACACATAGACATATTGATTGAATTGAAAGAACACTTATCTCAATTACACATGTAAGGTATCAAGGGCTTGAAACCCTTGAAAAACCTATAAAATTCGCACCAAGTTCGTACTTAGGGTTTCTCCAAAACTTCTCTTTTTTAATGTGAAAAATTAGAAAACTATATATAGGAAAAGAGGTTTGACGGCGTCAAGACCAACATTGTGACGCCGTCACCTCGCCGCCAAAACTATTCTCGGACTGCCTTGATCTACATTTGACACCGTCAAGACTTAATCATTTCCAGGCCCTCATGACTTTTACTCTTGACGCCCTACCTTCGTGACGCCGTCAAATCTCTTCTGGATCGTCATGGAATTTTGCTCTTGACGCCGTCAGGGAGTTACTCTTGACGCCGTCACCTACTGTTCCCAGCATGGAAAATTAAGACTTTGGCGTTTTCTTCACTTTTATGCTCCAAAAACGTCCGAATTGCTTCCTTTTCCAAATTTCTCTCCCAAAGTACCTAAAATCACAAAAGGAACGTTTTAGGGCAATATTTGATCAAATAAATTCGAATTCGGGCTTAAATGACCCCCTAAAAACGGATCTTTTTTCGCCTCATCATATACCCTTACACTTGAGATTTGCTTGTCCTCAAGCAAATGCGCTTTTATTCTACTCAAAAGACAAGTTAGGGGTCATTTAACACTAATATAAAAGTAATTACAACAAATAATCGTTCCACTAAAGACCAATAGACAAGCACGGAGGTCATACACAAGCACCTCACAAATAGTGTTTAGATACTCACATCTCTCGGGTGTAATAAAGTGTAAATTACAATATGGAAACGGAAGATATCTCTCACTACCTGTCATAGCAAAATAGATTACCATAGGCTTAGGAAAGGATCAAACCTCCACCACATGGCGTAAGCACCTAGGATAAACTATCAAAGAGGTCTTTTAAAAGGGTTGTAACGTTAGGTGTAGGGATATGAAATACACGGTTTTGTTGGACAAAGGAAGTTTTACTGGTGGCGAGTTAACAATCTTGGTTAATTACATGTACAATATGGCGTTGCTAAGCTAAGACTAGACTCGACTTAAGCTAATAAATGAAAAATAACAAAAACATAAAATGAACATAGAATAAAAAGGGATGGTAGTCCGTATGTTTTTTTTCTCTTTTTCCTTTTTCTATATTTTTTTTCTTTTTTTCTTTTTCTTGATTTTTTTTTTTAGGGAATGAACATTTCCCTTACACTTGAATCTTTACATACTTTACAATTAACTAATCTAATGACTCGAATTAAGAAAATCAAAACACTTGGAGCACTTTTAAGATTAACGTACATATGGGGGTAATAAATGATGTTCTTCCCCATTACTCGATAAAATAAGTACTTGCCCATGAGTCCCAATCGTCCCAAAACAATATGTACAAGGATATGACTCGACTTAGCAACCATGTAATCAATTAGAAAGTTAACTTAGGGTTTAACAAATAACAATAGTGCACTAAAAATGAGCGCATACACGGAAGGCTAAGGCGATTTGGTTGTACATTTAAGTGGGGTGTAACAATTTCTTCCTTTAAGTAAAATGCTTAAAGTTAGAAACGAAAAGATAGGCTCGGAGGGGTGTACTAGGGGTTTCGTGTACTAAAAATGAGTACAACGCTAAGGGTGTGGGAAAAATTAGTTGACTTAACTAGCCAAGTAATATGACTTAGATGGTCAAGTAATTATGATACGGGTTTAAAACAAGGGTAATCCTGATGCCTCTTATCATGTAGTAAATCCTACTACACGAATGTAGTCTCACTAGCGGTCTCGGGATGCATCACTAACGCAAGTTCTAGAATCTAAATACTACCGGTACACTCATAAGCACTAATAGTAAATGCTTTTCCTATCAAATCTAAAGGCGAACCTCACATATTTGGGTGGAAAATTTTTCTGAATATACGGTTATGTGCTAGTCGTACAATCTCCTATCCATGAGACGCTTGCTATGGCTAAAGTTTCACTCTTAAATGTTGTAAAAAATTTAAATTTGGCGCTAAAATTGCACTAACAAGTATTTCTCATAGTTTTATTACACATCTACCATTAAACAAAACAAACTCAAGCAAAAGTGCATATGTAAGGTATCATCTTTTTACCTTCCCCTTACACTTAAGATGAACATTGTCCCCAATGTTCAAGTAAAGAATGTAAAAGTGAAAAAGTTAAAAAGAATGAAATCAAATACTCCCCTGATTCGCTCGGTATGGATAATAAGATGGCCAGATTAAATCTTCCTCCAAGAAAATGAACAATCAAAGCTTCCCTTCCAGAATATAAATCATCTTCTTGTCATACATAACCTGTAAAACCTGACAAAATAGACAAGACAACCTCACGTAAAATCGGTGGCATCCTATATAAGTTACTAAATCCTAGAAAACAAGATAAGATATAATGCTTGTGGAATGAAGTTTGCAGATTTCCTGGAGATTATAAAACTTAATAATTCACAAAAACCATAAGACTCCGTTAGAAAAACAAAATCGGTAAAATTTCCAGATTTTTACACTTGACGCCGTCAAGAGTAAACTCTTGACGCCGTCAGAAGTGACCTGCAGAAATTCTTATGTTAAGTTTCCGGAAAATTTCTGGAAAAACTTGGTCCTACTTCCTGGAAAATCCTGCAAAACTTCATTATGACTCAATACAAGCATTTGACTCTAACAAATATGAATATACATGTCCATTTAATATTGTGGAGAATCCTGATCGGTTTGTTTCTTAAAAACATATTTGGGGTTTCCCCTTACACTTATCTTTTGCAAAAATACTTTTAGGTGGAGTTAAGATTAGGCCAAAATAACAAAGTAAAGTATTTCCACTATTTAGTTTAGAAACATAATCTACCAACAATAAAAATTAAGCATGCATACGGAAGCAAATAACAAACAAAATAAAATAAAATCACACAAAACATGGGTTGCCTCCCAAGAAGCGCTTTTCTTTATTTACGAGTCTTGTAGCTAGACTCAAGGTCATGGGTTAACGTGTATCGCTTATGCTCACATAACCAAGTGTGAGCCATCTAATAGTCGCCTCATCTTTCTTATATTCGTCTCCTAACTCTAAGCATCCGCGATATTATCTTTTATTCTTTTCATGCGTGTACTTAAGTCCTTTTCTCTTATCATTCTCACTTAACATTTCCATGGGCGGATATCTGCTACACTTTTCCATGGAAAAATCTTTGAACCTAGGGTGTGTGCGGGGCATTTGATAGACAAAATCTTCATCCCCGTCCGAGAATGTAATTAGCCCTTCTATGAGTTTTTCATCGAGGTTGGTCAATCGTTTGAAGGGTTTTCCAAACACAACTTGGGTCAACTTATCATCAATAAACTCTCCTAGATTCTCCATAACCATGAACTCAACAAGATAAACCAAGCTTCCTACAAACACATGCAATGGTATTGCCTTAGCAATAATGTTTTCTCCTTTGTATTCTAACTCATCTACCATGATTTTATTGTATTCATTACGTGAGATTATGTTCATTGGAAGAGATGAGTTGAGATAGGCGTTAAAGCTCTTAAATCCGACCTTACAAGGGAATTGCATGTTAAACGAACTATCGCATTCAATCCTAGTTCTAGGGTCGACATACCTAAGAGGGTTTATTTCCTCTTCCATTCTATCCTCATTAATCACGTCACCATCATCAAGATCCTCATCAGAGTCTGAATAGTAGAAAGGACTAGCCCTACGGTCATCATCATGATCAGACTCTTCTAGCTCATAATTTGTAACACCTAAAATCCGTAAGCATGTAAAAAGACCAAAATACCCCTACAAGTTTAAAATTTAATTAAAAGTTTATAAAGTCTCCAAATAAATCCCAAACTCCTGACAATGCACAAGTTATGTATCCAAATAATTTTAACAATTACATTTAACATTTATACAAGTAGTAAAATTACCAAATTACCCCTCTAAGGGCCGATTGGGATAAGACTTATTTTAAAGTGATTTATTTGGTTTAATTTGATCTAAATTTGGTAATTTAAGAAGATAATCACCAAGGAATATTTTGTCAATTATAATTCCGAAATTCTGGCCCAAACTCTCCCCAAAACACATGGAATTACTCTTTTTAAGTCAATACATATCTTTTTATTCTAAACCCTAAAGTGCCGATCAAGAAAATAAACACACAAACAAATCACAAGCCTCCATTCGACCATCCTAAAATTTCTAAGCAATTTTCTGTGATTCATCAACATCCTAAGAAGCCAAGAAAAATCCCATTCAAATTGTTGAAGCCTTACACGATCGTAGCATTGTTTTCTTTGTGTCGAGCCCTAAAACAAAGGTAAATTCGTTATGCTTCATACGACCTCTATAAAAATGATTTCTTATTTTTCTGATGTTCCTTACATCATATAAGACCCACGAAAATTGGTTTCAAGGTTGTAAGATCATTGGTGAAGTCGTGGTGATTTTTGGATCGTTTGGCCTATACGCGTATGCTATAAATCGTACAGCCCTCTCCACACGTTCAAGTCTTGGTTTGGTATTTTTCTCAGGTCCCTTACACCTTATGAACATCAAATAAAATGTTTGGTTCGATCCATGCATGTTCTATGAATGATTTACGAATTTAAACCCCAAAAACGCCACAAAATTCTAAATAATTATACATGAATTTTCTGGGCGTGAACACTAATTTTTATGAACTCTATATAATATGTATAATCTCAGAAAAATATTGGTTAGAATTATGGAGGCCTAAATATTGTATTATTAATTAATTTATAAATCGGCTAATTAGAAAATAAAGGGAAAAATAAAAGAAAACCCTAAATCGATTAGGGTTAGAGTTTGAGGCATGAGATCTGGTAATTAATGATGGTTTAAGGTTGTTAGAATCATGGGGCAATGATTAGCATTTGATTTTAGGGTTTGTTATAGTTTTGGTAAATTTTTAATATAAACCGATTGGAAAATTAATAGTATAAGGGTGTGTGATGCGTGGGAATCGCAACAGGCTTTACCTCTCGAGGGATCTCGAGAAGCTTACAACCCCCACCAGGCAGTGTACCTGATCGTTGTAGTATATTATAGTGACAAGTACCGGGGGATTGATCGTTCAACTTAGGAATAGTGTCGCTAGGATTAGAAAACCTAATTAATAGTTCTAGAGATGAAAGATGATTATTTTTGTGTTTTTATATTTTATGAAAGCAAGTAAAATCTCGGTTTTTAGAAGAGTGGGCGGAATTAGTTGTTATTCAACTAACCCAAAAACTACTTTGTAACTAATTAAACTAATGAAAATAAAATTAAACTAATATTAAACTAAGGTTGTGAGCAGTATTTGGAGAAATTGTGTTTACTTAGACTTCATTACTCCCTAGATATCTTTTACATGTTAATTACTTGTTACACTTGTATGAATGACGGGTTGTATTCCTTAATACCATTCGTGGAGTGGCATACATAACTCCCCAACTCTATGAGCTCTTATCTCCTTCTACACCATGACCCAGCACAACTATAGGGATTGTAAACAGTGGCTCATGCATTAAATACAACCAATAAAGACCTAGTACGCCTCGGTTCATGTTTCTTAAGACGTTCAAGCATGTTACCATTTGGAGATCTGCCAGTTTTCTTAAGCCTAACATATAATATCATTCATCCAAGAACAAGAATAGACAAGTAATCAACACATAATCAACATCTAGGTTTCATTAGATCTAAGCAAACACAAGAGAGATCTAACCTAGCATAGTAGAATTAAGATAAGAACAAAAGATAAACAACCAACACATAGACATATTGATTGAATTAAGAGTATACTTATCTCAATTACAATGCAAGGTCTCAAGGGTTTGGAACCCTTGAAAAACCTGTAAAAGAGGCACCAAAATCGTCTTTAGGGTTTCACCAAAACTTCTCTCCTCTTAATGAAAAAAACTAGAAAACTATATATAGGAAAATCGTCCTGACGGCGTCAAGAATTAAATCTGACGCCGTCAACTCGCCGCCATACACTTCCTCGGACGCCCTAGATCCAATCGTGACGGCCTATGTGACGCTGTCACCACCCACGGTAAATTAATCTTGGTGACTTTGACGCCGTCATAACTCCATCTGACGCCGTCACCAGCTACGGTAAATTATTCTTCATGTCTGACGCCGTCAAGAGCAAACCCTTGACGCCGTCACCTTGTATTTCCAGCTTGGATTTTTGGTACTTTGTCGTTTTCTTCACTTTATGCTCCAAAAACGTCCAAAATAGCCTCTTTTCCAGAATTCACTCTCCAAACACCTAAAATCACAAAAGGAACGATTTAGGGCAATATTTGATCAAATAAATTCGGATTCGGGCTTAAATGACCCCCTAAAAACGGATCATTTTTCGCCTCATCATATACCCTTACACTTGAGATTTGCTTGTCCTCAAGCAAATGAGCTTTTATTCTACTCAAAAGACAAGTTAGGGGTCATTTAACACTAATATAAAAGCAATTACAACAAATAATCGTTCCACTAAAGACCAATAGACAAGCACGGAGGTCATACACAAGCACCTCACAAATAGTGTTTAGATACTCACATCTCTCGGGTGTAATAAAGTAATATAACATTATGGAAATGGAAGATATCTCTCACTACCTGTCATAGCAAAATAGATTACCATAGGCTTGGGAAAGGATCAAACCTCCACCACATGGCGTAAGCACCTAGGATAAACTATCAAAGAGGTCTTTTAAAAGGGTTGTAACGTTAGGTGTAGGGATATGAATTACACGGTTTTGTTGGATAAAGGGAATTTTACTGGTGGCGAGTTAACAATCTTAGTAAATTACATGTACAAGATGGCGTTGCTAAGCCAAGACTAGACTCGACTTAAGCTAATAAATAAAAAATAACAAAAACATAAAATGAACATAAAATAAAAACGGGATGGTAGTCCGTATGTTTTTTCTCTTCTTCTTTTCTATTTTTTTTTTCTTTTTCTTGTTTTTTCTATTTTTTTTTTCGATTTTTTTTTTTTTTTTTTTTTTTTTTTTTTTGCATACACTCTTACCCTACCATCCAAAATAATACATCATAGGGGATGAGAATTCCCCTTACACTTGAATCTTTACATACTTTACATTAAACTATTCTAATGACTCGAATTAAGAAAATCAAAACACTTGGAGCACTTTTAAGATTAACGTACATATGGGGGTAATAAGTGATGTTCTTCCCCATTACTCCATAAAATAAGTACTTACCCATGAGTCCCAATCGTCCCAAAACAATATGTACAAGGATATGACTCGACTTAGCAACCATGTAATCAATTAGAAAGTTAACTTAGGGTTTAACAAATAACAATAATGCACTAAAAATGAGCGCATACACGGAAGGCTAAGGCGATTTGGGTGTACATTTAAGTGGGGTGTAACAAATTCTTCCTTTAAGTAAAGTGCTTAAAGTTAGAAACGAAAAGATAGGCTCGGAGGGGTGTACTAGGGGTTTCGTGTACTAAAAATGAGTACAACGCAAAGGGTGTGGGAAAATTAGTTGACTTAACTAGCCAAGTAATATGACTTAAATGGTCAAGTAATTATAATACGGGTTTTTAACACAAGGGTGATCCTAATGCCTCTTATCATGTAGTAAATCCTACCACACGAATGTAGTCTCACTAGCGGTCTCGGGATGCATCACTAACGCAAGTTCTAGAATCTAAATGCTACCGGTACACTCATAAGCACTAATAATGAATGCTTTTCCTATCAAATCTAAAGGCGAACCTCACATTTTTGGGGTGGAAAATTTTTCTGAATATACGGTTATGTGCTAGTCATACAATCTCCTATCCATGAGACGCTTGCTATGGCTAAAGTTTCACTCCTAAATGTTGTAAAAAATTTTAAATTTGGCGCTAAAATTACACTAACAAGTATTTCTCATAGTTTTATTACTCATCTACTATCAAACAAAACAAACTCAAGCGAAAGTGCATATGTAAGGTATCATCTTTTTACCCTCCCCTTACACTTAAGATGAACATTGTCCCCAATGTTCAAGTAAAGAATGTAAAAGTTAAAAAGTAAAGAGAATGAAATCAAATACTCCCCTGATTCGCTCGGTATGGATTTTAGTTGGCCAGGTTAAATCTTCTTCCAAGAAAACGAACAATCAAAGCTTCCCTTCCAGAATATAAATCATCTTTTTGTCACAAATAACCTGTAAATCCTGACAAAAGTAGACAAGGCAACCTCGCGTAAAATCGGCAGCATCCTATATAAGTTACTAAATCCTAGAAAACAAAATAAGATATAATGCTTGTGGAATGAAGTTTGCAGATTTCCTGGAGATTATAAAACTTAATAATTCACAAAAACCATAAGACTCCGTTAGAAAAACAAAACCGGTAAAATTTCCAGATTTTTGACTCCTGACGCCGTCAAGAGCAATTGCCTGACGCCGTCAGAATGGACCTGCAGAAATCTTTATGTTAAGTTTCCGGAAAATTTCTGGAAAAACTTTGTCCTACTTCCTGGAAAATCCTGCAAAACTTCATTATGACTCAATACAAGCATTTGACTCTAACAAATACGAATATACATGTTCATTAAATATTGTGGATAATCATGATCGGTTTGTTTCTTAAAAACATATTTGGGGTTTCCCCTTACACTTATCTTTTGCAAAAATACCTTTAGGTTGAAGTTAAGACTAGGCTAAACAACATAATAAAGTATTTCACATTTTAATTGAGAAACATGATCAACCAACAATAAAAATAAAACATGCATACGGAAGCAAATAACAATCAAACAATTAAAATCACACAAAACATGGGTTGCCTCCCAAGAAGCGCTTTTCTTTATTTACGAGTCTTGTAGCTAGACTCGAAGTCGTGGGCTACTACGTGATCTCATCATTGGTTCCACTACCTAGGTCATCTTCTAAACCAGTTTTGTATTCCGGACCTAGTTGCAAGCATTCTTTGTAGAAACCAAGCATCCTATTTCTAACATACTCTACTCCTCTACGTCTATCTTCATCATTCCTATAATAAGCCGCTTGCTTACGTTCCTTTTCGAAATTAGAGAGAAGGCGGTATTGCTCAATCTTGTAGGGCATTTGATAAGCAACCTCATCATTCTCTTCCTTGAATCTAACTATCCCTAACGTCGGATCATAACTCATCCTAGTGGCCTCAACAAATGGTTTCCCAAATATTATTTGACTTAGGCAAGAATCTATCACCGGACGCGTGTCTTCCACTATCATGAAATCCAATCTCATAGGTGAGATTCCCTATAATCACATGTACTCCCTTAACTCTTCCTGCAAAATTACTTATCCAACTTTTACCGGGCATTATCCTAAAATTGAGTTGCTTCTTCATCACCCAATTGTAATAAGTCCTAGACATGATGTTCACGGGGGATCTAGGGTCTATGTAAGCTTTCCATACATGCATGTGCCTGATATTGCATGGGATGTTAATGTTAGAGGGGTCTCCCATTTTGATCAGGGGATCGCCAAAGATATATGTTGTCTCGGGACTATCGAATAAATACTTATGGTATTCCCGTTCTTCCTTGGTTGGCAACTTATCAAAATATTCCTCTATAGGTTCTACCTCCTCTAATTCCTCATCCTTATTAACCTCAACTTCCCTACTCTCATCCTCACTATTGGCTTCTACTCTAACTTCATCTTTGTCACTCTCCTCTATCTCCCTATCTATCGGCTTAATGGTGACAACATTGACAAAGTGGACATGTTTGGATGATGAGGGGTCCTTAGCTTGGATTCCACTATTGGTGTCCCTAGTGTCCTTCCTAGGTGTGGCTAATGTTTGGTTGTTGAGGGCTTTCAACAAGTTGTCGATCTTGTTGGTCATCTCCGTTTGCTGTTGGTTGAATTCGGTTTCAAACCTAGCTATGCGAGCTTCTTGAGATGCCATAAATTTCGACATCAATCCTTCAAGTTTGTTGGTACTACCATAGTTGTTAGAAGGATTGTTGTTGAAGGTACGGTTGGATGGTGGACCGTTTGATTGGTAACGATTAGGTGGGTTGGATGAATTGGGTTGATTTTGTTTCCACCTAAGGTTTGGGTGATTTTTCCATGAGGGGTTATATGAATCACCGTATGTGTTCGGCTCGGGCTTGAAAGTGTACCACTTATCTCCCGCTTTGTCGGTACGCGTGGATGCGTAGTCCGCAAAAGCTGTTCCGGGGAGTTCCACACAATCACGAGTGTCATGGGGACCACTACATAATTCGCATGAAGAAGTGATTTTGTTCACTTGGCTTGAATGCTTCGGAGCTTCGTAAGATTTCATGAGAAACTTGACTTGGTCCTCAAGTTCCATGATCCTACGGTCGGGAGTGCTTGAATTATTCGAAGGCAAAGATATTGCCTTGACCGTTTTGTTCAAATCACGGGGATCATTCCAACTTTCGTTGTCATAGAGAGCAAGATCTTTTATGAGTTCCCATGATTGTTCCGCACTAAGATCACGTAGCTTACCACCGGCCGATTGGTCAATGGTTCGCCTCGTGGGGATATCGATATGGTCATAAAAAATTTGGACTTGGAGCCACAAATCTATGCCATGATGAGGGACTTTTTGGAGTAAGTCCTTGAAACGAGTCCATGCTTCATAAAGAGATTCATTTTGACGTTGTTGAAACATCAAGATGTCATTCCTAAGTTTAGTAGTTCTCCCCGGTGGGAAAAATTGAGCAAGGAAACGAGTGGTGAGATCATCCCATGTGGTGATGGATCCCGCGGGTAAACGCTCAAGCCATTGACTAGCTTGATCCCGTAGAGAGAATTGGAATAGGCGTAAACGGGTAGTCTCTCTAGTTTCAACACCTAGGTCTATGGAATCTACAATTTTGAGGAAGTCCTTAAGGTGTTGGTTTGGATCTTCGGAACGAAGTCCATGGAATCCACATCCGCTTTGCACCAACCGAATGGTGTCGGATCGCAAGGGGGTCACATTGGCTCCGGTGAGCTCAATGGTGTTTCGGTAGCCTTGGTGGCTAGGTCGGGAATATTCTCCTAAGGTTCGGGGCCTAAGGGATTCTAATGGTAGGTTTTGTTGTGGTGGGATGATGGGTTCAAAGATGTTACCACCTTCCATGATGTCGGATGGTAAAGAGTTACGAACAAAAGCACGAAGAAACAAGATAGACTAAAGAAGACCTAAAAATAAAAATAAAAAAATCTTACTAGAAAGGAATCTAGCAAGTAGACCTAATAAAAAGAAATCCTAACCTAGACAATAACTATCTCCCCGGCTGCGGCGCCAAAAACTTGATGGCGCCGCACTCTTTTGCGAAAGTTTAGGAATAAATGTAAAGATAGACAATCCCCGGCAACGGCGCCAAAAACTTGATGCGTGGGAATCGCAACAGGCTTTACCTCTCGAGGGATCTCGAGAAGCTTACAACCCCCACCAGGCAGTGTACCTGATCGTTGTAGTATAGTATAGTGACAAGTACCGGGGGATTGATCGTTCAGCTTAGGAATAGTGTCGCTAGGATTAGAAAACCTAATTAATAGTTCTAGAGATGAAAGATGATTATTTTTGTGTTTTTATATTTTATGAAAGCAAGTAAAATCTCGGTTTTTAGAAGAGTGGGCGGAATTAGTTGTTATTCAACTAACCCAAAAACTACTTTGTAACTAATTAAACTAATGAAAATAAAATTAAACTAATATTAAACTAAGGTTGTGAGCAGTATTTGGAGAAATTGTGTTTACTTAGACTTCATTACTCCCTAGATATCTTTTACATGTTAATTACTTGTTACACTTGTATGAATGACGGGTTGTATTCCTTAATACCATTCGTGGAGTGGCATACATAACTCCCCAACTCTATGAGCTCTTATCTCCTTCTACACCATGACCCAGCACAACTATAGGGATTGTAAACAGTGGCTCATGCATTAAATACAACCAATAAAGACCTAGTACGCCTCGGTTCATGTTTCTTAAGACGTTCAAGCATGTTACCATTTGGAGATCTGCCAGTTTTCTTAAGCCTAACATATAATATCATTCATCCAAGAACAAGAATAGACAAGTAATCAACACATAATCAACATCTAGGTTTCATTAGATCTAAGCAAACACAAGAGAGATCTAGCCTAGCATAGTAGAATTAAGATAAGAACAAAAGATAAACAACCAACACATAGACATATTGATTGAATTAAGAGTATACTTATCTCAATTACAATGCAAGGTCTCAAGGGTTTGGAACCCTTGAAAAACCTGTAAAAGAGGCACCAAAATCGTCTTTAGGGTTTCACCAAAACTTCTCTCCTCTTAATGAAAAAACTAGAAAACTATATATAGGAAAATCGTCCTGACGGCGTCAAGAGTTAAATCTGACGCCGTCAACTCGCCGCCATACACTTCCTCGGACGCCCTAGATCCAATCGTGACGGCCTATGTGACGCCGTCACCACCCACGGTAAATTAATCTTGGTCACTTTGACGCCGTCATAACTCCATCTGACGCCGTCACCAGCTACGGTAAATTATTCTTCATGTCTGACGCCGTCAAGAGCAAACCCTTGACGCCGTCACCTTGTATTTCCAGCTTGGATTTTTGGTACTTTGTCGTTTTCTTCACTTTATGCTCCAAAAACGTCCAAAATAGCCTCTTTTCCAGAATTCACTCTCCAAACACCTAAAATCACAAAAGGAACGATTTAGGGCAATATTTGATCAAATAAATTCGGATTCGGGCTTAAATGACCCCCTAAAAACGGATCATTTTTCGCCTCATCAGTGTGTTTTGCCAACTTTGAAACTTCGGGGATATTTTTGTAATGTCATATAAATCAGTAGGGATATGGGAAAAATATAACTTGAGGGTTCTAAGTGTAAATATTACAAGAAAATGAATTAATTGTATTTAATTGGTGCGATTTGTAATTAATTAAAAGAGAGGGACTAAAAATGTAATTTTCAGAAACTTGGAACTGTTTTGAGTATTTAAAAGTATTCAAGGCATTATGTGCTAATTTGGTAAATTAATGGCTTAATATGTAATTATTAAGAATTAAAAGTTGTAATTGTAAATTAAAGGGTTAAATATGTAACTTTGATAACTTGAAGGACTTAAAGTGTAAATTGTGAATACTTGAAGGTATATTCGTATAACATGATAAAATAAGGGATCATTATGTAAAATGGATAAGTTAAGGGTTTAAAGTGTAACTTTGAATACTAAAAGGTTTAAAGTGTAATTTTGGAAATATAAGGGTGTAAAAGGTAAAGTTATGAAACCCTAAGGACCAAATGTGTAAATATGTTAAAAGATACTTTGATTCCATTAATAATGACTCAACTTTCTAATTATGGAAACTTTCTAAAAGTGGAAACTTACTATTTATGGAAACCTGCTAAAAGTGGAAAGTCACTTTAAATGGAAAATTACTAAAACTGGAAAGCCGACTAAAATGAGAAATCTGAATTGAATAAGTTATTAACAACAAGCCGACAATTAATTCGTGTAGATTCACTGAAGAAGGAGTTTTGCTTTCGACCTTTATGTTTCTGTCATGTGTGCACTTGCGGTTTAAGGTACAGATATTCTGACCTTTCTCAAAAGGTTTCTCATGATCTCTTTCATATTCTGATCCGTTAGTTCCCGAATTGATGCCATTGCTATGATCCCCTTTCTTGAACCTTCTCTGTTGATCCCACTTGATATGAACTCCGTTATGAACCTATGCTATGAAAACCTTCTTAATGATACCATGAAAATGTTTTGAGAAGAACGATTTAAAAAGATGTTTATAAATGATGCTAAATTTCTCTTTAAAAGAAAGGTTATTTAACTTTCATGAACACTATATTTTGAAAGACCATTTTTATGAAAACTGTTTTAAAAGATTATTTAAATTGGACTTTTAATAGAAACGTTTGAAACGGACTTTTGAACTGAACCATGAATTGATTTTTGAATATGAACCTTGACCTGATAAACTCTGATTGGACCTTGAATACTATTTCTAATATGAACCCTTTGTTATGAACTGTTATTATGAACCTTTGATATGATTCTGAGATACACCTTTGCTATATGACCTTTTGTATGATATGAGACCTGACTCTTAGTTTGATACCCGAGCCATTTCTGTTTTCCCTACCTATGGAGGTACCATGGGCGTGTCTGTGATGCACCACTGGCATGACTAGTGTGTGGCCCTAGTGATTTGGCTACACCGTCCCCTTTCTGTTATATGATATGCGCGCTTTATGATATGATTTGTTATGGCCACTATGATTTCTGCGGGGGCGTATGGATGCATCCTAGATCTGTTTTGTTTAGTGGATTTAACTATGATTATGATTATGATATATGTCTGGTGACTGGTACTGTGTGCTATACATGCCTTTCACAATTTCTGGGAGTTCGCTACTCCACCCATTTGAAGAATGAGGACACCCCTCATATTATCTGATTATCTGAGAGGACTCCCCTCTATATGATTATGAAGAATTATGGTATTGACGGCTTATATGATATGATATGTTTCTGGGCTCGTGGTAGATGACTATCCTTTCTTCTTTCTATTCTATTACTCTTTTATCTATTCCTTATTCTATTTCCCCAATGCACTATATTTCAGTTCTGTTTCATTATCATTGCTTTGTATATGTATCTGTTCACTGGGCTTTTTAAGCTCAGCCGCATTTCCTTTTCCTGCGGCAGGTTTTAGTAGGAAGCTGGGTTATGGGAAGAGAGTGTGATTGGACTTAGAAGACTATGCTTTGGACTAGAGACGATTAGATGAAGTTTCACTTTATTAGACATAGTATTTATTGTTTTGTAACCTTGTAGTTTCAGATTTTCATTTGTAACCCTGAATTTCTTTGTATGTATGAATCATATGCTTGTGTTTGTTCTGATATGTCACTGTAATGTAATACTTCTACCCTTATCGGGTTGGGGTGTTACAATTATGGTTTCAGAGACCAGGCTGCGATTCGTAATACATTTACCCTTGACCTGTGAAGTTTGGACCCCTAAGTTTCCACTGTAGGCGCTCATAAGACAACCTTTGAAACTTTACATTAGGATTCCCCATAGGAACCTAAGTTATTACCAGTGAGGAATGGGTAGACTAAGACATTTATGTAAGTATCATTTGCTTCCGTATCGCTCTGATCGTGCCTTTGCTCTTAGATAAGCCTTATAAGGACCTTTGTTTCAGAAGTTAGAAGTTTTGCAACTTAAGCTTAGTAACCAAGTAAGTTTGGAATACCTCGGAAGGCTACCTGGATTCCTTACACATTTAAGTTTCACCTTCAGATTTTGATCTCCGCCTCCGATTTGTTTGATAAGCTGTTTGACACCTTTTCGACCACATCGTAGGTCATTCAACCACAATGTGTTCGACACATTCTGTAAATTCATTACTTATGCTGGGTATGAATGTATCATCCGATACTACTTAACTCTGTATGATCCATTATTACTCCTATGAGAATTTTGGTAATTATGAACCACGAATATGAGAAGTTTTGTTTTCTCTCTTTGAATGATGAACCTTGTTCTGCCAACCGTTTCCTTTGGAAGGGTATGATGTAAATACTATCTCTATATGGATTTGTTAACTAAGCATGAGGATGCTGATAACTAAGATTCTGTAACTCTCATAATTGACGATTATACGATATTCGTATTACCAATGATACACATCCTACCTGCTACTTATGCTAAGAAGCTAAACGAAATTCCCACACATTGAACTGTTCGTTTATCCATCCCAACATTTTTGTTGAACCATGTACTTGACTCTGATATATGAACTATCTGTATGATTTGACGACTGTATTCACTCTATGAATCCTTTGACTTTGAGATGTCTGATTGTACGGTCTTTTGGACTGAATGGCTATTCGTGAAGATACCATAGACTACCATATCTGAAATGTGACCTTAAAAATCTGCTTCACCCTATTCCATTATGATGACTCTCTATCATCTGCTAAAATTTCTGTCACTATGGAAACACCTACCCCAAACTCATGTGATTACCAAGTTGTCCTGAAAACCATTATTATCAACCCTTGGAAAGTTCTACTATTGGGAAATATTTTGTCATACGAAGATTTTCCGGTATTCTCTGATGAACCTTTTGGTACTCCTTCCTGCTTAAGAAGTAGAGTGAACATTGAACTGATATCAGTGAAGAAACCATGGTGCCATAGAAGTTGAGAGATTGAAGGAGCTGATGGAATATGATTTTTAACCTTGGTGATTCTCTTTAGATGCTCTTGTTTGTTTATGAAGAAGAACGAGAGAAGTATGCGATGACGTATCGACTATCGTGAACTTAAACGTACCACTATCACTAATCATTATCTGTTTCCGCGTATCAATAATTAATTTGGTCTTCCTTTGAAACTCCGCGTCTGATTGCATCATTTTAGATTTGAAGGACTGAAGAAGCAACCACAAAAACTTCTAAGAAGGGGGTTAACTAACCAAGGGTAACCTTTGTGAAGTATTTCAGTTCTTGGAAAGGAAAGAAGGCGATGGGAAAATTTCCTAAGATGATTTCTGAAGCTGCCTTGCACTCGTTATAACATTTATGAGTTTGAATGATGCCAATGGTTGGCTAGAATAATCATGTTTTTCGCGTGTTTTGGACAAATTGTCATAGTATGACATTGTGTTGTGTTCTAAAACGAAAGAAGAACATAGAGATTATTGGTGAGACGACCCTTTGTTCTGGAAGAGAAATTTGATTGACGTTCAGAAAGCATAATAGACAACACTACCCTGTATAATGTGAAGACAAAGCTTTCACAAGAGGGACCAAGATCGAAGACCGTTATCGGAGTTAGAAAACTGGTGGAAGAGTAGTAGAAGGTGGTTGCGACAAGCATTACCATGGAAGAAGCATATAAGAAGAAGAGAGGAACTGGGATAGTGCTCAATCATACATCATGCAACACGTGAAGATTTCAGTTTGGGCACCAAGACAACCAGACCAAAGAAGACGAACCATTCAACACACAACCTGGAGTCGACAACAACATCATGTACCTTAAAACCTGGAGCTATGTTAGAAGACCTGTCGAAGAAACGCAGTCTTGTTTCTCTATTCATTTTAGTTGTACTAAGATGAATTGAGAGCAGAAGCAGACCTGCGGATGGAGGGATGCACAGTGATCGTGTCAGAGACTGCCGCTACGACGCCACAGTACCAAGAAGAGTTGCTGAAGGCTTGAGGAACCAGACTCGAATTTTAAATTCTCTTAATCATGAGGTAAGACGGACAAGAATAAACAGACTACTCCAACTTGGAAGAAATTTGAAATTTGTAAATGAGTGGACGAATTTTGAAGCGGACATTGTGTTAGACGAGATGATGCTGTAAAGAATTGACGTTACTGATGACGTACCTTAATTTTGAATGACATTCTCGGATCTCCATTACTCTTCGAGTAATCTCGTTCTCTTAGTTATGTTGTTTGATTTTGGTGACCTCTGAGACCATAGGTGGACTAGGTGGATTTAGATAAGTTTGTGTGTTCACGACTTGAGATAAAGTATGACCATCATAAGGGCATATGTATATGATGCCAGTATTATGATGCCTGGCCAACGTGATAATACTTACATCATATAACGTGCACTTATGGTGGGCATGTGATATTTCGAGGAGTGCCTTAGAAGCTTTAGAATTCTGGCATCTGATCAAGATCATCTGAGTTTAGTGAGACTATTAGGTTCATTCTACCTATACGTTTGATATGTTGTCCTTGTTATACGATTCGATACGTTTGGACTCTCGACACGTGTTTTGCTGATCTTAGGTTCCATTATGAAATTTCTGCCGTTGACGATATCTAACGATATGCTTTCTGTCCGTATACGTTTCGCATTCGTTGAAGTTGTTCATTATGATCTGCTATGAGTAAAATATATGATTATGGACTTTGAGGAAACGAGACCTGTTTGTTTATGAGAATACCTTTGGAAGGTTATCTAAAAGCCGAGACTATCTGAGAAGCTGAAGGGTTAAACCGTATATCACCCCATGTTTGCTACAATTCAATGTATTCTCATCTGATTCGCCTAATCAATTCGATGAAAATCCTATGTATTTTTATACCTCTTCCTGGAGAATTCGTTTATCATCCGTTATGTTTGGTACATTATCCTTTTGATTCAAATTCAATATGATATGCCCTTCTGAGAAATCTGAAACTGTTTTGACAATAATTACGAGTCATGAGAAACCAGTTGGTCTGAATATCTTTTGGAAGAACCTCCCCGGGCGTGAGAATATTGTGACGACTTTTGCGGTTTGCTACGACTTCGTCTAACTTTGCGACTTCAAATTTCGAGGACGAAATTTTTCTTTTTAGAGGGGAAGAAGTTGTAACACCTAAAATCCGAAAGCATGTGAAAAGACTAAAATACCCCTACAAGTTTAAAATTTAATTAAAAGTTTATAAAGTCTCCAAATAAATCCCAAACTCCTGACAATGCACAAGTTATGTATCCAAATAATTTTAACAATTACATTTAACATTTATACAAGTAGTAAAATTACCAAATTACCCCTCTAAGGGCCGATTGGGATAAGACTTATTTTAAAGTGATTTATTTGGTTTAATTTGATCTAAATTTGGTAATTTAAGAAGATAATCACCAAGGAATATTTTGTCAATTATAATTCCGAAATTCTGGCCCAAACTCTCCCCAAAACACACGGCATTACTCTTTTTAAGTCAATACATATCTTTTTATTCTAAACCCTAAAGTGCCGATCAAGAAAATAAACACACAAACAAATCACAAGCCTCCATTCGACCATCCTAAAATTTCTAAGCAATTTTCTGTGATTCATCAACA
The DNA here is from genome assembly GCA_030686995.1 of Artemisia argyi. Taxonomy (NCBI): domain Eukaryota; kingdom Viridiplantae; phylum Streptophyta; class Magnoliopsida; order Asterales; family Asteraceae; genus Artemisia; species Artemisia argyi. Next base: position 88,609,384 of record CM060708.1, on the reverse strand, counting down.
TCCTAAGAAGCCAAGAAAAATCCCATTCAAATTGTTGAAGCCTTACACGATCGTAGCATTGTTTTCTTTGTGTCGAGCCCTAAAACAAAGGTAAATTCGTTATGCTTCATACGACCTCTATAAAAATGATTTCTTATTTTTCTGATGTTCCTTACATCATATAAGACCCAAGAAAATTGGTTTCAAGGTTGGAAGATCATTGGTGAAGTCGTGGTGATTTTTTGATCATTTGGCCTATACGCGTATGCTATAAATCGTACAACCCTCTCCACACGTTCAAGTCTTGGTTTGGTATTTTTCTCAGGTCCCTTACACCTTATGAACATCAAATAAAATGTTTGGTTCGATCCATGCATGTTCTATGAATGATTTACGAATTTAAACCCCAAAAACGCCACAAAACTCTAAATAATTATACATGAATTTTCTGGGCGTGAACACTAATTTTTATGAACTCTATATAATATTTATAATCTCATAAAAATATTGGTTAGAATTATGGAGGCCTAAATATTGTATTATTAATTAATTTATAAATCGGCTAATTAGAAAATAAAGGGAAAAATAAAAGAAAACCCTAAATCGATTAGGTTTAGAGTTTGAGGCATGAGATCTGGTAATTAATGATGGTTTAAGGTTGTTAGAATCATGGGGCAATGATTAGCATTTGATTTTAGGGTTTGTTATAGTTTTGGTAAATTTTTAATATAAACCGACTGGAAAATTAATAGTATAAGGGTATGTTTTGCCAACTTTGAAACTTCGGGGATATTTTTGTAATGTCATATAAATCAGTAGGGATATGGGAAAAATATAACTTGAGGGTTCTAAGTGTAAATATTACAAGAAAATGAATTAATTGTATTTAATTGGTGCGATTTGTAATTAATTAAAAGAGTGGGACTAAAAATGTAATTTTCAGAAACTTGGAACTGTTTTGAGTATTTAAAAGTATTCAAGGGATTATGTGCTAATTTGGTAAATTAATGGCTTAATATGTAATTATTAAGAATTAAAAGTTGTAATTGTAAATTAAAGGGTTAAATATGTAACTTTGATAACTTGAAGGACTTAAAGTGTAAATTGTGAATACTTGAAGGTATATTCGTATAACATGATAAAATAAGGGATCATTATGTAAAATGGATAAGTTAAGGGTTTAAAGTGTAACTTTGAATACTAAAAGGTTTAAAGTGTAATTTTGGAAATATAAGGGTGTAAAAGGTAAAGTTATGAAACCCTAAGGACCAAATGTGTAAATATGTTAAAAGATACTTTGATTCCATTAATAATGACTCAACTTTCTAATTATGGAAACTTTCTAAAAGTGGAAACTTACTATTTATGGAAACCTGCTAAAAGTGGAAAGTCACTTTAAATGGAAAATTACTAAAACTGGAAAGCCGACTAAAATGAGAAATCTGAATTGAATAAGTTATTAACAACAAGCCGACAATTAATTCGTGTAGATTCACTGAAGAAGGAGTTTTGCTTTCGACCTTTATGTTTCTGTCATGTGTGCACTTGCGGTTTAAGGTACAGATATTCTGACCTTTCTCAAAAGGTTTCTCATGATCTCTTTCATATTCTGATCTGTTAGTTCCCGAATTGATGCCATTGCTATGATCCCCTTTCTTGAACCTTCTCTGTTGATCCCACTTGATATGAACTCCGTTATGAACCTATGCTATGAAAACCTTCTTAATGATACCATGAAAATGTTTTGAGAAGAACGATTTAAAAAGATGTTTATAAATGATGCTAAATTTCTCTTTAAAAGAAAGGTTATTTAACTTTCATGAACACTATATTATGAAAGACCATTTTTATGAAAACTGTTTTAAAAGATTATTTAAATTGGACTTTTAATAGAAACGTTTGAAACGGACTTTTGAACTGAACCATGAATTGATTTTTGAATATGAACCTTGACCTGATAAACTCTGATTGGACCTTGAATACTATTTCTAATATGAACCCTTTGTTATGAACTGTTATTATGAACCTTTGATATGATTCTGAGATACACCTTTGCTATATGACCTTTTGTATGATATGAGACCTGACTCTTAGTTTGATACCCGAGCCATTTCTGTTTTCCCTACCTATGGAGGTACCATGGGCGTGTCTGTGATGCACCACTGGCATGACTAGTGTGTGGCCCTAGTGATTTGGCTACACCGTCCCCTTTCTGTTATATGATATGCGCGCTTTATGATATGATTTGTTATGGCCACTATGATTTCTGCGGGGGCGTATGGATGCATCCTAGATCTGTTCTGTTTAGTGGATTTAACTATGATTATGATTATGATATATGTCTGGTGACTGGTACTGTGTGCTATACATGCCTTTCACAATTTCTGGGAGTTCGCTACTCCACCCATTTGAAGAATGAGGACACCCCTCATATTATCTGATTATCTGAGAGGACTCCCCTCTATATGATTATGAAGAATTATGGTATTGACGGCTTATATGATATGATATGTTTCTGGGCTCGTGGTAGATGACTATCCTTTCTTCTTTCTATTCTATTACTCTTTTATCTATTCCTTATTCTATTTCCCCAATGCACTATATTTCAGTTCTGTTTCATTATCATTGCTTTGTATATGTATCTGTTCACTGGGCTTTTTAAGCTCAGCCGCATTTCCTTTTCCTGCGGCAGGTTTTAGTAGGAAGCTGGGTTATGGGAAGAGAGTGTGACTGGACTTAGAAGACTATGCTTTGGACTAGAGACAATTAGATGAAGTTTCACTTTATTAGACATAGTATTTATTGTTTTGTAACCTTGTAGTTTCAGATTTTCATTTGTAACCCTGAATTTCTTTGTATGTATGAATCATATGCTTGTGTTTGTTCTGATATGTCACTGTAATGTAATACTTCTACCCTTATCGGGTTGGGGTGTTACATAATTATTGTCAAAGTGGTGGTTGGGTGAGAGGTTAGGTGGGTTCTCATTCTCCACTAGAGGGAGTGGGGCTGGCATTTGGAAAATCCTACGACGAAAAACACGAATAACAGGAATCAAATGATCAATGTTATTGTTATCCATCAAAATAGTTTACGAACAAAGACACAAATAAATACGATAGACTAAAGAGAACCTAAAAATAAAAATAAAATCTTACTAGAAAGGAATCTAGTAAGTAGACCTAATAAAAAGAAATTCTAACCTAGACAATAACTATTCCCCGGCAACGGCGCCAAAAACTTGATGCGTGGGAATCGTAACAGGCTTTACCTCTCGAGGGATCTCGAGAAGCTTACAACCCCCACCAGGCAGTGTACCTGATCGTTGTAGTATAGTATAGTGACAAGTACCGGGGGATTGATCGTTCAGCTTAGGAATAGTGTCGCTAGGATTAGAAAGCCTAAATACTAGTTCTAAAGGTGAGGGATGATTCTTTTTGTGTTTTTATATTTTATGAAAAGCAATTAAAAATCTCGGGTTTGAAGGATTTGGGCGGAATTAGTTGCTAATCAACTAACCCAATACTAAAGATGCAATTAAATAAAATACTAAAAATGAAAATAACTAAATTATACTAAAGTTGTGAGCAATAAGTGGAGAAAATGTGTTTACTTAGATTTCACTACTCCCTAGACATCTTTTACACGTTAATTACTTGTTATAAATGCATGGATGACGGATCGTATTCCTTAATACCATTCATGGGGTGGCACACTTAACTCCCCAATTCTATGAGCTCTTATCTCCTCCTACACCATGCCCAGCACAACTATAGGGATTGTAAACAGTGGCTCATGCATTAAATACAATCAATAAAGACCTAGTGCGCGTCGGTTCATGTTTCTTAAGATGTTCAAGCATGTTACCAATTGGAGATCTGCCAGTTTTCTTAAGCCTAACATATAAATCATTCATCCAAGACAAGTATAAACAAGTAATCAACACATAATTAACATCTAGGTTTCATTAGATCCAAGCAAACACAAGATAGATCTAGCCTAGCATGATGGAATTAAGACAAGAACAAGATATAGACAACCAACACATAGACATATTGATTGAATTGAAAGAACACTTATCTCAATTACACATGTAAGGTATCAAGGGCTTGGAACCCTTGAAAAACCTGTAAAATTCGCACCAAGTTCGTACTTAGGGTTTCTCCAAAACTTCTCTTTTTTAATGTGAAAAATTAGAAAACTATATATAGGAAAAGAGGTCTGACGGCGTCAAGACCAACATTGTGACGCCGTCACCTTGCCGCCAAAACTATTCTCGGACTGCCTTGATCTACATTTGACGCCGTCAAGACTTAATCATTTCCAGGCCCTCATGACTTTTACTCTTGACGCCCTACCTTCGTGACGCCGTCAAATCTCTTCTAGATCGTCATGGAATTTTGCTCTTGACGCCGTCAGGGAGTTACTCTTGACGCCGTCACCTACTGTTCCCAGCATGGAAAATTAAGACTTTGGCGTTTTCTTCACTTTTATGCTCCAAAAACGTCCGAATTGCTTCCTTTTCCAGATTTCTCTCCCAAAGTACCTAAAATCACAAAAGGAACGATTTAGGGCAATATTTGATCAAATAAATTCAAATTCGGGCTTAAGGACCCCTAAAAACGGATCATTTTTCGCCTCATCATATAACATAACACCGTTCAGGCCATTATAATTCAGAAGTATATGACTCCTCACATGAAGCTCCCTACTATTGTATTATGTTATCAACATAATACCGTTCGGACCATCGTAATTCAGAAGTTAATACTCCTCACACAAAGCTCCCTATTATTGAGTTATGTTGTTATTAGGGTTTAGTTATAATCACATCACCGTTCGGGCCATCATATCTCAGAAGTATATGCAATAATTGTTCGAGGAGTCAGGGCACTTTAATTCGTAAAGCCAACAAACTCGTCAAAAACGAAATATCCACATAGTACTCTTCACATGAAGCTCCCTAGTATTGTGTTATGCTTCTAACTTTATTTAGGTTTTATACTTATATGGTATTTTCACTCTTTACCCTTATAGTTTATATATTTACGTTTTCTACCCTAAGTTTTATATTAATATATTACTTATGCTAATAAATATCTATACTTGACACAACTAGTCCTTAGAATTCTATATTTTATGTAATTAACCTAAGACTCCTAAGTTTTCTATATTTACCATTTTAGACCCTTAATTTTATACTATTTACATTTTTAGTCCTTTTTAGTTTATACTTATGTTATTATCTATCCTAGAATTTTAATATTATGCAAAACTAGTCCTTACTACTTACAAATTCTAGGAAATGTCAAAAACAGTGCCTAGATTTTATAATTTTAGGAATTTACGATATATATCCCTATGCATGTAAAGTTTTGCAAAACTAGTCCTAATATGCATGTAACTTATATTTTATCTAGTATTTAAGTTTTATAGCCTATGTTTTACTTATTTTAACTTATTTAAGATATGTTTAACTAGTGTATGACCTAAGTTAACTACTTATAGCATGCATGCAAGTATATGACTCGATCTAGGGTTTTAATATGTAAACTAGCAAGTAGAATGGTTCTAGGCTCATGCAAGGGTATCTAAGCTATCTAAGGCATCCTAAATCTATCCTAAGACTATACTAAAGCTAAATTAACAAAATGTAAGACTTACTTGGCTAGGGGGTTTACGAGGGTGAAAAACTAGGGTTAGGGTTTTCTAGGGCTCGTACGACTTCAAACCACAACACAACTCGAACAAGGCCTAGCTACACGTTCCATACTGCTTCTAATGACTTAGTACTACATAAATGTGAGGTATAGAGGAGGGGGAGAGGTGTGGAGAAGAAATGAGGGATGGAGGGGGTCTTTATAGTCGCGATAGGGCAGTTTTGGGTGAAAGGGTTGTCTAGGTGTCGTGCATGGGGAGGGCTGAGCAAGCAGAGCTAGAGGTGGTTATGGAAAGTTTAATGGTGACAAGGAGGAGCTAGGGAGGTAGCTAGGACTCTGCCTAGGCCGGTTGTGGTGGAGAAAGGCCGTGGGAGGCAGTTCGAAGGTAGCAGCTTACAAGGAGGTGATGCACCTCCTTGCTTGGGTGCTTGGAGGTGCTTGTAAGCTGCTTAGGGTGTTTAAGGGTGGTTTAGGGTGATTAGGGGTGGTTTAGTGGTGGATTAGGGGAGGTTTAGGGTGAATTAGTGGTGATTAGTGGTGGATTAGCCAAGTAGGTGATGCACCTACTTGTGTGTGTGCTTAGAGGTGTTAGGGTGTGTGCTTGGGTATGACTAAGGTGTTAGGGTGCTAGGTTGAGGTGTTTAAGGTGCTTATGTTTAGGTTTTACTACATTTTAGTTAAGTTTAGACCTAGTTTCTACTTACTATGTGTTTAAGGTTTTACCTAAGTTTTAGTGCCTAAATTAAGTTCCTAAGTATGTCTAGTGACTAATCCTAAGACCTAAAGGGTTTATTCTAAGTGTGGGTAACCTATGGGAAAGTTTTGGGAAGGTTTAACCTAGTTTTGTAACCTAAATGACCTAAGTGGGTTTAGTGAGAGACTAGGGTTTATCCTATGGTTTTGTGCCTAAGTTAGTGTCCTAAGGGTATCTAATAACTATTCCTAAGTTCTTAAAGGCTTATACTAAGTGGTAGTGACCTATGGGGAAGTTTTGGGAGGGTTTAGACCTAATTTTAATTATCTATGACCTAGTTATGGTTTAGGGTTAGAGGTTTGTACCTAAGTTCTAAGGGTTCTATTCTATAACCTAATAGTCCTAATATATCCTAATATTTCTAAAGATACTCTTACTTAAGCCTTGAACATTCATACTAGTTTAACTAAGCATATAGGTTTAGATAAGCACATAATCCTACTTAAGTTTTAGTTTAGGGTTTATTAGGGTTTCTCTTATGTTTAGTGTTTTAGATTGGTGTATTACTTATTATGGTGTTGTTATGAGTTTATGCTTGACATATTTGGGGTTTATAGGATGTGAGTGTTGAATTATTTTGCTTGTGTAGATACGTGAGCAGGTCTAGTGAGTCATGCAAGTAATAATGTATATAAAAAGCAAAAATTTACCTGTGAAATACCTACTATAGGTATTTGTAATGGGAATGATAGTAATGGGTGTTTGTGGGTTGTTATACAGCACATGCAACTCAGTCACCATGTTGGAACGGGCTGGAGTACATGTACCAGCCCGTCATCCCAGACTTGGGAGTCCAACACGGTGTAAGCTTCATGCATCCGGGCACTTCATCTTCAGCTCCTAAAGGACCTTTTGGCATCACCACTCAGTTCAACACCCCCATAGATCATGACCACAACCAGGAGTGAAATCTCCATCTTATGAACAATCTTATGATTCTGATACTTTGAAACAATTTAATTTGGGTCTGTAATGACTATGATACAATTTGATACTAGGTCTAGAGGTGAGGGATGATTCTTTTTTTATATTTATATTTTTATGAAAACAAGTAAAAATCTCATGATCTGGAAGAGTAGGCGTAATTAGTTGCTAGTCAACTAACCCAAAATTACTGCAAATGCAAAATAAAATAAAATAACAGAAAGGTAAATGTGGTGAACTTCTTATAATGGGAAAAGTGTATTTACTTAGATTTCACTACTACCTAGTTATCTCTTACTGATTAATTGATTTATTATAGTTATTTGGATGAAGGGTTGTATTCCTTAATACCAGTCGTGGGGCTGTGTACGCCCTTCCCTACTCTATAAGCTTTTATCTCTTCCTATCAAGGCCTCGTAAATAGTTACTTATGCATTAAATACAACCAATAACATCATAGTACACATCTGATTACGTTTCTTCAGATGTTCAAGCCTGTTACCATATAGGAGTATAGCCAGTTTTCTTAAGCCTAACGCGAAAATCAATCACCCAAATCAACTACTCACAAATCAACAACCAATAATCAACAACTAGGTTTCATTAGATCTAAGTAAACACAAAGAGAATTAAGCTAGAATGTTAAAAGAAAGACAAGATAAAGAATCAATCAAACAACACATAGACATATTGAATGATTAAAAAGAAGACTTATCTTCAATTGAACATGAAGGAAAAGAGGGCTTGGAAACCCTAAGTTTACAGGAAAAGTCGTCTAGGGTTTTATCTTCCAAAAGTTACACACTTAATGAATGAAAATTTGAATATATATATATATATATATATATATATATATATATATATATATATATATATATATATATATATATATATATATATATATATATATATATATATATATATATATATGTACAAATCTGACAGCGTTAGGTTTTGGCCTCTGACGCCATCAGATCGCCTTGTTTTAGGGTTTTGTATCACCCAAGAGATCTCTGACGCCATCCCTTTATAAAGGTTCTGGGCCATCTCGTGTATTGCTAAAGAGAGATGACCTTGTTCCTGGAACACCTGACATTTTCTTCTAGGGCGTCTCAGCATAAAAATCCTTAGCGTATCATCATAGGTGACGGCGTTAGCTCCAAAGTGTGATGCCATCAGGTGTTAAATCCTGACTTTCTTGACTTGTCTTGTTCTCTTCATTCTTGAGCATAAAAACGTCCGAAATGCTCCATTTTCCAGAATTCACATCCCAAGTACCTAAAATGACAAAAGAAACAATTTAAGGTAATATCTGATCATAAAAACACGATTTAGGGCTTACATGACCCCCTAAAAGCGTAAAAAATATTTCCTTATCACTGCAACACCCTCAGCTCTTGCCTTCTTATTGCCTTTCCCTTTAGCATTCTTCTTTCTTGGACCTATACGTGCTCTTTTGTTGTGATATGTTGTACCACATTGGCTACAAGTGACAGTTTTTCCTTTTTTTGAAAGCTTCCCACCCTTGATCATTTCCTTTAAGGCTTTCTCAGCCGTCTCTTCTTAGCAACAGGTATAATCTTATGGCTATACGTCTCCTTTCCATGTTTCTAGCCAATATGCCTCATGTACCCAATCCTCAGGCCTACCTACCTCCCTACCATCTTATGTCAAGCTACACATTGTTGCCTCAACATGTTTGCATGGAATACCGGTTAGGTCCCATATCCTACATGTAAATGTCCTTAACATCATATTCACCACACATTTTTCATTCTAAGTGCTCTCACACTGGTAATAGTCCACCGCATTCCAAACAACATGATAATTACTAGCTTCTCGCTTAATAACTTCATAAATGGAAGTTCCAATTTGTGTTAAGGGACCTCCACACTTATCTATGACATTTTGCACTTTCACTATCCTCTTCATCAAATACTCCCCAATGTATTCCAAACACCCTATTATTGGTTTATCTCTACCATCTAGCAACTTACTGTTTAGTGACTCACAAAGGTTGTTGACCAGAATTTCACACTTAGCTCTGCCTGTTTTTTGATAAACGATTAAGGATAAGGTAATGTCGGCTATATAACCACACACTAAAAGCACAAATATGAAAAATGATATACCTGAAAAATGAGCCCTTGACCATGAGGTTGGTGGTATCTTTCTTAACCAGTCATGAGCTTTCGGGTCGTAGTCTTTCAGTTACCCCATTACATGTTCAAACTAAGGCTCAGTTGTTGTTGTTGCACACTTCCACATAAAATCCTTTTAAAGCGTTCCTTTGAAAATCTACTTCATGTTCTCATGGATGTGTCTAACACCGAATCTGTTTTCAGTAGAAGGAAAAACCTCTTGAATAACTGGTAGAATACCCTGTTACAAGTCAGATATAGTGGGTTAAAACATTGCTTATGTCTAACCAATTGTTTTGTTATTAGTGTTAATTGAATTTATCATACCTTTTGTCTGTCAGAAATGAAAGTGTAGTAGTAGTTCGGTTGTAAATCAAGGTCATCACCTAGAATTTTTAGGAACCATAATCAAGAACTCTTGCATTCTGCCTCAACAATAGCATATGCAACAGGGTAAATACCATTGTTACCATCGATACCAATAGCGTCAAATTTTGCCCTCTATATAGTCCTTTTATGAAAGCACCATCCAATCCCAATATCTCTCTTCTTGTAGCTCTGTACCCAGCTTTAAGTTCACCAATACAAACATAAATCCTATTGAATACCCTTGAATTTAGAGTCAGATATGTGTTGGTTTCAACTTGGATCTTGACTTTTGTGCCTAGGTTTTTGCATCTGATCTCCATAGCATAATCTCTATGTTGGGCATACTGCTCTTTGTGATCACATGTCATAAGCCGGTCAGAAAATTGCTTTGCCTTGAAATCTTTGTCATATGTTATGTTTATTCGAAATCTCTGAGATAATTCAAGTTGTAATGATTTGACTTAAACTTTAGAATTTCTTTTAAGAATCTCGATAACATAAGGTGACAGAAACCTAGTTGTAACACCAATAAAATATCTTGTCTTTTGGGTAAAGGGGAGTAATCCTGCACCCTGGTAAAATATATTTAAAACATTGAAGTACAAAAGGCAAGGGTGAGTTCCCTCGCCATAGTCCCTTAGGACACGTCCAATATCATTGTGATCGACACCTTATCATGACTAGGAGCAAAAACCAGCAGTGATGATCACAAAACCACAAGTCAACCAATACCATCATAGCATCAGCATAAGAAAGATGCTAACTCGATATTCAAACCCATATGCACCAAATAAGAATGAGTACCAAAGCAATAGGGATTGATACATGCGAATATGGAAAAAATCCTAACTTCCAAACAAATACCCAAACCAATTGTAATGAGCATCAACAACTTACATCTATCCAAGAAGAACGTCCATGAAGTAGCAGCATGTCCATTAACAAACCTAGGGTTCATAATAAACCCTAACTTCCAAATCAGAATATTACCGACCATACAAAGTGAAGCAGCCCAATACACGAGGTCCTACCGTAATATGTTACAACCAAACAATAACTAGGGATGAAGCCTAACTTCGATTACATGACCAGTGACATTATGAATCAAATACAGATCAGTGAAAGAATGATAGGTTTTTGAACAAGATTACCTTCAAACTTGACTTACATCTCTCTAAAACCTACTTAAATCATTCGAACATCAATAGTAGCACACGCCGTTTGTAACAACCGTGTTTTTAGCAGGTTAGTTAGACTTTTAGCCTCGAGTTAATCTAACTTTGTTTGGTATGGTTTGAGTAGTTATATGTGTGTTATTGTGTGTTATAGTGTGATTAGTATTTGGTTTAGCACTAAATCCCTTCGCGTTGTGGTTGTTATTGTGATTTTTGATGATGTTGATTTTGGGGAAGTTCATTTTGATCACCCATGTGGTGTGGAAATGACTTGTGTATATTTGACGTTTTGAGGTTTTGCGTAACGAGTCTTCGTTCAAGTTATTGAGCGTTAGTAAGTTACGGGAGTGTTGTTTTTGTGAGGAAATGCTTATGGAGTGTGTGAAAATCTATTTTTGGAAACTTAATTTTGAAAATGAATATTTTCCAGTTTGTCGTAAAATTAAGGTTTATCGCGAAAGACGTTAGGTTTTGTTATGGGAATACATAAAATATGAAAAGTATGAGGTTTTGAGTGTAATAAATAAATTAATAAAAAAAATAAAAATAAATAAATATAATTAAGGGGGGTGGCCGATTATATGGTTTTGGTGGAAAAAGAAAACCAAATTTGATACGAAATACAACTCTAAGCTTTAAGGGTTATCCAATATAATTATAAATACAAAATCAAAACCTCCCAACCCCTTTTTCCTGCAATTAAAGTCGACACAAGGAGAATCAAGAAAAAAAAATTAGGGTTTCATAGTTGGCTAGCAATAATCAAGAATCAAGGTAAAATCTTTAACCCTTATGTGTAATTAATTAAGTATTGTTATGATTCATGTAATATTTAATATGATGGAATCTAGGGTTTATATACTTCTGTAAATTATTGAAGTAAAACATGTTAGGATGATTAGATGTCAATAATATGGTTAAGGGAATTGAGTGTTAAACGCGTTAGATTATGTGTTAGGGTTTGGACAGAAAACTATGGCTGTAAAGATGTGAGTGTAAATAACAGATGGTGAAGAGTTAAGTCACGAATTTTAGGTCTAAATTGAAGCACAATGAAAGAGCTTTCCAAAAGTCCAGCCATGATTGATTTTAAGGTCGGGAAGTCGGTCTTTTGATTTTTCTTTGTTAAGATGTCAAAGCTGTCAAACCGGGACAGATTTTGGGTAAAAGTTTGAGGGTGTCATGTGGTTGTAAAAGTGGTATTTTAACTAGGCCTTCTGGAATAGTTAAGTATTAGGTTATATTAGACTACCACGAAAAGGATTTGTGATAAAAACTTGTGGAAGTATTTATTTAAAATCAAAACTTTTTGGTGTGTGTTTAGATCCGAATTTGAGTAGTTGACAAGTTTGAATTTCTTATGAGTATTTGTTTGTGTTATTGGTCCGTGGCCTTCTGGGATTAGCTTCAATGCTTATGAGATACCATGGTGAATTTTTTGTGTGAGTTGTTGAGCTTTATTTGTCGTGATTTTATGTGGGCGAATGTACCCAAGAAAAATTTTGCATTTTCTGATTTTAAGAGTGCAAGGGATTTAGTGAGTATTAAGTTATGGTAGTGGTTAGTGTGGTGTCTAAGAGATCCATGGTGGGTCAAATGAGTCTTAGACATCCATCATATGTGTATTACATGGGTTGTAGCTTTTAGCTTGACCTTGTGTAATGTGGATTATTTTTGTGTGCTATAGATTGTGAGTTGTTTTTGTGGAGTTGCGGAGTTTAAGGTGAGTTCATAGTCCCATATTTTTAACTTGTTCTAAACTTGGGATGGGAATGATGCTTGTCTTAAACGATTTGAATTAATGTGATTATGTGTATTTGTGTTAAAGAACTCGGACTTTTAATGTTATCGTATTTATGCTATATGTGAACGGTATTGTTATGTTGTGTGATTGTTGTGTGGTCCAATTGGGAGGGTGCTTACCATGTTGCTCGTGCATACGACCTAATTGGAGAGTAGCATCCCTACTCACTTTTATGATGTGTGGTCCGATCGGAGGGTATTAATTAACCCATTATTTGGAGTGGGGGTCACGTTCCGGCCCGGTATGTTGTGAATTTGGATCAGTGGGCACGTTCCGCCCGATGGTTGCCTTATGTGTGATATTGCCATGTGAACATATGTAGCTTATATGATAACTATAATTATTTATCCAGCTATATTTGGTAATCACAACGATTTTGGTTGCCTAGTGTGTATGAGACTTAAACCTATGAATCTCACCAACGTTGTGTTGACATTTTAAGCATCATTTTCAGGTGAGCATTCTAAGGCCAAAGTTGAGGGCAGCAATTTGGCGAGACTTAGTTGCATATGGAGACTTACTTATGTTTCGGGATTTGTTTTTATTTGGATTTGGTTTTGATATATTTATGTTTTCTGTTTGGTACTTTCATATCTATTGAAGATACCTTTTGGATTTTGTTTTGGTTATTTATCTTGGGGTATTGTTACAACACTGTGTGTTTGTACATTGCTCTATTTATGTGCATGTAGCTGTTCTCTATGTTGACACCAGGTGTTGTGATGATATTCATGAAGTTACACCCGCGCGTTTCCGTCGTGGCGGGGTGTGAGATATTGGTATCAGAGCCTTGGTTATAGAGAATTAGGTGGTTTAACCTAGACTACAACTTAGGAGTCCCTTGTATAGTTGCATTTAGGACCTATGTGTAAGTTTAATATCTTTACATGTCTATTTTCCTAAATTATGAGTTATTTTATTGAGTTTTTGAACGTCTATCGAACCCTGTACTTAGCATCATGTGTGTGTCATTTATAGAATGGCACCTCCTGCGTGAAAGACGCTTCGTTGGGCTACTGTAGTTGCTAAGGGATGCAAGAGAGTTGGGAAGATGAAGAGAACCAACAGGAGGATATTGGTCCCCGCTAGCATGGTACCATGTGTGATTGAAGAGAAGCTGACACTCGAGAATGTGAATGGGGTAATGGTGGAGAGATATGAGACAAAGGTAGCTGATAAGGAAGGTTTCACCACCAAGTACCCGTGCAGGTGTCCTCAGTTTCTGGAAGATGATGGGGTAGTTTGGGCTAGACCCCGACGATTGTATGATTTTGTCGATAGGATAGATGAAGAGTTAAGAGATCGTGAAGATGATTTTGCAATACATCCTCTACCACAGAATCATGGAAATAAGAATGGATGGGTGAGCGAGGAGGAGGAAGTGGATTCGGACTTGGAGTCCACTGCGCGTACACCGTTTTAGGTCTTAGATAGGACTCGAACTGCGTACGACTTGTTTTCAATGTTATGTTTTTAATGTTTTATGGTTTTGTTGAGTTGTTTTGACGCTGATTGTATGTTGGAATGTGAATTCCTTCATATTTTTGGGATTTATCTCGTGTTTTAATGAGAAGCCTTGGGCGAGTTTGGATATTTTGGTGTGTATATTATGTGTATTATGGGAGTATATTTTGGTTAGTATTGATTGCGTGCTATTTGTTATAAGATGTTACTATTGTTAGGTATGGCTTTGGAAGTAAGTACACATGTGGAAGGATACATCTAAAATTGTGGGTGGCCAACACAATTATAAATGTATCACGACATATGTGGACCTACAGCCAATGTTACATTGAATCAATCGTGATATGCTTATGTGTGGTAGGGTTGAGTTTATTTGGTTATATGATTGAGAGTGTTTCATGTGATGGGAGGTAGATGATTGAGTAGGATTATGGAGATTGTGGAATCTTGTGAATGGTCTCTAATGGTTCTATTGTCCTGCGTGTTCAGGAAATGGCGCCAAGGAAACCAAGACGACCTATCACTAAGTCACCTATGAGTGGAGCTTACCGGACACCGAAGAAGTCCAAGAAGTCGACACCTATTATTGGGGATAGCAACCCTATCTTTCAGCAAATGATCAATCAGCAGCTAGAAGCTTTAATGCCTGAACTTGTGACTCAATTGAGTGCGCAGATAGGCAGTGGAGCTCATCCTGATGGTGCTGGAAGTGGAGGAGGCAGAAATAATGGGTGTACTTACAAGGAGTTCATGGCCTGTAAGCCTAAGGAATTTGATGGAAAGGGTGGTGCAATTGCACTCACTCGATGGATAGAGAAAATGGAGTCTGTGATGGATATAAGTGGATGTAGTGAGGTCCAGAAAGTTAAGTATGCGGTTAGTTCTTTGGTTAACAAGGCGTTGACTTGGTGGAACACGCAACTTCAGGCTATGGGACAGGTTGCGGCTTCGGGTATGACTTGGGAGGACTTCAAAGCCTTAATGGTGGAGAAGTTTTGCCCAGTCACTGAGCTGCATAAATTGGAAGAAGAGTTGTGGAATCATACTATGGTTGGAGCTAATCATATGGGGTACACTGATAGGTTTCATGAGTTAGCTAGGATGGTTCCTCATCTAGTAACTCCTTAATCGAAGCGTATTGAGAAGTATATCCATGGATTGGTTCCACAGATTCGCTCGATGGTTAGGGCGACTGAGCCGACAACGCTTCTAAGTGCTATTCAAAAGGTTGGGGCATTGACGGATGAAGCGGTTAAGAGTGGAACACTGGAAAATTCGGGAGAGAAGAAGCGAGAGGAGGGTGATGCTACTAAGACAGTTGGTTTTAGTGGTGACAATAAGAAAGCAAGAAAAGGGAAGGGGTTCATAGCAACGGATCCTATGATGGCAGCAGGTTATGTGGGAACAGTTTCTATGGCTAAGACTGGTAATAATGAGAAGAGGGGATATATGGGTAATGCCCCTAGATGTGTTATGTGCGGTTACTATCATCTTGAGAACACTCCATGTCGTGTGTGTTTCAGGTGTGGCAAACCTGGACACTTTGCTAGGGACTGTCGTGCGATGATCACTCAAGCGACTCCAATCAACTCGGTTGACGCAGGGGTTAATCGCAGGGCATGCTATGAGTGTGGTAGTACTGATCATCTACGTAACGGGTGTCCCAAACTTGTTGGAATGTTTGGACGGCCTGGGAATCAGCTAACTATTGAAGGAGGACAAGGACAAGGGTTTAATAGAAATGCAGCTAAGGGAAAGGCATTTACAATGAATGCAAGCGAGGCACGCCAAGACCCGAACGTTGTTACTGGTACGTTCTCTCTCAATGGTCATTATGCTACTACGTTATTTGATACGGGTGCGGATTATTGTTTTGCTACTACTGAATTTGCTAGAATATTGGGTGTTGAGTTTAGTGAACTTAGACCTAGTATTTTGATTGAAATAGCTAGTGGTATAGAAATAGAAGTTGATAAGGGTATTCGTGAGTGTGTTATCGTGTTAGAGGGTGTTGCGTTTAAGATTGACTTGATACCCTTAGGACACGGTAGCTTTGATGTGGTAATAGGGATGGATTGGTTGGCTAGGCATAAAGCTGAAGTAATATGCCATGAAAACGTGGTTCGAATTCCATTAGAGGGTGGTGGTGTGCTGCGAGTACAAGGAGAAAGCATGGAGAAGAATTTGAAATCCCTTACGAGTGCGAAGTCTAGAGAACCCAAAGTGGGGGATATTCCAGTAGTGTGTGAGTTTTCGGGCGTTTTTCCTGAGGATTTGTCCGGATTACCACCGATACGACAGGTGGAGTTTCGTATTGAGTTAATTCCTGGAGCGACGTCGGTAGCGAAAGCTCCTTATCGATTGGCACCTACGGAGATGCAGGAGTTGGCTGCACAGTTGAAAGAACTTCAAGATAAGGGGTTTATTCGACCTAGTCATTCTCCGTGGGGAGCGCCTGTTTTGTTCATTAAGAAGAAAGATGGTTCGTTTAGAATGTGTAATGATTACCGAGAGTTGAATAAGTTGACGGTGAAGAATCGGTATCCTTTACGTAGAATTGATGATCTTTTCGACCAGTTGCAGGGTGCTAGATTTTTCTAAAAGATAGATCTGCGATCTGGTTATCATCAGTTAAGAGTGCATGAGGAGGACATTCCCAAGACAGCTTTAAGAACTCGTTATGGACACTTTGAATTTACGGTTATTCCATTTGGGTTGACCAATGCACCAGCGGTATTCATGGATTTAATGAATCGTGTGTGTAGGCCCAATTTGGATAAATTCATAATTGTGTTTATTGACGACATTCCGATTTACTCCAAGTCGAAGGAAGAGCATGGGGAACACCTGAGGTTAATACTTGGCTTGTTGGAGAATGAGAGATTGTACGCTAAGTTTTCTAAATGTGAATTTTGGCTGCAAGAGGTGCAATTTCTTGGTCATATAGTGAATAGTGAAGGTATACATGTAGATCCTAGCAAGATAGAAGCGGTCAAGAATTAGAAGGCTCCTACGACACCTTCTGAGATACGCTCTTTCTTATGATTGGCAGGATACTACAGGAGATTTATAGCAAATTTTTTCAAAGATTGCTAAGCCTCTCACTATGTTGAATCAGAAGAATAAAAAGTATGGGTGGGAAGATGAGCAAGAAGTGGCTTTTCAGACATTAAAGGATAGTTTATGTAATGCACCTATTCTGACGTTACCTGCTGGGCCAAATGATTTTGTGGTATATTGTGATGCGTCGAATCAAGGTTTTGGATGTGTGTTAATGCAAAGGGGAAAGGTGATAGCTTATGCATCACGACAACTCAAGGTTCATGAGAAGAATTATACCACTCACGACCTAGAGCTTGGTGCGGTGGTATTTGCTCTCAAGAATTGGAGACAGTATTTGTATGGTACGAAGAGTACGGTCTGTACTGATCATAAGAGTCTTCAGCATATTTTTAATCAGAAGGAGTTGAATATGCGTCAAAGAAGAAGGATGGAGTTGTTAATTGATTACGACTGCGACATTCGTTATAATCCTGGAAAAGCAAATGTGGTGGCCGATGCGTTGACTAGAAAAGAAAGAATTAAGCCAAGGCGTGTGCGAGTTATGAGCATAATATTGCAGTCAGGAATTAAGAGTAAGATATTGGCAGCACAAGAGGAGGCTCTCAAGGATGAGAACCATGTGGCTGAAATGTTGTGTGGTTTAGATCAGCAGATGGAAAGGAAGGAAGATGGTGGACTATATTTCTTAGATCGAATATGGTTTCCACTAGTGGGAGATGTGAGAAAGGTGATCATGGATGAGGCTCATAAGACGAGATACTCGATTCATCCAGGGTCTGATAAGATGTACTATGATCTTAGAGATGCTTATTGGTGGCTGGGAATGAAGAGGGAGATAGCTGATTATGTTAGTCGATGTTTAACTTGTTTAAAGGTTAAGGCTGAACATCAGAAACCCTCTGGATTATTGCAGTAGCCGCCAACTCCTGAATGGAAGTGGGATAATATAACTATGGATTTCATTACTAAATTACCTCGCACAAGTAATGGACATGACACGATATGGGTTATTGTGGACAGATTGACGAAGTCTGCACATTTTCTGGCCATTCGTAAGGATTACAAGATGGAGAAGTTGACAAGGATCTATATAAATGAGATTGTGGCAAGGCATGGTGTGCCTGTGTCTATCATTTCAGATCGGGATAGTAGGTTCACCTTCGCGGTTCTGGCAGTCGTTGCAAAAGGCTTTGAATACACGGTTGGATATGAGTACTGCTTATCATCCACAGACCAATGGGCAAAGTGAGCGAACGATTCAGACATTGGAGGATTTGCTTCGTGCTTGTGCCATTGATTTTGGAGGAAGCTGGGATACTCATTTGCCTTTGGCTAAGTTTTCTTATAATAACAACTATCATTCAAGCATTAGATGTGCACCATTCGAGATGTTGTACGGAAGGAAGTGTAGATCACCGGTGTTATGGGCAGAGGTTGGGATGAGTCAGTTAATTGGACCTGAATTGTTACAAGAGACTACGGATATGGTCTTTCGGATTAAAGAAAGACTTAAGGCTGCGAGAGATCGTCAAAAGAGTTATGCGGATAATCACTGCAAACCTTTGGAGTTTAGTGTTGGAGATTTTGTGATGTTGAAGGTGTCACCATGGAAGGGTGTTGTGCGTTTCGCTAAGAAAGGCAAGTTGGCACCTAGGTATGTTGGGCCATTTGAGATTACGGAGAGGATTGGACTTGTGGCATATCATTTGAGATTGCCTGAGGAATTAAGTGGTGTGCATGATACGTTTCACGTGTCTAATTTGAAGAAGTGTTTGGTGGATGCTAGTTTGCATGTGCCACTAAATGAGATTAAGGTTGATAGAACACTTCACTTTGTGGAGGAACCTGTTGAGATTATGGACCGAGAAGTTAAGAGTATGAAGCGTAGTAAGATTGCATTGGTAAAGGTATGATGGAATTCCAAACGTGGTCCTGAGTTTACTTGGGAGCGTGAGGATCAAATGAGAGCTAAGTATCCTAAGTTGTTTGCTGAAAAGTCTGATGACACGAGCTGTTAAATCTCGAGACGAGCTTTCCCTAAGTGGGGGATGATGTACCAACCATGATTTTAGCAGGTTAGTTAGACTTTTAGCCTCGAGTTAATCTAACTTTGTTTGGTATGGTTTGAGTAGTTATATGTGTGTTATTGTGTGTTATAGTGTGATTAGTATTTGGTTTAGCACTAAATCCCTTCGCGTTGTGGTTGTTATTGTGATTTTTGATGATGTTGATTTTGGGGAAGTTCATTTTGATCACCCATGTGGTGTGGAAATGACTTGTGTATATTTGACGTTTTGAGGTTTTGCGTAACAAGTCTTCGTTCAAGTTATTGAGTGTTAGTAAGTTACGGGAGTGTTGTTTTTGTGAGGAAATGCTTATGGAGTGTGTGAAAATCTATTTTTGGAAACTTTATTTTGAAAATGAATATTTTCCGGTTTGTCGTAAAATTAAGGTTTATCGCGAAAGACGTTAGGTTTTGTTATGGGAATACATAAAATATGAAAAGTATGAGGTTTTAAGTGTAATAAATAAATTAATAAAAAAAATAAATATAATTAAGGGGGGCGGCCGTATGGTTTTGGGGGAAAAAGGAAACCAAATTTGATACCAAATATAACTCTAAGCTTTAAGGGTTATCCAATATAATTATAAATACAAAATCAAAACCTCCCTACCCCTTTTTCCTGCAATTAAAGTCGACACAAGGAGAATCAAGAAGAAAAAAATTAGGGTTTCATAGTTGGCTAGCAATAATCAAGAATCAAGGTAAAATATTTAACCCTTATGTGTAATTAATTAAGTACTGTTATGATTCATATAATATTTAATATGATGGAATCTAGGGTTTATATACTTCTGTAAATTATTGAAGTAAAACATGTTAGGATGATTAGATGTCAATAATATGGTTAATGGTTAAGGGAATTGAGTGTTAAACGCGTTAGATTATGTGTTAGGGTTTGGACATAAAACTATGGCTGTAAAGATGTGAGTGTAAATAACATATGGTCAAAAGTTAAGTCACGAATTTTAGGTCTAAATTGAAGTATAATGAAAGATCTTTCCAAAAAGTCCAGCCACGATCGATTTTAAGGTCGGGAAGTCGGTCTTTTGATTTTTCTTTGTTAAGGTGTCAAAGCTGTCAAACCGGGACAGATTTTGGGTAAAAGTTTGAGGGTGAGTTCATAGTCCCATAATTTTAACTTGTTTTAAACTTAGGATGGGAATGATGCTTGTCTTAAACGATTTGAATTACTCTGATTATGTGTATGTGTGTTAAAGAGCTCGGACTTTTAATGTTATTGTATTTATGCTATATGTGAACGGTGTTGTTATGTTGTGTGATTGTTGTGTGGTCCAATTGGGAGGGTGCTTACCCTGTTGCTCGTGCATACGACCTAATTGGAGAGTAGCATCCCTACTCACTTTTATGCTGTGTGGTCCGATCGTAGGGTATTAATTTACCCATTATTTGGACTGGGGGTCACGTTCCGGCCCGGTATGTTCTGAATTTGGATCGGTGGGCACGTGCCGCCCGATGGTTGCCTTATGTGTGATATTGCCATGTGAACATATGTAGCTTATATGATAACTATAATTATTTGTCCAGCTATATTTTGTAATCACAGTGATTTTGGTTGCCTAGTGTGTATGAGTCTTAAACCTATGAATCTCACCAACGTTATGTTGACATTTTAAGCATCATTTCAGGTGAGCATTCTAAGGCCAAAGTTGAGAGCATCAATTAGGCGAGACTTAGTTGCATATGGAGACTTACTTATGTTTGGGGATTTGATTTTATTTGGATTTGGTTTTGATATATTTATGTTTTCTGTTTGGTACTTTCATATCTATTGAAGATACCTTTTGGATTTTGTTTTGGTTATTTATCTTGTGGTATTGTTACAACACTGTGTGTTTGTACATTGCTCTATTTATGTACATGTAGTTGTTCTCTATGTTGACACCAGGTGTTGTGATGATATCCATGAAGTTACACCCGCGCGCTTCCGCCGTGGCGGGGTGTGACACCGTTGACAATCAACACGACCAGGATAACGTATATATCCATAATCAGACCCTAATCACGATCAAAAATACTCACCAGCATGATAAAGAACCAAAACCAAGTGACTTTGATTTAAACATTATGACCAGCCCACCAATCAGATATGATCTATCAAAAAATAAACCCAAAGCATAGATCGATCATACCCAGACCATACCAAAGATCGTACCATGAGAAAAGTAAACGATTTATAACAAATCCTCTATATTGGATAGAATGAAACTTGTATCGATCCCAAACCAACCAAAGATATAGCAATGATGTTGCACGAAACCCTCTAATCGACCCAAGAATATAGAAACGATTTAATGTTCACAATGAAAATTAAACCGACTAATTAGTTTATAGGATCATGGAAACGATCAGATATAATGAACGATTTGGAAACCCTAAAAAAATACGTTTTACCCAAATCGACTAGAACAGATTTAATGTTAGGATCAGATTAATAAGTGTAAACACGAATGTTAAACACGAATTAAGATCAAATCGTTCACAAAAAACATATTCTAGTGATTGATTTAGGAGAAAATGATTGATCAGATAAGCATGTTAGGCTTTCGCAAAATCGCCCACACTAAAGAGAAAAGTTAGGATTTAGATGTATAGTTGTTTAAAATCTCTTGTCTAGATACATTTATGAGTGTCTTTCAATGTTTTTACTGACCAGCATTGATCCTTGGCCCACTTTAAGATGAGTAGGTCCCACGGGCAAGGGGTTTATGATTCTTGATTAGATGTCCTCCGGGACTAACACCCTTGCATTTCAAGTCTTTATGCTTTTGGTTTTTGATAAGGATTTATTTGATGTGTTTTTAGAGGGTCATTTAAGCCCTAAGTCGTGATTTTATGATCAAATATTGCCTCAAATCATTTCTTTTCTCATTTTAGGTACTTGGGACATGATTTCTGAAATATGAAGCACTTTGGAGCTTTTTGGACAATTTTATGCTCACGAATGAAGAAAACAAGAAAGTCAAGAAAAGTCAGATTTTTACACCTGACGGCGTCACGCTTTGGAGGCTGACGCCGTAACCTTATCACAAGAATGGTGTAAATTTATAACGAGACGTCCCAGAAAGATTTTGGAAGTTAACACCTGCGCCGTCAGGCACAAAAGAAGTGAGGTCGTCTGGCTTTGCAACTACACGAGACGGCCCAGAAGTATTTACAAGTGACGACGTCAGAAGGTATCTTGGGTGATACGAAACCTTAAAAGCGGTGTTCTGAAAGCTTCAGGATTTATAACCTGACGCCGTCAGCCTTGTAAATCTATATATAGATTTGGATTCTTCATTCATTAGTGTGCAACTATGGTAGAGTAACTTTGTGCAAAACACTAGAGACGAATTTCCAGAGAATCCAAAGGTTTCCAAACCCTCTTTTCTCTCATGTTTCATTGAAGATAAGTAATCTTTTAATCATTCATCATGTCTATGTGTTGTTTGATTTCTTGTTTATCTTTTCTTCTTTTTAACATGCTAGCTTAGGTTTATTTGTGTTTGCTTAGATCTAATGAAACCTAATTATTAATTGTTGGTGAGTTTTTTCTTGTTTAGTTGATTGATTTGCATTAGGCATAAGAAAATTGGCTAATCTCCTATACAGTAACAAGCTTGAACGTCTTAAGAAACATAATCGGATTTGCACTACGGTTTTATTGGTTGTATTTAATGTGTGAGTAGATGTTAATGATTCTATGATAGGGTACTAAATGTGTCATCATAAGAAGAAATAGATACTCATAGAGTTGGGGAAGGCTGTGCACACCCCCCACGACTGATATTAAGGAATACAACCCTTCAGCTAAACAATTGCACTGTGACACTCAACTTACCAACACCAAATAACTAGGGAGTAAGGAAATCTAAGTAAACACATTCGTCTCATTATAAGAAGTTCGCCACATTTACTTTTCTTGTTATATTTATTTTATTGTTTTTAGTTTAATTATTAGTTTTTGGGTTAGTTTACTAGCAACTAGTTCCGCCCACTCTTCCAATACCTGAGATTTTAATTGCTTTCAATGAATATAAAAAAACACAAAAAGAATCATCCCTCACCTTTAGACCTAGTTGACCTACATTTCAATCCTAGCGACACTATTCCCCTAGAGAACAATCAATGCCCCAGACGTACCACATACTACACTACAACGATCAGGTACATTGCCTGGTGGATTGCAAAATCTCTCAAGATCCCTTGAGAGGTAAAACCTTTTGCGAAGGTCTTGTGATCCCGCCACAAGTTCTTCACGCCACTGCCGGGGAATAGTTATTACCTAGGTTGATTTTTATTTTGATTAGGTCTACTCACTAGACTCATATCGAGTGAGATTTTTATTTTCTTTTTCATAGGATTTCTTTAGTCTATCTTATTCTTCGTGTCTTTGTTTGTAATCCATATCATCCGCCATCATTGAAGATGATAATATCCTTGACCCTGTCATTCAACCAAACCACCAAAACCCACCCGAACCACCTAGAGCCTGCACTTTAGGAGACTACTCCCGACCTAGCCACCAAGGCTATTGAAACACCAATGAACTCAACCAAGGAGCCAATGTGTCTCCCTTGCGATCCGACACCATCCGGTTGGTGCAAAGCGGTTGTGCATTCCATGGACTTTGTTCCGAAGATCCAAACCAACATCTCAAGAATTTCCTTAAATTCGTTGAGTCCATAGACCTTGATGTTGGCACTCGACAGACGACACGATTGCATCTCTTCCAATTCTCTCTACGTGACCAAGCTAGTCAATGGCTTGAGCGTTTACCCACGAGATCCATCACCTCTTTAGATGATCTCACCTCTCGTTTCCTTGCTCAATTTTTCCCACCGGGAAGAACTACCAAGTTAAGGACTGACATCTTGACGTTCCAACAACATCAAGATGAAACTCTTTATGAAGCATGGACTCGTTTCAAGGACTTGCTCCAAAAAGTCCCTCGTCATGGCATCGATCTTTAGCTCCAAGTCCAAATCTTTTATGAACATGTCAATCTCTTAACAAGGCAAACCATTGACCAAGCGGCCGGTGGTAAGCTACGTGATAAGAATACGGAGGAATCATGGGGAATCATATAAGATCTTGCTCTCTATGACAAAGAATGTTGCAATGACCCCCGTGACTTTAACAAAATAGTCAAGGCAATATCTTTGCCTTCGAACAATCCAAGCATTCCTGACCGTAGGATCATGGAACTTGATGACCAAGTCAAGTTTCTCATAAAATCCTACGAGGCTCCTAAACCTTCAAGCCAAGTGAATAAAATCACTTCTTCATGTTAGTATTTTAGTGGTCCCCACGACACTCGTGATTGCATGAAAAATCCCCGAACAAGAGTTTGTGGACTAGGTATCCTCACGTACCAACGGAGCGGGAGAAAAGTGGTACACTTTCAAGCCTGAGCCAAACACTTATGGTGATTCTTACAAACCCTTTTGGAAAAATCACCCAAACTTTAGGTGGAAACAAAACCAAAACCCGTCTCAAAACAAAATTTCCAATCCACCTAATCCTTTCCAACCAAACGATCTGTCCTCAAACCATACTTTCAACAACAATCCTTCCAACAATTACGGCAATACCAATAATTATGAAGGATTGATGTCCAATTTTATGGCTTCTCAAGAAGCGCATTTAACAAAGTTTGAAGCCAATTTCAAACAAAGACAAAGCGAGATGACAAGTAAAATTGACAACTTGTTGAGGCTCTAAATGATCGAGAATTGGGAGCTCTACCAAGTGATACAGTCAAGAACCCGAAACTAAACATTAACTCCATCTCATCAGTTTCGTCTCCTAGTTCTTGCCCATAATATTACTCGGTCAATGCCATGAGCATGTGTTTCAAACAAACTCAAGTTCTTAAAAAAGACCAACAAAATGAAACAACCAATAAAAAGTAGGTCAACAAAATAATTGAAACACCTCTTACTCAAAACCTTGACGAAGAATTCAAGGAGCTTCACCTTGAACGTTCGGTTATTGATGTTTTAGCTCGTGCTCCTTACTACAATGCCCTTTTGGACAAATATGAGGAGAAGATAAAGTTAGGTAAAAATGGGACCACTTTCGTTCAAAATAAGTTACCTAAAAAGTTAGATGATCCGGGCTTATTTGTTTTACCGTGTAAAATCAGGAATTTCGAGGCTTTTGACACATTGGCCGATCTTGGATCAAGCCTCAACTTACTTCCATTATCCCTCTACACCACTCTTAAGTTAGGAAAATTGGATGAAACCGAGGTAATAATTGGTTTAGCGAATGGAAATGTCGCATACCCGGTTCGAGTAATAAAGGATGTATTAGTGCATATAGGAAGGTGAAACTTGGTTGGTCTATGATGTTAAGAAACATGCCTATGATAATAATGAGGAACCAACACCTCACTGGGTAGACGTAAATAGGAGACCCTCTAGATACGAACCTTGGATCAATAGAGACTTCATATGACCCCAATGCCCATTTTACCTAGAAGAGGAATTTGTGAACCGGACACATTCGGTAGAACAACTCTTGGCTAGGGACACCGAATTGGACCCATTTGAAGATCCTCTAGTTTTTAGAAAGATGATTGAATTCCTAAGAGTTTTGCCAATTAGCCTAAGAATGAATAAGTGGAAGAGCGAGAATGATAAATGTAAGTGGAATTAGAATAAACCACCTAAGGAAGGAGATGGATCATGGCACATAAAAATGACATAATGTGATCCGGATGGGGAGAAGTTTGAAAAGTCATACCGAACAAAGCGTACCGATATAAAGATAAAAGCAAAGTTCGACCCTAAGGATGTCCTCGATGAGGAACTCACTCACATAGCATAGGGCATGACTTTGAGTCTAGCTACAAGACTCGTAAATAAAGAAAAGCGCTTCTTGGGAGGCAACCCAAGCTTCTTTTTCATTTTTTGTTTGTTTGTTTGATTGTATTTGCTTCCGTATGTATACTTTTTCTTTTTTGTTTATTGTTCATGTCTCAAATAAAATTGTGAAAATGCTTTATTTTGTCTTTAACCTCGTCTTAATTACATATAAAGGTATTTTGTAAAAAGATATGTTTAAGGGAAGATCATATTTGTTTCTAAGAACGGATTGGACATGAACGATAACAATTAGAGTTTAGCATACATATTTGTTTGAGTCAAATGCTTGTATCGAGACACAATGGATGTTTCGCAGGATTCCAGGTATTAAAACATGGATTTTTCCAGAAATTTTCCGGAAACAAAATATAAAAAATTCTGTCAGATCATTTCTGACGGCGTCAGGGGTTAAATCCTGACGGTGTTAGATGTTATTTCTGAAAAAACATTTCCAGGTTTTGTTTTCCTGTTGGAATTGTATAGTTTCGTAAAATCTTTACTTTTTAAGCTGCTGGAGTCTGCAAACATTTATTTTGCATGAATTATATCTTTACTTGGTTTCTAGGATTTACTTTTTATATAGAATTTACCGCCGATTTTACGCGAGGTTTCGTGTTTGTTTTTCTTTATTGTTTAACATGTTATATTGGACAAGAAGACGATTATTTTCCAGGAGTGAAGTTTTAGATTCTCATTTTCTTGGAGGAGAATCTAACCATGTTACCATATCATCCATACCGAGCGAATCGGGGGAGTATTAGTTTCTTTCATTTTCATTTATGTTTGCTTTTACATCTTTTATTTTGAGCATTGGGGACAATGTTCGACGTAAGTGTAAGGGGGTAAATTGGGATACCTTAGAAACTATAACTTCACATGATTTTTGCTTTGTTTAATAGTAGATGTGTAATAAAACTAAGAGAAATACTTGTTAGGGTAATTTTGGTACCAAATTTAAAATTTTGTGCAACATATAGGAGTGAAATCTTAGTCTTAATAAGCGTCTCATAGATAGGAATTATATGACTAGCACAAAAACCATACCACTCAAAAATTTCCACACAAATATGTGAGGTTCGCTGATGCGTAAACCCGGTTATATATATATATATATATATATATATATATATATATATATATATATATATATATATATATATATATATATATTCTCAAGTTTCACTCAAATTTTAAATTTATAAAACACCTTTTTACCGATTATTAAGAAAACGCATATGTGCAAGTATACTCGTCCATTTGTAATATGGTTTGTGGTAAATAGGGATCGTCCTAAGAGACTATCAAGTTTAATCTAGTAAGTAAGTAGCGCAAGAATAGTACTAAAGATTGTCACTCTCTAAAGCACTGTAAATAAACAAACATACAATCAATGGTTCTCAAATTCAATTAACGAACAAGTACTTGTTTAGGAATAATCAAAATTCTTAAATAAATGTTTGAACATGTTTGGGTGAAACATATATGTAGAAGGCACATACTAAATTTCACAAGGTTTTCTAGTCAATGGTTAAAATCAAGAAAATCCATGTTTCTACTAGTTTCATGGGTGAGTCCTTTCGGCAAATACATCATCCCATTACACTAGCTACTTTGTAATATCAAATGTATGAAAAAGATTATTAGTGACATTAGTTCCAACGAGTCCTTTCGGCCCAATCTCGTGATTAAATATTTCCCGAATTCATTTAAAACTTGACTACTCGATAGTTCTCAATTATCAAGTACCAATACATTTGTGCACCAACTTCTTAGAATTAAACAATATTAGAAATTCTTTCGACCTTTAAATCCAATAATGTCAAATCAACAAGTTTTAGAACACGAATTACATTTAAACAAACTTATGAAAACAATCATTTTTCCTAACCAACTAACCATTCAACATTCATATGAAAATCTACATTATTCCCAAACAAGTATCACAAATTACTCCATAACAAGTTTCATTAAAAATAACATTTCACTCAATTTCAATTTATCCAACATAACAAACAAGTAAAAGAAAGTTACCCAAAAATAATTCTACGAATGAGTAAACAAAGTAAAAGAGTTATAGCGCTTTTCCAAGCCTCCAATTGAACAAGGGAATTCTCTGCCTCTTCTACAAGAATCACCAATGCTCTTCTTCTTGGTATCTTCGTAAGAATGACATTAATTATTGAGCTCTTTCGGGTTGTATAAGATATGATCAAGTCCTTAGGTTGTAAGACTTGATTGATAAATGGTGGTAACTAGTAACTTCTCTTGTAAATGATGTTTAATAATGTTGTGTCTGATTATGGGATCCCAAGCCCCTTATTTATGCTTGAAATTACTAACAAAAACTGCCACAAGCCTTGATTAATAATAAAAATGAGGAAATGATCGGACTTAAATCATAATGGTAGTTAAAACCTTGAGTTAATGCAACTTTACTTGAACCAGGCGGCTGGGATCTTAGCCAAACCTCAGAATTAGCTTTTGAACCTTAGGTTTGAACCTCAGCTTCAACCTTGGGTTGGGACAACTTTTGCACATAATTCTCAGCCTAAGGTTGGCATAAAAACTCAAACCTTTAACATACTTGTTGGCACTAAATCATGACTCCATCTTCATTTACAATCCTCACAATCTTCTTATGTACAAAGGAAATCATAATATCATGAACCAATATCTTCGACGACAATCTTTCATGAATATTCTCCTAATCTTTTAGCTTTTCTTCGTCATTTCTTTGATATTTCCGTGTACCTAACTTGAATACGTATTAATACCAAATAAGCATAAAAATACTCATAAACACAATTAAATAATATACAAAAAATATACAAATAACGCGACTCTATCATAGACAAACTGAGCGTTATCATTCGCCTTTAGATCTTTAGTAAAAAGCATTCATTGTTAGTGCTTGTGAGTGTACCAGTAGTATTTAAATTCTAGAACTTGCATTAATGATGCATGCCAAGACCGCTAGTGATACTACATTCATGTAGTTAGGATTTGCTATATGATAAGAGGCATTAGGATAACCCATGTTTTAAATCTGTATTATAATTTCATTGACTTCATTGGTCAAGTAATTCTCCCACACCTTTGCGATGTACTCATTTTTAGTACATGATACCCCTAGTACACCCCTCAGAGCCTATTTTTTTCGTTTATAACTTTAAGCATTTTACTTAAAGGAAGAATTTGTTTACAACCCCCAAATGTACACCCAAATCGCCTTAGCCTTCCTTGTATGCACTCATCTTTAGTGCATTATTGTTATATGTTTAAACCCTTAGTTAATTGTCTAATTGATTACATGGTTGCTAAGTCGAGTCATATCTTGTACATATTGTTTTGGGACGATTGGGACTCATGGGTAAAGTACAAGTGTCATGGAGTAATAGGGTAGAACATCATTTATTACCACCATATGTGCGCTAATATTTTAAAGTACTCCAAATGTTTCGATTATCTTAATTTGAATCTTTATTTCTAATTATATAAAAGTTTAAGTGTAAGGGGGAAACGAGTTCCCTTTGATGTATAATTTTGGATGGTAGAGTAAAAGTGTATGCAAAAAAAATTAAAAAAAATAATAGAAAAACCTATGGGCTACCATCTGGTTCTTTTATTTATGTTTAAGTCAATATAGTGTCTTGAAAAATCCAAAAAGAGTCGTTGTTAGTTGAGTAGAGTCATGGCTTAGCAACGCCTCATTGTATATGTAATTAACTAAGACAACTGACTTGCCACCAGTAAACCATCTCTTTATCCAACAAACCGTGTTTTCCATACCTTTACACCTAACGTTACAACCCTTTAAAAGACCTCTTCGATAGTTTATCCTAGGAGCGTACACCAAAGTGGTGGAGGTTTTGATCCTTTCCTAAGTCTATGGTAATCTATTTGCTATGACAGGTAGTGAGAGATATTTCTCCATTTCCATTTGTGATATATAAATTTATAACACTCGAGAGATGAGAGTATCCAAACACTTATTGTGAGGTGCTAGAGTATAATTTTCGTGCTTGTTTTTTACTAAGGTAGAATGATCATTTGTTGTAATTACTATTATATTAATGTTAAATGACCCATAACTTTTATTTTGATTGGTATAAAAGCTCATTTGCTTGAGGACAAGCAAATCCCAAGTGTAAGGGTATTTGATAAGGATTTATTTGATGCATTTTTAGGGGGTCATTTAAGCCCTAAGTCGTGATTTTATGATCAAATATTACCTCAAATCATTTCTTTTCTCATTTTAGGTACTTGGGATTTGGTTTCTGGAATATGAAGCATTTTGGAGGTTTTTATGCTCAAGAATGAAGAAAACAAGAAAGTCAAGAAAAGTCAGGTTTTTACACCTGACGGCGACGCTTTGGAGGCTGACACCGTCACCTTGTGACAAGAATGGTGGAATTTTATAACGAGACGCCCCATAAAGATTTTGGAAGTTAACACCTGACACCGTCAGGCACAAAAGAAGTGAGGTTGTCTGGCTTTGCAACTACATGAGACAGCCCATAAGTATTTACAAGTGACGACGTCAGAAGGTCTCTTGGGCGATACGAAACCCTATAACCGGCATTCTGACGGCATCATGATTTAGAACCTGACGCCGTCAGCCTTGTAAATCTATTTATAGTTTTGGATACTTCATTCATTAGTGTGCAACTTTGGTAGAGTAACTTTGTACAAAACCCTAGAGACGAATTTCTAGAGAATCCAAGGGTTTCCAAACCCTCTTTTCTCTCATGTTTCATTGAAGATAAGTATTCTTTTAATCATTCATCATGTCTATGTGTTGTTTGATTTCTTGTTTATCTTTTTTTCTTTTTAACATGCTAGCTTAGGTTTATTTGTGTTTGCTTAGATCTAATGAAACCTAGTTATTAATTGTTGGTGAGTTGTTTATTGTTTAGTTGATTGATTCGCGTTAGGCTTAAGAAAACTGGCTAATCTCCTCTACGGTAACAAGCATGAACGTCTTAAGAAACGTAATCGGATATGCACTACAGTTTTATTGGTTGTATTTAATGCGTGAATAGATGTTAATGATTCTATGATATGGTACTAAACGTGTCGTCATAAGAAGAAATAGATATTCATAGAGCTGGGGAAGGCTGTGCATACCCCCACGACTGGTATTAAGGAATACAAACCTTCAGCTAAACAATTGCACTGTGACACTCAACTTCCCAACACCAAATAACTAGGGAGTAAGGAAATCTAAGTAAACACATTCGTCTCATTATAAGAAGTTCACCACATTTACTTTTCTTGTTATTTTTATTTTATTGTTTTTAGTTTAATTATTAGTTTTTGGGTTAGTTGACTAGCAACTAGTTCTGCCCACTCTTTCAATACCCGAGATTTTAATTGCTTTCAATGAATATAAAAAAATACAAAAAGAATCAACCCTCACCTTTAGACCTAGTTGGCCTACATTTCAATCCTAACGACACTATTTCCCTAGAGAATGATCAATCCCTCGGACGTACCACATACTACATGATGCGTGGGAATTGCACCAGGCTTTACCTCTCGAGGGATCTCGAGAAGCTTACAACCCCCACCAGGCAGTGTACCTGATCGTTGTAGTATAGTATAGTGACAAGTACCGGGGGATTGATCGTTCAACTCAGGAATAGTGTCGTTAGGATTGAAATTAATCTAACTAGGTCTAAAGGTGAAGGATGATTCTTTTTGTATTTTTATATTTTATGAAAAGCAAGTAAAAATCTCGGGTTTTGGAAGAGTGGGCGGAATTAGTTGCTAGTCAACTAACCTAATAACTAAAGATGCAATCAAAATAAAATAACCTAAATGTAAATAAAGCTAAATAAACTAGTGGTGTGAACAATAAATGGAAAAATTGTGTTAACTTAGATTTCATTACTCCCTAGATATCTTTTACAGGTTGATAGTTTGTTACAGTTGCGTAGATGATAGGTTATATTCCTTAATACCAATCGTGGGGTGGCGTACGTACTTCCCCAACTCTATAAGCTCCTACTTCACTCCTATGTCGAGCCTGCAAGAAGCTCCTAACATGGGATCACTAGAATTCGCTCATGCATTAAATACAACCATAAAAACCTAGTACGCATTGGTTCATGCTTCTTAAGACGTTCAAGAAAGTTACACTGCCAGTTTTCTTAAGCCTAACATCGAAATCATTCATCCGTAACAACTATAAACAAGCAATCAACCTATAATCAACATCTAGGTTTCATTACATCTAAGCAAACACACAAGAGATGTAGCCTAGCATGTTAAAATCAAGATAAGCGTAAGATATATTCAAACAACACATAGACATATTGAATTAATTGAAAGCATACTTATCTTAATTGAACATGAAAGGTTTCAAGGGATTAAAACCCTTGAAAATACTGATAAAATCGTGCTAGGGTTTCTCCAAGTCGTCCCTAAAATTGTCCTCCCCTAATGAATGAAAATTACAAAAGTATATATATATATTTTCCAAGGTGACGGCATCAAGAAGAAAATTATGACGCCGTCAACCCGCCGCCCATAATAAAATCGGATTGCCTAGATCCAGATCTGACGCCGTCAAGAGTAGTTTTCCTCTGGGCCGTCATGAGTAATGGGTTCAGGACGGCCTATGGTGACGCCGTCATGCCCTAGTGTAAAACCATTCTGGACCGTCATGGACTCTATCCTCTTCACCTCTTGTTTTCCTTTTGACGCCGTTATTAAGAACTTGGTGACGCCGTCAGGTACTGTTCCCAGCAAGGAAAATTAAGACTTTGCCGTTTTCTTCACTTTTATGCTCCAAAAACGTCCAAAATGCTTCCTTTTCCAGAATTCACTCCAAAAGTACCTAAAATCACAAAATGAACGATTTAGGGCAATATTTGATCAAATAAATTCAATTCCGGGCTTAAATGAGCCCCTAAAAACGGATCATTTCTCGCCTCATCATATACCCTTACACTTGATATTTGCTTGTCCTCAAGTAAATGCGCTTTTCTTCTAATCAAAATACAAGTTAGGGGTCATTTAACACTAATATAAAAGTAATTACAACAAATAATCGTTCCACTAAAGACCAAAGACAAACACGGAGGTCATACACTAGCACCTCACAAATAGTGTTTAGATACTCACATCTCTCGGGTGTAATAAAGTATATATTACAATATGGAAATGGAAAACATCTCTCACTACCTGTCATTACAAAATAGATTACCATAGGCTTGGGAAAGGATCAAACCTCCACCACATGGCGTAAGCACCTAGGATAAACTATCAAAGAGGTCTTTTAAAGGGTTATAACGTTAGGTGTAGGGATATAGAATACACGGTTTTGTTGGATATAGGCAATCTTTACTGGTGGCGAGTTAACAATCTTGGTTAATTACATGTATAATATGGCGTTGCTAAGCACGGACTAGACTCGACTTAAGCTAATAAATGAAAAATAACAAAAACATAAAACAAACATAAAATGAAACGGGATTGTAGTCCGTATGTTTTTTCTCTTTTCTCTTTTTCTATTTTTTTTTTTTTTTTTTTTTTTTTTGCATACACTCTTACCCTACCATCCAAAATAATACATCATAGGGAATGAACATTCCTCTTACACTTGAATTTTTACATACTTTACAATAAACTAATCTAATGACTCGAATTAAGATAATCAAAATAGTTGGAGTACTTTTAAGATTAACGCACATATGGGTGTAATAATATGATGTTCTTCCCCATTACTCCATAACATAAGTACTTTACCCATGAGTCCTAATCGTCCCAAAACAATATGTACAAGGATATGCTTCGACTTAGCAACCATGTAATCAATTAGATAATTAACTAAGGGTTTAAACATGTAACAATAATGCACTAAAGATGAGTGCATACACGGAAGGCTAAGGCGATTTTGTTGTACATTTAAGTGGGATGTAACAAATTCTTCCTTTAAGTAAGATGCTTAAAGTTAGAAACGAAATGATAGGCTTGGAGGGGTGTACTAGGGGTTTCATGTACTAAAAATGAGTACAACGCTAAGAGTGTGGGAAAAATTAATTCACTTTACTAGCCAAGTAATATGACTTAAATGGTCAAGTAATTATGATACGGGTTTAAACACAATGGTGATCCTAATGCCTCTTATCATGTAGTAAATCCTACTATACGAATGTAGTCTCACTAGCGGTCTCGGGATGCATTACTAACGCAAGTTCTAGAATCTAAATGCTACCGGTACACTCATAAGCACTAAAGGTGAATGCTTTTCCTATCAAATCTAAAGGCCAACCTCACATATTTGGGTGGAAACTTTTTCTGAATGGTACGGTTTTGTGCTAGTCATACAATCTCCTATCCATGAGACGCTTGCTAAGGCTAAAGTTTCACTCCTACATGTTGTAAAAAAATTTTAATTTGGCGCTAAAATTACACTAACAAGTATTTCTCATAGTTTTATTACATACCTACCATCAAACAAACAAACTCAAGTGAAAGTGTATCCTATAAGGTATCATCATTTACCCTCCCCTTACACTTAGGATGAACATTGTCCCCAATGTTCAATTAAAGAAGAGTAAATTGCAAAAATCATCCCTAAAGTTTGACCAATTTGCATGTTTCGTCCTACAAATTTCGAAACTGCAAGGATCGTCCCTAAAGTTTCACCCGTGTGCATGTGTCGTCCCTAAAGTTTGGTCCGTGTGCATGCATCGTCCCTAAAGTTTGACCAATTTGGGACGATATATGCCCCAAAAGGACGATATTTGCCCCAAAAGTTTGCCACAGGGACGATTTTTGCAGTTTCAACAGTTCTGGGACGAAACATGCAAATTGGCCAAAGTTTAGGGACGATTTTTGCAATTCCCTCATTAAAGAATGTAAAAGTGAAATAGGTAAAAGAATTAAAACAAATGCTCCCCTGATTCGTTCGGTGTGTGATGAGTGTCTAAATACTCATCATTTTATACCAATCTGAACTGCCAAAACATCCAAAAACACTCAAATATGCATCATAATACTGAAAATATCCCAGGAATGTGTTTTATATGTTTCAGATGCAAAATAATCAAAAACAGATGAAAAACGTACAAAGTTTGCATAATTGGCAGTTTCAGTCCCTCAACTTTAAAAAGTTGTCAAATCTAGTCCCTGGTTATTCTAAAAACTTGAAAAAGTCACCAAAGGTCCTTTTAAATCAAAAAGTTACATAATTATTCCTTGGGTGCAAAGTTTCACAAAATGTCAAGTTTAGTCCCTGAACTTTGAAAAATGACAAAAATGGTCCCTGGGATATTAAAACTTTGAGGAAAACAAATTTTTTCTTTGTACTTCTCATATATGGCAGGATTGGTCCTTGATTGCAAGTTTGGTGAAATTACAACACAGGTCCCTGAAGTTTGGTGATTTGGCAGATTTAGTCCTTGGGGTTTCATATGTGAAAAATTCCACACAGGTCCTTATAATATTCTCATATGGCATAATACACCCCTTGAAACACTTTGGAAAAATGCCACATACACCCCTCACTTTTCGGATAAATGACAAAAATGGTCCTTGTGCAAAGTTACACCAAACCGGACCCTTAATAATATCAAAACCCAAACACCAAGCCCAATCCTAATCCCCAGCCCACTCCCTTTTCCTTTGGCCCAAAACAAACAAATCCCACCTTTATAATACCAGGGTCAAACTTTGACCCTGAGTCAAACCCGGTCAAACCCACACCCTTTCCCTCTCCCTCACTCACCATAACCAAAACCACCATACCACCTGGTTTCAGCCCACCACCACCACTTGCAATAAATTCATCATCACAATCCCACCACCCTCTGCATCTACCCTCACCTCCACATTAAATGCTCCCCTCCCACAACACGCAACAGAAGCAAATTGCAAAAACAATCTTTCCCGCCAAAACACGTGGCAAGAGATTAGAGCCTCTCAGACATCGAATGGACGATATTAATGATGGGAAATGATCATAGAGGTGGAGGAACCCTAATGGTGGCCTATAAATAGAAGAGAAGTCCAAGATGAAAGATAATTTAGATTAATTTTAGTATTGTTAGGTCGTATAAGTAATTTTCAAGTTACCTTTGTGTAATTCAGCTTTCAATTAGCGTAAACTCTGTTTTCAGTGTACCTTTAAGGTTTTCAATTAATAAAAATCAAGTTTGAAGTTATATCTTAGTTTGTGCAATTTTCAATATATTTCAAGTTTTCATTTAAGCTGCATTGTTATTGTTAGTATAATCCATGGACTCTTAAGCTCATATAGGCCCCCAGAAAGCTCAAATAAGCTTTTAGATTCCATTAAAATACTGTTTAGACATAAGAAAATCAAAAATACAAAAACAGTCAACCAAAGTCAAAGTTGCAGGTTTCTTGGTGAAAAGCAATGGGAGCACAGTGAATCTTGGATGGCTGTGGGTTAGAACTCCAAGGGGAATGTTAGGATTGATCTCATGGTTCTTGGTTCATTGGTTTAAGTAGGAAAGCATATTGTAAGCCCTTGAAATCTCATTTCTGTTTGATGACGTATAGTCTATATTTGGGCCACGAGTCCAAATAATATACACTACTAGCGCCTAAGTCCATCACGAGTGGGCTGCCATGACAATGGTTCGGGCCGCAGTATCAATGGCTTGGGCTCACGAAGCCCAAAGCCCAACTAAACCCACCGGGTACGAGATAAGGATCATCTATGGAATAGATATCCTTTCCTCGGATAAGCACTACGCGTGCAAAGAGTAAGGAGCAAGAAACACGGTTTCTACTCCCCTATATATAGAATCACACGATTCTCATTCAAGGTACGATATACAAACCCTAACTCTCTACGAGAACCTTAAATCGATTACTTACTTTCACGCCGGAGTCTAATCGGGGGAGACAATCCCTCGATAAGCCTAACGGTGTTGTTTATTTTCTTAGTGTGCAGATACTAAGAAGCGAATTCGTACGAGAGCAAGAGCCAATAACCAGGTACGCCCAACTTTTGTATCAACACTGTCTTTTTACTGTAGCTTTGCTTATTCCCTTGCTTATTCAGTTTCTTTGTGCTTATTTAGTCTTAAGTAGTGATAATACAACATAAAACCAGTAGCTTGCTTGTTGATTTTCATAGTTGCTTTAAAATCCTAGTTTCACAGTTAAGTAGCATAATTAGTACTCTTCATCATTTGTGGTTGTAATTTGTTTCTAAGTGCTTATTTAGACTTAATATATCATAAAAAGTCATTGTGGATCAGTTTCATAAGCTCTTAAAGCCATTTTCTTCCCAAAGCACAAAACAGTCAAGGTTAAAGGTGTGTTTGGATCAGGATATTCTTAGGTGTTGCGGTGTGTTATTGTGGTTGTTTCTTGTTCACACAAGAGGTCATAACTAGCTCAGAACAACAACAAATACCAAGGTTTATTCATAAAAAAGTCAAAATCAAGCATTACAAGGCCTAGATTACCCTCTATGTTGGATTAAGTGTGGCATATGTCACACCCCCAATTTACCTGACTTGCAGCGGAATGGAATACCTGGGGGTGTCTGTCATAGCACCACAGTTACAGTTACATTGAACGACCTAAAGTGTCGTTTGGAAAATACTGCATTTGATCATTGAAATAATTCAGAGTTTACAAAATGAGGTCCCCAAAATGTGTTACATGTTCATGAAAAACAAGCCATACTAGATCAAATGTTTACATAAGTGCATGAAATAATGATGAGACGCGTCGACTCCGCGACTCCATGAAGGTCCAAATGCATGTCACATGAGCTACCTTAATAACCTGAAATACATTGCTAAAACGTCAACACGAATGTTGGTGAATTCCATAGGTTTGTAAAATGTACTGATGTACGGCCACCACAAGTAAAAATGCAAGATAAATATCTCGTGAAAATTGTACAATAGCCTTAAGCTCATGACACCAAAGC
Source organism: Artemisia argyi (assembly GCA_030686995.1). Classification (NCBI taxonomy): domain Eukaryota; kingdom Viridiplantae; phylum Streptophyta; class Magnoliopsida; order Asterales; family Asteraceae; genus Artemisia; species Artemisia argyi. The sequence continues at coordinate 88,571,191 of CM060708.1, read as the reverse complement.
TATGACTGATGAAATTCTATGCCCCTCCCGAATGTTCTGCCGAAACATTCAAATGTAAAAGACATGACATGCATCCGCTTACTGTTGGTATCCACTACCACGGATGGAGGCGTCACCCTCGATAGATCTATCCACTCACTCTCGCTTAGTACTTGAAATTAACGGTTCATGATGTTACAGGGGACTTAGCACTTGGCAAGGTAACTTAAGCTATGTACATGTTTGAATACTTGGGCTCGTACTGAAATAATTGATGCAATGTATTCCCCCCGTGGGATTTGAAATCAAAATATTGTATTGAAAACGGGGCTATGAAAACTCACCTTAACTGATGAAACCATGATGAAATGAAATGAACACCAATGAACAATTTGCTGTCGTAACCCAATATGATGGTACCATGAACATGTACTGAGCTGAAAACAAGGCGCGCACACTAGCCGCAACCTAATGTAAATGATGAACGATCTACTTTAGATCATGAAATGATGTTATGAATGTCCATGCACATGTTTCCTATACCACTCTACTCTTTGAAAAACACTTGTTGTTATCAAAAGTATATAATCCAAGAATTTGGAAAATATTGCTATTAGAAAATATAAATGGCTAGTTATAATATATATACTTATATATATATAACGTAAGTTTCCTTGTTAGCGTTGAAATACTCGGGTTGTAATCCTTGAAATGATGAAAACATACTCGTAATAACTAATACTACGTTAGTTATAAAGCTCGGTACTTGATATTATGTTTAGCTTGAAAATGCACTTCGTAGTTTTTGCGCCAAATATATTAAAAGCTGTCAAATATAAAATGGTTTTAGCCGATTTTCAAACGTGAATATCTTTGTCATTACTTGTCCGTTTTACTTGTTCTTTATATCCACGGTTACGTCTTAGTATGTAGTAATATATTTTGGAAAGCTCGGCTCCTCCGGGTTACGTCTAAAGCCTCTTTTTGTATCATGAAAAACGTCCAACAGCAACTAAATTTCCAGAAAATACTTTTCGTCAACAATCTTGCAAAAATCATAACTTCTTCGTTATAAGCTCTTTTTAATCCGTTCTTTCGCCTACGGATTCGTTTTTGAAAGTATTTTCTAAAAATTTTGCCAAAGTTTCCTTGGTGTTTACTGATTTTCCAGATTTTTACAAAATGGGACAGCATGTCTAAAATAGGTTCCAAATCATGTTTCCAAGGTTAAAAATCAATTTCTACCATCACCAATCCTCTTGTAATCACCACATGACTAATCTAATCTTACCATACACCTTCTTAGGGTGCCATGGACTCCTAACCAAGTTATTAGAGCTAGGGGATTCATAACAAGAAAGTTAGGGTTTGTATGTTACTTTTTAGCCAAAATAAAGTGTAGTATAGCTACTTATACATGGTTTTTAGCATGATTCTTATGTAATACATGTAAAAATAGGATGATTCATGAAAAAATAAAGATGAAAACTTACTTGACAAAATGAGGTGATTATTGGATGATTATGCTTGTTGTTCTTGTGTTTTTGTTGCTTGTATCTTGATTAGACTTGTAAAATGAACAACTTTTGTGTTTTACTTCATGAAAAATGATCACTTGATCTATGAGATCATTATGGGTCGTGGGTTTGAGTGAAGAAGAAGAGAAAATGGGTTTTTGATCTTTCTAAAAAGTTTGATTATGATTTGTGATTTTTGTTAATGAAATGTTTATAAGGTTTATTAGTATAATAATGATAATTCAATGCACATGGTTAAAAAGGGGTGGTCTTGGCCGGTTTTTAGGTGTGAAAAGGAGTAGCCAAAACGGTTTTGATCACTTAGAAAATATAGTGTAGCGTTAAGTGTTATTACGCGTTATTCGTTAAAATCGGGTACCGGGTTTTATAGCAATAAACGTTCACAAAGTTAACCGGGATGAAATAAAGTCATAATAATGTTAAAAACATATTAAAAATATGTTGGGTACATTTACTGAGTGATCGGGTGATTAATGTTTAGTTTTAACGAAAACCGTCGTTATATTTATACGCGTACGTTATAAATAAAATAAATTTCCAAAATACTGGGTAACTGAATGTTATAACTTTTATGATGTTAAAATGGATATAAAAATATGTCGGGACCATTGTGGGAATATTTAGATATATTCGTCGTATATAAACCATGTGTTAACGTTTACTATAATTACTTATACGTAAAAACGTTAAATGTACTGAATATAGTAATTTGAAAATCCTGAGAGTGGTATAACATGAAAATGCTGTTATGATGATATGCAGACTATCTCCAGTCCGTATGCAGTGTTCTCAACACTAATGAAATGAATTCGCACCTAACCCAATCCGGTTACGCGAATTTGAATACTCGTAAACTAAATTTACGATGAAATGTGTAATGCACGTGAATGATGAAATCTTTTCCCGCAATGAATAGTGTTCCGTGAATAGTAAAATTTCTGAATGCTTCTCGGAATGTCAAACTGACACAAAAAATGATGAATAGTAAACTGATGAATAGTGTTTTGATGAATAGTGTTTGATGAATAGTGTTTTTCCAAAGTTCGGGAAATGACCTGAAATGACTTGAAATGGTGAGTTGTGACAGTCTTCCCCCCTAAAAGGAACTTCGTCCCGAAGTTCAGTTTATGTTGGTCTCTGAAAACATAAATGTGAAAAGGTGATGATGTTCGAGAATTCCAGCGAACTCTAACGATAGGAATTCGACTCTGTTTCAACTGTTTGACCACACGGTCCATGATTTCTGTTGGTTCTCTTACAAGGTCTGAGATTGTCATTTGGGATGGATCCCTTCCAATGGAATCATGAGTGACTCATCTGAAAGTCATTTCTGGGGATCTGAAAACGTGAAATATGTTTGTGTAATCCTGTTGTTCTCTGGCAATGTTCAAGTCTGACGGCCACTAGGCCTACCCTGTCTGAAATATAAATGGTCCAGTGTATATTGGTGTAACTTTCCAAGTTTTCTGAACGATAACATGCCTTTCCTAGGCAGAACTCTCTGCTAACTCTGCAGAACTTGAAGTTTTAATGGTTTATGACTTATTGAACTTGTAACTGATTCTTGACTTGTAGAAAATTTCTGGTTATCTCATGAATGCCTACTGAACTAATGAGTTGAGCTTTTTCTGAATTTGGCCCATCAATCGATGGTCTGCGCTTCTTAATGTTTTAAATGTGGTACTGGTAATATATACTGCTGAATTCTGCCAGAACTCAAGTTTGTATGCTAGTTGGTCGATTCTAAAATGAATCTTAAATAGTCCAATATGCTAAAGGTTCAACCTTTCTTGTTATCCAATTTGTATCATGCCAATCCAAGGCAATGCTTCTAACTTAGTTTGTTCTCCCCCTTGAATCTGGATGGTTTGATGTTCAGGATATCCAATCCGAATGATGTGTGTTATGTACCAACCTAACTTCTGCCAGTTTCTCGCTGTTGGTGTGATAACTATTGTTGTAGATGAATTTGATTCCTTGTGTTTTGTTCCAACTGATGATAAGACATATGTTCTTCTTTGTCTATTGGGTTTGGTCTCCACTACTGAAGTTCGCGATTAATTTGTGATGTTCCTCCTAATTCCTTCATCACATAATCCAAATATTCTCTATTGTCCAGTCACAAATCCTAAATGCATAAGCGATGTTGTAGAGAAATTTGTTCTGGAAATTTGTCTCGCGATTATGAGTTTTAGTTGAAATCCTTTTCTGAATAAACGAATTTAGAAAATGGAGCAAATGATTTACTGGGTAATATTTTTCCTGATGATCCAAAATCCAGTAGTTATGAAATAGGAACTGTTTTCAAACATGTTGTGATTACGACTGCTTACCAAAGTTTGATGTTTATGTATTTTCCTCATTGTACCATAGTGTTGCTAAAGATTGACCAAAAAGGATCGTACTTGTTCAAAATAGGAATTTCAGAAATCATTTTTCCACAAGGTATGTGATTTATGTAAACGCATCAACTTTATTTAAAAGTGAAAACACTGAAAAGGATAAAATGATAGAATAGGAAATGTTCGCTTAAATGCATAGATGTCTAACACTTAGTTCCTGAGGTTGGATAATGTCTATTGGTGGTTATCTGGCATAACTACAAGCATAGGCATTTAGACTAACTTAAGTCCTGAAATAGTTCATCGTTGTAATTGGCAAGACGAAGGTATCACTTGATGTTGTGTCGATGAATGTCTATTATGTTTTCCCATGTAGATGAGGAGATATGTTCTGGCTTGATCCCTTGCTTGGTATGAAGGTGAGGTTATCTGAAATTTCTAGACATAATGCCTTAGTGAAATCTACATCGATATTCTTGATTCAAACAATTGTCCTTTGTGAAAACTTACTGCAGGAAAGTTTATGTATGGATAAGGCCATGTTTAAATGAAATGCTCTACAGTCTCAATTAGAAGCTGGGTTTATTTCTATTGTGTTGTCATGCGGACATTTATTGAGTTCAATCCTGTAGCTCAGTATAGCTAGTACCCTTGAATAATGACATTGGACAACTAAGTCAGAGATGGTGATTCGGATAGTCTCACAGTATCTTAGGATTGTTGTTGAGTTATGAATTCTCTCACTATATACTTCTAGTCCTGGTTACTAGTTCTGTACTCCTTTCATTGCTTTTATTGTATAAAGGAATCCTGCATGTAATTGATATGGAAAGTCTCTTCTAGGAAAATCAATGGGAAAATCCAACTTAATGGCTAAGTGAGTGACAGGTAGGGTAAGTATCCAGGGATAGTTCGGCAAAATGGATGTTTATGAATGAGTTCCTTTGTTTACAAAACTTTTGGATGAAGATTGTTATCAACAATCCTTTGAAAAGGTAATTATTTCCTTCATGGCATAATCCTTCCTGAATTTTACATAGGTGATCAGGCTATGTATAATTGAGGACTAATGATGCGATGTTAGATTTTTGTCAAAATATCATAACTTTCCTCAAAAGTTTTAGATGGTGTTCAACGCATTGTTATTAAAATGGTATCCTGATGTTTCCTTTCAAGTAACATGAAAATTGCTTCGCGTAATAATAGTAAATACTTGGTGTAACGACAGAAAAATCAATGTATAGGATGGTAATAAAATAGCTTACTTCAGAAAAATTTTCTGTAAAACAGTTTCCCCATATGATAGTAAAATAGCTTGAATGGTGCATTGGATACGTGGGTGAATCTTGTCGAATGGTAATAGTCTACTAATTCGTCAAAAACGAAATCAACCTAATTCCTGATGAGACAATGCTAAAATGTTGCGAAACGATTGAAGTCTGAGCAATCGGGATAGAAAATGGAGTAAATGATGGTACTAGTGTATGGAATACTACCCTCTTTCGCGCTACCTCGCGACATCCAAAAAGTAAAACTAAAGTACACACTGTGGGAAGGCCAATAGTGTAATAAGTAATTGATGGTGGTGATAGTACCTGAGTAGTAAGTGCCCTACTAGTGATGGAAAGAAAACACACTATCTTCCTTGCAATAAGCATCCTAATAAGTCCATTAAGATTAATTCTGAATACACTACCAAAAGGCATTCTATGTACGGGCTGAATGATAGGAAAACCCTGTTCCTATGGCAAATCAATAGTACTAATGGTGGTGTAAATGCAACTGGTGGTATAATGGTAGTGTAAAATGACAAGGCATCTTCAATGTCGGAATACGATAAAAGGATGTCAGGGTGAGTATCTGAAGACATGTCACTTGTGAACCAGGTCAATAAAATGATATACATATACGGATATGAGTATAAATAACTCGCACAGGGGATGTATAAAACAACATGTATCATGATTATGCACTTATGATGAAATGATGAGATGCTATGATGATGTGGTTATAGTCTAGGGTCCAAGATACATCCTAGTTCGCTATAACCTTAGCTCTGATGCCAATCTGTCACACCCCCAATTTACCTGACTTGCAGCGGAATGGAATACCTGGGGGTGTCTGTCATAGCACCACAGTTACAGTTACATTGAACGACCTAAAGTGTCGTTTGGAAAATACTGCATTTGATCATTGAAATAATTCAGAGTTTACAAAATGAGGTCCCCAAAATGTGTTACATGTTCATGAAAAACAAGCCATACTAGATCAAATGTTTACATAAGTGCATGAAATAATGATGAGACGCGTCGACTCCGCGACTCCATGAAGGTCCAAATGCATGTCACATGAGCTACCTTAATAACCTGAAATACATTGCTAAAACGTCAACACGAATGTTGGTGAATTCCATAGGTTTGTAAAATGTACTGATGTACGGCCACCACAAGTAAAAATGCAAGATAAATATCTCGTGAAAATTGTACAATAGCCTTAAGCTCATGACACCGAAGCTATGACTGATGAAATTCTATGCCCCTCCCGAATGTTCTGCCGAAACATTCAAATGTAAAAGACATGACATGCATCCGCTTACTGTTGGTATCCACTACCACGGATGGAGGCGTCACCCTCGATAGATCTATCCACTCACTCTCGCTTAGTACTTGAAATTAACGGTTCATGATGTTACAGGGGACTTAGCACTTGGCAAGGTAACTTAAGCTATGTACATGTTTGAATACTTGGGCTCGTACTGAAATAATTGATGCAATGTATTCCCCCCGTGGGATTTGAAATCAAAATATTGTATTGAAAACGGGGATATGAAAACTCACCTTAACTGATGAAACCATGATGAAATGAAATGAACACCAATGAACAATTTGCTGTCGTAACCCAATATGATGGTACCATGAACATGTACTGAGCTGAAAACAAGGCGCGCACACTAGCCGCAACCTAATGTAAATGATGAACGATCTACTTTAGATCATGAAATGATGTTATGAATGTCCATGCACATGTTTCCTATACCACTCTACTCTTTGAAAAACACTTGTTGTTATCAAAAGTATATAATCCAAGAATTTGGAAAATATTGCTATTAGAAAATATAAATGGCTAGTTATAATATATATACTTATATATATATAACGTAAGTTTCCTTGTTAGCGTTGAAATACTCGGGTTGTAATCCTTGAAATGATGAAAACATACTCGTAATAACTAATACTACGTTAGTTATAAAGCTCGGTACTTGATATTATGTTTAGCTTGAAAATGCACTTCGTAGTTTTTGCGCCAAATATATTAAAAGCTGTCAAATATAAAATGGTTTTAGCCGATTTTCAAACGTGAATATCTTTGTCGTTACTTGTCCGTTTTACTTGTTCTTTATATCCACGGTTACGTCTTAGTATGTAGTAATATATTTTGGAAAGCTCGGCTCCTCCGGGTTACGTCTAAAGCCTCTTTTTGTATCATGAAAAACGTCCAACAGCAACTAAATTTCCAGAAAATACTTTTCGTCAACAATCTTGCAAAAATCATAACTTCTTCGTTATAAGCTCTTTTTAATCCGTTCTTTCGCCTACGGATTCGTTTTTGAAAGTATTTTCTAAAAATTTTGCCAAAGTTTCCTTGGTGTTTACTGATTTTCCAGATTTTTACAAAATGGGACAGCATGTCTAAAATAGGTTCCAAATCATGTTTCCAAGGTTAAAAATCAATTTCTACCATCACCAATCCTCTTGTAATCACCACATGACTAATCTAATCTTACCATACACCTTCTTAGGGTGCCATGGACTCCTAACCAAGTTATTAGAGCTAGGGGATTCATAACAAGAAAGTTAGGGTTTGTATGTTACTTTTTAGCCAAAATAAAGTGTAGTATAGCTACTTATACATGGTTTTTAGCATGATTCTTATGTAATACATGTAAAAATAGGATGATTCATGAAAAAATAAAGATGAAAACTTACTTGACAAAATGAGGTGATTATTGGATGATTATGCTTGTTGTTCTTGTGTTTTTGTTGCTTGTATCTTGATTAGACTTGTAAAATGAACAACTTTTGTGTTTTACTTCATGAAAAATGATCACTTGATCTATGAGATCATTATGGGTCGTGGGTTTGAGTGAAGAAGAAGAGAAAATGGGTTTTTGATCTTTCTAAAAAGTTTGATTATGATTTGTGATTTTTGTTAATGAAATGTTTATAAGGTTTATTAGTATAATAATGATAATTCAATGCACATGGTTAAAAAGGGGTGGTCTTGGCCGGTTTTTAGGTGTGAAAAGGAGTAGCCAAAACGGTTTTGATCACTTAGAAAATATAGTGTAGCGTTAAGTGTTATTACGCGTTATTCGTTAAAATCGGGTACCGGGTTTTATAGCAATAAACGTTCACAAAGTTAACCGGGATGAAATAAAGTCATAATAATGTTAAAAACATATTAAAAATATGTTGGGTACATTTACTGAGTGATCGGGTGATTAATGTTTAGTTTTAACGAAAACCGTCGTTATATTTATACGCGTACGTTATAAATAAAATAAATTTCCAAAATACTGGGTAACTGAATGTTATAACTTTTATGATGTTAAAATGGATATAAAAATATGTCGGGACCATTGTGGGAATATTTAGATATATTCGTCGTATATAAACCATGTGTTAACGTTTACTATAATTACTTATACGTAAAAACGTTAAATGTACTGAATATAGTAATTTGAAAATCCTGAGAGTGGTATAACATGAAAATGCTGTTATGATGATATGCAGACTATCTCCAGTCCGTATGCAGTGTTCTCAACACTAATGAAATGAATTCGCACCTAACCCAATCCGGTTACGCGAATTTGAATACTCGTAAACTAAATTTACGATGAAATGTGTAATGCACGTGAATGATGAAATCTTTTCCCGCAATGAATAGTGTTCCATGAATAGTAAAATTTCTGAATGCTTCTCGGAATGTCAAACTGACACAAAAAATGATGAATAGTAAACTGATGAATAGTGTTTTGATGAATAGTGTTTGATGAATAGTGTTTTTCCAAAGTTCGGGAAATGACCTGAAATGACTTGAAATGGTGAGTTGTGACAGCATATGCCCCAAATCCATTCACTCATGAGTGGTTTAGCTTAAAGTAGTCTTAATCTAACTTAATTAGTCCATTTCAATAAGAAAATCAAGATCAAAGTTCACTTTAGTCAACTTAGCTCAATATCTTAAAAAGTCAAAAAAAAAAATACCTTTGTCTCAGAAAACCAAATCTTGGAAGAATTTTTGTGATTTTTGTATTAGCTTTGAGACCTTACCCTTTTCAGAAGTTAAAGTGTGCCACCTAGTATACAAAAGCCCATACACAGCTTATTTTTAGGATTTTCATACAAGCTCGTGGATTAGCTTATTTCAACCTACAGGGCAAACACTTGCCCTGTGCACAGGTTTTGACCAAATTTCCCAAGGCCTTAGCTACTTCAATATTGGGACCCACCCTGAGCTTTTTGGCTTTTTGGAAAGCCAAACAACTCATCTTGATAGAACAGTGCTTATTTTTCCATTTTGAGCTTATTTGATAGGGCTGCAACCCTCATAAAAGTTGGTCATTATCTGAGTCAACACTGAGGACTCAGTGTGAACCCCCAACTTCCAAGCCACACACAGACCTCAATAATAAGCCATAAGCTCTGCTTATTGGCTTATTCTGAAGCCTACCAGTTCACCTTTAAGGTTCAGGACTTTATTTGGACCCCCCCTAGCTTTTGTGGACCCCACAGAGGTCCAAAGTTCATTAGTTTGGCCTGTCTTGGCCTTGTTAAGTGATAAGTGCTTATTTGCTCATAGCTGCTTATCCAGAGTGCTTATTTGTGCTTTTTGTCTTATTACAAGTTGGTATACATGTGTGATAGCTTATTTGATCATTTGAATAGCTTTTCATCAAATCACTAGTCCTAAAAAGCTCTTAAACTCCACTGTTAAGCACTTGTGGGTGCACATAGCTTATTTTTAAGCTAATCAAAAAGTCATTTCACAAAAAGTTCTTGTTTTTAGCTTATATTCATCTGTCAAAAAGAAAAACCAACAAAAACCAAATATAAAATTAGTGATAGCTTCTATTTAATAGATTTTATCTTTTTAATTTTTCATTTCAGCTTATTTATAAGCACTTTATCATTTTTATAATTTTCTTAATATCATTTTACCTTTAAGTATTAATAATAATTTTCTTAGATTTTTCTTTATCAGTTTACCATTTATTATAATTAAAATTAGTTTAAATATTTAATTAGGTAATATTAGTAATTAATTAGTTTTCTTTAATTTTAATTAACAATAGTATATTTTTATATTTTTCCTAGGTTTTATAAATTAGTTAAGACTTTTAGAAAATATATTTATAAATTCCACTGTTCATTTTTCAATTTTCTTATTTAATTTAGTTAAACTAGATTTAAATTAATTAATAAGTAATTAATTAGTAAAATATATTTATAAATTAGTTAAGACTTTTAGAAAATATATTTATAAATTCCACTGTTCATTTTTCAATTTTCTTATTTAATTTAGTTAAACTAGATTTAAATTAATTAATAAGTAATTAATTAGTAAAATAGCCTAAATATAATTTTTAGAAACTTTTTACATTTTTTTAGGATTCCTGTGATGGTTAATTAGTTTTACAAATTTTTCCATAATTTTCTAAGTCATTTAGGTATTATTAGTAATTTAAAATAGTTTAATTAGTTTAATTAAGATAAATAGTTTTTAATTAATAAAAAATTCATAAAAAGACAAAAATATTTATTTTTATTTTTTATACTTTCTTCAAGTTCATTTTAAGGTTTAGAAATTATTGTTGCAAGTTTTTAGTTTAATCTGTAATCTTTATAATTTTTAGTCAATTTAAATTATGTTTAAATTAGATTTTAAATAGTTTTAATTAATTAAGTAATATTTAAATATTAAAATAATCACTTTTATAATTTCATTTTTATTTTAAATTTTCTTTTAATTTTAAAGTTTCCAAAAGTTTCACTTGCACCCCATGTAGTTTGTAATTTGTTAAAACCCACTTTTTTCTGTCTGTTATCCGATTTCTCAATTTGTGCTTTTGTGATTATATCTGTTATTGTTTATATCATTTCATAATTGTTCAAATACCAAGCAATCAGTAGTGTAATTATTCCCCAATCATCTTGGTTACTGTCCTCAGTGCCACTTATTCCCAGAAACGTTCAAAATACAATTTCAATCTCGTTGGGACTTAACGACCTTTGATTACTTCCACGGATTAAAAACACTTGACTTTCCTCTCCCAGGTGGGCCTATCAACTGCACCCGGTTGACTGGTTGGTTTGGGAGGAGTCAGTGTGGATAGTGTGTCAACAAGGTTAGATCTTCCTCCAAGAAAATGAGCAATCAAAGCTTCCCTTCCAGAATATAAATCATCTTCTTGTCATACATAACCTGTTAAACCTGAGAAAACAAACAAGGCAACCTCACGTAAAATCGGCGGCTATCTATATATACTAATAAATCCTAGAAAGCAATGTAAGATATAATGCTTGTGGAATGAATGTTTGCAGATTTCCTGGAGTTTATAAAACTAAAGAATTAACAAAAAATTTAAGACTCCGTTAGAAAAACAAAACTAGCAAAATTTCCAGAATTTTACACATGACGCCGTCAGGAATTAATTCTTGGCGCCGTCATAAGTGACCTGCAGAAATTTTTACGTTAAGTTTCCAGAAAATTTCTGAAAAACTTATGTCCTACTTCCTGGAAAATCCTGCAAAACATCATTATGACTCGATACAAGCATTTGACTCTAACAAATACGAATATACATGTTCATTTAATATTGTGGAGAATCATGATCAATTTTGTTTCTTAAAAACATATTTGGGGTTTCCCCTAACACTTATCTTTTGCGAAATACCTTTGGATGAAGTTAAGACTAAGCCAAACGACAAAATAAAGTATTTTCACCATTTTATTTTGAAACATGATCTACCAACAATAAAAATAAAGCATGCATACGGAAACAAATAACAATCAAACAAATAAAAATCACACAAAGCATGGGTTGCCTCCCAAGAAGCAATTTTCTTTATTTACGAGTCTTGTAGCTAGACTCAAGGTCATGGGCTATTACGTGACCTCATCTTTGGTCTCACTTTCTAGGTCATCTCCTATATCGGTATCGCTTTCATAGTGCAGGTATTTTGGGTCTTCAAACTCAGAGACATCTTTCTGATACTTGGATCCAAGTTTACTAACATCCTTAAAGAATCCACATGATAAATCAGAAGTGTTCTTACATCCTCTCCGAACATCTTCATCACATAAGATAAGTTGAGAACATAGCTTATCAAGCCCGTCACAATCGATTCCTTTGAGATCCCTTCTCTTGTATGGTGTTTGGTATGACACCCTCCTAATTCCATCAGCGAAGGTCATGATTCCGTTCTGGTCATCAACCATTAAATTAGTGATTTCACAGAAGGGTGCTCCGAAAACAACTTGTGACAACCACGGGTCGACATAGTCTTTGATGTTGTCCACGATCGTAACTTCCATTGTGAATGCCATATTTCCTACGAATACCTGGATTTCAAGATCTCTACCAACAACGTTTTCTCCCTTATAAATCATTCCCCATCTGCAGATATTGTTATAGTGGAATAGGGACATAAAATTCTTAGGTAGGAATACGTTAATGTAGACATTATCGAAATACTTATGACCGATCATGCAGGGGATTTTGAGGTTATTCGGATCACGCCGCCTTAACCTCCCCGATTCTCCATCCTTTGATCCATATATATTCCCTTCCAGTGATGGATGGTACTCGTACACCTCCTCATTACCCTTCCGAAAAATTACCTTCTTGATGCCATTGGTGAATAAGGCACTACCATCCTTCTCATCAAGGATTACTCCCGATTCATTGACAAATGGTTTCCCGAGAACAAGGTTGGTTAATGTTAGATTAGTCATAGGGTCTATGTCATCGATCACGGTGAGGTCGATGTTATAGACAAATTCTCTAATCATAACTGATAAATCTTTTATTACCCCGGCGTTATTGATTTTTTCATACAATGTGCGTTCAGGGAAGGCTTCGTTGTAAAGGGAAAAGGGGATTATGTTGACAGGGAGGTTAGGATCTATATGAGTATCGGTTAAGAGCCTATTCCTAATAGTGCAGGAAATCTTGAAAACCTCAGAGTTGTTTCCATCAGTCCTATCACTACTCCCTTTAGTCATATCCACCAATTTTTCCTCGGGTTCCTCTATAATAGATTTACCCAAAATTGCTGGATTCCTCGTATGCTCTTTCGATCTCTCTTTTACTTCATCCAATTTGCTTGACTCTTGAGTGACGGAGTCCTCAAATGAGTTGGTAGGGCTCTTGGCCAATTCGTGGTCTAACCTTGAGGTTTCATCCCTAGCTTTATGACCCATATTTCCAGCTGGTTGTTGGCTCCAGTTATGTGTAGGAGCAGATATTGTGGTGATAGTATTTACAAAATGGATTGGTCCTAGGGGGTTAACAGGGTCCCTTACGTCTTTTACCTTTGGTGACAGATGTTTAAAGAGCTTACTAGGACTCTTTATTTTCACAGGAGAGGTTGGCTGATTCATGACGGTAACAGATTTGACCTCTTCAGCCAGAATCGGTTTATTAATAGCATGCTCTTTAATAACAGTTAACAGATTACAAATCTTGTTATTCATATCGGCTTGTTGTTGTCTAAATTTAGTCTCGAGCGTAGAGAGCTGTAATTCTTGAGATAGGATGAACTTTCGCAAGGCATCCTCATAGCTTTGCCTAGGTGATTGAGGCGAAAGCAGTCAACTAAAGTCAACCACGGATGTGGTCAATATAGTCAAACTCCTTAGGCTCAATCTCCGTGAAAGTATAGGGTTTCCCCGGGTCGTTATGTCCCGACGAGGTGTGATGGTAAACAAAACGGGTTTGTGATCGGGTGAATTTGGACAGAAAGGGGTTGTGAATTATTACACTACGAGATGAGGAATGAAAATAACTTAGAAACACTATATTAACATTTACTGATAATCAGATACACTAAAAACGTGAGCTAAGTCTAAAACGCGCGCGTTTGATTTAAAGTCACGTTAACGTACGAAATAAAGCACGAGTTTTGTGAAATAAAATACCTACGGATATGCAAATTACATTTTTACAATCCTAATGATAAAAGAAAATTTTTAGAAAATTAAAATTAATTTTTACACTACTTAATTAATTATTATTAATTAATTACTAATTTCCTATTTACTTTTAATTATTTAAAATACCCTAAAATACAAATAATTAGGAAATTAACCTAGAAAAATAAAATTTTAATTTGGAAAAATCTAAAATAATATAAAACTAATTTTAAAACTGAAAATATATTTTTAAGACTTTTTAAATAATTATTATTCATTATTAACTAATTATTAATTAGTAAAAACTAATATTAATTATTAAAAATACTAAATGAAAAGAGAAAAATATGAAAAAATTACTGAAATTATTTTATAGCTACAGGAACCTAGGAAAATTATAAAAATGAGATTTGCTTTTTGAAAAAGCTGAAAATAAGCCAAATGGCTTAAATAGAAGCTACCACTTCTAATAAGTTGAGCTTTTTTGGATTTTTCTTTTACAAAACTGTTTAAATACCTAACATAATAAACTTTAACAAAGGAAGTATGGATGGAAGCTTATAAATAAGCAAATGGGAACACAAATCCTTAACAGTTGGGTGTTATAGCTTATTAGGATTTAGATGCAAAGAAAAAGCAAACCAAAAAGCTACAATCAAGTACCACAGAGTAAAATAAGATACAACAAGTTAAAATAACTAAGAATAAGCTGAAAGGACAGGAATAAGCTCAGGCAATAAGCAAAATAAGCTAAGGACAAATCTTCCAATTTGACAGGTCACAATGGCCAAAGTGTACGCCAATGTGGGGTCCACAGGGGGGGGGTGTAGGGGTCCAAATTGAACCTTGATCCTATAAGCTAGCCAGGTGAGCTATCTAATAAGCCAAGGATCAGCTTGTGGGGTCCACTACTGGGCTTGGAATGAGCTTATGAAGATGGCTATATGGACAGATCTAATGGCAAACAAGTGTTAAACAGGCAGGGGGCAAAAATAGATATGCAAGCTTATCAAAAGCCACCTATAAGCTCAAACTATCACTAATAAACCTAGTCTACTCAGAACAAGCAAAAAAATAAGCTAAATAACAAGGAGAGCTAAAATGAATGAGTTTTACTACTAATCCACACAGGAAACTAACAGATACCTCAATAAGCTAAACCAAATAATCCAAGGAGCCCCAAGCAAACTCAAATATGAAAACTTTAATAAACAACAACAACAACAATACATCAAGATTAAGCAGGTTCAAATGAAAAATAAGTCAACAAGCTCAGTTGTTCTAGGAGCAAACAGCAGCAGCAACCAAAAAGGAGAATAAAGCTAAAAATTAAGCTACCTAATAAGCATTAGAGGTGAAACAAAAAGCACTAGCCTATAAACAACCTAGGGGGATTCTAAAACAACAAGAATCACAACCAAAGACCTAGAATTGACCAACTTATGGTCAATTGAAAACTGAGTCAGAACAAGAGCATTGGGTGCATGGTAGTTTTGGTTCAACAGGCATGTTTAAGCTCAAATTTCCATGGGCAAATGGATTCCAAATCCAAATATTCTTTTTGATTTTGATAGACAAGCTGCCCAAGTTTTCAAAACATGAAAGTTTATTCAATTCCAACAAATATTCAGCCCTACATGCTCAATTGAAATCTGTCCATTTTCTCAGTCATAAAATTGTTGACTTTTAAGATTTTTGAGATTTTTGACTTTAGGGACTTTTGATTGAGCACAGATGATTACTATTGGTTTGTTTAAGCTATATCAAGCTAAATCTACCAAACTGAGCACAATTTAGTTTGAATTCAAAAGTTTGAGACACCACATCACCACAGATAAGTTGTTGGATGAATGTGTGTACTCTTTTGACTTTTCTTATGACTTTAACCAAACCAAAGACTGAATTGAAATAACTACTTCCTAAGTGCTTAGCCTAAGTGAACCTTAACCACAAGTAACACAAACAACAAGTTATAACAGCAATTCCAAACACCCCTTAAAGGGTGACTGTTTGATTTTTTTGAAAGAGAAACTCAACAAACTACCTTAAAGTTATAGAAACTAGATTATTTAAGATAAATTGATGCTAAACAAACTTAAATGAATAGAAGATAAAAGACAGAAATAAGTTGATAAGCAAATTCTTATTTTTTGTACTTTTGGAATTTTTTTTTTTTGGAAAATTAGAATTAAGCTAATGGTATTCTGAAAGGTGCAACTAAAAGGTATCATGGAATTGAGAAAAGTAAATAGCAATGAGAAAATAAGCAGTGAAAAGCAAGTCAATAAGCAGTTACTATAGTGACATAAAAGAAAATCTCTTAAACTTTTATTAAATTGAAACTGATACAAGAGACTTAAAAACAAACTAACTTAATTAAAACTAAGTCCTGAACTACAACTAAAACCTACTTAATCTACTACCATCTACTGTTACCTACTGCCTTCAAATGGCATACAAGATGTTCTATTTATACTAGGATGTGAAAATTAGGGTTCCTTTCCACTTGTGCTTCTTCTGTGAGTACAAACAGCTGTATTCTTCATTTGTGTTTCTTCTGAGCAAATCCCACCATTGGATTAAAGTTTGAGTCATCTCAGCCCTTTAATTTCATTTTGGCGTCACTTTCTGTTGTGGATTGGTGACTTGGTAGAGGGGGGAGGTGAATTAGTATATGGGGTTGACAATTGAGATGGTGTAGGGTGGCTGGGTAGGTTGTGTAGGAGATTGGAGGGGGGACAGGGATGTTGGAGGTGCAGGGGTGTTTGTTCTGGTTTCGCGGCAAAAAGGGAGTCACGGGAGAGGTTGACCTTTTGACCCCGTTTCTATTAATAATTTTGGATGGGGTGGGCTTTGGTGATAGTAATGGGCCAAGGGGTGAGCTGGATTTGTTTTGGTTTGGATTTGGGTTTGAAAATATCAAAGGCTCCATTTGGTTTAGTTAGCTACAAAAGCCCAAGGACTAATCATGTAAATTCTGATTTTCTGAGGGACTGAAGTTGTCACATCTCCAAAGTTATCCGAAGGACCATTGTTGTCAAACCCCAATAATACAAGGACCACAAATAAAATTTTCCATTTTAAAACACCCGAGGACCAAATCTGTCAAGTTTCAAAATCCAGAGGCTAAACTTGTAATTTTCTCAAAATTTTCATCCAGGGATTAAAAGTGACACATGTGAATTCCCAAGGACCATATTTGACTTTTCAACCAAAAATATATGCTCAGGGACCAATTCTGTTAATTTTTGAAAGTTCGGGGACTGAAACTGCCAATTATGCAAACTTTGTACGTTTTTCATCAGTTTTTACTCATTTTGCATCTGAAACATATAAAACACAATTTTGAAATATTTTTAGTATTTTGATGCATTTCTGAGTGTTTTTGTATGTTTTGCAGTTCAGATTTGATCAAAAATGATGAGTGTTTGAGCACTCATCAATCTCCCATACTAAACTATTGCTAGTCCCTAGCAATAAACTATTTTGAAAATTTAATAGATTTTAATCTCTTTACCAAAAGCCATTACTTCTGGAGTATCCAAATGTATCAGTTCAAGTAAGAACTATGGTCCACCTGATAACCATGTGATTTTGAGCAAACCACCAGCTGTAAACGGATTTGATTTGTCTTTACCAGAAGCCGTTTGCTTCTGGACTAGCCAACTCTTGATGGACAAAGTCAACATCTTGGTGAGCTGATTACCAATTATGGTTTTTCTACTGCCTTTACCAATAGCCATAATCTTGCGGGCTAGCCAACTCTTTCACTTTTTAGGATATGGCGAGTTGAGATACCATACAATTTTGGGCAAATTGCAAGCCATCAACGGATTTGATATATCTATACCAAGATCCGTTTGCTCCTGGATTAGCCAATCCTTTTGTCGTTTAGACATGGTGGACTGATAACCACAAAAAATTTTGAACCCAAGTGATTTTTTTTTTTTTTAATTTTTGCAAAAAAACGGGGGTACTAGATAGTAAAATGTGATAAAATTCGCTAGAATAGCAAAATACCCCCCCCCCCCCCCACACACACACACACTTAGAATGAATATTGTCCTCAATATTCAAAGTCCCGGCTATTATGCCGACTCTTGGAACGTAAAAGGGCAATATTACAAGCTAAATGTGGAAACACCATTTTTTTTCACTGTATTGGTAACCAAAGCAGGGGTAACTCCCCCACACTTAGCGTGAAAACCCTAAGTACATGCTACTGTTTTTGTTTACCGAGTCGCTAGCTTGACTCGACCCCGAATTCATTGGTTCTTGGGGAAGCATGATGTGGAAGAAACAATCTCCATCGGACTTTCATTCAAGATGTTTGGACAAACATTTGAAGCACGTGAAAGTTCCACACCGATGAGATAAGTACCCGGCTCAAGATAATGATACATGAAAATTCCGGGGTCAAAGATAATGTCTTCATTCCCGAAGGAGTGAAGAACAGGAGAAGTCACCCTATAGGGGAAGAAAAGGAAGAAAACCATGATGAAAATCATGATAAGATTTTCTTCCTCGAGAGCAGGCTCATTAGCCTGAATTTGGATTTCAAGGATTAAGCTCAAAAACATCCCGGGAGGGTGGGTGGGAATTTGCAAATCCTCATGATTGAGTACATCTCCCCCCGGGCTATCATACTCCGGAGGAGTCAGGATATGAGTGAGTTCACCTGAGAACTCCTCATGAAGAGAATTATTCACAAGATGTGAATTTGAGAATTCATGTTCCGGAATAGACTCATCACAATCCTCATTCCAAATACCAAAGATTGGATTATCAGAAATCAAAGCGAATTCAAAATTGAATTCAAATAGAGGATTGGTGAGATTAGTATTGAATGCTTCAGGAACAAAGTGATTATTATTCTCTATTGGACTGTTGGGATCAGAAGTGAGTAGTGGATCATGATATAGGAGACTTTCAATTTCTCCCAGATCGACTTCGAAATCGAGGAGACCATCATCACTTTCCGATGAAAGTGGATTGATGTGAGTAAGTTCATCGGCGAACTCCTCAAGAAGAGGATCAGCATCAAACTGTGGGAGTGATGCCTCAATATACTCAATGTCTCCATGAGATGTACAATCATCATTAAAATCTGAGAAAGTCTCAAAATGACCGTTTGAACACTCAAGAGGGGAAGGAAGATCACACATATGCTCAAGAATTCCCTATGACTCTCTTGGGATTGGGACAAGGTTCTCAACACTAGACTTTATGAATTCATCTAATTCCTTATCAGGAATAGTGTCAAGATGCTCATCCCCCATGTTCAAAGAGTGAGTGTGAACTTCGGGTGTGATATCAATAGACTGAGGGAGTGGAAAGGAGATAGCATTCATGGATTGTATGAGTTCCATTTGATCTTCTGCTAGTAATTTCTCCGTTTCATTATTTTCTCCCTGATTTTCAATGGGAGGAATCACGAATGATGAATCTCACGAACCCTTATAAAATTGAAGGATATCAAGGGTGTCTTCATTATCACTATCATCATCACAGTCGAGAAGAGCAGCTTTACGAAATTTGGCACGTGTTATAGCTGCTTGTTCTTCGAAAAGTAATTCCTCCATACTCTTTTTGTTTCTAGCCTCTCGTTCTTCAGCAAGTAATTCTGCCATAGATTTCTCACGAGAGTCTTGAAACGATGTAGTAACCAACTCCTCCTTAAGTTCTTTCAATATCTCAAGAGCCTTTAGTAAAAGGTCTTGCTCAGTATCATGAGGAGTTGATTGGATCATTTGGTACTGTGGAGGTGGGTCTGAAAACGAATAGTCGTAATTGTTACAAGGAAATGGATTCCTTGTTTGACAATCTGAGCTAGAGTGTGGACCTCCACAATACTCACAACAGTAAAACTGATGTGGCTGTGATTCGTATGTGCTAAAGTCATAACCGTTATCAGGAACCTGCTCATAGACAAGCGTGTTTCCCGATTGACAATCAGAACTATAGTGTGAACAACCACAATACTCACAACAGTAAAACTGCTGAGTCTCATGATGTGGTAGCTGATGGAATGAATCAGTCGTGTCATGGTAGTAATATGGATTCTGGTTATAGACAGACCCGTTTCCCGACTCTACCATGACACAACTGGGGCAATTACCACCATTATAAGGACCACCACACCATTGACAATCAAGAAGGTGTGGATGAGACATAGAAAAAATCAAATGGTTTTGGAGGGTAAGAAATGTAGAATCAAAAAAGGTAGGAGGGTAAAGATGGATATTTTTGTGATTTTTGATAAACATTTTATACAAATAAGAAAGAAAATCTTTTTGTGTTTTTGTGTTCGTTGAAAACTGATTTTAAAATGTTTTCGTGAACTATTTTGTTTTTATAATAAGAAAATATGAACAAAGGATGGTAAATATACAATGAGTGTATATCCAGATTCACTAATCTGTAAAACCGTTTAGAATACGCGCACGACCTCCCTGGCAGCGGCGCCAAATTTTTGATTGAGGCGAAAGCAGTCAACTAAAGTCAACCACGGATGTGTTCAATATAGTCAAACTCCTTAGGCTCAATCTCTGTGGAAGTATAGGGTTTCCTCGGGTCGTTATGTCCCGACGAGGTGTGATGGTAAACAAAACGGGTTTGTAATCGGGTGAATTTGGACAGAAAGGGGTTGTGAATGATTACACTACGAGATGAGGAATGAAAATAACTTAGAAACACTATATTAACATTTACTGATAATCAGATACACTAAAAACGTGAGCTAAGTCTAAAACGCGTGCGTTTGATTTAAAGTTACGTTAACGTACGAAATAAAGCGCGAGTTTTGTGAAATAAAATACCTACGGATATGAAAATTACATTTTTACAATCCTAATGATAAAAGAAAATTTTTAGAAAATTAAAATTAATTTTTACACTACTTAATTAATTATTATTAATTAATTACTAATTTCCTATTTACTTTTAATTATTTAAAATACCCTAAAATACAAATAATTAGGAAATTAACCTAGAAAAATAAAATTTAAATTTGGAAAAATCTAAAATAATAGAAAACTAATTTTAAAACTGAAAATATATTTTTAAGACTTTTTAAATAAATATTATTAATTATTAACTAATTATAAATTAGTAAAAACTAATATTAATTATTAAAAATACTAAATGAAAAGAGAAAAATATGAAAAAATTACTGAAATTATTTTATAGCTACAGGAACCTAGGAAAATTATACAAATGAGATTTGCTTTTTGAAAAAACTGAAAATAAGCCAAATAGCTTAAATAGAAGCTATCACTTCTAATAAGTTGAGCTTTTTTGAATTTTTCTTTTACAAAATTGTTTAAATACCTAAAATAATAAACTTTAACAAAGGAAGTATGGATGGAAGCTTAAAACCCCCACCAGGCAGTGTACCTGATCGTTGTAGTATAGTATAGTGACAAGTATCGGGGGATTGATCGTTCAACTCAGGAATAGTGTCGTTAGGATTGAAATTAATCTAACTAGGTCTAAAGGAGAAGGATGATTCTTTTTGTATTTTTAAATTTTATGAAAAGCAAGTAAAAATCTTGGGTTTTGGAAGAGTGGGCGGAATTAGTTGCTAGTCAACTAACCCAATAACTAAAGATGCAATCAAAATAAAATAACATAAATGTAAATAAAGCTAATTAAACAAGTGGTGTGACCAATAAATGGGAAAATTGTGTTTACTTAGATTTCATTACTCCCTAGATATCTTTTACATGTTGATAGTTTGTTACAGTTGCGTGGATGACGGGTTATATTCCTTAAAACCAATCGTGGGCCGGCGTACGTACTTCCCCAACTCTATAAGCTCCTACTTCACTCCTATGTCGAGCCTGCAAGAAGCTCCTAACATGGAATCACTAGAATTCGCTCATGCATTAAATACAACCATAAAAACCTAGTACGCATTGGTTCATGCTTCTTAAGACGTTCAAGCAAGTTACACTATGGAAGTCTGCCAGTTTTCTTAAGCCTATCATCGAAATCATTCATCCGTAACAACTATAAACAAGCAATCAACCTATAATCAACATCTAGGTTTCATTACATCTAAGCAAACACACAAGAGATCTAGCCTAGCATGTTAAGATCAAGACAAGCGTAAGATATATGTTAGGAATTAAATATCAGAAGAATCAAAGCGAGTTTCCACTGAAGGTGATTCTGCTGCTGAATCCTGCTGCTGCTTGATTCTGCTGCTGAATCATACTACTGCTTGATTCTGCTGCTGAATCATACTACTGCTTGATTCTGCTGCTGAATCATACTACTGCTTGATACTACTGCTGCTTGATTCTGCTGCTGAATCATACTACTGCTTGATTCTGCTGCTGCTATGACTGTGCAGCTATGACTCATAACAAACAGCTGTGTAGATAAGACCGACTTATTCAACACTTGCATAAAAAGATAATATCTTAGTTCTAGTCATCAAATTGAACACTCCAAGTGAGTTGTTTATCTTAGATACATGATGTATCTTGTATGACTAAGCTAGAATAGTGATTAGTCATAAGCTAGTTATTTGTTGAGTCATGTAGTTTGTAAAAGATATTTCCTTGGACTATAAAAGGAAAATCTTAGAGAGACAATATTAGAGAGACAATATTAGAGAGACAATGCCATACACAACTCTCATACACAGACAATAGAAAGAACAAACATAAGATTCAAGGTCTTTGTAACCCTAGTGATAAGCAAAAGATCACTCGTATTATTTTTGAATAATATTGAATCGTTTGGTGTTAACTATTCCATTTCCATAACAATAAACATAAATCTTCTAAGTGTGGTTAAGTAGATTCCGCATACTTAATCATATTCATACAAACATATCTCATACACAAAGAACGAAGGTTTAACCACCTTACCGTGTAATCGATCCCCCAACAAGTGGTACCAGAGCTGACAGGTTGATATTTTTGTTTTAGAAGAAGAAGTTAGAAATGGATGTTGAGTCTATTCAAACAAATGTTGCTGCTAAGTTACCAATGCTCAAACAGAATGAGTTTGAGATGTGGAGGTTAAGAATAGAACAATATTTTCAAGTGCAAGATTATGCACTGTGGGAAATTATTGAAGATGGAGATTCTTACAAGCCTACAACCACTACATCAACAGTTGATGGTAAGGAAGTTGATAAGCTGCAAACCAAGCCACTAACTGCAGAAGACAGAATTAAGAAGAAGAATGACCTAAAGGCCAGAAGCATGCTGATGATGACCATTCCAAATGATCAACTTATAAACTTCAGCAAATTCAAAGATGCAAAGTCACTATTTGAGGCCATTATTGCAAGGTATGGTGGGAATGAAGCCACCAAGAAGACCCAGAAGACTCTTCTTAAGCAACAGTTTGAAAATTTCACATCAACCAACCATGAATCTTTAGACCATATGTTCAACAGGCTACAGAATATTATGAGTCAACTTGCTATTCTTGGAGTTGAAATACCTCAAGAAGATTTAAACTCAAAATTTCTGAGAAGCTTACCTGAAGAATGGGCTATGCATGTTGTTGTCTGGAAGAACAAGTCAGACATTGACACCATGGATCTTATGGATCTGTATAGCAACTTTAAGATTGTTGAGCAAGATTTGAAGAAAACTGGAGGTACTAGTTCAAGCACTGGGAACATGGCATTTATGTCATCTCCTAGTAATTCAGTTCCAGTTACTAATGAAAAAGTTCATGATGTTGCAAGTGCTGCAAGTTCATCAAGCAGTACTTTTGGAATTTTGGATGAGAAAACATGTTGTGCTTTCTTCACAAGCAAACATAATGGATCCATGTTAACTCATGAAGACCTTCAAGAGATCAATGATGATGATCTGGAGGAAATGGATCTAAAATGGCAAATTTCTCTTCTTAGCATGAGAGCTAAGAAATTCTATCAAAGGACGGGGAAGAAGATCACAATCAGTAGCAATGATCCTGCTGGTTATGACAAGTCAAAGATAGAATGCTACAACTGTCACAAGATGGGACACTTCTCAAGAGAATGTAGAAGGCCAAGACAGCAAGATAGCAGAAATAGAGATGTTGGAAGAAAATCCAATATAGGGGAGATGTCTGAACCAAAAGCTATGGTAGCAATTGATGGATTAGGTTTTGATTGGAGCTTCATGGATGATGAAGAAATGGGTTCTTCACAGATGGCTCTTATGGCATTTACTGCACCTGAGGTACATGATCATAAAACCTGTTCAAATACTTGTACTGCTCTTAAAGACTTAAAAATCTTAATTAAACAGTATGATGACCAAAAGGTTCGACACGACAAATCTGATCTAGATTGTTTCAATTATAAAAGTGGTTTAGAATCTGCAGAGAGACAAATCCTACACTATAAAAGGAATGAACTTACCTTTACTGATGCTAAAACTTTACTTGAAAATGATAATCAATTTAAAGATCAAATCATTGAGGCTTTAAAAGAAGCATTGGATAGGGTTAAGACTGAGAAAGAAAACATTCAATTGACTAAAGAGAAGCTTGAACATGCTTCTAAAAATGTAAACAAAATAATAGACAGTCAAGTGAATAATAAAGTTAAGTCAGGATTAGGATATAATGCAGCCCCACCCCCTTATAGAGGTATCCCAAAACCCCCAGGGATCGACCTAGAACATTCAGGATTGCCTGAATTTCAGCTACCTGAGTTACAATATGGAGTTCAACCAAACTCTAACATAGTAGCTGATGAGCCTAAGAAAGAAAGTAAATGTTCATGTAAAACATTACTTTTTCAGGACAAGGTGTCCTTTGTAAATAAACAGGTTATGTCTAAACCTGAAGTGGTTAAGAAAGCAAGAACAAGAGTTCCTAAGATAGTCAAACACAATACTGATAGGCCTAAAACCAATGAAAAACATGTTAGGCAACCAGTTAGATATTGTGAACAATATAGAACCACAAACAAGCCCAGAGGTAACCAAAGAAATTGGAATAACCTCAAGTCTTACCAATTAGGTGATGACTTTGCTTTTCACAATAAAGCTTGTTTCATTTGTGGTAGTTTTGACCATCTTGCAGCTTTCTGTAACAAATGGGTATCCGGGTATGAAAGTAATAGAGTGAACTACAAAAGGCAAACACCTAAATCTCATTTTCACTCTAATTCTAAAAGATCAAAACCCAAAACAGTCACAAAAACTGTTCCTACTGAAAGGAAAATGGTTTCTGCTGAAAAACCATATATGACTGTTTACCCAAAATCAACAATTAAAGGTGCAAAAACAACTTTCAAACATGCATCTAATATTGTTCAAAGGCCCATTCAAACAAAAGCAGTGGTCCAAAAACAAGTTTGGAGACCAAATCTAGCAGTTTCTTCTGCTAAGCATACTGCTGCTAAGGGTAATAGGGCAAATGCTGTTAAGGCCTCAGCATGTTGGATTCTTAAATCCAATGTTGCATCAACAGTCCTCAAGAGATTACATTTAATTGATGCAAGAGGCAGATCCAAGTCAGTGTTGGCTTGGATCCCCAAGGAAAACTAATTCTTTTATTTTGTGCAGGAACATTCACCAACAGATCATGAAGATCAAGGATATTCAGATAGTGGGTGTTCAAGGCACATGACAGGCAACATGTCTTATCTTTCCAACTTTCAATCAATTGATGGTGGATATGTTACCTTTGGAGGAGGAATTGGTGGAAAAATTACTGGTAAAGGTACTATCAAAACCAGTAAATTAGATTTTGAAGATGTGTTTTATGTGCAAGAGCTTAAGTATAATCTCTTTAGTGTCTCACAAATGTGTGACAGAAAGAATAATGTTCTTTTTACTGAGACTGAATGTCTTGTACTTTCTCCTGATTTTAAGATGCCTGATGAAAGTCAAGTACTTCTTAAAATTCCTAGGAAGGGCAATATGTACAGTGTTGATATGAATAACATTGTTTCTAAAGATGCTTTAACTTGTCTTGTTGCAAAAGCCACATTAGATGAATCTATGTTATGGCATAGGAGACTTGGTCATATTAACTTCAAAACCATAAATAAGATTGTTAAGAATGGTTTGGTAAGAGGTTTACCTCAAAAACGTTTTGAAAATGATCAAACATGCATTGCTTGTCTTAAAGGCAAACAACACAAAGTCACTTGTAAGCCCAAGATTTTAAACTCTATCAGTCAATCATTGTTTATGCTTCATATGGACTTATTTGGACCTGTTTCAGTAAGTAGTATAATGCATAAGAGATTTTGTCTAGTTGTTACTGATGACTATAGTAGATTCACATGGGTATTCTTTTTAGGAACTAAGGATGAGACTTCTAGCATCCTTAAGACCTTCATTACAGAGATAGAAAACCTAGTAAGCAAAAGAGTAAAAGTCATTAGATGTGATAATGGGACAGAATTTAAAAATAGAGTTATGGATGATTTCTGCAAAGAAAAAGGTATTAAGAGAGAATTTAGTGTTGCTAGATCTCCTCAACAGAATGGAGTAGCTGAAAGAAAGAATAGAACACTAATAGAAGCTGCTAGAACTATGTTAGCTGATTCAAAGTTGCCTATAACTTTTTGGGCTGAAGCAGTCAACACTGCTTGTTATGTTCAGAACAGAGTTTTAATAGTACAGCCTCACAATAAGACATCATATGAGCTTTTTAGAGGTAGAACTCCTGCAATAGGATTTCTTAGACCTTTTGGATGTCATGTGACAATTCTGAATACCTTAGACCATTTGAGAAAATTTGATGGTAAAGCAGATGAAGGTTTCTTTGTTGGATATTCTCTCAATAGCAAAGCTTTTAGAGTATACAACATAAGAACTAAGAGAGTAGAAGAGAGTCTACATATAGAGTTCTTAGAGAACAAGTCTAATGTAGAAGGTCAAGGACCAAAATGGCTATTTGATCTTGAAACTCTAACCCATTCAATGAATTATGTGCCTGTTGTTGCAGAAACTAATGATTTTTCAGGTTCACAAGCAACAGATGAGGCAAGGTTAGACAAGAAGACACATCAAGATTATGTGATGATGCCAATATGGTCAAATACCAATGTGGAATCAACTTCAACCAATGGAGAATCTTCTTCTGGCAAAGCTAAAGAAGATGTTGAAGATAAAATCAGAGAAGGAAGAACAGAAGAACAGCAAAATGTTCCTGCTGATGAGCAAAATGTTCCCACTGATGATCAAACAATTCCTGCTGATAAGCAAATTGTCTCTGCTGATAGTCCTTCAGAAGAAACAAAATCAGACTTTTCAGAAGATGAGGTGGATTTGTGCAATATTCCATCTGATTATCAAGTTCCTTCCACTCCACAAACACGAATTCACAAAGTCCACTCCCTAGAAAATGTGATTGGAGATGTACAATCTGGTGTGAAGACAAGACAACAATTGATGTCTTCAGATCAAAAAGGGATTCTTGATGCCCTTTATGCTTCAAAGAAACATGAGTCTTCAAACTCTTGTTTGTTTGTATGTTTTCTCTCACAAGATGAACCAAAGAATATTCATAAAGCCCTAGAGAATTCAAGCTGGTTAGAGGCTATGCAAGAGGAGCTTCTTCAGTTCAAGATTCAAAAGGTTTGGGTGCTAGTTGATTTACCTTATGGAGTAAGAGTAATTGGCACTAGATGGGTTTTTAGAAATAAAAGGGATGAAAGAGGCATAGTGATTAAGAATAAGGCTAGATTAGTAGCACAAGGGTACACACAAGAAGAAGGGATAGACTATGATGAGGTTTATGCTCCAGTAGTTCGAATTGAGGCAATTAGGCTTTTCTTAGCTTATGCTTCATTTATGAACTTCACAGTTTACCAAATGGATGTCAAGAGTGCATTTTTATATCGTTCAATTGAAGAAGAGGTGTATGTTACACAACCTCCAGGCTTCACTGACCCTGACCATCCAGACAAAGTGTACAAGGTAGTTAAAGCTCTATATGGCCTACATCAGGCACCAAGAGCTTGGTATGCAACACTAGCTTCCTATTTATTAGAGAATGGATTTCAAAGAGGAAAGATTGATCAGACACTTTTCATCAAACAGCACAAGAAAGATCTTCTGTTAGTACAGGTGTATGTGGATGACATTATCTTTGGATCTACAAGGAAGGAGATGTGTTTAGACTTTGAAAAACTTATGAAAGATAAGTTTCAGATGAGTTCTATGGGAGAACTTACATTCTTTTTGGGTCTGCAAGTTAAGCAATCATCTGAAGGCATATTTATTAGTCAAGACAAATATGTTGCAGAGATACTTAGAAAATTTCAATTTGTTGATTCAAAAATATCAAGCACACCAATTGATCCTGAGAAGCCACTTCTTAAAGATGCAGATGGAGAAAATGTGGATGTACATACATACAGATCTATGATAGGATCTTTGATGTATCTTACATCATCAAGACCTGATATAATGTTCTCTGTTTGTGCTTGTGCAAGATTTCAAGTAACTCCAAAGGTTTCTCATTTAACAGCAGTCAAAAGAATTTTTAGATATCTCAAAGGTCAACCAAGGTTGGGTTTATGGTATTCTAGAGAATCACCTTTTGATTTGATAGCATTCTCAGACAGTATGCTGGTGCTAGCTTGGACAGAAAGTCAACAACCGGAGGATGTCAATTCCTTGGATGCAGACTTATCTCATGGCAGTGTAAGAAGCAAACAATTGTGGCAAATTCAACAACTGAAGCTGAATATGTAGCTGCTGCAAGTTGCTGTGGTCAAGTTCTATGGCTTCAAAACCAACTTCTTGATTATGGGTACAATTTCTTACATACCATTATACATATTGATAATAGTAGTACAATTTGCATTATTAAAAATCCAGTGCAACATTCTAAAACAAAACACATTGAAATAAGACATCATTTTATAAGAGATTGCAATGAGAAAAGGTTAATTCAAGTAATGAAAATTGCTTCAGAACAAAACTTTGCAGATCTTCTTACCAAAGCTTTTGATGTTGGAAGATTTCAGTACTTGGTAGCAAGTATTGGAATGCTTAATCTTTAAATTTTTCAATATAATGTGTTTTTGTATATAGATTTTGTTAATACATCTAACTTTGTTATCTAAGTCTACTATTAACAATATTTGAAGTTATTCATACAGTTAGTTCTATGATTATTCTAATTCAAGACAAGTACTTTGTACTTTGTTCTTTTGGTTTTAGACTAACAATTTCAGGTATGAATATTTAAGCTGCAAGGCTATTTCAAGTGAAATCTGCTGATCATTGCTGCTGAAAGCTGATCATTGCTGCTGATATAATAGGTTCATGATAGAAAAGGTTTGGGACTTAAAAAAAATCCTTAAAACTTCTTTCTTGGAATCTGATTATGATATTTCACTTTGAATTGATAAATTAGTTGATCAGTTAATCACTGATACAACTCACTTTCTATCATTTTATACTCTCAAGTATAATGTGACTAATCTACGGATATCTGATAGAAAGAACAGCGAGCAACAGTGAATCTAACACTTGTGTTAGAGGTAACAAATGCCACGAGCTGGAAACCCTGTAAAGAAAGCCTTTTGAATAGGTTTATCTATACACAGGCGGTTATTTATAACTGAAAACATTGGTTCTCACACAACCAGAGGTTGCTTTAAACCGAAATTTTGATTAAGTGTCTGTTACACACTTAATCCTTTCAAAATGGTTGTAAGCAGTATGATTTTTTATAATAAAATCATATACATACTGCTAAGGCAAAAGTTTCTTAAAAGGATTTTCAAAAGATGACTTTAAAAACCATCAAATGATGGACCATGAGTCAAAAATGTCCATTGAATCACCTCTCATAGGAGTTAACACACCTAGAAGTGATGAGGACAGAATCTTAAACTCTTAAGGAATTGATGGCTTCATGTACAAATTGTCTGAAAACATGGAACAATGCTAAATCAGATGATGATGTTATGATTGTGAGAAAATCTTTCAAACAAGGGGAGGATATCAATATAAGATGATATTTGAATCTCAGGGGAGGAAATTCAAGCCCAGTTTAAGGAAGATTAACCAAAAGAAAAGACAAGATCATACAAGATGATGACATAAAGGTTGAAAATGACAAGAACATTCTTAAATGTTGTATTCAGAAAGGATGAAGCATTTCAAAGGAGAAAGTTCTATCTAGGTCAAAAAGTTGAAAAGATTCAATTTCAGTTCACTACGTTTGTTCATCACTTGTTGAAAGATCAGAAAGCAGATAAGTTCCAGAGAAAGATAAGTTCATTCACTCAGAAGAGAAGAAAGTTCAGATCAACCAAATCTGACAATGAAGTGTTTGAAAGATCTTCACAAAGTCCTCATTTAATTCAGAAAAACATGTTTGAATGTGATTCACATGTTTAGGGGAGGATTGTTAGGAATTAAATATCAGAAGAATCAAAGCGAGTTTCCACTGAAGGTGATTCTGCTGCTGAATCCTGCTGCTGCTTGATTCTGCTGCTGAATCATACTACTGCTTGATTCTGCTGCTGAATCATACTACTGCTTGATTCTGCTGCTGAATCATACTACTGCTTGATACTACTGCTGCTTGATTCTGCTGCTGAATCATACTACTGCTTGATTCTGCTGCTGCTATGACTGTGCAGCTATGACTCATAACAAACAGCTGTGTAGATAAGACCGACTTATTCAACACTTGCATAAAAAGATAATATCTTAGTTCTAGTCATCAAATTGAACACTCCAAGTGAGTTGTTTATCTTAGATACATGATGTATCTTGTATGACTAAGCTAGAATAGTGATTAGTCATAAGCTAGTTATTTGTTGAGTCATGTAGTTTGTAAAAGATATTTCCTTGGACTATAAAAGGAAAATCTTAGAGAGACAATATTAGAGAGACAATATTAGAGAGACAATGCCATACACAACTCTCATACACAGACAATAGAAAGAACAAACATAAGATTCAAGGTCTTTGTAACCCTAGTGATAAGCAAAAGATCACTCGTATTATTTTTGAATAATATTGAATCGTTTGGTGTTAACTATTCCATTTCCATAACAATAAACATAAATCTTCTAAGTGTGGTTAAGTAGATTCCGCATACTTAATCATATTCATACAAACATATCTCATACACAAAGAACGAAGGTTTAACCACCTTACCGTGTAATCGATCCCCCAACAATATATTCAAACAACACATAGACATATTGAATGAATTGAAAGGATACTTATCTTAATTGAACATGAAAGGTTTAAGGGGTTAAAACCCTTGAAAATACTGATAAAATCATACTAGGGTTTCTCCAAGTCGTCTCTAAAATTGTCCTCCCCTAATGAATGAAAATTACAAAAGTATATATAGATTTTCCAAGGTGACGGCATCAAGAAGAAAATTCTGACGCCGTCAACCCGCCGCCCATAATAAAATCGGATTGCCTAGATCCAGATCTGACGCCGTCAAGAATAGTTTTCCTCTGGGCCGTCATGAGTAATGGGGTCATGACGGCCTATGGTGACGCCGTCATGCCCTAGTGTAAAAACATTTTGGACCGTCATGGACTCTATCCTCTTCACCTCTTGTTTTCCTCTTGACGTCGTCATTAAGAACTTGGTGACGCCGTCAAGTACTGTTCCCAGCAAGGAAAATTAAGACTTTGCCGTTTTCTTCACTTTTAAGCTCCAAAAACGTCCAAAATGCTTCCTTTTCCAGAATTCACTCCAAAAGTACCTAAAATCACAAAAGGAACGATTTAGGGCAATATTTGATCAAATAAATTCAATTTCGGGCTTAAATGACCCCCTAAAAACGGATCATGTTTTGCCTCATCACTACACTACAACGATCAAGTACATTGCCTGGTGGATTGCAAAATCTCTCAAGATCTCTTGAGAGGTAAAACCTTTTTCGAAGGTCTTGTGATCCTGCCTCAGTTTTTCTCAAATTTGCCCCGTTTGTTTGAGGTGGATGACATAGACCCTTCTTTGGCATATGCTGGATTGAAAGAAGTTTCACCAACCACAATGCCGAAGCACTTAGCTTTGACCCGATGCTTATCACATTGTATAACCGAAATGGCTCTCCTTACCTGCGACGCATGCATCTTCACTTTATCAGTCGCTTCTTTTCTTGTAACAAACTCCTTTTGCACCTTAAAATAACCTTCTTTATTTCTATACTTACCCCTATAATCCTTTCTTATTAACTTCAACATTCAATTTCGTAGCCCTGTACCCTCTTCAGCATCTGCTTCATCAGCACTATCAAGGTCATCCATTGGAACGACAGGTGGCCCTTGTTCAGCAGCCTCTACCAGATGAAGTTTGTCAGCAGCTTCTCTCCTACTGTCTTGAATGTTTGCATCCAGTTGAAATGAGAAACCACCCATGTCAACATGAGTGTAAGTTGTTGGCATGTCACTAGCAGCATGTTAAAAATCACTACCATCCCCTTCGGTTTCTTGTTCTTCATTCTGGTCAAGGGCGCCTTCATTTTAAGCTTGTTTCCTTTCTACTACTTACTCATCAACCTCTTGGACAGTATTTCGAATATTCACATCCCTATTTTCTGGATATATGTGCTCATCAATCATTTCTGTAACATCTTCTGGCCTATCACCAAAGCATGATTCAGGCCTATCCAAAGACACTGCATTATCCTGCTGGAACAAGTCATCCTCAAAATATGTCCCAAGTTGTTTACCCTTCAAATGCATAAAACTACCCATAGGGTCATAGTCACTCAATTCCATCAAATTTAAGTAACTGAATCCATGGAATGAGGATTGTGGCTCATTTTCAGAATGTAGAAATCCTACATTATCAACATTAACAGTTCTTTCAACCAATGGACAAGCATTACAGATGTTTGCGTTGGTGCCATTTCATCATTTTGCCAATCTAACATCAACAACTTTCCTTTGCTGTTCTTATGAGGCGCACTGACCACATCATCCTGAAGAATCTCTTGTATCACTAGACCCTCTGAAGCCGGGCGCTAACATGTATGCTCAAATAGGTGTTTTTCTACCAACGATACATTTGTCTCTACAAAAACATCTGTCTCCTTATACCTAGGTACAAAATTAAACAATACTTTTACATCCTGATCCGACATCAATGCAACTAATCCATCATCTAAATTCATGCTAGGGACACTAAAACGGATAAACAACTTCTGTTTTTTATCACCCAAACCTAGGTCACCTAAGATTTTGACCAGCACACGCATTGAGAAATTGTCACAATCAATTAGGTCTACATGATCAGTGTAATCAAACTTGTACACTCTATTAGGTGGATTGGAAAACTCACCACTGTGGTGGATTTGAATACTGAAGAGCCTTGGGTATGATTCTGGGAACATAAATCAACGAAACAAATAAACAAAAATAAAAAAAACATCCACAACATTAACATGAATCAAGGTAATATGCTTTACTTTCCATACATACACTGCATGGTCATTCGAAAGAAAAGTACAGAAAAAAAAATCGTACCGTATAAGGTAGCAATATCCGGAATTGGTGCACTCCGAGCTCTAATTTGCCAGTCACCGATCATGGATCTACTGTTAATTTGGGTGATTTCGACAATATACAAGTTAGGAGCAAGGGGTCGATGTTATAGGTGTGTGGGCATGTTAAGTATATACAAATGAAAGAGGATAAACTTTAGATGCAAAAACAGTCCCTCAACACAAATGTAGGTGTGCTAGTAGATTTGATGGCGGGAAATAAGAAATGACAAAAATACCCTCACATACAACGCACATGAGGACTAACTAACGGGTTTCCTAATGAGCGTTAGGCAAAAAACCATTTTTTGCATGAACAGTAACCTTTCAAGGGCAATATTTGCAGATTGAAAACTGCTCAGGTACACTTTCTGTAAAAATTTTCATAAGACGACCCTTTTTACAATTTTGCTAAACTTTAGGGACATTTTTTGCAGTTTTCCCAAAAACTTAAAAGCTGGACTTTTGGTTCATGGATTGATTTTAGCCAAAAATCACCCTAAACCTCCCAATGCTCATCCCTAGGTACATATTGATCTCTAGTTAACTTGTTAGTATTTGGGTATTTTTGGAGAAATGAGCTACAGGAGCTGGGACTGAGGGATGGATTGGGGCTTATATCATAATCCGAAAGCTGGAGTTTATATGTTATAGAACTTTTGGTAGAATTAGTTGAGGTTGGAGCTTATTAATGCAAAATCACATTAAAATACATCAAATATATTTCAAGCTTTTGTGTGCTAATTCATTATATGTTGAATGGTATTTAAGTAATTTGAGTAACTATAAGCCCTCACAAGCCATTTTAAATGAGCTTGGGCTTATAGAGGCTTCTGGCTTATAAAAACTTTCATAAGCCAGTGTGTCAAACAAAACTAGAAAATTTATAAGCTCAAGCCCTTATAATCACCTAAAAGCTTTGCGACAAACACATTCTCTATATGTTTAGCAAAATGGACTGAAGCTGGAGCTGGAGCTGGAGCTGAGGCTGAGACTGCAACTTGTAATATAAGCTGAAAGCTAGAGCTTATATTTTTATTAAGCTATTTGGTGAATTAATTGGTGTTGAAGCTTATTAATGTAAAATATTATAAAAATGCATAATTTAGATATATTTTCAAGTTTTGCATTTATGTAAATACTAGATTTAGGGTGCGTTTGGTTTGCTATTCGGAATCATAATTGGTATGTACTACCTCCGTCCCATAAAAACTGTCCAGTTTGACTTTTCAGAGTCAAACTGGTTCAACTTTGACCTTATCTATTTTTGTGAGTATTATATAATACTTAATGAAAAATATATGAATGGATTGAGTTTTAAGTGTGTTTTTCATTGGTATAATTTTTCATCAAGTATTATATAACACATAAAAAATATTTAAGGTCAAAGTTGAACCAGTTTGACTCTGAAAAGTCAAACTGGACAGTTTTTATGGGACGGAGAGAGTATTTGATAAAAAATTGTTGGATTGGAATAAAATATATCATTGTAATTGTTGATTTTTATTATAAAAGTTAAAATCAAATAATCATCATTTGGTAGACCCCATTTTTATCTTCACTCAACATACAAAGCTTACAATTTGCATTAATTTTGTGGGCCCATGTGATTTTTTTAAATGTATGGTATGGTGTGTGATAAGAAAAAAGTAAATGGTACCTCAGGAATGGAGAAAAATCACCAATGTTATGTGGTATGGATCTATGAGTGTAGAGTCATAGTTTCATTCTTAAATCTTGAAACAAACACTTGTAATATGTATGAATTTCATAGTTTGATTACGAAACACTCATAGCAAACGGCTCCTTAGAATTTTGGGTTTGCCAATTATACCCTTAAGACACTAGTACATGGGGCAAGTTGTTGTAGCGTCCTACCTTTTTTACATTAAGATTTCGAGAACTAATCTCGAACAATTAAAAGTTCTATTTGATTAATACCTTGCAAACCATAAATGAAAGAATGCGGTCATTTTCTTTGACAATTATTAATAATATATTTGTAATCACATATCTTAAGGAAGACAAGCAAACATTCACCTAAATTTGTGGGTAAGCCAAAAAAACCAAATTCTTTTGCCTCTCCGTATTTATTCGTATATAATATTGCTACATGATTGTTTTTACATATCTAAGTCTATATGATTCGAATAAAATATTTTCCATAGTGATGAAACATATTTGTTGATTTTTTGTTAATTAATAATTTTCATTTTGTTCACCTAATGTTTCGTGCACATTAATACTCCCCGGACATATAAGTTTCATATTTAAATACTGCGTAATATTAGGAGTAGAGTTTCATGAGTACGAATAAGTTTATCTTTTGTTTCAATCCACGCTTCGATTTCATGTTTGTGTGCCACTAAAAGGTAACACATTTTTGACATAAGAAGATTAGGTTTTTCTTCTTCATGTTATTAGGGTAGGGTTCGGCTTTTTTAACTCAAATGTACGCAACCTGACTGGTTAATCCTGTAACCATTTTTGACCCTTTTTTGACCACCTCAAATATATAAATCTAACAATGTTTGAACTCTTGACCTGTTATGATAAAACCATAGAACTTACCACTATGCCATTGGTGATAGTGTATTATTTAATGCATGTGTTAACAATTTATAAAGTTGTAACTTGTAAGAAGTTTATACATAATGTATTAAGTTCAAAATTTTTAAAAGTTTATAAATTAATGAAATAGCATGTCAACTTAGAGCACAAGGTGCAAAGTTGAGCAAGAGACTCTTTATTCGGGAACAAACCCCCCTCACCAAACAACAAACCTCAACTTCCTCATTAGGGCCCCACCTCTTACACACTTATTTTTTTATTCATTTCTTTAAATAAATTAAATTAATTTCACAAATACTAAAAAATATAAAAACATACTAATTTTATTTCATAAAATAAAAAGTTACAATACGGGAAAAAAATACGATACGAGAAAAAAAAAACACGCATACAATATGGAAAAGAAAATACGATACGAAAAAAAACATACGATACTAATACGAAAAGTAAAACATTTTATTCGTCATCTTCGCGGTCGAGATTTTGGTATTTCTGAGTTATTCGTGCTTGTCTCTTGCGAATTACTTCGGCTCTAACCGGGTCAGTAACCGTGTTTGGATCGAGCATTAGCATCTGCATATCCTGCCACTCCAACAACGCAGCTTCTTTCTCGAACGCCTTTTCCTCCCTCTTCCTCCGCGCCTCGTAACAAGCCGTTTGAGCGTCTTTCGCTTGATTATACTTTTCGGATAATTGTCCCAAAAAAGTACTCGTTTGACTCCCCCCGGAACTCGCCGCACTCGACGTTTCCGTCGACTTTTGTTTCTTTCCGGGTCGCCTGCTGTTTCTTTCGGGACGAGGTCGTTTGTCCGGCCCGAATATATCCTCAAGACATGTAATGTCTAGAGGTTCTTCAGCATCCCATTTCGGGTAGCGTTTCAGGATATCCCAAACGTGAAGCAAAGTGAAACCCCTCTGTCCAAAACGTAGTGAGAAGTTCGTTTTGGCATTCTCGACATGATCATGCTCATTTTCACCACTGCGACGCTCTAAATATTTATAAATAGCGTTGAATTTTTGGCAGTCGGCATTGATCCTTGACCATTTACCGGATAGCATGTTTTTGGTTCGTGGGGCTTCAGTAGTCCGCTCGTTGAAAAGTGCATGAATTTCGTTCCAAAAGAATTCATTCTCTTTGTCATTTCCCAGATCCTCGTCTTGGGAAACTTCTATCCACGCTTCCGCAAGAATCGTTTCTTCTTGTTTCGACCACAACTTTCGCGCACGCGTATGAGCAGCTTCTTCCAAGTCATCGTCATCGTCCGCGTCCAAATTTACGACGTTTTTTCCTCTTTGGGCTTTGGTTTTTTTTCCTCGGCCTTTGGGCGGTGATCTTGGCTTAGGTACTTTAAACGTACCTTGATTTGGTTGTGACGGTTGTATCGGTTGTGATTGAGGAAAAGTGGATGGTTGATTCGGGTTATAAAATTGTGGCGACGAATTGAATTGTTGTTGACTTGCGAATCCTTGTTGAAAAGCTAATTGTTAGTTACGGTAAATGTCATTCGAATTTAATGGTTGTGAACCGTATGGCGGTGAAGGGTTTGGAC
Organism: Artemisia argyi; assembly: GCA_030686995.1. Taxonomy (NCBI): domain Eukaryota; kingdom Viridiplantae; phylum Streptophyta; class Magnoliopsida; order Asterales; family Asteraceae; genus Artemisia; species Artemisia argyi. Next base: position 88,533,559 of record CM060708.1, on the reverse strand, counting down.
TTTGAGACGAGGGACTAGAAGAGTTTGAGGCTCCCCGTATTGACGTTGGTTTGACGTTAGGAGGTTCGTGAAATAACCTCCTTCGTTCGGGTTTTGAGACATTTTTTTTTTGCTTAGAAGAAGAGGTATAGAAATATTTAGATTAGATTGTTGAATGTAGTGAATAGAAGGGAAGAAGAAGGTTAGTATTTATAGTTGTAAAAGAGGGTAGGAAAAAAAAATAAATAAAAAACAAACAAACACAACCGTTTGTAAATAAACAGTATTGTTCCCATTTTATCAAAAAAGTTCAAACGTAAACCTGTGACATGTCAGAAAATTGCTTCGCCGTGGCCATGGGGAGTTGACCAACGGCGAGAGGGTTTTGGTGTGGCGGCGAGCAACGGCTCGCCGTTGTCACTGCCACCTAGGACGGCGAACCATGCTTCCCCATCTGCACCTTGTGCTCTTATAAACATATAAAAAGCTTCATCCTTTTAGATGCATTTATATTTACACACTTAGACCATACTCAGTTTGGACAAACAATCTAAATCAACTAAAGAATTGCATATATTTTGTATGGAACACGACGTACAAGTAGAACACATTGGTTTCGATAACAACATTTTTTGTTTTTCAAATACTAGGAGTTAGACAAAGAAACAAATTAATTCGTTGATTTGATCACAAGTAGCTTTGTAACTACCAACAAATAAAGTTTCTTAATTGTGGTAAACTCCATCTCCTAGCCAACTCCGTCATTCTATTATTTTGTCCATAAACTCCATCTCTTAGTCACTTTTGTTCAATAAATTATAAGTTTATATATACGCTATTTTTTTTTTATATAACAAATCTATATGACTTAATAAACATATTCGTTTTTAACAGTTTCAAAAGGGTAAAGTTTAATCTAAATCTGTTGTTCTTTAGTTTATACAAACCAAACAACATAATCCATAGGAACCTATGGTAACTTTTTACTTTTAGGATACTGGTTAATATTGTTCACCTAAAATACGTTTGAGTTGGTTCAAGTGCTTTGCTTACAAGTAACAAATAAATGAATCCACTTATTGCTACCAGCCTACCAACCTATTTACAGACCTAAGTAACAAGTTTATCTATAAATGTTTATTATTTATAAGTAGTGTATTTTTTTTTCCCCTAAAACTTGAAATTTTAATCTTAACATTTAAATTAATGTAGTTTGCTTAAATTCTTTTTAAATATATCTTAAACTTTGCAACTTAAATTATGTTTAAACTTCACAATTTTTGAAAAACAACATTATATTAGTCTTAAAAAATGCGCGCTAAAAAAAAAAAAAAAAAAAAAAAAAAAAATGCTTTGCATCAATAATCAAACCAGAATCACAATTTCGCAAGTATAATTATTTGCTATACACCATCATTTTTCGCAAACATTTCTTCTAGTATATAGTAGATCTAATCGATAAAAGTAGACATACTTTAACGGTGAATCTTAAACTCTATAACCATATATATAGCCACTAAAATAAAAAGCTCATTTGATGCTAGCTGGCCAAATTAAAGATCCACCGGTACAGAAGACTAAAGGAGTTATGAAAGTTATTTAAGGATAACAGAAAGAAAAGTTTCAATGATGTGACAAGTATACAATTATTGATCAGTATTAGAGAAAAACTTAAATGCATATAGTAACAACATGATATTATGTATAAATATGTGTAGTTTATAATGAAAAAACGAGCATAATATAATCTTCTACGGAGTATATTTGACAATATATATTCGTGGTTTTATACCTGAAAGTACCTAAAGAAACAAATAAAAAAAGGATGACGTGTCTCCTCCATGTATGCTGTGATCAACCTGCTGGTGTAGATGTCATGTGACACTTGAATGCGAGTATATAAATGCTACAACAAACACACATAAATTCATGCTATCTCTCTCTCTCTCACAAACACAAACACATCTTCTTGTTTCTCAAAATGCTTTTATTTCTTGTTTCCTGCATCTCTCTTATCATTCTCTCAAACTTTTCCTTGTTCAAAACAATCCCATATTTTAATCACAAAATGGGTTGTTTCTCATTTAAATGTTTCTTGCAACACATGTTAAATGCAAGCATGATCTCCCTTAACTTTTGTGTTCTTGACACCTCAACTAAATTAGAAACCTTAGAGAACAAGAACAACAAGTACACATATTCTGTTTCTTTACTAGATTTGCCAGATTTACCCTTGGAATGCATTCTTGAAAAGCTATCACCTGCTGGATTAACTAGCATGTCAGGGGTGTGTAGGTCTTTGAGGACTATGTGCACACAAGATCATTTATGGGAAAAGCATTTGAAACAAAAATGGGGTAAGTTGTTGATGGGTGATTGTGTTTATAAAGAATGGCAGGTATACATTGAGAACAAAGATATGCAAAATCTCTTGAATTGTTCAAATGCAAAAGGCTATTTTGGGGTTTTCACTTGGTGGAAGAAGAATGTGAAAGTGAATAATACTAGTTTTGGTTTGCCTGTTGATTCAATTATGTCTTGGTATCTCTCACTTGAAAGTGGCAACTTTTCTTTCCCCGCTCAAGTTTACAATAGAGAGGTAATTAAACTAGCTAGCCCAAAAGTAAGTTAAGGTTTTTTTTTTTTTTTTTTTTTTTTTTTATAGCAAATTTAACAACATTCATATTATAGTTATTGATTGTAGCATATTTTAGCTAAGACAATTTTGTTGAAATGATATAGTATTGGTTTTATTAACTTTATGATGTTTGAAATGCAGAATGGGAATGTTGGGTTTTTGCTGTCTTGTTATGATGCAAAAGTTAGCTATAATTCCCACACCAACAGTTTTGAGGCAAGGTAAAATCAATTTCTATTTTTTTCTCATTCCCAGTTATAGTTTGCAAAAAAAAAGTTCAAAATAGTTCATTCCCAATCATTTACTTAACCAAAAGTTATTAACTTTTGTTACTTCCAATTATATTTAGCAAAAAAAAAAAAAAAAAAAAAAAAAAAAAAAAAAATTGCATCTTTTGATCATTCTGAAAAAACTTTCTAGATCTTGCACATTCCAAATTACATTTGCCAACTTAAAATACTTTGTCTCATGCCAGTTATATTTTGCCATAAATTGGAGACTTGGTTTATTCCCTGCATTTAAAACTTTGTTCTTTGCCAATTATGTTTTGTAAAACATATCTTAGAGAAGTTCTTAATTGTTTTGTGTAAATAATGGATTGTGTAGGTATTTGGCACATGGTAGACCGACAACCGAAGAAAATATCGGATGGGAAAGGCTAAGATCACCTGCAGTTGATACATCACCATATGATCTTTATGTTTCTGAAAACTTGATTGATTTACAACCGGGTGATCACTTTGAGATCCAGTGGAGGAAATCCAAAGAGTTTCCTTATGGTGAGTGTTCTTTAATTGTCTATACATTTAATTCGTTGACATGTATGCGTGTTTGTTTGTTCTATATAAGATCTTGTGCATTGGGCTTAACGGCTTGTATTTTCTTGATTATCGCAGGTTGGTGGTATGGTGTTGTTGGCCACTTGGAATCATGTGATGGAAACAAGCTTTATTGCCAATGTCATCATAGTGGTGAGTCTACACAACTATGTCGTCACAAATTTCTTAATATTAACTTTTTGAAATCGTATAAAAAGATAATGTCATCAGTCATTTTGTTTCTAGAAGGTCATATAATCGAGTCACTTGGTTACCTTTTGGTACTAACTCTTGGAAAGACTCTGAACCCACGAGCCTTAGTGCATCATGGTCATGAAAGACCCACGGAACCCACGAGTCATGGAGCACCAGGGTCAGTTGGATAATACTTTCGGCTGTCGAAAGATTTGATGCTTTTCAAATCTAGTAAATAACCTAAAATAATATAGTATGAATGTGGTGCTCCTCCTTTTGTTGTCACCAACAATTATCTGCACACTAGATCCTAACTTTAACATAGAAAAGCCAATAAACTAGGAAAAAAAATATTATCTATTGTTCAAAAGTGCACTTTATCCAGTTTCGAGCATCTTCTTATTATTAAAGTTGTCATATAAACGTAGTTATGTTCCTTCCATTACAACACTTGAAAAGTCTGGAAAAAAAATGATATTCTTGTAAAAAAATCATGGAACCTATGTTCTTCTTACATGGGTACTTGTTGGCCTAAGTTTGACTAAAACAAGAAAGATAGAACAAGTGTCTTTAAAAGTTGATGAATTCGTTTGACTCTAAACAAATTGTTCTGTAAGTTATATCTACTGGTATGTTTTAGGTGACCAATATAGGCAAAAGCCTACTATGTGAAATCCAAAATAGAAATTGACCCAGTCAATATAAGAAACGGTCTGGTCACTTTATCTACTAGTAAGCAATTAAGCAAGTCAATATTAAAAACGGCCAACATCACCTGATCACTTTCAATATATTTTTATCTGGTCACTTTATCTACTAGTAAGATTAAATGTGATAATATAAGATCACCTGGTCACTTTCAACATGCACTGATGCACAACCAACAACCCTCTTAAACTCATAAGAAAAACAGTTATGACAAAAATTGTTGGAATGACTGTTTTCTTTAGTCTTCGTTTTTTGTGTGATTTTTTTTAATTGCAGCTCTTTCTTAATCTGTTATGCAAATTTACATTATATAAAAAGAATTCTAGCAACGTAGGAAACTTGCTGAATATGTTGTGTCAATTTTCGTGACAACAGATACTGTGGTACTGGAGTTCAAGCAGTATGGTCCAGGCTCAAGATGGAGGGAAGTGGTGATCGACAGAAGGGACCATCTTGAAGTAGGCAATGAGGCCGATGGGTTTTATGCAGGCATAAGAAAACTTTACAATGACACTGAGATCTCATTCTGGAAGAGCCTTTGGCCTACTCAGCCATTAGAGTAAAGGCATGCAAGCTGGGTCGATTAGTCAAGATTTGGAACCGTTTGATACATTTGATTCACTTGCTCTTTTGCAACTGTAAATAGAAGGTGTAGGAAGAGAACTAGGAGGCTGTAAGAGACGACTTTGACATCAGTTTTTTGTAAATTTCAGGTTTTATGAGAAATTTAACAAATAAATAGATGATGCCACTGTACAAAGGGGTAGGGGTAGGACTAGAATGTATACTCTGATTGAATGTGATATTATCCTTATATGTGTATCAGTTTATCTAATATATGATGTTTATGAGTAGTATTTGGCTTTTCATGGATACTATATATGGTGTCCACGCAAAGCGGCGGTTAAATTGAGCTGCAGACGAGGAAGTTGTCGGTAATGGTTGATTACATGTTATATGATGATTGCATACTTCATACACCAATCCACCAGTTAAACAATCTTTAGGTGATTAATATAAGAAGATATCAAGACAATATATAGCTTAACCATTTAAACAATCGCAATTCCTTGAGACCAACCATCATGATTAATGTACATATGATACGAAGAAAACAGGTACGCAACATTTCAGGGGTGTTATATTTACTTTCATCGCATTTCTCCAAGAATCACCAACATACAGAACAACAATATCACATTTGTTATGTGTACATGTCATGTTGGATTTTGTTTAGTATATAGTTATTTAGATTAATTGCTCCATCATTTACTAGCACTAGTGGAAGGGGGCTTTTTTTTTTTTTTTTTTTTTTTTTAATTGTACTGGAAGTGTGTTCTTTGTATTGTAGTAGAAGTTTGTTTTATCGTAAATACTTATAAAGTGTCCCAGCGTATCCTGTTTCTGTTGTGGAAAACATATTCATATCTTTAAGAACATCTGTCATGTCTTGCATTTTGACACTTATAAAAGTGTGAGATAAATATGTCTTGAATTGTGCTCAGTTAAAATGTCTCTTTGACATCCAGATATGTATATGACATATATAATTGGTTCCACTCTTTACAACTTTTTATGAGAATAAAGATACTATGCAGCATGCACTAAAAAACTAGTTGCCAAATGTCTAAAAAGGGTTACTAAATTGGCACTAGGGACCCCAAGTTGGCTGTTTTATGTAGGAGATTAGTGGACATGTGTTTTGAAGTCGACAGAAAATAACATGGCTTGACTTTGTGCTAAAAGCATTGTTGTGAGTTATCCAAGTATTGTTCTAATGCACGTGAGGGATATGTGTGAATATGACCTGATGTATTTCTGGGCAACGGAACAACTCATCATCCCCAATTGTGAGCGGTGTTCCATCTGGCAGCTCATAGGTCCTTTAATTTCAACACGATTAGCAAGGTCGTGTTGGTAATTGAGAGAAACGTATGCAAGTTCTTCCTTCATGTCACAGAAAATTTCTTGCAAAAAAATGAGTTAAAGTATAACCCTTCGAGGCGACTATGGGTAATGATGTGATGCAAGTTGCTGGACTTTAATGTTATAGAAGAAAAGATTAGGGTAGTTTACTGTTTTTTTTATGTTATGTATTCTGTAAAAACCGACCCATTGTATAGGGTTGGGTTTATTAGAAACAGTAGAAACAGTATAAACTGCACATTGCCATGATGGAAGCAAGAGAAAAAGGAGTTTTTAAAGGTGTTAAAGTAGGCAAGAATAACGTGGAGATCTCTCATCTACAATACATGGATGATGCTCTTCTTGTAGGTGAATGGTCTGAGTTAAATATTACTAATCTGATCAGAATTTTACGATGCTTTCAAGTATCCTCGGGACTTAAAGTTAATCTTAATAAAAGTCGTCTTTTGGGTGTGGGGGTGAAAAAGGATGAGGTTAAAAGAGTTGCGAGGAAAGCCAACTGTAAAAATACAAGCCTCCCTTTTACATATTTGGGATTACCTGTTGGTTCAAGTATGAGAAAAACAAATAGTTGGGATCCTGTTATTAGTAAATTCCAACTAAAATTGGCGAAATGGAAGGCGAAATCTCTTTCTTTCGGTGGGCGTTTGACTCTCCTCAAAGCTGTCATGACTAACTTGTGGACTTATTATTTCTCTCTTTTCAAGGCTCCAATTTCAGTTATCAAACTGCTTGAGCAGATCCGAAGCAAGTTTTTTTGGCAGGGTGGAGTTGAAGAAAGGAAAATTTCATGGGTCGCGTGGAGTAAAGTTGCTACCTCTGTGAAATCGGGAGGTCTCGGGATAGGATCTCTTAAAGCTCTTAACTTTAGTCTTCTCTCTAAATGGCTATGGAGGTGGCACACAGAGAAGGACGCCTTATGGAACCACATTCTTCACTCAATTCATGGTTCAAAGGGAGGTGATTTTCTAAACTATGTTTCTATTGACATTAAGGGTACCTGGTATGATATCTTAAAGGCGTGTCACGATGTGAATAGTCTCAATATTCCACTCTCTTCCTTCTTTACTCGGTCTATTGGTGAGGGAGTCTCGATAAAATTTTGGGATGAAGAGTGGCTCGGTACTTTCAAGCTAGCTGAAGTCTATCCTAGATTATACGCTTTAGAGTCCAGGAAAGATTGCAACATAACTGATCGACTTTTTAAATCGAATGGTCATCTTTCATTGGCATGGAATTGGCGTCGATCTATTCGTGGCAGTAGAGAAAAAGAGGAATTGGATAGTTTGGCTTGCTTAATTCAAGGAGTAGAGTTAAAATCAGGGCCTGATGGTTGGAATTGGGCTCTTGAGAACTCCGGAAAATTCACAGTTAAATCCCTTCGGGTCAAACTAGATGAGAAAATTCTTAGTTCATCTCACGAAAAATTAAGATGGAATCCTTTAGTTCCGAAGAAGGTGAACATCTTAGTATGGCGAGCCGACAAAGATAGTCTTGCAACAAGGTGTAATCTAGACAAGAGGTGTATTGACTTGCATTCGATTCTATGCCCGATGTGTGAAGATGATGTTGAAACTCTAGACCATTTGATGGGTCGCTGCTCATGGTCTCGTAACACCTGGAACCTCATTTTTAAATGGTGTGGTTTCTCTCTTTTTGGGGACCTAGATTACAAAAGTGTTTGCAATTTTGTTAATCATTTGAGCACCGAGAAAAAAAAGATGTCCTCGCCTTTTCAACTCCAATGCTTTGAAGCAATCATTTTCACCTCTATTTGGCATATTTGGAGAAGTAGAAATGATAAGGTTTTCCGCTTAAAAGACTCCAACGGTTGTGATATCTTCAAGGATGTTCAAAGCTTATCATTTTGTTGGGTTAGTAATAGGTGTAAGAATTTTAGATTAGATTAGGAGCTATGGGTGAAAAACCCGGCTTTAGCCATCTCTCCAATCATGTAATGTTCTTTTGTTCTTTCTAGCATCTTGCTAGATCTTCTAATAAAAAAGCCGCCGTTCAAAAAAAAAGAAGATATGTTACAACGGTTAGATGTAATATAACGTTTGATGAATCGTTGTGTCTTTTATGAAGCACTGATTCATGTAGTATAAATAAGTTAGGAATTCTGTAAACAAATCATTCCGAGTCATATATAATTCAATTCAATATAAAGTTTTGTTAATACATAGTGAAGAACGATTTACCAACAATTGGCATCAGAGCAAGATCGATTCGGGAATCAACCGTAAGAACATAAGAAAGAAAGAAAAAAGGAAGAAAGGATACCTGTTCATTCGATTAAAGAAATAAGAAAGGAGGAACGATTTTTTTCTTCTGATCACACCGGCATTGAAAGAGCAATCTGGTATTCTTGAGTATTTTTTTTCCCTCTTATTTTGATTTTAATCTAATTAGAATTAGGTTTTTATAAGAAAGGAAAAGTAAAGTAAGGAAGAGAAAAAAAAGTCTCGAAGTTTGGGAAAATATTTTTGAAGACAAAATCAGTTATTTCAAATTAGAAAAATACAAAACTAGTAAAACAAGTAAGAAACCGAACCCTTGTGGTTCATTTAGTAAGAAGTAAGAAAGAAACTTATTGGTTTCAAAACTCTAGCGTTTCACCCTGTAAGAGAAACCTTAGTGTTTCACCCCGTAAGAGAAACCGTAGTGTTTCACCCTGTAAGAGAAACCTCGGTGTTTCAAAAGCAAGTAAGAAAGTACGCAAGTAAGAAAGCGACAAAGCATGAAGATAGGAGATACATCTACACCAACTCGTGAGCAAAACTTAGCACTTCAATGTCCGAAACTAACCGAAACAAACTACACAACATGGGCAATTATGATGGAAACAATCTTAAAGGCCTATGGACTTTGGGAAACGCTTGAAGATACAGAAAAAGTAGATGAAAGAAAGATGCATACAGCAAAAGCAATGATCCTCACAACATTGCCAGAAGATATTCTGATGCAAGTTGCACAATACTCGAAAGCAAAGGAAGTATGGGAATCAATTAAAGTACGATATATAGGAGAGGACAGAGTTCAGAAAGCACAACTACAAACTTTAAGGAGCGAATTGGAGACTTTGAAAATGAAAAACAACGAAACTGTAAGTGACTTTGCCGGAAAATTAGGAAGCATAAGAGGCAAATTTAAAAGTCTTGGTTCAACTCTTAAAGACAAAACACTCGTCAGAAAATTACTAAACTCCGCTCCAAAGAAGATTCTACCGATCGTGGCATCTATCGAGCAATATTCCGAGATTGATAAAATGTCATTTGAAGAAGCAATGGGAAGAATAATAACTTTTGAAGAACGCCTCAAAAGTCAAGACGAAAATGAAGAAAATTATCAAAACAAACTTTTGATGGCAAGTTCAATTAATCAAGGAATAGGAAGAAACTTTAACAAAGGACGAGAAAGAGATACAAGGCAAGGAGATCGGAACAAAGCAAGAATAAAATGAGGTGTTATGAATGTGGTGAGCATGGACATTTCGCAAAGGAATGCACCAAATTGAAGAAGAAAGACAAGGAGAAACAAGCACATCTCAGTTATAAAACTGACGAGGAACCCACGTTGTTGTGAAGTCAAGTAAAGAAGACATGATTGCCATCTATAACATTAGGGGGTGAATGTTGGACTTTAATGTTATAGAAGAAAAGATTAGGGTAGTTTACTGTATTTTTTATGTATGTATTCTGTAAAAATCGACCATTGTATTGGGCTGGGTTTATTAGAAACGGTATAAACCGTTAGAAGATAGGTTACAACGGTTAGAAGTATTATAACGTTTGATGAATTGTTGTGTCTTTTATGAAGCACCGATTCATGTAGTATAAATAGGTTAGGAATTCTGTAAACAAATCATTCCAAATCATATACAATTCAATTCAATATAAAGTTATGTTAATACATATTTGTGAAGAACGATTTACCAACACAAGTATTCCGTTAGGTCATGACCCGCTATATTGAATTGAAGGGTAACATATGGGATTAAAAAACCTTCGTAAATAGGCACCGTATGGCTGACACCATTACCTGATTCCACGACAATACCTTCACATATGAAAATGACAATCAGGTTAACCCAAATTATCATTAAAAACAAACAACCTAAATAAATAGTAGGCTGGATACATGTTGTACGACCACTTGCAAAAAGAGACATGACATACTGGTTTGAGGCGTACAGTGCTGGAATGTCAAATTTCCTAAAAATCATTTCAGTCATCTTCTCCCTGTTATCTTTGGGGTTCGTGGGTGGTTCTGTAAGCAAGACAGGGTGATCTTTGGGTTCAACGTACAGCTCGTTAAAGGTATGATGCCATATGGTCTCCATATCATCCCAATTAGTGACTATTCCGTTTGTTATATTGAGGTAAAACATAGGCCAAATGACATTTAAATACATTCAAGTTGACACTTTTTGTTGTTATGTGTAGCCAACTTTTTTTTTTATTATTATATCACAAACCTTTCCAAATCCGTCTTTTGTGTGTACTCGTTTACTTGGTAACCTGTTCTAGCAGGTTAACTTAACGGTCGTTTGCTGTATTATTGCAACGTTAGTCCTTTATCGTCCGTTTTCGAACGTTATCGTCCGCTTTTTCACGTTTTCATCCGTTTTCGCACGTTATCGTCCGCTTTCGCACTTTTTCATCCGTTTTAACATGTTTTCGTCCGTTTTAACACGTTTTCGTTCGTTTTTACACGTTTTCGTCCGTTTTTACACGTTTTTTTCGTCCGTTTTTACACGTTTTCGCACGTTTTCGTCCGTTTTAACACGTTTTTGTCCATTTTAACACGTTTTAGTTCGTTTTTTCACTTTATCAACCATTTTTACACGTTATCGCACCTTTTTTTACACGTTTTCGTCCGTTTGCGCACGCTTTTACACGTTTTCGTCCGTTTTTACACATTATCGCACGTTTTCGTCCGTTTTTACATGTTTTCGCACGTTTTCGTCCGTTTTAACACGTTTTCGTCCGTTTTAACACGTTTTCGTCCGTTTTAACACGTTTTAGTTCGTTTTCGTCTGTTTTAAACCGTTTTTACACGTTATCGCACATTTTCGTCCGTTTTCACACGTTTTTGCACCTTTTTTTACACGTTTTCGCACGTTTTCGTCCGTTTTCGCACGCTTTTACACGTTTTCGTCCGTTTTTACATGTTTTTACTTGTTTTTTTTCGTTTTTAAACGTTTTCATCCGTTTTAACACGTTTCGATTCGTTTTTGCATGTTTTCGTCCGTTTTTACATGTTATCGCACGTTTTCGTCTGTTTTCACACATTTTCGCACCTCTTTTACAAGTTTTCGTCCGCTTTCGCACGCTTTTACACGTTTTCGTCCGTTTATACACGTTTTTATTTGTTTTTGTTCGTTTTTACACGTTTTCGTGCGTTTTAACACGTTTTCGTCCATTTTTACACGTTATCGCACGTTTTCGACCGTTTTTACATGTTTTCGCACATTTTCGTCCGTTTTAACACGTTTTATTTCGTTTTAACACGTTTTCGTCCGTTTTTACACGTTTTTTCATCCGTTTTTACACGTTTTCGTCCGTTTTAACACGTTTTTGTCCATTTTAACACGTTTTAGTTCGTTTTTTCACTTTATCAACCGTTTTTACACGTGTAAAAATGGACGAAAACGTGTTAAAACGAATGAAAACGTGTAAAAACGTGTTAAAACGAACAAAAACAAGTAAAAACGTGTAAAAACGGACGAAAACGTGTAAAAACGTGCGAAAACGTGTAAAAAAGGTGCAAAAACGTGTAAAAACGGACGAAAATGTGCGCTAACGTGTATAAACGGTTGATAAAGTGAAAAAAGGAACTAAAACGTGTTAAAATGGACAAAAACGTGTTAAAACGGATGAAAACGTGCGAAAACGTGTAAAAACGGACGAAAAAAACGTGTAAAAACGGACGATAACGCGTAAAAACGGACGAAAACATGTTAAAACGGACGAAAACGTGTTAAAACGTTTAAAAATGAACAAAAACAAGTAAAAACGTGTAAAAACGGACGAAAACGTGTAAAAGCGTGCGAAAACGGACGAAAACGTGTAAAAAAGGTGCAAAAACGTGTGAAAACGGACGAAAATGTGCGATAACGTGTAAAAACGGTTGATAAAGTGAAAAAACGAACTAAACCATGTTAAAATGGACAAAAACGTGTTAAAACGGATGAAAACGTGCGAAAACGTGTAAAAACGGACGAAAAAAACGTGTAAAAACGGATGATAACGTGTTAAAACGGACGAAAACGTGTAAAAACATGTTAAAACGAACAAAAACAAGTAAAAACGTGTAAAAACGGACGAAAACGTGTAAAAAAGGTGCAAAAACGTGTGAAAACGGACGAAAATGTGCGATAACGTGTAAAAACGGTTGATAAAGTGAAAAAACGAACTAAAACGTGTTAAAATGGACAAAAACGTGTTAAAACGGACGAAAACATGTTAAAACGGACGAAAACGTGTTAAAACGTTTAAAAATGAACAAAAACAAGTAAAAACGTGTAAAAACGGACGAAAACGTGTAAAAGCGTGCGAAAACGGACGAAAACGTGTAAAAAAGGTGCAAAAACGTGTGAAAACGGACGAAAATGTGCGATAACGTGTAAAAACGGTTGATAAAGTGAAAAAACAAACTAAAACGTGTTAAAATGGACAAAAACGTGTTAAAACGGACGAAAACGAGCGAAAACGTGTAAAAACGGACGAAAAAAACGTGTAAAAACGGACGAAAACGTGTAAAAACGAACGAAAACGTGTTAAAACGGACGAAAACATGTTAAAACGGACGAAAAAGTGCGAAAGCGGACGATAACGTGCGAAAACGGATGAAAACGTGAAAAAGCGGACGATAACGTGCGAAAACGGACGATAAAGGACTAACGTTGCAATAATACAGCAAACGACCGTTAAGTTAACCTGCTAGAACAGGTTACCAAGTAAACGAGTACACACAAAAGACGGATTTGGAAAGGTTTGTGATATAATAATAAAAAAAAAAGTTGGCTACACACAACAACAAAAAGTGTCAACTTGAATGTATTTAAATGTCATTTGGCCTAAAACATATTCAATTCCATTTCCTCGTAAACAACATAAGCTTCCTTTAGGGACCACTGATCAATGTCATCCTTGTCTCGTGGACGTCCAACTATGTTACTCACGGTAATTCTTGGTGCAATTTCATAAGCAAACCCAGCCTTCAAGTATCAATGCATGTTTTATTTTCTTATAACTTAAACAAATTAAATATTACTCGTATTTTAAACCTAATGTATACCTGGACAAATCTGGTTTCATTGTCCAAAACAATTGCACCATTAGCCATCTTTACCAACCAATTGCAAGCTCACATTCTACTATATATTTATCTAAAAGGCGAAAAACAAAAGTTGGAGCTTAGTATGATACTAAATACAATGAAACAGTTTCAAAAGCACGAGGTTTAGCGGCTTTAAAACAGATTATACATTTGTTAAAGTAACCATGCTCAAAATGGGTTAGATAGCGCCAATCCAGCACAAGAGAAGATCGTCGCTTCAGAAAAAAATTCTAAGAGGAAATTTTAAGTTACATTAATTAGGACCTATTTTATAGTAAAGAGATACCTTAAACTAGAAACCGAAACTAATTAACTTTATTCAAATATATAAGGTTTTGTTCGTGTATGTTAACATTACGCGTGTTTATTTCAAATATACTCAACGTTGAGTATAGTTGTGTATTCCTAATTAATGGCAGGCTGACTGTGAATTCTTACAATAAAAGAACCTATTGATCGATATTATTAACATTACGCGTGTTTCTATATGAATTCCTTTTGTATATATATATATAATGTATGTGCACTTTGTAGCAAGGAGCCCCATTGTTGATGTTGGACATATAAAAAGCTTCTATAGACTCTTAAGATATCAAATCTTGATGATGATAACAGATACACAATGAAACAACATATTGGAATTAAATGATAACAAATTCACGATGAAGGCAGGACAATACAATAACAAATCATAAATAAATTATAAAAGTGATCTTAAAATGTTTGATTAAGTTTTCATATTATGAAAAAATGGAAAATGTACCTCATTCCTTTGGGGTCTTGATCACAAATTCCACAGCATTGTCATCTTTGTTCGTTAGAATTTCATAATAAAGAGTGAACATGTTAAAATGGCATTTATAAGGTATCTAGATCGGCAACATAAAATTTTAATATTTTTAGAGTGTACGTGTGGATTAGATTGGACTTTGGGCCTCAACAGTCTACTATGGGACAACCCAATTACTTAATGCCCATAATCAGCTCTCCCAGGCCTACCAGTTGTTCCTGATTCAAACAGGCTCAAGCCCAGCCGAGAGGTTCCCAGTCATGACACCCCACGCGAGGTTCTACTGGCCAGCAATTCGAGGTCCATGTCTTGGACAACAAGTTCAAGCCCATAAACATCTTTACTGAAAATAAAACACACTTTAATGGTATGGAAATCTCACACTACACAGGTACGGATCTACATGGATGCCGGGTGTGGCACGAGCCATATCCAATTTTGGGTCACGGAGTGTAATTTTTTCTAAATGTGTTCTTTTCTTTTTAGTGCAACTTTAACTTGTCTAAAAATTTCTATTTGGTGCGAATTTTAGTAGTTATGATGGAAAAAATTTTATGCAACACCCTACCGAAAATCCTATGTCTGTCCTAAATTCAAACGTGAGGTTCTTTAATAATACTGTAGCTACAAGTGTTTTTTTTTTTTTTTTTTTTTTTTTTTTTAATCATCATCGATATACATGTCTTTTTAAGTGAAACAATCACATAATTATATATCTTCACTCTAAGTTTGACAGGATAACATAAATTTTCATCGTAATTTTTTTCATGCCCTCGACTCTCCTTAAGCCAGCATCATTAGGACTTCAGCAGCCAACGTTTAAATATGAGACTGGCATTTCTGCTATCCACATATGAAAATTAATCTACTTTGAGATTCTTATGGATCGAATATATGGGTTAAAGAAACCACATTTGTACACAATGTGCTCAACAGGACTCCTATTATATGTCAAAAATCCACGTTATAGCCTTGTTTTCGCCTTTACCTGCAATATACCAACCATCATCACCTAGCATAAATAGAAGATATTAAGGTGCATAAATTCTAGTATATATTAAGTTTGTTATATACTTGTATTCACCTTGTCACTATTAAGTATCCGTATTGCACCTAAAGCATTTTTGTCGCTACCCTTTTTGGGTGTTTAAAGTTTAAACTCAACTCACATGTTTACACTCAAACCTAGACTAAAATACCAAATTTGTTGGAACTGGAATTATGAACATGCAGAACAAATGGTGAAAAGGAGCATAATATTTGCTAATTAATTCTATTCTATATTCTATTAACATAATATTGCTAATTAATTCTATTCTATTAATTTGATTATGAAATAAAAAAGGCTAATATGTCTTTATATATGTAGGCTCAAGTCAAAGTAACTAAAACATGAAACTGACACTGTATTTGAATCAATCTTAAATAAACACTACTAATAACAGAACTAACAAGTCTGGACAATAATTGAAAACAAAAACAGCATATCAGTTTTACACAAAAGAACATCCACATTAGTGATCAGAATTAGACTGATTAAGTTTCCTTATTTGGTTGTTTATTACGGAGTATCAAAATACATATAACTTTCTACCCATGCTATCTTCTCAGGTAGTTTGATACCTATGGTTCTTTACTTCTTTAGCTCTCACATATTAGTAACAATAACTGTAAATTGTCATCCATATAATTGAGAATCAACATCCTAGGCATTGACAATTGTTTCCACAGCAACAGACTGGATAAGAACTTGTTCCAAATGTTCTCTTTCACCATCCCATAGCTCGGGCAGTGCTTCTCTAATGTTATGGATGCTGCTTAAGCCATGATCTGCCCCTGGCACAAGACTTGACCTTCCTACCTGTATGTTTTTGCCAAACTGGTTATCGTTGTACAGTAATTTCTTTGTCATAAAAGAGAGCTGATCAAAGAGACTAGTTTTTGAATTCAGTTTTGTTTAAGACTAGATTTAATATTCATGTTATGGATTAAGGCTCTGACTGTAAAAGACCATTTTAATTTAAATTATGGATTAAGGCTTAGTATGGAAAATACAGTTGAGAACTTACGATGACAGTATGGAATCCAGCAGCCTTTGCAGTGGCTATGTTCCTATCGCTGTCATCAAAGAATATCTGAGATGAAACAGAAGCATTAACATTGGTAACCTTCTTATGCAATCAATAATATATACGGTATCCCCTTTTCTATATTAATATTTTCAAATTTATTTTTGTTTAAGTTTGTTAGATTATCATAAGAACTCACTGTCTTATTCGGGTCAATATTTGCGATGATAGCAGCTGCTTGGAATGATTCAAGAGATGGTTTGCATATGATTCGGGTTGTTGCAGGGTTCATCCTACCATCATTTACACTTTGGGATTCTTCTAGTGAATGATTATTAAGCGTCTCGAAGCATATGACACCTTCAAAGCAGTCTTCCAAACACATCTTACTTAGAACTCGAGCTGCATGTGCTTTGTCCGCGTTGGTGAAAATCTAACAATTAAAAAACAAGTTACAAAAAAGCCTTCCTCAAAAAAATAAATAAATAAATAAAAATAAATAAATAAATAAAAGTTACAAGGTTACAAAAGACACAACTATGTTCATTCAAAAAAGCGTCTACATTTGAATTTGGATAGTCAATCGAGCTCCGAAAAAAAAAAAAAAAATTATAAAATAATAAAAAAATAATTAATTCATTGAGTTCAAAAATTCATAATTTGAAAAGATTTTAAAGATGGATACCAAAACAGTTGGTGAAAATGAGAAGTACTGGTGTTTATAATCCAATTGTGGGTTAATTTCCATATAGTATAGTATGAACAAAAAAAATATTAAAAACTAGTCTCTTAGCTTATAAGACGTACAATTTTCCGCTGTGGCATTGACAGCAAAAGGCTCCTTAGCATAAGATCGGGTTTGAGAGTCTGGTAAGGTAAGGTTCCATGAACAAAAGCATGAAATGAATCGTTATCAATCTCATAACCAAGAGCCTGTGCCAAGCAAACCATGTGTGATATTAAAATTAGACAGTCATAGATAATGATGTACGTCGAGAGTTATAATAGTTATCTCTATATAGTCTGACGTATTACTATTGCCTTCTTTGAAAGTAATTTTACTGCAGAAAGTTTTCAACTGGTCCATATAGCTAATAGCAATCCATAGTCTTCTCTACAAGGTGAATCTGTAGTATGCATTATCTTGAGACCAGCCATCGTTGTCCCGTGTTCTCTGTATAAGTCCAAGCACATACTAGGAACCTCTGATTCTTCTATGTTCAAGTATGTCCGCATGTATTCTGGATAAAGCTTGCATATGTTATAAACTTTTACAATAGTTAAATATTTTCAATAGCATCATATGCAAATTTAATTTACATTTTGTCAAGACTACAAAAATTTACATTTCTTTTAGCATTTAATAAAAATCAGTTGAAAGTCTCAAGTTTTATTAACGGATTAAACAAAGGCCACTCCTACCTTCAATGTTCTTGCGGCAAGCGTAATTAAGACCCAAGCTCATGGGATATAGCGTATCGTCCATATCTAAGAATAAACATCATATGAAACCTTGTTAAGAAATTATTTTTTTTCGGAATGTGGACGTACTATATCACAAACTGAAAAAACAATACTAATATACAAAGTTATCACCCAAGGCATACCAAATAGCAAGCAATCGTACTTCATGGTTGCGGATGATCCAACTAATGCCATTATCAATGACAGGAACCTTTTCTGGGAGTGAAAACACGTTTCTGAATGATCAAGTTATAATAATACTGTTTATGGATAATTAGTAACACAACATAAGCTTATTATTTATAGATCATCTTACATTATAGGTGACAACGCCATATTATTGGAAGATTGCGTTGGAATACCACCAATGTTATATATTATGGGTATATTTCGGTATATATGTTGCACCAAGTATATTTCTTAGTACCTACTTTTACCCTTTATTCCATTGTGTGAATAAACCAGATTGTTTACATGATATTTTTTTCCAACTCTTTTGCATGTCATTGGCTTATAGACTTATAGTACATGCTGAGTTAATATAGCATTTTAAGGCACCAAGCCACCAATATATTTTGATAAGTTTTGTCTTGAAAGCCCTTAATTAAACTTAGGCTTGATGAAGTAGTTAGCGGCCGTATCTTGCTACTTTCTTTAACCTTAGTAGTGAGTGCTGCTAGATTTGATTCAACTCAATATCAGACTTGGAACTACATTCTGAGGATAACGTTGTCTGACTGCTTAAGCTCTGATTGAGCTGACTTCGATCTATATCCCATTGCCCCTATATCCTTGGGCGAAAATTCAAATAAGACTCAAATAATGAATGTTAAACAAAAATTGGCATATTTTTAAAAGTTGTAACACTAACTATCTACTACAAAGTCACTTCCGAATATTGAAAAAGAGGCAATCCGAGTTCGATACTTGATAATTTGCCTAGTGAGAAAGCCAGGAAAAGACCCAACAGACGTAAAAACCGACCTCCTTCTCAATCAAATCTTCGTAGTTAATTTGTTACAAATTATCATTTTGAGTTGATATCATAGGTTCATTCAGTAATTATTTAATGGTACATGGATGATGATCATATCTATTCGCCCGACAGCACTGAAGCGACGTAATCTTAACAACATCACATGTAGTGTCGTAAAAATATTACGTACATAGTAGTCGTTCAAAAAAAATGTGTTACGTATAAGTATAGTATTCCCTATAAATATATACATAGATCTTTTATATATAATAATAATAAAACAAAACCCCTAGTGGGGACTTTTTAAATCAAATCATACCTTATTTAGTAATAATTATTTTATTATTATTTTACTTTTTTTACAATTTTGAATCAAAAGAGCTTATTATTTCTTAATTTGGCAAAAACTTTAAAAAATTCGTTTTTCTATAAAAGATGTAAAGAAAATCAACAAAAACACATGTACTCAATGGTTGGTTTTTAATAGTTAAGGACTAGATTACAAATTTTAAATAAAAAAAGCGGACCTCAAAATCTCTCAAACATATCAAAAAGAAAGATAGAAACCTAATTGTTCATATACAAAGCCATTAGCTCCCAATCACTTTAACTTAAACAAAATTAATGATTCATGCGTTCCAACCAACTATCAAACTCATTCGTCAAGCTGGTTCAAATCTACCAAATTCCTCTCTACAAACGATTTTGAATGGTAGCCATTAAAACACCTCTTGACCTTCTTCTTCGAAACCCTAACTGTGAGATAAAAGAAATCATGCAAAACAAAATCTTTACTACGAGATACATATCTGCCATTCGCTTGAATTTCTGCATAAACCAATTAAAACCAATGGGTAGGTTTTCTTTTACAATAGTATTTTCTGTTATTGGATTTAATTTTATTTTTTGAACTTTCAATCAATTACAATATACTGTATATATATTTTTTTTAGTATTAATAGATTATAAAGGTGCAGTGTAATATTTTTCAAAAAAATCAGTTAAATTTATGTGTTTTATTTTTGTTAATTATAAAGTTATCATCTCTATGAAGAATTTGTGATCCTTATTTTGGGGAATTATAAATATGGTCTTCATATCTTTCGAATGATTGGCTCATGTTTTGTGAACAGAAAGAATAAATAGAAGTGCTATTACTAAAAATTGGTGCTCACAAGTATGATGAATGGGTATCCAATGTTAAAGCTCTTCGTAAAAAATAACAAACCGGGTTAAGAATATAATGTTGGTTTGCTTCGGATAGTCTTGAGAAGTTCATTTATGAGAAAAGTGTCACTAGCCGTGATGTAATATGATAATTTATCTTTATAATCAGTACTTTCCTACTAAATAATGTGTGTTTAAAACAGTTTGTAGTTTTACGGTACACAATTGGGTGATTTGGGTGAATTAAGTATGGGTCAAAACGGGTTTCAACTGAAACAAGTCATGTTTTAGCATGGGACTGCCACAAACACAATTTTTGTAAATTAATATTTCCCTTAGCACGTTCTGTCAAATTTAAATCCTTTTACAGCTAATTAGTGTTTCAGTTACTAATTGTGATTACAAATAATTGTTTATCAAGAATAATAATGACACCATTGTGTATCTCATAATTATGATTTCGTTTTGAAGGATTTCTTTTATCTCACTGTTAATGGGGGCCAAGAGGCGACTGGGCAGGAGGCGTTGGAGTTGTTGATTGAGTTAGCTGGGAGTGAGCATAGGTTTTTTAAGAAGGCAGTTGGTGAAGGTGGTTGGGAGTATGTTGCAGATTGCGTAAGCGGAGATTTTGGAAGAGAACAAGGCATTTGGCGATTGAGTTTGTGTTTATGTTGGCAGAGGTGAGGGAACGGGCTTGGGATGATGAGGAAGTTGCCGCAGTTTATTAGTAAGTTGTTTGGGATTTTGATGAAGATGTTGGATATTGAAGATGAAGCGGCGTGGCATACAGCGGAGAATGAGGATGAAGATGCGGGGGAATCAAGTAATTACCATAAACTGTGTAACATGAATTTATTACCATAAAGTGTTATTCTCATGACTAATACTTTACCTCAACTATGACCTAAATGTTGAATTACTGCAGATAATACATTTTACCGGTTTGATAAATACAATCTCAAGTACAATCCTTGTGGGCATAGTAGATTAGAGAAATCTTTCTAAAGCAAGAGAACTTGATTCAAGGTTGGTCAATTTTAAAAGTAATATAAGTTCGACCCTATTAACTGAATTATGAAATAAAATATACAATCTTAATTTTAGATGAATGTTTCAAGCATAGATAGCGCTTTGTTTAATCATCATTTAACCTTAGTTAGACGCTCTTTTAATCAAGATTTTGATAGATGCCAATGGTCTTAGTTTTAAGTTTCTCAAATTTTTTAAGATCGGAATAATGAACTCAACCAAGCTTCCACTACTTATTCTATCCAAATTGATCAAATTCTTAAAGATTAGAATATATATTAGATTATGTGTTGTAGTATGTTGCAACTTTTAATTCCAACATGTTTTTGTTCCAAATTGATCAATAGCGTAAAGAATGTCACTTGATCATGTGCAAATGAAGACGACTTTTTAGCGAAAATGATCAAACTTACCAAAAGAAAATAAATATCATCTACATCATTTACAGAAAACAGCAACTACCCATAGCAACATCAGAAACTTATTTTATTTAATGCAAAAAGCAACAACCATGTTATGTTTTATTGAACAACTATTTATCTCACAATATTCACACCACACTACTTCACGCGTGTTAAGAACCCACAACTATTTGGTTGTAGAGCTTCTCACCTAACAAGAGGTACCAAAACATAATTTCCAATCCAAAATCATTACCTAAACATAATAATATATAAAAACATATATATAAAGATACACTAACCAAAATATTAGAAAAAACCCCGTGCGTGCACGGGTATTATAACTAGTATGTATATACAATAATATATACGCATTGGATTTGTTTCTATTAAGTTTACCTACTTTTGTTAAAGGATGGGTTACGAGTGTACCACCAAAACAAATAAACCAAGTAGAATACGAGATACGCATTGGATTTGTTTCTTACGTGTGAACTGCATACTTTCATTGTCTATTTATTTATTTAGTGCTGGATATTTGATCGTTACCAAATTAAATCCCACTAGTGGGATTATATGGATGGCAACAAAAGTATGCAAATAAAGCATATTTAAGCATCATAACTCAATTTGTCGTGCAATAATGGAAACCAACGTAAGAAAAATTATAAGTGGCTCAATCATTTAGGTCTATCATTTATGTAATGTGCAGATAGTTTTTTCTTGAGAGAAAAACAAACGTAAGTGCATCTATTTGGCTCGATGGTAGACAAATTAAAGCAATTGTGCACTATTATCCGGCTTTTATGACACTCGCATAGTCACATATATGCTAAACACATAACGTCTAGACATCCTAAGATCTTGGGATGGGCCGTTAAAATGGTTCTGAAACGGTTACAAAATATTCTGATTAAACTGCGTAGACCTAGTTAAAGACTTGGGATATAACATCGATCTGACGAGTTCACAACATCTATGGCCATCCTTTTTTTTTTTTTTTTTTTTTTTGGAGCCCATGATTTCTAACATTTCGGCCGATTAATCCACGAGGATTGAATCCAACACCACACAGACTCAAGCCCTCCATTTTCACAAGGATATGCATCGAATATGAAAATCAACCAACCATAGTGATGTTAGCCATGTACTATGGCCGCACTTGTCAATTTGTCATGGTACATATTACCCCCACCATGGGTGTAACCCATATCGCACTCAAATATCTCCTTTACTTGTGTGCGAGTATCAACACCCAACAAACATCACTGCTAGATTTATAAAACAAGGCTTTAAATATATTTTTAGCACGTAGCATGAGTGATCATGCTCTCCCTCTAGTATATCCACTGTTATCCAATCTACAGTTTAGCCGTAAATCCTACAACCCTAATCGGCTAAATATTTTTTATAATAAGACATACAAGTCAAAGGAATTGAAGAGAACAAATAAAACATTAGTATACATACTTGACAGTAAGTGAAAACTCCACATGAAACGAATACAGCCAGAAACGGGCCAGGAGTGCAAAAACTCCATTGCAAGCCAAAATTGCATCATTTTGACATCAACGCAACCGGTTATAAGGTGACCAAAAAGAAACAATGAAATCATGACTACATCGCTCCAACTTCATGATGCCGAAGCCAATGAAAGAGGTATTGACGCCATGACCTGATGTGTATAATTATTAAGTGTAAAAAGGTTCAGCAGCGTGATATGATGTGTATAAGTCTTAGACAGTGCTGGTATCGACTCTGCTTTTATGAAGTTGAAAGGCAGGTGTGATCCAACTCCCGCAGCTACACTGGATGCCTGACCAGTTAAAGTAACCCAACCGGCCTTCACAATGTGTACACCACAGCTTTCCTTCCAAAGCACCTTCTTCAACTGGACCACATATTGGTTAACACAAACACAAACACAAAGTTAGATATCTTCAACTGGACCACATATTGGCCCTTCATCTTTTTCGTGGTCTATATCATGCGAGTTATAGCAGTCCTATGGACCAACCCGAAACACTTTCTTCAGAATTATAAAATGTTTATAAATAACGTTTTTCAACAATAATCTTGGTCTTTAACAAAATGACTTGAGATGTTTACTTCTCATCATTTTCAATCTGATCGGCCAATTAGACCCATTTCCATATTGCTAATTTTCTTTAATTTTACCATTTTGACTCACTTGGTATATAAAAGAAACATGACCAGAATCGACCCATCCATAAGCAAATGAGCCGAAAGTTATAGATAATTTTTACGAAAAGTTCAAATTACGTGAACATTAAGATACCCCCAATATTTTACATTTAGCCAATATTCCTTTGTGTCTAATATTAAATTCCATCACCAACCAAAATACGTCAATCCCCAATTTTGTCTCATGCTTATGACTTCTTGATGGCCCTTTTTTCCAACAAAAACTAAAGAACTATTGCTTCTTAATTACCACAAAACAGAAATCAACCAAACTTGGTTAGCTATTAATGCATGAAGGTACCAAATTTGGTCTGATTCTATTTTCCATAACTATCTATGTTTTCATCCATAAAAGCCCTCAAACAGTCAAAAATTTCAAACACAAGGTAAACTTCAACTTTGTCGGCCTTTAACCAGTTAACCCTTTAAGTGAAATAGGAACTGGACTAGAGTTAGTTACCATTTTGTACAGTTGACCCTTTTGGTATATTGTCTAATCTAGTACTATTATTTTGAAGAAAACAAAAATATATATTATGACTAGACGTCGATAAAAAGAACCCAGGAATCCTAGGGCAAAAAGGTTATTTCATACCTGTTTTCATCCAACGAAGAGGCTCAACAAAGATGGAGGTGCACTCAAGCTCGTCATATTTATTATAGTACTTGCCACTACTCCTTCTATGCCATTCGAAGGAGCTCTCACCCTCCCCTGGAACGTGACTCACAACATTCTCCTGCAATGCAACAACTCTCCTGCATTTTTTGCAACGAAATGCAGGAGTTGGAATCAACTCTCCTTTCTGGGATGCTGCCCCAGTCCCAACAGAGGCTTCTTTCTTTGCCAACGCAGGATCAGCCGCAAACTTTGTGCTATCAATTTTCTCTCCACGGTTATACGAGTCACCTGGTACAAGAACAGCATAACTCCGAAATGTTAACAAACAGTCATAACCATGAAATTTAGAGTTGGCAATTTTAACCCAATTCGAGTAATGTCTTAAATCTAAAGGGCTAAACGGGTAAAATCAACAAAAAATAGCTAAAAGGGAATGCGTGAAATGGGTCAAACTGGTCCAAAGTCATCAAATGTGTATACTTTACGCATAAAACCTCCTAAATCAATATATTCAAACACAAACTATAAATGAAAATGATCAAATTTATGAAATCATACTTCACAGTTCACACATTAACTGTTTAAAATAAAAACTTCACAAAACAAGTTTAGGGTCAAATTCAACCTAAACAGTACATGTTCAACAACTTATTATGCACCTTTCCGACGCCCAACCCCTTATGCCACCTCCACCAATGATCCAAGCCTAGATAAATCTACTTGCATTTTAACAGAATATGGAATCCTATTTCATTTCTTACCACGAAACATAATTAAAATAATGTCAAACTTAAAGAATAGAACCAGAATTTACCGTCATAAAAACTGTTACTAAATTACGTTTCATGCAATTAACCATCTGTGGAGATACAGCATACTCTTTCAGTTACTTCGCCTATTCATAGGAACCTGATTTAGTATTGAGATGTGAGCCTTTCAAGCTCACAAAAAATTTGTCGAAAAAGTGACTTAGTAGATACACTAAGAAGATAAGGAAAAATTATTATTCCGCCTACATCAGGGTTTAGAAAACTGTGGGTTTTTATGAGCGGAATATTATCAAATACTGTAAATCTCTTAATATGACCATCCATGTTAGGAACACATCTTAATTCTAGAATGTTAGAGAGCATGGCATTTACACACAGATACATTGCTCAGTAAATACTTTAACAGGAATCATCTAGCAATCTTTGCTCAGCCTCATTTCAACATTGATAAGGAAGAATAATTGCTCAATTGGTTATATACTAATAAATTACGTAATTTAGGTATGAAAACGCACCTAGAACCTTCAATCGGAAGCGTTTGTATATAGTGCTCGAATGATCAACCTTGAAACCCATATCTTCAAACATGCTTAACTGTACCTCAAAGAGAACAAAATTAAGATTCCAAAAGGGGACAAAGATTATTATTATCACAGATTCAAATCAGATTCACTGCTATAGCGTTTACCTGTTCTAAAAATCCATCATTTGGGCAAACAGACTCATTGCTTTGGCGTAATGATTCAAGTGCATCTGCAGGGGCAATCAGATGGAAAAAATGCCAGGAGATATTTATATATCAAATGATAGAAAATGAGCAATAATTATAATCACAGTAAACGGGAAATACTTAAATGATAGCTGTCCTCAAACCTTCTAGAGAAAGTCGTTCAGTTCTCATCAGATATGCTGTGATGATGGCCGCACTGCAACGAATACACGCAAAGAAGGGTGTAAACCCTTAGGGCTTGACAAAGCAGACAACATCAAATGAGCACTCAGCCACCACAAACAACCAAGCCATCATGTATACAATTATTTCATACTTATCATTCGAGTTATCAACTGAATCGGCAAAGTTAGGATACATGATCGGTAGGATGGAAATCAAAATGGCATTAATTCATCACAGTTCCTACAGATCAATTTTGCAATGGTTCTGTACAACAAGCTGTAATATTGATTCCTACTGTCGAAAGAGGTTGTGCCACTTCTGACATAATCGTGAAACAATAACTTAAGACTAGTTATTGTATGGTAATCTTCTACAGTTATAATTATGTTCATCACTTAGGTGCTATCTTGTTGATGTGTAAGACCATAATAACATTAATAACGTACACCTTCGACCATGAATCCATGATCATCCAAACAAAATTTAAGACACAAACCATAACATATAAAATGGGACTATAGACACAAAACTAATAAATAAAACAAGAAACCAACATGTAACTATTACCTTCTCGATACGCCTGCAAAGCAATGAACCAAAACGGAACCCTTTTTCCTGCTTTCATCGATAAAATCCAAACAAACTTCCAACGAATCCAACAAATTCTCACTCTCCATATCTCTCAACGGCACAGCCATTCTCACCAACTTCAAATCATGACCAGCATTCTCCAACAAATACTTAACCTTGTCACTACATTCAACGCTTTTATCCGACCCATCACCCTCCAAACCCGAATCCGACACCCCTACATAAACCTTCCTAATCTCCTTAGTAGGAACCGAAAAACTCGATTTCCACTCCGAAAAAAAGGCGATAGAAGCCGAACTCAAAACCGACAAAATATAAGTGATTTCTTTATTTTCACCCAAAAGTACTTCTGCAGCAGCATTGATATTGCCAATGAAAAGATTCTCACGGACTAAATACAACATATCACTATAAAAATTCCTAAAAACTTAATAAAAATCCAATCTTGCTCCTACCCTGTTCATAAAATCAAAAAAAAAAAAAAAAATACTTAAAATCAATACTAGATATACAAAGTTTATTAATTATAAAGTAAAGGGTCATCATAAAATGACTCAAAAATTAAAAACTGGTAATAAAGATACAATTTTTGATGAGTTTAAGGTAAAGAAAAAAAAATCAGGATTTTATAAGCTTAAATAATAAGATATAAGTGATACTAAATAATGAAAGATGTATAAAAAAAAGTAACTGACCGGAGTAAGTTTTCCGGTGAGTGTAGTCGGAGAAAGTCTTGTTGTTCTCTGTGTGGTGTAAGTTTAAGATACGATTTTTTATACTTTATACTCAAAAATATTCCAAACCAAGTTTATACTAATCGTTACATTTATTTTCGTTTAAAACATAACGAAAATTAAAACAAATAAATGATTTTTTTGATAACACACACAATACTTTATATCTATGCCCACACTGAGACTTGACCCTCACTGTTTTAGTAAGACACTATCGATACTTTAAAATCAAAAACCCGTTCGTTTTTTCTTGTTACATATTTGCCTACTAGAAAAAACGAACACAAGCCATATTGAGCCGTGTTTATAAAAGAAATACCTAGTTAATTATGTGAAGAGTATTGACTTGTTAAACACCGGGTGCGTTTGACATATAGTCATGAATCACAATTGTTAATGGTTATGAGTTTGGATAGGACTTTCATGTATGAAAGTTTCATACGTTGCCTTTGTGACTAATATAGAGTAAGGATAATATATATATATATTTCATTCCCACATTTTGAAAGATGCATATCTTAACCAAACACTTACAATCATATCCAATATCATTTCCTCATTTCGATTCCCCCTACCAAACGCACCCTTAAACACATATATAACTGATTTAGGAGCTAAACAATGGCACTTCAAAACACATGTTCGGATAGCAACCGGCCAAAGGCCCGTACAAACTGGAGCTAAAATAAAGCTATGGGCCTAAGCTACGCTAATACTCTCCACGTAGTTGTACGGGAGGCCTTCGAATAACCAAACTGGAGCGAAAATCAAGAAACAATGCAGTAGGGAGATCTTTGGTGAAGATATCAACATACTGAAACTGGCAAGGAATATAAAGAACACGAACTTGTCCCAGGGCAACAACATTACGAACAAAATAAATATCAATCTCGATATGCTTGGTACGCTAATGTTGAACCGGATACGCAGACATATACACTGCACCTGCATCATCAAAATAAACAATAGTATCCGTAAATAAAGGGGTGTGCAACTCACGTAACAAATTTCGAATGCAAGTAGTCTTAGCAACAACATTAGAAACAACACGATATTCCGCCTTAACACTAGAGCGAGACAAAGTAACCTGTCGCGTATAAGACCATGACAACAAATTATCCCGGAGGAACACACAATAACCTGAGGAAGACCAGCGACTAACAAGGCAACTAGCCTAGTCAGCATCGGCGTAGGCCGTGAGTTGAGAAGTAGAGGACACATGAAGGTGAAGGCCATGATCCAGGGTACCACGAAAATAGCTAATACGCTTTAAAGCAGTGAAATGCGGGTAACGAGGGTCATGCATATAGAGACACATCTATCGAACTGCATAGGATATATATTGGCGTGTAAAAGTAAGATACTGAAGAGCACTAACCACCTGCGATACAAGGTAGGGTCAGCAACAAGATCACCATCAGGACCAGCTTGGACTCAATATCAACACGGGTCTTGCGCGTATTGCAGTGCTGCATATGTGCCCTCTCAAAAAATTCCTGAGCAATAAGAAAGCGCATACTCTTTCCTCCGTAAGCAAAATGTAAAACTTTCAAAGTGTAAAAATTGTTTGATTATTCAAACACTTTGATTGATTTAAAATGGTTTTCATGGCTACGATATATACCAAAACCAACCAAACTCGCAATAATGTTCGAGGAGATATAAGGTGGTTATGGTTAGGTATTATCCTATGGTCCAGCCAGAGCTGGAGGGACCTACCCAGGGACGATTGGAAGTATGTAGGTCAAGCACATGAATGAGAAAAGGGGAAAATGCTATCATTTGTCATGAGTTGTTACTAGAACAATCACAACAAGGTAACAGTAAGGACGACATGGTATGTATTGAAGGGATTGAAGAATGAAAAATAAAAGTTATGAAAGGATTAAAAGAAACGAAAACCCCTATACACTTAGTGCAAAAACCAAGTCAATACATATGCTATCATTAATCACAAAGATGATTATGATATTGAAGACAGACATCATGGACTCAGTGATGCAATGCACAACTCTTCCCAGCCAGTCAAGTTTCTCTCAAAAGACACTTGTTTCATTTCTCACGGAGTTACACACGTAATTTATCGATTTCTGACTCCGAGAAATATTGATATTGAAAAGGTGGTAATCTGCTCCACCCTCCGCTCACTAAAACCAAAGTGTACTAATCGAGTATAGAGCCAAAAGAGATCAAACATAAAATCTCAATAGGACAAATGTCAATTTACACTTGTTGTTCAAAAATAAGAACATAAGTTGTACTTAAGAGTCCTTCGCAGATCTTAGTAATCTTTCCAGAACATTCATAGTGGTAATCAATTAGTATTCCACGATGATTGAATGAAAATCCCACGAGTGTCAACATCAAACAACACTGATAGTGGGGTCTCCTAGTTAATCCTTTATGGATTAAGCATAGATATTTTTTATCGTTGTTACATTGCCTCAAACGGTCTATAGTGGTGGAGTATTATAATTAGGTGTACTCCAGCGGCTAGTAGAGATGGCAAAAAAATCCGAATCCGACGGAGAATCGATACCCGACCCCGATTTGACCGGGGAATCCCCGAGTTGACCGGGTATGGGGATGGGGATGGGGAATCCCCATTACTCAAAAGCGGGTATGGAGGCGGGGATGGTAATACCCTCGGATCCCCGTACCCGTCCCCGAATATCTTTTATACATGAATAAAATTATATATGTATATAATATTTAAAACCTTCTCAATTAATAGCTAATATACTCTTGTTAATGGTCGTTGTACCTTTGCATGTTGCATTAGTTCGCGTTTTTGTTTCCAATTGTAGTCATTTTCGTACTTACGATAAGTCGTACTCTTTACTATGTTTTGTCTAATGCTTGAACTTAATCTAATGAATGAATTTTGTTTGCTTTTAGTATGGTTGCACCATTTGAAATCTATTTAAAATGTCAATTATGTAACGGGGAAAAATCCTCGATTCCCCATTGGAGATCCCCGTTCCCCATTGAGGACGGGGATGGGGATGCAATTGTGACCCCGACGGGGATGGGGACGGGGATGGGGATAACTATCTAACTTCGGGGATGGGGATGGTATCAACCATTCCCCCAATACCCGGCCCCGTTGCCATCTCTAGCGGCTAGCATGTATTGTTGTTAGCTAACTTGAGTCATCTAATTCAGGTAGTGGCAGGTGGGGTAATCCTTTTGGATTATCTGCCACTTTGAGCTGAAAACTCTGCCAAGGAGATTAATTTCATGAATTGAATCCTGGTGTCATAGGTATATACTTGGATTTACCCAAAGTATTGATATTTGTCCTTAACTGGATTATGAAGCTAATTCGCCTCGACAAAGGTGAATGAAATCAAGACATTTATCTGTAAAACAATCGTAATGGAACAATTCTTTAAGAAAAGGTCCACGATGATCGGTTGGTCTGACATTATTATTATCTACCTTTCTTTGAGAGGTACTGATGATTGCAGCCACTCCTGATGCACCATCATATACATCAACATCTTCAACTACACATACTCATACTCATATAACTCATCCTCATCAAGTTTAAGACCAACAAATTCAAGATAAAAAATTACATCAAAGTCGAGAGAGTCAAGAACAAATCAATATGAAGCTCTAAGAAGAAATGATGAAAGATATATGAGTAAAGATCGAAGTTTAAAGACCAATTGGTATGAGTAGGTCGGAGAAGACGAAAGAACAAACACTTGAAGATGTTGATCGAAGGCAAGATAGGAAAGAGATTTCACAAAAAGATCACAAAATCATGAATGGAGCAAAGAAGAAATCAAGTCTACTACAACACAAAGTTCGTGCTCAAGTCTCAAGAGCTGAAGATTCAAAAGACTCAAGAACCAAAAAACGAAGAAATAGTTTTTGATAAATGACCACCCCTTAGAAGGAGATATTTAAAAGTTATGGTTATTTATAGTAACGAGGAAGGCCCCGAGCCGCCGCGTTGCGGCGGGGCGGTGAGCGTTCGTTTAACTGTGCCATTTATTTGCAAAAAAAATAATATTTAATACATCCGTTGTAAAGTAAGGGAAATTGTTATTTGGTTTGTGCAAATAATTTTTGGGTTATTTCAGTAACCTTGCACATAATTGGAGGATGTATTTTGTCTTTTTTTTTAATTTTTTTATTCCTCTTTTCTAATCTTTGAAACCAACTGAACGGTGCAGAAAGGTTGGGCCTATCCACCATGGGGAATAGGTTGGGCCTAGACAGAATGAATGGGCTGGGCCAGAAAAGTGACGCAAAATTGAGGTCATTGCACACTTCCATAGAATTGATGCTACATTATATATATAGTAATATATTGAACCTTATAACTTTATATGAATATATGATAGACTAGTGATGGGTAGAAGGGCTTAGATATAATGAGATAGCCTATGCATTAAGCTAGTCCAATAGCCCGACCCATCAAGGCCTATCAAAGCCTTATGTAAAACATGTATAAGGGTCTATACATTTCATTCGGGGGTGTGTCTCTCAGTATAGTTGTCTGGTTTCTCTCCTAGTGCGCGCGCGCTCTCTCTCTCTCTCTCAACAATAATACTTTGTCTCTAAAACCTCTTTTTCATTATCATGTGTGATTTGATACTATTTGAGTATTTGTAGAACCTACAAACTCACATTGCGAGTAATCCAAAAAAGAAAAGGTTTTTGAACAAGCAAACAGCTTGGGAGGAAAGTAAAATCTTTCGTTCAAAACTGTAATATCCGCCCTTAACAAACTAGAAACAAAAAAAATGCCAAAACGGACCTTGAAACTCAAAAATAACAAAATTAAAGCTATAAAAATCTGTCATGAGCGTAAAGCTTAAGATCTATACTCGAGTCATTAATATGTGTGACAAATATTTTGTTAAACACAGAGCTTGGTCAAGGCATGATAATTGCTTTCTCTGCGCGATATTATGCATTTCGTTGATTCTAAAAGGCGAAGTTTTCTCATTTTATTTGTTCGAATTTTTAAGTGGTAATTTATATGGTTGTTTGATCGACGCTAATAAAAAGTAGCTCTACTCCTTTCTATGTTTACACTTCAGTATGGTGCTCGACAAAAAGATAAGATGGACTACTTTTTATTAACTTTTGTCAAGATAAAAAAAATTCTTTCGAAATCGTAAAAATGAAGGGCATTTATTCTTTGTTTCTTAATTGAGACACATGGGCCTCCCTTTGAGAATCAAAAAATTCTTTATGCCAGCTAAAGCCAAAAAATGATTTGCAGAATTATGCCTTCTTGTGGGACCCCGACCCATGTTTTTATTTGGTTAATGTTCTGTAATAATTGGGTCCAAACAACATGCCCATGTGTTGAAAGAGTCTAAAAACAACATTTTGACAACGTAATATCATATAACATTCCAAATGCGCATTATAAAATCTAAACATAACTATGTTTTCTTTAACGGCAATTTTTTACACGCCTATACAACCACATATCTCAGTAATGTCTCTTACGAGACTTGAACAACCTCTTGTTTGATGAGCCACTCATATATCACGTCTAAGATGATAGGCGCAACTAGATAAACTGTTGAGCTCCAGGGCTGAAGATGGCTTGCATCAAACCAAGTTGTTTCAACCATATTATTAGACAAACATAAAACTGTTACTGGTACATGATATCTTAACACGAGGAACTTAAAAAAGAAAATGAACATAAAAAAACAACACAAAATTCACTCAACCATTATGCGGTTTCTAAACACACTGAGACCTACCTCTGTACAATTCTCTAGATTTCGACAAACAACACGAGACTTGTTTGACATAGTTTGGCCATATGAGCTTTCTGTGATTGACGTTTTGAGTAAATTAAACTTGATACCTTTTCTTGTTTTACAGATCATCACTTCTATTTCTTGAACAAATCTGTATTATCGAGAGTTATCTGATGGATGCATTGGTGTTTAGCAATAGCATTTTAAGCCTTTTGGAATGCACGAGATGAGGCTCCATGTAAAAGCCGAATGAATCCCAAGAAACTTAGCTTCCCATCTGCGTGTCTGATCCAGTCTTGAAGAACTACATGAACTGGTATGGACGGGCTAAGTCCAAGTTCCTACATTAACAAAACAAGGTGTATGTGTG
This sequence comes from Artemisia argyi, assembly GCA_030686995.1. Taxonomy (NCBI): domain Eukaryota; kingdom Viridiplantae; phylum Streptophyta; class Magnoliopsida; order Asterales; family Asteraceae; genus Artemisia; species Artemisia argyi. The sequence goes on along the minus strand of CM060708.1, from coordinate 88,500,130 downwards.
TGTGTTAAAATACTTGAATAAAATGTTGAAGATATATACTCAAATACAATGGTTGATCCAGCGTATTTATCTGATCACCATATGCACTATTATAAGAATTACTTGTCTGGAAATTTAGTTATAAAAGCATTGATTTTTTCATTTTCTTTTCACTTCAAGCCTCAATGGTTTCAGGATACACATGTGCATACCCAGCAAAACACACTCCCCTGCGTATAAATAGTGGCAAATGCAGGATTTCCGATCACTATCAGGGTGTGCAATATCATTATAAAGTTTGAAGGGGCTGCGTCACAATAACAATTTTATATCTATTTTTTCGGCGGAAACAACTAGAAAATGTTAAGGTATGCACGTGCGTACTGGCAGACTACATAGGTCCGTCTTTGCTTAAGAGCATTCATGTTTGAAGCACATAAATGGTGAATAGGTTTGGTAGGAAGACATACCGAGGCGAGTTCTTCGATCATGATAGGGCGGTTTCCATCCTTCTCAAAGAGCTCATAAGCACGACGTGCGAGTTGCTCCCAGTTATCCATTGCTTCTAGCTGATGAATGCTAATGGCTGCTGCTCCAAATTCCTCAAAATCAAACTTTTTATATTGAAGAGAACTCACCTGTAAACACACAGAAAGTATTCCTATTAAGCTCTTTCTCGAGTTTTTTCATAATTTGTTTTTATTATTAAGAGGGTATGTGAGGAAATGACCATATGTACAAAATCTAGCACGCGTGAGTCCTTTACAGCATCGGTGCAATTCTTCATCAAGGCCTGCACAATTGTAACAGGTTTAGGGTAACATCAAGATAACACAACAGCACTAGTGACAAGAATAAGAAAAGAGACCAACCGATTTGAAATTCTGCATGGATATGAATCCACTTTTGCTTGGTCCTAGAGACATAAACTGGTCACGAAGATAACCTAGCTCTGTAATTGACAAAGTCTTTGCAACAGCCTGCCAGATAGAATAACAAATTCAAAATTAAATCTACTCATAGGTTGACTTTTACTTGCAATGTCAAATGGACCAATACCAAAATTTGAAATGTGTAATAATCCCGTTTTAAATTTACCACAAAAATTTCCTATGAGGTAGTTTCTTAATTGAAGTTAACAAAAATAGTATCTGAGAAAAGCTTCAGCCCTCAAAGTAATGATGACAAATTTCAAAGTTGAGATTAATAGTCAGTTTGACCTAAAAGGACAAAGCTAACCTTATCTTTTCAATGAAGACCAATTTAAAACGAGATGCATGTAAAAAGGATTATACGGCAAACTAACATACCCCTAAAGCAGCTTTTCTTAACGGAGATGAACATATATATGCTTTTACAGTCTTGTATATGATCATGTCCAAAGGTATTCTCACGTCGTGATAACTGGCCAACCATGGATGACCTAATCAAGAATATACAAAAATTATAAAACATTAGTCTAACATCTACATATATGTTACTACCACCGTCCCATGAGAATTGTTACATTCAATTCTTAGAAAGTGTATTTATTTCCCATTTATCAATGTTTTATGTAAATTGATAGTATTCATTTGCTTCTGAAAGATTCCTTTCTTCTGTCCCTAACAAAAGAGGAATTTAAGACATTTGAGAAGTAGAAGCAACCTCAAAGCATTATATAGTTCCACAAATTTCCTTTAGTTTGTTGGTATATGAAAGTATTTCAGATATTTTACAATTAGCCAAACAATTTCCTGAATTATGTTTTACCTCAAATGATTGCACTTATTATGGGATGAAGGGAGTATAAAGTATCTCAGAACTGGGTAGAGAAACTTACTTAAAGCTTGTGAAGCGGTAAGTCTCTTGCGGTAGTCCTTATTCAATAGCCTCTTTACAAAGTCAACCGCATCCGATGACAAAGTCGGCCACGGGGCTTCCTCAAAGTTTGGGTCGGCCTTAAGGACTGCTCGGAAGATGCCAGACTCCGTGCGGGCCCAGAAGGGGCGACTTCCACATAAAAGAATGTAAGCAATAACACCAATACTCCACATGTCAGCCTCTGTCCCGTATGATCTATGTAGGACCTCAGGAGCTACGTAGTATGCACTTCCTACGATATCATTCAATCTCTCATCTGCACATAGTTGTCCATCAGTCACCAAGCTATTCTATAGAGTTTGCAAATATACAAATAATGAAGAGGGATTCGAGTATAACCTGGCTTTACATAGTCGGAGAGTCCAAAGTCAATGGCCTTAAGGAGTGAATGTTCATCCTTAGATGTAAACAAAAAATTCTGTGGCAAAACAGAATAAGTATTAACAAATATCTTAGATTCAAAACGACCGTGATAAAATACGCTGCACAAGATAATGTTTAGATGTGCTTATGCTATTTTGAGTACTAATAAATAATCAGATGTATTAGTCTTTAGCAGAACTAATCAGTTTTTTGAAACTCGTGTGAAACTGTTTTAACTGATCATGTGAACTTGTAGAACAAAATCAACTTCACTAGTTAGGGAACCTTATTTGACTCTCAAAAGTCAAATACTGACTTTTCATAAAGAACTTTGAAAGGTAAATGTCATACAGAAACTTGTGAAACAATCAATTATATACCTCAGGCTTTAGATCACGGTGAACCACGCCTTGAAGATGACAATAGGCCGTGACTCTTAGAATTTGGACCATGACAGCCTTTGCATCTTCTTCAGAGTATTTCCCACCCCTACACGCACAATAATGTATTGAGTATACAAAGCACTAAATTGACTAATTTGCCAATTGATGCCAGCAAATTAGATGAAATATATGTACCTGGCTAGTATCCTGTCTAATAGTTCACCACCTTTACATAACCTGTAAAAGCATCAAAAAATATTATACAAGAGTTAGCGTTATGAAATATCATATAATTTCAAAAGTCTAAAATACGTGATAATTGATTATTTGTCATGGCATTATGCATCCAAAACAAGACATTTTCAATGTTCTTGATGTAATTAACCTCTTGATGAACAATATGGAAGAAACACTTACTCCATAACTATATAGACATTGTCATCATCCTCATAAGCGTCATAAAACTGGACAAGATTGTCATGACCCGTTAGTGCCCGTAATATTTTCACTTCTCTCCTTGCATCCTCAATGGCAATTACCGTTGTCATCTGCATAAACATCCATCATCATATCAGAGAAATGACAACATAGCAAACATTAATAAAAAAATAAAATGGCATTTCAGAAACCCATGTGTCCAAATCAATACTAAACAAAAACACATCACATTCAAATAAAAAATTTCATTTTAGTGCTAATGATCGATAAAACAATGATATCAAACACCATGATTGTTTTAGTAGTAGCTTTAACAAAGTTGATGTTGTTGTGAAAAGTTGCTCAACTACAGAGTCAAAACATAATTATTGTGACCTCAAATGTCAACTTACAATAGGTACTTTGAGAATAAGAAACAATATGTGAAGCTCATGGCTTTAACAAATTATAATATCATAAACTAAACAGTTTTGTCTTCCCCAAATTACCAAACTTTAAGACTGGCATAAGAATTGACAATCCATAGTGCAAAGTTGTGAAATCAAACCTTTGATTTTGGGATAACTTTAACCGCAACCTCATGGCCTTTCATACTCCCTTTCTTACCCTTGGCAGTACAAGTATACCCAAAATGCCCCCTACCCACTTCTTCACCAAGCTCATAATGAATCAACAACTGCTTAGAATAGCCGAAATTCTTATCTAAACCAACCTCAAATTCATTTCCTTCAGGAATGGACGCCTCATTAGGCTTAACAGACCCATGTCTCCTAGCAAGCAAGGACCTAATATGCTTAGCAGGCGATGGAGGGGCAAAAGAGCGTTTAAATATGCGAAGAGGTGTCGAAATGACACTAGTGGAATTCGCAGGTGAATTCTTAAAAGCACTACTATTGTGAAAAGGGCTTGGACTATAGTAAGGAAAAGTTGATTTCCCATTTTGTGAATTCTGAGAATTCAATGTTGTTGGTTCAATTTCATTGGGAAAATCCGAGTTTTCGAGATGGCTTTCAAGGGTTTGATTGGGTTTTCCATGACAAAGTCCCATGGATTCACTAACCAAATATGTAACAACAATACACCAACAAGATCAAAGCAATAAACTTGTATACTAACTTAAACTAAATTACACTAAATCATATTAAATCATATGAAAAATGGTGATATTTAGATAAATTGGAGGTCAAGAAAGTGACTTTCTTTAACACCACATCAACCTCCAATTTATTGAAATTATAAAAAAAAAAATGGAAATAATCACAACCCACTAAGAACAAGGACAAATATTTCTTGGTACTAATAATTATGAACCTGCAAAAAAGAAGATTAAAAAAAAAGGTCAAGACATGTAAAAAGTAAAAAAGCTTTATGATCAAGAAACAATAATAATAATAATAATAATGTAAGAAAGAAAGAACAAAACTTACAAGAAAATTATATAAGTGATGAATATGAAATGAAGATTTTTGTTTTTTATATAAGAAGAAGAATGTGAAGTGTGTGTGTTTTGAGGAGAAGAGAGAAGAAGTAAGAAAAGAAAAGAAGCTAAAAAAGTGAAGGAAGAAAAGAAGAGATGCTTAATTAGCAGAGAGAGAGAAAAAGCAAACCAACCATTTCTTTCTTTATCACATTTTCAATTTCAAGCTTCTATTTTTATTATTGCCTTTCTTCTTTTTAGTTACCGGGTATTAAAGATAAAAAGATAACAACAATTTGAACTAGGGATGAGCATATCGACCCGATTCTCGTAATCGAACCGGAACCGTATCGGTACCGTACCGAAACCGTACCGAGTCCCGATATATGATACGGTACCGGGACTACTAAATAAGGCTAAAAAAAATCGGGACCTTTCGGGTTCGGGACGGGACTTATTCGGGAAATCCCGATTGGGTACCGGAAATTAAATAAAATGAAAAATATTGTAAAAATGAACATTGTACTTATTCAAATCAAGAGATTACCTTTGGTTTTTTTGGATACGGGCTAACCATTTGTTCCATGCATACGGGCTAACCAAAGGTAAAAAAAAAATACACCTACTCCTACTAATTAGTAACAACAGCGGCTCTTCATTCATATCATTAGAAATCATAAGTCATCTCAATCTTTATGATTGGAAAACAATGGAGGTATGCTTTTGAGTGACTAAAATATGTGTTTTGAACTTGAGATTACAATTGGATTTTAAAGTAAATGATCATATCCTATTCAACAGTTGATGTCTTAGTAGTAATTCATGCATAACCGCTGGGCTGGTGTTCATTTATGTGTCAATTTATACGTTCTTGAAACAAGCATGAACATATATATGGAAAATGGCTCGTACATTCTTTGTAGAATACAAGTTTTAAATATCATTCAAGTTAAAAAAAAAAAAAAAAAAAAAAAACGGGAATAACCCGATACGTACCGATTTCCCGGTCCCGTGTCCCGAAACCGGTACCGGTACTGGAATCCCGTTCGGTACGGGATCGGTACACACCTTTCATGCCCGGGAAAAAAACGGGAGCATCAATTCGGGACGGGATTGGTCCCGAGCTCATCCCTAATTTGAACCCTTACTAACAATTTTTTTTAAATGTTAATAACCGATAACGTTGATCACCTTATGATATGAACCACGGTGTTTAGATTGGATCACCGGCTCGTTGAAGATAATGTCGACACACAATTGTTGGGCTATGTTTTGCAAAGTCTATGTCATGTCATTTTGTGACGATAAACACTGACGAATGACCATTTTGAGTTTTATTAATCGTTTAGCAAAAGAGTATTGAGCTTTGGTTAATTTTTAGTAATGCTTATTTTTCACTTATTTATTTATTTATTTATTTATTTTTAAATTTAATGATGAGCGGTAAGCTGTACTTATTGCTCACTGCTACTTTTAACAAACACACCTTAATACCTGACTCGATTTTAATGTTTGCGTGACTAGGGCACTAGGCTATAGAGATTAGGATGTTTAACTATTTTTTTGACTTTGTTAGTATATGTGTTCATTAGGCGGTTCGATTCGTATAGTTAAAAAAATAAATAAGCTTTTTATAAAGCGGTTAATTCATTTCACTAACCGAACTATTCATTCTTGTGGGGTACCTGTCTGGCGGTTACTTAAAATAATTGTTATCCGACAAAAAACACATAATTTAAGATAATCATAATTATTAATGATTTTCCCTCTTATTTTTATGTGAAATGGCAATTTTACTCTTAACTTATTAATTTATGCATTTTTTAAAGTTTGTAATGTTTGTTTTAACTAGTGATAATATGGTAAATTCTATAACATTCAGTTGGCGCTCCAAAGGGTTTTGGCTCAGCTGGTACTCATCTCCGAAAACTCATTGTCTTATTGAAGAGATTTTGTGAATACGAGGGTTCGAGTCTTGGCTCATGCTCACTCCAGTTGATGCCCCACTGAGCATGAGAGTTGTCAGAGCTATTTTTGTGATATTCCCGCTAATTGAAACCTTTTGTTAAAACTCGATCAAACTTTTTTATTTATTTTTTAATATTAGACAATTAAATACGACATCTAAAAAAGAAAATATGCATTATTAATTTAGGACGGATGAAGTAAACCATTTAAGATTATGATTAGGTTTGCTGTTTAATTGTTCTTTTAGAAACAACATACGTAGATTCTTAACCGTAAGATTTTCACAATCATAAATAATCAAGGGATAGACAATCCAACATAAGTTTCTGTATTGTTTTGTGTCTAACTTTGTGTATTATATTCTCGTTTAGTTCGCTGTATCCAATTTTGTTCTTTTTCTCTCTAATTTATATAAGAAAATACTTACAAATACTCGATTTTATGATCAGAATCTACAAAAAGATGTTACATACAATGATAAAAAAAAAAAAAAAAAAAAAAAAAAAAAAAAAAAAAAAAGTAATAATAATGAGAAGTAGATGTACTGTTGAGAGATGATTAGAGGACCCTATTATTTATGGGATGAATTTATTTCGATTGTAATGGTGCTGAGTGGGGTTGCTTCTTTGGATGCTTCCAGCCTGTCTTTATTAGAGTGAAGAACTAATAAACACTTGCTAACCAACAGTTTTAGACTTTGAGCTTTGACCATGTTTTTTGCTTTTCCCAATTTTAAATCCACTTTTAACCATTTTTTTATTGCTTTTATTTGTACCAATATTGTTTACTTGTTTTGGTATTAAAAAACTTTTATGAAAATGCAATAACTATATTTGGCAAAGGGATCTCGGGAGAGTTTGCAATAGGTGACGTCATTCAGGTTTTCACTTAAAAGATGTCACATTTTTATTATTTTTGCATATACATATGTATAATATTAAACATATATGAGTTATATAATTTAATTTTATATGTAATTTTTTTAATTTACAACCATAATATGTCATTTTTGTTGTTATTGTCTAGGGCACCGAAAACCCCAAGATGCCCTAATATTTGGCAATATAAGAATGAAAAGCATGTCCATTCTTTTATGGATGAAGAAATTAATCCGTCTGTTAGTCAAGTAATTAGGCAAGACAAAATAAAAGGATTTTATTTTTAACTAATTGAGTTTAAACACCCTACAAGTTAGGAAGTAGGAACCATATGGATCGTTACATCTTGCACATACCTTTACCTATAAGTTATCACGGGTGTCATTTGTAATAATATATTTTTAGTTGCTGTTAAAGGACTTTAATTTTTCTCCTACCACATTTACTTCTACCAAATGTCTCCTGAGCAAAATGAAATAGTATTTATGTTTCTGCAATGAACCTATAAGATGATATCAACAAAATATTTATCAAATTTTATCTTTACTACTTATAAAAATACATTTTTTTAAAACTTAGCAACTTAAATTATATTTTTTATTTTTTTCTTAATTATTTTAAACTTTACAACTTTTAAAAAATACACACTACATTAATTTTAAAAACACACTCTTTGTATTTTAAAAACGCACGCTTTGCATCAATGGTAAAACAAAAAGTACGATTTCGCAATACACGGTCACTTTGTGTCTAGTAGTCAATAGTGTACGCAAGATTAAGAATTAATTTCATCAAACGGTTCATACTTGAGCAACTGTTGTGATCATTGATGGTGGCATTTAATTTTTGGTTGGACTCAAATTTGGAAATAATAATTTTAGTTAGACTTTCGTCCAACTACATGTAACACATTATTACAACGTATTCAATTCTATCTAAATAAATATTAATGTATCTCCTAAAGACAGTAAAAAAATAGTGGTTTGTGAATGAAAAGTGAAAGTTAAAAGTAGAGGAACCAATAATAACCGGATCCACTAGGCCAATTTAATTAGTTAAACACGTTCAATTGCAAAACTTTGCAAAAGATTTAATCGATGCAATAAGGTTTGATTCAAATGATTAATAACATGGATAATTTAACACTGATGTTAAATAATTAAAAGCATAAATCATTTTGTACTTTTGGAACATCTAAGAGAGGTGGGTGGGCACCGAGGTATGCCTGAAACACGGTTATACTGCACTGTGCCCTATGTTATAGACATGAAAGTTATCCTCGTAATGCACGGTTTGTGTTTTGATTTTGTTTATTTTTTATTTTTTATTTTTTTGTTTTTTAGTGTAAAGTGAGCTTTTACTTATGATGTGTTATTGAAATGTAATTAGATACGGTGATTTTGATGTTTTTTGTTATAGAAACGAGACAGCATGGCCCGTGCGATGCACGAGCTTTGTTAAATATAGAGAACTATTGGTTTCGCAATGGTTATGTGTATTTAGTTATTAGATGAGTGACACAAACCTAGGCAAAACTAATAGCTATATAACTCTACACTTAGAAAAAGTATACAATATTGCTTGAATATGAGTTGTCATTGTTTCGTAATAATCACCCGGTTCACCCCTAATACACAACTAATAGCTATATAACTCTTTACTTAGAAAAGGTATATAATATCACTCGAATATGAGTTATCATTGTTTCGTAATAATCTCTCCTAATACACATAATATGAGTTATCCTTGTTTTGTAATAATGGTACATAAATCTTCAACCTCATGTATACTCGGTCCTCAGCTATTATGTGACTTCGAATTAACTGATTGAGTAAGATCTAAAAAGGTATATTTAACACGACATTTTATCCCGCGAATTGTGGTTCTCTTATAGAATTAAAATATGAGTGATACTTATTTTGTAATAGTCATAACTAAATCTTGAAGCTCTTGTATATCTGTTTAGTCGTCAGCTATTTTTTACTCCTCAACTATTATCTTTTAGTCCTCTACTATTTTATAAGAGCATCAACAACTTCCAATAGTCAAGAAATTGTTATTGTACATATTATTTCAAATGCGACTAAAAATGCAGCCACTTAGAAAAAGAGTTGATTAAGGTGCACGTAACATAAAAATGTTTGAAAAATAAAATTTGTTTTATAATAAACACACTAACAATATCATTAACCTATAAATATTATCAGGTATATGATGTTAAGAACTCTTCTCTATTAGCCTCTATTGTTTATTTCAAATGCACTTAACCGTTTTATTTGAAACCAACGTTAGGAAGCTCAAAGGGTTATCATACTTAAATTATAGTTCGGAAGTTAATGTGTGGAATAAGGTAACGACAACATTTGATCTCTCTTAAATTAATGCATTTAATCAAGCCATTGCTCACCCAAAACTCAAAATATAGATACTACTATAATATATAGTCAATATGGCCCAACGTTCTATATCCATGATACATATTTCTCAATTTCCTCAAACATTAGTTGAGATAGTGATTGACAAAAATCGGTTTGACTTAGATCATGCTATTATTTGAACCATGCAAATAAGCGCTGCACATCGTTAAGTTAAAGAGTAGTTCTTCACTTATTGATTTTGTTGGTCTACTGAAGAGCCTTTGTGTAAGCTAGTTTTCTAAATCATGTGTGACTAAAAACCAATATGTTTGGATTGGACAAACCAAAGTTTCTTGTATTCTTTTTTTTTTTCTTTGATAAAACGGCAGCTTGAGTTGCAAAGAAAATGAAGATTCAAAACATTTTTTTAGGCATATTAATTAACACTATCTATTTAAACAAAATGAGCTTATAATTTGAATGAGGCTTTATACGTTCCAAAGATGGTTTTTTATTTTGGTTTTTAAAAGCTCTTTAAAGCTTTAAAATGAAGCTTTAGAGTGACAAAATAGTTAACTTAGTTAATGTCTTAATCCTTCCACTTAACTTTTTCAAAAGGTCAAAAAATGATGTTCGTAGCCAACCTCATGTTTTGCATCTTTTTGGTTCTGTCTCTCTGTCTCTTTAAGTGTTATAATACTCCAATTATTTTCTATAAAAATTTAAGCCAGCCCATGCTTTTATGAATTGGGTGGTTCTTTAGCTAGCTTCTCTAAAGTTTATACCACTCTAACAGTCTCACTTGAGTTCTTTCATAACTATACACATAAGTAATTACTAACATTTTCAAAAGAAGCTTATCCACACATATGTTAGTGAAACTAACATAGCCATGGAGTTAACTATATGCATTAACTGGGAATAAGCCGGTACGGCGAAACATATCTACGATATTCAAGTTTTCTAGGTTTTTTGTCTTGTAAGGAGTCTTTGCTAAATTCAGTGTTTTTATTAGAAAATTCTGCCTAGCTTAATACTCAGCTTGTATAAAATATGACATTTAAATGTTAGCTTTTTGAAGAACTTTACACTTGTTCAGGTTTCATAATAATATTCAAAGCACAATGTTACCATTTTGTGCTCTCTGTTACCGTTTAATATAAGTACGTGGAATCATCATATAAGTATGCACCAATTATAAAGGATTATAGTTTTTTAAAAATATTTGATTTGATACAACTCAAAAGGGGGCACTTAATTTGGTTATTTGGAGATAAGCTAACATGAAAATAAGTATTCGGATAACAATTTTTTGCAATTCCAATCAATCAGCCCAACTCTCGGATCCAATAACATGAAGATATGACCCGGTCAACTTTCCGGTAAAACTTTTAAGCCCGAATCCAAAACCCAATCCATATGACACATCCAGTTTATGATATAACTTTTTGAATACCCTAATTGTACTCATATTGACTAACCCTAAACACACACAGACATATTCATCCGCCTCCCCCATCTCTTCTATTACATATGCACCACTCACATTCTGTAACACCCCTAAAATCATCACATCAGCGGAAGACTTAAAATGTCAGCGGAAGACTTTTTGGGTGTTACTTCGAGGATCTTTATCACAATCATAGAAAACGACACAAAGGTGACGTTTTAAAGTTTAATTCATTCAAAATACCAAATATTCGAGACATTAAGATGTTTCATAGTTTAAGCAACAAGTTTATTTGAAATGTGTCAAAACGTTTATTTAAGCCCATGCCGGGTTACAAGCCCACTCCGTGCCTTCAAGTTCCTTCTTGTTTAGTTACCTGAGATAAACACATGCTAAAAGTGTCAACACAAAGGTTGGTGAGTTCATATAGTTTAAATCGTTAATTAGAAAATGAGTGATTTCCTTATCAATTCAATACAAATCAATTCGTTGGTTTGCCCTTCACCGGGCCAACACCAAAATAGTAGTTTGTTTGACCTAATCGGGTCAAAACCAAAATAGTAGTTCGTTTGCCAATTATTAATAGTTTTTCCTGCTATATAGTGAGCACAATCTCGTAGTTTAAATAAAACAGTGGGCTACAGCATTGTACGCCCTTAACATCAGTCATTGTAGTGCTATATTATTACCGTTCTCTTGCCCTAAGCTCATGACACTCAACGATTAACAGGCATCAAAATTATCCATAATAATGATGTAAAACAGTGGCCCTCAAGATAGGTATTTACCAGTAACCTATGAAATCAAATAAAGTGCATTTGGTGGCTTTCCTCTAGCGACCAAATGGGGATTGTCAATCCCTAATAGATCTATTCACAATTATTTACGTTCACCCTACAAGTGATTAAGGCGCATGATCGAGGGACTTTTGGTAATAGGTACTTAGGCAATAGAGATCAAATATAGCATATCGTTGGAAAAATCGCTTGTAATCATGTCTATAGCAGGTATTTCCTTATGAGATATAAAAATGTGTAAACCAGTAACGTTTATATGAAATACAGTCATGTATTTAGTTAATGAATACTTGTAAAAGTAAAAACAGTAGTTAAGCATGTATCTCCCCCAAAAACGTTTATAAATCATTGTAAAACAAGTAAGAGTAGGGGCTATGACTCACCTTAGTAGTGCGGTAGATAGAGTATAAGTAATGTCAGAAGTGAAGATGGAATTGACTTCAAGAGATAACCTGAATGATACGGAAGTCCGAGATAAGTTCGACTTATCAAGAATCGTGATTTGAATAGTGTTCGATGTCAGAATGATTTGTGGCAGAGGTGGCTTGCGTGGCAAAACGCTTAATAGTTCAAGAGCAAGTTATATACTATATAACTTGTCTTTATGCATAAGTATCCTTTAATGTTTATATATTTCTCGTTATAAATAAATGATATGTATCGGTGAATGATAATTTATAGTAATTGCAAGTTTATGCCTGGTTAAGTGAACCGATGAGTTTTATTGTATGAATAATCATTTCTTAACGTGTGTTCAAGTTAACCGATAATAACGTCAAGTTATATAATTTACGTTATAAATTATATATATGTATATTCAGAAATATATAGTTATTCATAATTATTACTTCATTATCTCCTCAAATGTAGGTTTCTATATACATCAGTATGATGTCGTCATTTTTATATTTATCATTTTTGTTAGGTTTCGAGGTGTGAAAATATATAAAGTATATGTTTATTAAATTCGTGATAATATATTAGGACTAATATATATAGCTCATTGTTTACGTTGATGTGGTTGCTTAAATAAAATATGTACTTGATGTATTTATCTAGATGAAAGTGGTATAGTGTATACGTTTATAAAAAGTATAAAAGTTTTAGAATGAAAAGTGTCTAAATGTCAAAGTATCAAACTTATGGGGGTTGAAGTTGTAATTATGAGATAAGTTATAAATTCATATAAGTATTTTAAGGAAATGTCAACTAGTTTAAAGTCGAGGGGTTAAATCTGCCAAGAGGTGAAAGTTGAAAAATAAATAAAAAAAATGGGCAAAACTGCCATGGACAAGGTTTGATCTCATGACCTCTCAATCAAAGCCAAACGTCCCAACCATTTGGACTAGTACTCCTTTTATGTTTGATTATCCAATGATTTGTTCATATATACTTACGAGTCGGTGTCATATTTTGTATGTACTACGTATAATATAGTGTGTTCTTGAGTTGTGTTTATAATTCGTGGTTCTTCTGGTTTTTCATAATAATAAGCTCAAGTTTATAAGCTCAAATGAGTCTCGACTCATTTGAGTTTATTTGATTCAAACTTTCAAACGTGACAAAATGTAAACCGATGTAGGGTAGAGTTAAATAGTTTGTTTAACTTTTCAAACGAGCACTTGTTCCAAATCGAGCCAAAACTTTAAGCTTTTATATTTCATTTTCCTTTTCGTTGGTTATTATAAACTTTAGACGTTTCAAAATGACCCCGCATGTGAATGTGGGTCGAAGTGCTGGAAATGCATGAGCACAGGTTTGATTCTTTGTAGTAAACGTAAACATTATAGATATTACACAAGCTTCTACAATATGTTAGGTTTGTTTAGGTTTGAGTTTATATGTGGCGTGAGTATAATGAAAGCTTGTTATATGTTTATATTAATAGTTTACTCTATACCTAGCCACGCAAGGAAAATTAGCTGCTACAACTTTTAGTGAAAAAATGGTTAACGATAGAACATGCAAGCTTGTTATGGTTCGCATGAAATCATAATATGAGGATGAGAAAGTATGATAAAAAGGAAGACTTGCTACACCAAAAATGGTGGGGAACGAAGCTAACGAAACGAAATGGAACATGAGACGAGCGAGAACCAAGACAACTTCAAAGCTTCCAAGCTTCAACTTTGCTTCTCCTTTCTTGCTCTTCTCACTTCAGTAGTAAAGAGGAAAACAACTTGTGTTTGCGTTTGGTTTAGTGATAGCTGAGATGTGGAAAGACGATGGTGTAAGGCTTGGTTAAGGGCTCACCCACGAACCAAGATCAGTTACTAGTTTCCAAAACCTTTCTTTCTCCATCACCTGGCTCGATAGAAACCCCAAGTATGTATGATTTTATGTGATGTGAGTTGTAGTGAGTTAGAAATATCGATTAGCATGAGCCCTTATATACTCAATCTGGAATGTGATATGGAGTAGGGATAGGATGTTTGCATGTATTTGGATTGGGCCATAATGGAGGTGGCGTTAGGATTGCACATGGTGTCCCCTAGGTTATACCTAATGTAGTAACAAACGAGGGAAGGTGAAGGTGTGAGCTGTCGATTTACATGTATCCATATATATATGAACAAGAAGGTGATAAGTGATAGAATGGAGCAGGAAGGTGGTGTAAGATATGCACATGGATTCCTTAGGCTTCATTTGGGGAAGTAACAAGGGAGGGAGGGTGAGTTGTAGGTTATAATTGAGGGAGGTCTACTTGGGTCAGGTTGTATTTTATAGATCACAACCACGATTTACCTTTTTGGTTCAAAATCTCGCGAGTCTAGACGTAAAACATTATTTCGGACAACTTTCGTGTTTTACACTTTTCCTGGTTCGGAGCAGAAGGGCCTTAAAATTGGGATTTAAATACGTTACAGAAAGTTGGTGGTTTATTAGAATTCATATGAATTGTTATTGAAATAAAATGCTATTTGTGTCAAGTTGAGATGAAACTTGTAAAGTGCCTTAACTTGATCAATATTCTAGTATAGTAATTATATTTGAAAGTTGATAATAATTGTCGTTCATGGTTCTTAGAGGTCCAATATTATTAGCGAGTACACATGGGAATTTTAGTAGGCTCGGGATTTATTTAAATTGTATTTGTTAATTATTGAAACGTATACTTATTAAGTATCAATGTTTTAAGTTACGTATGATATCTAGGTTATTAAGGTTTAGGTGTAAATGTCGTTTCAAGGTAAGAGTGAATAACGTGGTAATTGACAAAGTATATATATATATATATATATATATATATATATATATATATATATATATATATATATATATATATATATATATATATATATATATATATATATATATATATATAAATTGTTATGGGTAAAAATGGTTAATTTATGTTGTAATAATGTGTTAATCGTAGGAAAATTTTACGGGATGCTATACATTCCACATTCATCTCTCATCAAAATCAAACCGAAGCACCAATGAAACGTTCGTCACAAACACATGATCAACCACCATACCTTGACCTTTTGTCTTCATTTACTACTCACGAATAATCAAGAAACCATCTTTCAAGGTTTCACGATCCTTAGGAGTGTCGCGGTAGGTTCGACATATGGTTTTCGTTTTGTTATTTTGTTTTTGAACGAAACAAAGAAAGAAAGTAACATACTTGTTATATTTCTTTCATTATATTCGGAAAAAAAGTTATACTTCTTATAGATCGATGATGAATATTTTCTTTCATTTGCTTGACCTTCGAAGGTCTTGATTTATCTTAGAATAGCACAATAGAAATAAAGCTGAGATCTTGAAATTAGGTTTTCATTTTGTTTCGAGTGTTGAGGAGTGACGGTGAGGGTTGATGGTAGTGTCTAGATGTAGTATTAGATATATGGTTGTGTGTTTATGTTTTGATTGAGGACTGTTAAGGTCAATTTCTTTTTCATTTTGTTTCGGTTTTATTTTATGACTTTGGACAGATGATGTTGAGTGTTCTTGTTTTGCGGTGTGGTTGTTTGGTGCCTCGATCATTGTTGCGAATGGTGCTATATATGGAGAAAGAGACGTGTGTTTAGAGTGAAATATGGTGGTTGTGAGGAGAGAAAAATAAGGCAGTGGTCTTTATATAGAGGAGTAAAGGCAATATGTTATGTTTCTTGTGTATAATCCTACAATTTGCAAGCAAGTGAAAAGACCAAAGCATTAAACAATAGACACTTGAAAAGAACTTAGTTATTGTGAAGTTTAATTCATATTTATGTATCCTTCTTTAAAAGCTAAAGGCTTCAAAATAAGCTAAATTTCTTAGCTTAAACTACATATTTGAGTTTCTTAGCTTGTGACATTAATGCTCACATTCAATAGGGGAACTCATTCTTTATATATATATATATATATATATATATATATATATATATATATATATATATATATATATATAGGGTGAGGATCATGTATGTTTTTGTCTTTTAGTGCGGATGGTACGGACGAATCTCAGCCCTCCATCTAGTCAACCATCTGAAAAAAGCGGAGTGGCAATATCGTAAATATCCCGTCTTTTTTCAAAATCGTTACTATCGTATTAGCTTTTTTCTGAAAAAAATTCAAAAAAATCTGAAAAAATTTAAAAAATAAAGAGGACAACAAATAATTAAGAATCGCTGAAAAAAAATTAAAAAAAAAATCGTTTTCATCGTTAAAGGTATTGTGATATTACGTATGATTTTGACTTTTTTACAAAAGTCAAGATCTGATCTTGACAAAGTCAAGATCAGATCTTGACTTTTGTAAAAAAGTCAAAATCAGATTCTGAAACTTTTTTTTTTTTTTTTAAATAAAAATTTTAATATCACAATAACTTTTTTAATATCATAAAAACTTTTTCTTAATAAAAATTGTTAATATCGCCGTAACTATCATGCTTTCTTAATATCACTCTAATATTCATACATTCTTTTTCAGTTTTTTTAATATCACAGTAAGTTTTTTTAATATCGTAATAAAAAAAAAACAATTATATTAAGCTTTTCACTAATATCACGGTTCATTTTTACATGTAAAAAAGTTTAATATCACGTTGGTTTTACAATATCACCGTAGCTATCATGGGTTTTTAATATCACGGCTCATAATATTGTTAATATCACGGTAGAACTCATAATATGGTTAATATCACGGTAGCACTCATAATCAAAAAAATAAAAAGTTCTCAGAAAAATCTGAAAAAATAAAAAAATGAAAGAAGATAATAATATTAATGATCGCTCAAAAGGAAAAAAATTAAAAAAATCGTTTGAATGGTGATTTGGTACTGTGATAGTTGCGTAGATCTTGACTTTTTTACAAAAAGTCAAGATCAGATCTGGATTGGACGGCCTAGATCTATCCGCACGTCCGCACTAAAACAAAACATCCGCACGTGATCCTCACTCTATATTGCATAATCGTTAATTACAAATATAGTAGTATATGAGCCTACTATTAAAGGGTTTTCCAAAGGAGCTATTATGTTAAAACTAGATGAGTACCCGTGCATAGCAACGGGATATTATAGCGATAGATTGTTTAGTGATAAAAAAAGTTTATGGGTTATAAACGAAAAATAATAAAAGTTTGAAGATTTAGAGATTAAACATAATGTTTTGAAACCCGGTTCGACCTGTTCTGGATGAAAAATGGGTCGATTTAAATCGAGTGAACCAGACGGGTTGGGTCGAAAACGGGTCAAATTAAACCGGGTCAACCCGCTGGGTTTGAAGCTTCCCAGGTCAATCCGGTTTTCGATGTGTATTAATAGTTTCATTTTGAAATATATGTTTTCGTATGACTTTTATTAGTTAGACGAACCGGTGGCGACACCGGTTCCCGGTTGAACCTGTTGGTCCGATCCAGTTTTCAAAACTATATGTACCATCAACTTGTTAGCTTGTATGAAGCTTTGTGTGTTTTATTAATTTGTATAATGTGTAAAATAACATTAGCTAGTGTGTTAATTATTTTATATTTAGATTATGTTGTAGCTTGTTTAAATTGTACATTTTGAAAATTTTATTGTACTTTTTAGTAAGGGGTGTTTTAATTGGTTGTTTTTAATTTGATATATATGTTTTTAATTGGTTGTACAATGTGAATAAATTATTGTACTTTAAAGTTATGGGGTGTTTTAATAAAAGTATTAATTATATTATGTATTTCTCTCACCTTTGATTTTTAAGATTTCACTATTCAAAATTTGACCATACATTCTTTATAGCGACAAATAGGTTATTCGACAAATAGTTTATTCATCAAAAAAAGTTTATTGGTTATAAATGAAAAATAATAAAAGTTTGAATATTTAGGAATTAAACATAATGTCTTGAAACCCGGTTCGACCCGGGTGGTTCAACCAGGTGAACCATTCCGGTCGAAAAATTGGTCGATTTAAACCGGGTCAACTTGCTAGGTTGGGTTAAAAATGGGTCAAATTAAACCGGTTCAACCCGTCTGGTTTGAAGCGTCCCAGGTCAACCCGGTTTGTGATTTGTATTAATTGGTTGTACAATGTGAATAAATCATTGTACTTTTAAGTAATGAGGTGTTTTAATAAGAGTATTAATTATATTTCATAATTTCCTTTAATAAGATTTTTCAAGATTTACACTTTTGAAAATTGATCATTTTTTCAAGATTGACCAATTTCAAGATTTTCAAGACTGGCCAATTTCAAGAATTTCACTTTTCAAGTTTGACTGTTTTTACATTATATATAGTATAGATGATAGATTACGAGTGGTGATAGGGAAACCTAACTCATATGCATAAACTCATGCTTAAAGCATTTATTATGTGACAAAGGGAACATGCATTTTCTCTCTCATAATTTTCACTTTTTATTTTAACACATGTCACAATCTTAAAGTTAGACATGTATTTAGACATAAGTTTTAGTCATACGTATCATATTCCTTTTTCTACAAGTCTTGCAGGTGATCTGTGCAACTCGAGATTTACTAGTCATGTCAACAAAATTGCTCGAGGAAAGTTGATAACTTGTAGTGCAACAAAACGAAATTCAAATATTTAAAGTGTGTTTGTTTCATTAAGATATTTTACGTTTGAATCAAACTATCACATCTTACCAGTAAGACGTGGCTAGAAAGTCTAAATCTGAAGGTAATAATGTTGTTTGTTTTTGTATAATTGTCCAAATGATTTTAAGTGTTTATTTTTGTAATTTATTTATTAAAACAACGCAATGCAATAATAAGTAACTTATATACATATAAAACAAGACTTTTATTATAAGTATAACATAGTTAATAAACCATCAAATATATTATATTAACACAAGTCTTCAATCTCTTATCTGACTCAAAAGCAAAAGACAAACAAACAAAACGTCTGACCACCTCTTACTGATAAGAGTAAGAGGGCTAGAAAGATTTTTTTTTTTTTTTTTAAACGAACACACCCTTAGTTGTTCGGAGTTAGAACATGTATAAAAGCATAAATGTAACGCCATTTGTATGCCTTTGATCAAGGCTCGCGTGAGGTGTACAAATTTGACAATTAGTTTGTTGTATGTCAAATTTGTATGTCACGGGGAAGGTTTCCTAAAGATGGATATCGAAAATGGCACGGCTTGAGGTCATCAAGTTTGGAAATATATTTACACATAGGTGTCATGCATATGACAAGTATGCGTCTAGTACTACCCAATATAACCAAGGAAACAAAAACCATATATTTTAGATGAGTAAATTGCAAATTTCGTCCTTAAAGTTTACAATTTTTACACGCTGGCCACTTAAACCAAATTTGTATTTCATATGTTCGTCTTTGTAGTTGCTTGACTTGGATCCGTATGAGTTGCACTGGTTTAGATGATTAAAATTTTCGAGAAAACCTTATAAGAAGTTAGTTTTAATTTAATAACGGACATATATTAGTATGTGATTAACAAAAGATTAACTTTTGAGTAGATACATGTTAAAGATTTACGTATTCGTTTATTGGACTGTCATTGTAGGAACTAATATAGGGAAAATGAAAAAAAAAAAAAAAAAATTTCTTTTTTTTTTGCACTAACCTTTTTAAATCGTGTCATTGTGTGTACCAGTGACCTGCTTGACCTGTTGCAGCCGGTTAAGTTAACGACCGTTAGTTTTATTATTATAGCGTTATTCCTCTATACTAACGACCGTTTATAATTAACTAAATGGAGCGTCTTAACTTAACGACCGTTTATTTTATTATTGCAACGTTAGTCTTTTGCACGTTTTCCTCCGTTTTTACACGTTTTCGTCTGTTTTTAGACGTCTTCGTCCGTTCTGACACGTTTTCGCATGTTTTTGTCCGTTTTCGTCCGTTTTTACATGTTTTCGTTCGTTTTCGCACGTTTTTGCACGTTTTGGTCCGTTTTTACATGTTTTTGCATGTTTTCATTCGTTAACACGTTTTCTGAGAGGATCACTTGATTTGATCACACACTATGAGGTGTTGGACCTTTGTAATGTGTAAATATGATACTTTGAGTGAATATGATTAAGTATGCGGAATCTACTTAACCACACTTAGAATGTTTATTGGAAATGAAACTGTGATGCTTGTGTTTATTTAACAAAGAACAATGAAAGTATTTCACCAAACGATTCAATATTATTCAGAATAATACGAGTGATCTTCACTATCACTAGGGTTACAAAGACCTTGAATCTTGTGTTTTGTTCTATTGTTTTCTGTATGTATATGTCTATCACTATCACACTCAACACATGCATATATCACATATCTAAGATCTTCCTTTTATAGTCCAAGGAAAGATCTTTTACAATCTATATGACTCATCTAATTTACTAGCTTATGACTAAGCTTCATTCTAGCTAGTTGATGACTTATCATGTCATTCATTAAGATACAACATGTATCTAGGATTACAACTCACTTGGAGTGTTCAATTTGATGACTACAACAAAGATATTTTTCTTGTATATGAGTCAGTAGAATAAGTTGTACTTATCTACACAGCTGTTTGTATGAGTTATAGTAGTATCAGCATAATCCATCAGTAGAAACACCTTCAGTAGAAACCTTTCTTCAGCAGAATTCATCAGTGGAAACGTGCTTTGTGCTCTATCAGCAGAAACATACTTAATGTATTTCCTTAAGCCTTTATACTGATTCTTCTGATTATTTAATTCCCGACAACCCTCCCCTAAACATGTGAATCACATTCAAACATGTTTTTCTGAATTAAATGAGGACTTTGTGAAGATCTTTCAAACACTTCATTGTCAGACTGTGATATGAACTTTCTTCTCTTTTGAGAGATTGAATGTCTTTCTCTGTAACTCATCTGCTTTCTGTTCTTTGCTCCAATCTTGGACTAAAAGATGGTGCAATATTCAACTTGAAGAATTATAAGAGGCAATGATGCTGTGTATCTTGGATGCTTGTTCCAAGAAATAGAAATCATCTTTCAGCATGTCTTTGGAAGTGATGAACAAACGTAGTGAACTGAACTTGAAGCCTTTCATCTTTTGATCTAGATAGAACTTTCTCCTATCAGCTATGTTCTTGTTCTTTATCAGTAGAAACCATGTCATTATCTTGTATGCTCTTATCTTTTCCTCCTTTTTCTTTGGATAATCTTCCTTTAAAGGGCTTTTGTAACCTCCCCTGAGATTTATTTCTCTCCTGAGCAATTTCCTCCCCTGTTTGGAAGATCTCTCACAATCATATCATATCATCTGATCTAGCAATTTCCATGTTTTCAGACAATTTGTACATGAAGCCATCAATTCCTTAAGAGTTTAAATACTGCCCTTGATGAGTGCTCAAACACTCATCGTTTTTGATATATTTAAACTGCCAAAACGCACAAAAACAATCAAAAAGATATCAAAATACTTAAATTATCCCAGGGATTGTGTTTTATGTGTTTTAAAAGCAAAATGTGCAAAAATAAAGAAAAAACGTACAAAGTTTGCAGTATTGGCAGTTTCAGTCCCCTAAGTTTCAAAACTTGTCAATTTTAGTCCCTATGCATTTATTTTTAAGGAAAAGTCAACCCAAGGTTTTAAAAGTCAAATAATCACAAAATATTACATTTGGGTTGCAAGTTTTCCAAAATTACACATTTAGTCCCTGAAAATCCAAAAATGGCAAAAGTAGTCCCTGGGATTTTTGAAATTTTGAAAATGTGGAAAAATGCAAATTTGGTCCTTGGATTATTGGTACTTGGCAACATTGATCCTTTGGAGAGCTTTGGAAAGTTGGCAACTTCAGCCCTTGAAGTTTGATAGAATTGCAAAAATAGTCCTTGTGATAACTACTAGCCATCCGGACCCCATTTTATCCAAAACCAAACCCAAACAAACACCCCATCTGATCCAATTCCCAAGCCCACCAGGCCCAAACAACCTTAGCCCACCCAAACCTTTAAACCGTTTTAAATAACACCCCGATCAAACCTTGCGTTGACCCGTCCTTTCTTCCCCAACAGACATGCGCAAAACCAGGGCAACATTCCCCCCTCCTCACCTTTTCACCCACTTTCCCCCCCACAATTAATAACCTTACCAAACAACTCCACCACCATAAATGCATCACCAAACCCCCCACCTATCCCACTCAATTTTACCCGTATAAATTTTGGCGCCAAATTCACAATCTATGGCTCAGATCGATTTCAAAGCAATTGAACGATGGGGATTTGGTCAGAGGGTCAAGGCAAAGGCTGTGGGGCTCTCAGTTTTCAAAAAGCAGCCATGTGGAAGACTTAGGGCTAGATTTTAGGTCGATATATATTGATAAGCTCATAGAAGCTAGGTGTGTAATTTTTCTTAGTTTTATGTAGTTTTCAGTTTATTTTTAATGTAATGTAACTGTTTTTATCAATGAAAGCTCAGTTTGAAGTTTAATTCTCATTTCCACTTTTTAAAGTCTCATTTAAATTTATCAAGTTCTAATCTAAGCTTCTAATTTGTGTTTAGTGGATTCACAAGCTATTACAAACTCAGTAACAAGGGTTTATTAACTTAACAAACTTGTGTGATCAACTCTTAGCTCATTTTTAAATATTTATAAAAAATCAAGAAGAATCAAAAATAAATGAAAGATTGGTGATCATTGACTGAATGAGCAAGGAGCACAGTGAATTGTGGATGGCTGTGGGTTAGGTACCTCAGGGGAGGGCATAGGATTGATTAATTTGGTCCTTTGGTTCTTACTCAGTGGCTTGGAAGGCTTTGTAAGCTAAAAAAATCTTTCATCTTTACTCTTAAGAAGTCTAAACTGTTTATTTAAGGTCATTTCAGTTAAATATTAGCTTACAAATTAGTAGTGATCATTTGTTTGTGTTTTATATTTGTTTAAGTTGAAATCTCCTCAATAACTGATTTTTTAGGGGTGTTTGGTTGAAAGTTGTTGGCATTGCTCTACCTAGTCATTTGTGGCTTTCTGTGTTTCATTCAGCTTTGTGGGTATATTAAGGCTCAGGGGAACTTTTAAATTGGTCACAAACTCTCTCAAAAGTCAAATCAACAAGAAATCCACCACCACAGTTAACTGTGGTGGTTTTTGATCCTAAAACTCCATAATCTCATGGCATAAGTTGTTGTTTCCACATATTCTAGTCTCACTTTAACTTACAAACATGATTTGAGGTCATTAGATCCTTCCTAAGTTCATAAAAGTCAAAGCATACAAAAATCTTGTAAAGTCAAATCTGTTTCATTGGATTTTGAGCAAACTTTGATGGCCTGCAATTTGTTTGATACTTAGTTTTAGGGTCTGAGATTTTACAAGTTAAATCTCTACCACTTTGTTGATTTTTGAGAATTTTCTCAGATTTTATAGATTTTGTTTAGTAGGGCCCACCAGGCCTTGAAGTAGGCTGCAGGGCATACATTTGCCCTGTTCTCAGCAGACCACCCTCACATCACCACCTTTTGTGGTGGTTTGTGGTCACTTTAGTGACCCTCAGTCTTTGTTTTTGGTTCCACTCAACCCCCTCCTACCAGGGAGTAAGGTTGAACCCTTTGTTTGACCCCTAGGATAGTGGACCCCACCTAATTTGGCCCCTAGACCTTGTCCCAAAACTGCATCAGAAACAAATAAGCAAAGTGCTTATTTGAGCTCTTTGGCTTATTCAGGCCATATTTGTGAGTGATTTCTGCTTATTCTTGTTCATAAGACTCTGAGATACCAACAAATATCATTGTGGACCCCACATCTCACCATTTGAGCTAAAAACACTCCACAGTCAACAAAAGTCAACTGTGGGTGTAATAAGCATTTCAAGTGCTTATTCCTTGGGTTAAAACAAAAGTGTCTTTGTTAAAAATAGTTGTTTTTAGTTTATTATTAGTTTAGAAAAAGACAAAATCCAAAAAACCAACTTTAAAAATAGTGATAGCTTCTATTTAATCGGATTTATCAATTTATTTTTCTTTTTAATTTAATTCTAAGTAATATATCATTTTCATATTTTTAGAAATTCCATTTTAGGTTAAAATAATTTTATAAATTTTTCCAGATTTTTATTTTGTCTTTTAGTGGTTTCTCTAATTAATTTTAGTTTAATTTAGTTTTAATTAATATTAATCAATTAAATAGCATAATTAGATTTTATATAGTATAACCTAGTTTTTATAATTTTTATAGCTTTTAATTTAGTTAAAACATTTTTATAAATTTTTATAGAATTTTTCTACTGTTCATTTTCTATTTTTTATAATATAATTAGTTTAATTAGTAATTAATAAGTAATTAGAATAATAATTAATTAATTAGCTTAAAAATACTTAGAATTAACTTTTTATAATTTTTTAGGATTCCTGTAATGGTTAATTAGATTTGTAAAATTTTTCTTAATTTTCTTAGCCTTTTTAGTATTTTTAATAATTCTAATTAATTTAATTAGTAATAAATAGATAATTAGTAATTAATTAATAATAAATAATTAAATAATATAAAAATAGTTTTTAATTTTCTTAAAATTTTCTTTAATTAATAGGATTGTAAAAATACCAATTTTACACTTTTTACCCTCCCAGTCTATCAGTTGTACTTTTTGTTTTATTCGTCTGAATACGTTTTTTAATTAAAACGTACGTTTTTAGGTTTAGCTCAAATCTTCGTACTCCAAATTCCCGTAATCAACCACATAGCTTTCCTAAGCTATATTTGTTAATAATTTCCAAATAATTTTCACAACAAACTCTTTTCTGTGAATAACACCCGATTACGAACACGCTAAAGTTACATTTCACACCTCAACGGGATTTAACGACCCGGTGATACATTATATTACCCGGAGCATTGATCTAGGCTATTTGACTTAGTTGACCATTCTTTGGTTAATTTAAGTTAGGTGGTTTGGAATCAATCAATTTATGGCGCCGCTGCTGGGGAGGTGTGCGCGTTTCTGTAGCGTTTTTCGAGATTAGTGTTATCTCACCTCACTCATTGTACAAATACCATCACTTGTGAATATTTTCAAAATCAAAACACATAAAAATGTCATTGACACTTTTCCTAAAGTGTTAAAACACCAAAAAAAAAAGTAAAAAACCAACAAAACTTATCGTAACGTTTTCTGATTTGGTTTTCTTTTAAGGTGATTCTTGAAGAGAAACGAGTCTGGATTACGGGACGATAACAAAAATATTGTCCAAAAAGTTTTTATCCCTAGTGCATGCGCACTCGTTCTTCAAGGTCCACTAACCCATTACGTGAGCTGGTTCAGAGACCTCGAAGACCTCGTAGACGTTCTGCACCAACAGTCGGGTCTGAGATCCGTACTGTTCCACCTCCAGCTGTCATCATGGCAGCTGAACCCACTATGAACGAGCTTCTCCAAGCACCCGTCGAGGGTTACGGAGATGCTATCGTTGTTCCAACAATCATGGCCGATAATTTTGAGCTTAAAACAGGATTAATAAATCTGGCCACATCACGTCAATTCTACGGTTATGAGAGGGACGATCCTCAAGATCACATTCGATGGTTCAATAAAATCACTTACACCATCAAATGCAAAGATGTCCCCTCTGATGCAATCAAACTTCTTCTCTTCCCATTCTCCCTGGAGGGACAAGCCCGGATTTGGCTTGAAAAACAACCTCCACGATCTATTGAGACATGGGAAGATCTTGTGAAAAAGTTCGTGAATGAATTCTTTCCTCCTTCCAAAACCACAAGTCTCAAGAATGATATCATGAAATTCACACAGAAATTTGATGAATCCTTTAGTGAGGCATGGGATCGTTACAAGGAATTGCTCCGAAAATGCCCTCACCACGGTTTCTCTGATCTCATGACACTTGATACTTTCTACAATGGTGTAAGCCAATCTGATGGAGACTCTCTAAATGCCTCCGCTGGAGGTAACTTCTTGAATCGCACCACAAAGGATGCTTTAGAAATCATTGAGAATAAATCTAAGGTTCGCATTCCCCGAAGCAGATCGGTTTGTTCCCAAAGGGATGTTGTTCCTTCTTCATCACCCGTGGCTCAGTCTAGCACCGATGCTAGACTTGATAAACTCACGGAAGCTGTCCATGCATTTGTTCTCGCCCAAAGCAAGAAAGATTCTTCTCCTTCTCCACAAGCTGAAATCAAAAAGATAGAAGTTTATGTCACTTGTGGTGGTCCACATTCATATTATAATTGCACTGCCACTGAAGGCAATCCATTCGAAGTAAATGCAATAGCCGACAATTCCAACCAAGGAGGTATCCAATACCGTCCTCAAGTGGAACCAAATTACCGGGCTAGCAATCAGGGTGGACCACCCGGTTTTCCTCAAAATCCAAATAGGTTTAATCCTAATCCACCAAGGGGGCCTAATTTGCAAAATCAAAATCTTGCCCCCGTCAATCAGTACCCACCCCAAAGGGGTAATCAAGGGTATTCAGCTCCAAATTATCAAGATCCCCTCCCAAACTAGCTCAATAACTAAATCAAAGTTAATGAGACCAAAATGAGGGCAATGCAAAATCAAATCTCAAATTTGAAAAATGATTTCCAATCATCAATAACCAAACAGGGTCAAGAGCTGAAGAGTGAGTTGATGCAAACAAACAACAAAATTGATCAAAATCAAGGCAAGATTGAAAATATGCTTGCCAGTCTTATGAATCATCTCACTCCACCCTCTACATCAGGAGGTCTCCCGGCTAATACAATTGTTAACCCCAAGGGTGAACTCAAAGCTATTACTACACGAAGTGGTAAAGCTTATGAAGAGCCGCCAGTTCCTCCTATTTCTCCTCTTCCACCTATGCCTCCTCCTCTTTATTCTGAGGAAGTTGAAATTGAGCCTGAGGCAACCACGGACAAGGTGCAATTTACTAGCCCACGAAGTACCGCACACGTCCACCCTCAGGTTGTTCCGGAAATTGTACCAAAATCTGGACTTGTACCAAAACCGGGAGTTGTATTTGAACCATCAACAACTCCTGGAGAGAACCCTAAATCCAAACCTTCACTACCATACCCGTCAAGACTTAATGAGCAAAAGCTCCGCGAAAAGGCTAGTCACCAAATGGATAAGTTTTATCAAATCTTTCAAGATTTGCACTTTGACGTTAGCCTTGCGGATGCTATCATCCTGATGCCCAAATTCGCATCGATGATCAAGAACTTGTTAAGCAACAAGGAAAAATTGTACGAAATGGCAAAGACTCCATTGAACGAAAACTGCTCAGCAGTTATCTTAAAGAAGCTTCCCAAGAAGCTTGGAGACCCTGGGAGATTTCTCATTCCATGTGTTTTCCCTGGGATGGTTGAGTGCTTCGCCTTAGCTGATCTTGGCGCTAGCATCAACCTAATGCCTTACTCAGTGTGGGAGAAACTGTCTCTTCCTCAACTCACTCCTACGTGCATGACTCTCGAGCTTGCCGACCGTTCAATCTCTCATCCTCTCGGCATTGCCGAAGATGTATTCGTGAAAGTAGGAAAGTTCCATTTCCCCGCTGACTTCGTTGTTGTTAAGTTCGATGCTGACCCACGAGTTCCTCTCATTCTTGGGAGAGGATTCTTAAGGACGGGTCGTGCGTTAATTGATGTGCACGAAGAGGAAATAACTCTTCGTGTTGGTAATGAAGCTGTAACCTTTAACCTCGATCAAACTTCGAGGTACTCCTCTAACTATGACGCCGAATCGGTTAACCGAATTGATGTCATTGATGTCGCGTCTGAGGAGTACGCTCAAGAGGTTTTAGGTTTTGTCGATGATTCTCCGAGTGAAAACTTCACTCCATCTTCTCACCCCATTATTGCCAATTCTTCTCCTTCCCTCACTCCGTTTGAGGGAAGTGACTTCATCTTCTCAGAAGAAATTGAGGCCTTTCTCAAAAGTGATTCGATTCCCGATAGAATTGATAACCAAGAGATCGACCTCGAGAGGGATATTCACCTGCTGGAAAAATTGTTAAACGAAGATCCCTCACATCTTCCTGTTCTACCACAAACACTTCATAAACAGGAAGTCAAAAATGTTGAGAAAACTGATGACTTTCCCGCGGTTGAACTTAAGGACTTGCCGCCTCATCTTGAATATGCATTTCTGGAGGGTGATGATAAACTGCCCGTCATTATTGCTAAAGACTTAAGTGTTGAGGAAAAGGCTGCTCTTATACAGGTTTTGAAGTCTCATAAACGAGCAATTGCTTGGCGTCTCTCCGATATCAAGGGCATCGACCCTGAGTTCTGTACTCACAAGATATTAATGGAGGATGACTTCAAACCTACGGTCCAACATCAAAGAAGGGTGAATCCAAAAATTCACGAGGTTATCAAACAAGAGGTTTTAAAACTTCTTGATGCCGGATTGATTTACCCTATCTCGGACAGTCCTTGGGTCAGCCCAATCCATTGTGTTCCAAAAAAGGGTGGCATTACCGTTGTCACAAATGAGGAGAATGAGTTGATTCCAACTCGTTTGGTTACGGGTTGGCGCGTCTGCATTGATTATTGTAAATTGAATGACGCCACCCGTAAGGATCATTTTCCTCTGCCCTTTATGGATCAGATGCTCGAGAGATTAGCGGGGAATGAGTACTATTGCTTCCTCGATGGTTTCTCGGGTTACTTTCAGATTCCCATTGACCTGCAAGACCAAGAAAAGACCACTTTTACGTGCCCCTATGGAACCTTCGCATATAAACGTATGCCATTTGGCTTATGTAATGCCCCGGGCACGTTTCAAAGATGTATGATGGCCATTTTTTCCGACATGATCGGGAAAAGTATGGAGGTCTTTATGGACGATTTCTCGGTCATTGGGGATTCGTTTAAATCATGTCTCTCCCATTTAGACAGCATGCTAAAACGTTGTGAAGACACAAAGTTATGTCTAAATTGGGAGAAGAGTCACTTTATGGTCAAAGAGGGCATTGTCCTCGGCCATAAAATTTCAAAGAATGGGATGGAGGTTGACCGTGCCAAAGTGGACGTCATTGCAAAATTGCCTCATCCCACGACTGTGAAAGGTGTTAGGAGCTTTTTGGGTCACGCCGGTTTTTACCGTAGGTTTATTCAAGATTTTTCTAAAATCCCCCGGCCTATGACCCATCTCCTCGAGAAGGATGCTCCTTTTATCTTCTCTCCTGAGTGCATCGAAGCCTTTGAAACATTAAAGAAAAGGCTTACCGAGGCACAGATTCTTGTTGCCCCCGATTGGGACTTGCCCTTCGAGCTCATGTGTGATGCTAGTGATTATGCTATAGGGGCAGTCTTGGGGCAACGCAAAACAAAACATTTTCAGCCTATACACTATGCCAGCAAGACTATGACCGAGGCACAAAGTCATTACACCACCACTGAAAAAGAATTATTAGCTGTGGTGTTTGCTTTTGAAAAATTCCGGCCATACCTGATTCTGACTAAAAGCATAGTGTATACAGATCATTCGGCTTTGAAGTATCTATTTGCAAAACAAGATGCAAAGCTGAGACTCCTCCGATGGGTTCTCCTCCTTCAGGAATTTGATATCATAATTCGTGATAAAAAAGGAGCTGAGAACCTAGCTGCTGATCATCTCTCCCGTCTTGAAAACCCTCACCAAAATGCTTTCGAGAAAAAGGAAATAAATGAAACATTTCCTCTCGAAACCCTCAATGTGGTTTCATTTCGTGGAGACTCGATTACCCCATGGTTTGCCGACTTTGCAAACTATCTTGCGGGTAACTTCATTGTGAAAGGGATGTCGTCCCAGCAAAAAAATAAATTTTTCAAAGACGTAAAACATTACTTTTGGGACGACCCCTACTTGTTCAAGATATGCGCGGATCAAGTCATCCGGCGGTGTGTGTATGGTCAGGAAGCCGCTGAAATTTTAAAGGCTTGCCATGCTGGTCCCACGGGGGGCCACCACAATCCCAACTACACCGCCAAAAAGGTGTTTGATTCCGGCTTTTATTGGCCTTCAATCTACAAGGATGCCCAAGAATTGGTCAAGTCCTGTGACGCTTGTCAACGTCACGGGAATATTTCACAAAAGAATGAAATGCCTCAGAATGCAATTCAAGTTTGTGAAATCTTTGATATCTGGGGCATCGACTTTATGGGGCCATTTCCATCCTCTCACGGCAATAAATACATACTCGTGGCAGTTGACTACTTGTCAAAGTGGGTTGAAGTGAAAGCTTTACCCACAAATGATGCCCGAGTAGTTGTGAAATTTTTAAAAGCTCTTTTTGCCCGATTCGGAACTCCACGTGCTATTATTAGTGATCGTGGTACGCACTTCTGTAATGACAAGTTTGACAAAGTCATGCAAAAGTACAGTGTGACTCACCGTCTTTCTACTGCGTACCACCCTCAAACGAGTGGACAAGTCGAAGTGTCCAATCGGGGCATTAAAAGAATCTTGGAAAGAACTGTAGGTGAGAATCGTGCATCTTGGTCGGACAAATTAGATGATGCACTTTGGGCTTTCCGTACGGCTTACAAAACACCCATTGGGTGTACGCCTTATAAACTTGTGTACGGGAAAGCGTGCCATCTTCCGATCGAGCTTGAGCATAAAGCCTATTGGGCCCTCAAGCATGCCAATTTCGACCTCAGAACGGTGGGTGATCATAGAAAAGTTCAACTAAATGAATTAAACGAACTTCGTGATCAAGCTTACGAGAACTCTTTGATCTATAAAGAAAAGACAAAGAAGATTCATGACTCAAAAATCAAAAACCGCGTTTTCAACGTTGGTGATCGAGTCCTTCTTTTCAACTCTAGACTCAAGATCTTCTCGGGAAAGCTCAAAACCCGATGGACTGGTCCATTCACTATCGCAAAAGTCTATCCTTATGGCACCGTCGAATTATCTCAAAATGACGGTCCAAATTTCAAAGTGAATGGACATCGGTTAAAGCACTACTTTGGAGAGGACGTACCATCCATGGTCGTCCCAGATCTCCAAACTTTCCCCAAGGACAATTGAATTCGGGGATAGAGTCAAGCTAGCGACTCAATGACCAAAAACTAGCAACAATACGGGTTTTCACCCGTATCTCTGATTCTTTCTATTTTCTACCACCAAGTGTGGGGGAATGGCCAACCCCCCGCTGTTTGAAAAAATGTATATATGTATAAAAAAAAAAAAAAAAAAAAGGGTTGTATATATATAGAAATAAAGTGAAATTGGTATGTCCACAGTTAGATTCGAATCTTGGCTTTTTACGTTCATAGCTTCGGCATAATAGCCGGGACTTTGAATATTGAAGACAATATTCATTTCTAAGTGTGGGGGGGGGGGGGGGGGGGGGAATTCTATCGAATTTTAAGCAAATCCTTTCAAGTACCCCCGTTTTTGGCCAAAATTTTCAAAATTTTTTCACTTTATTTCAAAATTTTTGTGGTAATCAGTCCGCCTTGTCTAAACAGCAAAAGGGATTGGCTAATCCAGGAGCAAACGGCTCTTGGTAAAGATAAATCAAATCCGTTGACGGCTGGCAATTTGCCCAAAATTGTATGGTTCATCAACTCCCCGAAAACAAATGAGTTGGCTAGCCCGCAAGATTATGGCTTGTGGTAAAGGCCGTGGAAAAATCCATAATTGGTAATCAGCTCACCAAGATGTTGACTAGGTCCATCAAGAGTTGGCTAGTCCAGGAGCAAACGGCTCTTGGTAAAGACTTAACAAATCCGTTGGAAGCTGGTGGTTTGCTCAAAATCACACGGTTATCAGGTGTGCCACAGTTCTTACGCCTGGCTACTCCAGAAGTGATGGCTTTTGGTAAAGAGTTTAAAATCCATCAAGTTTTCTAAAAAGATTGCTAGGGACTAGCAATAGTTCAGTGTGGGGGATTGATGAGTGCTCAAACACTCATCGTTTTTGATATATTTAAACTGCCAAAACGCACAAAAACAATCAAAAAGATATCAAAATACTTAAATTATCCTAGGGATTGTGTTTTATGTGTTTTAAAAGCAAAATGTGCAAAAATAAAGAGAAAACGTACAAAGTTTGCAGTATTGGCAGTTTCAGTCCCCTAAGTTTCAAAACTTATCAATTTTAGTCCCTATGCATTTATTTTTAAGGAAAAGTCAACCCAAGGTTTTAAAAGTCAAATAATCACAAAATATTACATTTGGGTTGCAAGTTTTCCAAAATTACACATTTAGTTCCTGAAAATCCAAAAATGGCAAAAGTAGTCCCTGGGATTTTTGAAATTTTGAAAATGTGGAAAAATGCAAATTTGGTCCTTGGATTATTGGTACTTGGCAACATTGATCCTTTGGAGAGCTTTGGAAAGTTGGCAACTTCAGCCCTTGAAGTTTGATAGAATTGCAAAAATAGTCCTTGTGATAACTACTAGCCATCCGGACCCCATTTTATCCAAAACCAAACCCAAACAAACACCCCATCTGATCCAATTCCCAAGCCCACCAGGCCCAAACAACCTTAGCCCACCCAAACCTTTAAACCGTTTTAAATAACACCTCGGTCAAACCTTGCGTTGACCCGTCCTTTCTTCCCCAACAGACATGTGCAAAACCAGGGCAACATTCCCCCCCCCCTCCTCACCTTTTCACCCACTTTCCCCCCCACAATTAATAACCTTACCAAACAACTCCACCACCATAAATGCATCACCAAACCCCCCACCTATCCCACTCAATTTTACCCGTATAAATTTTGGCGCCAAATTCACAATCTATGGCTCAGATCGATTTCAAAGCAATTGAACGATGGGGATTTGGTCAGAGGGTCAAGGCAAAGGCTGTGGGGCTCTCAGTTTTCAAAAAGCAGCCATGTGGAAGACTTAGGGCTAGATTTTAGGTCGATATATATTGATAAGCTCATAGAAGCTAGGTGTGTAATTTTTCTTAGTTTTATGTAGTTTTCAGTTTATTTTTAATGTAATGTAACTGTTTTTATCAATGAAAGCTCAGTTTGAAGTTTAATTCTCATTTCCACTTTTTAAAGTCTCATTTAAATTTATCAAGTTCTAATCTAAGCTTCTAATTTGTGTTTAGTGGATTCACAAGCTATTACAAACTCAGTAACAAGGGTTTATTAACTTAACAAACTTGTGTGATCAACTCTTAGCTCATTTTTAAATATTTATAAAAAATCAAGAAGAATCAAAAATAAATGAAAGATTGGTGATCATTGACTAAATGAGCAAGGAGCACAGTGAATTGTGGATGGCTGTGGATTAGGTACCTCAGGGGAGGGCATAGGATTGATTAATTTGGTCCTTTGGTTCTTTCTCAGTCTTGGAAGGCTTTGTAAGCTAAAAAATCTTTCATCTTTACTCTTAAGAAGTCTAAACTGTTTATTTAAGTTCATTTCAGTTAAATATTAGCTTACAAATTAGTAGTGATCATTTGTTTGTGTTTTATATTTGTTTAAGTTGAAATCTCCTCAATAACTGATTTTTGAGGGGTGTTTGGTTGAAAGTTGTTGGCATTGCTCTACCTAGTCATTTGTGGCTTTCTGTGTTTCATTCAGCTTTGTGGGTATATTAAGGCTCAGGGGAACTTTTAAATTGGTCACAAACTCTCTCAAAAGTCAAATCAACAAGAAATCCACCACCACAGTTAACTGTGGTGGTTTTTGATCCTAAAACTCCATAATCTCATGGCATAAGTTGTTGTTTCCACATATTCTAGTCTCACTTTAACTTACAAACATGATTTGAGGTCATTAGATCCTTCCTAAGTTCATAAAAGTCAAAGCATACAAAAATCTTGTAAAGTCAAATCTGTTTCATTGGATTTTGAGCAAACTTTGATGGCCTGCAATTTGTTTGATACTTAGTTTTAGGGTCTGAGATTTTACAAGTTAAATCTCTACCACTTTGTTGATTTTTGAGAATTTTCTCAGATTTTATAGATTTTGTTTAGTAGGGCCCACCAGGCCTTGAAGTAGGCTGCAGGGTATACATCTGCCCTGTTCTCAGCAGACCACCCTCACATCACAACCTTTTGTGGTGGTTTGTGGTCACTTTAGTGACCCTCAGTCTTTGTTTTTGGTTCCACTCAACCCCCCTCCTACCAGGGAGTAAGGTTGAACCCTTTGTTTGACCTCTAGGATAGTGGACCCCACCTAATTTGGCCCCTAGACCTTGTCCCAAAACTGCATCAGAAACAAATAAGCAAAGTGCTTATTTGAGCTCTTTGGCTTATTCAGGCCATATTTGTGAGTGATTTCTGCTTATTCTTGTTCATAAGACTCTGAGAAACCAACAAATATCATTGTGGACCCCACATCTCACCATTTGAGCTAAAAACACTCCACAGTCAACAAAAGTCAACTGTGGGTGTAATAAGCATTTCAAGTGCTTATTCCTTGGGTTAAAACAAAAGTGTCTTTGTTAAAAATAGTTGTTTTTAGTTTATTATTAGTTTAGAAAAAGAAAAAAATCCAAAAAACCAAATTTAAAAATAGTGATAGCTTCTATTTAATAGGATTTATCAATTTATTTTTCTTTTTAATTTAATTCTAAGTAATATATCATTTTCATATTTTTAGAAATTCCATTTTAGGTTAAAATAATTTTATAAATTTTTCCAGATTTTTATTTTGTCTTTTAGTGGTTTTTCTAATTAATTTTAGTTTAATTTAGTTTTAATTAATATTAATCAATTAAATAGCATAATTAGATTTTATATAGTATAACCTAGTTTTTATAATTTTTATAGCTTTTAATTTAGTTAAAACATTTTTATAAATTTTTCTAGAATTTTTTTACTGTTCATTTTCTATTTTTTATAATATAATTAGTTTAATTAGTAATTAATAAGTAATTAGAATAATAATTAATTAATTAGCTTTTAAATACTTAGAATTAACTTTTTATAATTTTTTAGGATTCCTGTAATGGTTAATTAGATTTGTAAAATTTTTCTTAATTTTCTTAGCCTTTTTAGTATTTTTAATAATTCTAATTAATTTAATTAGTAATAAATAGATAATTAGTAATTAATTAATAATAAATAATTAAATAATATAAAAATAGTTTTTAATTTTCTTAAAATTTTCTTTAATTAATAGGATTGTAAAAATACCAATTTTACACTTTTTACCCTCCCAGTCTATCAGTTGTACTTTTTGTTTTATTCGTCTGAATACGTTTTTTAATTAAAACGTACGTTTTTAGGTTTAGCTCAAATCTTCGTACTCCAAATTCCCGTAATCAACCACATAGCTTTCCTAAGCTATATTTGTTAATAATTTCCAAATAATTTTCACAACAAACTCTTTTCTGTGAATAACACCCGATTACGAACACGCTAAAGTTACATTTCACACCTCAACGGGATTTAACGACCCGGTGATACATTATATTACCCGGAGCATTAATCTAGGCTATTTGACTTAGTTGACCATTCTTTGGTTAATTTAAGTTACGTGGTTTGGAATCAATCAGCCCTCATCACTTCTAGGTGTGTAACCTCCTATGAGTGGTGAATCACTGAGCATTGACTCATAATCCATCATTAGATGATTTTCTGAGTCTCTTTGAAAATCATTTTTAAGAAATATTTGACTTAGCAGTATGAACATGATTTTATGATGAAAAATCATACTGCTTCTAACCATTTTGAAGGGATTAAGTGTGGTAACTAACACTTAATCAAAATTTCGGTTTAAAGCAACCTCTGGTTGTGTGAGAACCAATGTTTTCAGTTATAAATAAATGCCTGTGTACAGATAAACCTATTCAAAAGGCTTTCTTTACAGGGTTTCCAGCTCGTGGCATTTGTTACCTCTAACACAAGTGTTAGATTCACTGTTGCTCGCTGTTCTTTCTATCAGATATCCGTAGATTAGTCACATTATACTTGAGAGTATAAAATGATAGAAAGTGAGTTGTATCAGTTAATAACTGATCAACTAATTTATCAATTCAATGTGAAACATCATAATCAGGTTCCAAGAAAGAAGTTTTAAGGAGTTTTGAAATCCCAAACTCTTTCTATCATGAACCTATTATATCAGCAGCAATGATCAGCATTCAGCAGCAATGATCATAAATTTGTTGCTTACAGATTTCACTTGAAATAGCCTTTGAGCTCAAACATTCATACCTGAAATTGTTAGTCTAAAACCAAAAGAACAAAGTACAAAGTACTTGCCTTGAATTAGAATAATGCATAAGACTAACTGTATGAATAACTTTTAAATTGGTAATAGTAGTTTTAGATGACAAAGTTAGATGCATTAACAAAATCTATATACAAGAACACATTATATTGAAAATTTTTAAAGATTAAGCATTCCAATACCTGTTACCAAGTACTGAAATCTACCAACATCAAAAGCTTTTGTAAGAAGATCTGCAAAGTTTTGTTCTGAAGCAATTTTCATTACTTGAATTAACCTCTTTTCATTGCAATCTCTAATAAAATGATGTCTTATTTCAATGTGTTTTGTTTTAGAATGTTGCACTGGATTTTTAATAATGCAAATTGTACTACTGTTATCAATATGAATAATGGTATGTAAGAAATTGTACCCATAGTCAAGAAGTTGGTTTTGAAGCCATAGAACTTGACCACAACAATTTGCAGCAGCTACATATTCAGCTTCAGTTGTTGAAGTAGCCACCATTGTCTGTTTCTTACACTGCCATGAGATAAGTCTACACCCAAGGAATTGACATCCTCCAGTTGTTGACTTTCTGTCCAAGCTAGCACCAGCATAATCACTATCTGAGTATGCTACCAAGTCAAAAGATGACTCCTTAGAATACCACAGACCCAACCTAGGTTGACTCTTGAGATATCTAAAAATTCTCTTGACTGCTGTTAAATGAGAAACCTTAGGAGTTACTTAATATCTTGCACAAGCACAAACAGAGAACATGATATCAGGTCTTGATGATGTGAGATACATCAAAGAACCTATCATAGATCTGTATGTGTGTACATCCACATTAGTTCCTTCTACATCTTTAAGAAGTGGCTTCTCAGGATCAATTGGTGTGCTTGCTATTTTGGAATCAGCAAATTGAAACTTTCTAAGAATCTTTGTAACATATTTGTCTTGACTAATAATGATTCCTTCTCTTGATTGTTTAACCTGCAGACCCAAAAAGAATTTAAGTTCCCCCATGGAACTCATCTGAAACTTATTGTGCATAAGCTTCTCAAACTCCAGACACATCTCCTTCCTTGTAGATCCAAAGATGATATCATCCACATACACTTGAACTAGAAAAAGTTCCTTCTTATGCTTCTTGGTGAAAAGTGTCTGATCTATCTTGCCTCTTTGAAATCCATTTGAAATTAAGTAGGAAGCCAGTGTTTCATACCAAGCTCTTGGTGCCTGATGTAGGCCATATAGAGCTTTAACAACCTTGTACACTTTGTCTGGATGGTCAGGATCAACAAAACCAGGAGGCTGTGAGACATACACCTCCTCTTCAATAGTACCATATAAGAAAGCACTCTTGACATCCATTTGATAAACTGTGAATCCCATAAATGAAGCATAAGCCAAAAAGAGTCTAATGGCTTCAATCCTTGCTACTGGAGCAAAAACTTCTTCATAGTCTATCCCTTCTTCTCGTATGTACCCTTGAGCTACTAATCTAGCTTTATTTCTTATCACTATGCCCCTTTCATTCCTTTTATTCCTAAAAACCCATCTAGTGCCAATTACCCTTACACCACTTGGTAAATCAACTAGCACCCAAACCTTTTGAATCTTAAACTGAAGAAGCTCCTCTTGCATAGCCTCCAACCAGCTTGAATTCTCTAGGGCTTTATGAATATTCTTTGGTTCTTCTTGTAAGAGAAAACATACAAATAAGCAAGAGTTTGAAAACTCATGCTGTTTTGAAGCATAAAGGGCATCAAGAAGCCCTTGTTGATCTGAAGACATCAATTGTTGTCTTGTTTTTACTCCTGATTGTACATCTCCAATTACATTGTCCAGGGAGTGGACTTTGTGAATCCTTGAGTGTGGAGTGGAAAGAACTTGATAATCAGGTGGAAGGTTGTTGAAATCCACCTCATTGTCTGAGAGATTTGCTTGTGTTTCTTCTGATGGTTCATCAGCAGAAACATTTTGCTCATCATCGGGAACGATTTGCTTATCAGCAGAAACAACAATGTTACTACTGACTTGAAACTCTTGTTCCTTAGCTCCTTCTTCCTTGTATTCATCTTCAATATCTTCTTTAGAATTTCCAGAAGAAGATTCACCGTTTATTGAAGTTGAATCCACACTTGTATTGGTCCATATTGGCATCATCACATAATCTTGATTTGCCTCCTTCTCTAATCCTTCTCCATTTGTTGCATCAGCAGTTTGTGAACCTGAAAATTCATTAGTTTCTGCAACAAAAGGCACATAATTCATTGATTTGGATAGAGATTCAAGATCAAATAGCCATTTGGGACCTTGACCTTCTACATTGGTTTTATTTTCCAAAAACTTCACATGTAGATTTTCCTCTACTCTTCTAGTTCTCATGTTGTATACTCTGAATGCTTTGCTATTGATAGAATATCCAACTAAGAATCCTTCATCTGCTTTTCCATCAAACTTTCCAAGATGGTCTAAGGTATTCAGAATTGTCACATGACATCCAAAAGGTCTAAGAAATCCTATTTCAGGAGTTCTACCTCTAAAAAGTTCATATGATGTCTTATTGTGAGGTTTTACAACTAAAACTCTATTTTGAACATAGCAAGCAGTGTTGACTGCTTCTGCCCAAAAAGTTATAGGCAACTTAGAGTCAGCTAACATAGTTCTAGCAGCTTCTATTAGTGTTCTATTTTTCCTTTCAGCAACTCCATTCTGTTGTGGAGTTCTTGCAACACTAAATTCTCTTTTAATACCTTTTTCTTTGTAGAAATCATCCATAACTCTATTTTTAAATTCTGTCCCATTATCACATCTAATGACTTTTACTCTTTTACTTACTAGGTTTTCTACCTCTGTAATGAAGGTCTTAAGGATGCTAGAAGTCTCATCCTTAGTACCTAAAAAGAATACCCATGTAAATCTACTAAAGTCACCAGTAATAACTAGACAATATCTCTTATGCAACAAACTTCTAACATTTGTAGGACCAAATAAGTCCATATGCAGCATAAACAATGATTGATTGATAGAGTTAAAAAATTTGGGCTTACAAGTGGCTTTGTGTTGTTTGCCTTTAAGACAAGCAATGCATGTTTGATCATTTTCAAATCATTTTTGAGGTAAACCTCTTACCAAACCATCTTTGACAATCTTATTTATGGTTTTGAAGTTAATATGACCAAGCCTCCTATGCCATTTTAGGTCCATCTCTTCTAAATCATCATCATTGATTTCTAAGAGATCTTCATGAGTAAGCATGGACCCATTATTCTGGCTTGTGAAAAAGGCAC
The DNA here is from genome assembly GCA_030686995.1 of Artemisia argyi. Classification (NCBI taxonomy): domain Eukaryota; kingdom Viridiplantae; phylum Streptophyta; class Magnoliopsida; order Asterales; family Asteraceae; genus Artemisia; species Artemisia argyi. Next base: position 88,460,448 of record CM060708.1, on the reverse strand, counting down.
AACAAGCCTTTTCATTCAATATACCAAAGGTACTGCTTGATGAACTAGCAGCACCAGCTCCACTATCAACCTGTTCATCTTTAACTGGGTTTGAACTACTAGGAGATGACATAAAAGCCATGTTCCCAGTATATGAACTAGAGACACCAGTTTTCTTTACTTCTTGTTCCACAATTTTAAAGTTGCTATACAAATCCATAAGATCCATAGTGTCTATGTCTGGTTTATTCTTCCAAACAACAACATGCATAGCCCACTCTTCTGGTAAGCTTCTCAGAAATTTTGAGTTTAAATCTTTTTGAGGTATATCAACCCCAAGAACAGCAAGTTGACTCACAATTTTCTGTAGCCTTGTAAACATCTGGTCAAGAGATTCATTCATGGTTGATGAGAAATTTTCAAACTGCTGCTTGAGAAGGGTTTTCTGGGTCTTCTTGGTGGCTTCATTCCCTCCATACCTTGCAACAATTGCCTCAAATAATGACTTGGCATCTTTGAATTTGCTGAAGTTTATAAGTTGATCATTTGGAATGGTCATCATCAGCATACTTCTGGCCTTGAGGTCATTCTTCTTCTTTATTCTTTCATCAGCAGTTGTAGGGATAGTTTGAACAACTGAAATTTCCCTACCTTCAACTGTTGATAAAGTGGTTGTGGGTTTGAAAGAGTTTCCATCTTTAATGATTTCCCAGAGAGTGTAATCCTGCACCTGGAAAAACTGTTCTATTCTTAACCTCCACAATTCAAACTCATTCTGTTTGAGAACTGGCAACTTTGCAGCAACATTTGTTTGAATAGATTCTGTATCCATTTCTTCTTCTTCTAAATCAAAAGTATCAACCTTGAAGCTCTAATACCAACTAAGAGGATCACTTGATTTGATCACACACTATGAGGTGTTGGACCTTTGTAATGTGTAAATATGATACTTTGAGTGAATATGATTAAGTATGCGGAATCTACTTAACCACACTTCGAATGTTTATTGGAAATGGAACTGTGATGCTTGTGTTTATTTAACAAAGAACAATGAAAGTATTTCACCAAACGATTCAATATTATTCAGAATAATACGAGTGATCTTCACTATCACTAGGGTTACAATGACCTTGAATCTTGTGTTTTGTTCTATTGTTTTCTGTATGTATATGTCTATCACTATCACACTCAACACATGCATATATCACATATCTAAGATCTTCCTTTTATAGTCCAAGGAAAGATCTTTTACAATCTATATGACTCATCTAATTTACTAGCTTATGACTAAGCTTCATTCTAGCTAGTTGATGACTTATCATGTCATTCATTAAGATACAACATGTATCTAGGATTACAACTCACTTGGAGTGTTCAATTTGATGACTACAACAAAGATATTTTTCTTGTATATGAGTCAGTAGAATAAGTTGTACTTATCTACACAACTGTTTGTATGAGTCATAGTAGTATCAGCAGAATCCATCATCAGAAACACCTTCAGTAGAAACCTTTCTTCAGCAGAATCCATCAGTGGAAACGTGCTTTGTGCTCTATCAGCAGAAACATACTTAATGTATTTCCTTAAGCCTTTATACTGATTCTTCTGATTATTTAATTCCCAACATTTTTTTCTGTTTTTACACAATTTCGTCGGTTTTTACACGTTTTCATCTATTTTTTCACGTTTTTCAATGTTTTTGTCCGTTTTGCACGTTTACATATGTTTTTACACCTTTTTAAATGTTTTCATCTGTTTTTAAATGTTTTCTTCCGTTTTTACACGATTTCGTTGGTTTTTACACGTTTTCATCCGTTTTCTTCCGTTTTTACATGATTTTGTCGGTTTTTACACGTTTTCATCTGTTATTACACGTTTTCATCCGTATTTATATGTTTGTGTCTGTTTTAACACCTTTTTGAACGTTTTCGTCCGTTCTTACGCATTTAATTCGTTTTTACATGCTTTTATTCGTTTTTACATGCTTTTATTTGTTTTTACACGTTTTTATTCGTTTTTGTCCTTTTTTGCATGTTTTTGTTCGTTTTCGCATGTTTTCGTCGGTTTTTACACGTTTTCGTCTGTTATTACACGTTTTTGTCTGTTTTTACATGTTTTCATCTATTTTTACACCTTTTTGAACCTTTCCATCTATTATTACGTGTTTTATTCGTTTTTACATTAAAAAACGAATGAAAACGTGCAAAAACGTGTAAATTCGTGCGAAAATGTGTGAAAATAGACGAAAACATGCAAAAACGGATGAAAATGTGTAAAAATGGACGAAAACGTTAATAATTAAACATAACAATGGCTTGAAAGATTTGCAGAATAGTCAAATTAATCAAATACTCGAATAACATTCTTTACTAAACACCCACAAAGATAATGAAAAAAAGAAAACAAAAAGTTTTAACCAAAATTTTTTAAAGCTAGGTCAATGTTTTAAAAAATCGTAATCCTCATATAACTTTAACAGATATTTATCAAGATTGAATATACAGTAGAAACTCTATAATATAATACACTTGGCACCACCAAAATTTATTAATTAAAAGAGTTATTAATTAATCGATAAATTAATAATTATCAATTTATATATTAATTAATATTTTATTAATTTATAGTAGAATACTTAGTTTACAAACACCTTTCAAGCTTCCACTTAATTATTCGTCATTGTAAACTTCGATCAACAGATAACATGACTTTTGAGAACTCAAATGAAGGTGGTGAAAGCACTCAAGAACTCGAGAATTTGATCAAAGAGTTGGGTTATCGCAATGCAATGGATGTCGAAGATGTTCTGACTCACCCAGAAGAAAATGTAGTTGCACAGTTGTTGACTGATGAAAAAATTATTGAAAGCGTTATTGGAATTAATAAAGATGATATCGATGAAGAAGATGATGAAAGTTCTACAATGGAGCCCCCTTCGCGAAACGAAGCTATTAAAGCGACAATCACATTGAACAATTTCTTGTTGAGCTATGAGAAAACAACACCAGAAGTTCTTACCATGCTAAGCAAAATTAGAGACGAGATTCAAGGGGAAATTGATTTCAACAAAAAACAAAAGACAATTGAGTCATTTTTCAAGAAACATTCATAAATCATTCATGTAATATGCTATATATAAGGAATTATTAATTTATATTTTATATGGGGTCTAAAGAAATTATCAAAAATGTATTATCTTATAATTTTAGCGAATTATTAATTTAGCACCCTATCCCCGAGTCGGGACCGGCAAAAAATATTATCTTAGAGAGTTTATTAAATAATCGAGTATTAATTTATCAAGTTTCTACTGTATGTCAATATTTTTTTTATAAAGATACATAAATCATAAATTAATACATTTGATTTCACAACTTTATCATATATTTATCAAGATTAACTGACATATTTAAATTACTCTCATGATCAATTTATAACGATAATTTGTATCATTGTATGTACATATTTTTAAAAAACATACATATTTCGTAAATTAAAATACTTATTAATTTTAGACCCTATGTATTCCACTTTTTTGATTAAATACATGTCAAGGTTACTTCATTTCAACTTCCCCATACACATTATCAAAATTTATGTTGATTTTACTTGATATGTTATTAATATTTAGTTTTTTAAATATCAAAAATTTTGTATTATGTTTGGATTTTATTACGAGATCTGTATAATTAAAAAAGAAGAGAAAAGTTTAGATAAGTTACAAATTTGACATATGATATATTTATTCTGTGAAAACGTAGAGGGGGAGGGGGGTGAATACGTTACCGTTTAAAACTCTTTAAAGTTGTTGTATCAAATATCCATTCTTAGCTTTGTTCTAATATGAAAGATGTTAAGTTTAGTTTATGACTAGCATAAACTTAAGACATGTTATCACACAAGCATAATCAACAAGTCACAACACAAACAATCACATAATGCAAACATTAAAGTAAAGCAATAAGTAAAAGGAAAGTGCAAACCGAACACGAGGATTTATAGTGATTCGGTCACGGATCTCCTCTCCGCCCTACTCAACTCCTCGAGTACCCAACTCGAGAGTTACTTCACTAGATCAACAACCTCCCTTCTCGGCGGAGAAAACCTTACAATCGTCGCTTACACTTTATCCGGTACAAAGCTAGATACCGAGTTCTTTTACAAGGTACAACCACTCCTATCGTCGCCTATACAATATTTCCGATACTAAGCTAGATGTCGAGTTCTTTTCCAAGGGTACAACCACTCCCGTTATGTTTTGTGGCCCAACATAAAAACCTTGTGTTTTATGGCAAAAACACATAAACCATCTAATCTAGTTTGGTGAATAGATTGTAATGTTACGATGATGATCCAAGACATACATGTCTAATGGATATGAATGCCTAATCTAAATGAACTTCTTGAATAAGAAGTCTTCAATCATTGAGGATGTCAAGTGCCCTTGAATCTTCATATGTTGGTATGCTTTGATGAATGATGACTTCAAGATTGATGGATCATGTAGTATGATATGCTTACAACATAATGAATGTTAGAAGCATTATTATCATTATGGAAAGGGTGATTGATTTATGTTTCTACATGATTTTCTATCTATTTACATGTGTGTAGTTTTTTATCAAGTTCATGAGTAAACCATGGACTTCTATTTATAGGCAAACTAACAAAGACATAAAACCATGTGCATAAACCATGGGCTACTTTCCAAAACTAACAAAGACATAAACCAAATATCTTTCTATATTTATGTCTAGTCAAATCAAGATTTTCTAGTCAACATGTCTTACAAGTTTCTTTCCAAGTTAAGACATGTCAAATCAAGATTGTACAAGTCAACACACAATAGTTTGAGTGAGAATCTTTCCATATGTGTAAGAACTCTTACACATGATGTCATATATATATTTCTATTATTAGATTAAGATATATATGAAAGTAAACTTGTAGAATGTATATATTGCCTAAGTAATATTGTTTTAGTAAGTCAATGAGTTACTAAAAATGTTTGATTCCATATGTCATCACATTTTTATCATTTGTAAAACTTACTAATATTACTTTAACACCTAAAGTGGCACTTATTCTATTTTGCACCTAAAGTATACTTTGATACCTAAAATACTTAAAGACTCTAAAAGTATTTTAGTCATTCTAAATGGTTGGTCAAGGGGTTTGATCATAATGCCATATAACAAACATGTACGAACCTGTGTTGTAGCATACGAGGACTCGAGACATTGAGAGGTGTTGAATGTTTGTTGAGACAAAATAAGATTACAAGTAACTTGTACATTTTACGTTATGTATGAAGTTATATGTGTGTCATCAATCAAAACAAACGAGACTGTATAGATTAAATATCGTAATATTTGCGCTAACAATCTCCCCATTTTTTGGTGATGACAAAATATGTAAACGTGATAGATAGTAAAATGTAAAAAGTTACTTGTGTCCGTATTACTTACTTGTATCCGTAACTCCCACGAGGAAATCAATGACCGTCTTGACAACCTCTATGCATTCAAAAGCATGGTGGACAATCATCTCCATCAAGCCATGGAGTTTCAAACCACCTTGCTTGCCTCCATTGTAAACCCAACCTCCACTCAAGAAACCACCACCATTCCACCTCCACAACCATCATCCAACGACCCCATTCTACCCAATCCCCGCCATGGTTGCTCACATTGTGAGCATGCGGCAAAAATTAGTGAGAGCATCAAAATCATGCTCCACCAAGTCCAAGATGAAACCCGCTTCGCTCTACAACATATTCTAGAACGTTTGGATACTCTCTCACACCCAAACCAATCTTAGAGCGGTTTATGGAGGCTTTGCCCCATTTAAGAAAATCTTGGGAGTCCTCTATTTATAGAAGTAGGATTTTATTTTCTTTGTTATTTTTCATTTTATTTCCTTTAAAATAGGCTAGAATTTTTCGTCTCTTGTTATTGACTTTTGCAAGTCAACTTTTTACTTGGAATGACTTCTTTTCTACCATTGTCGATTGCATTGTTGATTGCTCATATATGGTTTGTGCTTGTGATATGTGTGCTCATATTCTCATATTATGGCTAAGAAAATCATTATTATCGCCAACTAACCATTTTTTTGTAGGTTCAAAATCCATGTTTCCTACCTTGGCACTCCATTTAGGGGGAGCAAGTGCATTCTTCCGCTCCGTTTATCTTCTTTTTTTTTCCGACAAAAAGGGGGATAAAATATATTTAAACTTATAAATAAACTTAAAATAATTTTTATCAATTAAGTAAAATGAGTTTAAATACAAACTTTTAAAGACTTAACACTAGAATTAGTGATTTACCTAAAAACAAAGTTTCTGTTTTGTTATCAACAAAAAGGGGGAGATTGTTAATACAAATATCGTCTAAAAACGTTATTTATATTTTACGATATTTGCTAAGTTTTGTTAATGACAAAGTATAAACTTTAGTTTTTAGTAAAACACAACTTTAGTTTAGTCTTGCATAACTAGACTTTACTTGCTACATTTACATTTCACATTAGACATAACATTTTCATATTACTAAAAATAGAAAATGTAATATGACATCATAGCTTACATCATGTGCATTTATGGAAAGCTTACTAAATCTAGTAGTTGACTTTCCATAAAGATCTCTTACACATTTGGATAGTCTCTTACTCAATCCATTGTGTGTTGACCTATAGAAACATGAATGACATTGCTTGATATGGAAAGATTTCTTTAGTCCTTTGACTGTCAGACCCGGCGGAACCCTCAGGGTACAAGGGCGGAACCCTTGTTTTGGTTCCGCCAGATCCGTCAATCTGCTGGCTTGAATGGTTATAAATACCAAGCCAATTGCAAAGAAATCTCTCATCACTTCTCATTATAATTCACACATACATTCTCATTGCATTCATGTAACACCTTCTACATTTCCTTCTCCGTTTACACTCTTCTCCCTCTTTTGTCGAAACAAAAAGGGGTGTGTCCTTGGAGTTAACTTCATTTCTCCTCGAAATGGCGAGCTTGCATCATCCCTAGTGAAGTTAATTCTCCAACTCCAATTTCCTAAGGTTGTTGCGTCCCTTATGTTGTTAGCGGATCCATGGATCAAATTAGGTTCCTTAACCAACATCAAGGTTAGTATTGTGCAATATAAAAATTATACGAAAAATGCATAATCAATGAAATGGATGTTGGACTATGTTGACTTATCTCCTTCTTTTTGTTGAAACATAAAAGTATGTCAAAGAATGAGAATAAATATGAATGCGTGCATGCTTCCCTTAGATTTTAGCTCCCCCATTGATCAATACTCCCCATTGATAGGGTCCCAACGTATATGACACAAGAAATAAGAAAGCTACAAAAACAAAGGTTAGTGCATGATCGACTCCCTCTTGATCAATACTCCCCATTGCTAGGGTACCAACGTACATGATGCAAGGATGAAGAATCCTACAAAATAAAGGTTAGTGCAAGATAGTATAATATGCATTCAATAAATGCTTGACGGAAGCTCCCCCTTGCTTTTGGGCGTCAATATGAACCTACAAACCAAATATTGGCAGACTAGAAGCTTTGTTAGTGGACACATATGTCATATACAAGCAAGTGTATATGATGGTGAACCTACAATTAAAAGATTAGTGCAATATATTTCATCTTAAAAATAAGAAAAATAAGGTGTATTCTTCTAATAAGAATTACAAAAAAAAAAAAAAAGCAAATATAATATGATAAAATCCCTCAAAGTAATACCTAGAAGGGAAATTGAAATATTAAGAGTTAAGGTGAGTGGTGCACGTGTTGGTGTTAGAGAGAATGCGAAATTGAGAAAAATATAGAAAATTCTGCAGGTTTCTGGCGGCACCAAACGAATACATGGGCGGAACCCTGGTTTTGGTTCCGCCTGGTCCGCTGGGCCAAAACTGGGAATACCCAGAAATTACATGGGCGGAACCCAAAATTTGGTTCCGCCATTTCCGCCAGACTGCAAATTCTTAAGACCTACTTTTCGACGGTCGAAACGATTTTCTAATTCCATATTTTTTCCTAAAACAGAAGCACAATATTAATTCTGATTGGGAAATGACAAAGAGGCAATTAAAAACACGCATATCGATAGAGTTTGAATGAGGGCTAACGATTTTCATTATACTTTAGTAAAATTATTGAAAGTTTGACAACATCATAAGATTAATAGAAATAGGTTTTACACTAATCCATGGTGGTGATGATTAGTGAAAGAGTTGATGAAAGGTGGTGGTTATAATGCATGAATTTAGAAACTCGTATGTATAGCAAATGCTATAATGAATGAACATATGGACTTATGCAATCTAAAATTCACAACTTAAAGGGATAAAGGAATATGATTTACGTGATTTCAAGAGAAAAGGAAAATGTGAATGGACATTGATATTCAATGACGGCTATGGGTTATGATGTGATCGATTATTATTGGCACTTAATGAAAACGAAATACGTTTAGAAGGAATGACCTATATCGAAAGACAATGGATGAAAGAATACTAACATGGTTTAGACCTACATGACCTTTAACGACATTATCATCTACCAAAGATGATGTATCATGCCATAATGTATGCTTGAATGGATTCAAACAGAAGTGAAGACAATAAGCACCTAGGAACAAACATTTCATAAGAAAGGAATAAAGAATACTAAGAACCTATATGAGGATGAGAATGATATTATGTGATGGGAGAGTGTTGGTTAAACCGATGTGTTGAGAAAGTGTTGGGAATAATAGTTTTGATTAATATATCGTTTGCACTGACAATGACGTGCATGATATGTATTGAGGAAGCAAAGGATGAGATCCTATTATGGTGTTCTAGACAATGAAGTTGTGAGGTCCTAGTTTAAGAAAAATCATATAGTCCTTTTAAGTTAGTTGTTGGTTGTGGAGATGAAGAAGTTTGTCAAACACATGATGTGTTTTTCACTTGATGAGGTGTAGGTGTAAACTAGTGATATTGGGTTAAAAAGGCTTGAAGCACTTGTGATTTAGTGAACTGATTATAACTAGATGGTGTGAACCTACATGTTGGTATTAGAGGATGTAAGAAACATAAGTACATGTTCTTTAATACGAGAAGACAATTATGTGAATGAATTTCTCTCCGCCTTAATTGGTGGACATCCAACATATTGTGTAATGCATCGTATAAAGAATGATGATGAAGTATTTAGGAGGTTGTAGGTTAATGAAAGCGATGAGCTTAGTAATGCTTTTCCGGATGTTGGTTAGCATACAAAGAACTTTATCCTTGAAGTCATTGATGGATCTAAACACCTTGAACTTGTGTTAGATTCATAATTTGAGTTATATCACTAAGTATGCGGAATCTACTTAGTAACACTTAGAAGTTAATTGTGAGTAAGACAGTTGTTTATGAATAAGAACAATGTATGTAAACAAACAATTAGCTCCAATATTATTAATGATAATAATACGAGTGATCTTGATATCACTAGGGTTACACCTTGAAGCTCTAGAAAACGTATATCAAACCTTTAACCTAGGATCTCCTTTTATAGCACAAGGAGTCCTCTTCTACAAGATAAGTATAATGCTAATAGAATAAGATATACACAAGATCTATTCTATATTTATCTAAACACGTTTCCTAACAGTTATCTAAACAACAGTGGTAATATGTGTTCTTGAAGTGGTAATGAGTTTCCACTGCAAGTACAATCTTCAGCAGTTGTAACATCTTCACTTAGCCGTGGTAATTTTTAGTATAATTCCCAACAATCCTCCCCTAACTTATGATTAGTAAATAAATCAATAAGTTTCTTCAAGTATTCAGTAAACATGAGGATATGGGAATTCTTCCAAACACTTATCTTCTTCTTCTTAACTCTTTATTAGCTCTCACACTTTGATCATAAATCCTTTATAGCAAATCTTCTATGACTTCAATTCTTTCCCAGCACCTAAGCTTTACTGTCCTCATCACATCCAATACTCCAGCTCTCAATGGGTATTCTTTCTCAGCCAGCATAAAGACATCAACTCCATCTTGAGTAGAAAGATGATGCACAAAACTTGAATCATAGAACTTCCACAAGGTTCTCATGTCATGAGCTTCAAATCTCCAATATCTATTACTTGGGTCAGGTTCATATAATCTTCTGAAGTGAACCCATAACTCCTTAGCCTTGACATCAACAAGTTCATCCTTCTTAAACTGATCTTGAACAATCCTCCACAAAGTATCCAAGTCTTCTCTATCACAAGATCTAACAATGTCTTCAAAATCTCTGCAAATGCTTGTGACACTTCCAGTTCTGATGATCTTCCAAGCTACACCAAAACTATCAGAAAAGATCTCCCAACCAACTACTGGATATTTTGCTTGTAGAGGTTCAGTATTAAGTACATCAGTCTCTATGAACAACATGTTTGTAACTTGCTCTTCTGTCAACTTGCTAGGACCCTCTTCTGCTTGAGATGATTCCTGACTCTTCAACTTCTTTGTATCTCTTGATTCAAGACTCACTCCAGACCTTTTTGTCTTCATAACTATAGGTTCTTGATCCATTGGAATGAATTTACTATCTTGTCTTTTGATTCTGTAGTAAATACCTTCAATATGATCATGTGACATTCCTTTGAATTGAGCCATCTTCATATTACCAACATGGCAACAAAAAGTCTTCATCTCAGCAATGATCTGTGCCTTTGTATGCTTTCTTGGCATATTTTGACCTTTTCTAACATCCCCAATGATTTCATCAAGAGCCTGCTGATTCTTCATTTGAATGAAGTCTTTTAATTGAGCAGACCTTTGTTCTTCATTCAAGGTTGTATTTGCAATAAGTTCAATGGCCTTCTTCCTGATCATTTGATCATTGTTAATCAAGTAGTCAATCTCTTCTTCTGTAGGCACATAAGTGAATAAAGGAGGTTTCTCATGAATGACAGTTGGTGAAACACTTGAAATTGGTTCTGCCATTATAGCTTTAAGTTTATCCAACCTCTTTGCTTCCATAAAACTAGCAACTTCATCTTCCTCTAGCTTTCTCTTTCTTTCATTCTCTGCTGCTTGCTGTTGCTCTGCCAATCTTGCATCAAAATCAATTTGAGCTTGTTCTTTCTTAGACATCTTTCTTGTATGCTCTTGTTCTGAACTAGTGACAATAGCTTTTCCTTTGACTGATCTTATTCTGGCAGCTTCTTCCTTTGCAGTGGTAATTTCTTGAGTAGCAGTGGGAACTTTTTCACTTACAGTGGAAAAATGTTGATCAGTGGGAACTTGTTCTGCATCAGTGGAAATTGGTTGAGCAGTTCCAACTATATCATCAAAGTTAAAATCAGCATCAGCATCCATATCTTCCAAATCCAATTTCCTCCCCTCAGTCTCAGCTACATCATCTTTTGCTTGAGCATTGTCAGAATCAGTGAGCTCAGCAAACTCTTTTTCAAAATGAGTACTCCTCCCCTTAAACTCTGCATCTGTTTTCCTCCCCTGTTTGGAAGAATCTCCCAAATCTTTAGTAGAACTTGCAGAAAACTCATCCTGAGGTGAAGATGATGAAGATAACACAACTTTAGCAGGTCTTTTCTTCTTGAGATTCTCAACTTCATTCTGCAATCTTTGAATCTCAGCCTTCAATTGATTCAGCTCTGTGGCATGTTGTTCTTTGGTCCATGCCAGATCTTTCTCTAGAGCTTGAACCTGCTTGACTAATTTGGTACAAATGTCCATCAATTCAAGTAGTTGCACTCTGCCTTCATCACTTCCAACTGTGTAACCTGTTGGGAGAGGTGAATCATGAGGCATGGATTCAGGCTCTTCCCTAGTTGGACTAGGATTAAGCCTTGAACCACCACTGCTTGTTCCTAAACCAAAGGGTTCAGCAACATGCAATGTTGAGATGAGAGAAGTTGGCTGTTTAGACCTTCTCTCATAAGTGTGAGTTACAGCAGGGGTATGGTGAATTGGTGGAACAACAATATTGGGTGTGTTATGGGATACAACTGGGATGGTTGCATCTTCACCCTGTACTTGAGCAATTTTAGCAAGCATTTGAGGAAAAAGTGGATGAACCTCCCCATTCCAAAGATCTGAAGCCTTACTCATGTTTTGAAAAACTTTTGGCTTAAGACAGGAAGGCTCATAAATTCTATTGTGAGGTTGCAGTTGAAACTCATTTAACACTGCTTGCACAAACCTTGGATACATCAAAAATTTATATTGACTCTTTACATTGCCTTTCATATTATTGAAAATAAACTTTGAAAAATTGAAAGTCCTATCAGTTGCCAAACAAACCAAAGGATAAGCCATGGTTGATGCAAATTGTTCATAAGAGGTTTTCTTAGGACTTAGGCAATGTATGTCACAACTCACCATTTCAGGTCATTTCACAAACTTTGGAAAAACACTATTCATCAAAACACTATTCATCATTTACTATTCATCATTTTTGGTGTCAGTTTGACATTCAGAGAAGCACTCAGAAATTTTACTATTCATTGAACACTATCCATTCCAGAAGAAATTTCATCATTCACGTGCATTACTCATTTCATCATAAATTTAATTTACGGGTATTAAAATTCGCGTAACCGTATGGGTTTAGGTGTGAATTCATTTCATTATCAGTAAGGACACTGCATACAGACTGGAGATAGTCTGCATATCATCATAACAGCATTTTCATGTTATACCACTCTTAGGATTTTCAAATTTATATATTTGATACATTTAACGTTTTCCTTATAATTATTTATAAATAAACGTTAACACCTGGTTTATAAACACGACGAATATATACAAATATTCCCACAATAGTCCTGACATATTTTTAAATCCATTTTATCATCATAAAAGTTATAACATTCATTTACCCAGTATTTTGGAATTTTACGTTTTCCAGTTCAGCGTTTTACGCAAATTACGTGTTTTTAACCCGGGTTTCCAGTTTTAACAACGTTCAAGCAACCCGATGGAACTTACCATTCATTTTTATTTTATTATGGAGTATTTTGACAAGTTTAGTCATTCTTTCAAGTTTCATATTTTTACGATGCCCGAATTTACGTTTCGCGGTTTAAAACTTTACGTTTTGCGATTAACGGAACCAAAACCGACTCCGTGAACTAGATTACCAAGCTTCCCACACACATTTAACTAACATGTGCAGCCCCCCCCCCCCCCCCCCCCTCATCCACCAAAATCCGGCCCCTAAAGTCCTCACTAAGGCAATTTTATACATTTTTCTTAACCTTAGGCATTTATGTACAAATATTAAACATTATACTTGTTATACTTATTTACATAAACCACTAAAACATAATCATACATAAATTTAGAAATCAAAAAGCTCATCTCATCATTTCCATCTCATACCCCACGACTTCACCCAAAATCCTTGATCAATCCATTATTTTTCCAAGATCAAAGTTACAAAGTTGTTCATTTCATCATTCTAATCGAGATTCTTGCAACATAAACACAAGTAACACAAGATTTCTCATCATCTCATCACCTATTATTTCAAAGTGAGTTATCAAATTTATTTTCATGATTTCATCAAATTAACACTTGTATCTTATGGTTTTCATGCTTAATTTCATGTACAAGTTAGCTATACCACATTATTTTTGTTAACTTTTTGAACATACAAACCCTAGATTTTGATTTAGGTGTTGCTTTGTTAAATTAACATGATTACTAGTGATTAGGAACCCATGGCACCCTAAGAAGGTGTATGGTAGGATTAGTATAGTTTTGTGGTGTTTGCAAGAGATTTGGTTGAAGTAGAAACTAGTTTTGGACATGAAAAATGGATTTGCAACAAATATATATACATTCTGTCCCATTTTTGTAAATCCAGGAAAATCAGTAAACATAAAGTAAACTTTGGCAAAATTTTTAGAAAATATTTTCAAAAACGAATCTGTAGGCGAAAGAACGGATTAAAAAGAGTTTATAACGAAGAAGTTATGATTTTTGCAAGTTTATTGACGAAAAGTATATTTTCTGAAAATTGTTGCTGTTGGACGTTTTTTGTCGGACAAAAAGAGACTTTAGACATAACCCGGAGGAGTCTAGCTTTCCAAAATATATTACTACATACTAAGACGTAACCGTGGATATAAAGAACAAGTAAAACGGACTTATAACGACAAAGATATTCACGTTTCAATATCGGCAAAAGTCATATTGTTTTGACAGCTTTTAGACAAAAAATAACACAAACTACGTAGTAACTCTAGATTTCTAGAAATAATACAAAGTACCCAAATTCATAACTAATGAAGTATTAGTGATTACAAGTATATTTTCATTACTACAAGGCATTATTTCAAGGATTTCAAACCGAGAATTTCAACACTAACATTGATACATACGATATATATATATATATATATATATATATATATATATATATATATATATATATACACATACATTTCAACTAGTTTTATTTTTCTAGTTGCCTTATTTTCCTAAGTCTTGGAAAATGTATATTTTTGATAACAACAAGTATTTTTCAAAGAGTAGAGTGGTATAGGAAACATGTGCATGGACATTCATAACATCATTTCATGATCTAAAGTAGATCGTTCATCATTCATATTAGGTTGCGGCTAGTGTGCGCGCCTTGTTTTTCAGCTCATTACATGTTCATGGTACCATCATATCAGGTGAGTTTTCATAGCCCCGTTTTCAATTCAATATTTTGATTTCAAATCCCACGGGGGGAATACATTGCATCAACCATTTTAGTACGAACCCAAGTACCAAAACATATGTACATTGCTTAAGTTGCCTTAACAACCTTTTAAAGTCCCCTATTTATTATCATGGACCGTTAATTTGCCGATTAAGCGAGAGTGAGTGGATAGATCTATCGAGGGTGACGCCTCCATCCGTGGTAGTTATTACCAACAGTAAGCGGATGCATTTCATTTTGACATTTTGGGAGTGTTCTGGTAAAACATTCGGGAGGGGCATATAATTTCATCAGTCATAGCGTCGGGGTCATGAGCTTAAGGTCTATTGTACTATTTTACGTGACTTTTGTCATGCACTTATACTTGTGGTGGCCGTACATCATTACATTTTATAAACCTATGGAATTCACCAACATTCGTGTTGACGTTTTAGCAATGTATTTCAGGTTATTAAGGTAGCTCATGTGACATGCATTTGGACCTTTATGGAGTCGCGGAGTCAACGCGTCTCACCATTATTTCATGCACTTATGTAAACGTTTTATCTAGTAGGACTTGTTTTCATAAACATGCCACACTTTTTGGGGACCTCATATTGTAAACTCTGGATTATTTCAATGATCAAACGAAGTATTTTCCAAACGACACTTTAGGTCGTTCAATGTAACTGTAACTGTGATGCTATGACAGACACCCCCAGGTATTCCATTCCGCTGCAAGTCAGGTAAATTGGGGGTGTGACAGATTGGCATCAGAGCTAAGGTTATAGCGAACTAGGATGTATCTTGGACCCTAGACTATAACCGCATCATCATAGCATCTCATCATAAGTGCATAATCGTGATACATGTTATTTCATGCATACCCTGTGCGAGTTATTTATACTTATATTCGTATATATATATATATATATCATTTTATTGACCTGGTTCACAAGTGACATGTCTTCAGATACTCACCCTGGCATCCTTTTATCGGATTCTGACATTGAAGATGCCTTGTCATCTTCCACTACCATTATACCACCAGTTGCACTTACACCACCATTAGCACTATTGATTTGCCATAGGAACAAGGTTTTCCTATCATTCAGCCCATACATAGAATGCCTTTTGGTAGAGTATTCAGACTTAATCTTAATGGACTTATTAGATTACTTATTTCAAGGGAGATAGTGTCTTTTCTTTGCTTCACTTGTAGAGCACCCACTACTCAGGTACTACCACCACCATCAGTTACTTATTACACTATTGGTCGTCCCATAGTGCGTACTTTAGTTTTACCTCTTAGATGTCGCGAGGTAGCGCGAAAGAGGGTAGTATTCCATTCACTAGTACCACCATTGTCATTTACCTTTTCCATTCCCGCTTGCCATGAACTAGATAACACCTAGTAGATAATACCAATATCACGGACTCAACAGGAACATCCGTAGATTCTTCAGGAATGGTTCAGAACCTACATTATCTAAGATTTGATCGAGGCACAACTTCAGACACCACTTCAGGACTATCTCGACCTTATGATGCCACAAACCTGATTTCACACAGAGGGACACCAGGAAGTCCCTAGACCAGACTTATATCCTCACTAGCTTTTACTATTATCCTAGCCGCAGAAGGTGTGGGACATAGTCTAAAGAACTTGTTGTATTTTGATTGTTGTACAGACAAAAATATCAAGTGTGACTCTACTATGTAAGGAATGGTTGTGCTATTTGTGATATCGGTTCACGTAGACCGAAATTTTCATGTATTATATTCATGTGTTGTGAATATGATGACTTTGATTAACTATATCCTCATGGTCTCTTATGATTTGATGAAGATAGATTTAAACAAACTACTCCAAGCATGACGCAAGCTGCTGTTGGACAAGTCATTGCCAAGAACATAGCCACCGCCCTCACTAAGGAACTTACTCACGTGGAATTTATGGGGTGCAATCCTCCCTCCTTTAGCGGAACTAGAGACACAAAGGAATTTCTCAAATGGTTCGAAGAAATAGAAACAATATTTCAATGTGGCGACTGTCGTAAGGAAGACAAGGTTAAGTTCGCCACATGCACTTTTCAGGATCATGCCCAGGAATGGTGGACCAAACATATTAAGATGGTGGGAGTTGATGCTGCTTACTCACACTCTTGGGAGAAACTAAGAAGGATGATAGGTATAACATTTTGTGTAGGAAATGAATTACGAGCAAAGGAACAGGAAACACTAAAATTTACCATGGTAGGAAATGATGTTGACGAGTACACTACTCATTTTTATGAATCAACACGACTAGGTTCTGCAATGGATGAACCGGAAAGCAAGAAACTTGAAAGGTACATCAGGGGACTCTCCCATGAAATTCGTATGTTGGTCATCGCATGGGAACCCGATACGATGTCTAAAGCTATCAAAATGGCGATCGAAGCAAAGGAACTCATAGTTCACGCCGAGACATCAGGAAACAATAGTGACAATAAAAGGAAGTGGAACAACAATCTAGGTTGCAATGCTGCTCAACAATCACCCAAGGGACAAGAAGTGAAGAGAGCCTTTGCTGCAGAACCGTACACAAAGAGAAGGTATATTAGAAAGTTACCTTACTGCAACCTGTGTAATCAACATCACCGAGGTCATTGCACTAAAACGTGTGGAGTGTGCAAGAAGCAGGGTCATCGGACTGAAGACTGTAGGAAACTCACAAATCAGAAGACCCCAGGGAGTTGCTTCAAATGTGGAAACTTAGGGCATTTCAAGAATGAGTGCCCGGAGCTAAGGAACAAGGAAAATCAGGAACTTGGAATCAAGACTGAATCGCTCGAGGAATAGCGTGAGCTGTTGAAAGAGAACCGTCAGGATATTAGCAACATCAAGGATAACAACAATGTTTCAGCAGGAGGAGCTTTGTTTCAATATATAAACCGTAGTTCGAGCCCTTTGGGGTTGTATCTTTCCTTTTGTACTTACCGTTGGTACGATGACATAACCTAGTTGTATTAAGCACTTTCCTATCCAATGTAGTATCTATCCTTTGTTACCTTTATGATAATCATAACCATCGTTTACTCCATTTTCTATCCCAATTGCTCAGACTTCAATCGTTTCGCAACATTTTATCATTGTCTTATTAGGGATTAGGTTGATTTCGTATTTGACGAATTAGTAGACTATTACCATTCGACAAGATTCACCCACGTATCCAATACACCATTCAAGCTATTTTACTATCATATGGGGAAATTGTTTTACAGAAAAATTTCTGAAGTAAGCTATTTTATTACCATCCTATAAATTGATTTTTCTGTCATTACACCAAGTATTTACTATTATTACGCGAGGAAATTTTCATGTTACTTGAAAGAAAACATCAGGATACCATTTTAATAACAATGCGTTGAACACCATCTAAAACTTTTGAGAAAAGTTATGATATTTTGACAAAATCTAACATCGCATCATTAGTCCTCAATTGTACATAGCCTGATCACCTATGTAAAATTCAGGAAGGATTATTGATTCGCCTCAAACTAGTTATCTTTTATTTCTTAACCACTTGTGAATGGTCAATAGTAAATTCAAACTAATCAAAGGCAAATGCTTCCGTGAAATACAGTGTTTTCCCGGGTCGTAATGTCCCAACGAGGTTGTGATGGTATTAAAAACGAATCTGTGATCGAGTGAATGTGAACAGGGATATGAATAAGTGTGTGTGTGTGATTACACTAGGGTTTTATAACTTAAAATAACTTAGATAAACTAATTTAATGATTACGTAAAACCTAGATATCTAAAACGTAAAAACGTACACCAATTTAAAAATCAGACGCGACTGCGTACTGAGAAAAAGGTGAGTTTTAAGGAAAAATAAACTATAGGGGTTAAAATTGAAAATTCAATAAACTTAAACTTAAAATAAAATTAAATTAAAAAGAAAACTATTTTTTAGATTATTATATTATTTATTATTAATTATTTAATTAAAAAAACTATTTAACTATTTAATTAAAACTAACTTAAATAAAAACTAATAATAATAAACACTACAAATTAAACTAAAAACTTATAAAAATAATTTCTAAAACTTAAAATTGAACTTGAATAAAGTATAAAAAATAAAAATAAATCTTTTTGTCTTTTTATGAATTTCTTATTAATTAAAAACTATTTATATTATTTATACTAATTAAACTATTTGAAATTACAAATAATACTAAATCAACTTAGAAAATTATGGAAAAATTTATAAATCTAATTAACCATCACAGGAATCCTAAAAAATTATAAAAACTTTATTTTATATATTTTTAAACTAGTTTACTAATTATTATTCTATTTATTAATTAATATCTATTTAAACTATTTAAATTATAAAAACTATTAAATGAACAGTAAAAATTCTAGAAAAAATTACTAAAATTATATTATGACTTATAAAAGCTAGGAAAAATATAAAAACTAGGTGTTGTCTTATAAAAATTAATTATGCTATTTAAAACTTATTTATTGATTAATTATTAATTAAACTATTTTAAATTATAATTAATACTAAAAGACAGAATAAAAATCTGAGAAAATTATTAAAAATACTTTAACCTAATAGGAAATTAATAAAAATATAAAAACACAACTTTCTTAATTAAAATCTAAAAATGAAAATTAAAATTAAATTATATTAAATAGAAACTATCACTTATTTTTATGTTGTATTTTCTGGATTTTTCTTTTACAAAACTATATTATATATAAAAATAAGCAACTTTTGTAAAAACAACTAATTTCTAGCTTAATAATAAGCACTGTGGAAGCTTATTGCTACCACAGTTGACTTTTGTTGACTGAAGTGGTAAATAAGCTCACAAGAGCTTATGTGGGACCCACCTTGGATAAATCTGGTCCTAATAAGTACTTTGGACTTGTCTAAGCTCAATTTAACCAAATAAGCTCAGTAGATAAGCTAATAAGCAAAAATAAGCTATTCCAAAGACTGATTTGAACACTGAATGGGGACAAACTTTTGGATCTGATTTAGGTGGGGTCCACTGGGATTCAGGTCAAACAAAAGATCAATATTGATAGCCTACTAGGAGGGGGGTTAGGAGAACCTGATTTTGTGGTGTGAGGCCCACTGTGGTGGTCACAAACCACCACCAAAGGTGGTGGTGTGGCCTGATATCTGGTGCACAGGGCAAGGGTGTTCCCTGCAAGTGACTTTGGACAGGGATGGGGCCCACAAAAAAATTCTTAAAAATATAATACAGATGGGATATTGAAGTTGAGGTGGTAGATTACCAATCCACAAAAGCACAAAGCCTGAATCACAGTACACAAATCTATAAAAATCCCTCAAGATTTGAGAAAATCTGAGAAGAGCAAATTTGACTTTTCTAATTACCTATCCAAGTTGACTTTATTGAATTTAGATCTTGATTTTATGATTGATTGTGACTAA
Organism: Artemisia argyi; assembly: GCA_030686995.1. NCBI lineage: Eukaryota > Viridiplantae > Streptophyta > Magnoliopsida > Asterales > Asteraceae > Artemisia > Artemisia argyi. Next base: position 88,440,309 of record CM060708.1, on the reverse strand, counting down.
TTAAGCTATAACTAAACTAAAATAAGCTAACTTACTTAATTATTATGAGAACTTAAGGTTTGTGGATCCAAAATCCTTGACAGTTAACTGTCAAGGGAATTGGAATTGGATTTTGACTTTTGGTTAATTGAAACCTGAGTTTTAAGACTATAATAACCTAATATGAACTAAAGTATTATGTTTAAACTAACCTAGATAACTAATGACACCAAACAAACTCAGTATCAAGCTGAGCCAAACACCCCTATTGTGAATCTGAATTTTGATTTTTAAAACAGATGGTGACTTAGACCATAAAGCAGATTTCCAATAACTAATTTATGATTAAGAATACTCTAATAAGCATAAAAACATAAGTTGGAACCTTAAACACCCAAGATACTATATTAAACTGATTTGGCAGTTAAGTTAAGATTTTAAGTAATATGAAAACTAAATGAACCAACACATGAATTTAAGTTATATATCAACTAAACAATACCAAACTGATACAAAGACAATAATATAAGCAGACAATAAGCTAATCTACAGTAAAAAATGAAAATTGAAAATTAAGCTTACAATTGGAATATGACTGAGATGATGGAACCAAGGACCAAGATCTATCCTAACAACCTTCCTCAAGGTTACTAATACCCAATCAATCCAGATTACACCGTCTCAGCTTCAATTCTTAATCAAACACTATTTTTTTATTTTCTTTATATTTTCTTGATATTTTTCTTATTTTTTTCTTTGATGAATTGAACAACAAAGTAAGGTTTTCTAAAACTTTTTCAAGCTTTGTCAGAGCTTATTAAAGCTTGTGAATCCAAAAGCAACAACAATTAGCAAAGTTAAGTGAAATTGTCAATTTCACTTGAAATTACTAAGTACAAATTTAATGAACAATAATATAATTAAAGGTTAAAATAAGCTTTTATTACACTAAAATGACTGAGTACAAGTGATTTTAACTGAGAATTACAACTTTAAATAAAATTACTCTACATACGATTGCATTATTCTAAACCTAATCTAATAATCCTTTACCATAGCTTCTCTTCTGCTTTATAGATACTTTCTGAGTTCCCACTAGTGTTCTGACAAAATCCCACTAAATTTGAGCCGTTGATATTGTCAATTTGATCCTGGCCGTTTGAAAATCTTTTTGGCGCCAAAGTCTTTGGACAGAGGGGGTAGCGTGTGAGATGTTTTCAAGGCAATAAATGCACCTTGGGGTGTTGTGGAGGTGGAGGAGATAAGGTAGACAGCTGGGAGTCAAGTGGTGGCAATACCAGGCAAGGTGGAGGGGCGGTTTAGGCTGTGAGGGAGATGAACAGTGACTATGGTTTGTGGCGGGGTCAACGCAGGTCAAACCTGGTAATATATAAAGGGGATTGGGCTTTGCACTTTGGGCTTGGACAAAAAAGAAGGGTGGGCTTTTTATTAAATGTTGGGTTTGGATTTGGTTATTTATTAATAAGGGATCCGTTTGGTTTATTAACTAACAAGGACCAATTTTGTAGTTTGGTAAAAGTTTAGGGTATGATGTGGCATTTTCCCAAAGTTCATATAAGGATTAAACTTGCCAAGATGTGAATAGTACAAGGATATTTTTGATATATTTCATTTTTAAAATACCCGGGGACTATAATTGACAAAACTGAAACTCCAGGGACTTAACATGTAATTTCTCCAAACTTTTCATCCAGGGACTAATAGTGACAATTATGAATTCCCTGGGACCCTTAATGATAATTTTCCCGTTTTGAACACCCAGGGACTAAAACTGTCAAGTTTGAAACTTTGAGGGACCTGTTTTGCCAAACTGTGAAACTTCAGGGACCAATCATGTAAATTTACCAAACTTCACACCAAGGACCATTCCTGCAAAATATTATTAGTACAAGGACCAAAATTGCTTTTCTCAAAGTTTTTAACATCCCAGGGACCATTTCTGTCAATTTCCAAAGTACAGGGACTAAACTTGTAATTTTGTGAAACTTTGCACCAAAGGACTAAATATGTAACTTTATGATTAAAAAGGACCTTTGGTGACCTTTTCAAGTTTTTAGAATAACCAGGGACTAGTTTTGCCAATTTATGAAACTTGAGGGACTGAAACTGCCAATTATGCAAACTTTGTACGTTTTTCATCTGCTTTTGCATATTTTGCATTTGAAACATATAAAACACACTTCTAAGATATTTTAAGTATTTTGATGTATATTTGAGTGTTTTTGTATGTTTTGGCAGCTCAGATTAGTATAAAATGATGAGTATTTAGACACTCATCAATTATGTCATGAAGGAAATAATTACCTTTTCAAAGGATTGTTAATAGCAATCTACATTTAAAAGTTTTGTAAACAAAGGAACTCTTCCATAAACATCCCTGATTGATGCCAAACCACCTAACTTAAATTAACCAAAGAATGGTCAACTAAGTCAAATAGCCTAGATCAATGCTCCGGGTAATATAATGTATCACCGGGTCGTTAAATCCCGTTGAGGTGTGAAATGTAACTATAGCGTGTTCGTAATCGGGTGTTATTCACGGAAAAGGGGTGGTTGTGAAAATTATTTGGAAATTATAAACAAAAATAGCTTAGGAAAGCTATGTGAATGGTTACGGGAATTTGGAGTACGAAGATTTGAGCTAAACCTAAAAACGTACGTTTTAATTAAAAACGTATACAGACGAACAAAACGAAAAGTACAACTGGAGGACTGGGAGGGTTAAAAGTGTAAAATTTGTATTTTTACAATCCTGTTAATTAAAGAAAATTTTAAGAAAAATAAAAATTATTTTTACACTATTTAATTATTTAATATTAATTAATTACTAATTATCTATTTAATACTAATTAAATTAATTAGAATTATTAAAAATACTACAAAGACTTAGAAAATTAAGAAAAATTATATAAATCTAATTAACCATTACAGGAATCCTAAAAAATTATAAAAAGTTAATTCTAAGTATTTTTAAGCTAATTAATTGATTATTATTCTAATTACTTATTAATTACTAATTAAACTAATTATATTATAAAAAATAGAAAATGAACAGTAAAAATTCTAGAAAAATTTATAAAAATGTTTTAACTAAAATAAAAGCTATAAAAATTATAAAAACTAGGTTATACTATTTAAAAACTAATTATGCTATTTAATTGATTAATATTAATTAAAACTAAATTAAATTAAAATTAATTAGAAATACCACTAAAAGACAAAATAAAAATCTGGAAAAATTTGTAAAATTATTTTAACCTAAAATGTAATTTCTAAAAATATAAAAGTGATATATTATTTAGAAATTAATTAAAAAGAAAATTAAATTGATAAATCCTATTAAATAGAAGCTATCACTATTTTTAAAGTTGGTTTTTTGGTTTTTTTCTTTTTCTAAACTAATTATAAGATAAAAATAAGCACTTTTAATTAAGACACTTTTACTATACCCCTGGAAATAAGCACTTGGAGTGCTTATTCACCTCACAGTTGACTTTTGTTGACTGTGAAGGTTAATAAGCTCAAAATGAAAATGTGGGGTCCACAATTGAATTTCTTGGTTTCTCTGAGTCTAATGAACACAAATAAGCAAGACTTGAGCCAAAAAGTGGCCTGAATAAGCCAAAAATAACAAATAAGCACTTAGCTTATTTGTTGACTGAGCAGTTTGAGGGACAAAGATTATGGGTCAAACTAGGTAGGGTCCACAAACTTTGGGGTCAAACAAAAGGTCAACCCTTATTCCTGGGTAGGAGGGGGGTTGAAAGGTGCAAGAGTGGTGGTGTGGGACCCACTGAGTCAGTCACAAACCACCAATGAAGTTGGGTGGATGGCTGAGGTAACTAAGAACAGGGCAGACCTTTGCCCTGCAACCTACTTCAAGGCTTGGTGGGACCCACCAAACAAATTCTTAAAAATCTGGAAAAATTCACAAAAATCTACAAAGTGGTAGATAATAAGCACACCAAGTTCCAGCTTCTAACAACTAAGATCAAACAAGTTACACCCCTCCCAATATTGCTCAAAATGACTGAAACAAGTTTTTGACTTTCAAAAGTTTTGCACAACTTTGACTTTTATGAACTTGTGATGCTGATTTAATAATCCAATAAGCTAAGATAAGCTATATTAAAACTAATTTGGGTAAAACTTCAACTTATGAAAAGGTTTTGTGAGATTTGGACTCCAAAAATCACCACAGTGGACTGTGGTGATTATTATCTTTTGATTTTGACTTTTGTGAGGTTTTTTACCAAAACTCTTGTTCCCCTGAGCTTTATTATACCCAAATAACTAATAGAAACTAAAAAATGCTCAGTAAAACAACTAGAATACACCAAACAAGCTAAAACCAAACACCTTCTTAAAACACAGTTAATGAAGAGATTTCTATTTAAACAAATAATAAACACAAACAGATGGTACAAACTACTTTATAAGCTAATATTTATATGCAATAAGCTTAAATAAACAACCTAGGCTACTTTAAGAATAAAGATGAAAGGATTTGTAGCTTACAAAGCCTTCCAAGCTACTGAGCAAGTACCAAGGACCAAACCAAACAATCCTATGCCCTCCCCTGAGGTTCCTAACCCACAGCCTTCCAAGATTCACTGTGCTCCATGCTTATACAACCAATGATCACCACTTTTTATTTTTATTTTTATTTTTCTTATTTTTTTTAGTTTTTATTGAAAGTTGAATTGAAAGTGTTCACATAAGCTTATAACACTTGTAATATCTTATTTCTGAGCTTGTAAGAACTTCTGTGTTCCTTAAACACAAATTACTTCACTTGATTGGAACTTGGAAATTTAAGATGAGATTTTGAAAAGTGAAATTGGAATTTAAACTTCAAAATGAACTTGCATTAATAAAAAGAGTTACATTACATTGAAAATGAACTGAAATTACAACTAAACTAAGAAAATTACACACATTAGCTTCTTATGAGCTTATCTATATATAACGACCTAAAATTATAGCCCTAAGCCTTCCACATGGTTGCTTTTTGAAAACTGAGAGCCCCACAGCCTTTGCTTTGACCCTCTGACCAAATCCCCATCGTTGAATTGATATGAGATCACTCCTAGCCTTTGATCATGATTTTGGCGCCAAAAGGTATACGGGGCCAAATTGGGTGGAACTGGTGAGGGGTTGTTGAGGGTATTAATTGTGGTGGATTAGTTAGGTTTGGGCATTAATTGTGGGGGGCTAGAGTTGGAAAAAGGTGAGGAGGGGGGGGGGGGAACAATGGAGCCTGGTTTCGTGGGATATGGTTGGGGAAGAAGGGTCAACGCTGGGTTTGACCGGGTGTTTATTTAAAACGGTTTTAAAAGGTTTTGGGCTAAGGTTTGGGCCTGGGTTGTGTAGTTGGATCAGACCTGGTGGGTTTGGTTTTGGTTTAGATTAGGGTCCGGATGGTTAGTAGTTAACATAAGGACCATATTTGCAATTCCTTCAAAGTTGAGGGGTGTGAAGTGTAACTTTCCAAAACTTCTTCAAAGGATCAATTTTTGCCAAACACCAATAATCCAAGGACCAATTTTGCACTTTTCCACATTTTTCAAAATTTCAAAAATCCCAGGGACTATTTTTGCCATATTTGGATTTTTAGGGACTAATCATGTATTTTATGAAAACTTGCAACCCAATTATGATATTTTGACTTAATTTGACTTTTAAGACCTTGGGTTGACTTTTCCTTAGAAATAAATGCATAGGGACTAAAGTTGACAAGTTTTGAAACTTGGGGGACTGAAACTGCCAATACTGCAAACTTTGTACGTTTTTTCTTTGTTTTTGCACATTTTGCTTTTAAAACACATAAAACACAATCCCTGGGATAATTTAAGTATTTTGATATCTTTTTGATTGTTTTTGTGCGTTTTGGCAGTTTAAAATTATCAAAAACGATGAGTGTTTGAGCACTCATCAATCCCTTTTGCCGAACTATCCCTGGATACTTACCCTACCTGTCACTCACTTAGCCATTAAGTTGGATTTTCCCATTGACTTCCCTAAGAGAGAATTTTCATATCAATTACATTCAGGATTCCTCTATACAATAAAAGCAACGAAAGGATTACAGAACTACTAACTAGGACTAGAAGTATATAGTGAGAGAATTCATAACTCAACAACAAATTCTAAGATACTGTGAGACCATCCGAATCACCATCTCTGACTTAGTTGTCAAATTCTATCATTTAAAAGTACTAGCTAGACTGAGCTACAGGATTGAACTCAATATAAATGTCCGCAGGACAACACAATAGAAATAAACCAAGCTTCTAGTTGAGACCGTAGAGCATTTCATTTAAACATGGCCTCATCCATACATAAACTTTCCTGCAGTAATTTTTCACAAAGGACAATTGTTTGAATCAAGAATATCGATGTAGATTCCCCTAAGGCATTATGTCACTAGAAATTTCCGATAACCTCACCTTCATACCAAGCAAGGGATCAAACCGGAACATATCTCCTCATCTACATGGGAAAACAGAATAGACATTCATCGACACAACATCAAGTGATACCTTCATCTTGCCAATTACAACGATAAACTATTTCAGGATTTAAGTTAGTCTAAATACCTATGCTTGTAGTTATGCCTGATAACCACCTATAGGCATTATCCAACCTCAGGAACTAAATGTTAGACATCTATGCATGTAAGCGAACATTTCCTATTCTACCATTTTATCCTTGTTAGTGTTATCACTTTTAAATAAAGTTGATGCATTTACATAAATCACATACCTTGTGGAAAAATGATTTCTGAAATTCCTATTTTGAACAAGTACGATCCTTTTTGGTCAATCTTTAGCAACACTATTGTACAATGAGAAATATACATAGACATCAAACTTTGGTAAGCAGTCTTAATCACAACATGTTTGAAAACATTTCTTCTATTTCATAACTACTGAAATTTTGAATCATCAGGAAAAATATTACTTAGTAAATCATTTGCTCCATTTTCTAAATTCGTTTATCCAGAAAAAGATTTCAACCAAAACTCACAATCGCGAGACAAATTTCCATAACCAATTTCCCTACAACATCGCTTATGCATTTAGGATTTGTGACTTGACAATAAAGAATATCTGGAATATGTGATGAAGGAATTAGGAAGGACATCACAAATTAATCACGAACTTCAGTAGTGGAGACCAAACCCAATAGACAAAGAAGGACATATGTCTTATCATCCGTTGGAACAAAACACAAGGAATCAAATTGTTACCCATATTCTATCCCTTTCAGATAACGCCAAGTTCGAAGGACCGAACGTTGTGGAATTAGTCACAAGGGTTTATTGTACCCGTTTCAGTTATTCCGGTTAAGGAAACCGATTCACCTTGGACTTCAAGAAATCATTTCAAGATTTCCTTCATAAACCCATTTAGATGTGAACATCACCTATCATCCTCAGACCGATGGTCAAAGCTAGAGAACAATTCAAACATAGGAAAGTATGCTCAGAGCATGAGTGATTGACCCTAGAAATGGTTGGACTAATCATTTAACATAAATCAAATTCATCTACAACAACAGTTATCACACCAACAGTGAGAAACTGGCAGAAGTTAGGTTAGTACATAACACACATCATTTGGATTGGGTATCCTGAACAACAAACCATCCAGATTCAAGTGGGAGAACAAACTAAGTTAAAAGCATTGCCTTGGATTGGCATGATACAAATTGGATAACAAGAGAGGTTGAACCTTTAGCATATTGGACCATCTAAGATTCATTTTAGAATCGACCAACTAGCATACAAACTTGAGTTCTGGCAGAATTCAGCAGTATATATTACCAGTATCACATTTAAAACATTAAGAAGCGCAGACCATCTATTGATGGGCAAAACTCAGAAAAAGCTCAACTCACTAATCTAGTAGGCATTCATGAAATAACCAGAAATTTCCTACAAGTCAAGAATCTGTTACAAGTTCAATAAGTTGTAAACCATTAAAACTTCAAGTTGGTAGGCAGAGTTATGCAGAAAGTTCTGCCTAGGAAAGGCATGATATCATTCAGAAAACTTGGAAAGTTAAACCCGATATACACTGGACCATGTAATATTTCAGACAGAGTAGGCCTAGTGGCCGTCAGACTTGAGCCTTGTTAGAGAACAACAGGATTACACGACCATGTATTATCATCTTTTCATATTAGTCACTCATAATCCCATTTGGAAAGGAATCCAACCCAAAGTCAAACATAAACCTTGCAGGAGAACAAGTAGAAATCATGGATAGTTAGGTCGAACAGTTGAAGCAGAGTCGAATTCCTATCGTTAGAGTTCGCTGGAATTCTCGAATATCATCACCTTTTCACCAATACGTTTTCAGAGACCAACATAAACTGAACTTCGGGACGAAGTTCCTTTTAGAGGGGAAGACTGTCACAACTCACCATTTCAGGTCATTTCCCAAACTTTGAAAAAACACTATTCATCAAACACTATTCATCAAAACACTATTTATCATTTTACTATTCATCATTTTTGGTGTCAGTTTGACATTCAGAGAAGCACTCAGAAATTTTACTATTCATTGAACACTATTCATTCAGGAAGAAATTTCATCATTCACGTGCATTACTCATTTAATCGTAAATTTAGTTTACGGGTATTAAAATTTGCGTAACCGTATGGGTTTAGGTGCGAATTCAATTCATTATCAGTAAGGACACTGCATACGGACTTGAGATAGTCTGCATATCATCATAACAACATTTTCATGTTATACCACTCTTAGGATTTTCAAATTTATATATTTGATACATTTAACGTTTTCCTTATAACTATTTATAAATAAACATTAACACCTGGTTTATAAACACGACGAATATATCTAAATATTCCCACAATGGTCCTGACATATTTTTATATCCATTTTATCATCATAAAAGTTATAACATTCATTTACCCAGTATTTTGGAATTTTATGTTTTCCAGTTCAGCGTTTTACACGAATTACGCGTTTTTAACCCGCGTTTCCAGTTTTAACAACGTTCAAGCAACCCGATGGAACTTACCATTCATTTTTATTTTATTATGGAGTATTTTGACAAGTTTAGTCATTCTTTCAAGTTTCATATTTTTACGATGCCCGAATTTACGTTTCGCGGTTTAAAACTTTACGTTTTGCGATTAACGGAACCAAAACCGACCCCGTGAACTAGATTACCAAGCTTCCCACACACATTTAACTAACATGTGCAGCCCCCCCCCCCCCCCCCCCCCCCCCCTCATCCACCAAAAGCCGGCCCCTAAAGTCCTCACTAAGGCAATTTTATACATTTTTCTTAACCTTGGGCATTTATGTACAAATATTAAACATTATACTTGTTATACTTATTTACATAAACCACTAAAACATAATCATACATAAATTTAGAAATCAAAAAGCTCTCATCTCATCATTTCCATCTCATACCCCACGAATTCACCCAAAATCCTTGATCAATCCATTATTTTTCCAAGATCAAAGCTACAAAGTTGTTCATTTCATCATTCTAATCAAGATTCTTGCAACATAAACACAAGTAACACAAGATTTCTTATCATCTCATCACCTATTATTTCAAGGTGAGTTATCAAATTTATTTTCATGATTTCATCAAATTAACACTTGTATCTTATGGTTTTCATGCTTAATTTCATGTACAAGTTAGCTATACCACATTATTTTTGTTAACTTTTTGAACATACAAACCCTAGATTTTGATTTAGGTGTTCCTTTGTTAAATTAATATGATTACTAGTGATTAGGAACCCATGGCACCCTAAGAAGGTGTATGGTAGGATTAGTATAGTTTTGTGGTGTTTGCAAGAGATTTGGTTGAAGTAGAAATTAGTTTTGGACATGAAAAATGGATTTGTAACAAATATATATACATTCTGTCCCATTTTTGTAAATCCAGGAAAATCAGTAAAAATAAAGTAAAGTTTGGAAAAATTTTTAGAAAATATTTTCAAAAATGAATCCGTAGGCGAAAGAACGGATTAAAAAGAGTTTATAACGAAGAAGTTATGATTTTTGCAAGTTTATTGACGAAAAGTATATTTTCTGAAAATTGTTGCTGTTGGACGTTTTTCGTCGGACAAAAAGAGGCTTTATACGTAACCCGGAGGAGTCTAGCTTTCTAAAATATATTATTACATACTAAGACGTAACCGTGGATATAAAGAACAAGTAAAACGGACTTATAACGACAAAGATATTCACGTTTCAATATCGGCAAAACTCATCTTGTTTTGACAGCTTTTAGACCAAAAATAACACTAAAACTACGTAGTAACTCTAGATTTCTAGAAATAATACCAAGTACCCAAATTCATAACTAATGAAGTATTAGTGATTACAAGTATATTTTTATTACTACAAGGCATTATTTCAAGGATTTCAAACCGAGAATTTCAACACTAACATTGATATATATATATATATATATATATATATATATATATATATATATATATATATATATATATATATATATATATATATATACATTTCAACTAGTTTTATTTTTCTAGTTGCCTTATTTTCCTAAATCTTGGAAAATGTATATTTTTGATAACAAGAAGTATTTTTCAAAGAGTAGAGTGGTATAGGAAACATGTGCATGGACATTCATAACATCATTTCATGATCTAAAGTAGATCGTTCATCATTCATATTAGGTTGCGGCATGTTATAACCAAGAAACACGTTCGGGAGGTCGAGGTTGATGGAAATACATGATTATTCTAGAGAGAGAAAATAGAGAGAGAAAGGTGGAGAAAAGAGTTTATATTTAAAAGGAATAAATAAAACAACACACACACTTTCCCACACCCCTCATGGAGAGTCATGAGGGGTATTTATAGGCTCAGTACATCACATGTTTGCCTATATTACAATAATAGTCCCTAAAGTACTATTTGTATGATATCTAGTCCATTTCTTTATGTGTGACATTATCTTTTATAAAATAGCAAGGCTAACAATCTCCCTCCAAGATATCGTCACACATGAATGGATACAATGAGACCTATAAACACATAAACATGTAAATCACAACAATAGTAAACTATGTTGATGTTGTTGAAGCGCGGAGTCTCTGTAGTCTAGATACTGAGGCAGACTTGAAGTTCTCTCTTCCGACAATCTCGGCGTATGATCTTTGACACTGACGGCAAAGGTCTTTGTAGCTCTGAACTTCAACTGTAATGGTCTAGTTAGGTTATTACTCCCTCCTAACTAGTGAGCCTTTATTCTTATTCTTCTGCTCCCTCCTGAACTGATAACTCTCTTCTCATCTCGCAGCGGATAAGGTAGATACAAATGAGTTTGCACCATGGTTGTCATTCTGGGAGCATCATAGCATAACTCACATAGTATTGCACAGAAGGTTGGTAATACGCTCCGATGTACACATCATTAGTACTTCTTCGGTTCTAGTGTAAGCACAATTCCCTCGATCAACCAACGTACTAGAGATGAAACACTACTTCTTTTGGCCTGTTCTTCTCCCTCCTGATGGTTGCGATGTATCGAAATCATCATACCATTGTGTGTACATGCCAAAATTACCCGTACTTTACACTTCTGATGCAGTATAGATAGACCATGAAAGCATAATTTGTGAGAATATGCTGATAGGGTATGACTCTCTTTATTCTATAATCTCTTCTCTTCTCTTCAACCTTTAAGCGACCTCTTCAAATTCCAACCAGCTAGTAAATGACCACTGTATGGAGAGAATCCAATATAACCAATCTGAGAATGAAGTAAACATCTCATAGAAATGTGACTTAATCTTGTATGAAGGTGTGACTAAGAACCTATACTGAGCACTACAACGTAACTCCTTTAAGCATAGGTTGATCCATATACTCAAACGAGTAAACAGTATATGAAATCTTCGCCTCTTGAACTATCCACAACTACGTGCGTCACTGAGTACTACAGTAACTCCTTAAAGTGATAGCTATAACCCGTGAGTACTACAATGTAACTCCTTACATCGAGTATAACTAGATAATCCAAGTCTTAATCACTATCTCTACCAGTGTTTGCTCAAACAAGTATCTCTGAAAGTCATGCATCCATCCACCCCTAGACTTTGAGATAAATAAGTACACATGCCCGTGAAATGAAATTTAAACCCAAATAAGCAATATCGTACAAAAACTCCGTAGTCACAAAAATCTGATAATAGCCGTTGTCATTTGAATGTGATTCTTGATCAGGATCGTTTAAGCAATCCGTGGTGTGTTTTGGTGAAGCTTGATATTCTATTTCGGGTGATTCGTAGTGATTTCGTATTTCATTTTAATTGGTGAAGCTTGATATTCTATTTCAGAAGGTGTTTCGGGTGATTAGAATTGCATTTCGTAGTGATTTCCAAATTATGGGCGAGAAAATTTTCCAATTCTATTTTTGGACGGAAAATCATAAATCACTACGAATATACGAGATTGAATTTCTAGCTTCACCAAAAATACACCACGAATTGCTTAAAAGATCCTGATCAAGATTCACCAAAGATCAATGGCTAAATTTTGAACGTTATCAAAAGGTGACTACGGGGATAATTTTTTTATTACTTATTTGAGCTTGAAGTGACGTTTCACGGGTGCGTGTACTTAGTATCTCAAGGTCTAGGGGTTGGTTGGATGAAGAATTTTGAAGATCCTTGTTTGAGCATTCATGGGATATTGATTAAGACTTGGACATCTAGCTATGTGTGAGATCTATAAACGCATAAGTTGGTTCTTAATGCTCACAATAGCTATCACTTTAAGGAGTTACGTTGTAGTGCTCAGTGTCACAAAAGGTTGTGGATTGTTCAAGAGACGGATATACAATAAAGGATGGATGGTTGGGTATATGACACTACCTATATTGTAAGGAGTAATGTTGTTGTGCTCATATAGGTTCTTAATCAGGATAGTACAAGCGTAAGTCACAAGTCTGGGAATTTTACTTCACACTCAAGTTTGTCATATTGGGTTGTCTCCACACGTGGTCACTTACTATTAGCCAATGGAAGTGAAAAGAGGTTGATCCGAGATGAATTGTAGAGAGAATAGTTATTGCCATTTCACTCATGGGGTATTGATTTGTATGTTGCTTCCAGTTGAGACGTTTATGTACACATATTTTTGATGATTCTGAGAGATCGTCATCATCCAGGAGGGAGAAATGTGTACATCAGGGCTTTTATTAAAGAACTGAAAGTATTCTAAGTGAGTTGAAGATGACGATATGATGCTCCCCAAACAAACCTGTGAAGAAGTTACAAATTATCAGTCTAAGATTCATTTTCCGCTGTGCACGAGACTGAAGATTATATGGGCAGAATTCAATGATACTTCTTCAACAAGCATCAAGGTTATATCAAACGGGTTGTCTATTTGGGAGGGAGCATGTAAAAGAAAATGGTTTACTAATTGGAAGGGAGTAATAACCCAATTAGATTAGCAAGTGATTCGTCTACAAGTAAAGAATGATTGTTGGGGATATTTATAAAGAAAAGAGCTATGAAGTCTTCCTCAGCATTGCTGCGCTTACTTTGATTGTTTTATTTTACTTGTTAGGAATCATTGTAACCAATTCACGTATATCTCCAGCTGGAGGGAGATTGTTAGAAATGAAGCTGAGCGATATTTACGTGAATTGGAGTAGACAACTAGAATGCATAAAGTGCAGGGACTACTAATGTAATACTGTAAAAGTTGTCTTATGTAAGGACTATAAATACCCCTCAAGGCTTCACTTGAGGGGTGTGGGTGTGCAACATAATTTATCATAATAAAAACATCTTTGTTTCACCTCACCTCCTCTCTACTTTCTCTCTCTAGAAACATGGCATATTTTGATCAACCTCGTCCTCCAGAAGGTGTTTCTTGGTTTCTACAATAGGACCGTAGAACAACCTTATCACTTGTGAATCTTGGCTAGATCTAGAGAGAGAAAGTAAGTAGAGAGAGAGAGTGGAAGGGAACTCCTAGTGTGTGAAATAATAACCTTGATATTACTAAGAGAACCACTAAGAGAACCAACCTCAAAATGAGGCCTTACATGTGTATTTATACTTGTAGTCTAGGGCTTCACATATCTTTGACCATATTACATAACTAGCCCTTAGACTTTATACAAGCATGAATAATACACATAAACTTAATAAACTAGCATTTACTAACTATTACATTGATATATTTAACTAACTATTTGACTCAATAATGATCGTCACTTTTAATCTTAACAATCTCCCCCTAAGGGACGATCATTGAGATCTCACTTTGATTTCATAGATTATCAACACTTCTAATTCTAACAATCTCCCCCTAAGGGTGATCATTGAGATCTCTCTTTTGTGACCTTGATCTTTAATCTTTGAAGCTTGTTCTCTTTGAACATTGAGTCTTGTTGTGTAATAGTTTTGCTAGTTCCTTTGTTCCAATCATGCTTTGTGATCTTTCTTGCCTTTGGACAACATCTTTACTCTGTTGTCTTTACATCTTTTCCAACATGCTAATGCTTTGATTGACATTGAATCTTTGTGAAGCGCTCTTTTCTTTGACTTTAATCATTGTTTCTTAAGTTTGTAGATTCTTTGACTTTGACTTAGAAACATTTTGAACTTTGCTTTGCTTAGATCTTTGAAAAGAGCTTTGCAGGGTATGAGCATGTGGATCTTTGAGTGATGGTAACGGTCTTTCTCCAAGGAACATTCATGAGTACCTGCATAAAACAGTTAGCAATAAATCAACCGGTACTTACAAGTTCGGAATTAGAGATCGTCAACAGCATAGTGTGAAGACTCCTTCTAACCCTTACCAAGGCCGTTCCTGAATCAGATACCCCTGAAAGGTACTAGATCCACCGAAGTACATCAATGATTCAGGTGAGTTGCTGGAGATCACCCCACAACTGTAGACCGTTTGAGACATAGTAACCATCATGATAGATAAGGCAAGATCCGTAGATCTCATAAAGACTCTTACAACTTGTGTCCTTTTTGGCGAACACAAGTGTATTCATAGGAAGTGTATCCTAAGAGATCTTTTGACGTATCTCATGGCTCTAGACTCGATAAGTGCATAATTTGGTTTCCTATGCGGAGACTAGGGAGGGGTCTCCTGCTTCAATATCAACCATCTCTAAGAGATAAGTCGATAGATTACACTGGTTCCCCGTGAGAATGAAACAAGCTCTTTTCAGAGAACTTGAGTGGCTAGAAGGTTAAGTGCAGTGCGTCACTGGGTCCATGACGTCTTTATCTTCAATACCAGTGTCACCTTGGTAACAACCAGTAGCATATGAATTGAACCCGGTGTCTGCCCTAAGGTTGAACATTTGGAGGGCTATTTCTTTTCACCCTTTCATTTGCTTTTCTTTTTAATTCTTCAACCCCTTCTTTCTCCTTTCATTCTTTTCTCCTTTTTTCAGATCATACCTAAGGACTTCTAATTCTAATCTATTGGAATTGTCCTTGGGTAGATCCCTCCGTCTCTGGCGGATCATAGGACGGTTTTTACCTTAGTCACCTTATAACTTCATGACTATCCTATTGTTGCCATCAAACCACTTGTGAAAAATCTCTCAAAGCGTTATGATAATAAAACATACTTTGTTAACACTTCGAGAGTTTTACATTTCATGAAGGACTCCCCCTTCACATGTGCTCATGGATTGTTAAGAAATTTGCACATGCGTGAGGAGTTTGCACTTTTTAGAATTGATTCACTTTCAATGAACACAACCGATTCGAGACACGCTTACATCACTAGTTAGACTAGCTTGAAGTTATTACCCGGCCTGGTCATATCTACAGAAAGTTTCTCGAAATGGTACATTTCTACTAAGACAAATCCTTTTCGAGACACGCTTATGTGGCTAGTTAAAGAGTTCCATTGTCAGCTTTTAGGTGACAACTAGCTCTAGTAACTAACTTGATGTTATTACCCGTCGAGGATAAGTCTTTTCGATTACTAACTTTTGTTGTTTTGTCAATTCTTGGGTCATTTCTGAGTCGAGCTCTTTTGAGATTTAAGACGATCACATTTTAATCACGTCTTCTCCCCCTCAAAAATAGCATATCCATGGTATTTTTGATACCAAATGATTAAACCCTTTCTTTTTGGATAGCTTATGGGAGAAACAGATGTTTGTAAATTCCGTATTCGATTCCTTTAAGCATGATCTTTTTGGAACAAGTTTATATTACTCCCCCTCAAAAATAGAACATTTTGATTGAATTTAAGCTTTTAAGGATTTGAGGGAGTAATATCTTGAGCTAAAAAGTTTTGAAAACCTTTTGAAATTTTTTGAAAAATTTTGCTCAGAAAATTAAGAAGACTTTGATAAGCTTTTGGAGAGAAGTCTTCTTATCATTTAGGATTGTCGCACAGAAATGTACAACAGGGTCTTTTCTTTGAAAATCACGGGTTATACACTGTTATGTGTGCATAAGCCATAATGTTTTTAGGATAAGTGCTCAAAAGATATTTAAAACCTTTGAATGATTAAGCACTTTCCTTTTTTTGAAGAACGAGTCCTTAGCTGACATTCATAACCTCATTTCATGATCTAAAGTAGATCGTTCATCATTCATATTAGGTTGCGGCTAGTGTGCGCGCCTTGTTTTTCAGCTCATTACATGTTCATGGTACCATCATATCAGGTGAGTTTTCATAGCCCTGTTTTCAATTCAATATTTTGATTTCAAATCCCACGGGGGGAATACATTGCATCAACCATTTTAGTACGAACCCAAGTACCAAAACATATGTACATTGCTTAAGTTGCCTTAACAACCTGTTAAAGTCCCCTATTTATTATCATGGACCGTTAATTTGCCGATTAAGCGAGAGTGAGTGGATAGATCTATCGAGGGTGACGCCTACATCCGTGGTAGTTATTACCAACAGTAAGCGGATGCATTTCATTTTGACATTTTGGGAGTGTTCTGGTAAAACATTCGGGAGGGGCATATAATTTCATCAGTCATAGCTTCGGGGTCATGAGCTTAAGGTCTATTGTACTATTTTACGTGACTTTTGTCATGCACTTATACTTGTGGTGGCCGTACATCATTACATTTTATAAACCTATGGAATTCACCAACATTCGTGTTGACGTTTTAGCAATGTATTTCAGGTTATTAAGGTAGCTCATGTGACATGCATTTGGACCTTTATGGAGTCGCGGAGTCGACGCGTCTCACCATTATTTCATGCACTTATGTAAACGTTTGATCTAGTAGGACTTGTTTTCATAAACATGCCACACTTTTTGGGGACCTCATATTGTAAACTCTGGATTATTTCAATGATCAAACGAAGTATTTTCCAAACGACACTTTAGGTCGTTCAATGTAACTGTAACTGTGATGCTATGACAGACACCCCCAGGTATTCCATTCCGCTGCAAGTCAGGTA
Source organism: Artemisia argyi (assembly GCA_030686995.1). Taxonomy (NCBI): domain Eukaryota; kingdom Viridiplantae; phylum Streptophyta; class Magnoliopsida; order Asterales; family Asteraceae; genus Artemisia; species Artemisia argyi. Next base: position 88,422,857 of record CM060708.1, on the reverse strand, counting down.
AATTGGGGGTGTGACAATGTAAAAGAGTGTGAATTAAAAATCTCCAATGGGGACAAAAACATCCTTTTCTGAAAGTTACTTTTTGTTCAGATGTGTCATACCCCATTAAAGCAATATTAGTGAAAATTTCTGAATTAGGAAATGTGATGATACCATTGAGATCATCCAATTGGAGAATTCTCCTCAAGGATGACTCAGTAACATCAATAGTTACCCCATCCACTGTGGCTCTTAGAGCATCCACAGATTCATGTGTGTCTCCTTGTTCAAGAGTTATGGACTCCACAGTGTTCCAGAGCTGTTTGATATGAGAGACATAGATTGTGGGATTAATAGTTAAGGCATACCTTATATGAGTTGTGTTTAGAAAATCCACAATCTGATGAAAAACAGGGCCACTCTTCTCATTTGACTTTTGTAGGTAGGCCACTTGGTTGTGCTCCTTGACAAATTTTAGAATCGCCATGATATTTGTGAAAAAGAGAATAAAAGTGTTAGTAATCAAGATAAAAATCAAGCCGTATGAAGATCAATTTATACTAATAGGGTTTGAGGAGGTTGCGCAATGTGAATTATCTTTAGAAAGAATTATCTTTGGAAAAGAATAATTTATAATAAGTAAGTAGATAATTCACAAAAGATTTTACCCTATTAATAAGGAAATACGGTTATATTTACAACGGCTAGTAAAAAATGGATTACTGACACAACAGTTGTAACGGCTAGTTCATCAGTGGAAAAATTACTCTTGCAGTGGTAACTAATGAACTAGCAGTGGTAAAATTTTCACAACATATCAAAGAGCAGTGGTGAATAAAACATGAAAATTTGCTGCTCTTTTCATAGTTTTTAGCAAACTACCAGCTATCAACGGATTTGATATGTCTTTACCATGAGTCGTTTGCTATGGACTAGCCAACTCTTGATCACTTGGAGTATGGTGAGTTGATAACCATATAGATTTTTGGTAAACTATCAACCATAAACGGATTTGATAAGTCTTTACCAGGAGCCGTTTGCTCTGGACTAGTTGATTCTTATGTGGATTAGACATGGTGAATCAATAACCATTTGTTGTGTGTCTATTATACATACCTTATAACTCCAATGACTCCAATAATATGGGTTGTATGCTGCAGACCAAAGTAACTTTCAACTTAACCCATAAAGATTAACCCAAAGTAACTTTTTAACCAAGTTACTATTCACAAAAATATCTTCCAAAAGTCAACCCGATAATAACCAAATTTACTCCTCCAACCTACCAAAACAGGTAAGAGTAAATATTCTTCATTAATTAGAATTCGACCTTGACTTTGCTTATAAAAGGGGGCTCAAAACTTTTATCTATCATCAACAAACATCTTCAATAACACAAACCCTTAATCAACACAATGAGCTGGTTCCCTATAGTCTACATATCTTCTGATGATTCATCTGATGAGGAGATCAGCTATTGTTCAAACTCAGAGGATCTTTCAACAGGATGGAGTGATTACTTCCCACCAAGTGCAACCACTTCCACAGCATCCAACAAGCCATCCAAAAAGACTGAAGCTTCTCCTGCTCCATCTTTGGAGTTCTATACAAGTTCTTCCTCTGATGATGATAATGATCCAACCTTTGATCTTTCCAAAGAGCTTTCAAAGGCCCTCACCACAGCATTGAAGACTACCATAAGCAACATGAAGTGGCCTGCTGTTGAGAAGCCTACCCAAGCACCAAGGCCTCCCAAGCAAGTTCTGGGACTTGCTTGTCCAAGGAAACAACTCTCTTTTGATGACAAGATAAAGAAAGCTTCCAAAGGCAAGCATGATTATGAAGGAAAAGGAAAGAAACCTATGGAGTAGGTGTTAGGTTGTAGATTTATGTCTTTTGTGATGGTTTTCTGTGTTGGTGACAATGTTTTTTGAATGGTTGTTATGTACTCTCTTTTATGATCAATAAAAGTACTCTTTGTTCTTGCTTTTATCACCAATCTTTCCACTGTTGTATGATAATTTCCACTGTGCTCTTGATAACTCTACATACAAATTAGTAGAAAACCATACATACAATACAAACAATACTAGTACCTAAGAACTATCCTGCTACACTGAAAAGTATTAGACATCAATGATTTATGGATTGAGCATTCCAATACCCGTTACCAAGTATTGAAACCTACCCACATCAAACCCTTTTGTTAATAAATCAGCATAATTGTCATCAGTATGGATTTTGACAACATTAATAAGCTTTTTCTCAAAACTATCTCTAATAAAGTGATGTCTAATTTCAATATGTTTAGTTTTAGTGTGTTGCACAGGATTTTTAATAATGCATATGGTACTACTATTGTCTATATAGATAATGGTGTTCATGAAATTGTACCCATAATCCAATAATTGATTCTGAAGCCAAAGAATCTGAGCACAACAACTAGCAGCTGCAACATATTCTGCTTCTGTGGTTGAAGTAGCAACCATAGTTTGCTTCTTCACTGCCATGATACCAATCTACATGCAAGAAATTGACATCCTCCAGTAGTTGATCTTCTATCCAAACTTGCACCAGCATAGTCACTAATTGAGTATGTGAACAATTCCATAGGAGATTCTCTTGGATACCATAATCCTAGATTAGGATAAGTCTTCAAGTACCTATAAATCTTTTCCACTGCTGTCATATGTGATGTCTTTAGAGTCACTTGAAATCTTGCACAAGCACATACAGCAAACATAATGTCTGGCCTTGATGAAGTAAGATACATCAAAGAACCAATCATAGATCTGTAAGTGTGAACATCAACATTAGCACCACTAGCATTCTTCAACAATAGATAAGTGGTCTTGTCAGCAGGGGTATTTGAAGATTTTGCATCAGTAAACTTGAACTTCTTAATAATCTCAGTCACATATTTGTCTTGACTGATAAAGATGCCTTATTTACTCTGTTGTACTTGCAGCCCCAAAAAGAATGTAAGTTCTCCCATAAAACTCATTTGAAATTCATCTTTCATCAGCTTCTCAAACTCTTTGCACATCTCTTGTTTAGTAGACCCAAAGATAATATCATCAACATATACTTGCACAAGTATAATATCACCCTTGTCTTTCTTGATGAACAAAGTTTGATCAATCTTGCCTCTATGAAACCCATTATTCAACAAATAATTAGCTAAGGTTTCATACCACTTCCTTGGAGCCTGATGTAAGCCATAAAGAGCCTTAACCTCTTTATACACTTTATTTGGGTGTTGAGGATCTTCAAAGCCTGGAGGTTGAGAGACATATACCTCCTCATCAATAGTACCATATAGAAAGGCACTCTTAACATCCATTTGATAGACTGTAAAGCCCATAAATGATGCATAGGCTAAAAATAATCTAATAGCCTCAATCCTTGCAACAGGAGCAAAAACTTCTTCATAATCAATACCCTCCTCTTGAGTGTATCCTTGAGCAACCAATCTAACTTTGTTCCTTATTACAATGCCTCTTTCATCTTTCTTGTTTCTGAAAACCCATTTAGTACCAATGACCTTCATACCATCAGGCAAGTCCCAAAGAACCCAAACCTTTTGAAGCTTAAACTGCAGCAACTCTTCTTGCATAGCTTCAACCCAGCTAGATTCTCCTAGAGCCATATAAACATTCTTAGGCTCCACCTGTGAGAGAAAACAGAAAAACAAACACTCATTCTTCTTACTATGTTTCTTGGACTTATACACTTCACTTATGAACCCATGAATATCATATTTCTTTGTCTGTCTTCTAGTCTTCACACCTGATTAAAGATCACCAATAACATGATCAAGTGGATGCACTTTGTGAATTGAAGATTGTGATGTGCTAGGAATATCATATGTTGTAGGCATGTTTGAGATCTCTACATCATCACTTGGTGATTCCTGAGAAGTATGTTCCACATTTGGGCTGACAGTGGAAACTTCTGGTGTAGCAGTGGGAATTGAGTTACCACTGCTAGTAGGAATTTCTTTATTCAATTCATCAAAATTCACACCATCTGCATCACTTGTCTTTTCAGAATTATCAACAAAGTCCCAAAGTGGCATAACAATTTGATCTTCATCATCTTTACAAGCTTCATCTTCATCAATGAATTCTTCTGAATCTTCAAGATCTTTGTCTCCAGTGCTTGAAGTGAGAGGTACATAATTCATTGTATTGGATAATGTTCAAGATCAAATAGCCAATCTGGTCCTGAACCTGCCATGTTTTCTTTATTTTCAAGAAACTGAACATGCAAGTTCTCTTCAATCTTCTTTGTTCTTAAGTTATAGACTCTAAAAGCCTTGCTAACCATAGAGTATCCAACAAAGAAGCCTTCATCAGACTTTTCTTCAAATTTACCCAGATGATCAATGGTATTGAGAATGGTAACATGACACCCAAATGGCCTCATAAACTCCAAAGTAGGAGGTCTTCCTCTGAACAACTCATAAGGTGTCTTGTTCTTTGTTTTGACCACCAAAACCCTGTTCTGTATGTAACAAGCAGTGTTAACTGCTTCAGCCCAAAAAGTCACTGGAAGCTTTGAATCAGCTAACATGGTTCTAGCAGCCTCAATTAGTGTTCTGTTTCTTCTTTCTGCAACTCCATTTTGTTGAGGAGTTCTTGCAACACTAAATTCTCTTTTAATACCTTTGTCTGTGCAGAAATCATCCATAACTTTATTCTTGAACTCTGTCCCATTGTCACACCTGATGATCTTGATTTTCTTTTCAAATTGATTTTCAACTTCAGTGATGAATGTCTTAAGGATGCCAGTGGTTTCATCCTTGGTTCTTAAAAAGAAAACTCATGTGAATCTACTAAAATCATCGGTCACAACAAGACAATACTTCTTCAAATTGATGCTGCGACCAAACAAGTCCATATGCAACATAAAGAGTGGATGATCAATAGAATTAAATGCTTTGGTCTTGCATGAAGCTCTGTGTTGCTTTCCTTTGAGACAGGCAACACAAGTTTGGTCATTTTCAAATCTTTTCTCTGGTAGACCTCTGACAAGTCCATCTTTCACAATCTTGTTGGTGGTCTTGAAGTTAACATGACCAAGTCTTCTATGCTAAAGCATTGATTCATCCAAAGTGACTTTAGCAAGCAAGCAAGTAACATCATTATTAGCCACTATGTTCTTCATGTCAATGCTATACAGATTACCTTTTCTAGGGATTTTAAGCAAAATGTCACTTTCATCAGGAAGCTTATAATCCTTAGATAAGATATATCATTCATCTTCTGTGAATAGAACTCTATGCTTCTTGTCACACATCTGTGACACACTAAAGAGGTTGTACTTGAGTTCTTTCACATACTGCACATCTTCAAAGTCAATGTTTCCAGCCTTGATTATTCCTTTACCAGAAACTTTGCCACCAATTCCTCCTCCAAAGCTGACAAATTGTCCATCATAAGGTTGAAAGTCTGAAAGATAGGACTTATTGCCAGTCATGTGCCTGGAACATCCACTGTCTGAGTATCCTTGATCATTAGTAGTCTTTGAATGTTCCTGCACACAAAATAAAGGAATTAGTTCCTTTTGGGAACCCAAGCCACAAATGACTTGGATCTGCCTCGTGTATCAATATAATCATATCTATCAAAGGTCATTGATACACCATTGGGATTGTTTGAGGTGATGGTTCCTTTTGGTTTCCATTCCCAACGTGCTGAGGCCTTAATAGCATTTCCCATATTTACCCTTTTCTTGTTAACAAACCCACCAGTGGTAACCTTTGGCCTTGTAGTGGTAACTGCTGTCTTAGCAGTGGAAACTGCTGGTTTTGAAACTTTGGGTACCCACTTCTGATTATTGTTAACTTTCTTTTCAAAATTAGTCTTTTTCCTTGTTTGATTAGATTTAACAACATTTGTAACAAGGGACTTAGGGTAAACTCTGTTTTTGATTCTGGCAGTGGCAACTGCTGGTCTTGCAGTGGAAACTGCTGGTCTAGCAGTGGAAATTGGTTTAATGCCAGAGTTAAGCAAAACAGACCTGGGAATCATCTTACTAAGTGGATTTGGTTGAGTTAAGTTATTAGCATTTTGTCTATTCACCCTAGTATTCCCAAACACTTCCCTTCTTCCCAAGTGGTAGATACAACTATAAGACAAATGGTCAAAGCTACCACATATATGACAGGGTTTGTTATTGAACACAAAATCACTACCAAATTGCCTAGATTTAACATGATTCCAACTCCTTATATTACCCCTAGGAGTTGGTGACCTACTTCTGTACATCTCTGCATATCTAGTAGTGAGGCTAGTGAAATTAGGTTGTGACCTAGGCTTCTCTTTGACTACATCAGGAATACTTCTTTTAACCTCCACTTTAACATTCTCAAGAACACTAGGTTTAGACTCAACATTCAAATTTTCATCTTTAAGAGATGAGTCACTTGCACTATCAAATATATCAACCACAACCTGAACCTTTTCAATTTCAACTGGTTTAACAAACTTTTGTCCATAGGTCATAGGTGGTTCCTGGAATTCTTCTAATCCTGTGTGAGCTAAGTCAATACCAGGAGGTGATGGAACACCTTTTAGAGATGGTGGAACTATTTTGTATCCAACTCCTGATTTGGCTTTGTTCACAACTTGGGCTTCCCAAATTTTGTCAATACACTTGGATTGATGATCCAGTGTTTGCTTAGTTATCATTATATTCTCACTAGCCATTTTAACCTTTTCTAGTTCTTCTCTAAGAACCTTATTAACAGCAACCTGATAATCTAAGTCTCTTCTTAATACTGCAATATCATCATTGAACTTAGATTCATTTGCCCTATAATGCTCTAATTGAGTTTCTAAAACACCTAGGCCTCTTTTATGATTTGTTAAGTTATAATTAGTATGATTTAACTCTAGCAATTGTTCATCATATTGTGCTTTAATTTTCTCATACTCTTTTAAGGCCTTACAAGATTTAGAACAAGCATTATTAATTTGTACCTCAGAGTCAAAAAAAGCCATTAGTGCAAGCTCTGTAGCAACCATTGCAGACTCTGAATCATCTTCCTCATCCTTAGTCATAAAGCTCCAATCAAAGCTCACTCCATCAATAGCCAATAGCCCCTTTGGCTCATCAGTAGTATGTTCCTTCTTCTTGTCCTGCTTATACCAAGTTAACCTGTTGTCAGATTTCCTTGGCTTCCTGCACTCCCTGGCAAAGTGCCCCTTCTTATGACAATTATAGCACTCCACATTCTTTTTGTCAAAACCTACTGTTTCATTGCCACTGATGTTGATCTTTCTTCCAGTCTTCTTCCAAAACTTCTTTGTCCTTAAGCTTAGTAATGCCACTTGCCATTTAATGTCCATCTCCTCCATATCATCTTCATCAATTTGATCCAAATCCTCATGATTGAGAATTGAACCACCCACTTGACTTGATATAAAGGCATAAAAAGTAGTATCACTAAGTCCTGCAATCTGTCTCTTTGAGCTACCCGTGGAAACACTTCCACTACCAGTGGAAACAACAATATTAGCACTGTCATCATCACTATCACTTTCTTCATCTGAACTACTATCATCAAGAGATGATGATATGAGTGCTACACTTCCTAAACTTGAGCTTAATTTGCCAGCTTTCTTCAATCTCTGTTCAATAACCTTGAAGTTATTGTACAAATCATTAAGTTTCATGGTCTCCAAATCTGGCTTATCTTCCCACACAGCAACATTGGTTCTAAACTCAGAGGGTAAGCTTCTTAAGAACTTTAGATTGAGGTCTTCCCTTTCCACCTCAATTCCAAAAACAATGAGTTGAGTAACAATCTTTTGTAGCCTTGTGAAGATGCTATCAATTGATTCATTACTTGTTGAACCAAAGTTTTCATAAGTCTGCTTTAACAGAGTCTTCTGAGTCTTCTTGGTGGAATCATTACCACCAAAAACATTACAGATCTCCTCAAAAAGAGTCTTTGCAGTCTTGTACTTGATGGATGCTAGAACTTGGTCTCTGGGAAGTGTCATCAGCAACAAACCTCTGGCCTTCAGATCATTCTTCTTAATTACTTCCTTTCCACCAACCATCTCTGAAGTAGAACTTGGTTTGAAAGAATTTCCCACCATAATGATCTCCCAGAGTGTGTAGTCTTGGACCATATAGAATTGTTCGATCATCAGCCTCCACATCTCAAAGTCATTCAACTTAAGCTTTGGAAGCTTAGCAGCAATGTTTGAGTTACTGGTTTCTGTCTCCATTGATTCTTCTGGGTGAACTAGAGTCTTCTAAATCAAAGTATCAAAACCCGTCTCTGATACCACTTGATGGATCTAAACACCTTGAACTTGTGTTAGATTGATACTTGGAGTTATATCACTAAGTATGCGGAATCTACTTAGTAACACTTAGAAGTTGATTGTGAGTAAGACAGTTGTTTATGAATAAGAACAATGTATGTAAACAAATAATTAGCTCCAATATTATTAATGATAATAATACGAGTGATCTTGATATCACTAGGGTTACACCTTGAAGCTCTAGAAAACATATATCAAACCTTTAACCTAGGATCTCCTTTTATAGCACAAGGAGTCCTCTTCTACAAGATAAGTATAATGCTAATAGAATAAGATACACACAAGATCTATTCTATATTTATCTAAACACGTTTCCTAGCAGTTATCTAAACAGCAGTGGTAATATGTGTTCTTGCAGTGGTAATGAGTTTCCACTGCAAGTACAATCTTCAGCAGTTGTAACATCTTCACTTAGCCGTGGTAATTGTTAGTATAATTCCCAACAGTCATGTAGCTCTTCTCTATCAATGCGAGATGATCGCATGATGAGGCATGTGATTTTCTCAAAGGAGGTGGAAAGGATTAGAGTATTGTTATCGAGGTGATTTTTGGAAAGCAAAAGCAATAATTCGAATTAGAAAGAGGTTGATTGAAAGATATCCAAACACAAATTTCAAATCTCTAAGACTCAATCCTGTTAGCTATAAAACTATATGCAAGTGTAGGGGTTCCATAAAACATATTACTAATCCACGTAGCAATAAAGGGATTACAATTATGCGAGATGAGCATATAAAAGCTAGAACGAAGTGAGATGACAAATGATTAATTCTCAATCCACTAAAACAAATTTGTTAGAGACAAAAGATGACAACAAGATAAAAATCAAAAGATTTTATCTAATACAAACAACGCATTCGACTACTAGACATAAAGTTACCACATAGCAACAAGACAAATAATCATACTAAGCAAGAGCATGACATTATTTAAAACACTTCATTGTGAAATTGTTTTGTTGTTAAGCTAAGACACTTAAGCATATAACAATCTATGTGATTAATTTGTACGATAAAACGACTTTTAAATGTTTATCATACCAAGAGTACCTCGACAAATTATAAGTGCACATGAAGTGAACAAATAGTGTGACAAAGTCACGAAAGAAACAAGACGAAAAATTTATGCAACCCATGTTTAAATAATAACATTTTGGAGCAAGTATTATATAGACCATCCTAAGCATGGATCTAAAAAATGATAGCAAAAGACACAAGCTTTCAAATATATAAATATCATATAATACATGTACCAAAATGACATATCATGAGTTAACAAGTAACATGTTAATCATGCAAAACATCATATAAATAAAGAATGAAAATATCATACAAATCATGTTGATACATAGTAACACGAAACATATAAGCATGCAGGCATCATAAAGATATAACCAAGATTTACACATGAATCAATCAAATGGTTATAAATGTTAAGATTTCCAATCATATCAAACAAATAACATGTAATCGACACATGTATGTGTAATGCAAAAGATTTTAATCTTTGTGTTTGGAATCTATGGTTGAATGATCTAAAGGGAGACATCTTTTATGTTGAGTTTAAGTATGTGTTATGAGAGTGATTTGATCATCTAAGACTGTCACACCCCCAAAATACCTGAATGGCAGCGGAATGGAATACCTGGGAGTGACTGTCATAGCACCATAGTTTACCGTTATATTGAACGACCTAAAGTGTCGTTTAGAAAATACAGCGTTTGATCATCAAATCATTCAGAGTTTACAAAGCTTAGGTCCCAAAATAGTTAAAATAAGTTCAACAAGATCAAACGTTTCATAAGTGCAGAAAATATAGTGAGACGCGTCGACTCCGCGACTCCATGAAGGTCCAAATGTATGCAACATGAGCTACCTTAATAACCTGAGAAATACATTGAGAAAACGGTCAACATAAAGTTGGTGAATAATCATAGGTTTATAAGTTAAATCGTATGTACAATAAGCCACGAGTATAAAGTAAAGTACTAAAATGTCAAAAAAGCTACATTGTCTCTTAAGCTCATGGCACCGAAGCTCGACGCGCTAAAATTGGCCCCAAAGGAGTGTTTATCAGGCACTCTAAATATTCAGACATGAAATGCATTCGTTTTCCTTATGGAGCAACCCAAACACGAATGGAGGAGTCACCCTCGATAGATCTATCCACTCACTCTCGCTTGGCAATATAATTAACGGTCCATGATAATAAAGGGGACTTGAAGTGATAGTACTAACAACTTAAGCAATGCATGGAATTTAATACTTGGGCATGTACAAAAAAAATATAATTGTGCAATGTATTCTCCCCCGTGGGATTTAAAATCAAATAAGTACTAAAACGGGGCTATGAGAACTCACCTCGAAAGGATGGTACAACGATGGTACAATGATGTAAAAGTAGTCGGGACAATGAGGCGCGAACACTAGCTGCAACCTAAATGAATAATCACGATCTAATTAAGATCAAGCCGTAATGAAATGAATGCACATGCACATGATACCTATACCACTCGCGACTTGGAAATACTTGTTATTGTCATAGTAAAATAGTTTCCATACTTAGGAAAAATAAGTCCAAATATAGAAGTATATAACTTGTCGTAATATATATCGTATAAAAATGTTAGCGTTCTATTCCTCGTATCGAAAACCTTAAAATAACGTCGTTAAGTCGTATAAATATTCTTTTGGGTCATACGTATTTCATTTGTTAAGAATATAGTCCTTAGTAACATTTCTAGAAAATATACCGTTTAGTGCGTAAGTTATTATTTTCTAGTAGTGACTATATATATATATAGTTTTGACGATGTTAAAACGCGTATAACTTGATCGTTTTAAGTTCATTTTCCTCGTTCTTTATGTCCACGGATTCGTTTTAGTAAGTACTAGTATATTTTTGATAGCTCGGCTCCACTAGATTACGTTTAATGCCTCTATTTACCCGTCGAAAACTGCCAAACAGCAAGCAGTTTTTAGAAAAATAGTTTTCGTCGTTAAATTTACAAAAATCATATCTCCTTCGTTATAAACTTGTTTTAATCCGTTCTTTCGCCTAAAGTTTCGTTTTTGAAAGTATTTTCTAAATCTTTGGTCAAAATTTAACCACCATCAACTGATTTTCCCACGAAATAAAAATAGGGACAGTAGGTCAATATGTAGTTTCAAAAACCATTTTCAAGTCTCCAAACTAGTTCTAACTTCAATCAAACCACTTTCAATCACCACAAAACTAGTCTAATCCTACCATACACCTTCTTAGTGTGTCATAGGTTCCTAAACATCATAACCAAGGAGATCTAACAAAGATCTAACAATAATCACTTTCTAAGGTTCAAAAGTTAAAAGTTTATAAAATAAAGTGGTATAAGCTATTATATGCATGAGTTCTTGTAAGAAAAGTATATAATCATAGTAATAACTTGTAAAAATTATAAAAATGAGTTTGTTAACTTACTTTGAAGGTTTAGGGAGTTTAGATGATGAAAAACCTACTAATCCTTGAGTTTCTATTTCAAAACTCCAACAAGGATGACTAAGTGAACAAGTTTATATCTAGATCTTGGAAAATTTGTTGTTCTTGCTTCTTGATCACCCTAGGTCGATTTACACAACAGAGAAAATAAGAGAAACAAAAGTTTACTTGCACTTGGATGATAATTGTGAGAAAATGGGATGAAATGGGTTTAATATATACTTAGAGACAAGAGTTTGGTGTGCATTAAATTTGTTTGGTGAGTGTTTAGCTCATGAGATGGCTTAGGAGGGGGGGGGGGGGGGGGGGGGGGGGGCGGTTCACAAAGGAGGGAAAAGGGGGGTTGTGTTGGGTAATTATTTAGGGAGTTAGTGGTAAGATTGTGTAGTATTAGTTGGTTTTAGGTTTTATCGGGTACCGGGTTTGCTAGAAATAAATTTTATTGAAGTTATTCGGGTCATAATAAAGTCGTAAAACTTGTAAAAATATGTTGGGTATAATTATTGAGTGTTTAAATAATTATAGTTTAATTTCTACGAAAACCATCGTCATTTTAGTAAACTTACGTTAATAATTAAAATGAATCTCCAAAATACCGGGTAAATCAATATTATAATTTTTATATTATAAAAATGAATATATAAAAATATATTGGGATCATAGTCGGGAGTGTCGGACGTGTTAGCCACATTATTAATCGTTTGTTAACGTTTATATAGAAATAATTATGCGTAAAAGTTAATTATACCAAAAGTACTAATTTAAATATCCTACGAGTGGAATAGTATGCAAGTGCCATAATGATGATATGCAGACTATTTCTAGTCTGTATGAGATGTCCCAATGATAATGCATGAATTCGCACATGAACCAATACGGTTACGCGAATTTAAACACTCGTAAACTAAATTTACGATGACATGAGTAATGCACGTGAATAGTGATTTTCTCTCGGAAATGAATAGTGTCAAGTGAATAGTAAAATTTTTGAATGTTTCTCGGAATGTCAAATTGACCTCAAAAACAGTGAATAGTGATCGATGAATAGTAAATGATGAATAGTAACTTGTGAATAGTAAATTGTCGAGGTTTGGAAAATGACCGGAAATTACGAGTTGTGACAGTCTTCCCTTCTAACAGGAACTTCGTCCCGAAGTTCAGTTTTGGTTGGTCTCTGAAGTATATTTGGTAAAAAGACGTGGATACTTGAGTTGCATTTGGTCTTCCCGTTCCCAAGTAAATTCGGGATCTCTTCAAGAATTCCAGCGAACTTTCACGATAGGAATTCGACTTTGCTTCAACCGTTCGACCTCACGGTCCATGCTTTCTACTGGTTCTCTTACCAAGTTTACGTTTATCTTTGGGTTGGATTCCTTTCCAAATGGGATTATGAGTGACTAATCTGAAAGTCATTTCCTGGATTTGAATAGGTGAAACATAGTTGTGTAATCCGGTTGTTCTCTAACAAGGCTCAAGTTTGACGGCCACTAGGCCTTCTCTGTCTGAAATATTACGTGGTCCAGTGTATATCGGGTTTAACTTTCCCAGTTTTCTGAATGATATCATGCCTTTCCTAGGCAGAACTTTCAACATGATCTGGCTACCAATCTTGAAGTTTTAATGGTTTACAACTTATAGAATTTGTAATTGATTCTTGACTTGTAGGAAATTTCCTTTGTTGTTCCATGGTTTAGTTCTAGACCAGTGAATTTAACTTTCCGATTTCGGTCGGTAAACGGGTAATTGGTACTTCGACCATAAAGTGCCTCAAATGGTGTAGTCTCTATGCTCGCGCGATAACTATGGTTGTAAAAGAATCCGATTTATGGTAAATGGTTAGTCCAACCATTTCTAGAGTCAATCACTCATACTCTGAGTATAACTTTCCTATGTTTGAATCGTTCTCTCGTTCTGACCATCGGTCTGAGGATGATAGGCGGTGTTTACATCTTAATGAGGTTTCAAAGGAAATCTTAGAATGATTGTTAGAAGTCTGAGGTGATTCGATCACCTTTATCGGGAATAGTTGAAACGGTTACAATGAATCTGGTGATTAATTCTACAACGTTACGTCTTCCGAATTCGGCGTTATTCGAAGAAGATAAAATATGGGTAATAATTTTGATTCCTCGTGTTTTAGTCTAATCGATTGCTAAGACATGTGTCATTCTTTGCCTACTGTGCTTGGTCTTCATTACTGACATTTGTAATCGTTCTATGGTGTTCCTCCTAATTTCCTTCATCACATATTCCAATATTCCTTATTGTCAAATCACAAGGCCCTAAATGTATAAGCGACGTAGCATGGTGATTGGTTTTCAAAATTTATCTCGCGATTTTTGAGTTTTTGATCGAAATCTTTTTCTGAATAACCGAATTTAGAAAATGGAGCAAATGGTTTACTAAATAATATCTTTCTTGATGATTCACAATTCAATAGTTAAGAAATGTGACGCGGTTTTCAAACATGTTGTGAATAGGACTTGTTTACCAAAGTTTGGTGTTTATATATTTCCCATCGTACAATGGTTTAGCTAAATATTGATTAAAAGGATCGTATTCGTTCAAAATAGGCAATTCAAAAATTATTTTCTACAAGATATGTGATTTGTACAAACACAATTTTTTTTTATCGACTTTACTTAAAGTGAAACTACTAACAAGGATAAAACAGTAGGATAGGTAATGTTCGCATAATGCATAGATGTCTGATGTTCGGTTCCTGATATTGGATGGTGCCTATTGGTGGTTATCGGGCAGAACTACAAGCCTAGGTATTCAACCAACTTAAGTCTTGAGATGGTTTATCGTTGAAATTGTCATCCTGCTGGCAATATGAGGGTTTCAATTGATACTATGTCAATGAATTACCGTATTGTCTTCACATGTAGCTGGGGAGATATGCTTGGGCCTGATGCCTCTCTTGATGTATAGGTGAGGTTATCTAGAATTTCTTGAGAACACAATGCCTTAAGGGAATCTATATCGATACCCTTAACTCAAATCAATTTTTCCTTGGGGAAACTTATTATAGGGGAGTTTGCATATGGATGAGACCATGTTAACTCAAAACACTCTACAGTATCGGTTAGGAGGCTTTGTTTATTTCTATAGTGTTGCTTAGCGTACCTTCACAATGTGTTCGATCCTGTAGCTCAGTCTAGCTAGTACCTTTGAATAATAAAATCGGACAACTAGGTCAGAGATGGTGAGTCGGATGTTCGCTTGGTATCTTAAGATTGCTGTTGAGTTGTAAATTTTCTTAGTCTAGGTATAATAGTTCCGTAATCCTTTTATTGTTTTTCTGGTATCGAGGAATCCTACTTGTAATTGATATGGAAAGTCTCTCCTAGAGGAGTCAATGGAACAATCCAACTTAATGGCTAAGTGGGTGACAAGTGGGGTAAGTATCCAGGGAGAGTTTGTCAGAAAGAGACAATTATAAAAAAAAAAGTTTACTTGTTTAAAACGTTTTTAAGTGAAGATTGTTATTAGCAATACTTTAAAAAGTAACTATTTACTTCATGGCATAATCCTTCCTGAAGTATACATAGGTGATCAGGCTATGTATAGTTGAGGACTAATGATGTGATGCTTGATTTAGTCAAAATAATATTACTTTTCTCAAAAGTTTTAGATGGTGTTCAACGCATTCTTATCAAAAATGGTATCCTGATATTTCCTTTCAAAGTAATATAAAAATTGTTTCGCGTAGTACTAGTAAATATTTGGCGTAATATCGGAAAAAAATCAGTTTATAGAGTGGTAACAAAATAGCATAATTTAGAAATTCTGTAAAACAATTTCCCCATAAGGTAGTAAAATAGTTTGAAACTAATTTCGTTGAATGGTTTATTGGATACACGGGTAAATCCTATGGCATGGTAATAATCTACAAACCTGTCAAAGACGAAATCGGCTTAATCTCTAATAAGGCAATGACATAATGTTACGAAACGATTGAAAATTGAACGATTGGGATAGAAAGCGGAGTAAACGAAAGTTATGGTTATCATAGAGGTAACAAAAGATAGTCATTACATTGGATAGGAAAGTGCTTAATACAACTAGGTTACATCAACTTACTTATGGAAAGTACCAAAAGAAAGTACAACCATAGAGGGCTCAAACTATGGTTTTACAACATGAAATGCCTCCTCCAGTTCCGGTCTCTCAACACCGGGCATTCACTCTTGAAGTGTCCCACTACTCCACATTCACGGCAGATTACCGTGAGTTCCTGATGCTTTGTGAGGGTGGGAGCCTTGCAATCCTTGGCTTTGTGTCCGACCTTTTGGCAGTTTCCACATTGAGAGGGGCAAGATCCTTTGTGATGAAACTGACACTTGTTGCACTCGGGTAATTTACCTACATATCCTTTCTTTTGGCTTGACCCAGCAGCAAAGGTCTCCACCACGTGTTGTATCTTAAATGGTCGTTGAGTAGCATTAGCATCCTGATTACCGACCCATTTTCTCTTGTTGTTATTATTGTCTCCTGATGTCTTGTCGCGAACTATGAGTTCTTTTGCTTCGATTGCCATCTGGACAGCTTCAGTCATGGCATTGGGTTCACATGCGATGACCATCCTACGAATTTCAGGAGAAAGTCCTCCGACGTACCTTTCAAGTCTCTTAATTTCCGGTTCACCAATTGCAGGGTCTAGTCGAGCTAATTCATAAAACTGAGCAGTATACCTGACAACATCATCTCCTACCATGGTAAGGTTTAGTGCTTCCTGTTCTATTGCTCGCAATTCACTTCTTACACAAAAGGCTATACCCATCATCTTTCTTAGTTCCTCCCAAGAGCGTGAGTAAGCATCATCAACTCCTACTATCTTAACATGTGTGGTCCACCATTCCTGGGCAAGATTCTGAAAAGTGCATGTGGCGAACTTAACCTTGTCTTCCTTGCGACAGTCGCCACATCGAAATATCGTTTCTATTTCTTCGAACCATTTGAGAAATTTCTTTGTGTCTCTAATTCCGCTAAAGAAGGGAGGATTACAGCCCATAAATTCCCCGTGAGTAAGTTCCTTGGTGAGGGCGGTAGTTACGTTCCTGGCAATGGATTGTCCAACAGCAGCTTGCGTCATGCTTGGAGTGGTTTGCTTAAATCTATTTCCATAAAATCATAAGAATCCATGAGAATCTATAGGTAATAAAAAATCATCATATTCATAACTCATGAATAACACATGAAATTTTTGGTCTACATGGACCGATATCAAAGATAGCACAACCAAATCCATATGGTAGAGTCAACACTTGGTGATTCTGTTGAACAACAATCAAACTACCACAAGTTTCTTCGAACTATGCCACACCTCTCATGGCTAGGATAATAGTAAAAGCTAGTAAAGATATAAGTCTAGTCTAGAGACTTCCTGGCGTTGCGGAGGTTCCTGTTGAGTCCGTAATTCTTGGTATTATCCACAAGGCGTTATCTAATTCATGGCAAGTGAAAATGGAAAAGGAAACTGACAATGGTGGTATTCTAAAGGATGAGAATAACATTGATGACGATGAAATCCCAGTGATGAGTTAGGAGATAATGGTGATAATAGTGAATGGAATACTACCCTCTTTCGCGCTATCTCGCGACATCTAAGAGGTAAAGCTGAAGTACGCACTATGGGACGACCAATAGTGTAATAAGTAACCAACGGTGGTGGTAGTACCTAAGTAGTAAGCGTCCTACTAGTGAAGGAAAAGAAAACATGCTATCTCCCTTGTAATAAGCATCCTAATAAGTCCATTAAAATTAAGTCTGAATACTCTACCAAACGGCATTCTATGTATAGGCTGAATGAGAACCTTGCTCTTATGACGATTCAATAGTGCTGATGGTGGTGTAAGTACAGCTGGTGGTATAATGGTAGTGGAAGATGACAAGGCATCTTAAATGTCGGAATCCGACAAAAGGATAACAGCGTGGGTATCTGAAGACATGTCACTTGTGAACCAGGTCAATATAATCATATATATATGAGTATGGGTATGAATAACTCGAACAGTGTGTGCGTAAAACAACATGTATAGTGAATATGCACCTATGATGAAAAGATGAGATGCTATGATGATGTGGTTATAGTCTAGGGTCCAAGATACATCCTAGTTCGCTATAACCTTAGCTCTGATGCCAATCTGTCACACCCCCAAAATACCTGAATGGCAGCGGAATGGAATACCTGGGAGTGACTGTCATAGCACCATAGTTTACCGTTATATTGAACGACCTAAAGTGTCGTTTAGAAAATACAGCGTTTGATCATCAAATCATTCAGAGTTTACAAAGCTTAGGTCCCAAAAGAGTTTGCCAAAATAGTTAAAATAAGTTCAACAAGATCAAACGTTTCATAAGTGCAGAAAATATAGTGAGACGCGTCGACTCCGCGACTCCATGAAGGTCCAAATGTATGCAACATGAGCTACCTTAATAACCTGAGAAATACATTGCGAAAACGGTCAACATAAAGTTGGTGAATAATCATAGGTTTATAAGTTAAATCGTATGTACAATAAGCCATGAGTATAAAGTAAAGTACTAAAATGTCAAAAAAGCTACATTGTCTCTTAAGCTCATGGCACCGAAGCTTGACGCGCTAAAATTGGCCCCAAAGGAGTGTTTATCAGGCACTCTAAATATTCAGACATGAAATGCATTCGTTTTCCTTATGGAGCAACCCAAACACGAATGGAGGAGTCACCCTCGATAGATCTATCCACTCACTCTCGCTTGGCAATATAATTAACGGTCCATGATAATAAAGGGGACTTGAAGTGATAGTACTAACAACTTAAGCAATGTATGGAATTTAATACTTGGGCATGTACAAAAAAAATATAATTGTGCAATGTATTCTCCCCCGTGGGATTTAAAATCAAATAAGTACTAAAACGGGGCTATGAGAACTCACCTCGAAAGGATGGTACAACGATGGTACAATGATGTAAAAGTAGTCGGGACAATGAAGCGCGAACACTAGCTGCAACCTAAATGAATAATCGCGATCTAATTAAGATCAAGCCGTAATGAAATGAATGCACATGCACATGATACCTATACCACTCGTGACTTGGAAATACTTGTTATTGTCATAGTAAAATAGTTTCCATACTTAGGAAAAATAAGTCCAAATATAGAAGTATATAACTTGTCGTAATATATATCGTATAAAAATGTTAGCGTTCTATTCCTCGTATCGAAAACCTTAAAATAACGTCGTTAAGTCGTATAAATATTCTTTTGGGTCATACGTATTTCATTTGTTAAGAATATAGTCCTTAGTAACATTTCTAGAAAATATACCATTTAGTGCGTAAGTTATTATTTTCTAGTAGTGACTATATATATATATAGTTTTGACGATGTTAAAACGCGTATAACTTGATCGTTTTAAGTTTATTTTCCTCGTTCTTTATGTCCACGGATTCGTTTTAGTAAGTACTAGTATATTTTTGATAGCTCGGCTCCACTAGATTACGTTTAATGCCTCTATTTACCCGTCGAAAACTGCCAAACAGCAAGCAGTTTTTAGAAAAATAGTTTTCGTCGTTAAATTTACAAAAATCATATCTCTTTCGTTATAAACTTGTTTTAATCCGTTCTTTCGCCTAAAGTTTCGTTTTTGAAAGTATTTTCTAAATCTTTGGTCAAAATTTAACCACCATCAACTGATTTTCCCACGAAATAAAAATAGGGACCGTAGGTCAATATGTAGTTTCAAAAACCATTTTCAAGTCTCCAAACTAGTTCTAACTTCAATCAAACCACTTTCAATCACCACAAAACTAGTTTAATCCTACCATACACCTTCTTAGGGTGTCATGGGTTCCTAAACATCATAACCAAGTAGATCTAACAAAGATCTAACAATAATCACTTTCTAAGGTTCAAAAGTTAAAAGTTTATAAAATAAAGTGGTATAAGCTATTATATGCATGATGTTGATACAAAAGTTGGGCGTACCTGGTTGTTGGGCTTTGCTCTTATATCAATTGGATCCTTAGCACTTTGTTACCTGCGTACTAGGAAAAGAGAATAACACCGTTAGACTTATCGAGGGATTGTCTCCCCCGATTAGACTCCGGCGTGAGAGTAAGTAATCGAATTTAGGTTTTGGTTTAAGAGTTTTAGGGATTCCGTGAATCGTACCTTGAATGAGAATCGTATGATTCTATATATAGGGGCTAAGAAACCGTGTTTCTTGCTCCTTACTCTTCGCACGCATGGTGCTTATCCGAGGTAAGGATATCTATTCCTTGAATAGATGATCCTTATCGGATATCCGGTGAATTAGATTGGGCCTTTGGGCTTCGTGAGCCCAAGCGTTGATACCACGGCCCATACCATTTGTCATGGTAGCCCATTCGTGATGGACTTAGGTGTAAGTAATGTCTATCATTTGGGCTTGCGGCCCAAATATAGGCTATACGTCATCATGTCCCCCCAGTCTAGTATGCGCGGCACGTAGCCGCGGGTACTAGACTTAATGTAAGCAGCGGTAAGCGTGGCGGGATAATGAACAAATTGTTACCGCCTTTTTGGAGGTGCAATGCACCTAACAGGTTCAAAATAGTTACCTCGGTAAATGGGGATGGTGTCCACGTATCACTTGGGATTCGGGAAAAAGTGTTGTACCTTTTGATCTTCTAGCCACACGTTTACTGTGAGTGGGATCCACGTGGGCGTGAATTAGGGTTTTTACCACCCTATATAAGAATGCCGCCCCCCTTTATTTTCACCACACAGTAAAATACACACACAACCACTATTCATCTTCTTCATTTGGAGAGCGTTTTTGCTAGAAAACCTTTGAGCTTCTGTAGGTAATCTTTGTGTGCGTACACTTAGTTTTAAGATGAACATGGTCGCTCAATTAGAGGAGTTTCGCTCTGCGTTGTCTGTTGAGGATGTGATGCACTTTTCTTCCGACTATTTTGTGCCTTTGGATGTGCATCCAGAGGCGCCAGATGTCGATGCGTGTATAGCCGACTTCCCCGAAGGGAAGATAGGTTTATACACGAAATTCTTCGAGTACGCTAACTACCGCGTACCTATATCTATATTTCTGAGCGATTTGCTCAATCACTACCGCCTCCACATCTCTCAGCTGCACTGTATAGGTGCGGCGAAGGTGTCGAATTTTGAGGTAAACTGCCATTTACTAGCGATAGAACCAACTGTAGATTTATTCCGCTCTTTTTACCACTCAACATGGTCGAACGGTTGGGTGTCCTTTGCGAAGCGCCCACGGGCGTTTCAATGTTATACGGAGAAAGTTGACGCCCTCAAGAATTGGAGGGAATTTTTCTTTTGGGTAGACGACGTGGTCTTTCCTTCCAATTTTGAGTTTTATACTCAGGCGTCTTTACCAAGGGATGGGCATCCCGCACCCGGTTCCTATAGTATTGCTGACGCGCAGACGTTAAATGCCAATCGATTGGCCATTAACCCCTATCCGGAGGAGTTTTTGGTGCATGTAGGATTGAGCCGCGCGTATTTTGGCGCAGCGGATGAGGTTCCCACTTTCCTGAGTGAGGATGGCCGGGGTGGGTGTTCATCCTTTGTAATTGTTTGTAAGTTTTTCATCCTTTTTCTTCGCGCATTTACCAACTAATCTTTCGTTGTTTTCTTGCTTCATTTTTATATGTGCAGAGATGGACTTATTCGCAGTGGTGAAGCTTGATAAGCCAAAGCAGGTGACCATAGGGGTGCGTCCTCTGAGGGAAGGGGAGCTGCCTTTGCTGGAAGCAACCGCGGGGCGTTTGACTGTTTTACCCGCGACAGTCCCTGAGGACACGCCACCACTTGTGGTGACGCCCGTCCAGAGTATGGCGCCAGAGGTAGTGGTGGCGCCTACTGTGGTGCCTGAAGTGGAGGTGGCGCACGAAGAGGCGCGCTCAGGGTCATCTGACAGTATTCGGATCCTGAAACCTGAAGAGGTGCTGAGGGAAGAGGTTGCGCAGAACTTAAAGCGCAAGGGAGGTGCTGGAACCAGTGGCACCAGCAAGAGGCGTCGACACGTCATCAAAGACGCAGAGTCGAACGCGGAGGAAACTTCGACCTCCGGCGCACGGTTGAAGGCTGATGCTTCTCCGTTTCTGTAAGTGTGCACTTCCTCTCTTTCTTTTTTTTTTTTTTTTTTTTTTTTGTTGACTGTCTTTGTTCCATAGGGATGACGACGCGAAGGATGATGAAGTATCCTCTCCGCAGAATGAAAACAAGGGGGAGGATACCTTGGCAGCAGGTGGTGGTGAGGCGCAGCAACTTCTTGATGAGTTGGCTGCGACTACTGCCCGTCAGGCTGAGCTGGTGGCGCAGCTGAAGGGAAAGCGCGTTGGGGAGAGTCGTGCTCTGGCCCAGAAGGAAGAGGAGTTGGAGGAGCTGCGCGCGCAATTGGCGGGCGTGCAGGCTGAGCTTGGGGAGTCAAGGGCGTATGGGGAGAAGATGGCTCAGGACAAGATGAGCATCTTGGCTGATCTGCTACATGCGAGGTCGTGTCTCGAGCAGATGAAGGCCAGGGCATCGTGGTCTGTGTCGTTCCTTGAGGAGAAAAGATCTGAGCATTATGCTAGGCTTCAAGAATTCAAGGAGAATATGGAGAAGACGCTTGTGGCGTATGAGGAGAAGCTGCGCGCCCTTAGCATTGAGTACGACGAGGAGCTGTATCCTCATCTCATGACTGTGATTGCTGAGCGCAGGTATTTTTACACCCTTATCTTTTAGAATTGTTTTCTTCACTCCATTTTATCTTATCTTGTTACCACTTTGTGAATGCAGGTGGTTGATCAGCCATGGGCTTCGTCTGGCAGCTCTAAGTACTTTAGAGTCTGCGGAGGTGGTGGAAGCCTTTGGGAAGGTTGTCCACTGCGCGATAGCGCGTGGCCGTTCGCAGGCGATGGAGGAGCTCCGTGAGGCCAAGCTGTTGGAGAAGGACTTGGCGGAGATTCCTGGTTATAGCTCAACGGCGTACGATGAGCTGGTGGAGGTGATGGCGGGGCTGAAGGTTCTTGAGCTGCCGCATATAGGGAAATTGGAGCGCGACCAAGATGACCCTATAGCTGTGCTGATGGCCGGCTTAACTTTGCAGCGCCATCTTGAGAAGAATGCGGAAGAGGAGTTAGACTATTATCTAAAACCTGATATATCGCAGCTTCAAGTCCCAGTTTTTGCGCGGCCCCGTGATATCCTCAAGCCTTTTGCTCTGGAGAAGGAAGTCCCCTTGAAGGAGGTGCTGGAGCAACATGCGCAGAGGGCTGCGGTGAAAAAGGGTATCAAGGGCAAGGCCGTGATGTGCGGTATTGGCGCTGCACACCTTCCTAGATCAGATGGTGTGGCTGTAAGTGTTCCAACCGTATCGATGCAGGATGCCATAATCTTGAGTAAGTTGAAGGAGGGAAGTTCCGCCGCTCCAGAAGAGAGCCATGATCACCGCCATAGCATATAGGTTGTTTGTGAGCTTATGTATTTTGTCCTTGTAACTTAATAAATATGGAATAAAATACATTTTGTTATGAGCTCGTAACTTAAATACACTTGCATTGTGTGCTAAGTTTTTTTTTTTTTTTTACTAAGTCTTTTAAGTGCGTGACTTAAATATACTTGCATTGTTTGCTAAGTTTTATTTTTGACTAAGTTTTTTTAAGTGCGTAACTTAAGTATACTTGCATTGTTTGCTAAGTTTTATTTTTGACCAAGTGTCTTGGCTCGTTATATTGCTAAGCTCGTACAGTGTACTTGGTATACGCGCATCCGTCGTGGGGTGCGCATGTGAAACTTACTTTGACGTCTCAAGAGTAAGGCGCTTAGCAAGGATACGTGATCCAATGTTGATGGGTTTGCAACCCTCTTATTCAACGAGTAAATTAGTAGGTTAACTCATCCTCTATGCCTTCGTGGGTCTTTAAGTGGTGCATGCACGCCATGTAGGCAAAAAATATAAGATAGACAATATTGACATATATGCAATAAAGTAAAAGTGCGCTATGGAGTTAGCTAGAAACCATAACATTTTATTAATACTTGCAAGTTTATTGAAAAAATGGAAAACATAATTCCTAAGAAAGAAAAGAAAGACAAACACTTATTGGGCACCGCGTAGGGTGTGAGTGTGTTTGTGTAAGGGCCGTAGCCTAAAAGTAACATCTTTTGAGATTACAGATGTTCCAAGTGCGCGCTAGGTCGTGACCTTCCATATCGCGCAACCTGTATGCGCCGTTGCCGAGCGCGTCTGTGACGTCGTAAGGTCCTTCCCATTTGGGTCCAAGTTTGCCTGTGTCTTCTGCGTGGCTTGCGTCATTGGCGCGATAAACAAAGTCCCCTGGTCGAAATGAAGTGTTCTTGACTTTTGCATCATAATACTTCTTCATTTTTGCCTTGGCCTTTGCTTCTCGTATGGCTGCGCGTTCGCGTCTCTCCTCCAGTATATCTAAGTCTATGCGCCGTTCCTCGTCATTTGTCATGACGTTGACTTCTGCTGTGCGTATAGTAGGCATTCCTATCTCAGCTGGTATGACGGCTTCTGTTCCATAGACTAAGGAAAATGGCGTGTCGCCAGTACTGGTTTTGATTGTTGTGCGATGCGCCCACAAGACATGCGAGAGTTCATCTACCCATCTTCCTTTATGTCTGTCAAGGCGCGCTTTTATGCCTTCGCCTAGACTGCGATTAGCGCGCTCAACCAGGCCATTGGTTTGTGGGTGTTTGACTGAAGCAAAGTGTTGTGTGATGTTTAATTGTGTGCACCAATCTTTGAATGGGTTATCACAGAATTGTTTTCCGTTGTCTGATATGATCTCGCCTGGTAGGCCGAAGCGACAGACAATATTGTCCCAGACAAAGCGTTTTACTTGGTTTCCCGTAATGTTCACCACAGCTTTTGCTTCAATCCACTTTGTAAAATAATCTATGGCTGCGATGAGGAATTTTACTCCTCCCGCTGCGACGGGAAAAGGTCCTGCGATGTCGATACCCCATTTGTAAAATGGCCATGGTGAGGTAATTGGTGTTAGCTCGTGCTGTGGTCGGCGCGGAATAGGTCTATGTACTTGGCAGTTGCTGCACTTTCTTATTAGGTCGCGTGCGTCGCGGTGCATTGTTGGCCAATAGTATCCTGCCCTTAAAGCGCTTGCCACCACGGATCGCGGTCCTGAGTGCATACTACATGATCCAGCGTGAAGTTCGCGGAGTACATAGTCTGCTTGAAGGGGTCCAACACATCTGAGCCATGGTTGTAAGAAAGATCGCCGATAGAGTACGTTGTCGCGGAATTCGAATCGTTGCGCCGTGCGCCGTATTCTTCGAGCGTCTTTATTATCTTGGGGTAGAGTTCCCTTGCTGATAAATTCGATGATAGGTGTCATCCACGTAGGATCTTGTTCTTCTATCACCGTTGATATCTCCATATCAAGGATTGACTTGTTCTTTAAGGTTTCCACCAATACCTGTTTTGAAAGGTGTGCGAAGCTTGTAGATGCGATCTTGCTGAGTGCGTCCGCCTTTCTGTTTTCCCCTCTAGGTACTTGTTTTATTGTGAACCTATCGAAGTTTTTGATTAGAGACTTTGTCTTTTCCAGGTATTGGATCATATGGTCATCCTTAGCCTCGTATTCTCCTAACACGTGGTTAGCGACTAGCCGAGCATCTACGTTTGCCTCTAGGTTGCGTACACCCATTTGAATTGCGATGCGTAGTCCGGCCAGTAGGGCTTCATATTCTGCCTCATTGTTTGTGGCTGTGAACTCGAAGCGTAGCGCATAGGTGAATTCCATACCTTCTGGGTTTGTAAGAATGAGTCCTGCGCCTGATCCATCTGCGCATGAGGATCCATCAGTGAACAGTGTCCATGGTTCCTGTAGATCCGCTTTTGCTGCAGATGTTGGGCTGTCGCCCTCTGGCTTCTCCACGATAAAATCAGCTAAAACTTGCCCTTTGATAGCAGTGCGCGGCCTGTATGAGATGTTGTACTCACTGAGCATTACACTCCATTTTTGTAAGCGTCCCGATGCATCTGGTTTAGAGATAACTTGTTTAATTGGCTGATCAGTGATTACGGCAATTGGATGCGCTTGGAAGTATCTGCGCAGTCTCTTGGCGGCGAACACTAAAGCCAAGACCAGTTTTTCCATGGCGCTGTAGTTAACCTCTGTTTTCTTTAAGGCTTTGCTTACGAAGTATATGGGTGTCTGGACGGAGTCTCTATCTGTCAATAGTACTGCGCTAACTGCTCCGTGGGTTGCTGATAAGTACATGATTAGTTCTTCCCCTTGTCGCGGTGCGACTAGTTTGGGAAGAGATGCCAGATGATGTTTGAGTTGTTGGAAAGCTTCCTCGGCTTCATTGGTCCAACGAAAGTCTCCCTTTTTTGTACACTTAGTGAGTGTTTTAAAGAGAGGAAGGGACTTGTCTACTGACTTAGATAAGAAGCGATTCAGCCCTGCCAGCTTTCCATTCAGTGATTGGACTTCTTTGAGTGTGCGCGGGGAGGGGAGATCAATAACGGCCTTTGTCTTCTCTGGGCATGGTTTGATTCCATCGGGTTCTATTAAGTATCCGAGGAACATGCCTTCAGTTGCGCCAAAGGTGCACTTTTTTGGATTCAGTTTCATGTTTATCCGCCCCAACGTTCGGAATGTTTCCTCGATGTCGCGCACTAACTCATCCTCTGTATGGCTTTTTATAACGAGGTCGTCCACGTAGACTTCTAAGTTACGGCCTACTTGTTTTTCGAAAGCTGTGTCCACCAGCCGTTGGTATGTCGCGCCTGCGTTCTTTAAGCCAAAAGGCATTTTTGTGTAGCAGTATACCCCTTGACTGGTGTGGAAAGCTGTTTTTTCTTCATCCTCCACTGCCATTTGGATTTGGTGGTACCCTTTATATGCGTCTAGGAAGCACTTGAAGGGGTATCCACATAAGGATTCAACCTTCCAATCAATTTCTGGCAATGGATAGCAGTCTTGCGGGCATGCTTTATTGAGGTCCGTGAAGTCCACACACATCCTCCAGCTACCATCGCTCTTCTTTACCATGACTGGGTTAGAGAGCCAGTCGTGGTAGTACACTTCGCGCATGATGCCCGCATCTACTAACTTGCGTACTTCTTCCAAAATAGCTTTTGCACGATCTGGAGCCTGACCGCGCTTCTTTTGTCGTATTGGAGGGTATCCTTGTCGGATTTGTAGTTTGTGCTCTGTGATAGAACGAGGCACTCCTGTCATATGCTTTGGTTCCCATGCAAAGATGTCTAGGTTCTTTTGCAAGAGTGCGCATACGGCTGCTTTACCTTTGTCAGATAAAGATCCTCCAATCGAAACTTGTTGTTCCGGATAGTCTGGATGAATAGCGACCTTTAAATTTGGCGATTTTTCCGTGCGCTGTTCTGGAATGGTATCTGCTTCAGTTGTCACTGCGATACATTCTCTTGGTGGTACCGTTGTGTTATAGAGAGTAACCACTCCTCCTTCAACTGGGAATTTAAGCATTCCGTGTGCTGTGGATGGTACTGCGCGCATGGATGATATTCCTGGTCTTCCAATTATGCCATTGTATGGTGAGGGAGACTTGATTACCATAAAATTTATCCATGCCGCAGTTGAGTGTTGCTCATCTCCTACGACCACCAATAAGCGTAACTGCCCCATGGGCCAGATCTTTTCTCCTGTAAATCCTGTTAGTGACATTGTAGCTGGTATCAACTGACTTTGGATTTCAGGTCGCAGCCTTTTGAAGCAGTGATCATACATGATGTCTGCGGATGCTCCTCCATCAATATACATGCGGTGGATGTCGTGTCCTCCTGCATGTATTTCAATGGTCAGAGGTTCCACGACTGCGTTGTCCGCAGCGATTGTAGGGAAGGATATCTCTTTTTCTGGAGAGAATTTTTGGCTGACTTTTTGCTTTATTTTGCGCTGCCATGATTGTATCATGTATATAGTATCAGCCTTTTCCTTTGGGGGTTCTTTCTTGCCTCCATTTCTCTGTCTCTCTTTTCCTTCCTTGATGTTTTTTACGAGATGGTCCATCCTTCCTTCTCTCACTAATTTTTCGATTAGTTGTTTCAGTTGGACACACTCGTTAGTTGTATGGCCCTTTTGGCCGTGGTACTCGCAGTATCCACTACCTTGGCGTTTTTCTTCTGCCGTTTTGATTGGTGGTGGTCTTGGGAAGTTCGCACCTTCTGTTGCAAATATCTCCCTTGGAGTTTTAGTGAGAGGAGTATATTTGTCGTTGTCTCTTCCACTGCGGTAGTTCCTGCCGCGGTTATTGTTTTGATCATTGGATTGTCTCCGCGGCTGTTCTTGTTGTCTATAGTTTGAATATCCTTTCTTGCTATCCGCAGCGGCTGCTTCTCCTTGTATAAAGGATCTGGTGCGTTTTGTGAGTTCATCGAAAGACTGTGGAACTCTATCATTGAGCTTTCGGATGAGTTCTGGATTATTAATTCCATTCATGAACCCCGAAATTTTTAGTATTTCGGGACATGCTTTGACTTGTATGCACTCATCCTTGAAGCGCTCCATGAAGGCGCTGGTTGATTCTCCTTGGCGTTGCTTCACCCTTGCCAATTCCACAGGATTTTTAGCGCACTTCTTTCGCTGGGTGAAGTTGTGGCGGAATGCTTTTCGCAATTCCTCAAAGCCGCCTATACTCCTACGTGGGAGTTTGCTAAACCATGTGCGCGCGTTCCCTACTAATGTGGAATTAAACATGTGACACCACACAGGCTGTGGCCAATTTTCGATAGTTGCGGCTGACTCGAAAATTTTGAGGTGGTCGTCAGGGTCACCTGTTCCATCATATGTCTTCACATTAGCGGGCATGCGTCTGCGCCTGTCGTCTGAGTAATCACTTATACGACGTGTGAACGCATCAATTTTATGGCGTCGCCATGGGAGAGACATATCCTCGTTCTCTTCCTCGCGACGTCGTCCTTTTGATTTCCAGTGACCTGTTTCTTTATCCTCGTTGTCCGAGGAATCGCTGGAGGAAGGATAATCTCTCCGTCGGCGTTTGCGCCTGCTCCTTTCAGAAGAGGAGCCTGAGGGATCTCTGCTTGGGGATCTTCTTCTCCCCAACCTGTCTTGGATCCGCCTACTTCTGGGATTGGAGGATCCTTGACTCGGCGAATGCTGAGGACCTAATCGGTCGTGTATTCCCCGACTGCCAAGTCTGGAATGAACATTGGCGCGCCTACCGCTGTTCCAGAATTTTGTGAGCCAGACACCGTACCCAACCTGTCATGGACATTGGTACGTTCTGTACGTCTTCCTCGTGGGTGACGTGGTGGTGTTAGTTCACGTTCTGGCCCGAAATTAAGTCGGGTTTGCAGATCCGTACCGGCTCTTCTTGCCGCTTCTTCCTGCATGAGGGCAGTTAGGGTTTCATAGTTTTGGGACACGAAATTTCCCAAAGTTAAATCGGGTACGTCCTCAGTCGTTGCAAGGATCTCTGCCTCAGTATGGGGCGCCCGGTTTCGTTCAGGCGCGCCTGGCGGCACAGTGTTGTTCACTACGGGTGCAGCCTGATGAGGAGTGGTGAAGAGGGTGCGCTGGAGTTCCTCAGCGCTTGGGACCACTGACGAGATTAAAGGTAGTTCCATTGTTGGAATAGGCTGGGTTGTTCCCGCCTCCTGGTGATCAGGTGCGCTGGTTGTCCCAGCAACCTGCTTAGAGGTCGAATCTTGTCGATTCTTCTTCTGATGATCACGTTTTTCTGACTGCGGAGTCCGCTGGCCCGAATTCTTGTGTTTCGTCATTCTAGTTCGTTGTAGTGTCCCACGGATGGCGCCACTTGTTGATACAAAAGTTGGGCGTACCTGGTTGTTGGGCTTTGCTCTTATATCAATTGGATCCTTAGCACTTTGTTACCTGCGTACTAGGAAAAGAGAATAACACCGTTAGACTTATCGAGGGATTGTCTCCCCCGATTAGACTCCGGCGTGAGAGTAAGTAATCGAATTTAGGTTTTGGTTTAAGAGTTTTAGGGATTCCGTGAATCGTACCTTGAATGAGAATCGTATGATTCTATATATAGGGGCTAAGAAACCGTGTTTCTTGCTCCTTACTCTTCGCACGCATGGTGCTTATCCGAGGTAAGGATATCTATTCCTTGAATAGATGATCCTTATCGGATATCCGGTGAATTAGATTGGGCCTTTGGGCTTCGTGAGCCCAAGCGTTGATACCACGGCCCATACCATTTGTCATGGTAGCCCATTCGTGATGGACTTAGGTGTAAGTAATGTCTATCATTTGGGCTTGCGGCCCAAATATAGGCTATACGTCATCACATGAGTTCTTGTAAGAAAAGTATATAATCATAGTAATAACTTGTAAAAATTATAAAAATGAGTTTGTTAACTTACTTTGAAGGTTTAGGGAGTTTAGATGATGAAAAACCTACTAATCCTTGAGTTTCTATTTCAAAACTCCAACAAGGATGACTAAGTGAACAAGTTTATATCTAGATCTTGGAAAATTTGTTGTTCTTGCTTCTTGATCACCCTAGGTCGATTTACACAAGAGAGAAAATGAAAGAAACAAAAGTTTACTTGCACTTGGATGATAATTGTGAGAAAATGGGATGTAATGGGTTTAATATATACTTAGAGACAAGAGTTTGGTGTGCATTAAATTTGTTTGGTGAGTGTTTAGCTCATGAGATGGCTTAGGAGGGGGGGGGGGGGGGGGGGGCGGTTCACAAAGGAGGGAAAAGGGGGGTTGTGTTGGGTAATTATTTAGGGAGTTAGTGGTAAGATTGTGTAGTATTAGTTGGTTTTAGGTTTTATCGGGTACCGGGTTTGCTAGAAATAAATTTTATTGAAGTTATTCGGGTCATAATAAAGTCGTAAAACTTGTAAAAATATGTTGGGTATAATTATTGAGTGTTTAAATAATTATAGTTTAATTTCTACAAAAACCATCGTCATTTTAGTAAACTTACGTTAATAATTAAAATGAATCTCCAAAATACCGGGTAAATCAATATTATAATTTTTATATTATAAAAATGAATATATAAAAATATATTGGGATCATAGTCGGGAGTGTCGGACGTGTTAGCCACATTATTAATCGTTTGTTAACGTTTATATAGAAATAATTATGCGTAAAAGTTAATTATACCAAAAGTACTAATTTAAATATCCTACGAGTGGAATAGTATGCAAGTGCCATAATGATGATATGCAGACTATTTCTAGTCTGTATGAGATGTCCCAATGATAATGCATGAATTCGCACATGAACCAATACGGTTACGCGAATTTAAACACTCGTAAACTAAATTTACGATGACATGAGTAATGCACGTGAATAGTGATTTTCTCTCGGAAATGAATAGTGTCAAGTGAATAGTAAAATTTCTGAATGTTTCTTGGAATGTTAAATTGACCTCAAAAACGGTGAATAGTGATCGATGAATAGTAAATGATGAATAGTAACTTATGAATAGTAAATTGTCGAGGTTTGGAAAATAACCGGAAATTACGAGTTGTGACAAAGACCAAGAGATGTGTTTGTGTGTGATAATGGAATATGTTAAGAATGTTCTTAAGAAAGCTCTTTGAAATTGGAATCTAAGTGAAATTACTAATTTCAATAGATCTTGTGTATGCTCTAGAGATGTGTAGGATTAACCGTGAATGTGCACAATGTTTAAACTAGATGATGAGCAAGAGGAATTCACTCGAGTTTCTTATGTATACTCCTCAAGAGTCATTGTTGCTCAGGGTGTATGAGGTTGGCTTTGAGATTGCATTTTAACATATGTTGTTAAAATGTTGATTTGAAGTTTAATGAAACATATGCAGAAGTTAAACGTGTTGTCAATACTTTGATAACTTGTGAAAGAAGTACTACTTAAACCTAGTGTAATTGAATGTGTGTTTCATGCTCATTTGATGGTGAAGGTTCTAATCCTATAGGTGGTAAAGTATGGTTGAGTTTGTTTAACGAGTGTTTAGATAAAGGGCTTTTTGAGCAATGCACTCAATGGATTCTAATGAAGATAAGGATGGTGGATTGGTTTATCTAGGTGGTAGCTCTTCTAGTGTGTCTAAAGAAGGATGTGGAGATGTAGAGGCTTGTTGTACTATAGAAGTACTTAAGTTTCATAGATGTTGAACGTAAAGAAGGATGAATCCTAATTTGTTGTGATTCATTGGTTGGTATAACTAGCGGGTGAGGTGCTTGAAGTTTTGCTCATGTTTGTGAAGCTTATGGGCTGAGATATATCACAAGGTGAATGTGATGAGATGATGGTGAAAAAAAACAAGTGAACTTAAGTATAACACCACCAAAAATGAACAATACAGCGGAAGACTTGCGGGGTATTACTTCAAGGATCTTTATCACAATCATAGAAAACGACACAAAAGTGACGTTTTAAAATTAAAATTATTCAAAATACCAATTATTCAAGACACAAAGATGTTTCATAGTTTAAACAACAAGTTTATTTGAGATGTGTCAAAACATTTATTTAAGCCAATGTCGGGTTTCATGCCCACTCCGTGCCTTCAAGTTCCTTTTTGTTTAGTTACCTGAGATAAACATGCTTAAAACAGTCAACACAAAGGTTGAGTGAAATCCATAGGTTTAGTTTACGTTGTTGAACACAATAATCATAGTGTGAGTCACGTTGTTATACACTCATTGTTGAAAAACGAAATCAATATTTATTTCACTAAGCTCATGATAACCAAAGCGTAAACCCAATCGTACCAATAGAAATTGGCTAAATCATTTCAGTGTTGCCCTAGTAGGTAAACTTGCCAATTTGCCTAGTGTTCCAAATATAGTGAGTTTGATTTCCCCTATCTGGGTCAGTAGGAACGGGAGTGTTAATTCCAATAGTACTATTCACAATATTCGCGCTCACTCCGCAAGTGATTAATGGTTCATGATATAGGGACTTCAAACATGGCAAACAGTTACTTAGTGACAATAAAACATGCGAACCAGTTTACAGTTTAAAACATTGTGTTCGAGTATAAAAGCAGTAGCATGCATCCCCCCCAACGGGATTGTAAAAACAGTTAAACAGTAGAAAGTGGGGCTACGAACTCACCTTAGTAGTACAGTAGTAGTGGTAGTATCGTAATCTCAACGATGCAAGGCAACGGCTTCACACACAACCTAAAAGATATGGCATGTTTTAGTTGATAGTCTAAGTCTAGTTTTTATCGCGAATATTAGTCATTCTAATTGTGATAAAAACTCGTGTTTGTTTAAATGCCTTAAGTTCAAAAACAAAGTTATATATATATATATATATATATATATATATATATATATATATATATATATATATATATATATATATATATATATATATATATATATAGGATCAAATTTAAAGTTGTAAAAATAAGATCTAGTCTAAACAACCATTAAAACCATTTTATAAATAACCATATTAGCATTAATATACAAAAATTAAAGTATTAATACGAATTAACAATTTAGCAACTAATAACCAAATGATACATGAGTTTGGACTAGTGATACATAACTATAAATTTACATGTCGAATCAAAGTGTATCACCTTAACCTTATACATTACATGTTGAATCAAAGTGTATCACCTTGGTTTCGTCAATTTTAAAAAGAAAACCATCAGAACTTTAACAATTTTAGTTGTACTCAATAAAATATTTAGTTTTATTTTAACGATAGTGTCACTTGGCAGATTTTAGTTGGATCTTATTTTTACAACTTTAAGATCGATCTTATTTAATCTAGCCCTATATATATATATATATATATATATATATGGGAATATATTAGCTACAATTTATTGTAGCTAATTGGCTACAATTTTAAGCTATAAAATATGGGTCCCTGATTCTTTTTGTGGTCCTGATTCTTTTCCGTGGGTCCCTGATTAGTTGCTAGTGTAATTTTTGTGAAGGATTGTAGCCAATTTGCTACAAAAATTGTAGCCAAGATATCCCCTATATATATATATATATATATATATATATATATATATATATATATATATATATATATATATATATATATATATATGCATATATATAACTTGTGAGTATAATGATCGATGATCGATGTGTGATGGAAAGTCATAGGGTGTAGACGATAAGTTATGATGTAAGTATAAAAGAAAACGAATAAACGTATCGTCATATATATATATCGTTACGAATTTATTATAGTTACGCGAATATTTATATCGTATACAAATATAAGTTGAATTTATCAAGTTTTACATCAAATATATGTACATATATATATATACAACATTATTATAATTTATAAAAAAAATAATATTACAGAAAATCCCCTTACGTTTCACAAAAGTTACAATTTTAACCTTAACGATATCAACTTTTCACCATTAGTCCAAAGTTATATATATTTTTATTTTAGATCCAAAAGTATCAATATTTACATTTATTACTTCCAAGTTTTAATAATTACAGTTTATAACCCATAAATTTAGAATTTATAGTTTTGACCCTAAGTTTCCAAAATTTACACTTTTAGTCCCTTATTTATAAAATTTTGCAAATTTAGTCCAAATTTCACCGAATTAAAAGTTTAACATTTTTATTTTCTAAATAAGCTCAAAACATTCCTAATAGCTTATTGGACCAGCTTATTAACTTAAAAATCACTTATTTTCACTAATTAGGCCCTAACGAGCCACTTTTTAAAGCCCATTAACTATATATGATCCAAAGGGTTTGGGGGAACATTGGGCTTACCTTAGTGCTTATTTTTATGTTATAAAAACGTTACAAAAGAGCTTATAGGCTTAGCTTATTGAATAAGCTTAAAAACTGCTTATTGGGCTTACAAGTCCCAAAGTTAACTTATTTTCTTTTGAAAATTCTGTCAAATACTCGATTGCTTTGGCTTTTGAAAACGACTCATATGAGCTTATTAGATCAAACCATTTACGTGTCCTGTTTTCTAGTCGTGTTGAGAATGAGATCACGTTATAAAATCGATATGTCATGTGTCAAGATTTCAAATTAACGAGGCCAAGTAAATGACCCATATTATACCAAAACAGTTTAGAGACTTAGAAATATTCGAAGTGTTTTTAGACAAAATTCGTATAAGTCCAATATGATATAGAAACGTGTGATGTAAGGTGCTTATATGTTATTATGAGTTTCAAACATTTATAGGGTCTCGTTAATGGCTTGGTTAACAAATTGTACAATGAATAAAATGTACATGTCGCGTTTGGAATTTACGAGATATTTATAGTAAGTGTTTGTGCAAAATTATGTTAACAAATAGCTAAAAATAGAAAGGTGGTACAAGGGTCTTACCTCACCTCAAATGGGTGGAGTAAAATCGAATGTAGAGATCGAGTAGGAACAAGAGATTAACGTGGCTTGACTCACGACCCAACCAAGATCTAGGAATGAGCAATACGAGACTTTGAGCTTGTTTCAACACCTTGTACGCTTGGAAAACCGTTCGTCCCTTAACAACCCATAATACTTCACGAAAATTAGAAATTTGGTATGTTTGTACTTGTGATTTCAACCTGTGCTCACATGAGGCTTATAAAGGCAGGTTTGGAGTGTGATAACAAGCAAGAGGTTGTGTGTTGGATTGAAACGAATGCATGCCACCTCTCACCATGCCCAATCGAGACAATACAAGGCAAGGAATGTGTAAGAATATCTCTGAACATTCCTGACAAGTTACAAGACGTGTATAGATGATTTTTGTAGTGATTGGGGAGCAAGGGTGGTGGTTTGGAGGCTTGCGACATGTTTTACAAGTTTTACCCCAAGTGATTTTCATGGTGTACTTGGGTCGTATCTGAGGCAGTAAACGAGTGAGTGAGGTCACGAAATTTGTCATTCTCGATTATTTGCAACTTGATAAATCGAGTGGTGTAAAAATATTAGGGTGTTGTTTGTCGAATTTGCAAGAAAACGGGGTGGTTTTGTTGCTCAGTCGCGACAGGAAGAGAAAAGAAAACTAATAATAAAAGGGGGTGTTTCACTGGGCTTGGCCTGTTGCTGGGCTTGCTTGGCGTGGATCAGGCCCAAAAAGAAAAGAATGAATATTAAGGGTCCGGTTGGTGTTGCTTGGGTTTATTCATGGCCCTTTGGGTCTTAGAGGCCCAATTAGCAAGGTTCGTGAGTCGGGTTACGGTCCAATAATATTAGTGGGTAATCTCGGGAATTTTCGTAGGCTCCGAAATTATATAAATAATGTATGGTAATTAAACAAAACGTATATTTATAAATATAAATGTTTTAGAAATATATTCGCGATATTTATAGACCATCGAGGTTGTGTGTAAGCATCGTTCCTAGGAAAATTGTCAATCACAAATGTCGTTGTGATTCACATAACATGTCATGCATAAAAAAAAATTGTTCCCCATAAAAATGGTTAACGTAACATCCTTTTATTCAAATATTGATATTTATTAATCGTAAGGGAAAATTACGGGAGGCTATAGTACCTACCTCTTACAGTGAATTCCGTCCTGGAATTCTAGTCTCAGATAGTTTCCAGTGGTGTCTGTGAGAAAAGATGTGGGTACTTGGTGCAAATCTGGTCTTCGTGCTTCTTAGAAATCCCATAACTCAAGCATAACTTATTTACACCTCAGAAACCATTGTTCCTTTCATTGCATGATTCTTCCTAAATTAGACATAGGTGATCAGGCTATGTATAATTTACGAGTAATAATGCAATGCTTGGACCAATCGACTCGTATGATGTCCGGTCTAGTTGTTAGTTTCGTAGAGTTTATAAGTTAAACGGTTGATTTCCAAAATCAAAGAGTTTATGAGTCCATAGTAGTTATAAATAAACAGTTGATTTATCTAAATCAAAGTATGAGTGATTGCCCTAACTTAGTCAACACCAAAATAGTTTGTCGGTTTGGTGTTGAAATGGATTTTGGCCATGCCACAAATAAAATGATAGCTAAAGTAGAAGGAGTGGATAATATGGAATTTAAGGAAGAACTAGATAGTACAATAGATGAGGAAATATCACTGTGAGTCGCTTATTGAACAGAAAGTAGATCTAAGTCGTGAAGAAGATGAAAACTTAAAGGTGACATCACTTAGTACAACAAAGTGCTTAAGGAATTTGGACTGTTAAATTCTAAACTTCATCAGTCTGTTGCGTTGTTGAGACCCTGGTGAGCTTCTCCAGCTTCTAGCATATACGCTTTCCCACGAGCGAATTGATTTGTTGACCTTGGTTTTGGGGACATTGGTTCCTGTAGTGTCCTCGCTCCCCCCATCCAAAACATGTAATCATAGTTTGGCCTTTACAGTCCTTGGCAAGGTGTCCCAGTTTTTAACAGTTGTAGCACTTAGCAGGGCATGGACCCGAGTGATGATAGTTACATCGATTACATAGTGGTTGGGTCCCCGCATAACCTTTGCCTTGTGCTTGTGTTGCCACATACCCCATTGCAGCCCCTTGTTTCCTATTCTATTGTTGATGGTGATTATCGTTATGGTTTTGGTTGTTATTATAACCTCCCTGGTTATTTTCCCATTTTCCGTTGTTGTTGTTGCAAGGATTGTTGTTGTTGTTGCGGTGATTGCTGGTGTTGCCATGATGGTTGTTGTCGTGGTGATGGGTGGTTCTCTTGTCATCCAACTTCCTCTTGAGCTCATTACATTTCACTTCTTGATCTAAAAGTTTTTGAGCCAGTTCCATAGCGGCTTCTAAGGTTGTTGGGTTTGCTGAGGTGACATTCCCTTCAATACTCTGAGGGAGTCCTTCGACGCATTTCTCCAAGGTTTTCTCATGGTCAGGTACCATGGAAGGGCATAATATTTTGAGTTCTTGAATTCAGCCCATGCAAGTTGATGTGCCGCTGCTGTTCCTAGTGTTTGAACAATGGAGTTCCACCAGGATAGGGCATCTTGCATTAAGGTTCCCGTTGCGAAGCTAACTTTGTTTTTTTTGAGCATCCACTCCTCTGGAAAACTGTTTCACATCGCTCAAACCACTGAGCTAGTTCAGATACCCCTTCGGTACCTTTGAAGTATGTTGGTTGGCATGCTATAAAGTCCTTATAGGTGCAGTAACGGGGTGTAGGTGCATTTCCTGCCATTTGCACACCGGCATCTCTATTGCGGGCTTGTTGTATAGCTTCAGGTGTCACAGCTGCTGCAGTTTCAGGGGTAGTTGTGGTTGTTCTCCTTGTTCGAGCCATGTTTCTATTGTCAACAAAATAAAGACGTATGTTTAGAATCTCATAATGACCATGTTAAGTTAGAATAATCAAGTAACGATACAACCAAGAATAGGTTATAATAACTTTAGTCAATGAGAAATTTAAGTCAAGATGTGTCCAAATAACTTCACAACATGTCCGAATGACATACGTGAAATATGAATGATTTGCCCTTCATAAACCATTATTTTATGAGACGACGCATATGAACAATCATGGAATACATAAACCAACGTCATTATATTGCAACATGTTGTTAATACTTGTTCGATTGTTTAACAAAACATACGGGTACAATGTTTCTTATTAATACAACATTGATATGCTACGATAGCTCCCAGCTATGCTGACATGCTTTAGATTTATGGTTTTTTCGGTGCATCATCCAAATGGCGCTGAAGCTCTTAGATCATAGTGGACATGGTTTCAATGGTCTGATCTCTAGCCCTCTACCTAGCCTGGGAGTCCTGGGTTGTATGTTTAAGAGTCATAACTTGTGTATTAGTTGCGTCAAGCACTCCATCTATGGCCTTCATTACTGGCCCCATCGGAGTACTGGCCTCACACAATGCCCCAATAAACTCAATTGCCACCTCAAGACGAATACCCATCTGCTCAAATACAGCCTTCATAGCTAACTGGCAAATTACGAGGTTCTCAACCTCATCTGTAAGAGTCTCAACGTGTTCACGAAGAAAGTCGTTGAGGGTGTCGGTAATAACATCAAGTCGATTCTCATGTCGGACAAGTCTAGCTGCCAACAAGGATACAGTGTGATGAAGGAGTGAATAAATAGTCATTCCTAATGATCTAATCTTGTGTGGTTTTAATTGTCCTTTCTGGCTTAACGTATCTGCTACTACATTAGCTTTTCTTGGATGATAGCGGATCTCACAGCCATAATTGATGAGTAGCTCTATCCGACGACGTTGTCTTGACTTGAGAAACAATTCCATTTTGAATGAAGTTTGTTATTCTATCGTGTTTTGGAAAATAATTATTCTATTGTCCCGTGAAAATCTGTGGGGTAACCTACCTATTTAAACAAAAAGTTTGTCAGTAACAGATATTTAACAAGGAAGGTTTCGGGTAAAAGTGATAGACGTAGAGAAAGTTGCTGAACTTCAGCTTTTGTATGGTGGAAGGTCTAAAGTCTTTCAGTTTATGCATGCTCCTCGACAAGTTGTCAAAATAAGACTCCGATACTAAGAGAACTATTTGGGGTTTTTCTATGCAGATAACTCCTATGCAGATGTAAAGTTGAACCGCTGAAGGAACCTCTTTCCGTTGTTAATGCAAGTATGCTTTTCAAGCTTTTTCCTTACTCTTACTAAAGTAGGCACATGCAAAACTCTCTATTTGGATTTTTACTGAAACCAATACGTCTAAACATAAGGTAGGTGCTTTCACGACTCACTAAACAGGGGATCAAAATCTTTGCGCAGTAGTGGAGGACGAAGTGAATGTAGGGGACACAGGATATTCAGGGAAGGAAGATGAACTGGACTCGCTCTCATTTATGGCATGGGTAAAAGCAGCCCTAATGACTTTTAGTGAAGATATGCGTATAAACTATCTTTCCCCTAAAATAACAGAAAGCTTTTCCAGTTGGGGCTGGTTCATAAGGTCGGAGTTGTCGAACTCGCCTGCTTCGGCGAATTGAATCAGGTGATGCCGGAGGAGAAGTGATGAGGCGAAAAGTGTACCGCTTTTAAGGGGTTATTTAAGCCCGAATTCGAGATTATTTGATCAATTATTGCACTAAATCGTTCCTTTTGTCATTTTTGGTACTTTTGAGGAGAAATCTGGAAAAGGAAGCGTTCTGGACGTTTTTGGAGCATAAAAGTGAAGAAAACGACAAAGTCTCAAAAATTCCTTGCTGGACAGAACCTGACGACGTCAAGCTACAACTCATGACGGCGTCAAGAGTGGCAAAAGAGGTGGATGTGGAAATTATAACGTGACGGCCCGGAGTGTTTTCTTTATTATTGGCTTGACGGCGTCACCAAGGCCGCCAGGGTCCAAATACTAGTGACAGCCCAGAGCTTATTTATACATGACGGCGTCAGAAGTGGATCTAGGCAATACGAATTTCAACTTGGCGGCGAGTTGATGGCGTCAGAGGCTAATACATGACGCCGTCAGGATGCTTAGTATATATCTATTTTTCCAAATTTTCATTGTAATGTGTGGAACAAAGTGGAACAAGTTGTGCACAAACCCTAGGTTGAATTTTCTGCATATTGAAGGGGTTTCAAACCCTTCTTTCTTCCATGTTTTAATAAAGATAAGTTCTCCAATAATCATTCAATATGTCTATGTATTGTTTGATTCTATCTTATGTTTATCTTTCTTTTAACATGTTAGGCTAGGCTTTTATTGTGTTTGCTTAGATGTAGTGAAACCTAGATATTGATTATGGGTTGATTGTTTGTTTATAATTGTTACGGATGACTGTATTCGATGTTAGGCTTAAAAAAACTGGCAGACTTCCATTGGTAACTTGCTTGAAC
Source organism: Artemisia argyi (assembly GCA_030686995.1). Classification (NCBI taxonomy): domain Eukaryota; kingdom Viridiplantae; phylum Streptophyta; class Magnoliopsida; order Asterales; family Asteraceae; genus Artemisia; species Artemisia argyi. The sequence goes on along the minus strand of CM060708.1, from coordinate 88,382,331 downwards.
GTCTTAAGAAACATGATCGAAGGTGTACTACGATTTTTGGTTGTATTTAATGCATAAGTGAATTCTAATGATCCCATGTTTGGAGCTTTTAACGGCTCGACATAGGAGTGAAGTAGGATCTTATAGAGTTAGGGAATATTGTACACGGCCCTACGACTGGTATTAAGGAATATAAACCGTCATCCATGCAATTGTAGCAAGCTAATCAACCGGTAAAAGATATCTAGGGAGTAATGAAATCTAAGTAAACACAACTCTTCTCATTATTGTTTCCACCAAATTAGTAAATTAGTTTAATTTTCATTTCTTTTATTTTATTTTGATTGCATCATTAGTTAATTGGGTTAGTTGGCTAGCAACTAATTCCGCCCACTCCTTCAAAACCCGAGATTTTACTTGCTTTCATAAAATATAAAAAATACAAAAAAAATCATCCCTCACCTCTAGACCTAGTTTAGTAGGCTTTCTAATCCTAGCGACACTATTCCTGAGTTGAACGATCTATCCCCCGGTACTTGTCACTATACTATACTACAACGATCAGGTACACTGCCTGTTGGGGGTTGTAAGCTTCTCAATATCCCTTGAGATGTAAAACCTGTTGCAAGGGCACAATTCTCACGTATCAAGTTTTTGGCGCCGCAGCCCGGGGAATAGTTATTGTCTAGGTTAAAATTTCTTTTTATTTACTTGCTAGATTCCTTTCTAGTAAGATTTTTATTTTTATTTTTAGGTTTTCTTTAGTCTATCTTATTTCTTTGTTTCCTTTGTTCGTAAACTATCTCGATGAATAACAATAGCATTGATCGTTTGATTCCTGTTATTCGTGTTTTTCATCGTAGGATTTTCCAAATGCCCGCCCCAATCCCTTTAGTGGAAAATGGGAACCCACCTAACCTCTCGCCTAACCATCACCTTGACAATAATTCTGAGATGGAGGAGTCTGACCATGATAATGAGCATAGGGCTAGTCCTTTTTACTATTCGGACTCCGATGAGGATCTAGATGATGGTGACGTAATTAATGAGGATAGGATGGAAGATGAAATGGACTCTCTTAGGTATGTCGACCCTAGAACAAGGATTGAGAATGATAGCTCATTTAATATGTAGTTTCCTTGTAAAATTGGATTTAGGAGCTTTGATGCCCACCTTAACTCATCTCTACCAATGAACATAATCTCGCGTAGTGAATACAATAAAATTATGGTAGATGAGTTAGAATACAAAGGAGATAATATTGTTGCTAGGGCAATGATATTGCATGTGTTTGTAGGAAGCTTTGTTTATCTGGTTGAGTTCATGGTTATGGAGAATCTAGGAGAATTTATCGATAGTAAGTGAACCCAAGTTGTGTTTGGAAAACCCTTCAAAAGGTTAACCAACCTTGACAAAAAACTTATGGAAGGGTTAATTACATTCTCGGATGGGGATGAAGATTTGTTTACCAAATGCCCCGTGCACACCCTAGGTTCAAGGATTTTTCTATGGAGAAATGTAATAGGTATCCACCCCTTGAAATGCTAAGTGAGAATGATAAAAGTAAAGGGCTTAAATATCCTCATGAAAAGAATAAAAGGTATTATCGTGGATGTTTAGAGCTAAGTGATAACTATAAGAAAGATGAGGCGACTATTAGATGGCTCACACTTGGGTATGTAAGCATAAGCGACACATGATAGCCCATGACCTTGAGTCTTGCTTCAAGACTCGTAAATAAAGAAAACCGCTTCTTGGGAGGCAACCCATGCTTTGTGTGATTTTTATTTGTTTGATTTTTATTTGTTTGATGTTATTTGTTTCCGTATGCATGTTTTATTTTTATTCTTGGTAGATCATGTTTCAAATTAAATTGTGAAAATGCTTTATTTTATTTTTTTAACTTCGTCTTAATTACATATAAAGGTATTTTGCAAAAGCTAAGTGTAAAGGGAAACCCAAATTTGTTTATAAGAACGAAAATGATCGTGATTCGCCACAATATTAAATGAGCATGTGTATTAGTAATTGATTGAGTCAAATGCTTGTATCGAGTCATAATGATGTTTGGTAGGATTTTTCAGGAAATAAGGCATGAGTTTTTCTAGAAATTTTCTGGAAACTTAACATAAGATTTTTCCAGGAACATTCTGACGGCGTCAGGAGTTACAACCTGACGACGTCAGGTGCCAAAATTCTGAAAAATTTTGCGAGTTTTGTTTATACCGAAGTCTTAAAGTTTTTGTTAATTCTTAGTTTTATAAACTCCAGGAAATCTGCAAACATTCATTCCACAAGCATTATATCTTAAATTGCTTTCTAGGATTTGTTAGTATATATAGATTGCCGCCGATTTTACGCGAGGTTGCCTTGATTGTTTTCTCAGGTTTAATAGGTTATATATGACAAGAAGATGATTTATATTTCTGGAAGGGAAGCTTTCAACGTTCATTTTCTTAGAGGAAGATCTAACCTTGTTGACACACTATCCACCTCGAACGAATCAGGGGAGTATTTGTTTTCATTGTTTTACCTATTTTACTTTTGCATCCTTTAATTGGACATTGGGGACAATGTTCATCGTAAGTGTAAGGGGAGGATAAATGATGATACCTTATAGGATACAATTGCACTTGAGTTTGTTTGTTTGATGGTAGGTGTGTAATAAAACTAAGAGAAATACTTGTTAGTGTAATTTTAGAGCCAAATTTAAATTTTTTTACAACATTTAGGAGTGAAACTTTAGCCTTAACAAGCGTCTCATGGACAGGAGTTGTATGACTAGCACAAAACCGTACCATTCAGAAAAATTTTCCACCCAAATATGTGAGGTTCGCCTTTAGATTTGATAGGAAAAGCATTTATTATTAGTGCTTATGAGTGTACCGGTAGCATTTAGATTCTAGAACTTGCGTTAGTGATGCATCCCGAGCCACTAGTGAGACTACATTCGTATAGTATGATTTACTACATGATAAGAGGCATTAGGATCACCCTTGTGTTTAAACCCGTATCATAATTACTTGACCATTTAAGTCATATTACTTGACTAGTAAAGTCAATTAATTTTCCCACACCTTAGCGTTGTACTCATTTTTAATACACGATACCCCTAGTACACCCCTCCGAGCCTATCCTTTTGTTTCTAACTTTAAGCATTTTACTTAAAGGAAGAATTTGTTACAACCCACCCAAATGTGCAACCAAATCGCCTTAGCCTTCCTTGTATGCACTCATCTTTAGTGCATTATTGTTACATGTTTAAACCCTTAGTTAATTATCTAATTGATTGCATGGTTGCTAAGTCGAGTCATATCTTGTACATATTGTTTTGGGATGATTGGGACTCATGGGTAAAGTACTAGTGTTATAGAGTAATTGAGAAAAACATCAAATTATTACCCCCATACGTGCGTTAATATTTAAAAAGTACTCCAAGTGTTTTGATTATCTTGATTCGAGTCATTAGAGTAGTTTATTGTAAAGTATGTAAAAATTCAAGTGTAAGGGCAATGTACATTCCCTATGATGTATTATTTTGGATGGTAGGGTAAAAGTGTATGCAAAAAAAAATTGAAAAAGAAAAAGAGAAAAACATACGGACTACCATCCCGTTTCATTCTATGTTTGTTTTATGTTTTTGTTATTTTTGATTCATTAGCTTAAGTCGAGTCGAGTATTGGCTTAGCAACGCCATATTGTACATGTAATTAACCAAGATGATTAACTCACCACCAGTAAATATTGCATTTATCCAACAAAACCGTGTTTTCCATATCCCTACACCTAACGTTATAACCCTTTAAAAGATCTCTTTGATAGTTTTTCCTAGGTGCTTACAACAAGTGGTGGAGGTTTGATCCTTTCCCAAGCCTATGGTAATCTATTTGCTATGACAGGTAGTGAGAGATGTTTTCCATTTCCATATTGTGATATATCTATATTACATATAAAGCATGAATGACTCTCTCTCCAAAATTTTAAGACTTACAAGAAATTAAGCATAGTTTACAACACTTTAATGCACCCAATTTTTAGAATTACAACAAAGTAAGCATATTGTACAACAAAATAAAGCGTGGTGTCATTTTAAGACCAAAATTCTATCAAACAACATTAATGCTATTAAAAACACCCCTTCACCAAAAAGTACAACCATTTAAGCACAATGTACAATAGCTGCAACCAATTTTCAGATTTACAACAAAATAAGCGTAGTGTACAACAAAATAAGCATGATGTAATTTTCAAACTTACAACATTAATACTATTAAAGTGGTCAATGTTATTAATGACTATAATGACTACTACTTACAAGAAAAGAAACATAATGTACAACACTTTAATGCACATAATTTTCAGACGTACAAGACAAGAAGCATAGTGTACAACAAAATACCACATTAATGCTATTTAATGTAGTCAATTATTTAACTGGCCAATAAATACAATTAATACAGTTATTAAAACACCCCTTACATAAGAAATACAAATTATCAAACATATTGTATAACCAAATTAAACACAATTCCTGCATTAAATTTCACTACTACAAATAATAAAGCACATTATACAAATATTCAAGCCCGAACGGGCAACGGGCCAAATGGGCTTGAGCCCGAACGGGCGCGGACCAAACGGGCTCGAGCCCGAACAGGCACGGGCTATACGAAATTCTTAATATCCGTAAATGTATTGTTAAAGAGAACATAATAAACTAAAATATATTATTCATCGAAATTTTTTATTTCAGGGTACCCGCCGCTGCAACGCGCGGGTACCCTGCTATACTTTATTACATCCGAGAGATGTGAGTATCTAAACACTATTTGTGAGGTGCTAGTGTATGACCTCCGTGCTTGTTTTTGGTTTTCAGTGAAACAATTATTTGTTGTAATTACTTTTATATTAGTGTTAAATGACCCCTAACTTGTATTTTGATTATAATAAAAGCGCATTTGCTTGAGGACAAGCAAATCTCAAGTGTAAGGGTATTTGATGAGGCAAAAAGTGTACCTCTTTTAAGGGGTCATTTAAGCCCGAATTCAAGATTGTTTGATCAATTATTGCCCTAAATTGTTCCTTTTTGTCATTTTAGGTACTTTTGAGGAGAAATCTGGAAAAGAAAGCGTTTTGGACGTTTTTGGAGCATAAAAGTGAAGAAAACAACAAAGTCACAAAATTCCTTGCTGGAACAGTACCTGACGACGTCAAATTGCAACTTATGACGGCGTCAAGAGTGGAAAAAGAGGTGGATGTGGAAATTATAACGTGATGGCCCAGAGTGTTTTCTTTGTTATTGGCCTGACGGCGTCACCAAGGCCGTCAGGGTCCAAATACTAGTGACGGCCCAGAGCTTATTTCTACATGACGGCGTCAGAAGTGGATCTAGGCAATACGAATTTCAACTTGGCGGCGAGTTGACGTCGTCAGAGGCTAATACATGACGCCGTCAGGAGGCATAGTCTATATATATTTTTCCAATTTTTCATTGTAATGTGTGGAACAAAGTGGAACAAGTTGTGCACAAACCCTAGGTCGAATTTCCTGCATATTGAAGGGGTTTCAAACCCTTCTTTCTTCCATGTTTTAATAAAGATAAGTGCTCCAATAATCATTCAATATGTCTATGTATTGTTTGATTCTATCTTATGTTTATCTTTCTTTTAACATGTTAGGCTAGGCTTTTATTGTGTTTGCTTAGATGTAGTGAAACTTAGATGTTGTTTATGGGTTGATTGTTTGTTTATAATTGTTACGGATGATTGTATTCGATGTTAGGCTTAAGAAAACTGGCAGACTTCCATTGATAACTTGCTTGAACGTCTTAAGATACATGATCGGAGGTGTGCTATGATTTTTGGTTGTATTTAATGCATAAGTGAATTCTAATGATCCCATGTTAGGAGCTTTTAACGGCTCGACATAGGAGTGAAGTAGGATCTTATAGAGTTAGGGAATATTGTACACGACCCTACGACTGGTATTAAGGAATATAAACCGTCATCCATGCAATTGTAGCAAGCTAATCAACCGGTAAAAGATATCTAGGGAGTAATGGAATCTAAGTAAACACAACTCTTCTCATTATTGTTTCCACCAAATTAGTAAATTAGTTTAATTTTCATTTCTTTTATTTTATTTTGATTGCATCATTAGTTAATTGGGTTAGTTGGCTAGCAACTAATTCCGCCCACTCCTTCAAAACCCGAGATTTTACTTGCTTTCATAAAATATAAAAAATGCAAAAAGAATCATCCCTCACCTCTAGACCTAATTTAGTAGACTTTCTAATCCTAGCGACACTATTCCTGAGTTGCACGATCAATCCCCCGGTACTTGTCACTATACTATACTACAACGATCAGGTACACTGCCTGGTGGGGGTTGTAAGCTTCTCAAGATCCCTTGAGAGGTAAAACCTGTTGTGAGGGCGCAATTCCCACGTATCAAGAAGCCTTTGAATCAGATGCATGTAGCCACTGTTGGCTCTATATGTACCTATTAGTAGTGGGTGACATAGGCATGACAACATGGAGTAAAGGCTGAAGTGAGAGGTGTGGTATCCTTAGCCTCTGAATCCGATGAAAAGACAATAGGGTGGAAATATGAAGACATGGTACTGTAATAATCCCGATTAGTAAATATAAGTCATTAGCATAATCATAAACATGATAACATATATAAAAAGTTATATGCAAAATAACATCTTTACCAGATGTTGGAAACGCGTAGGCACGGAGGGCGTAAGGTGATATTTTGTAAAAATAGTCTGTTTTGAAAATGTAGTTGTAGTCCAGTGTTCAAATACATCTGGTTCTCTATAACTGTAACTCTGATGCCAATCTATAACACCCCCAAAAATGAACAATACAGCGGAAGACTTAATATTGACAGCCGAAGACTTGCGGGGTATTACTTCAAGGATCTTTGTCACAATCATAGAAAATGACACAAAAGTGACGTTTTAAAGTTAAAATTATTCAAAATACTAATTATTCAAGACACAAAGATGTTTCATAGTTTAAACAACAAGTTTATTTGAGATGTGTCAAAACATTTATTTAAGCCCATGTCGGGTTTCATGCCCACTTCGTGCCTTCAAGTTCCTTTTTGATGGATCTAAACACCTAGATTTGTGTTAGAATGATACTTTGAATTATACCACTAAGTATGCGGAATCTACTTAGTAATACTTAGAAGTTTGTATGTGAATAAAACAGTTGTATATGAATGAGAACAATGAGTGAAACAAACTGTTAGCTCCAATATTATTAAGAACAATAATACGAGTGATATTTGTATCACTAGGGTTACAACCTTGCAGCTCTAAGAAAAACATATCTTAAACATAAACCTAGGACCTCCTTTTATAGCACAAGGAGTCCTCTTCTATAAGATACGTATAATGATAATAGAATAAGATATACACAAAATCTATTCTATATTTATCTATACAAGTTTCCTAACAGTTATCCCAATAGCAGTGGTAATAATATGTACTAGCAGTGGTAATGAGTTTCCACTGCTAGTGCATTCTTCAGCAGTTGTAATATCCATACTAGCCGTGGTAACTGTTAATATAATTCCCAACAATCCTCCCCCAAACTTATGATTTCTATACAAATCCATAAGTTTCTTCAATCAATCAACATCACTGAGGATATAGGGAATTCTTCCAAACACTTCATTTTCTTCTTAAAGCCTGCATAGCTCTTGAACACTGATCTTGTATCTTCTGAATCAAAACTCTAACTTTTTCAGTATCTTCATGAACTCTCAATCTTGATGTCAACATTGCTGTAAGAGTTACTGCTCTAAGTGGATATTCCTTCTTAGCAAACATGAATACATCCACTCCAGCTGTTGTAGAAACATGATGAACCTCACATGAATCATAGTATGACCATGTAGTATGCAAATTTGAAGCTTCAAACTTCCAATAGCTATCTTTAAGATCTGGTTCATACAATCTTCTCAAGTCAACCCATAGCTGCATTTCTTTCATATCCTTGAGAGTATCAGCCTTGAATCTTTCATCAACTAACTTCCAAAGCGTATCAAGATCATCTCGGTCACAAGCTTTAATGAGGTCTTCAAATTGAATAAATGATGAAGTTTCTCCTCCCAACCTTGTAATCTTCCATGTTGGAGCAAAGTTCTTTGCGGTGTATACTTCCCAATCAATAATTGGATGCCTTACTTGTATAGGATCTGGGTAGAAATCTTCTTCTTCTATAACAATCATGGCACTTAGTTGATCTTCTGAAAGTCTCTCAGGTTGATATTCTTTCTCTTGAGCAAGCTTTGCCTTTTTAGTGACATTCTCTTCAGAAGCTGTAGCTTTCCTTTTACTTCTTTCAACTTCTTTAAAGTCAATAGGAATAAAGTCACTGTCTTATCTTTTAAGCCTGTAGTAGATTCCTTCAATCCTATCATGAGACATGCCTTTGAAATGAGACATCTTCCAATTCCCAACATGGCAACAATAAGTCTTCATCTCAGCAATCACTTATGCCTTGGTTGGTTGTCTTTGCTTCTTTTAACTTTTTCTGACTTTACCAATTACCTCATCCAGTGCTTGTTGATTCTTCATTTGAATAGAGTCAACTAATTGAGCTGTTCTCTGGTCTTCTATCAAAGTCTTGTTAGCAACAAGCTCAATTGCCTTCTTCTTGACTAATGGATCATTGGTAATCATGTACTCAATATCTGCATCAGTTGGTACATAAGTGAACATTGGAGGTTTCTCTTTTAGCACTGTTGGTGGAACAGTTGAAATGGGTTCTTTAAACATTGTTTCCAACTTATCTAACCTCTTAGCCTCCATGAAACTTGCAATCTCTTCCTCCTCTTGTCTTTTCTTCTGCTTTGCAGTTTCATCTTCCACTAATTTCATTGCTAAATCAGCATCATAATCAATCTGAGCTTGTTCCCTTCTAGAAATCTTTCTTGGCTGCACTTGATCTGAACTAGTCATAACTGCTTTACCCTTCTCTGTTCTTATTCTAGCAGCTTCTTCTTCTGCAGTGGTAATATTTTGACTTGCAGTGATAACATTCTGACTAGCAGTGGGAACTAGTAACTCATCAGTGGAAATAGGTTGAGGAATTCCAACTGTATCATCAAAATCAGCATCCAAACCATATTCATCTCCAAAATCAATCTTCCTCCCCTTAGTTTCAGCATCTGTTTTCCTCCCCTGTTTGGAAGAATCTCCCAAATCATCACTAAATGCTGCTGAAGCATCTTCTTGAGATGAAGATGAAGATGAAAACACAATTTTGGCAGATCTTTGCTTCTTTAACCCCTCAACTTCTTCCTGTAAATTCTTGACCTCTGCTTTTATCTGGGCAAGCTCTGTGGCATATCGTTGCTTAGTCTGTACCAGTTCTTTCTCCAGAGCTTTAACCTGTTTGACTAAATTGGTACAAAGTCCCATCAATTCATTAGGTTGCACACTGCCCTCAACACTTCCAACTGTGTTACCAGTTGGGAAAGGTGAATCATAGGTCATTGATTTAGGCTCTTCTCTAGTTGGACTAGAGTGAAGCCTAGAACCACCACTGCTAGTTCCTAAACCAAAAGGCTCAGAAACATGCAATGTTGTAATGGGAGGAGGTGGCTGTTTGTGCCTCCTCTCATAAGTGTGAGTAACAGTAGGGGTGTGTTGAATAGGTGGAACAACAATAGTGGGTGTGTGATGGGATACAACTGGGATGGTTGTATCTTCACCCTGTACCTGTGAAATCTTTGAAAGCATTTCAGGAAAAAGTGGTTTAACCTCCCCATTCCAAAGTTCTGAAGCCTTACTCGTATTTTGAAAAACTTTTGGCTTAAGACAGGGGGTTTTATAAACTCTTTTGTGGGTTTGCAGTGGAAATTCATTTAGCACTGCTTGTACAAACCTTGGATACATCAAAAATTTATATGGACTCTTTACATTGCCTTTCATATTATTGAAAATAAAGTTTGAAAAATTAAAATTCCTATCTGTTGCTAAGCAAACCAAAGGGTATGCCATAGTTGATTCAAATTGTTCATATGAAGTTTTCTTAGGACTTAGGCAATGTAAAAGAGTATGTATGAAAAACCTCCAATGGGGACAAAAACATCCTTTTCTGAAAGTCACTTTTTTATCAGATCTATCATACCCCATGGAAGCAATATATTTATGAATGTCTGAATTAGGTAATGTGATGATACCAATGAGATCATCCAATTGGAGAATTCTCCTCAAGGATGACTCAGTAACATCAATAGTTACCCCATCCATTGTGGCTCTAAAACTTTCCACAGATTCATGTGTATCTCCCTATTCAATAGTTATAGACTCCACAGTGTTCCAGAACTGTTTGATATGAGAAACTGATACGTGGGAATCGCACTAGGCTTTACCTCTCGAGGGATCTCGAGAAGCTTACAACCTCCACCAGGTAGTGTACCTGATCGTTGTAGTATAATATAGTGACAAGTACCAGGGGATTGATCGTTCAACTCAGGAATAGTGTCGTTAGGATTAGAAAGTCTCCTAAACTAAGTCTAGAGGTGAGGGATGACTCTTTTTGTGTTTTTATATTTTATTAAAGCAAGTAAAATCTCGGTTTTTGGAAGAGTGGGCGGAATTAGTTGCTAGTCAACTAACCCAATAACTAAAGATGCAATCAAAATAAAATAACAAAAATGAAATGAAACTAATTAAACTAGTGTGGTGTAACAATAATGGGGAATGTTGTGTTTACTTAGGTTTCATTACTCCCTAGATATCTTTTACAGGTTGATAGCTTGTTATAATTGCATGGATGACGGGTCATATTCCTTAATACTAGTCGTAGGGCCGTGTACAATATTCCCTAACTCTATGGGATCCTACTTCACTCCTATGTCGAGCCGTTAGAAGCTGCTAACATGGGATCATTAGAATTCTCCTACGTATTAAATACAACCAAATATCGTAGTACACCTCCGATCATGTTTCTTAAGACGTTCAAGCAAGTTACCAATGGAAGTCTGCCTGTTTCTTAAGCCTAACATCGAATACAATCATCCGTAACAATTATAAACAAACAATCAACCCATAATAAACATCTAGGTTTCACTACATCTAAGCAAACACAAAAGAGATCTAGCCAAGCATGTTAAACTGAAGACAAGTGTAAGATATATTCAAGCAACACATAGACATATTGATTGAATTGAAAGAGTACTTATCTCAATTAGAACATAAGAGTTTCAAAGGGTTAAAACCCTTGAAAAAGCTGTGAAAATCGGCCTAGGGTTTTTCCTCAAAGTTGCACCCTCAAAGTTACACACTAATGAATGAAATTTTGAAAACTATACATAGATTTTACAGGGTGACGGCGTCAAGAAGGAAATTGTGACGCCGTTAACTCGCCGCCCATAATGAAATCGGATTGCCTAGATCCACTTTTGACGCCGTCACTAATATATGGACCATGACGGCCTTGGGTGACACCGTCATCTCCAATGCACAAAACACTCTGGACCATCACGTGTATCATCCATTTCCACCTCTTGTATTACTCTTGACGTCGTGATTAAGGAGCAAGTGACGCCGTCAGGTACTGTTCCCAGCAAGGAAAATTAAGACTTTGCCGTTTTCTTCACTTTTATGCTCCAAAAACATCCAAAATGCTTCCTTTTCCAGATTTCACTCCAAAAGTACCTAAAATGACAAAAAGAATGATTTAGGGCAATATTTGATCAAATAATCTCGACTTCGGGCTTAAATGACCCCTTAAAAATGGTTCATTTTTCGCCTCATCAAATACCCTTACACTTTAGATTTGCATGTCCTCAAGCAAATGCGCTTTTATTCTAATCAAAATACAAGTTAGGGGTCATTTAACACTATTATAAAAGTAATTACAACAAATAATCGTTCCACTAAAGACCAAAGACAAGCACGGAGGTCATACACTAGCATCTCACAAATAGTGTTTAGATACTCACATCTCTCGGGTGTAATAAAGTATATATCACAATATGGAAATGGAAAACATCTCTCACTACCTGTTATAGCAAAATAGATTACCATAGGTTTGGGAAAGGATCAAACCTCCACCACTTGACGTAAGCACCTAGGATAAACTATCAAAGAGGTCTTTCAAAGGGTTCTAACGTTAGGTGTAGGGATATGGAATAAACGGTTTTGTTGGATAAAGACAATATTTATTGGTGGCGAGTTAATCATCTCGGTTAATTACATGTACAATATGGCGTTGCTATGCCAAGACTAGACTCGACTTAAGCTAATAAATCAAAAATAACAAAAACATAAAACAAAAATAGAATGAAACGGGATGGTAGTCCGTATGTTTTTCCTCTTTTCTTTTTTCTATTTATTTTCTTTTTCTTTTTCTTAATTTTTTCAATTTTTTTATTTTTTATTTTTAATTTCTTTTTTTATTTTTTGCATACACTCTTACCTTACCATCCAAAATAATACATCATAGGGAATGTACATTCCCCTTACACTTGAATTTTTACATACTTTACAATAAACTAATCTAATGACTCGAATCAAGATAATCAAAACACTTGGAGTACTTTTAAGATTAACGCACATATGGGGGTAATAAATGATGTTCTTCCCCATTACTCCATAACATAAGTACTTTACCTATGAGTCCCAATCGTCCCAAAACAATATCTACAAGATATGACTCGACTTAGCAACCATGTAATCAATTAGATAATTAATTAAGGGTTTAAACAAATAACAATAGTGCACTAAAGATGAGTGCATACACGGAAGGCTAAGGCGATTTGGTTGTACATTTAGGTGGGTTGTAACAAATTCTTCCTTTAAGTAAGATGCTTAACGTTAGAAACGAAAGGATAGGCTCCGAGGGGTGTACTAGGGGTTTCGTGTACTAAAAATGAGTACAACGCTAATGGTGTTGGAAAAATTAATTGACTTTACTAGCCAAGTAATATGACTTAAATGGTCAAGTAATTATGATACGGGTTTAACACAAGGGTGATCCTAATGCCTCTTATCATGTAGTAAATCCTACTACACGAATGTAGTCTCACTAGCGGCCTTGGGATGCATCACTAACGCAAGTTCTAGAATCTAAATGCTACCGGTACACTCATAAGCCCTAATAATGAATGCTTTTCCTATCAAATCTAAAGGCGAACCTCACATATTTGGGTGGAAAATTTTTCTGAATGGTACGGTTTTGTGCTAGTCATACAACTCCTATCCATGAGACGCTTGCTAAGGCTAAAGTTTCACTCCTAAATGTTGTAAAAAAATTTAAATTTGACGCTAAAATTACACTAACAAGTATTTTTCTTAGTTTTATTACACACCTACCATCAAACAAACAAACTCAAGTGCAATAGTATCCTATAAGGTATCATCATTTACCCTCCCCTTACACTTAAGATGAACATTGTCCCTAATGTTCAATTAAAGAATGTAAAAGTGAAATAGGTAAAAGAATGGTAAAAGAATGAAAGCAAATACTCCCCTGATTCGTTCGGTGTAGATAGTGTGGTAACAAGGTTAGATCTTCCTCCAAGAAAATGAACATTAAAAGCTTCCCTTCCAGAAAAATAAATCATCTTCTTGTCATACATAACCTGTTAAACCTGAGAAAACAAACAAGGCAACCTCGCATAAAATCGGCGGCAATCTATATATACTAACAAGTCCTAGAAAACAAATTAAGATATAATGCTTGTGGAATGAATGTTTGCAGATTTCCTGGAGTTTATAAAACTAAAGAATTAACAAAAACTTTAAGACTCCGTTAGAAAAACAAAACTCGCAAAATTTCCAGAATTTTACACATGACGCCGTCAGGAATTAATTCATGACGCCGTCAAAAGTGACCTGCAGAAATTTTTACGTTAAGTTTCCGGAAAATTTCTGGAAAAAAAACTTATGTCCTACTTCCTGGAAAATCCTGCAAAACATCATTATGACTGGATACACGCATTTGACTCTAACAAATACTAATAAACATGTCCATTTAATATTGTGGCGAATCAAGATCAATTTCGTTCTTAGAAACAAATTTGGGGGTTCCCCTTACACTTAGCTTTTGCAAAATACCTTTATATGAAGTTAAGACGAAGTTAAACAACAAAATAAAGCATTTTCACAATTTAATTTGAAACATGATCTAACAAAAATAAAAATAAAGCATACATACGGAAGTAAATAACAATCAAACAATTAAAAATCACACGAAACATGGGTTGCCTCCTAAGAAGCGCTTTTCTTTATTTACGAGTCTTGTAGCTAGACTCAAGGTCATGGGCTATTACGTAACCTCATCGTTGGTCTCATTTTCTAGGTCATCTCTAATTTCGGGATCGGTTTCATAGTGCAGGTATTTTGGGTCTTCAAACTCAAAGGCATCTTCCCGATACTTGGATCCAAGTTTACTAACATCTTTAAAGGATCCACATGATAAATCAAAAGTGTTTTTACATCCTCTCCGAACATCTTCATCACATAAGACAAGTTGAGAACCTAGCTTATCAAGCCCATCACAATCAATTCCTTTGAGGTCTTTCCTCTTGTATGGCGTTTGGTATGACACCCTCCTAATTCCATCAGTGAAGGTCATGATTCCGTTCCGGTCGTCAACCATTAAGTTAGCGATTTCACAAAAGGGCGCTCCGAAAACAACTTGCGACAACCTTGGGTCGACATAGTCCTCAATGTTGTCCACAATCGTAAAGTCCATTGTGAATGCCATATTTCCTATGAACACCTGGATTTCATGATCTCTACCAACAACATTTTCTCCTTTATAAATCATTCCCCATCTTCAAATATTGTTATAATGGAACAGGGACATAAAATTCTGAGGTAGGAACACGTCAATGTAGACATTATCGAAATACTTGTGACCAATCATACAAGGGATTTTGAGGTTATTCGGATCACGCCGCTTTATCCTCTCCGATCTTCCATCCTGTGATCCATATATATTCCCATCTAGTGACAGACGGTACTCATACACTTCCTCATTACCCTTCCGAAAAATCACCTTCCTGACGCCATTGGTGAATAATGCACTACCATCCTTCTCATCAAGGATCACTCCCGATTCATTGACAAATGGTTTCCCGAGGACGAGGTTGGTTAATGTTAGATTAGTGACAGAGTCTATGTCATCGACCACGGTGAGATCAATGTTATAGACGAATCCTCCAATCATAGCTGATAACTTTTTTATTACCCCGACATTATCGATTCTTTCACACGAGATACGTTCAGGGAAGGCTTCGTTGTAAAGGGAGAGGGGGATTACATTGATAGGGAGGTTAGGATCTATGTAAGTATCGGTTATAAGCTTCTTCCTAGAAGTGCAAGAAATCTTAAAAACCTCAGAGTCGCTTCCCTTAATCCTATCACTACTCCCTATAGTAATATCTACCATGTTTTCCTCGAGTTCCTCTATAATAGATTCACCCAAAGTTGCAGGATTCTTCGTGTGCCCTTTTGATTTTACATTCGACTCATCCAATTCGCCTGAATTTGGTGTGACGCAGTTCTCGAATGAGTTAGCAAGGCTCTTGGCCAATTCGTGGTCTATCTCAATCTTAACTTCTTGATCCTTTTTCCCAGTTAGTTGTTGGCTTTGGTCAGGTGTAGGAGCAGATATTCTGGTGATGGTATTTACAAAATGGATTGGTCCAAGGGGGTTAACATGGTCCCTAACGTCCTTCACCTTTGGTGACAGATGTTTAAAGAGTTTACTAGGACTTTTTATTTTCACAGGAGAGGTTGGCTGATTCATGATGGTGAAAGATTTGACCTCTTCAGCCTGAATTGGTTTATTAATAGCGTGCTCTTTAATAGCGGTTAACAGATTACAAATCTTGTCATTCATATCGGCTTGCTGTTGTCTAAATCGGGTCTCGAGCGTAGAAAGCTGTAATTCTTGAGAGAGAATGAACTTTCGCAAGGCATTTTCATAGCTTTGCCTGGGAGTGCTCTGTGATGGAAAATGCTCGGACCCTTCGAGTGGAGGAGAATCATTAAAGGTTACGCTCCGAGTTTGGTATCCTCTGAAATTAGGTTTATCCTTCCATGCCTCATAGGCCTCGTCAAAGTTTCGAGGACCTCGATTAGTGGCGAGCTCTCTATCCTTTGTTTTATCAGCGCGTGACGATGTGAATTCCTTAAAAGCATGTTTTGGAAGTTTCATGCAATTATGAGTTTCATGAGGGCCATTACACAATTTACATGAAGAAGTGATTTTGTTCACTTGGCTTGAAGGCTTAGGAGCTTCATAAGATTTCATGAGAAACTTGATTTGGTCCTCAAGTTCCATGATCCTACGGTCGGGAGTGCCAGAATTGTTCGAAGGCAAAGATATTGCATTGACCATTTTGTTCAAATCACGGGGATCATTCCAACTTTCGTTGTCATAGAGAGCAAGATCTTCTATGAGTTCCCATGATTCTTCCGCACATAGATCACGTAGCTTGCCACCGGCCATTGGTCAATGGTTCGCCTCGTGGAGAGGTCGATATAGTCATAGAAGATTTGGACTTGGAGCCAAAGATCTATGCCATGATGAGGGACTTTTTGGAGTAAGTCCTTGAAACGAGTCCATGCTTCATATAGAGTTTCACCTTGACGTTGTTGGAACATCAAGATATCATTTCTATGCTTGGTAGTTCTCCCCGGTGGGAAAAATTGAGCAAGGAAACGAGTGGTGAGATCATCCCATGAGGTGATGGATCCAGCGGGCAACCGTTCAAGCCATTGACTTGCTTGATCATGTAGAGAGAATTGGAATAGGCGTAATCGGGTCGACTCTCTAGTTACAACATCAAGGTCTATGGAATCTACGATTTTAAGGAAATCCTTGAGATGTTGATTAGGATCTTCGGAACGAAGTCCATGGAATGCACACCCGCTTTGCACCAACCGGATGGTGTCGGATCGCAAGGGGGACACATTGGCTCCTTGAGTGAGCTCAATAGTGTTTTGATAGCCTTGGTGGCTAAGACGGGAATACTCTCCTAAGGTTCGGGGCCTAAGAAGTTGGTTTGCTAGTGGTGGGTTTTGTTGTGGTGGGTTGATGGGTTCAAAGATGTTACCACCTTCCATGATGTCGGATGGTAAAGGTTATGAACAAAGACATGAAGAAATAAGATAGACTAAAAAAACCTAAAAATAAAAATAAAATCTTACTAGAAAGGAATCTAGCAAGTAGACCTAATCAAAAGAAATCCTAACCTAGACAATAAATATTCCCTGGGCTGCGGCGCCAAAAACTTGATACGTGGGAATCGCACCAGGCTTTACCTCTCGAGGGATCTCGAGAAGCTTACAACCCCCACCAGGTAGTGTACCTGATTGTTGTAGTATAATATAGTGACAAGTACCGGGGGATTGATCGTTCAACTCAGGAATAGTGTCGCTAGGATTAGAAAGTCTCCTAAACTAAGTCTAGAGGTGAGGGATGATTCTTTTTGTGTTTTTATATTTTATTAAAGCAAGTAAAATCTCGGTTTTTGTAAGAGTGGGCGGAATTAGTTGCTAGTCAACTAACCCAATAACTAAAGATGCAATCAAAATAAAATAACAAAAATGAAATGAAACTAATTAAACTAGTGTGGTGTAACAATAATAGGGAAAGTTGTGTTTACTTAGGTTTCATTACTCCCTAGATATCTTTTACAGGTTGATAGCTTGTTACAATTGCATGGATGACGGGTTATATTCCTTAATACTAGTCGTAGGGCCCTGTACAATATTCCCTAACTCTATAGGATCCTACTTCACTCCTATGTCGATCCGTTAGAAGCTCCTAACATGGGATCATTAGAATTCTCCTACGCATTAAATACAACCAAATATCGTAGTACACCTTCGATCATGTTTCTTAAGACGTTCAAGCAAGTTACCGATGGAAGTCTGCCAGTTTTCTTATGCCTAACATCAAATACAATCATCCGTAACAATTATAAACAAACAATCAACCCATAATCAACATCTAGGTTTCACTACATCTAAGCAAACACAAAAGCGATCTAGCCAAGCATGTTAAATTGAAGACAAGTGTAAGATATATTCAAGCAACACATAGACATATTGATTGAATTGAAAGAGTACTTATCTCAATTAGAACATAAGAGTTTCAAAGGGTTAAAACCCTTGAAAAGCTGTGAAAATCGGCCTAGGGTTGCACCCTCAAAGTTACACACTAATTAATGAAATTTGGAAAACTATATATAGATTTTACAGGGTGACGACATCAAGAAGGAAATTGTGACGCCGTCAGCTCGCCGCCCATAATGAAATCGGATTGCCTAGATCCACTTTTGACATCGTCATGTGTGAAATTGTTCTGGGCCGTCACTAATATATGGACCATGACGGCCTTGGGTAACGCCGTCATCTCTAATGCATAAAACACTCTGGACCGTCACGTGTATCATCCACTTCCACCTCTTGTATTACTCTTGACGCCGTCATTAAGGAGCAAGTGACGCCGTCAGATACTGTTCCCAGCAAGGAAAATTAAGACTTTGCCATTTTCTTCACTTTTATGCTCCAAAAACGTCCAAAATGCTTCCTTTTCCAGATTTCACTCCAAAAGTACCTAAAATGACAAAAGGAACAATTTAGGGCAATATTTGATCAAATAATCTCGACTTCGGGCTTAAATGACCCCTTCAAAATGGTTCATTTTTCGCCTCATCAGAAACATAGATTGTGGGATTGACAGTTAAAGCATACCTAATATGGGTAGTGTTGAGAAAATCCACAATCTGATGAAAAACAGGGCCACTCTTTTTGTTTAACTTCTGTAAATAGGCCACTTGGTTGTGCTCATCTGCAAAGTCTAGAATCGCCATAATTTTGTGATAAAATTTGTAAGTGTTAGTAATCGTGAATGATGATCAAGCCGTATGAGGTTGAATATATACTAATAGGGTTTTGAGAATAAAGCGTAATGTGAATTATCTTTGGAACTAATTTATCTTTGGGAAAAGTATAAACTAAAATAGGTAAGTGGATAATTCACAAAAATTTACCCTATTAATAAGGAAACACGGTTATTAACAACGGCTAGTTAAAAAATAAGATTACTGACACAACAGTTGTAACGGCTAGCTCACCAGTGGTAAACAATTACTCTTGCAGTGGTAACTGTGAACTAGCAGTGGTAAATTTTCACAAAATTTTCAAGAGTAGTGGTACGTAAAACAAGTAAAATTCAGCTGCTCTAAGCATAGTTTTTAGCAAACTATCAGCTATCAACGGATTTGATATGTCTTTACCATGAGCCGTTTGCTATGGACTAGCCAACTCTTCATCACTTGAAATATGGTGAGTTGATAACAATATAGTTTTTGGTAAACTATCAACCATAAACGGATTTGGGAAGTCTTTACCATTAGCTGTTTGCTCTGGACTAGTTGATTCTTATGTTGATAAGACATGGTGAATCAATAACCATTTGTTGTGTGTCTTAGATACATACCTTATAACTCCAATCACTCAGAAAATATTAGTTGGTATTCTGCCGAAGTAGGAAACACCAAACTTAACCAATGTAGTTTAACCTAAAGTAACTTTTTGACCAAGTTACTATTCACTAAAATATCTCTCCAAAGTCAACCCGTTTAAATAACTTATATCCAAATTTACTCCTCCAACCTACCGATAAGAGTAAATATCCCTCATTAATTAACCCTTGGCCTTGACTTTGCTTATAAAAGGGGCTTAAAACAACATAAGTCTTTATCAAAACTAATCTTCAATATCACAAACCCTAAACATCATTATGAGTTGGTTTCCACTGATCTATATCTCATCGGATGACACATCTGATGAAGAAATCAGCTACTGTTCTGATTCAGAAGAACTATCATCTGGATGGAGTGGATATTTTCCTCCAAGTGCTGCAACAGCTACATCATCCAATACGAAACCAAACAAGAAGGTCTCAGCTGCTCCTGCTCCATCTCTAGAATTTTACTCAAGCTCTTCTTCTTCTTCAGATGATGATGATGATCCTTCCTATACCCTATCCAAGGAGCTTCCAAAAGCCCTTACTACAGCCCTGGAGTCAGCCTTGGTGAACATGAAGTGGCATGCACCTGACAAGCCTGCAAGACTCCAAAAGCCACCAAAACAAGTGCTGGGACTTGCTTGTCCAAGAAAGCAACTTTCTTTTGATGACATGAGAAAGAAAGCTTCTAAGGGCAAGCATGACTATGAGGGCAAAGGCAAGAAGCCCATGGAGTAGGTTGTTTGTGGAGTAGGGTGTTAGGTTGTGAAGCTTTGTGTTTTGAGATTTGGTTTATGTATTTCTCTCTTTGTTGATGTACTCTGTATCTTTTGAATGGATGAATGAAAGTACTTTAATCTTTTTCTCTTACCATTGAGAGAACAAATCTTTCCACTGTTTGTACCATGGTTTCCACTGTGCTTTGATTCTTCTGCATACAAGTTAGTAGAAAACCATACAAACATATACAAACAATATTAGTACCTAAAAACTATCATGCAACTCTGAAAATTATTAGACATCAAAGATTTATGGATTTAACATTCCAATACCTGTTACCAAGTACTGAAACCTACCCACATCAAGCCCTTTTGTTAACAAATCAGCATAGTTGTCATCAGTATGAATTTTGACAACTTGAATAAGCTTTTTCTCAAAACAATCTCTAATAAAATGATGTCTAATCTCAATATGTTTAGTTTTAGTGTGTTGCACAGGATTTTTAATGATGCATATGGTACTACTATTGTCTATATATATATATAATGGTGTTCATGAAATTGTACCCATAATCCAACAATTGATGCTGAAGCCATAAAATCTGAGCACAACAGCTAGCAGCAGCTACATATTTTGCTTCAGTTGTTGATGTAGCCACCATTGTCTGTTTCTTGCATTGCCATGACACCAATCTACATCCAAGAAATTGACATCCTCCTGTAGTTTATCTTCTATCCAAACTTGCACCAGCATAATCACTATCTGAGTATGTGATCAACTCCATAGGAGATTATCTTGGATACCACAATCCTAGATTAAGATATGTCTTCAAATACCTGAAAATATTCTCTACTGCTGCCATATGTGATGTCTTAGGAGTAACTTGAAATCTTGCACAAGCACATACAGTAAACATAATGTCTGGTCTTGATGAAGTAAGATACATCAAGGAACCAATCATAGATCTATAAGTATGCACATCAACATCTGCTCCACTAGCATTCTTCAACAATAGATGCGTAGTCTTATCAGCAGGGGTATTTGAAGGTTTTGCATCAGAAAAGTGAAACTTTCTTATAATCTCAGTCACATACTTGTATTGACTGATAAAGATGCCATCTTTTCTTTGTTGTACTTGCAGTCCCAAAAAGAAAGTAAGTTCTCCCATAGAACTCATTTGGAACTCATCTTTCATCAATTTTTCAAACTCTTTGCACATCTCGTCTAGTAGATCCAAAGATGATATCATCAACATACACTTGAACTAGTATAATATCACCCTTGTCTTTCTTGATGAACAAAGTTTGATCAATCTTTCCTCTATGAAACCCATTGTTCAACAGATAAGTAGCTAAGGTTTCATACCACTTCTTTGGAGCTTGATGTAAGCCATAAAGAGCGTTAACCACTTTATAAACTTTATGAGGATGTTGAGGATCTTCAAAGCCTGGAGGTTGAGAGACATAGACCTCCTCATCAATCTTTCCATACAGGAAGGCACTCTTAACATCCATTTGATAAACAGTAAAGCCCATAAAGGATGCATAGGCTAAAAACAATCTAATAGCCTCAATCCTTGCAATAGGAGCAAAAACTTCTTCATTGTCAATACCCTCCTCCTGAGTGTATCCTTGAGCAACCAATCTAGCTTTGTTCCTGATTACAATACCTCTTTCATCTTTCTTGTTTCTGAAAACCCACTTAGTACCAATAACCTTCATTCCATCAGGCAAATCACAAAGAGCCCAAACCTTTTGAAGTTTGAATTGCAACAACTCCTCTTGCATTGCTTCAACCCAGCTTGATTCTTCTAAAGCCATATAAACATTTTTAGGCTCCACTTGTGATAGAAAACAGAAAAACAAACATTCATTCTTTTTTGTATGCTTCTTGGACTCATACACTTCACTAATAAACCCATGAACATCATTCATCTTTGTCTGCCTTTTTGTCTTCACACCTGATTGCAGTTCACCAATTACATTTTCAAGTGGATGAACTTTGTGAATTGTAGTCTGTGATGTACTAGGAATATCATATGTTGTAGGAATGTTTGTGATTTCAACATCACAAGGTGTTTCCTGAGTTGAATTATCTGCATTTGGACCATCAGTGGAAATTTTTGGTGGAGCAGTGGGAATAGGATTACCACTGCTTTCAAGAATTTATTTATTCAAGACATCAAAATTTACAACAGTTGCATCACTTTCCTTTTCAGAATTCTTTGAAGGTTGTGAGTCTTCATCATTATCAACAAAGTCCCAAAGTGGCATAACAATTTGATCTTTATCATCTTCATCATCTTTGCAAGGTTCATCTTCATCAATGAATTCTTCTGATTCTTCAAAGATTATTGTCTCCTGTACCTGAGGTAATGGGTACATAATTCATTGTATTTGATAAAGTTTCAAGATCAAATAACCATTCTGGTCCTGAACCTGCTATGTTAGTTCTATTTTCAAGGAACTCAACATGCAAATTTTCTTCAATCTTCTTTGTTCTCAAGTTGTAGACTCTAAAAGCTTTGCTAGCCATAGAATATCCAACAAAGAAGCCATCATCTGACTTTTCTTCAAACTTTCCCAGATGATCAATGGTATTGAGAATTGTGACATGACATCCAAATGGCCTCATAAAATCCAAAATTGAGGGTCTTCCTCTGAATAGCTCATAAGGTGTCTTGTTCTTTGTCTTGACCACTAAAACCCTGTTCTGAATATAACAAGTAGTGTTAACTGCTTCAGCCCAAAAAGTCACTGGTAGCTTGGAATCAGCTAACATGGTTCTAGCAACCTCAATTAGTGTTCTGTTTCTTCTTTCAGCAACATCATTTTGCTGAGGTGTTCTTGCAACACTAAATTCTCTTTTAATACCTTTGTCTCTTCAGAAATCATCCATAACCTTATTCTTGAACTCTGTCCCATTGTCACACCTGATGATCTTGATCTTCTTTTCAACTTGGTTTTCAACTTTAGTGATGAAAGTCTTAAGGATGCCAGTGGTTTCATCCTTAGTTCTTAGAAAGAAAACCCATGTAAATCTACTAAAATCATCAGTTACAACAAGACAATACTTCTTCAAATTTATGATGCTCGCAGATGTAGGACCAAACAAGTCCATATGCAGCATGTAAAGTGGATGATCAATAGAGTTATATGCCTTGGTCTTGCATGAAGCTCTATGTTGCTTGCCCTTAAGACAGGCAACATATGTTTGGTCATTCTTAAATCTCTTCTTTGGTAGACCTCTGACTAGACCATCTTTCAAAATCTTGTTAATGGTCTTGAAGTTAACATGACCAAATCTTCTGTGCCAAAGCATGGATTCATCCAAAGTGGCTTTTGCAAGCAAACAAGTAACATCATCTTTAGCCACTATGTTCTTCATGTCTATGCTATATAGGTTGCATTTTCTAGGGATTTTAAGCAAAACCTCACTTTCATCAGGTAGCTTATAATCCTTAGACAGGATATAGCATTCATCTTCTGAGAATAGAACTCTATGTTTCTTGTCACACATCTGTGACACACTGAAGAGATTGTACTTGAGTTCTTTCACATCATACACATTCTCAAAGTCCAAGTTTCCAGCCTTGATAATTCCTTTGCCAAAACCTTTCCACCAATACCACCTCTAAAGCTGACAAACTGCCCATCATAAGGTTTGAAATCTGAAAGTTAAGACTTATTGCCAGTCATGTGCCTGGAACATCCACTGTCTGAGTATCCTTGATCTTCCTTAGGCTTTGAATGTCCCTGCAAATAAAATAAAGGAATTAGTTCCTTTCGGGGACCCAAGCCACAAATGACTTGGATCTGCCTCGTGTATCAATATAGTTATATCTGTCAAAGGTCATTGATACACCATTAGGATTGTTTGAGGTGATAGTTCCTTTTTGTTTCCATTCCCAACGTGCTGAGGCCTTCACAGCATTTCCCACATTTACCCTTTTGTTGTTCACAGAACCACCAGTGGAAACTTTTGGCCTAGCAGTGGTAACTGCTGGCTTAGCAGTGGCAACTGCTGGTTTTGAAATTTTAGGTGCCCGCTTTTGGTTATTGTAAACTTTCTTTTCATAAAAGGTCTTTTTCCCTATTTGTGCAGATTTAACAAAAGTTGTATTTGGAGTTGCACTCTTAACAGGAGACTTAGGGTAAACTCTGTTTATTTTTCTGGCAGTGGCAACTGCTGGTCTAGCAGTGGAAAGAGATTTGATGCCAGAGTTTAACAAAATAGACCTGGGAATCATCTTACTTAGTGGATTTGGGTGAGTATTCTTTTTAACATTGATTTCATTCACCCTAGTATTCCTAAACACTTCCCTTCTACCCATGTGATAGTTATAATTATAATGAAGATGTTAAAAAATACCACATGATTCCAACTCCTTTTGTTGCCCCTAGGAGTTATTGACCTGCTTCTGTACATCTCAACATATCTAGTAGTGGGCCTAGTGTAATTAGCTTATGTCCTAGGCTTCTCTTTGACAACTTAAGGAATACTCTTTTTTAACTTCCACTTGAACACTCTCAAGAACACTAGTTTTAGACTCAACATTCATACTTTCGTCTTTAAGAGATGAGTCACTAGCACTATCAAATGTATCAACCTCAACCTTAGCCTTTCAATAGCAACTTCTTTAACAAATTTTGGGCCATAGGTCATGGTTGGTTCCTGGAACTCTTCTAACCCTGTGTGTGCTAAGTCAATACCAGGAGGTGATGGAACACCTCTTAGGGGTGGTGCAACTGATTTGTATCCTACTCCTGATTTGACTTTATTGACAACTTGGGCTTCCTAAATTTTGTCAATGCACTTAGACTGATGATCTAGAGTATTACAGGTTATCTGTATGTTATCATTAGCCTTTTTATGATTTGCTAGGTTAATATTCTCTAACTCTTTCCTAAGAGCCTCATTCACAGCTATCTTATAATCTAAGTCTCTTTTTAAAATAGCAATATCATCATTGAACTTAGACACACTAGCTCTATAGTGCTCTAACTGTGCTTCCAAAATAGCAAGACCTCTTTTATGATTTGCTAGGTTATAATTAGTTTGATTTAACTCTAGAAATTGTTCATCATATTGTTCTTTAAGTTTCTCATAATCTTTTAAAGCCTTACAAGTTTTAGAACAAGCATTGTTAATTTGTACCTCAGAGTTAGAAAAAGCCGTAAGTGCAAGCTCTGTAGCAATCATTGCAGACTCTGAACCTTCTTCTTCATCCTCAACCATATAGCTCCAATCATAGCTTACTCCATCAATGGCCAAAAGCACCCTTGGTTCTTCAGTTGTAGGTTGTTTCTTCTTGTCCTGCTTATACCAAGTTGACCTGTTATCATGTTTCTTTGGTTTCTTGCATTCCCTAGCAAAGTGCCCCATCTTGTGACAGTTGTAGTACTCCACCTTCTTCTTATCAAAACCTACAGTTTCATTGCCATTAATGATGATCTTCCTACCAGATGATGATATAAGTGCTAAGTTCCCTGATCCTGAACTTAGTTTTGCCAGCCTTCTTCAACCTCTGTTCAATAACTTTAAAGTTATTGTACAAATCATTAAGCTTCATATTCTCCAGCTCTGGCTTGTCTTCCCACACTGCAACATTAGTACCAAAGTCAGAGGGTAGACTTCTTAAAAACTTTAAATTGAGGTCTTCCCTTTCCACCTCAATTCCAAACATTGTGAATTGGGTAACAATCTTTTGATGCCTTGTGAAGATGCTGTCAATGGATTCATTACTTGTTGAACCAAAATTTTCATAAGTTTGTTTCAACAAGGTCTTCTGTGTCTTCTTGGTGGAATCATTACCACCAAAAACATTGCAGATCTCCTCAAATAAGGTCTTTGCAGTCTTGTACTTGCTGAAGGCTAAAATTTGATCCCTTGGAAGGGTCATTAGCAACAAGCCTCTGGCCTTCAGATCATTCTTCATCTGAAGTCTTTCATCAGTTGTGACTGGTCCAGTGTTAATCTTTTGTACTACCTTGCCATCAATTGTTTCTGAGGTAGTACCAGGTTTAAAGGAATTACCACACATAATGATCTCCCAAAGTGCATAGTCTTGCACCATAAAGAATTGTTCGATCATTAGTCTCCACATCTCATAGTCATTCAACTTTAGCTTAGGAAGCTTATCAGCAATGTTAAACTGACTGGTCTCTGTCTTCATTGAATCATGTGAGTGAACTTCAGATCTTCTAAATCAAAGTATCAAAGCCTGTCTCTGATACCACTTGATGGATCAAAACGCCTTGATTTGTGTTAGAATGATACTTTGAATTATACCACTAAGTATGCGGAATCTACTTATTAATACTTAGAAGTTTGTATGTGAATAAAACAGTTGTATATGAATGTGAACAATGAGTGAAACAAACTGTTAGCTCCAATATTATTAAGAACAATAATACGAGTGATCTCTGTATCACTAGGGTTACAACCTTGAAGCTCTAAGAAAAACATATCATAAACCTAAACCTAGGACCTCCTTTTATAGCACAAGGAGTCCTCTTCTACAAGATACGTATGATGATAATAGAATAAGATATACACAAAATCTATTCTATATTTATCTATACAAGTTTCCTAACAGTTATCCCAATAGCAGTGGTAATAATATGTACTAGCAGTGGTAATGAGTTTCCACTGCTAGTGCATTCTTCAGCAGTTGTAATATCCATACTAGCCGTGGTAACTGTTAATATAATTCCCAACACTTTTTGTTTAGTTACCTGAGATAAAACATGCTTAAAACAGTCAACACAAAGGTTGAGTGAAATCCATATGTTTAGTTTACGTTGTTGAACACAATAATCATAGTGTAAGTCACGTTGTTATACACTCATTGTTGAAAAATGAAATCCGTATTTATTTAACTAAGCTCATGATAACCAAAGCGTAAACCCCATCGTAGCAATAGAAATTGGCTAAACCATTTCAGTGTTGCCCTAGTAGGTAAACTTGCCAATTTACCTAGTGTTCCAAATATAGTGCGTTCGATTTCCCCTATCTGGGTCAATAGGAACGGGAGTGTTAATTCCAATAAAACTATTCACAATATTCGTGCTCACTCCACAAGTGATTAATTGTTCATGATATAGGTACTTCAAACATGGCAAATAGTTACTTAGTGACAATAAAACATGCGAACCAGTTTACAGTTTAAAACATTGTGTTCGAGTATAAAAGCAGTAGCATGCATCCCCCCAACGGGATTGTAAAAATAGTTAAACAGTAGAAAGTGGGGCTACGAACTCACCTTAGTAGTATAGTAGTAGTGGTAGTATCGTAATCTCAACGATGCAAGGCAACGGCTTCACACACAACCTAAAAGATATGGCATGTTTTAGTTGATAGTCTAAGTCTAGTTTTTATTGCGAATATTAGTCATTTTAATTGTGATCAAAACTCGTGTTTGTTTAAATGCCTTAAGTTCAAAAACAAAGTTTTATCGCGAATATATATAGTTTATCCTAGGTGCTTATGCCAAAGTCGTGGAGGTTTGATCTATCCCCAAGACAATGGTAATCTATGCGCTATGACATGTAGAGAGTGTTTCTATTTCGAATTTTCCGTATGTGTTGTACTTTATACACCCGAGAGATGTGAGAACCCAAACACTTTATATGAGGTGCTAGTATATAATTTCCGTACTTATTTTGACTAACGTGAAATGATGGTATGTTGTAATTACTTTTATATTAATGTTAAATGACCCCTAATGATGCAAGTCAATTAAATGTATAGAATATCTCCAAGGTTTACAAAGGAATATGTAAAGCCCGAGTCGTTATTTCCGATGAAGGAATGAATGGAACTTGTGATTTGTGTCGTGAATAGTGATAAAAAGAGATTTTTGGATATTTATACTAAAAATGATGAAATATAATCTAAAAATAAACAAACAAGCAATTGAAACAAGTATTACAAGCACACGTAAGCACAAACGTAATTTGGAATTAAAATCGTAAACGAACGAGCCTAAAGGTATGTGTATTCACACGTACCACCTAACTTATAGATTGATAAGAATAAAAGCTCATTTGCTTGAGGACAAGCAAATCCCAAGTGTAGAGATATTTGATAAGGATTTATTTGGTACACTTTTAAGGGGTCATTTAAGCCAAATATTGAGTAAATATGATCAAATATTGCCTTCAATCATTTCTTTTTGTATTTTAGGTACTTAGGATGAGAATTGTGGAAAACGACACTTTTAGAGCATATTTGGACGATAAAGTGAAGAAAACGATGAAGTGGCAAAAAGTACGTCAGATATGGAAGCCTAACGGCGTCATTAGATACAACGTAATGCCGTCATTTGTTATTCAAGCTGGATTTCTCATGGAAAACTAACTAGTGATGCCTTAGAAGATTTTTATGATTTCTCGTGGAAAACTATATATGTTTTCTAATGTTTTCATTGTAGGGTGTGACACTTTTTGGTAAAACTTTATAGGCAAAATCCTAGTCGAATTTCTACAGCTTTTTAAGGGTTTTTCAACCCTTGGACCTCGTGCTTTATTGAAGATAAGTTATTCATTTAATCGTTCAATATGTATATGTATTGGTCGATTACTTGTTTATCTTTTCTTCTATCTATCATGATAGCTTAAATTTATTTGTGTTTGCTTAGATCTAGTGAAACCTAGTTGTTAATTATTGATTTGTTGTCTATTGTTTAGTTTATTACCTCGCGTTAGGCTAAGAAAATTGGTTGATCTCTTATATATAACTAGATTGAACATCTTAGAAAACGCAATCGTATAGTGCACTACTGGTTTTTCTCGTTGTATTTATTACGTGAGTTGCAGCTTGTTGATCATAGGTAACTTAATAAACTTTAAGGGATTGGGGAGAGACTAAGATTTATAGAGTTGGGGACTTCGGCACCTCCCCACGACCAATATTAAGAAATACAATGCTTCAACTAAAACAAGGACATTACAATTCCACAAATCAGTAAAAGATAACTAGGGCGTAATGAAATCTAAGTAAACACGCTTGTCTACCATAAGAGTTTTCACTACGATTTACTTTTTATTGTTTTTAGTTTAATTTTTAGATTTATAATAGTTTTTTGGGTTAGTTGGATAGCAACTAATTCCACCCACTCTTTCAAAAACAGAGATTTTACTTGCTTTCATCAAAATATAAAAATACAAAAAGAATCATCCCTCACGTCTAGAATTATCTCGACATACACTTCAACCTACGATCCTATCCCCCTAGAGAACGATCGATCCCTAGGATTTACTTATACTACATTACAATGGTCAAGTACACTGCTTGGAGGATTGCAAAACTTCTTGAGATCCATTGAGAAGTAAAACCTTTTGTGTGGTCTTGCAAATCCCGCATCAAGTATAGTTTTCTAGTTAAAACTATATTTACTATCGTAACTTAAAAATAGTATATCTTCTTCGTTTTATGTCCATTTTCAGTGGTTCAAGCGACCACATTTAGCTTATTTTGTCTAGGTTTTATTTCTTTATCCTAATGTCAAAAATATTAAACTTGTCTAGGCGTTTTTACTGTTTTGGGACATCAGGTTCGCAAAGGGTTTTATTTCGTCACCTAAGCTAGTTTTTCAACCGCAATCAACACCAACAATCTACACCTAGCCTCTTCCGCCGATTGTTACAAGTTTCTCATCATCCCAACAACTTCAAACTATCTTAGGGTTCCCATCCGCCAATTTGTTTCAATAATACTCATAATAGGTACATAAACATAAATAACATACTAATTAAACCACAAATCAACCGCAAGGACATTCGTAAGCAAAGATTAAGTAAAAATAAACACAAGTATGTTGATATAAAAGAGTCTAGTGCATGCATGTATGTAGGTCGTGGCATATGTATGTATATACATAGTTTATTTTTAAGTTTCTCAAACAGCTAGACACAATAACATGTACTTTAGCAAAGATTAAAGGCATTACGAACTAGAAAGTACAAGGTTTTAGGAAAGTTATAGATTTACAAGTTTTGGTGCAAGATAGTACATTTAGTGTGCTCAAGAACCCAAATGACCTCAAATAAACCCAAGAACTATAATAAATACTTGTTTCTTCAAAGATTAAACAAAATATAGTGAATTAGGGTGTGTTTGGTTCATATGTAAGTTAGGGGAGAGGAGATAGGAGTTGGATGGTGTAGGACCTTAGATTAACCAACTTTATCACAAATATAGAAGATTAGAAGAAGAAAGATGGTAACTTGGTGACTTATATGTAATTCGTGTATATTTAGAAAGAGATAAGAAATATGAGAGCTTTTATTAAAGAAAACACACACAAATATACACACAAGCACACCTTACAAATGAGCCTTGGTGTGCCTTTAATAGTTCCATACATAGGCTTTGATGGGCTTTCTATGGGCTTGGGCTTGGACTTGGTTACATGGTAAGATAACAAGGCTTATGATACATAGCACATAACATATTAGCTTGCCAAGTCCAAGACCCAAATGACTAAACTATTACTAATCTTAACAAACGACACAAAGTTACAATATGAGAATGACCATCACTTCATAATATATATTTTTAATGCTAACAATCTCCCCCTAAGGGTTGGTCATTCGAATGGTGCTCCATGTGAGTGGGTCTTCCGTGTTCTTTGTCTTCAATCTTTATGTGTCGTTGTAGAATAGTCTTTAGTCTTTGTTCCTTCATGCTTTGTGATGTTTGATGAATGATTTTTCATTGTTCTTTGTTCCTTAGAGATGTGGAGTTATCTGCCTTTCGTCACTTCTGCGTCTGTGGTGGTTGTTTGCCATTCCAACATGCTCATACATCTTTGGACTTTGATATTCATATGCACGTAGTTCCCTTTCTTTCACTTAGATCCTTAGTCTTTATACTTTGTAGATTCTTCTTTTTGGCGTAGAATCTTTCTTTGAACTTTGTGTTGTATAGATCTTTGAGGGAGCTTTCTTTAACTTCCAGATGTATGTATGAGCATGCGGAATCTGTAGCCATGGAGATGAAGTGTCCCTGCATATAAACAGTTAGCAATAAAACAACTGGTACTTACAGATAAGAATTAGAGATCGTCAACAACATAGTGTGAAGACTCCTTCTAACCCTTACCAAGGCCGTTCCCATGTCAGATACTCTCGAGAGAGCTTACAAGACCTACTTAGTAGCTCAATGACTGGGTGAGTCGCTGGGGATCACTCCACGACTGTAGACTGTTTGATACCACCGCGAACACTAAGCGTAACCCATAAAGAATTACCGAAGTGACCTGCTGTCAGGGCTGCTTGATGTTGACCCTGGCAGGAATTTCCATTCAATCATTGAGAAACACTTGTGTGAATTCTCTCATAAATGTTCTGGCAGATTGCTAAGATCTGCGTAGGACTCTAAAGTTTACAACTGGCGTCCTTAATGATGAACAACCAGTGTAGAAATATCATGTGTTCCTATGAGATCTTTTGATGAATCTCGGGGCTCTAGACTCGATAAGTGCACATTTGGTTTCCTATGCGGAGATTAGGGAAAGGTCTCCTGCTTCAATATCAACCATCTCTAAGAGACAGGTCGATAGATTACACCGGTTCCCCGTGAGAATGAAACAAGCTCTTTTAAGAGAACTTGAGTGGTTAAGAAGGTTTAGTGCAGTGCGTCACTGGGTCCATGACGTCTTTGTCTTCAATACCGGTGTCACCTTGGTAACAACCAGTAGCTTACGAATTGTACCCGGTGTCTGCCCTAAGGTTGAACATTTGGAGGGCTATTTCTTTTCACCCTTTTTCATAACTTTTCTTTTTAATTCTTCAACCCCTTCTTTCTACTTTCTCATTTTCTCCTTTTTTCAATCATACCTAAGGACTTCTAATTCTAATCTATTGGAATTGTCCTTGGGTAGATCCCTCCGGCTCTGGCGGATCATAGGACGGTTTTTCCTAACCTTAGTCACCTTATAACTCCATGACTATCCTATCATTGCCATGAAACCATTTATGAAAAATCTCTCAAAGTGTTTATAATAATAAAACACATTGTTGACACTTCGAGAGTTTAGCATTTCTTTTGAAGGACTCCCCCTTCACATGTGCTCATGAATTTTTTAAGAAATTTGCACATGCGTGAGGAGTTTGCACTTTTTGAATTGATCCACTTTCAGTGAACATGACCGATTCGAGACACGCTTACATCACTAGTTAGACTAGCTTGAAGTTATTACCCGTCCTGGTCAAGTCCAAAGAAAGTCTTTCGATACGGTACATTCTACTCAGACAAGTCCTATTCGAGACACGCTTACATCACTAGTTAGACTAGCTTGAAATTATTACCCGTCCATGACAAGTCTTTTCGATTACAGACATTTTAAGCTTCGTCAATTCATTGGTACAATCTGAGTCGAGCTCTTTTGAGATTCAGCCACAATCTTAAAACATCTTTGATCACATTTTAATCATGTCTTCTCCCCCTCAAAAATAGCATAGCGTGATATTTTTGATATCAACTGATTAAGAAAAAGCTTTTGGAGAGAAAGACAGATTTGATTTTGCATGAAATCGGAACATTTTAGTTTTTTATACTCCCCCTTATTGATAGCATATTTAAAATTACTTAAGGGTTTTGAGGGAGTTATCTTGAGCACTAATTTTGAGAGATTTTGAAAAAATCTTTTGAACAATCTTGAAAAAGTGCTCAAGAATTTTGTTGGAAAACGAGTTTATGCTTGAAATCTTTTTCGTTTGATTAGACTCGAACTTTTTGAAAAAGAGTTCGTCATTGAACGTACGAGTCCTTGATTTGAAATAATCAGAAGTCATCGTTTAACGTACGGGTTTCGTACTGAAGTATACGAAAGCCATTGTGAAGAAACTTTTGAGAAACGACATGTTTTAGAAAAACATTAAAAAGAAACTCCCGCTCAAGCATCTGTACATGTCCGTATCATTGTTGAATGACATTTCTAGAGACGTACAGAATATTGATTTATACGAGAGACATGTCGTGAGAAGAATTTTTTTGGATTTTTTGATTTTATATTGTTTGTATTTTTTGAAAATTTTATATTTTTGTATTTTGTTTCTGTTGGTTTTTCAAATTTTGTATTTTGTTTTTTTCAAAAATATTTACAGCGAAGCGATTTTGAAAACATTTTTCAAGCAGATTCGAGAAGACGTTCTAGCTCCTCAGGAGTTAGGCTTCGCATGCCAATTCGTCGAACTAAATAGTCAAACCTTTCTTTTGGAAGGGCTTTAGTAAATAGATCGGCGAGTTGATAATCAGTCTTAACGAAAAATAATTCAACAGTACCCTCTTCCGCGTGTTCTTTGATGAAATGGTAGCGGACTTTGATATGCTTCGTCTTAGAGTGATGTACGGGATTGCACGAGATGGCTATGGCACTTTTTGAGTCACAATACATAGATATTCTGTCAAAAGTAAAGCCATAATCTGTGAGCTGTGTCCGCATCCAAAGAACTTGGGCACAACACGCAGATAGAGACACATACTCGGCTTCGGCGGTTGATAGCGCAGTACAATCCTGTTTCTTTGAAGACCAGCTTACAAGCTTTTCACCCAAAAATTGTGCTCCACCTGATGTACTCTTTGCTGTTACTTGATCACCAGCATGGTCTGCATCTGAAAATGCTGTTAGATTAAACTCCGAATCCTTCGGATACCAAAGTCCCATGTTAATGGTGCTTCGTAGGTACCGAAAGATCCGTTTAACCTCTTTGAGGTGAAGTTCGGTAGGCTTTGCCTGAAACCGTGCTAATAAACATACAGCAAATTGAATATCTGGTCGACTAGCAGTTAGGTACATGAGAGAACCAATCATGCTCCGATATTTTTTCGGATCGATGGGTTTGCCAAACAAATCAGCACCTATTTTTGGTGAAGTGACCATTGGTGTGCCAACAGAATCACAGTTTTCCATACCATGTTTTTTCAAAATCTCTATAGTATATTTAGCTTGATTGATAAAAATACCACGAGGGGATTGATGTATTTGTAAACCAAGAAAGAATTTTAGTTCCCCCATCATGGACATTTCAAATTTGCTTTTCATGAGATTTTCAAAATGTTTTGAATGATTCGGATTAGTGGACCCAAAGATAATGTCGTCCACGTAAATCTGAACAATCAAAATGTCATCTTTGAATTTTTTGATAAACAAGGTGTCATCAACTGTTCCTTTGGTGAAATTGTTATTGAGCAAGAAAGATGAGAGTTCGTCATACCACACTCTTGGAGCTTGTTTTAAACCATAAATGGCCTTTTTAAGCTTGTAGACGTAGTCTGGATGTTCTTTATCAACGAATCCTTCTGGCTGACTCACATACACTTCTTCTTTCAGAGTTCCATTCAAGAAAGCTGTCTTAATGTCCATCTGATAGACTGTGATGTTTTTGTGAGCTGCATAGGCTAAGAAAATCCGGACTGCTTCAAGTCTAGCTACAGGCGCGAATGATTCTTCGAAATCTATCCCTTCTTCTTGTGGATATCCTTTAGCCACGAGATGAGCTTTGTTGCGAATGACAGTCATTTCCTCATCCAGTTTGTTCTTCCACAACCACTTGAGATCAAGAACTCGTTTATCAAGTGGTCGTTCAACAAGTTCCCAGCTGTCATGTAACAGGTATTGAAGAAATTCCTCCTGCATTGCTTCAATCCATGGGTTTTCTGCCATTGCTTCCCGAATGTTCTTAGGTACTTTGGTGCTTATTGAGCAAATGTAAATGCACAATTCGAGATCGGTGGCAAGTTGTCTCCTCGTCTGAACTGGCATTGAAGGATCACCAATAACATGTATTAACGGATGGTCTTTTGTCCATTGAAACGTAGAAGGGTACCTTGGGTGTAACGAATGTGTGTTAGATGGTTCTTGTAACCTTGAAGAAGATTCAGCAGAGTCTGTTGCAAACGGGTTTTCAAATATTTCTTCTTCTTCTAACGCATCATTGTCTGAATTATTTGTTGGTTCTTCTTGAAAATTTGTGTTTTGATTTTGCTCATCAACTCTTGGTAGATCAGTTTCAAGTACTGGAGTTGCTTGAGTAGATGTAGATGATGTTGATGTAGTTGGTGCTTCAGCTTCGATTGTGGTAGATGCATCCTGTGGTGGTGGTGGTGGTTGATGGTTTTGAGATGGTGCAGCGGAATGTTGTTGAGATGCATTGGTCGAAGTTCCACCATAGTATTCATCAAACATTAACTCGAAGAAATTTTCCAGTTCTTGTTCTGAAGGTTTATCCGTGTTTGTTGACTGAGCTCCTTGAGGCACGAGTCCTGAACTGATGTGTCCAGAAGTCTGACTGTTTGGTGCGGGTCCTAATCTGGTTTGATTAGAAGCCATTGGATTAAGCGCGGGTTCTAGAGCGTATCTCTCAGAAGCCATTTGTGAGATTTCGTCAAACTTCACATTCATCGTCTCCATTATCTTTTTCGTTCTCCTATTATACACCCTGAATGCCCTCGAGTTTTCTGAATATCCAATGAAGATTCCAATATCACCCTTAGCTTTTAACTTTCCTAGATCTTCTCTATCATTCGTCGGATAGCACAAAGCGCCAAATACGTGAAGGTAAGAGATGTCAGGTTTACGGTTGTTCACTAGCTCATATGGGGTTTTATTGAATCTCGGATGTACTAGGGATCGGTTTTGAGTAAAACAAGCAGTGGCTACAGCATCAGCCCATAAGAATAGTGGTGCACTAGAAAAAATCAGCATTGTGCGAGCAGCTTCCACAAGAGTTCGGTTTCTTCTTTCAACTACCCCATTCTGCTGTGGAGTTCTAACAACTGATGTTTGGTGAGTGATTCCCACATCTTCAAAGTAGGTTCTTAACTCCTGATTTGTGAATTCTGTGCCATTATCTGTTCTTACAATCCTTACTGGAGCTTGAAGTAGAACTTGAATACGCTTCAGAAAGGTGATGATGATGCCTGGTGCTTCGTATTTTGACCTCAAAAACTTTACCCAAGTATATCTTGAATAATCATCAACAATAACAAGAATATACTTCTTCCCATTAATGCTTTCAACTCTCATTGGGCCACATAAGTCCATGTGCAACATATGTAACCTTGCTTCCGAACTAGGTACGGTTTTGGGTTTATATGATGCTCTTTTACTTTTTCCTTGTCCGCATGATGGACATAGGTGTTCCTTGGTGTATTTGAACTTAGGAAGTCCGGTGACGTTGTTGTCTTTGGCTAACTTGTTGATCGTGTCGAAATTGAGATGGGATAATCTTCTATGCCACAGCCAGGACTTAGTTTCGGTTGCCCTTGTCATAAGACAAATTGGTGATGTAGAAGCCATTTGGTTGATGTCGATAGCATACAAATTTGTACCACGATTACCGGTTAAGAGATCATCACCAACCAAATTTCTAATAAAAACCGTGTTTCTTCTGAATGCAACTTCTAAATCAGCATCACAAAACTGCCCGACTGAAAACAAGTTGTGTCCCAACCCTTCGACGTAGTAAACTCGAGTAATTAAGAAATTCCCAAATTGTAGATCTCCATAACCCTGAATAGCTGCTACATGATCATTTCCAAAGCGTACAGTTCCCATGAATTTCTAGATGAAATTGATCTGCAGCTTTAAATTCTCGGTCATGTGCTTGGAGCAACCCGAGTCGACGATCCAAAGACATATTTCGATAACCTGCCAAGAACAGAAGAGTTTGTATTTGGAAACCGTTTTGAATTTGGTTCCATGGGGTTAGGGGTAAAATCTGAATCACATTCATAGAAGGTATCTACTTGTCCATTTTGAACAACTTTCAATTTGCCATCCTGAAGAATGAATTCTCTACCCGTAGGTTTCCACATACAAAACTTAAGGTAGTTCCTAGGCATTTGACTACTAGTGGTAGACCTAAAGCGTGAAACTAATCTTTCTATAGATCTAGATCTGGCACTAGTTCCCTTTGGAACATACTTCTGTTTAGGCGTAACATTCACATTCTTAGAAACACATTCATCATGAACATCATTAATTAAACATTTCTTGCATATTAAACAAACAGAGTCATTACATGCATTAGAACCAATACTTTCGACATTACATTCAGATGAATCATGTTTCTTATTACAAAGCGATAAATTCCTAGGGTGTTCTTCTACTTCTTCAACTTTATTCTTGCTACTACTCGTGGAGACAGGCGAGACTCTATTGTTCCTTGTATTGCTCCTAGGCTTTAGTCTGCTGCTCCTAGAGGTGCTTTCTAATCCTGTAGAAGGTAAGGCACACACATTAGGATTTATATTGTTGTCCTTTTTAGCATCCCTAGATTCTTTAGAATTATCCTTTTTGCACGCATTTGTCTTAGATGTGGAGGCAGACGCACTAGTGGGACTAATCCTAAAAAGGCCAGGTGCTATCACTTTTGGTGTTTCGACAACCGCTTTTCCTTTATCAACAATCTTTTCTTTTTCACTTTTCTTGGGCAAGGGTGTTGGAGTGACTGGTTTTGTCAAATCCTTTTTCTCATCGACTTTTGGAGCAAACCGTGAAATTGATATTTTTGGTTTTTGAACCGTGTTTGAAACATTTGGTTTCTCCGAAGTCAATGGTTTTGCAAACTTAGTTTCCTCACCCTTTCCTTTTTGATTTTCAAGCTGAGTCCTCAAAAGATCATTTTGCTCTTTCATATTCTTTAAGTCACGCTCATACGATAATTTGTCATACTTGCATTCTTCCTTTTTTCGATCAAGTTGTTTAAAATATGACACATTTTCTTTTTCAAGCTTTATAAGAGCATTTTCATATTTTGAAACAATTTCGGAGGTCTCAGCTCTCAGTCTTTCATCGTCATGAACAGAATATGTTTGTAAAATGATGGACATAATATCAGTAGACAGAACTGCTTCGAAGAGAGAATCATTTAGGTTTTCCAAAACATTGATTTGCTCAAAAGATTCATTAGCCTTCTTTATCAGGGATTTGTGATCCGTGATGAAGTCAGCTGTTTCTTTCAAAAATGCTTGTTCGAAATGAATTACACGAGCATGGATGTTATTAATTTGAGGAGCAAATTCATTTTCGAGAATCTTTTTAAGCTGTAAATGAACCGTGGAATTCCAGTTGATCTCATTAAGTCTCGTTTTAGATTCTAAAGTCGTTTTAAGTTGCCCAATTCTGGTTTTAAGATCATCAAGATATCCCCGTGCAGCACTTGAGTTGAAAGTGTTGTTTGAAGACATCTGTTCCATGTTAGAAATCGATTTGGAAGCAACTACTTTTTTAGAAAACATTTTCGAGAATGGTCGTTTTACGGAAAACACGGATGGTTCTTTTTGTGGAACAAAAGTAATTCCCGAAAGTTTGTTCAATTTGTTGTAATCAATGGGTTTCAAATCCTTTTGTTTCATTTTAGAAATGCTCTCTTTGACATGTTCTATTGTTTGCACAGAATCCCGAACGACGGGAGGATCATGTTTGGTGTAAAAAACACTACCATTATACAAGACGTTCTGTTCTTCCTGAGCTTTCTTGAGATTACAAGGATTGTTGTTACCAAGAGCCATTTTGTGTTTCGTATGGTAAATCGGATTAGTTTGATTTGAAATCATTTTCATTGTTTGACTTGACTGACCCGACTTAACCACTAATTCTTCTAGATGTGCAATCTTGTGTTCTGACTCTACGATTTCTGCCAAAAGTTTATCTTCTTTCTTTGCAAAGTCCTTTTTCAACTCATCCCTTTCTTTTTCAAGATTGGTGTAAGCTGTTTCTTGTTTTGAAAGTTGGTTTGTTAATTCAGAAATTTCTTGTTTTAAAGAGTTAATGGTTTTTGTTGAACTTATTTCAAGATTAGCAAACTTGGTTTTCCATTCCCTATCTTTAACAAGTAACTTCTTATAACCAATTTCAAATTCTGACTCGCGTTCTTTGTGAATTTGAAAACTTTTTGCATTTTCCTTGTATCTCTCAAGCTCAGTGGTCAATTTCTCATTTGCGGCCTTAACATCGCGATTGACCTTTTTCACTTTCTCGATTTCAATACCACAATTATTTAATAATGATTCAAATAAAGCACGTGTTTCCTCATCATTCTCAGCATGCTGTGAAATGAAGCCTCCATTATGATTCACATCTGGAGTTGCTGAAGGAGTATTGCTACTACTTGGCGTGTCCAGGTATGTATCATAAGTGGGTGCTTGCATCTCAGAATGCTGTTCCTCATGAGGAGACATATCAAATATATCATTATTATGACATGTGTTGAAATTTGATACCTCAGATGGTGCACTGGTGGCATAAACAAGAAGTGTGTCAGAATCCGTGTCATACTTAGCTTCCTGAAGATTCGCCATGAAAATGCAGTTCGCATCGATATCCTCTCTGTCTTCCATTTCATCCATAAGAGCCATAAAATCATGTTCCTCTGCATTCAACTGAAACCCTGCCTTTTCTTTTTGTGCCAACAGTACTGCTTTCTGCAAATACTCTAGATCTTTCTTTTTCGGCTTAGTAGGACAGTTCCTTGCCATATGACCTACTCCTTGGCAGTTGAAACACTTTACCGGATTACCCTGATTCACATTTCCATAATTCCCAACAACTGGAGCTGCCACATTCCTATTCTGATTACCCATTGCCTGATTACCAACATTCTGACCCCTCTGATTTCCAACCTGCTGACCCATCTGATTCCCTGCATACTGACCATACTGATTCCCTGCATACTGACCTGCATTCTG
Source organism: Artemisia argyi (assembly GCA_030686995.1). Classification (NCBI taxonomy): domain Eukaryota; kingdom Viridiplantae; phylum Streptophyta; class Magnoliopsida; order Asterales; family Asteraceae; genus Artemisia; species Artemisia argyi. The sequence continues at coordinate 88,342,411 of CM060708.1, read as the reverse complement.
CATATTCTGATTACCCATGTTAATTCCAGTAGCATAACCTTACTGATTCCCATAAACTCCAACCATTTGGCCTCCATTGCCCATATTGAAACTCGGCTGAGCGATCTGCCTGTTGCGATTATTCGATGAAATCCTTTGGTTGTTGTTTGTTGGTGTGGAATAGCGTCCTTGGAATGCTTTAGTCAGAAAAGCAAACGCTTGTGTCAAGGCTGCAGTAGCTTCATCATTGTCAGTGAATTCTGGTTCTTGGAAATGTGGGTATTGCTGTTGTGGAATAACATGTTGTTGTTGTGGGTAGAATTGTTGTTGGTAGACCGGTGTGGGTTGTTGAATGTAGGATGGTTGCAAGTAGTTATGAGTGGAAGATGATGATGGTTGTTGTTGTGTGTTCACTGGCATAGGTGTTGGTGTATCAGCCATTAATGCTAGAGGATCATGCTTTTTAGCTAGTAATTCAGCTCTTACTTCATTAGCTTCATCTTGATTTTGCTTCAAGAAGTCATACACTTGATCATAAGTCACTTCATGCAAATTCTTTGTCTGATAAACAATAGTGACATATCTTCCCCATTCTGGTTGTAACTCATTCAGAAAAATGGTGTTGTTAGCAATATTTGTCTGACTGAGGTTGTGTCTTGATAAATCATTCATGATCTTACAGAATCCGTGGTAGTACGTCTCTATGGATTCACCAGGAATTGAAGTAAACTTGCGAAGTTCCTTAAGCAATTGTGATTCCATTTCCTGTTTCCCGATGTCTGTCCCATACATTAACCTCTTGACTCTTTCCCAGACTGCATGAGCACTTACTTCACTGTCAACAGTAGCATAGATGGTTTCAGGTAAACCAAGAACAACGTAATGAAATGCCTGATCATCAGCTTCAATCTGTTTTCTGTCTTCCACAGTGTATTCAGTCGCATTCTGTTCTCTGTAGTATGGTTGTACTGGGGGGTACCATTTGGATCACCAGGGTCTAGTACTTGTGATGGTTTGAAGGGTCCATCCACAATGGATTTGATGAGAAGACTTCCATTTGTTTTGCTCTTAAGATAACGCATCATACGACTAGCCCACTGTGAGTATCCACCCTTTGACAGCATGGGAGGTCGGTTTTCGGCACCTGCTGCATGAATGTCTTGCTGAGTTGCCATTGATGAAGTGTAGATGGATAAAGTTGATTCTTGGATCGTTCCAACGAGGTAGGAGTTGTATTTAGTGTAAGTTGATGCAAGTTTTTATGGTGAAAAATTTGATCTAAAACCTTAAAACCTCAATAACTTCTTCTCGGAGCGTTTTTAGCGTGCTGTTCTCCTCTGTCTCACGGTCGTTTTGACAGCTGATTCGTCGAAAACGGAGTTACGGTTCAAAAGTTATGGCCGTTTGAAGTTTGGTTGTCAAAAAGTCAAGAAACTTACGCGTAAACCCTGAACTTATGCGTAAACAGTGAATCTTACGCTTAACTTAGAATCTTATGGTTAACTTCAAATCTTACGCGTAAGAAAAGTTATGCGTAAACTTTCAGGTTATGCGTAAAAATTAAGGTTATGCGTAAACAAAATGTTTATGCGTAAGCTTTGATTTTTACGCGTAAACTTTGAGTTTATGCGTAAGAAAAGTTACGCGTAAGGTTTTTTTCAACCAATTTGATCTCTCAAACTTGTCCAAGCTTGAAAGATATCCCGTGTCGAAGTATTCCACAAACTTATCCAAGTCAGGGAAGTACTGAGTCACCGTAGCACGAAGAGAAGACCTTAGAAGAAACTTATGCGTAGATTTCTGAAACTTACGCGTAAGAATTTATGCGTAGACTTCAACTTACGCGTAGAAAATCAATGTTAAGCGTAGGATCTCAATCTAACGCGTAGAAAACCAAAGTTATGCGTAAGAAAAGGGTTTTGACCAGAGTTACGCGTAGGAAAAGGGTTTTGACCACAAGTTATGCGTAGGAAGTACTGTAGACAGCTGTTTCTTGTACTATTCACCCAAGTTACGCGTAGGATGACCAGAAAACTTCAAAAATACGATTTTTTCACCTAAAAACTCCTTTTTCACTTGTTTCTAATGATCAAATCTTTCCCAAAACACTTAGAATCACTAAAACTTCAATAAAAACAACAACTTTAACACTAAAACCACTTAAAGATCAAGACTTTTTGCAAGAAAAGTACACGTTAAATATGAAAAACGCAACTTTAGACACAAAAAACTTGATACAAACGATTTCCACACACTCCTAAATCATTGTTAGGCGATTGATACCACTTGTAGGACCTTAGATTAACCAACTTTATCACAAATATAGAAGATTAGAAGAAGAAAGATGGTAACTTGGTGACTTATATGTAATTCGTGTATATTTAGAAAGAGATAAGAAATATGAGAGCTTTTATTAAAGAAAACACACACAAATATACACACAAGCACACCTTACAAATGAGCCTTGGTGTGCCTTTAATAGTTCCATACATAGGCTTTGATGGGCTTTCTATGGGCTTGGGCTTGGACTTGGTTACATGGTAAGATAACAAGGCTTATGATACATAGCACATAACATATTAGCTTGCCAAGTCCAAGACCCAAATGACTAAACTATTACTAATCTTAACAAACGACACAAAGTTACAATATGAGAATGACCATCACTTCATAATATATATTTTTAATGCTAACAGATGGTAATATTATGAGTTGTGATTATGGTATAAAAACAAGGTATGATGATATCACTAAGCACTATTGCATCAAAAAAACACCAAGGGTTGTTTGTTTGTGGGGGACGTACGACCAAGGGGGAAAAGAGGGGGAAAACAAATTTTGAACTTGTGTGGTATTTAGTGTGTATAATTTGAGGTAAAAATGTAAAAGTGGTGATTTGGTTGGGCGTTTTTGAGCACTTGTACGTAAAATAAAGTTTTATGAGCGTTTTTATGAAAAAATTATGAAAACCAATTTATTGACACTGAAATGTATTTATGAGATACAAACCATAGCTAGTTTGGTGTCGGTACGCGTTCAGGCTTGATTTTCACAGTAAGCGATATAAATTCTCGTTTTTGAATTTAATTAGTCCGTATGTTAAAAAGTCAATATTTCAAGTTTTCTGATAAAAATAATGGTTTGAAAATTCACCATTTGTCACAGAAACTTTATGTATAGAGATATTTCCTTTTTGAAATTGTCGCGAACGAAATGATGACGGATTAAAATGTGTTTTGTGTATACGGGGTTTTTACTTAAATCTATGGTGCTTTTGTTATCGCACATTATGGTGATGTCGTTGAGTTGTATGTTATAGTCGGCAAGAGCTTGTTTCATCCATAGTGCTTGTTGGCATGCCTTGCCTGCGAATACGTATTCGACTTCGGTTATGGAGATAGCAAGGGCCGTTTGTTTCTTAGAGAACCAAGATATTAAACAACGTCCAATAAAAGTACAAACGCCACTAGTGATTTTTTTATCCACGTCATCTTCCACGTGATTGGAGTCCGTGTAGACGATTGTTTTAACACCTGTATCTTTAGGATACCATAATCCAAAATGTATTGTTCCATTAATATAGCTAAAGATACGTTTAACAACGTCGAGGTGAGATTAATTGGGGTCCTCTTGAAACTGAGCACTAAGACAAACACTAAACATAATGTCGGGTCTACTAGTCATTAGGTAAAATAAACTACCGATCATACCCTATATTTAGAGTTATCCATGGATTCGCAGTCCTTGTCTTTGGTGAGCTTTGTTTCTGAAGACATGGGAATTTTGATTGGTTTACAATCTTCTAAGCTAAATTTATTTGGCATTTCATTAATGTATTTTAATTAGTTAAAGAAGATCCCATCTTCCATTTGTTTTATTTGGAGTCCTAAGAAGAAATTCAACTCACCCTTCATGCTCATTTCAAACTGGTCAGTCATGCATGATTTTGGAGAAATCATCTTATAACTTTTGACTGTTGAGCCAAATATAATGTTGTCGACACATATTTAAACGATGGTAAGGTGTGAATTTCTTCTCGTGGTGAAGAGTGTTTTGTCTACCATCCCCATGGTATATTCATACTTAATCAATAAAGCCTTGAGTCTATCATACCAAGCCTTTGGAGCTTGCTTAAGACCATGCAAAGCTTTCTTGAGCTTGTAAACATGATTTGGTTTTTCTAAGGCAATGAATCCCGGAGGTTGTGCCACGTATACCTCCTCATTGATAAAACCGTTTAAGAATGCACTTTTTCACATCCATTTGATATAACTTAAAAGCGCACGCATAATCAAGAAGTAGACGAATAGATTCTAGTCTAGTTGTCGAAGCATAGGTCTCATCATAGTCTATTCCTTCTTATTTTTTATAGCCTTGTGGTACTAATCTAGCGTTATTCCTAGACAAAATGACGTTCTCATCGAGCTTATTTCTAAATATCCATTTTGTTCCAATGATAGTCACATTCTTTGGTTGTGGTAATAACTCCCAAAGATCATTTGCGATGAATTGATCGAATTCTTCTTGCATCGCAACTATCCAACATTCATCCTTTATAGCTTCACTACACTCTTAGGTTCTGTTGTCGAAATAACACAAAAAAGAAAAAAATTACTTTTATTTTGGGCTTGAGATCTAAGAGTCCTTTCGTTCAATCTATTGATCGCCTTATCCAAAGGATGATCCTTAGATACCCTAACATTGACTATAGCATCTTCTTCCAATGATTCATTCTCAATGTCGTTTTCTCAATCAAATTGGTTTTCTAAGTTTATTTTGGTTTTCTTCTTACTAGCGGTTTCATCATCTAAATCAGCATCCAACAAGGGTGATGTTTTAGGTGTGGGAGAACTGTCATCGAAAGTTACGTTCAATGAGCTTTTACTTTCATAGTATCCTTGTTCAGGACTATGCAAGCCTTTCTATTTGGAGTAACCTAAAAAGATACCTTCTTATGACTTCGAGTCAAATTTATTATGGTAATCTTTTGTGTTTAGGATGAAGCACTTGCTTCTAAACACTTTGAAGTATTCTATGGTTGGTCTCTAAACTCTATAAAGTTCATAAGGTGTTTTTCTTAAGATTGGTCTAATCAATATCCTATTCAAGATATAGGTTGAGGTGTCTACGACATTGCACCAAAACGTTTGTGGTATAGATTGCGTGTTTAGTAAAGCACGACTCATTTCTTGTAAAGTACCGTTTTTCCTTTCTACTACCCCATTTAATTGAGGAGTGAGTGGAGCCGAGAAATTGTAACTAATACCATGAGCATCAAAATAAGCTCCAAATTGCGTCTTGTTATCAAATTTTCAACCATGATCCATTCTAATTGAAATGATCGAACAACCTTGTTGGTTTTGAATTTTCTTACACAAGATTTCAAATTGCTCAAACGCTTCATTTTTTTTTTGTTTTCAAAAGTCTTGTCCAAGTATACATTGAGTAATCATCCACTATTACAAAAGTATAAAAGTTTCTTTTGTAACTTCAGATAGTGGATGAGCGAAATAAATCCATTTGCAAAAGTTCTAGACACCTATTAGTAGAAACCATATTTTTAGCCTTATGTCTAACGTGAGTTTGTTTACCAATTTTACAAGTATCACAAAAGTGTTGGTCGAACGTAAGTTTAGGTAGGTTCATAACAAGTTCTTTGGATGATAGTGATTGGAATAAACGTATATTTTCGTGTCCTAGTCTTCTATGCCATAAGGTTGAGTTATTGTCCATAATAGCAAGATAAAGTTGATCATGCGACTTATTTCCTAGTTTCATCACGTATAAGCCATTTTTCATAACTCCTCGACCTATGGTTTTACCATCCTTAGTGGTCTCACTATCATGCTTCGAGAATATGACCTTACACTTATTATCACATATTTGTCCTATTCTAAGCAAGTTAAAATCTAAGTTATCAACATGTTCCACATTACTAATGGTAAGCAAGTCATTAGAAACCGTAACTTTGCCAATAATTTTTCCTTTTAGGTTGCTAGTAAAAGTAACGTTACTTCCATCGTATGCTTTGTATGTTGAGAAGAGGCTTTTGTTTCCTATCATATGTTTGGAGCAACTACTATCTTTGATCCACTCATTTGGCTCCAAATAAATCTTCAAGCATACCTATTTCAATGATACACTAACTCAAACACTTGGTTCCCAATATCTCATGGGTTCGTAAGCGTTAGTACCATACATTCTAGCCATTTGGGGTCAGTGATGCATGTAAGCAAATGGAGGACAAACACCTCAAGCCATGAAATGTTGTTGTTGATTATTATTCCAAGATATGGGATTGTAATTTTGTTGATTCGAAACATTAGATCTTCTCCTAGGTTGAGAGCTATTATTTCTCTTAGGCGAAGTCTTATTATTTTTGTTATTATTATTATTATTATTATTATTATTATTATTATTATTATTATTATTATTATTATTATTATTTAATCTAAACTCCATCTAAACTCCGCTTGCACAAATCCTAAACCATTTCTCAATGATGGTCTAAGAGGTTGTATGATTTTGTTTTCATTAGTGTTCGGGGACATTTTCCTAGTTAACAAAATCTTCTCTTGATAATGTGTTAGATTTAGACACTTCTTCTCTTTACTAGCATTAGACTAATTTACAACACAGTTAATGTCAAATTTGGTTTTGAGAGCTTTAAGACGTCTTTCAAAAAGATTCTATCCCATTTAGGAACTTTGGCAGATTCGCGGATCCTTTTAATAAGGATCCGTCCATTATATTTGTGGATCCGCAGGGTGCCAAAAGTGCAAGGTCAGATTTTACAAATTTTGTGTTTTTAGTTCCGCTTGTTGACGTTTCATTTACATCAAAGCCTAGACCCATTTTATCACTAGGTGACTTTTGAACATTAAAATTTCCCTTAATGAATGTGTAATCTTTTCAAACTTTACAAGCTTAGACGCATATTTTTCAAGTGTAGTTAGTATCTCCTTTAGTTTTTGATTTCTAAACGTAGATCTTGACACGACCTTTTCTAACCAATTTCTAGTTACTTTCATAAGCTTTTTTTAGTGAGTATTTTTAGACTAATTTTTCACATCTTATTGTAATATTTTACATAGTATCATTATCAATAGAAGAGGCATTATCACTATAGTAAGATGAATAAGAAGTTAGCTCGTTGGACGTTTGAGCCATGAGACACGTTTCCTCTTTGGCTTTATCATCATCATCTTTCCCACTATCGCTCTAAGATTCTCCAACAAATGCCTTCTGTCCTTACTTCTTGGTGGTTTTGGACAATCACCAATGAGATGATTCGGGTCTCCACATCTATTGTCATTCCGTCTTTTTCGGATTGACTTCTTCTCATCTCTAGGTTGTCTAACAAATCTACCTCTTATCTTAAAGAACTTTTTTAAAATCCCTTAAGACCATAGCAAACTCTTCATCATCACTACCCGATGAAGTGGTTTCCTCATCACTCGACTCTTTCTTTCCTTTCAAGGCAAGAAACTTTTCTTTATATCTTTTGACTCTAACTACTTCTAAGTCCTTTTCTGTGATCACCTTATATACTTTTAAGTTCCCAATGAGTTCATCAAGTGAGATTGATGGCAAGTCTTTAGATTCTTCAATTGTTGTGACCTTTGGTCTCTATTTTAGATGAAATGCCCTAAGAAACATCCAAACATAGTTCTTCCTAGAAAAACTTTCATCAAGAGCTTTCAAACTAGTTTTTAAAGTATTAAACCTAACAAAGCCACTATCAATAGATTCATCCTCGGCAATCGAGAATTTCTCATATTGTCGCATAAGTAAGTCGATCTTTTTATCTTTAACTTGGCTATTACCTTGGTGGGTGAATAACAATGAGTTCCAAATGTCTTTTGTCGTACATGTGAATTTTTTTTCATATTCTTTCTTCGGCAAAGCATTATAAAAAACCATTTTAGCTTCGTTATATTTAGCAAGTTTCTTTTTAAGATCATAGGATTGTTTTCATAAGGAACAATTTCATCTTTTTGTATAGTTGTGTTCTTTTCAATAGGTTGGAAATCACCCTCGATAATAACATTCCAAAGATCAAGATCTTTTGAGTTCACATAAGTTTCGAATCTATTTTTGCAATATATGAAACCATCACTTTTAAAAAGTGGTGGTTGTTTCATAAATTGACCCTCTTTGTAGTATTCAAAATCCATAGATCGATTCAAGTTTCAAAATTCAGTAAAGTTTAAAAATCTTGGTCAATGTAGCTCTGATGCCAATTGAGGTAAACTAGAAAGGGGGTGGGATAGTGTTTACCGTTTATTAGTCTGTTTACAAAAATATTAGATTCGTATGTTTGATGTGAAATCAACACGGCAAGCTAGTATATAAATGCAAAATAGTAATGGAAAGAGAAAACCAAAGACACGGTGATTGATAGTAGTTCTGCATGGAGCTTGCTTCCTCGCCCTACTCCACTCCCTGAGTATCAAACTCGAGAGTTTGTAAGCACTATATAAACAAGCTCTCCTTCGGCGGAGAAAGCCTTACATTGGTGTGTTATGATGAATAACAACTTTTGTGTATGTAACTGGGTTCATTGTAACAAGCTTCACTTCTTTACCGATACTAAGCCAGATATCGAGTCTTTTCCAAAGGTAAGACCAACCTTACTACACTATGTATTTTGATGCCTAAAATACTAATTGATCCTTCTACGTTGGTGTATGATGATGAATAATAACTTTTGTGTATGTTGGTGGAGTATAATGACACAACAATGATATATAAAGTTCAACAACAATGTATAAAGTATACACAATGATGATATATAAGATCTTCTTGTGTTCTTCGGTTGAAATCAAAGTGGTACCTGGTGGATCAATTATACTGTGTTATATAGCAAGTGGAATGATCAAGAGTGTGTAATGGATGATTGTATGAATGTAGTGGATCCTTATTTTAGGATCCTTCCGTGTCAACTACGGATCCGTGGACTGTCATAAGACAACCTTTTGTCTAGCGTTTTAACAAGTGATTAACCCAAATCTTTCAAAAAGATTTAGCTTCCAAAAACTTAATTATTTTAAGAAATTTAATTTGATTTGTCTTAAAGTGACTAGCTTAATTTTCCCAAATAGATTAATCAGTTTGTCTTTTATGATTAATTGTTTGTCTTTTGTGATTAAAATAAGACAAGTTGTTTAAGCTTGTTTTAACTTAAGAAAACATTTGTTTTAGACTCGTGTAAGTAATTGTTTAACAAATATGTATGCAACTGGGTCATTCGACGGGCTTTATAACATCATTGTTCATAACTTAAGTGATTGTTGTCGGAATGGAAACTTACAACTAATAACTTGGTTACTTAAACTTTTACGTCGTATAATTTTATATTTGTTATTATTAAAACTTTGAGAGGCCATGAAATATAAATAACGTTTTTACGCGATATTTGTATTAACAAGTTTGTTACTGTTTTGAGAATCCAAAGTGTTAACATTAATACCTCACGGAACTCCTCCTTTATTACAATTGATGTATTTGTGTTGTACCATTCCAGATTTTGTTAATTTTTGTCCTGCTTTTTAAATATCAAAAACCTCCCACTTCAGCATAAGTACTGTATATCTCTATAGCTTCCTCTACAGCATTATAGTATGTTCCCTCAACTGGTATATGAATTCCTATATGCGGCTTCAAATATATCAATACATTCGGTGTCTTAGTATGTTCAAATATAGTTTGTCTTGGTAATCTCATAGAATATGTGTATTCATGTTACATTAATTTTAATTGTTTGATGCATAATCACATGTAATATGATGCCAAATCACAAATAAGATCACATGTATTTCAGCTTATATTTACCAAATTTTGTCAAAACAAAACCGAATCACCTTGGATTTACTCCTCACTAGATCAAAATAGAGACACATGTGGTTCAGTTTATAACAATAAAGAGTAAATCTCATGTGATTTACATTTTTTCATAACAAAACACAACCAAAACAGAATCACACGTGGTTTACTCCTTTCTAGATCAAAATAGAGTCATATGTGGTTCAGTTTATAACAAGAAAGAGTAAATCACATTGATTTACATTTTTTTCATATAAAAACACAAAAAATACATAATCACGTGTGATTTATTTCTTTCTAGATGAAAATAGAGACATGTGGGTTTTTTTTTAACAAAACGTAACAAAAAACAGAATCACATGTGATTTTGCTTGCAATTTCTTGTACATCAGCTTCTGGATCTAGTTCAAGCACATCTTCGAATTTAGTAACCTGTTTTTGAATATCGATCTATTTTTTCACATCGGTAACCTTTTTGCATCAAATTTTGTTCGAGTAACTGATTTTCAACCATTTTTAACGAATCACATATCTATTACGGTTTAATCGGAAGTTTTTACGATGATTTATGTGTTTTTTACGATGATTTTTGTGTGTGTTTTTATTTTTGATTTGTGTGTGTTTTGTTGTGATTTATGTTTGTTTTTACGGTTAATCATAAGTTTTACTACTGAATTAGAAGGTTTCTCCGGTTAACCAGAATTTTTGTTGAGAGAGAAGATATATATACTTTTTTTTTTTGAATGAGATATTTTGGGTTTTTATATTTTACAAAATTGCCCTTGCTGTGTGATTCGTTGGTTTGATCACAGTCATTGGATCAAAATTAAATGAAAAGCCATGATTGGCTGGTTTGTTGGGAGGGTACGGCTGAGCTATGACGCTGTGCCATCACTCGAGCCCAGAAAAACTCGCGTCGATGCTACCGTTTCTCGCACCATCACCTTTTTGGCCGAGCCCTCCAGCCCATTGTATTTTGGGGGGGGGGGGGGGGGGGGGGGGGGGCTTTTTTGCCGTTTTCTAATTTAACTTCCATTATTTCCAATTTTATACCCCTTAAAATCCTATAAAAAACAATACCCCCTCTTTCTACGCTTGACATACACAAGACGTCACCGAGGACGGGTTACCGACTCGGAACCCGAGCTCTTTGGAGACGACGAATTGCCGTGTCCACCCAACAAACAAAGAATTTCTGAGAGTCAACGTTCTTCAAACTCAACAGCTAGTTCCGGCTCCAACCCAGCAATGTTTCAAGATATGCTCCAACAACAATACAAGTTAGACCGTAAGGGAAAAAATGGAACATTTGAACCGAGAGATGGCGGCGAGAGTTGAGTTAATCAATTCTCAAAAGGTAGCTAAGGACTTCAAAGTCCTACAAATGGACACATCCAAAATGGACCCGATTGACACGGTCTCATCAACGCCCAAAAAATACTAATCCGAACTTTATATCCAACTCAAAACTAGTTTATTTTATGTCTTTTATGTTATACGTCTTTTTTTTAACGTATCATGTTTTTTATTTTTATGTAATGTTTGTTTTATTTAATGTAACGTATTTCAATTTTAATGAAATTGATATAGCTGGTTTTTCGCGAAATCTATTTCAGTAGAGCGTATGATGTCGATGGCCCGAGGTTAAGCACTCAATGGTCTAGGGTGGCCCCATTTCGCCATACCAACCCCAAGGAAACTCCGAATAGAGGCCTAGATTGTTTGTACATACAAACTTTTTGGGTGCTAAAATCCAAAGTCGAGAGGGAAACAGCCGGGCTTGCCTTTAATTACTTCTTTCACGATGAGAAAACTGCGTCCCCGACATTTTTTATTCAAATAAAATAAATGAGACAAAGGTCGACCTTTTTCACGAAACATTTATTATACTTAAATTGTGTATTATATATATATATATATATATATATATATATATATATATATATATATATATATATATATATATATATATATATATATATGGAAGGGATCAGTGCGGAATAGCTTTTAAGTAGGGATGGTGCGGATAATATCACAGTACCATTAAAAAAAATAATTCAAAAAAATCTGAAAAAATAATAAAAAGAAAGAGGATAAAAAATTATTAAGAATCGCTGAAAAAAATTCCAGAAAAGAATCGTTTTCATGGTTAAAAAGTATTATGATACTATGGTTTTTTTTTTAATATCACTTTAATACTCATACTTTCTTAATATCAAAGGTTTTTTTTTTTTTTTTTTTTTTTTTTTAATATCACCCTAACTTTTTTAATATCCTAATAAGAAAAGCATGGATATTAAGGTTTTTTACTAATATCAAGGTGACTTTTTAAGTAAAATTGTTAATATTTCAGTTACTTTTAATATGTAAAACAACTTTTCTTTATTTTTGTTTAATATCACAGTAACCATCATCGTTTTTAAATATCATACTTCTGATATCATAGAAGCCATCATCGTTTTTTAATATCATACTAACTTTTTTATTAAAAGAAATTCAAATAAAAATATGAAAAAATTAAAAAACAAAAGAGGACAATGAATAATTAATAATCACTGAAAAAAAAAAAAAAAAAAAAAAAAAAAAAAAAAAAAAAAATCTTTTTGATGGTTAAAACTTACAGTGATATTAAGATCAGATCTTGACTTTTTTACAAAAGTCAAGATCAGATCTGGATTGGACGGTGTAGATTCATCCGTACGTCCGCATGAAAAAATAAAACCCGCACCTGATCCTTGGTGTGTGTGTATATATATATATATATATATATATATATATATATATATATATATATATATATATATATATATATATATATATATATAAACCCACGTTACCACATTTTGTGGTGCCAACGAGGGAGGGTATTTTTGGTGCCATGTGAAGAAGTTGTGCCATAGCATGGCTTGAAGCCATGGCCCTACTGTACCCAACACTCATAGAGAATGCATGATCGTAGCGGATCTCACCTCTTTGATATATAAAGTGCATGTTTGAATATGGTGAGGTTATGTTTATTTTTTGAAAAAATAAAATATCTGAAATATAAGTTTTGTTTAGCTTACAGAACTTATCAAAGATTATAGAAAAATAGTTGTGCATAATTTCTTAAAATCAAATGCCACTTGATGTAGTTTATTAAGATAATCTAAATTTTCAATCTACCGCTACATCTTCATCTACAACTATAAATTTTCAATCTCCCGCTACATCTTCATCTACAACTACATCTCTATAAATTTTCAATCTCCCGCTACATCTTCATCTACAACTACATCTCTAGTTTTAGCAATAGTTACTTTCATCAAATATACTCAGAATCTACTAAAATTATCATATGGCTGGGCACACTCGTGACCTCCAGTGACGTTCGTTTTGCCTGCCACGTCAGTTTTTTTATTTTTTTTGGCGACATACAGAAGACTTTTTACCACACTAAGGCAACCTTCATTTTTTTTTCTAAAAAAAAACCCATCTTTTTTCCCTATATATATCTGTAACAACCTGCATTTTCAGGACATTTCTCCTATTCACTATTCATCAGTTACTATTCGATTTACTATTCACCGGTCACTATTCATCATTTTACTATTCATCGTTTTCAGAGTCAGTTTGTGATTCCGAGAAGGGTTTCAAAATTTTACTATTCATATGACACTATTCATTTCCGGAAGGAAATCACTATTCACGATTGCCGTTCATTCCATCGTAAACTGAGTTTACGAGTCTTCAAATTCGAGTAACCAATGTGGTTTGGCTGCAAATTCATGCATCATTCATTAATGACATTTCATATAGACTGGATTAGTCTACACATCATCATCACTTGAGAACCTACACGGATATGCATTATTTCTATATACGTATGCTTAATTTGTAATTAACGTTACCACTCAGTTTTTACTACGAACGTATACCCAATACTCCCGACTACGATCCTAACATATTTTCATACTTATTATAATGATATAAAAATTATATTATTAATTTACCCGGTGTTTTGAAATCAATTACTATATTTCACGGTCGGAGCTTATAACTCTGTCGGTTTGCGAAATTTCAACACGATAATTATTTTAACACCCGATTATCATCAGGAATAATATTTTACAACTTTTACAACTTCGTCATATTTTATTCCATCGCGTCATGATTTATTTTTAGTTAACTCGGTACCTGGTATCACCTAAACTACACAATATCTACCTAAATAACACCTAAAGTCAAAAGAATTTCTTACATACTCATCCACCCCATTCCAATCACTTACACAATTGAAAATTTTCACTTGCTACCATTAATACTAGTCCTTTTTGTCTAAAAATAAAATATATATACAAGACATAGATATTTTCTCATTTATACAAGCAACTAGCAACTTTCTCAAATTCTCTCTTTCTCTCTTCTTCTTGGATCGACCACCACAAGAACCACCACCATCCACCATTGATTTTTCAAGATCAAGTAATATTCAAGTTCATTTAGTGATCCTTGTTGGGGTTTTGATATAAAAACTCAAGGTTATTAGGTTTCTACTCATCCAAGCTCTCTAATCTTTCAAAGTAAGTTACTAACAATCTTTTCTACTCTTTTAAACATCTACTTTATATATTTTCATGATCTAATAACAAAAACATGCAAATATACTATGATCCATACCACTTATTGTTTTTTTTTTTTTTTTATAAACATAGATCTATAATTTTTATTAGCAATCTCATTAGATCCACTAAGATTGGTGATGCTTAGGAACCCATGACACCCTAAGAAGGTGTATGGTAGGATTGGGTACTTGTGGAGATGATTTGTAGTAGATTGGTTAAGCCTTGAACAAGTCTTGATCCTTAAAAATGAGTTTTAAACACTATATATATATATATATATATATATATATATATATATATATATATATATATATATATATATATATATATATATATATATATATATATAGATCTGTCCATTTTTGCAAAACATGGGAAAATCAGTGGGTTTTATGTAACTTTGGACCAAAGATTTAGAAAATACATTCCAAGACGAAACTATGGCCGAAAACGGGGATAAAAACGAGTTAATAACGAAGGAGATATGATTTTCCGAATATTAACAACGAAAAATACTTTCAAATATAGGTTCTGTCCCAAATCGCCAATTTCAGAAAACTCAGGGGTTTCCGGGTAACATTGGGTTAGATATTCAAAAAATACTTTCAAATACGAAACCGTGGCCGCTTGAATCACTAAAATCCGAGTTACGACGAAAAAGTTATGCTATTTCCAATATTAACGACGAAAACTATTTTTTTGAAAAATTACTTGCTGTCCCACGATTTTCATGGACTGTTTTGAGGCCTAAAACTTGATCTAGCCGTCCCGACTTATCAAAAATATATTAGTATGCCATCCCACGATTCCGGGGATATAAAGAACATAGAAAACGGGCTTATAACGAAAAAGATACAAGTGTTTGAAATCCGACGATATATATATATATATATATTTCCATCAGCTTTTCTATTATTATTTTTGCCGCAAAACTGTCTTTGCGAGACACCACTTTCTCGGCTGTTTTTCTTTGTGATCGGATCAGTTTGAGTCCAAGCCGTAGTTAAGTAAAAACAAGGATCGTGGAGTACCGTTTCAACATATTTACATGAAAGGTGGTTATTAACTTAACGAGACGTCAAAAATGTATTTTTCGACGATAAACATTATTTTCAAAACTAACGAGTGGTATCGATAACATACGTATTTGCATGTGTAACATCATTTCATTTCTTACATTAGATCATACCATTCATATTAGGTTGCGGTTAGAGATCGTGCCTCATTTCTGTGTATTCATTGTTGTCATCATAGCTATCGCACCAGGTGAGTTCATAACCCCTACTTTTACTTGTTTCACAACTGTTTTGGGGGAAGATACTTGCTCCTTACTATTTAAATTCAATGCTTGTTTTACTTGAACGCGATTCATTTTTCTCAAACATTACTGGAGGGTTGAAATACTTGATTGATTACTTGAATACATTATGAATTACTTATTCCATCCTTGATTACTTTCTTATAAACACAAGTTCTTGCTTTTGCGGACATAAATATAAAACTGTTACTTTGCCTGAGTTACCTATTACTGCCACTGAAGTCCCCTTTATCATGAACCGTTAATTACATGCGTGTGAGCGCGAATGCTGTGGATAGATCTATTTGGGTTAACACCCCGTCCGAGTTGGTCGCGCCAACCTGTCAAACGGACGCATATCATTCAGATTACTTCCGAGTGTCTGGCAAACACTTAATTGGGGCATTTTATGCTTGATTGCATACGATTACGTCGAGCTTCGGGGTCATGAGCTTTAGGCACTGTATACCTTATTTTTAGCTGTGACATTGTATTTGTTATATTGTCTTGCTACTGAAAATCTCGTGTTCCGCAAATGACTTGTTTACTTAAACATATTACTTTTGGCAGTGGGTTGTAAACACACAGGTTACAAGTCTCTTATGGCGGGACTTGTAACTGAGTGGATTTACGATGCCTTTGCTGGGAAATACTTGATTTCTGGAAACACTCGTTTACGGGAAATACTTGTTTACTTAAAACTATGAACTCACCAGCTTTATGCTGACGTTTTAGCATGTATTTTCAGGTTTTAAACAATGGCACACTACAGGAGGTTTTGGCAGGGCATGGCATGGTCATAGAAGACTCTGATATTCTTATGGGGACCGTTTTAAACTATTTTAAGGGCCTACTTCCGCACTAATTTTAAACAATGTAAATTCAATATTTTTAGTTAAACGATTTTATCCTAAATAATTGAAGTGAAAACCAATTTTGTACTTGTGCTGTAATACCAATTGAGTTACACCCCAGCTACATGTATGCTTCCGCTGGACCCGATTCTGTGGTGTTACAGATTGGTATCAGAGCCTTGGCTATAGCGAACTAAGTGTTTTTAAAACATAGACTATAGCTACTTTCAAGAAAACTTAACCCTATGACCGTCACGTGCCTGCCTGCCAAGCTGAAGCCTCATTTGTGGTTAGTTGCTGACATAGGTGATGAGATTTGTGTCTCATTATCTGATATATTATATTCATTTATTATAGTTGTTTACTATAATTTTCTTTCATATAAGCATGTTCACGTATCATATATGTCACCGCGTTATGTTTTTCCTTGCATAGTTTCATCATTTGACCTCGAGTTTGGTCACCTGCTTTTGTCTTTCAGAACGTCTTGGTATTTGTGAAGGAAATGGTATTAGTATAATTGAACTGAGTATTTCAAAATTCATGGAACCTCGGTGGAATATAGACTGGTCATTTATATTCAACCCGGGATAGTGAGATATAGGCTGACCACCTATGTCTGACTCAGAAATGAATTTTGCAACACTGAGAATAGTTATAATAAAATTTTGTCTGGATTAAATCCCCTACTCAATTTCCAAATGTTTCATTCATGTGTGTGTATACTCTCATTGTTGGAACCTTCATACTTTTCATCACTTCGTAAACCACCGATTGGAAGCATGTCAGCTAGTCATTTTATTTCATGAACTTTCATATCTATGCACAATACACTCATATCACAATATTTTCTTTTGTCACAATCTCATTTTGTTGCAGTTGTCACAGTCTCTTCCCTTCTCACCATCACTATCATTTCTTTTCCCCACCCCCATATATACAAAGAATTAGGTGACACTCTATAGATTCCGATGTCACTCATCCCTCACTACTCCCTATATTGATAAGTGGATATTATCAATGACCTCTCTAGGAAAGACTTTCCATACCTTCTATGAGGATGATCCCTCGGTACCTTAAGATCATTCATAACTCAACAGAAATCTCAGGATATCACAAAACAATTCGAACCACTATCACTGGCCTGATCGCCAAAATTCCATCATCTGGAAAGTGTTGGCTTGACTGAATTACAGGATTAGTTTCGATACGAGTGCTCACTAAGCAACACCTTATAGATAAATCCAACCTCTTAACCGAGACTATAGATTGAACATGTCCTCACCAATAGACTTTATTCAAACATGTTATACACCTATGCATTTGTGCAGACATGCATACTTGACTATTTTATCCTCTTAATACTTTCATTTTTAAATGGATTTTTCTCCAAACTACCATTATACAAAACATATATCTTGTAA
Organism: Artemisia argyi; assembly: GCA_030686995.1. Taxonomy (NCBI): domain Eukaryota; kingdom Viridiplantae; phylum Streptophyta; class Magnoliopsida; order Asterales; family Asteraceae; genus Artemisia; species Artemisia argyi. The sequence continues at coordinate 88,324,428 of CM060708.1, read as the reverse complement.
GAAATATTTTTTTGATGCACTTATTTTGACAAGCAAATTCCTTTTGGCTAATCTTTTACAAAACTATTGAATGTTTCAAAATTTTAAACATTGATCTTTGGTAAACCATATTATCCACCTCATGTTGAAAATTTTCTTTGCATAACTACTAAATTTTGAAACATCAAGAAGGATGTTACCTAAAAAGCCGTTTGCTTAAACTTGTAGATTCATTTATTCGGGGAAGGTTTATGAACAAAACACAATATCAAAACAAACTTTGAAAATCAATCACTATATTACCTCACTTATACCTTTAGGAGTTTGTGAGTTGATGACCTATAACTTGGGGAAAACCTTAGTAATGGAGACTAAGCATCGTAGGTGGAGAAAGACTCAATTCACGACATCCTGCGGAGGATCCCAACCTTATCCTAATCTATTATTTTCAACAACACCTTTTGACGGACTTAACTTTGTAAGTTCTTCTACAAGATTCATGATATCCATTTCAATTATTTCTAATAGAGGAATTTAATTCACCTCAAACACCTAGCGATTACATTAAAGATTTCTTTGGAACCACACCAACTATCATCTGTAGACCAATGGTCAGAATTTGAGATTGATTCAAACCTAGGGAGATATGCCCAAATCGGGTGTGATTGACACTAGAAATGGTTGGATTAACCATTTGCCATAAATCAAATTCAGTTGCAACCATAGTTATCACACGAGCTTAGATACTACACCATTCGAAGCACTCTATGGTCGAAGTGTCAACATCCATTGACGGATCAAAACTTGGAAAAGCCCAACTCACTAGTCCCGTAAGCATTCATGAAATAACCAGGAATTTCCTACAAATCAAGAATCAATTACAAGTTCGATAAGCGGTAAACCACTAGAATTTCAAGTTCGTGGCATGATTATGTTGAAAGTTCTGCCTAGGAAAGGCATAATACCATTCAGAAAACTTCATAAAGTTAAACCGATATACACTGAACCATTTACGATTTCTGACAGAGTAGGCCTAGTGGCCGTCAGACTTGAACCTTGTTAGAGCTCAGTAGCTTGCACGATTATATCATCATCTTTTTACCAATACCACTCTAGAGACCAACACCAACTGAACTTCGGGACGAAGTTCCTTTTAAGGGGGTGAGACTGTAACAACTCGCATTTTCAGGACATTTCTCCTATTCACTATTCATCAGTTACTATTCACCGGTCACTATTCATCGTTTTCAGAGTCAGTTTGTGATTCCGAGAAGGGTTTCAAAATTTTACTATTCATATGACACTATTCATTTCTGGAAGGAAATCACTATTCACGATTGCCGTTCATTCCATCGTAAACTGAGTTTACGAGTCTTCAAATTCGAGTAACCAATGTGGTTTGGCTGCAAATTCATGCATCATTCATTAATGACATTTCATATAGACTGGATTAGTCTACACATCATCATCACTTGAGAACCTACACGGATATGCATTATTTCTATATACGTATGCTTAATTTGTAATTAACGTTACCACTCAGTTTTTACTACGAACGTATACCCAATACTCCCGACTACGATCCTAACATATTTTCATACTTATTATAATGATATAAAAATTATATTATTAATTTACCCGGTGTTTTGAAATCAATTACTATATTTCACGGTCAGAGCTTATAACTCTGTCGGTTTGCGAAATTTCAACACGATGATTATTTTAACACCCGATTATCATCAGGAATAATATTTTACAACTTTTACAACTTTGTCATATTTTATTCCATCGCGTCATGATTTATTTTTAGTTAATTCGGTACCCGGTATCACCTAAACTACACAATATCTACCTAAATAACACCTAAAGTCAAAAGAATTTCTTACATACTCATCCACCCCATTCCAATCACTTACACAATTGAAAATTTTCACTTGCTACCATTAATACTAGTCCTTTTTGTCTAAAAATAAAATATATATACAAGACATAGATATTTTCTCATTTATACAAGCAACTAGCAACTTTCTCAAATTCTCTCTTTCTCTCTTCTTCTTGGATCGACCACCACAAGAACCACCACCATCCACCATTGATTTTTCAAGATCAAGTAATATTCAAGTTCATTTAGTGATCCTTGTTGGGGTTTTGATATAAAAACTCAAGGTTATTAGGTTTCTACTCATCCAAGCTCTCTAATCTTTCAAAGTAAGTTACTAACAATCTTTTCTACTCTTTTAAACATCTACTTTATATATTTTCATGATCTAATAACAAAAACATGCAAATATACTATGATCCATACCACTTATTGTTTATTTTATTTTTTTATAAACATAGATCTATAATTTTTATTAGCAATCTCATTAGATCCACTAAGATTGGTGATGCTTAGGAACCCATGACACCCTAAGAAGGTGTATGGTAGGATTGGGTACTTGTGGAGATGATTTGTAGTAGATTGGTTAAGCCTTGAACAAGTCTTGATCCTTAAAAATGAGTTTTAAACACTATATATATATAGATCTGTCCATTTTTGCAAAACATGGGAAAATCAGTGGGTTTTATGTAACTTTGGACCAAAGATTTAGAAAATACATTCCAAGACGAAACAATGGCCGAAAACGGGGATAAAAATGAGTTAATAACGAAAGAGATATGATTTTCCGAATATTAACAACGAAAAATACTTTCAAATATAGGTTCTGTCTCAAATCGCCAATTTCAGAAAACTCAGGGGTTTCCGGGTAACATTGGGTTAGATATTCAGAAAATACTTTCAAATACGAAACCGTGACCGCTTGAATCACTAAAATCCGAGTTACGACGAAAAAGTTATGCTATTTCCAATATTAACGACGAAAACTATTTTTTTGAAAAATTACTTGCTGTCCCACGATTTTCATGGACTGTTTCGAGGCCTAAAACTTGATCTAGCCGTCCCGACTTATCAAAAATATATTAGTATGCCATCCCACGATTCCGGGGATATAAAGAACATAGAAAACGGGCTTATAACGAAAAAGATACAAGTGTTTGAAATCCGACGATATATATATATTTCCATCAGCTTTTCTATTATTATTTTTGCCGCAAAACTGTCTTTGCGAGACACCACTTTCTCGGCTGTTTTTCTTTGTGATCGGATCAGTTTGAGTCCGAGCCGTAGTTAAGTAAAAACAAGGATCGTGGAGTACCGTTTCAACATATTTACATGAAAGGTGGTTATTAACTTAACGAGACGTCAAAAATGTATTTTTCGACGATAAACATTATTTTCAAAACTAACGAGTGGTATCGATAACATACGTATTTGCATGTGTAACATCATTTCATTTCTTACATTAGATCATACCATTCATATTAGGTTGCGGTTAGAGATCGTGCCTCATTTCTGTGTATTCATTGTTGTCATCATAGCTATCGCACCAGGTGAGTTCATAACCCCTACTTTTACTTGTTTCACAACTGTTTTGGGGGACGATACATGCTCCTTACTATTTAAATTAAATGCTTGTTTTACTTGAACGCGATTCATTTTTCTCAAACATTACTGGAGGGTTGAAATACTTGATTGATTACTTGAATACATTATGAATTACTTATTCCATCCTTGATTACTTTCTTATAAACACAAGTTCTTGCTTTTGCGGACATAAATATAAAACTGTTACTTTGCGTGAGTTACCTATTACTGCCACTGAAGTCCCCTTTATCATGAACCGTTAATTACATGCGTGTGAGCGCGAATGCTGTGGATAGATCTATTTGGGTTGACACCCCGTCCGAGTTGGTCGCGCCAACCTGTCAAACGGAGGCATATCATTCAGATTACTTCCGAGTGTCTGGCAAACACTTAATTGGGGCATTTTATGCTTGATTGCATACGATTACGTCGAGTTTCGGGGTCATGAGCTTTAGGCACTGTATGTAACCACCGGTAATTTTCCACATAAATTAAACTTATAATTACCCATTTATCACGCCAAATTTTTTTTTTTAAAAACATTATCAGTTAAACTACTCATAAGTTAATATGACATAACTCATACTTACCTAGGTTCATTTTGAATAAATAATTTATTTACATCAAGTATCAAAGTTTTCAATTTCTAATTTACCACTTTACGTTATTTCGTATTCAACATTTAAATTAAACATTTTTCTATTTAGTAAAGTATTCATAAAAACCCTAAATTATTAAAACTATAATAAAACTCAAATTAATGATATTTTATACAAGAGTACAAGTTTATCAAGCTCAGGTACAAGTTAGTAATGCAGACTAATAAATATATATATACTCATTATAAACCTCAGTGTACCAACCCTAACAGCACAATATTCATCTCACTAGCTTTAAAAACTTTACTTTTTCAACATAACAAATATATGTACAAGTTTTAAACTAAAGTACAAGTCACTAAAACATAGAAACCCTAAAATCACCATAACTTACAATAAAAACCTAATTTCTCAAAAACAAATATTTTACTTGCAAACTCTAATTAATATTTTTATAAAAATATTATGTACAAGTATTTTAAGTTAGGGTACAAGTCTTTTAAGCATGAAATCTTTATAGAAACAAAAACCTTATAAAAACTTTAAAAATAATTATTTAAATAACATCTTATGTAGTATTCTTACACAATAAATTATAAAAATAATTTATTTATTTATTTAGTATATGTACAACTCCATAAACTTAAGGTACAACTCACTAATGCACAAAATCATAAAAACCTAATTATTAGTATTTAAAGTGTAATAAAAATTACATAAAAATTATAGAAAATTAAGAAATAATTAAAAATACAATTTTCTTATTTTTAATACATTAGTACAAGTCTCTCAAGCCTAGAGTACAATCACCTAAAGCACAATCCGATTCTTATTCCTTTATCCATATAATTCGACACCAAACTTAAACAAATAAATCCTAGCTTGTTATCTAATAAATCTCTACCCAAATTAAATACAAAACTAAGTTTACTACTTCACTAAACTTACATGTACAACCAACTATAGCCTAAGTACAATTAGTAAAGCAGAATCGATCCCTAGATACAGTTTAGTTCAAATGGAACTAAATAAAAACCAACTTAGACCTAGACTAACACTTGTAAACTCTCTAAACCACAAAATACTCATTTGGTGCCCTATACTTCCACATATACTCGTTTCTAGATGTGCTATATGTGTATGGACTATATTCGAACACACCAACACCCTCACAAAAGGCCACGACATTTCCACACACATGGAATTAAATCAAAATCAAATGGTTCTAGCTAGCTACTTGTATACTTATTACACCATAAGTCATTTGATTGGAATTTTATACCTACACATCACCTCTCTTCTAGAAAAGTGCCTAAGTATGTGATTTAGGTTCGAACACCTCACCTATTCTTTCATTTCACATTGTGGCGCCTCATCAATCACACACCCTACCTAACTCACTCAAAAATACAGCCATAAACATTCATATCCATCCTCTATAAATAGAATTCAACCTAAAACTCTAAATCGTCCCTTAAACATTCGAACCAAACCATACAACCAAACCATACAACCTCAAATCTAGAACCTACAAGGGCTCAATTCGAATCATTTTTCACAAAATAATACACTAAGTCGACCAAATAAGAAGGTACATCTCTAGTTCATTTCAATTATTCTCTTATGCTTATCTTATGTTTAAATACATATTAGAACATGTCAATAAAAGTATATAGGCCCAGAAGTAACAAAAACGTATTTTTGTATTAAACGAGCTCATTAACAAAAATGATTTCGAAATAAAGTTCTAGGAGACCTAGATTTATAAAAATGGTTTAAGAATACTTTAAATATGTTATAATAACTAATTATAATATAAAAACATAGGGTATAAAAATCAGATTGCATGAAAACTTGGTTTTTCCTTTCTTTTTACTCCTGTCGAGCAGCAGCAGCACTGCTGCTTTGGACCCATATTTCATGTATCAAATGTTATTCTAAAAATCTAGGTCTTGACATGGTTAAATTACACTAGAATAGATAAATATAGGAAAAAGAATCAGTCAATTTCATTGAGAAACGAGGGAGAACGAGGCATTCAAAGTTGGTAATTTTTCTGTGACGAGTAAACTTAAAGTCGCGACTTCTGTGATTTATTGTGAAGTCGTGGGATCAAATCATGCCATGAGATTTTATAAAAATACTCTTAAAACTCTTATAAATGTTTTAGAAAAGGATTCGTAAAAAGTTTCGAAGTAAAACGAGAGATATAAACTGTTTTTGAATAAAAAGGATGTTGGGTGCGATCGGGGGTTAAACACAAGGGTTGCTTTTGCCAAAACTCTATAAGATTTATATGGTTGGACTTGTTTTGCGATCGGGGAGTTTCTCAAGGGTAAAAAGTGTCAATTTGAAACTTAAGGGTAGAAAGTGTCATTTGACCAAAGTTCAGGGGTAAAAGTTGTCATATTTATAAAAGTTAAAGGGTAAAAGTTGCCAACTTTAGAAACTTGAGGGTCAAAAATGAAAATATTATAAACCCTAATTATTATTATTATTATTATTATTATTATTATTATTATTATTATTATTATTATTATTATTATTATTATTATTATCATTATTATTTATTATTATTATTAAGTTTTATTTAAACTTAATATACGTTTTGTACTATAACTAACAAACGAAGTATCCATTTAACGAACGGACGGAACCAAATCTTACAGATAAGAAAATATAATAAAATAATACTTTTGAAACTACATATTGGTTCAATAAAATATTTAACCATTAAACTAAAACGAAACGAACATTTAAAAACTAATATAATCAGCAACAATTACTGAGAACTTAATCTAATAACTCAGGTTTCAAGCCGGAGACGTTTATCAACTTCATTTAACTTTGTTTTCCATCCAGACTGCCCAGGTGAGTTCATAGTCCCACTTTTTCATACATTTTCTAAACTTGTGGGGAGATACATGCTACAAACCGAACACAAGTATTTTTCTGTATGCTATCCTGATCTGGTATTGCCTAAGTTAGCTGTGTTGCCACTAAAAGACCCTCATATCATGAGCCATTAATCACTTGCGAGTGAACGCGAATATAGTGAATAGATCTATTGGAATTGACGTCCCCATTTGTGTTAGCCGGATAGGTAACCAAATGTACTATATTTGAAGTAAAACCGGGAAGTTGGCAAGCTCCTGCTCGAGGGCATTATTACCTACATTATTATTATAATGTCGGTAACTTTACATTATAGCTCATTACTATAATGTCCACACGTTGTTAAGGTTTGCGTGTCATGAGACTTAGTGCAATATGCTACGCTGCAATACATTGTTTTATAACTATTTAACTTGTGTTCAAACTATTACTCATTCATAAACACTGTGGATTCACTCAACCGTTGTGTTGACTTTTTAGCATGTTTATCTCAGGTCCATAACAAACAAGGATGGCATAAAAGGACATGGATACGGAAGGAAGGCTAAGATTTTATAAATTATTTAACAAATTGTAAAGCTATTGGGACCTCATTTTGTAAACTCTGATATTTGAATAATAAAAATTTCTAAAACAACTCAATTAGAGATTGTTTTCCTATTATTATAACTGTTGTGCCGTCGAGTAACACCCAGCTTTAATTCCGCTACGTATCCCAAATTTGGGGGTGTTACACTGTATACCTTATTTTTAGCTGTGACATTGTATTTGTTATATTGTCTTGCTACTGAAAATCTCGTGTTCCACAAATGACTTGTTTACTTAAACATATTACTTTTGGCAGTGGGTTGTAAACACACAGGTTACAAGTCTCTTATGGCGGGACTTGTAACTGAGTGGATTTACGATGCCTTTGCTGGGAAATACTTGATTTCTGAAAACACTCGTTTACGGGAAATACTTGTTTACTTAAAACTATGAACTCACCAGCTTTATGCTGACGTTTTAGCATGTATTTTCAGGTTTTAAGCAATGGCACACTACAGGAGGTTTTGGCAGGGCATGGCATGGTCATAGAAGACTCTGATATTCTTATGGGGACCGTTTTAAACTATTTTAAGGGCCTACTTCCGCACTAATTTTAAACAATGTAAATTCAATACTTTTAGTTAAACGATTTTATCCTAAATAATTGAAGTGAAAACTAATTTTGTACTTGTGCTGTAATACCAATTGAGTTACACCCCAGCTACATGTATGCTTCCGCTGGACCCGATTCTGGGGGTGTTACAATATCCACTATATTTCACCCAATAATAATAATAATAATAATAATAATAATAATAATAATAATAATAATAATAATAATAATATAAAAAATCTTACACACACAACTTCTCTCAACTTCACAAGATATGGCTGATAACCTAAATGAGGTGAGACGAATAGTCATTAGACGACTACGAAGGGAAGTAGCTGTTGAGGTGACATTGGCAAATGAAATGTTAGCCGAGTTGGGACGTATTCTTGAGCAACTGCAAAGCCGTACTCCAGAAATGGAAAAGTTGCGTTCCATGCCACTAGACCAGCCTCTTTTAGCTACGGTCTACACACTCTCCTTATAAGCCATGAAGCAGAGATACTTACTGCCACCAATTTAAGGACAACAAGAAAGGAAGTGTTGCGAAGCGTTGCTGAGAAATAATAATTCATTGCGTATTACAGAGCAATATATAGGCACAAACCATTTTTTTGGGTTAAAGGTTTATACCGGTGAATATATTAAAAAATGATGAGAGTTTATGAACATGGAAGAGTGGTCATGATCAAACCTTCGAATAAAAAACTATATGTTTTGAACATGCTCAAAAACACAACAAACCACAATAAAAACAACACTAGACGATCGGAAATGAAATAACCTACAGAATACTCGACCTCTAGCTCACAAAGACGCAAACAAATCAGTCTTCCTCCATTTGAATGCTTGCAATCCTCCATGTCTTTCGCATGTTTTCGACCTGAGCTTTCTTCTTGAAATGAATAGAAGAAAGCTTTAATCTAACCATCTCAACAATAACCTTGGATAGCTGCTCGAGATTCCTCTTACTTTTTATGTGTACACGATTGTTCCTCTCTTGCCATACAAAATACGAAACCGCAGCTAAGACAAGACGAGCCACAATAATGAGAACATTATTTCTATCAAAAATAGGTAATAACCAAGCCATTATATCATCCCACTTGTTTGAACTAACTGAATTTCAGCCACTTGTAAAACACGAAACTAAACCTGAGAAGAATTTGAGCACTAAAAAACAAATGATTATGTGGGTCGGGTTGTGTCTTGCAAAGTGAATACTGAAGCAGGTTTAAGTCGACATCATTGTCAACATCCCATTGCCTCATTCTATCATGAGTTTTTAGACGCCTTCTTATAACAAGCCATAAGTGAGTCGCCTCGAGGAATGCTAAAATGAGACCACACCATTTGAAACCACTGAACTTCTTTCCCTCATTCTCAGACCGAATTCCATGCATCACGGACATAAAAATATCTAAATGAACCATCCCTCATCCTCCAATGCAACGTATCAGGTTGATCATCATTAAGGAAGGAGTAGGGACTTAAAACAGGAAAATTGTCATACCAAGCAGTAGGCCATAGCTGACGAACTTATGTGTTTTAATTACCGTTTTGTAATTTGTATTTTTATTTAAATTTCGTATTCTACTTTGCTGTTTCTATGAGTAAAAGTTTGTATTTTACTTTGTATCTTCGTCCTCGAAAGTAAATTTTCATTCATTTAAATAAAAATAAATATTACAATAAGAAATTTAAAAACAATACAAAAACACAATACTCCTATTTATTTTTTAGATGCATCTAAACAAATCTAGAATTCAATTGTTGTTCTATTTTTTCAGCCTTTCTAAAAAAAAGCATTATTCATCTCGTTATAGAAATCAGATTCTTGTTTCAAATAATAGTCAATCAAGGCACGTTTCTATTGTGAAATGTCACTGCATTCATCAGATACTTTCATCGGATCATATTTGCATTCTCAAATTCAACAGCTAAGTTCATAATGGCTAGCTGACGAACTTTATCCTCATCGATTTTTTTCTGAATCATAGCTTTTATTTCATTAATATTGTGTGGAAGCAAACAAGCCATTTAAAAAATTGATGAAAGTATATAATGTGTATATAAATAAGTTGTGTGTATATAATGTGTATATAAATTGGGTATAAAATGATAAAATAAATGGGGTATTAATAGAGTAAAGGGTTTATATTTTTAAAAGTTATTATTATTTTTTTTAATAAAAATGGGCAATTGCATATATACCCACTAAAACTTGCATATTTGCATATATACCCAAAACATGCTTAACTTGCATTGTATATCATGCATTGAAAACTTGTATTTTGGGGAAATATGCAAATTTTTGAGTTTTAGTGGGTATATATGCAATTCTCCCTAATAAAAATATCAAACGGTAAAATTTTTTCAAACACATATACATGCTCGACAATGGTCGAGTTCTCGACCAATATCCCCTTCCAACCAAGCTCGACCGACACCCCACACCAAGGCTGACCAACTCGATCGACTGTCGACCGAAGGTCGACAGACCTTAGGGGGTTGACAAGCGATACGTGATCACACGGGACGGGAATGATCTAGCGTGGGAACACCGCCGCCGACCCCTTCATCACGCACGGGAAGCATCCAGCACGTGAAACTTTCACGCACGGGAAGGCTTGAAAATTCGACCGTTGCATATTCTTTTTTGACCATTGGAGTACAAACAGGTTTTTCTATAAAGTTGGCAGCCATGGCTTTTAAGGTTTTTCTATAAAGTTGCAGGTTTCATGTTTTTAGGTATTTGTATTATATGTAGAAGACGACAGGCAAGATAAAAATTAAAAGACAACTAAACTTAAGGCCCAATAGCTAAGCCCACAAAATGTGTGACAAGTTGGAACATATTTGAGACCAAACTGAATACTGAATGAGTCATTTGGGACCAAAAAATGCTCATAATTTCCAAACAAAAGCTGATAATTAAGGTTGGGTTAAATTAAATTTATGTCTCATTTAAAAAAAATGAAATGAGTGAAGAGTGAGTGATCGGATGCAAACAAAAATAAAGATGAGTGATGGAAAAAGTGAATGAATGATGTGGCATAAGAGGATTGGTTGAGAGTGAGTGATGGGAGAGAGAGTGGGTGATGGGTTGCCAACCCCTAGTGCGCCCAACCTAGCGATTTAGGTCATGGATACTATCCATTACAACACATTGATTTCAACAAATAGTCGAATCTCGTACAAAAGGTTGGTACTATTCAGATGACGTGCAAAGTTTCTTCTATCAATAAAGTGTGTAAATTTGTTTCACATATGAAAGAGTGAAAAACTGGAAATGTGTTAACATTTGACACTTTTAGAAGTATTAGACGAGTACCCGTGTATAGCAACGGGACTTTATAGCGTCAAATAGTTTTAATGATAAAAAAAAATTAATGATTTATACACGAAAAATAATAAAAGTTTGAGGATTTGGGGATTAACATAATGTTTTGAAACCCGGTTCGACCTGGATGGTTCGACCGGTAGAATCATTCCTCTCGAAAAATGGGACATTTTAAACCGCGTCAACCCGACGGATTGGGTCGAAAAAACAATTCAAATAAAACCGGGTCGACACGCCAGGTTTGTAGTGTCCCGTGTCAACCTGGTTTTCGATGTATATTAATAGTTTCTTTTTGAAACATATCATTGGCATTAATGTACAGCCTTTCATTACCGAATTTATCACATCCAAATTCTTCATTTTTAAGTTTTTTTTGTTTTATTTGCATTAAAATTACAATAGTTTCCTTTATTTATTTAGTTTTAAGGTTTTCAACATTTCACATTTATTGACTTTTCATTTTTTTACGTTGATTATTTATTTTTTTATTTTTTTATATAGTATAGATAAAGTTATTAAAACAATTGCTCACGCCTAATTTATCATTTTAAATTGTATGGTTATGCCTAAAACTACGTTTTTTTTTCTTTTTTTAACATCACTAAAACTACGTTTGATTATCGTATTTTTACACGATTTGTTTTTAGGTTTTGACTGGTTCCGTGAATATGGTGAGGCATCATGACAACCGAATAAATTCTTCCAATAAAGGCAAGAAAAAGCCAAATCTTTATATCTCCATATAACATATTCTCTTACAAAGCAAATGATTTCTATGTAAAAGAATAAAGTAAAATTTCACTCTGTTGGACTTATCACTAGCTTTTGGGAGTGGTTGAAGCTACATGGAATTTACGCTTTAAAAACGGATAGTAGTTTTGTTTTTTTTTTTTTTTTCTTTTCTTTTCTTTTCTTTTTTTTTTTTTTTTTTTTTTTTTAAGTCACGAAATATAGTTGAGGTGTGCGTTCACTAAACTTCTTTAAGTGATTAACACTTGTGATAGGTAGAGATTACGTGTATTTGTCACGTAACACCTTACACTTAGATTTTGAAGTAAAAGCTATAAAGTATCAACACACTTTTAAAAAATTACAGATTTGAATTATTTAATTTTTTATTGCCTATTATATCAACGAACTTTCAAATTTAAATTCGACTTGAAATATTTCTTTATACCGTTAGTCATCATGTGACAATGTTAGTCCTTTTAGTCAATGAACATTTGCAAATTTAGTCCTTTTTATACTAACGACTGTTTTTAATCAACTAAAAATTTGGTTTTTCTTACGTTTTAATACTTATTCGCCCGGTTTTACACGTTTTGATCCGTTTTCACACGTTTTCGCCCCGTTTTACACGCATTCGTCCATTTTTACACGTTTTCGCCCGGTTTTACACGTTTTCATCCATTTTACACGTTCATCTGTTTTTACCCGTTTTCGTCCGGTTTTACACGTTTTCATCCGTTTTTACACGTTTTCATTCGTTTTTACACGTTTTTGTCCGGTTTTACACGTTTTAGTCCGTTTTTACACATTTTCATCCATTTTTTTACACGTATTAGTCAATTTTTACACGTTTTCGCTTGGTTTTACACGTTTTGATCCGGTTTGAGACACAAGAACTTATCAAAGAAAATAGATTTAGAAATGGTGGGAAAATGCAGAAAATTGGGTGTCAAGAGGTGGTTTGCAAAGGGTGAAATGAGCCACTATTTATATGCAACAAGATATTTGGATGCTCCTGTACGGCTACGCGGTTCTCTTATTTTAAATTGGATCAGACAAAAGCTCGGGAAGCCTGTTTGGGCTTGACATGACTTGTTGGCTAAGTTCTTCAGGAAAGGAAAAGATAAAACATTTTAAAGGCTTAAAAATCTTTGTTTCTTAGGATAATTATTTCCTTATTGGATAAGGACTAGTTTTGTTATAAACAATGATTTCAACCTGCGCATTGTTGCGTAGTGCTTGTATACATTAGTTCCGCAGTTACCGAAACACTATATTTTTCTAAATCAAACTCGTTCTTTATGTTTAACCGTCCGTGTAACGGTATTCGTGATACAACATCTCCCAAATATAAAATACTAAACACGAACATAGTATACTAATACCATAATTGTAGGCAAAACATATATAAATTTACACAAAATAATTTTCGTAACACAAATTCGTTTTCACTTATTCTTGGCTTCAACTCTTGCTAGCTTGTTGTTGATATTACACGGAGTAGCTGCTTAGAATCTGTAACTTGGACCAACCTCAATAGTTCAACCCCCTTCGAATCTACTTAGAACTTGTAAGTTGGACCAACCTTAATAGTTTGATCCTTGTCAATTTCAGATACTCCACCATTTCTATCAGAAAGTGCCCAAAATCATCACACCTACAAAGTTCTTAATCACCAAATTCAAGCACTAAATCACTAATATTAAAAATAAATATTTGGACATGACATCATACATTATCTAACAGGTATTTCAGATCTAACAGGTATTTCGTGACTTTGTCATTTTCTTCACTTTTTCACCGAAATACGTTCAAAAAGTGCTGATTTCTAGATTTCTCACCCCAAGTACTTAAAATACAAAAAGAAACGATTTAAGGCAATATTTGATGATATTAATACGATTTTGGAATTAAATGACCCTTTAAAAAGGTACCAAATAAATCCTTATCATTAATCACATGTTATTTAACATGAAAGTCTTAACAAAGGAAAAAAATTGAAAAAAAAAAGACGAAAAACGTGAAAAAAATAAGATTTTTTTGTCGAATGTATATAAATTGCCAGTCTATAGAAATATAACTAAATGATTGTCGCGGTGGTATAATTATTTTCGCTTAACAATTAACGGTAGATATTTAAATTGTAAAAAATATGTGAAATATTAAAATGCTTTTAAGCTCAGCCATTTATTTATTTATTTTTTGATAAAGGGTGGGGAAGAATCTCTTGATATGTAAAAAAGTTTAGTATGTAAAATAACTCTCCTTAAATATTAATGGCTTCAAATGAAAATAGCCCTAAAATACACTCATATGAACATCCACAATTAGGGTTTGTAAACTTACATACATGACTAAGAATCACCTTATATAATTTTTAAAATTATGGCTTGTTACACGATGTTTTCCATCATTAATTACTTGCATGGATTGATTGAATGATAAATGCTCAAAACGAACAAGGCTGCGAGCCGCCGCGTTGCGTCGGAGCAGTGAGTATTCGTTTTTATGTGTTTTTTTTTATCTTATGTTCGTGTTTTTATTCATATAGTTGCAGCGTTGTTGCAAAACTTTTTAAGGTACTCTTGGGCCCAATGGCTATATTCAAATTATGCAAGCACAGTGCTATCTTTGGACCACGTTGGTTTTTACCTAATCCACTTACTGGGCTAATTGTTGGGCTCCCGGTTTGTGACGTCAAATTGACGCAACCAATGGGGCAACGAATCAGAGGCCACCGAATTGACGACATATACTAAGTTTTGATTTTTGGTTTATTCGGGTATTACCCAAACAATAGCAATGAACACCCCTAGTTCAGAGTGTTGATTTCTGCAAAATCTTTACAAATGAAACTGCGCATTCTTATATATTTACAAAGATAAATTGGGCCTTCATTTAAAGTTGCTGAAATTGGTTGGATAAAATTATATAGCAAACGGGCTAACATGTTGACTCTTTCGAGCATGCCAAAGCGTCCAGTAACAGTTTGATGTTGTTAACCCACTTTTGTATTGTGACGTCAAATTGACGCAAACAATGGGGCAACGAATCATAGGCCACCAAATTGACGACATATTATATATATATATATATATATATATATATATATATATATATATATATATATATATATATATGTATCTATTATCCTATATTACATTTAGCAGGCTGGGCAGCCCCCCTTTGCTGCCCAGCTTTGCTGCTACAGTTGCCATGTGAGAGCAGCTACAGTAATTCCGGTCAGCTGCTACAGTAACACCGGGTAGCTACAGTAACTAACGGGCGTTAGTTACTGTAGCAACGACCGTTATTATTATTTTATTTTTTATTTTTATTTATTTATTTATTTATTTATTTATTTTTTTACGATTACTTTGGCAAAACACCCCGCGGCAACGCGCGGGTAATCCACCTAGTTTTCTCTAATAAACGGAAGTTTTTTACAAGCCTTCTAAGCGACCCGCATTAAAAACCCAATTAATATTCATACGTGTTCTTCCTTATTTAGATCAGATGTACAAGAGGTTTGATGCAGTGGTTTATGATGGGAAAGTAGTAAAGGGCGATCAAGACAGCTTCCTCTCCGGTTAAAGAATCAATCTTCCTCAACAAGTTATAGCCGGTTACTATCAATCAATTAACTTTGATACATTCAAACAAGCATATCCAAAAATAATTTACAATTTTTGAATTCAAATCGCCCGAATCAGTATTTAACTTCAACCCTAATATATTGATGCGGTTCCAGTCATGGTTGCATCATTTTTCTATGCCATGCCGATTCAAAATCAATCAAGAAAATATTTTTGTCGCATCATTAGCATCAACCCTAGGAAGTCAATCTATGCAGTGGGTTTTTGCTGGCCAAACCTTCAAATCGGGAATTTTCTCTTAATTTTGTGCATATTCAATTTAATATGTTTGAAATTTGTTATATTTGAGCTATTATAGTTTTTAGATTAATTATTGCTGATTAAAAGTTTGATTGTCAATCTTTATAAGATTAGTATCATTTTTATTTTGATTGTTTGTTGGATTATAATTGAATGTTTGTTGATGATCGGTTAAATTTTGGGTTTTTTTTTGTAGTATTGCGTTTATGTTTTGACTTCTAGATATATAGATGATCAACAGGGCTAAGCAATACACTGAGGAGTATCAAGCCAAAGTCTGATTGGTTTTAGCCATTTTGGCATATGGTATATGGTTTTGAGTTTAGACTAATGTGGGTTGTTTTTCTCATGCAGCATAAGAACTGATTCAGTTAAAATGTGAGCCGAGGTTGAAAGGTTGATTTTATGTCAGTCAACCCTTAACCTAAGATGAAGTTCATCATTATGATCCGTGGGTACGACTTCTTAGCAAGATGTTGTTTATCATTAGATGTGCCTTTTTTCTGAATAGTCACATATTGAGTGTCTACTCCTGTTTTACGATTGCAAGGTTCTTTTAGTCTTCTTATAATAGCATAATATATGAATTATGAGTATTCACTACTACTTTTGTTTCAAAGTTGGAGATTGTGTTTTGACAATTTAGGTCAAATGAGTTATATTTGAGGAAGCTGTATAACGATCTAATTGTTACCACCTTGCAGCCTCTAACAGGATATGCAGTAGCTAAAGTTCTTAAATCTGGGCATGAAAACTTTAAGAAAGGCGACCTAATTTGGGGGATTTACAGGATGGATGGAATACAACATTAACAATCCTCCTGAGTGTCTATTGAAGATTGAACATACCGGTGTGCCTCTTAAAGGTGTTGTTGTTAGAGTTCAAGGTATGTATTTATTTATCTCTTAAATCAATTTATTTGGATCAACTCACAACAATTCATGTCAATTACTATGTATGTATTGATCTATTCCAATAGACTTATAGGACAAATCAACTATTCAATGAAATGCCTCAATGAATTTCTTTCTGCAGTTGCCATGATTTAGAAGTGAACAAAATTCAGTTCGTTGACAAATAGAAATTTTGAGAATCGGTCACAAATAGAAATTTTATTAGTTTCGTTATGGCTCGACTATGGCTCTTCTCAAATGTATATGTTTTCATATACCTATATCAGCTGTTATTAGTTCCCATTAAATTTATTGTATCTTCCCATTTTATTTTCTTGTAGGGTGGTTTTAACGCAAGATACATGGGAATGGTTCGGTCTTTAATTAGCAATCATTACAGTAGGTTAATGGTGCTACAAATGAAGATTGTTGTAAACAATCCACTTTCATATGCTATACATAGTCCATTTAATTTGCAATAATTTCTAATGAATGTACTTTGTTGTATAAAATTCTAATGTCTATAACTAAGATAAATAGTTATTCTATTATCCCGATTGTATAAGAAACATACAAATAAATTTATTGATTTTTTATGGTTATATTTAAATAAGTACGAATACTGGAAAAAGGGCGTCATGAAACCAGCCAAACCCACTTCCGGTTCTTGCTATTCATGCAAAGGATGTTGGTGAATTAACTACCAAAGAAAAGAAAATGGTTAGTCCTGTACTAAAAAGATGGCATCTTGCGCTGCTAGTGTGGCTGGTAGCCATGCTCTATTTGTTAACATTAAACTTCAAAGTGAAACATTACAATATCCTTAAATGGATTTATCTTCAAGTTTTTAACTCCTTTTCTATAGTAACTGATAAATTTTCAAGATCTTGACTTTGTGTAATTTCATTCTTATATATAGTGTTTGGGTATCTAATTAATGAAGTTGGCGAGTTGTCATCCTTATTCTCAAGAACAAAAGGATCTTGATTGTGTTTTCATGAGACATGACAAAGGCAATTCATGAAGTCAAGATGTAGGTATGTCTCATGACCCATTTGTTCTCAACTTTCATGTCCTTCACCATGACCTCCTGGATTATACATGTTCCTTGATCAATCCAAATAAGATGGTCATGATCAGCTATAAAAACCATATAAACTGATAATGGTGATGTTTATATGCACCATTTTCATGATACTAATGGATGGAAAATGAGAAGCATTTTATTCTTGGATGTCATGAGGATTAAATAACAAAATCTTCAAAGTGATATATGTTAGGATTAGTTATTCAAAATTTCTTTACAAAACTTTACTCTTTCAATTTCACGAGTACAATTTTTATCATCCTGGTCGGTCACAGTGCTCATCATTATCCTTCTATAGTGCTCAACAATTTTTATTTTATTTTATTTTTTATTTTTTTTTTGTCACTTTCATTTGATTGTAACCTATATGGCTCCTGCACCTTTCTATATGCTTTCAACACTGAAAAGGTATTAACAGCTATGGAGATGTTGAAGCATGGGAAGTAGTTGATATTCCAGAATATGACTTCAAGAGTCATAAGATCGGTGTCCCTTAACGGGTAAGCTCTTTTATCATTCTGGTAAACGGTTTATAGGGTGTATGTAAAGATAAGTATACTTCTGACAAGTGATTAAAATGGGTTCAATATGTCTAGATTGTCTTGAGACTTTACTTATTTAGCCAAAAGTCTATCAGGCAACCTACTCCTTGACTCATAAATATGTTTGCACATTATTCTGAATTTTATGTTTGATAGCATTTGAAGAAGTGTCAAAAGTGTTGATGAATAGGTTAAAATGAGAATTATTATTGTAGTATTTATCTACTTTTTGGTAATGATTTAGAAGGTTTTATGCATTAAAAATACACTTTGGGTGACTCTCGACACCCTATTGACCCTTTAGAGATATAAAACAGCTTGAACCCAAACGTTTCGTTCTTCCCTTGATGGATTAAAAGTCCCAACTAATAAAAGCGTGGAAAGCTTAGCACTTTAAGAAGGTGCTGATGTGTTTGGTTCAGGATTCATTTATATGCCATAATGAGAGATGTTTTGAACTATATATAATCATAAAGTATTACTTGAAAATTTTAAAATTTTAGTTCAAACATAATGATTTAAACTCCACCAATAATACAATGAACCCTTTGGAGGGCATACTTATTTTACATGATCCCCGTGTACGCGATATGATGGATATGAAGATCTTTGTTGATACAGGTTCCTTTTGCTTATTAAATATTGTCTCATGCAATGTGTAATGGATTATTCTTTTTTTTGGCGAAGTTTACTTTATTAACTATATTCTGAATATTCAATCATTTTAGTTCATTTTATAGCTAATGAGTCTCTTTTCTGAGCTAATTGAGCTTCAATTTATAAGATGCTAATTTGTAATGCAGATGCCGATGTACGCCTACAAAGAAGAATAAGGTGCGATACAGGTGAAAGGGGAAGAGATATCAGTTTGGTGTTAGGCCAGGTTAATTGCTTCCTTTTTCTTTGAATAAGTAGATCATGCAAGCCATATAAAATATAAATTAGAGTGTTACATGCTAAAACTCATACATGCTAAATTGCTTTTTTTTTTTTTTTTTTTTTTTTTTTTTTTTTTTTTTTTTCTTGCAATCTTTGTAACATAATCAAGGTTAAAACTGATACATGCTAAATTGTTCTTTGATGATCATGTTAAACTCTCATCTTTTGTGGTTTACCCTAATCGTCATTGAAATTTGAACCCGGATTTACCAGCTTCTAATTATCAAATTGCGCTCATCTTTATTCGACTTCTTGGAGTCAAATTCTGATATTTAGTTCGAGCTTATTATTATCACATACATGATATGTAATATAGTTGATAGAAACATTCATATAGTTGAAATACTAGGTTCGTATCTCAAGACTTAAAAGACTGGCTTCCTTATTCGAACAGAGTACTATACCAAGTGATTTATGTTGTAACTATGATTACAAAAACAATTTTTTTTTTTTTTTTTTTTTTTTTTTTTTTTTGAAAATTTGGTTTAGGATGTTGTAGTCCTGAGGCAACTTTTAGCCCATTGGTCCTAACTGAATCATTCGTGTTTTAGCTAAAGTTTTTTATAGGACCCTTATGAGATATAGCACAGCCATAGCGGCACGTCCTTAACTAAATAATAAGCCATAGAAACGTTTCAATAGTTTCCAAACAGTGTATTGAAAACTTTCTCTTATTTTCTAAAGGACAAGGACTTAATAATAAGCATGTTATGCCCGGAATCTGCTCAATGCAATGTCTCAAAATATGTTATTAAGAGTTAAGTGCATGGAGTATGATTACAAAGTCACATTGAATCAATGATACTCTAATTTTTGCTAAACTCAAAGTAGGAGGTCTTATTTACTATATACAAATTTTTGCTATGACTGTTTAAAAGAATGTAGTTTTCACTTTGACTCTCTTTCGCTATGACAATAAATAAAAGCCACGGGCAAACACTGTTGAATGTTGGTTTCTTTATGCAATGACATGTTGGTCTAACGTTTTACCCCTTAAGCTTTTCAGGAAACAATTTCCTCTGACTAGGGGTGAGCAATCCCGACCGAATCTCGAATCTTATATGGACTATTAGGTGTGCACGGCATGGACATTGGGTATTAAATCGATTAACGCACACACACATCATTTGCTATTCAAGACAATCAATTTTGGAGACCCCAACACTTGGAAGCTACGTTATTACTTTTCTTATCATCTCATTTCTTCTATTTCTTTAAAAAATTACCCGGTGTCAACGGGCCTATAAGCTAGTATATATATATATATATATATATATATATATATATATATATATATATATATATATATATATAGTAATGGAATTGCCTATGGGAAAAGAAAGGGGAAGAACAAAATTGATTTTATAAGAAAGGTAAAATTACAAAAATATACCAATCGCCCTATGACTTATCACTTTCGACACCTAAAAGTTTAAAAAGTCACCGAAGGTGAATCATTTTTTATGAAACTCGTGCGTGTGTTTGACACGTGTTCTTAAAACAATAGAAAAATATTAATTCACATATCACAAGTGGACACTTGTTGACTAATGGGTGAGTCGTACAAGCTGCCCGGTCGCCCGGTTTATTTTGGACATTTGAAAATTTTAGGTCTAGAAAGTTATAAGTCGTAGGCGACTGGTATATTTTGGTAATCACCCTTCAGAAAATTGTGGGTGAAATTTGAATGAATAAAGTTTAGTACCTCTTATTGACCTATTGTTATTCGTAATAGATTCGTGATTAATATGACACTTGAAAAAGATAGTGGTATCACAATGAATTAGGGATGAGCATTTCGACCTGAATTTCGAAACCAAACCGAAATCGAACCGGAACCGTACAGATTCCCGATACACGGTACGGTACCGGGACTACTAAATAAGGTGAAAAAAATCAGGACATTAATTCAATGCAGGACTGGTACCAAATCGAGAAATTCTCGAAGAAAAACGGGGAAAACCCGATTTTCCGGTACCGGTACCGGTATCCGAATCCCGTTCGGTACGGTACCGTAAAGAATGGTAATACCGCATGTGTGGTTTAAGAAAAACGAAATGGATGTCGATATGTAGAGAAATCACCGAGTAATTTTCTGAACTACTTTTGAGATTTTTGGTTCAAAATTGAAGAAGAATTTTCCAAAAGGGAAAATTATCTAAAAAAAGTATCAAAGTTGACAATTTTTATCGTTGTGTGTAGTGATGTTTTTTCCCTAATGTATGACTAAACTTTCGAATTTGGTACATTGTGTGTACCCGGTGATGGCTAAACTTAAAATAACTTGGCATTGTTAGTCCTTTACGTATTCGTCTGTTTTTTTAAGTTTAGCCAATTTATTATATTTTTGGTACATTGTGTGTACCCGGTGACTTTGTTCTTTAAGTTTAACTTGGCATTTTTAGTCCTTTATACTAACGGTCGTTAGTAAATAACTTAAAATTCTGTTTTCTCGCGTTAACTTTGCATCGTTACTCCTTTATACTAACGACCGTTAGTAAATAACTTAAAATTCCATTTCTTATGTTTTTATATATTTTCATCCGTTTTTATTCGTTTTCGTCTGCTTTTTATGTTTTCATCCATTTTCGTCCGTTTTTACACGCTTTCGTCCATTTTTCTTACGTTTTCGTCCGTTTTTATACGCATTCGTCTGCTTTTATACGTTTTAATCTGTTTTTATACGTCTTCGTCCGTTTTTTTTATGTTTTCGTCCATTTTTTACATTTTAGTCTGTACTTTTACGTTTTTGATGGTTTTTTACGTTTTCGTCTGTTTTTTTATGTTTTCATCCGTTTTGTCCATTTTTATACGCTTTCGTCCATTTTTCTTACGTTTTCGTCTATTTTTATACGCTTTCGTCTGCTTTTATACGTTTTCATCTGTTTTTATGTGTATTCGTCCATTTTTTTACGGTTTCGTCCAATTTTTACATTTTAGTCTGTACTTTTACGTTTTTGATCATTTGTTATGTTTTCGTCTGTTTTTTTACGTTTTCATCTATTTTCGTCCGTTTTCTTACGTTTTCGTCTGTTTTTATACGCTTTCGTCCACTTTTGTACGTTTTCATCCGTTTTTAGACGTCTGCGTCCGTTTTCTTACATTTTCGTCCATTCTTTACATTTTAGTCTGTATTTTTGTGGAAAACTAGAAGGGGGTTGAATAGTTTTACGTCCTTTTAAAAGTTTATTACCAAAATATTTTGTAGGTTATTAAAAACTTTGGATTCGATCTCAAGTGAATTCAAGTGACAACCAATATAAGCAATTCTAATCAAGTAATGAAAGTATTGAAATGTAATGAAGAAAAGATAGAGTTAGAAAGATCAAACCACAACACGCGAATTTATAGTGGTTCGGCTACAAGGACACCTTCCTTGCCCTACTCCACTCCCCGAGTACCACACTCGAGAGTTTTCTTCACTGTGTCAACAAACTCCTTATGGTGGAGAAACTTACACACCTTGGCTTACACGAGTTAACGACACTAAGCTAAATGTCGAGTTCTAATCGTAGCTAGAACCAATCTCACGACTTCTTCAAGGCTTCACACCTTCTTCACAACTTCTTCAAGGCTTCACACCTTCTTCACAACTTCACAACTTCTTCAAGGCTTCACACCTTCACAACTTCACACCTTCTTCTATGCACAACTAACTCACAACTATTAAACTACTTTACAACACACCTAGTTTCTACAATCAACAAATTTACACAACACTTTTACAAATATCTACCACAACTACAATATGAAACTAGCTATTCACAACACTACTACAATTAGATGGATGTAGATGAGTGTTCTTCTTCTTGCACTTGAATGGATGAAGCTTTGGATCATTTGGAAACAAAGACTTATGAATTATATGATCAAAGGATTTTAGATCTAGAAATGGAGGTTGGATCAGAAAGTTTATAGTGCAAAAAGGTGAGAAAAATGTGTGAAATGATCCAATATTTATAGGGCCAGAATTTACTGTTCTGGAGCGTGCCGGTCCCCTTAATTAGGGGTCGGTCCCCTTAATCATTAAGGGGGCCGCCTAGTAAAATTAAGGGGGCCGCCCTCCTGAACGTTGGAAAAGTTTTTCTGGATAAAATTTGCCCTTTTTGGTTGGAAATTTGAAATCATATCTTTGTGGTTTAATATAGCATTACCAAAAATGATTTACAAATATATATAAAATGTTTATATCATTTTATAAGATGTTATGTCTTAAGACAAAATTTCCTTTGATCATGTAATGCATAAGATGCTTAGTTTATGCATACCTTAAGTGATATTAGATGTAGAGGTAAATATTTGTTACCAAATACTTGTTTACGTCTTAATTTTGACTTAATTTGATTTGAGTTTTGTGATTATCAAAACATAGGTTTATTGAGAGATATTAATAACTTTTTTAAACATTATTTATATCAACAATCTCCCCCTTTTTGATGATTACAAAACTTAAACTCATTAATTCAAAATTTAATTTTTAAACAAGTATTTTAGTGAGTTTATATTTGCTTCTCCCCCTTTTTGTAGAATCAAAAAGGTTATGCCGACAATTTTCAAACGTGAAAGATTGACGGGTAGATATCTCCCCCTTGATGTGTACTCCCCCTCGTTTGGGGGCACCAAGAGAACGAGCTATGGAATGCTTTGCAAAAAAAATGTTAGAAGCACAAGTATATGCATGCAAACATGTATAAGTTGATTAGAAAAAAAATAAAGCATGTCTGAAAAAAAGCATTCATATTAAATAATAGGTTGTGTCAAGACACAACATACAAGTAGCAATTTGGATTACAAGTAGAAAAACTAGTTCACAAACTAACAACAAGGAAAATACATCATCATGGCAAGAGTACATGGTCTTCATAGAGCTTGCAAGCAAAAGGGTGGTAGAGGCGTTATTTATTAAGCATATCAAATGCTTAATTAGGAGAGCATGATGGTGATGATGGAGGAATGGGTGAGAATTGTGGTGGAGGAATGATTGCAGAGGATGGTGGAGTTGGTGGTGGTGGTGGGTTGGTAAGCAAATGTTCAATATATGAAAACATATATTGAATTTCATCTCTAAGGCTAAAGATGACCGTGCGGTTATAGATGCAACAATGACAAGTATCCCCATGGGATTCAAGTAGCCTCCAAGGCACATGATTGGCAAAGAATGGTGGTGTAATTGGTGGAGATGAGAGATGAGCATCAAGTGGTGTTATTGGTGAAAGTGAGATGGTAAGATGGGTGGACATGGGTTCTTGTGTAGGAAGTGGTGATGATACTTGTGGTGACAAGTGTGAGTTGATGTAGTCATTGATTGATGAGGTTGAGGGTATGGAGGATGAGGAAGTTCCATGAGTGGAAGGTGTTTTAGATGGTGCATTGGGTGCACTTGGGGATGAGCATTTGGGTGGAGGTGATGGTGTTTTGTTGTCTTCATTTGTTAAGTCAATGAAGAGTTGTTTTGGGGGGATGACCACAAGTTTTTGTTTCTTGAAGGCTTTGGAGTGTGAGGTGCTTGGTGGAGTCATGATGATCTAGATGGTGAATGATGAGATGAAGAATGGTGATTATGGAGGGAATTTATAGTATGGAAATGGTTGATTAAGGTATGTATTTGAAATGGTTGAATGAGATTCTAAAATCAGTTGGGTTAAAATGGGAAATGGTAGCTGAAACTAGAGAAAGGGTTCACAAGATGCAAAAGAAAATAGTGAATCCAGTTCTAGATGGCCGTTCCCCTTAATTGTAAGCCGACCCCCTTAATAATTAAGGGGACCGCCTAGGGAATTAAGGGGGCCGCCCATCTGGTGTTTTCCCAGACGATCAGAAACCCAAAATTTGCAGAATTTGGTGATTTTTCAAGTGTGTTTTCCCAGCAAGCTCTATTAGAAGTACATACTCTAGGAATGATGATATATAAACATATATATATAATCAAATTTTGCATGCAAATTAACATATAATAATCCACATTGAAAAGAAGCATGGCATAACATTAAGATAGTAGCATGATAACATTTAAAGTCTAAACATCATTCAAGAGATAAACAAGAAATAACACAAGTATTTCCGAATAAATCGGACAAATAGTAAACCATACAAATGTCTAAAAGAAACAAATAATAACAAGTAGCAACACGTCAATATCTTCTACTTCTTCTTCTTTCCAAGCATCTTCCTAAACATCTTCCCAACAGATTTGAAACCTCCTCGAAGTTCTTCATGCATTTGTTGTTGACGGTTGATGATAGACGTTTGACGAGTGAAGAGAAGCTCATCGGTACATTCATGAGGAAGAGGAATTTGATACTCGGTATCATCAATATCGGAAAGATCTTCAACAAAGGTCGTGGGGGATGGAGTACTAACACGTGAGGTGTTTTCCTCGTCATCATCATCGTCATCACGATGAGATGTAGAACCACGAGGCCTAGAATACAAAGGAACACGAGATTTTCCTTTGTCACTTCGAGAACGACGAGTACGAACACGAGTAAGTTGGTTCAAGGTAGGAAGGATATGAACGTAGTAGTCTCTTTGAAGATGTGGGTAATGTTCCATCACATAACGATAAAGTCGTGTGAGAAACATACCGTAAGGAAGATTGGCATTTGGGGTGTTTTTGGCGGACATGATTCGATGAATAAAAAGATAAGCCAAATTGTATTGCTCTTCAGCAATAACACAATAAAGCATGTGGGCAATGCTCGCCGTGACATGATCACGGTGACCACCAGTACCAAACGCATTCTCTCGAATGAGTTCTTCCCACTTTTTCATATTTTGGCATAGCTCTTTGAGGAGGATTTGATTGGCATGAATATCGACATTTTTCGACTTGATTACTCGACTAGTCGTACGATGTTCTAGTTCAAGCATTCGACGAATGTCTTCAGGACTAGGAATCTCATAATAGTAGGGGCCATCCTGAGGACGATTTCTTTCAAGAGAGGAAAGATCACATTCATTTGAGAAAACGGCTTGGCTGTTGTATGGGATTCGAAGAATTTGACCAAATTGAGCAAGAGTAAGAGTGATGAATTGATTTTGAATCATGAAGGAAATGAGGATATTTCCATAGGGATCGGTTTGCACCGTCACTTGGCTATAGAAATCGAGGACAAAACGAGGAATGATTGGTTCGTTGATTTGGAAAAGACATTCAAAATGAATATTGGTGAACATTTGTTCGGTTTGATCATTTTCATAGAAAGATGGATCGACAATTCGTCCTTCATGAATGTTTCTATTTTCAATAGGATGATAGAAACATGCAACTGAAGGAGACATGCCGGGAGTAGAAGAGACATTTGGAATGTATTGTTTGGTTTTGGAGACATCACCAACTGTGGTCTTAGGCATTTTCACTTAAACAATATAACAATAAAAAATAGAATTAATATAAAAACAACTATCATGCATATGTTATCTATATATATATATTTATATAATTATATGCACTATATGTGGAATGAAATTCTACTTCGACAAAAAAAAAAAAAAAAAAAAAAAAAAAAAAAAAAAAAAAAAAAAATTCAATGAAGTAGTTTCATAATGTTCCTTTTATTTTGATTTTAAACTCGTTTAGAATGTATAATATCAAAGAGTATGATATCATAATTCATTTCGAAATAAGGCTAGATATATATTAGATTATATATCTTTCATTTCATAAGAGTTTGACACAACATAAGCATGTTTAAAAGATTAAAATGCGAATTTTAGTTTTCAAAAATATCATTTTCGAGATAAACCAAACGTTCCCTTAACTAGATAAAAACATCCTAAAACATCAATATATATATATATATATATATATATATATATATATATATATATATATATATATATATATATATATATATATATATATATATATATTGATTATATATCTTGATGACGTCTATTGATTCTAGTAGTATTAACAAGTTTAATGAACTAGTTTTAAGTTTCAAATAACTACATATAGTTATAGTTTGTTCATGAACCAAACGCCCATGTTGTCTTCATGAACCATTTTATAACAAATTGAAAAGGTATGTTTTGATTGTTTAGAATGTTAAAACAATGTAATGTAGTAAGTTTTAAGTAGTTTTTAAGAGTTATATCAACAATGTGCCTCTTGAAAAATAAAATTTAACAAGGGTTTATGGGCGATTAAAGATTTTGACAAAATGATATGTTATATTAAATTTGAGTTGCAATACATCATCCTAATCATATGGAAAGCATTTGGTAGTTCAATTTCTAGCTTCTATTACACTTAAATTCGAATTAAAATAAATTTTAATAAAATGCATAATTATTGAACAGACACCAAATCGAATGAAATGTGATGAAATGCATGTTGGAAAACTTACAAAAGATGTTGTTATATGTTTGGTTGATGTTTGCCCCTTGTGAAACAACCCCGGATTGGTGATATGGTAGAGGATTTTGATGGTTTTGGGTGTTTTGGTTCGTACTCAGCAGCAATGGGGAAGAGATGAATGAGCAAATGGGGTGTTTGGGAATGGAAATAAGGTGGAAAACGTATTTGGAAATGTCAGATGACCGGTCCCCTTAAACATTAAGGGGACCGCCCTCGATAACAAGCCGGTCCCCTTAATCTTTAAGGGGGCCGCCTTTGAAATTTTCGAAATTTCGCGGGATTAGTTTCTGGAACAAAAATATTTATACGTATATAATTTGATTTATAATATGTCAAAAATACGTAAACGTTTATTGGCACGATGATAAAATTCTTAACAATTTTTAATTACCGTTTCGACAATTAAAATATACCTTTGACAATTTTGGATAAAATGATCAAAGTGTTAAGTTGATGAAGGGTTTGGGGTGTGTTCGGGAATATGTGAATAAGTGTATATAAATATATTTATATATAAGTATAAGTGTGAGTGAAAGATGGGTTGATGGGTGAGGTTTGAAAGATAGTAGCGGAGATAGGATAAAGTCGGTGAGAGGAGTTTGTTTCATCCATAGTGTTCACGTGCGAAGGCGTTCTTGCATGATAAAAGTCCACTTGACTCATATCCCTTTATCATCATGAGTCTTCTAAAAGAGGACTTAATAGAATAACGCGAGGGGGGAAGGAAAGGGTTCGATAAAGAACAATTTCCTGGACTTCTAGAAAGTCAACTAATGACGTATCTAGGTTATGTGCAAGCAATTATATATATATATATATATATATATATATATATATATATATATATATATATATATATATATATATATATA
Source organism: Artemisia argyi (assembly GCA_030686995.1). Lineage (NCBI taxonomy): Eukaryota > Viridiplantae > Streptophyta > Magnoliopsida > Asterales > Asteraceae > Artemisia > Artemisia argyi. The sequence continues at coordinate 88,295,688 of CM060708.1, read as the reverse complement.
TATATATATATATATATATATATATATAATATATATCAGGTATTAAGAGTATATGTAAATATAAGTATATATATGATCGAACAAATAGAGAGAAAAAGGCAAGCTATATCTATGCAAACAATGTAATCAACTAAAGCATATTTATCTAAGCATGGCAATGAGTTATGAAAGAATGGCGTACCCGGTGGTCTTCAAAAAAATCTTCAAAATCATCAAGATGACATATAGACTTTGAAAAAGTCTATGTTGAGAGAAACTTCAAGATTGCCTTAAGGAATGTTCATCTAGCCATTCGATCCCCATTGTCTCTTTGGTCCAAAGTTGTTTGGTCCAAACATGTTTAACATTTGACTAGGATGCATGAAAGGTGGTAGTATACCCCAAGGATTGTAGCTTTGTTGGTAGTTCCACATTTGATTACTATTGTTATTATAGTTTTGCCTATTTTGGTTTCTTCTTGGTTGAGGTGTTTTAGACCTAGGATTAGGATTATTTGATTTTCTAGGTGGTGGTGTTTTAGATCTTGTCTTAGATTTAGAAGATCCTACCTCGTTTTTCAAAGACGATTTATAAAAAGCTTTTACTTCTTCATTGTTGGCAAAAGGTTATTTTTCTATCATTAATAAGTATATACTTAGGATTAGATTTTAGAGATTTTTGTTCGTTAGGTTCATTTTCGAATTTGACATTTTTAATCTTACTTGTTGAAGCTTCATTTGAGTTAAATCCTAAACCGGTTTTATCTCCGGATGTTCTTTGAATACTTATTATTTTACCAAGTGAGTGACTACTATTTTCAAATTTATTAATTTTGCAAATTTCTTCCCTAAGTATTTCATTTTCACTTTTAAGCACTTGACATGATTTACATTCTTCAAAAATTTCTTTACCTTTTTCAAGTTGATGTATTTTAATTTTTAGTTCAAGTACTTCATTTTCCAATTGATTGTTTATGTATTTTAGTGATTTGTTTTTGGCCATTACTAGTTGTCCTAATTTGCATAGCCTATTATATTCATTATCTAGATCTTTTTCATCTAATGATAAACTTTCATCACTAAAATATTCGGTTTCACAACGTACCTCATTTGATGTATTCGCCATAAGACACTTTTCTTCTTTTGTCGTTTCTTTCTCATCTTCATCACTATCACTCAAAGCACCTCCAACAAAAGCTCTTTGATTTTGATCTCTTGTCATCATTGAACATTTTTCGATGAGGTGATTTGGATCACCACACTTGAAACATTTTCTTTCAATCTTGTTGTTCTTGTCATCTTTACTCTTTTGAAATGTTTTCTTTTCATCATGCGGTTTTCTTACGAATCTTCCTCGCCTTTTGAAGAATTTCTTGAAATCTCTTACGGCCATGGCGTATTCTTCATCATCACTTTCGGAAGATGAGCTATCTTCGATACTAGATTCCTTTCTAGCTTTCAAGGCGATTGACTTGCTTTGCTCTCGTCTTTATTTGACCATTTCGGAATCCTTCTTAATGATAACTTCGTAGACTTTTAGATTTCCAATTAATTCATCAAGTTGCAATGTTGACAAATTCTTCGATTCTTCAATATCCGTCACTTTAGCTCGCTATTTTGGATGAAGAGCCCTAAGAAACTTCCTAACAAAATTCTTATTAGAAAAATTCTCATCAAGTGCTTTTAAACTTGTGATGATAGTGTTAAATCTAGCAAAAGCATTATCAATTGATTCCTCTTCCGGAATCGTGAATTGCTCATATTATTGAACAAGTAGATCTATCTTATTATCTTTGACTTGACTATTACCTTGGTGAGTTATTAGTAAAGAGTTTCAAATTTCTTTTGCGGTTTCACACATAAAGATCCTTTCGTACTCTTTACGTGGTAGCGCATTATAAATAACCATTTTTGCTTCATTGTTTTTAGCAAGTTTTCTTTTTAAATCATCATTTTGTTTTTCAAAAGGTACGATTTCATCTTTCTTAGTTTCGGGGTTATTTTGAATAGGTAGAAAATCACCATTAGTAATAACATGCCAAAGATCTAGATCTTTTGACTTCACATAAGTTTCGAATCGATTTTTCCAATATAAAAATCCATCACTTTCAAATAGTGGTGGTCTTTGCATAGATTGCCCTTCTAAATATTTTTCAGATTCTATAAATTGTTACAAGTTTTAAAATACAATATATTTTAAAGATTTTGCTAGACGTGGCTCCTGATACCAATTGTGGAAAACTAGAAGGGGGGTTGAATAGTTTTACGTCCTTTTAAAAGTTTATTACCAAAATATTTTGTAGGTTATAAAAAACTTTCGATTCGATCTCAAGTGAATTCAAGTGACAACCAATATAAGCAATTCTAATCAAGTAATGAAAGTATTGAAATGTAATGAAGAAAAGATAGAGTTAGAAAGACCAAACCACAACACGTGAATTTATAGTGGTTCGGCTACAAGGACACCTTCCTTGCCCTACTCCACTCCCCGAGTACCACACTCGAGAGTTTTCTTTACTATGTCAACAAACTCCTTATGGTGGAGAAACCTTACACACCTTGGCTTAAACGAGTTAACGACACTAAGCTAAATGTCGAGTTCTAATCGTAGCTAGAACCAATCTCACGACTTCTTCAAGGCTTCACACCTTCTTCACAACTTCACAACTTCTTCAAGGCTTCACACTTCTTCAGAACTTCACAACGTCTTCAAGGCTTCACACCTTCACAACTTCTGATGAGGCGAAAAATGATCCGTTTTTAGGGGGTCATTTAAGCCCGGAATTGAGTTTATTTGATCAAATATTGCCCTAAATCGTTCCTTTTGTGATTTTAGGTACTTTGGGAGTGAAATCTGGAAAAAGAAGCAATTCGGACGTTTTTGGAGCATAAAAGTGAAGAAAACGCCAAAGTCTTAATTTTCCTTGCTGGGAACAGTAGGTGACGGCGTCAAGAGTAGTTCCCTGACGGCGTCAAGAGTAAAATTCCATGACGATCCAGAAGAGATTTGACGGCGTCATGAAGGTAGGGCGTCAAGAGTAAAAGTCATGACGGCCTGGAAATGATTTGTACTTGACGGCGTCAAATGTAGATCTAGGCAGTCCGAGGATTGTTTTGGCGGCGAGGTGACGGCGTCACCTATTTGGTCTTGACACCGTCAGACCCCTTTTCCTATATATAGTTTTCTAATTTTTCACATTTAAGGAGAGAAGTTTTTGGGAGAAACCCTAAGTACGATTTTGGTGTAACTTTACAGGTTTTTCAAGGGTTCCAACCCCTTGATACCTTGCATGTTTAATCAGGATAAGTGTTCTTCTAATTCAATCAATATGTCTATGTGTTGGTTGTCTATCATGTTCTTGTCTTAATTCCATCATGCTAGGCTAGATCTATCTTGTGTTTGCTTAGATCTAATGAAACCTAGATATTGATTATGTGTTGATTACTTGTTTATTCTTGTCTTGGATGAATGATTTATATGTTAGGCTTAAGAAAACTGGCAGATCTCCAATTGGTAACATGCTTGAACGTCTTAAGAAACATGAACCAACGCGCACTAGGTCTTTATTGGTTGTATTTAATGCATGAGCCACTGTTTACAATCCCTATAGTTGTGCTGGGCATGGTGTAGGAGGAGATAAGAGCTCATAGAATTGGGGAGTTATGTGTGCCACCCCATGAATGGTATTAAGGAATACGATCCGTCATCCATGCAATTATAACAAGTAATTAACGTGTAAAAGATATCTAGGGAGTAGTGAAATCTAAGTAAACACATTTTCTCCAATTACTGCTCACAACCTTAGTATAAATTAGTTTATTTTCATTTCTAGTATTTTATTTTGATTGCATCTTAGTATTGGGTTAGTTGATTAGCAACTAATTCCGCCCAAATCCTTCAAAACCGAGATTTTAAATTGCTTTCCATAAAATATAAAAACACCAAAATAATCATCCCTCACCTTTAGAACTAGTATTTAGGCTTTCTAATCCTAGCGAAACTATTCCTAAGCTGAACGATCAATCCCCCGGTACTTGTCACTATACTATACTACAACAATCAGGTACACTGCCTGGTGGGGGTTGTAAGCTTCTCGAGATCCCTCGAGAGGTAAAGCCTGTTGCGATTCCCACGCATCAAGTTTTTGGCGCCGCAGCCCGGGGAATAGTTATTGTTTAGGTTGAATTTGATTTTTATTAGGTCTACTCATTAGATTCCTATCAAGTGAGATTTTTTCTTTTGTAGCTTTCTCGTAGTCTATCTTTTCTTTGTTTTTTTGTTTGTAATTTGCTTCAAATGGACTCTACACTTAGACTTCTAAGATTGCAAGATAGGGTTGAGCGGCTAACACACCAAAGAGTTCAAAATACCTCATTTAGAGACACCTATGAATCATATGAGCCTTCACCTAGGATAGATTCTTATGAACAACCTCCATGTTTAAGATCTAGTTTTAGTGAGGCCAATAGGAAATGCGACCTAGTTTTCCAAGGAATTATGGAGAGAGCCATTGCAACAAATCATAAGTTAGATGAAGCACTAGGTTTGCTATTATCACTACCTAAGAAAACAATTGAGGAGGATTTAGCCGAGCATGATCACATTGATCAAAAAGACCTAGGTTTTATGATCGATGATGATGAATCTCAAGAAACAGATGATGAATCTCTTGGGCAATTTGTATATAGCAGTCAGAATATTGAGGATGACCCTTATGATTCGGACATAGAAGTTGAGATGCCTAGAGAAGCACGTGAGATACTTGAGAGAATGTTAGGGCTAGATCCTGACACATGGAATGATGAGGTGAACAACATAAGCCCACAAAATACTCAACCATCATTTGAGGCACACGCATCGCTCGTGACTTACCCGGAAGAAGTAGAAGAAACTTTAGGAATTCCAATGGAGGTAGAACCCTTGGACCAAGCACCACTTGAGGATATAGGTTTGAACACTTGTAGTGATAACCTTACTCCTAGTTCTAGGGAATTTCCTAGTGTTGATGAACCGGAACCTCAATCTTTATACACCTTTCCATCCTTAGATATATTTCTAGGAGACAAAAGAGGAACCGACCCACCCATCAACCAATATTATCCGGGTAGTTTTAGGATGAAGGAAGCCATTCACTCACCCCCTTCACCTCACGTGGCATATTCACACCCTAAGGGTGTGTATCGCTACTTTCACCCACACTTGATCCTAAGTGTAGGGAAAACCTCCCCTATTTCCGTTAAATAAGGGTAGAGTCAGGCTCGTGACTCGAACAAAAACAAGCGCTTCTTGGGAGGCAACCCATGTTTTGTGTGTTTTTATTTGTTTGTTTGTTTGTTTGTTTGATTTTATTTGTTTCCGTATGCATGTTTTATTTTTATTGTTTGTGCCTCATGTTTCAAAGTAAATTGTGAAAATGCTTTATTTTGTTTTTAACTTCGTCTTAATTGCATATAAAGGTATTTTGCAAAAGATAAGTGTAAGGGAGATCCAAATTTGTTTATAAGAACGAAATTGAGCATGAACCACAACAATAATAAATGGACATGTGTATTAGTACTTGTTAGAGTCAAATGCTTGTATCGAGTCATAATGAAGTTTTGCAGGATTTTCCAGGAAGTAGGACCAAGTTTTTCCAGAAATTTTCCGGAAACTTAACATAAGAATTTCTGCAGGTCAATTCTGACGGCGTCAGGAGTTTACTCTTGACGGCATCAGGTGTAAAAATATGGAAATTTTACCGGTTTTGTTTTTCTAACGGAGTCTTATGGTTTTTGTGAATTATTAAGTTTTATAATCTCCAGGAAATCTGCAAACTTCATTCCACAAGCATTATATCTTATCTTGTTTTCTAGGATTTAGTAACGTATATAGGATGCCGCCGATTTTACGCTAGGTTGTCTTGTCTATTTTGTCAGGTTTTACAGGTTATGTATGATAAGAAGATGATTTATATTATGGAAGGGAAGCTTTGATTGTTCATTTTCTTGGAGGAAGATTTAACCTGGCCATCCTATTATCCATACCGAGCGAATCAGGGGAGTATTTGATTTCATTCTCTTTACTTTTTCACTTTTACATTCTTTACTTGAACATTGGGGACAATGTTCATCTTAAGTGTAAGGGGAGGGTAAAAAGATGATACCTTACATATGCACTTTCGCTTGAGTTTGTTTTGTTTAATGGTAGATGTGTAATAAAACTATGAGAAATACTTGTTAGTGCAATTTTAGCGCAAAATTTAAAATTTTTTACAACATTTAGGAGTGAAACTTTAGCCATAGCAAGCGTCTCATGGATAGGAGATTGTATGACTAGCACATAACCGTATATTCAGAAAAATTTTCCATCCAAATATGTGAGGTTCGCCTTTAGATTTGATAGGAAAAGCATTTACTATTAGTGCTTATGAGTGTACCGGTAGCATTTAGATTCTAGAACTTGCGTTAGTGATGCATCCCGAGACCGCTAGTGAGACTACATTCGTGTGGTAGGATTTACTACATGATAAGAGGCATTAGGATTACCCTTGTGTTAAACCCGTATCATAATTACTTTACCATTTAAGTCATATTACTTGGCTAGTTAAGTCAACTAATTCTTCCCACACCCTTAGCGTTGTACTCATTTTTAGTACACGAGACCCCTAGTACACCCCTCCGAGCCTATCTTTTCATTTCTAACTTTAAGCATGTTACTTAAAGGAAGAATTTATTACACCTCACTTAAATGTACAACCAAATCGCCTTAGCCTTCCGTGTATGCGCTCATTTTTAGTGCATTATTGTTATTTGTTAAACCCTAAGTTAACTTTCTAATTGATTACATGGTTGCTAAGTCGAGCATATCCTTGTACATATTGTTTTGGGACCATTGGGACTCATGGGTAAGTACTTATTTTATGGAGTAATGGGGAAGAACATCACTTATTACCCCCATATGTACGTTAATCTTAAAAGTGCTTCAAGTGTTTTGATTTTCTTAATTCGAGTCATTAGATTAGTTTAATGTAAAGTATGTAAAAATTTAAGTGTAAGGGGAATGTTCATTCCCTATGATGTATTATTTTGGATGGTAGGGTAAGAGTGTATGCAAAAAAAAAAAAAAAAAAAAAAAAAAAAAAAAATCGAAAAATCAAGAAAAAGAAAAAAAAAATAGAAAAAGAAAAAGAGAAAAAAAACATACGGACTACCATCCCTTTTCATTCTATGTTCATTTTATGTTTTTGTTATTTTTCATTTATTAGCTTAAGTCGAGTCTAGTCTTTGCTTAGCAACGCCATCTTGTACATGTAATTAACTAAGATTGTTAACTCGCCACCAGTAAAAACTTCCCTTATCAAACAAAACCGTGTATTTCATATCCCTACACCTAACGTTACAACCCTTTAAAAGACCTCTTTGATAGTTTATCCTAGGTGCTTACGCCATGTGGTGGAGGTTTGATCCTTTCCCAAGCCTATGATAATCTATTTTGCTATGACAGGTAGTGAGAGATATCTTCCGTTTCCATATTGTAATTTACACTTTATTACACCCGAGAGATGTGAGTATCTAAATACTATTTGTGAGGTGCTTGTGTATGACCTCCGTGCTTGTCTATTGGTCTTTAGTGGAATGATTATTTGTTGTAATTACTTTTATATTAGTGTTAAATGACCCCTAACTTGTCTTTTGAGTAGAATAAAAGCGCATTTGCTTGAGGACAAGCAAATCTCAAGTGTAAGGGTATATGATGAGGCGAAAAATGATCCGTTTTTAGGGGGTCATTTAAGCCCGAAATTGAGTTTATTTGATCAAATATTGCCCTAAATCGTTCCTTTTGTGATTTTAGGTACTTTGGGAGTGAAATCTGGAAAAGGAAGCAATTCGGACGTTTTTGGAGCATAAAAGTGAAGAAAACGCCAAAGTCTTAATTTTCCTTGCTGGGAACAGTAGGTGACGGCGTCAAGAGTAGTTCCCTGACGGCGTCAAGAGTAAAATTCCATGACGATCCAGAAGAGATTTTACGGCGTCATGAAGGTAGGGCGTCAAGAGTAAAAGTCATGACGGCCTGGAAATGATTTGTACTTGACGGTGTCAAATGTAGATCTAGGCAGTCCGAGGATTTTTTTGGCGGCGAGGTGACGGCGTCACCTATTTGGTCTTGACGCCGTCAGACCCCTTTTCCTATATATAGTTTTCTAATTTTTCACATTTAAGGAGAGAAGTTTTTGGGAGAAACCCTAAGTACGATTTTGGTGTAACTTTACAGGTTTTTCAAGGGTTCCAACCCCTTGATACCTTGCATATTTAATCAAGATAAGTGTTCTTCTAATTCAATTAATATGTCTATGTGTTGGTTGTCTATATCATGTTCTTGTCTTAATTCCGTCATGCTAGGCTAGATCTATCTTGTGTTTGCTTAGATCTAATGAAACCTAGATATTGATTATGTGATGATTACTTGTTTATTCTTGTCTTGGATGAATGATTTATATGTTAGGCTTAAGAAAACTGGTAGATCTCCAATTGGTAACATGCTTGAACGTCTTAAGAAACATGAACCAACGCGCACTAGGTCTTTATTGGTTGTATTTAATGCATGAGCCACTGTTTACAATCCCTATAGTTGTGTTGGGCATGGTGTAGTAGGAGATAAGAGCTCATAGAATTGGGGAGTTATGTGTGCCACCCCATGAATGGTATTAAGGAATACGATCTGTCATCCATGCAATTATAACAAGTAATTAACGTGTAAAAGATATCTAGGGAGTAGTGAAATCTAAGTAAACACATTTTCTCCAATTATTGCTCACAACCTTAGTATAAATTAGTTTATTTTCATTTATAGTATTTTATTTTGATTGCATCTTAGTATTGGGTTAGTTGATTAGCAACTAATTCCGCCCAAATCCTTCAAACCCGAGATTTTAAATTGCTTTCCATAAAATATAAAAACACAAAAATAATCATCCCTCACCTTTAGAACTAGTATTTAGGCTTTCTAATCCTAGCGACACTATTCCTAAGCTGAACGATCAATCCTCCGGTACTTGTCACTATACTATACTACAACGATCAGGTACACTGCCTGGTGGGGGTTGTAAGCTTCTCGAGATCCCTCGAGAGGTAAAGCCTGTTGCGATTCCCACGCATCAACTTCACACCTTCTTCTATGCACAACTAACTCACAACTATTAAACTACTTTACAACACACCTAGTTTCTACAATCAACAAATTTACACAACACTTTTACAAATATCTACCACAACTACAATATAAAACTAGCTATTCACAACACTACTACAATTAGATGGATGTAGAGGATTGTTCTTCTTCTTGCTCTTGAATGGATGAAGCTTTGGATCACTTGGAAACAAAGACTTATGAATTATATGATCAAAGGATTTTAGATCTAGAAATGGAGGTTGGATCAGAAAGTTTATAGTGCAAAAAGGTGAGAAAAATGTGTGAAATGATCCAATATTTATAGGGCCAGAATTTATTGTTCTGGAGCGTGCCGGTCCCCTTAATTAGGGGCCGGTCCCCTTAATCATTAAGGGGGCCGCCTAGTAAAATTAAGGGGGCCACCCTCCTGAACGTTGGAAAAAATTTTCTGGATAAAATTTGCCCTTTTTGGTTGAAAATTTGAAATCATATCTTTGTGGTTTAATATAGCATTACCCAAAATGATTTACAAATATATATAAAATGTTTATATCATTTTATAAGATGTTATGTCTTAAGACAAAATTTCTTTTGATCATGTAATGCATAAGATGCTTAGTTTATGCATACCTTAAGTGATATTAGATGTAGAGGTAAATATTTGTTACCAAATACTTGTTTACATCTTAATCTTGACTTAATTTAATTTGAGTTTTGTGATTATCAAAACATAGGTTTATTGAGAGATATTAATAACCTTTTTAAACATTGTTTATATCAACAATTTTTATGTTTTCGACCTTTTTTACGTATTCGTCTGTTTTTTTAAGTTTTGCCAATTTATTATATTTTGTCAGTTTTTTAACGTTTTACTTCGTTCTTTACATTTCATCCACTTTTCTTACGTCTTTATATGCTTTTGTTCGCTTTCATCCGTTTTTTTTCTTTTTATACGTTTTCGTCCTGTTTTCTTACGTTTTCATCCGTTTTTATATATTTTTATTCGTTTTTCTTACATTTTCATATGTGTTTTATATTTTAATGTTAAAAACATAAGAAAAACGGACGAAAACATAAAAAACAAAGTAAAGCGTAAAAAAACTGGCGAAAATATGAATAATTGACGAAAACTTAAAAAAATGGTTATGTAACAATTTTAAATCACAGTTTTGACCCATTTCTGGTCCGAATCATAAAAAGTATAAAACACGAAAGTTGTCCGGAATGATGTTTTACATGTAGGTACGCGGGATTTTAACCTAAAAATATAAAACACGAATGAAAACTTAAGAAAAAACGAATACAGTGTATAAAAACAGATGAAAACGTAAAAAAATGGACGAAGACGTATAAAAACGGATAAAAACGTATAAAAGCGGACGAAAGCATATAAAAACGGACGAAAACGTAAGAAAAACGGACGAAAGCGTATAAAAACGGACGAAAACGTATAAAAACAGATGAAAATGTATAAAAACATATGAAAATGGAGTTTTAAGTTATTTACTAACGGTCGTTAGTATAAAGAATTAAGGATGCCAAGTTAACGCGAGAAAACATAATTTTTAGTTATTTACTAACGGCCGTTAGTATGAAGGACTAACAATGCCAAGTTATTTACTAACGGCCGTCACCGGGTACACACAATGTGCCTAATTCGAAAGTTTAGTCATACATTAGGGAAAAAAATATCACTACACACAACGGTAAAAAGTGTCAACTTTGATGCTTTTTTAGATAATTTTCCCTTTGCAAAAATAAAGACAAAAAATGAATGAGAAATTGTATATACTATGTAAAGTATCAAGAAGAACTAACACCTCTGACTTAAATTGTGTTACGAAAAGGCAATATAATTAGCAGCTTAGCTCACTAAAATGTGTCATATTCTTATGCTCTTAGAGCATTGGGTACGGTTGAGCCATGGATGTGGTGCCGTGGGCAAAAAGTGCTGCCACGTCAGCAAAAAATCTCCATGGCACCGGAAACCCCACGGCACCACACAGAATTTCTGGTGCCGTCGGCCAATTTTTTTTTCTTTTTTTTTAAAAATTAAAATATACACAATATAAACTTAAATAAACTTAATATTAAAACCACACATTACATATTAAAAAAAACACACGATACATTTAAAAAAAATGCATAAAATTAAAAACCTAATACATAAATAAAAGCGTAATCCTCTTCAGGATATTTTGCCCGGATTCGAGCTTGTTGTGCCCTCACGATCCTTGCGTTGATCGGATCCATCCTGCTGGTATCCATTTGTAGCACCCGCATCTCCTCGGCAATATTTTGTGATTCATATAAAGTAACTCTCGCGAGTGACTCTCGCTCGAGAACATCCATCTTTGCCTTGCGGTCTAACTCGTATTGTTGTTGCAACATTTCTTGAAACAATGTCGGGTTTGAACCGGAACTAGTGGTCGAGTTTGACGAACGTTGACTCTTAGCAACCCGGTACATGCCGTCTGGCCGTGGCAAATCGTCGGGTCCAAAATGCTCGGGCTCCTCGTTCATAGGCCGAAGACGATTACGTCTTGCCAAAGTCGAGTCGGGATGTTTCCACTTGTGCTTGTCTTTCAAAAACTCCCAAGCGCTCATGTGTCTAAAATCATAACTCATTGTTTTTTTAAACAATATGTGACAACGGGCCATAACATCTTTATCACCTTCCCCACTCATAACTGCCGTTTTATCAACAACCGAATTAAACTTCTTGATATCTTTATTCATTGGAGTCCACTTTCCCGTCAACATATTTTTGGTACGAATTGTATAGTTGAGTCTCTTTGCTTCCGTGTTGTATGCATCGAGCACTTTGTACCAAAATGTATCCCTTTGTTGATCCGCACCCGTTTTTTGATCCTCGGATACTTGGATGTAACACTCCGCCAAAAGATATTCATCGTCTTGGCTTCAAAAAGTTCGTGGTTGTCGGGACGGGACCACATCTTCATCGACCTCCTTTTCTTTTTCTTTGTTGCTTTTCTTACTCTTCGCCTTTGACTTTGGCTTCTTCGCCATCGTCTTTGCCCTCGATTTTTTTGAGGTCGGTGTCGGACTAATTTCTTCACTTGAAACCGATTTTTCTTCGTCATCTTCTTCGTCTACTTGATGAACCGAAGCATGGTCCGAATTCGGTTGTGAAAGGATGGCTTGGGTTGTTTGTTGAGTTTGTGTAAATTGATATTGGTTTTGTTGTTGTTGTAATTTCCATTGGCTAAACAATGCTAAATCTTCGGGATTCATAAATGAGGTTTGGAAGGTGGGAAAGTAACCGGGATTCGAAGACGATCCCGGATTGTTACCGGGGTTCGAAGACGATCCCGGCATTTGGTTCGTCGGATCGTTTAGTATGTTGTTGATCAATGGTGAGTTTGGATTCATTTTGGATGAAATTAGTTAATAGAAGTAGAGATTTAATAGATTGGAAGTGTGTGTGAAGTTTGAAAAAAAAATGGGGTATTTATAAGGTTTTTTTGGGGATTAAATTTGGGAATTAAATTGATTTGGTTGGGGTTTTTTGACAAAAAAACGGCTATAATGCTGTTATATACCAACGGCTCCATTTGACCAGGCACAAATCAACGCAAAAAAAAAAGGAAAAAAAAACGATGGCGCTGAGCCATCACCACGGCGCGAGCACCGGTACGGTGCGCCGTCAAGATTCCTCGGCTGGTAGTGACGGCGCCAGCCACGGCGCGACCGTACCCCAAGCTCCTAGCAGCATGGCATAAAGTTCGATTAAAGTAGTAATAAGTGACATTTTAAATCACAAAAAAGCAAATTTACGTACTAGAATGTTTCTTGGAAAATAAGAACTTCAAACGTATTACTATTTCAAATTATACTATGGTAGTATGGTTATTACTTGTTAGTTTGTCTGAAATAGTTCTACTGATACAAAAATTAACGGTTTAATTTGTACCGTTGCAGAGAATAAAATTAAGATGTGGCAATAGCCAATATGCCAATATGGACAGGTTGGGTTGACACATCAAGTGCCGAGTGCATGTAGTTCACATTAATTGATATTTACGAAGTATTGCGTAATCATATTTGGGTGGACGTGGCTTGCACCAACCCGCTAGGGGTGTAAACGAGTCGAATTTTAGCAGAGCTCGACTCGACTCCATAGCATTTTGTTCGGCTCAATCTCGGATCAATAGCTCGATGAGCTTTCATGAGGAAAGCTCGAGATCGGCTTGAAAAGGTTTGAAAAGGCTTGAGTTCTGCTAAAAAAGCTCAAATTATTCATAATAATGTGTTTTTTTAAAACCACTCAAACTGAAATAGAAGATTGAGATTTGAATTCGACTCGAAAAACTTGATACATTCATACATTTACATATAAATGCTTCTAGTATAAATAGAATACATAAAAAATATATATTAGTTAAAAGCTCAAAAAGCTCGTTAAGAATTCGAGTCGAGCCTATATAAGCTCGAACTCGATGCGTTAAACATGTCGAGCTTATTTTCGGGGCTCAAACACATGCTTGAAGCTCGATAAAGCTCGGCTCAAATGAACTCGAGTCAAGTTCGAGCTCGAGTTACTCAATAAAAGCCCGACTCATTGATACCCTAAGCCACGACGCCATGGTTGCACTAGCACCGACACCGTAGATGTACTCACCATCCGAATAACAACCGAGTTTGTGTGCGTGTTTTTATTTTGTTTTGTTTTTTAGCGTAAATTGGCTTTTATTATTATTATTATTATTGTTATTTTTTATTTATTATTTTTTCTTTGGAGTGTATATTTTTGGTTTTACGTATATGAATGTTATGTGGTATAAGCTAATGTGATGACACCTATAATACAGGGTTTATAGCTAATGCACCTAGCTCTCTTGAAATAATATAGTAACTCGATTAAGTATGGCTATTGATAATGTATAAATGTATTGTATCATATTTTAGTGAAATCAATGTATAAATGTATTGTATCATATTTTAGTGAAATCGCTCCGTTGTTATTGTTTTGTTACTATAAAATTTAGAGTTTCGCTAAAAAGTAATTATTAGGCATGTGTTAGGGTGTGTTTAAAAGAAAACTTTAAGTTAATTTAATCAAAAAATAGGTTTAAATAATATTTAATTTATGAGCTTAATTAATGTTTATGCATTTTCTGATACTAGAACAGTATCCGTGCAATGCTATTGCGAGTACCGTGTGATTATATTTTGCGTTATTTAGTTACACGTTTAATTGTCTCAATGTTTTATAAGTAGAGATATTAGATATGGTTAAGCCAAATAATTTTAGTTTGAACAACCAACCGTTTTTTAACCAACTTGCTTTCTAACAAATTAATTTTGAAATCTTTCCATAATAAGCAAAAAAAAAGTCTTAATTTTAAGTATTTCTAATTATAGAATATTACCAAATGCATTATAATATAGTATAGATTAGACAAGACATGCACATAGTGGCGATATTGTACATTAACATTAATTTGTGTGTACGTGTTTATTGGTAGAGTAACTCATAATTGAGAAAGTTTATGGGTTAAATTTTATTTAATATTAATAGATTGTGTTGTTTTATGTAAATAAAGAAATTTTAGGCTAAAAACAGTACACAGTTTTTTTTTTTTTTTTTTTTTTTTTTTTTTTTTAAGTTATAATTACAGACAAATGTTTGGCCATTTTGCTTAGAGAAATAAAATACATGTTTTCTTAGCAAAACATAAAAGTCATTGTAGGAATTGTTTCGTATGTATAAATAAAATTTGCTATCTATCACTAAATTATGCATAGCGGTGTTATACTGTGTGTATTACTGGTATGATTACAAACAAATGTTTAGCCATTTTGCTTATAGAGAATAAAAATACATGTTTTCTTAGCAAAACATAAAAATCTTTGTAAGAGTTGTTTCGTATGTATAAATAAAATTTGCCATCTACCACTAAATTATGTATAGCGATGTTATACTGTGTGTATTACTAGTGTGATTTAGTAATGTATAGCCAAAAATGATGCACAAATCATCTCTTTTACAAAAATTCACATGCATTTATAAGAAATATATTTATGTGTCTTTCTTGAAAACAAAATGTGCGTTGTTTCTTGTGGTGGATACAAGTTCCCTTTATTCCTTCTATTACACTGTCCTGTAAAGACTTTTTCTTGGTTTTACAGTTTTAAATTTGAGCCACGTTATGAATCCTGTTTAATAAATGCAATACAGATAAAACATGGATAATTATAAATTAATGGGAAAGTTGAAATTTAACACTTGTTTTTGTATGCTTGTGCTTATAAGATCTAACCGGATGTCTTTTCAACTCGTTTTTACATTATCAGTTTATCACAATTCACAAACATAATGTGATGGGGTATCATTCAGAAATCTGGATTCTATTAGTTAAGAAGTACACATCTATAAAACGAAAGTTAATAAATAAGCAAACATGAAAGTTTTACTCGTATTTGAGTAAAAAAAATACACACAGCCTAATATTCTTATTCCTTGATACCCTCCTATAATCCTATATACCTTATTCATTTTATTCTCTTTACGTTTATATATTTGTTACAATGGTACGCATATATATGCACATGAACATGCAAAAACATGGTTTACAGATAATTATCCGTTTTAATGAAGAAAATTCGTCAACAAACAGTCTTATCATACTTATTTTTCTATCACGACTTACTATAAATGTCTCAATATCTACAAACTAGCCTAAGGCCCGGCCGTTGACTGGTTAGCTTAAAGTTTTATTATTCAACATAAAAACGTATTACAAAATATGACGTAAAGATTAAATGCGCAAAAAATGTTTTATGTTGCAAGATAAAATAATGTAAAAATAATAACCTTGAGTATACTGTTTAAAAGATAAAAAGATTCAATTTAAAAATTGGGAAAAATCAAAGTCCATGAAAGACTTCTTTGTACACGATGTTAGTTGTGTGATTGCAATGGTTGCCATCATTCTCACAAGGGTAAATGCTACATATTACAATCGTACTTTCAAATTTGTGCCGACTTGAAACACGTACTATTTTATTCAAGGACTTCAACAATGAACTTTCAAATTCTGTTCCAAGTTAACCAATATGATTGAAATTTTATTCCAAGATAACCGATATGATTGAAATTCTGTTCCAAGATAACCAATATGATTGGAATATTTTATTAAAGGACTTCAACACTACATGGTCATATTGGTTATCTTGTAACAAAATTTGAAAGTACGTTGTTAAAGTCATTGAATAAAATAGTATGTGTTTCAAGTCGGCACAAATTTGAAAGTGCGTTGGTAATATGTAGCATTTACCCTTGTCACAACACAAAACTTTGAGGCCCTTCTTGCTCTTTACCCTTGATATGGCTACATATAGTTGTCCGTGTGAAGAAACCGGTCGTTCCAAGTAAAGACCAACCTTAGATAATGTTTGGCCTTGACTTTTGTTAATTGTCATGGCAAAATAAATAAGAATTGTCTCCCGCTAAGCTGAAAAGGCATCTTCTTATCCTATGGGCTAATATTCATGCGAGGAATAGCGACAACCGTACCTAATTTACCATCGGATGATCTTTACATCGATGTTATTTAACCCCATTCTAACTATTTGTAGCCTTGTACCATTACAAAGACCACCTCTTTGGTCTATGTTGCGCAAACAAATTATTTGAGTGCCAACCTTCAAAACTAACTTATGATTTGGAATACCGGACATTCTTATTGTGTTTAAGAATTCAGTAGTATACATAGACTCGTCATAGTTGAAATCCACATCTACATTGGACACAGAATCAGAACTATAACAAACCTTCTCCCTACCAGCCAATTGGGACATCATTCGGTCATTGACTTTGTCCACCTGTTCGTGTGTGGGTGCAAGAATAGCTCGATCTTGAAAATATATCAGATCCCACAAATTTTCCTCCCAATTGTCGTAAGTTTCTTTGATAATAGCGCCAACATGATCATCAGAATTAGAAATTATCATTTCTTCTGGGTATTCTACCTCCGCATGACCGTCATTTTTACCACATATTTTCCCCTCGCCTATATTCAAAATCCATTTAGCAAAGTCATTTATTTCTGCTGCATCGTTTGGATTGCACCCAACATGAAGCCTCATGTTTTGTGTAAGCTTTAGAACTTTGCAATGGTTCCATAAATAAGACTTGTTCATCGAAGCATGTACAATGTCTTGCCTACTACCATTTAGAATGACTGGTAGTATTTGGCGAAAATGTCTACCAAAAACAACAACTTTACTACAAAAACCATATCCGAATCAGCGTTGTGAGTACTTGAACATACGTCTCTTAATGTTCTGTCAAAAGCTTCATAAGCAAGTTTATTAATCATTGGAGTTTCGTCCCATATTATTAACTTTGTCTCCCATATCAAATCAGCAAGGTCACCGTCAACAGTATTCATACACATAGAATCCTCAACAATATTGATAGGTATAGCAAACCAAGAATGGGTTGTTCTTCCACCGTCAAGCAAAAGGGAAGCAATACCACTCGATACCACATTAAAAAAATGACCTTTAGACCTTAAAGCCGAGGTCAACGTCTTGTACAAAAATGTCTTACCAGTTCCTCCGTAACCATATACAAAAAACATTCTACCACTATTATTGTTGCATGCATCAATAATAGTTTCATAAATTCCTTTATGCTCATTGGTTAAACTGTTGTAAAAGGATTCATGTTGGATAATGAGTTCCGGTATCTTATAATCCAACTCATCATAAATCAACCGGTTGTATCCTTCCATCGTAAACTCATCATTTGCGTAAGGCATGTTGACTATATTCTTAAGACTCTTTCCGCAACTAAGCAGCTTTTCCTCAATGTATGTTAAACATATATTATATCGTTGTGTATAAGTTAGTTGAAGATCTATAATCAAAAAACAATATGTTTTTTTTAGACTGCTGTTGATGCAAATAATGTCTAAAAACGTTATTCTCATCTTTCGATATCTCTATGTTTTGATAATAACAAAATATGAAAAGACCTTATGTCAAAATTAACGTAAACAAGTTTTTAGTCGAAATATCCGATTTCTACGTCAATCACTCTAGGTATGAACAAACAAATTTACAACTTGACAAATGATCAAAGAAGTGAATTTTTGTTTTAAACTTCACATTTTTAGCTTGACAAAACTTTTTTTTTTTTTTTTTAAATACACTCTACAAATTATTTTTGAATTATAAAGAAATGTTTTATTTAGGAAAATCATTTCAAATATATTCCCGACAGCTAGTTTTTCACCCAAACCAGCTCCAAACTCACCCAAATAAAATTTCACCACTAAAGACAAAAAATGGAGCGTCTTTGTCTGGCACGGTACCACGGTACCACTAAATTTATTGGTACTGTGTGACATTTAGTGGTGTCGTCCCTTCATAACGGCCAGATTTTCAGATTCTATAAATACTACTTCAATTCCTAGATTTTGGCCATCCTTTCACACACATAACTTTCTTGTTTTCATCCTCCTTTTCTCTTTACACTTCT
Organism: Artemisia argyi; assembly: GCA_030686995.1. Classification (NCBI taxonomy): domain Eukaryota; kingdom Viridiplantae; phylum Streptophyta; class Magnoliopsida; order Asterales; family Asteraceae; genus Artemisia; species Artemisia argyi. The sequence goes on along the minus strand of CM060708.1, from coordinate 88,277,051 downwards.
TAGACCATTAGTGAGTTTTCTTTGGTTTAAAGTGTGATTCTTGCATCCAACCAAGAATCATCTACATTCCTCTACTAGTCAAGAGAAGTACACAAAGTATCAAGAAGATACAAAGTTTTAGAGTCTTTGTGTAGTGCACTTGCGTTACAAGTTGTATACTTGATTGTATCTTGACATAAATCAAGAGTATTAGTGTTTCTTAGTCATTGTGTTGATCATTGTTATCTTGTTGAGATCTTGGTGATCTCTTGAGTGTTGAGTGATAGAGTATTGATCAAGTGGATCAAGGGTAGATGGTTAGGATTGTGTGGATCTAGTGAAGATCATGTAGATTATGTGAGGATCCTGTTGATCGTGTAGATTGTGTGAGGATCGTGTTGATCGTGTAGATTATGTGAGGATCCGGTTGATCATGTAGATTGTGTGAGGATCGTGTTGATCGTGTAGATTGTGTGAGGATCCTGTTGATCGTGTAGATTGTGTGAGGATCGTGTTGATCGTGTGAGGATCGTGTGGATCATGTAGATTGTGTGAGGATCGTGTGGATCGTGTGATAAGTTAGGATCGTGTGGATCGTGGTAGATTGGTACTAGCTAAGATTAGTACTCGACATCTAGCTTAGTGTCGAAAAATAACTTAAGCGACGTTGTACGGTTTTCTCCACCTGAAGGGAGTCTTTGTTGATATAGCGCTTACAACTCTCAAGTGTGGTACTCGAGCAGTGGAGTAGGGCGAAGAAGAGCTTCGTGACAGAACCACTATAAATCTTGTTGTCTTGGTTTGATCTTTCCATCTCTTCTCTTTACTTACTTATTTCATATTAGTATTAGTATAGTGTTGTGTTCATATTGGTGTTGATTGACTTTACATACAAATTGAATCTATGTTTTTCAAAGATAAATTTTTATAACTAAAGAAAATAAGTCGGTAAACTATTCAACCCCCCTTCTAGTTTCCCACAATGGCAATTGTGGCTACATGACCCCTAACCTAGAAGGCGTTGTGAGCCCAAACAACTAGGTTTGGTCCAGCCCAGAAGGCGTGGCACCCTTCCCTTTACACATGCGGGAGGAAACCCCTATCGCCCTAGACAAGACTCAAACTTGAGACCTTGCCTAGGAGGGTAAAACCTCCATACCGCTAGAGCAGAGGCCCATTGGTAAAAACAATATGTTATTTAATTTAAATGAATATGAATGATTAAACATATATGTTATTATGAAAAATACAAATGATTAAATACCTGGATGATTAAGTTTTTTTTCTTTCTAATTGTAGCACATCATCAACTAAAAGATGCCATGTTTTCTCTCATACAATCTTAGACCATGACATACTACCTGTTAATATTAAACTTGCAAAATAATTTTGTAAGTAATCTCCCATTCCCCATTTACATGCTTCAGTAAGTCCGTCGATGTACTCCTTGTCCTCATCCAACAATCCACTGGCATAACATGCATCTTTACATGTAGGATATACTTCATCATCAAACTCCCTAAAGTCTTACCACTCTTGAGCACCTCTAACATGGTTTAACAACCTTCGTAGATAAAACACCTCGGCCCAAGAAGGAGGAACGTGATGAATCTGTCTATTGCTTTTACCTATTAAATCAAAACATATGGTTGTTAAGACCAACAAACACTTCTAATTAAAATAAATAAAAGTGTTTTATCAATAACATGAGACATGAATAAAACTGATTGTTTAGAGGTTACATTTTACCTTGCTTTTTTTTTTTAGTCCAAATCTTGTTAGTTTTATTCCAAACATAGAATTTTGGGATTTCCACATACAACAACTTCCTCGCGTCGACATCCGTTTTATTTAAATCCATCCAAGCTAAGAACTTAGAAGTGTTTGCTGATACCTTATCAAGTTGTGATGCGAGGATTGTGGCCACGCAAAAGGTTTTACTTCTCAAGGAATCTTGAGAAGCTTGCAATCCTCGAAGCAGTGTACCTGGTTGTTGTAGTGTAGTATAGGTATGTCCGGGGGATTGATCGTTCTATAGGGGAATAGTGTCGTTAGGTTGAAGTTTATGACAATTTAAGCCAAACGGTGAGGGATGATTATTTTTGTATTTTTATGTTTTATAAAAGCAAGTAAAATCTCGGTTTTTAAATGAGTGGGCGGAATTAGTTGCTAATCAACTAACCCAAAAGCTAATTTTAATAAACGAAATTAAAGTAACAATAAAAGGTAAAAGTGGTGGATTTCTTATAATGAGACAAACGTGTTTACTTAGACTTAATTTCTCCCTAGTTATCTTTTATTGGATTGTTGAATGTCACAGTGCAGTTATTTTAGTTGAAGCGTTGTATTCCTTTATACCTATCGTGGGGGTGTGCCATCTTCCCCAACTCTATGAATATCAATTTCACCTACAACCGTAAGTCAATTACGCAATCATAGGATCATAAACCTCAACTCACGCATTAAATACAACGAGAAAAAACTATATTGCACATAAGGTTACATTTTCTAAGACATTCAAGCTAGTTACACAAAGGAGGTCAGCCAGTTTTCTTAGCCTAATGTGGAGCAATCAACTAAAAAATAGACAACGCAACTATAATCAATAACTAGGTTTTATTAGATCTAAGCAAACACTAAATAACTTAAGCAAGCATGTTAAAAGAAAGAAAAGATAAATAAATAATCAAACAACACATAGACATATTGAATGATTAAAAGAAAACTTAACTTTAATTAAACATGGAAGAAAAGAGCCTATGAAAGCCCTACAAAAGCTGCAAAATTCATCTAGGGTTTGAGTCTCCAAAGTGTCACACTAATGAACGAAAAATCGAAAAGTATATATAGATTTACAAAGATGACGGCTTCTTGTTATGGATCCTAACGCCATCAGACCGCCGTGATTAGGGTTTCTTCTTGTGCAAGTCGACCTTCTAACACCGTCACTCTTTGTCTTTTGATGCCGTCAGGTTACATCTGACGCCGTCATTCTTTAAACTTTCTAATCCGTCTCTTATAACATTAACACGAGATGTCCTTCATCTAATTACACCTGACGCCGTCAGGTGTGAAGTCTTCAAAAGTTCACTGAGGCGACGTATGTTAATTTTCAAAGCTCCATATTGCCAAGTGATGGCATCACCAATTAAGGCGTGACGCTGTCAGGTGTCTTTCCTAACAGGTTTTCTTTACTTTTATGCCCAAAAATGTCCAAAATGCTCCAAATTCCAGAAATCATGTCCTAAGTACCTAAAATACGAAAAGAAACGATTAGAGGCAACATTTGATCGTATAAACACGATTTTAGGCTTAAATGACTCCTTAGAAAGGTATCAAATAAATCTTTATCAAGTTGAAAGTCGATGCCTTCTGTAATATCCTGTGAAAAACCCTAGTTATTAATAAACACTAATCATGAAGTAATTATGTGTTACTATTCACATACCCATTTTTAGGCAAAATTTTAAACTTTTGTTTACACTATCCAACTATTAATCAGTATATGTTATGTGATTCACACACATCCATAACGAGCTCACACGCATACCACAATATCCTGGAACGTGTACAAATCAAACTATGGATCAGTTTTGATCACCTATACACCACATTACACTCACAACCCCCTTGGGTCCGACTTTTCTCATAGTGGGCCCCACATTGCCAATGTAAGCTATTTACACTCAGTGGGACCCACAAATACTAGCCCATGAAATTTAATCCAAAACAAACCACACAGATCATTTATAAAACTCACATGGGCTCACTATTCATGAGCCCAAGATTTGAGCACAATCCAAACGTATATATGTTATACGAATACATACATACATGCATACATGTTTACTTTGGCTATTTTATTTGAAATCCATACACACGACCTATGAAATAAAATGCATCAACTCATTTATCACCCATAAAAGAATCGAGATCAACTTATACATTGACAAAATACGATTATATGAACTTTGGAAAACTAGAAGGGGGGTTGAATAGTTTACCGATTTTAACTTAGTTATCTTTATAAAACTTTTCGTATAATCAATATATAGTGTAAACGACAATATGAAATTTGCAAGATAGAGAAAGAAACAATCAAACCACAACACGATAGTTTATCGTGGTTCGGCTACAAGGACTCTATTTCCTTGCCCTACTCCGCGCCTCGAGTTCTCCAACTCGAGAGTTTCTTTCACTATTCAACAAGCTCCTTTAACCGGTAGAAAAAACCTTACACGTCGCTTACACACAATTACCGACACAAAGCTAAATGTCGAGCTCTTTTACAAGGGTACAACCACTCCCGTCACACTATGTGTTTTAAGACCTAAAATACAAACCGATCACTTACTGAAAACAGACAATGAATGAATGTATAAACCTCACAAGTTTACACAAGACTAATCTAACAAGGCTTGCAACGTTATGTTGAACCTTGTAACTTTTGGTTATGAACTTGTGGTCTTCTTTGCTACAAAAGATCTCACAAATGAAAATGAAATGTTAAGGTGTTAGATGCAATGAGAATTTATGTATGTGTGAATCATAATGAGAAGTGATAAAAAGATCTCTTGCAAGTGGCTTTGATATTTATAGCCAAACACATCAGACCACTGGCGGATCTAGCGGAACAAAAACAAGGGTTCCGCCCTTGTACCCCTAGGGTTCCGCCAGGGTCTGACAGTCAAAGCTTATAAGAGATCTTTCCATATCAATCAATGTCAAATCATGTTTCTATAAGTCAACACACTATGGATTGAGTAAGAGACTATCCAAATGTTTAAGAGATCTTTATGGAAAGTCAACTACTAGATTTAGTAAGCTTTCCATAAATGCACATGATATAAGCTATAATGTCATATTACATTTTCTATTTTTAGTAATATGAAAATGTTATGTCTAATGTAAAATGTAAATGTAGCTAGTAAAGTCTAGTTATGTAAGACTAAAACTAAAGTTGTGATTTACTAAATACTAAAGTTTATACTTTGTCGTTAACAAAACTTAGCAAAGATCGTAAAATATAAATAACGTTTTTAGACGATATTTATATTAACAACCTCTCCTTTTTTGTTGATGACAAAACATAAACTTTATTTTTTTTTAAGTAAATTACTAGTTCTAGTTTTAGGTCTTTGTATTTAAACTCTTTTTACTTAATTTGATGAAAATCATTTGAAGTTTATAATTATAAGTTTAAATAAATTTTCTCCCCCTTTTTGTCGAAACAAAAAGAAGAGTAGCAGAGCGGAAGAATACACTTGCTCCCCCTTGGACAATACTCCCCCTAAATGGAGTGCCAAAGTAGAAAATATGGATTTTGATCCTAAAAAAAATGGTTAGTTGGTGATAATGACTATTTCGTAACCATAACATGAGATTATAACGAAACATATAACAAGCACAAGCCATATATGAGCAACCAACAATGTACGCAAAAATAGTAGAAAAGAAGTCATTTCAAGTAAAAAGTTGACTTTTCAAAAGTCAAATGACAAGAAATGAAAAATTCTAGCCTACTTTTAGATAAAAATAAAAATAACAAAGAAAATAAAAGTCCTAGTCCTATAAATAGAGGTTTCCCAAGAAATCCTTAAAATGGGGAAAAGCCTCAATAAACCGCTCTAGGATTGGTTTGGGTGAGAGAGAGCATCCAAACGCTCTAGAATATGATGGAGGGCAAATCGGGTTTCATCTTGAACTTGATGGAGCATGATTTTCATGCTCTCACTAATTTATGTTGTGCGCTCACAATGTGAGCCACCATGGCGGGGATTAGGGAGGATTGGGTCGTTGGGAGAGGGTTGTGGAGGTAGAATGGTGGCGGTTTCTTGAGTGGAGGTTGGGTTAATGATGGAGGCAAGCAAGGTGGTTTGAAACTTCATGGCTTGATGGAGATGATTATCAAACATGTTTTTGAATGCATAGAGGTTGTCAAGACGGTCGTTGATTTCCTCTTGGGAGTTAGGAAGGTTGTTCCATAACGATGCCTCAATTTTCTCATAAGAGGGAAAGAGAGACTCAAAATGTTAGGATTGAGAGTGTGAATTTGGTTGTGATTCTTGGGGTTGTAATGGTTGGTTGTGGTTATGGTGGGTTTCTTCATAGAGAGGTCCATGGATGTCTTTGTAGATGGGGTGAAACAACAATGGTTTTGATTGAGGTGGTGGTTGTTGTTGTTGAGTTGGTTGTTCTTGTTCAAACGGTATATGGGGCTCAAAGAATGCCCGGGTTTGTTCATGTGCCATTTCTTCCATAGACCCAAAAGATGGCAATGGTGGTGAAGATGGTGAGTTAGAGAAGAGATGATTAAGATCATCTAGGAACGGAGTTGGTGATGTTGGTGGATTACCAAATAGCTCCATTGGTTCAAGTTTCGGTGATTTGGGTGGTGATGGTGACTTGGATGGTTGAGTTAGAGCCAGTGGTGGACTTGGGTCAATGGGTGTTTTGGTTGGAGGTGGAGTGGTGATCATATGATTGAATTGTGGTGATGGTGTGGGAGTTGCAAGATTCAAGAAGTTTTCATCTTTGATGGGTGAGGAAATGATGAGTGGTGATGCATCCGAAGATGAGGAGCTAAGATGAATGGTAGTGTTACAACAAAAAGGTTTTACACTTATTCGGGCGGTACGCCTAATGGGTCGTGGTGGAGATTTGATTGTTGACTTTGTCATTGTCAAATATGGTGATTTGAAGGATAAATTTCAGAGATTTGAGAAGTGGTGGGGTGATTTGAGAGTGTTCTAAGATGGTCAAATTTATAGAGTTGAAGAAATGTGGGAAGGAGTGTTTGGATGTGATGTTTAACCATACAAAAATGGAGGTTTCTAATGATTTGGGATAGTTATAAAGGTTGTCAAATCATTGGAAGTCAATCCAATGGAAGAGATGGAGTAAGAAGACCAAGATATGCACTAAATGCTTAGTGGTCTTGTCATTGTGTTTTGACTCAGATTTTTCATGGACACCAAGGAACCTTTTGGAGGGTTCCTTGCCTTATGGGTGAGGGTTCCTTGGGTTAGTTATGGTTGATTTTGAATTTTGGCGGGAAATGGATTTCTATTGATTCTAAAGCCTAAGAATGATCCTAATACAGTTAACTAGTTATTAGATATGAGTTTTTAATCGTAAAGGATGATTTGGCAGAAAGTGGAAATCTAATTTAGAAAATTCTAAGAAAAATTTCCAGGTGCAACGGCGGAACCCTGGGAATACATGGGCGGAACCCTTGATTGGGTTCCGCCATATCTGTTAGGCCAACCTGGGTTTACCGAGAAATTACCTTGGCGGAACCCTGATTTTGGTTCCGCCATTTCCGCCGATGCCTAGAATGTAGACAGAGTGCATTTTTCGAGATCGAGACGAAATCGAAAAATTTCAAAAACTCTTGGGGAATAAACTTAAGGTCATATCTGGTTAGGAAATGCAAAAAATGAATACGAAAACACTCTTACCGTTAGACTTTGACGGGGAGCTAGTGAATTTCACTATTTATAGTGAAAATTTTCATATAATAGAAAATTTGACAATATGCCAAATGTCGTCTTCCTGCATCAAAGTTAGTACCAACATGTCCTAAACACACTCAAGTATCCATACAAATACATAAATCCATAGTGCATATTGTTTAAGTAGCCAAATTGTTCAAAACACATCTAGTGCCAAACACCCCCTACCCACGCTCTCATTGTCGATCCAACTTCTTGTTGAGCTTTCCAAGGTACCTCCCAAAGCATTTGAACATCCCTTTGGTTTGCTTGAACTCCTCCGACTCATTGGGTATTGATGGAAGTTGAGAAAGGTATTCAAGAGGTGAGAGCCTATAGTTGGGCAAATTTTCATCTTCACTCATTGAGGATGATGAGGGGTTTCCCATGGGCCACAGAGACTCTCCTAGAACTATGTGGTACAAAAGTATGTGGAATGATTGAGTAGTCTAAGCGAAGACCTCTTGGAGTTGGAGTAATGGGTGAAATATGCCTAAAGAGACGGGTCAGGAGCATTCCATACGGCATAGCCGTTGTGCCATGCACGGGAATGTCTGCCATCCTTTTGGCTATATAGTAAGCCAAGTTGACGGGTTGCCAAGGAATATAACATCTACCAAAGGCAAGCATTGATATGATACCTATTCCCTATTGTGCAAATGACATTGGCTATCAGGATTTCTCCCCATTTCTTGAATTGAGGCTTCAGTTCGTTGTATTCCATTCCATAAGGGTCTTTGTTAACCTCATATCCCATGCGGGTTCTCCTAGTATCGGTGGTCCTTACAAAAAGAAAGTCACGAAGCTCATCCTTTGACACAAGAGGTGTGTCATATGGTTGGATGCGGTCGGTGAGAGTGTCCAGAATTGCTAGGGAGTGTTTATCACTATAGACACATGTACGATGGTTTTGGACACCTAGAATGTGAGCAAACTCATCAAGGGTGAAGGAGAAATCATGACTACTAACCGAGAAGTTGATTGACATGAAGCCATAATCGTCGGCGGAAAGAATGACGGATGCATAAAACTCAAGAATGAACCTAGAACAAATAGGCTCGTTGATATCTAGTAGACAATCAAAGTTAATGTTGGCAAGTTCCCTACAGAGATTGGTTCCTTTTAGAAAGGATGGATCAACGGTTCTACCTTCATGGACATAGTGTTTTTCTAAGGCTTTAAAAATGTTCACTTGATCGGGAGTAAGACCTTTGGTTTTGTGATGTTTGGGTAGGTAGTTAATGGTGTCTTTGTGGTCATAATGAGTTGCGGGAGGCATGATTATCCAATGATGATTAGAGAGCAATGTATATGAAGGAAGGAGAAAATTTTTGTAGTTGTGGATGAGTGATGAAGTGAACAGTAGCAGGTTATACGGCGGAACCAAATAAAGGGTTCCGCCCCTTATCTCTCAAGGTGCCGCCGCATCAGCAGATGCAAAAATTTTCCGGATTTGTTTTGATTTTTGTGATTTTATTCTAACGTTCAGACCTACAATGTAGGCTTCATAATTCCTAATCCAAGCCTAAGGAGGTTAAATCGTTCTCTTTTAAGAGGTTTCGTGAGAATTTCGGCGATGTTGTTTTTGGAAGAAACTTTTTCTATAGAGATGTTTCCTTTTTGAACATTGTCACGAAGGAAATGATGACGGATTTCAATATGTTTAGTACGAGCATGTTGAACTGGATTCTTGCTAAGATCTATGGTTCCTTTGTTGTCACAAAGAATGGAGATATCGTTGAGTTGAATTTCGTAGTCGACTAGAGCTTGCTTCATCCAAAGAGCTTGTTGACATGCTTTCCGGTCGAGACGTATTCGGCTTCGGTTGTTGATATAGTGAGAGCCGTTTGTTTCTTAGAGAATCATGAGGTGAGACAATGTCCAATAAAAGTGCAAGTACCACTTGTACTTTTTCTATCAACGTAGTCACTGGCATGGTCCGAGTCGGCATACACTATGGTGTCTATTCCCCTTCCTTTGGGATACCATAATCCTAAGTGTGCAGTACCCTTAATGTATCTAAAGATCCTTTTTACGGCTTCAAGATGAATTGTTTTAGGATCTTCTTGAAAACGTGCACATAGACAAACACTAAACATAATGTCGGGTCTACTAGCCGTGAGGTAAAGTAGACTTCCAATCATACCTCTATATTTAGTGCTATCTATGGATTCACTTTCCTCATCTTTGGTTAGTTTAACTTCCGTGGACATAGGTGTTTTGATTTGTTTGGAATCTTTTAGACCAAATTTCTTTAGCATATCCTTAATGTATTTAGATTGGTTAAAGAAGATACCATCTTCTAGTTGTTTGATTTGGAGTCCTAAGAAAAAGTTGAGTTCTCCCATCATACTCATTTCAAAATCATCATGCATGATTTTTGAGAAATCGACACATAATTCTTGACAAGTTGAACCGAATATGATGTCATCAACATAGATTTGGACTATGATAATGTGTGATCCTTTCTTGTTAGTGAAGAGAGTATTATCTACTAATCCCAAGGTGTACCTATGGTCAACTAGAAATGTTTTAAGTCGATCATACCATGCTTTTGGAGCTTGATTAAGTCCGTATAAAGCCTTTTTAAGTTTATAGACATGATTAGGTTTTTCAAAATCGATGAAGCCCAGTGGTTGAGCAACATATACTTCTTCATTTATGAACCCGTTTAAGAATGCACTTTTAACGTCCATTTGAAAGAGTTTGAAATTGTGCGCACATGCATATGCAAGTAAAATTCTTATTTACTCAATCCTAGCTACCGGAGCAAAAGTTTCATCATAGTCAATGCCTTCTTGTTGATTATATCCTTGTGCTATTAGCCTAGCTTTATTTCTAGACATAACACCATTTTCATCCATTTTATTTCGAATGACCCATTTTGTTGCAATTATTGTTTGACTTTTTGGTTGAAGAACTAGTGTCCAAACATCATTTCTAATGATTCATCTTTTATAGCTTCGTTTATATTTTTGGGTTCAATGGTTGATAAGAAACAAAAGCAGTTACTTTCATTTTGAACTTTTGATCGTAGAGTTCTTTCATTAATATTTCCTATAACACCATCTAATGGATGACTTTTAGATTCTTTAACATTTACAATCTCTTTGTTTGGTGTTACTTCTTCATCTATAATTTCTTGATTTTGAATTACATGACTTTCGACTAAGTCATCATCTACCAAAGGTGATGTCTTAGAAGGAGGTGGACTCTTATCAAACGTTACGTTTAAAGGTTCCTCGACTCTTAGGGTTTCTTTGTTTAAGACAATATAAGCTTTACTACTTTGTGAATATCCAAGAAATACACATTCATAAGACTTTGGGTCAAATTTGGTGAGATAATCCTTGGTGTTAAGAATAAAACATTTACTTCCAAACAATCTAAAATATCCTAATGTAGGCTTTTTACCTTTATATAGCTCATATGGAGTTTTGTTTAAAAACGGTCTAATTAGGACTCGATTCAAAATATAGGTTGACGTGTCGACGGCGTTACACCAAAACGTTTGTGGAATGTTTTGTTCATTAAGCATTTTTCTACTCAGCTCTTGAAGGATTCGGTTTTTACGTTCTACTACACCGTTAGATTGGGGAGTGCGTGGTGCTGAGAAGTTATGAGTTATACCATTTTTATCGCAAAAGTTTCCAAATTGTGTTTCATTGTCGAATTCACGACCGTGATCTATTCTAATAGACACAATGCATGTTCCTAATTGATTTTGAATTTCTTACTTAGAATTTCAAATTTTTCAAAGGCTTCGGTTTTATTTTTCAAAAATTTTGTCCAAGTAAATCTAGAGTAATCATCTACTATGACTAAGGTATAGTAATTACCTCCATAACTTTGTATAGCCGATGGACCAAACAAGTCCATATGTAAAAGTTCTAGACACCTAGATGTAGACACCATGTTTTTAGGCTTATGGCTACTATGAACTTGTTTACCGACTTTGTAAGTATCACAAAAGTGTTGGTCGTATTTCAACTTGGGTAGGTTTCTAACTAAGTCTTTAGAGGAAAGGTTTTGTATAAGTCTCATGTTAGCGTGTCCTAAACGCCTATGCCATAAAGTTGAAGATTCATCTAATGATGTGAGACAAAGTTTGTCTCTAGATGTTTGATCCATCTTCATGACATATACGTTGTTCTTAAGAACACCCTTAGCTATGGCTATGCCATTTTTGTGTATTTTACTAAAACGGACATTATACTTTTTCCAGCAAAGTTGACTAATACTAAGTAAATTAAAACCTAAGTTATCAACATGAGCTACATCATCTATAGAGAGAGAGAGTCATGAGAAATTGTACCTTTTCCGATGATTTTGTATTTAGCCTTGCTACCAAACGTGACATTACCTCCGTCACATTTTTGATATGTGGAAAAGAGACTTTTGTTACCCGTCATGTGCCTTGAGCAACCACTATCTTTGATCCATTCATACGGTTCCAAACTAACTTTAAAGCATACCTATTTTGTGAAAAACATTCAAACATTTGGTCCCCAATATCTCATGGGTCCATTTTGGTTAAACATTCCATTAACTTGATTCATGTATGAAAATGAAAGATATGGGTTCCATGACATGAAGTTTGAAGATTGGCAAGGTCTAGGTATGTTTTGGTTCCAACCATGTTGATAGTTTGATTGTGTGTTGTAGTTGCTCTTTGGAAAGGGGCGTTTGGGAATAGGAGTTTTATATCTTAGTTTAATTGTTTTGGTTCTAAATTTGTTTTTATCAAGTCCTACCCCAATCCTAATGGCTGGTTTTAGATTTGTATTATTTATGCTAACATTGGACTTATTTGTGACTTTAACGAATTTTGTACGATCCGACAAAGAAACTTTTCTTTCTTCTGCAGACCTCGCGGAACCTTTGGGTTCATCAGGCAGAACCCTGATTTGGGTTCCGTCAGATCCATGAGATGCTGTAGTAGTTTTGTTGGTTTCTTGTGTTTTCTCGTCTTATTTTGTTTGACTCTTTGAAGTTTCTAACTTCATGAAACCTAGACCCATTTTATCAAATGGAGACTTTTGAAGTTTCATTATTTCATCCGCACAAGAAATACTTTTATCGAATCTTTTAAACTTTGAGGTTTGTTTAATTAAGTCATTTTGAGTAACCTTAAGTTTCTCAATTTCAAGTTTAAACTCTTCACATGATTTACACAATGTGTTTATGTTTTTACTCTTTTCTATCCTCTTAGCTTTTTCTTGTAATTCATAGATTTCATTTTCCAAAAATTTCTTTTTAGTTTTCAAAAACTTGTTTTTGCTTATAATTTTTAGACTTAGTTCACAAAGTTTGTTATATTCTTTTTGCAATGTATCATCATCAATAGAAGAGCAAGAAGAGTCGGATTGTACCTCATTTGAATCTTGAGCCATGAGAGCAATCTCTTCATTCTTTAGCTCTTCGTCATCATCTTCACTATCGCTCCAAGCACCACTTATAAAGCTCGTTGAGTCTTACTTTTTGGTGGTTTTGGACATTCTCCTATGAGATGACTTGTGTCTCCGCACCTAAAGCATTTTCTTTCTCCCTTTTCTTTCTTATCATCACGATCTTTTCGGGAAGCTTTCTTATCATCTCTAGGTTACCTTACAAACTTTCCTCATCTTCGAAAGAACTTCTTAAAGTCTCTAACGGCCATTGCATATTCTTCATCATCACTATCCGAGCTAGATTCTTCATCATTGCTTGATTGAACCCTAACTTTTAATGCAATCGACTTGACTTTGACTATTTCCGAATCCTTTTCCATTACCATTTCATGAACTTTGAGGTTTCCAATTAGCTCATCGAGTGACATGCTTGAGAGATCCTTAGATTCTTAAATTGCCGTCACTTTGGCTCTCCACTTCGGATGGAGTGCTCTAAGAAATTTCCTGACAAAATTCTTGGTACAAAAGGATTCATCAAGTGCTTTAAGTGAAGTAATAATAGTGTTAAACCTAGCAAACGCACAATCAATAATCTCATCTTCGGGAATATTAAATTGTTCATATTGTTGAACAAGAAGATCAATTTTGTTATCTTTAACTTGTGAGTTTCCTTGATGAGTGACTTTTAAAGTTTGCAAATTTCTTTAGCGGTTTTACACATAAAGACTCTTTCATATTCTTTCTTTGATAAAGCATTCTAAAGCATCATTTTTGCTTCATTATTTTTGGCAATTAGTTTCTTTTGATCTTCATTTTTTTTGTAAAAGAGCTATCCTCATCTTTACCATTTGTACCATCTTTAAAATTAGGTATGTTATCACCTTCAATAATTATATACCATAGGGATATATCTTTTGATTTCACGTAAGTTTCAAAACGGTTTTTCCAATATATGAAACCATTTGGTTCAAATAGTGGTGGTCTTTGCATAGATTGCCCTTCTTTGTAATTTTCAAAATCCATGGATCGTTTCAAGTTTTAAAACACAATAAATTTTAAAAGCTTGAGTAACGTAGCTCTTGATGCCAATTGTGGAAAAACTAGAAGGGGGTTGAATAGTTTATCGATTTTAACTTAGTTATTTTTATAAAACTTTTCGTGTAATCAAGATATAGTGTAAACGACAATATGAAATATGCAAGATAGAGAAAGAGACAATCAAACTACAACACGATAGTTTATCATGGTTCGGCTACAAGGACTCTTTTTCCTTGCCCTACTCCACACCTAGTCAACAAGCTCCTTTAACCGGTGGAGAAAACCTTACACGTCGCTTACACATAATTACCGATACAAAGCTAGATGTTGAGTTCTTTTACAAGGGTACAACCACTCCTGTCACACAATGTATTTTAAGGCCTAAAATACAAACCGATCACTTACTGAAAACACACAATGAATGAATGTATAAACCTCACAAGTTTACACAAGACTAATCTAACAAGGCTTGCAATGTTATGTTGAACCTTGTAACTTTTGGTTATGAACTTGTGGTCTTCTTTGCTACAAAAGATCTCACAAATGAAAATGAAATGTTAAGGTGTTAGATGCAATGAGAATGTATGTATGTGTGAATTATAATGAGAAGTGATAAAAAGATCTCTTGCAAGTGGCTTTGGTATTTATAGCCAAACACATCAGACCACTGGCGGATCTGGCAGAACCAAAACAAGGGTTTCGCCCTTGTACCCCAGGGTTCCGCCAGGGTCTGACAGTCAAAGCTTATAAGAGATCTTTCCATATCAAGCAATGTCAAATCATGTTTCTATAAGTCAACACACTATGGATTGAGTAAGAGACTATCCAAATGTGTAAGAGATCTTTATGGAAAGTCAACTACTAGATTTAGTAAGCTTTCCATAAATGCTCATGATGTAAGCTATGATGTCATATTACATTTTCTATTTTTAGTAATATGAAAATGTTATGTCAAATGTAAAATGTAAATGTAGCAAGTAAAGTCTAGTTATGCAAGACTAAAACTAAAGTTGTGATTTACTAAAAGCTAAAGTTTATACTTTGTCGTTAACAAAACTTAGCAAAGATCGTAAAATATAAATAACGTTTTTAGATGATATTTGTATTAACAATCTCCCCCTTTTTGTTGATGACAAAACAAAAACTTTATTTTTTTTAAGTAAATTACTAGTTCTAGTTTTAAGCCTTTGTATTTAAACTCTTTTTACTTAATTTGATGAAAATCATTTGAAGTTTATAATTATAAGTTTAAATAAATTTTCTCCCCCTTTTTGTCGAAACAAAAAGAAGAGTTGAGGAGCGGAAGAATGCACTTGCTCCCCCTTGGACAATACTCCCCCTAAATGGAGTGCCAAGGTAGGAAACATGGATTTTGATCCTACAAAAACAAATGGTTAGTTGGTGATAATGACTATTTCGTAGCCATAACATGAGAATATAACGAAAGATATCACAAGCACAAGCCATATATGAGCAACCAACAATGTACGCAATAATAGTAGAAAAGAAGTCATTTCAAGTAAAAAGATGACTTTTCAAAAGTCAAATGACAAGAAATGAAAAATTCTAGCCTACTTTTAGATGAAAATAAAAATAACAAAGAAAATAAAAGTCCTAGTCCTATAAAAAGAGGTTTCCCAAGAAATCCTTAAAATGGGGCAAAGCCTCCATAAACCGCTCTAGGATTGGTTTGGGTGAGAGAGAGAGCATCCAAACGCTCTAGAATATGATGGGGGGTGAAGCGGGTTTCATCTTGAACTTGATGGAGCATGATTTTCATGCTCTCGCTAATTTTTTCCATACGCTCATAATGTAAGCAACCATGGCGGAGATTTGGGAGGATTGGGTCGTTGGGAGAGGGTTGTGGAGGTGGAATGGTGGCGGTTTCTTGAGTGGAGGTTGGGTTGATGATGGAGGCAAACAAGGTGGTTTGAAACTCCATGGCTTGATGGAGATGATTATTGATGAGTGTGTAAATACTCATCATTTTTACCAATTCTGAACTGCCAAAACATCCAAAAACACTCAATAATGATCCAAAATAGTGAAAATATCTCAGGAAAGTGTTTTACATGTTTCAAATGCAAAAATACCAAAAACAGATGAAAAACACATAAAGTTTGCATAATTGGCAGTTTCAGTCCCCCAACTTTCAAAAGTTGTCAAAACTAGTCCCTGTAAGTTTAAAATGAAAGGAAAATCATCCCAAGGCAAAGAAAAGTCAAAATATATTCAAAATAAGTCCTTGGGTGATAAAATTTGAGAAATTTACACTTTTACCCCTCAAAATCCAAAATTGGCAAAACAGGTCCCTGGAGTTTGTAAAATTGGCAAATTTGGTCCCTAAGGTTTAAAATAATACTTGTGGTCCTTGTGCTAATGTTTATATGCAGGATTGGTCCTTGGTGGAAAGTTTGGTGACATTTACATAAATGGTCCCTGAAGTTTGAAAGTTTGACGGTTTTAGTCCCTGGTGAAAAATAAATTGAAAAATCATCAAAGGACTTTCTATCATTCATGAATTGGCATTTTATACCCTTGGAAACAAATTAAAATGATGCCAACTTCACACCCTCAACTTTCGGCTAAATTGCAAAACTAGTCCCTAAAACTAGTTAAACCTAACCGGACCTAAACTAAAACCAAAACCCAAAAAATAAACTAATCCAATTCCTAAGCCTGCTACACCAAAAGCCCACCCAAGCCCAAAATTTAACCCGAGCCCACTCCCCTTTTGACTTCGGTCAAACACTAACCAAAACCACCCCGTACACCTTCTTCCCTCCCAAACCACTACCACCCAAAACCACCCTGGTTTTGTCCACCATCCCCCCTCCACTTGCTCCCTCATCATCACAAACCCACCCCCCTACACCTACCCACTCCCTCCGCATTAAATGCTTCTTCCTCAGTCCACTCAACCGAAGATCAAATTGCAAATTGATTTTGGCGCCAAAACACGTGGAGCCTTTTCATTGGACCAAAATTATCAAAAAGTGGTGGGATATGCTCAGAGGCTTGATGGGAACCCTAATTGTTAGCTATAAAAGGAAGAGGAGGCATGAAGATCATTAGTTAGTTTAATTTTAGTTTTTTTAATGTCGTATTTTAATTCAAAAGCAATTTAGTGTAAGATTTTCTAATTCCAGCATTGTACTAGTGTTAGTTGTGTAATATCACTCTTTTAAATCAATAAAGTCTTAAGGTTCAAGTTTAGTATTTGTATTCTCAATTTCACTTATTTTCTAGAAATCGAATTGGTCAAGAATGTATGGTGTTTGGAATTATGGACTGAATGTAGGCTCACATAAGCTCCATTAAGCTTGTTCAAGCTTTAGAGACTCATAAAACTCAGTATTAGTAGAAGGAAAACAAAAAGATAAGAAAAGTCAACATAAGTCAACTGTATGTGTTTCTTTGTTGTTTGTATCAGGTATGGTGGTTCAATGAGGAGCTGGAAGGATTGAGAGTGCCTATTTAAAGATAGGCTACATAGGAAAACTTCTTGTTCATGCTAGAAGTGATTGGTAAGTTTTGCTTATTTCATTTTCACCTCAAAAATTCAAGTATCTAAGTTCTTAGCTAATGTCTGCAATCTGTGCTCTATTTGTACTCTTGAATGATGTTTCTTGATTGATAATCTAGTACTTGTTAGCTTAATTACTTTAGTTTATTTGTTAGAATAAATAATTACTTCAAAATTTAATTTTAACTATCAAAACTTAGTTATAGATTAAAACCTGTATTAGTGTAGTGATAATCTGTTTTCCTATACTTAGATAAACTTGTTTAATCATACTCAGTGGGTAGAAATCAAAATCCTGACCCCTATCATTCATTTGCTTTGAAAATCTTTAAAACTTAAGCATAAGGGTGTGTTTGGATTAGTGTAATCCACTGAGCTCATTGGTGTTTTAGTTGTTGTTTTTGTTTCAGTCAAGTCTCACTAGGTTTATTCAAGTCATTTTAGTCTTAAAACTCAGGCAAAGAATACCCAAAAGTCAAATTCATACTCTTATTCTCCACACAGTTAACTGTGCAAGAGTTAGGAGTCCATAAGCTCATAATCTGATAGGAAGTTGTTAATCTAGCTTTTAGTAAACTTATTTTAGCTGAAAACATCATAATCAGTAAGTTAGGTCACCTAGAATCTCACCAAAGTCAACTAGTTTAATTTTCTTAAAAAGTCAAAGTCACTTGTTCTCAGATTTCACCAAACTTGCTAGTCCATTTCTAAATTTTGTGATTTATTTGGGATTCTGAAACTTTGAGGTTTAATTTACTACCAGCTTGTCTTTGATAAAATGGGTTCATTTCATAATTAGGAAATTTCTTTTGAGTCCCACAGACCCTCAAAGTGACCTGCAGGGCAAGGTTGTGCCCTGCTCATCTGCACACCCAGTCACCACCACCACTTTGGTGGAGTTTTGTGACCAATCCAGTGGATCCCACACCTTCCAGTTAGCTTTTTAGAACCCCCCTCCTACCAGGGTATCACCATTGACCCTTGGTTTGACCTGAATTACTGTGGACCCCACCTAGATTAAGCCATTTAGTTTGTCCCTTATCTGTGTTCATATTCAAAGTGACCAAGTGCTTATTTCATTCTAATCAGCTTAATTGTGCTTGTCATTTGTTTTTTCTAGCTTATTTAGGTTTGTTAAACTTATTTGCATCTGTTTTAACCTTTGTGGACCCCACCTTAGGCCATTTGACCCAGTTTGACCAAACAGTCAACCAAAGTCAACTGTTTGAAACAAAGGGGTGTTACAGCTTATTTATAAGCTATTTTTAAAAGTGTTTTTACAAAAGTTTGTTATTTCAAGTTGTTAAGTAGTTCTGTAAAAGAAAAAATCAAAAAAATTAGTTTTAAAATAAGTGATAGTTTCTATTTAATTAGATTTAATTTTAATTTCCATTTTTACAATTTTATTAAGTAAGTTGTATTTTTATATTTTTAATAACTTCATCTTAGGTTAAAATAGTTATAATAAATTTTTCAGATTTTTATTTTGTCATTTAGTAATTATTAGATTTAATTTCAATTTTCTTTATTATTAATCATTATCAA
This sequence comes from Artemisia argyi, assembly GCA_030686995.1. Lineage (NCBI taxonomy): Eukaryota > Viridiplantae > Streptophyta > Magnoliopsida > Asterales > Asteraceae > Artemisia > Artemisia argyi. The sequence continues at coordinate 88,258,080 of CM060708.1, read as the reverse complement.
ATATTAAATAGCTTAATTAGTTTTTATAAGGTTAAATCTAGTTTTTATAATTTTTATAGTTTTAATATAGTATAATAAGTTTTTAGAAAATAAATTTTAAGATTCTACTGTTCATTTTCTAGTTTTCTTATTTTATTTGTTTAAAATAGACTTAAGTTAATTAAAAGGTAATTAATTAGTTGTTTAATCTTAAAACATAATTTTAGAGTTTTTATAATTTTTTAGGATTCCTGTAATGGTTAAGTAATTTTAGAAATTTTATCTTAATTTTCTAAGTTAATTTAGTATTAATATAAATTAAAAGTAGTTTAATTAGTTTAATTAAGTTAAATAGTTTTTAATTAATTACAAAACCACAAAAAGACAAAAATATTATTTTTAATTTTTTATATTTTCTTTAAGTTCTAATTTAGGTTTAGAAAATATTTTTGTTAATTTTTAGCATAATTTAAATCATTTGTTATTTTTAGTTTAATTAAATTAGATTTTAATTTAGAATTTAAATAGTTTAATTAATTAAATATTAGTTTAATATTATTTTAATCACTTTTATCATTTCTTTTTCATTTTTAATTTTAAGTTTTGAAAAGTGTCAAAAACACCCCCTGTAGTTTCATAATTACCAAAAACCCACTTTTCCAGTCCGATACGTGATCTTAATTGTCAATTTGTGCATATTTCTGCTATCTGATTATTGTGAATATTATATCTGTTTGTCAACACCAAAATAACAGTAGCAATATCATTCCTACATCATCTGGCTACTGTCCTCAGTGCCACTTTCTCATAAACGATTCCAAAAGCACCATTTCAATCTCGTCGGGACTTTAACGACCCGGGAATACACTATACTATCACCGGAGTATTGATTCTAGGCTGTCTTTGACTTGTTGACCTTGGTCAATAATAATCAGACGGTTCGGGCTCAATCAAAATTTGGCGCCGCTGCCGGGGAGGTTGTTGCGTGTTTTATAAAATCGTTTTAAGTTTAGTGGTTTTCAAAACCCTCCCTGTAAAAAGTTTTTTAAAACATAATCATATCAAAAACGTTCATTAACACTTTTCCTGAAGTGTTGAGAAACACCAAAAAAATTAAAAACAATCAAAAACAAACTGTGAAGTTAAATTACTTCGTGTTCTTTAAGATTACAACCTGAAACAGTTGGTTTAAGGTAAGTTCTGACATTAAATTGCGAACTGAAGAGGGAACCTATTTACTTCCTCCCGCCAGCCTGCGAGTAATCTTAAAGGGACGATTTCGGTTAACGAATCAGTTCCAAAAATATTTCCCAAGTTTTCTGCACACACACCCATAAGCCTAAAACAGTTTTTTTTCAAATCAATTAATAAACCCATAATAAGTTCCCAAACTTAAGATTAAAACTTGCCTTTGTATCCCTGTGAGTAGTGTACCTTTTTCAAAGAAGTTGCTCACTTGTGATTATTGGTTTAAGTTCACTGTAGTTTTGCCTCGAACTTGTGTTGAAAAATTGTTTTTAGTGCATGCGCACTCGGTCTCAAGCAAAGAATAAAAAACAGAAAGACGTACCCGAGTTACGTTCTAATACAGAAACCGAAATGGCCGCTGGGCCACCACCACCATTACCACCCCCTGACCCTAATAGGGATGAGCCAGCTCCCGATCTCCGAACTATGGAGGAGCTGTGCCAACCTACCATGCAAGGGCGGGGTGGGCCTATTGCACCACTCACTATTGGGGCTGCGGACTTTGGCCTCAAGCATCACATGATCCAACAAGTCCAGAATTCGTGTTCATTTCACGGATTACCGGGTGACGATGCCAACAAGCATCTTGACAAATATCTCACGGTCACCCAAAGCATGAAACAGCATGGTGTCACCGATGATGCCCTTCGGCTGTACCTCTTCCCCTATTCTCTCTCTCATCATGCCACTGCATGGTTTGACCGACTTCCCAAGAATTCTATTCGAACCTTTGATGAAATGGTAACCAAGTTTTTAGCAAAATATTTTCCACCATCCATGGTTACCAAGTTACGTAATGATATCAGCAACTTCCGGCAACTTCCCGATGAGTCTCTTTTTGAGGCTTGGGAGCGTTATAAGCTAGCCATTGATCGGTGCCCTAACCACAATATGTTACAAGTTACCATAATAGATACCTTCTATAATGGTCTAACATTGAGGCACCGAGACATTCTCAATGCTGCTGCTGGTGGGACCTTTATGAAAAGGCGTCCCGAGGAGTGCTATGACTTAATCGAGAACATGACTGCCCATCATAACTTTTGGGATTCCTCTGCGGAGAGGGAAGCGTCATGTCATTCCGTTACTCCCTCATCATCATCATCTCCTGAAATAATCGCTCTTACCAAAAAGATGGATGATATTTCTACGGCTGTGTTGAGAATGAACCAAACGATACAACATCAGGCTCAAAATCAACAAATAAAAGCCGTAGCCCGAAGTTGTGAAACTTGTGGGGGCCCACATCTGTATTCCGAGTGTCCAGCTACTGCTGAATTTTCTCAAGAGAACGTTTATGCTGCTAACGGTTCCTACAACACGGGAGGTAATTCTTACCAACCGCAAGGGGACCGTAATCTCTTAAGCTATCGTTCCAACAATTTTCTCGGACCTCCCGGTTTTAACCAAAATCAAAACCGTAACACGAATCAGAATTTCAACCAAGGTCAAAACTCAAATTTCCAAAACCCGAACCAAAATCAAGGCCAGTTTAATCAAAACAATTTTCAAAATGGCAATCAAAACCAAGGTTTTCAAGGAAATTTTCAAAGAAACCAGAATCAAGGGAATTACAATCAGGGTAATTTCAATCAGAGAAACAATTTTCAGGGTAACAACAATCAAAATCAAGGGAATTTTCAAAACAACCGTGTTCAAAATCCCCCTGTTCAAAATCAAAACGTTGTTCCACCTCCGTCTTCCTCAGATGCTGAAATTAAACAATTCATGAAAGCACAAGAGGAAACAAATCGGCTATTGATCAAGACTATCTCTGAACTTCAGAAGTCTTTAAATGATCGACCCTCGAGCTCTGGTACATTACCGAGCAACACGATCGCTAACCCGAGGGGCGATGTTAAAGCGATCACTACCCGAAGTGGGGTGTCATACAATGGACCCTCGATTCCCCCTACCTCTTCTTCTCCTCCTAAGGTAGCGGAACGTGAACCTGAGGTTACTACGGACAAGGTATTTCCTACTAATAACGGAGGTACCAACAACGTCCACCCTCAAGTTGTCCCGGTCTCGGCTCATAAGCCGAAAGTTGTATTTGATCCTCCTGTGTGTCCTGATGAAATCTCAAAGAACAGCCCTAAGCCGTCAATTCCATATCCTTCACGAGTGACTGAACAAAAGAACCGCGAAAAAGCTAACCATCAGATGGAAAAATTTTATCAAATTTTCCAAGAATTACACTTTGATATTAGCTTCGCGGACGCTCTTCTTCTCATGCCTAAGTTTGCTTCAACAATCAAAAATCTGATAAGCAACAAAGAAAAACTTTGTGAAATGGCAAAAACTCCTCTTAACGAGCATTGCTCAGCAGTGCTCTTGAAAAAGCTTCCCGAAAAGCTTGGAGATCCCGGGAAATTTCTCATTCCATGTATTTTCCCTGGGATGGTTGAATGCTTTGCCTTGGCCGATCTTGGCGCAAGCATTAACCTGATGCCTTACTCAGTCTGGAAAAGGCTTTCTCTTCCTACTCTCACTCCGACCTGCATGACACTCGAGCTTGCAGACCGTACCATATCCCGTCCTCTCGGCATTGCCGAAGATATCTTTGTGAAAGTAGGAAAGTTCCACTTTCCGGCAGATTTTGTGATTGTTGATTTCGATGCTGACCCACGAGTCCCTCTCATTCTCGGGAGAGGATTCTTAAGAACGGGTCGTGCTTTGATCGATGTATTCGAAGAAGAAATCACTCTACGTGTTGGTGGCGAAGCTATCACATTCAATCTTGATCAGACCTCGAGATATTCCTCCAACTATGACGCTGAAACGGTTAACCGTATTGATATCATTGATATTGCGTCTGAGGAGTATTCTCAAGAGGTCCTCGGTTTCTCATCCAGTGGCAGTCTTTCTACTGACCCTATCATTTCCGACTCTTCCCCCTCCCTCACTCCGTTTGAGGGAGGTGACTTCCTTTTGGAAGAGCTCGAGGCTTTTCTTGCTCAAGATAGCTCAATTCCCGATGGAGTTGATGAAGACTATCTTGACCCGGAGGGGGACATTCTTCTCCTTGAAAGATTGTTAAATGACGATCCTTCACCCTCTCCGTCTCCACAAACACTTCATAAAGCGGAAGTCAAAAATGTTGAAATAACTGAAGACTTCCCCGAGGTTGAGCTCAAGGACTTGCCTCCTCATCTTGAATATGCATTTTTGGAGGGTGATAATAAATTACCCGTCATTATTGCCAAAGACTTAAAAGATGAGGAAAAGGCTGCACTCCTAAAGGTTCTTAAGTCAAACAAACAAGCAATTGCTTGGAAACTCTCCGACATTAAGGGCATAAGCCCTAACTTTTGTACTCATAAAATCTTAATGGAGGATGACTTTAAACCAGCTGTGCAACATCAGAGAAGGGTAAATCCCAAAATCCACGAAGTTATCAAACAAGAAGTTCTTAAGCTTCTTGATGCGGGATTGATTTACCCTATATCTGACAGTCCTTGGGTTAGCCCAATTCATTGCGTTCCCAAAAAGGGAGGCATCACCGTTGTCACCAACGAGGATAACGAGTTGATTCCAACTCGTTTGGTCACGGGTTGGCGGGTTTGTATTGACTATCGAAAGTTGAATGAAGCCACCCGTAAAGACCATTTCCCTCTCCCTTTTATGGACCAAATGCTCGAAAGACTTGCGGGGAATGAATACTACTGTTTCCTCGATGGTTTCTCGGGTTACTTCCAAATCCCCATTGATCCCCAGGATCAAGAGAAGACTACCTTCACATGCCCCTACGGAACTTTTGCCTACAGACGTATGCCTTTCGGCTTATGTAATGCACCAGGCACGTTCCAGAGGTGCATGATGTCCATTTTTTCCGACATGATCGGGAAAACTATGGAGGTATTCATGGATGACTTTTCAGTCATCGGGGATTCATTTCAGACTTGCCTCTCCCACTTGGAACAGATGCTTAAACGTTGCAAAGAAACGAATCTAAGTCTCAACTGGGAGAAGAGCCACTTTATGGTCAAGGAGGGCATTGTCCTCGGCCATAAGATTTCAAAAAACGGGATCGAGGTTGACAGAGCTAAAATCGATGTCATTGCCAAATTACCTCATCCCACCACCGTAAAAGGTGTTCGGAGCTTTTTGGGTCATGCCGGCTTCTACCGTAGGTTTATCCAAGATTTTTCTAAGATTGCCCGGCCTATGACCCATCTCCTCGAAAAGGATGCTCCCTTCATCTTCTCTCCTGAGTGCATCGAAGCTTTTGAAACACTTAAGAAAAAGCTTACCGAGGCACCGATTCTTGTTGCCCCCGATTGGGACCAACCTTTTGAGCTTATGTGCGATGCTAGTGATTTTGCCATAGGTGCGGTCTTGGGGCAACGCAAAGCAAAATACTTTCAGCCCATACACTACGCAAGCAAAACTATGACTGAGGCTCAAGGTCATTACACCACCACTGAAAAAGAACTCCTAGCTGTGGTGTATGCCTTCGAGAAATTCCGGTCATACCTAATCTTGACTAAATGCGTAGTGTACACAGATCACTCGGCTTTGAAATACCTATTTGCAAAACAAGATGCAAAGCCGAGGCTTCTTCGTTGGGTTCTCCTCCTTCAGGAATTTGATATCATTATCCGTGATAAAAAAGGAGCTGAGAACCTTGCTGCTGATCATCTCTCACGATTAGAGAACCCTCATCAAGATGTGTCCGAGAAAAAGGAAATAAATGAAACATTTCCTCTCGAGACACTCAATGCGGTTGCTTTTCGTGGTAACTCTACTACCCCATGGTTTGCCGACTTTGCAAATTACCATGCGGGTAACTTCATAGTGAAGGGGTTAACGTCCCAACAGAAGAAAAAATTCTTCAAAGACGTTAAACATTACTTCTGGGACGACCCCTTCCTCTTCAAAATCTGTGCCGATCAAGTCATCAGGCGATGTGTATACGGACAGGAAGCCATTGATATTCTCAAGGCTTGCCATGCTGGACCCACCGGAGGACACCATAGTCCTAACTACACCGCCAAAAAGGTGTTTGATTCCGGTTTCTATTGGCCCACCATCTATAAGGATGCCCACGAATTAGTCAAAGCCTGTGATGCTTGTCAGCGTCACGGGAATATTTCACAAAAGAACGAAATGCCGCAAAATGCTATTCAAGTTTGTGAAATCTTTGACGTCTGGGGCATTGACTTTATGGGGCCATTCCCATCTTCTCGAGGAAACAAATACATACTCGTAGCTGTTGACTACTTGTCAAAATGGGTTGAGGCTAAGGCCTTACCCACTAACGATGCCCGAGTAGTTGTGAAATTCTTGAAATCCCTCTTTGCTCGTTTTGGAACCCCACGTGCCATCATTAGTGATCGCGGTACTCACTTTTGCAATGATCAATTTGCAAAAGTCATGCTGAAATACGGTGTTACTCATCGTCTTTCCACCGCTTATCACCCCCAAACAAGTGGGCAGGTGGAGGTTTCCAACCGTGGTATTAAACGGATTCTTGAGAGGACAGTAGGTGAAAACCGTGCTTCCTGGTCGGATAAACTAGATGATGCACTCTGGGCCTTCCGTACAGCTTACAAAACACCCATTGGGTGCACTCCATACAAGCTTGTATACGGGAAGGCGTGTCATTTACCGATCGAGCTCGAGCACAAAGCCTACTGGGCCTTGAAACATGCCAACTACGACCTTCATAAAGCGGGTGATCACCGTAAGGTTCAAATCAATGAATTAAACGAACTTCGTGATCAGGCCTACGAGAACTCTTTGATCTACAAAGAAAAGACAAAGAAGATTCACGACTCTAAAATTAAGAACCGAGTTTTCAACGTCGGTGACAGAGTCCTTCTTTTCAATTCAAGATTAAAGATCTTCTCGGGGAAATTAAAAACCCGATGGACTGGACCATTCACCATTGCTAAAGTTTACCCATACGGGACTGTTGAGTTATCTCAACCCGAAGGTCCCAACTTCAAAGTGAATGGTCACAGATTGAAACATTATTTTGGAGAGGACACACCACCCATGGTTGTTCCGGATCTCCAAACTTTCCCCATGGACCAATGAATTCGGGGATCGAGTCAATGCTAGTGACTCGGTTAACAAAAATTAGCAACACATACGGGTTTTCACCCGTATTTCTGACTTCTTTCTACTTTCTACCACCCTAGTGTGGGGGAATGGCCATCCCCCACCGTTTCAAAAGTAAATAATTTTCAAAATTCAATAAACATGTTTCGTATGTTTTTTTATTCAAATCCCGGGCTGTCAGGACGAATTTACTACAGTTAATCATTCACAAGTGATTAGCTAGCGTGGTAAACTTGACACAAGCCTGGGATGTGCATGTATATTATTATTCATCTTCCAGGCTGTCAGGAAGAATTTATTACAGTTAATCATTCACAAGTGATTAGCTAGCGTGGTAAACTTGACACAAACCTGGAAGGTGTATGTATATTATAAACTTTATCATTCAACTCCCGGGCTGTTAGGGCAAATTTATTACAGTTAATCATTCACAAGTGATTAGCTTGCGTGGTAAACCTAACACAAGCCTGGGAGGTAGTGAGCCAAAAAAAAAAAAAAAAAAAAAAAAAAAAAAAAAAAAAAAAAAAATGTATGTACAGATAAAATAAAGTGAAAAATAGAAATTTCCACAGTTAGAATCGAATATTAGCTTTTCTATTTCAGAGGTTCGGCATAATAGCCGGGACTTTGAATATTGAGGACAATATTCAGTTCTAGTGTGGGGGGGAAATTCTTACGAATTTTATCATAAAACTTTCCAAGTACCCCCATTTTAGGCCAAAATTTTTTTTCAAAATTTTTCACTTTATTCCAAAATTTTTGTGGTTATCAGTCCGCCAAAGTCTATATGACAAAGGGATTGGCTAGTCCAGGAGCAAACGGCTCTTGGTAAAGACATCTCAAACCCGTTGATGGCTGGCAGTTTGCCAAAAATTGCATGGTTCCTCAGCTCCCCCGCATCCTCATAAGCAAATGAGCTGGCTAGCCCACAAGATTATGGCTTGTGGTAAAGGCCGTGAAAAACCATAATTGGTAATCAGCACACCAAGATGTTGACTTAGTCCATCAAGATGCTGGCTAGTCCAGAAGCAAACGGCTTTTGGTAAAGACAAATCAAATCCGTTGACAGCTGGTGGTTTGCTCAAAATCACACGGTTATCAGGTGTGCCACAGTTCTTACACCTGGCTACTCCAGAAGTGATGGCTTTTGGTAAAGAGTTTCAAATCCATTATGTTTTTCTCAAAAGATTGCTAGGGACTAGCAATGTTTTAGTGTGGGGGATTGATGAGTGTGTAAATACTCATCATTTTTACCAATTCTGAACTGCCAAAACATCCAAAAACACTCAATAATGATCCAAAATAGTGAAAATATCTCAGGAAAGTGTTTTACATGTTTCAAATGCAAAAATACCAAAAACAGATGAAAAACACATAAAGTTTGCATAATTGGCAGTTTCAGTCCCCCAACTTTCAAAAGTTGTCAAAACTAGTCCCTGTAAGTTTAAAATGAAAGGAAAATCATCCCAAGGCAAAGAAAAGTCAAAATATATTCAAAATAAGTCCTTGGGTGATAAAATTTGAGAAATTTACACTTTTACCCCTCAAAATCCAAAATTGGCAAAACAGGTCCCTGGAGTTTGTAAAATTGGCAAATTTGGTCCCTAAGGTTTAAAATAATACTTGTGGTCCTTGTGCTAATGTTTATATGCAGGATTGGTCCTTGGTGGAAAGTTTGGTGACATTTACATAAATGGTCCCTGAAGTTTGAAAGTTTGACGGTTTTAGTCCCTGGTGAAAAATAAATTGAAAAATCATCAAAGGACTTTCTATCATTCATGAATTGGCATTTTATACCCTTGGAAACAAATTAAAATGATGCCAACTTCACACCCTCAACTTTCGGCTAAATTGCAAAACTAGTCCCTAAAACTAGTTAAACCTAACCGGACCTAAACTAAAACCAAAACCCAAAAAATAAACTAATCCAATTCCTAAGCCTGCTACACCAAAAGCCCACCCAAGCCCAAAATTTAACCCGAGCCCACTCCCCTTTTGACTTCGGTCAAACACTAACCAAAACCACCCCGTACACCTTCTTCCCTCCCAAACCACTACCACCCAAAACCACCCTGGTTTTGTCCACCATCCCCCCTCCACTTGCTCCCTCATCATCACAAACCCACCCCCCTACACCTACCCACTCCCTCCGCATTAAATGCTTCTTCCTCAGTCCACTCAACCGAAGATCAAATTGCAAATTGATTTTGGCGCCAAAACACGTGGAGCCTTTTCATTGGACCAAAATTATCAAAAAGTGGTGGGATATGCTCAGAGGCTTGATGGGAACCCTAATTGTTAGCTATAAAAGGAAGAGGAGGCATGAAGATCATTAGTTAGTTTAATTTTAGTTTTTTTAATGTCGTATTTTAATTCAAAAGCAATTTAGTGTAAGATTTTCTAATTCCAGCATTGTACTAGTGTTAGTTGTGTAATATCACTCTTTTAAATCAATAAAGTCTTAAGGTTCAAGTTTAGTATTTGTATTCTCAATTTCACTTATTTTCTAGAAATCGAATTGGTCAAGAATGTATGGTGTTTGGAATTATGGACTGAATGTAGGCTCACATAAGCTCCATTAAGCTTGTTCAAGCTTTAGAGACTCATAAAACTCAGTATTAGTAGAAGGAAAACAAAAAGATAAGAAAAGTCAACATAAGTCAACTGTATGTGTTTCTTTGTTGTTTGTATCAGGTATGGTGGTTCAATGAGGAGCTGGAAGGATTGAGAGTGCCTATTTAAAGATAGGCTACATAGGAAAACTTCTTGTTCATGCTAGAAGTGATTGGTAAGTTTTGCTTATTTCATTTTCACCTCAAAAATTCAAGTATCTAAGTTCTTAGCTAATGTCTGCAATCTGTGCTCTATTTGTACTCTTGAATGATGTTTCTTGATTGATAATCTAGTACTTGTTAGCTTAATTACTTTAGTTTATTTGTTAGAATAAATAATTACTTCAAAATTTAATTTTAACTGTCAAAACTTAGTTATAGATTAAAACCTGTATTAGTGTAGTGATAATCTGTTTTCCTATACTTAGATAAACTTGTTTAATCATACTCAGTGGGTAGAAATCAAAATCCTGACCCCTATCATTCATTTGCTTTGAAAATCTTTAAAACTTAAGCATAAGGGTGTGTTTGGATTAGTGTAATCCACTGAGCTCATTGGTGTTTTAGTTGTTGTTTTTGTTTCAGTCAAGTCTCACTAGGTTTATTCAAGTCATTTTAGTCTTAAAACTCAGGCAAAGAATACCCAAAAGTCAAATTCATACTCTTATTCTCCACACAGTTAACTGTGCAAGAGTTAGGAGTCCATAAGCTCATAATCTGATAGGAAGTTGTTAATCTAGCTTTTAGTAAACTTATTTTAGCTGAAAACATCATAATCAGTAAGTTAGGTCACCTAGAATCTCACCAAAGTCAACTAGTTTAATTTTCTTAAAAAGTCAAAGTCACTTGTTCTCAGATTTCACCAAACTTGCTAGTCCATTTCTAAATTTTGTGATTTATTTGGGATTCTGAAACTTTGAGGTTTAATTTACTACCAGCTTGTCTTTGATAAAATGGGTTCATTTCATAATTAGGAAATTTCTTTTGAGTCCCACAGACCCTCAAAGTGACCTGCAGGGCAAGGTTGTGCCCTGCTCATCTGCACACCCAGTCACCACCACCACTTTGGTGGAGTTTTGTGACCAATCCAGTGGATCCCACACCTTCCAGTTAGCTTTTTAGAACCCCCCTCCTACCAGGGTATCACCATTGACCCTTGGTTTGACCTGAATTACTGTGGACCCCACCTAGATTAAGCCATTTAGTTTGTCCCTTATCTGTGTTCATATTCAAAGTGACCAAGTGCTTATTTCATTCTAATCAGCTTAATTGTGCTTGTCATTTGTTTTTTCTAGCTTATTTAGGTTTGTTAAACTTATTTGCATCTGTTTTAACCTTTGTGGACCCCACCTTAGGCCATTTGACCCAGTTTGACCAAACAGTCAACCAAAGTCAACTGTTTGAAACAAAGGGGTGTTACAGCTTATTTATAAGCTATTTTTAAAAGTGTTTTTACAAAAGTTTGTTATTTCAAGTTGTTAAGTAGTTCTGTAAAAGAAAAAATCAAAAAAATTAGTTTTAAAATAAGTGATAGTTTCTATTTAATTAGATTTAATTTTAATTTCCATTTTTACAATTTTATTAAGTAAGTTGTATTTTTATATTTTTAATAACTTCATCTTAGGTTAAAATAGTTATAATAAATTTTTCAGATTTTTATTTTGTCATTTAGTAATTATTAGATTTAATTTCAATTTTCTTTATTATTAATCATTATCAAATATTAAATAGCTTAATTAGTTTTTATAAGGTTAAATCTAGTTTTTATAATTTTTATAGTTTTAATATAGTATAATAAGTTTTTAGAAAATAAATTTTAAGATTCTACTGTTCATTTTCTAGTTTTCTTATTTTATTTGTTTAAAATAGACTTAAGTTAATTAAAAGGTAATTAATTAGTTGTTTAATCTTAAAACATAATTTTAGAGTTTTTATAATTTTTTAGGATTCCTGTAATGGTTAAGTAATTTTAGAAATTTTATCTTAATTTTCTAAGTTAATTTAGTATTAATATAAATTAAAAGTAGTTTAATTAGTTTAATTAAGTTAAATAGTTTTTAATTAATTACAAAACCACAAAAAGACAAAAATATTATTTTTAATTTTTTATATTTTCTTTAAGTTCTAATTTAGGTTTAGAAAATATTTTTGTTAATTTTTAGCATAATTTAAATCATTTGTTATTTTTAGTTTAATTAAATTAGATTTTAATTTAGAATTTAAATAGTTTAATTAATTAAATATTAGTTTAATATTATTTTAATCACTTTTATCATTTCTTTTTCATTTTTAATTTTAAGTTTTGAAAAGTGTCAAAAACACCCCCTGTAGTTTCATAATTACCAAAAACCCACTTTTCCAGTCCGATACGTGATCTTAATTGTCAATTTGTGCATATTTCTGCTATCTGATTATTGTGAATATTATATCTGTTTGTCAACACCAAAATAACAGTAGCAATATCATTCCTACATCATCTGGCTACTGTCCTCAGTGCCACTTTCTCATAAACGATTCCAAAAGCACCATTTCAATCTCGTCGGGACTTTAACGACCCGGGAATACACTATACTATCACCGGAGTATTGATTCTAGGCTGTCTTTGACTTGTTGACCTTGGTCAATAATAATCAGACGGTTCGGGCTCAATCAAAATTTGCCAACATGTTTTTGAATGCATAGAGCTTGTCAAGACGGTCGATGATTTCCTCTTGGGAGTTAGGAAGGTTGTTCCATAACGATGCCTCAATTTCTCATAAGAGGGAAAGAGAGATTCAAAATGTTGGGATTGAGAGTGTGAATTTGGTTGTGATTCTTGGGGTTGTGATGGTTGGTTGTGGTTATGGTGGGTTTCTTCATAGAGAGGTCGATGGATGTCTTTGTAGATGGGGTGAAACAACAACGGTTTTGATTGAGGTGGTGGTTGTTGTTGTCGAGTTGGTTGTTCTTGTTCAAATGGTATAAGGGGCTCAAAGAATGCCCGGGTTTGTTCATGTGCCATTTCTTCCATAGACCCAAAAGATGGCAATGGTGGTGAAGATGGTGAGTTAGAGAAGAGATGATTAAGATCATCTAGGAACGAAGTTGGTGGAGTACCAAATAGCTCCATTGGTTCAAGTTTCGGTGATTTGGGTGGTGATGGTGACTTGGATGGTTGAGTTGGAGCCGGTGGTGGACTTGGGTCAATGGGTGTTTTGGTTGTAGGTGGAGTGGTGATCATATAATTGAATTGTGGTGATGGTGTGGCAGTTGCAAGATTCAAGAAGTTTTCGTCTTTGATGGGTGAGGAAATGATGCGTGGTGATTCATCCGAAGATGAGGAGCTAAGATGAATGGTAGTGTTACAACAAAAATGTTTTACACTGATTCTTGCGGTACGCCTAATGGGTCGTCGTGGAGGTTTGATTGTTGACTTTGTCTTTTTCAAATATGGTGATTTGAAGGATAAATTTCAGAGATTTGAGAAGTGGTGGGGTGATTTGAGAGTGTTCTAAGATTGTCAAATTTATAGAGTTGAAGAAATGTGGGAAGGAGTGTTTGGATGTGATGTTTAACCATACAAAAATGGAGGTTTCTAATGATTTGGGATAGTTATAAAGGTTGTCAAATCATTGGAAGTCAATCCAATGGAAGAGATGGAGTAAGAAGACCAAGATATGCACTAAATGCTTAGTGGTCTTGTCATTGTGTTTTGACTCAGATTTTTCATGGACACCAAGGAACCTTTTGGAGGGTTCCTTGCCTTATGGGTGAGGGTTCCTTGGGTTAGTTATGGTTGATTTTGAATTTTGGCGGGAAATGGATTTCTATTGATTCTAAAGCCTAAGAATGATCCTAATACAGTTAACTAGTTATTAGATATGAGTTTTTAATCGTAAAGGATGATTTGGCAGAAAGTGGAAATCTAATTTAGAAAATTCTAAGAAAAATTTCCAGGTGCAACGGCGGAACCCTGGGAATACATGGGCGGAACCCTTGATTGGGTTCCGCCATATCTGTTAGGCCAACCTGGGTTTACCGAGAAATTACCTTGGCGGAACCTTGATTTTGGTTCCGCCATTTCCGCCGATGCCCAGAATGTAGACAGAGCGCATTTTTCGAGATCGAGACGAAATCGAAAAATTTCAAAAACTCTTGGGACATAAACTTAAGGTCATATCTGGTTAGGAAATGCAAAAAATGAATACGAAAACACTCTTACCGTTAGACTTTGATGGGGGGCTAGCGAATTTCACTATTTATAATGAAAATTTTCATACAATAGAAAATTTGACAATATGCCTAATGTTGTCTTCCTGCATCAAAGTTAGTACCAACATGTCCTAAACATACACAAGTATCCATACAAATACATAAATCCATAGTGCATATTGTTTAAGTAGCCAAATTGTTCAAAACACATCTAGTGCCAAACACCCTCTACCCACGCTCTCATTGTCGATCCAACTTCTTGTTGAGCTTTCCAAGGTACCTCCCAAAGCATTTGAATATCCCTTTGGTTTGCTTGAACTCCTCCGACTCATTGGGTATTGATGGAAGTTGAGAAAGGTATTCAAGAGGTGGGAGCCTATGGTTGGGCAAATTTTCATCTTCACTCATTGAGGATGATGAAGAGGAAGTAGGAGGATGAAGGCGTTTCCCATGGGCCACAGAGACTCTCCTAGAACTATCTGGTACAAAAGTATGTGGAATGATGGAGTAGTCTAAGCGAAGACCTCTTGGAGTTGGAGGAATGGGTGAAATATGCCTAAAGAGACGGGTTAAGAGCATTCCATACGGCATAGCCGTTGTGCCATGCACGGGAATGTCTGCCATCCTTTTGGCTAAGTAGTAAGCCAAGTTGACGGGTTGCCAAGGAATATAGCATGTACCAAAGGCAAGCATTGATATGATCCCTATTCCCTATTGTGCAAATGACATTGGCTCTAAGGATTTCTTCCCATTTCTTGAATTGAGGCTTTAGTTCATTGTATTCCATTCCATAAGGGTCTTTGCTAACCTCATATCCCGTGCGGGTTGTCCTAGTATCTGTGGTCCTTACAAAAAGAAAGTCACGAAGCTCATCCTTTGACAGAAAAGGTGTGTCATTTGGTTGGATGCGGTCGGTGAGAGTGTCAAGAATTGCTAGGGAGTGTTTATCACTATAGACACATGTACCATGGTTTGGGACACCTAGAATGTGAGCAAACTCATCAAGGGTGAAGAAGAAATCATGACTACAAACCGAAAAGTTGATTGACATGAAGCCATAATCATCGGCGGAAAGAATGACGGATGCATAAAACTCAAGAATGAACCTAGGACAAATAGGCTCGTTGATATCTAGTAGACAATCAAAGTTAATGTTGGCAAGTTCCCTACGGAGATTGGTTCCTTCTAGAAAGGATGGATCAACGGTTATACCTTCATGGACATAGTGTTTTTCTAAGGCTTTGAAAATGTTCACTTGTTCGGGAGTAAGACCTTAGGTTTTGTGAGGTTTGGGTAGGTAGTGAATGGTGTCTTTGTGGTCATAATGAGTTGCGGGAGGCATGATTATCCAATGATGATTAGAGAGCAATGTATATGAAGGAAGGAGCAAATTTTCGTAGTTGTGGATGAGTGGTGAAGTTAATAGTAGCAGGTTATACGGCGGAACCAAATAATGGGTTCTGCCCCTTATGTCTCAAGGTGCCGCCGCATTAGCAGATGCAAAAATTTTCCGGATTTGTTTTGATTTTTGTGATTTTATTCTAACGTTCAGACCTACAATGTAGGTTCCATAAGTCCTAATCCAAGCCTTAGGAGGTTAAATGGTTCTGTTTTAAGAGGTTTCGTGAGAATGTCGGCGATGTTGTTTTCGGATGAAACTTTTTCTATAGAGATGTTTCCTTTTTGAACATTGTCACGAAGGAAATGATGACGGATTTCAATATGTTTAGTACGAGCATGTTGAACTGGATTCTTGCTAAGATCTATGGCTCCTTTGTTGTTACAAAGAATGGAGATATCGTTGAGTTGAATTCCATAGTCGACTAGAGCTTGCTTCATCCAAAGAGCTTGTTGACATGCTTTTCCGGCCGAGACGTATTCGGCTTCGGTTGTTGATATAGTGAGAGCCGTTTGTTTCTTAGAGAACCATGAGGTGAGAAAATGTCCAATAAAAGTGCAAGTACCACTTGTACTTTTTCTATCAACGTAGTCACCGGAATGGTCCGAGTCGGCATACACTATGGGGTCTATTCCCGTTCCTTTGGGATACCATAATCCTAAGTGTGTAGTACCCTTAATGTATCTAAAGATCCTTTTTACGGCTTCAAGATGAATTGTTTTAGGATCTTCTTGAAAACGAGCACATAGACAAACACTAAACATAATGTCGGGTCTACTAGCCGTGAGGTAAAGTAGACTTCCAATCATACCTCTATATTTAGTGCTATCTACGGATTCACTTTCCTCATGTTTGGTTAGTTTAACTTCCGTGGACATAGGTGTTTTGATTGGTTTGGAATCTTCTAGACCAAATTTCTTTATCATATCCTTAATGTATTTAGATTGGTTAAAGAAGATAGCATCTTCTAGTTGTTTGATTTGGAGTCCTAAGAAAAAGTTTAGTTCTCCCATCATACTCATTTCAAACTCATCATGCATGACTTTTGAGAAATCGACACATAATTCTAGACAAGTTGAACCGAATATGATGTCATCAACATAGATTTGGACTATGATAATGTGTGATCATTACTCATTCTAAGCTAAGTGATCTAGACAAAATACGTTTCTAAACACCCAAGACATCACAACCAATATTTCGACCCCAACATGATTATTTTTGGTTACGTATGAGTTCATATTGATGCCTAAGGGTATCTCAACTTCTACAAACTTCCTGAGGGACTCTAATACCCCTATAATGATTCCTCTAAATCACCACAACCTCCCTAATGCCCAAATTGATCACTCACTCATAATTTGGTAAAGTTACAACATAAAACGAACCCTTTGATATTTCTAAGTACCAAACGTTCCCTTGTATAACTTGTCTACTTGATCCTTTGTTCACTTGTGATCACCAAGACCTCACACAACACTTAAAAACCTCCTAGTGATCTTAGTTCACACGAATACGAAATAAAATCATGGATCCAGAAGCCTTTGCCTCGTCGTCTCATCAAAACCAAAAAAACACACTTGTGCATCCTAGTTGCAAGGATTTCAAGTACCCCTCGGTCCTAGCCCTCCTCCTCACGTTATCTCTTCCATATTCCTTTTGTCTCACCCACTTGTGTCCCTATCTTACTCGTATATACTCTCATGCATGAATACCATCATGTACCAACATAAAACACACAAACAAACTCACTCTTTCTTGATGTTCCACACCGAGAAGGAAATCAAAAGGCTCAAGGTGATCCCAAGATCAATCAAACTCACCACAATTCTCTCTCAAGTCTTTGGTACGCTAGGAAAAAAGTCACAAGCTCTCTTGCCCTCCCCTCATCTCCACAGTTCACAAACCAACCACCTTCATAGGTGTTTTAAGTTTAATCTCAATACTTAGCTTATTTTCAATCTTTACTATCATTTTCATTTGTATCAAATCATCCAAGCTTTCACCTATTTAATCCTATGTCTCGTTAAGCTAAAAGCTAACCAACTCACTCACTCAAATCTGTATATAGCTAATAATGGGAACATGAACTATATTAAGCTTAACATAACATATAGACAATATATATCACACGTTGCTTATGTTATTTGAACCCTCATGAAAACTGCTAAGTTATTTTACTCAACACCAAATCAGTTTTGCACATAAGAAATGGCTCTCAAAATCGTATATTTATACGTGTAACATACCAAGTAAAGTACACCACTTGTTTCTATATATCACAAGAAATCAGGTTACACTCATATCACACACCCATGAGCTTGTTCTCCCCCTCACACAAGCTCAAAGCTTATTGTACTCACACAGTCACAAAAATACACTTAGCACCCTAAATGGGTGATGCGTAGGGATTGCACCAGGCTTTACCTCTCAAGGGATCTCGCGAAGCTTACAACCCCCATCAGGCAGTGTACCTGATCGATGTAGTATAGTATAATGACAAGTACCGGGGGATTGACCGTTCAGCTAGGAATATTGTCGCTAGGATTAGAAAACGTAAAGACTAGGTCTAGAGATGAGGGATGATTCTTTTTGTATTTTTTATTTTTTATTAAAGAAATTAAACATCTCGGTTTTCATGGAGTTGGGCGGAATTAGTTGTTAGTCAACTAACCCAATAACTAAAGATGCAATCAAAATAAAATACTAAAAATGAAAATAAACTATTTTATACTAGTGGTGTGAGCAATATATGGGAGAATTGTGTTTACTTAGATTTCACTACTCCCTAGATATCTTTTACATGTTAATTACTTGTTACAGTTGTGTGGATGACGGATTGTATTCCTTAATACCATTCATGGGGTGGCGTACTTACTTCCCCAATCCTATAAGCGCCTACTTCACTCTTATGTCGAGCCGGCTAAGAAGCTCCTAACATGGGATCATTAGAATTTGCTCATGCATTAAATACAACCAATAAAACCTAGTACACATCGGTTCATGTTTCCTAAGATGTTCAAGCATGTTACACAATGGAGATCTGCCAATTTTCTTAAGCCTAACATTGAAATCATTCATCCAATACAACTATAAACAAGTAATCAACATATAATTAACATCTAGGTTTCATTACATCTAAGCAAACACATGATAGATCTAGCCTAGCATGTTGAAATCAAGACAAGCATAAGATATATATTCAAACAACACATAGACATATTGATTGAATTGAAAGAGGACCTATCTTAATTGAACATGAAAGGTTTCAAGGGGTAAAAACCCTTGAAAATACTGTAAAATACGACCTAGGGTTTCACAAGTTCGGCCCTAGTATTCTCCACACAAGTTCCTTCTTAATGAATGAAAAATAGACAAGTATATATAGTTTTTCTGAGGTGACGGCGTCAAGAATAAATTGCTGACGCCGTCATCTCGCCGCCAAATAATTTCTCAGACTGCCTAGATCTGGGTTTGACGCCGTCATGTTTACACCTTATGCAGGCCGTCACCAAAAATACTCTTGACGCCCTTCTCTTGACGCCTTCAGGTTTTCACTGGGTCATCACGGATTTTACTCCTGACGCCGTCAGGATTTTCTTGTTGACGCCGTCAGGTACTGTTCTCAGCATGGAAAATTAAGTCTTTGCTGTTTTCTTCATTTTTATGCTCCAAAAACGTCCAAAATGATTCCTTTTCCAGAATTCACTCCCAAAGTACCTAAAATCACAAAAGGAACAATTTAGGGCAATATTTGATCAAATAAATTCAATTCCGGGCTTAAATGACCCCCTAAAAGTGGTTCATTTTTTGCCTTATCATATACCCTTACACTTGAGATTTGCTTGTCCTCAAGCAAATGTGCTTTTATTCTAATCAAAATACAAGCTAGGGGTCATTTAACACTAATATAAAAGTAATTACAACAAATAATCGTTCCACTAAAGACCAAAGACAAGCACGGAGGTCATATACTAGCACCTCACATATAGTGTTTAGATACTCACATCTCTCGGGTGTAATAAAGTAATATCACAATATGGAAACGGAAAATATCTCTCACTACCTGTCATAGCAAAATAGATTACCATAGGCTTGGGAAAGGATCAAACCTCCACCACATGGCGTAAGCACCTAGGATAAACTATTGATGAGGCGAAAAATGATCCGTTTTTAGGGGGTCATTTAAGCCCGAATCCGACTTTATTTGATCAAATATTGCCCTAAATCGTTCCTTTTGTGATTTTAGGTGTTTGGAGAGTGAATTCTGGAAAAGAAGCCATTTTGGACGTTTTTGGAGCATAAAAGTGAAGAAAACGGCAAAGTATCAATTTTCCATGCTGAAGACACTAGGTGACGGCGTCAAGAGTTACATCCTGACGGCGTCAGACATCAAGAATAAAACACCGTAGTTGCTGATGGCGTCAAAAGTCATCCTGACGGCGTCAAAGTACAAAGAATAAAATACCATGGTTGGTGACGGCGTCACATAGGCCGTCATAAGTAGATCAAGACCGTCCGAGGAAGTATTTGGCGGCGAGGTGACGGCGTCACATGCTTGTCTTGACGCCTTCAGCCCAGTTTTCCTATATATAGTTTTCTAGTTTTTTCATTAAAAAAAAGGAGAAGTTTTGGTGAAACACTAAAGACGAATTTGGTGTATCTTTTACAGGTTTTTCAAGGGTTCCAAACCCTTGATACCTTGCCTTGTAATTGAGATAAGTGTTCTTCTAATTCAATCAATATGTCTATGTGTTGGTTGTTTATATCTTGTTCTTGTCTCAATTCCACTATGCTAGGCTAGATCTCTTTTGTGTTTGCTTAGATCTAATGAAACCTAGATGTTGATTATGTGTTGATTACTTGTCTATTCTTGTCTTGGATGAATGATTTTATATGTTAGGCTTAAGAAAACTGGCAGATCTCCAAATGGTAACATGCTTGAACGTCTTAAGAAACATGAACCGAGGCGTACTAGGTCTTTATTGGTTGTATTTAATGCATGAGCCACTGTTTACAATCCCTATAGTTGTGCTGGGTCATGGTGTAGGAGGAGATAAGAGCTCATAGAGTTGGGAAGTTATGTATGCCACCCCACGAATGGTATTAAGGAATACAATCCGTCATCCATACAAGTATAACAAGTAATTAACGTGTAAAAGATATCTAGGGAGTAGTGAAGTCTAAGTAAACACAATTTCTCCAATTACTGCTCACAACCTTAGTATAATTTAGTTTAATTTCATTTTCAGTATTTTATTTTGATTATATATTAGTTTTGGGTTAGTTGAATAGCAACTAATTCCGCCCATTCCTCCAAAACCCGAGACTTTACTTGCTTTCATAAAAATATAAAAATACAAAAAATAATCATCCCTCACCTCTAGAACTAGTAATTAGGTTTTCTAATCCTAGCGACACTATTCCTAAGCTGAACGATCAATCCCCCGGTACTTGTCACTATACTATACTACAACGATCAGGTACACTGCCTGGTGGGGGTTGTAAGCTTCTCGAGATCCCTCGAGAGGTAAAGCCTGTTGCGATTCCCACGCATCAAGTTTTTGGCGCCGCAGCCCGGGGGAATAGTTATTGTCTAGGTTAGGATTTCTTTTTATTAGGTCTACTTGCTAGATTCCTTTCTAGTAAGATTTTATTTTTAATTTTTTTTAGGTCTTCTTTAGTCTATCTTATTTCTTTGTGCCTCTGTTAGTAAATTAACCTCATTGACTATTCCGTTGACCATTATGGAAAACGCGAATCCACCCCTTTCCCCTAGTGAAGTGGCTGTGTTACGTGAACAAATTGAGAGTGAGATTAGGGAGCTTAGAGAGCTTAATAGGTTGATTAAGATTGAACTCGAACATACATTTAGTGACCTAGCAACCGCCTTGTATTCAAATAAGGACCTAGGGCCTAATGACTTTGTGAGTATTGTTGAGAGACTAGAAGAGGAGGAAATGGATCCGAGGCTTAACGACTACTTTAATCTATACCCCACTAAGGAGGAGATTGCATATTATAATAATCTTATTGATAACCCACGATCTCCCTTCACCATGATTGAACCTAAGATCAAGAGAGGCGATCCTAAGAATGCTAAGATACCATGTATGATTGGATATAGGCACATTAGCAATGCTTACATCGACTTTAAATCTCCAATCAATATTATGTCCTCAACGGTTTATAATGATATAGTGAACACAAGACTTGAACCTAGAAGGGATCCCAAGTACCCCGGTGGAGTTTGTAACTTTGTCGGGAGAGTTAAAGGTTTACGTGTCTTTGTTGGTAATTTCACTTTTGTCACCGACTTTATGATTGTGGAGGATCTTGCTAATGTTATTGATTGTCGATTATCCAATGTTGTGTTTGGCAAACCATTTGTTGAGGAGTCTAAGTTAGAATATGATGAGGTAGAAGGCACGATTTGATTTGCAAGTAACAACGATAGTATCACTTATAGGATGCCCAATAGGATGAAATAATTTCGCTTTATATCTCGTTTTGATCAGGACAACGTAGGTGCTTTTGAGGATATTGATGAGGAGGATAAGAAAAAGGGCATGGACTATGCTTGGGAAAAAAGGAGTCTTTACTACAAAGATTGCTTGGCCCTTGGACCAAGGTATAAGGTCGATGAAGAATTTGCCCAAATGATTATGGGGGCGATTGAGAAAAAGGTGATTGGTTTCTACAAGGAATATTTACAATCGGAGAATGGAACCAATGATGAAGTCACGTGATAACCCATGACTTTGAGTCTAGCTACAAGACTCGTAAATAAAGAAAAGCGCTTCTTGGGAGGCAACCCATGTTTTGTGTGATTTTATTTGTTTGATTGTGTAACAATTCACAATTTCAGGTTAATTACTTTTCCCGGAAAATTTCACTATTCACTTTTACTATTCATTTCTTTTCTGAAACTTTCCCGAAAGTTGATTTTTATTTGATATTCTCAAATGATAAATCATTTCCATGGCAAATTAAAAGTTTAACTTTCATAAGCTCATTTTCGTGAAAGTTATTAAGGAATTACACGTTTTAGGGTAAAACGTCATTCAGAAATTCTACGTACAACGAAATTCGGTCGCGTTAATTTTCCCCGTATCAGAAAAATGTTTGACACACTCATGATTTATTTGAGAATAAATCATGACTGAGAAAAACATGACCAAAATAAGCCTCGGCCGTGAAAAATTGGAATTTTCAGTTTTAAGCGTTTTTACTCAGCCGTAACCTTAGCCTATACCTGCACCGCATTTCTAAGACGATTTAAGTTTTCAACTTATTAGAAAAAGTCAACATATTTTTCTCTCCTCCATTGACCAAAAATCATCCCTTGATGTTATAAGTCATTTCGTGATTTTTAGGCTTACGGTTTGATGTCTAAAAGACATTTAATACCAACCGACACTAGACTGAGCCCAGTCTAGACATTATAAGTCATTTTAAATCAATATAATCCTATTAGAAAAGTAACATTTTACTTTTCTCAATTTTACGCAATATTCGTACGTTTTACGTATTACGCGTTTTAGACCCGTGTTTCCAGCTTTTAGCAGGGTTTTAGCACCCGATAGATCCTACCACTCATTTTATATTTTATTATGGACTATATGGACATGTTTAACAATACTTTCAAATTCCATAATTTTACGACACCCGGTTTTACGTTTTGAGGCTTAATCATTTACGATTGGCATTTCCCGGAGTCAAAACTCATCTAGTAACTTGGATAATATCATCCAAGGCACACCTCACCCTCCCTTATCCATGTGAACCGCCCTAGGAGGGGGGTTTCACACTAGGTGGCTCAAACTTATGAATTTACCCCTAAAATCAACACTTATTTACAACTTGGTCACCAAGTTGTAACACTTTCCTAGTAAGCTTCCTATTTTGGACTATAAATACTCCCTCCCATCCTTGTTATGCCGTGCATCCCCAACCCCCATAACCATCCCATTCTTAGCTCATTTCCTTCTAGTTTCATGCATGGTTCAAGTGATTCTTCAAGGTAGAAACCCTAGTTAGAATATCATTCACCAAAACTCTTCCAATCCCTAATATACTTGGTGATTTCTCTTGAGTTTAAATCCACTCAATTCACCTCAACTTTCATTACATCTCTTTCAAGAATACCAAGGGTAGAAAGATTGCATGAAGTGAAAAAGGGTTGAAGCAAGTCTATCAATGTCCTATCCTTACATGTTAACTTCCTTTCATCTTTGAAAGCCAAAAGTTGTAAGCCAAACCCTAACATGATTCTTGTTAAATAATCATATTCATGTTATTTACATGTTATTCTTGCTATATTATGTCTTGTAGTTATGTCCATGATGTATAAAAATAACCAAAACAAGTTATTGTTATTGATTGTTGAAACAAGTTACTAAAACAAGTAAACTAGTGACTTTCTTGGAAAACCACGACCAAAATGGTAAAATTATGATATTGGATCATTACAAATTGTAGTAGAGGACTTAACAAGGAAACCATAGCAATTTGAACCACCCAAAACGAGTATACGAGTCAAAAGTTATGGCGATTTGAAATTACCAAAGATTTCCGGCAAAACTGCCAAATAGCTTCCTGATCAAATTTGGGTTTTGAAAGTCATACTTCTGGTCTGATTCATCAAAAAGTTAAAACACGAAAGTTGTCCGAAACGACGTTTTCGTTCAGGAATAAAGAAGCTCGAGACCTAAAAATGCTTTCTGAGTGATAAATTTCTTCAAATTCTAAACAGCCCATTTTTAGACAAAGTCATTACATATAGGTTATGGTTTATGAAGACCAAAGGGGTCTTATGACCTATAATCAAGACCACAACCATGGCTAGAGCCAAGGTTGTGTCTCAAGACCTTGGAACAAGAACCAAAGGTCATGGCTAGGCCATGACGAAATGACCATACCAACTTTCATAGGCGTAAACATGAAACAAAGAGTTGATGAGAACTTGAACATACAATTTGGATCTACTTCATCTAAAAGGAAACCATGAGATTTTACCAAGAGAAAATGGTCATTTAAGACTTATGAAACTACCCCTAATAACAATCTTCATGTACAAATAAACTTTCCTAAGTTTATTCAAGTATCGGACATGTAACTTTTCGGATCAAAACTTATATCTATATATTTCATCAACTACTACAATAGTAGGGAGCCTCATGTGAGGAGTTCATTATGTAAGCCGTCGAGTTGAGTTGTGGATTTACGAGTTAAAGTGTCCTGGCTCCTCGAACGCTTACTAACATGACTTCTGAATTATGTCGGCCCGAACGGTAGTAAACGATATACAAAACATACATGTTTCATGAATCATTTCTTTCAAAGACTTACATTATACATCATACCACATCATGGACTAAATGCAAGATATATATATATAGGCACTACTTCATATTCTTTACTCCGATCCTAAGTCGCGACATTCTATTATAGGTTGCTCATAGAAACCTTCACGATTCGACCATCACCTTCATTACTTGCTATCTTACTTAAGGTGAGTTCGTAGCCCCACTTTCTATTGTTTAACTATTTTACAAACCCATGGGGGGAATACATGCTATTATTTTTCTACTCGAACACGATGCTTTCTACTGTATGCTACCCGACGATGTTTTATTATCACTAAGTAACGATTGCCATGTTCGAAGTCCCTATATCATGAACCATTAGTCACTACCTTTAGTGAGCGCGAATATTGTGAATAGATCTATTGGGATTGACGAATCCCATTTGTGTTGAACAACGATGAGTTCACACAAATGCACTATATTTGAGATTTAGCGGTATAATGGCAAAAGTACCTTGATAGGGCTTCTATAATGCCAATTTTGTTGGTTCGATGTTAACGCTTTGGTTGTATGAGCTTAGTGAAATAAATAACGATTTTGTTTTCTAACTATGAGTGTGAGTCTATAGCTCACACTACGATTATTGTGTTCAAACGATTTAACTAAACTCTACGAATTCCACTCAACCTTTGTGTTGACCTCTCAAGCATGTATTTCAGGTTCATGACGATCAAGGATGGCACGGAAGGACACGGATACTCAAGAGAGCTATAAATTTTATTATCATTCAAAACTCAATTAATGTAATTTGTAAACATGGAACCATTTGGGACCTCATTTCGAAATCTCTGATATCTATATAATTTGAATAATAAATCTTTTAAAACGACTCAATTGGAGTTCGTTTTCTATTATTGTGACTATTGTGCCGTCCAGTAACACCCAGTTCGAATTCCGCTGCGTCCATGAATTGGGGGTGTTACAGATTGGTACCAGAGCCATGGTTATAGAGAAACGGGTCTAATTGAGACCTAAACTATAACCACACTACAAGCAAAAACATTTTATAGCCTTCCGATCTTCGTGTCTTCCATCCTCCAGACGATTATGGACTTATTAAGCATTTTATGCTACATGAACATAAGTATATTCATATATACACACTAGGCATTTTCCACTACACGAACAAATACTAGTATATTTATATATACATTCGAGTTATTTTCAATCATTTTATCTAAACATATCTACACATGCCTATTCTATGGCATTTCGACACAACCACATTCTCCCAACCATGTTCCTACTCCAACATTTTATATCCAAGATATTGTAACGAATTACGATGGTCTTTTCTATTTCCCGAACATTGTATGACACAATGGTCTAATCTACTTCCGAGACATTGTGATTTGTGCAATGGTCTCTCGAATTATTCCACCACCTCATCAATATCATTTCATATGATATCAAAAACCCATCACAATCTATCGATTTCCAAACAAGAAATATGAGATTTCTAAAGGACAAACTAATCCATCACCTACGAAAGCTGAACTTTCTCTACATCCATCAAAGTTTTCTTCTGAAACCTTCATTGTTAAAAGTTTGTAATTCTAGCCCAGTATAGACTGTTTTAGAATTACTTCAACTTCCTTTCCACACATATCTACCCGTACTATCTTCTATGCAATGGAATGTGAAAACATAGGTTACAAGTCTCTTATGGCGGGACTTGCAACTGAAGGGTTTGACATCGCCTTTGTTTAGTGGACAGTTTCCCGAAAGCAACGGACATATCACAAGTATACCTAATTTAGGTATTTGGAAATTTTATCGAACCTTGGCTAAATATAGACTAGTCACCTATATTTAACCTAGGGACAGTGGAATATAGTCTGACTAACTATATTCGACTTAAAATTTTCAAATACTGAGAGTAGTTGTACTAGGGTTATGTTCAGATTGATTTCCTACTTGAACTCGATAAACCACCCGAATTCTTTAAAACGATCTAGAGACACGATAGTGTTTTACCACTCAGCGAAATCTTAACACCTTATTTGTACTACCTAATTTCATTCTTGAAAGTTTTCATTTATGAGATAATCCGAACTACTATCTTGGGATAGTTATCAATTCTTCTCTTCATCCCGTGGAAGTACTATCCTGTTTAGTTCCTAAGGATACCATCCCATCACAAACCTTTAAAAATCTCTTAAGATTTTTAAAGCAAACTTGACATCTCTACCAGTATTAATGTTAAGCACACACTACACACTTCTGTTCATCAAGATATCACAACATTATCTTCATAACCGTTGGAACCACAAGCTCATAAACAGATCTTGATGCATTTTTAATGCTCAAATCATCCTTAGCTACACCACAATCACCCTTACCAGCTTTACAAGATTGAATATTCATCTTGGAACACCAGTATCATCTCGTAAAACCCTACCTTGTAACTCACCGACTAAGTATGAATGTTGTGTAGGATGATTTGTAATTATTTGAATGGATTGGGATGCCTTTTCATTTAAATAAAGACATTGTAAATCACCAAACCATAAGTTTATACTTCTCTATTTACATTGTTTGGGATGCCTCTCTATGTAAATAAAGACTTATAAACAAGTGGGCTTGTTTGTATCCAAAATAACATAAGTATGAAGTCAATAAACACTAGGTACAACAACCGATTACCTACTAGGCTATGATTGCAACTACTATCTCAATTCCTATTAATATTCGACTGCTATATCAATTTCCTTTGATATTCGACTATTACCATACCTTTCCTACATAAAAGTAAGCCTCATCCTACACCATGCACTGAAACGACAAATCAAATTACATCACCAGTAATCCCAGACTTTAGTCCTCATAAGTAACCACACCATTTCATCGACACCACTCCAATATATGACACACAAAGAACTTCGGGACGAAGTTCCCCGTATGGGGTGGAGACTGTAACAATTCACAATTTCAGGTTAATTACTTTTCCCGGAAAATTTCACTATTCACTTTTACTATTCATTTCTTTTCTGAAACTTTCCCGAAAGTTGATTTTTATTTGATATTCTCAAATGATAAATCATTTCCATGGCAAATTAAAAGTTTAACTTTCATAAGCTCATTTTCGTGAAAGTTATTAAGGAATTACACGTTTTAGGGTAAAACGTCATTCAGAAATTCTACGTACAACGAAATTCGGTCGCGTTAATTTTCCCCGTATCAGAAAAATGTTTGACACACTCATGATTTATTTGAGAATAAATCATGACTGAGAAAAACATGACCAAAATAAGCCTCGGTCGTGAAAAACTGGAATTTTCAGTTTTAAGCGTTTTTACTCAGCCGTAACCTTAGCCTATACCTGCACCGCATTTCTAAGACGATTTAAGTTTTCAACTTATTAGAAAAAGTCAACATATTTTTCTCTCCTCCATTGACCAAAAATCATCCCTTGATGTTATAAGTCATTTCGTGATTTTTAGGCTTACGGTTTGATGTCTAAAAGACATTTAATACCAACCGACACTAGACTGAGCCCAGTCTAGACATTATAAGTCATTTTAAATCAATATAATCCTATTAGAAAAGTAACATTTTACTTTTCTCAATTTTACGCAATATTCGTACGTTTTACGTATTACGCGTTTTAGACCCGTGTTTCCAGCTTTTAGCAGGGTTTTAGCACCCGATAGATCCTACCACTCATTTTATATTTTATTATGGACTATATGGACATGTTTAACAATACTTTCAAATTCCATAATTTTACGACACCCGGTTTTACGTTTTGAGGCTTAATCATTTACGATTGGCATTTCCCGGAGTCAAAACTCATCTAGTAACTTGGATAATATCATCCAAGGCACACCTCACCCTCCCTTATCCATGTGAACCGCCCTAGGAGGGGGTTTCACACTAGGTGGCTCAAACTTATGAATTTACCCCTAAAATCAACACTTATTTACAACTTGGTCACCAAGTTGTAACACTTTCCTAGTAAGCTTCCTATTTTGGACTATAAATACTCCCTCCCATCCTTGTTATGCCGTGCATCCCCAACCCCCATAACCATCCCATTCTTAGGTCATTTCCTTCTAGTTTCATGCATGGTTCAAGTGATTCTTCAAGGTAGAAACCCTAGTTAGAATATCATTCACCAAAACTCTTCCAATCCCTAATATACTTGGTGATTTCTCTTGAGTTTAAATCCACTCAATTCACCTCAACTTTCATTACATCTCTTTCAAGAATACCAAGGGTAGAAAGATTGCATGAAGTGAAAAAGGGTTGAAGCAAGTCTATCAATGTCCTATCCTTACATGTTAACTTCCTTTCATCTTTGAAAGCCAAAAGTTGTAAGCCAAACCCTAACATGATTCTTGTTAAATAATCATATTCATGTTATTTACATGTTATTCTTGCTATATTATGTCTTGTAGTTATGTCCATGATGTATAAAAATGACCAAAACAAGTTATTGTTATTGATTGTTGAAACAAGTTACTAAAACAAGTAAACTAGTGACTTTCTTGGAAAACCACGACCAAAATGGTAAAATTATGATATTGGATCATTACAAATTGTAGTATAGGACTTAACAAGGAAACCATAGCAATTTGAACCACCCAAAACGAGTATACGAGTCAAAAGTTATGGCGATTTGAAATTACCAAAGATTTCCGGCAAAACTGCCAAATAGCTTCCTGATCAAATTTGGGTTTTGAAAGTCATACTTCTGGTCCGATTCATCAAAAAGTTAAAACACGAAAGTTGTCCGAAACGACGTTTTCGTTCAGGAATAAAGAAGCTCGAGACCTAAAAATGCTTTCCGAGTGATAAATTTCTTCAAATTCTAAACAGCCCATTTTTAGACAAAGTCATTACATATAGGTTATGGTTTATGAAGACCAAAGGGGTCTTATGACCTATAATCAAGACCACAACCATGGCTAGAGCCAAGGTTGTGTCTCAAGACCTTGGAACAAGAACCAAAGGTCATGGCTAGGCCATGACGAAATGACCATACCAACTTTCATAGGCGTAAACATGAAACAAAGAGTTGATGAGAACTTGAACATACAATTTGGATCTACTTCATCTAAAAGGAAACCATGAGATTTTACCAAGAGAAAATGGTCATTTAAGACTTATGAAACTACCCCTAATAACAATCTTCATGTACAAATAAACTTTCCTAAGTTTATTCAAGTATCGGACATGTAACTTTTCGGATCAAAACTTATATCTATATATTTCATCAACTACTACAATAGTAGGGAGCCTCATGTGAGGAGTTCATTATGTAAGCCGTCGAGTTGAGTTGTGGATTTACGAGTTAAAGTGTCCTGGCTCCTCGAACGCTTACTAACATGACTTCTGAATTATGTCGGCCCGAACGGTAGTAAACGATATACAAAACATACATGTTTCATGAATCATTTCTTTCAAAGACTTACATTATACATCATACCACATCATGGACTAAATGCAAGATATATATATAGGCACTACTTCATATTCTTTACTCCGATCCTAAGTCGCGACATTCTATTATAGGTTGCTCATAGAAACCTTCACGATTCGACCATCACCTTCATTACTTGCTATCTTACTTAAGGTGAGTTCGTAGCCCCACTTTCTATTGTTTAACTATTTTACAAACCCATGGGGGGAATACATGCTATTATTTTTCTACTCGAACACGATGCTTTCTACTGTATGCTACCCGACGATGTTTTATTATCACTAAGTAACGATTGCCATGTTCGAAGTCCCTATATCATGAACCATTAGTCACTACCTTTAGTGAGCGCGAATATTGTGAATAGATCTATTGGGATTGACGAATCCCATTTGTGTTGAACAACGATGAGTTCACACAAATGCACTATATTTGAGATTTAGCGGTATAACGGCAAAAGTACCTTGATAGGGCTTCTATAATGCCAATTTTGTTGGTTCGATGTTAACGCTTTGGTTGTATGAGCTTAGTGAAATAAATAACGATTTTGTTTTCTAACTATGAGTGTGAGTCTATAGCTCACACTACGATTATTGTGTTCAAACGATTTAACTAAACTCTACGAATTCCACTCAACCTTTGTGTTGACCTCTCAAGCATGTATTTCAGGTTCATGACGATCAAGGATGGCACGGAAGGACACGGATACTCAAGAGGGCTATAAATTTTATTATCATTCAAAACTCAATTAATGTAATTTGTAAACATGGAACCATTTGGGACCTCATTTCGAAATCTCTGATATCTATATAATTTGAATAATAAATCTTTTAAAACGACTCAATTGGAGTTCGTTTTCTATTATTGTGACTATTGTGCCGTCCAGTAACACCCAGTTCGAATTCCGCTGCGTCCATGAATTGGGGGTGTTACAGATTGTTATTTGCTTCCGTACGCATGTTTTATTTTTATTGTTGGTTGATCATGTGTCTCAATTAAAATGTGGAAATACTTTATTATGTTGTTTGGCCTAGTCTTAACTTCAACCTAAAGGTATTTTTGCAAAAGATAAGTGTAAGGGGAAACCCCAAATATGTTTTTAAGAAACAAACCGATCATGATTCTCCACAATATTAAATGAACATGTATATTTGTATTTGTTAGAGTGAAATACTTGTATTGAGTCATAATGAAGTTTTGCAGGATTTTCCAGGAAGTAGGACAAAGTTTTTCCAGAAATTTTCCGGAAACTTAACATAAGAATTTCTGCAGGTCCATTTTGACGGCGTCAGAGTATTACTCTTGACGGCGTCAGGAGTTAAAAATCTGGAAATTTTACCGGTTTTGTTTTTCTAACGGAGTCTTATGGTTTTTGTGAATTATTAAGTTTTATAATCTCCAGGAAATCTGCAAACTTCATTCCACAAGCATTATATCTTACTTTGTTTTCTAGGATTTAGTAACTTATATAGGATGCCGCCGATTTTACGCGAGGTTGTCTTGTCTATTGTTGTCAGGATTTACAGGTTATTTATGACAAGAAGATGATTTATATTCTGGAAGGGAAGCTTTGATTGTTCATTTTCTTGGAGGAAGATCTAACCTGGCCAACCTATAATCCATACCGAGCGAATCAGGGGAGTATTTGATTTCATTCTCTTTACTTCTTAACTTTTACATTCTTTACTTGAACATTGGGGACAATGTTCATCCTAAGTGTAAGGGGAGGGTAAAAAGATGATACCTTACATATGCACTTTCGCTTGAGTTTGTTTCGTTTGTTAGTAGATGTGTAATAAAACTATGAGAAATACTTGTTAGTGTAATTTTAGCGCCAAATTTAAAAATTTTTACAACATTTAGGAGTGAAACTTTAGCCATAGCAAGCGTCTCATGGATAGGAGGTTGTATGACTAGCACATAACCGTATATTCAGAAAAATTTTCCACCCAAAAATGTGAGGTTCGCCTTTAGATTTGATAGGAAAAGCATTCATTATTGGTGCTAATGAGTGTACCGGTAGCATTTAGATTCTAGAACTTGCGTTAGTGATGCATCCCGAGACCGCTAGTGAGACTACATTCGTGTGGTAGGATTTACTACATGATAAGAGGCATTAGGATCACCCTTGTGTTAAACCCGTATCATAATTACTTGACCATTTAAGTCATATTACTTGGCTAGTTAAGTCAACTAATTTTTCCCACACCCTTAGCGTTGTACTCATTTTTAGTACACGAAACCCCTAATACACCCCTCCGAGCCTATCTTTTCGTTTCTAACTTTAAGCATCTTACTTAAAGGAATAATTTGTTACACCCCACTTAAATGTACACCCAAATCGCCTTAGCCTTCCGTGTATGCGCTCATTTTTAGTGCATTATTGTTATTTGTTAAACCCTAAGTTAACTTTCTAATTGATTACATGGTTGCTAAGTCGAGTCATATCCTTGTACATATTGTTTTGGGACGATTGGGACTCATGGGTAAGTACTTATTTTATGGAGTAATGGGGAAGAACATAATATTATTACCCCCATATGTACGTTAATCTTAAAAGTGCTCCAAGTGTTTTGATTTTCTTAATTCGAGTCATTAGATTAGTTAATTGTAAAGTATGTAAAGATTCAAGTGTAAGGGGAACGTTCATACCCCTATGATGTATTATTTTGGATGGTAGGGTAAGAGTGTATGAAAAAAAAAAAAAAAAATCGAAAAAATTAAGAAAAAGAAAAAAAAAAATAGAAAAGAAAAAGAGAAAAAACATATGGACTACCATCCCGTTTTTATTCTATGTTCATTTTATGTTTTTGTTATTTTTCATTTGTTAGCTTAAGTCGTGTCTAGTCTTGGCTTAGCAACGCCATCTTATACATGTAATTAACCAAGATTGTTAACTCGCCACCAGTAAAACTTCCTTTATCCAACAAAACCGTGTAATTCATATCCCTATACCTAACGTTACAACCCTTTAAAAGACCTCTTTGATAGTTTATCCTAGGTGCTTACGCCATGTGGTGGAGGTTTGATCCTTTCCCAAGCCTATGGTAATCTATTTTGCTATGACAGGTAGTGAGAAATATCTTCCATTTCCATAATGTTATATTACTTTATTACACCCGAGAGATGTGAGTATCTAAACACTATTTGCGAGGTGCTTGTGTATGACCTCCGTGCTTGTCTATTGGTCTTTAGTGGAACGATTATTTGTTGTAATTACTTTTATATTAATGTTAAATGACCCCTAACTTGTCTTTTGAGTAGAATAAAAGCTCATTTGCTTGAGGACAAGCAAATCTCAAGTGTAAGCGTATATGATGAGGCGAAAAATGATCCGTTTTTAGGGGGTCATTTAAGCCCGAATCCGACTTTATTTGATCAAATATTGCCCTAAATCGTTCCTTTTGTGATTTTAGGTGTTTGGAGAGTGAATTCTGGAAAAGAAGCCATTTTGGACGTTTTTGTAGCATAAAAGTGAAGAAAACGGCAAAGTATCAATTTTCCATGCTGAAGACACTAGGTGACGGCGTCAAGAGTTACATCCTGACGGCGTCAGACATCAAGAATAAAACACCATAGTTGCTGACGGCGTCTAAAGTCATCCTGACGGCGTCAAAGTACCAAGAATAAAATACCGTGGTTGGTGACGGCGTCACATAGGCCGTCATAAGTAGATCAAGACCGTCCGAAGAAGTATTTGGCGGCGAGGTGACGGCGTCACATGCTTGTCTTGACGCCGTCAGCCCAATTTTCCTATATATAGTTTTCTAGTTTTTTCATTAAAAAAAAGGAGAAGTTTTGGTCAAACCCTAAAGACGAATTTGGTGTATCTTTTTCAGGTTTTTCAAGGGTTCCAAACCCTTGATACCTTGCCTTGTAATTGAGATAAGTGTTCTTCTAATTCAATCAATATGTCTATGTGTTGGTTGTTTATATCTTGTTCTTGTCTCAATTCCACTATGCTAGGCTAGATCTCTTTTGTGTTTGCTTAGATCTAATGAAACCTAGATGTTGATTATGTGTTGATTACTTGTCTATTCTTGTCTTGGATGAATGATTTTATATGTTAGGCTTAAGAAAACTGGCAGATCTCCAAATGGTAACATGCTTGAACGTCTTAAGAAACATGAACCGAGGCGTACTAGGTCTTTATTGGTTGTATTTAATGCATGAGCCACTGTTTACAATCCCTATAGTTGTGCTGGGTCATGGTGTAGGAGGAGATAAGAGCTCATAGAGTTGGGGAGTTATGTATGCCACCCCACGAATGGTATTAAGGAATACAATCCGTCATCCATACAAGTATAATAAGTAATTAACGTGTAAAAGATATCTAGGGAGTAGTGAAGTCTGAGTAAACACAATTTCTCCAATTACTGCTCACAACCTTAGTATAATTTAGTTTAATTTCATTTTCAGTATTTTATTTTGATTATATATTAGTTTTGGGTTAGTTGAATAGCAACTAATTCCGCCCATTCCTCCAAAACCCGAGACTTTACTTGCTTTCATAAAAATATAAAAATACAAAAAATAATCATCCCTCACCTCTAGAAGTAGTAATTAGGTTTTCTAATCCTAGCGACACTATTCCTAAGCTGAACGATCAATCCCCCGGTACTTGTCACTATACTATACTACAACGATCAGGTACACTGCCTGGTGGGGGTTGTAAGCTTCTCGAGATCCCTCGAGAGGTAAAGCCTGTTGCGATTCCCACGCATCAACTATCAAAGAGGTCTTTTTAAAGGGTTGTAACGTTAGGTGTAGGGATATGGAATACACGGTTTTGTTGGATATAGGCAGTCTTTACTGGTGGCGAGTTAACAATCTTGGTTAATTACATGTACAATATGGCGTTGCTAAGCTAAGACTAGACTCGACTTAAGCTAATAAATGAAAATAACAAAAGCATAAAATAAACATAGAATGAAACGGGATGGTAGTCCGTATGTTTTTTCTCTTTTCTCTTTTTCTATTTTTTTTTCTTTTTCTTATTTTTTTTCGATTCTTTTTCGATTTTTTTTTCATTTTTTTTTTTTTTTTTTTTTTTTTTTTTGCATACACTCTTACCCTACCATCCAAAATAATACATCATAGAATGAACATTCCCCTTACACTTGAATTTTTACATACATTACAAATAACTAATCTAATGACTCGAATTAAGATAATCAAAACACTTGGAGTACTTTTAAGATTAACGTACATATGGGGGGGGGGGGGGTAATAATATGATGTTCTTCCCCATTACTCCATAAAATAAGTACTTTACCCATGAGTCCTAATCGTCCCAAAACAATATGTACAAGGATATGACTCGACTTAGAAACCATGTAATCAATTAGATAATTAACTTAGGGTTTAACAAATAACAATAATGCACTAAAGATGAGTGCATACAAGGAAGGCTAAGGCGATTTGGTTGTACATTTAAGTGGGGTGTAACAAATTCTTCCTTTAAGTAAAATGCTTAAAGTTAGAAACGAAAAGATAGGCTCGTAGGGGTGTACTAGGGGTTTCGTGTACTAAAAATGAGTACAACGCTAATGTGTGGGAAAAATTAGTTGACTTAACTAGCCAAGTAATATGACTTAAATGGTCAAGTAATTATAATACGGGTTTAACACAAGGGTTATCCTAATGCCTCTTGTCATGTAGTAAATCCTACCACACGAATGTAGTCTCACTAGCGGTCTCGGGATGCATCACTAACGCAAGTTCTAGAATCTAAATGCTACCAGTACACTCATAAGTACTAATAGTAAATGCTTTTCCTATCAAATCTAAAGGCGAACCTCACATATTTGGGTGGAAAATTTTTCTGAATGGTACGGTTTTGTGATAGTCATATAATCTCCTATCCGATAGACGCTTGCTAAGGCTAAAGTTTCACTCCTATATGTTATAAAAATTTTAAATTTGGCGCTAAAATTACACTAACAAGTATTTCTCATAGTTTTATTACACATCTACTATTAAACAAACAAACTCAAGCGAAAGTGTATCTGTAAGGTATCATCATTTTACCCTCCCCTTACACTTAGGATGAACATTGTCCCCAATGTTCAAGTAAAGAATGTAAAAGTGAAATAAGTAAAAAGAATGAAATCAAATACTCCCTTGATTCGCTCGGTATGGATAATAAGGTGGCCAGGTTAGATCTTCCTCCAAGAAAATGAACAATCAAAGCTTCCCTTCCGGAATATAAATCATCTTCTTGTCATACATAACCTGTAAAATCTGAGAAAACAGACAAGGCAACCTCGCATAAAATTGGCGGCAATCTATATATGCTAACAAATCCTAGAAAACAAAATAAGATATAATGCTTGTGGAATGATGTTTGCAGATTTCATGGAGATTATAAAACTAATGATTCAATAAAAACTTTGAGACTACGTTAGAAAAACAAAACTGGTAAAAATTTCCAGAATTTTACACGTGACGCCGTCAAGAGGAAACTCGTGACGCCGTCAGAAGTGACCTGCAGAAATTCTTATGTTAAGTTTCCGGAAAATTTCTGGAAAAACTTCGTCCTACTTCCTGAAAAATCCTGCAAAACATCATTTTGACTCGATACAAGCATTTGACTCTAACAAATACGAATATACATGTTCACTTAATATTGTGGAGAATCATGATCGGTTTTGTTTCTTAAAAACATTTTTGGGGTTTCCCCTTACACTTATCTTTTGCGAAATACCTTTGGATGAAGTTAAGACTAGCCAAACAACAAGATAAAGTATTTTCACTATTTTAGTTTTGAAATATGATCTACCAACAATAAGAATAAAGCATGCATACATAAGCAAATAACAAACAAACAAAATAAAAATCACACAAAGCATGGGTTGCCTCCCAAGAAACACTTTTCTTTATTTACGAGTCTTGTATCTAGACTCAAGGTCATGGGTTACTACGTGATATGGGTGAGTTCCTCATTGAGGATATCTTTGGGATCAAACTTAGGTTTTAACTTCCTATCGGTTTTCTTAGTACGGTATGACCTTTCAAACTTCTCTCCATCCGGATCATACAAAATCATCTTCATATGCCATGATCCGTCACCTTCCTTAGGTGGCTTGTCCCACCTCCATTTACACCTATCTCCCTATCTTTTCCACTTGTTCATCTCTATATTAATAGGCATTACGCTTAAGAACTCAATCATCTTCCTAAAGACTAAGGGGTCCTCAAAAGGGTCTAGCTCTTCATCTCTAGCTATGAGTTGTTCCACCGAATGTGTCTTATCGATGAAATCTTTTTCTAGATAGGATGGTCGTTGAGGTCCAATAAAGTTCCTTTCTATCCAAGGTCCATATCTAGATGGTCTCCTATTCATCTCTACCCAATGTGGTGTTGGTTCGTCCTCACAATCGTAGCTATGTTTCTTAACATCATATACCTACCAAGTATCGCCCTCACCTACCGCTATCTTAGACTCCTTACAATCTATCATGGTGCTAGCGGTTGCTAAAAATCCTCTTCCCACCAACAATGGGCATGTAGTGTCACTAACCATGTCTAGGACGTGAAAATCCGCTAAGATAGTTAACTTCCCTATGTGAACAACTACATCCTTAATCATTCCAACCGGGTTGGCAATACTCCCATCCACTAGACCAATTAACACCTCCGTCTCCTCTAACTTTCCTAGCTTGAGAGTGGTGAAAAGGGATAAGGAAATCAAGTTGAGGCTTGACCCTAAATCGGCTAGTGTGTCGAAAGCTTCGGATCTTCCTATCTTACAAGGCAAAACAAATATGCCCGGATCATCAAGCTTTTTAGGCAACTTGTTTTGAACGAAGGCGGTCCCATTTTTACCTAGTTTAAACTTCTCATACTTTTCTAGGAGGGCACTATAGTAGGGAGCACGGGCTAAGACATCAATGACGGGACGTTCAAGGTGAAGTTCCTTGAATTCATCGTCAAGATCTTGCGTAGGAGGTGTTTCAACTATGCTTTTGACCGGTTTTATATCGGGTGTTTTATTTGATTGGTCATTTTGAAGAATTTGGTTTTGTTTGAAACACGTGCTCGTTGATTTAACCGAGTAGTATTGCGGACAAGAAGTGGGTGACGAAACTGATGATATAGAATTAATTTTTAGTTTCGGGTTCTTGACCATGTCGCTTGGGAGTGCTCCCATTTCTCGGTCATTGAGGACTTTCAACAATGTGTCAATTTTGGTGGTCATCTCGCTTTGCTTTTGTTTGAAATCGGCTTCAAACTTAGATATGCAAGCTTCTTGAGATGCCATAAACTTAGACATCAATCCTTCAAGATTGTTGGTACTACCATAGTTGTTAGAAGGATTGTTGTTGAAAGTACGGTTGGAGGGTGGACCGTTTGGTTGGTAACGATTAGACGGATTGGAAGAATTGGCTTGATTTTGTTTTCACCTAAGGTTTGGGTGATTTTTCCAAGAAGGGTTGTAGGAATCACCATAAGGGTTTGGCTCGGGTTTGAAAGTGTACCACTTATCTTCCGCTTCGTCGGTACACAAGGATGCGTAGTCCGCAAAAGCTGTTCCGGGGAGTTCCACACAATCACGAGTGTCATGGGGACCACTACATAATTCGCATGAAGAAGTGATTTTGTTCACTTGGCTTGAAGGCTTAGGAGCTTTGTAAGATTTCATGAGAAACTTGACTTGGTCCTCAAGTTCCATGATCCTATGGTCAGGAGTGCTAGAATTGTTCGAAGGCAAAGATATTGCCTTGACTGTTTTGTTCAAATCACGGGGATCATTCCAACTTTCGTTGTCATAGAGAGCAAGATCTTCTATGAGTTCCCATGATTGTTCCGCACTTAGATCACGTAGCTTACCACCGGCCGATTGGTCAATGGCTCGCCTTGTGGAGAGATCGATATGGTCATAGAAGATTTGGACTTGGAGCCAAAGATCTATGCCATGATGAGGGACTTTTTGGAGTAAGTCCTTGAAACGAGTCCATGCTTCATATAGAGTTTCATTTTGACGTTGTTGGAACATCAAGATGTCATTTCTAAGCTTGGTAGTTCTCCCCGGTGGGAAAAATTGAGCAAGGAAACGAGTGGTGAGATCATCCCATGTGGTGATGGATCCCGCGGGTAAACGCTCAAGCCATTGGCTAGCTTGATCACATAGAGAGAATTGGAATAGGCGTAATCGGGTTGACTATCTAGTTGTAACATCAAGGTCTATAGAATCTACGATTTTAAGGAAGTCCTTGAGATGTTGATTTGCATCTTCGGAATGAAGTCCATGGAATGCACATCCGCTTTGCACCAACCGGATGGTGTCGGATCGCAAGGGAGACACATTGGCTCCGGTGAGCTCAATGGTGTTTCGATAGCCTTGGTGGCTAGGTCAGGAATACTCTCCTAAGGTTCGGGGCCTAAGACGTTGGTTAGCTAGTGGTGGGTTTTATAGATGGTCTTGTTGTGTTGGGATGATGGGTTCAAAGATGTTACCATCGTCCATGATGTCGGATGGGGAAGAGTTACGAACAAAAACACGAAGAAATAAGATAGACTAAAGAGAACCTAAAAATAAAAATAAAATCTTACTAGAAAGGAATCTAGCAAGTAGACCTAATAAAAAGAAATTCTAACCTAGATAATAACTATTCCCCGGGCTGCGGCGCCAAAAACTTGATGCGTAGGGATTGCACCAGGCTTTACCTCTCAAGAGATCTCGAGAAGCTTACAACCCCCACCAGGCAGTGTACCTGATCGATGTAGTATAGTATAATGACAAGTACCGGGGGATTGATCGTTCAGCTAGGAATAGTGTCGCTAGGATTAGAAAA
This sequence comes from Artemisia argyi, assembly GCA_030686995.1. Classification (NCBI taxonomy): domain Eukaryota; kingdom Viridiplantae; phylum Streptophyta; class Magnoliopsida; order Asterales; family Asteraceae; genus Artemisia; species Artemisia argyi. Next base: position 88,217,998 of record CM060708.1, on the reverse strand, counting down.
CCTAAAGACTAGGTCTAGAGATGAGGGATGATTCTTTTTGTATTTTTTAGTTTTTATTAAAGCAATTAAAAATCTCGGTTTTCAAGGAGTTGGGCGGAATTAGTTGTTAGTCAACTAACCCAATAACTAAAGATGCAATCAAAATAAAATACTAAAAATGAAAATAAACTATATTATACTTGTGGTGTGAGCAATATATGGGAGAATTGTGTTTACTTAGATTTCACTACTCCCTAGATATCTTTTACATGTTAATTACTACCTCCGTCCCATATTAAATGTCCACTTTGAATTTTCAAAGTCCTGTTTTATCAACTTTGACATTAAATATTTTTATTTATGATATATAATACATGATGCAAAATATATGAATGAATTGAGTTTTAAATGTACTTTTCATTGATATAATTTTTATCAAGTATCATATAATACAAACAAAAATATTTAAAGTCAAATTTGAAGAAAAAAGACTCAAAAAGTCAAAAGTGGACATTTAATATGGGACGGAGGGAGTACTTGTTACAGTTGCGTGGATGACGGATTGTATTCCTTAATACCATTCATGGGGTGGTGTACTTACTTCCCCAATCCTATAAGCGCCTACTTCACTCCTCTGTCGAGCCGGTTAAAACGCTCCTAACATGGGATCATTGGAATTTGCTCAAGCATTAAATACAACCAATAAAACCCAGTACACATTGGTTCATGTTTCCTAAGACGTTCAAGCATGTTACACAATGGAGATCTGCTAGTTTTCTTAAGCCTAACATTGAAATCATTCATCCAATACAACTATAAACAAGTAATCAACATATAATTAACATCTAAGTTTCATTACATCTAAGCAAACACATGATAGATCTAGCCTAGCATGTTGAAATCAAGACAAGCTTAAGATATATTCAAACAACACATAGACATATTGATTGAATTGAAAGAGGACTTATCTTAATTGAACATGAAAGGTTTCAAGGGGTAAAAACCCTTGAAAATACTGTAAAATACGACCTAGGGTTTCACAAGTTCGTCCCTAGTATTCTCCACACAAGTTCCTTCTTAATGAATGAAAAATAGAAAAGCATATATAGTTTTTCTGAGGTGACGGCGTCAAGAACAAATTGCTGACGCCGTCATGTCGCCGTCAAATAATTTCTAGGACTGCCTAAATCTGGGTTTGACGCCGTCATGTGTACACCTTATGCAGGCCGTCACCAAAATACTCTTGACGCCCTTCTCTTGACGCCTTCAGGTTTTCACTGGGTCGTCACGGATTTTACTACTGACGCCGTCAGGATTTTCTTCTTGACGCCGTCAGGTACTGTTGTCAGCATGGAAAATTAAGTCTTTGCCGTTTTCTTCACTTTTATGCTCCAAAAACGTCCAAAATGCTTCCTTTTCCTAAATTCACTCCCAAAGTACCTAAAATCACAAAAGGAATGATTTAGGGCAATATTTGATCAAATAAATTTAATTCCGGGCAAATAAATTTAATTCCGGGATTAAATGACCCCCTAAAAGTGGTTCATTTTTCACCTCATCAATGGGCTTAAGCCCCACTAAACTGAAAATGAGCTATGGCCTATTTAAAAGCCCACTAGCCCTCCCCCTTACTTAATATGGTCCAACATAATCCCATATACAAGCCCAAGCAGTAGGGAGCCCCATGGACCCTCACACCTATCAATGGGCCTTAACGGATCACTAAATCCAATTTAACATAAAGAAAAGCTATAAGCTGCTGTAAGCTATCAAATAAGCTCACCAAAGCTTCTCTGAGCTTTTGGGAACATAATAAGCTAAGAGGAATGAGATCATAAGCTAAAAATGTATTTTGGACTAAAAATGCAAAATATTTCAGCTAAAAGGACTAATTCTGCCAATATTGAAAACTAACGGTTCAAACTGCCAAAACAGAATACTGAGGTTATAAACTGATAATATAAATGGTTTTGTGTTAAAAATGTGAATTTGGAAGTATATGGACTTGAAATGAACATTTTATTCAAAAAGGACTAACTTTGCAAATTTTCTAAACTATAAGGACCAAAACTGTAAAACCTGGCAATTTGGCGTAAAAATAGTTAATTCATACTATAAAGGGTATTTATTGACTATTTGGATAAAATAAATACTAAAAACATAAACATGTATTTTACAAGGACTAAAAGTGTCATTTTCGAAAGTATAGGGACCATAGGTGTAATTATAGAGGGAAGGGTACCAAAACTATCACTTTTGTAAAATAAAGTTATAAATGGAATAATTGCAAACCCAGGGTGTTAAAATATCATTTCTTTAAACATATAAGCTAAGAATGTTAACATTCAAAGTTAAAGGACTAAAGTTGTAATTTCCACAAACTTGTGTAAAATGGTTATTTTGATAACTATAAGGCCCAGAAGTGAATATTTAGAAAATATTGATAACAAAGTTCACATTTTATATATTGTGCCAAAAATGTCATTTTCACAAAGTACAGGGACTAAAATTGTAAAATTTCACTATTAACGTATAAAAGTGAATTTCTAGAAACTTGAAGGGTTACTAAGTAACTTTAACAAAGTCACTGATATATGATAACATACCACCCAACCAGAACACCCAACATTAAAAGATATACAAATTGGTCCCCATCCCGATAAGTTAAGCACAACACACATAAGGGCAAAATATATCATATATAACATTGTTCTTGAACTTTAAGCATTATACACAAATACAAACCACCCACACCACCAAGTACTGAGATTTCTCATATTATCTAGGTTGCGTGTTGGAGCCATTCACCAGTTGCACTTGATATTACTTATTTGCCTACATACACACTCATCTTAGGTGAGTTCAAAGTCCCACTTTTTACATGTTTTACAAACGCGTGGGGAGATACATGCTACACCTGGAACACAAGTATTTCACTATGTATTCCTTCTTGAATGATTATTGCATAAGACCCACTGTGCCCCCTTTTATGAAAGTCCTTTATATCATGAACCTTAGTCACTTGCGAGTGAATGCGAATACTATGAATAGATCTATTTGGTTTAACAACCCATTTGTGCTAGTCTAGAAGATTTCCTTTGTGTTAGCCAGATGCACATTATTTGAGATACTAGGAGAATGGCAAACTCCTACACAATGGCCCCCTATATTATATTTATGTCATGTTATGACACACACACACACACATTAAAGTTGTGTTCATGAGACTTATGGCAATATGCATACAAAATACACAGTACAACTGATTGATTACTAAAATACTTATCTTGTGTTCAAATGATTTATCAACTCAAACACTATGGATTCACTCAACAATTTTGTTGACTTTTTAGCATGTTTATCTTAGGTAATTGGAGCAAGCACTTGAAGGCATGGAGTGGGCATTTGACCTAGAGTTAGTGGTGTAACAATAAATTTAAATAGTCATTTTCAAACACTTATTGTGCTGTATTAAGCTATTGAACATCCTTGCATTTTCAACTTAATAAAATGACTCTCAAAACGTCTCTTTGGGTCGTTTTCTATGATTATGACTGTGAACCTTTACGTAACAGCCAAATTAGTCTTCCGCTGTCATTATAAAATTTTGGGGGTGTTACACTTACAGTTTGATCAAAAATGACAAATTGCTGGTTTGGGAGGTGAAAAGGCAAGCGTTCAACAGCAGGGGACCTTTGATGTATATCAAACCCAAAAATTCTCCATGCAGTCTCACATGAAGATAAGTAACGACAATCTAAGTAATCCTTAATCTCATCTTTTTCTTTAGCTTTCACAGCCACAGTAACTCTATCTGGACCATTGTTAATGTTCTTAAAAAGGTATTTGATTGATCCAAATTGGTTGCACCATTCTACGTTTATGTGAGCTTGGTACCTTATAGACAACATAGGATAAAAATAAAAATAAGTATACATAAAAGAATTCCAACATTAACGCTAATAAACAGTAATGTTTTGTTTTAGTACCTCTTCAATAACGTAGGGTTGTACGGGACAACAAAGCCACCATCAAGTTCAGCTCCTTCTTTCGTAACTGTTCTGCCATTATCACTCCTTTTTTATACGGCATATCCACTTTCACCAATGAAAGTGGACTCACTAAATTTGTTTGGGAAATCCTTAGAACACTTATTCTCAACCATGCACGGGCAACTTCTATGTTCGGGACCACATGGGCCGTGCATTAAATTCTTTGACCAATTGGTGTAGCTCGGGGTCTGCATCTTGATCTGCTATTTTAGTGGAAATACACCTGTCTATGTCAGCCAGTAACCTCAACTTATCACTAGATTCCAACCATACACATAAATGACAATGAGGCAAACCACGGTTCTGAAACTCTATTATATATACTTCTGTTTAAAAATAGAAAACAGATATATATTTTAATAACATAAAGACCAATGATAATAACATAAATAGATATGATAATATGGAGGATATTAAATAGACCAAAAACAGATTTAAGATTGGGATTTACCTGCTCGAACACGTCTAAAAATTTGCTTCTCTTTTATATCCTTTAACAATTGATCAAGCTTCATTTTAAAATACCCTCGTTGTAACGTCTGGTATGTCTTGAGATTTTCCTTTTCAAAGAAACCTTGTAATTTCAGGCCATTTCGGATTACATGTAAACGTAATAAACAAATTGGGGTATCCATATAACCTTCACATTGCCATGGCATCCAAGTAGTTTTGTAACATGTAAGTGGACTACAAGTGTATGTTGACGGTAAGATAACTTTTGTACCACGTTTATTTATGTTGGTTGCTTGACTCGACCGCTTTTGCTAATCTTGAATATGTTTCACACCTAAGTTCTTTGTTTTTGTACGAACGTATCGCATCCTTTCAGCCTCAACCATGGTATAACCGTCAACCAAAAATTGTTGGAATAATTTTATTCCATTCAAAATTGGTGAATACACATTTGGCCATTCTTGAGTACGGTAAGCAAACCATTCACACATAGTCACATACTTTTTTTTACTGTCTGGTGTAGAATCAGTAATACCTTGGTGATAGATGTCCGTATGATAACCATCTTTAGCATATAGGAACAATAGGGAATAATATAATGGAAGGAATGAAACGTGCAACTCGCTAATTGTTTTAAGTTTAACACTGTTTTTGTGCACAACGATGTCTCTGTCATCAGGCATAGAAGCAAAGTTACGAACGATTAATGATGCAACTTCATTTGAAGTTGGAAGGTCGTATTGCCTTCCATCATGTGGACGTCTACCTAAAAGTCTTATCTTAACATTTGTCTCACCAACTGCTAATTTAAGCCTAGCATGCCTATACTTCCACACCAAAGGATCGTTTAGATACAACATTTTTTTTATGTCTTTTAAGATTTGTCGGTCTATGTCCTTTGATGAGGACGAAGATGCGTTTTCTCTTGAACTAAATAAAATGATAAAAATTAATATTACTATTAGAATATATGTACTGATAATGTACAATATAAGTTTATATAAATGTATGAATAATTTGACGTACGTAACAACATTAATGCGGTTTTGAACCTCATTGGCTGGATCATATATGTAAAGCTGTCCAAACTTAGGTGGTTCCCCAAGTTTAGGTAACAAACTTCCCATTACATGATTTTTTTCTCCTTGAATCCTACAACAGAATGGACCGCGTCCAGTATTAACAGAAGTATCTTGCTTACCAAACATCCATGTAAAAGCAAACATTGAGTTGTAACATCGTATGTTCTCCATAAATGAGTCGCTTTTTGGGTGAAGTCCTTTTAAAAGACTTGTTAACAATGTTGGTGGAGTATTCTTAGCAACCGGTAGTTTAACTTTTCCTCAACCACAACAAATGGAAAATGCATCATTATCTTTTGAGTTATTAGACCCTCTTTTACTTTCGGGAAGCAACAACAATGCACCACATTTGTCGCATTGTTCAGTTGGATCTCCAATGTCTAAATACTCTGATTAAGTCCAAAACACAGTTGGTTGTTTAATTAAGGATAAATAATAGATAGTATGCCTTTGAAAGTGTTAACACGTGTTATGAAAATACCTTTAAAGATTCCTTTTATACGTTCAATATATCCATGATTATTTTCAGACTCTTCGAATGAAAAATCGATTTGAGGTATATTTGCAACTGATTTGCCTTTTCGAAAGGTGGTGGCATATGTATGAGAAGTTCATTGTAGAACAGTAGGACTACATGTTTAATATATACGTATACTCGTTAGGATTTGGTTGAATGGAGTAACATATAAAAAGGAAAATAGTAAACGGATAGTATTATTTAAGCTCACCAATGTCAAACTGAACAGGAGTTTTGTTTTTGAATCTTGATCGTGGGTTAGTCTTTAATGCATTAGGTGTATACAGATGTATCGCATATGAATTTAAAGTTAAGATATAGTTGAATATGAATATGATGAAAATATACATAAATACAGATGTATTGCATAGGAATTTGAATTTAAGATATAGTTGAATATGAATATGATGAAAATATACATAAATACAATAAATTGGATAAGCTAAACTAATAAAACTTACCTGTATATATGTTATGAGTTGTGCTAATGTAGGGCTAAATCAGGGGTCTAGTAATTCGGAGATTAAGATCCAACATAATTGGTAAAAGGAGTATTTTGAACATATTGTATTGTACTCCTTGTATTATGATCTATTAAAGAGAGACAGTGATAAAAAAATATTTGGTTATGAACTTTTTAGCATTTATATATGCACATCCCATGATAACAATGTTATGATAATTATAGTTAATGCATCTAACCTTGTGTGATACATGACTGACGATTTGAATCAAATGGATGAGTTGTAGTGATTGGCGGTTCACTTGGTTGTGACACTTTGCGAGGCCTTTGTGTTCTTGTAGTGGTTTTTGACATAACAGGTTCTAATGAGACAGCATCGACCGTCTGTGAAGAACGTAAAACTGTTACAAGATCCTTATGGGGTTGTCCACGTTTCCTTATAGGCGGTGCAATAGTTTCAGATGTTGATAAAATAGAATTGCTTGTTTTTTTTTGTCTTAGTGATTAATTGCCATTATGTGAAGTGGCTAACGTTTGGTTTGATCGAGCCAATTATCGAACAAAATATAAAATACACATAAAAAACAATAATGTATAAGAAAATATATATAATGATGCCAAAAAAATTGTAAGTGAGAAACATTACTTGATGTGATGTCAGAAAGAGATATTTGAAAATGGGCCACAGGAACAGTGACATATGTTGAGAAACATTACTTGATGTTGACTGTTTATTAGTACCATATGTTGAGTTGCTAACTGTTTGATTCGTTAATGACATTTTACCTAAACAACATTATAAAGTTATTATAAATATAAATGAAGATTCTTTGCTTGAAAAATAAAGACTAAATGAAAACAACAAAATGCTGGAAAAATTACTTGATGTGAGAATATAAACTATTTGGGATTATGGGAATAGATATCAAGTTGACATGGAAATGTTGTATAAAAGAACACGTCATGCTGAATTTTATACAACTTTCTAAACTTGTATTCTTGTTCAAAACCTTCTATTCTTATAGAACACGAGAAGAATATAAACTTATGTTTTACGAAGTTGAAAAGCCTTTTGCTCGAATTGTGAATTCAAACTTATTTTCTTTATAAAACGTGTATGTTTCATATAAACTATTTGGGATTATGGGAATAGATATCAAAACTTACCAACTAACCTATTGGTATTAAAATATTTATTTTCTGGATTTGTCTCTGTCGGTTTGAGTTCTAGTCAGTATTTCTCGACTATGTCATTGTCTTTCCTCTTTGGCGTGAGTTGCATATTGAGTCTATGTCTTCTTACCACACTACACGAAACATCGATACTAAACTTTTACAAGAAATGACATGAACAATCCACGAACACTATGACACATTGTCTTTTATAGACTTTACAATTTCGCGAGTTATTTTCTGAGATAATCGTATGCGTATTAGGTTACGCCATCTCTATACCATTGTACTCATGATACCTATCTTCTGGATACCGTTGTGATTAGCTCTAGATGCCAGTTGTGTTAGTCGTGATCTTTGCATATCTTTGGCTAAGGTGAGTTCATGGCCCCTACTTTTTAACGGTTTTCATAACTATTTTTGGGGGAGAATACATGCTCGTTTTAACTAAACTTAATGATTGTTTATCTGAATACGTGGAATGTTTGATTAAGATTTGATTGATTGAGTTACACTTGAATTGACTATTCGAAGGCATTATGTGTTTACATGATATATATATATATATATATATGTGAGCTCCCTAGCTCAAACTATTTTCTGGACCTACAACTACTTTTGACTTGCTTATGTGCTGATTATTTGAGGTTAGATGAGCAAAAGATGTTGACTTAGTCTAGGGTAGTAATGTCTTGCTATAACCATGGAACCTAGCTAAGAATATATGTCTATTTCCGGCCCAATACAGGGTAGCAATGGGTGATGCCTTGCTATAACCATGGAACCTATCTGGAGACCGCCTAAGGCCCTACTGTGATCACTTGATATGGAAACAATATGGAATTGATTGGTTTTGGAATGATATTGGATTACGTGAACTATATCTGCCTCTTGTCCCACATAGCAAATAACTCTACTAGGTCCACTACCAAAAACTTTTGATTCAACTCTATGAACTCTCCAGTGTAAGCTGACCGTTTTAGCATGTATTTTCAGGTTTAAGGCGATAGATCACTATTTGAAGGCGCTTGCAAGGGGAATTGGTCATAGGCGACTATGATAAAGCAATTGGGACCACTCTAATCATTTTATGGGTTATGTCCGAACTACTTTTACATCATGTTAACTTAATAATTTTAATGAATTTTATTATGAATGATAGGAATATAAACCATTCTTTGTACATTATGTTGTGATACCGATTTCGTAGCACCCCGTTGCATGTATGCTTCCGATGGACCTGATTTTTGGGGGTGTTACAGTTGGTATCAGAGCCTAGGTTATAGAGAACTAGGTATATTTTAAAACCTGGACTATAACCAATTTTGTGAAAACTTAATCGTATGACCGCCAGGTGCCTGCCTTCCAAGCTGATACCTCGCGTATGATTTTGTTTGAGGATATAATTGTTGAAATGTGCGCCTGACTATTGGATATTTCATATCCGCTTATTTTAGCTGTTCACCATAAGCACTTTCACATGCTTATGCACACACCATACCTATCACAGAGTTACACTATTTCCTTGCGTAATCTTAAGAATCAATTTTGAGTTTTGGACACTTGTCATGGTTTTGGGAATGAATTTGGATATAAAGGACATATTGCTAGTATAACTAGGCTGAGTATTCCAAGATTCATTGAACCTCGAGTGAATATAGATTGATCACCTATATTCAACCAGGGACAGTGGGACATAGTCTGATTACCTATGTCCGACTCAGAGGTGAATTTTGTAATACAAGAGTAGTTATAACAGGATTATGTCCGGGAAAAAGTTCAATTTTGGAAATTATGAGTTTTGTGGCACACAAACATTGAATATCATGATTGCCTGCACTCACACACGACACACTGGCATCACAACACCGCATGGATCAAAATGCTAGCTTCTGACGCCGCTAAACGTCCATGTTTATGTGGAATTCCTGTTGTTGCCGTCGAGCATAGTTCGCATTAGGTCGGGCAAGACCCGATTGGCACCGTATGAATCCGAGCTGCTTATCGCTATAGGCCTTGTCGATTTTATTGGAATCATTAGATTTGATTTAGACTATCATTAGAGTTGATATGGGTTACGTTTGGATTCGATTTTGGCTTGTCTGGATTTGATTTCCGACTTCGCATTGATTTGATTTCCGATTATGTCTTGATTTGAGACTTGGATATTTACGGATGTTGGTCTCGACTATTTTGGATTGGATTTTGACTAATTTCTTATGATTTTGGACCTCGTTCTGAACTTGAACTTGTCATCCAGCCTCGCTTCATTGGTAATCTTGTCATAGTCACCTCTGCCCTAAGCCTTGTGCTCAATCGACGGTGTTTATTTCTCAATCGATGATGCTCATTTTCTCAAAAGATGATGTTCATTTTCTCAAATCGATGCTATTCAATCAATGCTATTTTAGCAAAGACGTTCAATTGAGGTTGTACTTTCCACCTCCAACCTAAGAATCGTGCTGAGTCAACCGACTCCGACCGATTGCTAGTAGCAATCAACATTCCCTTATAGAGCTGTACTCTGAACTTGCTAAATCTCTCATTCAACAAGAGTTCTCTGCTTAACAGAATTCATAAGATTTTGAGAAGTAACCTAACCAGGCTCCTTGGGACAACCACTCAATCCACCCCTCGTCCCTCCGGAAATACCAATTATCTTTACTAACCTTTTATAGGATAATAAACCATTTTGCGAATAATTTACAAATTGCCATTGATTTTCTACAGACCATTTTGCGGTCGTTCTACAAAATGGGTCACTACTGCTTCACAAAATCAAAATTTTGATTTTATCACTATTTTATAAAGGATAATTGTCTTCCCTATTATCTTACAAACTATTTTACAAAATTGTTCACAAAACGATTTTATAAAATATTTTGGTTGCCATGTTACAATAGTATAGATCCAAATGCAACCTTACCACTATCATAAAAATCAAAATTTTGATCTAACTACCATTTTATAAATGGTGAATTGTTTCTTGTTACCCCTTAAGTTATTTTACAAATAGTTTAGCAAGACGATTTCATAAAACGTTTTACTGCCTTGCTATGATGTTATGAAATCAAACTGAAAATCAAAATTTTGACCTTCCTACAATTTTATAAGCAATGGGTTGTTTTCCTTTTATCCTATAAGTCGTTTCACAAATCATTTTTTCGATTGCTATTTTGCTGCTATATCATAAGCTAGACCTCGGGAGCGAATCCCGACCTCTACCTGAGTATTTGTTGATAAACCTACTTAACCTGTTCACCTCCTGCTAGTCAGCGAAACGAAAAGTATGGACAAACTTGCTCGTCTATACGTGAAGAAGATAGTTGTGTGTTATAAAGTGCTGATTTCTATTCTTTCAGATCGTAACAGTTATCTCACACCCACATTTTTGCCAACCGCTTCTAAGGGCCATGAGGACAGATCTGGAAATGAATAATGTGTATTATTTTCAGATTGATGGTTGAAGTAAAGAAACAAGTCAAGCACTGGAGGACACGTTGTGTATCTGATTAATCGAATTTGACAATGGTTGTGATAGACACCTCCTGTTGGTCAAATTCTCTCTTACCTACCACTTTCGTATTTCAACGGCACTACAATAGACCCTCTATGGTCGTAAGTGCCGATCGCCGATTTGTTGGGCATAAATGGAGATACCCAACTTCCTGACCCTTAACCTACTTATGAAGCTACCGAGGAGATCGTTTGAAGGCAAAACGGAGATGCAAGCTACTCGTGAATGATTAGAAACCCTGATAATGTAAACCTCTTGAATCCTCGGATAAAACCTAGGTTAAGCTTAAAGATTCACCGTGAAAATGCATGAAGCATTTAGTAAACATGGAAAGCTTAATCCTCGTTCTATTGATCCTTTCAAATCCTCGCTAGAGTCGGACTGGTAGCTCACAACATCGAGCTACTGTCAAGACTCAGCAGCATTCCTAACATTTCCTATGCGTAATCTGAAGAAATGACTTGGCGATGAGGCAGTTGTATTCCTCTGGGAGAGATCCAGATCTTTGAACATTTAAACCGTGTTGACCTATCGAAATCATGAACAGTGGAGTCAGACGACTTTGCTAAAGTTGCATCCTTAACAACAAAGTTCGTGGGAACTCACGAACAAGTCCTGAAATCACATAGGAACATGGAAATGAACCCTCGAGCATATATGCTCATTCTTTTTCGACCTTAACAGGTAACTTGAATTGAATTGCGAGGACGCGATTCCGTTTAAGGAGGTGAGCCTGTGACCACTCGCAAAATTTCTAACATATTCTATTTGGAGAAACAACAAGATAATTCGAGTTAAGTATTTATTTTGAGATACTAGGCATATTTATGAACATTTTTATCAGAAATATTATTACTAACACAATAGCAAAATTCCCATCTCTTAAATCTATTGTTTACTCATCGAGATGTATCCCGAATGACTAAAATACAAAGGGTGATAAAAGTTTCAGTATTGGTCCTTGTGGTGATAGTTACAAATGAGCCCCTCATCTTCTATAAACTCTTCACATTGTTTTTCATGTTTTATTTTTGGTTACAAAGAGGGTTCACATAAAGTTCCTTTTCATTCTTATCACTTCAACATACACAAACCCTAGATCTATTATTTCACTCTTCTCCTATCCTCTCAAACCAGCCGCCGTCACCACCATGGTGCACCGCTACTGTGACCGCTACCACACCATCACTCCCACCTACTAATCATGGTAGTTAAAGCGTTTGTGAAGTCCACGCGCTGCCGTCTCCCACCTCATCTCTCTGCCGCCACCATTTGCACTGGCACACCACCATGACACCGCCACCATCACTGTTTGATGAAGAAGACCAAGAAGGCTCGTGTGTAGATCGGTTTAGAGTGACATGGGTCACGTATAGGGTTTTGAATCTTGGTTATTTGTCTGTGTTCTGTTGAAGCCGCCGTTGCCATTTATCACTGCCGCCTCCCGTCATCTCACCTTTTTCTTTCTCTCGTTCTTTAGGTATGGTAAACCGTGAAACTCGCGTCTAATATTCTCTTTTATATTTAAAAATACGATTATTATTTTGTTTTCGTGGATAAACCCTATTAAAAATATTTTTGAAATAATAAACGGTGTGGTCAACTTGAAATAAAATACTTTCGAAAGCAGATTTGTGTAGTTAGGAACTAGTGAGATGGTGTTTGTTTTGGGGACGAGTCAACTCAGCCGAGTCACTCAGTGGGTTGGTTGACCCGATTTGTTTAGGGATTTTCTCGTTTTGGTCATGCTATTGACGTCCTTGATGTTGTATTGATTGTTCTCGAATTAGGAAACCCACGTTGGATTTTTGGTCGACCCATTCGGGTTACGTTTTAGTTTCAGATACGATTGAGGCTGCTCATTTTGTGACTTTTGGTGTATATGATCATATGACAGCTTATTTGTTGGTTTGAATCTCAGTTTGGAGTTGGGTTTTGGCTAAATGATGAGTATTGTTTTCATGTTAGAATTATTTGGGTTGTGTTGTGTTTCTTTGTGTTCGGTTTCCAGTCGATAAGAAATCGAGAGGTGTGCTAGTCACAATATTTATCAGTTTTGGGTCAATCACAGTCGAGGGTTGGGTACTATTTTAGTCAGACGTATTTGTTAAGAGGGTATGTCGACTTTGCTTGGATTAATAACAAAAGAGAAGTGTTTATAATATATAAAGAAACTGTTTGTATATATAGGATTATGTATATGTTTGTGTGTCTTCAGTCAACCATGGTGCGTTTTGTTCTAGTAATAATAGTGTAATATGTTTTACTACTTAACTCGTTTATAATCTATATCACTAGCACCATATATATATATATATATATATATATATATATATATATATATATATATATATATATATATATATATATATATATATATATATATATATATATATATATGGGACTTGATATTAATTAGACATTTGGACAATTATTAGATTTACATCGATACTCGTTGGACATTGGACATTCTAAACTTATTGTACTTGAAACAAATATAATATATTGTACTCTAAACTTATTTAATATATTTGATTCACAACCAATATACAATAAGAAAATAATGTCTAAAAAAAACAATGAACACCCTTTATTAGTTTTCTATTAAATTGTCGGGATGTATTGTTTTAGAAAATTGATTTCATTAAAGTCATGTTGACTTGGAAATGTTATATAAAAGAACGCGTCATGCTGAATTTTATACAACTTTCTAAACTTGTATTATTGTTCAAACCCTTGTATTCTTATAAAACCCGACAAAAATATAAACTTATGTTTTACGAAGTTGAAAAGCCTTTTGCTCGAATTGTGAATTCAAACTTATTTTGTTTATAAAACGTGTATGTCTCATATAAACTATTTGAGATTATGGGAAAAGATACCGAAACTTACCAACTAATCTATTGGTATTAAAATATTTATTTTCTGGATTTGTCTCTGTCGGTTTGAGTTCAAGTCAGCATTTCTCGACTATGTCATTGTCTTTCCTCTTTGGCGTGAGTTGCATATTGAGTATATGTCTTCTTACCACACCACACGAAACGTCGATACTAAACTTTTTGCAAGAAATGACATGAATAATCCACGAAAACTATGACACATTGTCTTTTATAGACTTTATTATTTCGCGAGCTATTTTTTGAGATAATCGTATGCGTATTAGGTTACGCCATCTCTATACCATTGTACTCGTGATACCTATCTTCTGGATACCGTTGTGATTAGCTCTAGATGCTAGATGTGTAAGTCGTGATCTTTGCATATATGTAGCTAAGGTGAGTTCATGGTCCCTACTTTTTAACGATTTTCATAACTATTTTTAGGGGGAGAATACATGATTGTTTTAACTAAACTCAATGATTGTTTATCTGAATACGTGGAATGTTTGATTAAGATTTGATTGATTGATTGATTGACTGTTACAGTTGAATTGACTGTTCGAAGGCATTATGTGTTTATCTGATATATATATATATATATATATATATATATATATATATATATATATATATATATATATATATATATATATATATATATATATATATGTATGTATATATGTATATGTATATGTATATATATATGTATATGTATATATGTATGTATATATATATATATATATATATATATATATATATATATATATATATATATATATATATGTGTGTGTGTGTGTGTGTGTGTGTGTGTGAGCTCCCTAGCTCAAACTATTTTCTGGACCTGCAACTACTTTTGACTTGCTTATGTGCTGACTACTTGAGGTTAGATGAGCAAAAGATGTTGACTTAGTGTTAGGTCACCATTTTACAACATAACCACTTAGGAATCTAGAGAGAGAAAGAAAGTTTAGAGAGAGAGAGTGGAAGGTAACTCTAATAAGGAAATGAAATGAAATCTTATATCAAGAGAACCAACAACCTCTAATGAGGGGTTACAAGTCTATTTATAGGTGAGGACTAGGGCTTCACTAAACTTTGACAATATGACATATTAAACCCTTAGACCTTTACCAAACCTATAAACTTAGCATAAAACTTAATAAAACATATTTAATCACTAACGTACTAACTTAATAATGCAACCTATTACAAAATTCAATGACCGACACTTGAATTAATAAAGTCTATTCCCAACAATCTTCCCCTAAGTGTTGGTCATCAAAGGTTTCCCAACGTCGTCATCTTCTAAACTTTGACTTTGTTGTTGACGTCTTCAAAAAAATTGTTAGCAAAATCTTTCATCGTTCTTTGTACTTCGTTCTTTGTTGATGTGATGGTGATCATGTTATGAAGTTGTCTCCCGTTCGTCACTTCTGTGTCTGTGGTGGTTGTCCGCCATTCCAACATGCTCATACATCTTAGGACTTTGTCTTTCAATTGCACGAAGTTCCTTTTCATTCATATTGATCTTTGGTCTTTATACTTTGTAAATTCTTCTTTTTGGCGTAGAATCTTTCTCTAAACTTTGTGGTGCTTAGATCTTTGGGGGAGCTTTCATTTGCTTCAAGATGTATGCATGAACATGCTGGAATCTACCATCATGGAGGTGATATACCTGCAGGTAAACAGTTAGCAATAATCAACCGGTACTTACAAATAAGGAATTAGAGCTCGTCAATAGCATAGTGTGAAGACTCCTTCTAATCCTTATCAAGGCCGTTCCCATGTCAGATACCCCCGAAGGAGCTTACAAGACCTACTGAGTAGCTCAATGACTGTGTGAGTCGCTGAGGATCACTCCACGACTGTAGACCGCTAAAGAACCAGCGCGAACACTAAGCGTAACCCGTGTGGGGTTACCAAAGTGACCTGCTGTCAGGGCTGTTTGATGTTGATCCTAGCAAGAATTTCCATTCAATCATTGAGAAATACATTATGTAATTCTCTCATAAACGTTCTCGACAGATTGCTAAGATCTGCGTAGGACTCGGTAATTTACAACTGGTGTCCATTGATGTAGAACAACAGTTGTAGAAGTACTAAGTGTTCCTAAGAGATCTTTGATGTATCTCATAGCTCTAGACTCGATAAGTGCACACTTAGGTTTCCTATGCGGAGACTAGGGAGGGGTCTCCTGCTTCAATATCAACCATCTCTAAGAGACAAGTCGATAGATTACACCGGTTCCCCGTGAGAATGAAACAAGCTCTTTTAAGAGAACTTGAGTGGTTAAGAAGGTTTAGTGCATTGCGTCACTGGGTCCATGACGACTTTATCTTCAATACCGGTGTTGCCTTAGCAACAACCAGTAGCATACGAATTGAACCCGGTGTCTGCCCTAAGGTTGAACATATGGAGGGCTATTTCTTTTCACCCTTTTCTTTACTTTTCTTTTTAATTATTCAAATCCTTCTTTCCCTTTCATTCTTTTCTTCTTTTTTCGTATCATACCTAAGGACTTCTACTTCTAACTATTGGTGATGTCCTTGGGTAGATCCCTCCGGCTCTGGCGGATCATAGGACGGTTTTTCCTATCTTAATCACCTTATAACTCCATGATTATCCAACAATTGCCATGAAACCTTTGATTGAAAATCTCTCAAAGTGTTAGTAATTATCAAACATTTTGTTTAACACTTTGAGTGTTTTGTATTAACTTTTGAAGGGCTCCCACTTCACATGTGCTCATAAGTTTTTAATAAATTTGCACATGCGGGAGGAGCAAGCACTTTTTGAATTGATCCACTTTTAGTGAACAAGACCAATTCGAGACACGCTTACATCACTAGTTAGACTAGCTTGAAGTTATTACCCGGCCTGGTCAAGTCCACAGAAAGTTTCTCGAAACGGTACATTTCTACTAAGACAAATCCTTTTCGAGACACGCTTACATGGCTAGTTAAAAAGTTCCATTGTCAGCTTTTAGGTGACAACTGGCTCTAGTAACTAACTTGATGTTATTACCCGTCAAGGATAAGTCCTTTCGATTATTAACTTTTCTGTTTCCTCAATTCTTAGGTCAATCATGAGTCTAGCTCGCATGAGATTTGACATTAAACAACATTGAACTTTCATATTTTAATCACATTCACTTTTCTCCCCCTCAAAAATAGCATATGAGATGTTGTTTTTGTTAAAATTTTGATTAAAATATGCTTTTTGAGTCTTATGGGGAGATATCAACAAGAACTTTCATTTTCAAAACGATGAGTTTTCAAGTGCTCCCCCTCAATAAGTGAATACTCATTGAGGTAAAATACTTGTCTTTTGAGCAGAATTATGAAATCAGAAAATGTTTGATAAATTCTACTCAAAAGTAAGAAGCCTTCGCTCCTTATATTAGGATTGAGGCACTGAAGCGTACCTCAGGATCCTTTAATTACAAGCACGGGTTGTACACTATTATATGTGCACAAACCAAAGTTATTGATGAAGAAAATTATGATGAAACAAAGATAATGTTATACCAAAACGATCATACACGAGGAGTATCCGGACGGCGGTAAGTGAGAATATTCGGAATCTGTTCCCTTGCTCCAATCAAGCTCTCCAATCTGCGTATCTGCTCCCAGAACTTTAACTTCTGATCAATCCTATCCATGAACTTAAGTGCTTCCTTCACATCTCTACTTCTCCATCCCACGTTAATCCCACTGTCATGTTCTTTGAGTCTTTCATTCAGCTTAATTCTGACATACTTAATAGTCTGATCCCCGAACTTGTGAACCTCTTCATATCGCATGAATCTATATCCATCTCTATACGGGTAAACAACTCCAAAGGGTTTGTTGTTGAAGATGAAAGGTCTTAAATGCTGGATGCCATGAGTATGTTTTTGTAGAGCAGTAAAGTTGAGTAATGTTTGATAACTTTCGACTCCTAATTGTGCATCTTCTACTCTTGCTTTGATGATAGTTTGGCGCATGAAGAGCAGAATAGAGTTGATGATGTCATACTGAAGGCTGCCGGGCAAATGCTGAAGTTTGCCTTGAACCTTGAGTAAGTACATATCTGCTATGTCATTGAGGTTCAACCGATGATAGTCTGCTTCACTGAATTTATACAATTTATCATCGATTCGACGGACCACAATTTCATCAAGAAACTAATACCCGAATCTTTTCTCAGTAACTGGAACTGCTGTGATGGCAAGAATTCGTTGTTTTGAGAAGACTCTGTGTTTGGATCGGAATCACAGCTTCTATTTATAGAACCATTTGCGCATCTCTGGCCAATGAAGGGTACATAAGGCTGCTTCAATGTTGTACTTGCTGACAGACGTGGAGTACAATCCTCTCATTTGATCGTCAAGTTCTTCGAGAGGATATGAAGCTGCTTTGAATTTGGTAAGAGATGTATCATAACGGTGTTCTGGATTAGTGTTCCCATGAATAAGATATTGAAGATCGTTATAGAAGAAGTATTCCTTAGGGATTTTTGGATCACTTGGAGGACCAACGAGGGGTAATGGTTGAGAAAAATCTTGAAATTTGAAGTCATCAGGATCCGTGCCAGGATATATTCTGTCCCAACATGGCCTCTTTTCCCAAGTAATATTTTCTGATAGAGCTCTAGCAACTTCATCAACGTTATATTCAAACTCGAGTTCGGTTGTGGTGCATGTTTTGAATTCTGTGAACCCAGCTGCACGAATCTTAACCAAGTCAGAAAGCTGAAGTCTTTGCGTTTGCATTACTTTCTTGATTCGTTTCGTGAAGTTCATAACTGATCCTTCAGTCATTTCTTCAGCTTCAGGGTCATCAGGGTGAGCATCGACCATTGTTGGATCTAGGTACTTCTGTATGTCAAAGTACTGCTGCTAGAAGATTAAAGTCAAAGTACTGCTGAAGATCAAAGTCAAAGTACTACTGTTTATTGAAGATTGTTCAAAGTACTTCGAAGAATATAAGGACTTAAGTGCAATATTAGTTAAAGGATTAATGTGTAATATTGAACGAATATTCTAGAATTAGTTAGGGATAATTACTTGTCGTTCAAGATATATGTTGTAAACCGACTTAAGGTTATCTATATAAGGAGCCTTATGATGGTATTAGGGATATATGTTTTTAGTCGAAGTTCTAAGAGTCTTAGAGCTCTATAAGTCGATAATAGTTAGGGATTGTTAGTGAATCTGTGTAACAAAGCAGGTTCAAGTTTGGTCTAATATAAAAGTTCTTCTTAAGCTTTGTGTTAGTAGATTCCGCATACTTTACAAGGTCAAACAGTGTTTCAATATTAATAGTGTTGAGTTTACTTAATATTATTAAACCTTTACAAGCTACAAAGTAGTTTGGTTAGAGTATATCGATCCAACAAGTGGTATCAGAGCATGTGTTGGAAACTCTGATTAAGAAGAAAAACCTTTAAACCGATTCTACAACAAACCCTTCAAGATGTCGACAGAGGATGCACCTGCTCCATCAATCACTGTTGTTAGAATTCCTACTGTTAAGAAGGGAGAATATGACTTATGGGCATGAAGATGAGGCAGTACATTGCCATCACAGACCATGCACTATGGGATGTGATTGTCAATGGAAATATGCAAATTGAAGAACCAGTAGAGATTCTTGGACAACCAACACCACCTAAACCAACCATACCAGCTGCTACCAAAAGAAATCAAGACAAGGCTCTCAACATACTGCTCTCTGCCATTCCTGATGGGCACTTATTGAAGTTTCATGATGCCAAGGATGAAAAACAACTATGGGCTGCAATTAAGAAAAAGTTTGGAGGTAATGATGCTTCCAAGAAGATGCATAGGAACTTGTTGAAGCAACAATTTGAAACTTTCACTGTTGGTGAAAGAGAAGGTCTTGATTCTGCTTATGAAAGATTCCAAAATCTTCTGAGTATGCTAGAACTATATGATGCTGAGGCATCAGTTGAAGATGCTAATTTGAAGTTCTTGAGAAGCTTGCCATCAGCATGGCATGTAGTTGCTACTATGATCAGAGGACAACCAGGGTTGGACACAATGGACTTTGATGATCTCTACAACAATCTGAAGGTGTATGAGCATGAGATGAATGGTACTACAGGTTCAAGCACACATCAGAAACCCCAAAACATTGCTTTTGTATCTTCTGAAAACAGAAGCAGTACTTCCAATAAAGGTACTGATTATCCTATCTAAAGGACTGTGACTGAAACTCAGGTTCCATGTACAACTATGGTCAATACCACTTCATCACCATCAAACACCCCCACCTCAGAGGATGTTCTATGTTCATTCTTTGCTCAACAAGCATCTCTACCTGTAACCTATCAAGAGGATGTTTTGTAAATAGACGATGATGCTTTGGAAGAAATTGATATCAGATGGCAAGTTGCCATGCTCACTACAAGGATCAAGAAGTTTCTGAATAATACAGGTAGAGGCATCAATTTCAAAGCTAAACAGGGAATAACATTTGATAAGTCCAAAATTGAGTGCTTCAATTGTCAAAGGACTGGTCACTTTGCAAGGGAATGCAAATTTGCAAAGTATCAAGCAAACAAGATGATTGAACAACCCAAGCCTGAAAGAAAAGAGATTCCTATTACTGAACCAAAACCAAAAGCTTTGGTTGCTCAAGAGAATCTGTCAGAGATTGATTGGTCCAATGAGTTTGATGATGAACCTGTAACCTATTCAATGGTTGCATTGGAAGACTGGAGCATAGCTTTTGATGAAGAGCCTGGATATGCTGCTTTGGAGTCAAGAGATGGTCTAGGAAGCTTTGATTGGAGCATGGAGTTTGAAGAAGATCCTGTTCAACTTGCTATGGTAGCTACTTCACCAAGTTCATCCACTATCTCTGAGGTATTCTCTAAGTGCAATGATATGTATCAAAAATTACTTAGTGAATATGTAGCTGAAAGAGATAAATTTCAAAGGGCAAGGTCTGAGATAGCTGGCTACCAGTTGACTTTAGAGTCAATGGAGGCCAAAATAATTACACATGAAAACAATGAAGTAGCATGGGCTGAAACATATAAGCAACAAGAGTACCAAGTAAAGTTAACCGAATGGAAACTATGATGTAAGGTGTCTGAACTAGAGAAAGTTACTGCTGAGAGAGATTAGATGTTAGAAAAACTTGTTGTTTGGAATGAATCAGGTCTGTCACATGTTCAATTTGTTGAAAAGCAAAGAACATCAAACATTAAAACTGGCCTAGGTTATGATAATGATAGCACAGAAGGTATTCCATTTAAGAGTAAGGAACTAAATCTTACAGTAGATACCTCCACTAGTGATGAAGAATTCATAAGTTTGGATGAAAACACTTCTAGTGATGAGGAATATCCTAGTCCAACACCTCCTGAATATAAGAATGACAAGGGATACAATGCAGTTCCTAATCCCCCAGGTAGCTTTCAACCACCTAGGAAAGATGTCTCTTGTTATGGGGTAGATAATCTAGAGTTCAGGAAAAAACTTAAAAGTCAATCTAATCCTGAAACTTTAGAAAAATCTGTTGAAGCACCTAAGGTTGATGAGAAAAAGTTTCCAAAACAAGCAGTACCTTCAAGCACTTTTCAAAGTACTGTTGATCACTCAGCAGTACCTCCAAGAAAATACTTTCAAAATACCGCTAATTTTAGAAAACCTTATGGAAAGGGATTTGGGGATATTGGTCCAAAGGTCTGTTATGTATGTTATAGTCCTCACCACTTGATTAAGGACTGTGATTATCACTCAGAATACTTAAGCAAATACCCAAGGACCAGGTCTGCAAATCAAAGTCACAGGGAGAATAATCCAAGGGACAACAAACCAGTTTGGAATTACACAAATAGGGTTAACCATAGCAATTTCTCAAAAGACTATAGGTACCCTCATCAGAAAAGATCATTCTCCAAACCCACAGTACCTTCTTAAGTACTGACAGAAAGTTCCCTAACCAAGGTGCTGCTAGCAGACACTCAAGTGTAAGACCTAGGAGATTGAATTACTACAAACCTAGAAGGCCTTACAACACAAGAAAAGATGCTAGAACACAGACCCAACTCCAAAAGTTACAACTAAATGGGTTAAGAAAGAAAGTACTGCTGGGGAAGAACCAGTACTTTCAGAGGTTAAGGGTGAAAAAGGGAAAATTGATCATAATAAACCAACAGTTTTGGAAACAAAAACTTTAATTCTTGATCATGTTTTCAGAGACAGTGGTGATTACATACTCAAAGAATTTGAGTATGTCACTCCACAAGGGGAACATAAGTCAGTAATGGCTTGGGTTCCTAAAAGAAACTAACCTTTTTCATGTATATGTAGGGCAACCCAGAAGAGGAGCTTAAAGATCATCTTATTGTTGATAGTGGTTGCTCTGGGAGTATGACAGGAGAAAACGAGCTCTTGTCATATTTTAAAGCTTATTTTGGAGGAAAAGTTGCATTTGAGAATGATCCTGATGGAGGAAGAATCACTGGCAAAGGAACTATCAAGGCAGGAAACATTGATTTTGAGAATGTTAGATATGTGAAGGAGCTTAAATTCAACCTTTTGTCAGTCTCTCAGATTTGTGATAAGAAGTATCCTGTGTTACTCTTAGACACATAATGTCTTATACTTTCTCCTGATTTTAAGTTAGAAGATAGAAACTTGGTGATGCTGAGAGCATCAAGAACTAATGATGTGTACAACATAGACTTGAAGAATATCAATTCTGCTGAAAGAGCAACATGCTTGATTGCAAGAGCAACAATGGAAGAAGCACATCAATGGCATAGAAGATTGGGACATGTAAATTTCAAAAACATCAATAAGCTGGTCAAAGGAAATTTAGTTACAGGTTTACCTTCTAAAACATTCAAGAATGATCACTCATTTTTTGCTTGTAAAAAGGGTAAACAGCACAAGGCTTCCTGTAAGAAGATTGAAGAGAAAACCATTAGAGAGCTTTTGGAATTGCTGCACATGGATCTGTTTGGACCTGTATCAGTTGTT
Source organism: Artemisia argyi (assembly GCA_030686995.1). Taxonomy (NCBI): domain Eukaryota; kingdom Viridiplantae; phylum Streptophyta; class Magnoliopsida; order Asterales; family Asteraceae; genus Artemisia; species Artemisia argyi. The sequence goes on along the minus strand of CM060708.1, from coordinate 88,194,885 downwards.
AGTTTGAATAAGAAGAAGTACTGTTTGGTTGTGACAGATGACTGTAGCAGATTTAGTTGGGTCTTTTTCTTATGCTTTAAGGATGAAACTTTTGATGCTATTCATGATCTTATAATAGCACTTGAAAATTAGTTAAGACTCAAGGTTAGAAGTATTAGATGTGATAATGGGACTAAGTTCAAGAATCAGCTAATGGATGACTTTTGTGCTAAGAAAGGAATTAAAAGAGAGTTCAGTATTGCCAGAACTCCTCAGCAAAATAGAGTTGCAGAAAGAAAGAATAGAACTCTAATAGAAGCAGCAAGGACAATGCTTGCATATTCCCAAATACCTGTTCCATTCTGGGCTAAAGCTGTAAGTGCTGCTTGTTATGTGTTAAACAGAGTATCAGTGACAAAACCTCAAATGAAGATACCTTATGAGTTACTCATGGGAAAGAAGCCTAGCATCAAGTTTATGAAACCTTTTCGATGTCCCCTGACTATTTTAAACACTACTGATAATTTGGGCAAATTTGATGGGATGTCAGATGAAGGATACTTATTGGGATATTGTACCAATAGCAAAGGATTCATAGTGTACAACAGGGCTACCAAGAAGGTTCAAGAATGTCTTCATGTTGATTTTCTAGAAGAGCAAGAAAACTCTAAAGGTAAAGGTCCTGATTGGATGTTTGATCTTGATTTAATGTCTTCATCTATGAATTATGTACCTGTAAGGGAAGAAAATCAAGCTGCTCCCACTGAAGAAGAAGCACAGTACATTGTTCATGATGTTAATTTAAGATCTGAAGATGAGTCTAATGATAAAGTTAATGATGAGAAAAAGAGTACTTCTGAGCCTCAAGGTACTGTTGAACCTAACAGTACTGTTGATCCTCAAAGTACTACTCCACCAAAAACCACAGTATCTGATGAAGACCAAGCCATTCAAGATGAACTTAGTAGGATGTTTTTTCAAGAAACAATCGCTAAGTCTTATGAAGATGATCAAAGGAGAGCTTATGAAGCAGAAAAGAAGAAGGCCAAAGGCACTGACAGTACTTTACCCCAAAAGTACTGCTGATCCATTTGAAAGTACTTTTCAACCTTTAGATACTTCAAATTGGATAAATACTGATACTGTGAATGATCCTAACATGCCTGACTTAGAAGATACTTATGACTTGAATGATCCAAACAAGATTACCTTAGAAGACACTGATGATGAATTGGATCAAGAAGGCATTTTCTCAGATTCTAATGAAGATCCTGATTTAACTAATTTGGAAGATAATCTTGAAGTCTCACCAACTCCTACTCTAAGAATTCACAAAACTCATCCTGTTACCAACATAATTGGACCCTCAGCTTCAGGAGTGCTCACAAGAACTAAAGCTAAGAATATGTCTCAACAACATACTTCTTTACTTAGCTTTATTTACAAGCAAAACAGGGTAAATCACAAGAATCAGAAGTTGTGTTTATTTGCTTGTTTTCTGTCTCAAGAAGAACCTAAGAATATAAAACAAGCATTAGCCAAGGAGAGTTGGGTTGAAGCTATGCAAGAAGAACTCTTAGAGTTTAAACTTCAAGAAGTATGGGTATTATGTGATTTACCTGATGGTAAGAGACTGATTGGAACAAAATGGGTCTTCAAGGTAAAAAGAGATGAAAGAGGGAATGTTATTAAGAATAAGGCAAGGTTAGTGGTTCAAGGATATAGACAGGAAGAAGGAGTAGACTATGATGAAGTCTTTGCTCTTGTGGCAAGGATTGAGGCCATAAGGCTATTTTTGGCTTTTGCATCTTATATGGGATTTCTTGTATACCAAATGGATGTTAAAAGTGCTTTTCTGTACGGAACTATCACAGAAGAAGTTTATGTCAAACAACCTCCTGGTTTTGAAGATCCTGCACACCCAAACAAAGTCTACAAGGTTATCAAGGCTCTGTATGGCCTTCATCAAGCTCCAAGAGCATGGTATGAAAGACTTTCAAATTTTCTATTACAGCATGGTTATAGGAGAGGAGCTATTGACAAGACTTTGTTCATCAAGAGAGATAAGAAGGATATCATGCTTGTGCAAGTTTATGTAGATGATATCATTTTTGGTGCTACTAAGCAATCTATGGTGAAGGAATTTGAAGATCTTATGCAAAAAGAGTTTCAGATGAGTTCAATGGGAGAATTAACATTCTTCTTGGGACTTTTAGTGCAACAGTCAAGCAGTGGAATCTATATTTGTCAAGATAAGTATGTTGCAGATATTCTTAAAAGATTCAATTTCATAACTATCAAGCCTACATCTACACCAGTGGATACTAACAAACCTTTGGGAAAAGATGAAGAAGGAGAAGATGTTGATGTCACATTATACAGGTCTATGATTGGATGTCTCATGTATTTAACTGCATCTAGACCTGATATTACTTTTGCCGTGTGTTTATGTGCAAGACATCAAGTTCATCCTAAGGTCTCACACTTGAATGCTGTCAAAAGGATTTTTAGGTACCTTAGGCAAAACCCTAAGCTAGGATTATGGTATCCTAGGGACTCACCTTTCCATCTACAAGCCTTTTCAGATAGTGATTATGCTGGAGATAACTATGACAGAAGATCCACAACTGGAGGATGCCAGTACCTTGGAAGTAGATTAGTCTCATGGCAATGCAAAAAGCAAACAATTGCAGCAACATCTTCCACAGAAGCAGAGTATGTAGCTGCTGCAAGTTGTTGTGCACAAGTACTTTGGTTGCAAAATCAACTTTTGGATTATGGATTCAACTTCAGGAATACTCCTATCAACATTGATAATGAGAGTACTATTTGTATTGTGAAGAATCCAGTTTATCACTCCAAGACAAAGCACATTAAGATAAGGCATCATTTTATTAGAGATTGCTATGAGCATAGGCTTATCAATGTGGTTAAAGTCCATACTGATGATAATGTAGCAGACCTACTCACAAAGGGCTTTGATGTTTCAAGATTCACTTTTTTAGTTGTGAGTATTGGCATGATTAATAATTAAGCTATTTTTTAGGGGAAGCATTAGTAGTTAGTCATTATTTGAGGGGAGGCTACATGTATCATTCAAAAGAGAAGTATTTTATTCATCATTCCAAGAGGGGTTACATCAAACCATTCCACAAGATACATCATGACACAGACAAAGTTGAAACACAGACACTGGCAAGAAATACAAACAACTATCACAACACAACCTACTACCAAGCTCCACACAACCTACTTCATAGGCCTTTTTCCCTTGCCCTCATAGCTCTGCTTTCCCTTTTGAGTAGTCTTTCTTTTGTCATCAAAAGAAGCTTGCTTCCTTGGGCAAGCCAGGCCAAGAACTTGCTTGGGTGGTTTCTCTTTTCTTGGAGCAGGCTACTTCATGTTCTGTATTGCTGATTCCAGAGCTTGAGTCAAGCATGTGGAAGCTCATTAGCCAGAGATGAACCAGGGACAGACTTTTTCTTCTTGGGCTTTGGGTTGGTAGTACTTGTTGCATCAGTTATGGTAGAATTTGCAACACTCATTAATGAAGATGATACATGAGGAGGAAAGTAATCAATCCATCCTGGATCCTCAAACTCAGAGTCAGAATAGTAGCTTATTTCTGAGTTTGTGGAGCCATCTGACTCAGAGGAGATGTACACCAAGGGGAAGTGACTCATTGTTTTCACTAGGGTTTTTGTGTTATGATAATGAAAGATGAGATGAATGAAATCTGTTGTTGGAAAAGTTGCTTTTATAGGCTAAGTAAAGGTATATGGTCATTAAATGAAGTTCATTGAAGTTTACTTACCGTGGTAGCCTTGGGAATTAATTTGGGGAGATAGTAATTACTTCGGGTTGACTTTTAAAGATATTTTGGTCAAACAGTCAACTATCAAGATATTTTGCTTGGAAAGTACTTCGGTCAACATACTGTTTGGGTTTATAACTGAAAGTACTGCTCCATCATCTATGGAAAGTACTGCTTGGTGATATACAGGGTACACTGACGTGTCAGAATACTGTTCCAACAGTCAGATTTGCGGGTAACAAACTTTCGAAAGATATGGGAATGATCACTTTCAAAAATAACGGTAAAATTATTTATTAACCGTGATATTTTTTGTATCTTATCCTTATATAACTCATATCTTTTTCTTATTTATTCACCCGTACTCATTCACCATTCTTATTCATCAACCCACTCATATCATTCACTGATTACAACTCTTCTCTCCATACCTTCTCACAATGGCAAACCGACCAACCAACACCAAACACAACATGATAGCCAATCTTGAGAAAACACAAAGTAACATTGATTTTCATGGTATTATTGATTTTCTCACCGGAACCACCATCTGTTACTCAATCTTAGTCAACCCAGAGATTATTGGACCTTGGATTCAAGAGTTTTAGGCTATGGCAAGGTCTGAGGTTGAAGATGGAGAGGATGTTATTCATGCTACAGTTGCTGGGAGAGCTATTTGTGTTACAAAAGCAACAATCAGGGAGGCTCTGTTGTTTGAAGATGAAGGAGGCTCTATTTTGTTTTCTAAACAAGAGATTTGGAGTGCACTTATAGACATTGGGTATGAAGGACCTTTGGATAAGCTTACTTTTCAGAAAGCAATGGTAAGTCCTCATTGGAAGTTTCTCATTCATGTTTTACTTCATTGCTTAAGTCCAAAGAGTAATGCTTGGGATCAATTTAGCCATACTATAGCTTCTGCATTTGTTGGTCTTATTACCAATCAACCCTTCAACTTTTCATACATGATTCTTGATGGTATGATCACACATATTAAGGCTGGATCCCCTTTTCTGATGTATCCTAGATTTGTTCAACTTCTCTTAGAGAATCCACTAGATGGGATACCAAAACCTCAGGATTATGTACCCACCATAAGGATGACACCTAAAGTGTTTACCTTTATGTCTCACAAGGGAGTAAATTTTTCGGGTAAAAATACACCTCTCATTGCTTACATGTTGGAGGTAGCACAAGCTGTTAGAGATGATATTGACAATGGTGGTTCTGCTAATTCTGATGATGCTGATCAACCTGATTCTTCTGAGAATTCTGCATCAGTACATACACCTACACCACCTATTGTTTCACCTCAGCATGATGCTTTTAGTGAAAGGACTCCCCTAGTGTCAGCTTCCTTGGATAAACCTGTTTCTCCTAAAGGTACTTATCCACAAAGTACTTCTTCTAAAGGTATTGCTTTAGAGCATACTCCAGTACCTTCTCCCAATGATTATACTTCCACAGGTGGGATTCAAACACCTGGAGGAGATGAGGGAGTTAGAGGGGCTATGAATAATTATGCTTTGACTAGAGAGTTGGAGAGGATGATGAAAACTATGGATGATCAAGCTGCAGAAATCAAGAAGTTAAGGAAGAAGTTCAGAAGGTTAAAGAAGTTTGTCTGGCCTCTTGTCCAAAATTTTAGGCTTTATGTGAAGGAAAAGAAAAAGTCTCAGAAGCAAAAGTCCAAATCTTCCAAGAAGACTTCTAAATCCAAGAGGAGGCATCGGAAGTCATCATCTATCAAATTGGGGAGGAATCAAGATGATAATTTGGATAGAGATGATGCTGAGATTCAATATTCAGAAGATGCTCACCTTTGGCAATATCTAGAAAGTCCAAAGACTTTTGTGCCAGAGAAATACATTGAAGAAGATGAAAATATTGTTGAGCAAAAAGCTGTTGAGCAAGATGCTGATGCACAAAATATTCAAAGCACTCAAACTCAAAGTACTGGTGTTCAAAGTACTGTTGCTGAAAATTTAGGTTTGCAAGGTACTGCTGAGCAAGGTACTGCTGCAATGAATATTGATGAAAGTGGAACTTCTGCAGCTGGACCTTCTACAATGAATTTTGAAGATGAAGCTGGTCCTTATACTTTTATACAGCAAGAAGAAGTGAAGGTGCATACTGCAAGTGATGATGAAACAATTGCTCAGATTATGATCAATTTGAATAGACCTGCTGGAGGTATACATATTTCTGAGCCTGCACAACAAGTTTCTGAAAGTACTTCTGAATCTCAAGAGTTATATCCCAAAGACAAAGGGAAAGGGATCATGAAGCAGAAAGATATTAAGAAGAAAAAGAAGAAATTTTCTCTTGCACGGCTTAGAGCAATAAAGATTGCAGAAGATGCAGAGCTTGCTAGAAAGCAACAAGCAGAATATGATGCAGAGTATTTGGCAGAGTTAAACAAGCCAATTACAAAGAAGCCTATGACAATTTCTCAGGAAAGAAATTGGCTGATAAGTTTCTTGAAAGGAAGAGGATACAAGAATTTACAAAGAATGAGGTATCCAGAACTAAAAGCTCTATGGGAACAAGTACAAGAGTCTATCAGGAAAGGGGTAGAAAATTTTATACCCATGGATGTTGATAGAGAGAAGAAGTTAGAAGATATTAGGAAAGAACAGGCTGAGCAAAGAAAATTGAAGAGAAATAAAGCAGTTCAAGAAGATCAATTGTCAAAAAGACTAAAGATGATACATGAAGATACAATTGATGAACTAAGAAACTATTTAAGAGTAGTAGATTTTGAAAATAAGAAGACTGAAGACTCTGGAAAGAAGTCCAAGATAATCTCATTCTCTATGGTTAAATCAAAAGAAGGGAACTATCTGATGTTCAACAGAGAAGATGAAAGCTTCACAGTATTCAACATGTTATGGGATGTTCTGCATTTTATTACCAGAGAAGATCTATATGACTTATACATGCAAGTGCACGCATACTATGAAGAGATTGAAGCATCAGGAGTGGGATTAATTTTGCTTGGAGACTTAATTACCATCTGGGAAACTGAAGAAACAAGTGTTGATTCTCTGTGGAATGATCAAGAGAACTGAGAAATCACAAGATGGAGATTCTTTGAGTCATCAGGAGTTCATGCACTTGAGATGGAAGATGGTACCATGATTCACATGCTTGCTGAGAGAAGATATCCATTGATTAGAGAAATCATGCTCAGAATGCTGGATCGTGGAATGGAACTTGAAGATGAATCTGATGTCACTTTGGATGTTATTAAGCTATTTATCAGATGGACTAAGTGTGAAGAATGATATTGCAAAATACTGGTATGATTTGTTTTGTATAATAAGTATCTTTTCAAAGTACTGCAAAGACGAACAGTACTTTATCAAAGTACTGCTTGCTGCATTAAACCAGTATAAGTCCTTTGTAAAATAAAATAAAAAGTTTTTAATGTTTAAAAGTGAAGTCAATAAAAGGATTTGAAAAGAAACACATGGTGTTAGTATTAATACTACACAACAAATGGTAATCAACTCACCATGTTTAACAGACAAGAAAGAGTTTGACTCATCATGAGGGTACGGCTCTGATGTGATAATCAAATCTATTTTTAGTTGACAATTTACTAAAAATTGTATGGTTTTCAACTCACCATATTTGTTGAAGAGTTGGCTCGCCCACAAGGAAAAATGGCTTGTGGTAAAGGCTGTGGAAAATTCATTTTTGGTAATTAGTTCACCATGGTTGAAATCAAAGAACTAACTAGTCCAAAAGCAAACGGCTCTTGGTAAAGACTACTCAAATCCGTTGATAGCTGATGATTTGCTAAAAATCATATGGTTATCAATGTACCATGGTTGTTCTAACCTAAACATTGGCTACTCCAGAGTTAATGGCGTTGGTAAAGAGACATAAAAATCCATTAATTTTCAATGATTCACCTCTCACAGGAGTTTACACACCTGGAAGTGATGAGAATAGTATGAAACTTCATAAGATTTGATGACTATTGTACCAAAATGTTGCTGAGTAGCTGAGGAGGATTATTGCAGAGAAGATATCAACTGATGTTGATAAAGAGTATTTTGACACATGACAGATAAAGATAAAGAGATAAAGAAACAATCTTTCTGAATGATTAAAGATTTTGAAGATCAAAGATAACAAAGAAACTTGAAATCAAGCAAGTGGAGTTCAAGTTAGGGGAGGATTGTTGGATCAAGGTACTTCTGTATGTCAAAGTACTACTGCTAGAAGATTAAAGTCAAAGTACTTTTGACATTTCTAAAATTTCATGTCATTAATTTTAATATTTTTATTATTTATTTAACTATTCTATTTTTTTTTAATAACTTCGTCGGAAGTTATCCGCGTACGTCATAACGCGTTCAATTTATTCAATCACTACTATACTATGTCTACTCTACATTTTTATGCACTTTTGGTTCCTTACAATCCTATTTTAAAAAGTCATAATTACTTTTTCCATTTTTACGAAAACTTTGCACCTTTTACATTTTACGCGATTTAAATTTACATTTTATGGTTTTAACAACGTGAGCCAACCTTAGACTATAATAATTTTTTATGTTTTATGTATTTTAACCTATTTTCATAATTACAAGTGAGTTTTATACTTGTCATTTAATTTTTATAGTTTACGTCACTTTTATCAAGAACCGGTGCCACCAAACGTGTTTTTAACTCACGGTTTCGGTTTTAACAATGTTTAAACCCTTCGATGAACTCACCACTCATCTAAAATACTTAAATATGTTATGTTAATGAGTTTTAAACATTTTTGTAAGTATCATATTTTTAAGTTACCCGATTTTACGTTTCGCGACTTAAAACTACACGTTTGCAATTACCGGGATCAAAACTACACTTTATAACACATTTACACCAAAAATTAACCAACAAAACCCACTCACCTTACCCACCCACCCCATGGCCGGTTTTGTGGAGTCACCAAGGGCATGTGGCATGGTAGGCACTCTTGGTTCACCTTATGATAACACATGTACATGCCTTGTCTCCCACTAGCACTTAAAAACACATCTTTATCATTTTAGATCATTTTTACATGCAAACTATCCCATTTTATTGTTTTCTCCACCTTGAAAACGACCCTATTCAGCTCTAAAATGCATATTGCATAAAAAATTATACTAATATCTTGATCATAGATTGAAGATCTTGAAGCCCTAGTCTTGTTCTTGATTTATTACACTCAAACAACACATAAATCTCATCAAATCTTAGGTTTTCTTGGAAGTTCTTAGCAAGAGTTTATTCAAGGGTTTTAAGGTGTTCAAGGTCTGATATTTTAAAGTATTTTCAAGGGTGGATCAAGGTTATTAAAGGTTATTTGGTTGGGAAAAAGATTGGAAGTAAAGGGTGCAAGTTTTGTTGGTCATCATAGGATTAGGGTCCTTGTTTCTTGTAATTTTTCTTTTTCATCAACCATTGTAAGGAACCAATCACTCCCTTTTCATTTTATTTTCATTTTCATTTCTGTAATTGTATTATTTATTGATGCATAGGTATAATATATAAGTTATAGGGCTTGGTTAGGCTTGGTACATGAAACTAGACCACTAAAAACCCTAGAGGACTAAACATGCAACTGTAATTCTGAATCAGGGGCAAAATGGAATTAACTGAACTAATCAGTAAACATAGAGACTAAACTAAAAATATGGGGTTGTAGGTCTATGTCTTGTGGTCGTTTTGACGGGTATTTCATTAAATAACTCATTACGATGATTAAACTAGAAACATTTTCGTAAAACATGTCCAGTTCTGAGTAACAGATTTGAAACGGACAAAAGTCATTTTTTTTGTGAATAACCCTCTGTTACTCAAAGAATAAAAGTTTTAGAGGACATCTTAACTTAAACGTGGCCAAAAACGGGGAACAAATCGGGTTAGTAAAACTCTAGATATCGCACTTTTCGTGAGACCATTGAAAATTTGAAAGCTGAATGGATTGATTGTTTGGGTAAATGGACTGTTTTACTAATGTTACATAATTTTTGGCCAAGTGGGACCCACAAATCTAGTTAATACAGAAGTAGACCTTTCCGGGGATATAAGGAACGAGACTTGTGGACTTACGGTTTCCAAATGATGATTTCCTAAACATAGACAAGTTATTTAAATGCTAACAGCACTAGGTATAAAATGAGTATAAAGTGTTTTACACTTTATAAAGTTGGACCTTTAAAACATTTTGAACCCCCTAATATATTTTGAACCCTGAGGCCTAAAGTGAACCTTTTTGACCAAAAACTTGACCCATGGACTAAACTTGAACCTTAGAATTAATTTGAACTTTTACATCATAATTGAACTTGGGGTAAATGTAAGTTTCATACTTATATAAATGCAAGGGTATATTTTTGGGTAATTTGTAAGTAATTAACTTAAACCTTGTGATGTATCTAGGAATATTGTACCAAGCTTAAGTAAGATCATATTCTGTATATTACCAAAAGTACATCGATATCTATTTTCATAAACTAAGACAACATATATTATTTAGGTTCATCGTAGAGCTTTTGCGGCTATTCCTTCACTTGCTTGTTCATTGCTATTTACTTTGCTTTAAGGTGAGTTCATAGCCTCGCCTTTACTTACTTAAATGTTTTATAAACCTCGCGAGGGGGATACATGCTAGTTTTTACAAACTGAATACAAGTAGTTTTTGGTATGCTGGACCCGATCATATGATTATAGATATTGAATGCTTTTTGCCAATTAAGTCTCCTCATGAACCGTTAATTACTCGAGTAGTAAACGCTAGTATTATGGATATGCATATTAGGCTTGGCGGGCTTGTTCGGGATACGGACACATAATAGTTAGAATTGTGGTAAATGGCAAATTTTACCTTTCCGGGGCATTATTAAATTACGTTAAGGTTCGGTTACATGAACTCAATACTATAATCAAATAAACCGACATGTAATTGCAATACTTGTCGCCCGATAAATAATGCTTGTATTCAACTTATTACTTATTAAACTCTATGAATTCACTCAACTTTATGTTGACTTTTTAGCATGTATTTTCTCAGGTATTATTTTGCTAGCTGAGCATTGGGAGCAATCGGAGTCGCGTGGATATCAAACATTGAAGGACTTGTTTTCTTCACATTCGATAATTATTTTCTTTAAATATGCAAATGAGTCATTTTTGAACTCTTGTAACTTAAGTTTTAAATATAAATTGTTGGGACCTTTGTACTCTGATTTATCAAATCGAATGTGACATTTTATTAAACGTATCTTTTGAGGTCGTTTTATGTAACTTGTTTTTATGAATTATGAAGTGACACCCAAATTGGTATTCCGCTGCGTTGTAAATTTTGGGGGTGTCACAGAATGGCATCAGAGCATTAGTTATAGCGAATTAGGTCGTTTTCAAAACCTAAACTATAACTGATTTTCGAAATTTTTTTTTAAGTCTTTCACCATTGTTCGATATCCGCGCACGCTTGCTCCCAGGTAACTTATATGCTCTATTTTGCATCAATACTTCTATTATATGACTAATGAATATATCCCCTAGTCATGATTTTGCTCTCTCATGCCTACTCTTACATTCTTGTGATCTATGAAACTTTTTTTTAAGACATTGTGGGTTACACAATGGTCTCATTTACTTCATTAACATTGTGAGTTGCACAATGGTTTCTTTTATTTGTCAGATATTATAGGTGATTACAATGGTCTATAAACTCTTTCATAACCTTATATACTATCATTACATCTAACGGCGAAACTCGTTACAATTTATCAATTCCTCTTGATTTCTTTACTCCCTGTAAATTTATGTTTCCTGAGCATTTCTTCTGCACTTTTTTTTTTCAAATTGATACAAATTATATAGAAGACTATCTATATACACTTGATTTCTCTCTTGACTATTTATACCTATTTACAAGAGCGTTACTTTTTATTTGTATAAGGATATTTATTATAAACGTTTTATCCGACTCTTTACACTCAGTCTCTATAGCACCATGTCAATAAATTACCCCACTACTACCTTACAAACTAATAACATGATGCACCACTATTTTAGCTCTAACTAGTTCAGAATTTACTATTTTGTTACCCCTTTACAAATTATTTGGTAAATTACCTTGTAAAACTAGTTTACTACCATCTTTTAAACCATTTTCGCTAAAATTTTAATACAATGCTTTCCACTCTCTTACAAACTACTTTACCATCATCTATAAACTAAATTACTCGTTTACTTTAACCTCTTATGAACGATGTGGTGATCTCTGAAACATTTTCGCTACTTTAATTTATTTCCTTTTGATGATATTAACATTTGGTGTACTTTGTCAATTCCACTAGCTATTTTATTATTCAACTCTGAGTGTGAACATTCTTCTTATGCCTTTGAACCGCGTATGTTGTTTTCATTATCCATTGTTTTGAAATCTTCCAATTGATGGGAGTACGACCTTAACTTGTCATCCCGGATGATGCTATCCTTTGGCACTTACCTTTGCGAATGCGATTGACTAATGTCATATTATTATTCTCGTTACTTCTCATGATTTTGATGAATCATGTCGCTAATTAGACATCCTTTTATTTATTATAGCACTTAATCTTTTTGTGTATTTTTTTAGTGACGGACATACTTAAGTAGGATGATTTATAATCGTCTTATTGAAATGAAATGGGACGCTTCTTCATTTGAATAAGGAAATTATAAACCGCCGAACCATAAATTCATAAATTTTCACTTACATGGATTGGGACGCCTCTTTATGTAAATGACGAGTTATGAATAAGTGGGCTTATGTGTATCCACCATAGTGTGTGTACAAATCATTCTTTGGGCTATGAACTCCTCTCGACTCGTAATTTGTTATGTGGATTTTTCCGATTTTGTATCAACCGCCGCGAGCTTGATAAGCTAATAGTAATGTACTATTATCCGCTTCCACGAATTGACGACTTGATAAATTCCTTGTCTCCTATTTTCTTATTGCCAACACTTTTATTCTATCCTTTCCTTTAAGGACCCTCATGACATTCTATTCATTCCCTCATACCATTGCTTACACATTATGTGATTTCTATCACTTGTTCTATCTTCGTTGATATCTTTATACTTTGTGAAAATCCCGAGGACAAAATGCATTAAACACCTCCATGGGCTTCTATAAAAAATTTTATGCGTCTTTATGAAAATTTTACAAATACTTCACAAGTGTTTAAATTACAAAAATGACCTTCTTAAGTTAAAGAGTCGGTTCTAACCACCCTCTTTTGTAAAAATCATAACCAATATTTATAATGACACCATGCCCTATATTTCAAATTACACTTTTTATACATCATATTTTAATCACGTTTTGAGGATATACCTTATTTAAACTTCGTTTCAACTAATGATTCCTAAAAAAAATTTGAAAATAGACATTCTACAATCACAACCACAAACCCGAGTTTCAACATGGTTTTTATACATGCTTCCATCCCAAAAATCTTTAAAACGACCAAAAATGATTAAGAAGAACTGAGCGCCGGGACGTCGCTCTCTTAAGGGGTACGTGCTGTGACATTTCTAAAATTTCATGTCATTAATTTTAATATTTTTATTATTTATTTAACTATTCTATTTTTTTTAATAACTTCGTCGGAAGTTATCCGCGTACGTCATAACGCGTTCAATTTATTCAATCACTACTATACTATGTCTACTCTACATTTTTATGCACTTTTGGTTCCTTACAATCCTATTTTAAAAAGTCATAATTACTTTTTCCATTTTTACGAAAACTTTGCACCTTTTACATTTTACGCGATTTAAATTTACATTTTATGGTTTTAACAACGTGAACCAACCTTAGACTATAATAATTTTTCATGTTTTATGTATTTTAACCTATTTTCATAATTACAAGTGAGTTTTATACTTGTCATTTAATTTTTATAGTTTACGTCACTTTTATCAAGAACCGGTGCCACCAAACGCGTTTTTAACTCACGGTTTCGGTTTTAACAATGTTTAAACCCTTCGATGAACTCACCACTCATCTAAAATACTTAAATATGTTATGTTAATGAGTTTTAAACATTTTTGTAAGTTTCATATTTTTAAGTTACCCGATTTTACGTTTCGCGACTTAAAAACTACACGTTTGCAATTACTGGGATCAAAACTACACTTTATAACTCATTTACACCAAAAATTAACCAACAAAACCCACTCACCTTACCCACCCACCCCATGGCCGGTTTTGTGGAGTCACCAAGGGCATGTGGCATGGTAGGCACTCTTGGTTCACCTTATGATAACACATGTACATGCCTTGTCTCCCACTAGCACTTAAAAACACATCTTTATCATTTTAGATCATTTTTACATGCAAACTATCCCATTTTATTGTTTTCTCCACCTTGAAAACGACCCTATTCAGCTCTAAAATGCATCTTGCATCAAAAATTATACTAATATCTTGATCATAGATTGAAGATCTTGAAGCCCTAGTCTTGTTCTTGATTTATTACACTCAAACAACACATAAATCTCATCAAATCTTAGGTTTTATTGGAAGTTCTTAGCAAGAGTTTATTCAAGGGTTTTAAGGTGTTCAAGGTCTGATATTTTAAAGTATTTTCAAGGGTGGATCAAGGTTATTAAAGGTTATTTGGTTGGTAAAAAGATTGGAAGTAAAGGGTGCAAGTTTTGTTGGTCATCATAGGATTAGGGTCCTTGTTTCTTGTAATTTTTCTTTTTCATCAACCATTGTAAGGAACCAATCACTCCATTTTCATTTTATTTTCATTTTCATTTCTGTAATTGTATTATTTATTGATGTAATGGTATAATATATAAGTTATAGGGCTTGGTTAGGCTTGGTACATGAAACTAGACCACTAAAAACCCTAGAGGACTAAACATGCAACTATAATTCTGAATCAGGGGCAAAAATGGAATAAACTGCACTAATCAGTAAACATTGGGACTAAACTAAAAATATGGGGTTGTAGGTCTATGTCTTGTGGTCGTTTTGACGGGTATTTCATTAAATAACTCATTACGATGATTAAATTAGAAACATTTTCGTAAAACATGTCCAGTTCTGAGTAACAGCTTTGAAACGAGCAAAAGTCATTTTTTTTGTGAATAACCCTCTGTTACTCAAAGAATAAAAGTTTTAGAGGACATCTTAACTTAAACGTGGCCAAAAACGGGGAACAAATCGGGTTAGTAAAACTCTAGATATCGCACTTTTCGTGAGACCATTGAAAATTTGAAAGCTGAATGGATTGATTGTTTGGGTAAATGGACTGTTTTACTAATGTTACATAATTTTTGGCCAAGTGGGACCCACAAATCTCGTTAATACAGAAGTAGACCTTTCCGGGGATATAAGGAACGAGACTTGTGGACTTACGGTTTCCAAATGATGATTTCCTAAACATAGACAAGTTATTTAAATGCTAACAGCACTAGGTATAAAATGAGTATAAAGTGTTTTACACTTTATAAAGTTGGACCTTTAAAACATTTTGAACCCCCCCTAATATGTTTTGAACCCTGAGGCCTAAAGTGAACCTTTTTGAATAAAAACTTGACCCATGGACTAAACTTGAACCTTAGAATTAATTTGAACTTTTACATCATAATTGAACTTGGGGTAAATGTAAGTTTCATACTTATATAAATGCAAGGGTATATTTTTGGGTAATTTGTAAGTAATTAACTTAAACCTTGTGATGTATCTAGGAATATTGTACCAAGCTTAAGTAAGATCATATTCTGTATATTACCAAAAGTACATCGATATCTATTTTCATAAACTAAGACAACGTATATTATTTAGGTTCATCGTAGAGCTTTTGCGGCTATTCCTTCACTTGTTTGTTCATTGCTATTTTCTTTGCTTTAAGGTGAGTTCATAGCCTCGCCTTTACTTACTTAAATGTTTTATAAACCTCGCGAGGGGGATACATGCTAGTTTTTACAAACTGAATACAAGTAGTTTTTGGTATGCTGGACCCGATCATATGATTATAGATATTGAATGCTTTTTGCCAATTAAGTCCCCTCATGAACCGTTAATTACTCGAGTAGTAAACGCTAGTATTATGGATATGCATATTAGGCTTGGCAGGCTTGTTCGGGATACGGACACATAATAGTTAGAATTGTGGTAAATGGCAAATTTTACCTTTCCGGGGCATTATTAAATTACGTTAAGGTTCGGTTACATGAACTCAATACTATAATCAAATAAACCGACTTGTAATTGCAATACTTGTCGCCCGATAAATAATGCTTGTATTCAACGTATTACTTATTAAACTCTATGAATTCACTCAACTTTATGTTGACTTTTTAGCATGTATTTTCTCAGGTATTATTTTGCTAGCTGAGCATTGGGAGCAATCGGAGTCGCGTGGATATCAAACATTGAAGGACTTGTTTTCTTCACATTCGATAATTATTTTCTTTAAATATGCAAATAAGTCATTTTTGAACTCTTGTAACTTAAGTTTTAAATATAAATTGTTGGGACCCAAATTGGTATTCCGCTGCGTTGTAAATTTTGGGGGTGTCACAGTACTGCTGAAGATCAAAGTCAAAGTACTACTGTTTATTGAAGATTGTTCAAAGTATTTTGAAGAATATAAGGACTTAAGTGCAATCTTAGTTAAAGGATTAATGTGAAATATTGAACGAATATTCTAGAATTAGTTAGGGATAATTACTTGTCGTTCAAAATATATGTTGTAAACTGACTTAAGGTTATCTATATAAGGAGCCTTATGATGGTATTAGGGATATATCTTTTTAGTCAAAGTTATAAGAGTCTTAGAGCTTTATAAGTCGATAATAGTTAGGGATTGTTAGTGAATCTGTGTAACAAAGCAGGTTCAAGTTTGGTTTAATATGAAAGTTCTTCTTAAGCTTTGTGCTAGTAGATTCCGCATACTTTACAAGGTCAAACAGTGTTTCAATATTAATAATGTTGAGTTTACTTAATATTATTAAACCTTTACAAGCTACAAAGTAGTTTAGTTAGAGTATATCGATCCAACAAGGACCATATGATCAAACCAATTAAACGAAGGAGCATTGGGATTAAACCACTCAGGAATTGGAATTAATTGAGCTTCCTTAGGTGGTTCATCAATGTTTTCGGTGATTTGAGGAGGGATGTCATCCATATCTACACCTGCTTCCTCAGTTGATTGTGTAGGGTTTGGATCAGCAGAAACATTGACAGTTGCGGTTTTAGTTGGAGGCCTGGAGGTGGAACCGGAAACTTTCTTCCTTTTTCCCTGTTGTGGCTGATCATCTGGATCTCAATCATCATGACGACGCTTTGTAGCCTTCGTCTTCTTGCAAGCTTCATATTTCTTTTCAGCTCTTTTGATTGACTTAATTAGTACCTTGCGCAGATCATTCTCTTCCGGATTATTCACAATTGCTTCCAACAGTTTGCCTTTGAGATCACTTACAGAAGGGTTTGCAGGTAGAGTTTAAATGGTGATCGGTGTGGTTTGGAACCTTTTAGAAACAATCCCTTCAAGATTATCTTTGACATATTGTTCTACAGTAGAGGGAAGGTTCTCACGAATATACTTTCGAACCACTCCTAGTAGTTTCTCTTTCACCTGGTGCTGAACTGCTGCATCAATATTATACACTTTAAACGTTTCAACATCACGCTTTTGTTTGTTAACTTGTTTCTCGAGTGCATTAAATTTATCATGTAATGATCTCAGCAAGCTTGGGTGAACTGTTGTTGGTAGATCAGGGATTTTCTGAGGATGATCTTGTGTTGGTGATGAAGGTTGTGGTTGTGGTTGAACTGTTGACGGTTCTTCATCAACACCAACAATGTCAATAGTGGTGTCTATACTAGTATCAAGCAGCTCATCCTTACCATCACCATCAGAATCATCATCACTTTCATCATTCTTATCTTCTTCATCAACATCTGTTTTCTCAGCTTCTTCACTTCCAGAATTCATTTCCTCATCACTGCTTTCTTCATTCTCGGATGCATCATCATCTTTGCCTTTTGATGCTTCCTCTTCTTCTTCAGTTTCTGCCGGTTTATCGAGAGAGTCTTTTGGTTCAGAACTGGATGACTCAGCTTCATCTTCGGAATTATCATCATCTTGTTCATAGGATGACAATGTTTGTGAACGTGTTTCTTCTGATGATTGATCATCTCTTTCTGAACCTGGAGTTGGCATTTCCACATCCTGAGTACCAGAACCTTCACCTTTCTTCGTTAGTCTTGCAATTCTTTCCTCTTCTGTTTGTTTGCTTTCTCTTAAGGTAAGTTGCAGTTGTTCCTCTTCTTCAGATTCGGACATTGGTGAGGTGACTGATTCTTCTTGAGTTTCTTTTGATTTTCCCTTATCTGCCTTTTTCTTCTTAGTCAGTGTAAGCTTTTCAGTCTCTGTCTCTTGCTGAGCATCTCCTTCATCACCAGTCGGTTCATCACGAAGTGTTGTTACTTTCTTCTTAGATTGTAAAGTGTCTTTCTTTGTTCTGGATTTGGGAATTGTTTTGATTTTAGATGCATCTTTAGAAGTTTTCCCTTTCTTCGGTTGAGTCAAACCAACTTGGTCATTTCTTTGAGCTTCATCATATATTATATATGCCTCAGTGCTACGGATTGCTTCAGACATCAGACTTTCAGGGATTCTCATTCCTTGTTTCTGAGTATTAGTCTTCTAAATTCTGGTTCTAGAATATATATGATCCATAGCAGTGGTGTGTTTCTTATCTTCTAATCTGCGATCAATATATGGGTGTATTTTTATGAAATGAGCAATGAGACACTTTGTGAATCTGTAGAGTGGAATTCTTGTGGTTGAGGCTTTCTGAAACTGTCTTGCTTGATAAACCATATCCTCCCAAATCAGTTGAGCATAGTCAATATTAGCTTGTTTGACAACCCCCCCAGAAAATTTGCATGATTTCTAGAGAAAGGTATTCATGCCCAGTTTCCTTTCCCGTTAAACTGTTGGTGAGGATTGAGTAAAGTGTGAGCCATGGTTGTGGAATGAATTTTCTGTCGACAGTGGATATTTCGTTGAGTTTGACTTGTGATTCATCATACTGCAGTTCTCGAAGAAGTCTGACAACATCTGAAAATGAAGGCAAAGGAGTGAATTTCTTAACATTAGCAGGCATACCAAGAACAGTGCGGAGAGTTTGTACATCAAACACAATTTGTTTGTGATCAAGACGAACACCCAATTTCTTCTCATTTTTGCTAATTTCAATAGATTCCCAAAACTGAGTTAAGCGGACTTCTGGTACTGTAGTTGTGATGGTAAGAAGATTAAAAATGAAGTGTTCTTTAAGTATCTCTAAGATGATAGCACAAGTTGGATGACACGTGATTGTCTCAAGAATTATCTTATGGTTTGTTTTTGCGATTGTTCTTTCTTCTTTTTGAATCAATTCGTGTCGAGCTATTGATGCCTTTGCCATGGTTGGACCTGAAATGAGTCATAAAACCAATAAATGCCATGTGGTGATAAGCTTGTTAGTGTAAGGCAAAAGAACAATATCCATTATAGAAAAAACAAACACCTAAGACAAAACCATCATCACATATACATCACATGATACAATCAATCCTGAGAACCACATCACAAACAGAAAATCACATTACTTGACAAACATAAGTCACATAACTCGAAAATATTTTCCTTAAAGTCTAATTCGACAAAACACCCATAACTTGATAAAATTTTGAAAAATTTGGGCAGCATTTTTTTTCATAAAATTGGAAAAACTAGAACCCATACATGATGGTTCCATTTGAAACTCCTAACTCGGAGTGGAAAAGGTATTGAATACAACTCGACAAACTTTTTGCAGCACAATATCAAACTTGACCAAACTTACCAAGTTTAACTCGGAAAAAATGTTCTTAACTCGACAAGAGTTTGTAACTCGATATGTTCAGAAAAAGTTTGAAACTCGATAAAAATTACTCAACTCGATAAAAAATATGTAAGGTAACTCGATAAGTATAGAAACTTTGAAACTCGATAAAACTTACTTAACTCGATAAAAGATATGTAACGTAACTCGATAAATATAGAAGGTTACTTAACTCGATAAAGCTATTCAACTAACTCGATAAGCACAGAAAGATAAGAAGATAACTCGATAAACATATCATAACTCGATAAGAATATAACTTAACTCGCAAAAAATCATCTCTAACTCGACAAGTAAATCACGCAACTCGATAATTCAAAATATTTTTGAAAGAATTGGGCCGAGGGTTTGCTATGGCTAGGTTTCAAAAGGCATCACTATACATAATACAATCTTAAACACAAAATAAGCCTTACGCATCTATTACAAAAGATCAAACAGTTGGTAACAAATAAAGAAATACCATCAATCGTTAGTTTGATGCCTGGAGACTTTTGGTTCATGTTTATACTACACAAATAAGCCACAAGCAGTTCACCAAACAAACAAACACATGCCCAGTAGGTGCCAAGACGAAAAAACGAGCACATAAACCTTAAACATCTAAATATCACTAGATTGAAGCAATGGGAATCAAGGCGAAGGTGGATATAAACACATTAGGACATGCTGCAATTAACCATTAACATTAATTACCCTAAAACACTCCATCTAAGAAACACCCAAAATAAATGTTCATAAACCCTAAAACTCGATTTGAGACAATTATAACCATGGAACGTTTAAAGAAAATTAGGGCGTGTGATTGGAGTAAGAAAATGATTAAAATGAACACTTACAATCACTGAAACATAAAATTCTTGAAAAATCTTGATTTTGGAAAAATTTGTATAGCGAAGAGCGTTTGTTTGAGTGGATAGATAAAACCAGAATTTTAAAACCTAGATTTATATTTAAGACTTTGGTGTATTGACACTTCAGGTCCTCTAACTTGTTTACCATTCAAATTATGAACCCGTTAAGCACATTTGGCCCCTCAAGTTTTTAGAACTAAAAAAAATTATGAGACCGATCAAAATTGCTACGAGTATTTTGGATGTTGCACCTCTTGAACCAACCACGAGATGTAAATTTTAAAAACTTTAATAATCAATGGTTCAAGAGGTATCGAGAAAGAGATTTTCGTGATGAGAAAAACTTTGAAATGAAGAAGTAGAAAAAGATTTATGTCTCCCCCTCAAGATATGTATTTTATAAAGATTTTGAGAGAATCATTGTGAACGACATATCTTGAAGAAGGAAACCCTTTTTTTTCTTTTTTTTTTTTTAATATTTACAAAAGATAGTTTTGATGTTTGACCGTCACTTGTGTTTTAAAAAAATTTCCAGATCTTCTGGAGTCAAACATCGCATACCAATTTGGTGGACTAAATCAGCAAACCTTGTTGGAGGTAATGCTTTAGTAAGTAAGTCTGCCAATTGGTATTCAGTTCCAACAAAATATAATTCAATTTTACCCTTTTCGACATGCTCCTTGATGAAATGATAGCGGAGATCAATGTGTTTGGACTTGCAGTGATGAACGGTGTTGCAGGAAATGGCAATGGCACTTTTGGAGTCACAGTAGATCGGAATCTTATTGAATAGGTAGCCATAGTCTTTAAGTTGTGATCTCATCCAAATGACTTGAGCACAACAAGCAGACATAGCTACGTACTCAGATTCGGTTGATGACAGTGATGTGCAGTCCTTTTTTTTAGATTTCCAAGACACCAGTTTATCTCCCAAGAACTGTAATCCACCTGATGTACGTTTTCATGTGTCTAAACATCTTGCATGGTCAGCGTCTAAAAAAGCAATTAGTTCAAAACTAGAATCCTTCGGATACCAGATTCCCAAGTTAATGGTTCCCTTTATGTATCGAAGGATTCTTTTAGCCTCATTAAGGTGCCTTTCAGTCGGTTTTGACTGATAACGAGAACACATATAGACAGCAAAAACTATATCAGGTCTACTAGCTGTGAGATACATGAGTGACCCAATAATACTGCGGTATTTGGTAGGGTCAACAGGAGTCCCATGTATATCAGCATCTAGTTTTGTGGTATAGGCCATTGGTGTATTATAAGTATCACAACTCATCATTCCCTGTTTCTTTAAAATTTCCAAGCATATTTGGACTGATTTAGAAAAATTCCACGGGGTGATTTATGAACTTGCAGTCCTAAAAAGAATGAAAGTTCACCCATCATGGACATTTCAAAATTATCTTTAATTAAGTTTGCAAAATTATTTGAGTAACTTCTGTTTGTTGAAGCAAAAATAATGTCATCGACATATATTTGAACGATTAGTAAGTCCACCCCGTATGTTTTTGTAAATAATGTTGGATCCACCGATCCTTTAGAAAATTTATTGGCTAATAAGAAAGCAGATAGTTTGTCATACCACACCCTTGGGGCTTGCTTGAGTCCTTAGAGAGCCTTTTTGAGTCGGTAAACGTGATTGGGACGCTCAGGATCAACGAAGCCTTCTGGTTGGCTAACATAAACTTCTTCACGGAGTTCACCATTCAGAAATGCCATTTTCACATCCAATTGATAAACAACCATGTTCCGATGTGCTGCATATGCCAGAAAGATCCGAACAGCTTCAAGTCTAGCCACTGGAGCAAAGGATTCTTCAAAATCAATTCCTTCTTCTTGGAAGTATCCTTTAGCTACCAAACGTGATTTGTTACGTATGACAGTGCCTTCTGCATCCAGATTTTTTTTCCAAATCCATTTTAGCCCGATGACAAAGACTCCGTCAGGTCTTTCAACTAATTCCCAGACTTCTAATCTTTTGAATTGCTGAAATACCTCTTGCATAGATTCAATCCAGTTTTCATAAGTCATTGCTTCTTTGATGTTCTTAGGTTCTTCTTGACAAACTGTGAGAGCATAGATGCAAGTTTCACCATCTGTGTGAAGTCGTTGTCTTGTCATGATTGGTGCATCTGGATGGCCAATAATTTGAACTAAGGGATGATCTCGAGTCCATTTGTGTGTCGAAGGGTGTAGTTGATAGGTATCTCGCATGTTAGCAGGATCCAAATTGCGTGTGGACGAGTCAGCTATTTCAGGAAATGTTGGAGCTGGTGCAAACGGGTTAAAGAACGCATTTGGATCATACTCTGCGGGTTGTGGAACTGATTGTGGTGTAGGATCTTCAGCCGATTGTCGTGAGTTGGATGCAGTTTGTTCTGCAGTTATGGGAGACGCAATTGGGGGACCGTCTTTCTTAACAGTTGTTGTTGTTTGTTGAGGTGAGTCAGGTACTTGAATATTTTCAGGTTGTGCAGCGGAAATTGGTGAGACCTCAGAAGAACGGTATTCAATTGTATCATCAAACAGTGGAGCAAATAGGGTTTCCAATTCTTTGCGGTTAAGAGGCAATGGTTTATCTGAAGAATCCAGAAAGTTAAGACAGTTGGATTCGGGTCCTAAGCTGTTTTGCTCAGAAGCCATTTAAGTGAGTTCATCGAAATTAGCATGAATAGTTTCTTGAATTTCTCTTGTACGACGGTTCCATTTCCGAAAGCCTTTGGAATTTTCACAATAACCAACGAACACTCCGATGTCGGCCTTTGCTTTAAGTTTACCTAAATCATCACGATCATTTTTCGGATAACAAAGTGCTCCAAATACATGAAAGTAATCGATGTTTGGTTTTCTTTTGTGAACAATCTGATAAGGTGTTTTGTGATGGCGTTTTGTGATCATGCAACGGTTTTGGGTGTAACATGCAGTTGAAACAGCTTCCGCCCATAAGTAATCTGGTAATTGAGCATTAATCAACAAGGTTCTTGCAGCTTCCACTAACGTCCTGTTGCGTCTTTCAACTACTCCATTCTGTTTTGGGCTTCATGCAATAGATGTTTGATGTTCAATTCCCACTTTCTCAAAATATGACCGAAGTGTCTGATTCTTAAATTCTGTACCATTGTCAGTTCTGACCATTCTAACCGTGTTGCGTAGCTGAAGTTGAATTTTAGTGAGAAAGGTGATGATCATTGAAGGAGCTTGGTCTTTACTACATAGAAAATAAACCCAAGTCCATCTGGAGTAATCATCCACAATTACAAGTATGTAGCGTTTACCGTTGATGCTTTGAACACGCATTGGACCACACAAATCCATATGAAGCAATTGTAAAACATGATTCGTACTGTGCTCGGTTTTAGAAAGAAAATGAGCTCAAGTACTTTTTCCTTGTTCACAGGCCGAACATAAGTGATCTTTGGTAAAACGGAATCTTGGAAAACCATCAACAAGTTTATGACGAGCAAGTTCAGTCAAAGTTTTGAAATTCAAATGCGAAAGACGTTTATGCCATAACCAAGATTTAGTCGATTCTTCTTTGGAGAGAAGACATAACTGAGATGAAGCAATCATATCAGACATCGATATTGTGTAAAGATTTGAACCACGTGAGCCGGACATTAGATCATTTCCTTGTAAGTCACGAACAAAACAAGTTTTCTCACGAAATGCTACTCCTAAATCCCCATCACGAAATTGACCGACTAAAAAGAGGTTGTGACCTAAGCCTTCCACATAATATACACGACTGATTTCAATGTTCCCACTTACATAGTCACCGTATCCCATGATTAGAGCATAATGATCATTCCCGAATCTGACAGTTCTGATAAACTTTGAAACAAAGTTGACTAATAGTTTGAGATTGCCTGTCATATGTCGGGTGCATCCGCTATCAACAATCCAAAAAACAATCTAAACCACCTGCCTCACAAGAAGACGATGAAGATGGAACAGTAGTAAGGGTGAAACCCAAAGAAAGCGCGGGTTCTGGTTGGTTAGAAGCACACGTATTCAATATTTTAGGAATCCATTTAAAGTCTGGTTTATATTGTAACCAACGTTGCCAATTCCAACTAGTTCTTGCTTTCTTTTTGGTGAATTCACTAGCTTTGGGCTTGTTCCTAGAATTGTTCCTAACTATGGGGGTAACTTCAATCTCATTAGAAACCGTAGATGGCGGTTTTCCTAATATAGACTTAGAGGCAGTAGTGGGCCTAAAAGGAATGTCTGTCCTACGTTTCTTATGACGATTTAATAAAGAATTAGCTAGACATTTTATATGATCACCAGATAACACACTTTCACGACAAAACACACAAGATGCATTAGAAACATTCAGAGATTCATCATTCGTTACACTGAGATTTCGATTACAATTTCCCAGATTAAAATCTAATTCAGATGCAACATGAGTTTTATTCAAATTCCTAAGTTGATCTTCTACTCCTTGGACTTCTAGTGTTCCGCTATTACGTTGCCAGATCCTAGTCTTCCTAGTCTTTTTGTTACTTTTTCTCTTGGGTCTGCTAATGCTTTTAGTGGAGACTAATCCTGTAGAAGTGGAAGAATTAACATAAGAACTTTGAGCATGATTTCCCTTATCTGTTTTGTCTAAGTGGTATTGTCCTAGTGCAATCACTGTGGTGTCAACAAACTTTCCTTTCTCAAGTAGCTTAATTTTATCTTTTAAATCAATGATGATGTGATTCTTGTCCTGAATTTGAGACTCTAGTTTTCTATTGCAATGAGCAATATCAATCCGATTTTGTTCCCATTCAGCATTGTCAATTTGCAATTTTGCAATTTCTTTTTCATATTGAAGACATTTATTTTTGAAAAACTCATTGTTTTTGCAAATCTGACAAGACTTTGAAACATTTTAACTTTGAAGTTGCAATTCCAGTTCAAGACTTTGAGCTTGACACCATTCAAGCCTTTTTTTAGTTGACAAATTTCTTTTGAAAATCGTTTTGTCACATCATCATTGTTTTTCCTCATTATTTCATTATCATGTTTTAATGCCTCTATTTTCGTGTTCAGCAAAACATTATCAGCACAGTGATCTTCCACAAGCATAGAAGTACCAGATTTATAGAGATCATTCATGATAAGAGACAAAATATCAGCATTGAGAACTTGTTCCAAGAGTCAATCAACATCATCTTTTAAAACTCTGTTTCTTTGCTTTTGAACCAAAATCGCATTTTCATTTAAATTGAAAACGTTTATCATTGATTTGACTTCTTTTTGAAGTTCCTGTTCCCAACGTGTAGCACAGCGACGGAGGTGTTGAATGATTGGCAACATTTGTTTTTGAAAAATATCTCTCTTTTCTCGCTCGTAAGCGGATTGAAAAGTTTCAATTTTTATTTCTGAATTACGTTCAATTGTTTCCTCCAAAATTTCGATGTCTTCTATAAAAGTTTTGAAATAATTTAAAACACGACAACTTTTTGGTAAAGGTGTAACTTCACCAGAAGATGGTAAAGGACCATTTATTTGTGCCATAGTTTGGACAGGAGCCGCATTAGAAGATGAAACATATGACTCAGTGACATACCAAGATTTCTCAGGTATTTCTTTTTGATGAACAAAAGATTTAGAAATGTGAGGAGCTTTTGAATAATCATATGGTTTCCAATATTCAACTTGACTCATTTTTTATCGACTTTCTTCTTCAAGTTCATCCTCTTCCTCAGTATCATAAACAATAGTACGCACAATCGTATCATCACGCATATATTCCATACTGTAAATTTTAGGATTTTCTTTGAATGCTTTGTGAAAAAACATTGATTTGTAATCACCAAGTGCAAAACCTTTATCGAGTCTCGGTTTCAAAGTAAATTTCTGAATTGTTGTGACAGAGCCCCCGGTTTTGTAAACAACATTACGAAATTCTTTGAGTTGGTTTTCAAGATCGACAATCTCATAGATTAATTTTTCTTCATATTTCCTTTTTCGCACTTTATGTTCACAAAAATCCTTTTTGCAAATTGACAACTCTGTTTGTGTTTTTGAAAGCTCTTTTTGAAGTTGTTCAACTTGTTTTTGAAGTTCGCACTTGTCATTTTCTAGTTTTGAAACCAACTTTCCATTTGACTCAATTAAATCTTGCATTTTATGTTGAAGATCTTGTTCTTTATTGTAATATTCTTGAAAGCTTTTTCAAAACTTTTTTCATGTTTGAGCTTATGTTCCAGATTTGAAAGTTGTATTTTATAACACTCAATATCTCTTGTAAGTGACGCATTTGTTTCTTTTAAAATTTTATTTTGATCGTTCTTTTGCTTGATTAGTAAAATTTGATCATGTAGTTATTTGGCCATCAACATGATCTGGTCAGTAGGATCAGAATAAGGTTCATTTTGTTTGACATGATCATGTTTGTCATTCTCAATAGGATCATCAAATGAAACAACTGTGTCATCATCAAATATTACAATTGTGTTTATTTGTTCATCTGCTTGAGAAGATAAAGATGAGTCAGGTGGAACAACTTGCGCCTTATCTGATTCAGAAGCAGAGGGTGATACTATATCATGTATTAAGCAAGCATTAAGATCATGTACCTGAGACAAACCATCAGTGTCATACACTGGGCCTGAATCATTCATACGAAGTTCCTGCATGTTGGCCATAAGCATCACAGCTGCATTAGCTTCCAAATCTTCCATGTCATCATCGTTGTACGCATTTGCCATGAAGTTATTCTCCTGCTCAGTGAAATGTCCTTCCTTATCATCTTGAAGAGCCATAAGTAATGCCTGCTTGTGAAACTTACTGCCCCGAGTTCTCGGTTTTGGACATGCAGTTGCAATATGACCTTTCTCATTACAGTTGTAACACCACACTGCATTCCCAGAGTTTGAGTTCCCAGTTTCAACTGTTTCAGACCTTTGCTGAGAAGCACCTAAATTGTTTCTGAACCCTCCATTGTTATTAACCCTCTGACCATTCCCAAAATTTCCTAAATAACCTCCTGAGCCTGATCGACCAAAGTTACGATTCTGTATTTCAACCCTGCCATCTTGCACAACAGCTTGATTCCTTGTATTAGAAGAAGAATGTTGAGGTTGTTAGTTTTGTTGGAGAATTTGCTGAAAGCTTGAGCAATGAGAACAAGTCCCTGATTCAGCATGTTAAGTTCCTCATCGTCATCTTCATTGGAATTCGAGTAGTACACTGCATCACTGTTGGTGTATGGAACAAGTTGAGTTGAAGTATGCTGCGGAGATGAATCATAAGAAACCATTGGGTTAGAGGTAGAAGGTTGTGGATAACTAAAGTAATTCTGTTCTTGAGCATAAGCATGATTTGTCATTGGAGGTGGAGCATAGTGAGATTGAGCTACGAGTGCCAAAGAATTTGGTGTTGGTAGTGGTGAGTAACCTCCTCGAAGAGCTCGATCTTTTTCCACTTCAAATTCATGGTGTTTCAGAAAATCATACAACAAGCCATATGGTGCATCATGAAGATTTTTGGTTTGACTAACGAATGTCACATACTTTTGCCAATCCGGACCAAGACTACCGACGAATTTGGAGTTCACTGCGATCCTTGGTACTGTAATTTTGTGACGTTCCAAATCATTAACCACATTAGTGAAACGGTGATAATATGATTCAAGTGACTCCCCTGGTTCAATTGTGATGTTTGTGTATTCCATATCATCTTTATTCAATTGAGTACCTTCCATTAGGAGATGAACATGTTCCCACATAGCTTTAGCCATTTTCTGAGCATCAACACTTCGATAGATTTGATTTGGTATTCCTTGAAGTACATAAGCCATGGCATACTCATCAGCTTCACGATGTAGTTTCTGATCTTTTGTGAGTTGAGATTCTGGAATAGGTTTCTCTACAGGAGCACGTGGAGGATCAGCAGACGGATCACCACTTTCAAGTCTAGTTGGCCACTAAAATGGTCCTTCAAGTATCACTTGTTTCAAGAATTTCCCATGGGGTTTCTTAAGTTCAATAAATCGTAAGAATCGACTTGACCATTGAACATAGTTCCCAGGTGTGAGCATTGGGGGTGTTTCAAGTGCTCCTGCCTCATGTCAGGATTGTTGAGTTGTAATAACTTCACACATCCAATCAAACTAGTGAGGTTGTTTGGACGAATATTGATTCTGTTGTTGTGACATTGGATATGGTTTTTGTTGAGGAATGAGTTGATGTTGTTGCATCATGAGATATTGTTGTTGTGGACGGATCGGTTGTTGATACAATTTTTGCGGTTGTTGATACGATTGTTGCTGATGATATTGTTGTTGCTGATATTGCGGATACTGATGTTGCGGAGGATGAGAAAAGAAATAATTAGGTGGTTGAGACATCTTACGTGATTATGTTAAATTTTGATCTTTAAGGATAAATAAAGGTTATAATTTTAAGTTGACTTGATAACTTGATAACTTTTGGATTTCAAACTAGGTATGGTTTACTGAAGACTTAACTCGGTAAAGTTCTGAATATTGTAACTCGGTAACAAGGTTTCAACTTAACTCGGTAAAGTTCTGAATATTGAAACTCGGTAACAAGGTTTCAACTTAACTTGGTAAAGTTCTGAAGATTGTAACTCGGTAAAATAAGTTCAAGTGGGCAGAGTTTCCCCTAAGTATAGAGTTTAAAAATCCTTACTCGATAAACGATAAGGAATGGCTAACTCGCCAAAAGTAAAACTTAACTCGCAGGAACTAACCTTAACTCGAAAGATAGAACACCCTAACTCGCTAAATCTTAAAGTTCTAACTCGCTAAGAATGATTCTAACTCGCTAAGAATGATTCTAACTCGCTAGTTTGGCGATGAACAGTAACAGATAACCAAAAATTCACATTTATACCTAGTTTTTCCTACCAAATCAAACCTAAATCAACCTATATTATCCCTTGGCGAATGATACCAATTGTTAGGTCACCATTTTACAACATAACCACTTAGAAATCTAGAGAGAGAAAGAAAGTTTAGAGAGAGAGAGAGTAGAAGGAACTCTAATAAGGAAATGAAATGAAATCTAATATCAAGAGAACCAACAACCTTTAATGAGGGGTTACAAGTCTATTTATAGGTGAGGACTAGGGCTTCACTAAACTTTGAAAATATGACATATTAAGCCCTTAGACCTTTACCAAACCTATAAACTTAGCATAAAACTTAATAAAACATATTTAATCACTAACGTACTAACTTAATAATGCAACCTATTACAAAATTCAATGACCGACACTTGAATTAATAAAGTCTATTCCCAACACTTAGTCTAGGGTAGCAATGTATTGCGATAACCATTGAACCTAGCTAAGAGTATATGTCTATTTCCGTTCCAGTACAGGGTAGCAATGGGTGATGCCCTGCTATAACCATGGAACCTGTCTGGAGACCGCCTAAGGCCCTACTATGATCACTTGATATGGAAACGATATGGAATTGATTGGTTTTAGAAAGATATTGGAATGTGTGAACTATATCTGCCTCTAGTCCCACATAGCAAATAACTCTACCAGGTCCACTACCAAAAACTTTTGATTAAACTCTATGAACTCACTAGCGTAAGCTAACCATTTTAGCATGTTTTTTCAGGTTTAAGGTGATAGTTTATTATTTGAAGGCTCTTGGCAAGGGGCATTGGTCATAGGCGACTCTGATAAAGCAATTGGAACCACTCTAATCATTTTATGGGCCTATTTCCGCACTACTTTTACATCGTGTTAACTTAACAATTTTGATAATGAATTTTATTGTGAATGATGGGAATAAAAACCATTCTTTGTACCTTATGTTGTGATACCGATTTCGTAGCACCCTGATGAGACGAAAAGTGTTACGCTTTTAAGGGGTCATTTAAGCCTTAATTTGTGATTATATGATCAAATATTGCCTTAAATCGTTCCTTTTGTCATTTTAGGTACTTTTGAGAGAAATTCTGGAAAAGGAAGCATTTTGGACGTTTTTAGAGTGAAAAAGTGAAGAATACGACAAAGTCTTAAATTATGCTGGGAACAGTACCTGACGGCGTCACGCATTACTTGGTGACGGCATCATGTGTTGACAAAGAGGTGGATATGAAGTTTACACGAGACGCGCCTGTCACACCCCCGAAATTCGGGTCCAGCGGAAGCATACATGTCACTGGGGTGCAACTCAATTGGTATCATAACATAAGGTACAAAGAATGGTTTCATTTCATTTATTTAGAATGAAAGTTGTTATCAAAAGCATTTATTTTACATATTATAAAAGAAGAGTGGAAATAGTCCCATAATTTAGTTAAAACGGTCCCAATTAGTTATCAGAGTCTTCTATGACCATGCCATGCCAAAAGCCACCAAAGGTAAGATAACGCCTTAAGAACCTGAAAATACATGCTAAAACGTCAGCATAAAGCTGGTGAGTTCATAGATTTTAGTAAACAAGTAATTTTCGGTAAACAAGTACTTTCGGTAAACAAGTATTTTCGGTAAACAAGTATTTTGCGGAAGGCAAGACAATATAACAAATACAATGTCACAGCCAAAAATAAGGTATACAGTGCCTAAAGCTCATGACCCCGAAGCTCGACGTAATCGTATGCAATCAAGCATAAAATGCCCCAAGTAAGTGTTTGCCAGACACTCGGAAGTAATCCGAATGATATGCGTCCGTTTGACAGGTTGGCGCGACCAACTCGGACGGGGTGTCAACCCAAATAGATCTATCCACAGCATTCGCGCTTACACGCATGTAATTAACGGTTCATGATAAAAGGGGACTTTAGTGGCAGTAATCGGTAACTTAGGCAAAGTAACAGTTTTGTATTTATACCCGCAAAAGCAAGAACTTGTATCCATAAGAAAGTAATCAAGGATGGAATAAGTAATTCATAAGGTATTCAAGTAATCAATCAAGTATTTCAACCATCCAGTAATGTTTGAGAAAGTGAATCGCGTTCAAGTGAAACAAGCATTGAATTTAAATAGTAATAAGCATGTATCTTCCCCCAAAAGAGTTGTAAAACAAGTAAAAGGAGGGGTTATGAACTCACCTTAGCAAAAGTAATATCCGATAGACAAAGTAGTAGTTGGAAATAAAGTCCGGGTACTCTAATCGCGGCCTAAATAATGCATATGTCTTAGGTTCGAAAACAAGGTCAAGCATGCAAGTCATACACTATATTATCACTTGTACATGTTGTTGGAAATTTTTATTGCCAAAAACGTAGGTAATTAAAGTGATCTCGTATTTAAGTCATCCACCATTTTAGAAAACGTAGCTTGTAAATCTCACGACCAAATATTTGTCGTCTTGTAAATATATATTTTGAAAAACTCTAACGCACCTAATAAGTATACACAATGTTCTACCATTTTTATTTACGTCATTTTAGCCAAAATACAACTTAAAATGTCCAAAAGTCCATTTTATAAATTCCATCAGCTTTTAAATAAAAGCTGTCAATTATTATATAGTTTTGTCCAACTTCTTTAGGCCATAACTTTCGCGTCGTAGTTCCGTTTTTCAAGTTCTTTATATCCCCGCGAAGGTATTCAAGTGTACTCTAGTATTTTCAAGGTCTCGGTTATTTTAGAAATCATTAAACCTCAGTTTTCCTAGGTAGAAAATCGAGACAGACTTATTATTTTCAGAAAGTTATAGTTTTCGTCGTAAATATTGAAAATAGCATATCTTTTTCGTTATAAGTCCGTTTTAACCCGTTCAAGCGGCCACGTTCTCGTTATTAAATCTATTTTCTATATTTCAAGTCCAATATGGCCAACCAAGTACTGATTTTCCACAGGGGGTCGAAAAGGGACAGATTCATCATGGATGATGTCAAGTTATTTTTCTAGTGTTTTTATTTGCTACAACCTTTTGCCAACAACTCCAAATCTTGTCCTAGGTCATCCATCAACTAGAAAAATAGTGATTTAAACATAACCTAATAATATTTAAAGTCCTTGTTCAAGATCATCCAAGTATTCAAAACTAACATATATATATATATATATATATATATATATATATATATATATATATATATATATATATATATATATATATATATATATATATATATATAAAGTTTATTTCATTTTCTTGTAGAGATTTTTATTAATAACTTTTCTTGTGATCAAAACTTGTAAAAATATATTTTCTTGGCAAGAGATCAAAGTGGATGTAAGAGATGTTTCAACATGTACCAAGTGATACCAAGTATATATACTAGACAAGCATAAAAATCATGAAAAATCATTAAGTATAAGTAGTGTAAGTTTACTTACAAAGAGGTTTGTGAGATGAGATTTGTAACAACACTTGTGTAACCCCCAAGATTAGTATCAAACCCTTGTTAAACTACCCTAAATACCCTTGTAAGTAACCAACAAGCTCTCTTTTCTTCCTTGCTCCTTTGGGTGGATCGAATGGTGAGTATGTGTGGGGAGGTGATTAGTTTTCTTTGTAACTAAAAATGGTAAATAGGTTTAGGTATATATATAACCACATGGGTCAAATATGGGTCAAAAATATCTTATGCATTGTCCTTGTGGTTGCCGAATTTTAAGGAAAAAGGAGGGGGGCAAATGAGTTGCTCTAGCCACCAAAAATTAATTACATGTCTCACAAGATTATAAGGTTGAAATTTTGGTAGATTTTGTAGTGAGATTTTTATACATTATAGGGGGGGGGGGGGGCGGCTCATAGGACAAAAATAGGAAGAAGTTGGTTTGAATTAGTATAAAATGTGTATTTTGAATGTATTGGGTAGTAAAAATATGTGTTGGGTATTAGTTTAGTAGTTAACGGAAGTTATACGTAATTAAACGTGAGGTGTAAAAATTTAACTTGGACATTGGAAAATATTTTTGGAACTTTTGTAATAATTTTAGAAGTATAAAAATACCCTAAAAATAATTGTTGAGAAAGTCGGGTATGTCGAGTGTTACATTCTTGAATAAAAATTAACGATTGTTGAATTTAAAAACCGTAAGTACTTAAAGAATAGAAATTCGTTTTATAGAATAAAATGGTGAACTGGGGAAGGAGCAAGGTACCGGAGCGTTGTGGACTAAAATTAACCTATGTCCTAGAGTTCTTAGAATTTAATTAGAAATTCGCGTCGATTCAAGTAAAAGGCTCATGTAAAAATGTTTCAAATCAAACGTCAGGAATTTAAATTCGATTTTAGAAATTAGTATTGACCTGGGAAATAGCGGGTTGTGACATTCTACCCCCCTAAAAAGGAATCTCGTCCGCGAGATTCAGTCAGCGTTGGTCATTGGAGTGTTTTTGGTG
Organism: Artemisia argyi; assembly: GCA_030686995.1. NCBI lineage: Eukaryota > Viridiplantae > Streptophyta > Magnoliopsida > Asterales > Asteraceae > Artemisia > Artemisia argyi. The sequence goes on along the minus strand of CM060708.1, from coordinate 88,161,005 downwards.
AAGAGGTGGGGGTACTTCTGACGAATCCGGTCTTCTCGCTCCCAAGTGAATTCGGGACCTTGTTGAGAATTTCAGCGAACCTTAACGATAGGAATTCGACTATGTTTCAACTACTGGACATCACGATCCATAATCTCGACCAGTTCTTCGATAAAGTTAAGCTTGTCATCAAGCTGAATCTCTTCTAACGGAATGATAAGGGATTCATCGGCTAAGCACTTCTTGAGATTGGAAACATGAAACGAATTGTGCACACTGCTGAGCTCCGGCGGAAGCTCAAGTCTGTAAGCTACAGGGCTGACTCTAGCCAATATCTTAAATGGACCAACGTATCTCGACTTTAACTTCCTGCATTTTTCGAACCATATCACGTCTTTCCAAGGCGAGACTTTCAACATAACTTGGTCGCCAATCTTGAAATTCTAATGGTTTGCGTCGCACATCGTATAGCTTCTTATGTCGATCATGTGCAGCCTGTTGACTTGGAGCGTTGTTCCAAGCCCTGATGGGTTCTAACGATGAAATGACCAAGGAAGTGTACTAATAGCCAAAAGAAGTAGATGTCAATGCTAATGAAGGAGTGAGAAGTACATTACAATACACATGAAAGAACTAATGAATCATAAGAATAAAAAGGAAATCATGTCAAGTACCATGTTTTAAGAACAGAGAATGTCAAGATGAAAGGTTGCAAACGAAGAGATCAACAATTGAAAGAACATTCGTACTAGTATGAGCCAATAATGCTTGAAAGAAAGATTAAATATCCGTACGAATAAAGAAGCAAACTGCTATCGATTAACGAAAAAGAATTAATGAATCACAACAATAGCAAATAGAATTAGATGTCAAAACAAAGAATGATTGAAAGGAGATTAGATGTACAAATGGAGAAGGAAAATGCGATTGATTTATGCAAACGAAAGAGTCAATAAATCATAACAATAGTAAATAGGTTTAGATGTCAAGAACAAAGAATGCTTAAAAGGCATGTTTGAAATCAGGATGAACAAAGAAACAAACGAAATAATAGGTGAAAGAAGGACCAATAATGATGCAAATAAACGCAAATAAAGGAATCATAAATCATTACGATAGCAAAGAGGATGGATGGAGAATATCAACACAATAATAAATTAACCGAGAGAATCAAAGTGTTCAAATAATAATCAAGAGGGGTAAATACTGAAAGATAGAGTGTCAAATGAGGACAATCAAGAAATGAGACCGACAATAAGCATCCCATATGAGAATAAATGAGGACAAGCAATGAATGAGAAAAGCATTACGCAAATCGAATGCTAAGTAAGAACAACAATAAATACAAAAGACATTAAATTTTTCGAATGTTGATTGAAGGTAATTGGGAGCGAACAATAAATGAGAAAGACAATAAATGTCATAACTATGAACAAGTAATCAGCGAGAAGTCAATTAGTATTACGAATTTTTATTAGGATTGAATGTGAACAACAAATAACCGGTTAGACAATAAATGTCACGAATGAGAGCAAACAGTAAATGAAAAGTCGAATATTGATTGAGTAAGGATGAAGACAGTAATAAATGGGAAAGACAATAAGTGTCACGAACGAGAATGAGTCAATAAATGCAAAGTCAAATAAGTATCAAGGATGTTGATTGATTATGAATGAGAACAACAACAAATGTGATAATCAATAAGTATGGCGAATGTTGATTAAGAAGGACCGAATATTCGTACTCAACCTCTCAGGCTTTATTCTGGTCTAATGAGACCATAGGTTGGTCGTCAAGCAGTTTCTACTGGTGCGTGATGTTCCTTACGATGTGCCATGCATATCACCGGTAATAGGGTAGAGTGGTGAATGGATTTTCTGGTGATAAACTCTAGTCGGGTGGGAGGAGTAGGCTTATTAGTGGCTCTCCTATTCGTCTTTCGAGAGGTCTCATGAATGGCTCCGTCTCATTGTCGGGCATTAGTAAGTAGGTCAGTGATATGGGTGTTGGGAGGGTGGCCGACAAGTCTAACTCGTCCTCGGAATCGAAAAATACATTAAGTAGGGGTAAACATTGCTGTCGAGTTCCGTCGTTACATTCCTGGTGACGTGATTCTTCAAATCCACAAGAAGTGAGGAAGAATGAGGTGTTATAAAGTCGTGTCCCAAAAGTAGGTGTTCCAAAAGTATAGTGTTACAAAAGCATGGGACGAGTGTTCAAACTAGTCTTCAGAAACGGCTAGTAAGGTAGTCAGGGAAATTGGCAGACTATAATGGGTTTTAATGTCACATAAAACGGTGTCACATATGATTTTGAAAATTTTTAGAGACCATTTGTATTAATCATGATATGTCGGAAGGTTTAGAGGACCTTCAAAAGTACGAGTGTGTATGTTAGTTTAGTTACGCTAGTAATATGTCTCTAGCTTTTAAAAGTGGTTTTGAAAGACCAAAATGAGTGTCCCAACTTGAAGTCAAATGGTAAGATTACGTAGGGGAAAAGGCGTAATGGTGTGACCGGTACGGTATGTATGTATAAGTGTATAGAAAATACTTATAGTGAATAGCGTAAATCATGTAAAGTATAAGTTATCAAGTAGCAAGGTATAACACATAGTTACGTCACGTAGATCATTAAGTAAAATATCAAGTAAGGCAGTGGCTTGGCAGGCAGGCATGTGGCGGTCATAGGGTTAAGTTTTTGTAAAGGTAGTTATAGTCTGGGTTTTGGAAATACCCAATTCTCTATAACCGAGGCTCTGATACCAATCTGTCACACCCCCGAAATTCGGGTCCAGCGGAAGCATACATGTCACTGGGGTGCAACTCAATTGGTATCATAACATAAGGTACAAAGAATGGTTTCATTTCATTTATTTAGAATGAAAGTTGTTATCAAAAGCATTTATTTTACATATTATAAAAGAAGAGTGGAAATAGTCCCATAATTTAGTTAAAACGGTCCCAATTAGTTATCAGAGTCTTCTATGACCATGCCATGCCAAAAGCCACCAAAGGTAAGATAACGCCTTAAGAACCTGAAAATACATGCTAAAACGTCAGCATAAAGCTGGTGAGTTCATAGATTTTAGTAAACAAGTAATTTTCGGTAAACAAGTACTTTCGGTAAACAAGTATTTTCGGTAAACAAGTATTTTGCGGAAGGCAAGACAATATAACAAATACAATGTCACAGCCAAAAATAAGGTATACAGTGCCTAAAGCTCATGACCCCGAAGCTCGACGTAATCGTATGCAATCAAGCATAAAATGCCCCAAGTAAGTGTTTGCCAGACACTCGGAAGTAATCCGAATGATATGCGTCCGTTTGACAGGTTGGCGCGACCAACTCGGACGGGGTGTCAACCCAAATAGATCTATCCACAGCATTCGCGCTTACACGCATGTAATTAACGGTTCATGATAAAAGGGGACTTTAGTGGCAGTAATCGGTAACTTAGGCAAAGTAACAGTTTTGTATTTATACCCGCAAAAGCAAGAACTTGTATCCATAAGAAAGTAATCAAGGATGGAATAAGTAATTCATAAGGTATTCAAGTAATCAATCAAGTATTTCAACCATCCAGTAATGTTTGAGAAAGTGAATCGCGTTCAAGTGAAACAAGCATTGAATTTAAATAGTAATAAGCATGTATCTTCCCCCAAAAGAGTTGTAAAACAAGTAAAAGGAGGGGTTATGAACTCACCTTAGCAAAAGTAATATCCGATAGACAAAGTAGTAGTTGGAAATAAAGTCCGGGTACTCTAATCGCGGCCTAAATAATGCATATGTCTTAGGTTCGAAAACAAGGTCAAGCATGCAAGTCATACACTATATTATCACTTGTACATGTTGTTGGAAATTTTTATTGCCAAAAACGTAGGTAATTAAAGTGATCTCGTATTTAAGTCATCCACCATTTTAGAAAACGTAGCTTGTAAATCTCACGACCAAATATTTGTCGTCTTGTAAATATATATTTTGAAAAACTCTAACGCACCTAATAAGTATACACAATGTTCTACCATTTTTATTTACGTCATTTTAGCCAAAATACAACTTAAAATGTCCAAAAGTCCATTTTATAAATTCCATCAGCTTTTAAATAAAAGCTGTCAATTATTATATAGTTTTGTCCAACTTCTTTAGGCCATAACTTTCGCGTCGTAGTTCCGTTTTTCAAGTTCTTTATATCCCCGCGAAGGTATTCAAGTGTACTCTAGTATTTTCAAGGTCTCGGTTATTTTAGAAATCATTAAACCTCAGTTTTCCTAGGTAGAAAATCGAGACAGACTTATTATTTTCAGAAAGTTATAGTTTTCGTCGTAAATATTGAAAATAGCATATCTTTTTCGTTATAAGTCCGTTTTAACCCGTTCAAGCGGCCACGTTCTCGTTATTAAATCTATTTTCTATATTTCAAGTCCAATATGGCCAACCAAGTACTGATTTTCCACAGGGGGTCGAAAAGGGACAGATTCATCATGGATGATGTCAAGTTATTTTTCTAGTGTTTTTATTTGCTACAACCTTTTGCCAACAACTCCAAATCTTGTCCTAGGTCATCCATCAACTAGAAAAATAGTGATTTAAACATAACCTAATAATATTTAAAGTCCTTGTTCAAGATCATCCAAGTATTCAAAACTAACATATATATATATATATATATATATATATATATATATATATATATATATATATATATATATATATATATATATATATAAAGTTTATTTCATTTTCTTGTAGAGATTTTTATTAATAACTTTTCTTGTGATCAAAACTTGTAAAAATATATTTTCTTGGCAAGAGATCAAAGTGGATGTAAGAGATGTTTCAACATGTACCAAGTGATACCAAGTATATATACTAGACAAGCATAAAAATCATGAAAAATCATTAAGTATAAGTAGTGTAAGTTTACTTACAAAGAGGTTTGTGAGATGAGATTTGTAACAACACTTGTGTAACCCCCAAGATTAGTATCAAACCCTTGTTAAACTACCCTAAATACCCTTGTAAGTAACCAACAAGCTCTCTTTTCTTCCTTGCTCCTTTGGGTGGATCGAATGGTGAGTATGTGTGGGGAGGTGATTAGTTTTCTTTGTAACTAAAAATGGTAAATAGGTTTAGGTATATATATAACCACATAGGTCAAATATGGGTCAAAAATATCTTATGCATTGTCCTTGTGGTTGCCGAATTTTAAGGAAAAAGGAGGGGGGCAAATGAGTTGCTCTAGCCACCAAAAATTAATTACATGTCTCACAAGATTATAAGGTTGAAATTTTGGTAGATTTTGTAGTGAGATTTTTATACATTATAGGGGGGGGGGGGGGGGGCGGCTCATAGGACAAAAATAGGAAGAAGTTGGTTTGAATTAGTATAAAATGTGTATTTTGAATGTATTGGGTAGTAAAAATATGTGTTGGGTATTAGTTTAGTAGTTAACGGAAGTTATACGTAATTAAACGTGAGGTGTAAAAATTTAACTTGGACATTGGAAAATATTTTTGGAACTTTTGTAATAATTTTAGAAGTATAAAAATACCCTAAAAATAATTGTTGAGAAAGTCGGGTATGTCGAGTGTTACATTCTTGAATAAAAATTAACGATTGTTGAATTTAAAAACCGTAAGTACTTAAAGAATAGAAATTCGTTTTATAGAATAAAATGGTGAACTGGGGAAGGAGCAAGGTACCGGAGCGTTGTGGACTAAAATTAACCTATGTCCTAGAGTTCTTAGAATTTAATTAGAAATTCGCGTCGATTCAAGTAAAAGGCTCATGTAAAAATGTTTCAAATCAAACGTCAGGAATTTAAATTCGATTTTAGAAATTAGTATTGACCTGGGAAATAGCGGGTTGTGACAGCGCCAGAAAGAATTTGGAGGCTAAAGAGTGACGGCGTCACGTTATAATTCACCAAGGACGTCACATGTTACTACAAAGAGAGACGGCCCAGAACCTCATTCACCCTGACGGCCTCAAGAGTGGATCTAGGCCATCAAGGAACCCTAAATACGGCGAGGTGACGGCATTACGTCCCATAAGGTGACGCTGTCAAGTCCTAAAATCTATATATACTTTTCTAATTTTCATTCATTATGTGTGGAACTTTAGGGAGAAACTTAGGGTACGAACCCTAGTCAACTTTTGCTGCTATTTTGAGGTTTCCAAACCTTTTTTCTTCCATGTTTAATTGAAGATAATTAATCTATCGATCATTCAATATGTCTATGTGTTGTTTGATTTTATCTCATGCTTGTCTCTCTTTTAACATGCTAGGCTAGGTTTGTTTATGTTTGCTTAGATGTTATGAAACCTAGCTATTGATTATTGATTGATGGTTTGTTATTAATTGTTGTTGGATGAATGCTATCAATGTTAGGCATAAGAAAACTAGCTAAACTTCCTATTGGTAACTTGATTGATGTCTTAAGAAACATGAATCGGATGTGTACTACGATTAATTGGTTGTGTTTAATGCATAAGAGAATATTAATGAGGCCATAATATGATACTAAATGTGTCATCATAGGAAGAGATAGGATCTTATAGAGTTGGTGAAGGACATACACACCCCCACGAATGGTATTAAGGAATATAACCCGTCATCCACGCAATTGTAACAAACTAATCTGTCACACCCCCAAAATACCTGAATGGCAGCGGAATGGAATACCTGGGGGTGACTGTCATAGCACCATAGTTACAGTTATATTGAACGACCTAAAGTGTCGTTTAGAAAATATAGCGTTTGATCATTAAAACATTCAGAGTTTACAAAGCTTAGGTCCCAAAAGAGATTGCCAATATAGTTAAAATAAGTTCAACAAGATCAAACGTTTCATAAGTGCAGAAAATATAATGAGACGCGTCGACTCCGCGACTCCATGAAGGTCCAAATGTATGCAACATGAGCTACCTTAATAACCTGAGAAATACATTGCGAAAACGGTCAACATAAAGTTGGTGAATAATCATAGGTTTATAAGTTAAATCGTATGTACAATAGCCACAAGTAAAAGTAAAAGTAAAAGCAAGATGACAATATGTCAAAATGCTACATTGATCTTAAGCTCATGACCCCGAAGCTAGACGTACTAAAATTGGCCCCAAAGGAGTGTTTATCAGGCACTCGTACTATAATTAGACATGAAATGCATTCGTTTTCCTTATGGAGCAACCCAAACACGAATGGAGGCGTCACCCTCGATAGATCTATCCACTCACTCTCGCTTGGCAATATAATTAACGGTCCATGATAATAAAGGGGACTTGAAGTGATAGTACTAACAACTTAAGCAATGTATGGAATTTAATACTTGGGCATGTACAAAAATAATTGTGCAATGTATTCTCCCCCGTGGGATTAAAATCAAATAAGTACTAAAAACGGGGCTATGAGAACTCACCTGGAGTGATAGTACAAAGATGGTACAACGATGGTAAAGTAATCGGGACAATGAGGCGCGAACAATAGCCGCAACCTAAATGAATAATCGTGATCTAATTTAGATCATGCCGTGATGTAATGAATGCACATGCACATGATACCTATACCACTCGTGACTTGGAAATACTTGTTATTGTCATAGTAAAATAGTTTCCATACTTAGGAAAAATAAGTCCAAATATAGAAGTATATAACTTGTCGTAATATATATCGTATAAAAATGTTAGCGTTATATTCCTCGTATCGAAAACATTAAAATAACGTCGTTAAGTCGTATAAATATTCTTTTGGGTCATACGTATTTCATTTGTTAAGAATATAGTCCTTAGTAACATTTCTAGAAAATATACCATTTAGTGCGTAAGTTATTATTTTCTAGTAGTGACTATATATATATATATAGTTTTGACGATGTTAAAACGCGTATAATTTGATCGTTTTAAGTTCATTTTCCTCGTTCTTTATGTCCACGGATTCGTTTTAGTAAGTACAAGTATATTTTTGATAGCTCGGCTCCACTAGGTTACGTTTAACACCTCTTTTTGCCCGTCGAAAACTGTCAAACAGCATGCAGTTTTTAGATAAAATAGTTTTCGTCGTTAATTTCCAAAAATCATATCTCCTTCGTTATAAGCTCGTTTTAATCCGTTCTTTCGCCTAAAGTTTCGTTTTTGAAAGTATTTTCTAAATCTTTGGTCAAAAATTACCCCTGAGTTCCTGAGTTTCCCACGTTTCCAAAATAGGGACAGTAGGTATATATATATTTTCAAAAATCATTTTCCTAGTTTCAAACTTGTTCCAACTTCAACCAAACCACTTTCAATCACCACAAAACTAGTCTAATCCTACCATACACCTTCTTAGGGTGTCATGGGTTCCTAAACTTCATAAACAAAGTAGATCTAACAAAGATCTAACAATAATCACTTCCTAAGGTTCAAAAGTTAAAAGTTTATAAAATAAAGTGGTATAAATAACATATGCATGTAGATCTTGTATAAAAACCATATGAACATAATAAGAACTTGATAAAATTAGGAAAATTAGTTTGACATACTTACTTGAAAGATTTGATGAGTTTTGGGAGAAAAATACTTAAGTATCCTTGGGGTTTTTATTTCAAAACCCTAACTAGGAGTACAAATGAGACTAGATTAAGACTTGAGCTTCAAAATTTGATGGTTTCTTCTTGTTTTTCTTGCCTTGGCCGATCATACTAGAGAGAAAAAGAGAGAGATATTTGCTTGCTTTGTTGGTTAAGAAAATGTGCTAGAATGAAGTAGTAAACATAAGGTCTTGGTCTTTATGGTTTAGTCAAAGTGTATTAAGGAAGTTTGGTCTATTAGGGGGGCATGGGGCGTGGTTTAGGGAAAAAGGGGCAGGGAGGTTGGCTCATTAAAGCTATTGTCTCCCAATGTGCAAGTATTAGTTATATTTTGTATATTAGGTGTTACCGGGTACCGAGTTGACTAAAAATAAATCGTGACGAGTTGAAGTAAAATATGACGAAGTTAATCGGGACATAATAAAGTCATAAAAGTTGTGAAAATATGTTGGGTACAAGTATTGAGAGTTTGGGTGATTATTGTTTAGTTTCCACGAAAACCATCGTAGTTTAAATTAGACGTACGATATTAATTTAAATAAATTTCCAAAATACCGGGTAAATTAATATAATAAATTTTATATTATTAAAATGAACATAAAAATATATTAGGATCATAGTCGGACGTGTTAGCCACATTATAATCGTTTGTTAACGTTTATATAGAAATAATTATACGTAAAAGTTAATTATACCAAAAGTATTAGTTTAATTATCCTACGAGTGGAATAGTATGCAAGTGCCCTAATGATGATATGCAGACTATTTCTAGTCCGTATGAAATGTCCCAATGATAATGCATGAATTCGCTCCTGAACCAATACGGTTACGCGAATTTTGAATACCCGTAAACAAATTTTACGATGACATGAGTAATGCACGTGAATAGTGATATTTCTTCCGGAAATGAATAGTGTCAAGTGAATAGTAAAATTTCTGAACGCTTCTCAGAATGTCGAATTGACCTCGAAAACGATGAATAGTGATCGATGAATAGTAAATGATGAATAGTAACTTGTGAATAGTAAATTGTCGAGGTTTGGAAAATGACCAGAAATTACGAGTTGTGACATAATCAATCAATGAAAGATAGCTAGGTAGTAGTGAAACCCAAGTAAACACGTTTTTCTCCATATTAGTTTTACACACATTTATTTTCTTGTTATTTTATTTTTATTGTATTTATAGTTAATTGGGTTAGTTGACTAGCAACTAATTCCGCCCACTCTTCCAAAACCCGAGAATTTTACTTGCTTTCCATTAAATATAAAAAACAAAAAAAGAATCATCCCTCACCTCTAGACCTAGTATAGATCATTTTTAATCCTAACGAACATTATTCCCTGTAGAGAACGATCAATCCCCTGGTTCTTACAACTACACTATACTACATCGGTCAGGTACACTTGCCTGGCAGGGATTGTAAGCTTCTCAAGATCCCTTGAGAAGTAAAACTTTTGTGTGACAATCCAAATTGCATCAAAGTTTTTGGCGCCGCTGTTGGGAATAGTTATTGTTTAGGTTGAATTTTATTTTTATTAGGTCTACTCATTAGATTTCTTTCTAGTGAGATTTTTATTTTTATTTTTATAGGTTTTCTTTAGTCTATCTTTTTTTTTGTTCCTTTATTTGTAACCGTTACCATCCGACATCATGGAAGGTGGTAATATCTTTGATCCCATCAACCCACCACAACAAGAGCCACCACAACCAAACCAACCTCCTAGAGCCCGCACTTTAGGAGAGTACTCCCGACCGAGCCACCAAGGCCATCGAAACACCATTGAGCTCACTCAAGGAGCCAATGTGTCTCCCTTGCGATCCGACACCATCTGGTTGGTGCAAAGCGGATGTGCATTCCATGGACTTCGTTCCGAAGATCCAAATCAACACCTCAAGGATTTTCTTATAATCGTAGATTACATAGACCTTGATGTTGAAACCTGAGAGATGACCCGATTGCGTCTCTTCCAATTCTCTCTGCAAGACCAAGCTAGTCAATGGCTTGAGCGTTTACCCGCGGGATCCATCACATCTTGGGATGATCTCACTTCTCATTTCCTTGCTCAATTTTTCCCACCGGGAAGAACCACAAAGTTAAGGAATGACATCTTGATGTTCCAACAACGTCAAGGCGAAACTCTTGATGTTCAAAAAGTCCCCCATCATGGCATTGATCTTTGGCTCTGAATTCAAATCTTTTATGATGGTGTCAATCATCAAACTAGAAAGGCCATAGATTATGCTGCCAATGGTAGACTGAGCAAGCTCGGTGTTGATAAGTACTCGGAGGTCATTGAGGACTTAGCACAATACGAAGAGGAAGAATAGGAAGATCCAATGTTCTTAGAGGAAGGAAGTCTAAATTGCATGAATTCAACTCAAGAACAGCTATTTGAGAACATCGAGAAGCATGTTGAGAAATTAATGAAGGCCGAGGCACTTATGGTCAGAACTGGAGTAAATCCCAGTGGATACGCGAGTGCGGTCAGTAAACGTATGTTTCCTGAATATTCGCGACAAGAGGAATTCGAAGGGATCATGCTAACTTTTGTAAACAATCAAGAAAGGCAAATCCAGCAATTAGAAGCCCGCATGGAAAACACCCAAAGTGTTTTCATGGACTTGGCCGATAAATTTATATCAAGGATTAAGTAAAAAATTAAGGAAGATGTTGTACCCAAAAAGATCGAAAAGATCTTTGAACTCCCAATCCATAATGTATCGAAAAACGATAGGGGGGATGGACAACCTCTTAAAATTTCATCCCCAAACCACTTCTGTCCACATGAACCGCCTCCTGAGAAAAAGAATTCTCAAGTACACAACATCTTCATCGGAAGCTTGCGAGTCACGCTCCCTATCTTCCATAAAATTAGAAAATGGTCCTTCAGCTTTAAACCTGGGGTACGAAAGACCCAACTCAAGTATCTTATCTTTCCGAAAGCTCCCTGGAAAGGTTCCCTCTGGTCATCAAGCACCTATGAAATAGAGGAATAGAAACCTGATTGGGTAATAACCGATCTCTTTGAAAACCAATTTTCACCTCGTGATAGCAACCAAATGTTTGATCCAGGTGGATTTTATTAAACAAAATGGCCATTGCCTTCATGGGTTTCCAATACTAATTGACCAACTTTCGAAAGAACATGGGCCTAATTGAAAATCCATGAGAAACATCATCACACGGGCACGTGACGGCGTCACCTCGCTCACCATTAAAACCTGACGACGTCACCTCGCTCACCCAGCTCTTATAATCAAATACCAATCACAGGGGGGTTGAATAGTTTTACGTCCTTTTTAAATTTATTACCAAAATATTTTGTAGCTTATAAAAACTTTCGATTCGATCTCAAGTGAATTCAAGTAACAACCAATATAAGCAATTCTAATCTAATAATGAACGTATTGAAATAGAATGAAGAAAAGATAGAGTTAGAAAGATCAAACCACAACACGCGAATTTATAGTGGTTCAGCTACAAGGACACCTTCCTTGCCCTACTCCACTCCCCGAGTACCACACTCGAGAGTTTTCTTCACTGTTTCAACAAACTCCTTATGGTGGAGAAACCTTACACACCTTGGCTTACACGAGTTAACGACACTAAGCTAAATGTCGAGTTCTAATCGTAGCTAGAACCAATCTCACAACTTCTTCAAGACTTCACACTTTCACAACTTCTTCAAGACTTCACACCTTCTTCACACCTTGTCAACTTCACACCTTCTTCTATGCACAACTAAGTCACAACTACTAAACTACTTTACAACACACCTAGTTTCTACAATCACCAAATTCACACAACACTTTTACAAATATCTAACACTACTACAATATGAAAATAGCTAATCACAACACTACTACAATTTAATGGATGTAGAGGAGTGTTCTTCTTCTTGCACTTGAGTGGATGAAGCTTTGGATCACTTGGAAACAAAGACTTATGAATTATATGATCAAAGGATTTTTGATATAGAAATGGAGGTTGGATCAGAAAGTTTTTAGTGCAAAAAGGTGAGAAAAATATGTGGAACGATCCAGTATTTAAAGGGCCAGAAAATACTGTTCTGGAGTGTGCCGGTCCCCTTAATTAGTGGGCGGTCCCCTTAAAGATTAAGGGGCCGCCTAGTATAATTAAGGGGGCCGCCCTACTGAACGTTGGAAAAGTTTTTCTGGATAAAATTTGCCCTTTTTGGTTGGAAATTTGAAATCATATCTTTGTAGTTTAATATAACAATACCAAAAATGATTTACAAATATATAAAAAATGTTAATATCATTTTATAAAATGTTATGTCTTAAGACAAGGTTTCCTTTGATCATGTAATGCATAAGATGCTTAGTTTATGCATACCTTAAGTGATATTAGATGTAGAGGTAAATATTTGTTACTAAATACTTGTTTACGTCTTAATCTTGACTTAATTTGATTTGAGTTTTGTGATTATCAAAACATAGGTTTATTGAGAAATATTAATAACGTTTTTAAACATTATTTCTATCAACACTTTCATCACAAACGCCACAAACTTTATCCACCCCACACCCACCCACTGAATCTCCAAGGTCCAATTCACCAATTCTCGTTGCTAATCTCCATGTGGTAAGTAAGTTTTATTCATCCTTTTCGCTTCAATTACTCGTAGGGTCTATCGATTTCTTAAACCCCCAATACTCGAAACCCTAGGGTTGATTCATTATTAGAACTTATAATTTCCTTTAATTAGTGTTGTTTTGGCAATGATTAAGGCATTAGATAGTGTTAATCAAATGGGTTTATTGACTTAAGGGGGTACGAATTCAAACCGAAAACTGTGGACCAATTACCCATTTGGCTGTGAGAAGGGGTGTTTGGTTTATGAACTTAAAGTTTGAATATTGATTTTTCCCTCGTAATCCCGGATTCAAAAAACGATGAACCTGACGGCGTCACTTCGCAGAGAGTGACGGCGTCTGGCATGTCTGTTATTCAACCATCCCCTTTGGTCATTATCTAACCCTTTCCATTCCTTCCTATTTTGTTCTAGGAAATGAGCAAGCGTTCCTGATCCAACCGAGGGAGCTCTTCAAGGTCCTAACAAGAATACTATGAGAAAACGGTCGCAGGTTGGAATATCTTTGAAAACGACGACACCAACTCCAAGTACAACCAACTGCTCCATCATAAAATTGACCATAGGGTTGTGGTTGATTGGGAGTTCTTAAGATGCGAGGGCCTCGAACAAGGTTTTCTGGACAGCTTCCAAACCAATGACTTCACGGGTCCCCAGTGGGAAAGGTTGTTTAGGATTCAAGAGCCAGTTTATGATGAACTGGTACGTGTGTTTTTGGCCACTTTTCATTTTGAAACAGGGGAAGCAAGGAGTATCATAGGTGCCACCACACTCTACTTTAGGCTGGGGTGAGCTTAGGACTTGTGCTGTTGCAGAGTTTGGTTGGAGATTGGGGTTATATAGCCAGCATGAGACCTTGCAAAAAGAGTTTCTAGGTAGATTGGTGGATGCTGAGACTATTAGGAATGACTTGAGAAGTGCTATGTTCTGGCCCACCATTGGGAATAGTGTGTATACTTCGACTACTGTGGCCTCTAGTATTAGGGATCCTACGGTCAGGCTGACTCACAGGTGCATATCCTACTCCTTGTCGGGACACCAGAGTTCCACACACCGCATCACTGGTTTGGACCACTTCTTCCTTTACACCATTTACTCCCCGGATGTTTATTGTAACATCCCATTATGGGTAGCTAGTTATCTAAAGGGGGAGTTGGGGAGAAGCAGAGTGATAAGATTTATGGAGGGATGTTTATCACCAGGCTCGCCCAGTCATATGGAGTCCTTAGACCTGAGGTACTTGAGTGTAGGGGGACCATACAGGGTTGTTAGGTCCAGGTCCCTCAAGCAGATGGAGGTCATCATGGAGTTGGGTGATGGATCGTATCTCTAGCATGTTGTGGGAGGACCAGCAGGGGTTGGTGGTGATGATGATGACGAGGATGATGATCAGGCTCCACAGCATCAGCCGTTTGGGGATCAGGATGCAGGTGGCTCAGGTGATGTTTACAGGGATATGAGTCAGGGGGATTGACAGGCCTATCAGGGGGCTTGGATGGGTCAGATGGATACTTGGAGGACCCACACTAATGAGAGGTTTGATTGGATGTATGATCACACGGTGCGTCAGATGCAGCACTTATCCACGCGTGATCATTTGGAGCCCCATCTTCATATTGACCCGTTCCCTAGCCGCGAGCAGGATTACCCACCATATGGGTACTATGGACACTTCCCTCCTGGATATGATTACCACTATGGTTCCCCTCCTCAGTGATGATTTTATTTTTATGATGTGATGTAATCTTGGAACAATTTATAGGTTTATGTTTTAAGACAATTTGGTTTGTAATAATTTAGGATTTGGCCTCTGTTGGCCTTTGGATGCTTGTAACTTTTTCTTTTTAATCTTTACGAATGTAGGACTTCTTCATTTCGGTTATCATTATTGTTTGTCGCAACCCAAGCTTTTTATTTGTTTCTTGTTTGTTTATCTGTTTTATTTGCTTCCGTATGTGTGTTCTTATTTCTATTGTTTATAATTCATGTTTCCAATAAAATTGTGAAAATGCTTTTTTTTTTTTTGTTTTTAACTTTGTCTTAATTACATATAAAGGTATTTTGAAAAAGATAAGTGTAAGGGAAATCCAAGTTTGTTTTCAAAGAACGAATTGAACATGAACGATAACAATGAGATATAGACATACATATTAGTACTTGTTTGAGTCAAATGCTTGTATCGAGTCATAATAATATTTTGCAGGAATTCCAGGAATTAAGGTATAGGTTTTTCTAGAAATTTTCCAAAAACTCAGCATAAAATTTATGTCAGATCAATTCTGACGGCGTCAGCAATTAAAGCCTAACGACGTCAGGTACTAATTTTTGGAAAATTTTGCAAGTTTTGTTTTGCTGCTGGAATTATAAAGTTTTGTTAAATCTTTAACTTATAAACTCTAGGAATCTGCAAACATTCATTCCTCAAGCATTATATCTTTATTTGCTTTCTAGGATTTTATTTTATATAGATTTTACCGCCGATGTTACGCTAGGTTTTTGTTGATACATAATCTGACGCGGGCTGGATTTGACGACTCTCCCTGGGCCATTCGTCATCTTCTCAAGCCCTGAGTAGACCTGTCAACAAAGAGAACCCGTTAGGAGTGGACCCGAGGCCGTAGCCCCGGGATCTACCTCCGACGGTCAAGTTAGTCTCCATGCGATATAGAATATAGAGTTAGGTTTAGGGTAACTTGTTGTGGTGTGTCCCAAGAAGGGAATCCCAGCCCTATATTTATAGGGCATGAAATTAGGGTTTAGGCGTAGAGTGGGCCGCTGTCTGCCGGGCCTGGCCCATTCCTGGCCCAGTCCGGACCATACGTCCACAAGCCCTCCAAGTCTAGTGTGACATACTGCATGGCTATGTTAGGCTAGACTTAAGTTCTCTTCATGGCCGCGTAGGCCCAATCAACCATGACGACATGGCCCATGTGTGCGCAACTCATGTGTGCGCATAGGATGGACCATACTACGCAGCCCACATGCGGCAGTACGCACTGGGATTGCGATTGTGATTGTCTTATAATTGTGAAGGTGGATCTCGTATGTTGCATCCTGGGTAAGGGCATACCTTTTGTACCAGTAGCGATGCAGCGTGGTGCGACAGAAGACGTACTTCTGTGGCAGAAGTGCGCGCTGTGCGTGACAAGGATGCGCGTTGTTCGCGACAGAGGTGCGCATTGTGCGCGAACATTACATTCGTCTTTACAACCGACAGAGGACGTCTCCCCTGCGGCAAGATGGTGCGAATATTTAAATCCGTCTTTGTACCGGGCTTGCAATACCTCTTATGTACGGAAACAGTGGTATTATATACCCTGGTAGCCCCCCAAGTTTGATGGTGCTACTCTTGTAGGAGCATTAAACTTAGTTATTCAAATCCTGAAAAACACTTAAGGCAAAGGTTAAAAGTATATGCTGCGAATCGCAACATATAAAACCTAATGAAGTAAAAGATTAGCGTGAAGCAATATATAGCACATAGCATGTGAAAGTAACACATAAGAGAAGTAGTAGTGCAAATTACACCTATCGTGAGGTTTTACAAACTACATAAATAATGAATTGTTGTTTTAATCGCACCGTGACCGTGACTAATAGTTTCAATCGCATATGCACAGACGCAGATGGATGTATCGTGACCACATAGACCCGAACGTTTATGGATGATCGCAGATGAACATAACATGACCACGGCTTTTGTCCAGTGCGCTCACGGCGATTGACTAGCATCGTGGTGCCTATTCAATAGCACGTAGCTAATCTGCGAAGATGTCCGAACACACGGCCTAACGCGGGTAGATTTATCGTGACTGCGTTGTTCGTACGTGAAAACAAGCATACCAACCGTAAAAACATTATGTGCGCGAATTAATTCGCGGCTAAAAGATAAAGTAGGTGTAACAATTCGCAATTTCAGGTTAACTTTTATTCCTGAAAATTTCACTATTCACTTTTCACTATTCACTTTTACTATTCACTATTACTATTCACTTTTCATTATTCATCTCAGAAATTTTTATTTCATATTCTCGTAAGTTAAACTATTTTAACGATAATCCGAGAGTTTGACGCTCGTCGGATCATTTCTGCAAAAATCACAAAGCCGTGTCCGAGATTTACTTTTAGGTTTAAACGTCCTTCCAGCATCCCGATATATCCATAAAACATTATAAACAATAGAAATATGATTTTCTATCATTTTATGACAATTCCAAAAGTTTCGGAATTTTACGTTTTTCAGTTCAGCGTTTTACGCGAATTGCGCGTTTTAGACCCGTGTTTCCAGTTTTTAGCAGGGTTTTAGCACCCCGATAGAACCTACCACTCATTTTATATTTTATTATGGACTATATTGACATGTTTAACAATACTTTCAAGTTTCATATTTTTACGATACCCGGTTTTACGTTTTGAGGCTTAATCATTTACGGTTAGCGATTTACGGAGTCAAAACTAGCTACATACTTAGGATATTATCATCCAAAGACCATGACTACTCATCTAGTCACCCTTATCCTTGGAAAAACGACTTAGGAGGGGGGGAAGTCACCATGTGTGGTTAAATCTTGACTTTAGCCATTAGATCTTACTTAATTACAACTTTGTCACCAAGTTATAGCACTTTCCTAGCACGCTTCCTAACCTCCTCATTCTTGCTATAAATAGAGAGCTCATTTGCTTCCTTTCTTCACCACAAAAACGCCACACCCTTATATCATAGCACCATGATCCTTTGATCTTCAATATACAAGTTACACTACAAAGTTCAAGGTCTTAGTATTCTCTACCTAGTTCTTAAGTTTGTTTGGTGATTCCATGGTTGAATTAGGAGCTACACAAGGTTACTAGGGCTGAAGTTAAATGGTTTTCACAAGGGTTAGATCAAGGCTAGCAAGGGTTACAAGAGTTATGGTGAAGGGTTTACAAGCTTAGGTTTAGTGTCCTAGTTCTATACTTGACTTCCTTTCTTTAGAAAGCCAAAAGTTGTAAGCAAACCCTTATACACTTTCTTGCTCAATATCATTTCATGCTTATTATGTTTCTTTCATGCTATATATGGTCTTTGTATTGTGTTCATGATGTTTAAAAATGGATAAAACAAGTATTGGTATACATATGTTAACTTATGACAAGTAAACAAGCAAACTAATGATTTTTATGGAGAACCACGACCCCAATAGTATAACTTTGATATTTGACACTTACTTACTGTTAAAGAGGACTTAACAAGGAAAACATAACAATTTGAATCACCCAAAACGAGTACACGAGTCAAAAGTTATGACCATTTGAAGTTAGCAAAACCAAAACGGCAAAACTGCCTAAATAGCCTTCTGATCAAATTTTGATTTTGAAAGTCCCACTTCTGGTCCGATTCATCAAAAAGTTAAAACACGAAAGTTGTCCGGAACGACGTTTTAGTTCAGGAACAAAGAAGCTCGAGACCTGAAAATGCTTTCTGAGTGATAATTTTCTTCAAATTCTTAACAGCCCATTTTTAGATCAAAGTAACTATATAATTGTTATAATCAGATGAGACCAAGAGGTCTAATGACCTAAAGCCAAGACCACAACCATGGCTAAAGCCAAGGTTGAGTCTCAAGACCATGGTAACATGACCAAAGTCACGGCAAAGCCACGGCTAAAGACCATATAACTTTTAAAGATCAAAACTTATATATATGTTATCAAATACTACAATAGTAGGGAGCCTCATGTGAGGAGTTCATTGAGTAAGCCATCGAGACGAGTTGTGGATTTACGAGTTAAAGTGTCCTGGCTCCTCGAACGTTTACTCCATGACTTCTGAATTATGTCGGCCCGAACGGTAGTAAGAGATATACAACTTATACATGTTTCATAGACCATTTATATTCAACGACTTACACTATATACTAAGTACTACATCATGAACATTATGCAAGACATATATGGGCAATTCGTCGTATTCTTAGACGTTACTCTAAACCTAAGTCGCAACGTTCTATTATAGGCTGCTCTTAGAGACTTTCGCGATTCGACTACCACTTTCATTTCTCATTACATAGACTTAAGGTGAGTCATAGCCCCTACTCTTTTCATACTTGTTTTAACTCTTGGGGGGGGGGATACATGCTCAACTACTTGCTTACTTGTACAAATACTCTTAAACATTTATACTTAATTGTGTTATACTTGATTGGCATTATACTTGATTGCGTTATACATACTTGTTACACTATACTTGCTTAATTTAAATACAAGATTCGTATTTACGTGCATACATAATACTCTATTCTGTCGGAGAGGTATTGGTAGTACTCATGGGAAGATGCCCCCTACCCTTGTGTCTATACTTGACCTTGGATGTCGTAGTACTATTTGGGGAGAGGCCCCCGCCCTTGTGTCTATCCTTGACCTTGGGTGAATATAATCCGGTGCATTGTATAAACTATCTTTTAGCAGTGGGTTGTGGACACACAGGTTACAAGTCTCTTATGGCGGGACTTGTAACTGAGTGGATTCTCAATGCCTTTGCTGTGTAAACATTCTTTTAAGACTTTTCAACTATTATAAGACAAACTCTATGAACTCACCAACCATTGTGTTGACACTTTAGCATGTTTATCTCAGGTTAGTAAGGCGATAGCTAGTGCGTGGAACTTAGAGTCAAGCTGCATATTCTGAAGACTTACGCTTTTTATCATTTACCATTCAAAACTTTGTATACATTTATGTATCATACTTTGGAATCTCATGTTTGTAACTTTGAATTCATTAATCGAATGGTAACTTTTCAAAACGTCTCATTTAGAGTTCGTTTTCTATAACTTGTACTTTGTATTATGAAGTAGCACCCCTATGACACAGTCTTCCGCTGCGGTATTTTGGGGGTGTTACAGTAGGTCCGATCATGCGGACTTAGTGCGACTATAGATAAAATCGTGTTTACCAAGTTAAAATATTTACATAAAATCTTATGAATATTTAAAAGATAACTATTCTTAACGCATGAATACCGCATCGGCCGGGTTTTAAAGTGCAACCCAAAAAATACAAAGTTTTAAAAACCCTATATTAATAGTTAGTGGCACAACAGGACCAGACTATATACGATTAGTAATAATCTGTTAACACCTATGCGGATATGAATACAGATAGTTGTAAAATCATGACAACTTCATTAATATATATACGTATATGAATACAGATAGTTGTAAAATCATGACAACTTCATAATCTTAATATATATGGTGCAACGTGTAGTTAATATTGAATAGTTTTAAAGTTATCGGCTTTTGAACTCGATGGTTGCTTTCCAGTGATGTGAGAGCACGAAACTTGTCATAGTCATGTCCCACTGATGGCGCCAACTTGTTGATGCATAATCTGGCGCAGGCTGGATTTGACGACTCTCCCTGGGCCATTCGTCGTCTTCTCAAGCCTTGAGTAGACCTGTCAACAAAGAGAACCCGTTAGGAGTAGACCCGAGGCCGTAGCCCCGGGATCCACCTCCGACGGTCAAGTTAGTCTCCATGCGATATAGCATATAGAGTTAGGTTTAGGGTAACCTGTTGTGGTGTGTCCCAAGAAGGGAATCCCAGCCCTATATTTATAGGGCATGGAATTACGGTTTAGGCGTAGAGTGGGCCGCTGTCTGTCGGGCCTGGCCCATTCCTGGCCCAGTCCGGACCATACGTCCACAGTTTTCTTGTTTGTTTTCTCTGGTTTAATAGGTTATATTGGACAAGAAGATGTACATGGATGGTCAAGTCTTTGAGCATCAAAGTTTCAAGTTTTTGGCGTTGCTTTAATCTTGAGGTTGTTACATTCTCTTGGAGGAGGATTTAACCATGTTACCGCATTATCCACACCGAACGAATCAGGGGAGTATTTGTTTCATTCTTTCATTTTCTTTTCTTTTACATCTTTTAATTGAACATTGGGGACAATGTTCAGCTTAAGTGTAAAGGGGGGGGGGGGGGGGGGGTTAAATGAATATACCTTAGAGAATACCATGACACTTGATTTTTGTTTGTTTAATAGTAAATGAGTAATAAAACTGAGAGAAATATTTGTTAGGGCAATTTTAGCACCAAATTTAAATTTTTTTGCAACATATAGGAGTGAAACTTTAGTCTTAATAAGCGTCTCATGGATAGGAGTTATATGACTAGCACAAAAAATCGTACCACTCAAAAAATATTTATGAATAAGGTAGTGACCATCCGAGTATTAGATTAATTGACTAACGTGCCAGCGATCTAGTGTATGACTTGGTGACCATCCGTTATGCAAATAACGCGCCAGCGATCCAAGAAGTGCACTAGTGACCATCCGTTAGTTGAAGCGTCAAAGACTCATGATAGCGATCTACTAAATTTATACAGGTGAAGTTCGCCCTTAGACTTGTTAGGAAAATCCTTAGTGCTTATGAGTGTACCGATAGCACTTAGATTCTAAGACATGCGTTAGTGATTCACTCCGAGACCACAAGTGAGACTACATTCGTGTAGTTAGATTTACTACATGATAAGAGGCATTAGGATAACCCATGTTTTTACACTTGTGTTTTATATAATTACATTGACTTCATTGGTCGAGTAATTTTCCCACACCTTTGCGATGTACTCATTTTTAGTACACAATACCCCTAATACACCCCTCAGAGCCTATCTTTTTCATTTCTAACTTTAAGCATTTTACTTAAAGATAGAATTTGTTTACAATCCACCCCAAATGTACACCTAAATCGCCTTAGCCTTCCTTGTATGCACTCATCTTTAGAGCATTATTGTTATTTGTTTAAACCCTTAGTTAATTGTCTAATTGATTGCATGGTTGCTAAGTCGAGTCATATATTGTACATGTAATTGACCTAGATGATTAGCTTGCCACCAGTAAAAATATCCTTTATCCAACAAACCGTGTTTTTCGTATCCCTACACCCAACATTATAACCCTTGAAAAGCCCTCTTTGATAGTTTATCTTAGGTGCTTACGCCTAGTGGAGGAGATTTTTTATCCTTTCCCAAGCCTATGGTAATCTATTTGCTATAACAGGAAGTGAGTGATATTTTTTTATTTCCATTAGTTATATAGGTTTATAACACCCGAGAGATGAGAGTATCCAAACACTATTTGTGAGGTGCTAGTGTATGATTTTCGTGCTTATTTTGATTAAGGTAGAACGATTATTTGTTGTAATTACTTTTATATTAATGTTAAAGACCCCTAACTTGTATTTTGATTAGAATAAAAGCTCATTTGCTTGAGGACAAGCAAATCCCAAGTGTAAGGGTATTTGATG
This sequence comes from Artemisia argyi, assembly GCA_030686995.1. NCBI lineage: Eukaryota > Viridiplantae > Streptophyta > Magnoliopsida > Asterales > Asteraceae > Artemisia > Artemisia argyi. The sequence continues at coordinate 88,138,548 of CM060708.1, read as the reverse complement.
AGACGAAAAGTGTTACACTTTTAAGGAGTCAGTTAAGCCTTAATTTGTGATTATATGATCAAATATTGCCTTGAATCATTCCTTTTGTCATTTTAGGTACTTTTGAGAGGAATTTTGGAAAAGGAAGCATTTTGGATGTTTTTGGAGCAAAAAAGTGAAGAATACGACAAAGTCTTAAATTATGCTGGGAACAGTACCTGACAGCGTCACGCATTACTTGGTGACGGCGTCATGTGTTGACAAAGATGTGGATATTAAGTTTACACGAGACGCGCCAGAAAGAATTTGGAGGTTAAAGAGTGACGGCGTCACGTTATAATTCACCAAGGACATCACATGTTACTACAAAGAAAGACGTCCCATAACCTCATTCAACCTGACGGTGTCAAGAGTGGATCTAGGCCATCAAGGAACCCTATATACGGCGAGGTGATGGCGTCACGTCCCATAAGGTGACGCCACCAAGTCCTGAAATCTATATATACTTTGTTAGTTTTCATTCATTATGTGTGGACCTTTAGGGAGAAACTTGGGGTATGAACCCTAGTCGACTTTTGCAGCTATTTTGAGGTTTCCAAACCTTTTTTCTTCCATGTTTAATTGAAGATAAGTAATCTATCAATCATTAAATATGCCTATGTGTTGTTTGATTCTATCTCACGCTTGTCTCACTTTTAACATGCTAGGCTAGGTTTGTTTGTGTTTGCTTAGATGTAATGAAACCTAACTATTGATTATTGATTGATGGTTTGTTATTAATTGTTGTTGGATGAATGATATCAATGTTAGGCTTAAGAAAACTGGCTAACTTCCTATTGGTAACTTGCTTGATGTCTTAAGAAACATGAATTGGATGTGTACTACGATTAATTGGTTGTGTTTAATGCATAAGAGAATATTAATGAGGCCATGATAGGATACTTAACGTGTCGGCATAGGAAGAGATAGGATCTTATAGAGTTGGGAAAGGACGTACACGCCACCACAAATGGTATTAAGGAATACAACCTATCATCCACGAAATTGTAACAAACTAATCAATCAATGAAAGATAGCTAGGGAGTAGTGAAACCTAAACACGTTTTTATCCATATTAGTTTTACACACATTTATTCTCTTGTTATTTTTTTTTTATTGCATTTGTAGTTAATTGGGTTAGTTGACTAGGAACTAATTCCGCCCACTCTTCCAAAACCCGAGAATTTTACTTGTTTTCCATTAAATATAAAAAATACAAAAAGAATCATCCCTCACATCTAGACCTAGCTTAAATCATTTTTAATCCTAACTAACACTATTCCCTGTGGAGAACGATCAATCCCCTGGTTCTTACCACTACACTATACTACATCGGTCAGGTACACTTGCCTGGCGGGGATTGTAAGCTTCTCAAGATCCCTTGAGAAGTAAAACTTTTGTGTGACAATCCAAATTGCATCACACCCCATTGCATGTATGGTTCCGCTAGACCCGATTTTTGGGGGTGTTACACAAGAAGACCAAGATATTTTTGACTAGGGTTTTACGCATCATATTGACTGCTATAACATCATTACTTTTTACCACTTGCTCCCTAACCAGTCTTTTCAAGTGAATGCAATGGATCATCAAGCTCTGAAGATACTGAAAGGGCAGTTTCCAAAAAAAATTAAGTTTAACAATATCAAAAACAAAATCAAAGTTAGTAGTAGTTGTTTAAAAATCATAATACCATCTTGTAATGCATTATACATAGTAGATTTGCAGTTGAAAGATAAGTAGGTAGCTTCTCATTCCCTCAAATGCATGATGTTAATTTTTTTGATAATCTAAGATCCTTTTAGATGGTAGAAGCTTATTATGTTAAAGAGGGTTATGGTTGATGAAATAATGCATGAGACTTGTGTCCTTGATGAAAACCATATATCTATTATGTGGCACAGAACATTCAACCTCTGATTCTTAGTTTGGGATAAGATGCATGTTGTTTTTGTTGTTGTCAAAGGACATAAAACATGTAGCCTAATATTTATGTTGATAGATTATTCTAATTAAATAAATGATATGATGGTTATTAGTTTCTTTGCGAATGGTAAACTAATTTGGTATTTGCACAATCAATGTTTTTGTAGGAAAATGCCTCCAATTAAATTTGTAGTTTGGGTGAACCACCGAACTATCCCAAATCAGAGGTAATGATAACATATACCATAACTTGATCAAACATATAGAATAATGCCATTTGATGGTTATTAGTTAGGATGATTTAAACTTATAGAATAATGTTTCAGGTTATGCCACGAATATTTTGGGAGGATGGGAAGAATGGGAACAAACATTTATACTTGATCAACTCCCAAAGGATTTGTACGAAAGTAAGATTTGTGAAACCATACGAAGGACCTGTAATGCTCAAAGGTTACAAATGGACTGAATTCGCTGTGGAGAATATCGGTCACCGTGTTAGGTTGTTGCATTTTATCCAAGAATGGGATGATACATGATACGTGACAGGATATGATTGTAATGGACATGAATTTGGAGGGTACGAAGGTATAGAGGGACGTTATTCTCGGCTGTAGACTCGTGTTTGGTGTGCAGCAATAAAGCTTAGGTATTAGTTAATACATCACTTAAAAGTGTATTTTTTTAATTAGTGTGTTAATTTATAAATTGTGAATAACAAACACGTAAAATTTTAACTTGATTTACAGTGAATTCCAGGTTCTTTCTTAACTGGTGTAGGGCAAGCAGGAAGTATTAGAATTAACGTGGAAGATCACAGGTTTACAGTTCATGTGCATCGTGTTAATGTTGAAGGGGTCAACAATAGTAATGAACATGAACTGTTCCTTGAAGTTTGGGATGTTATTAAAGCAACCTCGCATTTGGAAGCTGGAATGAATGTGGGGTTCTCCAATGAGCAGAATATTCAGTTTTGGATGATGGCTTTTAATGGTGATGGAAGTCAACTTACCGATCCACATTTCTTTGGGGCAACACAACTACTTCCAATACAACCGAAAATACCTCATGAAGACCAAGGTTCGATATATATTTACTTTAGACTCAAGTTAAATGTATGAACAACAAAGTACAAATATCTTAATTTAGTAACCTCACAACTTATAAGGACCTCTGAAAATAAGTCTTTAATGTATGTTTGAGGATATTGATGCACTTTGTTGTTCATGTGAGGGTTAAAGACTTATTTTCAGAGGTCCTTATAAGTTGTTCTTAAAAAGTCATATATTATACTTTATAAATTCTTGAAAAACTATATTTGAAAAGAAAATAGATAATTTATAACTTGCTTATTGTGTTTTGTAACATTTTAAAAATATAAGCTGATAAGGTTGGATAGAATAAAATAGGTTTTGGTACTCTACTTATACGATGTTGACCAAAGAGTATATAAGATGAATTTGTTGGAGTTTCCGATGATGACATAATGTGATAATTATTAAGAGGTTACTAAATTAAGATATTTGTATTTGCAGATGATGAGAGAATGCATCACATATGTCGTTGGCCAATCCATCGCGTTCATTTTGGGGAATTTGCTAACACCTTCTATAAGAGATATTCATATATTGTCATCATGAAAAGACTTGTAAGTAGTCTTTTTATATAGTTACTGTTAAAATATGCTAATATATAAGAGTAGTTAGTGTTATATGTTACTCTGTTTATATTGCAGACGGTACCTGTTGATTTCTTGTTGCATCATCCAATGCACACATATACTCATGCTTTGATGAAACACCAACATGTTTAATACACGATGGATGTGAAGATGGAGTTTCACAAAGAGGATCCACAAAGGGCTAATTACATCAACATATTTGGTGAATAGAGGGAGTTTGCATGTGATTGTCGGTTTGCTTATGATAAAATGCTAAGATTCAAGTTCATGTATCTCCTGCCAAATTTGGATGGAGACGCACTGGAGCCGTTTCCAGTCTTTCATGTATGTTAGACATTGATCTTGTAATAGTTGGGATGTCTTTTGGATGGTCTTATGATAAGTACTTATGTTTGCTGCTTATTTAGGTTTGTTATGTATGGATATTTGCTTTTCTGTGGTTTGTAAAGTATGCAACTGTATTAGGATTAAGTGAATCAGTCTTTAGTAAACGTGCACTCCTTGAACGTTTCTTAATAATTTTCTATTTAGAAATGTGATGTTGTTTTCTAGCAGTTGCGTGTATGGAGGTTAAAATGATGTTTGGTTTATGAAAATATGAATTTAAGATTCAGTTAGTGTTGATTATACTTTTATACTAACTTACTCATGTTAGTAGTTTTGTAAATAGTATTAATTTTGTTGTAACAGATATAGCATCTTAGTATTGTCCGATATGGGATAGGGCATGACTACTGTCAGATATAAGATCAATATGAAACTTTAGAAGCATTATATGAAAGCAATATTGATTGAACCAAGCAACTTTAATATGAAAACATAATACAAAACTACTTATGATAAATACATTTATCATATTCTTATTTAGGAAATATAAATTACTTATTGATACTAATCTTAAATTTTTTTATCATTTCTTGACAACAGCTTCATAATCAACATTCTCATCATCATGATCAAGAACATGATTGTGGAATAGACATTATTTGTTCACACACATCCATTCCTCGCTCTCATGATCGGCAATAGTTTCGTCATCAAAATTATTTTTTAATACCGATGTGTCTTCGTTTTGAACATGCTACAAACAATCTTTGTTTACACACATCCATTTGTCATTTTCATCATCAGAATCGACAACATGAACAATATTTCTTTTCACAAATGTACCACGATTTCCATCTCTTTGGGGTTTACTTTTTGGAAGGACATCCTGGAAGTAATGTAATATAAGTAAAACGACATATGTGAATTGTTAATATTACTGATGAAAGTAAGGAAACTCATACCAATTCATCATTTGATGATATTACAATGACAGGCGGATCTTGAATCCAAAACTCCTTTGGTGTTTCATTATCAACTCCTTGCTGCTTAGAATCAAACATACAAATGTTATGAGGATGCATTTAGCATAAACAAATAATTGTTATAACGATACTTATAATCAAATACCATAATCAGAGACTATTATGGTATTAGCATAAAGAGAAGTATATAACCTATATAGAAAAACGTATGATTACCTTTGAAGAGTTTTGTTGTTGATGATCCATCTAATGTTGTTCAATGAAGGTTTAGAAAATAGTATAAGCAAATGTATTTGGATTATAGTTGATAGTATATATAGGGTTTAGATAGAATGAGTTTTGAGAAATGATATGGCTAAGAAAAAAGTTTAAATGTATATTGAACCATAATCTTTAAAATTGGAAGTTCGTTACTAATATTTTAGTATTAGATTAAGTTTGTATTAGAGTTGAATTGTTAAAAAAGATTTGCCTAACTGTTTTTATATGTGTGTTTGATTATCAAGATAATATTACTTCATATATATGGCAATGATTTATTTTTTAAAAGTTTTTGCAAAGCATTTAGTAAATGAATAAGTTTTTAGTTTAATTGTTATAAAGAAATGTTAAAATGGTTCCGCAAAGGTGTTTTGTAACATATGTAAGCCATCGCATTCATTTTTATCTTTGTTATTTTAGGTAAATGTTGTTATATACTTTTAGCCAAATTAGAAACTAATGTTCAAATTTATGTTTGATTACATTTATAACTTGATGATTAATAAATATATGCTAAAAAGGTCTTTAACTTTGATGATTAATAAATCTATGCTAAAATGAGATACATTAGATTAAGAAGGCAAAGAAAAAACATGAATATATCATCCTCATTATTCAAAGTCTTTGTTTCTTTGGAAAACAACCCCAAAAAAAACACAGATGTTAAAGACTTGCAAAAACCATAGCTAAAATGCAAACCACGCAAATAAAACATGTCTTAAAGAACACTGAAGAAAACAAACAGTATTGGAAAAACAAAACAGTGAAGATGATATATAAATTTTAAGGATATCACTCCTCACGCTTGATTTTCACTTCAACCATCTTCTTTAACTTTTTTGCTTCATCATCCTCTTTATTATAATCATCCAAGTCAATGTATGTGCGCTTCGCACTGCCAGAACTGCTCGTATCCCCACCAGAAGCTTGAATGCCTGAATCACCAACGGAAGATTGATTTCCTTTAACAAAAGTGGGTGTTTCTTCCATGTTAAATGGAAGTCAGTTCAGGAGTTTCGACCTCATCAAACACCTCCTAATAAGATGTATTTGATAACGTCTGCATATATACATTGTGGCATTAATAAATCATTCCATTGTTCAATATTTACTTGTAAAAGAAGATATAATTACTAAAACATTACCTCGGAGATGAAATCCTTCTTAAAGGTACTGATCATAGACTCCTCTTCCGACATCAATTTCACTTGGTAAACATGGTTGTTATTGTTTATGTTGAATTCTGTATATTTAAATCAAAATAGCAACTTTTTACCAACCATGACATTAAGCTCAGCTGAAAAATAATCATCAACTTCAGGTCCATATTCCATGATGAGACTGTAGCATTCTGCTTCACAAAGCTTCACTATCATATCATCAAAAATCACCAACAATGCGGATCCATTATCATCAATAACACAGACTATGACTTTCATTTTGAAAGGTAAAGTTTATATATTAGCATAAAAGTAAATGTGAAAATAATTTGGAAATGTATAAAATGCAAAATATAGCAAATTTTTCTATACTTCATCCCAACAGCAGTGATTTCCTTGTGTTTCTTGCAATGCCAAATCTGTTTCTTTTTGAACTTAGAACCACTCGATGATGTTTACCCTTTCTCAACTTCTTTGGCAATACATCCACACCTCTTGCAAGCAAGGTATGCCCAGCCATGCTCTCAATGAATCTTATGTTTCTTGGCATAGACAATACAGTTAAATCCTTGCCAAAAATTGTTTCAAGGATTATAGTATGCATCTGACATTTTTAAAATAACAAATAAGCCTAATTTGGTAATACAAACTCATAGTTTCATAATCACGTATACTGCCAACCATTTTCTAAATAGCCCCCTTGAAAAACTCTTCCAGGGTCAATTCTTTTTTAGCAAGTGAGAAAATAGAAATGGTATGTTTTGCGGGATCATAACCATCTGTCTGAAGGCAGAGATTTCTGGAATATCATAATTTATATAGAGTTTTGAGCCTCACATAGCATTGCTTACAGAAGGGGAATTTGTATCAGCACATCCCAAATTTCAATATTAACTTTGTGTGGTTATTATATAATTGAAATATATAGTTAATATGATGTTTACCATTAAAATACGTAACTTTAGCAATTTGCAGTATCATGACGACGTGACCAAGTCTGTCCCTTTGACCATGTAAATTATCAAATTTTGCCGCCCAAGCATCAAAGAAACAACAATGAAGCTTCCTCCCTCTGTTACAGATGATACCATAAAATATAAAAATGAAAGTATAAAAAATAGTAAAATTTATAGTTAATAAGAAGTTTGGAAAAAAACTTACTCAACATCTTCAAGTATAACATTTCTTCTTGTCTTTGCCTTCCCATATTTATTAAAGGAGATCAAGTCAGAAAGCGACACAGTGGTTGCAATCACATTTGTGATCAAGTCACAAAACATCAAAATGACAAAAACAAATGTAATATGTGATTCTTCATGCAATTTTAAAAAAGGTATAATACTAACAACCAGATTTTGATTCAGAAAAACATTTTGCCCATAAGTTGGAGAACGGCTCAAACTTGAATCCACAAACATTGTTGTAAAAGCTTGAAAGCCTTGTTATAGAAGTGTTTTTATAGAGATTAATCTTGTAACGGTGACTGAGTAATGGATAGTTGCCTCCGTTCTCTCCCACCCCAAAGTTACTGATTCTTTAACATGATCCTTCATCCAGTAAAAGTTGGAACTTGTTAATATGGTCCTTCTTACATGTACCATGAACACGGTTACCCTGAAATATATATCACCGTAAAAACATAAAAACACTGATTATGCGGCCCATATACATCAGATGATAGCTTTGATGATTATGTATATCATATATACCCTTAGTCATATGGAAACTTTTTATCAAAAAAAATAAAATAAAAAATAAAAACCTTATCCAAATATCCTATTGTAACTAATACATAATCAGAATATGGACTACTATCTTTCAACCAACCTTGTAAGGCATGTGTAAATTTAAAAAGCGTAAACTGATAATACAAAAAGGCATGTTGTTATACAGACATCTTTTTGCAAGTAATAAACATCAACTATGCCACAATAATTAGGATTCTACATACATGTGCATCTTGTAATACAAAGTCTAATGACCAAACTTCATTAGGCTTTCCTAAAGTATGCAGTTTCAACTTGCTAATGCAGCGTGCAACAACCTTTATATCATCCAACATAGGATCTATGTCACACAAGGGAGTAAAATTTTGTTCCATTGTTGTATCTACAAAACAAAATACAGAGATCATTGATGTATATTAAAGATGTATAATGATGAAATAGCTATCATTATGATCTTAGATTATCACTGTAAAGTGTATAGGCATAGAAAAGAGTAGCTTATGTTTAAGAGAATGAGATACATGGGAGATGATATAGATAAGTGATTAACACTGCATATGAGGAACCGATTTATAGGAGATTATTAGGTTAAAATGTAATTCAAATTTATAAACTTTATGTGGATAAGTAAGACAAATATTGCAAAAAGTAATTAGTTAGCAAATATTAGCCTACATTTCCTTTATTATCATCAATTTTCCATTCAAATTATAAAAGTTCCACATTTTAGTTAGCAAATAGTATCCTTCATTTTATTGACATTTGCTACACTAAATTAATATTTTGAAAGTTTCCAACATTCTAAAACACTTATAATATATACAACCATAAAAAGTAAATATTATAATTTTATTGCTGAATCAAATACAAGAAACACATGAATAAAATAAAAGATATGAATAAGAAACAATTAAACACAAAAATATTTAAAAAAACGCACCTATTTGAGCATTGAACATCCTTTCTTAGTGATATATTTCGTTTTTTTGGTTTATGATAATGGAACGACATAGTAATTTATTTATTTATCATGTGAAAATTATCGGGTCATTACAACTGAAATTGGGGATGAATTGATTTAGGGTAAATTAATTTTTAAGGTATGAATTGATGGGGATTAAACTGATTTAGGGTTCATGATGGGTGGTTTATTCGTTAGGTTTTGAAAATGTTTTATGGTATACCGATTTGGGGGAAATAAGCTTTTGGCTAAATTAATGTGGGAGCGAATATTTTGAGGGTAAAATGATTGTGGTCCATTCGATGGGAGAAAATGTCATGTGTCTTTTTTTTTAGAGCATTTGGGGAAGGGGGGGAGGCTTTCCTAAGACCAACCTAGTTAGTGTGGGATATATAATACATCTTTTATATATATATATATATATATATATATATATATATATATATATATATATATATATATATATATATATATATATATATATATATATATATATATATATATATATATATCAATTTAATTTAGACTATTATTATATATATCAATTATTAAATTAGATTCATCTATGGAAAAAATAGTATCTTATGCACTGGTGTTAAGAAAAAATATTTGAACATTCTAATGCTTAGTTTCATAAATAAAGTTTATTTATCATGACAACCGATATATCATAAACATAAACATAAACATGCCAATGAATAAATAAGTCTTTTCTAATAGTAACAGTTTTCTCCTCTTCATAAAAGGGTTTGGCTAACATGTGCCCAATAGGCACGTGTTAACGTGTTTATAAAAGGTGTGTGCCCAAAGTTACTCAAGTACACTTCTATTTCGTAACGCATTTTTAGCATCAAATCCTTAATTAAAAATCTTAATTGAAAAATTGACGTTTACATAATTGTTTTTGGTTTCAAAAGTTTGTTGGTATGCTAGAAAGAAAACATAGATGTTATGGCTTTATGGACATGGTCGCAGTGGCGGATTTAAGAATTTGCAGTAAGGTGTAGGCCTGTAAACGAACCAGACAAACATGAACGGAGTCTTGTTCATGTTCGCATGTCTAATTTTAACCGGACAAATAAACGGACACGGACACTTAAACGGACGAATTTTCTTGTTCATGTTCGTTTATTAAGAAAATGAGTTGTTCATGTTCGTTTATGTTCGTTCATTAAGACAATAAATGAACGCTAAACGAACATAAATGATCAAACATAAATTAACATAGGCAAATAAACATAAACTTTATTAAGTTATGCACAGTTTTATAAATATTGTTTTATTAAACAAAACCAATTTACAATTATACAATTAAAAGATATGATATATGAATATAAATAAATAAAGGGTTAATAGACAAAAAAGTAACTATAGTTTACAAAAAAGTTCGCCTAGGTTACTCAACTTTCAAATTGTTCATCTAAGTTACTAAAGTTTCTCATAAATTTCTCCTAAGTTACTAAAGTGTTTTTTTATTCATCCAGGTTACACATGTTTAAGGGTTTGCGAAATGTGTTACTGAACTTTGTGAATCATGACATTGGTTATTTTTAAAGTACAAAATGGTCCTTGTGGATAGTCATGTTTCACGGTTTTAGTCCCTAGACCACAATTTCTGTTAGTTTGACCTTTTTTTATATTTTTATCTGTTTTTATACATTTTCATTCATTTTTATATTCTTTCACTAGTTATTCTTACGAACGCAAAATCGGATGTTCACAAACATAAATGAACGAACGTGACTTTTATTCATGTTCATTCATTTAACTAAACGAACGTAAAATATTATTCATGTTCGTTCATTTAATAAATAAACGAACTTTTTACCGAACGGTTCATGAAATGTTCACTGAGCGTTCAGTTCGCTTACAACCCTAGTAAGGTGTACATTGTCTAGTTGCATTGTTCATAAATTCATACTTTCATGTCATTTTTTTTCTCGAAATTTTTTCTAAGGGAGAAGGGTCTTTGCCTTATTTTTGTATATAAGAGCAGAGGGTGTCATCACCATGGGTTAAACATTCACCCAGTGCCACGTCAGTGCCACATCAGCTTTAACATTCTCACCTTTAACTAAAAAAAAAAAAAAACTCCTTAACTCAACTTTAACTCAACTATTTTGAAAATCAACCCCTAAACTAAAACTAATACTTCATTTAATAACTAACATAACATGTAAAACACGAATTACATTAAACATTAAAGTGAAACACGAAATACATAATACGATTAATAGAAAGTACGATACGCTAATGAAAATGAAACTACAAATTACAATGAAAAGTCTGAGTTATAACCCTCGTCACTCGAAGACTCCCAAAACTCGCCATTATAATACTTTGCTTCCATAATGTCAAACCAGTTCTTCCTAAGATGTTCTGCATCCCTGGCTTCCTGCTCCATACGAGCAGCTTCCTCTCGAAGTTCTCTTTCTTCTGTTTCTCTCCTGACTTCCTTATCCTGCTCAAGAAGTCGGAGTTCATCCTCAGTGAGTCTAAACGAATTTGGTTGGTGTTCCACAATCGGTGGATTGGGTTGGTGTTCCACAACCGGTGGAGTGTTTACCGGTTCATTTTTCGGTGTGAATACCGGAAAGATATCTTCCGGTGGAGTTTTCACCGGTTCATTTGGAATCAGGTTGGAGCTTGAGAATTGTTAGGAAAAGTCGTGTTCATTTGGGAATTGTTGGGAGAAGTCACGGTGACTTGAGAATTGTGGGAGAATTCAAGGTGACTTGGGAATTGTTGAGGGAAGTCACGGTGACTTGGGAATTGTTGGGAGAAGTCTTTGCGAGACACTGTTGAGAATCTGTATGAGTTGTGTGTATGAGTTTTGTGTGTGATAAACAACTCCGGTGGAGTTGTACATATAGGCAGCTTCGAATTTGAATTTGAATAAATCCCGCTCCAATTTGATATTAAATAATCTCGCTCGTATTTGAATTTGGTTATCCCGCACGAACTGTATCGTTTAAGAACCAAGGGTTTTTTTTTTTTTTTGAATTCAAATACTAGATGTTAGAGGGGCAAAAGTGTATTTTTTTTTTAATTACAAACACCCTTAACACAGCGTTAAAGGTTTACGTGGGTGCTTGCTTTGGCCTTTAACGCAAGACCACGGTGTGGTTAACGCACCTTTAACGCAAAAATGTGAAACTTTCACTTACTTGCATGGTTACACACCATGTGCTCTAAGTGTCATGTTATAAACTAAGGTTTTCAAGATCGGGATCCTACCGAGAATCATTTTCGTCTTTGCAAGATCGTGATCGTAAGATCGGATCAGGATCTTAAGATCCTACTATAATGCCATTTTCTTAATAACATTCTTAATATAATCCATAACTTTGTAGTTTTTTAGTTGGTTGTTCGAGAAAAGTAAGATCGGATCGGATTAGATATTAAGATCATATTGTCAAGATTGAGATCCTATGAGATCTTATGCTTGCAAAGATCCTACGTAGGATCGGGATCGTTTTTTGCTATGTAGCATCGTAAAATCGTAAGATTTGAATATCAGAATCGGGATCTTAACAACCATTTATAAACTATTGGAATCCTGACGAAAGTGTACCAAATACTTAAATCTTAAATAAATAAAACACTAAATTCTAAATTCATTTATATAAAAAAAATCAACATAAAACTAAATATCTTGCAAATTATAAGAGAAAACTAAAATGTCCCGCTTCTATATTTAAAGGGAATTGATTTGCACACTTTTAAAAATGATTAGGATACTCTATTTGTGCATTAAACACTTGTACTGTATTAATAATGTGCTTCAACTATTTGTACGTATAAATGTCTCAATAACATTTGAGTGTCCAAACCACCTCCCATATTTAAAGTACATTAATTGGGGAGATCGATTTTAGTTAAGTGGTTCTGGAGTTTCTGGTAAGTGTTGAGGAAGGAGTTAATAATAACATAATGGAGTTATCAATTTAATGAATAGTGCCTTGTTATTTTTTTGCTTCCGTTATTTTTTTTATAAAAGTTATATAGTTTAATTTCATATGAAATGTGTAAATTGATGGGAGGAGGATCCTCTAAAATTGTATAAAGCAACTTTAGTAAAGTTGTGAGATTGTGAGCCATTGGATTTGATCCAACGGCTCAAATCAAAAGAAGTTTTTTTTATTTGAGCCATTAGATCACATCCAATGTCTCACAATCTCACAACGTTAGTAAAGTTGTGTTTACAACTTTAGAGGATATTCCTCCAAATTGATGGGCTTTGAAAAATAGGTTTTACTACCATAACTTTTAGAACTTGAGCCTATTCATAACTTTTAGAACTTGAGCCTATTACTAATAGAAAGAGGTCGAAGAAAACTATAATTTTAACATTTCAACGCCTTCTTCTTCTTCCTCAAAATAAGAGAAACAATGAAAATGGTTCCTTTCATCTTTTTCTTTCATTTTGGATCTCCAGTTTCAAATCATTTACATTTTAAAGAATTCGTCTAGCTCAGGGTACACACCCCATTTAGTGGGTATGCACTCTTTGTAAATTCATGAATAAAAGCTTCAAAAAAAATTTTTTCTACGACGAGGATTCATAGTGCATTCCCTCTCGTAGCTGTAGATACGCTCCTGAATAGCCGGAAGTAAAGTATCTCAAGCATCAAGGACAATGATAAAGCTTTATAACAGATTTTTAAAATTCACAAATGCACCTGATAGAAAGTAAAACCCGCCTTTTGTACTTACTTATAAGTAAAAAGAACTTAATATTTATTAACTCAAATCATTTTAATGAAATCATACTTTTTTGTTCATTTTCCCTTATATTATGTGTGCATTATCTGTTTATCACTTACAGTCCTAATTTCGTCACATCTTATGGAGTATGTTTTCTTGATATCTATTAGTCATTACTTTACTTGTTTGGTTGTAGTTTACGCTTAGATATCTTATCTAAGTAGAACTAAAGTCGTCCTTTGGTTATGTTGTGTTAAGATTATAGAGTTACGATCCCTTACAAAGGAGATGCAAAATAAAAAACCTAAAAAGATTTTATAACCATTCATAGAGTGACATGTGTCCTTCATCCTAAATTATACAATAATTTCGTCAGGGGTATAATGGTCTTTGGACCCATTTTTTGCTTTTCCACCTCAAATTTCAAACACAAACATCTTTCAAATGGCAAACTTTTACGAAAAACCGATTTAATCATAATTTTTAAAATTTAATCCTCTTTAATTTGGTATAAATCTTGTTAAATATTTCGAACTTTTATTTTTTGCATATAAAATGGTTATTGATTTTCTTAATATTTTTGGCATTTTCGGCCCTATTTTTTACCATCATAATGTCGAATCGTGAAAAACTTAAAACATGAAAGTTATAGATTTTTGTTCACTCTTTACACAGGTTTTTGAATCACTCAAATCCGATCTCATATGAGTAAGATAACACACGTTAAAGATGGTGTTTTACTCATATTTGTTGCATATAAGGTGTTTGATGAAATGTCTAACTTATATATTTTGTGTTAAAATTGAGCTAAATGCACTAATTTTTGTTTCACAATGCATCATTAATCATTTTATTAATGTAAGACTCAAAAAGTAAAGTTTTTTAATAGTTATAAATAGAATAATTGTTTAAAACTGATGAACCAAAAAAACTGATGAACCAAAACCATAACACATGGCATCAACTGATGAGCCAAAAATATAACATAGGATAATAACTGATTAACCAAATAAATAAACTGATGAACCAAATAAACTGATGAACCTATAATAAAATTGATGAACTAAATAAACTGATGAACATTTAATGTTCATCTCATCAGTTACTTTGGTTCATCAATTTTTATTGTAACATTTTGTTCATCAGTTACTTTGGTTCATCAATTTTAACTGATGAACTAAATAAACTGATTATGATAGCATCATAGGTAAAAATCAATAACTGATGAACTAAATAAAATGATGAACCTATAATAAAATTAATGAACTAAATAAACTGATGAACCTATAATATAATTGATGAACCAAAAAAAATATAAGCTAACTGATGAACCTATAATTAATGAACCAAAAATTTACCAACTAAAAAATATCACTTTTTGAATCTTACATTAATAAAATGATTAATTATTCATTGTGGTACAAAAATTAATGCATTAAACGCAATTTCAATGCTAAAAATCTAAGCTAGACATTTTATCAAACACCTTGTGTGCAACAAAAATGAGTAAAATGTCATCTTTAACGGGTGATATTTTATTCATATGACATCGGATTTGAGTGATTCAAAAACCTGTGGAAAGAGTGAACCAAAGTCTACAACTTTCGTGTTTTAAGTATTTTATGATTCGACAATTTTGAAGGTTAAAAATAGGGTCGAAAATGGCAAGAAACATTAAGAAAATTATGACCCATTTTATATGTAAAAAAAATTTGAAATATTTAACAAAATTTATACCAAATTAAAGAGGATTAAATTTTAAAAATTATGGTGAAACCGGTTTTTTATAAAAGTTTTTCGATTAAGAGATATGCGTGTTTGAAGTTTGAGGTTGAAAAACAAAAAACGAGTTAAATGATCATGTTATCTTTGGGCGGATTTTTTGAATAAAATAAGTGGAAGGACACATGTCAATTAATGAGTGACTTTTTACACTTTTTAAAATATTACACTTTGCAAGGGATCCAGTGTCAAAGATTATAACATACATGATAGCTACTAAACTAATAACAAATGAACGTGTAGTAGCAGTTTGATGCCTAAATATATGTACTATACTTAGTTCGTGTCAGTATTCCGAAAAGTTAAAATTAGTAAATTTACAATTTTCGGTTCTGTAGTTAATTATAAGTAACCAAAATCATGATACTAACAGGTTCCACTCGTGAACCGTACTCTTAAAACATAACGTTACAGTCTCTAGGTTAATATCACGACTTTTCGACATTTAATCTTGACAATTGTATATAAGGTGGCCGAGTATAGTTCAATCAGCAAACTTCCTTATTAACTAGGTGGTAGAGTATTGTTGACGTATATGTCCGGAGGCCATAGTCCGGACGCTGCAAACTAGGCCGGACAGCAAGGTTCAGCCGGACGGTACAAGAAGACTATAGACCATTGGATTAAAGCCAGATCTTCACGTGCGCCGCCTTCCCAGATATTCATAGATCATGTCTGGCACGTGGTTTGGCACCTACCTAATAGAGTAGGCCTAGGGCGGCATATACTATTTGAAAGAACACAGGACCACTATTAACAGTACGGCGAGTATTGTTCGCAAGTACATACAGGTACCAAGGTTGGGTAGTATAAATACCCCAACCCCATTTATTGTTGACAACATCAGACATACACTTGCATTTACTCTCATTTATTATAATACCCCCTGGTCTCCTACATATTCTTACTCTCACACCGGAGCTTGGTCTTGGAATAAAACCCGGGATGAGGCTAAAGTGTGTATCTCATTTGTGCAGTTATCAAGAAGTATCGAAGGTGAAGGTTGGACTTTCCGTTGATAATCTAGGGAGCAGACTTTTACTTCAACAAATTGGCGCCATCCGTAGGACCCGTTATTCAATCTACCCGAAGGCAGAATGATGAGTGTTCCCCCTGAAACCCCCCGGCCTCTTACCAGAGAGGACGGGGTAAATGATAATGAAGACAGTCCGGAGGGTTCAAACCGAAACGACAGAAATTCGCCCAGCCTACAGGATTTGATTCAAATCCACATGGCATCCCTAACAAAGTTAGTTAAAAAGCACAACGCTCTCGGAGGAAGCGTTGTTAAGCCAATACGGCTTGATTTTGGTGACGAAGGGGACAAGGGTCCTACTGAGAACCGGAGGGAAGACGAACCAAAAGACGATTTAAAAAAGCCCTTCAAGTTGATCCGCAAGTCATAGTTCACTCCGATAATAGTCGAACTCGCTGGACCGAAGTGTACAATGCCGACTACCATCAAACTGTACGACGGGTCTATGGACCCAGATGATCACATCAACCGGTTTGCTCGGGCAGCGAATCAAGGCGAATGGCCTATGCCAGTCTGGTATAGGATGTTTCAACAAACATTGGACGGCCCAGTACAAGGCTGGTTCAGTCGGTTAGAACTAGGTAGCATTGACACATGGGATGACCTCAAAGAGCAGTTCGTCACCCGATTCTCTCTCCGGCAAAAGGGGGTCAGAGACCCTACAGAAATCACAAAGATAGTGAGAAAGGCCAACGAAACCCTTATGGATTTCAAAGAAAGATGGACGGATGAGGCCAGCTACATACCGGGGGTACCTGAAGTCATGCGCATATCATCCTTCATGGGCGGCCAAAAATGTCCAGAGTTTGCCAAGCGGTTTTCTGATCAGGTGCCGCGCATAGTGAAAGAAATGATGAAAAGGGTTGATGATTTCGTTCGGTCAGAAGAAGCATACAAAAATACATAACTTCCAAGGGGGGAAACGCAAGACTTGGGCCGAAAGTATAATTTCCCTCCCAGGGCTGACAGGGCAAGGGGTCCTACTCGAAAAAGCGCAGAAGTGACCGACGAGGAGATTACCGGCCCAGAGAACCGTACTCTCCGTACGTTCCACCAAAGCAGGAGAATCACCACCGAGGAGACTTCCGAAGGAAGGAGAACACGACAATAACCGCCCGGGGCTGATGGTACTAAGTAAACAGCCAAAGGAGATCCTGGCTACGGAACACCAACTCCGTCTTCCTCCTCCGCCACCACTTGTGGGCAGGCCTAGCAAAGAAAACGCAGACAGGTACTGTGATTATCATGGTGAGAAGGGGCATTTCACCAATGACTGTCACCACTTAAAGAAACAGTTGAAAATGGCGTTAGAATCAGGAAAGCTGGACCACCTGATCCGGAATGTCAGACAGCAAGGAAGGGAACAGCCGAGGGAAAATAACCGGGGAAAAGGGAAGGTAAAAATATGATTGGCAACGTGGGACCAGTGAAAAGGAAAACCCGGGAGCGGGAGGAGCCATGGATGCTTGTTCCTATTACTTTCCCCCCGGTCGCATCAGACGACCTGTCAGATGAACCCCTTATTTTTGAAGCAGAAGTAGAAGGGTACTTAGTCAAGAGAGTTTTGTGGATGAAGGAGCGTCTGTAGAAGTTATGTACGAACACTGTTTTAATAATCTGTGCCCCACAATCAGGTCAAGACTAAAGGAGTCCGATTCCCCCTTAACGGCATTCTCAGGATAGGTGGTCAAACCGTTGGGAAAGATAGAGTTGGACGTTTGCTTCAGCGATCATGGGTTTGTTCCGAAAGACTAGAATGAAGTTCTCATCAATAAGATCTTCGTCACCATACAACATAATCCTAGGAATAACCGGATTGAAAGAGCTAAGAGCCATCCCGTCAACTATTCACGCCATGATGAAGTTTCCCACTCCGAGAGGAATTGCAACGTTGGTTACAAGGTCAATCACCATGTTGGATTGTCGAAGATTGGAGGAAAGACAGCTGTCGCTGGATGAAGAAAAAGAAACGGCGTCTGGAACGGACCACCGAGGGGCAGAGGAAGAAGTTAGTCTTACTAAGGAAGTGTTAATACACCCGGATCAACTGGTAACCATAGGGGGAAATTTTCAAAGGGATACCGAAAGAAATTTGTGAAAAACTAGAAGGGGGTTGAATAGTTTACCGTTTAAAAACTTTAAACTTGTTGTATCAAATGTCCATTTTTAGCTTGTTCTAATATAAAAGATGTTGCTTATAGTTTATGACGAACATAACTTAAAACATGTTATCACACAAGTACAATCAACAAGTCACAACACAAACAATCACATAATGCAAACATTAAAGTAAGGCAATAAGTAAAAGGAAAGTGCAAACCGAACATGAGGATTTATAGTGGTTCGGTCACGGATCTCCTCTCCGCCCTACTCCACTCCTCGAGTGCCCAACTCGAGACTTACTTAACTAGATCAACAACCTCCCTTTTCGGCGGAGAAAACCTTACAATCATTGCTTACACTTTTACCGACACTAAGCTAGATGTCGAGTTCTTTTACAAGGGTACAACCACTCCCGTCGTCGCTTACACTTTTACCGACAGTAAGCTAGATGTCGAGTTCTTTTACAAGGGTACAACCACTCCCGTCGTCGCTTACACTTTTACCGACACTAAGCTAGATGTCGAGTTCTTTACCAAGGGTACAACCACTCCCGCTACGTTTTGTGGCCCAACATAAAAACCTTGTGTTTTATGGCACAAACACATAAACCATCTAATCTATATTGTTATGATACAATGATGATCCAAGACATAAAAGCCTAATGGATATGCATGCCTAATCTACACGAACTTCTTGAATAAGAAGTCTTCAACCATTGAGGATGTCAAGTGCCCTTGAATCTTCATATGTTGGAATGCTTTAATGAATGATGACTTCAAGATTTTGTAACCTTCTTGGTGGATCATGAAGTATGATATGCTTACAACAAAGATGAATGTTAGAAGCATTATGATCATTTTGGAAAGGGTGACTCATGTGTGTTTCTACATGGTTTCCTATATAACTATGTGTGTGTGGTTTTTCATCAAGTTTGCAAGTAAACTATAAACTCCTATTTATAGGCAAACTTACAAAGGGGTTCTCCAAAACCATGTTCCAAAACTAACAAAGACAAACCATGTTCCAAGTATCTTTCACAATGTCACATCAAGTTACTTCTAGTCAAACACACAATAGATAAATCCAAAATGTGTAAGAGGTCTTATGGAAAGTCAAACACTTAAACTTTTCATAAATGAACATGATGTATGATTACAAGTAACTTGTACATTTTACGTTATGTATCAAGTTATACATTTGTCATCAATCAAAACAAACGAGACTGTATATATTAAATATCGTAATATTTGCACTAACAATCTCCCCCTTTTTGATGATGACAAAATATGTAAACGTGATAGAACGCAAAATGTAAAGGGTTACTTGTGTCCGTATAACTTACTTGTATCCGCAACACGTTCTACATTTCCTTCTCCATTTACACTCTTCTCCCCCTTTTGTCGAAACAAAAATGGGTGTGTCCGTGGAGTTAACTTAATTTCTCCCCGAAATGGCGAGCTTGCATCATCCCTAGTGAAGTTAATTCTTCAACTCCAATTTCCTAAGGTTGTTGCGTCCCTTAGGTTGTTAGCGGATCCATGGATCAAATTAAGTTCCTTGACCTACATCAAGGTTAGTGTTTTGCAACATAAAAATTATACGAAAAATGCATGACGAATAAAATTCATTTTGGACTATGTTGACTTATCTCCTTCTTTTTGTCGAAACACAAAAGTGCGTCGAAGAATGAGAATAAAGAAAAATACGTGCATGCTTCCCCAATATTGTAGCTCCCCCTTGATCCATACTCCCCATTGTTAGGGTCCCAACGTATATGATACAAGGATAAGAAAGCTAAAAAAGAAACAAAGGTTAGTGTATGATTAGCTTCCCCTTGATCAATACTCCCCGTTGCTAGGGTACCAACGTATATGATACAAGGATAAGAAAGCTACAAAAGAAACAAAGGTTAGTGTATGATTGACTCCCCCTTGATCAATACTCCCCGTTGCTAGGGTACCAACGTATGTGATGCAAGGATGATGAACCCTACAAAATAAAGGTTAGTATAAGACAATAATTTTCCTATGCTTGACGGAAGCTCCCCTTGTTAAAGGGCGTCAATATGAACCTACAAAACAAAAGTTAGTATAGTGGAAGTTTTGTCTTTAGACAAGCATGTCCTTTACAACAACATGTATAGAAGATGCAATATGAGTGCTTGATGGATATTCCTCCTACGTCAAGAAGCACCTATAATGAAAGAAGGAAAATATTCGATGCAAACATCATCCTTAGATGATTATACTATATACGATCGAGCGTATATAATGGTGAACCTACAACAAAAGAGTTAGTGCAATATATTTCATCTCAAAGAAAAGTAAGATGTAAATATATAAATGATATAAGCGACTCAAAGTAGAGAACCATGAAACAAAAAAAATCTCATAAGGTGTATGCTTCTAAAAAGAAATGCAATCATAAGAAAAACGTGAATATAATATGATAGGAACCTACTAAGCAAAGCCTAGAAGGAAGACATGAGGTTGAAATGCTTAAAGAGGATGGTGCTAATGATGTTAGAGAGAATGCGAATATGAGAAAAATATAGAAATTTCTATAGGTCTGGCGGCACCAAATGAATACACGGGCGGAACCCTGGTTTTGGTTCCGCCTGGTCCACTGGGCCAAAACTGGGACTACCCAGAAATTACACGGGCGGAACCCAAAATTTGGTTCCGCTATATCCGCCAGACTGCAAATTCCTAATAGACCAGGTTTTTGACGGGCGAAACGATTTTCTAATTTCGAAATTTTTCCTAAAACAGAAGCACACTATTAAATCTGATTGGGAAATGACAAAGGGGCAAGTAAAAACACGCATATCAATTGAGTTTGAATGAGGGCTAACGATTTTCATTATACTTTAGTAAAAGTATAGAAAATTTGACAACATCACAAGATTAATTGGAATAGGTTTTACACTAATCCATGGTGGTGATGGTTAGTGAAAGAGTTGATGAAGGTGGTGGTTATAATGCATGAATTTAGAAACTCGTATGTATAGCAAATGCTATGACGAATGAGCATATGGACTTATGCAATCTAAGATTCAAAACTTAAAGGGATAAAGAAAAATGTGAATGGGCATTGATATTCAATGACGGCTATGGGTTATGATTTGATCGATTAGGATTGACGCTAATGAAAACAAAATACGTTTAGAAATAGTGACCTATATCGAACGACAATGGATGAAAGAGTACTAACATGGTTTAGTCCTACATGACCTTTAATGACATTATCATCTACCAAAGATGATGTATCATGCCACAATGTATGCTTGAATGGGTTCAAAAAGAAGTGAAGACAATAGGCACCTAGGAACAAGAATACCATAATAAAAGAGTAAAAAAAATGCTAAATACCTATATGACGATGAGAATGACATCATATGATGCGAGAGTGTTGGTTAGACCAACGTGTTGAGAAAGTGTTGGGAATGATGGCTTTGATTAATATATCGTTTGCGCTGACAATGACATGCATGATATGTGTCGAGGAAGAAGAGGATGAGATCCTAAGATGGTGTTCTTGAAAATGAGGTTTTGACGTCCTAGTTTTGAGAGAAGAATCCTAGACTCTATTTGGTTTAGTTTTTGGTTGTAGAAGTGAAGAACTTTGTCAAACTCATGATGTGTTTTTCACTTGATGAGATATTGGGGGTGAAAGAGGCTTGAACTATTAAAAAGAGAAAAGGTCAAAGGCTTGAAGCACTTGTGGTTTTGTGAACCGACTTTAACTAAATGGAGTGTACCTATGTTGGTATTTTAGGGTGTAAGAAACATGAGTAGATGTTCTTTAAATACAATTTGACAAAATACAAATAAGTGAATGAATTTCTCTCCTCCTCAATAGGTGGACATCCAACATATTGTCTAGTGCATTGTATAAAGAATGATGATGAAGTGTTTAGGAGGTTGTAGGTTAATGAAAACGATGAGCTTGGTAATGTTTTTGCGGATGTTGGTTAGCAACAAAGAACTTTATCCTTAAAGTCATGTAGCTCTTCTCTATCAATGTGAGATGATCGTATGACGAGGCATGTGGTTTTCTCAAAGGAGGTGGAAAGGATTAGAATATTGTTATCGAGGTGATTTTGGAAAGTGGAAGCACTAATGCGTAATGCAAAAAGATTTTAATCTTTGTGTTTGGAATATATGGTTGAATGATCTAAAGAGAGACATCTTTTATGTTGAGTTTGAGTATGTGTTATGAGAGTGATTTGATCATCAAAGACCAGGAGATGTGTTTGTGTGTGATAATGGAATATGTTAAGAACGTTCTCAAGAAAGCTCTTTGGAACAGGAATCTAAGTGAAATTACTAAATTCAATAGATCTTGTGTGTGCTATAGAGATGAGTAGAATAGGCATAGGATTTGAATTGGGTTATGAGCAAGATTTGGTTATGATGAACGCCTGAAAGGAAATAGACACATATAGTGTCTTTCAATAAATAGGGTTATCACGTGGAACAAAGTCACCATGCTTATGAAAACAAGAATGACGAGATGATGAGGAGGCTCTAGATCCTAGAACTTGCAGATGTTGATTTGAGGTTTAATGAGACATATGCAGAAGTTAAAAGTATTGCTAATACTTTAATAACTTGTGAAAGTGATACTACTTAAACCTAGTGTAATTGAATGTGTGCTTCATGCTCATTTGATGGTGAAGGTTCTAATCCTATAGGTGGTAAAGTATGGTTGACGTCCGAGAGTGGATATGTGAAATGAGGTGGTGATTGTTTGACAACACTTGAAGCTTGGATATCTTCTTTGTGTTCTTCACTTGCTAGAAAGTGGAAAAGACGCATTTCATAATGAAATTCATTTGACTTTTGACGACATAGACAACTATGTTAATGAGTGTATGGACATGACAATTGCCCTTTGTTACAAAGAGCAACACAAGGGTGAACACAGGTTTATGTATCATGAGAGGTGGTTTAATCTTAATGGGTTAGGTTGTAGTGGGGATGACACACTTGTTTGGTTTCATTATGGAATCTTCTTGTGAAGATGACTAGGTGGAGTTATTGGTGAAGATGATATTGACTCTTGGTTTCTTTGAGGGCATGGAAATGGTGGATGACTCAATATTGATAGGACAAAGGATAACACGGTTTCTCATTTCACATTGGTTGTTTGAGGTTTGAGTGATGAAAGGTTATGAGGAAGATGCTTGAAGTTTTGCTCATGTTTCTGAAGCTTATGGGCTGAGATATATCACAAGGTGAATGTGATGAGATGATGGTGAAAGAACAAGTGAACTTAAGTGCTAAATGTTTAAGGATGAAAACCTATTTACATTTGTTTTTGTTCCTATTGATTGGGAGAGTATTACGATAAGTGCTCTAGTCGTGATGAGTGTTTTAACAAACATTGTTAAAATACTTGGGTGTTGATTTTCAGATAAGACATTTAATGACTATGGTAGTAAGTCAAGTTTACTTGAATATTTCGAATGAAATACTTAAGTTGTCAATCCTACTTAGTTGAGATTGGATAGCATAAAAGGATAGCAAGACTCGATAATACATCTATAACTTAAGAGTAAGTTATGACTCGATGTAAATCCTTATCGTCTTGAAGGATGACACATTATTTTCATGTTAACCAAGTGAGGTAACATATGTAGATACAAGACAATATCTATAGTCATAAGTTGGACTTGTGATTTCGATATTGTATGTAATCTTTGCAAATAACGAGTCCGAATTGGTTAGGAAGTTGTCAATTTACAAATCAAGCTAATGAATGAGTAAAGGACAAAAGAATGCAGTGAGTGTTTGTAGTGATCACAAATACTCAATGGTTCGAGGATTGCAAGGAACAAGTTTTCGGATTCCTTCCTTTATGGAGAAAGGTAACTTGGATCATTCTTGTGAAACTTATAAAGTATTATTATAGATGATTATCCTATAGGTGCAAGTGATAAGTCCTAATCCTATTCTGAGTGAACATCAGTGAGAAGAATCATAGAGATGAAAGTAAGTGATCTTGAGTGAGGGTCTTAAATGAAAATTTGACAAGAAATCTGCAGGACTGTCGGAACCCTACAAATACACGGGCGGAACCCTTTTGAGGGTTCCGTGTGTTCCGTTGGGCTATTTCTGGGTTTCCCAGAAAATGTACTGGCGGAACCCATTTGAAGGTTCCGCCTGATCCGCCAGACACCAGAAATGAGGCAGTCCACTATTTCGAGCCTCGAGACGAATTTCAAATTTTTCGAAAACTCCTAAAAACAAAACTTAAATATAGTACTGATTAGGAAATGCAAAATGTGGATATAGAAAAACTCTAACCGTTAGACTTTGACCGGGTGCTAGCGAATTTCACTATACTTAGTGAAATATCCATAAACTTGAAAATTTGAAAACATCTCAAATGTTGTCTACCTGCATATCCGTCAGTACACGACAATGTCCAAGATAACAAAAGATCCTAGAAGAACATATATCCATGAAACACATTGTTTGAATACCAAATTGTTCAAATTTCAAGTTGTGCCAAACATTCCTTAACAAAGGACATTTATCGACTCCCGAAACCCGTTCAAGTATCCTAATAATACTTGAAACATATGCACCCAATTAGATGTGATAGATTAAAACTAAAAACACATATTCTAACACATGTTAGCATATAGATCGAGCCGAGGATTATGAGCTTCCTATAAATGGAAATTAAGCTAAGCATTGAAAATTTATAACAACACAGTGTTATCGTCCAAACATGGTATGGTTAGTTTATATGATCAATCAAAGATGAGTTTCTATCTTATAGCACGACACATTCATTAAACATCATTGTAGAAACATATATACCAAACACCATTTTTCAAGAATACTACATGTTTAAAAATGTAGTGACTTATTTAGACGCTTGACCATATTCCAAGTTATTTAATTAGTATTACTTAATTCTCATTCCTAAGTGAATTATGCAAAATAATCACATAACATATGCAAGGAAGAGTAACTAAAACAATAAGCAATACAAACACAAATTTTCAACTTAGTACACACAATCTAGCAAATATCCTATTGTGTATAAACATGAAATCGACAAACAAGCAAATGAATATCATGACAAGATTGACACTCATAAATCACAAATAAACAATATGCAATCACAACTTTCAATAAGCAAATATCATATATGCATACAACTAAAACAAGTAGTAGTCATTTAGCATAACATAAAAAGAAATATACTTTTCGTCACTTTGCGTTTAAATATGACAATGTATGCCAAGCTTGATTAGTTTCCTTTGTATATATGAATATCACAAAATTCTTTGGTTTCAAAGAAAATAATGTCAATGTTCAAAGGATACTAACTTATATTGCCTAACTCAAAAGTTTGAGTTTCTACGTCAAAACGAAACTTGATATTTTGGACACACTATAGTAATTGGTTTATTCCTTTGACTTCAGATTAGATTTAGGCCATAAAATTATTTTTAAAAGAAAGTAGACTCAATTACCTTTAAAATGATAGGTGGCGCGACTCCTACGGACTTACGGTTTATTTGTTATGAATTTTTTAAGTTTGACAAAAACTGTATACTGTGCAGACCAAGGAACCTTCGCCCAAAGGGCAAGGAACCCTTCTGAGGGTTCCGCGGGATCCGCGGGGTCTGCTGTAACAAAATGTCATAGAATGCTAAAAACGTGTATTTCGCAAATCGAAAATGTGTAGGACTTATAAGATTTGTTAGTAAACATATAATACACCTATTTTAACATCATTACTTCTTATGTGACTTATCTAAACATTTATGTAGGTGATTTTTCAACTAGATTTATAGTTAACCCAAACATTCCTTTTAAAACTGTATTTTATGTACATTAGCTCTAACCACATAATTTGACACTTATAAATTTTTAAGAAATGTTTTCTTTTATTTTTCAAGGACACCTTCCAGCTTGTATACAAAGTAATATTTAACCACAAAATTTCTAAGTATACTTAATAAAACATTTTTCATATTATATTCCGCTTCAATGGTAATTTGATACATGGATCGTGCTCCATTTTAAAAACCATTTGTTTTGAAAATAAGAGCTTCGAAGCTCTGATGCCAATTGTGAAAAACTAGAAGGGGGGTTGAATAGTTTACCGTTTAAAAACTTTAAACTTGTTGTATCAAATGTCCATTTTTAGCTTGTGCTAATATAAAAGATGTTGCTTGTAGTTTATGACTAACATAACTTAAAACATGTTATCACACAAGTACAATCAAGAAGTCACAACACAAACAATCACATCATGCAAACATTAAAGTAAGGCAATAAGTAAAAGGAAAGTGCAAACCGAACATGAGGATTTATAGTGGTTCGGTCACGGATCTCCTCTCCGCCCTACTCCACTCCTCGAGTGCCCAACTCGAGACTACTTCACTAGATCAACAACCTCCCTTTTAGGCGGAGAAAACCTTACAATCATCGCTTACACTTTTACCGACACTAAGCTAGATGTCGAGTTCTTTTACAAGGGTACAACCACTCCCGTCGTCGCTTACACTTTTACTGACACTAAGCTAGATGTCGAGTTCTTTTACAAGGGTACAACCACTCCCGTCGTCGCTTACACTTTTACCGACACTAAGCTAGATGTCGAGTTCTTTACCAAGGGTACAACCACTCCCACTATGTTTTGTGGCCCAACATAAAAACCTTGTGTTTTATGGCATAAACACATAAACCATCTAATCTATATTGTTATGATACAATGATGATCCAAGACATAAAAGTCTAATGGATATGCATGCCTAATCTACATGAACTTCTTGAATAAGAAGTCTTCAACCATTGAGGATGTCAAGTGCCCTTGAATCTTCATATGTTGGAATGCTTTAATGAATGATGACTTCAAGATCTTGTAACCTTCTTGGTGGATCATGAAGTGTGATATGCTTACAACAAAGATGAATTTTAGAAGCATTATGATCATTTTGGAAAGGGTGACTCGTGTGTGTTTCTACATGGTTTCCTATATAACTATGTGTGTGTGGTTTTTCATCAAGTTTGCAAGTAAACTATAAACTCCTATTTACAGGAAAACTTACAAAGGGGTTTTCCAAAACCATGTTCCAAAACTAACAAAGACAAACCATGTTCCAAGTATCTTTCACAATGTCACATCAAGTTACTTCTATTCAAACACACAATAGATAAATCCATAATGTGTAAGAGGTCTTATGGAAAGTCAAACACTTAACCTTTCCATAAATGCACATGATGTGATGTATATATATTTCTATTTAAAGATTAAGATATATATGAAAGTAAACTTGCATATATTACCTAAGTAATGTTGTTATAGTAAGTTAATGAGTTACTAAAAATGTTTGATTCCTAATGTCATCACATTTTTATCATTTGTAAAACTTACTAATATTACTTTAACACCTAAAGTGGCACTTATTCTATTTGACACCTAAAGTGCACTTTGACACCTAAAATACTTAAAGACCCTAAAAGTATTTTAGTCATTCTAAATGGTTGGTCAAGGGGTTTGATCATAATGCTACATAAAAAACATGTACGAACCCGTGTTGTAGCATACGATGACTCGAGATGTTGAGAGGTGTTGAATGTTTGTTAAGACAAAGTATGATTACAAGTAACTTGTACATTTTACGTTATGTATCAAGTTATACGTTTGTCATCAATCAAAACAAACGAGACTATATAGATTAAATATCGTAATATTCGCACTAACAAAATTGATAGAGTTATTGAGACAAAATAAAGATGTATTTGCATGGCAGCCGACGGACATGACCGGAATACCAAGACGTCTGGCACAACAGTCCCTCAATGTTAAAATTAAAGACACTTTGGTAGCACAGAAAAGACGTACCTTTTCTTAGTAAAAAATTTTTGTGATAACGAAGGAAGTGCATGAATGGGTTAAAGTAGGTATCGTCAGACCGGTGCGATACCCACGTGGATATCTAACCCAGTGCTGGTCAAAAAATGTGATGGGAGCTGGAGGATATGGATAGATTTCAAAATTTTGAATTCTTCCTGCCCAAAAGACTGCTACCCATTCCCGGAGATAGACTGGAAGATTGAATCTGTAATGGGCTTCTGATACAAGTGCTTTCTGGATGCATATAAAGGATATCACCAGGTGTAAATGGCGATGGAGGATGAAGAAAAAACGGCGTTCTATACAGAACAAGAGGCATATTGCTACACCAAAATTCCCTTCGGATTAAAAAATGTTGGGGCCACATACCAACGGCTGGTGGATTCAGCGTTCCACTCTCAAATAGGCAGGAATATGGAGGCATATGTGGACGACATGGTCATTAAGAGTAAGTCCAAATTGGCGATGCTGGCTGATATAGCAGAAACCTCTGACAACCTTTGGAAAATCAACATGAAGTTAAACCTAAAGAAATGCTCCTTTGGTGTAGAAGAGGGAAAATTCCTAGGATACATGGTGACCTCCGAAGGGATCAGGGCTAACCCAAGGAAGACCAAAGCCATAGCCGAGATGAAATCCCCAAGAACGCTAAAAGAAATGTAGAGCGTCAGCAGGAAACTAGCAGCACTAAACCGATTTCAGTCTCGGTCAGCGGAAAGATCGCTCCCCTTCTTCGAAACCCTCAAAAACATCACAAAGGAAAATAAAGACGATTACCGATTGACGCAAGAAGCAGAAGAAGCCTTTCATGCCATGAAAAGGCTAGTTTTAGAACTCCCCTCCCTAACAACTCTCAAACCTAAGGAAAACCTGAGCTTATACCTAGCGGCATCTTCCGGAGCGGTAAGCGCAGTCCTGCTTGCCTAGCGGCATGGGAAAAAACTGCCGGTACACTATGTCAGCCGGACACTGAATGAAGCCGAAAGAAATTATGCTCCCATAGAAAATTGGATGTATGTCTGTTGCATGCCTCTAGGAGGTTACGGAGGTACTTCGAAGCACATCCCATCAAAGTTATTACTGATCAACCCATAAAGCAAATTCTAAGCAAAGCGGAGGCTTCGGGGAAAATGGCCAAATACGCCGTGGAGTTGGGCGCATATGACATCACGTATACCCCGCGGAACGTAGTCAAAGGGCAGGTCCTAGCGGATTTCCTTACGGAAATTCTGGTAGAAATGGAAAAGGGGAATGCACGAAGAAGAGACAAAAGATTATGCGAACTCGCAGAACGAAATGAGTGGATTTTGTATACAGACGGGGCATCCAGCAAGAAGGGCGCAGGGGCAGGTCTCGTGCTCATCAGTCCTTCCCAGAAAGAATTCATGTATGCCCTCCGTTTGAACTTCGAGAGCACGAATAATGGGGCCTAATACGAGGTTACTAGCTGGCCTCCGGATAGCCGAACAAATGAAGGTCGAAGCACTAGACGTGAGGGTCGATTCTAAACTAGTAGCTAGCCAAGTAAATGGGGAATTCGTGGCGGCTAAAGAGAGTATGATACGGTATCCGGCAAAGGTAAAACAACATGTGGCACGGTTCAAAAGCTTCAAGATCCGAAACATCCCAAGGGCACAAAATCAGAAAGCAGATGTACTAAGTAAGCTGGCCTCAATAGCATTTGACCACTTGACCAAGGAAGTCTTGGTAGAAGTCCTCTCAAAACCATCCGTCGATGAAGTGCGTGTAAATGCCATAGTAGAGGAAGAAGAGGACAACTGGATGATGCCTATCATCAAGTGCCTAGAAGAACGAATATGGCCGAAAGACCCTAATGAAGCAAGGAACATGCGGAAGAAAATTCTGTATTAAACCATAGAAGATGGGGTTCTCTTCAAAAAATCCTACTTGAATCCCATGTTGAGATGTTTCGGTCCTTTACAAGCAAATTACATTATACGAGAAGTACACGAAGGGGCCTGCGGCATGCACTTCGGACCGATATCGGTGGTAACCAAACTGATAAGACAAGGATACTACTGGCCTACGATGCATAAAGACGCAAGAGAATAAATCTAGAAATGTGACTCCTGTCAGATACATGCTCCGGTGCCAAAACTGCCAAAAACCCTCATAACATCCATCATGGCCCCCTGGCCTTTTTATCAGTGGGGAATGGACGTATTGGGGCCGTTTCCGGAGGCTCTAGGGAAAGTAAAAAATTTCATTGTCTCGATAGACTATTTTACCAAATGGATCGAGGCAAAGCCGTTAGCCAAAACGACGGGGAAGGACGTAAAGAAGTCCGTATGGGAAAACATAGTTTGCCGGTTTGGCCTTCCAGGGGTAATAGCAACGGACAACGGAACCAACTTTGTGAATGACCCATTCAAAAGCTGGTGCCAGAAATTGCACATTAGACAGATGAATACAGCGGTTGCCCACCCGCAACCCAACGGTTTGGTAGAAAGGGCCAATGAAAGTCTCGTGGAGGGGATAAAGACAAGGTTGGGAAGATCAAGGGCCGGATGGGTTGATGAGCTACCTAACGTCTTATGGGCTCATCGGACCTCTCTCAAAACAAGCAATGGCGAAACGCCCTTCAGTCTCACCTACGGTAGCAAAGTGGTCATACCAGCCGAGATAGGAATGCCAACGAATCGGACTTTAATGTTTGATGAAAACCGAAGTGAGGAGGACCACTTACTGGTCCTCAATCTTGACTTATTGCAAGAAAAAAGAGAGGCGGCCGCAATCGAGGAGGCTAATTACAAAACAAAAGTGGAGCAGTTTTACAACCGGAGGGTGAGGCCGGTTAATTCAAGGTGGGAGATTTTGTGTATCGAAGAAACGAAGCTAGCAGGGTGGAAAATCGGGGGAAGGTAGGCCCCAATTGGGAAGGGCCCTACAGGGTCATGGAAGCGTATGACAACGGCTCTTATAAGTTGCAAACTATGGATGACAAGGAAGTCCCTCGCTCTTGGCACGCCATAAACCTTAGGAACTGTTTCTTATAAAAGTTGTTGTTATTAGAATTCCAAAATTAATGCAACATGTGCACTCTTATCAGATTTTCTAAATGATGAATGAAGCCTTCTCCAAGGACGAAAGGAAAGGCAATTTTACCGAATGAAACATTGTTGTTTGTACCACCCCTCTGGTGGCTGGCCCCCATCAGAAAATATAAATTCTCGAGCGACAAAGTCGTTTCGGATGCTCGAGCGGTCATAACCATTTCGGATGCCCAAGAATACCTTGGATGCTCGAGCGACAAAGTCGTTTCGGATGCTCGAGCGGCCACAACCGTTTCGGATGCCCAAGAAAACCTTGGATGCTCGAGCAACAAAGTCATTTCGGATGCTCGAGCGGTCATAACCGTTTCGGACGGATAACACGTTCGGAAAACAAGTAAAGAGTAATTACAGCTACGATAATCATTCGCAAGTAACCAAAAGTTAAATAATCACAGGAGGGCAAAGACCCTAAAAATGTTAAAGTTATTACATGTACAGTGAATAATGCCAAAAAGGCCGAATAACATAACAACAGTCTTAACAAAGTAAATACATCATGTCCGAGGATTCACATCCTCCTCAACGGTCACATGAGTAGGGTCTTCAGAAGGTTTCTACTGATCAGTGGTAGGCCGGCTGGAGGAACCAAGGAGCCCTCGAGGGGTTGGAGAGTTAGGAAATAAATTCATCAGATCACCCAACGGAAGCCTATTGGACTCGGCGATCTTCTTAATAAAAGGATACTCAATGGAAAAAAGCTTCTCATATTCATACTTCCAAATCTTTGGAGCTTCCATATTCACCTTCTTTGAAGTACTTAAGATCTTAGCCAAGTTGTGACACCCCCAAAATTTACAACGCAACGGAATACCAATTTGGGTGTCACTTCATAGTTCATAAAAACAAGTTACATAAAACGACCTCAAAAGAGACGTTTAATAAAATGTCACATTCGATTTGATAAATCAGAGTACAAAGGTCCCAACAATTTCTTTTTAAAACTTAAGTTACAAGAATTAACATGACACATACATGTATTTTAAAGAAAAGAAAAAAAAGTTATCGAATGTGTAGAAAACAAGTCTTCAAATATTTGATATCCACGCGACTCCGATTGCTCCCAATGCTCAGCTAGCAAATAAAACCTGAGAAAATACATGCTAAAAAGTCAACATAAAGGTGAGTGAATTCATAGAGTTTAATAAGTAAAGAGTGAATACAAGATAATTCAGTTTAAAAGAAGTTGGGCTACATTGTTATACGCCCGTAATTGGTTTATAAATCAGTTGAACACAAGTCTCAAGATTTGGGCCACGTTGTTGCACCCATAACATAAATAGTGGGCCCCGTTGTTGCACCTATAAAGAAACATTGGGCCCCGTTGTTGCACCCATAAAGAAACATTGGGCCCCGTTGTTGCACCCATAAAGAAACATTGGGTCCCGTTGTTGCACCCATAAAGAACAGTAGATACTTGTGTTCATGGTTGTAGTATATATCACTTCACGAGATTGAAAAATGTATAAAAGTGGGATTATGAACTTATAGTAATATATAAAATTTTAGAGTACTAATGAAAGTAAAAATCAAGTAGTTAAGCATGTATCTCCCCCCCCCCCCCCCCCAAAGAGTTTATAAAACAATTAAATGAGAAAAGATGGGGCTATGACTCACCTCAAGAGCAACAAGATCAGAAGTAAAATGGATCTTCGGACGAGTGCGAAGCGTCTAAGCACAACCTAAAAGACGTGACGCGACTTAGAATGATAAAGAAGAGCGATATGAAAAAGTAATTCAAATGATCACGAGATATGTTAAAGAGATAAGCATGGCATTGCACTAAGACTTAGCCCAAGATATTTTTACTCTAAGATTGATGTTCGACCAGGTCTTATAGGTAATAAAACACCTACCAAGTTTCATCCCTCAATTCTTATCTTACCTATGTGTATCTACACGTTTTAGAGTTCAAGACAAGACGTAAAATATTAAATTCTGGATTTGACTCTATTTTATAGACCCTTAACTCCTAATCTATAAATGATATGAATACAAGGCCTTCACCCCTGGAAAGCTCTTTGAGTCTAGTTTTCAAAAATCTAGGCCTCAACTTCTGAAAGATTCATAATCATGTGAAAAGACTATTTTACCCTTGAACATCCAGCACATAATATTTACTGAATTTTAATCTCTTACAAAAATGGCAATAAATCCTAAACTAAAATAGCAATTTAAGTTAGACCAATTGGAGGGGTTAGCCTAAGATGTCTACTATAGGTCTCAACTTTTATTCCAACAATTTTAGTGTAAAAACCTAGAGTTAAACTCCTTTTTCAAACAGTAGTTCAGAACGGATCAATTTTAGCAAAACGGCCATAACTAATTCATCCGGAAGAGTTGATAAACCCTCCAATTAGCTACAAGGTCCTAATTTGTTTACCCTTCACCCATGTGAAAACCCAGTAGCCTCTAGTTCAACAATAATTCTTTACAAGTAAAAGCAATCTGCATTACAATTTCTGGGTACACACTAAATATGTTTTCACGATTTTGGTCGTATCTCGACCATCCGGAATAGTTGGTTTTCCGGCCAACTCGCCACTAGGACCTGAGATATTAACCTATTCATTTATGAAAAGCTTCAGTAGGCTCTAATCTAAAAATTTACCATTAACACACAAACAATCTGCAAGTTACCTATTTTGACTAGTTTTACTAATTTGGGCATAACTTGGTCATCCGAAGGAGATAAAACTTCCTCCAACTCGTCACATGAAGCTTAGACCTATATCTATCTAAAAATGTAATTTAATCATAGGCTCCAGGCCAAAACTTAATGGGAAAACCCACGTTTTTCTACTGAGGTAAAAACAGTCCCATCAAATCCAACTAAACCTATTCTAAACTCATCCAAAACATCATCAATCATCATGCAATGCCACACTAATCATCACAAACAACTCAAGAACACTAAAACTCATCAAAATCAGAAAACCCATAATTAATTAAATAACAAAAATCATTTGCAAGTGACAAAAATCAAAGAGGATGATGGGATATGCTTACTAGGAGTGAAAATCAATGAAACCTTCTAGGGTTTGGATAGAAACGACTCAAGGGGTACCACCACAAGCTTGGACCTTCTAAAATATTCTTGAGGAAGACTTCAAGAAAACCTAAGATTTGATGAGTTTTGATGATGATTTGAGTGAAATAAACCAAGTAACAAAGCTAGAAGTACGAGATCATCAATCTAGGATTAATATTTTTGGTAAAAATTGAAAAGAAAAGGTGTTAGGAGCTGTATATGGTCGTTCATGGGGACAAGAGAGAAGAAAAATGGATGTTTTTCTTGTTTTGTTATAAGAATGAGGTGATATGGTCTATGTTATCATGCATAAAGTAAGTACACATGTAACTAAAAGGTGGAAGAGTGTTGTATGAGTGATAAGTGTCATATGAGACTTACCAAATTCGACCACATGGAGAGGTGGTAATGAGAGTGTGAATTTTAATAGTTATCTTGACTTACGGGGTGTAGTTTGATCCTGGTAATTTAAAATGTATAGTTTTTAAGAGGCGAAACGTAAAACCGGAAAGTAATAATTTTTAAAACATTCAAAAATATTAAAACTTGATATCATAACCTATTTTAGTAATTTATGAGTGGTGAGTTCATCGGAGGATTTAAACATTGTTAAAACTAAAACCGTGAGTTAAAAACGTGTTTGGTGACACCGGTTCTTGATAAAAGTGACGTAAACTATAAAAATGATACGACAAGTATAAAACTCACTTGTAAATATGAAAATTGGTTAAAATGCATAAAATATGTAAAATTATCATAGTCTAAGGTTGGTTCACGTTGTTAAAACCTTAAAACGAAAAATTTAAATCATGTAAAACGTAAAAGGTGAAAGATTTATGTAAAATTGGAAAAAGTTAATTATGACTTTTAAAATAGGATTGTAAGGAAACAAAAATGCATAAAAGTGTAGAGTATACATAGTATAGTAGTGGTTGAATAAATTGAACTCGTTATGATGTACGCGGATAACTTCCGACGAAATTAATTATTTAAAAAAAAGGAATTGTTAAATAATAAGAATATTAAAATTAGTGACATGAAATTTTTGAAATATCACACAAGTCCTCCGGCTTCTTGGCAACCCCAATGCCATCTAACCATCCGGCAGCATAGGATAAGCTAAAAGGCTTCGCCAAAGCCTGCTTATACTCCTGGCTATTCGTCAGCTGGCGAAAAACGGCTGGAATCAAGGGCTTCACCATGTTCTGACAGACGATTTCGGCCTACGCCAAGTCCGCAGTCAAAACGGCTTTGTCCCCTTCCAACCTCTGCTCCGTACTCTTGGATGCTGCAAGCTCTTCCTCTAGTTAATTGATCCGGTAAGATTACTCCTCCCTTTCTTTATCAAATTCAGTGGATTTTTCCAACAACTTCTTCTCCCGACCCGCACAAGCCTCATAATTTTGGCGCATGCCCTCATGCTCAGCAGCCAATTTCTCAACCTTAGCATCGCGCTCCTGCTCCGCAGCTTCCAACCTCTTCGCCCAGCCAGGACAGTTCCCATGAATATGACTTAACTCTCAAAAATCAACATTCAGATGGCGAAACCTTCGAAGGACCTCCCCTTGGGAAATAATGCTCTTTCCAAGTTGTTCATACGACTGCTTGGCCAACTCAATGTTGTCCATTTCGGCCAAAATGGATTGTTCGGCAGGAGTCAGAAGATTGGCGATCAACTCTCGGCAAGCCCTGTATGAGTTTAACCGTACGTCGTCGCGGAGAGACCACGCCGGCATAAAATAACCAGCCTGCTCCACGGAATGATCTACCAAGAAAAGGGCAATGAACAAGAGGTTACTATACGAAGGACATATATATGTATAATGAATAAAAATAGGGGAAATGTCTAGGATAAAACCCTACCGGACTGATCCGAAGGGACATTCACAACAGGAGGATGACGAGGTGGGTCCGAACGAGGCACAGACAGCGCTGAAAAATGCGAATATAGCCAGATGTTAGTCGTAAACAATTAAAACACTAAGACTAAAAGAAAGTTTAGAAGCTTGTGCTTACCATCAGACACATGAGGCTGAGAGGGTCTCACCTGATCATCTTGAGCAACTTGCATAAGGGGGGTTACGGAGGGGGCACCCCATTGGTTTTCATTACCCCCTGCCCCCATTCCCACCTTCCTCTACCTGAGGAGCATTCCCCTCATTCATGGCACCACCACTTCCACCTTCGCCTCCAAAAGGTACATTCTCAACACCTATTAAAACCGGACCAATCTGAGGATCAGCCTGATTAATGGGAGATGCGTCAATAGTGGCATCTAAAGAAACAGTCACCGGTGGAGTGGCACCTGCTCTCCTCTTCTTCTGCCCGGCAGCCGAGGTCCCTTCTCCGGCTTTCTTCCTTTTTCTCAAAACCTCTTACTCCTTTTTCTCCCGAGCCTTGATCACCTCATCACAGGGTTTCTCAACCAACCTCATCAGGTTATCCTTCGGGGGGAGGGATTTGTCAGCCGCCAAGGGCGAGGTTGTCTGGTCGGGACGAACATAACCTTCAGGTAGAGGCGCTCCAGCGCTCACCTCAATACCCTCCCAGTCAGGTAGCTCTAAAAACTCAACGATAGTAACAACTGCAAGAACATAATAACAAGGGATATGAAAAGAAGGGGAAAGCAAGCAAATTGAGTAGACTAAAAATGTATATACAACAATAAAAATGCATTATTACCATGCCCTCCGGCATCCTTTAGAACAACTGTTCATTCTTTTTCTTCCCAAACGGTTGAGAGGCCGGTCATCCACAGGAAGCTGGGTGGTGGTTTCCTATGAACAATAGTCTTGGCACTAAGTTTCTCAGCGGCATCTTCAGGAAAGGACAGTGGAGAAGTGTCAGAAATCTTGGAGTCGTTATGCCTCCACGCCATAGCATCCGGTATTGCCCTCTGGTCAATCAAGAAAAAATTCTCCTTCCAGTGTCTGAGCCTAGTAAGAAGCTCCTTAAAACACTTCTTTGCATTTTTTCCCGTTCGGCTCTCAAAAGAGACCCAATGCCCTTGTTTGCATAATCTATAAAACACCCGAAACAGCGAGACCATTGGTTGGCACTCCAAACTATAACAACGGATCTCGAAAAGAGTGACTCTATTCAGCCCTATCTGCACCAATTGGGAAAAATGAACCTTGAAATGCTTAAGCACAGCAAGTAAAAAAATGGAAAATGGAATTCGGACCCCTCTAATATCCAACTATTGAGGATATACTCCTATCTTGTCCAAAGGGAGTTTGTTCATAGTTAGGTTGGGGTCTGGAAGGATCGGGTGTAGATCCGCTGGAATATTGTATGAAACTATTATATCATCAAGATCCTATTGAGATAACCTAGATTTATGCATGTGCATATCAAACTTGCCCACCCCGGCTTGTTTTACCACCGGCGCAAATTCAGGCTGCTCGTTTGGCATCACATCGGCCATGTTCTAGAAAGTGTGGAAAACTAGAAGGGGGTTGAATAGTTTTACGTCTTTTTAATTTTATAAAAACTTTGTTTGAAAAAGGTTGATTCGAGTTTATGTGAAATCTACTCTTGTACAATATAAACAAGTATATATATATATATATATATATATATATATATATATATATATATATATATATATATATATATATATATATATATATATAAACTAAATAGCAAAGTAAATAAAGAAGTAAATGAGAGATGGAAAGATCGAACCGCGAGACAAGAGATTTATAGTGGTTCGGCTACAAGGACACCTTCCTTGCCCTACTCCACTCCCCGAGCACCTAACTCAAGAGTTTTCATCACTATATCAACACGCTCCCTTATGGCGGAGAAAACCTTACACACCACAACACAACTTCTACACAACTTCTTCACTACTACTTCACAACTTATTCACACCTGTTTCACAACTTCTTCACACCTAGTCTATACTTAATTACACAACTTCTTCTTCACACCACTATTTCTTTCACACCTAGATCACTTCACAACTTCTCTATCTACACACCTGGCTAACCTAACTTCTTATACTAGTTTCTATCTACTATTCACAACTTATACACAAAATAGATATATATGTGATGACGCACAAACAACTTGGATGTGGAGGTCACAACAAGTTGTAATACTTCTTATCTTGATGAGTTGAAGTATTCTTCTCTTGCACTAGAAATGTTGAAGCTTGAATCACTTGGAAATAAAAGCTTATGTTTATATGATCAAAGGATTTTAGAGAATGGAAATGGAGATTTAGATCAGAAAGTTTTTAGTGCAAAAGGTGAGAAAAAAATCCGTGAATAGTCCAGTATTTATAGGGGAAAAATTATTGTGCAGGAGCGTGGCCGGTCCCCTTAAACGTTAAGGGGGCCGCTTAACAAAATTAATGGGGCTGCCCATATGAACGTTGCCCATATTTGTCTTTTTGTGAGGAAGGTTTTTCTGGACCATTTTTGCGATTTTTGGTTGAAAATTTGAATTCATATATTTATAATGATTTAAACATATTCTTTTATTTCCAAAAATGATTTTGTAAAAAATATAAAATGTTTGGTGACATTTTATAAAAAGTCTAGTGTTTAAGAAAAATGTTCCTTTGATCATAGAATGCAATAAATACTTTGTTTATTCATACCTTAAGTGATTTGGATGTTAAGTGAATATTTACCACCAAATACTTGTTTACGACATGATTTTTAGTTCAATGGGTTTACGTTTTGTGATTATCAAAACTAGAGATATCAATAAATGTTAATAATGTTTTTGGGCATTATTTATATCAACAATCTCCCCCTTTTTGATGATTACAAAACCTAAACTCATTAAGTCTAAAAATTAGTTTTTAGACAAGTATTTAGTGAGTTTATGTTCACTTCTCCCCCTTTTTGTAGAATCAAAAAGGTTATGCCGACTAGCTTCATGAAATGAAGTTAGACGGGTAGAAACTTCCCCCTTGATGTGTGCTCCCCTCATTTGAGAGCATCAAAGAAACGAGCTATGGAATGCTTGGCTACAAAAAATATGTGAAGAGTACAAGAAATATATATGCAAAGCAAGAATAAAGCAAACATGTATAGATTCATTCAAGCATTTAAGATGTTCATAGAAATGAGCATCATTACAACATTTAATCTGCTTGAAGCATATTGATTACAATAAAATAAAAGAAACAAAATAGTCCTAAATTGCCAAAGAGAGCTCTTGGACTTGCTTGCAACCCATAGTTGAGTGTTTTATTTGGTTGAGGGGAGCATAAGCATAAAGCTTAGTTGTTTGATGGAGACGGATACGGAGTAGGGTATGGAGCGGAAGAGGTGGATCTCACGATGTTGTATCGTGTCAAGGGTAGTATTGGATGAGGACGAGTGAGAAGATACTCTATCCAAGAGATATCTTCACTCAAGTAGAGGATTTGTTTTTGTAGGAAGATGCAACAAGGGAAAAAATGTATGTGTTTTGTAACTTGATCCAAGTTTAGAGAGTGGGATAAGCAATTTGCATAGGGTGATGATGGAGGTTGCCCTTTGTTGCGTTGTGCAAGATGCATAGCAAGGAGATCACTTAGGTCATGGATTTGGTTTATTTCTTCACGGAACTTTTGCTTTTCCGTGGCAATGTGGAGTGAATCATTTGGTTGATATGGATGAATTGGGGTTGTGTAGTTGGAATTGAGATTGTTGGAAGTATAGTTTGATGGTTGATCAAACTTATAGGGATCATGATGGTGTGAGGTTGAGATGTGTAGTTTAGGATGAAGGTAGATGTTTGGCCAATTTTGTAAGGTTTGTAAAGTGGATGAAAGGAATTTCCTTGTGGGTTTGGAGTGAAGTTTGGTAAGTAAGTAGTTGAAGGTGTTGATTGATTACCAACTTCATTGGTTATGATGGATTTGTTTCGAGGGCTTTTTCTTCGCCAAACGGGTTTTTCCGTCATCCTTGCTAGCCTTGAGGCTTTTGATTTTGGTTTGTTTGGAGAAGTCATGATGAGATGAATAGAGAGTTTGAAGAATGGGGTATTTATAGTGTGAGATTTGTGTGATTATGGATGGATAATTTTTATTTGGGGGATTAGGACAAAATATGTTTGTGAATTTTGGGAAGTGTAGGATAAAATAGGCGAAAAAGCATAAAAGATTCTGTAAACCCATCCATCAGATGGCCGGTCCCCTTAATTATGGGCCGGTCCCCTTAATCATTAAGGGGTCGCCTTACATAATTAAGGGGGCCGCCCATCTGGTGGTTTCCAGATTCCTAGAAATGGATTTTTGGCAGAAAATTGCAAAAAGGTTGTGTTTTTGGGTTTAGTTTCAAGCAAGTTCAACTCTTTGAGGCAATTTAGCTTGTAATATATTCATAATATAGCATTCATGCAAAAACACTTAAGTAATAGAACAATCAAGCAAGCAATTTTTACCTAATGGAAGCAAGAAAAGGCAAGGGCAACGAATTCTACCTAGTGGAACTATCTTAGAGCAAGGGCAAAGGCAACTAGTGAGTGAGAAACTAGTGATGGAACAAAGTGACAATATTGTTTGTGACTTTGTCCTAGTGTGTGCCTATATGCAACAAATGTGGAGTTGTGATTGTTTCGACTCCTAAATGCAAAGAAGAAAACTTCCTAAGAAACAATCCAATATCTCCTTGATTCGATTTTTGCTCAATTCATGAATGTCAATGGTATATATTAGATTATATATTTTGACAATTCATGTGAGATTTTATGCATGATTTAAGAAAATGTTTTTAGCATTATTCAACAATGCAAGAAAAATGGTTTTCATGTGTTTCCTAGATGTGAGAATAGTTTTAAAGAAAATTTGATTGGGTGTCTTATAGGAATGTTTATGCAGTAAAATGTGGTTTCCCAATCTTTAATTTTGTGCAAAATAGATTCCTAGACTCAGATATGAAGAGGTGGAAGGAAAATAAATTTTATGCAATGAATAAGTAGTGTAAATGCAATAAAATTTAGTCAATTTGTTCCATCATTCCTTATCATAGACGCAAGTGGTTAAATAATTCACGCTTAAGGGGTTTAGTGAATATATTCTCAGTGTTATCTTCCGATGCAACCTTTTCTATAGATATGTTTCCCTTTTGTACATTATCCCTAAGGAAGTGGTGGCGTATTTCTATATGTTTAGTCCTAGAGTGTTGAACCGGATTTTTACTTAAATCTATAGCACCTTTGTTATCGCACATAATAGGAACATTTTCTAATCTAATGTCATAGTCTACGAGAGCTTGTTTCATCCATAGTTCTTCTTGACATGCCTTTCCAGCGCTTACATATTCGGCTTCGGTGGTAGAAATAGCAAGAGCGGTTTGCCTCTTGGAGAACCAAGATGTTAGGCAACATCCCATAAACGTGCAAATACCGCTAGTGCTCTTTCGATCCACGTAGTCTCCCGCATGATCCGAATCCGCATAGACAATGGTTTCTGTGCCAGATCCCTTATGATACCATAATCCTAAGTGTATAGTGCCTTTAATGTATCGGAAGATACGCTTAACTGCTTCTAGGTGAGAGGTTTTGGGATCCTCTTGAAAGCGGGCACAAAGGCAAACACTAAACATGATATCGGGTCTACTTGCCGTTAAGTATAGTAAACTACCTATCATTCCTCTATACTTAGTGTTATCTACGGACTCACCTTCTTCATCTTTTGTAAGTTTCACTTCCGTAGACATAGGATTTTTCATGGGTTTTGAGTCTTCTAGGCCAAATTTCTTAAGCATTTCCTTAATGTACTTTAGATTGGTTAAAGAATATTCCATCTTCTAATTGTTTTATTTGTAATCCTAGGA
The DNA here is from genome assembly GCA_030686995.1 of Artemisia argyi. Classification (NCBI taxonomy): domain Eukaryota; kingdom Viridiplantae; phylum Streptophyta; class Magnoliopsida; order Asterales; family Asteraceae; genus Artemisia; species Artemisia argyi. Next base: position 88,096,105 of record CM060708.1, on the reverse strand, counting down.
AGAAGTTTAGTTCACCCATCATACTCATCTCAAACTCATCATGCATGATTTTGGCAAATTCATCACACATTTCTTGACAAGTCGATCCAAATATAATGTCATCGACATATATTTGAACAATGATGAGATTTGGGTTTTTCTTTTTAGTGAAAAGAGTGTTATCTACCATTCCCATGGAATAATCATGTTTAATAAGAAATGCTTTTAATCGATCATACCAAGATTGGGAGCTTGTTTGAGTCCATATAAAGCCTTCTTGAGTTTATAAACATAATAAGGTTTTGCGAAGTCAATGAATCCCGGAGGTTGTGCCACGTAAACCTCCTCATTGATAAAACCGTTAAGGAATTCACATTTCACATCCATTTGAAATAACTTAAAGTCTAGGTAGCATGCATAGGCAAGGAATATTCTAATATATTCTAATCTAGCTACGGAGGCATAAGTTTTGTCATAATCAATGCCTTCTTGTTGATTATAACCTTGGGCAACTAACCTAGCTTTGTTCATAGTTAATACTCCATTTTCATCTAGCTTATTCCTATATACCCACTTAGTTCCTATGATAGTCATGTTCATTGGATTTGGGACTAGTTTCCAAACATCATTCGTCCTAAATTGATATAGTTCTTCTTGCATGGCCATAACCCAACTTTCATCTTTTAAGGCTTCATTAATATTCTTAGGTTCTATTGCTGAGAGGAAACAAAAGAAGTTATTTTTATCTTAGACTTGTGATCTAAGGGTTCTTTGATTAAGGCTTCCTATTATATTATCTAATGGGTGTGATTTAGATTCCTTAATATTTACTACTTCGTTTTCTTCTAAGTCTATGTTTTCAATATCATTTCCTAGGGGTTTTGCTTTATTAAACCTCGGTAGCTTCTTCTTCAACTAGGTCATCATCTTCTAGTGGAAATGTTTTAGAAGGTGATGGAGTTTCATCAAATGTTACATTTAGTGATTCTTCTACTTTCATAGTTTGTTTATTGGTATTATATATGCTTTACTATTTTTTGAATATCCTAGAAATATTCCTTCGTATGATTTTGGATCAAACTTAGTAAGGTATTCCCTAGTGTTTAAAATATAATATTTACTTCCGAATACCCTAAAGTAACTTAAGTTAGGTTTTCTACCTCTTAACAACTCATGAGGATTTTTTCCTAAAATTCTCCTAATTGATACTCTATTAATATATGTCGATGTATCTACGGCGTGACACCAAATTTTTTGTGGGATGAATTGTTCATTTAACATTGTTCTACTCATTTCTTGTAGTGACCTATTCTTTCTTTCTACTACGCCATTTGATTGAGGAGTACGAGGAGCGGAGAAATTGTGAGATATTCCATTTAAATCACAATATTTTCCGAGTTGTACTTCGTTATCAAATTCCCTACCGTGGTCCGTCCTAATAGATACTATTGTGCATCCTAATTTATTTTGAATCATTTTACTAAATATTTCAAATTTTTCAAAGGCTTGGGTTTTGTCACTTAGAAACCTATTCCACGTGTATCGTGAATAGTCGTCTACTATTACTAAGGTATAAAGGTTTACTTCATAGCTCCGCATACGGATGGACCAAATAGATCCATATGTAACAATTATAGGCACCTAGTAGTGGATACTATATTCTTAGCTTTGTGATTTGCATGAGCTTGTTTTCCAATTTTACAAGCATCACAAAAGTGTTTGTCATATCTTAGGTTAGGCAAGTTTCTACCTAATTCCTTAGAGGCTAAAGATTGTATTTGTTGCATGTTTGCATGTCCTAATCTCCTATGCCATAAAGTGGAGTTTTCGTCTAGGGTTGCTAGGCATATCCTATCTTCCAATTTGTTTCCTAGTTTCATAACATATATGCCTCATTTCCTAATTCCTCTACCTATGACTTTTCTATTCTTAACTATTTCGATATCCCTATCGGTAAAGGTAACCATACATTTATTATCGCATATTTGTCCTATGCTAAGTAAGTTATATGTTAAATTATCTACATGCTCAACATTTTCAATAGTAAGTGAGTCTTGAGAGATCGTACCCTTGCCAACGATTTTTCCACGCAAATCACTACCAAAAATAACATTACCTCCATTGTATGCCTTGTATGTAGAAAATAGCTTTCGGTTCCCCGTCATATGCCTCGAACATCCGCTATCCTTGATCCATTCGTCAGGCTCCAAGTCTATTCCTAAACATACTTCATCAGTCGCTTTGGCTACAAGACACTTTTCGTCTCTTGGTTTTTCAACTTCTTCTTTGTCACTATCACTCTATGTTCCACTAACGAAGGCGCCTGGATAGTCATAACCCGGTGGCTTTGGACATTCGCCAATGATATGATTTGGACTTCCACATCTAAAGCACTTTGTTTTCCCGTAGTTATCACTTCTATTTCTTTGGAATGCCTTTCTTTCGTCTCGTGGTGATCTAGTGAATCTTCCTCGTCTTTTGAAGAATTTCTTGAATTCTCTTACGGCCATTGCATATTCTTCGTCTTCACTATCGTCACTTGAATCATCATCGTCACTAAGTTCCTTTTTGGCTTTTAGAGCAAGAGATTTAGTTTGTTCTTTCTTGCCTTTAACCATTTCTGAATCTCTTCTTATAATTTCTTCATGGACCTTCAAGTTGCCAATAAGTTCATCAAGTGATAACATCATCAAATTCTTTGATTTTTCAATTGCCGTGACCTTAGCTCGCCATTTTGGATGCAATGCCCTAAGAAATTTCCTAACACAATTCTTACTAGAAAATGTCTCATCAAGTGCTTTTAAACTTGTGATAATAGTGTTAAATTTAGCAAAAGTATTATCTATTGATTCCTCTTCCGGAATCATACATTGTTCATATTGTTGAACAAGAAGATCTATTTTGTTGTCTTTGACTTGACTATTACCTTGGTGAGTGATTAGTAGTGAATCCCAAATTTCTTTTGCGGTTTCACACATAAAAATTCTTTCATATTCTTTGCGCGGTAACGCATTATAAATTACCATTTCAGCTTCGTTATTTTTTGCTAGTTTCTTTTTCAAATCATCATTTTGTTTTTCAAAAGCTACAATTTCATCCATTTTAGTTTTCGGATTATTTTGAATAGGGGGAAAATCACCAAATGTAATAACATGCCAAAGGTCAAGATCTTTAGATTTCACATAAGTTTCGAATCTATTTTTTCAATATAAAAATCCATAACTTTCGAATAGTGGTGGTCTTTGCATAGATTGCCCTTCTAAATATTTTTCAGATTCCATAGATCGTTCCAAGTTTTAAAATACAATATATTTTAAAAAATCTTGTTTGACGTGGCTCTGGTTCCAATTGTGGAAAACTAGAAGGGGGTTGAATAGTTTTACGTCTTTTTAATTTTATAAAAACTTTGTTTCAAAAAGGTTGATTCGAGTTTATGTGAAATCTACTCTTGTACAATATAAACAAATATATATATATATATATATATATATATATATATATATATATATATATATATATATATATATATATATATATATATATATATATATATATATATATATATATATATATATATATATATATATACAATCTAGATCAAATAATATCAATCTTAAAGTTGTAAAATAAGATCCAACTAAAATCTAACAAGTGACACACTCGTTAAAATAAAATTAAATTTTTTATTGGGTGCAACTAAAATTGTTAAAGTTCTGATGGTTTTCTTTTTTAAATTGACGAAACCAAGGTGATACACTTTGATTCGACATGTAATGTATCAAGTTAAGGTGATACACTTTGATTCGACATGTAAATTTATAGTTGTTTATCACTAATTCAAACTCATGTATCAGTTGGTTATTAGTTGCTAAAATGTTAATTCGTATTAATACTTTATTTTTTGTGTATTATTGCCAATATAGTTATTTATAAAATGGTTTATGTGATTGTTTAGACTAGATCTTATTTTTATAACTTTAAGTTTGATCTCACATTAACCCTCCCCTATATATATATATATATATATATATATATATATATATATATATATATATATATATATATATATATATATATATATATATATATATATATATATATATATATAACAGGAGACGTTACACGTAGATAAATCAAGAAAACGCCACATCATTGCCCAGTAATTGTCATTAGCAGCCATGTCATCACATTTTGGCCATGTAAGCAACCTTTGTTGCCACCTCAACAGCCATTTACTCCATGTCATCATATTTTTTCCACCTAAGCAATATTTTTTTTTATAAAATCCTGTTTTTGGAATTCATAACTTTCGGATTTAATTTGTCAAAAAATACATGCAGCTGGATTCGAACTTGGGTTGTGAGTAAGACTGCCATATATCTTTACCATTGCACCAACACAATTTTTGTGATTTATTTTGCAGCCTATTATTGATAAGGGTATGTAATTAAAGAATCTTATACAATAATAATCCCATACAAAACATATTAACCATTATTAGAAGAAAATAAACATACGTATATTATTTTACCCTAATCATCAGGTTCCTCCATTATCATTCATACGAGACTTTTTTTTCTCAAAACCCTAATATCAATGATATAGTTTATATTAAATCATGCAAAATTATATTGTTCGTTTTGACGTATATTGATTCATTTTTTATTCACATTGATACAGTTTGAGAGGGAGTTGGTTCACTGGAAGATTTTGATCATGCTTCACATAAGGTACCTTTTTATTTTGTAGGTTTAGGCCAAGTTTATTAGGCGCATGTTGATATGAAGCATACTTTTTGATGTACTGTTTGCATAAGTTTTATATAACTTATTATGGATTTGATTAATCAAGTTAACCTTTATGGATTAAATTATTGTTTTATTGACATTGTTTAAATATAGGATTTTTACGTCAACAGTTGAAGAACAAAAGAAAAGGTATTGAACTTATGAGCATGATTGTGCTTATGCAATCCAGTTATGCAACTACAATGTTTATTAGTCCATATTTGTATGCTAACAGATTCATTCCTGAGGACTCGATAATTATGTTTTATTTATAGATTCATTAGAATATGTCTGATGTTAGTGTGATCTCTGTTAGGTTAGGTTAAGTTTTGATATTGTTTTGTGACAATGGAAGTGTTGCTGTAACTATTACTTTAACGATCATTTAGACAAACTGATAAGTATTGTTTGTTGCATAGATTAAGTTTTTTCTTTGTTGGGTTTGCCGGATAGTTTGGATGGAAAGGCAGAGGTGTTGCTTGGTCTGAATATGTTATCAGTATATTTGACTTACTTATAAACCAACTATCGGTTACTGTTATTTGCTATGTTATTTATGTCTCAGGTTATATCTATTAAAAAGAGCATCAGTATGGCCCTGTATAATATGTATGACCGGCTGTTTCGCCAAACTAAGTTCATATCCACAGGTATTGACAACAACACTCATATACGTAAGTTTGGTTCAGTCCTTACCTTGATCCAATTTAGCTTTGCAAGACATACTGTAGAACTGCTGTTTCATCTATGTAACACAATGATTAGGTCATCATCCCTCATATTACCACTTTTAAGAAACATAGCTGGAATTTTTCTATACACTCATAATATACTGTTGATATTGTTACCATAAACAAGCTACCACTATTGTGTATAGCCATATAAGCCTATATTAATTTGCTTCTTTTTAATCTTCATCATAAACATTTACTATGTGCTATAACATCCAAGTAATTTGTTGGTTCAACATCTGACTCATTTTCAAAGCTTGAAATCCTTTCTATTTTTTAATTTGGATTTAAGTGAAACATTTTTAATGGTTCGATTCGAGATAGTATGGCAAAACTTAAAAGGTTAATTTCCATAGACCTGTCACATAATCTTCTCACAGGCACGATTTCAGGGCCCGTGATTACAACTATATATGAAGAACCTCCAGGTACATCTGGTACTACTACATCAGCCTTTGGGGCTCAAAAAATGGTGATCTCAAATCTGATCCTACTGGTTTCCTACTTTGTTTCAGCTTTGGTAAGCTGATTTACACTTGAGATGACAACGACTGATAGGCCTGGCCTATTGTATGAGATATCGGCAGTACTAGCTGAACTAAGATGCCATGTTTCAGTAGTATAATGGATTTAAAAGAAAAACTACAACAAATCATTATTTGTCAATGTTAGTGCAGATTATCAAGCCTCCATGGACAGGTACAACATAATGAATAAAATGGACTATCAATACGAGGTATTAAATTCTTTTCTTATTAGTGATGAGTGATGTAATGTTCAGAAAAATATGTGGTATGATCAGCTTCAGGATGCAGTCGCCAAGAGAAAACCTGGATGGGAGTACTTGCAAGAAGTGAGTCTAATTAATTTAAAACAATGTCATTTAGGGTGTGCATAAGTTGACGAATGGGACCAGGATCAAAACGAACCCGAGTAATAAACAAGCCATGTCCGATTCACTTTGTGGTTCTAGATTCTTATAAAAACCGGTTTTTAGTTTGGTTCTCGGCTTTCTTAAGAATAGTTTCCTGTTGGTTCAAAAAAACAAACTGGTCTTCTATTTGTCAAACTTCAAATGGCCATGTTTTAGATTTTATGTGACAATCCCAAATATGTGTTTGCTTCATGGTTCTATTTGAACCTGATAGTCCATGATTCTTTTATAGGCAGCTAACCTATCGAGCAGTCCATTTCATTTTAAGATTGCGGGGTTTAATTTATTACTTTTTGTTCAGGAACTGAATGGCAGTCTGTTCATGTTAATTTTTCTACTAAGTGTGCTATTAGTCTAACAAGCGTTTGTATTTCAATCCATTACCGCATGAAGGCTGTTAATTAGTGTGCATGATTATGAGAGATTTAACTGAGCCAGATTGGATGGTAGAGGTAGTGTGTCCACCTAAATTGGTAGATGAGGTAACCTAGAAAATTAAGCTTGGTGATATTCTTGGAAAACAAGCATAATATTTTGTTTTGCAGGTGAAAATTTTGGAACCGTTTAGTATACTTGGGTTCGAACATGGAGATACATATTCGGAAATAAAAAAAGGCATATACGAGACTTTTAGTTCAGGACAGTCAAGGTATACGTCATAGAATGCTTATTAAAGTGCCCATAAATGGTCCACACAAACCGTTCAAATCCACATAGAAATAGATGAAAGCGGAATCAAGGTATATGTAGTTAATATTTGTATCACACATAACCAAATTAACATCCTTCCAGTTGGAAGGTTATGAGTTTTCCTTGAATTTGCAGCATGTGAAGCTCTGACATTGCAGATCATTAATGGCAAAATGACAGAAGGAAATGTGCAGCTCGCGAGTGGTAATCTTGATTATCCAGTCATCTATTCAAGGGTCTGTGACATTAAATCCTGAATGGTTTTTCACGGTTCTGGGATGTATCTATCAGGTATGGGTTTTAGAAATTGGCTTAAAGATGAGAGCTTTAATACTACCATATAGTCATGGAAGGACAATACTTTTACATGTTCTCATTTACTTTTAAGACAGTAGACATTGGGTAGGCAATAAGTATTAGTACTCAGTTAAGTTTATCACCTTTTATTGATACATTGTCCTAATTTGAAGTGATCAAAGGTGGTTAGTTATCTATAACTAAAGTATCTCATAAAGTTGTAAATAAATTCAAAGTGTCACTAATAGAAGTTGCAATACGCACGAGTATGATAACGGGTCAAAACTAGCCATTTTCTAAAGTGCCCACAACCTACATTTACAGTCACTTGGTTGCGTAAACAATGTATTTGCTGATGTACTCTTTGTCAAAGAACACCCAAGATAAATCAAGACAAATCCTCCTCCTGGTAACTATAAGATATTTGCTGGAATACTGAATAAATTCGTTACACGTCACATCTTTTTTAATGAATAAGTAGGTACTCACCCATTTGTTATTTTTTTCGTCATATTAAAAGAACATGTACTAAACATACAAGCTACACTCTTCGGTAGGACGTATATGTTTGGGGACCGGTTAATATTACACATTTTACACTCCCACATCTTAGGAAAAGCAAAGGTAGAGTAGTCGTGATCGGTTCTTGCAATGGATGGTTCAGTATATTCCAAATTATAAATAGATTGTAGTATTGTTATACACCCTTTTGATAGGATTATGTCCATCTATTAGGCTACACAATGTTCAGGTCGTCCTATCAAATCCATATGTATTAGACTCGAGGCCAAAGAGGAGAGGATTAGGGGCAACCTGATGGGGAAGTTTGTTAATTTTTTCATCACGTAAAGTCATCAACCCTGATCCAATCTCTTTAAAAGGCTCCATTTCATATGGAACCACTTTAATCACGTAACTGTTACAGTTCGTTTTTATTTACAGAGTTATGGTGAACAATATATTAAGCTTGGAGTCTTTTAATAACGGGTAGAATCCATGATTGTTGAAGACAAAAGCGCAAAAAACAATGGGATACTTACAACAAATGTCTGAAAAGAGCTGTTCAAAAACACCGAAAAAGGACAAGAACCCTCCTATGTTGTGAATTGTGATTGAAGGTATGATACAAAATATCTCATATTGGTCGTTAAATTACAGCCTTTTAAATGACTTTTAAATATAAGTGAATGTTTATCAGACTTTTACATGATGAAGACCACTTAAATAAGCTTCAATGGGCTCATGCGCAACGTACCCTTCATGGAGAAGGTATGTCCTGCTGAACCACTCAGCATTATTCATTCATGTGTCAAAATAGTCGGGTCAGATGTCCCTGTAATAGGTAAAAACAGGTTGTTGGCTTGAAACAGTTTTTGGCAGAAGTTTTTAAATGCTTTTATGATCAGTTACCATACAATGTTACAACGATCACAGTATATTATTTCAATAAAACTTATTTTAATACCATGATTTTGGAGGTTTTGATAAAAATAAAAAATAAACTTGACCCATTTGACCCGTTTGACGAGCTGACTTTTTTATTTATTTGATCCGTCATCGACCTTTATAACACTCATACTTTGAGACTGGCTCTCAAACTAACATGGAAATAGCATTAGCAAGTAGATCTTTGGTATTGTGTTTTAAAAGTTGTTATCTGATTATTGTCTATTAAGTTTTAAATAATTAGTTTCTTCAAGTTTTGGGGTTGGTTTTTGAACTATGGTGAATGAAAGTGATGCCAAGCTGATGAGCAACGAAGATTGTGTTCTAGATCTCGAGCAGTCGTAACAGATCGAAAGGAAATTTGGGTCAATATCAGGAACACATTGCACATCTTTTTCCTTTTTTCCCTTCTTTTTTTTTTTTGGTTCAGCCGTACTGCAAGTTGTTCATGCCGATCAGGAACAAGACTGTTCTAATGTTCCTCAGTTGGTATACATTACAGAAACTAATCGTGTGAATTTGATGTAGAGATTGAAGGTGAGTAACATTTTCTATTCTCCTTTACCACGTTGGAGTTTAGTTTATTAGACTGTTTCGTACTATCTTGGAGATTTATTTGCTGGTGTTGGAGAGTTTAGCAAGTGAAGTAGGAAGAGGAGATATTAGGAGCAAACATGGTGACGAACAAGGACACAGACTAATCCGACTTGCTGTATTATCATGGCTAAATATGGTGTTTGCGTGCAACAGCTTATTAACTTAGTTACAGGTATGTGATTTATACACAAACAGAAACATGTACGGGCACCAGCAGTTACATGTACATGAATGTGCGAATTGAATACACGTTGAATTAACTGATAAGTTACTCAATCGGTGTCTAAGTTATAATTGTTTTGTCGTAGGTTTGAAAAGCTATTAACCATTCTGAAGGTGTTCACTCAATCTGAAGTTAAGTAGGTTATATAGTTTCATACTCTTATAAGGATAAACTTTAGCCAACCAACCGTTAGAAATGGAAAGAAAATCTTATGAAGAAGCACCTAAGGTTTCAGTGGTAGGACATGTGATTAGAGTTCATACCGCTTCAATCACAAGAACTGCTATGAAAATTAAGCAAGAATGACCTCCTCTGTGAGTTTAGTTTTGTTAATTTACAGTTTGAAGCTTTTTGCTCTTTCCTTTCGAGTGTGACATACTTTTATAAGTCATTAGTGAATATGAAAAAAAATTATGTACGCGTTGTTTTATGTAGGTCATGGTCAACTTTTTAGAGGAATTTGAGACTAAGCTCGGGATAAAGATTTCGAGGTCACAAAAGATGGAGCCACTTGGCACTACAGGGTCCTTGGCTTTAGCTCAAGAGAAGCTACTAGATGGTGGTGAAGCTTCAATCATGGGAACCAAGGTCATACTATTAGCAAGTAGATCTTTGGTATTGTGTTTTAAAAGTTGTTATCTGATTATTGTCTATTAAGTTTTAACTAATCAGTTTCTTCAAGTTTTGGGGTTAACTTTGGTGAATGAAAGTGGTGCCAAGCTGATGAGCAGCGAAGATTGTGGTCTAGATCTCGAGCAGTGGTAATAGTTCGAAAGGAAATTTGGGTCAATATCAGGAACATATTGCACATCTTTTTCCTTTTTTCATTTTTTTTGGTTCAGCCGTAGTGCAGGTTGTTCATGCCGATCAGGAACAAGATTGTTCTAATGTTCCTCAGTTGGTATACATTACAGAAACTGATCATGTGAAATTGTTTGATGTTGAGATTCAAGGTGAGTAACATTTCTGTTCTCCTTTACCATGTTGGAGTTTAGTTTAATAGAATGTTTTGTACACAAAATTGAACCTATTTCTCTGTATTTATAGGATCGTTGGTGCTCCATCTGACCCACATGTCATCCATGAAGTATGCACCATATGGATTTCTTACTGGTCCAAGTTTGACTCCCTTTTCTTTTTTGAATACTGCATACGTGTTACATCTCAAATGCTTATTCACTTTTATGTGATGAAGCATCAAGAGCCAACAAGATGGATGTACCTATGCAAATGGTTAGTCTCTTTCTTTTTTAAATGTTGGCTTTGCGTACTATACCAAGCTATGATACATGAACTGATAGTTGGCCTGCTCGAATTTTTATTAAGACAAGGGTTTCAAATGAACATATTTGTTAAGTTGTAGTTGTACACCTGTGGATCTTAAAGATAAGTGGGGGAACATGTTGAAAGAAATTAATTGAAATAAAGGCTTATGGTTTTTATGTAGTTTTCAACTTATGTCATACTCACTTTCTGTGGCTTTTATTTAAAACTTTTCTTTTTTGGTTCCTTTTACCTTATTCTATCAATAACCCCATGAACACATGTCATTTTATTTTTCCGTATCCGAATAGTCTTTTCTTTCTAGAAAGGAAAAGTAAGATGTTCATTTGCTCAAGAATTGAGAAAAAAAAATTACATGTAGTGTATATCAGTATTATTAAGATTTTATGACATTGTCGTGCAACTGATGACAAAGAGGTGAAAATGGAATATCACCGACAACATAGAAAAGGGTTTGCGCAATGTGTATTTATATGCTAATTTGCGCCTCTATATTCTAGAACCATAAATTATGCCGGCATATATAGGTTATTTACTGATGCGCTGTGTTAAGCTTTAAAAATGAGACTAAAAAGGGTTTTTTACTTGAGTGCAGAAGCGAAAAATACTTAATGTGGTAATTGTACTTGAGGTCAAGAAAGATGTTTCATCATGCCTGCACACGAGGTGTTAATCCGTTTCTTCTTCTCCTTCTACTGATGTGCTGAGTTGGTTCAAATGGTGACTTTTTTAGGTCAAAGCTGGAATAATGGTAGTTATTGTCATTTTTTGTGTGGTTTTAGTGAACTGTTGACTTTTTTTAGGTCAAAGATAGATTCTTGGATGTAAAATTGATGACTTTGAAGTAGTTTATTATTAGTTTATCATTTTGTTTAACAATAATTTCTTACATACAACTAAATACTTTGTAAGGTTTTATCACTATTATGTTAATTGCATATTATTCATGTATTATTATTAGTAATTTAGTATTGTATGAGCCAAGTCTGTGTTCTCATATTTTTTCTGTTTATGGGTGTGATTACTAAACTACATCTACTTATCTGTTCTTTTTGTGTAACACAATGATCTTTTTTTACTTTATTTTTTCGATAATGGAGCATGCATCCACATCTTTTTTATCCGAGTATAGTTCATCTCAATCTTTATTAGGTAAATTTTCAATATTATTTGTGTTTCTTTTTCGAATCGCATAGAAGAAACGTCTATCATGTGCTTATCTTAAGTTTCCTACTGGTTTTATTTTTTAGGGTTTATGCTACTGCCATGGGTTAAAGTTCAGGTACAGTTTCAAATATTGTTGGTGTTATCCCTATTAATGATGTGATCAACAACAAATAATTGATTCGTCAAAATGACCGTGAATGGTTATTCGAAGCTTATCAGGTTCGTTTCATTGATTATGTAAAGGTTGACTTCATCATACATATGTTCAATTCGTTGGCTTCCCTTTCATTGTTGGCAGGATTATTCGCCACACATGAGGCCCTCTTTCTGTTTTAATGCTCCAACTCTCCAAGAGACACAAATGAACCATGTTTGAACCATTTTAATTAGTAACTTTAAACGAAAGTAGCAAACGTGGCCAGTGAACCCATGTCATACCTTAACTCATCTCATTCTTTGTAACTATCTTTGGTCACGAGAAGTTTTGATACTTGGAATTGCTTATTTGAATTGTTTCACTTTTTTGTAGGTTTAAAGCTGTTAATCATTATTTTTCAGGTGAGAATTTGATGTCCATGTTTCAGGAGGTTATTAGTTTGGTGGAGAGGCATATGATCGATAATGATACTATGAATACAATATTAACACAATGTTAATGAACGTATATTTGATTATTTTTATGAGTATTTTGTATTTTCCATAAAAGTCAATTATTGTACAACTCTTTCTTTTAACTTTGTTAAGCATGCGTCTACATGTTAAGTATTTTGTAATGTTACCTAAGCTATTTTTTCTAAATAGCTGCCCGTGATTTATCACGGGTCTATAGGCTATTAACTATAATCAAAAGAATCATTCTTACATTCATCGTTTAGAAAATTCAACTCTGAGCTAGGAAAATATAAAATATGTTGAAGACGAGTCTTCTTTACACGTATATGCTATTTTTCTTTTAGAAGATATGTATATGTTACAAAAAAAATATATATATATATAAATTTGATAAAGTTATGAGAGTCTGTCTTATTACACTTCTTATTTGTTGTTTCATTCTTTTGTGGAGTAAGAGATCTAGAAAATACATGCTTTTGGAAGCATCAACAACGAGTTGGAATTGAGGAAAAAATTGTAATGTCCGTTGACGATAAGAATGGTTGCCATGGTCATGATGGCTTTCGGTTTCACCATTTTAGCGGTGTCGTGAATTACACAATGTTACAAGGATTCTTAAGCAGCAACCAAAGAATACCAAGAAGGGTTTTATTATTCTTTGTGCGCCAGCATTTTGTGTTAAACTTTCATGAGTAATAACTGTATACATTGCATTCTATATACACATTTAGTTTAATTCTGTTTCGTTCTTAATGCACTCACTAAATATGATGGTATGTTTATAATTGATTTACTTTTGCTTAATTTTTTGTAGTAGGCTTGAAGTGGATAATTAAACGTGGTTGTCTCAACCGTTGTATACAAAGAAGTTTATTTCGCATTACAGTTTTTTTGGTCGTATAGGTTGTTCTTGCAGACCACTTTGTATCTTTTTTCTCCCATATTCGACGAACATATATATTTCTTTTCATTTTTAATGTAATCAATAATTAATTTGGTATGTTTATAGTTTATTTTGATTAAGTTTTTTTTTCCAACGATAATTATAAGTCATGCCCGCCCATCGGGCGGGCTTCGAAATCTAGTATATATATATATATATATATATATATATATATATATATATATATATATATATATATATATATATATATATATATATATATATATATATATATATATATATATAAACTAAATAGCAAAGTAAATAAAGAAGTAAATTAGAGATGAAAAGATCGAACCGCGAGACAAGAGATTTATAGTGGTTCGGCTACAAGGACACCTTCCTTGCCCTATTCCACTCCCCGAGCACCTAACTCGAGAGTTTTCTTCATTATGTCAACAAGCTCCCTTATGGCGGAGAAAACCTTACACACCACAACACAACTTCTACATAACTTCTTCACTACTACTTCAAAACTTCTTCACACTTATTTCACAACTTCTTCACACCTAGTCTCTACTTAATTACACAATTTCTTCTTCACACCACTATTTATTTCACACCTAGATCACTTCACAACTTCTCTATCTACACACCTTGCTAACCTAACTTCTTATACTAGTTTCTATCTACTATTCACAACTTATACACAAAATAGATATATATGTGATGATGCACAAACAACTTGGATGTTGAGGTCACAACAAGTTGTAATACTTCTTGTCTTGATGAGTTGAAGTATTCTTCTCTTGCACTAGAAGTGTTGAAGCTTGAATCACTTGGAAACAAAAGCTTATGATTATATGATCAAATGATTTTAGAGAATAGAAATGAATATTTAGATCAGAAAGTTTTTAGTGCAAAAGGTGAAGAAAAAGTCCAGGAATAGTCTAGTATTTATAGGGGGGAAATTACAGTGCATGAGCGTTGCTGGTCCCCTTAATTAGGGGCCGGTCCCCTTAAACATTAAGGGGGCCGCCTAACAAAACTAAGGGGGCCACCCATATGAACGTTGTCCAGATTTGTCTTTTTGTAGGGAAGGTTTTTCTGGACCATTTTTACCATTTTTGGTTAAAATTTTGAATTCATATATTTATAATGATTAAACATATTCTTTTATTTCCAAAAATGATTTTGTAAAAGATATAAAATGTTTGGTGACTTTTTATAAAAATTCTAGTATTTAAGAAAAGTTTTCCTTTATTCATACATTAAGTGATTTGGGTGTTAAGTAAATATTTACCAGTGTTCTACAAGGCGCGCCAAGGCGCGAGGCGTGGCCTCGGCGCCACGAAATGGAACAAGGCGTGAAGTCTAGGCGTCGTGTGAAAAGGCGTGGAATAAGGCGCGAAAAGGCGTGCCAAGGCGCGCCTTATCGTATGGCGTGGTGCCATTTTTAGAAGGGGATGATGTGGGCTTAAATTTTGGCCTAGTAATTTCTAAACATAGTTCAAATTTTCACTTTATTTCTTATGCATATCACTTTTTGTAAGCTCACCTTTTGTAAACTCGATATGCATATAAAATATGATATTATAACAAAAAACGCCATGGCTTCGCCATGGCGCGTAAGGCTTGAGGCGTGCCCTTGCCGCCACGCCACGCCTCACGCCATTTATAACATTGATATTTACCACTAAATACTTGTTTACGACATGATTTTTAGTTCAATGGGTTTACGTTTTGTGATTATCAAAACATAGAAATATCAATAAATATCAAGGTTGTAAATATCGCTCGGCGGTACCGTGGCGGTCGACCCCCGCCAAGCGCTAAGACCGATATGGCGGTGATATATCAGTGATATATCGGAGACTATGAATTATAAAGAAATTATATGTAATTTATATAAATATTGCAAAATTCACATTATATAAGGTTTTAGTTAAATTTTTATCAACTTTAAGTGAAGCCTAATAATATGAGTTGGGCCATTTATCAATTTTAAGATACCTTTCTCTTTGTTAGTAGCAGCCCAACATTAAATAAATACCTAAACCTAAGGCAGCCACTCTTTCCTTCTCTCTTCTTTCAACCAGGTACTGCTACCCACCTTCTTTCAAAACATCAAATGGAAACACCAATTAATCAACAACCTTTTTGTTTGTTTCTCTTTGACAACCGATTCATAATAACAGAAACAAACAAACCTTAATCTTGTTTCTCGAACCTCACAACACCACCTCCAATGCAAAACATCAAAAGTCGATCTACCTTAGATAGCCCGACTTGCTTCAAATCGCCACGGTAGGTACTTGTTTTTCGTTTTAGATCGATTTTGACTGTCGATTTTGACCAATCTTGACCGATTTTGACCCATTTTGACCAAAACCGATTTTTTTACCGATTAGTGAAAAATCGTATCGGTTAACCACCGATAAGCGATATATCGATATATCGGCCGCCAAGACCGATATTTACAACACTAATAAATATTAATAATGTTTTTTGGGCATTATTTATATCAACAGAAAAGATTACCGGAGGAACTGGTATTAACAAAGAAGAAAAGGAAGATAAAACGCACCTCGGAAGAAGAAGGATTCGCTAAAACGTCCGAACGGGAAAGATAGTAATAATGTGAATAACAGTGTGTGAAATAATGGGGGTAAAACCTCTATATATAGGGAGACGCATGGGGAAGAGCAAAACGTCGTGTTAGTTAGAGTGCCTCTGACGTGGCTTCATCCCAGCCATAAACGCCATTCCGTCTTGCAACGTGGCAAAGGAGTACTATGCAAGACCCAAACAAGGCCCACGGACCACCTCTTTCCAATAGGCTTGCACAAGCCCGTTAAGATATAATCTGATGAACAGCCCACGAACTAATAAACACCAATAAATAACACCCGAAAGAAAAGAGGGAAACACTTGATCAAAGTATTGCACCATCGGCTTGCAGCCCGATAGTACAATACTAGGGGGCATGTTTACGTATATGTCCGAAGGCCATAGTCCGGACGGTGCAAACTATGCCTGATGACAAGGTTCAGCCGGACGGTACAGGAAGACTATAGACCGTTGGATTAAAGCCAGATCTCCACGTGCGCCGCCTTCCCAGATATTTAGGGATCATGTCTGGCATGTGGTTTGGCACCTACCTAATAAAGTATGCCTAAGGTGGCGGATACTGTTTGAAAGAACACATGACCACTATTCACATTACGGCAAGTACTGTTCGCAAGTACAGGTACCAATGTTGGGTAGTATAAATACCCCAACCCCATTTATTATTCACAACAACACATATACACTCGCATTTACTCTCATTTATTATAATACCCTCGATCTCCTACATATAACTCTCACACCGGAGCTTGGTACTGGAATAAAACCCGGGGCGAGGTTAACGTGTGTATCTCATTTATGCAGTTATCAAGAAGTATCGAAGGTGAAGGCTGGACTTTTCGTTGATAATCCGGGGAGCAGACTTTTACTTCAACAAGTATCATTATCGACAACGCTATAACTTTTCATGATCGAATTTGGCTATGTATGGGCTTTATTTAAACCATATGTTTGTATAAAGTGGGTTAGTATATATTATTGTTGGTGATTTTAGTTTCATTTATATTTTGTGGAATTGGTATTTATTTGTTAGTCATGTTTAGCTGATAATCGAATAAGAAGGTGCGGAGTGCACACTCGTTTTAGCTAGCTTGATGCCGCCACAACTAAGTGTTTGAGATTCAGGTATTATCCGTTTTCCCTCGAACCGGTTCTTTCCACCAAAAGACACCAACACTCTGTTCCCGAGTTTCTTTTTGGAAAGAAAAGAAGAGAAGTGAAGAGGAAATTGAAAAATAATCATGTTCTCGAGATTTTTTTGGAGAGAAGAGAAGAGAAGAGGGAAGGAAATTATGCCAAATTCCCCCTCCTAATCTTCTTCCCAAATTGGGATGATTTGGAGAGAAGTGGAATTTTAGGCTTAATTTGGTACCATTTCTTCTCTCTTCTTTCCAACTTGGGAACACACAACTAAAAATCAAAATTTTTTCATCTCCTCTTCTTTTCTCTCATTTTTATCCCCTTCATTTCTCTTCTTTCCATTTTATACTCAGGAACAGAGTGCAACAGTTGTGACTCTTTCCGTCAACTGAGTTTAACTAACTTTTGGTTATGTTTTATATTCATATTTGATCTCTTCTAAATAGAACTTATATGTAAATTATCTGTATATTGTTTTGTTCTCTCGTGCCTTATAAACAAAGTGCGATTCTTTAAATTATCCAATTGAGGAATTCATGATATCGGAGATTTATAGGGTTGAAATAATTCAACTTAAAAGTGACCTCTACACGATTTAAAGAATATATATATTATTTGATTATTACCGCTCATTCACACCCAAATTCTAAAAATTATTACAATTTCAAGAATGCAACTCTCTTCTAGCCACAATTTTCACCCATTTAGAAATTACATTTCTATATATCTTATCCGTCTATTTTGGTATAGTGCTTTTACTTAATGTGTAGTGACCTCTACACGATTTAAAGAATATATATATTGTTTGATTATTATCACGCATTCTCACCCAAATTCTGAAGATTATTACATCTTAAAAAACATGCAGCTCTTTTCTAGTCACAATTTTCTCACCCATTTAGAAAATACCTTTCTAAATATAACTTATCTGTCTATTTTTTCTAAATATAACTTACCTTTCTAAATATAACTTATGTGTACGAAGGTGATTTTTTGCATTCAGAATCAATTGTAAAACACTGAAAATTAAATCAAATAAGGATGTTAGGATGAGCACTTGAGTTTAAATAGCTATCTAGACTCTAGAGCCTCACAGACCATGGGCTTTCTTAAATGGGTTTTTGATGTCCTGGGCTTGTAGGGTCTTTGTTCAGATATATATTTAGGGTCCAAACTATTGGACATCATTTTTTCAGAATACTTAGAACTAACAAATTTCTTCATTATTAGATAAATCACTTAGGAAAATTCGCGTAACTGACACTCAGAATGACACTTAATCTCACTTGACTATATTTTTTTTTTCTCTTTTTGCCTAAATTAAAACTAAGACTATCTTTTGAATATTCCAAAATTACACTCTCCTCACAAAACGTCATCTTGTATTTGTACATTTCGTAAAACACAAACAAACGAACAAAAAATACTAACTTTACTAGCAGAATTTGCAAAGATTTCACTTTATATAAATCACAAAGCATAACTTACAAGCATTATTTTGTTAACCAAAACTCAAATTGTTTTTGGAAGATCGTTAGATTTCTATTACAAAAATAAATCATGTGAAGAAGCTTAATAAATGGAAACGATAAATCGGTAAAGAATAATAAAATTTTGCAAGTGTATGGAAAGAATAAAGAGGTAAAGTTGCAGATTCATGGAGGGAGAATGGAGGATAATGGAGGATGATGGAGGGAGGGAGGAAAGAATGAAGGAGGATGAGATGAAGAAAGAATAATTTTGTAATACTTCTTAATATTAGAGGATAAATAATGGGCCAAGCCCGGTTTGTGGGTTTTGAGAATTAGGGTTTTACTGTTATAAATAATGGTTATCAATAAAGTGAGAATTATGTAGTCAAACATGGTATTAGAGGATAAATAATAGGCCCAAGCCCGGTTTGTGGGTTTTGAAAATTAGGGTTTTACCATTATAAATAATGGTCATCAATTACCAACGGAAAGTTATGTAGTCTAACATGGTATCAGAACATGACATCAATTTGTTAGTCATTGCTTTGGATATGCGCGCAAAGAAAGAAGAAAAAGAAAAGATATATATGAATTGGATGGTGGATCTACAATGTGTCATTTGATAAGTGATTTCTTTTTTATTCGTAGGTAACTATTTGTTCGAGTGTTTTTATCAACAAAAAAAAAATAAAAATAAAATAAAAAATTAATAGTTGTTTTGTTATTTGTTTGTTTGTCGATGGTTCGTATGGCTTTGTTACCAGTCTACTAAAATTGACCGTTGGTACCAGTCCCTAAAGTCAACCGTTGGTACGGTTGTGTTACCAGTCGACTTAGCCGACCGTTGGTACCAGTCGACAAAAGTCGATCGTTGGTAGGGTTTTGTTACGAGTCGACTAAATTTATGTTTTTATTATGTTATTGTTTTTTCTTTTCTAGTTTACTACTCCAGTCCAAGCTTTCGCGATTTCGCTGCTCGGACTGCGGGGAGTATTAGAAGATAAATAATAGGCCTAAGCCCGATTTGTGGGTTTCGGGAATTAGGGTTTTACCATTATAAATAATGGTCGTCAATAAAGTATTACCGACGGGAAATCATGTAGTGTAACACTTAACACTTCGTTATAGAAGGGGTTGGAAGAAGGAGGGGGTTCATGGGAGTGGGATGATGTTTATATATAGATTAGGCCAACAAAAGAAATATTTTCAAACAGAACAATGTATCAATCAAAAACGAAAATAACATAAACTTGGGGAATTGAAGAATCTAATCAAATAGCCTTGAAGAATCCAAATCAAAGAGCCAACGATAACAAACCAAGAAATCGAGTTACCCCAAACATGAATACATATTACTTGAGTTTAACAAAACGCTTTTATCACTGATCCTTCAGAAGAGTAATCACTTTGACAACTGAAGAGGCCTTGTAGAACTTCAACACTTCATTCATAGCCTTCCTCGACTTCTTACAATATTTTGTTACTCCAATTGAAAACAATTTCCTCCAACGCATTTCCATGCTCAAATAAGAATTGGGCTATAGCTAGGGTCTCCCTTTCTCCATCGAATTCAAGAAACTCGACCTTTTTTAGGTGATGGGTCAAGATTCTCATTGTTTCAACTTCAACTAAATCCTCAACGAATGCTTCACATAATCACATTGGTCAGGTGAAATATCCTAGATCATCAAACAAAATGATAAGTTGTTTCAGCTTGATCTAAATGCTTAAGTAATGTCTGGAATTTCAAAAATCCTTATTATATTGGTCCAATCATGCTTGATAAAGTGGTTGGAGCTTGCAGAGGATTACTTAAGGGTCACGAGTTCACATCCCTTTAACCGCAAAATGATAATTTGTTAAATATAATCCATGTATGATTACGCAGAATGGTCAAAGAGAACAAATATATGAGTGGGTCATACATCTAATTACTTTCTCTAAGAACAGAGCTACTTGGGGTTAAAAAAAAAAAAAAAAAAAACTGTCTGTTTATTACAAATAAGTAATTTGTCAAATTTGATTAAAATAATGCGACTATTCCACAATAACCTGAATTTTGATCGATTTAGGAGGTATTAAGCTTGTTAATGCAGTTTTTGCGACTTTCAAGATGTTTAACCTCATTGACCAGTATCTAGTTAAGCTTATATTTTTTACCTTTAACCAAATTGACATGTGAGATACTATTCGTAGCCCAATTCAAGTCAGTATTTCACCCAAGGTTTTCAAGATCGAGATTTTAGCTAAGATTGTTTTCGCCTTTGTAAGACGTAATCGTAAGATCGGATTAGGATCTTAAGATCCTACTATAATGCTATTTTGTAATGATCTTTGTAATATTATTCAAATCTACAAGTTATTACTACCTTCGCCTCATATTAAGTGTCCACTTTCATAATTCACAAAGTTTTAGAATATTTCACTAACTAAACTCTCCACCAATCAAATATTACTTTTACCCACTAAACTCTCATCTTATTGGTTGAAAGGTACAGGTGGACACTTAATTTGAGACATCCAAAAATTTCATTGTGGACACTTAATATGAGATGGAGGGAGTATATATTATAAACATAAAATTATAAGAGTATTTTATGAAAATGTTCTTTTAAATTATGAATATGAAATATTTAAGGGGGTGCTTGGTAGAGGGGTTAAGAGGGGTGGGAAAAGGGTAAGATATTCAATAGGGCCCACCATTATAGAGTTTTGGTGCTTGGTTAGTGTGGGTAATGGGATTGATTACCCGGTAGTGGGTAATCAACCATTATAGAGTAAATTGGGGGGGGGGGGGGGGTAAGGTATTGATTACCCACCCCACTCATTCTTTTGCATTCCTTTCATTTTTCCTTTCCCTTTCTTTTTCCCCACTTTGAACCAAGCGGGCCCTAAGAATTACATAAAAACATAAACCATAAATTTGTAATTTTTTAGTTTGCGGTTCGAGAAAAATAAGATCGGATCGGAGTAGATCTTAAGATCTTATGGTTAAGATCGGGATCCTATAAGATCTTAAACTTGTTAAGATCCTACATAGGATCCAGATCATTTTTACTTCGTAGAATCGTAAAATCGTAAGATCGTAAGATCAGGATCATGATCTTAACAACTATGATTTCACCTCTAGCCAAACAGTTTACATCATTACATGTAAACACAGTGGCGGCAATTAGCATGTGCAAGTGGTGCAACCACACCGTGCCCCACTTTGTAAGGGGCCTCAAATTTAGTATACATCAATTAATATTTATAGTATTATACATGAACTTTTTGAATTTTTAGTGTCTTTGTTAAATATTATCAAAGTTGAACCGGACCACATACAAAAAATAGAATACAAACTTTAGGCCTCATACAAAAAGAGTGAAAGATTTAGATTAAATATGGGCAAACAATGCCACATACAAAAAATAGTTAAACTTTCATAATTTATGAAGGCATCATTTGTGATTTCGCACCGGATACCCTAAATCAATAAGACGGCCCTGTGTAAACATACACCAAGTATACCCAAAAGTATACAACCTGATAAGAATTTCTAATCAAAATCATTATACTAATTGTTTGTAAACGTTTTACAAAATCGACAAAGAGGTGTTAGAAATCCAACTCGACCTGGGCCATTTTGGTACATTCAAAGATTTTCCTTGGCCTTTACTTGAATCCTTTGACGAACTGCAATCCTTTCATCGATAGCTCAAGCAATAAATATCTTTAGCCTATCTAAAGATGTTGCATACTTGTATAATTGTATGTGCAAGTTTATTATTATTATTATTATTATTATTATTATTATTATTATTATTATTATTATTATAGTCGAGTTATTCTACAAACCAAACATTCTTCACATATCGGGACTCATCCCCATCATCCACCTAAAAAAAAAATCAATGATTGAGATTAAAAGCATTTTAATATTTCACCCATTTTTATAATTTAAATATCTCTTAAACCGTTAATCGTTAAGCGAAAATAATTACACCATCGCGACGGGTATTTAATTATCTTTCTATAAACGGGCACTTTGATATATTTTCGAAAAATTAAAAAAAAAATCATTTTTTTCACCTTTTTTTTTCGTGGCTGAAAAAATATCATATATGATATTACATATCATATCATATATAATATTACATATCATATATGATATGAAATGTAATATCATATATGATTTTTTCGGCTACGAAAAAAAACGAAAAAAAAAATTGAAAATATGTCAAAGTGCCTATCTATAGAAAGATAATTAAATGTCTGCGTAACGGTGTATTTTTTTCGCTTAACAATTAACGGTTTGAAAGATATTAATATTTGAAAAAAAAGAATGAAAGTGGGTTTTTTAAATTGTTGGGATTAATCTCATCTATTAGATCAAATAAAGATGGAGTGAAGATGGAAGGTGAAGATTAGTCACTTTGTATTTAAAAAAAGTTTGGTCCTCAAATGATCTATTATTATTATTATTATTATTATTATTATTATATATTTTTTTATAAAAACATCACTTTATTATTATTATTTATTTTTTGAAAGTCATTATTATTATTATTATTATTATTATTATTATTATTATTATTATTATTATTATTTTCAAATAAATCAGTGATCCTATTATATGCATGTTGAAGAATTAATAACCAAAACAAAACCGATCCGTAAAGCTTCAGAAATATGGAACAAAAAAATTAATTAAAACCTGATATGAGGAATACTACCTTATACATGATCAAATGTAGAAAGTCGAGATTTGGAGAACATTTAAGAATGCGGAGAAGTACATCCACTAAGTAGCCATCAATTGTTATCTCCATAAGACCATGCGGTAAGGTAACGCAGCCACCTGCGTTAACTCTTAACGCACCACCTTAACGTGGTGCGTTACCTTACCGGCCCCCAAAGTCAAATGGTGCGTTAACGTGCTTGGGCAAGCACTTAACGTGCGTTAAGAAGCTGCAAAGGATTAAAAAAAAAAAAAAAAAAAAAAAAAAAAAAAAAAAAAAACAAAAAAAAAAAAACTTTCATTTCCACCCCCTATAATATATTACCGTTTGTAAACGGTTATAAGTGTAAAAAACAATAATAATAAAAAAATAAATTAATTTCAAACTCATTTTATTACAACTATAAATACCCCTTCACCCTCACAATATTTTTTCACACTTTTTACAGAAAGGCGCACCGTGATTGTACTAAGTGGAAAACGTTGAACCGTGATTGTACTAAGTTCAACGCTTTTTACAAAAAGGCGCAACGCGAGATAAAGAGTGGGGAAAGTGAAATGGATGTCCTAACACGTGCTCACCAACTCTATCGTCAAGAAAACCCGTTGTTCGCCAATGAAGACGCTTGGACGGTGTTGTGCAAACATCGAAAATGGGACGCGCCGGAAGCGGTTGATTTAACCGGCGACGTCCCAAGCCAAACAGACGAGTCTTTGTTTGGTCATGATGAAGAACCACGACCCATTGGCAAAAAAAGGGCTTCCAAGAAACAAAAATCCAAGGCCACGATAAGCACCGGAGCCACGGCTAGCACCGGTGGGTCCATTTCTTCGTTAGCTTTTGCGGAGATGTTGCGCAAAGAGTTAAGGTCGAAACGTGAATAGGCGAGTAGGGCGTATCAGGCGACAGCCGAAAATCAATCCGCACAACAAAGGATGAAAGAGCTAGAATTTTTGATGCTCGACACCACTGGCAAAGATCCACATTGGGTGGCATTCGTTAATGCGGAAAAGGATCAAATCGCCATGAAACTTGGGTTGCCTCCGCGTCAATTATGAATAATTATGTGATGTAGTGTTTTATTGATTTCGTATTTTTTTTAGTATCGTTATTTATTTTATTTTTTTTATTTCGTAATGTAATGTAATGTTGTGTTTTAATTAATGTTATGTTTTAAATAAATGAAGTGTTTGTTAAAAATTGGGGTTGAAATTGAAAATATTTTGGGTGAAGGTGAGTTATAGGTGAGTTATGTTACCGGGGTGAAAAGTCAAGAGTTAAGGTTAAAAGAAAAAAACTGATGTGCCACTGACGTGACAGTGCGTTAAGATTTAACTTGTGGTTACCTTACCACATGCTCTAAGAAGAGACTTAAGGAAACCTTTTTTCAGACAATTGAAGCATTCACATTTGAATGATATTGACTGCAACAATAACAACAACAAGCAAAGTTTTAGAATAATTATTCGTGGTAAAAACCAATAATTAGTAAACACAACATAAAATAACTTAAAGCATATATATTTTAGTTTGCCATGCTTAATCTTATTCTCAATAAAGTCTTAAATGAACATTTAAGTAATTTAAAATGGGCGTAAATATTATCAGGATGGAAAGCAACAATTCACGAGTGATGTCAAAGATCAAAACAGATAGATGTCCACGAAATGTGATTACAGGGACGAAGCCAGGAACAAATATGACCGAGTGCACAAAATATTTTAAACCGTGATATAATAGAGTTTAAGATGCTAAGTAAATAAGGCTTAAAACACATTTCGAAGGATCGGAGTCATTTAAGATATACTTGGGAAAAATCGATGGTTTTTCTTAAAATTAACACAAATCGAAAAAATCCATAGGTGTCCCGGGCACCCACGGGACCCCACCTGGCTCCGTCCCTGAGTGTGAAGAAAGAGAACATGAATCTACATGAACAAAACAATAGTTAATCGACAGATATTCCACGTGAGAAACTTGGAAAAACAGCTCACATATTGTGACGCCAAAATTATCATCAATTTTATTTTTCTGCTACATATCTTCAAGTTCAATCACAGCTTTCTTCAAGGATTTTACGTCAAACAAAAAATGATTAGCCATATGGCCTCCATACTACAAATACAACAGTTTCGGGCATAAAACCGTTAGCCTTTCACATAACCTCTCTTTATAATAATCCAATCCCCGGTTATTAATTCTTAAAGTCTTAAGAATGGGACACGAAATATGAAGATAGTCAAGGTCGTATGTTTGACAGTCTATCAAACTGAACTCCTCAAGCAACGGATAGTTTACCAAAAAACGAGCGTACTGAATCATGGTCTAATAACTCAACATTATCCATCACAAGAACCTTAAGCGTCTTAGACCCTGTGAAACTTTCCAAACTCAAATAACACATAAACATATCCAGCTTTAACACCTCCAATGAATCACAATCCACCAAACAACGAGGCAACACAAAAGCTTCACCCGTGTCCTTAAGGCAAAATGTCAGGTCAAGTTCCTTTAATTTTCGCATCACAGCAACATGAATCCACCGCACTATAGTCGACATATCATAGCGATCCCCACAATCTAAAGTAAAACAATCCAAATCTAGTGTTCTGTTAGCCAAAACAAAATACACAAACTCTTTGAATTGATTCTTTGTAATGCGGACAAGGGTTTTGGTTCGCGAGAAAATTCTATGTCTAGAGATGGAATTGAAGTCCACAAATACACCCAGCGTGTCGATAAAACTCTCGTTCGAACTACTTCTTTGGTTAAATGAAGACGTGAAAGAATCAAGTGTAGAATAGGATCTGGTAAGTTACTGATGTACCCCATTTACGATGTTGGATTTCTTCCGGAACAGTTTATCAAACAGAAACATTTTATCAAACAGTTTGTGTGCCTAGGAAGATGGGGATTTTATTTGGATAATGCCTAAGTTTGGCGCCAAAATTTACTCGTTTCCGCTCATTTTTCTATCATTTAGAAAATGTAAATATAAAGGGTGCGTTTAGTTGGAGAAAAAATTCTCTTTATTTTTATTTCTAGTTTTGTAAAAAATTAGAAGAAAAATTATCTCTACAAAACACTTGAAAATATAGAAAATGCATTTAGTTGATATTTGTATTTTCTATTTTAAAGAAAGGGAGGGAGGGTTGTGGGTTATAAATGAAAACAAGGAAAACAACTAAAATTTGTTTTGTAATTTTCCTTTTTAAGTTAGGAAATAAGGGATTTTGTGTTTTGCAAAACATTTGTTGGAAAACGTTAATGTTAGAAATGAAGCTGAGCGATATTTACGTGAATTGGAGTAGACAACTAGTTTGCATAAAGTGCAAGGACTACTAATGTAATATTATAATAGTTGTCTTATGTAAGGCCTATAAATACCCCTCAAGGCATCACTTGAGGGGTGTGGGTGTGTAAGCTTATCTTTCTTAATAATAATATATTTGTTTCACCTCACATTCTCTCTACTTTCTCTCTCTAGAATAATGATGTATTTTGATCAACCTCGACCTCCGGAAGATGTTTCTTGGTCGTAACAAGTGGCATCAAAGCTAACCGGGGGCGAATCGTGGTGTTTTATGGTGAAAAAAAAAATGTGTTTTTGGGTGATTTTTCTCGGAAAAAGTATGTGCTTATCGAGTTAGGATGAAGATTATCGAGTTAGGGATGAAGATTATCGAGTTAAGTATGATGATTATCGAGTTAGGATGAAGATTATCGAGTTAGGTATGAAGATTATCGAGTTAGCACTGGGTTTATCGAGTTAGATTCAGCTTATCGAGTTAGGTTATCAAGTTACATAAGTTTTGCCGAGTTAGGCTGGATCAACCTTATCGTTTATCGAGTAAGGATTTCACTTGGGTTTATCGAGTTAGAAACTCTGTCAAAATTTCTTCATTTTATCGAGTTAGCCCAAAGTATCTAACCTTACCGAGTTACAAGATTGTATCGAGTTAGAGATTTTATCGAGTTAGAACATAAAGGTTACCGAGTTACGGGCGTTATCGAGTTAGCAAAAAAAAAAAGTTTTTTGGCTGAAAAATTTGAGTAAAATTTATTTTTTAGAGGAGACTAAACGTTCAATTTTTACGCGAAATTCAAATTTTGGTATAACGTTGAAAATTTTGGCCCGAAATTCAAATTTTTAGGCCAAAATTCAAATTTTTTCGGTAAAATTTGGCGTAAAAAAATTTAATACTCAAAATTTTCTGGTAACCTTAGCATTGCATTTCTTAGTGATTTCCAAATTTTGTGAGAGAAAATTTTCCAATTCTATTTTTGGAGGGAAAATACGAAATCACTACGAAACTACCAGATTGAATTTCAAGCTTCACCAAAAACACACCACGTATAGCTTAAAAGACCCTGATCAAGATTAATGATGCGTGGGAATCGCACCTTGCTTTACCTCTCGAGGGATCTCGAGAAGCTTACAACCCCCACCAGGCAGTGTACCTGATCGTTGTAGTATAGTATAGTGACAAGTACCGGGGGATTGATCGTTCAGCTTAGGAATAGTGTCGCTAGGATTAGAAAACCTAATTAATAGTTCTAGAGGTGAAAGATGATTATTTTTGTATTTTTATATTTTTATGAAAGCAAGTAAAATCTCGGGTTTTGGAAGATAGGGCGGAATTAGTTGCTATTCAACTAACCCAAAACTATTAAAATAATGAAAATGAAATTAAACTAATTTATACTAAAGTTGTGAGCAGTAATTGGAGAAATTGTGTTTACTTAGACTTCATTACTCCCTAGATATCTTTTACATGTTAATTACTTGTTACACTTGTATGAATGACGGATTGTATTCCTTAATACCATTCGTGGGGTGGCATACATAACTCCCCAACTCTATGAGCTCTTATCTCCTCCTACACCATGACCCAGCACAACTATAGGGATTGTAAACAGTGGCTCATGCATTAAATACAACCAATAAAGACCTAGTACGCCTCGGTTCATGTTTCTTAAGACGTTCAAGCATGTTACCATTTGGAGATCTGCCAGTTTTCTTAAGCCTAACATATAAATCATTCATTCAAAACAAGAATAGACAAGTAATCAACACATAATCAACATCTAGGTTTCATTAGATCTAAGCAAATACAAGAGAGATCTAGCCTAGCATAATGGAATTGAGACAAGAACAAGATATAAACAACCAACACATAGACATATTGATTGAATTGAAAGTACACTTATCTCAATTACAATGCAAGGTCTCAAGGGTTTGGAACCCTTGAAAAACCTGTAAAAGAGGCACCAAAATCGTCTTTAGGGTTTCACCAAAACTTCTCCTCTTTTAATGAAAAAACTAGAAAACTATATATAGGAAAAACAGTCTGACGGCGTCAAGAGTAACTTCTGACGCCGTCACCTCGCCGCCATATACTTCCTCGGACGGCCTTGATCCACTTATGACGGCCTACGTGACGCTGTCACCACCCACGGTATATTATTTTTGCCACTTTGACGCCGTCACCAGTCCTTCTGACGCCGTCACCACCTTCGATATTTAATTCTTCATGTCTGACGCCGTCAAGCTGATGGTCTTGACGCCGTCACCTTGTATTTTCAGCATGCAAATTAGGTACTTAGCCGTTTTCTTCACTTTTATGCTCCAAAAACGTCCAAAATAGCTTATTTTCCAGAATTCACTCTCCAAACACCTAAAATCACAAAAGGAACGATTTAGGGCAATATTTGATCAAATAAAGTCGGATTCGGGCTTAAATGACCCCCTAAAAACGGATCATTTTTCGCCTCATCATATACCCTTACACTTGAGATTTGCTTGTCCTCAAGCAAATGAGCTTTTATTCTACTCAAAAGACAAGTTAGGGGTCATTTAACACTAATATAAAAGTAATTACAACAAATAATCGTTCCACTAAAGACCAATAGACAAGCACGGAGGTCATACACAAGCACCTCACAAATAGTGTTTAGATACTCACATCTCTCGGGTGTAATAAAGTAATATAACATTATGGAAATGGAAGATATCTCTCACTACCTGTCATAGCAAAATAGATTACCATAGGCTTGGGAAAGGATCAAACCTCCACCACATGGCGTAAGCACCTAGGATAAACTATCAAAGAGGTCTTTTTAAAGGGTTATAACGTTAGGTGTAGGGATATGAATTACACGGTTTTGTTGGATAAAGGAAGTTTTACTGGTGGCGAGTTAACAATCTCGGTTAATTACATGTACAATATGGCGTTGCTAAGCCAAGACTAGACTCGACTTAAGCTAATAAATGAAAAATAACAAAAACATAAAATAAACATAGAATGAAAACGGGATGGTAGTCCGTATGTTTTTTCTTTCTTTTTCCTTTTTCTATTTTTTTTTTCTTTTTCTTGATTTTTTTTTTTTTTTTTTTTTTTTTTTTTTTTTTTTTTTTTTTTTTTGCATACACTCTTACCCTACCATCCAAAATAATACATCATATGGGATGAGAATTCCCCTTATACTTGAATCTTTACATACTTTACAATTAACTAATCTAGTGACTCGAATTAAGAAAATCAAAACACTAGGAGCACTTTTAAGATTAACGTACATATGGGGGTAATAATATTATGTTCTTCCCCATTACTCCATAAAATAAGTACTTACCCATGAGTCCCAATCGTCCCAAAACAATATGTACAATGATATGACTCGACTTAGCAACCATGTAATCAATTAGAAAGTTAACTTAGGGTTTAACAAATAACAATAATGCACTAAAAATGAGCGCATACACGGAAGGCTAAGGCGATTTGGGTGTACATTTAAGTGGGGTGTAACAAATTCTTCCTTTAAGTAAAATGCTTAAAGTTAGAAACGAAAAGATAGGCTCGGAGGGGTGTACTAGGGGTTTCGTGTACTAAAAATGAGTACAACGCTAAGGGTGTGGGAAAAATTAGTTGACTTAACTAGCCAAGTAATATGACTTAAATGGTCAAGTAATTATAATACGGGTTTAACACAAGGGTGATCCTAGTGCCTCTTATCATGTAGTAAATCCTACCACACGAATGTAGTCTCACTCGCGGTCTCGGGATGCATCACTAACGCAAGTTCTAGAATCTAAATGCTACCGGTACACTCATAAGCACCAATAATAAATGCTTTTCCTATCAAATCTAAAGGCGAACCTCACATTTTTGGGTGGAAAATTTTTCTGAATATACGGTTATGTGCTAGTCATACAATCTCCTATCCATGAGACGCTTGCTATGGCTAAAGTTTCACTCCTAAATGTTGTAAAAAATTTTAAATTTGGCGCTAAAATTACACTAACAAGTATTTCTCGTAGTTTTATTACTCATCTACTATCAAACAAAACAAACTCAAGCGAAAGTGCATATGTAAGGTATCATCTTTTTACCCTCCCCTTACACTTAAGATGAACATTGTCACCAATGTTCAAGTAAAGAATGTAAAAGTGAAAAAGTAAAGAGAATGAAATCAAATACTCCCCTGATTCGCTCGGTATGGATTTTAGTTGGCCAGGTTAAATCTTCTTCCAAGAAAACGAACAATCAAAGCTTCCCTTCCAGAATATAAATCATCTTCTTGTCATAAATAACCTGTAAATCCTGACAAAAGTAGACAAGGCAACCTCGCGTAAAATCGGCGGCATCCTATATAAGTTACTAAATTCTAGAAAACAAAGTAAGATATAATGCTTGTGGAATGAAGTTTGCAGATTTCCTGGAGATTATAAAACTTAATAATTCACAAAAACTATAAGACTCCGTTAGAAAAACAAAATCGGTAAAATTTCCAGATTTTAACTCCTGACGCCGTCAAGAGCAATACCCTGACGCCGTCAGAATGGACCTGCAGAAATTCTTATGTTAAGTTTCCGGAAAATTTCTGGAAAAACTTTGTCCTACTTCCTGGAAAATCCTGCAAAGCTTCATTATGACTCAATACAAGCATTTGACTCTAACAAATACGAATATACATGTTCATTAAATATTGTGGAGAATCATGATCGGGTTGTTTCTTAAAAACATATTTGGGGTTTCCCCTTACACTTATCTTTTGCAAAAATACCTTTAGGTTGAAGTTAAGACTAGGCTAAACAACATAATAAAGTATTTCACATTCTAGTAGAGAAACATGATCAACCAACAATAAAAATAAAACATGCATACGGAAGCAAATAACAATCAAACAAATAAAATCACACAAAACATGGGTTGCCTCCCAAGAAGCGCTTTTCTTTATTTACGAGTCTTGTAGCTAGACTCAAAGTCGTGGGTTACTACGTGATTTCATCATCAAACATCACATCCTCCTCATTAATCATTTCATTGTTATTTTCTTGGTAATGTTTTACACGTTGTATGTTAACTGTGAATTCCCTACCCTCAGCATCAACTAACACTACAACTCCAAATTTAGAGGAATTCTTCACCGTGAACGGCCCATACCATCTAGACTTAAGTTTTCCCGGAAATAATCTCAACCGAGGATTGTATAATAGGACCTTGTCTCCTTCTGAAAATTCTTTGGGTTTCTTAATTCTTTGATCATGCCATCTTTTAGCTCTCTCTTTATATGTGATGGAGGATTCGTAGGCTTCTAATCTAAGCTCATCAAGCTCGTGTAATTGCAAAAACCTACTGTTCCCCGCAGTTGTGTAATCTAAGTTGCATGCCTTAAGCGCCCAATAAGCCTTGTGTTCTAATTCTACCGGTAAGTGACATGCCTTACCATACACCATGCGGAACGGGGTCGTTCCAATAGGTGTTTTGTAAGCAGTTCGGAATGCCCATAAGGCTTCGTCGAGTTTGAATGACCAGTCCTTTCTGTTTTGACTAACCGTTGTTTTAAGTATTCTTTTAATAGCTCTATTGGTGTTTTCGACTTGGCCATTGGTCTGTGGATGATAGGCAGTGGAGAATCGGTGGGGTACTACATACCTCTTCATGACCTTTTCCATTTGTGCGTTGCAAAAATGTGTCCCCCTATCACTGATGAGAGCTTTCGGAATCCCGAATCTTGCGAAAAGCTTTTTCAGGAAATGAATGACCACTCTAGCATCATTAGTCCTAAGGGCTTGTGCTTCAACCCATTTCGAAACATAGTCAATGGCGACTAAGATGTACTCGTTTCCTCCTGAGGATGGAAAGGGTCCCATAAAGTCAATCCCCCAAACATCGAATACCTCACAAACTTGTATAAAGTTCTGAGGTGCCTCATCCCTATGTGATATATTTCCAGCCCGTTGACATGCATCACACGCTTGTATCATATCTTTTACATCACGGAAAATTGTGGGCCAATAGAATCCTGCATCGAGAATCTTTCGAGCAATAACATTTATCCCATGATGCCCTCCAGAGGGACCGGAGTGACATTCCCTCATGATTTTCACTGCCTCATTCTCCGAAACACAACGCCTTATAATGTGGTCAGGACACCTTCGGAATAAAAATGGTTCATCCCAGAAGTGATATTTCAGCTGGGAAAAGAACCTCTTCCTTTCGTATTTAGTCAGGTGTTCAGGAACAAGTCTACATCTACTTGCGAAGTAATTGGCGAAGTCGGCGTACCATGGTTCCGAATCAAGGATAGACATCAGTTGTTCGTCGGGAAACGAATCCTTAATTTCACTTATATCGTGTTTATCCAAGGGGTTTTCCAGGCGAGATAGATGATCGGCGGCTAGATTCTCTGCCCCCCTCTTATCGCGAATCTCAACATCAAATTCTTGTAACAACAAGATCCACCGAATCAGTCGTGGCTTGGCGTCCTGTTTCGCAAACAGATATCTAAGAGCTGAGTGGTCAGTGAAGACGACTGTCTTTGAAAGGACAAGATATTGTCGGAATTTGTCGAATGCAAACACTACGGCTAATAATTCTTTTTCGGTGGTGGAGTAGTTCTCTTGGGCGGGATTCATGGTTTTGCTAGCGTAGTAAATAGGTTGGAAAAGCTTGTCACGTCGCTGACCTAATACAGCCCCGACAGCGAAGTCGCTAGCGTCACACATTATTTCAAATGGTAACTCCAGTTGGGTGTGATCATGATTGGAGCTTGAGTGAGTTCCCTTTTTAGGAGGTCGAAAGCATCTTTGCATTCTTGGGAAAAATCGAATGGAGCATCCTTCACAAGCAATTGAGTCATTGGCCGGGCAATTTTGGAGAAGTCTTTGATGAATCTCCGATAAAATCCGGCGTGCCCCAAAAAGCTGCGTATTGCCTTAACAGTTGTGGGGTATGGTAACTTAGATATAGCTTCAACCTTAGCTTGGTCCACCTCTATCCCGTTCCCTGAAATCTTATGGCCCAACACAATCCCTTCCTTTACCATGAAATGACACTTTTCCCAGTTCAACACCAAGTTGGTTTCCTCGCAACGTTTAAGCATCTTTTCTAAGTTAGCAAGACAGCGGTCGAAGGAGTTTCCGAAGACTGAAAAGTCATCCATGAATACTTCCATGCTGTCTTCCATGAGTTCGTGAAAGATTGCGGTCATGCAACGTTGGAAAGTGGCGGGGGCATTACATAGCCCAAAAGGTATCCTTTTGTATGCAAACGTTCCATAGGGGCAAGTAAACGTGGTCTTTTCTTGGTCCTCAGGTGCTATGGGGATTTGAAAATATCCAGAGAATCCATCTAAGAAGCAATAGTACTCGTGTCCAGATAATCTTTCTAACATCTGATCAATGAATGGTAAGGGAAAGTGATCTTTCCTCGTGGCATCGTTGAGCTTTCGATAGTCAATGCATACCCGCCATCCAGTGACAGTTCTCTGGGGCACCATCTCACCCTTGTCATTTTTTACTACAGTCATTCCACCCTTTTTAGGTACAACCTGCACAGGACTAACCCATGGGCTATCCGAGATCGGGTAAATCAGTCCTGCATCCAAAAGTTTGATAACTTCCTTCTTCACTACCTCCTTAATGTTAGGGTTCACTCGCCTCTGGGGTTGCACAGTGGGTTTATAATCTTCCTCCATAAGAATCTTATGTGTGCAAAAAGTGGAGTCAATCCCCTTAATGTCGGCCACACTCCATGCGAGTACCCCCTTGTATTTCTTCAGGACCTCTAAGAGTTTAACTTTTTGTTCCTTTTCCAAGGAAGAATTTATGATTACCGGGAGTTGGTTTTCTCCCTGAAGAAAGGCATACTCCAAATGATTAGGGAGCTCTTTAAGATCAACGTCAGGGGGCTCGATAATAGAAGGTTTGAGCTTGTTCTCGGGCTTTCGGAGCTCGAGATGCTCCGTTGCCTCTTGTCTGGGGTAGAAGGAGACTGCATTAACTTCCTCCGTCTTTTCCACCTCCAGCAAAGGCAGAAAACTCTCGTCCCGTAGCCAGCCTTCATCGATTTGTTCATCGATGCAGTCATCAATGATCTGTGAGCTCATCTACTTCCCCGATAAAGTAGAGCCGGTTGGATGCTTCGAGGGAGAGGTCCATAGAATCCTTAATGTCGAAGGTTGTGCTATCGTCTCCTACTCGTAAGGTCAATTTGCCATCGTAGACATCGATGACTGCACGAGCGGTAGCAAGAAATGGTCTACCTAAAATGATAGGTACCACGTCGTCCTCCTCCATATCCAGGATTACGAAGTCGACAGGGAATTTGAATTTCCCAACCTTGACTAGCACGTTCTCACATATCCCTTCGGGGTATTTGACTGATCTATCGGCTAGTTGGATGTTCATACGGGTAGGCTTCAATCCGGAATATCCTAGTTTACGGAACATAGAGAGAGGCATGAGGTTGATACTTGCTCCCAAATCGGCAAGAGCATTCTTGATTGATAGAGGTCCTATAGAGCATGGCAAGGTGAAGCTGCCTGGATCGTCTACCTTCTTTGGTAGCCCTTTATGGGTCACCACTGAGCATTCTTCCCCTAGGGTTACAAGACCCTCGAGCTTCTTCCTGTTAGCGAGCAGTTTTTTGAAGTATGTGCTATACTTTGGCATGTGATAGCAAGCATCCAGGAGAGGTATGGTGACAACCGAGTCTTTTAGGTATGACAAGAACCTCTTGTTATCATTCTCCGTTTTCTGGTTCCTTAGTCGGGATGGGTATGGAATTCTCACAGGTGGGTTGGGAAGGGCTGATGGGGAGGGGGTTGTTACGGGTGGTTGGTCCGGGGTGCCAATGCCGACATCCTGCTCCTCCTCCCCAGGTTTGTCTGAATCGAGTGTAACGGGGGACGAATTTGGGTAAGGAGGGTCCTTGGTTGTCGTTCCGGCCCGTGTGGTTATCGCGAGCATGGGATCTTTTCCTCTTTCTGACGGTGGTTGGAGGTTATCTAGGGCTGAGTTAAGCTTGCTGAAAAATTCTCCGACATCCTCCTGCTGTTCGTCGAAAAGCTCATTAAGCCCTTTCATTTGCAAGTCTTTTTCTTGAGTGAAGTGACCAAGGTCATCTTCGAAATTGCTCCTGATCTTGAATTCAGGGCCTCCCTCCCCTTCTCTTTTCCTTACCAGATTTCCCCAAAGGGTATAATCATCATTTTGGTAGAAAGGCAAGAGGGAGGGATCAGCATAAATGTCTCCTCCTGACAAGCACGCATGTTCAGTTGTGGCTGCTCCTCCGCATTCCTCCACCTCATGCGGACCTCCACAGTAATCGCAGATCAAGTAGGGATTTGACAGCATTTTAGGTGGTTGTGATCCAGCTAGGCAATCCATTCTTTTGTGAACTTTGCTTAATCGATCCGAGATGGTTTCAGAAATGCCGATAGTCGACTCAGGTTCATCCCAAGTGTCATCCTGGTCTTGGGCATATTCTTCAATCCTGTCCCATCCTTCCTCGGCACTAAGATTGGCCAATCTTCCTTTCCTAGATTGGTTGATTCCATTCCGGTCATTAGAGGAGATATTTTCGTAAAAGATTTGGACCAAGAGCCAAAGTTCAATGCCATGATGTGGAACTTGTCTTATTAAATCTTTGAATCTAGTCCACGCTTTATGGAGGGGTTCATCCTTCCCCTTTCGGAAACGAAGGATCCTATCCCTAAATGCTGAGGTTTTTCCAGGTGGAAATAACTTCTCATAGAACTTGGATATGAGTTGCTCCCATGTGAAAATAGATTCGGAAGGGAGTTTGTTATACCATTCTTGGGCTTTTTCGTATAAGGTGAAAGGGAAGAATCGCAGTCGGGATGTGTTTCTAATAGTCCCACCCGTATGGATGGTATCTACTATTTTTAGGAAGTCCTTGATGTGTTGGATCGGATTTTCCTCATCAAGTCCGTGGAACTTACACACACTTTTGACAAGCCAAATATCATTTGCATGCAAGACCTCGTTGGTGTGTTCGTTTGGATAAACAATGGCATTTGAAAACCCACGAGGAGTTGGGGAAGAGTAATCCTTGAGACGCTTAGGAGGAGGTATTATAGGAGTATTCGTCTCATTGTGGGAGCTCGGGGTTGTGATGTGATTTTCTGAATTTTCTTCAGAGAGAGGTGCATCAAAGTCGATAGCAATGCTGGACGGTTCAGGTGTTGAGTGAGTTCGTCTTAACCTACACATTTCTCTTTCGGGTTCTGCATAAGGCAAGACGAGGTTTTTAGTGGTGCTACGACTTCTAGTGATCCTAAGGTTGGAGAATTCGTTGGTTGCCATGATGGTGAATGGTGAAGAGTTACAAACAAAAGCACGAAGAAATAAGATAGACTAAAGAAGACCTAAAAATAAAAATAAAAATCTTACTAGAAAGGAATCTAGCAAGTAGACCTAATAAAAAGAAATCCTAACCTAGACAATAACTATTCCCCGGGCTGCGGCGCCAAAAACTTGATGCGTGGGAATCGCACCTTGCTTTACCTCTCGAGGGATCTCGAGAAGCTTACAACCCCCACCAGGCAGTGTACCTGATCGTTGTAGTATAGTATAGTGACAAGTACCGGGGGATTGATCGTTCAGCTTAGGAATAGTGTCGCTAGGATTAGAAAACCTAATTAATAGTTCTAGAGGTGAAAGATGATTATTTTTGTATTTTTATATTTTTATGAAAGCAAGTAAAATCTCGGGTTTTGGAAGATAGGGCGGAATTAGTTGCTATTCAACTAACCCAAAACTATTAAAATAATGAAAATGAAATTAAACTAATTTATACTAAAGTTGTGAGCAGTAATTGGAGAAATTGTGTTTACTTAGACTTCATTACTCCCTAGATATCTTTTACATGTTAATTACTTGTTACACTTGTATGAATGACGGATTGTATTCCTTAATACCATTCGTGGGGTGGCATACATAACTCCCCAACTCTATGAGCTCTTATCTCCTCTTACACCATGACCCAACACAACTATAGGGATTGTAAACAGTGGCTCATGCATTAAATACAACCAATAAAGACCTAGTACGCCTCGGTTCATGTTTCTTAAGACGTTCAAGCATGTTACCATTTGGAGATCTGCCAGTTTTCTTAAGCCTAACATATAAATCATTCATTCAAAACAAGAATAGACAAGTAATCAACACATAATCAACATCTAGGTTTCATTAGATCTAAGCAAACACAAGAGAGATCTAGCCTAGCATAATGGAATTGAGACAAGAACAAGATATAAACAACCAACACATAGACATATTGATTGAATTGAAAGTACACTTATCTCAATTACAATGCAAGGTCTCAAGGGTTTGGAACCCTTGAAAAACCTGTAAAAGAGGCACCAAAATCGTCTTTAGGGTTTCACCAAAACTTCTCCTCTTTTAATGAAAAAACTAGAAAACTATATATAGGAAAAACAGTCTGACGGCGTCAAGAGTAACTTCTGACGCCGTCACCTCGCCGCCATATACTTCCTCGGACGGCCTTGATCCACTTATGACAGCCTAGGTGACGCCGTCACCACCCACGGTATATTATTTTTGCCACTTTGACGCCGTCACCAGTCCTTCTGACGCCGTCACCACCTTCGATATTTAATTCTTCATGTTTGACGCCGTCAAGCTGATGGTCTTGACGCCGTCACCTTGTATTTTCAGCATGCAAATTAGGTACTTAGCCGTTTTCTTCACTTTTATGCTCCAAAAACGTCCAAAATAGCTTATTTTCCAGAATTCACTCTCCAAACACCTAAAATCACAAAAGGAACGATTTAGGGCAATATTTGATCAAATAAAGTCGGATTCGGGCTTAAATGACCCCCTAAAAACGGATCATTTTTTGCCTCATCAATTAACCAAAGATCAATGGCTAAATTTTGAACGTTGTCAAAAGGTGACTACGGGGATAATTTGTTTATTACTTATTTGAGCTTGAAGTGACGTTTCACGGGTGCGTGTACTTAGTATCTCAAGGTCTAGGGGTTGGTTGGATGCAAAACTTTTGGAGATCCTTGTTTGAGCATTTATGGAATAGTGATTAGGACTTGGACATCTAGCTATGTGTGAGATCTATAAACGCATAAGTTGGTTCTTAATGCTCACTGATGACGTATAGTCTATATTTGGGTCACAAGTCCAAATGATAAACATTACTTGGCCCAAACCCACCACGAGTGGGCTATTATAACAAATAACGACCCATAATAAACATGGCTTGGGCTCACGAAGCCCAAAGCCCAACCAAACGTAACCGGGCACGCGATAAGGATTACTTATTCATGGAATAGATATCCTTACCTCGGATAAGCACCACGCGTGCGAAGAGTAAGGAGCAAGAAACACGGTTTCTTAGCCCCTATATATAGAATCACACGATTCTCATTCAAGGTACGATATACAACCCTAACTCTCTACGAGAATCCTAAATCGATTACTTACTCTCACACCGGAGTCTAATCGGGGGAAACAATCCCTCGATAAGCCTAACGGTGTTGTCTTATTTTCTTAGTACGCAGGTAACAAGTGCTAAGGATTGAATTGATACGAGAGTATAAGCCCATAGCCAGGTACGCCCAACTTTTGTATCAACAAGTGGCGCCATCCGTGGGACCCTACTAAGAACTAGAATGACGAAACATAAGAATTCGAGCCAGTGGACTCCGCAGTCAGAAAAATGTGACCATCAGAGGAAGAATCAACAAGATCCAACCTCCAGACAAGTCGCTGGGACAACCAGCACACCTGGTCACCACGAGGCAGGAACAACCCCACCTCGCCTAGCAGTAGAACTACCTATAAGAACTACTCAAGTCACACCAGTGGTCCCAAGCGTTGAGGAACTCCAACGCACCCTCTTCACCACTCCTCATCAGGCTACACCCGCAGTGAACAACACTGCGCCGCCAGGCGCGCCTGAACGAAACAGGGCGCCAAACACTGAGGCAGAAATTCTTGCAACAACTGAGGACGCACCTGGTCTAACTTTGGGAAACTTTGTATCCCAAAATTATGAAACCCTAACCGCCCTCATGCAAGAAGAAGCAACAAGAAGAGCAAGCGCGGGTTTACAAGCCCGACTCAATTTTGGTCCTCAACGCGAACCATCACCATCTCGTCACCCACGAGGAAGACGCGCAGAACGTACCACTATCCATGATAGATTGGGTACGATATCTGATTCACAATACTCAGGAGACAGCGAGAGGCGCACCAATGTCCACTCCAGACTTGGCAGTCGGGGAATACAAGATCGATTAGGGCCTCAACATTCGCCAAGCCAAGGATCTTCCAAACCTGGGATTAGGAGGATTCAAGACAGGTTGGGGAGAAGAAGATCCCCAACCAGAGATCCCTCAAGCTCTTCTTCTGAAAGAAGCCGGCGCAAGCGCCGAAAAAGAGACTACTCTTCTTCCAGCGACTCCTCGGACAACGAGGATAAAGAAACAGGACACTGGAAGTCAAGAAGAAGACGTCGCGAGGAAGAGGATGAAGATATGTCTCTCCTATGGCGACGCCAGAAAATCGATGCGTTTACACGGCGCATCAGCGATTACTCAGACCGCAAACGCAGGCGCATGCCCGCTAACGTGAAAACATATGATGGAACAGGTGATCCTGACGATCACCTAAAAATTTTCGAATCAGCCGCAACTATCGAAAATTGGCCACAGCCTGTGTGGTGCCACATGTTTAATTCCATGTTAGTAGGAAACGCATGCACATGGTTTAGCAAACTCCCACGTAGGAGCATCGGTGGATTTGAGGAACTATGGAAAGCATTCCGCCTTAACTTCACCCAGCGAAAGAAGTGCGCTAAAAACCCTGTGGAACTAGCAAGAGTGAAACAGCGTCAAGGGGAATCAACCAGCGCTTTTATGGAACGTTTTAAAGATGAGTGCATACAAGTCAAAACATGTCCTGAAATCCTAAAAATTTCAGGGTTCATGAATGGGATCAATAACCCAGAACTCATCCGCAAGCTGAATGACAAAGTTCCACAGACCTTTGACGAATTAACAAAGCGCACCAGATCCTTTATACAAGGAGAAGCAGCTGCTGCGGATAGCAAAAAAGGTTATTCAAACAGCCGAGGAGACAATCCAACGATCAGAATAACAACCGCAGCAGGAATTACCGCAGTGGAAGAGACAACGACAAATATACTCCTCTCACTAAGACTCTGAGAGAAATATTTGTAACAGAAGGTGCGAACTTCCCAAAACCACCACCAATGCGCACTGCAGAAGAAAAGCGCCTAGGTAGTGGATACTGCGAGTACCACGGCCAAAAAGGCCATACCACTAACGAGTGCGTCCAACTAAAACAACTAATTGAAAAGCTAGTTAGAGAAGGCAGGATGGACCACCTCGTAAAGAACATCAAGGAGGGAAAAGATAAACAGAGAAACGGGGGCAAGAAAGAACCCCCAAAGGAAAAAGCTGATACTATATACATGATACAATCATGGCAACGCAGGATAAAGCAAAAAGTCAGCCAAAAATTCTCTCCAGAAAAAGAGATATCCTTCCCTACTATAGCTGCGGACAACGCAGTCGTGGAGCCCTTAACCATTGAAATACATACAGGGGGACATGACATCCACTGCATGTACATTGATGGAGGAGCATCCGCAGACATCCTGTACGATCACTGTTTCAAAAGACTGCGACCGGAAATCCAAAGTCAGTTGATACCAGCTACAACGTCATTAACAGGATTCACAGGAGAAAAGATTTGGCATATGGGGCAGTTACGCTTGTTGGTGGTCGTAGGAGATGAACAACACTCAACCGCAACATGGATAAACTTTATGGTAATAAAGTCTCATTCACCATACAATGGTATCATTGGAAGACCGGGAATATCATCCATGCGCGCGGTACCATCCACAACGCACGGAATGCTTAAATTCCCAGTGGAAGGAGGAGTTGTCACTCTCTATAACACAACAATAACACCAAGAGAATGCATCGCAGTAAAAACTGAAGCAGAGACTATTCCAGAACAGCGCACGGAAAAAACGCCAAATTTAAAAGTCGCTATTCACCCAGATTATCCAGAGCAACAAGTTTCGATTGGAGGATCTTTATCTGACAAAGGTAAAGCAGCTGTATGCGCACTCTTGCAAAAGAACCTAGACATCTTTGCATGGGAACCCAAGCATATGACGGGAGTACCGCGCTCTATTACAGAGCATAAGCTACAAATCCGACAAGGATACCCTCCAATACGACAAAAGAAGCGCGGCCAGGCCCCAGATCGTGCAAAGACTATTCTGGAAGAAGTACATAAGC
Organism: Artemisia argyi; assembly: GCA_030686995.1. Lineage (NCBI taxonomy): Eukaryota > Viridiplantae > Streptophyta > Magnoliopsida > Asterales > Asteraceae > Artemisia > Artemisia argyi. Next base: position 88,053,890 of record CM060708.1, on the reverse strand, counting down.
TCGTTGATGCAGGCATCATGGGCGAAGTATACTACCACGACTGGCTCTCTAACCCAGTCATGGTAAAAAAGAGTGATGGCAGTTGGAGGATGTGCGTGGACTTCACGGACCTCAACAAAGCATGTCCGCAGGACTGCTATCCACTGCCGGAGATAGACTGGAAGGTTGAGTCCTTGTGCGGATACCCTTTCAAATGCTTCCTAGATGCATATAAAGGGTATCATCAGATCCAGATGGCAGTGGAAGATGAAGAAAAAACGGCTTTCCACACCAGTCAAGGAGTATACTGCTATACAAAAATGCCTTTTGGCCTGAAAAACGCAGGCGCGACATACCAACGACTGGTGGACACAGTTTTCGAAAAACAAGTAGGACGCAACTTGGAGGTCTATGTTGACGACCTTGTCATCAAAAGCCATACAGAGGACGAATTGGTGCGCGACATCGAGGAAACATTCAGAACATTGGGACGAATAAACATGAAGTTGAATCCCAAAAAGTGCACCTTTGGCGCAACTGAAGGCATGTTCCTCGGATATTTGATAGAACCCGATGGAATCAAGCCTTGCCCAGAAAAGACAAAGGCTGTTATTGATCTCCCCTCCCCGCGCACACTCAAAGAAGTCCAGTCACTAAATGGAAAATTAGCAGGGCTGAACCGCTTCTTATCTAAGTCAGCAGACAAATCTCTTCCCCTCTTTAAAACACTCACGAAGTGTACAAAAAAGGGAGACTTTCGCTGGACTACCGAAGCGGAAGAAGCTTTCCAACAACTCAAAAACCATCTGGCATCTCTTCCCAAACTTGTCGCACCGCGACCAGGGGAAGAACTAATCATGTACTTATCGGCAACCCATGGAGCAGTCAATGCCGTTCTATTGACAGACAGGAACTCCGTCCAGACACCCATATATTTCGTAAGTAAAGCCCTAAAGAAAACAGAGACTAACTACAGCGCTATGGAGAAGTTGGTCTTGGCTCTAGTGTTCGCAGCCAAAAGGTTGTGCAGATACTTTCAAGCGCATCCAATAGTTGTAATCACTGATCAGCCAATCAAACAAGTTATCTCTAAGCCTGACGCATCAGGACGCTTACAAAAATGGAGTGTACTGTTAAGTGAGTATAACATCTCATACAGACCGCGCACTGCAATCAAAGGACAAGTCCTAGCCGATTTTATTGTGGAGAAGCCAGACAGCGACAGCCCGACATCTGCAGCTAAAACAGATTTACAGGAACCCTTGATTCTGTTCACAGATGGATCTTCATGTGTAGAAGGATCAGGCGCAGGCCTCATTCTTACAGATCCAGAAGGTATGGAATTCACCTATGCGCTACGCTTTGAATTTACAGCCACAAACAATGAGGCAGAATACGAAGCCCTACTAGCTGGACTACATATTGCAATCCAAATGGGCGTTCGCAACCTAGAAGCAAACGTAGATTCGCGACTGGTCGCCAACCACGTGCTAGGTGAATATGAAGCCAAAGATGAACACATGACCCAATACTTGGAAAAGACAAAATCTTTGATCAAAAACTTTGATAGGTTCACAATAAAACAGGTACCTAGAGGAGATAACAAGAAGGCGGACGCACTCAGCAAGATCGCATCCACAAGCTTCGCACACCTCTCAAAACAGGTATTGGTGGAAACCCTAAAAAACAAGTCAATCTTGGAAAGGGAGATAGCAACGGTGATAGAGGAACAAGACCCTACATGGATGACACCTATCATCGAATTTATTAGCAAGGGAATCCTACCCCAAGATCAAAAAGACGCTCGTAGAATACGGCGCATGTCGCAACGATTTGAATTACGCGACAACGTACTCTATCGACGGTCTTTTTTACAGCCATGGCTCAGATGTGTTGGACCCCTTCAAGCAGACTACGTCCTCCGCGAAATTCACGCTGGATCATGTAGTATGCACTCAGGGCCACGATCCGTGGTAGCAAGCGCTCTAAGGTCAGGATACTATTGGCCAACAATGCATCGCGATGCACGCGATCTGATAAGAAAATGCAGCAATTGCCAAGTGCATAGGCCAATTCCGCGCCGACCACAACAAGAGCTAACACCAATTACCTCACCATGGCCATTTTACAAATGGGGTATTGACATCGCAGGACCTTTCCCTGTCGCAGCTGGAGGAGTAAAATTCCTCATCGTAGCCATAGACTACTTTACAAAGTGGATCGAAGCAAAAGCGGTGGTGAACATTACGGGAAACCAAGTCAAACGCTTTGTTTGGGACAACATTGTCTGTCGCTTCGGCCTACCGGGCGAGATCATATCAGACAACGGAAAACAATTATGTGATAACCCATTCAAAGATTGGTGCGCACAATTGAACATCACACAACACTTTGCTTCAGTCAAACACCCACAAACCAATGGCCTAGTTGAGCGCGCAAATCGCAGTCTAGGCGAAGGAATAAAAGCGCGCCTTGACAGACACAAAGGAAGGTGGGTAGATGAGCTCTCGCACGTCTTGTGGGCGCATCGTACGACAATCAAAACCAGTACTAGCGACACGCCATTTTCCCTAGTCTATGGAACAGAAGCCGTCATACCAGCCGAGATAGGAATGCCAACTATACGCACAGCAGAGGTCAACGTCACGACAAATGATGAGGAACGACGCATAGACTTAGACATACTGGAAGAAAGACGCGAACGCGCAGCTATACGCGAAGCAAAGGTTAAGGCAAAAATGAAGAAGTATTATGATGCAAAAGTCAAACACACTTCATTCAGACCAGGAGACTTTGTTTTCCGCGCCAACGACGCGAGCCATGCAGAAGACACAGGCAAGCTCGGACCTAAATGGGAAGGACCTTACGAGGTCACAGACGCGCTCGGCAACGGCGCATACAGACTGCGCGATATGGAAGGTCACGACCTAGCGCGCACTTGGAACATCTGCAATCTCAAAAAATGTTACTTTTAGGCTACGGCCCTTACACAAACACCCTTGCATCCTACGAGGTGCCCAATAAGTGTTTGTCTTTCTTTTCTTTTCTAGGAATTGTATTTTCTATTTTTTCAAATAACTTGCAAGTATTAATAAAATGTTATGGTTTCTAGCTAACTCCATAGCGCATTTTTACTTTATTGCATATATGTCAATATTGTTTATCTTATATTTCTGCCTACATGGCGTGCATGCACCACTTAAAGACCCACGAAGGCATAAAGGATAACTTAACCTACTAATTTACTCGTTGAATAAGAGGGTTGCAAGCCCATCAACATTGGATCACGCATCCTTGCTAAGCGCCTTACTCTCGAGACGTCGAGGTAAGTCTCGCGTGCGCACCCCACGATGGATGCGCATATACCAAGTACACCGTACGAGCTTAGCAATATAATGAGCCAAGACACTTAGTCAAATAATAAAACTTAGCAAACAATGCAAGTATATTTAAGTCACGAACTTAAAACAAAAATGTATCTTATTCCACATTTATTAATAAACATTACAAGGAAAGATACATAAATATACAAAAAAGCCTATATACTATGGCGATGCTCAGGACTCTCCTCCGGAGCGGCGGAACTCCCCGCTTCCTTAAGCTTACTCAAAGTTATGGCATCCTGCATAGATACGGTTGGAACGCTTACAGGCACACCATCTGACCTAGGGAGGTGTACAGCGCCAAAGCCACACATCACGGCCTTGCCCTTGATACCCTTCTTCACAGCAACCCACTGCTCATGTCGCTCTAGCACTTCTTTCAAGGGAATCTCCCTCTCAATTGCAAAGGGTTTGAGAATATCACGAGGACGCGCGAACACGGGAACTTGAAGTTGCGAAACATCAGGTTTCAGATAGTAATCTGGTTCCCCCTCCGCATTATCCCCAAGATGGCGCTGCAGTGTCAACCCTGCCATCAGCACATCTATAGGGTCATCTTGATCGCGCTCCAGCCTTCCAATGTGCGGCAACTCAAGAACCTTCAGCCCCGCCATTGCTTGCAGCAACTCATCATAAGCCGTAGGGCTGTACCCAGGGACTTCCGCCAAGTCCTTCTCCAGCAGCTTGGCCTCGTGGAGATCCTCCATGGCCTGCGATCGACCACGCGCAATCGCGCAATGCACCACCTTTCCAAAAGCGTCTACTACCTCTGCGGACTCTAGTGTGCTCAGGGCCGCCAGGCGCAGCCCATGGCTAATCAACCACCTGCATTCACAAAGACAATTTGTGTAAGTAAAAAGCACGGCGATAAAGTTCTTATGAAGACAAGTAAAAAAAAATACCTGCGCTCAGCAATAGTGGACATCAGGTGTGGATACAACTCCTCGTCATACTCTATACTGAGGGCGCGCAGCTTCTCCTCTTGCAATGCAATCGCCTTCTCCACACGCTCCTGAAACTCCTGGACGCTGGCACGATGCTCAACCCTCTTCTCATCAAGATATGCCACCGACCAGGTCGCTTTAGCCTTTATTTGCTCAAGCTTAGCCCTCGCATACCTAAGGTCGGCTAGCATGCTCACCTTATCTCCAGCAATCTTTTCAGCATACGCCCTTGAGGCCTCCAGCTCCACTTGCACATTAGCCAACTGCGCACGGAGTGTCACCAACTCCTCCTCCTTTTGGGCAAGAGCACTGCTCTCCCCAACATACTTCCCTTTTAGCTGAGCCACCAGCTCAGCTTGGCGCGAAGTGGTCGTAGCCAGCTCATCCATTAGCTGCTGCGCCTCGCCGCCATCAGCAACCTTGGTCTTCCCCTCCCTGTTTTTATTCTGTGGAGAGGAAACCTCATCAACGAAGACCCCATCATTCTTCGCAGCATCATCCCTACGCAACAAAAAACAGTTAGTAAATATTACAACAAGTAATATGATAAAACAAAAACGGGGAAGGATGATAAAAATGCAGACACTTACAGAAACGGAGAAACATCCTCAACCTTCAACCGTGCGCCAGAAGTAGATGTCTCTTCCGCATTCGACTCCGCGTCCCTGATGACATGTCGACGCCTATTTCTGGTACCACTGCCTCCAGCCTCTCCCTTGCGCTTAACATTCTGCGCAACCTCCTCTCTCAGCACCTCCTCAGGATTCAGGATTTTAATGCTGTCAGACGATCCCGAGTGCGCCTCCTTGTGCGCCACCTCTACAGTATGCGCCACCTCCACAGTGGGCGCTACCTCCGCATCAGGCGCAACGCTCTGAACAGGCGTCACTTGGAGCGGTGGTGTGTTCTCAGGAACCGCCTCTGGCAGGGTAGTCATGCGACCCTCTGTCGCCTCCAGTAGGGGCTGCTCACCTTCCCTCAGAGGGCGCACCCCTATAGTTACCTGCTTCGGCCCGTCCAGCTTCACCACAGCAAATAGATCCATCTCTGCGCACATCAATAAACCAAGAGAGCAAAAAGGATTAGTTATTAAAAGCGCACATACACAAAAGACTTACAAAGCTTAAAGAAGAAGGGATGAACACCCACCCCGGCCATCCTCACTCAGGAAAGTAGGAACCTCATCCGCAGCACCAAAATAAGCGCGGCTCAACCCCACATGTACCAAAAACTCCTCCGGATAGGGGTTAATGGCCAGTCGATTGGCATCTAGAGTCTGCGCGTCAGCAAGACTGTAGGAACCGGGTGCGGGGCGCCCATCCCTTGGCAATGTATTATGAGTATAAAACTCATAGCCAAAGGGAAAAACTACATCGTCAACCCAGAAGAAGTATTCCCTCCAATTTTTTAGGGCATCTACTTTCTCAGTGTAACATTGCAGCGCCCCCTGGCGCTTCGCAAAAGAAACCCAACCATTCGACCACGTTGTGTGGTAAAAGGAGCGGAACAAGTCCACGGTCGGGTCTATCGCAAGTAAACGACAGTTTACTTCAAAATTCGACACCTTAGCCGCACCAATACAGTGCAGCTGAGAGATGTGAAGGCGATAGTGATTGAGCAAATCGCTCAAGAAGATAGATATGGGTACACGATGATTCGCGTACTCAAAAAATTTCGTGTAAAGCCCTATTTTCCCTTCGGGGAAATCAGTTATACACGCGTCCACATCTGGCGCCTCTGGATGGACATCCAAAGGCACGAAGAAGTCAGACGAAAATTGAGTAACATCCTCAATAGACATCGCAGAGCGAAAGTCTTCTAACTGAGCGACCATCTTCATTAATTTACGAGTGAAACGCACAAAAAATTACTTACGAAAATGAGTATTTTCTTTGCAATAAGCTTTCAAGAAAGATGAATAAGTGAGGAGTGTGTGTTTTTACTGTGTGATTGTAAAAAGGGGGGCGGTCACTCTTATATAAGGGGTAAAAAAACCCTAGATTAACTCCACGTGGATCCCACTCACATTAACGTATGGCTGAAACTGAACCGGTACATGCACTTTTTCCCGATTCACGAGGGCCACGTGGACACCACCCCCATTTTTCGAGGTATCCGTTTGAAATACCTAGGACTAGGTGCATTGCACTTAAAAACGAGCGGTAAAATTTCCTTGATTTCCCGCGACGCTTACCGCTGATAACATTGAGTCTAGTATCCGCGGCTACGGGCCACACACACTAGACTGGGGGGACATGATGACGTATAGTCTATATTTGGGCCACAAGTCCAAATGATAAACATTACTTGGCCCAAACCCACCACGAGTGGGCTATTATAACAAATAACGGCCCATAATAAACATGGCTTGGGCTCACGAAGCCCAAAGCCCAACCAAACGTAACCGGGCACGCGATAAGGATTACTTATTCATGGAATAGATATCCTTACCTCGGATAAGCACCACGCGTGCGAAGAGTAAGGAGCAAGAAACACGGTTTCTTAGCCCCTATATATAGAATCACACGATTCTCATTCAAGGTACGATATACAACCCTAACTCTCTACGAGAATCCTAAATCGATTACTTACTCTCACGCCGGAGTCGAATCGGGGGAAACAATCCCTCGATAAGCCTAACGGTGTTGTCTTATTTTCTTAGTACGCAGGTAACAAGTGCTAAGGATTGAATTGGTACGAGAGTATAAGCCCATAGCCAGGTACGCCCAACTTTTGTATCAACACTCACAATAGCTATCACTTTAAGGAATTACGTTTTAGTGCTCAGTGTCACAAAAGGTTGTGGATTGTTCAAGAGACGGATATACAATAAAGGATGGATGGTTGGGTATATGCCACTACCTATATTGTAAGGAGTAACGTTGTTGTGCTCAGTATATGTTCTTAATCAGGATAGTACAAGCATAAGTCACAAGTCTGGGGAATTTTACTTCACACTCAAGTTTGTCATATCGAGTTGTCTCCACACGTGGTCACTTGCTATTAGCCAGTGGAAGTGAAAATGAGGTTGATCTGAGATGAATTGTAGAGAGAATAGTTATTGCCATTTCACTCTGGGGTATTGATTTGTATGTTGCTTCTAGTTGATATATTTATGTACACATATTTATGATGATTCCGAGAGATCCTCATCATCCAGGAGGGAGAAATGTGTACATCGGGGCTTTTATTGAAGAACTGGAAGCATTCTAAGTGAGTTGATGATGACAATATGATGCTCCCCAAACAAACCTGTGAAGAAATTACATATTATCAGTCTAAGATTCATTTTCTGCTATGCATGACATGATATGAGAGTGAAGACAATTTGGGCAGAATTCAAAGATACTTCTTCAACAAATGATGCAAGGTTATATCAAACGAGTTGTCTATTTGGAAGGGAGCATGTAAATGAAAAGGGCTTACTAATTGGGAGGGAGTAATAACCCAATTAGATTAGCAAGTGATTCGTCTACAAGTAAAGAAATATTGTTGGGGATATTTATGAAGTAAAGAGCTATGAAGTCTTCCTCAGCATTGCTGCGCTTACTTTGATTATTTTATTTTACTTGTTAGGAATCATTGTAACCAATTCACGTATATCTCCAGCTGGAGGGAGATTGTTAGAAATGAAGCTGAGCGATATTTACGTGAATTGGAGTAGACAACTAGTATGCATAAAGTGCAGGGACTACTAATGTAATATTATAATAGTTGTCTTATGTAAGGCCTATAAATACCCCTCAAGACTTCACTTGAGGGGTGTGGGTGTATAAGCTTATCTTTCTTAATAATAATATCTTTGTTTCACCTCACATTCTCTCTATTTTCTCTCTCTAGAATAATGTTGTATTTTGATCAACCTCGTCCTCCGGAAGCTGTTTCTTGGTCATAACAGTTAATTTGAACGCGATCTCTATTTTTCTTGTTTTTCACAAAACATTTTGTGGAAAACAAGAGTGTTTTCCCCAACTAAACGCACCCAAAATGTTTATAAATTTGGCGCCAAAATTTATTTGGGAGATGTTTCGTTCGATCCTTTGTTCTTTACACACTCGTAATTGAGATGGAAACGGGGCCGGGTATGCGGGGAATGGTTGATACATCCCCATCCCCGAAGTTTAATAGCTATCCATATCACGCACCCATCGCCGTCGGGGGTCACAATTACGTCACCATCCCCATCTTTGATAGGGGACGGGGATCCCCAGTGGGGAATCGAGGATGTTTTGAGTGCTTAAGTTAACGAGCTGCAATATGTGTATGAGTGTATCTATCTAAACCAAATTTGTTCTTTTAGCATTACTATGCATCAAATGATACACCACCAAACATATGATATGCCATGTATCTGTTTTATTGAGGAAGCCAAGCCATCGCTATTATCTGACAACTTATGTGCTCCTTTTTAATATTTTTATAAATGTATTTGTTATTTTGTTTAGGGAAATATGCCCCCAATATCCTAGATAAGTGCTGAATTTGAACCTAGTGACAATGATTCCAAGAATTAAAGCTGTTTATAGATGACAACAGCTTTTAGAGTGTGAGCTTAATGACAATTTCTAGAAAGATATTTTCAAAGAGATATAATATATAGAAAAGATATTCGTGGATGGGTTCGGGGACCGGAGGGTATTACCATCTCCGCCTCCATACCCACTTTTAAGTATCGAGGATTCCTCACCCTATCCCAATACCCGGTCAACTCAGGGATTCTTTGGTCAAATCGGGTTCGGGTATCGGATTCTCCGTCGAATTCGGAGTTTTTTGCCATCTCTACATAATTGGTTATTGGATTTTGGTTTTTGGGCTTTATATTTGATTTGGGCCGAATTTTTCACTTTGTTTGAATTAGCCTGATGCCCTTATGTCATTAGATTTTTGGAACTTCGTTTAGAATTATGTATTAGTGGAATTGTTAGGATTTGATTTGGTTACTGATCGATCATTCATTTGAAGACTAATCTGGTCAGTTTCGAAAGTATTTTAAAGTGCTCGTCTGTAGAAAGATAGTTAAATGCTGGTCGTGACGATATAATTTATTTTGTCTAATGATTAACGGTTTATAAGATATTTAAATTATTAAAAATGAGTGTTATTGAATATTTAATTTAAAGGGATTGTCTAACCCGTGCCCTTAGGGCACTGGTTAAGAAGGGGGATGACCCACAAGAAAACACTAACACTCTGTTCCCGAGTTCTAATTTGGAGAGAAGAGAAGAGAAGTTGAGAGAAAACTTAAAAAAAGTCATGTTCCAGAGTTTTTTTTTGAGAGAAGAGAAGAGAAGAGGAGAGGAAATTATGCCAAAACTTCTCTCCTAATCTTCTTCTCAAATTGAGATGATTTGGAGAGAAAGTTGTTTTAAAGCCATTTTTCTTACATGTCATTTTTTTTCTCTCCAATTAGGGAACACAAAATTGAAAATATTTTTTTTTTGCCTCTCCTCTTCTTTTCTCTCGTTTTTCCTCTCTTCATTTCTCTTCTTTCCATTTTATACTCGGGAACAGAGTGTAAAGAAATAATTAAAAGACTCATGGACCTACGCTTTTTTAATAAAAAAATATTTTTTTAGTACTTTTTTGTGGGTCCTCCTTCTTCTTAACCAGTGCCCTAAAGGCACTGGTTAGACAATCCCTAATTTAAATATTAATTAATATTCTATTTTTTTCTCAACAAAAAATATTCAGCGGCTAAATTTGTCCTTTAATGTATGACAAAAATTTTATATGTAAAATAACTCGAGTTTAATTACAGTATAAAGCTAAAGACCAAAAGAGTAAAAGCATGTTCAAATTAATTATAGTTTAGGAATACTTGTTTATGATTTATTATTTTTTTTTCCTAGGCACGGGTAGATCAAGAGTTAACTTATTATTTTCACACTTGAACAATTTAATTTTGTTGATTTGTTAATTACTTTGATACGTTAACACTGATTTTTTTTTTTTCTTTTTTACCTGGGTCCTGACTCGATATTGCGAGCCCCCGGGGTGACTATTTTTTTGGATAGCCCGGAATCATCGCAGGTGAACCTCCGTGGTCACATGAGAATTAATTTTCTTTCCAAGATTTATACCTCGGACTTCCAAAAACTTTAACCACTCAAAGATCAAATCCAAACCACTTGGTCACCCCATGTGGTTTAACATTGTTATTTTCTGAAAATAATGTAAACATTAGAAAATATTACAAGCTTGTACCATTTTTAAACAAATCTCACACGTTAGTTCAACGTTCATTTATGTTGTGTAGACTGCAGACAGTATTTTTGGTGGGGTGATACGGAAGTGTATGAACTATGAAAAGAAGCAAAGTTGGGAATTAACAGTAGGAGACAATTACTGACCAATTGCAGTAATAAAGGATATAAAATTGTCGGAGAGACGTGCACTGCTAAAATGCTACTGACGACCGGCGTGGTGTTACTAGTCGTCCCGACACATCAATGTTGGCCACCACGACAATCATTATTATTCCTATCTACTCCCTATCTCTCTAACATTTTTTTTCTTCCAAGAAAACTGTGTTGTTTCATATTAAATGACAAGTCCTTGTATCATAAGAGCGCTCGGTGTTGATAGACGGTAGCTGGAAAGGGTTGCGCGAACCTACAACGCGAGCTCGCCATTGCGAGTCGCATCTTATGTTTTTGGCGCCATATTGTCAGCCCACGTTATCCGTATTTTTATTATTTTTATTTTTATTTTCAAATTTAAACTTTATGTAACGGATTATAAAAAAGGGAACTTTGGGTAGGTTCTTTTTATCAAACAAATAATTTTTTTTTCACTTTTTTACCTTTTAAAAATTATATAAATAATTTTTAATTTAAAATTTTACACACACTTTACATACACATATCAACGGTATTTACCTTTTATTACCTTAAAAATGCTATAATTCCCAACAAATATGATCATTACGATCATTACTTTAAGACGATGCGGATAGATATATACGGTATTTTAAATTTTATGAACAATTTCATGTTTTGGGTAATAAAGAAGCCGAGAGTTCGAGTCCTCATACTATGATAAACATACCACGTGAACGAGAGGTTGCAGAACAACGACTTTTGAATGATTATTTTGGCTACGAAAACAATCCACCTAAATAGCGGGGGAGGAATTTTAGATGAATACATTGTATAAGTTCAATATTTTTTAAACAAATAATCAATGATTGTTAACATTAATATTATATAGAAAATAATGGTCATTTATAAAATATGAACCTTGTTTATTTGTAATAGCTAGTTATATGTTAGTAAGTGGGCTTATGGACTTACTTAAGTTAATAGGTTTGAAGTTATCGACTACAAGCCTTGTTCAATATTAAGTCCAAGTCCAATATAATTCCTAAGCCGACCAAAGCTCACTTTGGGCGTCTCTCATGTATAAGCCTTATTTGTGAGGGTGTGAGTGAGTGTGCGTGTGTTTTTCATTTTGTGCAAGATAAATGCATTCCATCATTTCTCAATCGGTGGTACTAGACAATTTAAAGTTGAGAGCAAAATGTAAAGTGGGGTCATGTCACTCACTTGGCATTTATTAATTAAAGACATCGATTTTGCTTTGAATGAAAGTAAATTTGTTTTGTTATAACTAAACTAGTTGTAATTATTTGGACAATATTTAAGACATAATTATTTTTCCCGATCAATATTAATACGCATTGAGAAAGCAAAAACAGAAATTTAGAATAGTGTAAAATTGAACATTAAATCTTTCTTAAAGTGAAGAATGTCCTTAACCACTAGACTAAGGGCTCGTTTGGTTCGTAGAATGCTTTTGACGGAATTGGAATCTGTTTAAGGAATTGGAATGTGAAGGAATGAAATCTTAGAAATTGAAATCCTTGGGATTTAAAATCTGACGGAATTGAAATTTTCAAATACTAATGCATGTTTGGTTGGAAAAAGAAAATGAGAAAAAACAATTATATTAAAATATTTAAAATTTAATTTTAGTTTAAGATTAATAAACTAAGTATTATTTAATAAATAAATTACTTATCAAATAATAATAATAATTTTTTAAATAATATTATATAAACTAATATATTAAATAAATAATTAAAAAGTAAGCTATAAATAAATTATATTCAATTTTAAATAAATAATAATTTTTACATAATATAATAATAATAATAATAATAATAATAATAATAATAATAATAATAATAATAATAATAATAATGTTTTAAACAAATACTGTAATAATTTATATTCAATGTTAAACAAATAATATTTTTTTTTTAAATCTTAATAAAGTGGTTATTTATAAAAATTAATAATAATAACAATAATAATTAAATCATCGTTTATAATAAAAATAATAATAATAAAAATAAAATGAATAATAGTAACAATAATAATAATAATAATAATAATAATAATAATAATATGAATTCCATTGAATTGTAAACAATCCTCTCATATATGCCATTGAATGTTGAATTCCATATATATGAGATTTTGAAGGAATTTCATTCCATTCCGTTTGCCAACCAAACACATTAAGGAATGGAATTCAGATTCTAAATTCTTTGAATTTGTCAACCAAACACGTTATAGAATGGAATTGGATTCCAATTCCACCAGAATCCTTAGGATTCCGCCTAACCAAACGGGCCCTAAGATGTAGCTATTGGTTAATGCTTTACCGTTATACTATTTATTCTCTTATGGGAGTATAATAAAAATTGTACAACATGATCATTTGAAGAAAATCGACATTGATAGAAGTCTTAACATCTACTATGAACTTTGTGGGGTCAACTGCCCACACTGCCCTCATTGTAGTACCGCCCCTGTGACTCCGCCCTCTCTTTAGCTCTCTCTCTCTCTCTCTCTCTCTCTCTCTCTCTCTCTCTCTCTCTCTCTCTCTCTCTCTCTCTCTCTCTCTCTCTCTCTTGTTTGTGCTAATGATAACATAAGTTATGGGTAATCTAACATGTGGTATCCGTCGCCTAATGATGATCTATAGTGTTTTTGTGTCAAAAACTTTCATGTTTTAACCTTGTTCTTGGAATCGAATTTGGAAACTGTTTGGTTCGAATTTATTGCAAATTTGAGTTTGTGTTGTTAGGTTGTTATTTAACATGAGTTAGATAACACATTTCATAACCCTAAACAAGATGTTACAACAGAAACGAATAAAAAAAAAGCCAAAATCGTGACTTGAAAGTGTTTTAGCACGTTTTTAGGTCCAATGCGTTTTTATCTCAAAATCATAAGTTTCACGTGCATGGATACAACATAAGGAACACAAACACGGTAAATTTTCGTAATGAACTTACTCCATAATATAACTATCTGTCTACCTGAAAAGGGACAAAAAAAAAAAGCACGAGAAAAAACAAGCATGTCGACCATCCATTAAAAAGCTTGCACATCATAAATAAATCGAAAAACAGGTTATACACAAACATTTTCTTATAAAACTCACAACAAAACATGCATTCGCACTTCCAATATCACATAACAAATGACAACCCATTTGATCACTACGATTGTGATCAGTACTCGTGAAATACGGATTCGTCACATTTTGCTACATCAATCTCGTCATTCGATCGCTTCAGCTAAAATCAATCACAAAGAGGCGGAGAATCATAGGAGAGAACATATCAATTCGCATCTTAATGGGCTTCGAACACTTCTTTCTTGCAATTCTAAAGTAAAAGTTTCCCTCCTTTATCATTTTCGATTCATACTGAAGTTTTTATAAGTACCGACATGGCATAGGACGTAACCAAATGTCTAATTAGTTACATGTTATAGGATCAAGCATCATATATATCCTTGTTAATTATTCACTATAATTGATTTTTTTCTTGCAAAAACGTTGATAATAAGTAAAACTCGCCTTCAATTAAAGAGTGATTTTTGAACTTGTTGATATATGATTTACGTATAACTATTGATGATTGATTTTTGAGCTTTACTGTAGAACATCTTTTAAGCTTTTTAGGGATCCAAATCACATTAACAAACTCTTTTTGTAGTTTATGTAATATTAGTAAAGTTATTTGACTTTGGTTACCTAGGGTTTGTTTACTTTTTTAAAAGGTTCATGCTGTTTTGAATCACTAAATTACTTACTAAATAGCATATGTTAATTTGTATGAAACCTTGTATTAAAACTTGATAGACAGATAAAGCATCTCTACTAGCAAACGTGGTTCAAAGGTTGAAGGAGCTAAAACAAACAACCTTAGAAAGTGAATACCACCACGAAAACTTGCCTTCTGAAAGCGATGAGATTAATGTAATTTCTTTGAATGGTAATCGAGCTGATGGAAAGCATGGTTGTAAAAGCTTCAATATGTTGTGACAACCGATTAAATCTTTTGGCGGAAGATATGATTGCGCTGAGTTGATTCATTGTTTAAAGGAGGCAATGAGTTGCTTGGTTAATAATAGTAACATCGGTTCAAATCAATCATCAAAAGGTAGAAGGATGCTTGTATGCTCATGATGATCGATCTTGTTCTTCGATCTTGGTGTTTTGAAAGTGATTGTAATGTCAATTCGATCCTCAAAAATGTTGTAGCATGAAGTTAGTGTAACTGTGAGCTATGAACTTCATTGGATCAATGACTTTAAAAGACAACTAACATTGCACTTCCATGAGAAGACATAACACTTGGAATGATGTTGTTTTGAGGCTAACAAAAAACTTGCGCCATGGAAAATAATCTCCTCTCCATTGGCGGGAGACTAAGGTGGTGTTTGTTTTTCATAAAGAGGCTCTTAACAACCTCTTAATCTGAACCATTCAGACGCGGTCAAACATTTCGGCCGTTCAGGCCATTTTTTTTCCCGTTCAGACGTGTTCAGAGGCAGTAAGATCTTAATGGTCTAGACTTGAGAGGGGTGTCTAAATGCCTCTTGTTGCCTCTTGCTAACACCCAAAAAAAATAGTACAAGCAAGCAAATGTGCGGTTTAAACACGAGTTTTTTTCCCGTTCAGATGCGGTTAGATTCAGACATTTATGCCTCAGATTCAGATTCAGATGTGCGGTTCAGATTCAGATTCAGAGCATCTTAAAAAACAAACACCACCTAACTCTTGTCAAAACGGTTTTAGGAAGCCTTCCTCTATACAATTTATCTATCTTTAGAGCTCCTAATTCAGTTATCTCTGCTATTGAATCTTTAAGGAGACACTTCTTTCGGAGTTTTAAAGATAATGAAAAAAAGATTGTTTAGGTTCGTTGGCAAAAGATTTTAGCAAATAAGAAAGACGGAGGCTTAGGAGTTGGGAGCATTAAAGCAAAAAATTTGAGTCTTCTTGGTAAATGGAGATGGCGGTTTCTAAATGAGAAAGACTGTTGGGATATGAAGATCAAAAGTACTTCTGAAGATCAAAGTACTGCTTGTGTCAAAGTACTGCTTATGTTGAAAAGTCAAAGTACTGCTCGTGCATGAAGAAACTTAAAGTACTTCTATGATAAAGGACTGTTATGCAATATCGTGAAAGGATTGTAATGCAAAGTTATTAGAATAGTTTAGAATTAGTTTACTTGTCGTTCAAGTATTGTAAACCGACTTAAGGTTTTCCTTGTGCCTATAAAAGGAGCCTTAGGATGGTATTAGACATATGCTTATTAGTACGAATACTTTAGAATACGATTAAAGACTTATTAGGGTTGTTAGTGAATCTGTATAGAAAGTAGGTTCAAAGTTTGGTTTTAATATAATCATTGAAGTTCTTCTTAGCTTTGTTGAAGTAGATTCCGCATACTTAATAAAGTTATATCAGTGTTTCAATATTAATAGTTTTGGATTTGTTCAAGATTGTTAAACCTATTACAAGCTACATAGTTAGTTTGGTCAGAGTATATTGATCCAACAAGTGGTATCAGAGCTTGTGTGGAAACTCTGATTAAGAAGAAACCCTTAAAACCGATTTTTACTACAAACCCTAAAAGATGTCGACTGAAGTTGCACCAGTTCCATCCATCACCTCAATCAGAATTCCTATTGTCAAGAAGGGAGAGTATGATCTATGGAGCATGAAGATGAGGCAGTACATTGCTATCACAGACCATGCTCTATGGGATGTGATTGTTAATGGTAATGTTGACATTGAAGAACCTGTATCAATTGAAGGACAACCTACACCACCAAAGCCAACCCTGCCAGTAGTTACAAAAAGAAATCAAGATAAAGCTCTCAACATACTGCTGTCTGCTATTCCTGATGGCCACATACTAAAGTTTCATGATGCTAAGGATGCAAAACAACTATGGGCTACTATTAAGACAAGATTTGGAGGTAATGATGCTTCCAAGAAGATGCATAGAAACCTATTGAAGCAACAGTTTGAAACATTCACTATTGGTGAAAGAGAAGGCCTTGACTCTGCCTATGACAGATATCAAAATCAACTTAGTATGCTAGAGTTATATGGAGCAAAGGCATCTGTTGAAGATGCAAACTTGAAGTTCTTGAGAAGTTTGCCATCTGCATGGATGTGGTTGCTACTATGATTAGAGGACAACATGGTTTGGATTCTATGGACTTTGATGATCTCTACAATAATTTAAAGGTATATAAGCATGAGATGAAGGGTAACATAGGTTCAAGTTCTCACCAGAAAACTCATAACATTGCTTTTGTGTCTTCTAAAAACAAAGGCAGTACTTCCACTAAAAGTACTGCTTACCCTGTCCAAAGTACTGTTGAAGATAAACAGCACACTTGCACAACCATGACCACTACCACTTCATCACCATCAAACAACACCAACTCAGATGATGTTCTATGTTCTTTCTTTGCTCAACAAGCCACTTTACCTGTTACATATCAAGAAGATGTCTTGCAAATTGATGATGATGCTCTAGAAGAAATTGACATAAGATGGCAGGTTGCCATGATTACTGCAAGGATCAAGAAGTTCATGAACAAAACAGGAAGAGGTATTGATTTTAAAGCTAAGCAGGGTATAGCATTTGATAAATCTAAGATTGAATGCTTCAGTTGTCAAAAGACTGGTCACTTTGCAAGGGAATGCAAGTTTGCAAAGTATCAGGAAAATAGAATGATTGAAAAACCCAAGGTTGAAAGAAAGGAAGTTCCTATTGCTGAACCAAAATCACAAGCTTTGGTGGCTCAAGAAAATCTATCAGAGGTTGACTGGAGTAATGAATTTGATGATGAACCAGTAACCTACTCTATGGTTGCATTGGAAGAGTTTGATTGGAGCACAACTTTTGATGAGGAACCAGGATTTGCTGCTTTGGAGTCAAGAGATGGTCTAGGAATCTTTGATTGGAGCATGGAAAGTGAAGAAGAACCTGTTCAGATTTCTATGATAGCTACTTCACCAAGTTCACCCACTATCTCTGAGGTATGCTATGAATGTAGTAATTGTTATCAAAAACTACTTAAAGAATATGAGACTGAAAGAGATAATTTTAGAAGGGCTAGATCTGAAGTAGTTGGTTATCAATTGACTTTAGAGTCAATGGAAGCCAAAATAATCACTCATGAAAATAATGAAATGGCTTGGGCAGAAAAATATGAGCAACAAGACTATCAATTAAAGCTGAGTGAATGGAAGTTAGGATGTAAGGTGTCTGAACTTGAAAAGGTAACTAAATAAAGGGATAAGTTGTTAGCAAAACTTGCTAGTTGGAAAGAATCATGCCTGCCACATGTTAGTTTTGTAGAGAAACAAAGAACAACAAACATTAAAACTGGCCTAGGTTATGATGTTGAGTATAGTAGTTCAGAAGAGAACCCAACTAGTGATAAGGAACAAATAAATTCAGAGGAGATCTCAACTAGTGATGAAGAATTCATTAGGTTACAAGAACACATCTAGTGATGAAGAATCACTTAGTCCAACACCTCCTGAATTTAAGAAAGATAAGGGATACAATGAAGTTCCCCCACCCACTGGTAGTTTTCAACCACCTAGGACAGATGTTTCTTGTTTTGGAGTGGACAATTTGGAGTTTAGGAAGAAGCTTACAGGTCAATCTAATTCAAGTCCATTTTGTTCTAAATCCTTAAGAGAATCATTTAAGAAACCTAGGGATGATAACAAGGGTTCAGGGAGTGATAAAGTGTTTTCCAAACAAGCAGTACTTCCAAAAACTTCTCAAAGTACTACTGGACAACCAGCAGTATCCTCAAGAAAAACTTTTCAAAATACTGCTAACTTTAGAAAACCTTTCCAAAATTCACCCAAAAGTCAAGCTAGTTTTGGTCATAGAACTAATGGAAGAGGATTTGGGGATCAAAAGTTATGTTTTGTTTGCTATAGTCCTAATCATTTGATTAAGGATTGTGACTTACACTCAGAATATTTAAGTAAATTCCCAAGTCCACTAACCACAAGTCAAGGGAGAATAAACCAGTTTGGAATCATTCACATAGGGTTAACCATAGTAATTTCTCAAAAGACTATAGTTACCCTCACCAGAGAAGACCTTTTTCCATACCACCAGTACCTTCTCAAAATACTGCTAAGTATTCACCCAATCAAGGTACTGCTTGTACTGGTTCTAATGTAAGAGCAAGGAGATTCAATTCCTATAAACCTAGAAGGCCTTACACCTCAAGAAGAGCACCTAGATCAAAGAACCCACCACCAACTGTTAAAACTAAATGGGTTAAGAAAGAAAGTACTGATGGGGAACAAACAATACTTTCAGCAAGTAAGGGAGAAAAAGGGAGTGTTGATGAAAATTCAACACAGGTTTTGGGATCAAAGACACTAATTCTTGATAATGTTTTCAAAAACAGTGGTGATTACATACTCAAAGAATTTGAGTATGTCACTCCACAAGGGGAACACAAGTCAGTAATGACTTGGGTTCCTAATAGAAACTAACCCTTTTCATCTTTATGCAGGGCAACCCAGAAGAGGAGCTTAAGGATCATATTATCATTGATAGTGGTTGCTCTGGCAGCATGAAAGGAGACAAGGATCTTTTGTCAGATTTTAAGGCATATTTTGGAGGAAGAGTTGCATTTGGGAATGATCCTAATAGAGGGAGAATTACTGGCAAAGGAATCATCAAGACTGGATGTATTGATTTTGAGAATGTTCGTTATGTGAAGGAGTTTAAATTCAATCTTTTTTCAGTATCTCAGATCTGTGACAAGAAATATCTTGTGTTATTCCTTGACACAGAATGTCTTATTCTCTCCCCTGAGTTCAAGTTAGATGATGAAAACTTGGTAATGCTGAGAGTACCAAGAACCAATGATGTGTACAACTTAGATTTGAAGAATATCAATCCTACTGAAATAGCAACATGTTTGGTAGCAAAGGCAACAATGGAAGAAGCACATCTTTGGCATAGAAGATTAGGACATGTGAATTTCAAGAATATCAACAAGTTGGTCAAAGGAAATTTAGTTAGAGGTTTACCTTCTAAAACATACAAGAGTGATCACTCATGCTTGGCCTGCAAGAAGGGTAAACAACACAAAGTTTCATGCAAAAAGATTGAAGAAAGAACCATTAGAGAACCTTTGGAGTTATTGCACATGGATCTGTTTGGACCTGTTTCTGTGGCTAGCTTAAACAAGAAGAAATACTGCTTAGTTATAACAAATGATTGTAGCAGATTTAGTTGGGTCTTTTTCTTGGGATTTAAAGATGAAACCTTTGATGCTATTCATGATCTTATAATAGCCCTTGAAAATCAGTTGAGACTCAAAGTAAGATCCATTAGATGTGATAATGGGACTGAATTCAAGAATCAGCTTATGGATGAGTTTTGTGCTAAGAAAGGAATAAAGAGGGAGTTTAGCATTGCTAGAACTCCATAGCAGAATGGTGTTGCAGAAAGGAAGAATAGAATATTGATAGAAGCAGCATCTATTACTACACCTCAGATGAAGACACCTTATGAGTTGCTTATGGGAAAGAAGCCAAACATTAAATTTATGAAACCTTTTGGCTGTCCTTTGACTATTCTAAATACTGTTGATTCTCTGGGCAAATTTGATGGCAAGTCAGATGAAGGATATCTATTGGGTTACTGTACCAATAGCAAAGGATTTAGAGTGTACAACAAGGTTACCAAAAAGGTTCAAGAATGTCTTCATGTTGAGTTTCTTGAAGATCAAGACAGTCAAAAAGGCAAAGGCCCTGATTGGATGTTTGATCTTGATATCTTGGCTTCTTCTATGAACTATGTACCTGTCAGAGAAGAAAATCAAGTTGTTCATAATGAAGAAGAGTTACAGTACATTGTTCATGGAGTCAATATTAGATCTGATGATGTTCCTGATGAAGAACCAAAGAAGAAAAGTATTGTTGAACCACAAAGTACTGTTGAACCTCAAAGTACTGTTCAACCAACTACCATAGTTTCTGATTAAGATCAAGCTATTCAAGATGAACTTAATAGGATGCTTTTTCAAGAAACCATTGCAAAATCCTATGAAGATGAGCATAGGAGAGCTTATGAGGCAGAAAAGAAGAAGGCAAAAGTCTCAGATAACTATGACATTACTTTGCATCAAAGTACTGATGAACCAGTTGAAATTACTTACAATGTCTTACAAACATCAAATTGGATCACCACTGATGGTTTGAATGATCCAAACATGCCTGATTTAGAAGGCATTGATGCTGAGCTTCCTAAGGAAGGAATTTTCTCAAATTCCAATGAAGATCCTGATCTCACAAATTTAGAGGATGATCTTGAAGTACCACCAACTCCTACATTAAGAATTCATAAAGATCATCATACTAGTAAAATCATTGGACCTTCCACTTCAGGAGTGCTCACAAGGACAAAAGCTAAAAATCTCTCTAAGCAACATAATGCTTTACTTAGCTTTGTCTATAAACAAAACAGGGTAAATCATAAGAATTAACAATTGTGCCTATTTGCTTGCTTTCTATCTCAAGTAGAACCCAAGAAGGTATCTCAAGCATTGGCTGAAGAGAGTTGGGTTGAAGCCATGCAAGAAGAACTTTTACAATTCAAACTTCAAGAAGTTTGGGTATTATGTGATTTACCAGATGGAAAAAGATTAATTGGTACAAAATGGGTTTTTAGAATCAAGAGAGATGAAAGAGGGAATGTCATCAAGAACAAAGCAATATTGGTTGCACAAGGATACAGACAAGAAGAAGGAGTGAACTATGATGAAGTGTTTGCTCCTGTGGCAAGGATAGAGGCTATAAGGTTATTTCTTGCTTTTGCATCATAGATGGGATTTCCAGTTTACTAAATGGATGTCAAAAGTGCCTTTCTTTATGGTACAATTACAGAGGAAGTCTATGTTAAACAACCTCCTGGTTTTGAAGATCCTGCACATCCAAACAAAGTCTACAAAGTTATTAAGGCTCTGTATGGTCTTCATCAAGCTCCTAGAGCTTGGTATGAGAGACTCTCCACTTTTCTATTGCAACATGGTTATAGGAGAGGTGCAGTTGATAAGACTTTGTTTATCAAAAGAGACAAAAAGGATATTATGCTTGTTCAAGTTTATGTGGATGACATCATTTTTGGAGCCACAAAACAGTCAATGGTGAAAGAATTTGAAGAGATCATGCAATAAGAGTTTCAAATGAGTTCCATGGGTGAATTAACTTTATTTTTGGGGCTTCAAGTTAAACAATCAAGTAGTGGAATCTTCATAAGTCAAGATAAGTATGTCACTGACATTCTTAAAAGGTTTAATTTCATCACTGTCAAGCCAGCCTCCACACCTAATGATGCTAATAAACCATTAGGAAAGGATGAAGATGGATATGCTGTGGATGTTAAGCTTTACAGATCTATGATTGGTTATCTTATATACTTAACTGCATCTAGACCTGACATCACTTTTGCTGTATGCTTATGTGCAAGATATCAGGTCTCATCCAAAATTTCACATATGAATGCAGTCAAGAGGATTTTTAGGTATCTCAGGCATCAACCTAAGTTAGGGTTGTGGTATCCTAGGGATTCACCTTTTCACTTAGAAGCTTTTTCAGATAGTGATTATGCAGGGGACAATTATGATAGAAGATCAACCACTGGAGGATGTCAATATCTTGGAAGAAGATTAGTCTCATGGAAATGTAAGAAACAACCAATTGCAGCAACATCATCCACTGAAGCAGAATATGTTGCAGCTGCAAGTTGTTGTGGACAAGTACTTTGGTTGCAAAATCAACTCTTGGATTATGGATTCAATTTCAAGAATACTCCTATCAACATTGACAATGAGAGTACAATTTGTATTGTGAAGAATCCTGTTTATCATTCCAAGACCAAGCACATTTAGATTAGGCATCATTTTATTAGAGATTGCTATGAGTACATGCTTATTAATGTGGTTAAAGTCCACACAGATGATAATGTAGCTGATTTACTCACAAAGAGATTTGATGTTTCAAGATTCAACCATTTAGTGGTGAGTATTGGTATGATTAATTATTAAAGATATATTTGAGGGGAGGCATTAGTACATAGTCTTTGTTTGAGGGGAGGCAACATAGTTTAGTTCCAAAGGGTGGAAAGTACTTTTGGGTAAAGTACTGCTTAGTATTTGTTTGAAAGTACTGCCTAGTACTTAGTGGAAAGTACTGTTTTGTCAGGGTACTGCTCCAACAGTCAAAAATAGGGTATAACTAATTTACGGAAGAGATACATGCCAAGAATAACGGTAAAAGCATTTATTAGGCCACAATTTTTTGAATATTATCCATCATTGTGATTATCTCTTCCATATACTTCTACTCTCATCGTTATTCCTTTCCAAATATTCAAACCTTCATCCAATTAAACACTTATGCGTGGGAATTGCACCAGGCTTTACCTCTCGAGGGATCTCGAGAAGCTTACAACCCCCACCAAGCAGTGTACCTGATCGTTGTAGTATAGTATAGTGACAAGTACCGGGAGATTGATCGTTCAATTCAGGAATAGTGTCGCTAGGATTAGAAAGCCTAAAAACTAGGTCTAGAGGTGAGGGATGATTCTTTTTGTATTTTTATATTTTATGGAAAGCAAGTAAAATCTCGGGTTTTGGAAGAGTGGGCGGAATTAGTTGCTAGTCAACTAACCCAATAACTAAAGATGCAATCAAAATAAAATAACAAGAATGTAAATAAAACTAATTAAACTAGTGGTGTGAACAGTAATTGGGTGAATTGTGTTTACTTAGATTTCACTACTCCCTAGATATCTTTTACAGGTTAATTGTTTGTTACAGTTGCGTGGATGATGGGTTATATTCCTTAATACCAATTGTGGGGTGGCGTACGTACTTCCCCAATTCTATACGCTCCTACTTCACTCCTATGTTGAGCATGCAAGAAGCTCCTAACATGGGATCACTAGAATTCGCTCATGCATTAAATACAACCATAAAAACCTAGTACGCATTGGTTCATGCTTCTTAAGACGTTCAAGAAAGTTACACAATGGAGATCTGCCAGTTTTCTTAAGCCTAACATCGAAATCATTCATCCATTACAACTATAAACAAGCAATCAACCTATAATCAACATCTAAGTTTCATTACATCTAAGCAAACACACAAAAGATCTAGCCTAGCATGTTGAAATCAAGACAAGCGTAAGATATATTCAAACAACATATAGACAGATTGAATGAATTGAAAGGATACTTATCTCAATTGAACATGAAGGTTTTTAAGGGGAGAAAACCCTTGAAAATACTGTAAAAGTCGTGCCAGGGTTTATTAAGTTCGACCCTAAAATTCTCCTCTCTTTAGAATGAAAATAAAAAAAAACTATATATAGATTTCCTAAGGTGACGGCATCAAGAAGAAACTTATGACGCCGTCAACCCGCCGCCCATAATATTCTCGGACTGCCTAGATCCAGATCTGACGCCGTCGTGTGTAATGTTGCTCTGGGCCGTCACCACTTTTACTCTTGACGGCCATGCTCTGACGCTGTCACGTTTTCACTTGGCCGTCACCATTTTTACTCTTGACGCCGTCATCAAATTGCTCTTGACGCCGTCAGGTACTGTTTCCAGCAAGGAAAATTAAGACTTTGCCGTTTTCTTCACTTTTATGCTCCCAAAACGTCCGAAATGCTTCCTTTTCCAGAATTCATTCCAAAAGTACCTAAAATCACAAAAGGAACAATTTAGGGCAATATTTGATCAAATAAATTCCAATTCCGGCTTAAATGACCCCCCTAAAAACGGATCATTTTTCGCCTCATAAAACACCGACGCACATCTTTCTTCCACAAAAATCAATCAATGGCTAATCGTCCAACTGTCAACAAGCACAACATGGTCGCTAATTTGTACAAGACATAATTGAATGTTGATTTTCATGGTATCATCGATTTCCTCACTGGGTCTTCAATTAACCATGCTCTTTTGGTCAATCCTAATATCATTGGACCATGGCTTCAAGAATTCTGGGCTACTGGTACATCTGGATTGGAAGAAGATGAAGCCTTTATTCAAGCTACGGTGGCCGGAAGATCCATTCGCATCACTGAATCTACAATCAGAGAGGACTTATTGCTTAATGATGAAGAAGGTACTGTTCTTTTTGATAGACAAGTACTTTGGGACACACTCAGAGACATAGGGTATGAAGGTGCTCTTACTAAACTTACTTTTCAGAAACCTTTGTTTAGCCCTCATTGGAAGTACCTTGTTCATGTTTTACTTCGTTCCCTGAGTCCTAAGAGTACTGCTTGGGATCAGTTTGGTCAATATATAGCTTCAGCATTAGTGGGATTAGCTACCAATAGAACTTTTAATTTTTCAAATATGATTCTTGATGGTATGCTTACTCATATCAATAATGGTTCACCATTCTTGATGTACCCTAGATTTATTCAAGTATTCTTGAACAAACAGCTTGAGGATCTACCTAAACCTCAAAATTTTTTACCCTCTATTGCACTTCCTGCAAAGGTGTTTACATTTATGGCTAACAAGAGTGTTAAATTTTCTAGGAGAAATACACCTTTGACTGTTCATATATTGGAAGTGGCTCAAGCTGTTAGAGATCAAGCTGATGCATCTAGTGAATTTGAACATTCTGAGCATTCTGATTCAGCTCACACTCCAACACCATCTCATGCATCACCTCAACCTATTGCTTCAAGTGAAACGACTACCTCTTTGCTTGTTCCTGCTTCAAAGGAAAGATCTGCTTCTTTGCAAGGTTCTGTTTTAAGAGAAAGTACTTCTCAACATACTGCTTCTCTGCAAGGTACTGATCATCCTGATTTAGAGTATGATGTGAATCCAACACAATCTACCAATGATTATACTTCCACAGATGGGTCTCAAACATCTGGAGGAGATGAGGGAGAGATGGATACTTATGCTATGACTAGGGAGTTTAGAAGGTTGAAGAAGGTGGTTAATACTCAAGCTGATCATATAAAAAGGTTGCAAGATAAGTTCAGAAGATTGAAAAGATTTGTTTGGCCACTGGTTAAGCATCACAGGTTATGGGTGAAGCATCAAAGGAAAAGTGGTCAGAAATCTAAAAAGAGAAAGAAGAAGTCATCTTCATTCACATTGGGAAGGAATCTGAATGATAATCTGAATAGAGATGATACTGTACCTCAAGATCCAAATGAACAAGATCAGATGATGTATTATGAAGACATTGCTCATCAAGGTACTACTGAAAGACAAAGTGATGAGAATGTTGTTTTGGAAGAAGAAAAAGTGGTTGCTGATGTTCAAAGTAGTGATGGTGATTAAAATGTTATTCAAAGTACTAGTGTTCAAAGTAATGTGGATCAAGGTACTGCTGCTTTGAATACTGATGAAATTGGCCCTTCAACAAGAACTTTGGATGAAGAAGCTGGTCCTTCTAACCCAATTCAGCAAGAAGAAAATACTGCTAGTGATGATGAGACTATTGCTCAGATTATGCTTAATATTTCAACACCAAGAGGTATTAGTATTCCTGGTGTTGAACAGGCTAAAGTCTCACAATCTTCTTCTAAATCTACTGAGGAATTGGATCCAAAAGATAAAGGAAAGGGAATCATGAAGGAATCCAAGAAGAAGAAGAATAAATTCTCTTTAGCACAATTAAGAGCTTTTGAGATAGCCAAGAATGAAGAAGCTGCTAGAAAGTATCAAGCTGATTTGGATGCTGAATATGAGAGAGAATTACAGAAACCAGTTGTTCAAACAAGAAGACCACCATCCATTGCTAAAGAAAGAAATTCAATGCTAAGTTTTCTGAAGGGTAGAGGATATAAAGGTTTACAAAGGTTAAGATATCCACAGGTGAAAGAACTATATGATACAGTTCAAGAGTCTATTAAAAGAGAGCTTGATAGTTTTGTTCCTATGGATTCTGAAAAGGAAAAGAAGCTGGAGGAAGTAATGAAAGAACAAGCTACCATCAGAAAGAAAAAGAGGAAGAGAACAACTCATGATGATGTATTATCAAAGAAGCTCAAGTTGCTGAGAACTGATACTGTTGATGAGCTGAGAAATTACTCAAGAGTTGTGGATTTTGAGAATCCAAAGAAAACAACAGATGCTAAGAAAAAGTCTAAGATTTCTACATTCCCTGTTGTAGAATTAGCAGAAGGAGATTATCTCATATTTAACAGAGAATATGAAAGTTTCAGAGTATTCAATATGTTATGGGACATACTGCACATGATAGACAGATAAGATCTATATCATTTGTATCTACTAGTGCAAACCTATTTTGAGAATACTGAGCCAACAAGAGTGGGATTAATTTTATTGGGAGATCTAATAACCATCTGGGAGACAATTGAAACAAGTAATGATGCTCTGTGGAATGATCAAGAGAATTGGGAAATTACAAGATGGAGATTCTTTGAGTCATCAGGAGTACATTCACTTGAATTAGAAGATGGGACCATGATTCACATGCTAGCATAGAGGAGATATCCTCTTACAAGAGATCTTATGATAAGGATGCTAGATCATGGTATGGAGGTTGAACAAGAGAATGAAGTAGCATTGATGGTGATTGAGCTATTTATCAAGTGGACTACTTCAGAAGATGAGGCATAATTACTGGTATGGTTTTTATTGAATAAATCTTTTGAATAATAAGTACTTTATTCAAAGTACTGCCAGACAAATAGTACTTTTTCAAAGTACTGCTTGCTGCATAAAACAAGTAAAAGTCTTTTGATTAAGTTTAAAATAAAAAGAAAAAGAACTTTTGAATCCTAAGATGACAACAACAAAATGTTTTGAGAGAAACACATGGTGTTAGTACTTGTACTACACAACAAATGGTAATCAACTCACCATGTTTAACAGACAAGAAAGAGTTTGACTCATCATGAGGGTACGGCTCTGATGTGATTATCAAATCCATTTTTAGTTGACAATTTACTAAAAATTGTATGGTTTTCAACTCACCATATCTGTTATAGTGAAGAGTTGGCTAGCCTACTAGAAAATGGCTTGTGGTAAAGGCCGTGGAAAAACCATTTATATGGGAATTAGTTCACCATGGTTCTGATTGTACTAAAATAACTAACTAGTCCAAAAGCAAATGGCTCCTGGTAAAGACTAAACAAATCCGTTGATAGCTGATGATTTGCTAAAAATCATATGGTTATCAATGTACCATGGTTTTTGTGCTTAAACCCAACATTGGCTACTCCAGAGTTAACGGCTTTGGTAAAGAGACATCTAAATCCATTAAATTTTCAATGATTCACCTCTCACAGGAGTTTACACACCTGGAAGTGATGAGAATAGTATGAAACTCTATGATTTGATGTACATTTGCCATATGTTGCTGATTTACTGAAAAGAATAGTTGCTGTGAAGATGTCATCTGTTGCTGATGAAAAGTACTTTGATACACAAGTCAGAAATAACATAAAGATTCAATCTTTCCTTGAAGATAAAGATGTTAATGTTAAAGAATTACAAAGAAACTTGAAGTCAAGTGATGAGGCGAAAAATGAACCGTTTTTAGGGGGTCATTTTAGCCCGGATTCGAATTTATTTGATCAAATATTGCCCTAAATCGTTCCTTTTGTCATTTTAGGTACTTTTGGAGTGAAATCTGGAAAAGGAAGCATTTTGGACGTTTTTGAAGCATAAAAGTAAAGAAAACGGCAAAGTCTTAATTTTCCTTGCTGGGAACAGTACCTAACGGCGTCACAAGTTTCTTAATGACGGCGTCAAGAGTAATACAAGAGGTGAAAGTGGATAAAGTCCATGACGGTCCAGAGAGTTTTGTACTAGGGACATGACGGCGTCACCATAGGCCGTCATGGTCCAAATGTTAGTGACGGCCCAGAACAAAATTACACATGACGGCGTCAAAAGTGGATCTAGGCAATCCGATTTCATTATGGGCGGCGAGTTGACGGCGTCAGAATTTCCTTCTTGACGCCGTCACCCTATAAAATCTATATATAGTTTTGCAATTTTCATTCATTGTGTGTAACTTTTAGGGCAACTTTGAGGGAGAAACCCTAGGTCGAATTTTTCCAGCTTTTTCAAGGGTTTCAACCCTTTGAACTTTTCATGTCAATTTGAGATAAGTACTCTTTCAATTCAATCAATATGTCCATGTGTTGCTTGAATATATCTTACACTGGTCTTCAATTTAACATGCTCGGCTAGATCTCTTTTGTGTTTGCTTAGATGTAGTGAAACCTAGATGTTAATTATGGGTTGATTGTTTGTTTATAGTTGTTACGGATGATTGTATTCAATGTTAGGCCTAAGAAAACTGACAGACTTCCATTGGTAACATGCTTGAACGTCTTAAGAAACATGATCAGAGGTGTACTATGATTCTTGGTTGTATTTAATGCGTAGGAGAATTCTAATGATCCCATGTTAGGAGCTTCTAACGGCTCGACATATGAGTGAAGTAGGATCCTATAGAGTTAGGGAATATTGTACAAGGCCCTACGACTAGTATTAAGGAATACGACCCGTCATCCATGCAATTGTAACAAATTATCAACCTGTAAAAGATATCTAGGGAGTAATGAAACCGAAGTAAACATAACTTTCCCCATCATTGTTTACACCACTAGTTTAATTAGATTTCATTTCATTTTTGTTATTTTATTTTGATTGCATCTTAGTTAATTTGGGTTAGTTGATTAGCAACTAATTCCGCCCACTCTTCTAAAACCGAGATTTTAATTGCTTTTATAAAAATATAAAAATACAAAAAGAATCATCCCTCACCTCTAGACCTAGTTTTTAGGCTTTCTAATCCTAGTGACACTATTCCTGAGTTGAACGATCAATCCCCCGGTACTTGTCACTATACTATACTACAACGATCAGGTACACTGCCTGGTGGGGGTTGTAAGCTTCTCGAGATCCCTCGAGAGGTAAAGCCTGGTGCGATTCCCACGTATCATCAAGCAAGTAGAATTCAAGTTAGGGGAGGATTGTTGGGATATGAAGATCAAAAGTACTTCTAAAGATCAAAGTACTGCTTGTGTCAAAGTACTGCTTATGTTGAAAAGTCAAAGTACTGCTCGTGCATGAAGAAAGTTAAAGTACTTCTATGATAAAGGACTATTATGCAATATCGTGAAAGGATTGTAATGCAAAGTTATTAGAATATTCTAGAATTAGTTTAGAATTAGTTTACTTGTCGTTCAAGTATTGTAAACCGACTTAAGGTTTTCCTTGTACCTATAAAAGGAGCCTTAGGATGGTATTAGACATATGCTTATTAGTACGAATACTTTAGAATATGATTAAAGAGTTATTAGGGTTGTTAGTGAATCTGTATAGAAAGCAGGTTCAAAGTTTGGTTTTAATATAATCATTGAAGTTCTTCTTAGCTTTGTTGAAGTAGATTCCGCATACTTAATAAAGTTATATCAGTGTTTCAATATTAATAGTTTTGGATTTGTTCAAGATTGTTAAACCTATTACAAGCTACATAGTTAGTTTGGTCAGAGTATATCGATCCAACAAAGACACATTGTGGAGGAAGGTTATCAGTAAGATCCATGGTCCAGATGGGGGCTTCGATGTTAACAGGGGTTCGGGGCATAGTTCAAGTGTTTGGGTTAGTATCACTGGGAGTTGTTCTCAGTTTAGCTAGTTTGACATTTCTATTAGTAATCTCATTGTCAAGAAAATTTCAAATGGTAGACAAACCCTTTTCTGGCATGATTCTCGGCTTAAAGATATTGGCCCTTTAAAGTTTCGTTTCCCTCGGTTGTATGCTCTAGAAATGAATGAAAATTGCCTTGTTGCTAATAGACGGTCTAAAATATCTGATATATGGCAAGGGAATTGGAACTAGAGAAGACATCGTGCGGGTCGAGCACTTGGTGATCTTTCCTCGTTAAATTTTCTTATCAACGGGCTTGTTCTTGATTCTTCAACCGAGAAAAACGACTTGGGCCTTGGAAGATTTAGGTAAATTTTTTGTCAGGTCATTGTGCAAGGCCATCCACAATAAACTCTTTGTTCGCAAAGTATATTCTCTGTCTTTTAGGTGGAATTCTTGGGTTCCTCGGAAGGTAAATATTTGCGCTTGGTGAGTTGCTTTAAAATGTCTCCCAACAAGTGACAATTTAACGCAACGTGGAGTTCAGCTCTCCTCTTCTATATGTGCTTTTTGTGGATTGGTTAATGAAAATATGGACCACTGTTTGCTTTCATGCCCAAGAGTAAAGAGCCTTTGGGTCAAATTTTGGAGTTGGTGGGGATCCCCCGCGTTGTTTAACCCCTCGTTGCCTAACATTCTCATGGTATCATTCGAGTTCCTTAAAGACAAATGGGTTAGTAGAGCTTTTCACAGAGTTTGCTTAACACCTCTTTGGCATATATGGAATTGGGGAAACAAAATTTGTCACGCGACATCGGTGGATGAGAGGATTGTTTTTTGTGATGAAGATATATTTCCCGTGGTTCAAAGAATTTCTATACTATGTGTTTCGAACAGGGCCTCTAAGTATCGGGTTACATGGAATCAGTGGAGTCATTCTCCAGCTCAAATGAGACCTCCATAGATTTTATAGGCATCTTAATTTGTGTTTTGATTTTCTTAGCTTTTTCTCTCTTATTTTCTTTTCTTTTTTCGCTCTAGCTCGGAGCCTTTTATTGTATTTCTCTTTTTCTGCCTCGTGGCTTTTTAATATCATTGTCGTTCCAAAAGAAACTAGATGAATCTTATATTTTTAATTTTCTCATAATGTAATGTTTGTAGTATGAGAACACACGACCACTATTCTCACATCTTATAATCATGGTTGTCTTCGAGGGTGGGTGAGATGAATGACCGTCTAATGCCTTAGCTTTTTAAGATCTCAAAATTCATGGGCGTTGTATAAAACTGTAAACACGTTATAATATTTATGTTCATTATAAGACCTACTACGTATTTAAGAATTTATTGCAGAAAAAAGTAAAATGGACTAAGGCTACTCACAGAAGGAATAGGGGATCGAGTTATGCGATCGATTTCATTCGATCGTGTTTATTGTGGTGATTCGATCGTAGGACAAAAAAAAATGAAATGGGTCGTGTATACGATTGAGTAACATACACACATAAAAACAAAACTCACACTTTCTAATTAATACTATCCCCGTCCCATAATAATTGTCCACTTTGATTTTTTTAAGTCTTTTTTTATTCAACTTTTACCATAAATATATTTATTTGTGTAATATAATACTTGATGAAAATTATATGAATAGATTGAGTTTTAAATGCATTTTCATTTGGTATAATGTTTATCAAGTATTATATGACACAAATAAAAATATTAATAGTCAAAGTTGAACAAGAAAGACTAAAAAAAGTCAAAGTGGACAATTATTATAGGACGGAGAGAGTATTATTAAGGTCGACTTTACTGGGGTACCCAATCAATTGCAGGTTACTGAAGAAAAAAAGCTGACATAATAGGGAAAATTGGGGAGATTGAATCCCTTTACTATGAGTAGCGTAACAATTTTATAAAAGAATATATAATGATAGACATGTTTCGTATATAGTCTCCAATATGTGTTTTAAGAAGAAACATGATTAGCAACAAATGGATATGTCCAAATTAACCGAGGATAGTCAAAGAGGTCAAATCACTTGCGCCTCAAAGAGTATAATATTTTCTCGGGTCGTTAAGTTCTGACGAGGTGTGAAATAGAGAATCGGATCTCGTTCCTGATCGAGTGATTTGAATAATAACAAGACAATCTTTTATATAATATGAGAACTCACTTCTTGCCAAATCAAGGGATTCGATTAACTAATGAGAGGGCTTGATTTTCAAATCGAGCCCTTTTATTAGTTAATTGAGTTTCTAATTGAGAAAAAATAGGGTAATTATAGGAGTTTTCTAAAAATCTCTCAAAACATAGACGTGTTGAAATCGCGAATAAAAAAACTTAATAAAATGATGTAATTCATAAAACTTCCGTGCTAAAAATTAGATTCTGATAAAGTTTTTGCTAAAAATTAAAACAGAATATTTTCATAAAAAATAAAGTGTGATAAGTACTAAATTTGTATAATATATCTTTATTTTGCCATATCTTTTCCGAATTTATAGGTGACACAAATCCTACCCCTCATTCATTATACTATATTCTAAAAAGCATTGGGGTGTGGGGCCTACAGCAGGGTAATTAAAAAGTGGTTAACAACTTAATTTGGCTTTCTATTGGTTGTTGGGACACGTGTCGCAACTCTATTGGTTGGAGGAGTTAATTATAATAATTAGCTACAGTACCTATGAATAGTAAAACAGTATGCTACAGTGCGTTACAGTGCAAAACAGTGCAGAATAGTGATAATCGATATACAATAATTTATTTACCAATCAAATCTATCTAATACAGTAATAAAACTATAACAAAAATACCATATTGTTACAAAATTTACACAATATTCACAAGCAAATTTAACTTTTTTTTTTTTTTTTGGAAGGCTAATTTCATTAACAAACAAGGCCCGGCCGGAAATCTCTAAGGAAGAGAAGACCGAAAACCGGAAAACATTACATCAACGGAAAAGAAAAATTACACCATTCTCTCCAATCTATTGAACCCTCTTTATGCCTATGTTTAAACCAAAGAAACGCCATCGACTTGACATCCGCTATCAAGTGAGGGACATTCAAATCCGTACCGTTGAAAATTTTGTCATTCCTAGCCTTCCAAAGCCGCCAACAAGCCACAATCAAGATGCCATACACTATCTCCTTCTTTTTAGCTTTGAATGGTAACCCATCCATCATGTGAAGAACATCGGACAAGGAGAAAACAAAGAATCTTGGAATATTACACCAAAGCGCCACAGCCTCCCATATCAAGCCGATAATCTTACATCCCGAGAACAAATGGTCCACCGTCTCTTCACTTTCCCCGCAAAGATCGCATGAAACGTCATCGACAAAGACATTGCGTTTACGAAGAGCTTCCTTTGTTGGTAAGCGATTCAAAGAAGCCCGCCACATAAACATGTTACACTTTCTAGGAATCCATTTACTCCATTGATAGACCTCATTTTCTTCCGATTGATAGCTCTTTTTCAGCCATTTTCGCATATCCTGGACCGTATAACCATCACCATCGCCAATACTCCAACCCCACCGATCTTGCTGAGCGCTAAGAGAAACGTTTGCCAGTAAACGATGACACTCGATTAGCTCCTGAATCTCTACATTAGAACCTGGATATTGCTTCCAATTCCAACACACTGTATGCGATCCAAAGCTTCCAATAAGGCGGTCTGCAACATTACATCGCTTGTTCAAGTCCAAGCGAAACAGATTGGGGAACAAACTCTTCAAAGGCTCAGCGCATAACCAAGGATCAATCCAGAATTTGAGAGTCAAACCATCTCCCACAATCCCTTTAAACTGATTAATAAAAACGTGGCCATCCACCTTTAGACTATATCCAGCCTTAACCAGTCTAGACCAAGCTCCTGCATAGCGATTATTACAATGGACTGTTTCCCACCTTCTAGCCGAGCCGTGTATAGAATCCACCACTTTTTTCCATAAGGCATCATTCGAAACTCTATATCTCCATAGCCATTTCAACAATAACGCAAAATTGTTGTCTTCTAATCTCGAAAGACCCAAACCACCATCTTTAACACTTCTCGTAACTCTTTCCCAAGCCACCCAGTGTATTTTATTTTTATCTTCACATCCTCCCCATAAAAACCTTTTGATAATCACCTCCATCTTATGAATCACCGTCGCCGGGGCTTTATACAAAGAAAAGTAATACATAGGTAAACTCTCTAAAACAGACTTAATAAGAGTTACCCTACCGGCCAAAGACACGACACTAGCCTTCCAAGAAGATAATCTTTTCCTGAAAATATCTAAAACCGAATCCCAGTTGCCAATCCGGTTCATATTGGCACCCACAACAATACCCAAATATTTGAACGGAAAAGACCCCGCGCTACACCCCATAATCTGCGCAAAACCATGAACCTCCTCGGCGCCCTTCCCTAACCCGAATAAGTTAGACTTACTCAAGTTTATACGAAGCCCAGAACACATATGGAAGACACGAAGAATTCTTCTAATGGCATTCAGATTAGCAAGCGACCATTCGCCCATGACCAAAGCGTCATCGGCATAAAGAAGATGTGAAACAGTAGGGCCATCCACATTAAATCGAACACCGTGAAAAAAGCCATTACCACTAGCCGCCCTTATTAAAGACGACAAACCTTCCATCACTATCAAGAATAGGAACGGAGAAATTGGATCGCCTTGTCTTATCCCCTTCTCACAATTGAACTCGAACGTAGGAGAACCGTTCACCAGGACCGATGAACGAGTCGAACTAAGAATCCCTTCAATCCACTTACACCATCTATCTGGAAAGTTCATTTGTTTCATCATAGAAATCAAGAACCCCCAATTAACGTTATCGTATGCTTTTTCAAAATCTATTTTCAACAAGAAAAAATCTTTCTCCGTCTTCTTAGCCCATGACAATATCTCATTAATAATAAGAGGACCGTCAAGAATATACCTTCCCGCCAAAAAAGCAGACTGGGTTTCGTGAATAATGCTTCCCATCACCTTTTTAATACGATTTGCGAGGACTTTAGATATGACTTTGCTAATGACGCCAATCAAGGTAATAGGCCGGTACTCATTCAGGCTGACCGGATCGTTATTTTTTGGAATAAGCGTAATAAACGAAGAGCCTACTCCACGGTTAATATGACCTGTGTCAGAGAATTCCTGCAAAACTTTTAAAAAATCATTGGCAAAAAGCGGCCAAAACCGCTTAATAAACCGGAAGTTAAAACCATCCGGTCCCGGCGCTTTATCACTATCACAATCGAAAACAGCCTGTTTTATTTCCGCTTCAGAAAAAGGAACAATCATACTCTCGGCTTCAGATTCACTTAAACGCTTCAAACCGCTGCATTCCAGATCCGGTCTCACCACCATATCCTCAACAAAGCGCTTTCTAAAAAAACTGCAGGCTTCTCTTTTAACTTCCGATGGCTTGAAAACCCACTTACCTTCCACATTTAAACCCGGGATATTGTTGGACACCCTACGCATGTTAACACAAGCATGGAAAAAACTTGTATTCTCATCCCCTTCCTTTGCCCAACGCACCCGAGCTCTTTGTTTCAAATCTGTCTTTTTCAATAAACCCAACTCCTTGATCCGATTTTTCGCCTCTTCAAAAACCCACAATTCTGCTTCGGTCAGGTCTCTAGCATCAATAACTTCATCCAAATCCCGCACTTCAGCGTTCAAATTATCCTCCTCCTCCGTTTCCTTGATCGCCCACGCCCTTTTCCATTCCAGAATACCATGTTTCAAACGCCTTAACTTTTGGTGCAAGCCTACTTGATAAGAGCCGCTACCAATCGCCAATGTATCCATCTCGCAAACTTGAGCCACTAATTCATTTAAGCCGTCTCGTTGAAACCAAGAATTAAAAAACCTAAAAGGTTTAGGGCCAAAATTCCGAGTTTCAGTTTTCAACACCAACGGGCAATGATCCGAACCCTCCCTCGATAAAGCCCGATATTCAGCGTTTGCCCAATCGTTCACCACATTAGCTGAGACAAAGATACGGTCTATTCGACTGCATTTATTCCCAGTAATGAAGGTAAACTTCCTCCCCTTCAACGCATATTCAAGAAGATGAACCTTATCAAGGAAATCATTAAATTCATTAGACACCAATGCATTAAACTTAGAGTTTCGGCGTTCAGATCTATCCCGAACGCAGTTGAAATCCCCGGCAACAATCCAATACACATTGTCAAAACAAATCACACGTTCAAGGTCTGCCCATAACAACCGTTTGTCTCTAAGTTTTTGTGGGGCATAGACGTTAATAATCGCTAACTCCTTCCCATCATCTCTAGAAGTACCAAAAATACATAAGTAATTTCTCTTCTTAATCACCCGAGACATCACAAACCTCTTTGGATCCCAAAGCGATAACAAACCCCCGGATCTACCCGTAGCACCCACCCATTCGCATTCAAAAACCCCTCTCCCCCAGAACCGCCCCAAATCAAATCCTTCAAGAGACGTAAATTGAGTCTCTTGAAGCATGATAAAACCAATCTCATTAGCAACTCTAAGATCACGAATCCACTTACCTTTATCTTCATTACCCATACCGCGAATATTTACCGATAAACAGTTCATTGAGCAACCCCTTGAAAGCCTTCGTTAACAATCACTTGAGATAATTCGCCACTAAATCTATCCATATTCTTCGCACCCAAACTTTTAGCCAACAAAATAGTGTCCTCCGTTTCTTTTTCCACATCTGTACCCGCCCTTATCCCATCACTCAACACATGGTCAATATTAACCAAGTCCATGTTCTTCTCCTGACTTGTATCCTCCACGGCATTACCCAAATCAGAAACCTCCGCCCCTTTTTCTAAGTTAAGTTGGCCTTCATTGACTGTAAAAATGAAACGATCTATATCGAAAAAATCCTCACCTTCACGTTGTCTTTTCTTTGGTCTATCGTTACCAACCGGGGACGCGGACTTATTCCTATTCCCTTTTTTCCTGCAAAAACCTCTTCGCTTTTTTACAACCGAACTAGACTCCTCAACAGGAGCTTCTGGGCATACTTGAACTTCACCCTCCACCCCAATATTGATGTTGCTATCCGATTTCGTTCCATCAGTATCATGCATCATAACTTCATCTACGCTAGCATCACTTTCAATAGGATCCGTATCAGAAACGTTCGTTCCTTCTTCCTCCATATCGACTAAACAATCAGGAATCCACTCCGCCACTTCCTCCTCGACCCACACATCGAACTTGGACGACTTCCAATTCAATCTAACTCGCTGGTTTACCCTATCCACTTCAGAACGTAAAATTCCGACGCATGCAACTGATAAGTCCCCATCCTCCTCTGGAAAGATAGTTGGTTGAACTACCAATCCAAATTTGGATGCCACATCGTCAAACACTTTCGGACTTGAGAGACTTACAGGAACCCCACGTATCTTTAGCCATGCAACCCTAGATACCTAAAACGTTTGGCCATACCATTCTTCTACCAACTCAACCTGAGCATCCCAAACCTCTTTTTTGGACGTAAAATCCATCTTAATGTCGCTATTAGAAAACACCAGCAGCACACACAATCCTCCAATATATTTGATCTCAACGTCGGTTACCTTCATGTTTTTCAGCCATGTTCTAAGATTCGTCAGGGCTGCCAACGTCTTCAAATGCACCACCACAGCACGATTATACCACTCCCCAAAAGCTACCACAGGCGGATCCACATTAACCTCTAAAACTTCAGCTATCTTCGACTCTTTATTCAGCAAAGTGTCTCTAAACGATCGCCCATCCTCCATACCTACTTCCTTAGAAGCCGACGGTTTTTCATTAGTCGCCGCCGTTGTTTGTTCCTGTTGCACTTCCTTACCCTTAACCGGTTCCCAAACCTTCTCCTCTTTCCTTGGTATTTCTTTGCCATCAACGAAACGTGCTGGAACGATAAAAAGTTTGTATGACCCAATCCAAACATCTTTCAGAGCGGATTCCAGATCATCCATGTTCCGTCCTCTTTTGAAAGTCACGAAGCCGAACCTTTTACCCAACCGATCATATTTGCGAGCGATATACGTACCTTGAATCTCGCCGAAACCCTTCAAAACCCTAATCAGATCTGATGAAGCACACCTTTCTGGAAGGTTAGAGATGAAGAACTTTACCCCTTGATCCTGTTCCTTGGCCTGTTGTTGTTGATGTTTACCTTTGCCTCTCTTGATTGGTACGTCGTACCATGTATCCGGATGAAACCGATCTCGCCCCGACATTCTTCCGACGATAACATGTACAAGCAAATTTAACTAACCAAAAGATTTACTATCACAAAATTTAATAAAAATAGCCATAAATATCCAGCATTTTCCGGCAACATCAAGAGAAGCAGTCCGTTACCGCGATGTAATCCAGCAGCGATGTGGTTCTACAAAAAATATTAGCAAAAAAATAAAATAAATAAATAAAATAACGATACATTAGAAACACATAGATATATATAAAAAAAATCATTACAATTTTAAAACCTCAAAACTACAAAAGGATAAGTTAATACAAATCAAAAGAAAAACAAAAATAAGCAAAACTCGACCCGAGTCAACTCGACTCGCGAATTGACTCGGTGAGTCACACAACTCGGACCGAGTCCAACGGTTTCCATTGCCAAAATTTTAAATCCACACGGTTTACATAAAAAAAAAAGGTTTTACACAAGTTTTATTAATAAAAATCGGTTTTATAAAAATATAAAAATTAGGGTTTTGATTTAAAAAATAAATAAAAGGTTAGAGGGCGCGTGCGTTACCAAAACGAGAGATAAGGTGGCGGGGAAGAAGCGGCGAGTGGTGGTGGCGTGGTGTAGACCGGGTACCAAACGATCTCCAATCGAGCTCAAAACCTCCAGAAATAATAAGGGTGGCTTGATCTACGTTTTCGGAAGTTTTGAGAGTTGGCCGAAAAAGTTTTCCGGCGACGGTGATGGTGTCGGCCAGCGTCGTCTGGCAAGTGGAGGAGAGATAGAGAGAAGGTGTGTGTGTGAGAGAGATAAAAAGGGGTTTATAGAATGAGGTATTTGACTCTCATTGATACTTTAAATCACACGATGGACAAAAACAGTTCCCAAAGTTGCCTTATAGAATGAAGTATTGGCTATAAAAGTCAATCTGCCATAAAGACTGAATCAAATTGGTAAAGAAATTTACAACATTTTTTTAGCCACCCTTTTTGCTCTTCCTTTCATTTCATCAAATAACGAAAAAAATAAGAAACCATTCCAACCCGCTCTTATTTATTGCTCTTATTTATTGTTGATTGTTTTTATCTATAACAATATCTATATATCTATATGCTATACTATACATACAACCCCAAAGGTTTATTTAATGGGGAGGGACCAAAGGTGGATAGAGGAGAAAGTGGACGGGGTGCGGCGTAACTATGGGGCGGAGGGGTGATGTTGCCAAGTGGGGGAAACTTTTGGAATATTTAATGTGGGACTCATTTGACGTACCAAACGGACTCAAAAAATTAAGAAACTTACGTCATTGTTTCCAAAATGATTTTTCTAATAAAAACGAGTATAAATATGCAAAAATTTTACGAAATCAATTTATTTAGTAAATCGTTACGTTTCGTGTTTTCTAGGTTGTACCGATACAATAAAATGGATAACGCCCCGCAGCAACGCGCGGGTGAACCCACTCGTTGCATCTACATACCAACGAAAAAGCTACGTGAGCAATTACCAGTAGCTCTCATAATTGCATCTTCATTCAGTTGTAAGCAATGTTTTGAAAGGCTCAAGACGCACTAAGGCGCAAAAGGGGTCAAAGAGCCTCAAGTCAAGGCGCAAATCAAGACGCGGGATTCATAAATATGAGGCGCACTATACATTTAGGTTTTTTAATAACATATGTGACAACTTATGCAGCTTAAATAACACAAAAATATCAATATTCAATGCATAATGCACTTAATAGTTATAACATCTAACAAATGTTGCATTTAAACCCAAAATATTAAGCATGCAACATATCAGAATCCATGAACTACCCTAAATTCCTGAATATACATTACAATATATGAGTTTATGACTTATAAAATTTAACCAATTACCATGTATCAAACTACCAACTATCAATAACAAAAAATCTATAGCTGTTTGGTAACAGTTAACACTAAAGAAACAACATTTGTATCTGTTAATAAGCTACTATTTCTAGACATTAGATTACAAAAAAAAACATAGTTCTTTGTTGATTGTGTGTTTTAGTTATTTTCAAAAATATTAGGGTTATTAGACACTTTATAACTTAAAGGGCCAAATGTATATAACATGTAAGCCCAAAATGTATCTTACTATTAAGAAAAAAAGGCCAAAACCCTATTACAACTTCTAGGTGCACAAATCCTCAAGGCGCTAAAGCACAAAAATCCCCAAGGCGCTACGATTCTTACGGGATTCATGCATGTCGTGAGCCTCGATCTAAAAAAATCCCAAAGGCTGGAGCCTCGTGGGATTTAGAGAGTAGGCACACTTTAGGCGCGATTTTTAAAACATTGGTTGTAAGTAACTACTTTGATCTTTTTATACTATAAATCTTATGTATTTATTATAGGATATTTAATCGGAATTCTAAAACAGAAGATGCAGTACCTGAATTTGTTTTAGTCGTAATGCCCAACCAATATTATTTAATGTTAATAATAACATTACCAGCAAGTGTGTCACATTCATATATCATCTATTGGAATCTCAACTGATTATTATACATGCCACGGCAAATAGGTTTTTTCTTTTCTTTTTTAGTGTTATTATTATTATTATTATTGTCGTCGTTAGGTTTCTTGAAAACTAAGAAACTAATCATAATATGGCATATTCATTTGGTACGTTATCAAATATTATCCATGTTTTATTAATATTGTTAAATTTTTACGAATATATTTGTACATTATGCTAACTTTTTTTTTATATGTCAATTTTTAATTTGTATATTTATGCTAACAATAATGCTTTTATTGTGTTTTTGTAGATGTTACATCGTATTCTTTTTATTATTGTTAAATTTTACAAATTTTCTTTGTACATTTATGTTAACCCTAATGACTCTGATGTGTTTTCGTAGATTTTATTAACCACTTAGCAATAAGGTATGTATGTTTTTAAAGCCTTATTAATTCTTGCGTGCGTATGTAGATATGTTTCTGTTATTTTCACATACAATCATGCACTAATACTTATGATTAGTTATTCTTGTTTTTGTAGGTTTTTTTCTATTATATTTTTTGCTTTTAATCTCTAGGTTGCTTGAAAACTACCAACATAAAAAAACTAATAGTAGCATAGTTAATTCATATGGTATGTTATAAATATTTTTCATGTTTTCTTATATTGTTAAATTTTACAAATCTAACTAACCCAAATGTTTATGTAGTATTATTTTGTTATGATTTTTTTATATGTTTCTGATGTGTTTTTTAGATGTTACATCATATTCTTTTCATTATGTTTTTTTATATTGTTAAGTTTGACGAATCTTATGTGTACGTTTATACTAACCTTAATGTTTCTATTGTGTTTGTTTATATTATAGGATTGTACATGTGCATGATGATATTTGTTCAGAAGATACATCATCAACATATTTATTCAATTATTTTATTTTCACATCTTAATAATGTTTTTTGGTTTATTTTTATATTGACAATTAAGTGTGTCATATCAAGATTAAGATATTTGTATTCACTAATTTTTGTAACATGCATCATATATTCTTTTTTTTTTTTTTTTTTTTTTTTTTTTTTTAATATTGTTCAATTTCACAAGTATGTGTGATGTTTGTTTAGAAAGTAGATACAAATCAAATTGTTTATGTTTTACCTTTAATTTATATTCGTATACCAAATCTTTCATCTAAAGAAAGTTATATGATTTTTTAAAAATTAAATATAACTCATTCTTAGAAGAATAATATCTATAATTACGTAGATATGGAAGGCAATCAACAAAAGTACTTACAAACTCAATTTTGTAAGTTTTACCTTTAATTTATGTTCATATACCAAATTTTCCAAAAAAAATAAATAAATTTATGTGATTTTAAAAAAATCAAATCTAACCCATTTTTAAGATAATAATATCCATAATTATGTAAATGTTATTATAAAAGATTAAAATTTAACGTACGATAATTTTCAAACTTTCAAAATATATAAAATCTATAATGTTTTATATCTTTACCCATATTAATCTAAAAACATTGACATAAACATAAATATTTTAGAATAATTAGTACATGTTTTCTCCCAAAAAAATTTTCAAAAAAAAAAAAAAAAAAAAAAAAAAAAAAAGCCACTACAAAATTAAAGACATTTGCTCACTAAATCAAGTATGAGCAAAAGATACAAAACAGTCACTAAAAGCCATTTGTTTAACTCCCACTAAAAAGAAAAACAGTAAGTAGTAAAGGGATCACTAAAAGTCTTTGGTTACTAAAAGTTTAGTGAGCAAAAGTTCCAATAGAT
Organism: Artemisia argyi; assembly: GCA_030686995.1. NCBI lineage: Eukaryota > Viridiplantae > Streptophyta > Magnoliopsida > Asterales > Asteraceae > Artemisia > Artemisia argyi. Next base: position 88,011,080 of record CM060708.1, on the reverse strand, counting down.
TCAGTGACTAAACTATTTTAGTCACTAATGGGTGCACCAGCTTTGTATCAAATCACTACAAATGACAGATATGTTTAGTTAATTCAGTCAGCAAATGGTGCAAATCACTACAAATGACAGATATGTTTAGTTAATTCAGTCAGCAAAGGGTGCACTATCTGACAGAAATACAAATAGAAACTGCAATATCAATGTACAAATATATTCTGCATTTCTCAAAAATAAAAAATTATTGCACAAATACAAATTGCATTTCACAAAACAAGTTCAAACATATCAATCTCTAAAACAATCTCAATCTCAAATGTACAAAAACGTTGGGAACTCAATTTCATGCCTAAAATTTGGAGCAAGTATTCTTCAGCAGTAGAAAGTATTGCATTCCCAAGATCAACAGACGCTAAAAATTCAGAGCGGTCTTTTCCCATTGTTCCTAGCGTGGCTGTTCAGGAGCTTTGCGAGCTGCTGCTAACGTTTTGTATGATTACTGAATATTGTTAAGATAAGGATGATGAATATAACCTGTTGACCCTAGCTGTTCTGATATCTTAACAAGGTCAGATCCTCCAACAATCCCAACTAGAATAACCTGCAAGCACGAAAAACTCAAGATGGTGAATAACGTGAAAGAACAAGAATATTTGAGAATAAAAACCCGTCAATATCATGTACCTTCCGCAAATCCTGCATGAATTTCAACATCTTAGGAGTAACCACCTACAATTTCAAAGTGTAAGACATCATACATGCAAACTGGATGCAGTACAAGACTTATGGAATTGTTTCTTCCTTATCGTATCCACATAAACCACTACAAAACTCATTATTTCAAGAGTAACAAAAATTGTTACTAAAACAGCAAATCGTCATTGATCAGTATAATTAAGACAATTACATACATGTTACATGCAACTAAATAACATAAAACAAATACGTTCGCATACCTTCATTCATAGAACGATTGCATCTGTTAGCATCATCAACTGTTTTTAACTCATTCCCTGCTTTTTTTGAACATCTGTAATTATGACATGTTGAAAAAAGTTGGTGCACTTACAAATGGCTCTTAAAGAATCAAGTTGTCAAATTCTGTATCACTATTAAGTATTAACGCGCATCTGTAATTGTGACCCATTTGACCCACTAGTGATAGAATACAACCCAACGTAACCCATTCAGGAGTAAACAGTACATACTGCATTTAGCAAATAGCGTGTAGCAAGGTCACATGCAATCAATTCAGCCCCATAAAGCTTTTATCTAGTCAAGGCCAAGAATTCACCTACACAAAACAATATAAGAGATGATAATAATAAGCATTAAATAATTATATTGCAACTGAATGAAAGCTACAAATATTTTGAGTTCCAAAAGTTACCTAAATAACCAGGAAGACGAGAAGATAAAATGAAGCCCCTGAATCTGGATAGAAGCCCATTTGAACTTGTGGAGTTGCAAAAACCTGCAGACGGGATGTTTTAACATAGTCAATATAGGATTAAAAACACGCAACAAATTATGTATTTTGCAAGTCAACAACTTTTATCGAAGTCCGATGAGAAAGAAATAGTTCATACAATTTTGTCGGTTGCAATGCGAAACATTCCAGGAATTGCTATCCCTGCACTACCGCCCATCGTGATACCATCCAAGATAGTCAACTGTCAATTAGGTCAATAGTCAAACGCCCTTATGGTATTGTTTGTGCTCTCTAGGCACGAATATATCATACTCTCGATGTGATGATGCAAAGCATTATTATATGGGTACCTACAGTAGTTGAAAGTTTAAATTAACATTCACAGTTAAAGAAACATCTATCATATAGAAATCAAGTTAATTCTTCATAGTTGACCATTTGACATTTGACTAACATAACAAACGAACTTGTGGTGCTTCAAAGAAGAGATCAAGAACTCTTTGTATGGTTCCAGAAGTGATTAATTCCTCTCTACAATTTCATTTCCAGTCTTCAATAAAACTGAAATGAGCTCTCCACAATCTGCAGGCAGATAATATCACCATCAATGAGAAGTGAAGAATCAACTCGCAGTGGAGATTGAGACATCAAAAGAAGGTGGTTTCTGTTTCTTTCTTTTATGTGTATTTGATAAAGGTGGCAATGTCGACCCACTAAGAGTAAAAAGGGTCAAATAAAAGAAATAGCTATAAAGAAAATGAGTCAAAGATCGTCCAAAGTCCATCTTAACGCACATTCTCTAAAATCATCTTATATATAGGATCAATTGACTACTAAGACTATAAATTCTGTGACCCGACCAACCATTTTCAGAACCTCTAGTATTTGCCATTCTGTCCACTTCTATACAACCTAGAGTACAAAAATTGATAACACGTCTACATGTCAACAAATACCTGAAACTTGCCCCCGTTGTGTACCACTTTAGCCAAATACCATATTTATCATCCCCAAAAATTTGACTCACAAGAACGAAAAATACAGAAATAATAAAAGCAATATATTTGTAAACTAACCTTTAGGCGATGTTTCCCTAGAGGAGGCTTCAACTGACCATGTGTGGTTGACAAAACCTTTTCATCGAGTGTCACATTCGATAACATCAAAAGGTCACCTAATTCATTTGACATGTCATTATATAGTTAGATAACACAATATGTGTAACAACTAGACTCAATTAGCATAGCTACCAGCACATGTGAAAATTATCTATTCGCGACCAGGACACCACTTAAAACATCTACACTAGTTACAAACTTATGTGTCACTAGTTCACTACACTTTTAACTGATTTAAGTCCAATCAGCTTAGTCCCTAGCCACTTTAACGGATATCAATTCAAATGCAGAAGTTCATAGAATCAAAACCTTGCCATTTAAAGTTCCGAACCTCCAAAGTATAAAGCACAACTACTCGAGAAGTATAACTTTTTACTACTAGTCGAAACTGCAAAAACTACTAAATACAAATTTCGCTTTCACTAGACCTTATTCAACAAACACTTTAATCTATCAAATCTAACAACAAACATAACAACTTTTAGTCAATAATCATTTTATTCAATCAAATTTCAACTTTAACTAAAATCAGTCAATCACAAGTGATCCTAAGCTTCAGCTATCAACATAAATCAGATTTGAAACCTTAATTATTAGAAATAATCACTTAAATTTAGAAATTGAAGTAGTATAACAACAATTCAGCACTTGAGCTATCAAATGCCCAATATAAAATCAACTCAATAACTCAACTGAATCTATTAAGCTAGGGTTTAAACAGATAATAAGCTAACAATCAATTGAATAACTTAATAAGCACATATCAATGATGAGTGTGTAAATACTCATCATTTTTATCGTATCTGAACTGTCAAAACATCCAAAAACACTCAGAAACGCATCAAAATACATAAATTATTCCAAAAGTGTGTTTTATATGTTTTAGATGCAAAATGTTTAAAAACAAATGAAAAACAAACAAAGTTTGCACAATTGGCAGTTTTAGTCCCTCAAGTTTCAAAAATTGACAAAACTAGTCCCTGAAGGTTTAAAACGAAAGAAAAGTCAACCCAAGGTTTTTAAAAGTAAAAAAATTATCAAAAACGATCCTTGGGTAAAAAGTTTGAGAAAATTACATGTTTGGCCCCTCAAAATCCAAAATTGGCATAAAAGGTCCTTGGAGTTTTAGAAAATGACAGATTTGGTCCCTGGTGGGATATTTTTGAAAAGAAAAATCATTTTGGGTCCTTGGGAAGTTACAAAAATCATTTTTAGTCCTTGGGGTGAGTTTTGAGAAATTTACATGTTTGGCCCTCATAGTTTGGAAAATTGACATAAATGGCCCCCGGGAATTTTGAAAAGTACAAAAATTGTAAAAATGGGTTTTTGATATTTAAGCTATGCATGAATGGTCCTTTATGATATTTTGGCATAATTACAACTTTAGTCCTTCATCTTTTGATGTTTTACAATTTTGGTCCTTATGGTTAAAATTATTAAGACAAACGGACCCTTGTTTTCCCTTAGCCCACCAATAATATAAACCTACCCTTTTTGTTATTTACTCCCTTGGCCCAGTCCACCAATTTCAGCCCAATCCCACCTTATAACCCCAATCCATTACCACAACCAACCCACTCCCGTTTTATATAAGCCGGTCAAACCCCCCCACCTTGACCATTGACCCTTCTCCTCCACCTCACCATCCCACTGCTGCTACAAACCAAAACCAACACCTTCATTCCCCTACACTGTCTTCCCCTCCTACACACTCCACCCCCTCCTACTCACCTCAAAACAATAACAAAACAACCTCCCAAACAAACGCTACCTGCCAAACTGCTTCCCCCACCTTTTCCCGCCAAAAATTAATTAAGGGCCAAGATCAAATTTCAGTCATCCTAAGGCTTAGAAGGAGAGTGGGAAGTGTCCAAGAAACTCTAAATGGGGAGTTATAAAAAGAAAGAGATAGAAGCTGAGAAGGGTGGTTAGAGTAGTATTAGTGTAACTTTTATCTTATGTCCATTTTCTTTTCAAATGTAATTTTTAGTTTAAATATAATGTAGTAAGTAACTTCAAGAGTAGTTTTGAAAATCATTGTATCCTTAATCTCTGTTATTTCAGTGGATTTTAGATTTTCACCATTTTACTTTGAAAATTCTCAAATAGTTTTACATTGTTAAAAATTGTTGAAGTCTGCTTGTTTAAGTGTATTAAGCTCAGTTAAAGGTTTTTAAAAGTTTTTAAAGTTGAATAAATGATTGTGGCTCAGTTGATCAAGAATCATGGAAAATAGTGCATAAATGGGAGATTTAGTTTATAGATGAATTGAAGAAGGGATTAAAAGTGATCTTGGATTTCAAAGGTTTAGAACCTCAGGGGAGGTGCTAGGTGGATTGGAAATGGTCTGAAACCTATTCTTTACATTGAATCCATTTGTAAGCCTCTTTCTATTTTTTTCTGCATTTGTACTGTGGGTGTTTTAAATCTGAATAATCAAGTAATTTTATGATTATGTGATGTGCTTGAATGGATATTAAGTGAGTATGAGTTTATGGGATAGTTTGAATTAGGTTTCCTAGTTTTTTTTTTACCTTATTTCACTGTCATTAGTGCTTGTTATTGATTCATAAGTATCAGTTGTTGCTATTGATGTTTTTGAGCTATTTTGATCTTACCTTATCATGTTTTAATCTTATGAGTCCACTTCATGGTTTAACTTAGTCTTTGGTTTTGAAAATCACAAATTCAGTCACTTAAGGAGTGTTTGGCTCTGAGTTGTTCAAATGGTTCCTTTGTGTTTCAGTTGAAGTTTTGAGTTATAACATATCACTTTGAGTCCTACTAACACAATCAAGGTTTAAAATCCAGCTCTCATTTGTAGAAAAGTCAATTTCACTTTTATTCTTCAAATTTTGCATAACTGTTTAGAGATTAGGGTAGCATAGCCTGCATTACAGTTTAGAACTTGTAAAATCTACTAGGATTAGTCTTATTTTTAGCTTACTATAACCATTTCAGTCATTTGAAACCAATCAAAGCTCAAGAAAGTCAAAACCTTACAAGTTTTCAAATAGTCAACTATGCTTAACTCAGATTTTTCCTAAAATCCCATGAATTATTGTGAATTTAGTCCAAGGATTCAGGACTTGTAACTTACAGGGTTTATAGTCACTCAGCTAAACTTTTGATCTCCACTCTCAATTGATTTTTGTGATTTTTGTGTGGGTCCCTCCCAAGCTCCAAAGAGAGCTGCAGGGGGAGATAATCCCCTGTCTCAGATCTGCTGTCACAACACCATCTATTTGGTGTTCCACAGCTTGCCATGGTGGGCCCCACTGGTTTAACTCAGTTCCATTAGGTAGCCTAGGTTGGTGTTTATACATTTCAACCCTTGGGTGAGCCAGAAGCTCACCTGAGCTTGCTTTACCTTGCTGCAAAAGTAAGGCAATGGGTTACTTTGCATTGGGTCAATTTGCCACTTTTTCACCCATTTTGCTTCCTATGATGTTTAATCTAGTTTCTGTTGCTTCAAATATGTCCATTAGTTAGTTTAGGTTTTATTCCATCTAAAGTTCCTTAGCTTAGAGCTATTTCAAGGCTTGATGCCCTCACAGTTGACCAAAGTCAACTGCCTAGGCCTAAGAGCTTGCAAGTGGTGAATTTTGAGCACTTGTTGATTCTATTTCATAAATAGTTCATCATTTTCAGCTTATAGAAGTTTTCAAACAAGAAAAACCAGAAAAACAAGCTTGAAAGATAGTGATAGCTTCTATTTAATAGAAGCTATCAAATTGATTATACTTTTTAACTTTTTATTAAGTTCACTTGCATTTTCATATTTTTCTTTTGTTCTTGGTATTATTAAGTATATTGAAGAATTTTTCTAGATTTTTCTCTCCTTGTTTGATATTTTTTATAATTTTTGTTAGATAATTTAATATTAACATTTAAAATAGAAGTAATAGTTTTTATTTAATAGCACCACTTTTTTATATTTTTCCTAGGTTCCAGGTAACTTAAAATAATTTTAGGAATTTTTATAGATTTTTCTGTTGTCATTTAGTAATTTTTAGATTTAATAATAGTTTAATTAATAATTAATTAATAAGTAAGTTTTAAATAGCATAATTAGTTTTTATTAAGTAAAACCTAGTTTTTATATTTTTTTATAGCTTTTATATGTTATAAAATAATTTTATAAATTTTATTAGAACTTTTACTGTTCATTTTCTATTTTTCTTAATTTAAAATATTTTAATTAGGTAATTAGTAATTAATTAATATAAAAACCACAAAAAGATAAAAATAATTATTTTTATTTTTAAAAACTTATTTTTAGTTATTTTATAATTTTAGAAATTTTATTTTCACCTTTTTTGTATTTAATTAATATTATATTGTATTTAAGTGTTTTAAATATTAATAATAAGTAATAATTAGTATTTAATTAATAATAAATAATTAATTAGTGTAAAAATACATTTTCTTTTTCTTAAATTTTCTTTCACCTTTTAGTTTGTAAAAAAGTCATTTTCACCCCCTGGGTGTTTTCAGATTTCAGTTTTTACTTTTTATTTCGACGTTTACGTTTTATTTAAACGTAACGTACGCGTTTTTAAGTTTTAAACGTTTCTGGTTTTTCTGACTTTCCAGTCTTGTTAATATAGTGTATTTAAGCTATTTTCTTTTATATTTCAGTAGTATAATCAATCACAACTCACTTATACCCTTTCCTGTCCAAATCCCGATCACAAACCGTTTTGATACCATCCACACCTCGTCGGGACATAACGACGCGGGGAAACCCTATACTTCCACGGAGCATTGAGCCTTAAGAGTTTGACTTGTTTGACCACATCCGTGGTTGAATTTAGTTGACTGCTTTTGCCTCAATCAATCAACACATATTTATAAGCACATAATCAGCTGTAAACAACATATCTATAATATGATAATATTTTAACTAGCACAAAATTTTAGAATAATATGTAAAGGAATCGTTATATTCAATTACTTGATAACGGTGATAACGGTGATGACGGTGCCAGAGTTAGGGTTTCGATCGACGACTTGATAGAGACGACAGAGGTAGTGATGACGGTGTCGGAGTTAGAGTTTCGATCGACGACCATATAGAGAAGAGGTGGTGACGACGGTGCTGGAGTTAGGGTTTCAGCGGCGGTAGAGGTGATAATGGTGGTGGAGTGTCCGTGTGAGAATTGGGACTGTGGAGTGTGTGTGTGTAACACCCCGAAATTTTGATAAGCAGCGGAAGTCTAATCGGGGTCATTACAGTTTAGTACACAGTCATACTCATAGAAAACAATTCAAAAGATAGCCAATATCATTCCATGAAAACTCAAGTATTCAGAGTTACAAACATTTTTCCAAAATGTTAATTGTTTCGCAAAAGAAGTGATGAGTTTGAAAAGAATGATATAGTTATTGAAATAAAAAGGGAGGTCCTGTGTGCCCTTTCGCCAGCTCCGTGCCGCCATGCTTGCTAATTTCCTGAGATAAACATGCTTAAAAAGTCAACACAAAGGTTGAGTGAATCCATAGTAGTTTAAATAGTAATAGTGTGAACACAAGTCAAGCATTTGAAATAAACAAGCCAAGATAGACAGGTCTTGACTAAACTGGTGAAATATTGCTCCTAAGCCTCACGAAACGCAAGCCTTAACATTGATTCGACATATCAATAAGATAATAACAATCACCTACACCACAGAGGATGTAAATGACAAGGGGCCCTCGGTGACAGGAAATGTGCCAGATTTCCATGGTACCTCGAATATAACACACCTCCTGCCAAGTGATCACCTTGACGGAGGTGGGCTGCCGTTCCAATAGATCTACCAACTATATTCGTGCTCACTCGCAAGTGATTAAGGTTCGTGATATGAGGGACTTGTAGCACGGGTGTCAACTTAGGCAATATCAGGTGGTAACAGCGTACAGAAAAATACTTGTGTTCGATTTATAGCATGTATCTCCCCACGGGGTTTAAAAACAATTAAAAATGTGGGACCATGAAATCACCTGACAGGTGTGTGTGAATCACAACGGTGCTCAAAAGTGATGGTGTACTGCTACGACTAGCAATGAAATTACTCCGACTGGCGACCTATAAATATATAGTCATCGGTGTCTTAGATTTGATTCGTAAATGACATGTGATATGTCACGAGTATGGTGATATTGATTCGGGTGTCTTAAATATATTCCAAAATAACTTTACGTAGTTATTTGTATCATTGATACGAACCGGTGGTCAATAAATGTTAATTTCTTTGTGAAAATAATATCGTTAAAAATATTTATAATTAAATATTTTTAGTAAAGTTACATATTTACTTTTAAGTTACAAAGTATATATGTATTTATATATGTAAAATAGTTATTTCACAAAATATCTTTGTCCAAATTTTACCTTTAACTTTAATAAAGTTACACTTTTTACCCTTTGGTCAAAAACGATTACATTTTTAGTCCTTGTCATACTTTTTACACTTTGCACCTTGATCTTTCGAAATTTACAGTTTCTATCCTTCAATTTATATTAGAAATCGATAGTAATATACTTAGTCTGACAGTTTGGTAGTTTGACAGTGTTAGTCCCTTAACGATAACTTTTGCAAAAATAGTCCTTAGTTAAGTGGTCGAAAAATAAACTTTTTGGTACCATAAAATATAGTATTTATAACTTATAACACTCCTTAAAAATCAATTACACACATCTCGTTATCCTTTAAACTTTTAAACCAAAAATATCCTTTTGAAACCAAATAGGCTCGTTAGCCCAGGCCAGGCCCAAGTGGCGTTTCTTGTTTGTATAAAATAGTGCTCGACATGGTTTAGTTTAGGCGTAGTTTTCATAGTATAATGTCGAGGGTGTCTTGCATGTTTCGTTAGTTTGGTTAAGTGTGAGTCAAATATGTAGGTTGTCGAAAAATATTAACATATCGTACGTGTAAAAATGAAATGGCGAGGCCCTTCCTCAAGGGTGTCGCGACGTGTAAAAATGGTCATAAGTGTAATGAGTGTGATATACTAAGAAAATAACGTGCATCGTGTGAGAATCTTAAAGTGATATGCATGAAACTAGAGTAGGAATTGAAAAGGGTGATGGTAACTTACAACACCAAAAATGGTGGTGGTGATGTCGTGTGTACGAGACAAGTAAACGAGCAAACGTGGTATCCTCTTCCGTCTAGTGATCTTTATCCAAAATAGTCACCCAACTCGTACTCTTGATCCAAAACCTTGCGTGTGTGTCTTATTCTCGTTCGACAGCAACCAAGAAAGAAGTAGAGAGTTTTTGTGATTTGAAAACTTTGTGAAACTTGAGAGTGTGAGAAATCTTGCATTTAATGCGGTTTATATAGGGTAGTAAGAGTAGTTGTATGTTTGACATGGTGAGACATGTCCCTTAGTTGTCATTCGAGTGTAGACAAACTTGTCTTTTGGCCTTGCCCTCTAGTCTTGTCGAGTTGAGGTAGTGAGGAGCAAACGAGGGTTGACCTTGATTTGTTTAAGCATGGCTAGGATGAGTAGAGTAATAAACAATAGGATTAGAGCACATGTGGTAATTGTTGGTTGGGGGGATATGGAACACTCGATCCCTTGGTCATTAGCCGATAGGATCACTAGGTGGATATTGCGATTACTCAATGGTTCGACGGCTACATAGGTGGCTCATTATCACTTGATACAAGGTCAAAGGGTGATTGTATGTTTTGTGTCATGTGAGTAGGGAACCAAAAGGAAAATGTGTGTATTATTCATGTGGTATATATGTTTGGTTCGTTCGTGTAGCATGCAACGCAAAGAAATAAACATCACAGCCATTTGGGCTTGAGGACACAAGGCCCAAACGAAATACATTGAAAGCAAAGTTGTGGTGGGCTTGATTTGTTGCTCGGCCCAGCAGTGGAGTAAAAGAAAGTGTAGCTTTGGGCTCAAGGTGATATACGGCCCAAACAAAGAATAGGGTGTTGGTGACTAGATCGTTCGTAACTTTAGTTTCGGTATCGGTGTTTAATACATTCATAGCTTTATTCTTGGTGTCAGTGTCGGTGTCGGTTCGTGAAAACCATGAAAATATAAACGGTGTCATTCATACGTGTATATATATACTTATATATACATAGTGATAATAGTTCGTAATAATTAATATATATATTTCGTTATATATATATTAATAATATATCGGTGTCCAATCAAGGTATCGGGTCGCAAGTGGGAGTTACCGGTGTTAACCTCATTGGGTGGCATCCAAGAGTGACAATCGGGTGATACCAGGTGACAAAACATAATCGGGTGTCAAACAAACGGTGACTAAAATAATCGGGTGTCAAACAAACGGTGTCTCATATAAAAATTTCAAATTAGCCCGCAAAATGGCTTAGATTAGAATAGTATCGAAAATTAGCATTAATAAATGACCTGGGATTTTAAGGAGTATTACAGTACCCACCTGTTAGATTGGATTCGTCCTGGAATCCAAAGTTGAATCGGTTCTCGGGGTTGTCTTATCGAATAGTTGTGGGTATTTGGCACGAATTTGATCCTCGCACTCCCAAAGTAACTCGGGTCCTCTCTTAGAGTTCCATATGACCTTAACAATGGGAATGCGACTATGCTTAAGTCGTTTGACCTCCCTATCCATAATCTCAACGGGTTCCTCAATAAAGTTCAACTTATCGTCGATTATGATCTCCTTCAACGGAATCACAAGGGTTTCATCCGATAAACACTTTTCAAATTTGACACGTGGAAGGTGTTGTGTACTCTACTGAGTTCCTCAGGTAGTTCAAGTTTGTATGCCACGGGACCAATCCTTTCAATGATCTCGAAGGGTCCAACGTATCTTGGGTTTAATTTTCCACGTTTTCCAAACCGAATCATTCCTTTCAAAGGTGATACCTTTAGCATGACCCTGTCTCCAACTTGAAACTCTATTGGTTTCCTTCGCACATCGGCATAGCTCTTTTGCCGATCCCTGGCGGCTTGTAATCGTTGCCTAATCTTTATTATTTTCTTAGTGGTTTCAAGAATCAACTCGGGACCTGAGAGTTGTACATCTCCAATCTCAGCCCAACAAACTGGTGATTGACATTTTCTTCCATAAAGTGCTTCAAACGGTGCAGCCTTAATACTAGCGTGGTAACTGTTGTTATATGAGAATTCTGCTAACGGTAGGTGCTTATCCCAGCCTTTTCCAAAATCAACCACAAATGCCCTAAGCATGTCCTCTAGGGTCTGAATAGTCCTTTCACTTTGACCATCAGTCTGTGGATGGTAAGCGGTACTCATATCTAACTTAGTTCCCAAGGCTTTCTGTAAAGATCGCCAAAGTTAGACGTGAAACGGCTGTCTCGGTCGGAGATAATCGAAATTGGCACTCCATGCCGGGAAACTATATCTTTTAGGTACAAACGTGCAAGAACGTCCATATCATCAGTCTCTTTGATTGGTAAGAAGTGCGCTGACTTCGTGAGACGATTGACAATAACCCAAATAGTGTCCAATCCACTCGATGTCTTGGGTAATTTCGTAATGAAATCCATTGTAATCCTTTCCCATTTCCACATTGGTAGCTCTAGTTGAATCAAAAGACCGGATGGTTTTTGATGTTCAGCCTTTACTCTTGAGCAGGTCAAACACTTACCGACATACTCTGCAATGTCAGCTTTCATGTTTGGCCACCAATACAACTTCTTTAGATCGTGATACATCTTGTCCGAACCAGGATGAATGGAATATTTAGACTTATGAGACTCATGCATGATGAGGTCTCATATTCCTCCATATAATGGAATCCAACTTCTGTCCTTGAAACACAACCTTCCATCTGGTTTCTTGACAAATCCATTCGTGCTTTCTGGCATGCCGTAAATCTTCTCTTGCGGTCTATTATCTTCCTTAAGGGCCTTAACTTGAACTTCAAGAATTTGAGACGGAAGTGGTGATCTAATCGTCATACCCAATGATCTAACTCTGAGGGGTCTAAGTCGTTCCTTTCGACTCAAGGCATCTGCTACAACGTTTGCCTTCCCCGGGTGATAACGAATCTCACAATCATAGTCACTTAATAACTCTAGCCATCGACGTTGTCTCATGTTCAACTCCTTTTGATCTAAAATGTGCTGAAGACTCTTGTGATCGGTGAAAACCGTACACTTGGTTCCATATAGGTAGTGTCTCCAGATCTTAAGAGCGAATACTACCGCTCCTAATTCTAGATCATGAGTAGTGTAGTTCTCTTCGTGGGGTTTAAGTTGTCTAGAAGCGTAAGCGATTACTTAAGGTCTTTGCATCAATATGGCACCCAAACCTTGGATTGATGCGTCACAATATACCACGAAGTCCTCACTTCCTTCGGGTAATGCTAATATCGGTGCATCACAAAGCTTCTACTTCAAGAACTGAAATGCCGATTCTTGCTCCTCTCCCCAGTCAAACTTTTTCTTCTTCTATGTTAACTCATTCAAAGGTTTAGCAATCCTGGAAAAACCTTCAATAAACCTTCAATAGTATCCGGCAAGACTTAAAAATTGGCGTATCTCGGTAGGACTTGTAGGTGACGCCCAATTTTTAACAGCTTCGATCTTGGCGGGATCAATATGAATACCCTTACTGTCGATAACATGCCCAAGAAATTGTACTTTCTCAATCCAAAAATCACACTTTGAAAATTTGGTGTATAATTTCTCTTCTCTGAGTAGTGTTAGTATAGCCTTTAAGTGTTCTGCGTGCTCTTCCTTACTACGTGAATAAATAAGGATATCATCGATGAATACAATCACAAACTTATCGAAATAGGGTTTGCACACTCGGTTCATTAAGTCCATAAATATAGCGGGTGCATTTGTTAGACCGAATGGCATTACTTGGAATTCGTAGTGAGCGTATCTTGTCCTGAAAGCCGTCTTGGGGATGTCTTCTTCCCTAACTCTCAGTTGGTGATAACCCGATCTCAAATCAATCTTCGAGTAGACACTCGATCCTTGCAGTTGATCAAGCAAATCATCAATCCTTGGCAACGGATATCGATTCTTCACTGTAAGTTTGTTCAACTCACGATAATCGATACACATTCTGAAGGTTCCATCCTTCTTCTTCACAAACAACACAGGTGCTCCCCACGGTGACGAACTTGGGCGAATAAATCCTTTATCTGACAATTCCTGCAATTGCCCAGATAACTCCTTCATTTCCAACGGTGCTAGCCTATAGGGTGCTTGTGCTACGGGTGCTGCTCCTGGCATCAAGTCGATTTGAAATTCCACTTGACGAGTCGGCGGAAGGCCAGGCAAGTCCTCAGGAAAAACTTCTGGAAAGTTTCCGACTACTGGCACATCCTCGAGTCGCTTCTCTTCCGAATTCTTCTCGGTGACTTGAGCCAAAAAGACTTGACATCCTCGTTCGATGTACTTCACAACTTTGATGCAAGAAACGATGCTCAGACGTGTCTTACTTCGCTCTCTGCGAACAATCAGGGTTTCGTTATTTAGGGGAATGTGAACGACCTTTTCATCACAAATGATTTTAGCGCGGTTCTTGGATAGCCAATCCATTCCTACAACGACGTCGAAACTACCAAGTCTAATAGGCATAAGGTCAATGACAAATGGGGTGTCTAGTAGTCGTAGGGTGCAACCTCGGAGTATAGTGTTAGTGCTCACTAGCTTTCCATCGGCTAGTTCAATCTCATACGTGGTGTCTAGTTTGGTTGGTGTAATATTAAATAGGGGTGCAAGGTAAATAGATACGAAACTTTGATCGGCTCTGGAATCAAATAAAACTTTAACGAGGCGGTTGTTTAGAAAGAACGTACCCGTGACTACGTTCGGATCTTGCTGGACATTTCCATCTCCCAGCACGTATGCTCTCCCACGTGCATTGTTATCCTTATTTGGGCACTGATGCCTGTAGTGCCCTTTCTCTCCACAAGCATGGCATACTACAGCCACGGGTTGCAAGTTAGCTCCTGTAGCCTTGCAATCTTGTATCTTATGTCCAGTCCTTGAACATTTCCCACACTTAGCATAGCAGGGTCCAGTGTGATGCATCTTACACTTGTCGCAAAATGGAAGAGGTCCAGCATACCTAGCATCCTTAACTTGTGCGGCGGCATAAGCTCTGACAGCTTCCTGTCGTCGGTTCTGTTGATTGTGGTGGGTGTTTCTGTCATGGTGATAGTTACGGTTGGGGTTACGGTTGTTGTTGTTGTTGTTGTTGTTGTTGTTGTTGTTGTTGTTGTTGTTGTTGTTGTTGTTGTTGTTGTTGTTGTTGTTGTTGTTGTTGTTGTTGTTGTTGTTGTTGTTGTTTTTGTTGTTGTTGTTGTTTGTCTTCCGATCATCAAACTTCCTTTTGTGATTGTTGTTCCCCTGAGTAGAGTTACGCTTCCTTGGGCAATAGTCATTGCTTCTTCCAAAGATTGAGGCTTCGACGAGGTGACGTTTCCCTCAATGCTCCTGGGTAATCCCTCAATGTACTTCTCCAACAACTTTTCCAAATCGGGAACCTTTGAAGGGCAAAGTGTGGCAAGCTCCTGAAATCTCCTATCATAAGCCCTGAGATCATTTCCTTTCACGACCAACGTGTGAAACTCATCTTCTAAATTCTTGATCTCACCTCTAGGGCAGAACTTCTTCAACATCTTCTCCTTAAAGTCAGCCCAGGTGATCTGATAGGCCTCCTCCACACCTATCTTCTGAGCAGTTGCGTTCCACCAGGACAACGCATCTTCCAGCAATGTTCCAGTAGCAAACGAGACTCTGCTTTTAGCGGCACAACCGCTCCTCACAAACACAATCTCAGTTCGCTCAAACCATCGAGCAAGCTCTGTCACTCCTTTAGTCCCTTTGAAGTGAGATGGTTTACAAGCTATGAAGTCCTTATAGGTACACTTCCGAGTCGCAGCGGACTCGCTTTCTGCAGTGGCTCGGTTATTGCTACTAGTTCGTGCCATTGCGGCAGCCTGCTCTTCTAAAGCTGCAGCAACACTGTTGGCAACCAACTTTCTGATAGCAGCCTGGGTCATAGCGGGTGACGAGGTAGCAGTAGCAGTTTTCCTTGGGGCCATAACTCTATAAAATCGCAAGTGTATAAGTACAAATCCCAAACATTGATCAATAATAAGAGAAATAATGCAACCAAACTCATAATAGTCGAGATCATCACAAAGTACATATCACAACCACACCATGAATACATACATCAACATAAACCATATCATTCATAAATAATCATCACGACATGTAACAACAAACATGGAAATTATATCGAATCTCAATATGGGAGCATAATAAAAGACCAGACAACTAGATCATAAATCAATATCAATACAATACAATCATAACCAACATAGTTTTAATAATTTTGAATTCATTGTTACAAAACAATAAGATACAACATTATTAATGCCACAGGCGGCAAGTTAAGATGTCTCTGAATGTAATGATATGTCATAGATCTATAAAGGTCCAGGTGCGCTTCCTGATCTCCTCTCCAGCTCTCTGATGATCCTGATCATCTCCAACATCCTTAAATCCCTGGATCTCTCGCGGGCCTGAATCTCCTCAATAGTGGCTGAAAGTGTGTGGATGGTAGCACTAGATGCGGCCAACTTCTGTGTCTGATGCTCCAGCATCTGCTGCGTGATGATCGCTATCGCTCTCAAATCCTCCATACCATGCCTCTGAACATCTAGTCGATGACCAAACTCGGTGATGGTAGCCTGTGCCTCCTCGATCTCTGTCCCCATCATCTCAAATACCATCTCTAAAGCTGTCCTATGTACCAAGAGGCTCTCGACCTCCTCCTGCATACCCTCAATACTCTCCAAGGATATATCCTCAATAACACCCAACAGCTCATCAAGACGATCCTCATGTCTAACTAACCTAGCAGCCAAAATAGGGATAGTATGGTGTATCGGCTCCCCAGTAACCGGTAACACCGCTGAAGAGCCATCTCCAAGCTCAGCAGCCCTAGGTGATCCCTCAATAAACCTCCATCTACGAATGTAATCCAACAAGAACGACCATCGGCGGGCATCAACCAATCTATGAATGCCGGGTGAGGTGGGGGTCTCGGTAGGAACAGGTGATGAAGTAGGTGATGGTATCGGTACAGTAGTAGTCTGGAAGTAGAAAACTGTAGGTGGTGGCATGGGTGGCAAAACCTCAGAAGAGTGGGGTGCGGTGTAAGTAGGTAGCATGTAAGGATGAGGCTCAGGTGGGGGTGATACGGGTGATGGTGGAGGTGCTGGTGATGCCACAGGTGTCAGCTCTGGCATAGAAACAGGTGGTAGTACAAATGTGGGTGATGGTATAGATGTAGGTATAGGTGGTGTAACAGTAGAAGCAGGCAAAATACAGACTCGTTTTCGAGCCGTGAATTTGCGGGTAAAGTCTCCTTCATGATATCGAAACAACTCTCCGAAAGGCTCAGGCTCATAGGGCTCAAGAATCCTCACTCGCTTGCACCGACGAATCGGTGCAGGCGGGGATGGTGGTGGAATAGAAGCAGCAGTGTCAGAAGTATCGGAGTCAGAAGACTCGTCATCAGCATCTGAACCAGTGTGGTGACTAGCAGGTGGTGTAGGACGGTCATCATCCGCAAGAAACTGCTGAGACGTCAGGTACCGATCATAAAGGTACTGCCCCTGTGTCATAGGTCCACAGACAGGACAAAAAAGAGGCTGAATAGCAAAAGAATCAATGGGTGTAGAAGCAACCTCACCCTCCTCGAAGGGCTCAGTATCAGCAGATGGGTCTCCAGATGGAACAGGAGATGGTATGACAGGTGATACAGGTTGGGTGTCATGGTCAGAATCATGGGTGTCTCGGGTGTCATAGTCAGATAGGTCAATGGTGGGATAGGTGGATGATGCCGGCATGACGTCGTCACTGTCGGACAAAATAATAACCGGGGGCGACTGGTACTGTAATATCCCAAAATAGCAGTAATATAAGTCATTTAGTCTACATAATGCTATATGCACAGTGATCATAGTGTCATAGTGAACTAAATGCAATGGGTGCTAAAAATCAAACCTTAAAACATGATGTTGGCAAGCGCTGGCATGGAGGGCCCTTTGGTGATAAACAGTTTGTTTAGAAATCCGGTGAGGTTATAGTCCAACGTTTTGAAAAATCATTTGGTTCTATATAACCATGGCTCTGATGCCAATCTGTAACACCCCAAATTTTGATAAGCAGCGGAAGTCTAATCGGGGTCATTACAGTTTAGTACACAGTCATACTCATAGAAAACAATTCAAAAGATAGTCAATATCATTCCATGAAAACTCAAGTATTCAGAGTTACAAACATTTTTCCAAAATGTTAATTGTTTCGCAAAAGAAGTGATGAGTTTGAAAAGAATGATATAGTTATTGAAATAAAAAGGGAGGTCCTGTGTGCCCTTTCGCCAGCTCCGTGCCGCCATGCTTGCTAATTTCCTGAGATAAACATGCTTAAAAAGTCAACACAAAGGTTGAGTGAATCCATAGTAGCTTAAATAGTAATAGTGTGAACACAAGTCAAGCATTTGAAATAAACAAGCCAAGATAGACAGGTCTTGACTAAACTGGTGAAATATTGCTCCTAAGCCTCATGAAACGCAAGCCTTAACATTGATTCTACATATCAATAAGATAATAACAATCACCTACACCACAGAGGATGTAAATGACAAGGGGCCCTCGGTGACAGGAAATGTGCCAGATTTCCATGGTACCTCGAATATAGCACACCTCCTGCCAAGTGATCACCTTGACAGAGGTGGCCTGCCATTCTGATAGATCTACCAACTATATTCACGCTCACTCGCAAGTGATTAAGGTTCGTGATATGAGAGACTTGTAGCACGGGTGTCAACTTAGGCAATATCAGGTGGTAACAGCATACAGAAAAATACTTGTGTTCGATTTATAGCATGTATCTCCCCACGGGGTTTAAAAACAATTAAAAATATGGGACCATGAACTCACCTGACAGGTGTGTGTGAATTACAATGGTGCTCAAAAGTGATGGTGTACTGCTACGACTAGCAATGAAATTCCTCCGACTTGCGACCTATAAATATATAGTCATCGGTGTCTTAGATTTGATTCGTAAATTACATGTGATATGTCACGAGTACGGTGATATTGATTCGGGTGTCTTAAATATATTCCAAAATAACTTTACGTAGTTATTTGTATCGTTGATACGAACCGGTGTTCAATAAATGTTAATTCCTTTGTGAAAATAATATCGTTAAAAATATTTATAATTAAATATTTTTAGTAAAGTTACATATTTATTTTTAAGTTACAAAGTATATATGTATTTATATATGTAAAATAATTATTTCACAAAATATCTTTGTCCAAATTTTACCTTTAACTTTAATAAAGTTACACTTTTTACCCTTTGATCGAAAACGATTACATTTTTAGTCCTAGTCATACTTTTTACACTTTGCACCTTGATCTTTCAAAATTTACAGTTTCTATCCTTCAATTTATATTAGAAATCGATAGTATTATACTTAGTCCGACAGTTTGGTAGTTTGAAAGTTTTAGTCCCTTAACGATAACTTTTGCAAAAATAGTCCTTAGTTAAGTGGTCGAAAAATAAACTTTTTGGTACCATAAAATATAGTATTTACAACTTATAACACTCCTTAAAAATCAGTTATACACATCTCGTTATCCTTTAAACTTTTAAACCGAAAATATCCTTTTGAAACCAAATGGGCTCGTTAACCCAGGCCAGGCCCAAGTAGCGTTTCTTGTTTGTATAAAGTAGTGCTCGACATGGTTTAGTTTAGGCGTAGTTTTCATAGTATAATGTCGAGGGTGTCTTGCATGTTTCGTTAGTTTGGTTAAGTGTGAGTCAAAGATGTAGGTTGTTGAAAAATATTAACATATCGTACGTGTAAAAATGAAATGGCGAGGCCCTTCCTCAAGGGTGTCGCGACGTGTAAAAATGGTCATAAGTGTAATGAGTGTGATATACTAAGAAAATAACGTGCATCGTGTGAGAATCTTAAAGTGATATGCATGAAACTAGAGTAGGAATTGAAAAGGGTGATGGTAACTTACAACACCAAAAATGGTGGTGGTGATGTCGTGTGTACGAGACAAGTAAACGAGCAAACATGGTATCCTCTTCCATCTAGTGATCTTTTATCAAAAATAGTTACCCAACTCGTACTCTTGATCCAGAACCTTGCGTGTGTGTCTTATTCTTGTTCGACAGCAACCAATAAAGAAGTAGAAAGTTTTTGTGATTTGAAAACTTGGTGAAACTTGAGAGTGTGAGAAATCTTGCATTTAATGTGGTTTATATAGGGTAGTAAGAGTAGTTGTATGTTTGACATGGTGAGACATGTCCCTTAGTTGTCATTCGAGTGTAGACAAACTTGTCTCTTTGCCTTGCCCTCTAGTCTTGTCGAGTTGAGGTAGTGAGGAGCAAACGAGGGTTGACCTTGATTTGTTTAAGCATGGCTAGGTTGAGTAGAGTAATAAACAATAGGATTAGAGCACATGTGGTAATTGTTGGTTGGGGGGATATGGAACACTCGATCCCTTGGTCATTAGCCGATAGGACCACTAGGTGGATATTGCGATTACTCAATGGTTCGACGGCTACATAGGTGGCTCATTGTCGCTTGATACAAGGTCAAAGGGTGATTGTATGTTTTGTGTCGTGTGAGTAGGGAACCAAAAGGAAAATGTGTGTATTATTCATGTGGTATATATGTTTGGTTCGTTCGTGTAGCATGCAACGCAAAGAAATAAACATCACAGCCATTTGGGCTTGAGGACACAAGGCCCAAATGAAATACATTGAAAGCAAAGTTGTGGTGGGCTTGATGTTGTGCTCGGCCTAGCAGTGGAGTAAAAGAAAGTGTATCTTTGGGCTCAAGGTGATATACGGCCCAAACAAAGAATAGGGTGTCGGTGACTAGATCGTTCTTAAGTTTAGTTTTGGTATCGGTGTTTAATACGTTCATAGCTTTATTCTTGGTGTCGGTGTCGGTGTCGGTGTCGGTTCGTGAAAACCATGAAAATATAAACGGTGTCGTTCATACGTATATATATACTTATATATGCATAGTGATAATAGTTCGTAATAATTAATATATATATTTCGTTATATATATATTAATAATATATCTGTGTCCAATCAGGGTGTCGGATCGCAAGTGGGAGTTACCGGTGTTAACCTCATTGGGTGGCATCCAAGAGTGACAATCGGGTGATACCAGGTGACAAAACATAATCGGGTGTCAAATAAATGGTGACTAAAATAATCGGGTGTCAAACAAACGGTGTCTCATATAAAAATTTCAAATTAGCCCGCAAAATGGCTTAGATTAGAATAGTATCGAAAATTAGCATTAATAAATGACCTGTGATTTTAAGGAGTATTACAGTGTGTGATATTGGGGAGTGTTTGTTTTATATAACTATTTTGGTTTTGGTTTTATATTTTATTGTTTTGATTTGATGACTTTTATATGTATTTTAGTGAGCAAATGTTTTATTTGGTGACTTTTATAGATTTGAGTGGGCAAAAGTTTTGGGAGGTGATTGGCACACTTCCATATCTTATTGGGACACTCCATTGTACAAGTACTTAAAACATGTTATACTTAATGTATAACTGTCTGTTGCACACAGTGGAGTGTCCTAATAAATTTTGAGAGTATGCGAATCATTTCCCAAAAGTTTTGGTCACTAAATGTCACAAATTTTGTAGTGAGCGTAGTTTTAGAAAAATAAAATATTATAATTAATATCATTATTCATTTATATATATTTATGTACTTATCTACTTTTGTCCTTAAAAATGGTTGTTGTCAATTATGAGTCTTATTATATACAACACATTTTTTATATTTTTTATACATTCTCATATAAATATATAATATAGCTTTCTACAAAATTTAGGTATATGATGTTGAACATCAATTTCTGCCAAAGAAACTATAATTGTTTCTGATAATGATCAAGTTGCAACGGTTGCTCCTAATAATCCAAAGGTTTCTAACAAAAATAATTATTTTTAATATATATGTTTCTATTTTGTTATGCTAATATTGGTTATATCGACGGATATAACTACGGTTTTTAAAACATTATCTAAAATGTAATTTATATTTGGAAACAATTCTGATGGGGCAAAAAAAAATTATTATATTTTTGACGGGTTAGTGTTATTAATAAGTTTTTGTTTTCTAATGGTTTTGCTTTGCTAACGGAATAATTTTATTAGTTAAATAATCAATAAAGAAAGCAACAATATCATAAATACAAAAATTCAATAGGTTTAACCATTTCTTAATAATTTTCTGTTAAACGAATGGTTTCTGATTTAAGACCATAATGGTTTCTGATGAACAATGAGTTGTTCATGTATTATATTTCTGGCTGTTCAAGATGATACATGTTCATGATGGTTTAATAATTTGTTTTAAAAGCAGATACAAATCCGATTTTGTAGGTTTTACTTTTAATTTATGTTCGTATACCAAATTTTTATAATACTACATAGTTACGGATATTATTATCCTAAAAATGGGTTATATTTAATTTTTAAAATAATCACATAAGTTTCTTTAGATGAAAAAGTGTCACATTCAATTTTTGAAAAGATATATGCCATACAATTTAAGAACTTATCACTTAACAAAATTTAAATATATAAAAGATATCGACGAAGATAACTATGATTTTTAAAACATTTTATAACATGCATCTTATATTTGGAAACATTCTGATTTGGCGAATTTCTTTTTATTGTATTTCAAAAGGTTTGTTTTTTGTTTCTAATGGCTTCGTGTTGTTAACAAAATAATTTCATTAGTTAAATACACTATCAAGGAAAGAACAATAGCATAAATACAAAAATGCAATATGTTTTAACCATTTCTTAATCCTTTTCGGTTAAACGATTTGTTTCTGATTTAAAATATAACAGTTTCTAATGAATAATGAGGTGTTCATGTATTATATTTTTTACGGGTTCAAGATGATACATGTGTATGGTGATGTTTGTTTAGAAAATAGGTACAAATCCAATTTTGTAGGGTTTACTTTTAATTTATGTTCGTATATCTATATTTTTTTATATAATATCTACATAACTATAGATATTATTATCCTAAGAATGGGTTAGACTTAACTTTTAAAAAAATCACATAAGTTTCTTTAAATGAAAAAGTGTCACATTTAAATTCTGAAAAGATATTTGCCACACAAATTTATAACTTATCACGTAACATAATTAAATATGGAAAATATCTCGATAAAGATAACTGTTATTTTTAAACATTCTAGAACATGCATCTTATATTTGAAAACGATTCTGATGGGTCGAATTTATTTTTATAATATTTTTGGCGGGTTAGTGTTATCAAAAATTTGATTTATTTGTTTTTGATAACTGGGTTTTAGTTTCTGATGAGGAGTTACTGATGACGGGTTTTTAATGACTGGTTTCTGATAAGTTGTACTGACTAAGGGTTTCTTAGGATGGGTTGTTGATGATGATTTCTGATGAGTTGTTGACTAAGGCATGACTAACTAAGGGTTTTTAATGATGAGTTTCTAATGAAGAGTTCCTCATGACGGGTTTCTGATGAAGGGTCTCTTATGAAATGTCTTTGGTTGTTGTATGGTGATAAAAAGTTTGCTATTCGTAAGCACGGATGTTATGTTGAAAAAATGGCTTAAAATTTGTAAATATATAAATGAGTTTCTTTATGTTTATTAATATAAATTAGTTTATGATATTGTTTGAGTATTTATGATAATGTCAAGTCATATTCCTATTTCGGTATTTTACATTTGGTTTTGCATCATAACGTAAGTTAATATACAAAATCAAAGCTAAATGCCTAAAGTCTTTGTTTTCACGCATTAGAAGTAACACTATAAATGTTAATATAATATTAATAATATATGATTAGTTATGTTATTATCTTATAACAATATTAAAATGAATTTATATATTCTTCAACCTAAAACTAATTCAACAAAAAGTAAACCAAATCTCCATGCGTGCACGGAGATCTAAAGCTAGTATGATATATAAGACAATCAAAAGTAAATCTACACTACAAAGCATATAACAAAGCAATTAAAACAATAACATAAAGCACGATAAAGCTAAAACGTAATCTAGACTAAAAACGCGTTAACTAATTTAAAAATACGTAAGTGCACGGGTTTAAAAAGTAAATTTATGAAATACTAGTCCTACAAGTGCAAAAAAAAATTTTCATATGAGAAAAGTCCAAAATACATCCCTGTGGTATGCCCAAATCCCGCTTTTCATCCTTTTTCTTTTTTTTTTGAACAAAACCATCCACCGCTAGTAAAGTTGGCACAACAACATCCCTACGTTAGTAATATCAGTTAATAAGGACTAACAATGCAAATAATTCTCCGTTATCTCCTAACAAGAGTTAAAATATTTGCATTGTTAGTCCTCATTGAGTTAAAATATTTGCATCGTTAGTCCTCATTAACTATAGTGTTAAAATATTTACATCGTTAGTCCTCAATGAGTTAAAATATTTGCATCGTTAGTCCTCATTGACTATAGGATTAAAATATCTGTATCGTTAGTCCTCATTGAGTTAAAATATTTGCATCGTTAGTCCTCATTGACTATTCTTATGTTTTTATCATTTTTCGTCCGTTTTTCTTACGTTTTCATCCGTTTTTCTCATGTTTCTATTCGTTTCTCACGTTTTATCTGTGCTCATACACTTTTATTCGTTTTCTTCTATTATTTTATGTTTTCATCCATTTTTCTTATATTTTATCTGTTTTCATCCATTTTTATACATATAATATGTATGAAAAAGGATATAAATATATGAAAATAGATAAAAACGTATGAAAACTTAATATTTGATTAAAAAGTTTCTATATTGATTTTAAATCATGATTTTAACCCCTTTCTGGTCCGAATCATCGAAAGTGTAAAACATAAAAGTTGTCCGGAATGATGTTTTACATCATAACTCGCGAGATTTTAACCTGAAATTGCAAAATAATGACTGTTTACTACCAAAACTTAAGCGGTTTTTGACAAAATTCATAACTTATAAACTCTTGTAAATCTTATACTCCGTAAGTTATAACTTGTGTAAATCATCAAATTATAAGATTTACAAGAGTTTATAAGTGTATAAGTTATTAATTTTGTAAAAAACCGCTTAAGTTTTGGTAGTAAACAGCTATTGTTTTGCAATTTCAGGTTAAAATCTCGCGAAACTGGATGTAAAACATCATTTCGGACAAATTTTGTGTTTTACACTTTCGATGATTCGGACCAGAAATGGGTCAAAATCATCATTTAAAATCGATACAAAAGTATTTTAATCAAATGTCAAGTTTTTATACGTTTTTATCTATTTTCATATATTTTTATTCATTTTCATATATATTATATGTATAAAAATATATGAGAAAGGATAAAATATAAGAAAAACGGATGAAAACGTAGGATAATAGACGAAAACGAATAAAAGTGTATGAACACGGATAAAAACGTGAGAAAACAGAAGAAACGGATAGAAACATGAGAAAAATGGATAAAGACGTATAAAAACGGACGAAAACTTATAAAACTTATGAAAACATGATAAAAACGGATGAAAACGTAAGAAAAATGGGCGAAAAAAGATGAAAACGTAAGAATAGTCAATGAGGACTAACGATGAGAATATTTTAACTCTATAGTAAATGAGGACTAACGATGCAAATATTTTAACTCAATAAGGACTAACGATGCAAATATTTTAACTCAATAGTCAATGAGGACTAACGATGCAAATATTTTAACTCAATGAGGACTAACGATGCAAATATTTTAATTCTGGTTAGGAGATAACGGAAAATTTGCATCGTTAGTATTCATTAACTGATATTACTAACGGAGGGATGTTTTTGTATCAACTTTACTAACGGTTGATGGTTTTGTTCCAAAAAAAAGAAAATGGATGAAAAGCGGGTTTTGGGCATACCACAGGGATGTATTTTGGACTTTTCTCATTTCATATGTACAAGATGACAAAAGAAAATTTTGGATTTTTTTGCTGGTTAAAACTCTAATTATTATGAATTAACTACTAATTAAACTAATTAAATACTTTAAAAATAGTAAACGTTATGGGAAAAGTCTATAACTTTGCAGGAAATTAGATTATACTATGACTAATCTAGGAAAAATAGGAGGGGGGAGAAACAGTAGGAATAAGCAGTTAATAAGCAAATAGGCAAATATAAGCTAAAAGGCTAACTAGGGGTTAAATAATAAACTAGGGAGAAATAACAATGATAAGGCTCTAGGGCAGATGGTTATTGGTGTTGGTGTTGAGGCTTTGGTTGGGGGGGGGGGGGGGGGTTACAGGTTCGAATCTATGCACCCCCTTTTGTTTGTTTTTTGTTTTTTTTTTTTTTTTTTTATTTTATTTTAAAAACTGATTATACTAATGAAAATAAAAAATTTTAATAACTATAACTATTTTTGAAACTTTATAATAAGCAGAGAATAAGCACAAATTAGTAGCAGTTTAACTAAAGCTAAGAAAGGAAAAATTTTAAAACTTAAAAACTAGTTTAAACTACTAATAAGCTAAGGCCTAAACTAAATAAGTTACTAGGGATTAAACCTAACCTAGATAAGCTCACTAAACTAAATACGCAATCCTATATAAGCAAATAAGCATAAAATAAGAAAGAATCTGATGGGGAAAGTTGGGCAAGAAACACCCTACTAGGCCAATTTCAAGCTACCTAAAAGCTATCTATACTAAAAGTCAATCCATACAAAAGCTCAAAAAGGTGAAGTTTAGCAAGAAAACTACTTAGAAAATCAATATGGGATAATTTCAACTACTTTTACACTAAGAAAAAAGCTTCTAAAGTCTGACAGATAAGCACTTATTGGAATATTTTGAATCTTATGAAAGCAGCCTAACTATGTGTTTTTAAGCTATGATTAAGACAAGTAAATGGTTAAGCTAGGGAATATAAGCTAGAAACATATAAATAATAGCAACTAGGGATCATAAAGGAGCAACTTTTAAACTATTTTGATAAGTAGATAAGCTAGAAAATGCTTTTGAAAAAGCCATCTTGAGATAGATGGGCTGATGAGCAGTTGGTTGAAAAAAAATGTGGTTTTTGACTAATAAAGCAAGGATACCAGATGTTGAGCAACTATTATAAACTATATTGTGCAAGTTTTAGATAAAAATTACAACTAAAGATGGCCTAAACTAGTTTTTTTTTAACTATACTACTTATTATGGCAATTTTAAGTTAGGATTTTAAGAAAACTATTTGAAAATCTCTAAAACTACTTGATTGTGATTAAAACTACTCTTAAACTACAATTGCTACTAATCTAAAGCTGATCTAAGTTGGAAAAATGGACAAAACAAGTTTTTAGCTAAAAAAAAGGGCAAATGGCACAAAAAGGCACTCAACTTAGGGTCTATTTTCAATCAAGGTACACCACTTTTTTTCTTTCACATAAAGGCGCCCAACCTTTATTTTTAGCGGATTTAGGTTTTTTTTTTCTCACTTTTTGTTAACCCACTAACGACCATTTCCTTAATTCTACAACTTTGCTAAAATAAACTTTTATAAAACTTAAGGGCCCAAAAATGACAACTACCCACAAAATTATCATTCTCCTCCAAACCCCAAAAACATAAATTAGGCGTGTTTAATCCAGTCAATTCTAATCAAACTGGTTGATAAGTAAACTATGCAATTCTCGTTTTTGGTAGATTTTCTTTTTCAAAGACAAACACTTTCCATAGTCAACAGCATCCAAAGTCTCAGTCACACTGTTAGCATTAAAAATTATATTAAAAAGTGATGGTCATTCTCATTTATTGTAACATTGTAATGTGTCGTAGTTTTTGTTATTAGAATAGTCAATGAGCCTTGGTCTTGGTAAGCTAATATGTCATGTGTTATGTAATATAAGCCCTTATATGTAAAAGGAAACCAAGCCCAAGACCAAGCCCATGGAAAGCCTCTTAATGTATCATGTTAAGAACTATATAAACACCTCAAAGGCTCATTTGAGGTGTGTGCTTGTGTGTGTATTGTGTGTGTTTTTAATCAAAGTTCTCTTCATCTCTTATTCTCTTTATACATATTAACGCCACACATATATGTCATCAAGTCACCATCTTTACTTCATCTAGTTCTTATATTTGTGTTAAAGTTGATAAATCTAAGGTCCTACAAGTGGTATCAATCGCCTAACAATGATTTAGGAGTGTTTTTATCAAGTTTTTTGTTAAAAAGTTGCATTTTTCATTCATTTATGCACTTTTTCTTCAAAAAGTTTTGGCTTATAATAAACGGTTAAACGGTTATAAAAAGTCATATAATAAACTGTATGAAACAGTTATAAAACCAAGAAAGCATAAAATTTTTGTTGATTAAATGGGATACATAAAAATATTGTTTAAAGAAAACTGTTAACAGCAAAGGATAAGAAAAAAAATTTTAGATCCGTAAAAATATGTGTACAACAGCTTCAAAACATGATACGAACCACAAAAAATCATCAAAACAACACAACGAGGCTCTGATGCCAATTGTAGGACCGAAAAGTAATGACTTTTATGTGATTCGGGAGGTCGAGGTTGATGATTATAGATGAAATCCATGTTTGGTTTAGAGAGATAAAGTAGAGAGAGGGTGAAGAAAAAGGATAATATTAAGATGAAAGTAAAGTTACACAATTTCCCACACCCCTCATGGAGAGTCATGAGGGGTATTTATAGGCTCATTACAACATTACTTTGCCTAGTGTACAATAGTAGTCCCTGCGGGTACTACTTGTTACTGATCTAGTCCAATTCACATGTGTGACGTTATCTTTATAAAAAAGCGAGGCTAACACAATATTGTTTATGCGTAGACTTTGATTTTACGCGTAAACTTAAAGTTTATGCGTAAGAATGTTACGCGTAAGATTATTCAAGGTTTACGCATAACTTTAGATCTTACGCATAACTTAAAGGTTACGCATAACATCTTACGCGTAAGATTATTCAAGGTTTACGCGTAAGTTTTGACTTTTGACAACCAAACTTCAAACGGCCATAACTTTTGAACCGTAACTCCGTTTTCAACAAATCAGCTGTCAAAACGACCGTGAAACAGAGAAGAAGGACACGTTGAGTGAATTTAACCCAAGTTTCGAGGCCTAAAAACGCTCCGAGAAGAAGTTATTGAGGTTTTAAGGTTTAAGATCAAATTTTTCATCATAAAAACTTGCATCAACTTACACTAATCACAACTCCTACTTCGTTGGAACGATCCAAGAATCAACTTTATCAATCTACACTTCATCAATGGCAACTCAGCAAGACATTCATGCAGCCGGTGCAGAAAACCGACCTCCAATGCTTGAAAAAGGTGGATATCTCCCATGGACAAGCCGCATGCTTCGTTACATCAAAACAAAGCCTGATGGTAAATTAATGATCAACTCCATTACAAATGGTCCATTTATGCCAAGACAAGTTCAAATTGAAGGCAATCCAAATACAACACCTCCTACTCAACCATTCGTGCGTGAACAAACAGAAGCAGATTACACAGATGAAGACAAGAAGCAGATCGCCGCAGATGATATGGCAATGCATTTAATCCAACTTGGATTACCACGGGAGATCTTTGCTGTGGTCGACAGCTGTGAAACTGCTTATGCTATGTGGGAACGTGTTAGAAGGATATGTCATGGAACAAAGATTGGACAACAAGACGTTGAGAACAAACTTCTTACTGAATGGGATAATTTCACATCCACTAAAGGTGAACAGATTGAATCCTACTACACAAGGTTTTGCACTTTGATGAATGAGTTAATCAGAAACAAGTTGACACCTTGAACAATTGCAACAAACATCAAATTCATCAATAATCTTCCAGAAGAATGGGGTCGTTATGTTACAATTGTCAATCAAACAAATGATTTACATAAGGTGAATTATGATCAACTCTATGACTTTTTGAAGCAAAACCAAGCTGAGGCTAATGAAGTAAGGAAAGAAAGATTGGCAAAGAATCATGATCCTCTTGCATTAATTGCTACTACACCAACACTGCTACCAGTGAACACACAACAATCATCATCATCTTCCACTCACAACTACATGCAACCATCATACATTCAACAACCAACACCGGTCTACCAACAACAGTTCTACCCACAGCAACAACAACATGTTATTCCACAACAGCAATACCAACAATTCCAAGAACCAGAATTCACTGAAAATGATGAAGCTACTGCAGCATTGACCCAAGCGTTCGTTTTTCTGTCAAAGGCATTCCAAGGACGTTATTCTACACCAACAAACAACAACCAAAGGATTTCATCGAACACTCGCAACAAGCAGATTGCTCAGCCGAGTTTCAATATGGGCAACGGAGGCCAAATGGTTGGAGTTTATGGGAATCAGCAAGGATATGCTACTGGAATTAACATGGGGAATCAGAATATGCTGAATGCAGGGAATCAGAATGCAGGAAATCAGTATGGTCAGTATGCAGGGAAACAGTTGGGTCTGTTTGTTGGAAATCAGAGAGGTCAGAATGTTGGTAATCAGGCAATGGGTAATCAGAATAGAAATGTTGCAGCTCCAGTAGTTGGGAATTTGGGAAATGTGAATCAGGGTAATCCGGTTAAGTGTTTCAACTGTCAGGGTGTAGGTCATATAGCAAGGAACTGTCCTACTAAGCCGAACAAGAAAGATCTAGAGTACTTGCAGAAAGCAGTGATGTTGGCACAAAAGGTGCAGGCAGGGTTTCAGTTGAACGCAGAGGAGAATGATTTTATGGCTCTTATGGATGACATGGAAGATAGAGAGGATGTCGATGCGAACTGCATATTTATGGCGAATCTTCAGGAAGCTAAGTATGACCCGGATTCTGACACACTTCCTGTTTATGACACCAATGCACCATCTGAGGTATCAAACTTCAACACATGTCACAATAATGATATATTTGATATGTCTCCTCATGAGGAACAACATTCTGAGAAGTTAGCACCCACTTATGATACATATCTGGACACGCCAAGTAGTAGCAATACTCCTTCAGCAACTCCAGATGTGAATCATAATTGAGGCTTCGTTTCACAGCATGCTGAGAATGATGAGGAAACACGTGCTTTGTTTGAATCATTATTGAATAATTGTCGTATTGAAATTAAGAATGTGAAAAAGGTCAATCGCGATGTTAAGGCCGCGAATGTTAAATTGACCGCTGAGCTTGAGAGTTACAAAGAAAACGTTAAAGCTTTTGAATTTCATAACAAAAGATTGTCTGAATTAGAAACTGGTTATCAAAATTCCGTTTCAAGGGAAAAACAATTGCAACTCAAGTTTGATACACTTGATGTTAATTCTTTCAAAAAGATAAAATCTTTAAACGCGGAAATTTCTGATTTACAAAACCAACTTTCTAAACAAAAATCAGCTTATACCAATCTTGAAAAAGAATGGGACGAGCTGAAAAAGGACTTTGCAAAGAAAGAAGACAAACTTTTGGCCGAAATCGTAAAGTCAGAACACATGATTGCACATTTAGAAGAATTAGTGGTTAAGTCGGGTCAGTCAAGTCAAACAATGAAAATGATTTCAAATCAAACTAATACGATTTACCATACGAAACATAAAGTGGCTCTTGGTAACAACACCCCCAGTAATCTCAAGAAAGCTCAGCAAGAACAGAATGTTTTGTATAATGGTAATGTGATTTATACTAAACATGAACCTCCCGTCGTTCGGGATTCTGTGCAAATGATAGAACATGTCGAAGAGAGCATAAATAAAATGAAACAACAGGATTTGAAACACATTGATTACAACAAATTGAACAAACTTTCGGGAATTACTTTTGTTCCACAAAAAGAACCATCTGTGTTTTTCATAAAACGACCATTCTCAAAAATGTTTTCTAAGAAAGTAATTGTTTCCAAATCTCTTTCAAAAATGGAATAAATGTCTTCTAACAACACTTTTAATACAAGTGAGGCTAGAGACATTCTGGATGACGTTAAAAAGAGAATTCAAGAACTTCAAAATATTGTTAATTCTAAAACTACAATCAGTATTAACAACTGGCATTCCAGTTTTCATATTGAGCAGAAAAAGGTTTTTGAAAACGAAATTACTATCCCACTGAATAACATCAGTGCGAGGGTAATCCATTTTGAACAAGCTTTCGTAAAAGAAACGGCCGACTTTATCAAGGACCACAAATCCCTGGTAAACGAAGCTAATGATACTCGTGAAAACATGAATGTTTTGGAAAACCTAAATGATTCTCTCTTCGAAGCTGTTATGACCACTGACATTATGTCCATCATTTTACAAACATATTCTGTTCAAGACGATGAACGACTAAGAGCTGAGACCTCCGCAATTGTTTCAAAATATGAAAATGCTCTTATAAAGCTTGAAAAAGAAAATGTCTCGTATTTTAAACAACTTGATCGAAAAAAGGAAGAATGCAAGTATGACAAATTGTCGTATGAGCGTGCCTTAAAGAATATGAAAGAGCAAAATGATCTTTTGAGAGCTCAGCTTGAAAGTCAAAAAGGAAATGGTGAGGAAACTAAGTTTCCAAAACCATTGACTTCGGAGAAACCAAATATTTCAAACACGGTTTTAAAACCAAAAATGTCAATTTCACGGTTTGCTCCAAAAGTCGATGAGAAAAAGGATTTGACAAAACCAGTCACTCCAACACCCTTGCCTAAGAAAAGTGAAAATGTTAAGATTGTTGATAAAGGAAACGCGGTTGTCGAAATACCAAAAGTGATAGCACCTGGCCTTTTTAGGATTAGTCCCACTAGTGCATCTGCCTCAACCTCTAAGACATATGCGTGTGCCTTACCTTCTACAGGATTAGAAAGCACCTCTAGGAGCAGCAGACTAAAGCCTAGGAGCAATACAAGGAACAATAGAGTCTCGTCTGCCTCTACGAGTAGCAGCAAGAATAAAGTTGAAGAAGTAGAAGAACACCCTAGGAATTTATCGCTTTGTAATAAGAAACATGATTCATCTGAATGTAATGTCGAAAGTACTGGTTCTAATGCATGTAATGACTCTGTTTGTTTAAAATGCAAGAAATGTTTAATCAATGATGTTCATGATGAATGTGTTTCTAAGAATGTGAATGTTACGCCTGAACAGAAGAATGTTCCAAAAAGACCTAGTGCTAGATCTAGATCTATAGAAAGATTAGTTGCATGATTTAGGAATACCACTATTAGTCGAATGCCTAGGAACTACCTTAAGTTTTGTATGTGGATTCCAACGGGTAGAGAGTTCACTCTTAAGAACGGAAAATTAGAAATACCTCAAGCTAATCAAGTAGCAACTGTCTATGAGTGTGATTCTGATTTTACCCCTAACCCCACAGAACCAAATTCAATACGGTTTCCAAATACAAACTCTTCTGTTCTTGGCATGTTATCGAACTATGTCTTTGGATCGTCGACTCGGGTTGCTCCAAGCACATGACCGGGAATTTAAAGCTGCTGATCAATTTCATCTGGAAATTCATGGGAACTGTACGCTTTGGAAATGATCATGTAGCAGCTATTCAGGGTTATGGAGATCTTCAGTTTGGGAATTTTTTTAATCACTCGAGTTTACTACGTCGAAGGGTTGGGACACAACTTGTTTTCAGTTGGGCAGTTTTGTGATGCAGATTTAGAAGTTGCATTCAGGAGAAACACGGTTTTTATTAGAAATTTGGTTGGTGATGATCTCTTAACTGGTAATCGTGGTACAAACTTGTATGCTATCGACATCAACCAAATGGCTTCTACATCACCAATTTGTCTTATGACAAGGGCAACCGAAACTAAGTCCTGGCTGTGGCATAGAAGATTATCCCATCTCAATTTCGACACGATCAACAAGTTAGCCAAAGACAACATCGTCACCGGACTTCCTAAGTTCAAATACACCAAGGAACACCTTTATCCATCATGCGAACAAGGAAAAAGTAAAAGAGCATCATACAAACCCAAAACCGTACCTAGTTCGGAAACAAGGTTACATATGTTGCACATGGACTTATGTGGCCCAATGAGAGTTGAAAGCATTAATGGAAAGAAGTATATTCTTGTTATTGTTAATGATTATTCAAGATATACTTGGGTAAAGTTTTTGAGATCAAAAGACGAAGCACCAGGCATCATCATCACCTTTCTGAAGCGTATTCAAGTTCTACATCAAGCTCCAGTAAGGATTATAAGAACAGATAAAGGCACAGAATTCACAAATCAGGAGTTAAGAACTTACCTCGAAGATGTTGGAATTACACATAAAACATCAGTTGTTAGAACTCCACAGCAGAATGAGGTAGTTGAAAGAAGAAACCGAACTCTTGTGGAAGCTGCTCGCACAATGCTGATTTTTTCTAGTGCACCACTATTCTTATGGGCTGATGCTGTAGCCACTGCTTGCTTTACTCAAAACCGATCCCTAGTCCATCCGAGATTCAATAAAACCCCATATGAGCTAGTGAACAACCGTAAACCTGACATCTCTTACCTTCACGTGTTTGGCGCTTTGTGCTATCCGACGAATGACAGAGAAGATCTAGGGAAGTTAAAAGCTAAGGGTGATATTGGAATCTTCATTGGATATTCAGAAAACTCGAGGGCATTCAGGGTGTATAATAGAAGAACGAAAAAGATAATGGAGACGATGAATGTGAAGTTTGACGAGATTTCATAAATGGCTTCTGAGAGATACGCTCTAGAACCCGCGCTTAATCCAATGGCTTCTAATCAAACCAGATTAGGACCCGCACCAAACAGTCAGACTTCTAGACACATCAGTTTAGGACTCGTGCCTAATGGAGCTCATTCAACAAACATGGACAAACCTTCAGAACAAGAACTAGAAAATTTCTTCGAGTTAATGTTTGATGAATATTTTGGTGGAACTTCGACAAATGCATCTCAACAACATTCCGCTGCACCCGCTCAAAATCAACCACCACCACCACCACTGGATGCATCTACAACAATCGAAGCTGAAGCACCAACTACATCAACATCATCTACATCTACTCAAGCAACTCCAGTACTTGAAACTGTTCTACCAAGAGTTGATGAGCAAAACCAAAACACAAATTTTCAAGAAGAACCAACAAATAATCCAAACGATGTTACGTTAGAAGAAGAAGAAGAAGTATTTGAAAACCCGTTTGCAACAAACTCTGCTGAATCTTCTTCAAGGTTACAAGAACCATCTAACACACATTTGTTACACCCAAGGTACCCTTCTACGTTTCAATGGACAAAAGACCATCCAATAGAACATATTATTGGTGAACCTTCAAAGCCAGTTCAGACAAGGAGACAACTTGCCACCGATCTCGAATTGTGCATCTACGTTTGCTCAATCAGCCTCAAAGAACCAAAGAACATTCGGGAAGCAATGGCAGAAAACCCTTGGATTGAAGCGATGCAGGAGGAATTTCTTCAATACCTGTTACATGATAGTTGGGAACTTGTTGAACGACCACTTGATATACGTGTTCTTGATCTCAAGTGGTTGTGGAAGAACAAACTGGATGAGGAAATGACTGTTATTCGCAACAAAGCTCATCTCATGGCTAAAGGTTATCCACAAGAAGAAGGGGTAGATTTCGAGGAATCATTCGCGCCTGTAGCTAGACTTGAAGCAGTCCAGATTTTCTTAGCCTATGCCGCTCACAAAAACATCACAGTCTATCAGATGGATATTAAGACTGATTTCTTGAATGGAACTCTGAAAGAAGAAGTGTATGTGAGTCAGCCAGAGGGATTCATCGACAAAGATCATCCAGACTACGTCTACAAGCTTAAGAAAGCCATTTATGGTTTAAAACAAGCTCCAAGAGCGTGGTATGACGAACTATCATCTTTCTTGCTCAAAAACAATTTCACCAAAGGAACGGTTGATGACACCTTGTTTATCAAAAAATTCAAAGATGACATTTTGATCGTTCAAATTTACGTGGATGACATTACTTTTGGATCAACCAATCCTAACCATTCAAAACATTTTGAAAATCTCATGAAAAGCAAATTTGAAATGTCCATGATGGGGGAACTAAAATTCTTTCTTGGTTTACAAATACATCAATCCCCACGTGGTATTTTTATCAATCAAGCTAAATATACAATAGAGATTTTGAAAAAACATGGAATGGAAAATTGTGATTCT
The DNA here is from genome assembly GCA_030686995.1 of Artemisia argyi. Lineage (NCBI taxonomy): Eukaryota > Viridiplantae > Streptophyta > Magnoliopsida > Asterales > Asteraceae > Artemisia > Artemisia argyi. Next base: position 87,975,302 of record CM060708.1, on the reverse strand, counting down.
GTTGGTACACCAATGGTCACTTCACCAAAAATAGGTGTTGATTTGTTTGGAAAACCCATCGATCCGAAAAAATATCGGAGCATGATCGGTTCTCTCATGTACCTAACTGCTAGCCGACCCGATATTCAATTTGCTGTTTGTTTGTTAGCACGGTTTCAGGCAAAGCCTACAGAACTTCACCTCAAAGAGGTTAAATGGATCTTTCGGTACCTACGAAGCACCATTAACATGGGACTTTGGTATCCGTAGGATTCGGGGTTTAATCTAACAGCATTTTCAGATGCAGACCATGCTGGTGATCAAGTTACAGCAAAGAGTACATCAGGTGGAGCACAATCTTTGGGTGAAAAGCTAGTAAGCTGGTCGTCAAAGAAACAGGATTGTACTGCGCTATCAACCGCCGAAGCCGAGTATGTGTCTCTATCTGCGTGTTGTGCCCAAGTTCTTTGGATGCGGACACAGCTCACAGATTATGGCTTTACTTTTGACAGAATACCTATATATTGTGACTCAAAAAGTGCCATAGCCATCTCGTGCAATCCCGTACATCACTCTAAGACGAAGCATATCTAAGTCCGCTTCCATTTCATCAAAGAACACGTGGAAGAGGGTACTGTTGAATTATTTTTCGTGAAGACAGATTACCAACTCGCCGATCTATTTACTAAAGCCCTTCCAAAAGAACGGTTTGACTATTTAGTTCGACGAATTGGCATGCGAAGCCTAACTCCTGAGGAGCTAGAACGTCTTCTCGAATCTTCTTGAAAAATGTTTTCAAAATCGCTTCGCTGTAAATATTTTTTGAAAAAACCAAATACAAAATTTGAAAAACCAACAAAAACAAAATACAAAAATATAAAATTTTCAAAAAATACAAAAACAATATAAAATCAAAAAATCCAAAAATATTCTTCTCACGACATGTCTCTCATATAAATCAATATTCTGTACGTTTCTAGAAATGTCATTCAACAATGATACGGACATGTACAGATGCTTGAGCGGGAGTTCTTTTTAATATTTTTCTAAAATATGTCGTTTCTCAAAATTTTCTTCACTATGGCTTTCGTATACTTCAGTACGAAACCCGTACTTCAATGATGACTTCTGATTATTTTTAAATCAAGGACTCGTACGTTCAATGATAAAATCTTTTTCAAAAAATTCGAGTCTAAACAAACGAAAAAGATTTCAATCATAAACTCGTTTTCAAACAAAATTCTTGAGCACTTTTTCAAGATTGTTCAAAAGATTTCTCAAAATCTCTCAAAATTAGTGCTCAAGATAACTCCCTCAAAACCCTTAAATAATTTTACATATGCCATCATTAATGGGGAGTACTAAAACTAAAATGTTCCGATTTCATGCTAAATCAAATCTGTCTTTCTCTCCAAAAAGCTTTTTCTTAAACAGTTGATATCAAAAATATCACATTATGCTATTTTTGAGGGGGAGAAGACATGATTAAAATGTGATCAAAGATGTTTAAAGATTGTGGCTGAATCTCAAAAGAGCTCGACTCAGATAGTACCAATGAATTGACGAAGCTTAAAATGTCAGTAATCGAAAAGACTTGTCCTGGACGGGTAATAATTTCAAGCTAGTCTAACTAGTGATGTAAGCGTGTCTCGAATAGGACTTGTCTGAGTAGAATGTACCGTATCGAGATACTTTCTTTGAACTTGACCAGGACGGGTAATAACTTCAAGCTAGTCTAACTAGTGATGTAAGCGTGTCTCGAATCGGTCATGTTCACTGAAAGTGGATCAATTCAAAAAGTGCAAACTCCTCCCGCATGTGCAAATTTCTTAAAAATTACATGAGCACATGTGAAGGGGGAGTCCTTCAAAATTGCAAAACTCTCGAAGTGGTAACAACAATGTGTTTTATTATTATAAACACTTTGAGAGATTTTCAATAAACGGTTTCATGGCAATGATAGGATAGTCATGGAGTTATAAGGTGACCAAGGTTAGGAAAAACCGTCCTATGATCCGCCAGAGCCGGAGGGATCTACCCAAGGACAAATCCAATAGATTAGAATTAGAAGTCCTTAGGTATGATTGAAAAAAGGAGAAAATGAGAAAGGAGAAAGAAGGGGTTGAAGAATTAAAAAGAAAAGTTATGAAAAAGGGTGAAAAGAAATAGCCCTCCAAATGTTCAACCTTAGGGCAGACACCGGGTACAATTCGTATGCTACTGGTTGTTACTAAGGTGACACCGGTATTGAAGATAAAGACGTCATGGACCCAGTGACGCACTGCACTAAACCTTCTTAACCACTCAAGTTCTCTTAAAAGAGCTTGTTTCATTCTCACGGGGAACCGGTGTAATCTATCGACCTGTCTCTTAGAGATGGTTGATATTGAAGCAGGAGACCTCTCCCTAATCTCCGCATAGGAAACCAAATGTGCACTTATCGAGTCTAGAGCCCCGAGATTCATCAAAAGATCTCATAGGAACACATAATACTCCTACACTGGTTGTTCATCATTAAGGACGCCAAATGTAAAACTTTAGAGTCCTACGCAGATCTTAGCAATCTGCCAGAACATTTATGAGAGGATTCACATTTTTGATTCTCAATGATTGAATCGAAACTCCTGCGAGGGTCAATATCAAGCAGCCCTGACAGCAGGTCACTTTGGTAATTCTTTATGGGTTACGCTTAGTGTTCACGGTGGTTTCAAACGGTCTACAGTCGTGGAGTGATCCCCAGCGACTCACCCAGTCATTGAGCTACTAAGTAGGTCTTGTAAGCTCTCTCGAGAGTATCTGACATGGGAACGGCCTTGGTAAGGGTTAGAAGGAGTCTTCATACTATGCTGTTGACGATCTCTAATTCTTATCTGTAAGTACCGGTTGATTTATTGCTAACTGTTTTCATGCAGCTATACATCATCTCCATGGCTTAGGATTCCACATGCTCATACATGCATCTCTAAGTCAAAGGAAAGTTCTCACAAAGATCAAAGCAAAGAAAGGTTCAAAGAAAGATTCTACGCATTGTGAAAGAATCTACAGAAGTAAAGTGACAAAGATCTATGTGAAAGAACGGGAACTACAAATGCATGTATCACAAAGACTGAAGGTGTATGAGCATGTTGGAATGGCGAACAACCACCACAGACGCAGAAGTGACGAAAGGCAGATTGCTCCATATCACAAAGGAACAAAGAACGATGAAAAGTCAGTCATCAAAGATCACAAAGCATGAAGGAATAAAGACTAAAGACTATTCTGCTACGACACACGATGGTCAACAACAAAGAACAAAGAAGACCTAATCACGTGGAGCATCATTCGAATGACCACCCCTTAGGGGGAGATTGTTAGCATTAAAAATTATATTAAAAAGTGATGGTCATTCTCATTTATTGTAACATTGTAATGTGTCGTAGTTTTTGTTATTAGAATAGTCAATGGGCCTTGGTCTTGGTAAGCTAATATGTCATGTGTTATGTAATATAAGCCCTTATATGTAAAAGGAAACCAAGCCCAAGACCAAGCCCATGGAATGCCTCTTAAGGCATCATGTTAAGAACTATATAAACACCTCAAAGGCTCATTTGAGGTGTGTGCTTGTGTGTGTATTGTGTGTATTTTTAATAAAAGTTCTCTTCATCTCTTATTCTCTTTATACATATTAACGCCACACATATATGTCATCAAGTCACCATCTTTACTTCATCTAGTTCTTATATTTGTGTTAAAGTTGATAAATCTAAGGTCCTACACACACCAAACTCACGATACTCAAAACTACATACAAACCCAACAATCGCCACTCTGTCCATCACCACCACCACTATTATCTCGGCAAAGTGTCCGGCGGCAGTGGGACTAGATGCGAGAGGTGTTGTGACTGTTAAGTGGGTGGCAGGTGAAGCTGCTTCGATGTTTGCTTGTCAATGTGGGTTTTTATAGAGTAACACGACAACAGGTGGCTTTGTTTGATAATTATATTCGCTTATTGATGTAGATATAAGAAATCTTAAAGTGGATATTGCAATGGGATAATATAAATAGTAGAAAAAAGAAAAGAAATATTAGGGATGTTTGAGATTTAATTGTTATTCTTTTATTTGGATTGTTTTTGAAGTTGATGGTGGTTGGTGAACTTAAGTAAATGAAAAAAGATGATGAGTGTGATCAGTTGATATTACTTCATCAGTTAATACTTTTGAGGGTTAGCACAAAAAAGCCAGATGCGAAATGTTGATTTGTTTGGTTTTTAAGTCAGATTGTGATTATATGATATAAGTTGGTCATGATGATACTGGTTTTATTATGTCCGTGTTGTCATTGTAAATATTTCATATGTTCGTATATATGGTGGTTTCATACAAATTTGGCTTGTCAATGCCTCGATGGTGTACCATCAAGATTATTATGATCTGCATATGGCTTGTGGTTATGAACAAAGTGAATATTAATTGAAGAGGCAAAATATAAACCTAGATCATAACATCTCAAGTTGTCATTTTTGGGCCCTCAAGTTTTATAAAAGTTTAATTTAGCAAAGTTGGAGATTTAATGAAATGGTCGTTAGTGGGTTAACGAAAAGTGAGAAAAAAAAAACCTCAATCCGCTAAAAAAATGTTAGGCGCCTTTATGTGCAAGAAAAAAAGTTGAGTACCTGGAAACAAACCCTAAGTTGAGTGCCTTTTTGTGGCATTTGCCCTAAAAAAATATCTTGTGCCAAACACCCCCTTAAGGGTGGGCTGTTGGGATTTTTAAAATAGAAAGCAAGTTTTAAGCTAGAGTTTTGAAAGACAAAAAGATGATTAAGCTATAATATGACTAAATAAGCAATAAAAGCTGAAAATAAAGCACTAGAATAAGCTAAAAAGTAAAAAGTATTGTTTTTGTATTTTTTGGATTTTTTGAAAAATTTTAGAAAATTATGAATAAAACAGATTTAAGGAACTTCAAAAGCTCACCATAAACTATTGTGAGCTTATATGAGCTTAAGTGAATAGAAAAGAAGCTTAAAATAGATTTTTAAAGTAAATCAAAGCTTAAATGAGTAACTAAGACAAGAAATAAGCAAAACTTGAAAATTAAATTAAACTAGAAATGTAAAGGTACAATACTAAAATAAAAAGCAGAAAACTAAATAAACAAGCTTAAAATTATACTAAGAAAGCTAAAAGTTACTACAAACTATCTATTTCCTACTGCCTCCCAAAGGCTACAAACATGTTCTATTTATACTAGCACTACTAGGGTTTCTTGTCACTCTTGTGTGCTTCTTCTGTGTGTGAAAACATTCTCGGAGGTCTCTCGTGCTTTCTCTACTTCATTCTCAGCTATTAGTTTGGCTTGGCGCTCACTCAATTCATTCACAGCCGCTTGATTGGTTTTTGGAGCCATGGATTGATGACATGGCTTGGGGCATGTGAGGAGGGGGTACATAAGCATGTGAACAAGCTTTGGATTGTAGCAGGAGTGGGATGAGATGGATTGAAAGAGACAAGGGTTTATCAATGGCGCGAAGGGTTTAAGGGTGTGGGAGTTGATTGTGTTAGACGCTGAGGTTTAGTAAAAGGGTGTTTGAACCTTTGTTGTTTTGGACCTTGTCTATTGACCCTTTGGCTGGTTTGAATTGAACCCTTTGAAAAGTATTCAAACAAAAAACGGGTTAAGGGTGGTGGGTTTATGGATTGGGTTTTTGTTTTTGTTGTGGGCCTGATTTGAAAAAGGGTTTTGGGGATTAGTTTAGGATTGGATTTTTGTAAAACCAGTTTTAGTTTTGTTAAAAGGTCTAGGATTTAGTAAAAGTGTTTTGCAAAAATAGTTTTCTTTCGTTTTTTTCTTTTTCTTTTTCTTTTTTTTTTCTTTTTTTTTTTTTTTTTTTGATAAGAAAAAGGTTTTTATAAAATGTTTTAGGATAAACAATAGGTTTTGGATAGAATTATGATTTTGAAAGTTTAAAAAGATTTTTGGTTTTGTGTTTTCAGGTTCAAATTGAAATTTGGTTTTTAGACAAAGGGTAAAAAGGTAATTTTGGCTTTAGGTTTTTTTTTCAATGCTCACCCCCATGTCCTTTCCCGAGATTGACTTTGACTTTTCTTTTCTTCATTAAATGCTCAAATGGTGTCGAGTCGATCTAGCAATGTCTCTTTTTGCCCTTTTTCCCATCCAAGCTCGGTTTTGTCCACTTTTTTCTTGTTTTCAATCTTTTTGTACTTAAAACACATAAAAACACAATTCTAGGATATTTGCAACAATATTTGGTCTATTTTGGTGTTTTGGGTCATTTTTGTGGGTTTTTCGGGTGTAAAATGATAAGTAAAAGGCCACTCATCAAAACAAACTTTTTGTTTTGCTTTAACTTTCAAATTCTCACTCGTGGCCTTAAATACCCGAGGGCGGCAAGGATTATAATTTTAATCAACTTAGCATAATTTTGAATTTTAAATTGAATTAACGCATTATTTTGAAGCATATTTGTATAATTCTAATCAGTTGATTCATGAGATCATTCAGAACTAGTAGTATGTTCTTGAGAGTTATCACATGTAGATGTAATACTACTTGTGTTAATATCAGCAACCTCACTAGTAGTTATTATGCCACCATGAATGAACTCATCAAAATCACAAGCATTATCGTTCGCAGATGTTGAGTGAACCTGAATGATGAAAGCATCATCATACTCATCATCAGTATCATAGCTTGGATTTTCTTCTTAAACAGCTGGTGAGGCGAAAAATGAACCGTTTTTAGGGGGTCATTTAAGCCCGGATTCGAATTTATTTGATCAAATATTGCCCTAAATCGTTCATTTTGTCATTTTAGGTACTTTTGGAGAGAAATCTGGAAAAGGAAGCATTTTGGACGTTTTTGGAGCATAAAAGTGAAGAAAACGGCAAAGTCTTAATTTTCCTTGCTGGGAACAGTACCTGACGGCGTCACAAGATTCTTAATAACGACGTCAAGAGTAATACAAGAGGTGGAAGTGGATGGTGCACATGACGATCCAGAAAGTTTTGTACTAAGGACATGACGGTGTCACCCAAGGCCGTCATAGTCCAAATGTTAGTGACGGCCCAGAGCAACTTTACACATGACGGCGTAAAAAGTGGATCTAGGCAATCCGATTTCATTATGGGCGGCGAGTTGACGGCGTCACAATTTTCTTCTTGACGCCGTCACCCTGTAAAATCTATATATAGTTTTTCAATTTTCATTTATTAGAGTGTAACTTTTAGGGTGTAACTTTGGAGAGAAACCCTAGTCCGATTTTCACAGCTTTTTCAAGGGTTTTTACCTTTGAAACCTTTCATCTTCAATTGAGATAAGTACTCTTTCAATTCAATCAATATGTCTATGTGTTGTTTGAATATATCTTACACTTGTATTCAATTTAACATGCTTGGCTAGATCTCTTTTGTGTTTGCTTAGATGTAGTGAAACCTAGATGTTAATTATGGGTTGATTGTTTGTGATGAGGCGAAAAATGAACCATTTTTAGGGGGTCATTTAAGCCCGGATTTGAATTTATTTGATCAAATATTGCCCTAAATCGTTCCTTTTGTCATTTTAGGTACTTTTGGAGTGAATTCTGGAAAAGGAAGCATTTTGGACGTTTTTGGAGCATAAAAGTGAAGAAAACGGCAAAGTCTTAATTTTCCTTGTTGGGAACAGTACCTGACGGCGTCAAGAGTCTTCATGTGATGGCGTCAAGAGTAAACAAGAGTTGGAAGTGGTGACGGTCCAGTGAAAACGTGACGGCGTCACCCAAGGCCGTCATGTGTAAAATTAAAGAGTGATGGCCTAGAAGACTTCCTGATGGCGTCACGTAGGTCGTCACGTGTTAACTTGTCAAAACTGGCGCGCGAAGTAGCTGATATTGTTTTGGTCATAACTTTTGCATACGAACTCGGATTTAGGTGATTCAAAAGCCCACGTGAAGAGGACGAAGAAATATACAATTTGGTGAAGAAAAATTGGTCATGACGCCATCACTCTTTACGGGGTGACGCCGTCAAGCCTTGCCGACAGAAAACTTGCCTCTAAATATAACATCATAACTTCACTTTTTGTAAGCCCTAAACCCTAAGGTCGATTCCTGGGTTTAGGTAGGTGTTTTTCCAGCAACTTAGAGGGTTTCAATCACTCCATAAACATCTTGTAATGGTTTGTTGATTCTATCTTAATTATGTTTTCCATTGTCATTGTTGTTTGCTCTTCTTTGATGATGATTTGCTAATTCACCTTGTGTATACTTATGATTGTGTGAAACTTGTATATAATTGATTAGATCTTATTGATTCCTTGTTGATGTTTGTGTCTATTTTCATCAATTAGGTTGTGACACTTCGATAGGTCTAGTTGATTTAGCTTATAATTATTGATTCCTATTGTCTCTTGTTTGGTTGATTCTATTCGATGTTAGGCTTAAGAAAACTGGCAGACTTCCATTAGGTAACATGCTTGAACGTCTTAGGAAACATGAACCAATGTGTACTAGGTTATTATAGTTGTATTTAATGCATGAGCGAATTCTAATGATCCCATGTTAGGAGCTTTTTTCAGGCTCGACATAGGAGTGAAGTAGGAGCTTATAGAGTTGGGGAAGTACGTACGCCACCCCATGAATTGTATTAAGGAATACAACCCGTCAATTAAAACAAGGTGTGACAATTCAATAGGTAGAATTGTATAGCTAGCAAGGAGTAACATATCATAGGTAGACATGCTTCACTTATCTTGTAGAACCTTAGTTTATTTTTCTTGCACATTAGTTTAATTAGTAGCTTTTGGGTTAGTTGATTAACAACTAATTCCGCCCCTCCTTCCAAAACCCGAGATTTTTACTTGCTTTTTATAAAATATAAAAATACAAAAAAAATCATCCTTCACCTTTAGACATAGTTAGATTAATTTGAATCCTAACGACACTATTCCTAAGCTGAACGATCAATCCCCCGGTACTTGTCACTATACTATACTACAACGATCAGGTACACTGCCTGGTGGGGGTTGTAAGCTTCTCGAGATCCCTCGAGAGGTAAAGCCTGGTGCGATTCCCACGCATCAAGTTTTTGGTGCCGCAGCCTGAGGAATAGTTATTGTTTAGGTTGAATTTGATTTTTATTAGGTCTACTCATTAGATTCCTATCAAGTGAGATTTTTTCTTTTTATTTTGTAGCTTTCTCGTAGTATATCTTTTCTTTGTGATTTTGTTTGTAATTTGCTTCAAATGGACTTTACACTTAGACTTCTAAGATTGCAAGATAAGGTTGAGCGGCTAAGACACCAAAGAGTTCAAAATACCTCATTTAAAGACACCTATGAATCATGTGAGCCTTCACCTTGGTTAGATTTTTATGAACAACCTCCATGTTTAAGATCTCGTTTTAGTGAGGCCAATAGGAAATGCGACCTAGTTTGCCAAGGAATTATGGAGAGAGCCGTTGCAACAAACCATAAGTTAGATGAAGCACTAGGTTTGCTATTATCACTACCTAAGAAAACAATTGAGGAGGATTTAGCATGATCACATTGACAAAAAAGACCTAGGTTTTGTGACCAATGACTTTGAATCTCAAGGAACACATGATGAATCCTTTAGGCAAATTGAATATAAGATTAATGACGGAGATCCTTATTATTTGGACATAGAAGTTGAGATGCCTAGAGAAGCACGTGAGATACTTAGGAGAATGCTTAGGATAGATTCTACCAAAACACATGATGAGGATATAGGTGATCTTGACACATGGAATGATGAGGTCAATAACATAAGCCAACAAAATACTCAACCATCATTTGAGGCACACACACCGCCCGTGACTTACCCGAAAGAAGTATAAGAAACTTTAGGAATTCCGATGGAGGTAGAACCCTTGGACCAGGCACCACTTGAGGATATAGGTTTGAATACTTGTAGTGATAACCTTACTCCTAGTTCTAGGAAATTTCCTAGTGTTGATGAACCGGAACCTCAATCTTTACACACCTTTCCATCCTTAGATATATTTTTAGGAGACAAAAGAGGAACCGACCCACCCATCAACCAATATTATCTGGGTAGTTTTAGGATGAAGGAAGCCATTCACTCACCCCCTTCACCTCAAGTGGCATATTTCCACCCTAAGGGTGTGTATCGCTACTTCCACCCGCACTTAATCCGAAGTGTAGGGAAAACCTCCCCTATTTTCGTTAAATAAGGGTAGAGTCAGGCTCGTGACTCGAACAAAAACAAGTGCTTCTTGGGAGGCAACCCATGCTTTTAATTGTTTGATGTTTTTACTTTATTTATTTGTTTGTTTGTTTGATTTTATTTGTTTCCGTATGCATGTTTTATTTTTATTGTTTGTGACTCATGTTTCAAAATAAATTGTGAAAATGCTTTATTTATTTTTTTAACTTTGTCTTAATTAGATATAAAGGTATTTTGCAAAATCTAAGTGTAAGGGGAGACCCAAATTTGTTTATAAGAACGAAATTGAGCATGATCCACAACAATATTAAATGAACATGTATATTAGTAATTGTTTGAGTCAAATGCTTGTATCGAGTCATAATGATGTTTTGCAGGATTTTCCAGGAAGTAGGACATAAGTTTTTTCCAGAAATTTGCCAGAAACTTAATATGAGATTTTTGTAGGAACATTCTGACGGCGTCAGGAGTTATAACCTGACGGCGTCAGGTACAAAATTCTGAAAAATTTTGCGAGTTTTGTTTATACCGGACTCTTAAAGTTAATTCTTTCATTTTATAAACTCCAGGGAATCTGCAAACATTCATTCCACAAGCATTATATCTTTAATTGTTTTGTTTTTATTCCTAAGTCTGGAATTACATCTAGTTATGAGTTTTCTTTGTTCGGATTGATGCTTTGGGTTTTTGTGATTGTTTTCTCAGGTTTAACAGGTTATATATGACAAGAAGATGATTTATATTTCTGGAAGGGAAGCTTTGATTGTTCATTTTCTTGGAGGAAGATCTAACCTTGTTACCACACTATCCACACCGAACGAATCAGGGGAGTATTTGATTTCATTCTTTTACCTATTTCACTTTTACATTCTTTACTTGAACATTGGGGACAATGTTCATCCTAAGTGTAAGGGGAGGGTAAATGATGATACCTTATAGGATACACTTTCACTTGAGTTTGTTTGTTTGATGGTAGGTGAGTAATAAAACTATGAGAAATATTTGTTAGTGTAATTTTAGCGCCAAATTTAAAATTTTTTACAACATTTAGGAGTGAAACTTTAGCCTTAGCAACCGTCTCATGGATAGGAGATTGTATGACTAGCACAAAACCGTACTATTCAGAAAAATTTTCTACCCAAATATGTGAGGTTCGCCTTTAGATTTGATAAGAAAAGCATTTACTATTAGTGCTTAATAGTGTACTGGTAGCATTTAGATTCTAGAACTTGCGTTAGTGATGCATCCCGAGACCGCTAGTGAGACTACATTCGTGTAGTAGGATTTACTACATGATAAGAGGGATTAGGATCACCCTTGTGTTAAACCCGTATCATAATTACTTGACCATTTAAGTCATATTATTTGGCTAGTAAAGTCAACTAATTTTTCCCACACCCTTAGCGTTGTACTCATTTTTAGTACACGAAACCCCTAGTACACCCCTTCGAGCCTATCTTTTCGTTTCTAACTTTAAGCATCTTACTTAAAGGAAGAATTTGTTACACCCCACTTAAATGTACACCCAAATCGCCTTAGCCTTCCGTGTATGCACTCATCTTTAGTGCATTATTGTAATTTGTTAAACCTTAAGTTAACTATCTAATTGATTACATGGTTGCTAAGTCGAGTCATATCCTTGTACATATTGTTTTGGGACGATTGGGACTCATGGGTAAAGTACTTTTTTTATGGAGTAATGGGGAAGGACATCATTTATTACCCCCATAGGTGCGTTAATCTTAAAAGTGCTCCAAGTGTTTTGATTATCTTAATTCGAGTCATTAGATTAGTTAATTGTAAAGTATGTAAAAATTCAAGTGTAAGGGGAATTTCCATTCCCTATGATGTATTATTCTGGATGGTAGGGTAAGAGTGTAAAAAATATATATATATATATATATATATATATATATATATATATATATATATATATATATATATATATATATACGGACTACCATCCCGTTTCATTCTATGTTTATTTTATGTTTTTGTTATTTTTGATTTATTAGCTTAAGTCGAGTCTAGTCTTGGATTAGCAACGCCATATTGTACATGTAATTAACCAAGATTATTAACTCGCCACCAGTAAAGATTGCCTATATCCAACAAAACCGTGTATTCCATATCCCTACACCTAACGTTATAACCCTTTAAAAGACCTCTTTGATAGTTTATCCTACGTGCTTACGCCATGTGGTGGAGGTTTGATCCTTTCCCAAGCCTATGGTAATCTATTTTGCTATGACAGGTAGTGAGAAATGTTTTCCATTTCCATATTGTGATATATACTTTATTACACCCGAGGGATGTGAGTATCTAAACACTATTTGTGAGGTGCTAGTGTATGACCTCCGTGCTTGTCTTTGGTCTTTAGTGGAATGATTATTTGTTGTAATTACTTTTATATTAGTGTTAAAACGGCAAAGTCTTAGTTTTCCTTGCTGGGAACAATACCTGACGGCATCAAGAGTCTTCATGTGATGGCGTCAAGATTAAACAAGAGTTGGAAGTGGTGACGGTCCAGTGAAAACGTGACGGCGTCACCCAAGGCCTTCACGTGTAAAATTAAAGAGTGATGGCCTAGAAGACTTCCTGAAGGAGTCACGTAGGCCGTCACGTGTTAACTTGTCAAAACTGGCGCACGAAGTAACTGATATTGTTTTGGTCATAAATTTTGCATACGAACTCGGATTTAGGTGATTCAAAAGCCCACGTGAAGAGGACGAAGAAATCTACAATTTGGTGAAGAAAAATTGGTCATCACGCTGTCACTCTTTACAGGGTGACGCCGTCAAGCCTTGCCGACAGAAAACTTGCCTATAAATATAACATCATAACTTCACTTTTTGTAAGCCCTAAACCCTAAGGTCGATTCCTGGGTTTAGGTAGGTATTTTTCCAGCAACTTCTAGGGTTTCAATCACTCCATAAACATCTTGTAACAGTTTGTTGATTCTATCTTAATTATGTTTTCCATTATCATTGTTGTTTGCTCTTCTTTGATGATGATTTGCTAATTCACCTTGTGTCTACTTATGATTGTGTGAAACTTGTATATAATTGATTGGATCTTATTGATTCCTTGTTGATGTTTGTGTCTATTTTCATCAATTAGGGTGTGACACTTCGATAGGTTTAGTTGATTTAGCTTACAATTTTTGATTCCTATTGTCTCTTGTTTGGTTGGTTGTATTCGATGTTAGGCTTAAGAAACTGGCAGACTTCCATTGGGTAACATGCTTGAACGTCTTAGGAAACATGAACCAATGCGTACTAGGTTATTATGGTTGTATTTAATGCATGAGCGAATACTAATGATCCCATGTTAGGAGCTTCTTGCAAGCTCAACATAGGAGTGAAGTAGGAGCTTATAGAGTTGGGGAAGTACGTACGCCACCCCACGAATGGTATTAAGGAATACAACCCGTCAATTAAAACAAGGTTTGATAATTCAATAGGTAGAATTAGATAGCTAGCAAGGAGTAACATACCTTAGTTTATTTTTCTTGCACATTAGTTTAATTAGTAGCTTTTGGGTTAGTTGATTAACAACTAATTCCGCCCCTCCTTCCAAAACCCGAGATTTTTACTTGCTTTTTATAAAATATAAAAATACAAAAAGAATCATCCTTCACCTTTAGACCTAGTTAGATTAATTTCAATCCTAACGACACTATTCCTGAGTTGAACGATTAATCCCCCGGTACTTGTCACTATACTATACTACAACGATCAGGTACACTGCCTGGTAGGGGTTGTAAGCTTCTCGAGATCCCTCGAGAGGTAAAGCCTGGTGCGATTCCCACGCATCAATTTGTTTATAGTTGTTACAGATGATTGTATTCGATGTTAGGCTTAAGAAAACTAGCAGACTTCCATTGGTAACATGCTTGAACGTCTTAAGAAACATGATCAGAGGTGTACTATGATTTTTGGTTGTATTTAATGAGTAGGAGAATTCTAATGATCCCATGTTAGGAGCTTCTAACGGCTCGACATAGGAGTGAAGTAGGATCCTATAGAGTTAGGGAATATTGTACACGGCCCTACGACTAGTATTAAGGAATATGACCCGTCATCCATGCAATTGTAGCAAATTATCAACCTGTAAAAGATATCTAGGGAGTAATGAAACCTAAGTAAACACAACTTTCCCCATTATTTTTACACCACATTAGTAATTAGATTCATTTTCATTTCTGTTATTTCAATTTTGATTGCATTTGTAGTTATTGGGTTAGTTGACTAGCAACTAATTCCGCCCACTCTTCCAAAACCCGAGATTTTATTGCTTTTATAAAATATAAAAAAAAATACAAAAAGAATCATCCCTCACCTTTATACTTACTTTAGGAGACTTTCTAATCCTAGCGACACTATTCCTGAGTTGAACGATCAATCCCCCGGTACTTGTCACTATACTATACTACAACGATCAGGTACACTGCCTGGTGGGGGTTGTAAGCTTCTCAAGATCCCTTGAGAGGTAAAACCTGTTGCGAGGGCGCAATTCCCACGTATCAAGTTTTTGGCACCGCAACCCGGGGAAGAGTTATTGTCTAGGTTAGGATTTCTTTTAATTAGGTCTACTTACTAGATTCCTTTCTAGTAAGATTTTATTTTTATTTTTAGGTTTTCTTTAGTCTATCTTATTTCTTCGTGCCTTTTTTCGTAACCCTTACCATCCGACATTATGGATGGTGGTAACATCTTTGAACCCATCAACCCACTACAACAAAACCACCCACAAAACCCACCACTAGCAAACCAACCCCTTAGGCCCCGAACCTTAGGAGAGTATTCCCGTCCTAGCCACCAAGGCTATCGAAACACTATTGAGCTCACTCAAGGAGCCAATGTGTCCCCCTTGCGATCCGACACCATCCGGTTGATGCAAAGCGGATGTGCATTCCATGGACTTCGTTCCGAAGATCTTAATCAACATCTCAAGGATTTCCTTAAAATCGTAGATTCTATAGACCTTAATGTCACAACTAAAGAGTCGACCCGATTACGCCTATTCCAATTTTCTCTACGCGATCAAGCTAGTCAATGGCTTAAACGTTTACCCGCGGGATCCATCACCTCATGGGATGATCTCACCACTCATTTCCTTGCTCAAATTTTCCTACAGAGGAGAACTACCAAGCTTAGAAATGATATCTTGATGTTCCAACAACGTCAAGGTGAAACTCTATATGAAGCATGGACTCGTTTCAAGGACTTACTCCAAAAAGTCCCTAATCATGGCTTAGATCTTTGGCTCCAAGTCCAAATCTTTTATGACCATATCGATCTCTCCTCAAGGCGAACCATTGACCAATCGGCCGGTGGCAAGCTACGTGATCTAAGTGCGGAAGAATCATGGGAACTCATAGAAGATCTTGCTCTCTATGACTACGAAAGTTGGAATGATCCCCGTGATTTGAACAAAACGGTCAAAGCAATATATTTGCCTTCGAACAATTCTAGCACTCCCGACCGTAGGATCATGGAACTTGAGGACCAAGTCAAGTTTCTCATGAAATCTTAAGAAGCTCATAAGCCTTCAAGACAAGTGAACAAAATCACTTCTTCATGCGAATTATGTAGTGGTCCCCATGACACTCGTGATTGCGTGGAACTCCCCGGACAAGCTTTTATGGACTATGCATCCTTGCGTACCGACGAAGCGGGAGACAAGTGGTACACTTTCAAACCCGAGCCAGACCCTTACGGTGATTCTTACAACCCTTCTTGGAAAAATCACCCGAACCTTAGGTGGAACCAAAACCAAAACAATTCTTCCAATCCACCTAATCGTTACCAACCAAACGGTCTACCCTCTAACCGTACTTTCAACAACAATCCTTCCAATAACTATGGTAGTACCAATAATCTTGAAGGATTGATGTCCAAGTTCATGGCATCTCAAGAAGCTCGCATAGCTAAGTTTGAAACCGAATTCAATCAACAACAAACGGAGATGACCAATAAGATTGACAACTTGTTGAAAGCCCTCAACAACCAAGTGCTTACTACACCTAGGAAGGACACTAGGGACACCAATAGCGAAATCCAAATTAAGGACCCTTCATCATCCAAACACATCCACTTTGTCAATGTTGTCACCATTAAGCTAATAGATAAGAATATAGAAGAAAGTGACAAGGATGAAGTTGGAATAGAAACCGAGATTAGGGATGAGATTAAGGAAGTTGAGGTTAATAAGGGAGAAAAGTTAGAGGAAGTAGAAAACGCAGAAGAGTACTTTGATATGTTGCCTACCAAGGAAGAACGGGAATATCACAAGGATTTATTCGATGATCCCTAGACACCATATATCCTTGGTTCACCCCTTATTAAAGTAGGTGATCCCTCTAACATCAACATACCATGCAACATTGGGCATATGCATTTATTGAAAGCTTATATCGATCCTAGGTCTCCTATAAACATCATGACTAGGACCTATTATAATTGGGTAATGAAGAAGCAACTTGGTTATAGGATGATGCCCAACAAGAATTTGATAAGCAACTTTGTAGGAAGAGTGAAAGGACTACACGTATTTGTAGGAAACTTCACTTATGTTATCGACTTTGTGATAGTAGAGGATACTCGTCCGGTAATATATGATTGCCTAAGTCAAGTAGTGTTTGGAAAACCGTTTGTTGAGGCCTCTAAGATGAGTTATGACCCGACCTTAGGGATAGTTAGATTCAAGGAAGGGAACGATGAGATTGCTTACCAAATGCCCTATAAAATTGAACAATACCGCCTTCTATCAAACATAGAAAAGGAACACAAGCAAGCAGTTTATTATAGGAATGATGAGGATAGACGTTGAGGAGTAGATTATGTCATGAATAGAATACTTGGTTTCTACAAAGAATGCTTGCAACTAGGTCCGGAATACAAAACTAAGATTGGAGATAACCTAGAGAATGAGACCAACGATGAGGTCACGTAATTGCCCATGACCTTGAGTCTAGCTACAAGACTCGTAAAATAAAGAAAAGCGCTTCTTGGGAGGCAACCCATGTTTTGTGTGATATTTATTTGTTTGATTGTTATTTGCTTCCGTATGCATGCTTTGTTTTATTGTTGGTAGATCATGTTTCAAACTAAAATTGTGAAAATGCTTTATTTTTTCGTTTAACTTCGTCTTAACTTCATATAAAGGTATTTTGCAAAAGATAAGTGTAAGGGGAAACCCCAAATTTGTTTCTAAGAACGAAATTGATCTTGATTCTCCACAATAACAAATGAACATGTGTATTAGTGTTTGTTAGAGTCAAATGCTTGTATCGAGTCATAATAATATTTTGCAGGATTTTTCAGGAAGTAGGACATAAGTTTTTCCAGAAATTTTCCGGAAACTTAACATAAAGATTTCTGCAGGTCACTTTTGACGGCGTCATGTGTAAAATTCTGGAAATTTTACTAGTTTTGTTTTTCTAACGGAGTCTAAAATTTTTTGTTAATTCTTTAGTTTTATAAACTCCAGGAAATCTGCAAACATTCATTCCACAAGCATTATATCTTAATTTGTTTTCTAGGACTTGTTAGTATATATAGATTGTCGCCGATTTTACGCGAGATTGCCTTGTTTGTTTTCTCAGGTTTAACAGGTAATGTATGACAAGAAGATGATTTATTTTTCTGGAAGGGAAGCTTTGAATGTTCATTTTTTTGGAGGAAGATCTAACCTTGTTGACACACAATCCACACCGAACAAATCAGGGGAGTATTTGCTTTCATTCTTTTACTTATTTCACTTTTACATTCTTTAATTGAACATTGGGGACAACGTTCATCCTAAGTGTAAGGGGAGGGTAAATGATGATAGGATACTATTGCACTTGAGTTTGTTTGTTTGATGGTAGGTGTGTAATAAAACTATGAGAAATACTTGTTAGTGTAATTTTAGTGCCAAATTTAAATTTTTTTACAAATTTAGGAGTGAAACTTTAACCTTAACAAGCGTCTCATGGATAGGAGTTGTATGACTAGCACAAAACCGTACCATTCAGAAAAATTTTCCACCCAAATATGTGAGGTTCGCCTTTAGATTTGATAGGAAAAGCATTCTCTATTAGTGCTTATGAGTGTACCGGTAGCATTTAGATTCTAGAACTTGCGTTAGTGATGCATCCCGAGACCGCTAGTGAGACTACATTCGTGTGGTAGGATTTACTACATGATAAGAGGCATTAGGATCACCCTTGTGTTAAACCCGTATCATAATTACTTGACCATTTAAGTCATATTACTTGGCTAGTAAAGTCAATTAATTTTTCCCACACCATTAGCGTTGTACTCATTTTTAGTACACGAAACCCCTAGCACACCCCTCCGAGCCTATCTTTTCGTTTCTAACTTTAAGCATCTTACTTAAAGGAAGAATTTGTTACAACCGACTTAAATGTGCAACCAAATCGCCTTAGCCTTTCGTGTATGCACTCATCTTTAGTGCATTATTGATATTTGTTTAAACCCTTAGTTAATTATCTAATTGATTACATGGTTGCTAAGTCGAGTCATGTCTTGTACATATTGTTTTGGGACGATTGGGATTCATGGGTAAAGTACTTATGTTATGGAGTAATGGGGAAGAACATCATATATTACCCCCATATGTGCGTTAATCTTAAAAGTATTCCAAGTGTTTTAATTATCTTGATTCGAGTCATTAGATTAGTTTATTGTAAAGCATGTAAAAATTCAAGTGTAAGGGGAATGTACATTCCCTATGATGTATTATTTTGGATGGTAGGGTAAGAGTGTATGCAAAAAAAATAAAAATAAAAAAAAAGTAAATAAATAATAAAAAAACCAAAAAATTTAAGAAAAAGAAAAAAAAAATAGAAAAAGAAAAGAAAAAAAACATATGGACTACCATCCCGTTTCATTCTATGTTTGTTTTATGTTTTAGTTATTTTTCATTTATTAGCTTAAGTCGAGTCTAGTTTTGGCTTAGCAACGCCATATTGTACATGTAATTAACCAAGTTGATTAAGTCGCCACCAGTAAATATTGCCTTTATCCAACAAAACCGTGTATTCCATATCCCTACACCTAACGTTATAACCTTTTAAAAGACCTCTTTGATAGTTTATTCTAGGTGCTTACGCCAAGTGGTGGAGGTTTGATCCTTTCCCAAGCCTATGGTAATCTATTTTGTTATGACAGGTAGTGAGAGATGTTTTCCATTTCCATATTGTGATATATAGTTTATTACACCCGAGAGATGTGAGTATCTAAACACTATTTGTGAGGTGCTAGTGTATGACCTCCGTGCTTGTCTTTGGTCTTTAGTGAAACGATTATTTGTTGTAATTACTTTTATATTAGTGTTAAATGACCCCTAACTTGTATTTTGATTAGAATAAAAGCGCATTTGCTTGAGGACAAGCAAATCTCAAGTGTAAGGGTATTTGATGAGGCGAAAAATGAACCGTTTTTAGGGAGACATTTAAGCCCGGATTCGAATTAATTTGATCAAATATTGCCCTAAATCGTTCCTTTTGTCATTTTAGGTACTTTTGGAGTGAAATCTGGGAAAGGAAGCATTTTGGACATTTTTGGAGCATAAAAGTGAAGAAAACGGCAAAGTCTTAATTTTCCTTGCTGGGAACAGTACCTGACGGCGTCACAAGATTTTTAATGACGGCGTCAAGAGTAATACAAGAGGTGGAAGTGGATGGTGCACATGATGATCCAGAAAGTTTTGTACTAAGGATATGACGGCGTCACCCAAGGCCGTCATGGTCCAAATGTTAGTGACGGCCCAGAGCAACTTTTCACATGACGGTGTCAAAAGTGGATCTAGGCAATCCGATTTCATTATGGGCGATGAGTTGACGGCGTCACAATTTTCTTCTTGACGCCGTCACCCTGTAAAATCTATATATAGTTTTGCAATTTTCATTCATTAGAGTGTAACTTTTAGGGTGTAACTTTGGAGAGAAACCCTAGTCCGATTTTCACAGCTTTTTCAAGGGTTTTTACCCTTTGAAACCTTTCATGTTCAATTGAGATAAGTACTCTTTCAATTCAATCAATATGTCTATGTGTTGTTTGAATATATCTTACACTTGTCTTCAATTTAACATGCTTGGCTAGATCTCTTTTGTGTTTGCTTAGATGTAGTGAAACCTAGATGTTAATTATGGGTTGATTAGTTGTTTATAGTTGTTACAGATGATTGTATTCGATGTTAGGCTTAAGAAAACTGGCAGACTTCCATTGGTAACATGCTTGAACGTCTTAAGAAACATGATCAGAGGTGTACTATGATTTTTGGTTGTATTTAATGCGTAGGATAATTCTAATGATCCCATGTTAGGAGCTTCTAACGGCTCGACATAGGAGTGAAGTAGGATCCTATAGAGTTAGGGAATATTGTACACGGCCCTACGACTAGTATTAAGGAATATGACCCGTCATCCATGCAATTGTAGCAAATTATCAACCTGTAAAAGATATCTAGGGAGTATTGAAACCTAAGTAAACACAACTTTCCTCATTATTGTTACACCACATTAGTAATTAGATTCATTTGCATTTTTGTTATTTCAATTTTGATTGCATTTGTAGTTATTGGGTTAGTTGACTAGCAACTAATTCCGCCCACTCTTCCAAAACCTGAGACTTTATTGCTTTTATAAAATATAAAAAAATACAAAAAGAATCATCCCTCACCTTTAGACTTAGTTTAGGAGACTTTCTAATCCTAGCGACACTATTCCTGAGTTGAACGATCAATCCCCCGGTACTTGTCACTATACTATACTACAACGATCAGGTACACTGCCTGGTGGGGGTTGTAAGCTTCTCAATATCCCTTGAGAGGTAAAACCTGTTGCGAGGGCGCAATTCCCACGTATCAACAACACCATCATTTGTGTCCTCTTTCTCCAACTTTGCCATGAATACCATGTTTTTTTTTCAATGTCTCTCACCTTCATCATCCGTATCAACTAAAAAGTCATGTTCATCAGTAGTCAGCAAATGACCCTTCTTTTACGTATCAGCTAATAACACCCTCTGTCTGAAATAATTTATGTTTCACACCTTGCCATTGTGACGATTCATTTCATTGATAAGCTTATTGAAATGAATGTATGAATCTTCCTGGGTTTCTTCAGGTAATTGCTTGAAAGATTGATAGTTCCGTAGGGCTAGTGTTTGTTATGTTTGCGTCCCAACATCAGCTCCTTATATCAGTCTCTCCAAAGCTTTCCATAGATCATGAGCAATTAGATTACTATCAATGGCATTGTAAATCTTATTACTCAACCCAAACAAGATTAGATTATTAGCCTTTATGTTAGCTTCAAACTAAGCAAGTTCTGCTAGGCTTAAATCATCTTCCTCTTAATTTTTTTCCAGGGTTGTCTTTATCATCAATTTCATTCATTACATATGGACTATTTTTTATTAAATTAAGCAACATCTTTCTTTCTTTGTAACCATAAGAACATTCATAAACCCTTGAGGACCATTGAACATAGTTTCGCACAACATGGGAGGCTTTGCATCACTCCCGGAAGCTAATGCATATTGAGTAATAGACATTATGATATTGGATCTTTGATATGAAGTGTTGTTTTGATAATTTTGTTGTGATGTTTTGTGTTTTACTTTTTGAGTTTTTGTTTGTTGATTCTGTAGTTGTTTAAAGTCTCGTGAGATGGAGTTGATTAAAGTCTCTTAACAAATTCATACAAAGAAAGTTATGAAAGTATGTCCAAGTTTTGTAGAATGCCAAGTCTCGTAACAAGTAGTCCAAGTCTCGCAATCCAAGCTTCTTAAGAACTAAGTGAGCATGGTAAAAATTATGGGTAAAAGTCTTGTAATAAAACTCTCGTAACACCAAGTCTTGCAAACAACCTTTCGTAGCAAATTTTGTATACTCTCACAACCAACTATCTTGACCTTAAAATGGGTCTCTTAAGTGATTTTGTGGGTAATAAGTTTCGTAAGTCAAGTCTTGTATAAAGGTTCTCGTAACAAGTCTTGTAACAAAAGTCTTGCAAACTAAGGGTTAAAATCTATCACAACGAAAACCCTAGTAAGAAGTCTCATCAAAAGGTTGCGCAACTTAACTCTTGCAAAAAAGATTATAATGGTTTAGAAAAGGGACCAAAAAACACGTTTCACAAAGGTAGAAGTCTCGTAAAAATCCACCCTTAAGAGAGTTCGCAAGAGCAAGTCTCTCAAAAGTCAAAACCCTAATGTTCTATGAAGGTTCCCAAAAAAGCAAAAGTCTATTAAAATGAAACCCTAATCTTGCGAAGGACTTTCGCTAGAGAAATAAAATAAGAACTTGCGAAACTTTTAAAAAAGTACACTTTTCGAAACTTTACGTTTTCTTAACAAAAAATCATCACTTGATCATTAAACCTTTTATGCAATCTACTAAAAACATTTCTCCAATCTCCTACAATATTTTTCCAAACACGTTTTTGCAATTTAACCACGTAAATGATTTAACCAAACATTTTAAAACCACAAAAATATTTCTAGAGAGAGAGTAACTATTTTTAAGACGACAAAAATGTAAAGTTTTATGGCTAGTTTGGTTGGTGGGTTTTAAGGGGCTTGGGTTAATAGATATTTATAGTCTAATGTATGGTACATTCTTTTTGGACTCAAATGAGGGTTTGATCCCCAATTTAAATTCCAGCTACCCTAGTGGGTTTTGTGAAACTAGTTATTGTCAAGGACTATTTTATATTACAAAAAAATTTCCGCCATACCTTTTCTTGTCCATTTATCTCTTTTTGATTTTTTCAAATTAAAACTACAACTTTTTTTTTTAATTTAAATTAATATTTTATTTATTTTATAAAATATTTTCTCTCTCTAAATCTAAATCAAAATTCAAATTCAAATTCAAATTCAAATCCAAATCTAAATCCTAAATCCCTCTTCAAACCAAACGGACCCTAACTACTAATGATGATCTAATGCTAAAATAAACACAACTAGATGAAACAAAGTATCATATATGGCTCTTGATACCAATTGTTGTCAAAATAATCACACGTCTAATACAAAACTAGTGAGAGAAAGTGAGTGTTGCGGAAAACTAGAAGTGGGGTTAAATAGTTTTACCGATTTATTTTTCTTTATTAAGAAAGTTTCTTTGAAAACTTTGATTCAATTCTTTTGTGAAATCAATCAACACCAATATGAACTCTAAACTAAACTAACTAATATAAACACTAAATATAAAGAGATGAGATGGAAAGATCAAACCGAGACAAAGAGATTTATAGTGGTTTGGTCACGAAGTTCTTCTTCGCCCTACTCTACTCCCCGAGTACCCAACTCGAGAGTTCTAAGAACTATGTCAACAAAGATCCATTCAAGTGGAGAAAATCATACACGTCGCTTATCACAATTTCCGACACTAAGCTAAATGCAGAGTACTAATCTAGCTAGTACCAATTTCACACGATCCGCACGATCCTAACTTCTCACACAATCTTGATGCGTGGTTTTGCAACCTTGCAAAAGGTTTTACCTCTCAAGGGATCTTTAGAGGCTTGGAATCCCCACCAGGCAGTGTACCTGACCATTGTAGTATAGTATAGTGACAAGTACCGGGGGATTGATCGTTCAACTCAAAGAATAGTGTTCGCTAGGGTTAAAACTCAATTAAACTAGGTCTAGAGGTGAGGGATGATTCTTTTTGTATTTTTATATTTTATGGAAAGCAAGTAAAAATCTCGGGTTTGGAAGGATGGGCGGAATTAGTTGCTAATCAACTTACCCAAATAACTACAAGTGCAATTAAAATAAAATAGCACTCAAGTAAATGTGGAGAAAAACAATAATAAGAGAAAATGTGTTTACTTAGATTTCACTACTCCCTAGCTATCTTTTACTGGTTGATTAGTTTGTTACAATTGCATTGATGACGGGTTATATTCCTTAATACCAATTGTAGGGCCGTGTACGATCTTCCCTAACTCTATAAGCTTCTACCTCTGCCTATGTCGAGCCGACTACTAGCTCCTAACATGGCCTCCTTAGTAGTTACATATGCATTAAATATAACCAATTTATCGTAGTACACATCCGATCATGTTTCTTAAGACGTTCAAGCAAGTTACCAATTGGAAGTCTGCCAGTTTTCTTAAGCCTAAAATCGAAATCATTCATCCACAACAATTATAAACAAACAACCAACCAATAATCAATATCTAAGTTTCATTACATCTAAGCAAACACAAAGAAAACCTAGCCTAGCATGTTAAAGTGAAGACAAGCATAAGATAGAATCAAACAACACATATACATATTGAATGATTATTAAAAAACTTATCTTCAATTAAGCATGGATGAAACAAGGGTTTGGAACCCTTAAAATTAAGGTGAAATTCGTCTAGGGTTTCTCCTCTCAAAGTTGCACACTAATGAATGAAAAATCAAAAACTATATATAGAGTTTTGAGTCTGACGACGTCAAGAGTAAATTATGACGTCGTCAACTCGCCGCCATAAATACTATCGTATTGCCTAAATCTAATTCTGACGCCGTCATGTGTAAACCTTCTCTTGGCCATCTCTTGTGTTTTGTATGTGACGGCCTTGGTGACGCCGTCACGTGTAAATCCTCCAAAAACATTATGGCGCATCATGTGTAACTTGATTATCCACCTCATTTCCAATGAGTGACGGCGTCATAAGCAAATCCTGACGCCGTCAGGTACTGTTTTCAGCATGAATTGGAGACTTTGTCATTTTCTTCACTTTTTTGCTCCAAAAACGTCCAAAATGCTTCCTTTTTCAGATTTCTTCTCAAAAGTACCTAAAATAACAAAAGGAACGATTTAGGGCAATATTTGATCAAATAATCTCGACTTAGGGCTTAAATGACCCCCTAAAAACGGTACACTTTTCGTCTCATCAAATACCCTTACACTTGAGATTTGCTTGTCCTCAAGCAAATGCGCTTTTATTCTAATCAAAATACAAGCTAGGGGTCATTTAACACTAATATAAAAGTAATTACAACAAATAATCGTTCCACTTCAACCAAAACAAGCATGGAAATTATATACTAGAACCTCATAAATAGTGTTTAGATACTCTCATCTCTCGGGTGTAATAAAGTATATATCACAATATGAAAATGGAAAACATCTCTCACTACCTGTCATAGCAAATAGATTACCATAGGCTAGGGAAAGGATCAAACCTCTACCACTTGGCGTAAGCATCTAGGATAAACTATCAAAGAGGTCTTTTAAAAGGGTTATAACGTGACGTGTAGGGATATGATAAACACGGTTTTGTTGGATAAAGGCAATATTTACTGGTGACGAGTTAATCATCTTGGTCAATTACATATACAATATGGCGTTGCTAAGCCAAGACTCGACTCGACTTAAACTAATCATAAACTAATCAAAAACATAAACAAACATAAAAGGAAACGGGATGCAAGTCCGTATGTTTTTTTTTTCTTTTTTTTCTTTTTCTTAATTTTTTTGACTTTTTTTTTTTTTTTTTTTTTGCATGCACTCTTGCCCTACCATCCAAAATAATATATCATAGGGGATTTACATTCCCCTTACACTTGAATTTTTACATACTTTACAATCAACTATTCTAATGACTCGAATTAAGATAATCAAAACACTTGGAGTACTTTTTAAGATTAATGCACATATGGGGGTAATAGTTGACGTCTTCCCCAATACTCCAAAAGAATAGTACTTTACCCATGAGTCCCAATCGTCCAAAACAATATGTACAAGATATGACTCGACTTAGCAACCATGTAATCAATTAGACAATTAACTAAGGGTTTATACATATAACAATAACGCACTAAAGATGAGTGTTTACAAGGAAGGCTAAGGCGATTTGGTTGCACATTTGGGGTAGATTGTAAACAAATTCTTCCTTTAAGTAAAATGCTTAAAGTTAGAAACGAAAAAGATAGGCTCGGAGGGGTGTAATACGGGTATCATGTACTAAAAATGAGTACAACGCAAAGGTGTGGGAAAAATTAATTGACTTTACTAGTCAAGTACTTATGACTTCATTGGTCAAGTAATTATGATACGGGTTTAAACACAAGGGTGATCCTAATGCCTCTTATCCTGTAATAAATCCTACTACACGAATGTAGTCTCGCTAGCGGTCTCGGGATGCATCACTAACGCAAGTTCTAGAATCTAAGTACTACCTGTACACTCATAAGCATATTTTCCTAACAAATCTAGGGGCAAACCTCACATATTTGGGGTGGAAAATTTTGAGTGGTACGGTTTTTCGTGCTAGTCATACAACTCCTATCCATGAGACGCTCATTAAGACTAAAGCTTCACTCCTAAATGTAGTAAAAAAAAATTAAATTTGGCGCTAAAATTGCCCTAACAAGTATTTCTCTTAGTTTTATTACACACCTACTATTAAACAAACAAACTCAAGTGCAATTGCATTCTCTAACGTATCATCATTTACCCTCCCCTTACACTTAGGCTGAACATTGTCCCCAATGTTCAATAAAAAGGATGTAAAAGTAATGAAGGTAAAAGAATGAAACAAATACTCCCCTGATTCGTTCGGTGTGGATAATGTGGTAACAAGGTTAGATCCTCCTCAATGAACGTTGAAAGGTTCCCTCCAGAAATATACATCATCTTCTTGTCTAATATAACCTGTTAAACCTGAGAAAACAATCATGGCAAAACTCGCGTAAAATCGGCGGTAATCTATATATATATACTAAAATCCTAGAAAGCAAATTAAGATATAATGCTTGTGGAATGAATATTTGCAGATTTCCTGGAGTTTATGAAACTAAAGAATTAACAAAAACTTTAAGACTCCGGTAGAAAAACAAAACTTGCAAAATTTTTCAGAATTTTACACCTGACGCCGTCAGAGTGCTTTGACAGAAATCTTATGTTAAGTTTCCAGAAAATTTCTGGAAAAACTCACGCCTTAATTCCTGGAATTTCTAAAAAAAAATCATTATGACTCGATACAAGCATTTTACTCAAACAAATACTAATATGCATGTTCGTTTAATATTGTTGTGGTCCATGTCCAATTCCGTTCTTAAAAACAAATTTAGATTTCCCTTACACTTATCTTTTGCGAAATACCTTTTTATGAAGTTAAGACGAAGTTAAACAACAAGGTAAAGCATTTTCACAATTTATTTTGGAACATGATCCACAAACAATAAAAATAAAGCACGCGTACGGAAACAAATAAAATCAAACAAACAATCAAACAAATAAAGCTTGGGTTGCCTCCCAAGAAGCGCTTGTTTTTGTTCGAGTCACGAGCCTGACTCTACCCTTATTTAACGGAAATAGGGGAGGTTTTCCCTACACTTAGGATTAAGTGCGGGTGAAAGTAATGATACACACCAACTTGGTAGGAGTATGCCACGTGTGGAAAGAGTGGTGGATGAATTACATGCTCAAACAGGTGTGCTCCTTTTATCATAACCTTACCTAGTTTATTTGGGTCAATGGGTGAGTTGAAGTTTTCTCCTAAAAAGGGATCATTTTCTATCAATTTCGAGAGACTCCTAGTTGGGAATCCATCTTGACCTAATAAACCCGGTTTAAACCCATAATGTTTCTTGTGATCAATCATGAATGGGTGATGTAAGCATGTAAGGTTATGTTCCACTCCTATATTGGCTTCCTCTCTACATGGCTTAAAGTCTACCACCTTTATCCTGAGACTACCCAGACTACATGGGTTGATGGGTGGGTCGGCTCCTCTTTTGTCTCCTAGATGTATATCTAAGGATGGAAAGTTGTGTGAAGGTTGAGGTTCCGGTTCATCAACACTAGGAAATTCCCTAGAACTAGGAGTAAGGTTATCACTACAAGTATTCAAACCTGTATCCTCTAGTGGTGTTTGGTACAAGGGTTCTACCTCCATCGGGATTCCTAAAGTTTCTTCTACTTCTTCCGGGTAAGTCACAGGTGGTGTGTGTGCCTCAACTGGTGGTGGGACTTGTGGAGTACTTAGTGGACTTGGATTTTTCGCCTTATCCTCTATCACATCTAGATCACCTATGTGTTTATTATGTATTTTGCTGAAGTCAATCCCCAATATGCACCTAGGTATCTCAAATCCTTTTCTATTTATCTCAAATTTTTGGTCCGATTCATAAGAATCATTCTCAATAACTTGATCACTATGTTCCTTTTGCCTAAAGGATTCCTCATGTTCATCATATATCTTAGTGAAATCTAATCCAAGCATGCACCTAGGCGGTTTAACATTAACCATCTCACAATATCGGTCGGATTCACAAGAAGCTATCCTAGGTGAAGGCTTATATGGTGCATAGGTTTTACTAAGTGAGGTATTTTGAGGGTTTGATGGAGCTCCTAAGGTGAATTTTTTAAAAGCTTTATGCACTTGGTCTCTTTTCTCAAGGTACTCACTAAAATCAATGCAAGATCCAGTTGTGATCATTTCACTCCTCCATCTTGAAAAGTCCAAATTAGTATAATTATATTTCTTCATGTATGATTCTAGTGCCAGATTTTGTGGATTTACGTTCTCCATAATGGCAAACGGAATAGTCAATGAAAATTACAAACAAACACACAAAGAAAAAGATAGACTAAAGAAAACCTGTAAAAATAAAAATAAAAATATCTTACTAGAAAAGAATCTAGCAAGTAAACCTAATAAAAATAAATTTCAACCTAGACAATAACTATTCAACGGGTTGCGGCGCCAAAAACTTGATGCGTGGTTTTGCAACTGTCACACCCCCAAATTCGGGTCCAGCGGAAGCATACATGTAGCTGGGGTGTAACTCAATTGGTATTACAAAACAAGTGTAAAATGGTATTCATTTCAATCGTTTAGAATAAAATCTTTTAACCAAAAATGTTGAATTTACATTGTTAAAAGTAGTGCGGAAATAGGCCCTTAACATAGTTTAAAACGGTCCCCAAATGAATAATCAGAGTCTTCTATGACCATGCCATGCCCTTCCAAAACCTCCTGAAGCGTGCCATAGCTTAATACCTGAAAATACATGCTAAAGTGTCAACACGAGGTTGGTGAGTTCATAGAGTCTTGTGAAAAAGAATGTAATACATATGTATGAAGGTATCCCAGCAAAGGCATCGCAAATCCACTCAGTTACAAGTCCCGCCATAAGAGACTTGTAACCTGTGTGTTTACGACCCACTGCCAAATGTAATATGTATACGTGAACAAATGTAATACTTGTATCCAAATTCCATGATAAATATAGCAAACTGCTATATAAATAATTCAGTCCATGAGGCCATATGATAAATCAGTCAAGTGGGAAAGTCTGTAATAAGGTTGATGCAAAGGCATCGTAATTCAGTCAAGTAGGGAAACAGCAATATTACGTTTGACATCACAGCCAAGTGGGGAGTACCACAATATTACGTTTGACATCACAGCCAAGTGGGGAATACCACAATACGTTTGACATCACAGCCAAGTGGGGAATACCACAATATTACGTTTGACATCACAGCCAAGTGGGGAATACCACAATATTACAATGAACATATGGGAACAATTTGTGACCATGAAGTCATGTAAACAAGGATGACAAATCCCATGAAATGCAGTAATCAACATACCAATGAAATGCAGGTAATCAAACATATGTATAGGTAAAGCTGAAAATGTTTGAGTAATCAACCATGTAAAGCAAGTAATGCGTTTAAGTAAAACGAGCATGTATTCTCCCCCAAAGAGTTTACAAAACAATTAAAAGAGTAGGGGCTATGACTCACCTGAAGCTGATGTGAAATGAACAACAATGAACGGTAAGCTGCCGCAACCTAATATGAATGTATGAACGATCTAATTTAGATCATGAAATGATGTTGGAAATGTCCATGCACATGTTTCCTATACCACTCTACTCTTTGGAAAAACACTTGTTGTTATCAAAAATATATATTTTCCAAGACTTAGGAAAATATGGCTATTAGAAAAATAAAGCTAGTTGCAATATATATGCATATATATCGTATGTATCAATGTTAGTGTTGAAATCCTCGGTTTGAAATCCTTGAAATAACGCCTTGTAGTGATAAAAATATACTTGTAATCACTAATACTTCGTTAGTTATGAAATTGGGTACTTGGTATTATTTCTAGAAATCTAGAGTTACTACGTAGTTTTAACGTTATTATTTCTAAAAGCTGCCAATTATAGTGAGTTTTTGTCGATACTGAAACGTGAATATCTTTGTCGTTATAAGTCCGTTTTACTTGTTCTTTATATCCATGGTTACGTCTTAGCATGTAAATATATTTTGGAAAACTTGGCTCCTCCGGGTTACGTCCAAAGTCTCTTTTTGACCGACGAAAAACGTCCATCAGCATGTATTTTTCCGGAAAATAGTTTTCGTCGTTAATATTGAAAAATTCATATCTCCTTCGTTATAAACTCTTTTTAATCCGTTCTTTCGCCTACGGCTTCGTTTTTGAAAGTATTTTCTAAAAATTTTGCCAAAGTTTACTTTATGTTTACTGATTTTCCTGGATTTACAAAAATGGGACAGTAGGTTTATATACTTGTTCTAAAACCATTTTTCATGTTCAAAACTAGTTTCTACTTCAATCAAATCTCTTGCAAAACACCACAAAGCTATACTAATCCTACCATACACCTTCTTAGGGTGCCATGGGTTCCTAATGATCACTAAACAAGTTAATTTAACAAGGGAGTACCTAAATCAAAATCTAGGGTTTGTATGTTCAAAAAGTCTACAAAAATATAGTGGTATAGCTAGCTTGTGCATGAAATTAAGCATGAAAACCATAAGATCCATGTGTTAATTAGATGAAAACATGAAAATAAATTTGATAACTCACTTTGAAATAATAGGTGATTAGATGGTGAGAAACCTTGAGTTACTTGTGTTTTTATTGTAAGATTCTTGATTAGGAAGGTAAAAGGAACAACTTCTATGCTTTGATCTTTGAAAAATAATGGATTTTGGTCTTGGTATGAACTTGGGTCGTGGGTTTTGAGGTAGAGAGGAAGAAGAATGAGTTTTGATCCAAAATAATATTATGTGTTATGTATTTCATGTTTTTAGATATTTTGGTTAGGATATATAGTATTATACTAGTACATATTAATGCATAAGGTCAAGAGGGGGGGGGGGGTTCATGGCTGATTTTCAAAGAGTTCAAAAGCAATAATATGGAATTTGATTTATTTAGGATAGTTAGTGGATGATTTGTAGTATAAGTATAGGTTTTTAGGTGTTAAATTTAGGTAATCGTAGTTAGTTTTTAGTTATCATTGAGTACCGGGTTTGCGAGAAATAAATTTTAACAAGTTAACCGGGACTTAATAAAGTCATAAAAATGTTAAAAAATATGTTGGGTACAAGTATTGAGTGTTCGGGTGATTATTGTTTAGTTTCCACAAAAACCGTCGCAATATTTATAAACTTACGCTATAAATAAAAATAAATTTCCAAAATACTGGGTAAATGAATATTATAACTTTGATGATATAATGGATATAAAAATATATCGGGACCATTGAAGGAATATTTAGATATGTTCGTCGTATTTATTAACCGGGTGTTAACGTTTATTATAAATAATTATACGTAAAACGTTAAATGTATCAAATATATAAATTTGAAAATCCTAAGAGTGGTATAACATGAATATGCTGTTATGATGATATACAGACTGTCTCTAGTCCGTATGCAGTGTCCTTAGTACTAATGAAATGAATTCGCACCTAAACCAATCCGGTTACGCGAATTTGAATACCCGTAAACTAAATTTACGATGAAATGAGTAATGCACGTGAATAGTGAAATTTCTTCCGGGAATGAATCGTGTTCTGTGAATAGTAACATTTTCAAATGCTTCTCAGAATATCAAACTGACACCAAAAACAATGAATAGTAAAATGATGAATAGTGTTTTGATGAATAGTAAATTGTCGAAGTTTGGGAAATGGCCTGAAATTACGAGTTGTGACAGCAACCTTGCAAAAGGTTATACCTCTCAAGGGATCTTGAGAAGGTTTCAATCCCCACCAGGCAGTGTACCTAACCGTTGTAGTATAGTATAGTGACAAGTACCGGGGGATTGATTGTTCAACTCAAAGAATAGTGTTCGCTAGGGTTAAAACTCAATTAAACTAGGTCTAGAGGTGAGGGATGATTCTTTTTGTATTTTTATATTTTATGGAAAGCAAGTAAAAATCTTTGTTTTGGAAGGATGGGCGGAATTAGGTTCTAATCAACTAACCCAAATAACTACAAGTGCAATTAAAATAAAATAACACTCAAGTAAATGTGGAGAAAAACAACAATAAGAGAAAATGTGTTTACTTAGATTTCACTACTCCCTAGCTATCTTTTACTGGTTGATTAGTTTGTTATAATTGCATGGATGACGGGTTATATTCCTTAATACCATTCGTAGGGCCGTGTACGATCTTCCCTAACTCTATAAGCTTCTACCTCTTCCTATGTCGAGCCGAGTACTAGCTCCTAACATGGACTCCTTAGTAGTTACTTATGCATTAAATATAACCAATTTATCATAGTACACATCCGATCATGTTTCTTAAGACGTTCAAGCAAGTTACCAATTGGAAGTCTGCTAGTTTTCTTAAGCCTAACATTGAAATCATTCATCCACAACAATTATAAACAAACAACCAACCAATAATCAATATCTAAGTTCCATTACATCTAAGCAAACACAAAGAAAACCTAGCCTAGCATGTTAAAGTGAAGACAAGCATAAGATAGAATCAAACAACACATAGACATATTGAATGATTATTGAAAAACTTATCTTTAATTAAGCATGGATGAAACAAGGGTTTGGAACCCTTAAAATTAAGGTGAAATTCATCTAGGGTTTCTCCTCTCAAAATTGCACACTAATGAATGAAAAATCAAAAACTATATATAGAGTTTTGAGTCTGACGGCGTCAAGAGTAAATTCTGACGCCGTCAACTCGCCGCCCTAAATACTATCGTTTTGCCTACATCCAATTCTGACGCCGTCATGTGTAAACCTTCTCTTGGCCGTCTCTTGTGTTTTGTACGTGACGGCCTTGGTGAAGCCGTCACGTGTAAATCCTCCAAAAACATTCTGGCGCGTCACGTGTAACTTGATTATCCACCTCATTGCCAATGAGTGACGGCGTCATAAGCAAATCCTGACGCCGTCATGTACTGTTTTCAGCATGAATAGGAGACTTTGTCGTTTTCTTCACTTTTTCCCTCCAAAAACGTTCAAAATGCTTTCTTTTCCAGATTTCTTCTCAAAAGTACCTAAAATGACAAAAGGAAAGATTTAGGGCAATATTTGATCAAATAATCTCGACTTAGAGCTTAAATGACCCCCTAAAAGCGGTACACCTTTCGTCTCATCAGATCTACACGATCCTTACACGGTCCACACACTCTACCCTTGATCCACGTGATCAACACACTATCACACTAACTACAAGAGATCTCCAAGATCTCAATAAGATTACAGTGATCAACACAAGAAGACTTGAACAATACTATGACACTTATTGTATATCAAGATACAATCAAGTTAACTAACAAGTAATGCAAGTGCACTACACAAAGACTCTTAACACTTTGTATCTTCTTGATACTTTGTGTTCTTCTCTTAACTAGTAGAAGAATGATGGTGATCACTTGGTTGGATGAAAGGATCACTCTTTAAAACAAATTTAAACTAACTAAATGATCAAAGTAGAGTTTAGGTGATAAGAGATTTTATCACAGAAACCTAAAATCTGTAAAATGGACTAGTATTTATAGTCAGGGAGAAATTTGACCGTTTAAAGGGGACGGTACCACTAATGGTATCACTAAATCTAATGGTACCGTGCCAGACAAAAATGCTCCTCTTTTTGTTTTTAGTGGTGAAGGTTTATTTGGGGAAGTTTGGAGCTGATTTGGGTGGGAATATAGCTGTTATGATTTTATAACTTATTTTTCAAATTAAAACATTTCTTTATAATTAAAGTTTTGAGACATTCCCCTTTTTTAAGATGACAAAACATAAACTCCTTTTAGGTGAAAAATTAATTTTGACAAGTTTTTAATATGAGTTTGCATCCCATTTCTCCCCCATTTTCGAAGCAAAAAGAATACTAAGGCTCCCCCTTGACATATACTCGACCTCATTTGGAGAACACCAAGGAATCGAGCAATGGTTCTTGTTACAAAACAAAGTTAGATGACACAAATACAATATCTAACATGTAGCAACCAAGAAAAATATCCAACCATAATAAAACTAATGACAAACCAATCATAAAATAAGCAAATGCATTAAAATAAAAGGATAATCGTACATAAGGTGTGAGTACATCAACTAAACAATAAAATAAAGCCTACAAGAAGCACATATTAATTTTTGGTGACTTGAGAGGCCCTAAGATTCGCTTCTAGTACAAGAGGGGGTCCTAATCATTTATTCTTGAGCACTAAGCATGAAAATGTTTAGTTGAATGGGCTATAGGGTGGTGATGGTGACATGATTAGTGGTTGTGGAGGTGTCATGAGATGTTCAACATAGGAGAACATGAAGTAAAGTTCATCTCTCAAATAGGAGATGAGATTGCGGTTGTGGAGGCAACATAGGCAATTAGCACTATGTATATCAACCGAGTTGAGTTGGATAGGAGGGCCCATGATTAGTGATGGAGGTTGTGGTGAGTATGTCGGTGATGGAGTTGGAATAGTGAAATCCAATGGAGTGATAGGTGAAAGTGTATAGTTTATGGATGATTGCAAGGTGTTGTGGGAGGAAGATGATGAGGATGTTGTCCTAGTAGTTGATGATTTAGAAGGAGCATTTGGTGGAGATGGAGAGTTAGGGGTGCTTTGGGAAGGTGGTGTTGTGACTTCATTATCTTTGGTGAGATCAACAAAGAGAGGTTTGGATGGTGGCCTAACGGTAATTCTAGGTTTCTTGGAGACATGGGTTGTGAATCCTTGTGTGGAAGACATGGTGAGTAAGGAGTATAAGGATAAAGGTAGGTTGCAAGGGATTCTTGCAATGGTGAAGCCTTATATAGGCAAGAGTGGTGTGGTTTGAATTAAAGTTGATGGGGATGTCCTAAGGTAGTCTAAAGGAATCTTAAGGTGCATGAGAATTTGCAAAACATTGCAGGTTTTGAGGTTAGGGTTGCATGAGTCTAGAGGGAACAGTGAAAATTCGTCAGATAGGGGACGGCACCACTAAATGCCACACGATACCATTAAATTTAATGGTACTGTGACCTGGAGATCATGAATTTTCTTTTGATACCTATTTATGGGAAGCTAAAAGGAGTTTTCTAGGGAGACTATTTGCAGGAAATGTTAGTGCCTCAAACCACTAAAGATTAATTTGCCAAATGTATTCCATATTAATCTACTCCTAGCAAACAAAGTTAGTAAGCTCTTATCTAAATAAGACTAAGCATGCAATCAAAAAGATAAAATGAGCTAGCATTCATGAAAACACATAATTAAAATTATGCAAAGGTGATAGAAAGTCAAGCATGCAAGATAGTCAAAGGAGGATAAGAGTTAGATAAGATATCCATAGATAAATGCTAATATGAGATAAAGTAACTAATCTCGTTCTAACTACTCAAGACCTTGCTTCTTAAGGATGAGTTCAACTTCCTACAGTTCCATCACACTCTCGAGTTAAGCTCGCACCACTCCCACATCCGTAGGGTCATCATAAACATCATAGTCGACGGAGGACGCGGAAATAAAAATAGATGAGATATGTGACTCATTGATGGGTTCCATGAGGGGATTGAAAAGTGAGTACTGAGGACTACGAAGGTGTGGGTGAAAGTTCATGAAGTAGTGATAGTGACGGGTTGGGAACATCCCATACGGTATCAATTTATTTTTGTTACCTTTGAGATGGACAATTCGCTCAGCGAAGAAGTAGGCAAGGGTTGTTTAGTGTGGAGACAATATATCATATGAGCACAACAAGCTGGAAGT
Source organism: Artemisia argyi (assembly GCA_030686995.1). NCBI lineage: Eukaryota > Viridiplantae > Streptophyta > Magnoliopsida > Asterales > Asteraceae > Artemisia > Artemisia argyi. The sequence goes on along the minus strand of CM060708.1, from coordinate 87,939,115 downwards.
TGCTCACGGACACCTTGTAGACTGAGAACATTTTCTTTTAGGATAACTACTCAACGAAGTAGTTCATGACGAACCTCTACCAAAAGAATTTTCATTGGATCGAGGAATGGAATGTACTTATGAGTACGGAGGAGTTTGGTAAGTTCACTTGGAGAGGGTATGTACGAATAATAAGGACTATTCTCTTCTCTATAGTTGAAAGGAGTCTCAAGACACCAATCTCCAGTGTAGGCACATTGCCCATGATTGGGAATTTGGAGAATTTGAGCAAATTGCTCAAGAGTCAGGATAAATTTGAAGTTGTGAATCCACAACCAAAGTGACAAAGATTGATCCTCGTTATGTACGAGTTCAACTTGTCGAAAGAATTCTAACACAAAATGAGGACAAATGTGCTCGTTGATGAGTAGCAAGCAATGGAAACCTATGGCTCTAAATGAGGTGTTAATGTCTCTATGGTAAATTAGGGAGTGATCAACGACACGACCTTCATGAAAACGACGAGTTTCAAGATTGACATAGGCACGAATGTGATTTCCGGGAGTTGTTGGTACACGAGAGATATCGGGAGTGTAGTGTCAGTTAAGAGGTGATCAAAATCATAGTCATGAGACATGTTTGTTACCTATAGAAAGGTATAATATAAGTTAAAATAGAGAATACTTGTTTTGCGAATATGTGCCTAGTGTGTGTCTATATGCAAACTATGTGGATGTGTGGTAATATTGTGTAAAACCCGAGAATCCGTCTTTCCTACAATTTTCCATATTATTTGAATTTTCATAAGTTTGTGAACTTGACCTAAGTATTTGGAACATAATATTTGAAATCTACAACATTTGAATCTATAACCTAAGTGATTGTTAAATTAAGTATACTTGAATTAATAATATATGTATCACACGTTGGAAGTATTCTTCTAGACCAATATCTTTTGAGCTTGTACACACAACTACCAAATGAATAAAATCACACGTTACTAAGTTACAATAAACCGAATTCATTTATATACGTACAAATTATTTAAAGCCTAATAGATAATTGTTTGGATATCAGCATCACACGTTTCATATGTCACCAAATGGATCAAATATAAATTAAACATATGTACATAATATATGTAACTTATGATAAGAGACTAAATATACTTTTGGATTTTAAATTCTCCTGGTCTTTGGTCCTTCCTGTTTACTCGGCCAACACACCCAACGTACTCCCCTATATCCCCACTTTTTCTCTCATGTTATTAACCATATTTCACCTAAACATTTCCCACACATAAAACTCGAAAAATAATATAAGTTGGCACCCTTGCTTTTGGCATCTTCGAGTGGTACAAAAGGATTACGAATGGTATCACAAAGGTGGTAGCAGGTAGTAAATGTTTTGGCGTTCTAGCGTTTCTTTTGATGATCGTTGGGGTTATTCATCTTGGTGTAATCGTTGGGTTGGTTCGAGTAGCGTTGTGGCTGGTAGTTTGTTTCGGTCTCACTCGTTGGAGGTGTATAGCTCGCGACTTAACTCGGTTAGCCGATTGTGTACGTCGGTGTTCAGTTTGAAGCTAAGACCCTGATGTTCAGTTTTGGCTTGTGTTTTAGACGCGCACACTGGGTTTGTGTTCAACCAGATTCGTTTTCATCACAGTCTTCGTGGTTGTGTTTGTCTTCATCCTGTTACCTCGATCGTTTGGTTAGAAGGTAAACCCTTGAATCTCATTCACGAATGAATCTTTGATCTTGATATTACCCTTTATTATATCTCGTACATAACCCATACAAATTTGCAAATATGTCACATAAGATTATAAGCATATAAATAACATGTATAAATCAGTCTCATGAAATAATGAATATTGGATGCAATGATGTCGAACTTCATGTCTGTTGGAGCATGTGAATACGTACGCTTAATATACCTTTGAATATGGTAAATAAAATGATGGGCATTTATATGTTATTGATTCAACAGGAAGTTTACATGAAATGATAAAGATATGTCACATAAAATCATAACTTCACACATAAAATAACGATTTGAAAAGCTAACTAATCGATCCTTATGATTTGTAATTCTTCCTTATGATTTGTAATTCGATCTACGTTCATGTTGTGTCTTAGACTCATGGATTTTTGTATGCCTCGATTTGTATATCACACTACTAGAAAAAGTGGCATTAGCAACAATTATTTAACAACAATAGAGAAATTGTTGCTAAATTTTACAATTAGCATATAATTTTAGCAAGAAAAATGTTAGCATAGTTGCAAATTTTTTAGCAACAAGTAAATTAGTTGGTATTTCTACAAGCAACTAATTTTAGCAAAAAAATTGTTAACATAGTTGCAAATTTTTTTAGCAACAAGTAAATTTAGTTGGTGTTTTACAAGTGTGGAATCACTTTGCTATTATTTTACTAACAATTTCTCGAGAGCCATATTTTTTAAGTTTAAACAATATTTGAGTTACACAAATCCAAATAAGTATTACGGGGAACAATAAAAGTTCACTTACCGCTTTTTTATAAGTATTAAATAAAAGTTCACTCATCCGCTCTTATCTTCTATTGCCTTATTTTGTTTCCACAATGAAGTCAAAACACAAAAAGCATGAACCACCACACTTCACCGCTCAACGTCTCTGGCTAGCCATCGCCGCCACGAACACCGTCATATCAGTCGTGCACCTACCACACTTTATCAGCAGCTCACCATGTCGCCGCCTCAATCAACCACTCCATCCCGTCGTATCCACCTTAGTCCGTCGACCTTGCTTCGTCGAAAACTCATGGCGTCTTACTCCACCTCTCCATCGACGTCTCATAGTCAGGAATCTGTGGTATCTCCATCACCTCCTCACTCCATTGCTTCGTCGACGTCTCGTAGTCAGCAATCCGTGGAATCTCCATCACCTCCTCACTCCATCACCGCCTCACGGCTGCTCCGCCTCGCTCCATCACCATCGGTAGACTCTGAACTTCTATTAAATTGAGCTGTTAATTAGGTCTAATTAGTGTTGATTTTCATTTTAAGCTGTTAATTAGGTCTAATTAGTGTTAATTTTCATTTTAAGTTGTTAATTAGGTCTAACTAGTGTTAATTTTCATTTTAAGCTGTTAATTAGGTCTAATTACAGAATATTTTGTTATTAGATGTAAATTAGGGCTAATTATGCATTTTAAGATGTTGAAATTAAGTAAGTTATGTTGCGTTTATTGATGTTTAGGTTTTAATAAGTTATGTTGCATTTACTTGTATAGAAATTAGTGTTTGTTTACTAATATCGTGATGGATGCAAGTTTTATGCGTAGAAATTATAGATAGGTGATTGTCGATATGAATTAGCGTTTAGTTTGTTATTAAGAAGTTTATGTTATAGTAGAAATGCGTAGAAATTATAGATTAAGTATGAACAGTAGGTTATATGAATAAGTTATAAGATGAAAATGAGAAAGTACTATCTGATGAAAATGAGAAATTATAGATTAAGTATGAATACTAGGTTATATGTAATTAAGTTAATGTTACTGAGTTTGTTGTTTTGATGTTACTATTTTTTTGCTGTATGAAGTTAAATTTATGATTTCGGACCTTATATTGTGATATGCATAGAAATTATAAGATTAGTTATGAACCGTAGGTTTTACAAATACAGTAAGTTATAAGGTGAAATGATTAGTTGAGATTTGAGAATTGTATCTGATGGACGTGATTTTGGAATTCGTACTGTGATGTTTGGAAATTTACGACACATAGGTTATTATGATATTGAATTGTCGTTTGATAAGTTTGTGTTGTGTTTAGTTGTTACAAGTTTTGTTATCTAGAAACTTAGGTAGTTACAATATTTATAAATTTGATAAGTATGTTGTGATACATGCTAGGATTATGCAAACAGTTTATATGATCAGTTATGAGTAGTAGGTAATAGGTTATCTAAGGTGAGGGGTTAAGTAATAGTAGTCGCATTGTGGTCAATGCAAATTAGTTTACCTTATCGAATTAAGTTCTGTTATGAGTTTGGTTCATTTATATTGTCAGTAGGTTGGTTCATTATGTAGAAACTAGCACTGACTTGTTGGTATTTGGTCTAACCTAGTTGTAAAAAAAGCGAAAGAGATGACTAACCTAGTAGTCTGGTATTCTGGATTCTGTAAGACGCAATTGGTCAACATTACTTTTATCATGTAGAAGTATATCACTGACCGTAGTTGGATGGAACGTCGAATCGCATCTCATGGTTGCTCATTGACCCAAGATTTTAGACTTGGGGTTGAGGAATGCTTAGAATTTGCTTACAGCCATCCGCGATTTGTAAATCATGAGAAGATTAAGTGTCCTTGCCGCAAATGTGAGCTATTGAAGTTCCATGACAAAGAAACAGTTACATTACACCTTTATCGACGGGGTTTTCAAAGATCCTATAAGTATGAGCAGGTTGTAGGCTTTTAAGTAACATTGTTTGGCATCTAGCATTTCATTATCTGCCCACCACCTGCTTTGTGAGTTGATTATGAGACCAAATTGCCAATGACCCTCCACTTGAATAATCATCTACATGAAATTTTATCATATACCAACTGCTCCTTATGTCCTGTAAAACATGCCATGGTTCTATTTTAGGGTACCTGCAAAAAATGTGTCCTATTTACAGATGTAGGCTGGATGTTATGGCTGAAGTTGGAGTTTGTGAGATATATAGCTGCAAAAAATGTGGCCTATTTGCTTTTTCGCTACAACAGTTTTGAGATAAATGGTTCTTTTAGTTCAGAGTTCAGACTCATGTTAAAGCTGAGACTGAATTAACTGAGGTTTCATTGTTAATGACTCGTGATCGTAATAATTTTATGTTATTTTTGCAGGAGACTGAATTAGTGTTGGACCTTGTTTACTAAGTTAATAGTTAACTAAAGAGTTAACCTAACCAATTTCCATGACTTTTAACTCAGATAAATAAGATTAACAACAAAGATAAAACGTAAGAAAAGAGGCACGATATTTTTCAACGTTTAATTCTTATTAGAAGTTAATAAAAAGAATTATACCCAAGTGTTTGCGGAATAACACTTGGGATTGAAATGACAAGTATGGTGTGGACTCCTCTCTAAACTCAAACTACGTTAAGTGACAACCATAAGGTCATACTGAGCTATCTCAGGGACTGTGTTGTTCTTTGGAGGAGTAAAAGTGTTTTATGAATGCTTCGCTTTAAATGCACAAACTTGTCAACTTTTACTCCTCACTTATGCTACCTATTTATACACAAGTGATTTACAACTTTACTGATAAAGACAAAAGATGATCTAACTAGTAGAGACAAAATACTTACGTATTTTGTCTCTGTAACATTAGACTATTTTGGGTAAAAGACAATGTGCCTTTCCAGTGCGCAGTAATGACACCATCCTGACATGATGCCTTTCAGGAAAAGTTTGACTTCAGGTAGATGAAGTCACCTGTTGATACGTTCAAACTTTTCCCCCCTTGTCCCGCCCATACTTCAGTCTTCAGTCTTCAGTCTTCAGTCTTCAGTATGTAGTAGTTGTTGAGGAGTCCTGGGGGTTCAGTGAGTTATTGTCATCCTCACTGAACCCATCATCTTCTTCTTGGCTTAGATTCCATACACTGAGTTCCGCCTCACTGAATGGTGAACCTTTCAACATAGACTCACTCCAAGCATCCTGAAGATGACTCACTGAGGTACTGTTCACTCAGTGACTTGTTTGCATATACGGATAATAGACACTTAGGTTATTTTATGTTCAAATCCAAGTTTAAAGGAAGCTTAGGGAATTCAGTGACCCAACAATTAGGTATTGAGATGACGGAAATAGAATTGTTTGAGAAGTTACATAAAAAGGACAAAGGTAAAGGTGACTGGTGCGATCTTAGGGCGGAAAGGGCAGCAACTAAGTTTTGTGATATTGTCAAAAAGAATGATGTTGATGATTTGGTTGATATTCCATTTGATGATGAAGCATTGGTTAAGGCCACTGGTTTTACCAAGAACAGCAATGGGTATGGATTTGGGCTTACAAAACAAGCAGACCGGATATATAATAAGGCAAAAATATCATATGCTAAAAGATCTCACAGATACACTTCAAGAATGGATGATGAGGATTGGATTGAATCAGAAGTTAATCGCAAACTAGAAAGCTGAATGAAAGCATTTGAGGTTGATATGCAGCAATGAGTTCAAGAACAGGTGCAGGCTCAAGTGCAGGAACAGGTTAAGAAATTCTTGGTCGGGCTGCAAAAAAGAGTTCCTACATTCTAGTGATTCATTTAGTCTTTAGCAAACTATTTCCTCCATTCTGGTAATCCATTTAGTGTCTAGCAACTATCATTTTAATAAGACCAAACGTGTTGGTACTTTAGTTCTTACAATCGCATTACTACTTGGATATTTGATCGTTAATTGTGGCGAATCATGGTTTACTTTGTAGAGATTTTATGAACAATATTTGGATTTTAATGAAGTTACATTTGGTATAATTGTTTCTTGTGGTTTTGTATATTTATAGAAGTGCTCTTTCAAGGTTGTATATATAGAATTATTTGGGCCAAAAGTAGATTGTTGATTAATAATGTAATTATCAAGGGATATAATTTTGATGCTAATTATTTAGAAATGGCAACAATTGACTTCAAATAGTGTTTGCTAATTTAGAAACCAATAAGCAATTTCATTGTATTTTTGAATTAGCAATGACTTTAAATGTTCTTGCTAATTTAGCAACCAATAAGCGGTTTTGTTGCTTTTCTAGATTAGCATAGATTGGATTAGCATCAATTGGTGTTAGTTGCTATTTTTGTTGCAAAACACGTTTAGCAACCACTTTTTCATATGTTGCAACAAATTTAATTTGTTGCTAATGGCACTTTTTCTTGTAGTGTCATTCGATCTAAAATCTGTTTTGATCTATAAAAAAGGTCATGGGTGGTTTCATTGTTGAGTCTTATTTCTAAATAAACGAGATCGGATATTTTGCATGCGTGTATTATTGAATATCATGACACTCAGCAAGTTTAAGAAGTTGGCATATAATTACATAAATTTCCTTTTTAAACCCTAAACCTTGTAATATTGACACTATTCACCCTAAACTATGATATTACTAAAATTGGAAAGTTACTAAAAACGGAAAGTTTCTAAAAATAGAAAGAGACCTAAAAGGAGTAATCTGATTTAAAATGAGCTTATTAATAATAAGACAACCATTAATTCATGTAGATTCGCTGAAGAAGGAGTAACTTCCAATCTTTATGTCTTCTGATGTGTTTGCACTTGCGGTTTAAGGTACATATATTTTTCCCTTTTTAGTAGGGACTTCTCATGACTCTCTTGATCCTTGACGTTGCTATGATTCCCTTTTGATATGCCATTTCTATGACCCTTTCGTTATGATCTTTTGATATGAGCTTCTGATATGAGTTTTGATATGATTCGCTTGATATGATTTGTTGATACGATTCTAGTAGCTATCCTTTCTGTTATGATGATTTGTTATTGTTCTCATTTATATGAGACTCTGTTCTGATGATATGTTCTGATTGATTATGCTATGATTACTTGATTATGGATAGCTTTTGTTCTGATTTGTTCTATTCTGATGCCCGAGTTTTTAGTCTAGCCATGGAGGTACCATGGCCATGGCATTGAGGCACCAATGGCATGACACTATCTGTGGCGGTGTGATTAGTCCACGACGTCCCCATTTTGATATGATGTGATATGAGATCTCTTGGCCATTATACGTGTATATACTTGTCATGCGAGCAGGTGTATATATATGTTTTGTTTTGTGGGGGGGCGTATTAATGCATCCAAAGTTCTGTTTTGATTTGAGAAGACCGTGATTAGGCTGTGCGTGCCTTACACCCCCTCATTTTTGGGAGGTCGCGCCTCCATTTTGGTACTTAGAGGTCTCCCCTCTCCGTACACTTTGATTTGGCAGTATATGTGATTTTGACACCTATTCGAGTGGCTCAGGTAGGTCGGCTCGTGGCTTTCCTATGTTTCGTTGTATCTATTCGAGTGGCTTTGGTAGACACGCCTTTGCTGATACGTGCTCTTTGATTCTTATTACTATCTGATTATGCTATCACTTGATCTCTTTACGATACTTCATTTATTTGACTTATGATACATTATGTTGATTCTCATGATCCTTCTCATTTCGTTTGATTATTACCATTTGATTCTTCATGTTCTTATTCAGTTGAATTATGATATTTGTTCAGTTTATCGTTGATCTCTTATTCATTTGACAGATGACATTCATTTCAGCAAGAGCTTATGATTTCTTTTCTTATTATTATATATGTTTCGATTATTCATTTTGTTATATATCTGTTCATTTCAGCAAGAGCTTATGATTTTGAAAGAGTGTAATTGAATCTTTGGTTGCGAGGTTTGGTTTTGAGAGAAATGGTAGAAATTGGGAAAGTTTAAAAGTGAATTGTGGGGGAAAAGAAAACTGAAATACGAGTTGTATCAGATACACGGTACCACTAAATTTAGTGGTGTCGTGACCTGCTGAGACAGAATTTTGTCCCATTTTGATTTATGATGAACAAATCTCGCTTATTTAGTGAGACTTTTTGACATGAGGAAAGAATTTATACCTAATAATTCTTGTTACGGAATGAATGAGACGAGACGAGAGGAGATGACTTCAATATATCCAAGGAAATACGTAAATACTCATTAGAGGAAAATACGAGGGATGACTTTAATATTTCCCAAGAAATATATAAATAGTCATAAGATTTAGGGGGTATGTTCCATCATTCCTAGACCTAGACGAAGCTAGTTGAAAGATTCTTTTTTGAGAGGTTTGGTCAGGATGTCGACGATATTGTCTTGAGAAGGAACTTTCTCAATAGAAATGTTTCCTTTTTGGACGTTATCGTGGAGAAAGTGGTGACGAATTTCGTTGTGTTTAGTACAAGAGTGTTGACCGGGGTTTTCACTCAAGTCAATGACACCTTTGTTATCGCACATAATACAGATGTCGTCTAGATGTATGTCATAGTCTATTAGAGCTTGTTTCATCTATAGTGCTTGTTGATATACCTTTCTGGCGCTTACGTATTCGGCTTCGGTCGTGGAGATAGCAAGAGCCGTTTGTTTCTTGGAGAACCAAGAAGTTAGACAACAACCCATGAAGGTACAAATGCCACTCGTACTTTTTCGATCCACATAATCTCCCGCATGATCAAAGTCGGCATAGATAATAGTTTGTACATCGGTCCCCTTGGTATAAAATAATCTCAAGTGTATAGTGCCTTTAATGTATCGGAAAATACGCTTAACCACTTTGATTCAATTCTTTTGTGAAATCAATCAACACCAATATGAACTCTAAACTACACTAACTAATATAAACACTAAATATAAAGAGATGAGATGGAAAGATCAAACTGAGACAAAGAGATTTATAGTGCTTCGGTAATGAAGCTCTTCTTCGCCCTACTCCACTCCCCGAGTACCCAACTCGAGAGTTCTAAGCACTATGTCAACAAAGCTCCCTTCAGGCGGAGAAAACCGTACACGTCACTTATCACAATTTCCGACACTAAGCTAAGTGTCGAGTACTAATCTAGCTAGTACCAATCTCACACGCTCCTAACTTCTCACACGATCTACATGATCCTTACACGATCTACACGATCCACACAATCTACTCTTGATCCACTTGATCAACATATTATCACACTAGCTACAAGAGATCTCAACAAGATCACAATGATCAACACAAGAAGACTTGAACAAGACTGACACTTGTTGTATATCAAGATACAATCAAGTTAACTAACAAGTAATGCAAGTGCACTACACAAAGACTATTAACACTTTGTATCTTCTTGATACTTTGTGTTCTTCTCTTGACTAGTAGAGGAATGATGGCGATCACTTGGTTGGATAAAATGATCACTCTTTAAAACAAATTAAACTAACTAAATGATCAAAGGAAGTTTGGAGCTGATTTGGGGGGGGGGGGGGGGGGGGGATAGATGTTATGATTTTTAAACTTATTTTTCTAATTAAGACATTTCTTTATAATTCAAAAATAATTTGTAAAATGTATTTTTGAAAAGAAAGTTTTGTCACATAAAAAATGTAAGGTTTGAAATACAAATTCACTTCTTTGATCATTTGTTAAGTCGTAAATTTGTTTGTTCTTACCTAGAGTGATTTACGTAGAAACGAGATATTTCGATTAGAAACTTGTTTACGTTAATTTTTACGTAAAGTGTTTTCACATTTTGTTATTATCAAAACGTATGGATATCGAAAAATAGAAATAACGTTTTTAGACATTACTTCTACCTTAGAGAGAGAAACGAGAGAATATGAGAAAAGTATCACAAGACATTTAGATAGACATGCACCTCATAACCGATAAGATAGGGGATACTTATACCCTTACAACCAAGTTGTGAGACCTCTTAACATATTAGCTTTCTTACGCAACTATACAAGTAATGCGAGGGTATTAGGTCTTACAACAACATAAATATTTATACTACTTACCCTATATCTATTACAAAATATTACATGGAAGTCCATGCATTAATGATTTACACTTTTCGTGTTCTAACACACTCGCATTAAATCGGCAGCCACTACACTCGTCTTGACATCTAACAAACTTAAAGAGTATTTAAAAGATATTTTAGTTTCAGCCTCGTAAAGATGTATGTGCAAAAAGACATAGACGGTTGAAAGTTGGCTATGCGAGGTTTAAACTTAAAGCATTACTAGAAAATCTTAAGCCTCAACTTGAATACACCTTTTAAGGTTGAGTGATATTCGTTTTCATGTCAACTACAACTGTTGAAATTTTTATGAATGTAATGTGCATAGTTAGATTGATCTATGAGCGTTACTTGGTGCTAGATATGTTAGTAACAAAAATGCTAAATATGGAAGACAAAAGTCAACATCAAGTCAACCATACTTGTTCAGTTCAGAGTATTCACAGAAAGCAACAACACAAGACAGTGATTCTATTACAGAGATGCTTAAGAACTTGTAACACAATGTAGCATAGCAGTATGGAGTAGTATAGTAACATCCTTAATTCATCATAACTACTAGGAACAAGAGGATGAAGCTTAATAGATCTTATTAGGTACCCATTTAATTATTAATTTTTGTCTTCAATTAGTCTCAAAACTGGTTCACATTAGAGGATAAATAGGGAATAAAAGGAAACAGAACACACAGATTCACTAGGTTGGCTGCTCAAATTCAATCTACAAATAAAAAATTTGTATTACTAAACTTCGCAATTACAAGAACGAGACACAATTACAGCAAAGGGAATGGCAAGGGAAGGGTGGTTTGAGGTGGGGTGGTGTTCCCATGAGAGGAATGAGACACAATTAAAGATCAAAGTAGAATATTTAACACGTCTTATTTTTCATTGTTTGCAGAACACTTTCATATACACTTAAGTTTACTTCCTCTTGTTTGTACACTCAATTTGTGTCGAATCACTATGGCTAGTAGAATGACAAGTCGTTTTGTGTTTGTGCTATAAGATACCAATGAAAAAGACGGGCCCTTTCTCATTTGTGCCACGAGATTCTGTTAAAGATGACTATCATGACAGTATAATGTTTAGAACAAGTCGTTTTTGGTTTCTACTTTCTAGTAATATGTACAAGTACAAACGATTCACCTCCTCTCGTTTTTGGTTTATACTAAATGTGTCGACGATCACTATGGACTATAATTTTTTGGCAAAATCGTTTTTACTTTGCAATAAATATCAATTAAAAGATTTTACTTATAAAAGAAAGACAGTCTATTTTAGATCCCTACGCATACCATTGGTCATACAACATTGGGATTCCATTGTACTTGACATCTGCCAAAAGTGCAAAAAAAAAAAAAAAAAAAAAAAAAAAAAGTAGTGGAAAGAAACATCACAATATCATCTTGGAAGAAGACACTCAAGAATCGGAGAGACAAACATCGAATTTACTTGCTGCCAATGTCTTGTTATCAAATTACATATTTCTCCCTCACCATAGTACTTTTGCTCTCTAATTACCTCTATTTTTACTTTCACTAAGTTAACAAAATGGTAATTTCATGTTGTTAGAGAACTTCCACAAAAACCTTCAAATAAGACGAGTCAAAGAAATGCTTTCTCATTTAATAAGCCCAAGCACAATGTAGTACACCAGTGTGATAGGTAGTGCTATCAACATACCAAAAATAACCCTGCAAAACAAACATGTAAACCATGCATTAAAACGTGTACATATCCAAATCAAAATGTGCTAGCTAGAAAAATCATTGTACACTGGTTGTTTTAAGAAATGCAAATAAAAAAAGTGCATTTTCCATATCAGTCTACATTGCATTGTAGTATTATGTAATGTGCAAGCTACTAATGGCTAAACAGACACGTTAATAAGTACAAGTCAGTAATGCATAAAAGTGGAAGCAAAGACTCACCCAGTGGAAAGTATGTCTGGGTGTACATTGTACTCTTTAGCAAACACAAAAGGAACAATTCCTTGAGGGGATACATTAACCGAACCCTCCCTATTGGAGGTAAGTACAAACCCTCCCATATGTTAGGGTGTACCATTGTACTTTTTTTTTATTTTTTTTTTTGTCCTTTTTTGTCCTTTGTCCTTTTCTTGTTTTTTTGTCCTTTTTTTTGTTCCAGTCCTGGTAAGTAACACAAGCAACACAAGCAAAACCCAAGTCCAGGATTTCTCAAGTAACACAAGCAAAAGTCAAGTCCAGGTTTTCTCAAGTAACACAAGCAACAAAAGTTGCAAGTGCAGGTTTGACACAATCAACACAAGTAACACAAGCAAAAAGTCCAAGTCCAGGTCATTGTCCAAGCAAAACATGTAACACAAGCAAAAAAACACAAATAGAAAAAAAAAATCCAAAGTGCAGGTTTTCGTCATCGCCGAAAAAAGCTCGGATTTGAAAACATAATTTAAAAATAAAAATAGTTTAGTAAGGCTCGGATATGAAGGTTGCAAACATAATTGTTTGCCATCCATTCGGGGTTGAAAAACCCATTCGTCATCGCCTTTTGGACACAAGGTCCAGGTTTTGACCAAAGCAACAGTTAACTTTTGGAATTGAATTGTAATTGTTATTCATCACGATATATTACAATTGTATATATAGAAGACATAGTTACACATTGTATCCTCCTATTATACTAATATTATATATCTGACTAATATGCCCCCGCAAGCTAAGGCCGGGAAACGACGTGCAGCTTGAACCGTATACTCTCAAATTGTTGTGAGGACAGAGGCTTGGTAAAAACATCAGCGATTTGATCCTTAGTAGAAATGAGCCCAACCGAGAGTTTCTTCTCCGCTACCTTTTCTCTGACAAAGTGAAAATCTACCTCTATATGCTTTGTGCGAGCATGAAACACAGGATTGGCTGTTAGATACGTAGCTCCTAGGTTATCATGAAACACAGGATTGGCTTTGTGCGAGCATGGGAACTCGAAGTTCACGAAGGAGAGCTTCTAGCCAAGTGATTTCAGCTACCGTGTCTGCTAAGGCTTTATACTCGGATTCAGTTGATGACCGAGAGACAGTCTTTTGTTTTCTGGCTGACCATGAGACAAGATTAGAACCAAGATAGATAGGATATCCCCCGGTGGATCGACGGTCATCTGGGCAACCAGCCCAGTCGGCATCAGAAAAAGCATTCACATCTGGGGAATGAGAGTCAGTATACCCATGTAAAATGGAACCCGAGTTTTGTTTGACCAAAAGACCAAAATCAGCGGTGCCGTTTAAATACCGAAGAATTCGTTTGACAGCAGACCAATGATTTTCTGTCGGAGAGTGCATGAACTGACAGACTTTGTTGACGGCATATGCAATATCAGGTCTGGATAGAGTAACATATTGTAGAGCACCAACGATTTGACGATACCGAACGGGGTCCTCAAAAGGGGCACTATCACCAAGAGCTAAATTAGCAGTTGTGGAAATGGGTGTTTTGACGGGCTTGGCTTGTGAGAGGCCAGCCTTTTGAAGGACCTCCAATATATATTTCTTTTGAGATAAATGCAAATCCGAGCCCTTGGGAGTAACTTCAATACCAAGAAAATAAGAAAGAGAGCCCATATCCTGAATAGCAAAGGTCCGACTCAGATTTTTAACAATCTGATCAATAGCTGTTGGATTGTTACCTGTCAAGATTATGTCATCAACATAAACCAACATGTATAATATGGTACCCCTGGATGAGTAGATAAAAAGTGAAGGGTCTGTCTTGGATCCTGTAAAACCAAGAGAAAGTAATGCCTTGGACAACCGATGAAACCAGGCCCGGGGTGCTTGCTTAAGCCCATACAAAGACTTGTGAAGGAGACAAATGTGATCCGGCTTGTGTGAATCAACAAAACCAGGGGGTTGGTGCATATAAACTGTCTCGGTCAGATCGCCGTGCAAAAAAGCATTTTGAACATCCAATTGTCGTAGAGGCCACCTCTGAGATACGGCAAGAGAGAGAACCACCCGAACAGTTGTGAATTTGACCACAGGGCTAAAAGTTTCATGATAATCGATGCCCGGATGTTGATTGAAACCTTTGGCCACAAGACGTGCCTTGTACCGTTGAATGGCGCCTTGAGGGTCCCTTTTTATTTTGTATACCCATTTGCAGTCAACCACATTGGCAGTAGGAACACGTGGGACTAAAGACCAAGTACCATTACGAATTAATGCAGCATATTCCTCAGCCATGGCATTTTTCCACTGAGGATCTTTGTTAGCAACGGAAAAGGTGGGAGGTTCGGTTTCAATAGCAGATGTGGTGTGATAGGCATAAGGGTTGTAACGTACACGTTGTTTTGGATGAGGACGTAAGGAAGGAGGGCGGACACGTCTAGGAGGAGGAACAGCGGTGTTGGGCTGTTGTGTCGAGACAGCCGTGTCCGATGATGGATTAGGCAGAGGAGCAGCGACACTCGGTGGTGGTGTAGGTGAGTGGGCAACTGTTGTAGGTGGTGTAGGGGAGTGGGCAACTGTTGTTGGTGGTGTAGGTGGCGTGGCAACAGATGTGGGCTGTGGATTAGGAGGTGGATCCTCATGGCGCCTGGTGTAAGTTTGGAAAGGAATGTCGGATTGAGAGGAAGGATGTGGTGTAGTGTCAGGGTTGGATGGTGATGAAGGAGAATCAGAGGGAATAAAATTGGAGGGATAAGATGACACATAAGGATCTGGTGGTGGGAAAGGTGTAGGTGAAGATGAAGGTGAAGGTATGGTGAATGGAAAACATTGCTCGTTAAACCGTACATGACGGGCAATGTAAAGACGGTCACTTATAGGATCAAGGCATCTATAGCCATGATGAGAGGGGCTGTACCCAAGGAAAACACAAGGAATGGAGCGAAAGTCCATCTTATGTTTATTGTAAGGTCGGAGATGTGGGTAACATTGGCAGCCAAACACCTTCAGAAAAGAGAAATCTGGTTTGCGTTTAAAGATGTGTTCAAATGGTGAGGTGTTGGAGAAATTTCGAGAGGGCATGCGGTTAATGAGATAAACCGCTGTATCACAGGCAAAGTGCCAAAATTTTGTGGGAACAGCCGATTGGGAGAGGAGGGTTAGACCCGTTTCCACCACATGATGGTGGCGTCTTTCAACCAAACCATTTTGCTCACTAGTATGAGGACATGAGCAACAATGTAGAATCCCGAGAGATGTGAAGAAGTTTGACAGATTCCTGAATTCACCTCCCCAATCTGTTTGAACAGACTTTAGTCTCGTGTTGAATTGTCTTTCAACAACAGTGAGAAATTGTTTAAAAACACTAAAGACATCAGATTTGTGAGTCAAGGGAAATATCCACATATACCGTGAGAAGTCATCAACACAGAGTAAAAAATAATTATGGCCATCAGATGAAGTAATAGGTGCTGGACCCCAAACATCACAAACTAATAAATCCAAAATATGAGTGCTCTTATAATTAGAAGATGACAAATGAAGTTTCGATGATTTCCCAATGTGACAAGAATTACAAAAGGAACTCAAACTTTTATTGAAAACAGGAAGACTATATTTATTTAACATAGTTTGCAAAAGTTGGGGATGTGGATGACCAAGTCTTTGATGCCATATGGTTGGGGAAGCACGAACAGCAGTGAAGGCAACTTTGGGAACTTGACGAATTTGAGGCAGACAAAAGGAGTAGAGCCCGTTGTTACTTGGACCCGTGAGGAGGGTGATGCGGGTAGACGTGTCCTTCACAGCAAAGAAAGTAGAGTGAAATTCAAAGAAAACATTATTATCTTGACAGAATTTTTGGACTGAGAGTAGGTTTTGTGTGATTTGTGGGACATGAAGTATATTAGAAAGTGAAAAAGTTTTGGATGGTGAATAAAAATGAGTAGATCCAATATGAAGTATAGGTAAACCCTTACCATTACCAACATGTAGTGCATCCTCACCATAATAAGGCTCATGGCTGTCTAAGTGCGAGGTATCTTGGGCAACATGACTATTCTAACCAGTGTCTGGAAGCCAGGAATTCGATGACTGAGAACGAAAATCAACAAAGTTGGCAGAAGGCTGGTGTTGTCTTGTCTTTATGGTAGCAGGGTCACGGTTGGGACACTGCGACGGTACATGTCCAATACCACACCTGTTGCACGTTCCATAGACGGTGTTTTGATTTGACGCCCAACTAAACTGATTTCTGGTGCCTCCGGATTGCTGGTTATTTTGCTGGTTATTGAAAGAGCCCCGTCCACGGCGGTTGTTTGAGCCACGTCCTCGAGTATTTTGAGGACGAGAGGCAAAAAAAGCCTGTGAAGATTGTTGATTTAGCGGTTGAAGTTGAAAGCCAAGTTGAGAAACAAGTTGTTGGAGACTCTGCATGGTTTCTGATTGAGAAGAGGGGTTGGCAGGTGAGGGGTGATTGGTAGAGACAGCAGCAAAGGCTTGGGCTGGTGAAACAACCGATGCAGATTTCTTCACCATATAATCATGATCTGACAAAAGACCATGGAGTTCAGTGAAGGCTGTTGGAGTCTGTCGAGCAAGAAGTGTAGATTTAAGCCCGTTGTATTCTTCACGAAGGCCTGATAGAACTAGCATGACTAAATCTTTTTCTTTGACTGGTTCACCGATGTTAGCTAGGGCATCAGAATATTCTTTTGCCCTAGTAAGATATGCCGATGATGTTTCATCAGCCTTCATCTCAATCTTGAGTAGTTGAGTCTTTAGGGTGTATTCCCTAGAAGAGGTATGAGGAGCATAGGCTCGTTCAAGAGAGAGCCAAAGATCCCTGGATGTATCGCCTTGAAGATGTGGAAACGAAGCTTCAGAAACGGTGGAGATTATAAGCATCCTAACGTGGGCATCATTAGACACCCATGTAGAGTAGTTAGGATTTGGTTGGGTTTGTACAGGTGCGTCTTTGTCGGATGATTGAGAGGTGATAGTTGGTGGTGGGCAGGGTATGGTTCCATCAACATAACCAATGAGATTATTAGTGATGAGAAACGGTTGGATCATGGTCTTCCAAAAGCCATAGTTTGTGGGAGATAACCTAAAAGCAAACTTGTGAGAATTATGAGATGTTTTCTCGGTTGTGGAGAAGGCAGCGATCATGGCCATTGTTTGGCTGAAGAAGATGATCACGAGAAAAAAAAATATAGGGTTTGATCCGCAGCAGAGTTGTGGCTGCTGCTAGGGTTAGCGGCGGCAGATGGCTCTGTTACCAAGTTAACTTTTGGAATTGAATTTTAATTGTTATTCATCACGATATATTACAATTGTATATATAGAAGACATAGTTACACATTGTATCCTCCTATTATACTAATATTATATATCTGACTAATAGCAACACAAGCAACCATCTCAGATTCGCCAAAATCCCAACAAAAGCCACAAAAGTCAACACAGTTCAGATTCTGCAAATTCCCAACAAAAGCCAACACAGGTACAACAATATTCCACAACCTACCAAGTTCACAAGCTCAGCAACAGAAACACAACACACAGCTCAGATTCTGCAAATTCCCAACAAAAGCCAACACAGGTACAACAATATTCCACAACCTACCAAGTTCACAAGCTCAACAGTATCACCACATGTTCCACAAGTGAAACAAGTTTCACAAGAGGGTTAGTATATTAGAATAGGGAGGGTCAGTATATCTCACCCATACAAGTAACACAAGCAAAGAAAGTCACAAGTGCAGGTTTTTTTCACCCAAGCATCAAGGGAGTATTAACCAAACCCAGGTTTACAAGTCCAGGTTTTGTCACAAGCATCACAAGTAACACAAGCAAAGAAAGTCCAAGACAACAAATGTCGAACTCACCATTTAGCACAGAACAGGTAAAGGCTCAGATTCATATATATATATATATATATATATATATATATATATATATATGTGTGTGTGTGTGTGTGTGTGTGTGTGTGTGTGTCTATATATATATATATATATATATATATATATATATATATATATATATATATATATATATTGCTCATCATGTTTGGCTGCAACTTCAAAGGTTGCAAATTAATTGCCTATCCATTTGGAAATGCCATGCCAAAATCTAGTTTTTTTTTTTATAAAATCATCATTGCCTTTTCTGTTATTTTTAAAAAACAGTTTCATCACAAATCTGTGGGGAATGGGGTAGGCCAGAGCAGGTATTCATACCACTCTATGGTGGCAGATCAAGGTGTTAACCTACCCACATAATCACCACAGAACCACCATAAGGGGTAGGATATACTAACCCTTCCTACTTAATATCACATATCACAAAAACCTGCACCAATGAACCACCAAAGAAAGTCACATATCACATATAATCCACCACAGAACCACAAATATTTCACATAATACACCACAGAACCACCAATAATACACCACAGAACCACAAATAATACTCCACAGAAACACCAATAATACACCACAGATTCACTCCATTTTTCAAAAACCTCCAATTTTTTTTCCAAACCCTAATTTCTCAAACCACATAATACACCACAGAACAACCAATAATACACAACATAATCACCACATAATACACCACAGAACCACCTAATATAGATCCGTGTTAATTAACCACAAATATTTCAATTAACAAATGTTAATTCAAATAAATCACTCAATTTTTCCAAAACCCCCAACTTTTTTTCAAAACCCTAATTTTTAAATATTAGGCGTTTCATAAAATTAATATAGATCCGTGTTAATTAACCACAAATATTTCAATTAACAAACGTTAATTGAAATAAATCACTCAATTTTTCAAAAACCCCCAACTTTTTTTCCAAACCCTAATTTTTCAAACCACAGAATCACCAATAATACACAACAGAACCACCAATAATACACAACAGAACCACAAACCCTAATTTTTAAAAATTAGGCGTTTCATAAAAATAATATAGAGCCGAGTTAATTAACCACAAATATTTCAATTAACAAATGTTAATTGAAATAAATCACTCAATTTTTCCAAAACCACCAACTTTTTTTCCAATCCCTAATTTTTCAAACCACATAATCACCACATAATTCACCTCAGAACCACCAATAATACACAACATAACCACAAACCCTAATTTTTAAATATTAGGCGTTTCATAAAAATAATATAGATCCGCGTTAATTAACCACAAATACTTCAATTAACAAACGTTAATTGAAATAAATCAGTCACTTTTTAAAAAACCCCCAAAATTTTTTCAAAACCCTAATTTTTAAAAATTAGGCGTTTCATAAAAATAATATAGATCCATGTTAATTAACCACAAATATTTCAATTAACAAACGTTAATTGAAATAAATCACTCAATTTTTAAAAAACCCCCAAAAATTTTTCAAAACCCTAATATAAACATCACCAAAACAACCCAGAGAAAGTATATCAACGTACCTCAGTTACACATAACGCTCTTATCACACACACTCACATCATAAACATTACCAAAACCACCAATTTTAGATCTAAAACATGGTTTTAGATCTAAAAAATGAGACAGAGTAGAGAGAGAGAAAAGAGAGAATATGGGTGAGTGTGTGTGAGATAAGAGCGTTATGTGAGGTGTGAGAGAGAGAAAAGAGAGAGTATGTACGGGACGCATTTAAACGCGTTTCATTTTTATTATTTTTTTTTAAATGTATATGTAATGTATATATGTATATGTAATATATTTTTTGTAAAAATGTATATGTAATATATTTTTTGTAAAAAGTATATATTGTAAAAAGTTAATATATTTTTTTTTATATTTTAAAAAGTTTAAAAGTTTATTTATATATAGTAAAAAGTTAAAAAAATGTAATTTTGTAAAAGTTATTTGTAATTGTACATTTTGTTAGTAAAAACCTAATTTTTTTCATGTTTGTAAAATGTATTTGTAAAAAATTTTCGAATTGTTAAAAATGTACTTTCAGGCGTTCAGTTCTGACGAGCAATTAACTGAGTGGGTGCAAAGTATAGCCCGTCAGCTCGGTTTTGTCATCGTAAAAGATAGAAGCAAAGCAGAAAAGGGTTATCTGTACGAAATAAATTATAGGTGTATAAAGGGTGGAAAATATAGACCTGAAGGTAGTGGAAAACGACAAACCAGTACCTTTAAAACGGGTTGCCCATTCAAATTAGTGGCGAAATATCATTTGACGGGTGATTTTTGGATTTTGAGGGTGAAAGATGATAGCCATAATCATGATTTGGCAGACTCGTTGCATGGTTTCCCATATGCAATGCGATTAAAGGAGTATGAGTTCGGTTTAGTCGAAGAATTGGCAGGTTATAATGTACGACCACGTAATATCCTTAGAACAATACAGGGTCGTAATCCGGATAACGTGTCTAGCATTAGAACTATATATAACGCAAAAGGTAAGATCCGGAAAATCAAAGAAGGTGGTCGAACTCCAATTCAAGTCCTTTACTCACATTTAAGGGATGCAGGGTATATATATTACGATAGGGTAAATGAGCAAAATCAGCTTGAGGAACTATTTTTTGTTCACCCCACATCGTATGCTCTATGGTGTACATTCCCTCAAATCATGCTTATGGACTCCACTTACAATACCACAATGTTTAAATTGCCGTTATTGGAAATTGTCGGAGTAACTTCGACAAATAAAACATTCTCAATGGGGTACAGCGTTTTAAACAGTGAGAAAGGGTTTAATTTTCAATGGGTATTGCAACGTGTGAAGTTAGTGATAGATCAAAGATACTACCCGCGTGTTATCGTCACCGACAGAGATTTAGCGTTGGTTGGGGCATGCAAAGCGGAATTTCCTAACGCTCACAGATTACTCTGTCGATGGAATATACAGCAAAATATTCTTCAGAATTGCAGAAATAGATGCGTTTCATCAGAAGACTATGAATCCATCAAATGGAGATGGGATTATATGATTACAGCTCCGACACGCAGAGAATTCGCGCATCATTACGAACGCCTACAACAGCGATTGGTCAATCATGCGGGTACTTAATTATTAATTCACTTATTTTTATTATTTAGTAAATAAAAACCCAAATGACCTTTTTTAGGTCATTATTTTTTTCAGGTATTGCTCAGTATCTGAATAACTTGTTGCGAGATTACGGTAACATGTTTGTCTCGTGTATCATCGATCAATATCACTGCTACGGCCAAACAACAACGTGTAGAGTAGAGAGTCACCACGCGTTGTTGAAATTATATTTGGAAAGCACACAGTCCAATTTAGACCGGTTGTTGAGTGCGGTTGATAAAATTCTCTTTGCGCAAGAACGAGAGATAAAAGAGAGTTTTAATAGGAGCAAGAACGAGAAATTCAATAAATGTGACATACCAATATTTTCAGAATTGTGGTACAAAGTTTCAAAACATGCTTTCAACCTAATGCATATAGAACTTAACCGGGATATCGCCGTAGAAAAATGTGGCCATAAGTTGCGGACAGTTTATTGACTACCATGCTTCTGCGAATTTGAATTTTATCGAATTCATGGTAAGTATATTCATTTTATGCCTATCAACTTATTTTTCCGCATTAATATCAGTAACTTATAGAAGTCACTTTTAACTCATGCAGAACGGCCCGTTCCATTGGATGCAATTGATGTTTATTGGAGAACCCTATCCGTCCCGTGGCCTGTTATCAATAAGCCACCGCCTGAAGATGGTCCATCTGAAGATGGTCCTTCTAGTGACCATGAAGATGATATTGCTTTTGAAGAGAACATGCGAGAATTCAAAAATGTTTTTAGCAAAGCGACTTCGTTTGTCAAGAAAAGCATGTTTACGAAGGTGAGAGGGATATTCCAACCAGAATCTGTGGACATACGTCAACCTGCTGTTCAGAAAAAGACCCGTGGACGTCCAAGTGCGAAGGACAAAAAGTCGCAGGCTACAAAAGTTCCGGACTTGAATGAAGTCCCGGACTTGAATGACTTGAATGATGTGCCAACCATGAATCACCAAAGAAGCACAAATTCAAGGTCTACGAAAGCCCCGAAACGCGCTAAAGAACCTGCAAGACATAGTTCGTACACGGGTCAAAAAATAAGACACAGATTTTTCGTTGGAGATAAGGATAGCGAGGATTTTATTGATCGCATTCCAGAGATTTTCCGTTCACAGGTAATAAGTATTAAAAATGTGCTTGGTGACGGAAATTGTGGATTTCGGTGCATTGCCCATTGGATTTGGCAAGACCAGAATAGGTGGGCCGATGTTAGATACGCGTTACTGCAAGAGTTACAAGAACATGCTATAACTTACGTGAGTATGTGGGGCGAAGAAGACGTTTACCACCTTCGTGATACAATAAACTGGTTTAATGGACCAGCGTCTGAAGATTACTGGATGACGATGCCAAATACGGGTCTGGTCATCGCTTCAGCTATTCGACGACCTCTTGTATATATAGACCGTCAAGGTTGGTTCACATGTTTACCCCTATTTTCTGCTCCAAACTTATCACATGGAATTGACCACCCACAATGGAGGTGGTTCAAACATCCAATTGCAAACGAATGGGAAGCAATATATAACCATCGATGTATTTTGTAAATGTTGTAAATGATTATTCATTTATTTAAATGTTAATTGTTTGTAAATGTTGTAAATGATTATTCATTTATTTAAATGTTAATTGTTTGAAAATGTTGTAAATGATTATTCATTTATTTAAATGTTAATTGTTTGAAAATGTTGTAAATGATTATTCATTTATTTAACTGTTAATTGTTTGAAACTTAGAAGTCTGCTTTTTTGTAGAGTGTTAGTTCTGCACCAGTTATACCCCCTGATCCCGCACTGGCACCACCTAGTCCAGAAGAGGATCCAGAGATGGATGATGATGAGATGGATCCAGAGATGGATGATGATGATGATGAGATTGCTCATGCAGATGATGAGATGGATGATCATGATGCTGATGATGTTGATGAGATTGTTGCTGCTGCTGATGGTGTTAATGAGATTGTTGCTGCTGCTGATGGTGTTGATGAGATTGCTGCTGCTGATGATGAGGAGGTTCTTCCTTTGCCACCTTCGCCAGCCATATCAGATATCACTTATGAGTCAGACACTTCAGATGCCTTAGGTCATGCACTTGAGACGGAGGTCAGATCTACTTTTGAGGTTGGCGAGTCTTCGACCAGACCACGAGTTTCTCCTGCCGAACTTAGGGCAGAGTTGAGTAGTTTGAGAGATGACATCTCTTGGTGTCGGGGTCGCTATGTGTTGATGTCGAGGAGGTTGTGTGAGCGACAATCTGATGTCAAAGGATTGAGGAGGGAAGTTAAGCGTGATAGGAGAGATATAGGTGATGTTTATGTTATGTTGGATGAGCACGCATCTAGGTTGACTGATTTAGAGAAAGCGGATGTAGAGTTTCGAGAGAAGTTAGAGTCTTTTGAGAAGAGGATGAAAGAGATAGAGAAGTTGCTGGAGCAGGTGGACAGTGATAGTAGTTAGTATCATAATTAGTATCTTCATAGTAGTTTGCCTTTGTATGTCTTTATTTTCAATATGTATGTTATTTGACAAACCTTTGAACTCTAACTGCTTATTTATTTAATTCGAATGATTTTTTTATTATTGCTTTGTTTAAATTATTAATAACATTATTTATTGATGATGTATATTATTATGCAAATTCTTTGGTCAGATGAGCCAAAGAAATCCTTTCTTGTGCCGATGTAACAGAGGATTTATTGTAGAACGGAGATCCTGGCAAGATGGTAGTCGTGGGCGACTGTTTTATGCATGTCCTCTTTCAGTGGTAAATAATCATACTATAACACCCCGTAAAATTTTCATACGATTAACACGTTACCATAACATAGATTAACCATTTTTACCCGTAACAATTTTTTTTTATTATATACTTTGTCAATTACAACGTTATTCACTCTTACCTTAAAACGACATTTACACCTCTAACTATTATTTTTACATTGTCATTTGGCCACATCTACGTGTTAGTGAACCCTTGAGTACTCAATATAAACTAAACCAAACCCTTCCTTAATATACTTGTGTATGTTTTCTACACGATACGTTCAATGTCATTCTACCACATAAGTCCAAACTAATTAAACCCACTATTAAGATTCAAGAATAACAAAGCTTATATATCCGATACAATCATAGGATGGAAACTGATCAAGAGCAAAACATATTCATTATTCGAAATATTCATATAATGTGTCAACAAACCAAAGTCTTAGACATCATTCTTAATCGATCTATCCATATTTCTTTTGCTTTGTTTTCTCATCAACAAAACGACATGCCTCTATATACCCCTATATACATATACATATGAAAACACGGGTACATAATATAAACATTCCACACTTTATGTATATTTCCTTTTGTTTCTTTTCTTGTGATACACTACCACACCAAACGTACTCCATATATTTTCCTTCTATTTTCTTTGCACCTCAAACAACCCAAGCTAATCACTGGCCCAAACGACCCTTATATCTTTTTCATTTCTTTCTGTTTCAGTCGAGACCAAGGTACCAAAACCAAACCCAATCGTACCCTTAAAAATTTCCTTTGGTCACATTACCAAACACAACCTGGACATTCAGATAATAAACCAACGAGCCATCAAAAACTAAGCTACTTTTCTTTCTTGTTTCCTTCTCCTGGTCGACGAGGCAAGAACACAAGAACCATGTCACTTTCTTTACTTACACCATGTGCAAGCTCTTACAACAACCTCCACAGCCCTCCAATTGCTTGTAAACATCTATGTATGACAGGAATATTTAGACACAATCCCTCCACAACCTCTTGTCCATACTACCTGTTGAATCTCGATTGGTCATTGTTGGAGGTCACATGTAATATGGCAGCTCGTCGTTCACACCCTCACCCTCCCTCGCATCTTACTACCTTAGGTGTAACCTAGAAGAAACCATGTGCAATTCTTGCATTACCTTTCCTGTTCCATTTTAGCACTTATCACATTCTAGTTCAAGTATATAAAAGCTCCATGCATATCAATATTTCGAACTCACTACAACTCACATCACATAAAATCACACATACCCTCTTGTAGTTTCTGTCGAGCCAGGTGATGGAGAAAGAAAGGTTTTGGAAACTAGTAACTAATCTTGGTCCATGAGTGAGCCCTGAACTGAGCCGTACACCATCACCCTTCCACTTCCCTCACTACCCTTGAATCAAACTTAAACCTAAAAGATACTCTTTCTGTTCCTGTCGAGAAGAAGAATAAGAAACCATGCTTCGACTGTACACTCACAAAACTATCACCTTCTTGTTCATGTATATAAAGATTGCATGCATTCGTTCTATCTATCACTCCATCCTTTGTGAACTCAGCTTGCTATCACCTTTCCAAAACACACTATATAACTCATCCATAAAAGCTCAGTTGGTAACGCAACACCAACACATCACACTTAATATTTCTGAATCATAACTACTTTCTGGAGTCGAAGGGTTTTGCCAAGATTTCGCTGTTGAAGAATCAAGTTGAAAACATGCTATTGCTTGTTCCTACATCCTTGAAGTACCAAGAATTGAATCACACGTCTCTCTTGAACCATATCAGTCGCTAGGGTGTCCTTTCCCCACAAATCCATGGTGTAGTAAGTCACGTTATTTATTTTATTACCATCCTTTCATCCATACCCACTCTAGCTTGCACTCTAAATTTATGTACTCACGTAATCGTTTTCAAATATATACGTGGCATCACAACTCCTTGCGTGGCTATGCATGAAATTACCCAAACATATATAGAACTACTGATAACCAGTTTTCATAACCCGTTTTAAAGCCACAAATAACACGCTCATAAGTTTAAACCATGTTTCTACTCTTTCTATAGTTAACTATCCAACAACCTGAACAACTCGTCTGTTGATGGGAAACACAAGATATAAAAAGCACCATGCATAAATTCGAACTGATATACATTTATAACAAACTTACAACAGTTATGCAATGATTAAATATAACAACTCAAGAACGTGTTCAAGTAATATATGTATAGATAATATATGTACAAATGATAGACAGTTGAAACCCCTTAAGTACCTTAACTAGTAACCTATAACAACAAAGAGACTCTAGCTCAGTTGGTTGTGCCGTGGAGATGAAAACTAGAGGTCTTGAGTTCAAGCCTTGGCAAAGGCAGCTTTGCCATTTTGTTAGATTTTTACAACTTTCACATTTTAACAATTTCAACCCCTCAACTATACTCTACTTGTCACATTTCTAAAAGTTTCACAATTATTAAACTCTTATGTTATTGTTACAATTTCAGCACCTCAATTCTAAAACGTAACATTTTTCACCTAAAACTTTTATAAATATGAACGTATATAGTTTTTACCAATTTTCATCTAAATGAAAATACGGTTAACACTAATTTTACTTGGCAACCACATCAACGTAAACAATGAGCTATATATATTAGTCCTAATATATTATCAAGAATTTAAATATACTTTATATATTTTCACACCTCGAAACTTAACAAAAATGATAAATATAAAAATGACGACATCATACTGACGTATATAGAAACCTACATTTGAGGAGATAATGAAGTAATAATTATATATTTCTGAATATACATATATATAATTTATAACGTAAATTATATGACTTGACGATATTATCGGTTAACATGAATAGACATTAAGAAATGGTTATTCCTACAATAAAACTCATTGATTCACTTAACTAGGAGTAACATACAATTACTATAATTTATCATTCACCAACTTGTGATACATATCATTAATTCATGACGAGAAATATAAATAATAAACGATACTTATACATAAAGACAAGTTATATTGTATATAACTTGCTCCTGAACTATTAAGCGTTTTGCCACGCAAGCCACCTCTGCCACAAAAGTCATTTTGTCATCGAACACTATTCAAATCACGATTCTCGATAAGTTAAACTTATCTCGAACTTCCATATCATTCAGGTTATCTTTGAAGTCTTTTCCATTCTACCTCTGACATTACGTTATCTATGTCTATCATAACTCTCAGGTGAGTCATAGCCCCTACTCTTACTTGTTTTACAATGATTTATACATGTTTTTGGGGGAGATACATGCTTAACTATTGTTTTATACTTTTATAAGTACTCGTTAACTATTTACATATTACTATAAGTTCATAGCTACACTTTCTATCGTTTAACTGTTTTATAAACTCTTTGGAAGAGATGCATGTGTAACAACCTTTCTAACGATTTTACTATCGATATTTGGAATTATGGAACAAACTGTTTAAATACGGTTTCAACTGTTTAAATACGGTTCTCCACACACTGTTTGGATACAGTTTCAACTGTTTAAATACGGTTCTCTACAAACTGTTCGGATACAGTTTCAACTGTTTAAATACGGTTCCCTGTAAACTGTTTATGTTATGGATAAAATAACGTGGCCCAAATATCGAAACTCGTGTTAAATGGATTTATAAACAAACTACTATTTTGGTGTTGGCCCGGTGAAGGGCAAACCAACGGATTGATTTGTATTGAATTGATAAGGAAATCACTCATTTTCTAATTAACGATTTAAACTATAAAGTCTATGAACTCACCAACCTTTGTGTTGACACTTTTTAGCATGTGTTTATCTCAGGTAACTAAACAAGAAGGAACTTGAAGGCACGGAGTGGGCTTGTAACCCGGCATGGGCTTAAATAAACGTTTTGACACATTTCAAATAAACATGTTGTTTAAATTATGAAACATCTTGATGTCTCGAATATTTGGTATTTTGAATGAATTAAACTTTAAAGCGTCACTTTTGTGTCGTTTTCTATGATTGTGATAAAGATCCTCGAAGTAACACCCAAAAAGTCTTCCGCTGACATTTTAAGTCTTCCGCTGACGTGATAATTTTGGGGGTGTTACACATACGTTTGCTTAGTTATGTAAATAATTTGTTTGTTAAAAATAAATTTCTTATTATTTTCTTAACATGTAACAGCCAGGTACAAAAGACTATGGGTGTCGATTCTTCGCGTGGAAAGATGAATTTGAAGCAGAACACTTTAATCAACCATCTTCTTCAACGCATTGCTCAAACTGCGTTGCTACAAAAAATGAGTGCGTTGCTACCAAAAATGAGAACAAGTTGTTGAAGGCAAGAATAAAGGCGCTAGAAATGGAGTTAGAAATGGCAAGAAATCCTGAGGATCACGCTTGTCAGTCAAGTGCCCGGCTCCATGATCTTTTAAATGAGATGAATAATCTTCATATGTCGTAGATTTTGTAGCTTTAAATAATGTGTTAACGATGTTGTTTAATTAAATAATAACAGTTGTTGTTGTACTTATTTAATGTGGTAATTTTTAACGTGATCGTTGTTGTTGTTATTTAAATAAAATACATTACACGTCAATTATACAAACATTATACAAAATACATACATACACCCTAAAATATATTATACAAAATATTAAAAAAAAACAAAAAAAAAAAAAAAAAAAAAAATTACAAAAGTACAAAAGTACAAAAAGTAAAAAAAAAAAATTAAAAAAAAAAGTACAAAAGTACACTTAGGTACTAATAGGGAGGGTTAGTATATGATTTTAGGGAGGGTTAAGGTACATATATTTTTCCCTTTTTAGTAGGGACTTCTCATGACTCTCTTGATCCTTGACGTTGCTATGATTCCCTTTTGATATGCCATTTCTATGATCCTTTCGTTATGATCTTTTGATATGAGCTTCTGATATGAGTTTTGATATGATTCGCTTGATATGATTTGTTGATATGATTCTGGTAGCTATCCTTTCTGTTATGATGATTTGTTACTGTTCTCATTTATATGAGACTCTGTTCAGATGATATGTTCTGATTGATTATGCTATGATTACTTGATTATGGATAGCTTTTGTTCTGATTTGTTCTATTCTGATGCCCGAGTTTTTAGTCTAGCCATGGAGGTACCATGGTCATGGCATTGAGGCACCAATGGCATGACATGAGATCTCTTGGCCATTATACGTGTATATACTTGTCATGCGAGCAAGTGTATATATATATATATGTTTTGTTTTGTGGGGGGAGTATTGATGCATCCAAAGTCCTGTTTTGATTTGAGAAGACCGTGATTAGGCTGTGCGTGCTTTACACCCCCTCACTTTTGGGAGGTCGCGCCTCCATTTTGGTACTTAGAGGTCTCCCCTCTCCGTACACTTTGATTTGGCAGTATATGTGATTTTGACACCTATTCGAGTGACTCAGGTAGGTCGGCTCGTGGCTTTCCTATGTTTCGTTGTATCTATTCGAGTGGCTTTGGTAGACACGCCTTTGCTGATACGTGCTCTTTGATTCTTATTACTATCTGATTATGCTATCACTTGATCTCTTTACGATACTTCATTTATTTGACTTATGATACATTATGTTGATTCTCATGATCCTTCTCATTTCGTTTGATTATTACCATTTGATTCTTCATGTTCTTATTCAATTGACTTATGATATTTGTTCAGTTTATCGTTGATCTCTTATTCATTTGACAGATGACATTCATTTCAGCAAGAGCTTATGATTTCTTTTCTTATGCTTATATATGTTTCGATTATTCATTTTGTTATATATCTGTTCATTTCAGCAAGAGCTTATGATTTTGAAAGAGTGTAATTGAATCTTTGGTTACGAGGTTTGGTTTTGAGAGAAATGGTAGAAATTGGGAAAGTTTAAAAGTGAATTGTGGGGGAAAAGAAAACTGAAATACGAGTTGTATCAGATACACGGTACCATTAAATTTAGTGGTGTCGTGACCTGCTGAGACAGAATTTCGTCCCATTTTGATTTATGATGAACAAATCTCGCTTATTTAGTGAGACTTTTTGACATGAGGAAAGAATTTATACCTAATAATTCTTGTTACGGAATGAATGAGACGAGACGAGAGGAGATGACTTCAATATATCCAAGGAAATACGTAAATACTCATTAGAGGAAAATACGAGGGATGACTTTAATATTTCCCAAGAAATATATAAATAGTCATAAGATTTAGGGGGTATGTTCCATCATTCCTAGACCTAGACGAAGCTAGTTGAAAGATTCTTTTTTGAGAGGTTTGGTCAGGATGTCGACGATATTGTCTTGAGAAGGAACTTTCTCAATAGAAATGTTTCCTTTTTGGACGTTATCGTGGAGAAAGTGGTGACGAATTTCGTTGTGTTTAGTACAAGAGTGTTGACCGGGATTTTTACTCAAGTCAATGACACCTTTGTTATCGCACATAATACAGATGTCGTCTAGATGTATGTCATAGTCTATTAGAGCTTGTTTCATCTATAGTGCTTGTTGATATACCTTTCTGGCGCTTACGTATTCGGCTTCGGTCGTGGAGATAGCAAGAGCCGTTTGTTTCTTGGAGAACCAAGAAGTTAGACAACAACCCATGAAGGTACAAATGCCACTCGTACTTTTTCGATCCACATAATCTCCCGCATGATCAGAGTCGGCATAGATAATAGTTTGTACATCGGTCCCCTTGGTATAAAATAATCTCAAGTGTATAGTGCCTTTAATGTATCGGAAAATACGCTTAACCACTTTGATTCAATTCTTTTGTGAAATCAATCAACACCAATATGAACTCTAAACTACACTAACTAATATAAACACTAAATATAAAGAGATGAGATGGAAAGATCAAACTGAGACAAAGAGATTTATAGTGCTTCGGTAATGAAGCTCTTCTTCGCCCTACTCCACTCCCCGAGTACCCAACTCGAGAGTTCTAAGCACTATGTCAACAAAGCTCCCTTCAGGCGGAGAAAACCGTACACGTCACTTATCACAATTTCCGACACTAAGCTAAGTGTCGAGTACTAATCTAGCTAGTACCAATCTCACACGCTCCTAACTTCTCACACGATCTACATGATCCTTACACGATCCACACAATCTACTCTTGATCCACTTGATCAACATATTATCACACTAGCTACAAGAGATCTCAACAAGATCACAATGATCAACACAAGAAGACTTGAACAAGACTGACACTTGTTGTATATCAAGATACAATCAAGTTAACTAACAAGTAATGCAAGTGCACTACACAAAGACTATTAACACTTTGTATCTTCTTGATACTTTGTGTTCTTCTCTTGACTAGTAGAGGAATGATGGCGATCACTTGGTTGGATAAAATGATCACTCTTTAAAACAAATTAAACTAACTAAATGATCAAAGGAAGTTTGGAGCTGATTTGGGGGGGGGGGGGGGGGGGGGATAGATGTTATGATTTTTAAACTTATTTTTCTAATTAAGACATTTCTTTATAATTCAAAAATAATTTGTAAAATGTATTTTTGAAAAGAAAGTTTTGTCACATAAAAAATGTAAGGTTTGAAATACAAATTCACTTCTTTGATCATTTGTTAAGTCGTAAATTTGTTTGTTCTTACCTAGAGTGATTTACGTAGAAACGAGATATTTCGATTAGAAACTTGTTTACGTTAATTTTTACGTAAAGTGTTTTCACATTTTGTTATTATCAAAACGTATGGATATCGAAAAATAGAAATAACGTTTTTAGACATTACTTCTACCTTAGAGAGAGAAACGAGAGAATATGAGAAAAGTATCACAAGACATTTAGATAGACATGCACCTCATAACCGATAAGATAGGGGATACTTATACCCTTACAACCAAGTTGTGAGACCTCTTAACATATTAGCTTTCTT
This sequence comes from Artemisia argyi, assembly GCA_030686995.1. Taxonomy (NCBI): domain Eukaryota; kingdom Viridiplantae; phylum Streptophyta; class Magnoliopsida; order Asterales; family Asteraceae; genus Artemisia; species Artemisia argyi. The sequence continues at coordinate 87,906,862 of CM060708.1, read as the reverse complement.
ACGCAACTATACAAGTAATGCGAGGGTATTAGGTCTTACAACAACATAAATATTTATACTACTTACCCTATATCTATTACAAAATATTACATGGAAGTCCATGCATTAATGATTTACACTTTTCGTGTTCTAACACACTCGCATTAAATCGGCAGCCACTACACTCGTCTTGACATCTAACAAACTTAAAGAGTATTTAAAAGATATTTTAGTTTCAGCCTCGTAAAGATGTATGTGCAAAAAGACATAGACGGTTGAAAGTTGGCTATGCGAGGTTTAAACTTAAAGCATTACTAGAAAATCTTAAGCCTCAACTTGAATACACCTTTTAAGGTTGAGTGATATTCGTTTTCATGTCAACTACAACTGTTGAAATTTTTATGAATGTAATGTGCATAGTTAGATTGATCTATGAGCGTTACTTGGTGCTAGATATGTTAGTAACAAAAATGCTAAATATGGAAGACAAAAGTCAACATCAAGTCAACCATACTTGTTCAGTTCAGAGTATTCACAGAAAGCAACAACACAAGACAGTGATTCTATTACAGAGATGCTTAAGAACTTGTAACACAATGTAGCATAGCAGTATGGAGTAGTATAGTAACATCCTTAATTCATCATAACTACTAGGAACAAGAGGATGAAGCTTAATAGATCTTATTAGGTACCCATTTAATTATTAATTTTTGTCTTCAATTAGTCTCAAAACTGGTTCACATTAGAGGATAAATAGGGAATAAAAGGAAACAGAACACACAGATTCACTAGGTTGGCTGCTCAAATTCAATCTACAAATAAAAAATTTGTATTACTAAACTTCGCAATTACAAGAACGAGACACAATTACAGCAAAGGGAATGGCAAGGGAAGGGTGGTTTGAGGTGGGGTGGTGTTCCCATGAGAGGAATGAGACACAATTAAAGATCAAAGTAGAATATTTAACACGTCTTATTTTTCATTGTTTGCAGAACACTTTCATATACACTTAAGTTTACTTCCTCTTGTTTGTACACTCAATTTGTGTCGAATCACTATGGCTAGTAGAATGACAAGTCGTTTTGTGTTTGTGCTATAAGATACCAATGAAAAAGACGGGCCCTTTCTCATTTGTGCCACGAGATTCTGTTAAAGATGACTATCATGACAGTATAATGTTTAGAACAAGTCGTTTTTGGTTTCTACTTTCTAGTAATATGTACAAGTACAAACGATTCACCTCCTCTCGTTTTTGGTTTATACTAAATGTGTCGACGATCACTATGGACTATAATTTTTTGGCAAAGTCGTTTTTACTTTGCAATAAATATCAATTAAAAGATTTTACTTATAAAAGAAAGACAGTCTATTTTAGATCCCTACGCATACCATTGGTCATACAACATTGGGATTCCATTGTACTTGACATCTGCCAAAAGTGCAAAAAAAAAAAGAAAAAAAAAAAAAAAAGTAGTGGAAAGAAACATCACAATATCATCTTGGAAGAAGACACTCAAGAATCGGAGAGACAAACATCGAATTTACTTGCTGCCAATGTCTTGTTATCAAATTACATATTTCTCCCTCACCATACTACTTTTGCTCTCTAATTACCTCTAATTTTACTTTCACTAAGTTAACAAAATGGTAATTTCATGTTGTTAGAGAACTTCCACAAAAACCTTCAAATAAGACGAGTCAAAGAAATGCTTTCTCATTTAATAAGCCCAAGCACAATGTAGTACACCAGTGTGATAGGTAGTGCTATCAACATACCAAAAATAACCCTGCAAAACAAACATGTAAACCATGCATTAAAACGTGTACATATCCAAATCAAAATGTGCTAGCTAGAAAAATCATTGTACACTGGTTGTTTTAAGAAATGCAAATAAAAAAAGTGCATTTTCCATATCAGTCTACATTGCATTGTAGTATTATGTAATGTGCAAGCTACTAATGGCTAAACAGACACGTTAATAAGTACAAGTCAGTAATGCATAAAAGTGGAAGCAAAGACTCACCCAGTGGAAAGTATGTCTAGGTGTACATTGTACTCTTTAGCAAACACAAAAGGGACAATTCCTTGAGGGGATACATTAACCGAACCCTCCCTATTGGAGGTAAGTACAAACCCTCCCATATGTTAGGGTGTACCATTGTACTTTTTTTTTAATTTTTTTTTTGTCCTTTTTTGTCCTTTGTCCTTTTCTTGTTTTTTTGTCCTTTTTTTTGTTCCAGTCCTGGTAAGTAACACAAGCAACACAAGCAAAACCCAAGTCCAGGATTTCTCAAGTAACACAAGCAAAAGTCAAGTCCAGGTTTTCTCAAGTAACACAAGCAACAAAAGTTGCAAGTGCAGGTTTGACACAATCAACACAAGTAACACAAGCAAAAAGTCCAAGTCCAGGTCATTGTCCAAGCAAAACATGTAACACAAGCAAAAAAACACAAATAGAAAAAAAAAAAAATCCAAAGTGCAGGTTTTCGTCATCGCCGAAAAAAGCTCGGATTTGAAAACATAATTTAAAAATAAAAATAGTTTAGTAAGGCTCGGATATGAAGGTTGCAAACATAATTGTTTGCCATCCATTCGGGGTTGAAAAACCCATTCGTCATCGCCTTTTGGACACAAGGTGTAGGTGAAGATGAAGGTGAAGGTATGGTGAATGGAAAACATTGCTCGTTAAACCGTACATGACGGGCAATGTAAAGACGGTCACTTATAGGATCAAGGCATCTATAGCCATGATGAGAGGGGCTGTACCCAAGGAAAACACAAGGAATGGAGCGAAAGTCCATCTTATGTTTATTGTAAGGTCGGAGATGTGGGTAACATTGGCAGCCAAACACCTTCAGAAAAGAGAAATCTAGTTTGCGTTTAAAGATGTGTTCAAATGGTGAGGTGTTGGAGAAATTTCGAGAGGGCATGCGGTTAATGAGATAAACCGCTGTATCATAGGCAAAGTGCCAAAATTTTGTGGGAACAGCCGATTGGGAGAGGAGGGTTAGACCCGTTTCCACCACATGATGGTGGCGTCTTTCAACCAAACCATTTTGCTCACTAGTATGAGGACATGAGCGACAATGTAGAATCCCGAGAGATGTGAAGAAGTTTGACAGATTCCTGAATTCACCTCCCCAATCTGTTTGAACAGACTTTAGTCTCGTGTTGAATTGTCTTTCAACAACAGTGAGAAATTGTTTAAAAACACTAAAGACATCAGATTTGTGAGTCAAGGGAAATATCCACATATACCGTGAGAAGTCATCAACACAGAGTAAAAAATAATTATGGCCATCAGATGAAGTAATAGGTGCTGGACCCCAAACATCACAAACTAATAAATCCAAAATATGAGTGCTCTTATAATTAGAAGATGACAAATGAAGTTTCGATGATTTCCCAATGTGACAAGAATTACAAAAGGAACTCAAACTTTTATTGAAAACAGGAAGACTATATTTATTTAACATAGTTTGCAAAAGTTGGGGATGTGGATGACCAAGTCTTTGATGCCATATGGTTGGGGAAGCACGAACAGCAGTGAAGGCAACTTTGGGAACTTGACGAATTTGAGGCAGACAAAAGGAGTAGAGCCCGTTGTTACTTGGACCCGTGAGGAGGGTGATGCGGGTAGACGTGTCCTTCACAGCAAAGAAAGTAGAGTGAAATTCAAAGAAAACATTATTATCTTGACAGAATTTTTGGACTGAGAGTAGGTTTTGTGTGATTTGTGGGACATGAAGTATATTAGAAAGTGAAAAAGTTTTGGATGGTGAATAAAAATGAGTAGATCCAATATGAAGTATAGGTAAACCCTTACCATTACCAACATGTAGTGCATCCTCACCATAATAAGGCTCATGGCTGTCTAAGTGCGAGGTATCTTGGGCAACATGACTATTCTAACCAGTGTCTGGAAGCCAGGAATTCGATGACTGAGAACGAAAATCAACAAAGTTGGCAGAAGGCTGGTGTTGTCTTGTCTTTATGGTAGCAGGGTCACGGTTGGGACACTGCGACGGTACATGTCCAATACCACACCTGTTGCACGTTCCATAGACGGTGTTTTGATTTGACGCCCAACTAAACTGATTTCTGGTGCCTCCGGATTGCTGGTTATTTTGCTGGTTATTGAAAGAGCCCCGTCCACGGCGGTTGTTTGAGCCACGTCCTCGAGTATTTTGAGGACGAGAGGCAAAAAAAGCCTGTGAAGATTGTTGATTTAGCGGTTGAAGTTGAAAGCCAAGTTGAGAAACAAGTTGTTGGAGACTCTGCATGGTTTCTGATTGAGAAGAGGGGTTGGCAGGTGAGGGGTGATTGGTAGAGACAGCAGCAAAGGCTTGGGCTGGTGAAACAACCGATGCAGATTTCTTCACCATATAATCATGATCTGACAAAAGACCATGGAGTTCAGTGAAGGCTGTTGGAGTCTGTCGAGCAAGAAGTGTAGATTTAAGCCCGTTGTATTCTTCACGAAGGCCTGATAGAACTAGCATGACTAAATCTTTTTCTTTGACTGGTTCACCGATGTTAGCTAGGGCATCAGAATATTCTTTTGCCCTAGTAAGATATGCCGATGATGTTTCATCAGCCTTCATCTCAATCTTGAGTAGTTGAGTCTTTAGGGTGTATTCCCTAGAAGAGGTATGAGGAGCATAGGCTCGTTCAAGAGAGAGCCAAAGATCCCTGGATGTATCGCCTTGAAGATGTGGAAACGAAGCTTCAGAAACGGTGGAGATTATAAGCATCCTAACGTGGGCATCATTAGACACCCATGTAGAGTAGTTAGGATTTGGTTGGGTTTGTACAGGTGCGTCTTTGTCGGATGATTGAGAGGTGATAGTTGGTGGTGGGCAGGGTATGGTTCCATCAACATAACCAATGAGATTATTAGTGATGAGAAACGGTTGGATCATGGTCTTCCAAAAGCCATAGTTTGTGGGAGATAACCTAAAAGCAAACTTGTGAGAATTATGAGATGTTTTCTCGGTTGTGGAGAAGGCAGCGATCATGGCCATTGTTTGGCTGAAGAAGATGATCACGAGAAAAAAAAATATAGGGTTTGATCCGCAGCAGAGTTGTGGCTGCTGCTAGGGTTAGCGGCGGCAGATGGCTCTGTTACCAAGTTAACTTTTGGAATTGAATTTTAATTGTTATTCATCACGATATATTACAATTGTATATATAGAAGACATAGTTACACATTGTATCCTCCTATTATACTAATATTATATATCTGACTAATAGCAACACAAGCAACCATCTCAGATTCGCCAAAATCCCAACAAAAGCCACAAAAGTCAACACAGTTCAGATTCTGCAAATTCCCAACAAAAGCCAACACAGGTACAACAATATTCCACAACCTACCAAGTTCACAAGCTCAGCAACAGAAACACAACACACAGCTCAGATTCTGCAAATTCCCAACAAAAGCCAACACAGGTACAACAATATTCCACAACCTACCAAGTTCACAAGCTCAACAGTATCACCACATGTTCCACAAGTGAAACAAGTTTCACAAGAGGGTTAGTATATTAGAATAGGGAGGGTCAGTATATCTCACCCATACAAGTAACACAAGCAAAGAAAGTCACAAGTGCAGGTTTTTTTCACCCAAGCATCAAGGGAGTATTAACCAAACCCAGGTTTACAAGTCCAGGTTTTGTCACAAGCATCACAAGTAACACAAGCAAAGAAAGTCCAAGACAACAAATGTCGAACTCACCATTTAGCACAGAACAGGTAAAGGCTCAGATTCATATATATATATATATATATATATATATATATATATATATATATATATATATATATATATATATATATATATATATATATATATATATATATATATTGCTCATCATGTTTGGCTGCAACTTCAAAGGTTGCAAATTAATTGCCTATCCATTTGGAAATGCCATGCCAAAATCTAGTTTTTTTTTTTATAAAATCATCATTGCCTTTTCTGTTATTTTTAAAAAACAGTTTCATCACAAATCTGTGGGGAATGGGGTAGGCCAGAGCAGGTATTCATACCACTCTATGGTGGCAGATCAAGGTGTTAACCTACCCACATAATCACCACAGAACCACCATAAGGGGTAGGATATACTAACCCTTCCTACTTAATATCACATATCACAAAAACCTGCACCAATGAACCACCAAAGAAAGTCACATATCACATATAATCCACCACAGAACCACAAATATTTCACATAATACACCACAGAACCACCAATAATACACCACAGAACCACAAATAATACTCCACAGAAACACCAATAATACACCACAGATTCACTCCATTTTTCAAAAACCTCCAATTTTTTTTCCAAACCCTAATTTTTCAAACCACATAATACACCACAGAACCACCAATAATACACAACATAATCACCACATAATACACCACAGAACCACCTAATATAGATCCGTGTTAATTAACCACAAATATTTCAATTAACAAATGTTAATTCAAATAAATCACTCAATTTTTCCAAAACCCCCAACTTTTTTTCAAAACCCTAATTTTTAAATATTAGGCGTTTCATAAAATTAGTATAGATCCGTGTTAATTAACCACAAATATTTCAATTAACAAACGTTAATTGAAATAAATCACTCAATTTTTCAAAAACCCCCAACTTTTTTTCCAAACCCTAATTTTTCAAACCACAGAATCACCAATAATACACAACAGAACCACCAATAATACACAACAGAACCACAAACCCTAATTTTTAAAAATTAGGCGTTTCATAAAAATAATATAGAGCCGAGTTAATTAACCACAAATATTTCAATTAACAAATGTTAATTGAAATAAATCACTCAATTTTTCCAAAACCCCCAACTTTTTTTCCAAACCCTAATTTTTCAAACCACATAATCACCACATAATTCACCTCAGAACCACCAATAATACACAACATAACCACAAACCCTAATTTTTAAATATTAGGCGTTTCATAAAAATAATATAGATCCGTGTTAATTAACCACAAATACTTCAATTAACAAACGTTAATTGAAATAAATCAGTCACTTTTTAAAAAACCCCCAAAATTTTTTCAAAACCCTAATTTTTAAAAATTAGGCGTTTCATAAAAATAATATAGATCCGTGTTAATTAACCACAAATATTTCAATTAACAAACGTTAATTGAAATAAATCACTCAATTTTTAAAAAACCCCCAAAAATTTTTCAAAACCCTAATATAAACATCACCAAAACAACCCAGAGAAAGTATATCAACGTACCTCAGTTACACATAACGCTCTTATCACACACACTCACATCATAAACATCACCAAAACCACCAATTTTAGATCTAAAACATGGTTTTAGATCTAAAAAATGAGACAGAGTAGAGAGAGAGAAAAGAGAGAATATGGGTGAGTGTGTGTGAGATAAGAGCGTTATGTGAGGTGTGAGAGAGAGAAAAGAGAGAGTATGCACGGGACGCGTTTAAACGCGTTTCGTTTTTATTATTTTTTTTTAAATGTATATGTAATGTATATATGTATATGTAATATATTTTTTGTAAAAATGTATATGTAATATATTTTTTGTAAAAAGTATATATTGTAAAAAGTTAATATATTTTTTTTTTATATTTTAAAAAGTTTAAAAGTTTATTTATATATAGTAAAAAGTTAAAAAAATGTAATTTTGTAAAAGTTATTTGTAATTGTACATTTTGTTAGTAAAAACCTAATTTTTTTCATGTTTGTAAAATGTATTTGTAAAAAATTTTCGAATTGTTAAAAATGTACTTTCAGGCGTTCAGTTCTGACGAGCAATTAACTGAGTGGGTGCAAAGTATAGCCCGTCAGCTCGGTTTTGTCATCGTAAAAGATAGAAGCAAAGCAGAAAAGGGTTATCTGTACGAAATAAATTATAGGTGTATAAAGGGTGGAAAATATAGACCTGAAGGTAGTGGAAAACGACAAACCAGTACCTTTAAAACGGGTTGCCCATTCAAATTAGTGGCGAAATATCATTTGACGGGTGATTTTTGGATTTTGAGGGTGAAAGATGATAGCCATAATCATGATTTGGCAGACTCGTTGCATGGTTTCCCATATGCAATGCGATTAAAGGAGTATGAGTTCGGTTTAGTCGAAGAATTGGCAGGTTATAATGTACGACCACGTAATATCCTTAGAACAATACAGGGTCGTAATCCGGATAACGTGTCTAGCATTAGAACTATATATAACGCAAAAGGTAAGATCCGGAAAATCAAAGAAGGTGGTCGAACTCCAATTCAAGTCCCTTACTCACATTTAAGGGATGCAGGGTATATATATTACGATAGGGTAAATGAGCAAAATCAGCTTGAGGAACTATTTTTTGTTCACCCCACATCGTATGCTCTATGGTGTACATTCCCTCAAATCATGCTTATGGACTCCACTTACAATACCACAATGTTTAAATTGCCGTTATTGGAAATTGTCGGAGTAACTTCGACAAATAAAACATTCTCAATGGGGTACAGCGTTTTAAACAGTGAGAAAGGGTTTAATTTGCAATGGGTATTGCAACGTGTGAAGTTAGTGATAGATCAAAGATACTACCCGCGTGTTATCGTCACCGACAGAGATTTAGCGTTGGTTGGGGCATGCAAAGCGGAATTTCCTAACGCTCACAGATTACTCTGTCGATGGAATATACAGCAAAATATTCTTCAGAATTGCAGAAATAGATGCGTTTCATCAGAAGACTATGAATCCATCAAATGGAGATGGGATTATATGATTACAGCTCCGACACGCAGAGAATTCGCGCATCATTACGAACGCCTACAACAGCGATTGGTCAATCATGCGGGTACTTAATTATTAATTCACTTATTTTTATTATTTAGTAAATAAAAACCCGAATGACCTTTTTTAGGTCATTATTTTTTTCAGGTATTGCTCAGTATCTGAATAACTTGTTGCGAGATTACGGTAACATGTTTGTCTCGTGTATCATCGATCAATATCACTGCTACGGCCAGACAACAACGTGTAGAGTAGAGAGTCACCACGCGTTGTTGAAATTATATTTGGAAAGCACACAGTCCAATTTAGACCGGTTGTTGAGTGCGGTTGATAAAATTCTCTTTGCGCAAGAACGAGAGATAAAAGAGAGTTTTAATAGGAGCAAGAACGAGAAATTCAATAAATGTGACATACCAATATTTTCAGAATTGTGGTACAAAGTTTCAAAACATGCTTTCAACCTAATGCATATAGAACTTAACCGGGATATCGCCGTAGAAAAATGTGGCCATAAGTTGCGGACAGTTTATTGACTACCATGCTTCTGCGAATTTGAATTTTATCGAATTCATGGTAAGTATATTCATTTTATGCCTATCAACTTATTTTTCCGCATTAATATCAGTAACTTATAGAAGTCACTTTTAACTCATGCAGAACGGCCCGTTCCATTGGATGCAATTGATGTTTATTGGAGAACCCTATCCGTCCCGTGGCCTGTTATCAATAAGCCACCGCCTGAAGATGGTCCATCTGAAGATGGTCCTTCTAGTGACCATGAAGATGATATTGCTTTTGAAGAGAACATGCGAGAATTCAAAAATGTTTTTAGCAAAGCGACTTCGTTTGTCAAGAAAAGCATGTTTACGAAGGTGAGAGGGATATTCCAACCAGAATCTGTGGACATACGTCAACCTGCTGTTCAGAAAAAGACCCGTGGACGTCCAAGTGCAAAGGACAAAAAGTCGCAGGCTACAAAAGTTCCGGACTTGAATGAAGTCCCGGACTTGAATGACTTGAATGATGTGCCAACCATGAATCACCAAAGAAGCACAAATTCAAGGTCTACGAAAGCCCCGAAACGCGCTAAAGAACCTGCAAGACATAGTTCGTACACGGGTCAAAAAATAAGACACAGATTTTTCGTTGGAGATAAGGATAGCGAGGATTTTATTGATCGCATTCCAGAGATTTTCCGTTCACAGGTAATAAGTATTAAAAATGTGCTTGGTGACGGAAATTATGGATTTCGGTGCATTGCCCATTGGATTTGGCAAGACCAGAATAGGTGGGCCGATGTTAGATACGCGTTACTGCAAGAGTTACAAGAACATGCTATAACTTACGTGAGTATGTGGGGCGAAGAAGACGTTTACCACCTTCGTGATACAATAAACTGGTTTAATGGACCAGCGTCTGAAGATTACTGGATGACGATGCCAAATACGGGTCTGGTCATCGCTTCAGCTATTCGACGACCTCTTGTATATATAGACCGTCAAGGTTGGTTCACATGTTTACCCCTATTTTCTGCTCCAAACTTATCACATGGAATTGACCACCCACAATGGAGGTGGTTCAAACATCCAATTGCAAACGAATGGGAAGCAATATATAACCATCGATGTATTTTGTAAATGTTGTAAATGATTATTCATTTATTTAAATGTTAATTGTTTGTAAATGTTGTAAATGATTATTCATTTATTTAAATGTTAATTGTTTGAAAATGTTGTAAATGATTATTCATTTATTTAAATGTTAATTGTTTGAAAATGTTGTAAATGATTATTCATTTATTTAACTGTTAATTGTTTGAAACTTAGAAGTCTGCTTTTTTGTAGAGTGTTAGTTCTGCACCAGTTATACCCCCTGATCCCGCACTGGCACCACCTAGTCCAGAAGAGGATCCAGAGATGGATGATGATGAGATGGATCCAGAGATGGATGATGATGATGATGAGATTGCTCATGCAGATGATGAGATGGATGATCATGATGCTGATGATGTTGATGAGATTGTTGCTGCTGCTGATGGTGTTAATGAGATTGTTGCTGCTGCTGATGGTGTTGATGAGATTGCTGCTGCTGATGATGAGGAGGTTCTTCCTTTGCCACCTTCGCCAGCCATATCAGATATCACTTATGAGTCAGACACTTCAGATGCCTTAGGTCATGCACTTGAGACGGAGGTCAGATCTACTTTTGAGGTTGGCGAGTCTTCGACCAGACCACGAGTTTCTCCTGCCGAACTTAGGGCAGAGTTGAGTAGTTTGAGAGATGACATCTCTTGGTGTCGGGGTCGCTATGTGTTGATGTCGAGGAGGTTGTGTGAGCGACAATCTGATGTCAAAGGATTGAGGAGGGAAGTTAAGCGTGATAGGAGAGATATAGGTGATGTTTATGTTATGTTGGATGAGCACGCATCTAGGTTGACTGATTTAGAGAAAGCGGATGTAGAGTTTCGAGAGAAGTTAGAGTCTTTTGAGAAGAGGATGAAAGAGATAGAGAAGTTGCTGGAGCAGGTGGACAGTGATAGTAGTTAGTATCATAATTAGTATCTTCATAGTAGTTTGCCTTTGTATGTCTTTATTTTCAATATGTATGTTATTTGACAAACCTTTGAACTCTAACTGCTTATTTATTTAATTCGAATGATTTTTTTATTATTGCTTTGTTTAAATTATTAATAACATTATTTATTGATGATGTATATTATTATGCAAATTCTTTGGTCAGATGAGCCAAAGAAATCCTTTCTTGTGCCGATGTAACAGAGGATTTATTGTAGAACGGAGATCCTGGCAAGATGGTAGTCGTGGGCGACTGTTTTATGCATGTCCTCTTTCAGTGGTAAATAATCATACTATAACACCCCGTAAAATTTTCCTACGATTAACACGTTACCATAACATAGATTAACCATTTTTACCCGTAACAATTTTTTTTTATTATATACTTTGTCAATTACAACGTTATTCACTCTTACCTTAAAACGACATTTACACCTCTAACTATTATTTTTACATTGTCATTTAGCCACATCTACGTGTTAGTGAACCCTTGAGTACTCAATATAAACTAAACCAAACCCTTCCTTAATATACTTGTGTATGTTTTCTACACGATACGTTCAATGTCATTCTACCAAATAAGTCCAAACTAATTAAACCCACTATTAAGATTCAAGAATAACAAAGCTTATATATCCGATACAATCATAGGATGGAAACTGATCAAGAGCAAAACATATTCATTATTCGAAATATTCATATAATGTGTCAACAAACCAAAGTCTTAGACATCATTCTTAATCGATCTATCCATATTTCTTTTGCTTTGTTTTCTCATCAACAAAACGACATGCCTCTATATACCCCTATATACATATACATATGAAAACACGGGTACATAATATAAACATTCCACACTTTATGTATATTTCCTTTTGTTTCTTTTCTTGTGATACACTACCACACCAAACGGACTCCATATATTTTCCTTCTATTTTCTTTGCACCTCAAACAACCCAAGCTGATCACTGGCCCAAACGACCCTTATATCTTTTTCATTTCTTTCTGTTTCAGTCGAGACCAAGGTACCAAAACCAAACCCAAGCGTACCCTTAAAAATTTCCTTTGGTCACATTACCAAACACAACCTGGACATTCAGATAATAAACCAACGAGCCATCAAAAACTAAGCTACTTTTCTTTCTTGTTTCCTTCTCCTGGTCGACGAGGCAAGAACACAAGAACCATGTCACTTTCTTTACTTACACCATGTGCAAGCTCTTACAACAACCTCCACAGCCCTCCAATTGCTTGTAAACATCTATGTATGACAGGAATATTTAGACACAATCCCTCCACAACCTCTTGTCCATACTACCTGTTGAATCTCGATTGGTCATTGTTGGAGGTCACATGTAATATGGCAGCTCGTCGTTCACACCCTCACCCTCCCTCGCATCTTACTACCTTAGATGTAACCTAGAAGAAACCATGTGCAATTCTTGCATTACCTTTCCTGTTCCATTTTAGCACTTATCACATTCTAGTTCAAGTATATAAAAGCTCCATGCATATCAATATTTCGAACTCACTACAACTCACATCACATAAAATCACACATACCCTCTTGTAGTTTCTGTCGAGCCAGGTGATGGAGAAAGAAAGGTTTTGGAAACTAGTAACTAATCTTGGTCCATGAGTGAGCCCTGAACTGAGCCGTACACCATCACCCTTCCACTTCCCTCACTACCCTTGAATCAAACTTAAACCTAAAAGATACTCTTTCTGTTCCTGTCGAGAAGAAGAATAAGAAACCATGCTTCGACTGTACACTCACAAAACTATCACCTTCTTGTTCATGTATATAAAGATTGCATGCATTCGTTCTATCTATCACTCCATCCTTTGTGAACTCAGCTTGCTATCACCTTTCCAAAACATACTATATAACTCATCCATAAAAGCTCAGTTGGTAACGCAACACCAACACATCACACTTAATATTTCTGAATCATAACTACTTTCTGGAGTCGAAGGGTTTTGCCAAGATTTCGCTGTTGAAGAATCAAGTTGAAAACATGCTATTGCTTGTTCCTACATCCTTGAAGTACCAAGAATTGAATCACACGTCTCTCTTGAACCATATCAGTCGCTAGGGTGTCCTTTCCCCACAAATCCATGGTGTAGTAAGTCACGTTATTTATTTTATTACCATCCTTTCATCCATACCCACTCTAGCTTGCACTCTAAATTTATGTACTCACGTAATCGTTTTCAAATATATACGTGGCATCACAACTCCTTGCGTGGCTATGCATGAAATTACCCAAACATATATAGAACTACTGATAACCAGTTTTCATAACCCGTTTTAAAGCCACAAATAACAAGCTCATAAGTTTAAACCATGTTTCTACTCTTTCTATAGTTAACTATCCAACAACCTGAACAACTCGTCTGTTGATGGGAAACACAAGATATAAAAAGCACCATGCATAAATTCGAACTGATATACATTTATAACAAACTTACAACAGTTATGCAATGATTAAATATAACAACTCAAGAACGTGTTCAAGTAATATATGTATAGATAATATATGTACAAATGATAGACAGTTGAAACCCCTTAAGTACCTTAACTAGTAACCTATAACAACAAAGAGACTCTAGCTCAGTTGGTTGTGCCGTGGAGATGAAAACTAGAGGTCTTGAGTTCAAGCCTTGGCAAAGGCAGCTTTGCCATTTTGTTAGATTTTTACAACTTTCACATTTTAACAATTTCAACCCCTCAACTATACTCTACTTGTCACATTTCTAAAAGTTTCACAATTATTAAACTCTTATGTTATTGTTACAATTTCAGCACCTCAATTCTAAAACGTAACATTTTTCACCTAAAACTTTTATAAATATGAACGTATATAGTTTTTACCAATTTTCATCTAAATGAAAATACGGTTAACACTAATTTTACTTGGCAACCACATCAACGTAAACAATGAGCTATATATATTAGTCCTAATATATTATCAAGAATTTAAATATACTTTATATATTTTCACACCCCGAAACTTAACAAAAATGATAAATATAAAAATGACGACATCATACTGACGTATATAGAAACCTACATTTGAGGAGATAATGAAGTAATAATTATATATTTCTGAATATACATATATATAATTTATAACGTAAATTATATGACTTGACGATATTATCGGTTAACATGAATAGACATTAAGAAATGGTTATTCCTACAATAAAACTCATTGATTCACTTAACTAGGAGTAACATACAATTACTATAATTTATCATTCACCAACTTGTGATACATATCATTAATTCATGACGAGAAATATAAATAATAAACGATACTTATACATAAAGACAAGTTATATTGTATATAACTTGCTCCTGAACTATTAAGCGTTTTGCCACGCAAGCCACCTCTGCCACAAAAGTCATTTTGTCATCGAACACTATTCAAATCACGATTCTCGATAAGTTAAACTTATCTCGAACTTCCATATCATTCAGGTTATCTTTGAAGTCTTTTCCATTCTACCTCTGACATTACGTTATCTATGTCTATCATAACTCTCAGGTGAGTCATAGCCCCTACTCTTACTTGTTTTACAATGATTTATACATGTTTTTGGGGGAGATACATGCTTAACTATTGTTTTATACTTTTATAAGTACTCGTTAACTATTTACATATTACTATAAGTTCATAGCTACACTTTCTATCGTTTAACTGTTTTATAAACTCTTTGGAAGAGATGCATGTGTAACAACCTTTCTAACGATTTTACTATCGATATTTGGAATTATGGAACAAACTGTTTAAATACGGTTTCAACTGTTTAAATACGGTTCTCCACACACTGTTTGGATACAGTTTCAACTGTTTAAATACGGTTCTCTACAAACTGTTCGGATACAGTTTCAACTGTTTAAATACGGTTCCCTGTAAACTGTTTATGTTATGGATAAAATAACGTGGCCCAAATATCGAAACTCGTGTTAAATGGATTTATAAACAAACTACTATTTTGGTGTTGGCCCGGTGAAGGGCAAACCAACGGATTGATTTGTATTGAATTGATAAGGAAATCACTCATTTTCTAATTAACGATTTAAACTATAAAGTCTATGAACTCACCAACCTTTGTGTTGACACTTTTTAGCATGTGTTTATCTCAGGTAACTAAACAAGAAGGAACTTGAAGGCACGGAGTGGGCTTGTAACCCGGCATGGGCTTAAATAAACGTTTTGACACATTTCAAATAAACATGTTGTTTAAATTATGAAACATCTTGATGTCTCGAATATTTGGTATTTTGAATGAATTAAACTTTAAAGCGTCACTTTTGTGTCGTTTTCTATGATTGTGATAAAGATCCTCGAAGTAACACCCAAAAAGTCTTCCGCTGACATTTTAAGTCTTCCGCTGACGTGATAATTTTGGGGGTGTTACACATACGTTTGCTTAGTTATGTAAATAATTTGTTTGTTAAAAATAAATTTCTTATTATTTTCTTAACATGTAACAGCCAGGTACAAAAGACTATGGGTGTCGATTCTTCGCGTGGAAAGATGAATTTGAAGCAGAACACTTTAATCAACCATCTTCTTCAACGCATTGCTCAAACTGCGTTGCTACAAAAAATGAGTGCGTTGCTACCAAAAATGAGAACAAGTTGTTGAAGGCAAGAATAAAGGCGCTAGAAATGGAGTTAGAAATGGCAAGAAATCCTGAGGATCACGCTTGTCAGTCAAGTGCCCGGCTCCATGATCTTTTAAATGAGATGAATAATCTTCATATGTCGTAGATTTTGTAGCTTTAAATAATGTGTTAACGATGTTGTTTAATTAAATAATAACAGTTGTTGTTGTACTTATTTAATGTGGTAATTTTTAACGTGACCGTTGTTGTTGTTATTTAAATAAAATACATTACACGTCAATTATACAAACATTATACAAAATACATACATACACCCTAAAATATATTATACAAAATATTTAAAAAAAACAAAAAAAAAAAAAAAAAAAAAAAAAAAAAAAACACAAAAGTACAAAAGTACAAAAAGTAAAAAAAAATTAAAAAAAATAAAAAAAATAAAAGTACAAAAGTACACTTAGGTACTAATAGGGAGGGTTAGTATATGATTTTAGGGAGGGTTAAGGTACATATATTTTTCCCTTTTTAGAAGGGACTTCTCATGACTCTCTTGATCCTTGGCGTTGCTATGATTCCCTTTTGATATGCCATTTCTATGATCCTTTCGTTATGATCTTTTGATATGAGCTTCTGATATGAGTTTTGATATGATTCGCTTGATATGATTTGTTGATATGATTCTGGTAGCTATCCTTTCTGTTATGATGATTTGTTACTGTTCTCATTTATATGAGACTCTGTTCAGATGATATGTTCTGATTGATTATGCTATGATTACTTGATTATGGATAGCTTTTGTTCTGATTTGTTCTATTCTGATGCCCGAGTTTTTAGTCTAGCCATGGAGGTACCATGGTCATGGCATTGAGGCACCAATGGCATGACATGAGATCTCTTGGCCATTATACGTGTATATACTTGTCATGCGAGCAAGTGTATATATATATATATATATGTTTTGTTTTGTGGGGGGAGTATTGATGCATCCAAAGTTCTGTTTTGATTTGAGAAGACCGTGATTAGGCTGTGCGTGCCTTACACCCCCTCACTTTTGGGAGGTCGCGCCTCCATTTTGGTACTTAGAGGTCTCCCCTCTCCGTACACTTTGATTTGGCAGTATATGTGATTTTGACACCTATTCGAGTGACTCAGGTAGGTCGGCTCGTGGCTTTCCTATGTTTCGTTGTAGCTATTCGAGTGGCTTTGGTAGACACGCCTTTGCTGATACGTGCTCTTTGATTCTTATTACTATCTGATTATGCTATCACTTGATCTCTTTACGATACTTCATTTATTTGACTTATGATACATTATGTTGATTCTCATGATCCTTCTCATTTCGTTTGATTATTACCATTTGATTCTTCATGTTCTTATTCAATTGACTTATGATATTTGTTCAGTTTATCGTTGATCTCTTATTCATTTGACAGATGACATTCATTTCAGCAAGAGCTTATGATTTCTTTTCTTATGCTTATATATGTTTCGATTATTCATTTTGTTATATATCTGTTCATTTCAGCAAGAGCTTATGATTTTGAAAGAGTGTAATTGAATCTTTGGTTACGAGGTTTGGTTTTGAGAGAAATGGTAGAAATTGGGAAAGTTTAAAAGTGAATTGTGGGAGAAAAGAAAACTGAAATACGAGTTGTATCAGATACACGGTACCATTAAATTTAGTGGTGTCGTGACCTGCTGAGACAGAATTTCGTCCCATTTTGATTTATGATGAACAAATCTCGCTTATTTAGTGAGACTTTTTGACATGAGGAAAGAATTTATACCTAATAATTCTTGTTACGGAATGAATGAGACGAGACGAGAGGAGATGACTTCAATATATCCAAGGAAATACGTAAATACTCATTAGAGGAAAATACGAGGGATGACTTTAATATTTCCCAAGAAATATATAAATAGTCATAAGATTTAGGGGGTATGTTCCATCATTCCTAGACCTAGACGAAGCTAGTTGAAAGATTCTTTTTTGAGAGGTTTGGTCAGGATGTCGACGATATTGTCTTGAGAAGGAACTTTCTCAATAGAAATGTTTCCTTTTTGGACGTTATCGTGGAGAAAGTGGTGACGAATTTCGTTGTGTTTAGTACAAGAGTGTTGACCGGGATTTTTACTCAAGTCAATGACACCTTTGTTATCGCACATAATACAGATGTCGTCTAGATGTATGTCATAGTCTATTAGAGCTTGTTTCATCTATAGTGCTTGTTGATATACCTTTCTGGCGCTTACGTATTCGGCTTCGGTCGTGGAGATAGCAAGAGCCGTTTGTTTCTTGGAGAACCAAGAAGTTAGACAACAACCCATGAAGGTACAAATGCCACTCGTACTTTTTCGATCCACATAATCTCCCGCATGATCAGAGTCGGCATAGATAATAGTTTGTACATCGGTCCCCTTGGTATAAAATAATCTCAAGTGTATAGTGCCTTTAATGTATCGGAAAATACGCTTAACCACTTTGATTCAATTCTTTTGTGAAATCAATCAACACCAATATGAACTCTAAACTACACTAACTAATATAAACACTAAATATAAAGAGATGAGATGGAAAGATCAAACTGAGACAAAGAGATTTATAGTGCTTCGGTAATGAAGCTCTTCTTCGCCCTACTCCACTCCCCGAGTACCCAACTCGAGAGTTCTAAGCACTATGTCAACAAAGCTCCCTTCAGGCGGAGAAAACTGTACACGTCACTTATCACAATTTCCGACACTAAGCTAAGTGTCGAGTACTAATCTAGCTAGTACCAATCTCACACGCTCCTAACTTCTCACACGATCTACATGATCCTTACACGATCCACACAATCTACTCTTGATCCACTTGATCAACATATTATCACACTAGCTACAAGAGATCTCAACAAGATCACAATGATCAACACAAGAAGACTTGAACAAGACTGACACTTGTTGTATATCAAGATACAATCAAGTTAACTAACAAGTAATGCAAGTGCACTACACAAAGACTATTAACACTTTGTATCTTCTTGATACTTTGTGTTCTTCTCTTGACTAGTAGAGGAATGATGGCGATCACTTGGTTGGATGAAATGATCACTCTTTAAAACAAATTAAACTAACTAAATGATCAAAGGAAGTTTGGAGCTGATTTGGGGGGGGGGGGGGGGGGGGGGGGGATAGATGTTATGATTTTTAAACTTATTTTTCTAATTAAGACATTTCTTTATAATTCAAAAATAATTTGTAAAATGTATTTTTGAAAAGAAAGTTTTGTCACATAAAAAATGTAAGGTTTGAAATACAAATTCACTTCTTTGATCATTTGTTAAGTCGTAAATTTGTTTGTTCTTACCTAGAGTGATTTACGCAGAAACGAGATATTTCGATTAGAAACTTGTTTACGTTAATTTTTACGTAAAGTGTTTTCACATTTTGTTATTATCAAAACGTATGGATATCGAAAAATAGAAATAACGTTTTTAGACATTACTTCTACCTTAGAGAGAGAAACGAGAGAATATGAGAAAAGTATCACAAGACATTTAGATAGACATGCACCTCATAACCGATAAGATAGGGGATATTTATACCCTTACAACCAAGTTGTGAGACCTCTTAACATATTAGCTTTCTTACGCAACTATACAAGTAATGCGAGGGTATTAGGTCTTACAACAACATAAATATTTATACTACTTACCCTATATCTATTACAAAATATTACATGGAAGTCCATGCATTAATGATTTACACTTTTCGTGTTCTAACACACTCGCATTAAATCGGCAGCCACTACACTCGTCTTGACATCTAACAAACTTAAAGAGTATTTAAAAGATATTTTAGTTTCAGCCTCGTAAAGATGTATGTGCAAAAAGACATAGACGGTTGAAAGTTGGCTATGCGAGGTTTAAACTTAAAGCATTACTAGAAAATCTTAAGCCTCAACTTGAATACACCTTTTAAGGTTGAGTGATATTCGTTTTCATGTCAACTACAACTGTTGAAATTTTTATGAATGTAATGTGCATAGTTAGATTGATCTATGAGCGTTACTTGGTGCTAGATATGTTAGTAACAAAAATGCTAAATATGGAAGACAAAAGTCAACATCAAGTCAACCATACTTGTTCAGTTCAGAGTATTCACAGAAAGCAACAACACAAGACAGTGATTCTATTACAGAGATGCTTAAGAACTTGTAACACAATGTAGCATAGCAGTATGGAGTAGTATAGTAACATCCTTAATTCATCATAACTACTAGGAACAAGAGGATGAAGCTTAATAGATCTTATTAGGTACCCATTTAATTATTAATTTTTGTCTTCAATTAGTCTCAAAACTGGTTCACATTAGAGGATACATAGGGAATAAAAGGAAACAGAACACACAGATTCACTAGGTTGGCTGCTCAAATTCAATCTACAAATAAAAAATTTGTATTACTAAACTTCGCAATTACAAGAACGAGACACAATTACAGCAAAGGGAATGGCAAGGGAAGGGTGGTTTGAGGTGGGGTGGTGTTCCCATGAGAGGAATGAGACACAATTAAAGATCAAAGTAGAATATTTAACACGTCTTATTTTTCATTGTTTGCAGAACACTTTCATATACACTTAAGTTTACTTCCTCTTGTTTGTACACTCAATTTGTGTCGAATCACTATGGCTAGTAGAATGACAAGTCGTTTTGTGTTTGTGCTATAAGATACCAATGAAAAAGACGGGCCCTTTCTCATTTGTGCCACGAGATTCTGTTAAAGATGACTATCATGACAGTATAATGTTTAGAACAAGTCGTTTTTGGTTTCTACTTTCTAGTAATATGTACAAGTACAAACGATTCACCTCCTCTCGTTTTTGGTTTATACTAAATGTGTCGACGATCACTATGGACTATAATTTTTTGGCAAAGTCGTTTTTACTTTGCAATAAATATCAATTAAAAGATTTTACTTATAAAAGAAAGACAGTCTATTTTAGATCCCTACGCATACCATTGGTCATACAACATTGGGATTCCATTGTACTTGACATCTGCCAAAAGTGCAAAAAAAAAAAAGTAGTGGAAAGAAACATCACAATATCATCTTGGAAGAAGACACTCAAGAATCGGAGAGACAAACATCGAATTTACTTGCTGCCAATGTCTTGTTATCAAATTACATATTTCTCCCTCACCATACTACTTTTGCTCTCTAATTACCTCTATTTTTACTTTCACTAAGTTAACAAAATGGTAATTTCATGTTGTTAGAGAACTTCCACAAAAACCTTCAAATAAGACGAGTCAAAGAAATGCTTTCTCATTTAATAAGCCCAAGCACAATGTAGTACACCAGTGTGATAGGTAGTGCTATCAACATACCAAAAATAACCCTGCAAAACAAACATGTAAACCATGCATTAAAACGTGTACATATCCAAATCAAAATGTGCTAGCTAGAAAAATCATTGTACACTGGTTGTTTTAAGAAATGCAAATAAAAAAAGTGCATTTTCCATATCAGTCTACATTGCATTGTAGTATTATGTAATGTGCAAGCTACTAATGGCTAAACAGACACGTTAATAAGTACAAGTCAGTAATGCATAAAAGTGGAAGCAAAGACTCACCCAGTGGAAAGTATGTCTGGGTGTACATTGTACTCTTTAGCAAACACAAAAGGGACAATTCCTTGAGGTAGAGCAGCCTGGAATATTGAATATAAACCACAAGTTCATTAACTGAAATAACGTCAACACAATGACTTGACTTTCAATGGTCAAATAAGTTTCTGTTGTACCTGAACAATGGCAACATGTAGCAATGTTCCTTGTAATCCAACAGCCATTGATGCAGCTAACATGACCGCGGGTCCAGCCACAAAACGAACAACCATGGCAAAAGTTGCAGTTGAGTTTCCGCAAGCTATAATTTTAGGTTGCAAAGCCATGAACAAACCTGCAAAAGAAGTATATGCAATTTTAGAATGGAAAAACACTAAACAAGGTACATCTTTTTCAATGGCATAAAAAGTCAACATTACCGAGACTAAACATGGCCATGCCAAGACCAGCATTCGAGAGAATTGCTATGGATTGTGCAACTATTGCAGGCATCTCAACATGCCATCTACAACAAGAAACAACATAAATAAATAAGTATATACCATTTGAAAAAGAAATTATCAACTTCAAAGAAGACTAACGAATAAATTCGAGAAATACTTGAATGAGACCAACGACCATGTAAGGCCAATGAGGCTTGAATAAGTGTTTGGGTTTCTGATAAGCTTGCGCCACACCATGATCAAAATGAGTCGCGTCATGACACTAGCAGGCGGCATAGCAGAGGCCTTTGATTCACCATGAGGGATTGCCTTTGGGTGAAGCTCGGCTGTAGAACTAGACCCAAGTTTAGATAGAACCGAGGCTTCACGGTCAACTCCATTCTGGCCAGGTTGATTTCCAAAACTGAACTCGTTTCGCCCAAAATCATCATAATCTAGTTTCAAATTCAACAAAGATTTAGTATGCAAAAGTAAAAAAGATAAAGACAATAAATAATAGCAATTTAAGGTTATTTTAAATTGTATCCAGATTGGGATGATAAGGGAATGGAATTAGTGAGAGGCACATGTGGAAAGGTTGGAAACATGATGCCCATGTTTGAAGGGATTCTGTTACATTAATAAAGGAACAAAACAAGAGTCAGAACAAACAAAACTCATGAACACAACAAAAATTTGGAATTCTTGAAACAAAAACAAAAGTCGAGTAGATATTTGAATAAGGAGGTCAAGAAAGGTTGACTTCAATTGCGAAACTCTAAAATAAAAATCAACTCAATTCAAAGGTTAACCACATGGTAAACCTTTTCTATTGTACAGTAACATCTTATGTAAACAAACGTGATTGAATTATTGGATATGAGAAAAGTTAACCAAATGTTTTTGTAGATTCTAAAGTTCTTTTTTTTTAGCAAGTAGATTCTAAAGTTCATATGCTAATTTGACCAAGTTAGTTATATGTTGACTTATTGGGACCAAATTAATGAAATATTGTGCAACATGTAACAACAAAAGTAGGGAATTAAGTGAAACATATGTCCAAAAGAAGTGGGCATGCATGGCCCAAGATAATCACCAACAAACAAACAACTTACACTTTGGGGATGCTTGAGTTCACAAGTCACATAAAACATAAACAAAAACACAATTTTGCCCAAATCTTGAACCCCCCCAAATCATAATAGTATAACCTTATAAACCGAATAGTATGTTAGTTATTCATACCATCATAACACGAAAAAATTAGACATACAAAAACAACTAGTTACATACATAATAACCATTAAAAATCAACAAAACAGGAATACTAAAAGACAATAAAAGGTGACAAAACAAAGATCTAACCTTTAGTATGGGGCACACCACCAAGATCATTACCATATTCACCACCTCTAAACACATGAATCCCACCTTCAGAAACAGGTGAAGCACTTGAACTCCAAACAAACATATGAAGATCTTTACCATCTCCACCACCACCCTTCCTCTTTCCGGCCACCGGAGAGAATATTCCGGCACTAGTGGGCCCAGGGTACCCTCCTTGACTACCATTCATCCTAACATTCCCACTTTCCTCATCACCTCCAACATTATTTCCAAAATTGGAACTTCTTGGACTCACACCACTTCCACTTTTAACCATCCCAAAAAAATCACTATGGTTAAAACTAGACCCTCTTGGAGTAGGGTTTCTAGATGATTGCAAAGAGTATATTTCAGCATTTGTCAAGTTTGAAGGTCTAGGGGTTAAAGATACACCAGTGTTCATCCCACCATGTGACCTTGAAAAAACTTCTGACCTTGAACTAGTTGACTTCCTAACAGTTACATGCAACTTACCATCATCACCAACTTCAGCCTCAGTTTGTAAAGGCTCCTTACCATCTAATGACAAGATATCTGAATCAACTCTAAATGAAATAATACTACCAGCAGTGTCTGGAAACTGTTCAGCTATTAGTAACCTAGCACCTCTATACTCAAACAAAAACAACATCAAAGTGTACCAAATAATGCATTGTAAAACCACTATTTGAACCATTAAACTCCCTGAAAAATCACCATACATTCCTTTTAAAAGTGGTATCCCCATAACAAGTGTGTTTGGAAGTGTGGATAGTGAGAATAAAGTGATGGACCATTCAAGTGATCCCCTAGCACTCATTCTTGACCATACCGCTAGAACAACTAGTACTATTAGTTTTTGCAATGTGTCAGCAGCTATGAACTTTGTATTCATAGTGTAAGGATTGTTGGATGATATGAAGTGGAAAGATAGTAATGGAACAGCAAAAAGAGCTACAAATCTGTTGATACCAGAACATTGATCTGGTGTAAAAATTTTCCACCATTTGACTGAACCATAAGCTAAGATCATGGCTACATAGAGTGGAACAACAGCTGTGAAAACATGGTAAAGATCAGAACCAGTGATCATCTTTCTTGAAATTTAAAAATGACCCAGTTGAGGTAAGAGTGTGAAGAACAAAACCCTTGAAGGATTTGTAAAAATATGAAGTTAAATGTTTTTTTAAAGGTTAAAAAGATGAAGGAAAAAAAAGATGATGAGTGTTTTGAAAAGTGAGTCTGGTTTTAAGGGATGAGAGGGAAAAGAGATGTGATGTGTTATATTTATGGGAATTAATGGCAGACAGGGAAGTAAAAGCTGATGTCTTTTGAGTGTAATTTTTATAGTCTTTTGATGATAGAAAGAGAAAATAGGTGGCTTAGCATAAAAATATATTTTAAGGTCTGGCTTTTTATGACCCTATAGTTTTCCTCTTTCCCTCTTAAAAGATTTACCTTCACAGTGCTATTGTGAGTAGTATCTTTATACCACATTTTTTACTCGGTCATTGGATGTTAAAAAGGTAAAATCCATGGTGTTTTTTTTTTCATCTACTTTATGTTTATGTTTATGTTTATGTTTATGTTTTTAGGTTTTGTTGACAACTAACGTGTTTGCTTTGTTGACAACTAACGTGTTTGCTTTCTACCTTTTGTCGAAGTTCAAAATCATGTAACTTTGCATCTGTGGATGAAATTAGCATTTATGTCACCTTCTCCATTGGTCTTAATTTTAAAACAATTTGTGCGTTTGCCTAGTTGCATGGATTAGGATGTAAATCTGATGCAAGCGTACTTTGACTTGTGCCTCGAGTTCTTTATTTCGGATTTTGGCTTCTGAGACCTCTTTTCCATTAATCCATTTCTAAACCATTAGAGCATGCAGGGTACTAGCCCCAGTCTCTCGCGAAGTTCCAATGTGACACCAAAATGAGTGTGGAGAACCTATAATGTGACGGCTCGTATTTTACAAGTCATTGTTAGCCTTTAAACTCAAGACTATTTTTTATTTTTATTTTTTGGAACAATGATTAGTTAAAAACAACCACTCTGACAAGCAGCTAGAATGGGGGTTACAAAGGCTTCATAAGCCAAGAATTCCAACAATTAATTTTACGACATTTACTTTTAAGCCACAAAAAAAAAAAGCAAACGAACAGAATTAAAAATATCACTTTTTCTCATAGAGTTAGAAGAAAAAGTACCACTATTACGGTACCACCATAAATACCAAAACAAGGCCACAATAATGACGTAAACCCCATCTTTATCTCTCATTGAGGCTCTCCAATCATCAAACCAATGGGATCAATCAAACCAAGAAGAGAACGAAGGCATGTTAATATTGGTCCACACACGAATCAAACGCCAAATGTTAGAAGCCACCTCGCAATCAAGGAAAACGTGATCGATAGACTCCATACCGCTATTGGACATCCAATGGTAGAAATCTCGAGGCCCCTCGATGATAAGTTTAAACGGGTAGGGAGTCTATCCAAGATAAAGCGACAAATAAACACATTTACCTTTCGAGGTAACACATTCAACCATGACGTGCAAGGGGAAATAGAAGGCAACATACAGGCATCAATGTGAGTTCTAGTCACATGAAGTGTAAAAATACCATCATCCTCTAAATTCCATCTCTACGAATCAGGCCTATCTGAAAAATGAACTTGCCCCAATTCCGAAACTAACAAGGTTAAAAGCGGCTTCATTACGCGATCCTATAATATGCCTATTCCAGTTCCAAACCCAAGCATTATGAACTCTGCGATCTGAGAGCAAGCAATCCTTATTAACATCCAATGGTACAGCCGGTTGAACCTTAACATTAAAGGACCATTGACATTCCAATTGTCTTTCCAGAAGCGTATAGAGGAACCATCACCCACCTTATGACACAACGTATTGACAGGAATAATATTTCGATCGTGAAGCATAGCATACGACGAGATAATAGAGGACCAAACACTGTTACAAGTACATCCTTTTAAATCAAAAACTGTTTCCACCCCATGAATAGCTTTAATCACACGAGCCCACAAAGAATCTGAGTTATTGACGTATCTCCATCTCAATTTTTGAAGAAGAGCGAGATTGAACGCTTTTAAACTCCCAATTCCCAACCAACCTTTATCAAAGGAGGCAAGAATGTTCTCCCATTTAACCTACTTCATCTTCTTTTTCTCCCCGCTCCCCCCCCCCCCTTCCCCACCAGAAAAAAGAAACCCGCATAGCTTCAGGAGAGCTTATAACAGAATCGGGGCATTTAAAGATGGACATATAATATATGCCTAGACTTCCTAAAACTGACTTTATGAGAGTTAAACGACCCCCAATAGATAGAGTGATAGCTTTCCACGCCGATAACTTAGCCCAAAATCTATTAATTAGAGGCTGCCAATTGGTAGTCAAGTGCATATTCGACCAAAGAGGTAAACCGAGATAAGAGAATGGGATATTAAGCCACAACCTGTATCAGAAGCCATATCCTCAATATCCTGAGAACTCACCCCAAGCCCAAACATTAGATTTAGAGATGTTAATTTTTAGACCCGAAGCAAGAAAGAAAACCTATAGCACACGAATAATATTACCCTTGTCTTGATTGTTCCAATCTGAGATAATCACCACGTCATCTGCATAAAGTAAGCCCGAAATCTTGTTGCCCGAATTTCCTATCACAACCCCACGAATAAAAGACCCGAACAAACCGCATTTTGCATAACAATCTGAAGCCCTTCCATTAAAATAATGAATAGAAAATTGATTCGTTGTGTTTTGGTGTGTGCAAAAACAATTTATCAAAATATCAACAAACGTGAGGTCTAATTTATCGTGAGACAAATAGACGTGAAGTAATACGAGTAAACCTTTTAGGAAAAAGATTATCTCGCAAAACTTGTGAAAGTGATATTCAAATTGTGAGACCGGGAAGTGATTTCCCGGGTTGTACCCCAACGAGGTGTGAATGGAAAGCTTCGAATGAGATTGGAATTAAAATATTGTATGATTGGAAAGATTATTTGGTTTTACGATACGTTAAATTAACGAAATTAGAAAATTAACGAACGAAGGTGAAAATAAATTATCCTAAGGGTAAATAAAAGGTAATTAGCAAACTAGGGAAATTCTAAAACACTACGGGAAGTATAATTAGGTATCGGGAATCCCTAAACGTAAACTAAATTAAAAACGCAAAAGTTATTTAAAAATTACGCGATTGCGCAAAATAAAACGCGAATTTTGAGCTACAAAGTTCCTATGGGATTCCAACTAATTTTCTAACGTACTAAAAGATAAAAGAAAATTTTAGAAAAAAGAAAATTAATTTTTCAATAAAAACTCTATTTATTACGAATTAAATGCTAATTTAAATAAATTAAATTCTAATAAATAATCTAATAATTAAAAAAATCTGAAACTTATCTGGAAATTCAATTATACTAAAGGTAATCTAAGAAAAATAAATTACTAGCAAAAGTGCTTATAAATAAGCCAGAATAAGCAAAACTGTGTAAATAAGCAAAACTTGCCAAAAACTATATAAAAGAGTAACAAAGGGAAGAATAAACGGAACTGGTGCCCCAGAGCTAGTGGGAAGGGATGTTGTGTTTGCGTTGTGTGTGAGGTTGAGGTCAGGGGTTCGAAACCCAATTTTTGCAACTGTTTTCAATTATTTTTTTTTTCGAATCTGTTTTCCTTTGATCAATACAAACTCAAACACTTACTAACTTTTCCTTTTGAAAACAAATAACACCAACAAATCTGTGGGATTATTTCCACTTTCAAAACAGATTCACCTTGAACATTTCAAAATTTTATTTGTTTTCTTTTATTCGACTGCCAACCAATTCTTGGGTTTAAATAAACTCAAATAGTCAAACAAACAACAACAACAGCACCTATAAACCACAATAAGATCAACAATAACAACTCCAAACAATACTTAACAACCTCAGATCAACAAACAATAACAAGAAAAAGTAGCAGCAGACCACAGAATTTAAGCTAAAAGAAGGCTTCCAAAGAAGCAGAAGATAAGCAACTCAGTCTAAACTACAAGCATTCCTGAATAACCTACCTAGTGGGCTTCCCAAATCAACAATTATCAAGCTCTAATACCTACAAATGAAGAATCTAAATGCAATCTAAATCTTGCAAAAACTGGGTGCAGGGGAAAGTCTTTCCCTGCAAGTCTGTTTGAAGTGATGTGGGGCCCACTATAAAAATCACAAAATTATAAGAGTTGTGGGACTCTAAAGTTTAGCTGTGGGGGGGGGGGGATAACTTGTGAAAATTTCAAGGCCTGAATCCAATCCTAAAAATCAAAACAATTCGTTGATTTTTTGTATTTTCTGCCTAAAGGCAAACTTTGACTTTAGTGATTATGCTACTAGTTTGACTTTAGTGAGTTTCTAATGATCTTAGTTGATTAATTATATTATACTAAGCCTAAACTAAGCTAAATTAACCTACATACACTAGTTTAGAGCTGAATTGAGGTTTCATGGATCTCACATCCTACACAGTGCACAGATACATGAACTAGAGAGTCATTTTGACTTTTGAAACTGTGGCCTATGGTTTTTAAGATTCCTCTGAGCTATGTCAACCTAAAGAAGCATGTTATGATAAAGAAAAACAACATGGAGCACCCTGAGCATACTAGAACAGCCAGAACCAAACACCCCTTCTAAAATTGTTTCCAAAGCATTTCAAAGGTTTTTTACCAATTAACATTCAATTTAAGCTTACTACTGTAGATCAATCTAAACTAAGCTCACTTAAGCAGAAAACAATAAATTTTAACAACTATTACCACTTAACACCAATGATTATTAAAATGGAATGAAACTTACTTGAGATCCAAGCTAGAGGAAAGCTGAGAACCAGGTATCAAAAGGATCACCTAAATGCTCCCCTGAGCTCTAGACCAACTTCACCACCATTCTGCTACTGCTTTCTCTTTTCTTCTTCACCATTTTTTTTATCTCATATCTTTGAATTTCTAACTTAGCAAATTTCTGTTTTCTTTTTCTTTTCTTACTCTCTTTTAGATTCAGACCATTTCAAAAACACTTAAGTAGCATTTAACAATATAAAACAACAACTATCAAATGAAATTTAAGTAACTAAGAAATTGAGACAAAATTCGAATTTGATTTAAACTTGGATTAACCTTCAATTAAACTGAAAATTGAGAAGTACAATACTGAAAATGAGAGAAAACAGAAAAATAAACTAAGATTCGATGCTATTGAGGCTTACAAGAGTATCCTATTTATACTACAATGTAGTTAGGTAGGAAATTGCCTCCTGTGACTTCTTCTGTGAGTATCAACAAGCACAAAATGATCCTTGTGCTTTCTTGAGGAGATCCCAGCCTTTGGATTAGAGTTCCAGTGATCATAGCCCTTAATCTAGATTTAGCGCCCATTTGGAGTGGTGGATTGCCAGCGTGGCTGTGGTAGGTATAGGTTTGTGAGTGAACCATGAAGATAGTGGGACTGGGATATGGGGTGGAAGACAAGGGATGAGAGTGATGGGGAAGATGGTGATGGGTGGCTATGGCGGGAAGTGGGGTTCACGGGTTTAATTTGGAGAAGGAGATGGATGGTTGGGTTGACTGGTCAACACGTTTTTAATATTAAACGTAAAGGGTGGGCTTGTGGGATTTTGTTGGGCCTTGGGATGTTATGTTTGTTTTGGACTTGGATTTTGGGTTTGTATAATATAAAGGGTCCGTTTGTTTAAGCATTGTAAAACCATAAGGACCAAATTTACAATAAGCTGAAAATCCAAGGGTTGTTTCTGCCAATCTTTCAAACTTCAACCAAGGACCAAACTTGCCATCTTATACTTCCACAAGGTCCTTTGATGATTTTTCTTTCAAGTCATAATTCTCGGGGGTTATTGTTGACAATTCTGCAAGTACAGGGACCAATTTTGCCAATTGTGAAATTCCAAGGGTTTGACTTGTAGTTTTTTTGAAAACATTTTACCCAAAGATCATTTGTGATGTCTTTTGACTTTAAAGAGTTTGGGTTGACTTTTCTTTAAAATAAATGTCTTTTTGTTTGTTTTCTCTTGTTTTGCATCTGAAACATATAAAACACGATCTTTGGGATTTTTCCGTATTTTGGTGCATTTTTTAGTGTTTTTAAACATTTTGCAGTTCAGATTTGACTAAAAATGATGAGTATTTACACACTCATCAATCCTCCACACTGAACTATTGCTAGTCCCTAGCAATCTTTTTGAGAAAAATTAATGGATTTGAAGTCTCTTTACCAAAAGCCATTACTTCTGGAGTAGCCGAATGTTTCGGTTCAAGTAAGAATTATGGTCAATCCGATAACCATATGATTTTGAGCAAACCACCAGCTTTCAACGGTTTTGATTTGTCTTCACCAGAAGCCATTTGATTCTGCACTAGCCAACTCTTGATGGAACAGTCAACATCTTGGTGAGTTGATTACCAATTATGGTTTTTCCACTGCCTTTACCACAAGCCATAATCTTGCGGGCTAGCCAACTAATTTACTTTTGAGGATATGGCGAGTTGAGGTACCATACAATTTTGGGCAAATTGCAAACCATCAATGTGTTTGAGTTATCTTTACCAAGAGCCTTTTGCTTCTGGATTAGCCAATCCTTTTGTCGTTTAGACACGGCGGACTGATAACCACAAAAATTTTTGAAATAAAGTAAAAAAAAAAATTCAAATTTTTGGCCAAAAACGGGGGTACTAGACGGTATAATTTGATAAAATTCGCTAGAATTTTCCCCACCCCCACACTTAGAATTGAATATTGTCCTCAATATTCAAAGTCCCGGCTATTATGCCGAATCTTTGAATGAAAGAAGATAATATTAGAAGCTAACTGTGGGTACGTCATTTTTCATTTTTCACTTTATTTATACAAACACACTTTTTTTTTGAAGATATATATACATTGCAAATAGCAGCAGGGGGTGGCCACTCCCCCACACTAGGGTGTTAGAAAGTAGAAAGAAATCAGAGACATGGGTGAAAACCCATGTTGTTGCTACTGTTTTTATTTACCGAGTCGCGAGCTTGACTCGACCTCGAATTCATTGGTCCATGGGGAAAGTTTGGAGGTCCAGGACAATGGGTGGTATGTCCCCTCCAAAATAATGCTTCAACCGATGCCCATTTACTTTGAAATTTGGACCGTCATTTTGAGATAACTCGACGGTACCATAAGGAAAAACTTTGGCAACGGTGAAAGGTCCAGTCCAGCGGGTTTTAAGCTTACCCGAAAATATCTTTAATCTAGAGTTAAAAAGAAGGACTCGATCACCAACGTTGAAAACGCGGTTCTTGATTTTGGAGTCGTGGATCTTCCTTGTTTTCTCTTTATAGATTAAAGAGTTTTCGTAAGCTTGATCACGAAGTTCATTTAGTTCATTGAGTTGAACTTTCCTATGATCACCTGCGGACTTAAGATCGAAGTTGGCATTCTTTAAAGCCCAATAAGCTTTGTGCTCGAGCTCAATCGGTAGATGACATGCTTTTCCATACACGAGCTTATAGGAAGTAAACCCGATGGGTGTTTTATAAGCCGTGCGAAAAGCCCATAGAGCGTCATATAACTTGTCCGACCAAGAGGCACGGTTTTCACCTACGGTCCTTTCAAGAATTCTTTTTAACCCACGTTTTGAAACTTCCACCTGCCCACTTGTTTGTGGGTGATAAGTGGTAGCAAGTCGGTGAGTGACACCATACTTGAGCATGACTTTTGCAAATTGCTCGTTGCAAAAGTGAGTACCGCGATCACTAATGATAGCGCGGGGAGTTCCAAACCTAGAGAAGAGAGATTTCAAAAACTTTACAACTACTCGGGCATCGTTGGTTGGGAGAGCTTTGGCTTTCACCCATTTTGACAAGTAGTCAACGGCCACGAGTATGTACTTGTTCCCTCGTGAAGACGGGAACGGCCCCATAAAGTCTATGCCCCAAACATCAAAGATCTCACAAACTTGGATGACATTTTGTGGCATTTCATCATGTTGTGTTATCTTTCCTTGACGTTGACACGAGTCACAAGATTTGACTAGGTCATGGGCGTCTTTGTAAATGGTGGGCCAATAAAAACCAGATTTAAAAACTTTTCGAGCAGTGTAGTTTGGGCCATGATGTCCCCCGGTGGGTCCATAATGACAAGCCTTAAGGATTTCCATGGCTTCTTGGCCATGAACACACCTACGAATAACCTGATCTGCACATATCTTAAATAGATAGGGGTCGTCCCAAAAGTAATGATTCACATCTTTGAAAAACTTGCTCTTTTGGTGGGACGACATCCCTTTAACAACGAAATTCCCCGCATGGTAGTTTGCAAAGTCGACAAACCATGGGGTACTAGAATCACTACGACAACATTAAGTGTCTCGAGTGGAAATGTTTCATTTATTTCCTTTTTCTCAAGAACACCTTGATTAGGATTTTCCAATCGGGAAAGATGGTCAGCAGCGAGGTTCTCGGCTCCTTTTTTATCACGAATGATGATATCAAATTCTTGTAGGAGGAGAACCCAACGGAGCAATCTCGGCTTTGCATCTTGCTTGGCAAAGAGATATTTGAGAGCCGAGTGATCCGTGTACACTATGCATTTAGTCAAGATCAAGTATGGCCGAAACTTCTCAAATGCATACACCACGGCTAGTAATTCTTTTTCCGTTGTGGTGTAATGAGCTTGAGCTTCGGTCAAGGTTTTACTTGCATAATGAATCGGCTGAAAATGTTTGGTTTTTCGTTGCCCCAAGACCGCACCTATGGCAAAGTCACTTGCATCACACATAAGTTCGAAAGGTAGGTCCCAATCGGGGGCAACTAGAATTGGTGCCTCGGTAAGCTTTTTCTTGAGAGTTTGAAAAGCTTCGATGCACTCATCAGAAAATACAAACGGAATCTCTTTTTCAAGAAGTCGGGTCATAGGTCTAGCTATCTTCGAGAAATCTTGAATGAATCTATGATAGAAGCCGGCATGACCCAGGAAACTCTGAACACCTTTAACAGTAGTGGGAGGAGGAAGCTTAGCAATGACATCGATTTTAGCTTTATCAACCTCAATCCCGCTCTTAGAAATCTTATGGCCAAGGACAATTCCTTCCTTGACCATGAAATGACCTTTCTCCCAATTTAGACTTAGATTTGTATCTTCACATCTTTGAAGCATTTTGTCTAAATTGGTGAGACATGATTCGAATGAATTCCCAACGACCGAAAAATCGTCCATGAAGACTTCCATTGTTTTCTCGATCATGTCGTGAAAAATGGCCATCATGCATCTTTGATACATGCCCGGAGCATTGCACAAGCCTAAAGGCATGCGTCGATAAGCAAATGTTCCGTATAGACACGTGAAAGTCGTTTTTTCTTGATCTTGAGGATCGATGGGAATTTGGAAATAACCCAAAAAACCGTCAAGGAAACAATAGTATTCGTTTCCCGCCAATCTTTCGAGCATTTGATCCATGAAAGGTAGAGGGAAGTGGTCTTTACGGGTGGTGTCGTTCAATTTTTGATAATCAATGCAAACGTGCCAACCCGTTACCAATCGAGTAGGAATTAACTCATTATCATCATTTTTAACAACTGTTATACCACCCTTCTTGGGCACACAATGAACGGGACTCACCCAAGGGCTATCCGAGATAGGGTAAATCAAACCGACATCAAGAAGTTTTATGACCTCTTGCTTGATAACCTCATGAATTTTAGGATTTACCCTTCTTTGTTGTTGAACCGCCGGTTTAAAGTCATCCTCCATCAAAATCTTGTGCATACAAAATTCCGGGTTGATACCCTTGATGTCGGAAAGTCTCCAAGCAATGGCTCGTTTGTGTGACTTTAAAACCTTGAGAAGAGCGGCTTTGTTTTCCTAATTCAAGTCTTTAGCAATTATGATGGGAAACTTATCGTCACCCTCCAAAAATGCGTACTTGAGATGAGGCGGAAGTTCCTTGAGTTCGACCTCAGGAAAGTCATCAGTTTTTTCAACATCTTTGACTTCCATGTTATGAAGTTTTTTTAGAGGAAGAGATAATAGGTCATCATTAAGCAACTTCTCAAGTAGAAGTATGTCTTCCTCGGGATTGATAGAATCATGATCAACACGAGAATCACATGACAAACAAGCCTCAATTTCTTCCAAAATGAAGTCACCTCTCAAGAATGGAGTGAGAGAGGGGGGAGAGACATCAATGGTAGAATTGATTGATCCTTCCATATTTAACACTTCTTCAAAATGGTCATCGTATGCAAAATTGATGACATCAAGTCGGTTAACTTCTTCTCGTTCAAGTTCGAGAAGATCTTTTGAAGTGTTTTCAATGTTAATGACCAACTTTTCATCGCCAACTCTTAGAGTCATTTCTCCTTCGAAGACGTTGATTAATGCACGAGCTGTTTTTAAGAATGGTCTTCCCAAAATAAGGGGAACACGAGGATCGGCATCAAAATCAACGACTAAGAAGTCGGCAGGAAAATGGAACTTGCCAACCTTCACAAAGACATCTTCAGCAATACCCTTCGGAACCGTAACCATTCGGGTAGCTAATTCTAGAGTCATTCGTGTTGGTGTAAGCTCGGGAAGTGAAAGCTTTTGCCAAATAGATAAAGGCATGAGATTTATGCTAGCGCCAAGATCGGCCAAGGCGAAGCACTCTTCTAGCTTTTGGAAATCACAAGGAATGAGAAATTTTTCGGGGTCTCCTAATTTTTTGGGAAGTTTCTTTAGAAGAACCGCCGAACAATTTTCATTCAAACGAGTTTTAGTGAGTTCAAACAATTTCTCTTTGTTACTTAGAAGACTCTTGAAAGTGGAAGCAAACTTGGGCATATAGAGAAGAGCATCCGCGAAACTAATGTCGAAGTGTAACTTTTGAAATATCTCAAGAAACTTTTTCATTTGATCATTAGTGTGCTCACGGAGTCTTTGATCGTTTAAACGCGAAGGATAAGGTATTGAAGCTTTGGGTTGAACGGGATTTTCCGGAGGTTCAAAAACAATTCCCGGTTTGGATTTGGTTTTTGGGACAACATGAGGTTGGACGTGTGCGGTACTTTGTGGGCTAGTAATTTGCACTTTGTCCTTTGTAGCCTCAGGTTCACGTTCCACTACCTTAGGAGGAGAAGTAGATGAGGTAGTAGGAATCGCGGGTCCATCATAAGAAACACCATAAGAAACACCACTACGGGTTGTGATCGCCTTTACATCGCCCTTCGGGTTGGCGATCGTGTTTGCTTGGTAGCGTTCCCGATCCCGAAGGTCGATCATTCAAAGACTTCTTTAGTTCAGAAATCTGACCAATCAACAACCTGTTTGTTTCTTCTTGAGCTTTCATAAATTGTTTTAATAACTCATCGGTTGATGATTGAGTTTGAATAACGACTTGGTTTTGATGAGAAAAATTTTGAGCTCGGTTGTTTTGATTGAAACCTTGATTTTTAAAATTCCATGGTTTTGGTTACCATGAAAATTGTTTCCTTGATTGAAATTACCATAACCTTGGTTTCTATTCAAGTTTCCTTGATTTTGAGAACCTTGATTGTAATTTCCCCCTTGATTTGGAAATTGATTCATAGGGGCCTGAAATTGGTTTTGAACATTCGGATTTCTTTGTTGTTGATTTTGATTGAATCGATTTGGATTATTGGGTTGAGAAAAACCGGGTGGACAACTTTGATTGTTAGCACGGTAATTTGGTTCCATTTGAGGACGGTATTGGTTACCTCCTTGATTAGAACTACCGGCTATCGCATTAATTTCAAATGGATTGCCATCGGTGGCAGTACAATTGTAGTATGCGTGTGGACCACCACAAGTAACACAAACGTCAACCTTTTTGACTTCGGCAGGTTGAGAAGAAACTTTCTTTGTTTTGGTGAGAACCAAAGCATGAATGGCTTCCGTGAGCTTGTCAAGTTTAGCATCGGTGCTAGATTGAGCCACGGGTGATGAGGTAGAAGGACCAACATTAACTTGGGAAACAACCGATTTGCTTCGTGGAATGCGGACCTGAGACTTATTCTCAATGATCATTAAAGCATCTTTGGTGGTTCGATTCAAGAAATTACCTCCCGCGGAGGCATTGAGAGAGTCTTGATCGACTTGGCTCACACCATTATAGAAAGTGTCGAGTTGCATTAACTCGGAGAAACCATGATGAGGACATTTACGAAGCATATCATTATAACAGTCCCATGCCTCACCGAATGATTCATCGAATTTATGCATGAATCTCATGATCTCATTCTTGAGGGCCGTGGTTTTAGAAGGAGGAAAGAATTCATTCACGAACTTCTTAATCAAATCTTCCCACGTTTCAATCGATCGAGGGGGTTGTTTGTCTAGCCAATTTTTGGCAGCCCCAACGAGGGAAAACGGGAAGAGAAGAAGTTTGATAGCTTCCTCAGGGACATTTTTGCATTTGATGGTGGACGTGATTTTGTTAAACCATCGAATGTGATCTTGAGGATCGTCCCTCTCGAAATCATAGAATTGATGCGAGGTGACTAAGTTTATCAACCCCATCTTAAGCTCGAAATTGTCAGCCACGATGGCTGGAATGATGATAGCATCTCCGTAACCCTTGATGGGTGCTTGGAGAAGCTCATTCATAGTGGGCTCAGCCGCCATGATGGGAATAGTACGAATCTCGGGTTCGACTATTGGATTGGTACGTCGTCGATTACGCCTTCTTCTTGGAATATTGTTAAGCGATTGCAAAGGACTTATTGACGTAGACGAACGCGTGCGCATGCACCACAAAAAATATCAATTAAAACAATACCACTTTAATGACAAGGGAACTTAAACCAATAATCAAGAACGCAAGGTCGACTTCTAAAGAAAAACACACAAAGGAGCGGGAGAGAAGAATGGATCTCTCACTGGGCGAAGTTCGTTTGATCGCCACATACCGTTTCGACTCCTCTTAGAGTGTGTTTCTCGTTTAAAAGTTTTCTAAAACGCAAGTGATACAAAGGCAAGTTTTGATCTTTGGTTTGGGAACTTATTATGGTCACACCCCCAGTTGGTAGGTGTTCTGCCTTGGTTTGCGGTGGTAAGATTTTAATATTGTTATTATTAAACAAAGAAACGGGAAAATCTTTTTGTGTTTTTCTTAACTTATATAGATATAATACATATATAGAAACAAAATAAAAATATTTTTGGTTTTTTATAAGTTTCATGAAAATGTAACTTCTTGCGAAGGTTCTACAAGACTAATCGTCTAAACCTTATCGAGACTTTCGACACACAGCCTCCCCGGCAGCGGCGCCATTTGATTCGTTGTCTTTTGGTGTGTGCAAAAACAATTTATCAAAATATCAACAAACGTGAGGTCTAATTTATCGTGAGACAAATAGACATGAAGTAATACGAGTAACCTTTTAGGAAAAAGATTATCTCGCAAAACTTGTAAAAGTGATACTACCTCCGTCCCATTATAAATGTCTACTTTGACTTTTTTTGGTCTTTTTTATTCAACTTTGACCATAAATATTTTTATTGATGTTCTATAATACTTGATAAAAAATATGTGAATGGATTAGGTTTTAAATGCCTTTTCTATTGGCATAATTTTCATTAAGTATTATATAAGACAAATAAAAATATTAATGGTCAAAGTTGAACAAGAAAGACTCAAGAAAGTCAAAGTGGACACTTATAATAAGACGGAGGGAGTATTCAAATTGTGAGACCGGGAAGTGATTTCCCGGGTCGTACCCCAACGAGGTGTGAATGGAAAGCTTCGAATGAGATTGGAATTAAAATCTTGTATGATTGGAAAGATTATTTGGTTTTACGATACGTTAAATTAACGAAATTAGAAAATTAACGAACGAAGATGAAAATAAATTATCCTAAAGGTAAATAAAAGGTAATTAGCAAACTATGGAAATCCTAAAACACGACGGGAAGCATAATTAGGTATCGGGAATCCCTAAACGTAAACTAAATTAAAAACGCAAAAGTTATTTAAAAATTACACGAGTGCGCAAAATAAAACGCGAATTTTTAGCTACAAAGTTCCTACGGGATTCCAACTAATTTTCTAACGTACTAAAAGACAAAAGAAAATTTTAGAAAAAAGAAAATTAATTTTTCAATAAAAACTCTATTTATTACGAATTAAATGCTAATTTAACTAAATTAAATTCTAATAAATAATCTAATAATTAAAAAAATCTGAAACTTATCTGGAAATTCAATTATACTAAAGGTAACTAAGAAAAATAAATTACTAGCAAAAGTGCTTATAAATAAGCCAGAATAAGCAAAACTGTGTAAATAAGCAAAACATGCCAAAAACTATATAAAAGAGTAACAAAGGGAAGAATAAACGTTACTGGTGCCCCAGAGCTAGTGGTAAGGGATGTTGTGTTTGTGTTGTGTGTGAGCTTGAGGTCAGCGGTTCGAAACCCAATTTTTGCAACTTTTTTCAATTTTTTTTTTTTCGAATCTGTTTTCCTTTGATCAATACAAACTCAAACACTTACTAACTTTTCCTTTTGAAAACAAATAACACCAACAAATCTGTAGGATGATTTCCACTTTCAAAACAGATTCAACTTGAACATTTCAAAATTTTATTTGTTTTCTTTTATTCGACTGCCAACCAATTCTTGGGTTTAAATAAACTCAAATAGTCAAACAAACAACAACAACAGCACCTATAAACCACAATAAGATCAACAATAACAACTCCAAACAATACTTAACAACCTCAGATCAACAAACAATAACAAGAAAAAGTAGCAGCAGACCATAGAATTTAAGCTAAAAGAAGGCTTCAAAAGAAGCAGAAGATAAGCAACTCTGTCTAAACTACAAGCATTCCTGAATAACCTACCTAGTGGGCTTCCCAAATCAACAATTATCAAGCTCTAATACCTACAAATGAAGAATCTAAATGCAATCTAAATCTTGCAAAAACTGGGTGCAGGGGAAAGTCATTCCCTACAGGTCTGTTTGAAGTGATGTGGGGCGGTGGGGCCAACTATATAAATCACAAAATTATAAGAGTTGTGGGACTCTAAAGTTTAGCTGGGGGGGGGGGGGGATAACTTGTGAAAATTTCAAGGCCTGAATCCAATCCGAAAAATCAAAACAATTCGTTGAATTTTTGTATTTTCTGCCTAAAGGCAAACTTTAACTTTAGTGATTATGCTACTAGTTTGACTTTAGTGAGTTTCTAATGATCCTAGTTGATTAATTATATTATACTAAGCCTAAACTAAGCTAAATTAACCTACATACACTAGTTTAGAGCTTAATTGAGGTTTCATGGATCTCACATCCTACACAGTGCACAGATACACGAACTAGAGAGTCATTTAGACTTTTGAAATTGTGGCCTATGGTTTTTAAGATTCCTCTGAGCTATGTCAACCTAAAGAAGCATGTTATGATAAAGAAAAACAACATGGAGCACCCTGAGCCTACTAGAACAGCCAAAACCAAACACCCCTTCTAAAATTGTTTCCAAAGCATTTCAAAGGTTTTTTACCAATTAACATTCAATTTAAGCTGACTACTGTATATCAATCTAAAATAAGCTCACTTAAGCAGAAAACAATAAATTTTAACAACTACTACCACTTAACGCCAATGATTATTAAAATGGAATGAAACCTACTTGAGATCCAAGCTAGAGGAAAGCTGAGAACCAGGTATCAAAAGGATCACCTAAATGCTCCCCTGAGCTCTAGACCAACTTCACCACCATTCTTTCTCTTTTCTTCTTCACCATTTTTTTTATCTCATATTTTTGAATTTCTAACTTAGCAAGTTTCTGTTTTCTTTTTCTTTTCTTACTCTCTTTTGGATTCAGACCATTTCAAAAACACTTAAGTAGCATTTAACAATATAAAACAACAACTATCAAATGAAATTTAAGTAACTAAGAAATTGAGACAAAATTTGAATTTGATTTAAACTTGGATTAACCTTCAATTAAACTGAAAATTGAGAAGTACAATACTGAAAATGAGAGAAAACAGAAAAATAAACTAAGGTTCGATGCCATTGAGGCTTACAAGAGTATCCTATTTATACTACAATGTAGTTAGGTAGGAAATTGTCTCCTGTGACTTCTTCTATGAGTATCAACAAGCACAAAATGATCCTTGTGCTTTCTTGAGGAGATCCCAGCCTTTGGATTGGAGTTCCAGTGATCATAGCCCTTAATCTAGATTTGGCGCCCATTTGGAGTGGTGGATTGCCAGCGTGGTTGTGGTAGGTATAGGTTTGTGAGTGAACCATGAAGATAGTGGGATTGGGATATGGGGTGGAAGACAAGGGATGAGAGTGATGGGGAAGATGGTGATGGGTGGCTATGGCGGGAAGTGGGGTTCACGGGTTTAATTTGGAGAAGGAGATGGATGGTTGGGTTGACTGGTCAACACGTTTTTAATATTAAGCATAAAGGGTGGGCTTGTGGGATTTTGTTGGGCCTTGGGATGTTTTGTTTGTTTTGGACTTGGATTTTGGGTTTGTATAATATAAAGGGTCCGTTTGTTTAAGCATTGTAAAACCATAAGGACCAAATTAACAATAAGCTGAAAATCCAAGGGTTGTTTCTGCCAATCTTCCAAACTTCAACCAAGGACCAAACTTGCCATCTTATTCTTCCACAAGGTCCTTTGATGATTTTTCTTTCAAGTCATAATTCCCGGGGGTTATTGTTGACAATTCTGCAACTACAAGGACCAATTTTGCCAATTGTGAAATTCCAAGGGTTTGACTTGTAGTTTTTTTGAAAACATTTTACCCAAAGATCATTTGTGATGTCTTTTGACTTTTAAAGAGTTTGGGTTGACTTTTCTTTAAAATAAATTCTCGGGGACTAGTGTTGTCAAATTTTGAAAGTTGGGGGACTGAAACTGCCAATTATGCAAATTTTGTTCATTTTTTGTTTGTTTTCTCTTGTTTTGCATCTGAAACATATAAAACACGATCTTTGGGATTTTTCCGTATTTTGGTGCGTTTTTTATGTTTTTAAACGTTTTGCAGTTCAGATTTGACTAAAAATGATGAGTATTTACACACTTATCAAAAATGACTTAATGGATCACCTTGACGCAATCTACGTTTAATCAAAAATTCCCTAGAGGGACTGCCATTTACAAGAACGAAAGATCTAGCTAAATGAAGACAGACCTGAATTCATCTTCACCATTTGGTTCCAAACCCTAGACTTAGTAGCATATGATCAAGGTACTTCCAACTTACGGTGTCAAATGCTTTTTCGAAATCAACTTTAAATAACATCAGTTTCTTCTTTTTCTTTTTATACCACGACATCAGTTCGCTAACCACAATTGGTCTGTCAAGAATTTTGTCTTCCCGCTATAAAAGCCGATTGCTCTTGACTTACCACTTTATCTATAATTTTCGAAAGTCTATTTGCTACTATCTTAGCAATTATTTTGTATTGCATACCGATTAGCGAAATTGGACGAAAATCTTTAATATGAATCGGACTAGATATCTTGGGGATTAACATGATGAAAGATGAGTTAGCACCTCGAGGCATGACAAATGTATCAAAAACACATCTCACGGCATTCCCCACGTCCTCTTTCAGAAGCTCCCAATAAGACTTAAGAAAAAGGAATGAAAAACTATATGAACCTGGGGCTTTTT
Organism: Artemisia argyi; assembly: GCA_030686995.1. Taxonomy (NCBI): domain Eukaryota; kingdom Viridiplantae; phylum Streptophyta; class Magnoliopsida; order Asterales; family Asteraceae; genus Artemisia; species Artemisia argyi. The sequence continues at coordinate 87,864,798 of CM060708.1, read as the reverse complement.
AACTCCTAGAATCCCATACAGCCACTCGAATTTTGATGAGTGTGTAAGTACTCATCATTTTTATCGTATCTGAACTGCCAAAACATCCAAAAACACTCAGAAATGCATCAAAATACATAAATTATTCCAGGACTTGTGTTTTATATGTTTTAGATGCAAAATGTTTAAACACAAATGAAAAACGAACAAAGTTTGCTTAATTGGCAGTTTCAGTCCCTCAAGTTTCAAAAATTGACAAAACTAGTCCCTGAAGGTTTAAAATGAAAGAAAAGTCAACCCAAGGTTGTTAAAAGTAAAAAATTATCAAAAACGATCCTTGGGTGAAAAGTTTGAGAAGATTACATGTTTGGTCCCTGTACTTTGCAAATTGGCAAAATCAACCCCTGGAATTTTAAAAATTGGAAAATAAATTAAATAAGGACTTAGGGAATTACAAAATGGCATGAATAGTCCTTGTGCAATATTGGGAAGTTGCATTTTCAGCCCTCAAAGTTTCGGCAAAGTTTCAAAATTGATCCTTGGGCTCAACACCATACAAACCAAACGAATCCAAGTTTATTATACTCCCCACAAATCTAAAATAAACCCAAACAACAAATACCCAATCCACCCAATTCCCTTACCCCATTTACCATCCCACCCATTAATTTGGCCCATTCCACAAAAGCCCACTCCACCCCCATTTTAACATTAACCCCGGTCAACCCTCACCTTTGACCCTCCCCTTCCACCTCACCATCTACTTCCCTGCTACACTCCAAGCCTCACCATCATCACCCCTAACCTGCTACCACCCTGCAACACTCAACCTTCCCCCCCCCCTGCCTAATCAAACAACCATGACACTCCAAATTTGACCCTCTGGCATCAAATATCAAAAGAAAACGCCAAAGAGTTTTTGGCGCCAAAACCAATTAAACGGACAGGATCAATTGTCATCATCCAATGGTGTTTATTAGTGCTGGGAAGAGTCCAAATGATGCCTAGGAACCCTAATTTGAGGTTATAAAAGGAGAAGAAGCAGAAAAGCTAGGGTGGTAGATTTTAGCTTATTTTAATTTATGAAAAATGTATGTTTAATCTTTTTCTGTCTTAACTAGTTATAATCCAAGTTGTAGTTGTATCAGTTTGAAGTTTCTAAATTAATAAATTCAAGTTTCAGTTAAATCTCAGCTTTTGCATTTCACTTTACTTCAAAATCCTTGAACACTTTGATTGTTGGTTCTAAGCTGATATCTTGGACTTATAAACTCACATAGGCTCCTCATTAAGCTCATTTGAGTTGTTAGAAACTTTAAAAAACTCAGTTTAGAAGTTAAATTCAAAAATATAAAAAAAATCCAGAAAATAGAAAAACACAAAAAAAATTTACAAGTTTATGACAAAGAAGCTTGGAGCAGGGTTTCTTTGGGATGGCCCTGGGTTAGAATTCCTTGGGGAATGTTAGGAAGTGAATTGTGGTCCTTGGTTCATGGTTTTATGCTTGGAATACATTTGTAAGCATTTTACTCCATTTTAGCATCTTACTGTAAAAGATCTTGTTAGTGCTTATTTGTGTATTATTTTTGTTTAGTTAGTGTATTTCAGGAATACTAGTGCTTTAAATTGTGTGCTTGTTAAGTAATTTCATTTGTGCTTATTTTCACATTTTAAACTATAATTTTAGCTAATCAAGGATTGCTGATGTTCTGTTGTTATTATTGTGGTTTTTATGTTCATTTAAGCTTACTTTAGTCTATTGAAATATTAGAAATCAGATTCGTGGTCTTAATCATTAATTTGCTTCATAAATCTCAAAATCACATGTTAGAGGGGTGTTTGGGTTAGTAGATCTCATTGTGTTCCCGAAAGTTTCAGGGTGTAATGAGTGTTGATACATGTCACTTGTAGTGTTTTAGTTGCATTTTAGACTTGAAATCAGTAGGTTGTTAAGCAAAAAAGTCAAATCTCATTTAATTAGCTCATTTAGTGTTCACTGTTAAGGATTTAGGATCATGGATCATATAGATTAGCTCATTAGTGTTAGAAATAGTTCAAAATCTTCTCATACAATCTTAATTTAGCATAATATGTCCCTAAATCAAGTTTAAAATTCATAAAAGTCAACTGTGGTGGTTAAAAGAGAGTCAAAATTGGTACATGTAGGCAGAATCACCCAAAACTCCAAGAATTAATGTGAATTTTGTGTTAAGACCTAAGATTTGAAACTTTCACAAGTCAAAGTACCCTACCTAGACTACAATAATCTGTATACATCTTATTTTTGTGAATTTCAGGCCATTGGCCATTTTTCTCAGGCCTTTAACTTGCTACCTAGTGGACCCCACCTTTAGATCTTTGGCTTTGTATGTAGCTGAGCAGCTCAACTTTTGAGGGGTTAGCTTATCTTGGGTCCTGGCTTATTTTCCCTTGGCTTATTTTGACCCTATTTGTGACCTGTCCAACTTGCAAAAGCTGACCACTCAGGTTTTGAACCTAAGTTCCAAGGGTCACACAAGCTTCAATAATAAGCCATAAGCCTAGCTTATTGGCTTATTTTGAAGTTGGCCTAGTAACCTTGACAAGTCAACTTCCCATTTGGACCTCCTTTCACCTCTGTGGACCCCACAGAGGTCCAAAAATCATTGATTCAGGCTTGTTTGGACTTTGAGTTGGTTCAAGTGCTTATTTGGTGTTTTCAGCTTATCCATTGGGCTTATTTGATCAGATTATCTCATTTCTAGGTTGTATCATCTGACTTAGCTTATTTTGATCATTTTGCTGATTAAACATAGCTTTTTACCTTCACAAATCTCATATTCAAGCTTATAAGCTTACTGTTAAGCTTATTTGTATGCACTGAGCTTATTACTGAGATGCAAAGAAGTTGTCTTTACAAAAGTTTGTTATTATAAGCATTAAATCAGTTGTGTAAAAGACAATCAAGAAAAATCCAAATTTTATTAAAGTGATAGCTTCTATTTAAGCCCTTTTGGCTTATTTTCTGCTTATTCATAAGCATTTCTCATTTTTAAATTTTTCTTAGGTTTATTATAACTTAAAATAATTTTAGGAATTTTTCATATTTTTCCTTGGTCATTTAGTATTTTTTATAATTTAAGTTAGTTTAAATTAATTAAATAAATAGATTTTAATTATTAATAATTAATTAAAAAGCAGAAAAAATAGGTTTTCTGTTATAAAATTAGTTTTATAATATTTTAGATTTTTCTAAATTTAATTTTCATTTTTTTAGTTAATTTTCATAATTAATTAATAATTAGTGTAATTTAGTTAATTAAAAAGTAATTAATAATTAGTAATTAATTAAAGTAATTAATTAAATAGTGGTAAAAATAATTTTAATTTTCTAAAAATTATATTTTTAAATTTTCTTATTACATTAGGATTGTAAAAATATTATTTTTATATTCGTAGGACTTTATTTGCTCACGTTTCACTTTTTATTTTGCGCGTTCGCGTTTATTTTAAATTCAAACGCGCGTTTTTAGGTTCCACTTACGTTTTTAGATATCTGATCATCAGTAATTGTTCCAATAGTGTTTCTATGCTATTCTCAATCATAATCTCGTAGTTTAATCATTCAAATCAAATTCCTGATCCTCCTGTTAAATCACCCGATCACTTAAAACGTTTTTAAAATACAATTGCTTACCTCGCTGGGACATAACGACCCGGGAATACACTGTACTCCTTGGTTAGTTGGTTTGAGACGTTTGACTTGGTTGACCAATCACATTGGAAAACTTAGTTGACCGTTTAGGACCAATCAAATTTCTTCTTGAGTAACCGATCTTTCCAACTCAATGTTATCCTCTTGACTCAATGTAGCAAAAGGCACCACGGGGGTAATTCCATCAACGAATCTAACACATCAAACTTGTCTTTATAAAATTTATGAAATGCCATTTTCACTTTATGAGGGTCTGTCACCCATATACCATCGATCATAACACCTTGGACCATTTGTTGGTGTCTCTTTTGCTTCAAAATTCCGTGAAATTTTTTTGCTTTCATCTCCTTCTACATCCCATGTCACTTTAGCTTTTTGCACCACATCCATATCTTCTAATTGTTGAAGATCGTCATGTTCTTTGAGAAGTTTCATTTGATCCTCTTTTGCGACCTCCGAAGCTATATTAGAGTCGATCTTTGTTTCAATATCACTTATTTTCATAATAATATCTTGTTTTCTATCTATCTCAAAATTCTTGACCTGCTGAGTCCAACATTTAACATGTTGTTTGATAACCTTCAATTTCTCATGAAATGGCATATGAGGAAGAATAAGAGAATATTCATTATACGCCATCTTGATGCAGTCGTCGAACCCGTCCTGTTGTAACCACGAATGAAAAAATTTTAATGGAATTGGACCATTGTCAACCTTGTCCCAATGAAGCATGATTGGAGTATGATCTGACGAACCCCGAGGTAAAGCCGTCACTTTTACATTCGTGAATACATCCATGACATGTTAGTATTTAAAAAAAATATCCAACTTGCTCATTTTCGTACCCGCTTTATTCATCCATGTAAAGTTACAGCCTCCCAAAACAGGTTCAAAAAGACGTGCGTCATCAATGAACCCATTAAAGACATCGGCAGTTGATCGAGAAAATTATGTTCCATAGCGCTCACTTTCTACCCGAACATCATTTAAGGATGAGGTAAATAACACAAGCCCACTAAATACCCCAAAAGTCCTACCATCGTTTAAGGCATACACACCGCCCGTGACTTACCTGGAAGAAGTAGGACTTTAGGAATCCCGGTAGAGGTAGAACCTTTGAACCAAACACAACTAGAGGATATAGGTTTGAGGATATGCCTTCCTTGTTGGGTGGGGGGCTCGGTACCAAAAAGGTACACGGATTTGAGATGGTTCCGCCAAATACCATTTTTGATATAGGTTTGGATACTTGTAGTCACAACTTTACTCTTAGTTCTAGGGAATTTTCTAGGGAATTTCCTAGTGTTAATGAACATGAGCCTCAATCTTTACTTAATTTTCCATCTTTAGATATACATCTAGGAGACAAAAGAGAAACTGACCCGCCCATCAACCGATATAGCTCAGGTAGTTTTAGGATGGAGGAAGCTATTCACACACCCCCTTTACCTCACGTGGCATACTTCCACCTTAAGGGTGTGTATCGCTACTATCACCCGCACTTAATCCTACGTGTAATGAAAACCCCCTTATATATGTTAAATAAGGTTAAAGTCAGGCTTGTGACTCGAACACAAACAAACACTTCTTGGGAGGCAACCCATGTTTTTAATTGTTTTATGTTTTTATTTTATTTTTTTGTTTATGTCATATATGCTTACTCATAATTGTTTAATTTTCTTGTTTCGAATAATTTGTGAAAATGCTTTATTTTGTTTTTAACCTCGTCTTAATCACATATAAAGGTATTTTACAAAAAGATAAGTGTAGGGAAGTTTATATTTTGTTAAAAAAACGAAATTCCAACATGAAAAATTCACAATTCATGATTAGCATATATTATATCTTGTTTGTGTGTCAATACTTGTGGATATATTTTATGAGTTTCTGTAGGAAAATATACTTTAGAAAATAGATTTTTCCAAAAAAAAGATACTTGTTTTGGCAATTTTAGCACCAAATTTAAATTTTTTACAGCATATAGGAGTGAAATTTTAGTTTTAATAAGCGTCTCATGAATAGGAGTTATATAGCTAGCACAAAAATCGTATCACTAAAAAATTTTCACCCCAAAAATGTGAGGTTCGCCTTTAGATTATTAGGAAAAATCATTCATCTTTGACGCTTATGAGTGTACGGTAGTATATATTCTAGAACTTGCGTGTGTGATTCATCCCGAGACCGCCAGTGAGACTACATTCGTGTAGTTAGGATTTATTATATGATAAGAAGTATCAGGATAACCCAAGTTTTAAACTTGTATTATAATTACATTAACTTTATTGGTCAAGTAATTCTCCCACACCTTTGCGATGTAATCATTTTTAGTACACGATACCCCTAGTATACCCCTCAGAGCCTATCTTTTTCCCAGTTCTTGTGATATTTTGGTGGATTTCGAAATATTAATAAAAAACATTGTTTACAATTCACCCCAAATGTACACCCAAATCTTCTTAGCCTACCTTGTATGCACCCATCTTTAGTGCATTATTGTTACATGTTTAAAATCTTTGTTAATTGTCTAGTTGATTACATGGTTGCTAAGTCGAGTCATATTTTGTACATATAGTTTTGGGATGATTGGGACTTATGGGTAAATGTACTAGTCATTAGGAAGTGAAAGGGGAATCATTACCTCTTATATACGTTAACGTTTAAAGTACCCCAAGTGTTTTGATTTTCTTGATTCGTGTCTTTAATTTAATTATGTAAAAGTTCAAGTGTAGGGAGGAAATGAGCTTCCTTTAATGTATTATTTTGGATGTTAGATTAAGAATGTATGAAAAAAAATCAAAAAAATGAAAAAAAATGAGGAAAAAAAATTAGAAAAAGAAAAGTGAAAAAAAAACATACGGGCTACTATCCGTTTCTTTTATTTATGTTAAAGTCAAAATAGTGTCTTGAAAATACCAAAAAGAGTTAGTAGTATAAGTTGAGTAGAGTCTTGGCTTAGCAACGCCTCTTTGTACATATAATTGACCAAGATAATTGACTTGCCACCAGTAAAATTCCCTTTATCCAACAAACCGTGTTTTTCATACCCCTACACCTAAAGTTACAACCCTTTTAAAAACCTCTTTGATAGTTTATCCTAGGTGCTTATGCCAAAGTGGTGGATGTTTGATCATTTTCCGAGCCTACAGTAATCTATATGTTATGATAGGTAGAGAGTGTTATTTTTTCCCGTTTCCATACATCATACATAACCTTATAACACCCGAGAGATGTGAGAATCCAAACACTTATTGTGAGGTGCTAGTATATAATTTTCGTGCTTGTTTTGACTAAGGTGGAACAATTATATGTTGTAATTACTTTTATGTTAATGTTAAATGACTCATAACTTGTAAATTGATTAGGATAAAAGCTCATTTGCTTGAGAACAAGCAAATCCCAAGTGTAGGGATATTTGATAAGGATTTATTTGATACCTTTTTAAGGGGTCATTTAAGCCTAAAATCGTGTTTATATGATCAAATATTGCCTTAAATCATGTATGTGGAAAACTAGAAGGGGGGTTGAATAGTTTACCGCTTTTTATTCTTAATTATCTATTAAAACTTTACGTTTGTTTAAAGATATAGACTCAAATTACTTGTTTTAATCGTTGAAAAGCTTTATGTTTGATCAAAGATATAAACTCAAAATACTTGTTAATCTTTGAAAAGCTTTATGTGTAATTAACGATTTTAAATAAAGACAATATGTAATATGCAAAGATAAAGAAAGAAACGATCAAACAACAACACGATTGTTTATCGTAGTTCGGCTACAAGGACTCTTTTTCCTTGCCCCGAATTTCCAACTCGAGAGTTTCAAGCACTAGTCAACAAGCTCCTTTCACGGGTGGAGAAACCTTTACAATCATCGCTTACACTTTATCCGGTACAAAGCTAAATACCGGGTCCTAGTTCAAGGTAGAACCAACCTAACGTCGCCTATCCACTATTTCCGACACTAAGCTAGATGTCGAGTTCTTTTACAAGTGTATAATCACTCCCGATAGTTCTTTTACAAGGGTACAACAACTCCCGACACACTATGTATTTTGAGGCCTAAAATACTAACCGATCACTTCTACACAAGATACAAATGAAGTATAAACTATCAAAGTTCATACATAACAAAGCTAACAAGTCTTGCAACTTTTGAGTTGAAACTTGTAACTTCTTGGAAGAACTTGCGAACTCCTTTGCTACATAAGAGAATCACACAAGTCAAATGTTACTGAGTTAGATGAGAGAATACGTGAAATATATGTCCTAAAGTGATGGGTAAAAACTAGCAAGTGGCTTGGTATTTATAGCAAATCCTTCAGCAGGTCTGGCGGATACGGCGGAACCCTCAGATGGGTTCCGCCCGTGTACCTCCAGGGTTCCGCCAGGCACACAGTAGGTTTTGCAATAAATCTTTCCAAACCAACCAAAGTCACATCAACTAAATTCTAGTCAAACACATTGAATCAAAAGTGGAATACTTCCAAAAATGTGTAAGAGCTTATGGTAAGTCAAACATACAAACTTACCATAAATGCATGTTGATGTGATGTGACACTTACTTATTTAAGAAATAAAAACAATGTTATGTTAAAAGAGAAATGTAAAATCTAGTTATACAAGACTTAAAACTAAAGTGATGTTTTTACTATAAACAAAAGTTCATACTTTGTCATTAACAAAACTTAGCAAAGATCGTAAAATATAAATAACGTTTTTAGGCGATATTTGTATTAACAATCTCCCCCTTTTTGTTGATGACAAAACATAAACTTTATTTATAAGTAAACTACTAGTTTTAGTGTTAAGTCTTATAAAGTTTGTATTAAGACTTGTTTTTGCTAAGATGATGTGATATGCAAGAGAAAAGATGAGAACAAGTTTAATATAAATTCTCCCTCTTTTTGTCGAAACAAAAAGAAGAGTAGTGAAGCGGAACTATGCACGTGCTCCCCCTTGGTTGATACTCCCCCTAAAAGGAGTGCCAAGATAGGAGACATGGATTTTGAACCTACAAAAAAAATATTAGTTGTCGCAATGGACGAGCATAGAGCAAGTCATGAGGAGAAAAGTTGCGAAGCGAAATAATGCAATTCTCATACTCCCCCTTGAATATTACTCCCCTAAATGGAGTATTAAGGAAGGGAAACATGGATAATGATCCTACATAAAAAATTAGTTTCAAAAACACAAGATATATGTATGCTACCATAGCAAGGCACGGTTTTACTCACAATACCTAAATGGTCAACAAACAATGCATACCTTATAGTAGAATGAAATTCATTTCATGTAAAATTTGACTTTAAGAAAGTCAAAGAAAAGAAATTAGAAAGATAACATCCTACTTCTAAAAATAAATAATCAAATAAAAAGAAACTAAGAATATAAAATCCTACATCTATAAAAGAAAACAATCATTTTCCTTATTGAGAAACATTTTTCAAAAACAAGGCTAAGGTTGTTTAGAGATGAAAATAGGTGTTGGAGGGTATAGAGGATTTCATTTTGAGGGATGAAAATGGGTGTTTGTTGGTTTGTGTTTTTGGTGCTATTATGGATGGGTCCCTATTGTTGTTGGAGACTCTAGAGTTGAGGTGGGTGAGACAAAGACTCTAGACGGTCCAAAATGTGGTTTAGGATAAACCTTATTTCTTCGGTTAGCATGCGAATATCCATTCGACACCCTTCACTAATGTGAGCGGTTCTTTCGCAATGTCCGCAATTATGGCGGGGAAAGTTTGGTGGAAGAGAGGTTTGATTTGTTGGTGGTGGATGGTTTGAACTTGAAGGAACAAATGTGGATGGTTGTGAGGTGTTTTTGGTTCCTTCACTAGATGAGTGTAGCTTTGTTTGTAAAACCATAATATGGTTGATTTGAGAGTCAACCATACGTTTGAAGGCATGAAGGTGGTTTAAATGAGTGTCAATCTCATCATTAAGGTTTGGAGATTTTTCCCATATGGATGCTTCTATTTTCTTATACGAATGAAATAGAGATTCAAAGTGTTGGGAATGCTCTTGTGGTGGTGGTTGTTGTTGTTGTGGTGGTTCTTGTTGTGGTTGTGGTTGTTCTTGTTGTTGAACAAAGTGGTGGAAGCTTGGTTCTCCGGAAGGATTACCATGAAGGTCTTTGTAAATTGGGTGAAACACAAAAGATTGTAGGTGTGTATGACCTTGATCTTGTAGAAAAATTGATGGTCTAGCATAACGGTAAGCTAAATGTTCAACCAATGATGGTTGATGAGGTGCATCATCTAATGACTCATTTGGTTGAAAACTTGGTTGTTGTTGGGTTTCCATTTGAGCAATGGTGTCAAAGAGTGACAATGACGGGAGGCTTGATGATTTAGGTGATAGGTCTTCAAAAGTTTCCAAATAGGGTAGTGGTGATGTTGGTGGTGTATGGAAAAGTTCTATTGGTGTAAGTGTTGGTGATTGAGGTGATTGAGTTTTTGATGGTTGAGTTTGTTGAGAAGGTGATGTTGAATCACTTGAAGGTCTAGTTGGTGACGGAATAGTGGCTATGTTGGTGCTGCAATGTGTTGGAGAGGGTGTTGGAGTAGCAAGATTAAGCAAATCTTGAATAGTGATCACATTGGTATTGCAAGGTGTTGAGGATGGTGTTGAGGTAGTAAGGTTAAGAAAATCTTGGATAGGTGAAGAAATGTCAAGTGATGCATCACTTGATGATGATGAGCTTGATTTGATGGTTTTGTTGAAGCAACACGGTTTTACACTAATCCTAGTGGTTTTTGCAAGGGATTTTGATGATTCGGATGAGGTGTTGGATTTAGTCATTTCAAAAGTGAGGTTTTGAAGCTTTAAGAGAAGGGATTGATGGTGATGGTGTGATTTAAAGTGTTGCAAAATTGTCAAATTTATAGAGTGGAAGAGATGTTGGAAGGGGTGTTTGGATTTGATGTTTTACCATACAAATGTTGAGGTTTCTAATGATTTAGAAAATTTCCAAGAACATGTCAAATCATTGGATGTCAATCCAATGGAATTGGGTGGAGTGAAAGACTAACTTATGCACTCAATGCTAAGTGATCATGGGAAGTGATTTGGTTGAAAATGTTCTAAAGGTTTTGAAGGATCCTTTGCAAGGGTTCCTTGGGTTAGTTATGTTTGAATTTGAATTTTTGGCGGAAAATGACTTCCTAATTGTTCTAGTGAGTGAGAGTGATCCTAATATGTTTGTTGGAAGTAAGGGAAGATGTTTCTCACTAAAGATGATGATTTGACATTTTACAAATTTTGAAATTTAGAAAAATGACAAAAAATTTCTGCAGGTGACTGGCGGAACCCTCGCGAAACACAGGCGAAACCTGTTTTGGGTACTGTCTGGTCCGTTGGGCCAAAACCGGGTTGCCCAGAATTTACACTGGCGGAACCCATTTTACTGTGCCGCCAGATCCGCCAAGCCTGGAAAAGTAGTTCCTAAGTACATAAGTTTGACAAACTGTCAAACTTAATCCCTCCCTAGAGATTTGACCTAAGACCCCTAAGGGTTAGGTTTTGCCTTTTAGTACTTAACGAGCATGGTTGCCCGCGCGTTGCCGTGGGAGTGCGCGGGTACATATATATTTGTAAATTTTGTTTTTTTCTTGGTTTTGTCGAGTAGATGATATGACATGTGTTTTGTTGTTTCATTTTTTTTTACGTAAAAAATGAAAAGGATTTTCTTTTCACGTAAGTTTCGGTGGTACATCACTTGTTTTCGGTTTTACAATGTACGTAGTACATGTTTTAAAGGTGTGATTTTTTTTGTTCATTATTGTAGATGGTTTTTTTTTATTATTATTTTTAAATACTGAATTGTTATATATGTTTTGAATAATTTTGTCATGGTTTGTGTATGTGTAACTGTTTAAATGTCATTTGGGCTTTCAGTATTTTGTTCAATGTATTTTCATTTGGGTTGAAGGTGATTTCGTAAAAGTTTTGCATATTTATACTCGTTTCTATTAGAAAAATCATTTCGAAAACAATGTTGCAAGTTTCATAATTTTTCGAGTCCGTTTGGTACATCAAATGGTCCCGTAGTGAATAACATAAAATTATTTTTGTCTTGGATTCTTGGCAATAAACTAATAATTACTTGAATTAGCATTTTTATCTTTGGTAATCACATGTTTTGTATACCATGTGAGCTTGCGAGTTTTTTTTTTCTTTTTTTTTTGGCAATGGTATGCACATAAATCGGTGGTCACAATAGAAATTTATAACCAATACTCCTGCATATAAATATTTTTTGGCTATTTATGAGAAACAATTATTGTCTTTGCCATACTACTCGTAAACATTCTCTCACTAATAAACACACACAAACATTCTACTCGTAAAATGAGAAACAATTATTGTCTTTGCCATACTACTCGTAAACATTCTCTCACTAATAAACACACACAAACATTCTATCCCCTCTCTCTCACTAAATCTTCGCCGGCCGTCACCTCCGACCACCCACCGTTGCCGGAAAATTTTCCGGCAAGACACTTTTTCACCCCAAATCGTAGATCGGCTTATTTTTCACCTTTATGGAGCTTATTAGCTCTCGGTGCGGCACCAAGCACCTCCACCGCCGTTGCCTCGCCACCAGTCTCGCCACCGCCACCTTGCTCTGTCTCTCTCTCGGTAACACCCCTCACACGCCCCCTTCCCGTCTATATTTTTATTTTTCAAACCCTAATTTGTAACTTTTCATTTAATACAATTTTCTTATAAAACTTTTTATAAAACCTTTGTAAAAGATTGAAAAAAAGTGTGATCTAACATATTTAAACTCGACTCGGTGTGACTCAGTCACGACTCGGCGACTCAACGAGTCAACTCGCGTTGAATCGGACGAGTAAACATCTCTTTGTGAATTGTGGTTGCCGGAATAAATTTCTAATTTCTTTTTGTATATTTATATTTTTTTTCAGATTTGCACTGGCCGGAATTTGCTGCTGCCGTCGACGCTTTCACCGGATTCTGCACTGGCCCGCTGCCGGAAAAATATATTTATTTTCAAATAATTTTGTATAGGCTGTGGTTAACTTTCAGTTCGTATATGGTTTGTGTTTTAATGGTTGTTATTGGTTCCAAGATCTGTTCGTCACATCTTCTTTCTTTTGTTCGTTTGATATTTAATGGATGTATGATAAACTGATGTATGAGATCTTGTAAGTTTTGGATGTGATTTCTTTTTACTTTTCTTTTTTTGGATGAATCTGGATTGTAAAGGAGGGTGTAATCTATTTTTTTTATTGATATTTATAGTGATGTACAGTGCACAACAGTGAAAAACAGTGCCAAAAATAGGGTACTATTCATCGGCACTGTAGCTAATCCAAGTTATTAACTCCTCCAATCAATAGTATTGTGCCACGTGTCCCGAAAAACCAATAGGAAGCCGAATTATGGTGTTAACTATGCCTTAATAACCCTACCGTGGACCCCGCAACCCAATGATATTTAGTATATAGTATAATATATTTATCCCGGATAATTATATACGCTTTGGATCATTACCGTTTTACCCCTCTATGAAAAAATAGTAATATTTTCATCTCCTCTTTTGAATCCATTTGGTAACTCGTTTCTTATTCCTGCTTGCTTGTTCTGTTTAGTCGCACCGGTGTGATCCTTCGACATTTCTGTGAAAGCAAGTTGTAAAAGTCGTTGTATTGTTTGCACGTAATCCTTTCAAACTCCAACTTGTGCAAGCACAACAACATAGGAATCACTTTTACTGTGCCAAGAGGTAACGAGCAAGACATTGCAATACCTCACTCACAGGAACCGATTCAATACCAAAGTAGTGATTTCTGACTTAGCCTCCAACTTAGTTCGACTAAAGCTCCAACACGTAAAAGATTGAAATAAATTGAATTTAATTTAATGTATTTTTAATTGATTTTACAGTAATACGTTTCAGCTCCATCTAATTTGTGAAACAACTTTATAAAAGAATAAACTTAGACTTGCAGCTTATAATATAAGCTCCAGCTTCAGTTATAGTGTCATTCTAGCTCCGACTCGTTTCGCCAAAAGATGCTCCTATTCAAGCTATGCTCCTCGAAGCAGACCATTGTTTTTCACTTTTATTCAACTCTCCGTTTTTCACTTTTATTCATTACCATTGGCAGTTTAAATTAAGGTTATGGTACACAAAAGTTACTAAAGTTTACTAGAAATTTGCCCTAAGGAAATATAGTTTCATTTTGTTCATCTAGGTTACTCAACTTTTTCAACCGATTATAAATGTTACTATCGGTTATAAATGTTACTATGTTTTTGGTAACCGGATATAACAGGTAAAAATCCTATGTGACTTATCTTTTAAGTACAAAACGGTCCTTGTCGTTTGTCGAGTTTCACGGATTTAGTCCCTAGACCACTATTTATGTTAGTTTGACCGTTTTAAATCCGTTTTTGTACGTTTTCTTCTGTTTTTATACGTTTTTATCCGTTTTCAACTGTTTTTATACATTCTTATCCGTTTTCATACGTTTTTATCCATTTTTATATGTTTTCGTCCGCTTTTATACGTTTTCATTCGTTTTTATCTGTTTTATCCATTTTCAACCGTTTTTATACGTTTTCATCCGTTTTTATATGTTTTCATCCGTTTTTCTTACATTTTCATACATTTTTATCTGTTTTTATGTGTTTTCCTCCGACTTTAAATGTTTTTGTTCGTTTTTATATGTATAAAAATGAACAAAAAACATATAAAATGGACAAAAACGTATAACAACGGATGAAAACATAAGAAAAACGGATAAAAACGTATAAAAACTGTTGAAAACGAATAAAAACGGATGAAAACGTATAAAACAGACGAAAACATATAACAACGGTTGAAAATGAAAAAAACGGATAAAAACATATGAAAACGAATAAAAACGAATGAAAACGTATAAAAATGGACAGAAATGAAACTATATTAGCTTAGGTTCAGTAACACATTTAACAAACCCGTAAATATGGGTAACCTGTATGAACAAAATGAAACTATATTACCTTAGGACAAATTGTTTGAAAACTTTAGTAACTTTTCTGTAAAGTGGAAGTTTTGTCAGGCCACCGTGGCATGGGTGACGGGCTAATAGCCGGTAACCATTCTACTAAATAACCTTAGTGTTGCCATTTTACACCTATAATGACCAAATTAACAAACCTGTATACATGGGTGACTTGGTTGAACAAAATGAAACTATATTTCCTTAAGACAAATTTCTAGTAAATTTTAATAACTTTTGTCTACCATAACCCTTTAAATTATAAAGTTTTAATTTTGGTATATAAATATATGAACGCAAATAGAAAGCCATAGGGAAAACAAGTAAAATAGGCAACAGCTAGTTTGGTGAATTCTGTTGCTCTGCCAAAACTTATCGTACACATTTCCAAACTACTCCGTATATGGTTGTGTGTTAAACTTTATTAAATTGCTTTTGTGGTTGCTTAATGCATGGTTTATACAATTATTGGATTTGTCAGAAGTATATTATAAATGACTACTCGGTATAAATTTTGTTAAGCATATGTGATCATAAATTTTTTGATTAATTACTTGAAAATGTATTGTATTTGTCATTTTTTGTTATTATGTGTACATTTTTTTTTTCTTTTATTGTATGTGTTGAATTTTAAAATTTTTATTATTATGTTTATTTATTGACTATTCAATAGAGCTGGCATATCGTGTCTGACACGACACGATAAGACACGAACACGAATGACCCAAACACGAACACGACACGATAACAATTCGTGTCACTTTTTTTGAACACGAACACGACACGAAAATTAACAGGTTACACGATAACGAACCTGTTAAGGACCTGTTAACAAAAAAAACCAAAAAAACTAATCCTAACACCCTCAAGAACCTGTTCTCAACTTCTCATATATCAAGGTCAAAAATCTGTTCTCAACTAATCCTAACACCCTCAAGAACCTGTTCTCAACTAATCCTAACACCCTCAAGAACCTGTTCTCACATCGAGGTCAAAAATCAAAATAATCAAGAACCTTTTCTCAACTTCTCATATATCAAAACGAGACCTTAATAACATCACATCGAGGTCAAATAAACTAATCCTAACACCCTCAAGAACATCACATCGAGGTCAAAATAATCAAGAAAAGTTATATAAGCCCGAGCTAGCACAAGCCGAGAGCTTGTGCTCTCGGTTGAGTCTCGACACCCACAAAAACATAGAACTCCGGATACCAAATCTTGTAAACCCACATTTTATATCACGTTTTTAATCAAAACCCAACACGAAAATGAGGCGCGTTTGGTTTATAACGAGGTCAAAAGAAAGAAATATTGGCGCGTGTAGTAGTGGATCGAGAAGAGGAGGTGATGGGGAATCAAATGGTGGTGGTCGTGTGGTGTGGTGACCGGCGGTGAGGTGATGGCGCCGGAAAAATGATAGAAGATGTGTGGTTGTGTTTGTGTTTGTGTTGTGTTTGTGATGAAGATGTGTGGTTGTGTTTATGTTGTGTTTGTGACTGGTCCACACAAGGACCATATATCTATCTTTATTAACATTGTAACAGTAACAGGTCTCTTATCGTGTCTTAACAGGTCCGGACCTGTTAAGACACGAAACCTGTTAATTTCATTCGTGTCTTAACAGGTCCGGACCTGTTAAGACACGAAACCTGTTAAGACCTGACACGAAACCTGTTAAGAACAGGTCGTGTCGTGTCGTGTTAACAGGTTTCGTGTTAAAATTGCCAGCTCTACTATTCAACCATGTAAAATTATCATTTTACACTTCGAAATTTAAAAAAAAGATAAGAGTTAAATTGTCACAAAATACATATAATAATCGAAATTTGAAAGTTCAATACATACAATTAAAAAAGAATGTATATATATTAACAAAAATGACAAATATGATAAATTTTCAAACAATTAATAATAATTTTTTATTTGTCTGTTTTTTCTTTATACAAAGTACTACAACGTTACGAAAATTATAACGCAAAATACAAACTTTCATATAAAGAAAGAAGTTTGATAAACAGCCAAATAAATCTATCACACTTATATGTGTTACGCTAAACGGAACGCGGAAAAAAAAATCACAAGAACATAAACATTTAACTGTGGTTCAACTAATAACTGTTAAAATAATGAGTAAACCCATAAATATTGCGTTTATTAATGACATATTTATAATCCAAATGTATTGAAAACTCTATCAAAACCAAAACAGATAGTAGCCCATTTATGAAATCGGGCTAGGCCTTCCTAGTTCTCTCGCATTTCGAGTGATGAAATCACGGAAGCTCGAACTAAAATTTATAAAAAATAAACTACAATTATTAAACATAAAGATAAAGATAGGTTGATGATGAAGGCTTCAATAGCATCCAATCACAGTAGATAAGCATAGATTCAGAAAAAAAAAGTAAATAAATTGTATGCGCTTGCGCCTGCGCCTGCGCCTGCGCCTTTCGTGTCTTATAACGAAGCTTGACGAAACGTCCGACGGTGGAGGCAGCGATTTTGGTAGAATTTTGTTTGTAATTAAATTGCAAATCAAGATTGTTGATGATGACATCAGCTAACTCTTAATGGATTAAGAGATGTAAGCAAAACAATGAGTCATTCATTGTTTTTGAACCCAACGGCTTGTTGCGGCGCCCGACGGTGTGTTACATGGCTAAGGTGGTGATTTCAGTATGCTTTTGTTTGGAATTTGATTACGAAGTCAATGGCACTGACGACGTTAGTTAAGTCCTTACGGTTTGAGAGTTATGGTTCGAACATTGACTAACTAGGGTTTAAGATGAACTTTTTCCTTTTTTTCTCTGCAGAGATTTGACAGGGGTAGCTAGAGGCGGCAGTTCATGGTGACCAACCTGGTTCGAGATCAAACCTAAAGCTCCGATATTATGTTGAATAATGAATAACTATAGTTGGTTTTGCGGCTTTTTTGTTGTTGTAGTCTAAAAAACCTTTTTAACGATCATAAGTAAAGTTTTCTATTTGTGATGGTTTTTGGTTTCCAAAGTTATATGATCAATTAAGGCTATACAACAGATCTTTAAGGGTCCGTTTGGTTTATTATTGGGTGAATAGGACTTGGATTTGATATAAGATTTTAGATTTGGTGTAGGTTTTAAAAAGAAGTATGAGAGAGAAATGTAATATAAGGATCCGATTGGTATGTATGATTTGGATTGTAAGAATGGTTTGACTCCTTATTATAATTGTTTGGTACACTCGCTTTAGAATCAAATGTGAGCCATATTCAAAAGGTGAATCCGGATGAAAAGTGGGTTTTGAAGATTGATACCCACTTATTAAATAAACATTTTAAATTATAAATAAATAATATAGTGACTTCACTTATTAAATAAAATAATAATTTATAGTTAAATAATATTATTTTTTTGTTTCATTTTCTTTCATTTTAAACCAAATCTAAATTTAATTCCAAACACTTCTATAAACCAACGGAGCCTAAATTTGTATTGTAAATTAGTTTTGAAAATATTTGTTGAATAAAATAAAAAAAAAAGGTATATCACATGGTGGCGAATAAAATATGTGAAAACCTATGACAATGTTCATAAAACCCACCAAATTACCCTGATTGAATTATTGGACGTCATTGTTTAATAAGGTTATGACTCCATTACTTCAAATCAAAACCAAAGAAACTAACAGACCTTAAGTGTATCAAAAGTATCAATGACTGTTTGGATATCAAATTATCCTATATTCTAAAGACGAAAGATGATGTGACACTTATTATGTTTCATTATAATTTTTTTAACCTTTAAAGTTGGTACCTATTGGCTGGAGTTAGTCATTAACTTTGTAATTCTGCAATTTTGATGGACCAACAGTGCTGGGGTGTTGGCCTGCAGAAGCCCATTGGCCAGCAAACATTTGAAGTTAAACTGTTCATGGGTTATTATCCTAATCGCTATGCTAAGTGCTAACACACCAAACGTGGCAATCTTTTCAAACCCACAGCAACCTAATACTTTGTACAACTGAATGTAAGCCAGCCATGTGGCCTCCACAGTATTTTGAGGTATGGTTTACAGTAACTAAGAAGTTTCTTAAAGAGAGTTGGTACAAATTTTCAACAACAAAAATAGAATTGCAGATATACATTGAACCCAAAAAAAACTTTGTGAGAAAAAAAAAACACACATAGAAGATCAACTTTGACCAAAGTAGAACAACTTGCAGCTTCAACAATTGATCCTGGTAACATAGATATGCTCATGTAATTGTTTGTATATGTGTAGTCTTTCCATGAAATCAGGGTTGAGGTGTCTTTTATTTTTATTTCGATTTTGTAAGTTAGGGGAAAATAGAAGCAATTGATTCGTTTTATTTTGATTTGTGAGGTTCTGATGAAATTAGGGTTAAATTACAAGTAAGCCTAATTTAATTTTTGTGAATGCTTATTTTTGTTTAGATTCGACTTGGGGGATGAGGGAATACACTTCACAAACGGATCAGAAGGACACTTGCGCACATTAAATCACAGGTATTTTTATTTTATATAATTTTAATAAAAAGATTGTTGAGTTAATTATTTCATTATGTGATTATTGGTAAAGTTGGATTGTAGGTTTGGTTAAATATTGAATTTCAGGTATGGGTTATTATATGGGGTTTTGATTGTGTGAATTGGTTGGATTTAATTTTGGGTTTTGATAAATTTAACCTAATGTTGCTATGCATAGAGATAAATATTACATATAACAGTATCACTAATGTGATTCTCAAAACATGATGTCTGACTGTGTTGGTGCCCATAGACATATTGAGACAGATATATGACCAACATTGATGCGTAAAGTGGTGGATTTTTTTCATATGTTTCGTTCGCCTCGATTGGGTTAAGATTAAAAACAACTGATATAACCAACCGGATTAAACACCTAAACTCAGACAAAGTGTGAGTGTTGAGTGTAGTGGAGAAGATCGGGTCATGACAGGTGCAAGCCACCCGTATTTTGGCAGGGCAGCATCACGTGAGTGGTGTCTGCAGCCATGGAGACTTGGATCGCCTCTTATCTTTTAGGCCTTACCAAACTTTGTTTGATTATAATGGTTAGGTGTTGAGTTGGTGATTCGTAGGATTAACTGAATTGGTTTATGATTTTTGTAGTTTTGTAGATTGTGTGCCTGCTCTGATGTTTGGTTTGTTGATATTTTGCCTATGCTAGGCTGCATTTAGGCTGTGATGAGTTTGAACGTGTCCAGTTAAAGCTGATAGTGCCATATCTTGGCAAGGCAACCTGTTACGGTTGCAGCCATGGCAAGTGTATCAACTTTTTCTGAAAGTATGTGGTCATGGTGAGCTGTGCAACATCAGAACTGCAAACCATGCCTTCCAATCATGTTGGTTTTAACAATCAATCAGCACCGGGCAGCGAATCCGTTATCAGCGGCTCTTATCCACAGTAAGTTGTTCATGTTTTTGCAAACCCGTTTGTGTTATTTGTATTTGCTTTAATTTTTTTGGATCATCCATTTATAATTGTATGAACATGTGGGAATGTTGCAGACCCTTTTGTAGAAATCTGAGCGTTGCTATACAATTGGACATGCAGCGTTCTGTTAGTTTGAGCACAAGAATATCACCATTTGCACATGTATGTATATGCGTATCCATATCACATTTTAAATCATTCAAATAACCTTCATGTTTTAGACGTTTTCTATTTACTTTTGAAGCGAGCTGCGAACCGGTTAGACTTAACCTCAACATTTTTGGTTGAAGGATTCGCGTGTCTGACGAAAAAGCTGAAGAAGCATCATTTTTTTTGAAGTAAAAAAGGGAACAGCTGGATAACAAACTTATCTTCTTAAAAGGTTTGTTTTTATTTTTATACAAGGCTATAAGTAAATTATGTCATCGTTTACAGATAGGAAGTCAAGAAACATCAATAAGTGTGGCTCTCAAGTTTAAGCAGCATGGTATTGATAATAATTCCATGCATTGACAGGTGGAGATGACGCCTGCTTTGTTGCTGAAACCAGATGGCTAGGAGTGGCTAATGAAGTTAGCCAATGGTCACCTGAAGGTATTCTCCTTTATACAAGAAGCTTTTTTGTTTGTTGTTAAAATGATGTTTGGTTTGCTCTTTATTTGTGTAAATGACTAACACAGGTAGTAGTTTGTATAGGGTCATAGGATTTTGATTAGTTTGTGGTTGGTGCATATTAGTTGTTTTAATTAGTTTCACAACTAACTTTATTAACCCTTTATTACAAACCTTGAATGAGTTTGGGCAACTAATAAATATTAAGAATAAAAAATTATTAACAAACCATCATTTGGCTTTGTGGTAAACTGGGGTCTGAAATGAGTGTCGGTTTGAGGGCTGAAATCGGGGCCTTTAGGTGTTGAATAGGGGATGAAACGCGTGGGTCTGGGTGCTGAAATGGGGGCATTTGGACGCTGCGATGGACTGAAATTGGTGCATTTAGGGGCTGAAGTGGGATCTGAAATGGATGCGAAAAACGGGTGGGTTTGGGGGTTGAAATTGGTGGGTTTGGGGGGATAAAATTGGTGTCGGTTTGGGGGCTCAAATGGGCGTGAAGGAGAGAAGATGTAGGTATAGTAGTTAGAGATTTGTTAGTAAATTATTCAAATGTTATTCGTGTGTTAATTTTTTTTTCCCGGTTTTATAAACAGTCTGCAGCGAGTTCATTGGATGGAGTAATTGACAGTCTCGGGTACTCAGCTCATTACACCATTGCTCACTGTTCTAAAACCATATGGGAACATTGACGAATGAGACCAAAGGAGAGAGTGACAGTTGGAATTTAGGTTTGTAAAATGCTGTAAATGAGTTTTGAAGAGCCTGAAAGACTAGCTGTTAAAAGCCAATTTGTTACTGAAACCATGATGCTACTATAGGTAACATTGGTTGTGTTCCGTAACTTATATCGCATTAACTGTGTCCAGTTTTATTTTGCTTTTCTGTAACATGTACCAGTAACAATCAAAAGCAAAGACGTTGCCGTTACCATGAAATTGCGGATTCTGTAGACGATGTAACTTAAGGTAGATTTGATTACTGCTGTATAGGTCCATATGATGTACAATATTGTTGGCAACATTATATTGCCACAATGAAGTGAGAAGTTGTTTCTTGAAGAATGTTTTAAACATATGAGACCTATTTTCAATAATATTTTGGCACTTAATTATTTAGTATCTTTTAATGCACTAGCTTCGATATCTATGTCGTGCAACCTCCAACACATGAATGTGCGAATACACTTTA
Source organism: Artemisia argyi (assembly GCA_030686995.1). NCBI lineage: Eukaryota > Viridiplantae > Streptophyta > Magnoliopsida > Asterales > Asteraceae > Artemisia > Artemisia argyi. The sequence continues at coordinate 87,842,847 of CM060708.1, read as the reverse complement.
TAGTTATACAGAGCTTATCAAAACCTGTTCTTATCTAAATTTGAAATACTGTTTTTGTTACAAATATATGCTATATTAGTTTCCAAGTAACGACACGATACAAAGCGCACCAACTGAATATGTCGATTTCAAACACACCGCAGCAACGCACGGGTTTCCCAGCTCGTATAGATATACCTGTGAACTTACTGTAACTTGTTCAAATCTTGGTTATCAGTATATTTTATTGTTTGAATTAAAAAAAAAGCGTCTAATCCATTGCTTGAAACTAATTCAAACTGACATGTTCAACTGTTTTACGTAATTAATCTCAACTAGCAGTTGTTTGGCAGATAAAATAAACATATTGTAAAGCTTTGCCTTTAGTGCTTTTTGATTAAAAAGATACGAAGTACGAGTATGTCTTTAGCTAAAATAGAAGAAAAAACACTTGACCTAAAAACTTTGCTTTAGCGCTTTTTGATTTAAAAAGGTATGTCTTAGCTAAACTAGAGGAAAAACGAGAGTCACAAATAACAAATGTTTATGGTGTGTAGATAAAAAATATTAAATATTTGAGTTAGATCAACTTGTCAAGCATCAATCGTGAGCTCAACTCGAATTTCCAATATGTCATTTGATATTCACTCTCTCGGTCTCCCCTGACTTCTTGGTGCTACTTTTCAGTTGTGCAACCATATAAACATATAAAGGGCCAATTAGCTTGTTAAAAATTTCTCATTTCTTCACGAGATTTTTTATATGAAAAGAATTGAAAATCCATTTATTTACATTCTTTTCTAACAATTTTTCAAAAAATAAATTTTTTATTTTTTAAATTTTAACTAAAAAATTAAAAAATCTGCTATATATATTTTTTACTATTTTCTTTCTCATTTTTTCCTCAAACAAAACAGGCGGGAACTACAAATATAAAAGATACACCATTCTTACCCTAATATCTCGTGCCATCCTTTACCGACCATTCTACCGGCCGTTTGTAATTATTTTTAAATTTTTTGATTTATAGGTTTTCATATGTTTTAATCCGTTTCTCCTCTTTTCTTCATAGCATGCGTCGTCCGAGGTGAGTGTAGTTAAAAGGACACATTGTCTGAGTACCACATAGGCAAGAACACACGTAGATGATCTCTCATTAGGGGTGATAAGCTTGAGTTTGTGTCCTTATCATGCACTTACTCGTTAGAGATAAGATCAATATATATTTCATATTTGCCATAAAACCAATGAATCAATCATATCCACCCATTTTTATTTTTCACTTTTTTTTTTAAAACTAAATATCTTGCAAACGGTAAATCTGATACAAAAAAATACCATCGCGACGAGAATTAAATTATCTTTCTATAGACATTCATCGTTATATACTTTCGACGATTTTTTTTTTTTTTTTTTTTTTTCAAATTTTCGCCCAGAAAAATCATATATGATTCGTAAGAATCATATATGATTTTTCTGGGCGAAAATTTTGAAAAAAAAAATCGTCGAAAGTATATAATGCATGTCTATAAAAAGATAATTTAATTCTCGTCGCGATGGTATTTTTTTTGTAGCCTGAAGATATACCGTTTACGAGATATTTTGTTTTACAAAATAGTCAATGATTACACAAACTATCTAGAAAAAGTGTGGAAAATGTTCCAAAGGTTAGCACTGTCATTACAAAATAGTCAGTGTTAAGTCTAGGGACTTTCTATGTAATAGAAAGTTACATAAATAATCCTTAAAAGTTACATAAATAACCCTTGAAAGTTACCTACCTTAATGAAAATCATCTATATGCGGAAGTTGCATAAATGATCCCTGTCACTACCTAAATTTGCGAAAATCATCCTTAAGTGTAATAGTTAATCATATACTTCCCCATTCTAAAATAAATATTCACTTTATTGCACAAAGTTTTAAAAAATCTCACTAACTACATTATTCATCAATCAAATATCATCTCTACCCACTTAACTCCATTTTGATTGGTTAAAACACACATTGGATATTTATTTTGGGACATCCAAAAATGAAAACATGAACACTTATTTTGGGAGAAATCGTATTTTTAAGTTTTACATTAATACTTCTTGTTTTGTATATTTGTACTTATTTAACTTTTGTATAACTAAATTCTCAAGCATTTTTAGTTTAAGGAAATTGCAAACAAAGCTTTTATTTATTAACTCTTAAGGTTATGTTTAGCAAAACCTTTAACTTAATACTTTAATTTATTTGTAAATATTTAAAACACTGTGAAATAAAAGCTGAAACCGATTTTAATGAGATCTTATAATAGCATAATTTTTTCACCATAACACCTAGCACGCTATAGCGGAGTGCCATTCCTCTTTTGTAAGATTTACTAGGTAGATCCAAATGATCCGATGTAGAAAGTGGTAAGACATAGGGTATGTTTAGCGAAATAGGCTAGGGCCGGAGCTAGGGCTGGGGCTGGGGTTAGGACTTACTGTATATTATAAGCCGAAACTAAAATTTGTATATTTATAAAACTTGTTTGGCAAATGGGTTGGGGCTGGGGCTTATTATTGCAAAATTACTAAAAATGACATAATTAAATTAGTTTTTTTTGTATATGTTAGATATTTTTGTGGGTAAATAATTAATTTATTTCTTCAAAAGCTTTGGGATCAAGTTTTTAGCCTCTTTTATGAGGTTAAAATTTTTAGCTGACTTATTTTATAAGCTCTTTCATAAGTTTTATGACAAATAAGACTTATTTAATTAGCTAACTTATTTTAAAAACTCATGCCCTAATAAGCCTCGTAAAAGTATTTGCCAAGCATACCCATAATGTTGAGTGTTGGGTAGAAACTCAAACTAGGTGTCAGTAAGACACAAAAAGTTATTAGGGAATATGATGATGGTTGACGTACGGATATTAGGCTTCTTATGACTTGGCCCATCTCTTCTAAGGGCCTTCCATCGGGCCCCTCGTACAAACATTTTTTCTACATATAATCGTAAAATATTCACATGAGCCAGGCAGCCAGCCATGAGTGTATTCGGTTAATTAGTTATGGGAATGGAAATAAGACGAGACAACTTGCAATTTTTTTTAGAACGGCAAATTTATTACAACCTACACCGTCTATCTCTCAAATTCTATCTCACGTGTCTTCAACGAGACTTGAACCCACAACTTCTAGATTGATGGGTCACTCACAACGAGACAACTTGCAATTACTCGGATCTATTTGCTGAATCTTCGAAGCTGACTCAAGACAAATCGAGTCGAGCTTGAGCTATTCGAGTATAGTTTTGAATATCAAAACACTTAAAAGTTTTAAAGTTGACGAGCCTTATAAAGGTTGTGTGTTTTTTCTGCATTCATACCATTTTGTATTTGCATATTTACATACTTTTCGTACTAAATATATACGAGCCTAGGCGAACTAAAAAATATCAAGTCATTGATTGTTAACTTTTATTAGTTTTGTTATTAATATTTTCATGAGAGTGTCGATTACTTAACCGAGCTTGCTCGCTCTTGAAAGTTAATACTCGATAGAGTTCAAGTTTTTTTGACAGAGTCGAGTTTCGAGCTTGTCAATGTCCAACTTGGCTCGACTCAATTTTGCCCCTAGTTATAGGTAGATTTTGATCAATTATTTGTAGTAGAGATAAATTGTGTTAATTTATTTTCTCAATTGAAAATTTTAAACAAAATTATGGCACACGGAACTGTTTAAGTTGCAACATAACAAATAACAAATCCAAAAACAGCGTTTAGTACACATTTAGGAAATAACTTCTTACGGGTCTATAAGGGAGTCCTAATACCGTTGTTTCTATTAAGGTTCAGCAGAAAATTATTATCCATTTCCATGGCAAGATAAACTATTTTAACGCTAGAACACAGGCCAAGATGTTTAATCTCTGCAAAAAATACCTACAAGTAATTCTTCCAATTTGCCTACCTGATCCAGAGACCTACATTAAATCGTCACTTTCTAATTTAATTTCCGACTTTTTTTTTTTTTTTTTTTTTTTTTTTTTTTTTTTTTTTTTTTTTTTTTTGTTGTTGTTGTTGTTGTTGTTGTAAATCTTGTTAAAAGAGGCACCATGAAAGAAGGGAAAATCGCAGATCTTCATGGCTTCATCCACATGCTCATTATGGCCAATTTCTGGAATCTAACAGCCCAACTTTACAAAGACTATCTACTTGGTACCCAATAACCTAACCATAAGTAAAGGCTGTTTGTTACGTAATTTACTTCGTCTATTTTCTACCTAATCAACTATTGGTAACGCGTAACATTCGACAACCCCAATCGGCCAACATCAGACCCCATCCATCTCACCCAGCAATCCGCTCAGATGGTAGACAACTAGCTGATACATGTTAGAGGCAACATTTATAAACCAAATGAAAATAAGTGTTTTTTTTTTTTTTTTTTTTTTTTCATTGGTTTTGCCTCTTGGAATTTATACATGACGTGTGGCAAACATTTCAAGCATTGTCTTAACTTATTAAGCAAGCCCCACGCATTTTCCATTTCTAAATATGGCATGTAAAAAAAAAAAAAAAAAAAAAAAAAAAAGAGTAGATTAATACAGTTGAAAGTAGAAATCTTTGCATAATCAAGGATCAACATCACAAACCATCTGATCAACCTAGTTATTAATATCAACAAAACCATTGAACGAAACAAAATGCACACAAAGAAACTAACAATAATGGTTGATCAGGTATATAGTTTGTAAAATTTAACCAAAAAACCAATATTGAAGAACCTAAACCAGGTATGGCGACGTGCCAAAATTATAAAACAACTTAACAAAGGAAACTCATTACTTATGACTGGCTGCAGCACAAAAATATGCAACCCCTCTCTGTAATAACAACCAACTTCACACCTTACTCAATTATCAAATCGATGTATTTCTCATAAGGAATACTCCGTACCTTTCTATTATTAGGTTCAGCAGAAAGCTATATTCTATTATCATACTCAAAAACAAGTACGCCGCAACAGAATGATGACTAATTTCAGCAAAAATTACTTATGAGAGGTAGACATCCATCTCGAGCACTAAGTCGTTGATCTGGTTCCGGCCCTAAAACCAACACTGGATTAGTGGATTTGAGTTCCACTCTACTTCTAGATACTACTTTTCTTTTAGTGTTAAAGGTGGTAAGTTGATATTAGCATAGGGTTATACTCTGGCCTCATCTATCTAGTTCACATCTTGCCTTTACACCATGTTAAATTACTTACTTATTAAATCAGTTTCATCATACTGATCTACATTGTGACAATATGATTTATCTCAATCCTTACATATTTTCTTAAAAGGCTATTACTACTACTAGGCCAAAAATTTATTTAACAAAAAAAAAAATAAATAAAATAAAATAAAATAAAATAAAATAAAAAATTCATCCAGAAAGAAAAGAAATAATTCCTCTTGGAGTTAGCATCATAAACAATCTAATCAGCGTGATTCTTAATTTCATAAAAAGTGTCCCTCAACATCAAAGATGATGCACAAAGAAACAAAAGAAAAGAGGCAGATCAGAATAACTGTCGGTGAAAATAAGAGAAGAGATTTGCAAGAACCCTAAAGAAAGCAGCCAGTCATCAGACAATAAATAATGTTGTAATAACAGCATGTTTTCATCATACATAGCACCGCAGTTTAGAAGAAACAAACAGACGATAGTTTTCACAGATTCAAGGGTGTTCACGCCTTGGCATTGGTAAACTGAATGTATAGGTTGATCATCAAGTCACAAACTAACGTCAACGTATGGAGTACTGAATAAGTCTTCGTTTCCTCAGCCAATTAGTCCTAAACTAATACAGTATCAGCTAGTTCTTAACAGAGAAACTATACCCCAACCAAAAAGACATGCATATAAACTGCTTTCTTCTAACTACACTAATTTAACACTCCAATTTGGGTGGTTCTACATTCCAATTACTACATGTCTACGCTGTGAGTTAATCTTTTCCGTATTCCAACAATCTCCTCGCCATCCATCCATCATGCAAAACGTCCTACAATCCGATTAATTAACTACGAGTCTATAACGCGTGTTAAGCTTTTCCGTGTTCCAACAATCTCCTCGTCATCCACTCATCATGCGAACTGCAAAGTGTCTAAGTTTACCTTCAAACATACTCCTGGTTCGTTCCAACCGGTTCACTATCCTACCGGTGCTTCCCAATTTCAAATCAAGTCATTCAACTTCAACCGACCTCTTTTAGTTCTAAAACAGGCACCCCTTCAGTCCTCCTCCAGACGATGACAGATATTAGGTAGAAAAGTCTTATGTCATATAACCTTGATAGGTAGAAAAGTCTTATGTTATATGAGCTAATGATAACAGATCTATAAATTTTCAATGGCACATCATAGTCTTCAGGCGACAGACACAAATTAGGACATGAGAAATATATAACAAAAAAGTGTTTCTAAAAGGCTGCTGTCCTTGATAGGGCTGAGCATCGGGCCGGATCCCGACCCGACCCGATAAGAACCGATACCGACATAATCCAAAACCCATCCCGATACCGAAACCGACAGAAGTCGGGTCGGTTCGGTTTTAGGCGGGCTAACTCGGTCGGTTGTCGGGTACAACAAATCTAGCCCGACAATGAAAAGATCCAGTCAATGTTCATATCTGGCTTTATCTAATAGTTTATGACAGCACAAATAATAAAGGTACCTTTTTTTGTAGGCATATTTATGCATATCATATGCTCAAATCAGCACCGCCATTAACCACCCTCTATCACAATGCACCTCCACCATATCTGTTTTGTTTTACCATCTGAAGGTGACGAGGTACACCCGTCTGATCACCCATCTAAATCACCACCTTCGCAGGCTATATTCCATGACATGGATGGAGTTCAGTTTTCAAAGGAAACGAGTGTTGGAGCGCACAGCCCAAGACTTTTACGTATTCAGAGATATAAACAAAAAAGCGGCGCTATCTTCTCTAAGTAACCTAATATATTTTCGGTATGTCGGGCTTAAGTCGGTTTAACCCGATACCGATATATATACTTTTGTCTAACCGAATACCGACCCGCTATTACTCTTGTCGGTTTCGGGCCTTATCGGTTCGGTCGGTTTGTCGGGCCTTGTCGGTTTTGGTCGGTTTTGCTCAGCCCTAGTCCTTGATGTTACAAGACGACAAGAAAAATAGCCACATCATTCCTAAATTAAAAATATCTCAGGAGGAAGCCAATTCAGCTCAGAGGTACCTTCTCACAGACAGAATCTACATGATATCAACGCTTACATATTTTAATATGTAAAGTTGTAAACTATCACGTAACAAATAAAGATCATGGAAAATTACAAGAACAGCAACAAAATTTTTAACCCAGAATTTCTATTACAAATAGAAAGAAATCCTAAATTAACATCAGCTAGAAGAAACTCATCATAAACAGCATAAGAGCCCCGAAGAGCTGATAGATATCAAATCAGTACTACAGGCCATCAAAGTTATATAAAGTGATCAAAAATACCAAGCCAAAACTACAAAACCGTTTACATGATCATCATAAAACACATCAAAACAAAATAAAAATTGAAACCATACCATGATAAACATATCCCAAATGTCCAAACATTAGGTAAACACGTATTAAATCTACCTCACTGTCACGATGTCATCAATCTTCAAAATCATTCTAACACATTCTGTTGCAAGAGTAATCGCACTTGTGCTCACAAGCAGTGGTTGCACCACATTCTCCTCCAAGATGTTAGTAATCTGCCCCTTCCTCACATTGATTCCAGCATTGATCTCACCCTGTGCATGCCTGTTCCTAAGCTCTGTCACTATGGTAATTGGGTTCAAACCAGCATTTTCAGCCAAAGTATAAGGCACAACTTCAAGAGCCTCAGCAAAAGACTTGACACAATAACTCTCCATCCCATGCAAAACCTTAGACCATGCACCTAGCTGCCTCGAGAGCTCAATCTCAGGTGCACCACCACCTGCAATCAGAAACTTTTTGTTCACTAGACACCTCACCACACATAAAGCATCATGCAAACTCCTTTCTGCCTCATCAAGAACCAACTGATTCGACCCACGAACAAGCACATTTGTTGTTCTACCCATATCCTTAATCCCAGTAATCTTCACAATCTTCCCATCTCCACATGAAACCTCTTCTACCAAATCTGCAAACCCAAGTTTTTCAGCACGGAAATGCTCAATGTTCGCAATAGGCAAGCAATTCAATGTCTTGGTAATAAACTCGATATCATCACGCTCAACATCCTTGATAACCAAAATCTTCGCCTTGGCAAGATAATGCAAAGACAAGTCAGTGACCGCATCCCTCAGAATACTTTTCTGTATCAGCAACACATTACAACCAGTAGACTTTATTTTCTTAATCATGCTCAAAATATAATTCCTCTCTTCCTTCAAAATCCTATCCATTTGCGTATAATCCGACACAACAATTGACTGTTCAATATCTGTTTTTGGGGGCGATATCTGAAACTGAATCACAGCAATCTTTGCATTCTCAACACGAGTCGGCCCACCAGCAGCATGACTAACCTTCTTATCAAACACTAACCCCTTAACAAGCTCGGTATCATCAACAGTCCCACCTAACTTCTTAACAATTTTCACATCCCTAAGATCAACTAAATCTGGTTTCGCAGGATCCACAACAGCCAAAACAGAGTCAACAGCTAACGGCGCTAGAAGAGAACTATACTGTGAAACAACTTTACTATTAAGTGAAGTCGAAGCAGATTTAACAAGTGAATCCCTATCAGTAAGTTCAACAGGTACAGCCATAGCAGTTAACACGTCAACCGCTTTTACTGACGCTTTGTGTAAAGAATCAGATATGACAGTAGGGTGAATACCTGAAGAAAAAAGAACAGATCAAAATAATGAACTTAGGAAATAATACTATTAGATTAACACAAAAGGCAAATCGAATAAAAAAAATACTAATAATCAGCTTGCAAAACAATACTAATGATAAGATTCATACACAGGCACACAACAGTCTTATTTATTAGTTTACTATTCAGATAACTATCCATCTACCTATATCCTCGAGGACCTCGACCTCTAATTCCTATAGCTTCTCCGAAAGATGGTACGTAACATCTTCAAAATTATACACACGAACTCAAAAAGATTAATGTTCTTCACCCTATAAACTCGACCTCTAATTCTTGTAGCTTACCAAAAGATTAGTGATCCTTTTTATGTAATGTATTTCTTGTTAGCATATGAGACCCATTCCCTCTTGTACTCTATACCATGCTTTGGTAAAATGAATACCTACAGAGAACGTCATCAAACCCTACACTCAATCTCTGTTATTGACAAAGTGCATCATACTCTACCCATTCGTCTTCATTTGTGGCTGCATTATCTCTCCACCCATCTGCCTCTTATTACCATCTTCAATCAAGTTCTTGTCTTTCACAGCAGGTACGTTCTCATCCGTGTTCTTCTGTTTAATAATTCAATTTATTGATTGTAGGCATTTTTTATGTGACGCGAAACTATTCATGGACATTATTCTTAAGGTATGTGTGATTCCATGGACAGCTTCAGACCTGTAAGTAGAGTGCATACTTTCGGACACCAATCTTGATCTACTTATAGTTTTTTAGCTTCTCTAACTAAAAACTTAGTTTTTGCAGGTCTGTGGGGTGTTGTGAAGGACTTCAGAATTTCAGATATGCAAGCTAATATTTGTGGTACTTTATATGATTCTTGATCTTTTTAGGTTACTCATGCCACCTATCACATACTCTGGTATCATAAAAATTGAAAAAAAAAAAAAAAAAAAAAAAAAAAAAAGCCTTTTGAGTGTTATTTCAACTTTTCTAAAAGGTCGAAAACCATGGTTACCCAAAAAAAAAAGATAAGATTTAAATGTTATTACTTTGTGTTATCCTGAATTTAGCTCCTCTCTAAAACCAGTTGCGGTTTGGTTATGTACATGTAATGCGAAGCATGGTTGGCTATTTACAAATCGACTATTTATCGAAAACAAGAATATGGTTTCAAGTTTTGCTAACGGTTGGCTATCTCATTAACTAGGTGCTTCTGTTGCTCATGGTGCTCTAAACCAAGTGGGAGTGTTTTGTTCAAAATGATAATGGCTGGAATAGAAGTTTTCAAAATCTTGATTTATGTTTTAGACCGAATGTCAAGTCCTACTTACTTTATGTACAGGTTGTTAAGGTATTTCTGAATGCAACAATAAAACCATACAAATCATGTCCTTATTTGTGGATGAAAGACACTCAAAAAGCATAACAATGTGCGTTTAAGTTCACAAAACTGAGATTACAAATACAGATATACTTTACTCCTTAACTTTTAGGCAGTTAGTTCCCGATTTCATTGTAACATGCGATTGCGAGATATATATTAAAATAGGGCTAAAATAAGTTAACCGAGTGATCTAAACATATATATTAAGTAACTTAGATGGTGTGTTTTATAAGTTCAGGTTCTTAAATGAATTTAAAAAAAATAGTACAGTACCCTAAGTGAGCAAAATTGTTAAGTACACTAACCTTCATGTATATTAGCCCTTTAGCATATAACTTATTTCTTTTCATGATTGTTATGTTTGCTTGTTCGTGTTATTTAACATGTATCTCGTTACCTCGTAGAAGAATATTTCAACTCAACTTGCGGCAATACCACCCACCCCTGTAAAGTATGCACCCACTATGTATCATTGTGTTTGACTATCCATATGACAATATTTGCTATTAGTAATTAAAGACAATACATATTAATTTTTTTATATAATTAAACCTGGTATCTATCATTGCTAATACCTGAATGAACAAACAAACTTAGTTCTTAAGAAACAAACATAAAGAACAAAAATTAGTTTGATCAAGTGTTTGTGTTTGTTCAAATGTACGGCTACGCTTAATCAAATGAAGAAAAACAAGCCCCGCCCGTGTTGTTCAGTTCATTTTAAGACCTAACAATATTAACGCACATCACAAGAGTTGAAAGCAATAGTCCTATTGTTTGTCAAGTTATCCCCCATCAACTGATTCTACTTCTTTACTTTGGTTATGCTTGGCAAAAGAAGTAACTATTAGCCGCAAGCAGTGGCTATGTAGCTTGTATCTATTTTATTATAAAAGTTGTGTTTGGTAACATAGCTATAGCTATTTATTTGGTTATGTTTAGCAAAAGAAGTAGGTGTTAGCAGTCGCTGCAAGTAGTACCTCGTACATGTTTTTATAAAGGTTAAGTTATCCACACCCTCCCATAGGGAGGGTTTGCAATGATTGGATGCATCATCCGGTTGTACGGTATGCATCACGGGTTGCACGATTTGACCAAACCCCCTTGATGTGACACCATAGGGAGGGTTGGGTTAACACAACCCTTTTATAAAAGTGTTGGACAACATAGCTATAGTTGTAACTATAAAGTGTAAAATGACGTAAAAGCTAAACGCTATATCTAAACTCTTGTTTACTTAGAGTTTTTCAAATAGAAGCGTTTAAAAACAAAGGCTAAAAGGTTGTTATTATAAACATTAAAAGCTAAACACTCCAAATAGCTCGCTGCTAAATGCTACCTTTTAACATGTTTCCAGAGACATATATTCTAACAATATTCTATGACCATTTAATTAATTAATTAAACGAACATAAGTCACATAAACTAAAAATGTTAAAAGAGTTAGATATATACAAAAAACAATACCTGAGTGAAGCAAAGTCTGACACTGCTTCAAAAGAGCACCAGCAATAACAACAACAGTAGTAGTCCCATCACCCGCAACGACATCTTGCGATTTGGACAGCTCGACAAGCATCTTAGCAGCGGGTTGAAGGACTTCCATTTTATTCAAGATAGTAGCGCCGTCATTGGTAATGATGACGTCACCAGAAGCAGTTGAGATCATTTTGTCCATACCTTTTGGACCTAGAGATGTACGGACTGCGTCTGCTACTGATCTGGCGGATTTGATGTTGGACATACGGATGTCGTCTTTGCGTTTGTTGTCTACGTATGATTCGGTTTTCGAGCCGCGTGCTGGTGCTGATGATGCTACGGCTGCCATTGGAAGGGTTGATTTTTGAGATGTGGAGACGAACCCTAATGTTTTGATGGAAATGGGGGAAGAAGTTTGAAGTGAAACCTAGAAAGTGTGAGTGAGAGGAGTAGCGTAAAGTACTCACGAGCTTTAATTTTAATGAGTTTCTACCCGCGCGTTGCTGCGGAATTCTTTAGTTACCGTTAGCTAATTAACGTGAAGTTAGTTACTTAGGACTGACTTTGCAATTGATTTATAACATAAAGGACCATTTATGTAAATTATTTGAGGACTAAATTTGCAATGAACCACTGAGATGAAGGACAAAGTGCGTACAAATTTTTTTTTTAAATGTTAAAGATAATGGTCCTTAGTTAGCAGCCGTTAAATAATTAACGACCGTTAGTACTAAAAAAAAAATCACTGTAGCGTTTACTGTAGCAATTACAGTGTTGCTACAGTAACCTTTTGGGTTTTAGTATATATATATAATTTATAGGCATACTTGCAGTTTCATATTTTCTTTTTTACCATGGATTTCGGTTGATTAATTTGTTCATCAACTAAACGAGTCGAGTCCTGCGAAGCTCGAGCTCAACTCGGTCATTGAAACTCAAGCTTGATCGAGTTTGACTTTTTTCAAAACTCGAGCATCAAAGTTCGAGCTTGCTTAGTAATCGATAATTTAGCTCAACTCGATTCGTATACATATTGCTTTATAAGTAAAATAGTTTTTAACTACGTGCATACACGGTGCTGTTAAATAGGTTTTTTTCTATAAAATTATATAAATCTTTTATACTTATGTAGTTACTATACTCGTGTGCGCGCAAGTTTCTATACACATTTCATTATATTAATATCGATTAATATTTTGTATATATTTTTGTTTGACAAAATATTCGTTTTTTATTTAATCGACATGTTATTAAATTTGATGTTTTTTTTTATTTAACTATTAACTAGTTTAAGATCCGTGTAATACCAGGCTGCCTCAATATATATTCTTGTTATAAGTTAAACAAACAATAGATGTTCGACAATTAACTTTGCATTTAGTTAATGTCAACCTTTTTATGGTTTTCTCTACAAAGCCTTTATATATATATATATATATATATATATATATATATATATATATATATATATATATATATATATATATATATATATATATATATATATATTAACATAAAGTAAGAGCAACAATGATTGAATGGTTTGAATCATATGGTTGTTAAGATCTCGATCCTGAAATTAGGATTTTACGATTTTACGATTCTACAAAGCAAAAACGATCTCAGTCATGCGTAGGATTTTTGCGAAATAAGATCTTAATAGGTTCCGGATCTTGACCATATGATTTTAAGATTAAATCGATCTGATCTTATTTTTCTCGAACCACAAACTAAAAAACTACAAATTTATGTATTAAGTTTGGGAGAATATGAAAAATAGAGGCTAATTGTATTAAACACTTCATAATCATAATTTTGACATATATTTTTATGATATATAATATATAATAATATGTAGATTTGCATAATTTTACAACACCTATTAAGAAAATGACACTATAGTAGGACCTTAAGATCCCGATCTGATCTTACGATCACGATCTTGCAAAGACAAAAACGATCTTAGCTATGATCCCGACCTTAAAAACCTTGGTTTGAATAGAGTTTGCACCTATATTTACGTAGTGTCCTGGAGATGAGAAAACACCGCATTCTGAGTACACATGGTTGTTTTAAATTTTATATAGTTAGACGAATATCAGCTATTGCTATACTTGCTCTCTCCTTGAGCTTGGTAGTGTGTTGAATATTTCATTCGATGGAATCTTGTTCTACACAACCTCAACCAAAACAAAAGACTTTTTGAAAATTGCAAACTATCACTCTTTGTCATACTCAACCAATCCTCCAATTGATGGAGTCATAATTCAAAACACTATCCTAAAACCTGAATTCCATTCTGGGACAAATCTCAACTTCTCACTCGACTGACGCCGTGAGAGAATGTGTTGTCTTCAAATGTGTTTGTAGAGATTGGAGCTAATAGAAAATTGCCTATCATTGTTGGCTATATGCTTTATTGCATTGAAACCGACACTCCTTTCAAATTTGCCTACTTTGTAGCAAAAAAGGATGGATAGTTTGGCCAAAAACAACCGAGTAATTCCATATGCTAGGATCCTAACAACGCTCTTTGAAAACATCAAAGACGCATACCCCAATGATGAATCTCGAATGCCCAAAGTTGATGAAGTAACTATGATAACATCAAATAGTACTGATATTCTTAGTATCAATTTCCCCCATTATGACATTATATTATGTTTAATTACCTTCATTTTAGCTCTTATTTCTTTATATTTCATTTAAGGAAAAGAGAAGAGCAAAAGAACGGTTTTGATGAATACATGAATATTTGGACTTATTCAGCCAAAGAATTGGTTTAACTAAAGATTGGAAGTATGAAGACACTGAACTATGGTCTAACTTGTCATTAAAGCTATGTCGTAGCCTTGAAGAATGGGAGCTACGCCGTAGCACACTAACAAGCTACGGCGTAAATGTGCTAACGAGAGTTCTACGACCGTAGCAATTAATCAAGCTACGGCGTAGTGGTGAAGTACAAAGACTACGGCGTAGTCTAACCTAATAGTTACGCCGTAGTATAGTCGGGCATTATAAATACCAGATGAATTTCATCATTTGAGATATCTCCCCTTTCTCAAACCTTCACTAGGGTTTGGGGAGAACGACCCAGAAGAAGAATGAAGACCCAAGAAGATCGAAGGAATAGCATTTCATTAGCTAGGAGCAATCCTAGGCTAATTCAAGTTTGAATTCTATTATGTTTACATTTAATCTTCGATGAATTCACTTTGTTAATTAAGACTTGGTTTAGTTTATCATTTATGTTTATCTATATAGAAGTTTGCTTTGCTTGTTTGTAACCCTTTTGTTTCGGTAGTTTTAAAGCCTGATAGTTTCTAGGAAGCCGGGAGAATTGACCATAGGAACTTGGACGAATAGGTTGTGAGGGATAAAGGGAATTGCCCATAGTACTTTTGCCCCTCATGTGCAAATTTCAATGAACTAGCACTTATCAGGTAGAGAAGCTTAAGAAGTTAGAGGAAACCTAAGTTCCGACCGGCCGGGTTTCACCTAAACAAGTCTATTAAACATGGCACTTAATGACTGAACATAGTCTACTGGCGACCTGCATCAATCACTAAAGTTAAATCCTTAGACATCGGAGTAGGAGTCTATGGGAAATAGGACTGGACGAATTAACCAAATGAGTCTAGTTGACTTTTACCCACTATATAGAACTAAGGAACATGAAATTGACTAAACTTTTATATCTTAATATGTTATCCTTTTTGTTATATTGTTTTTAATTCTAATTTTGTTTAATTATGTTCTATTCTTATTTTACTATCTTTACCCTATATCATACCCCTTTTAGTCTTTTCCTTATTTCGCCAGAACAACAGCTCTTGGGACGACACTCGGATTTATCTAAGGTTATACTTGTAACACCCCCAATTTTGAGATACGCAGCGGAATTAAAGCTGGTGTTACTTCATGGCTCAACAGTTTAATAATAGAAAACGATCATTATTTTATTCGTCTTAAAAGATTTATCATTCGAACTTTATAAATATCAGAGTTTACAAATGAGGTCCCAATGGTTTCAAAGTTTGTTAAATAAGTTTTCGAATGATAGTAAAATTTATAGCCTTCATAAATATTCGTGCTTCTCCATGCTATCCTTGCTCATTATGGACCTGAGATAAACATGCTAAAACGTCAACACAAAGGTTGGTGAGTTCATAGAGTTTATATGTAGAATAGTTGATTTCGCAAAAGTAAAGAGTGAGTAAATCCATAGAGTTGTCATAAAACCAATTGATTTTTCCAATAATTCAAAGTTTAGGTAATAATGGTAATAGATGCCATTGTTAATGAAATAAGTAGCGGGTTACGTTGTTATACACCCGTAGTAGTTTGACTTTCCTACTCAAGTCGATAGTTGAGTAAGTCCATAGTGTTTGTGGGAAATCATTTGATTGGGTGATACCCTGGTGTTTGTATAAAGCAATTGAACACAAGTTTTCCAGTTAGATAATATAATTGCAACGAATACAATTATGGGTGATAATACAGTTATTGCCCTAAGCTCATGACACGCAAACCTTAACATCGGGTGTAATATAAATAGCCCACACCATGAAATGGTGTAGGTGATAGTGCCCTCGTGTAGTAGGAGTTTGCCAGCTTCCTATTTAATTCGAACAAAGTGCATTTGGTTACTTACCCAGCAACTCAAATGGGGCGTCAACTGCCAATAGATCTATTCACTAAATTCGCGTTCACTCGCAAGTGATTAATGGTTCATGATATGAGGGACTTTTGGCAATGGTGGTACTTAGGCAATAACAATCAGGGTAGCATACAGAAAAATACTTGTGTTCAGTTTGTAGCATGTAATATGTTTCAATAAACAAATAGAGTGTATCATCAACCGAGTAACATGTTTAAGATAAATGAGTAATAGTTGTAAGTAGAAACAAGCATGTATCTCCCCCAAAACATTTATAAAACGATTATAAAACGGTAAAGTAGGGGCTATGACTCACCTTAGTAGTACAGTAGTAGTGATAAGAATCTCAGTTACAGTAAGGGAACGGCTCCAACACACAACCTAGATAATACGATAGTTTTAGTGTTTTGATAGTCCGAATATGTTAATCGCGAATGTATTATGAATGGAATGATTATTGGTTTGATGATAATAAAATACGTGGTTCAAGTGACATGATCGGAGTTTAGGAAATTATGTATATATATAAACGTATATATAGTTAAGGAACTAAAACAAAAACTTCAAAATGCAATGCAATGATATGAAAAAAAATAAATGTGAGAGTCTCGAGTATAGTCCTTGGTCCAAGTCCTTTGTCAGATTTCCACTTTTACCCTAACGGCGTTAACGCTGCGCCGTTAGTCCTCGTTTTATAATTTGTCCGATAACAGTCCTTTACTTGTCCAAATGTACAATATGAGCTTGGAATTTATTATTTTATCATTGTTGGTCCTAATGTTTCCGTTTTTACAGTTTTGGTCCTTGTTTTCACAGTTTTACACTTTTAGTCCCTATGAGTGACGACGCGTTACATTTTTAGTCCTTTTTCACGAAAATTGTAGGAAACTTTGTAAAATTTTTTCCGAAGCTTGTTTTAATATGGAAAAGTTTATTTTTACAGATTATACATCAAAAGGACTTATTTTTAGCTTAATGGGCTTATAAGCCCACTCGGCTTCTTTTTTTTTTTTTTTTTTAGTTTCATAGTTAACGAGTTTTTGCAAATCACTTTGGCCAAATTAGAGTGTCGAGGAGTTATTATTTTTGTAATGTTAAAACACGAAATCGATAGCTCACTGGGTGGTCTACGAGGTGGAGTAATAATATGACATGCTCGTTATATTAGATTGCAAGTTATCAACGCGTTTTCCTAGCTAGTTGGGTCGACTGTTTCACATGAAGTAATAGATTTCATGTTTTTCTTTTTCAAATCTGGGTGCATGCGTGGGTTTAGAAGTGATTAGGGTCGAGTCAAGTGATGCATGAAATGTAAAATAGATACGTGAATAATGCATACGTGACGCCTAGGCCTTCCATAAAGGTGGCGTGTCACGTAACTAAAGATATATAAATATATACTATACGTAAAAAAAAACAAAGCAATAACAAGGTGTGAGTTTGTATGCATGCATGCGTAGTATTAGTAGCTTTAGGGAGCGAGGGTCTTACTACACCTTAAAGGTGGCGAAGATGTCGAGTGAAATGAAATGAGGACACAGCAGCCTCTCGGTTGGCCTTGGACTCGTGTTGCGGGTTAAAGGAAAGGGCCTGAGCAACTTCGAATGGTCTCCAAAGTGAGGATGGTTTGTTCCAGATCGAGCAGCAGCGGGTTGTGTAAGTGCAGGGAGTTTAGGAGTGGCGGTGGAAGGTTTTTGTAAAGTGAGAATGGAGGTGGTGCATGAAACGAGAAGAGAGGTCACGTTTATATAGTAATATATGTGAATTATTTTCCAACATGTTACTGTGGCTATGGCAGTAGAGTCTTTATTATTGTGTTACTATTTTCTTCTAATCTTGGCCCTCTCGTCAGTGGTACTTGCCCAAAACAAGGGGCTTGTTTCTCGGGGTAAAAATTTATTCGTACTTCGACTAAAATAATTATAGGAGGTTCGATTTCATTTTTTTTTTTTTTTTTTTTTTTTTGATTGAATAATAACGTAAGTTATTTTCGTGAGTTCGGGAGTTGGTCGAGTACGGTTTTGTGAAAGTAACGTCGCATGAGATTGTAAATTGACAAAAAGTTAAATATTTTCGCGATTTCAGACCATCGTGGTAAGTGTGTGAGCATCGTTCCAAAGATATGGGTGATCACAATTCACGTTGTGATTATTTGTAATTTAGTCTACTCGTCGAATAAGACGGTTGTTGTTGTCATAAGTGTTATAAAATAGCGAAATGATATATTAGACTTTGATTAGTACATAATGTTCATAAGGAAAAATAGCGGGAGGCTACAGTATCAACCCCTTATTTTGAATTCCGTCCCGGAATTCTAGTCTATGATAGTTGTTAAGGTGTCTATGGGAATAGGTGTGGATATTTAGCACGAATCTGGTCTTCATGCTCCCAAGTGTACCCCGGTCCTCGTTTGGAGTTCCACCTGACTTTGACGATGGGGATACGACTTTGTTTCAATTGTTTGACGTCTCTATCCATGATCTCTACCGGTTCTTCAATGAAGTTAAGCTTGTCGTCGACCCGAATTTCTTTTAGTGGAATGACAAGAGATTCGTCTGATATGATGTTGTGAGAGCATGAAATGGGGAAGTATGTCCTTGTGTTTTAAAATACATGTCGACATCTATTTTACTTGTATGCACGATTTGGAAATTTTGTAGGACTTAGTGATAGTTGATCAAATTTGAAATATTTAAACATGAAATCATGCTAAGATTATTTTATGAAAGGAGTTTGAAATGAAAATGTCGAGATTTTAGAAAGTTACCTAAGAAATACTTACGTTTTATTATTATTCACTAAAAATTTTGTAATAATTTGTTTAACATCTTAATTTAAAAATGACAACCGAAAAGAAAAGAAAAAAAAATAAATAAAAAGGGAAATGGCCAAGACTAAGACAGGGCTCGAACCCCCGACCTCAGTCTTAACAGCAGACGTCCCAACCATCTGCGCTAGCCATTTGTTGTTTTATATCATGCATTTATATAGTTATATTAGGAGTCGACTTGGTGGTGTTTTTCTACAAATCGATTCGCCATGCATGCATGTCCATATAAATATATTACTTACTCCACTCCCAACTGTCCTTGCATGGTATTTATAGTCAAAAGAAGTTGAATATTTCCAAGGTTTGTACAGTAGTAGCATTAAAGATTACCACCTGTTTTGGTCAAGGGTGCAGCAAAGCTCAGCAAGTTTTCCGGGGGAATTTGAAAAAGGTAGGGGTGAATTCTTTAATAGACATGTGTTCCCTGTAATATTCAAAGTCTTTACATGATGTGGTCCAAGCTTATAGTGGAATATATTTAGATTCTTCTAGTTGTATAGTTTAGTGGTATGTCGGTAGCATTTAAAAAAATAACTATAATGGTATTATTTTTAATGTTTTATTGTGTGGTCGAGTTCAAATAAATAAAGTGTTCGTTTGGTTTGTTAGTGAGCGGCTAAGAGCTAAATTAATTTAGAGTGTGTTTGGTTGAGTACCGAGACTCGATATATTCATAAGTTAATTATTTGGGTTAGAAAATTCTATTGTGGTACGCGTATGAGTCCGTTCCAATTAAATGTGAATCACGTCACATAGATATAGTTGTACAATTTTTTTATTTTTTTTTACACGTGAATAGTGATTTTGAACAGTACCACCCAACGGTTACTTTACCTTTTTATATATCCCATTTTTCAATCTTCATCTTTACCACTCAACTCCTATCTCTCCATTTTCATTCCCTTCATCAAATTTTCAAAATGCCGCATATGATTACCAAGGTTGCGATCGTTTACGTGGTTGTTGCTACTATTTATGTGGCATTCATTCCGAATGAGGATCGTGCATTATTGGTTGGGCTTTTGGTGTTTCTTGTGCCCCTCGTGATCTTAGCGGTTGCCATTGATAAGTTTTGGAAGTGATAGATAGTGCAGAAGTGTTGTAATAGACTTCGTTGTGTTTTCATGTAATCCTTAATGTATGAGTAATAAAGTTTGTTTTGTTTTATGAAATCTTGCCTTACGTTAATTATCTGTTCGTATTTATCATGTGAATATTCAAAAATAGGTATGGGAAATCAATATGTCATATGATGTAGTAGCTATAGCCTGAAATTATTTGGTTTCTTGGGGTTGTTAGCCATCGTTGGAGACAAAAGAGAAATGTATGGAGTTTGTTCGTAGTTGAGTCACATAAAGGTTTTGAATGACATGAATCATGACCAAATAATTTGGTGAGATTTCGTTTGGGTTTTGTAGGGGTCGTTTGGAGTTTGTATGAAACAAAGTATTTAGGCAAAAATTATGACCTTTTGTTTAGTTGAAGAAGTGACAATCGAGTTGAGCTTTATCGATAACTTGGCCATCGAAGGATCGAGTAAATGAAAGTGACTTGTCACATATGATTTATGGTTGAGTGTTAAATCGAGACGTGTAAAAATATTTATAAATTGTTAAGAAAATAACACAGAGAACGATCCAACGTAAGTAGGCACTCGTCGGTTAACTTAGGCATAAAACTTAAGTCTTGGACTCGAATAGTGTCGGGCTCAATTTGTGGCTAAAAGCCCAAAGACCATACATGATGCGTTGGTTTATCGTAAGAAATGGGCCAGGGCCCAATGTCATTTGGGTGGTTTTGGTTTGACGAGTAAGAAATGTTTAACGCACGTTTCATGACATATACGGGTACAAGATAGTTTTGAGACCATTAGGACAATGTATTATCTATAGTTTACGTCAAAGTGGTTTCCAATTAAAATATGTGTCAAACATATTTATCTCGACGAGAGGTGATAAAATATTGTAAGTTTATTAATTTATAAAAGTTTTTATAAGAAATTGTCAAATTGGTCCAAGTCGAGGAACTAGAATTGTTAGAAATTATATAAGTTTCAAATTTAAAAGAAATTTTAAGAAATGTGTCAAATGGCTCAAAGTTGAGGGGCTGAAGTTGTTATAAATTAATTCTCAAACTTGAAGAGTCCAACGTATGAGTGTTGGTATTCATATGTGGCGTGTTCAAAACTTTTAAGTTATGGAGTGGCGTGTTTAACGCGATTTATTTATTGCAATTTGTAATGTGAAGGCGAAAGTGGAATTTTTAACACGCATCCCAAAACTAGTAGTTAGTTTTAATAGATTTTTTTTTTTTTTTTTTTTTTTTTTTTTTGAAAATTTTACCGTTTGAATACAAACGGTCATGTCTACCAAAATAAAATAAAGAAAGAATATTTTCAAACCCTTATAAATACTACTGGCATGCTTGGGTTATTCACACACACACACCAAAGAAAGTATTTCAATGGCTTGCAAAATGCCACACACCGCTGAAGAATTCCAACGATTTGTCAAGGCAGAAGCTGAGGGTAGTGACAGGGATCGCCAAAAAGCTATTGTGGGGATCATCAAGAGGTTTGAGTTTATGAAAGAACTGAAACGAGAAGATATGGAACACTACGCAAGGTGCCCCGACGTATCAGATGATAGGAGACGTGTGATTGACCAGTTCTTGCAGGACGAGTATCGTAAGGATGCTGCTGTGATTGAGTCGTTGTGGGATTGCGTCAGTCAGATACAGGCTCAGATTTATAATAAAGTTCGTTGGAGTTATGAAGAAAATTTTGTAGCTGCTAGGGTTGGACAAACGCAACAACAACTACCACCCCAACAACAAGGTGCATCAAGTTCTTGTTCATCAAGAGTGGTTGTGCAGCAACAACAGTTGCCTCATCTGGATGATTTCCAGCCAAGCTTTAAGGAAAATGTGGCAGTTGATGATGGTGGTTGGACTGCTGACATGGAGCGGGAGCTGAGCAGGTTGGAGACTCAGTGGGAAGAAGAGAAGTTGGCGAGTTTCGATCCTTATGATGATGGTTATGATTCCAACAATTCTCAAACTTGGGATCACCCAGACTACCCTTGAAGTCTAGCTTTATGTGTACTAGATGTCTTAAATTCAGTATTGTTTGTAATATTCAAGTATGATTTAAATAATATGGTATTTGAATGTTTAAATAAAACCCCTTGTGAGCACAATTTGGATGAGAATTTATTCATTCTATCGTGTTTAGATATTTCTCTTGAATTAAGTTTTACAATTATTTGTGCGGGTAACCTACCCGTTAAACTAAGAGTTTTATTGATACAGTTTTTTTTTTTTTACACAGAGAACTTTTGGATAAGGATGTAGAGAAAATTGCCGGATTATCAGTTTTTGGGAATGATGAAAGTCATTTTGTCTTTGTGTGGTGAGTAGCGAACGTGTGTGGGTAGAATAATAGTCTACGGCTACCGCCTTACATATCCCACTTTTTCCTCTTCACTACTCACATTTCTCTCATCCAAGGATTTTTAAAATGTCATACACCTATACTGTCCTCATAATTTTGTATGTTGTTGCAGACATCTTCTTGGCTTACATTCCAAAAGAAGATTTGGAGTCTTTAGATTGGATTATAGCACTTCTCATGTTAATTGTGGTTTTAGCCGTAAGTGTGGACGAAATATGGGGGTAAGAGATAGTGTTATAATAGGGGTGTTGTTTTGAATTCGTAAATTAGCACCATGCATTAACGTTTAGAGTGTTAATCACTCGTGTATTTTGTCGTGCAGGATATTCGAGGTGTTACACCCAGTTGTGGTTCTCGCTCTCGTAGGAGTAGTGGTGTTTTTCATCAGTTTGATTGGTCAACCAATTGGTGATGTTATGCTTTACTTGGCGATATTTGTAACATTAGCATTGCCAATGCTAATCATATCATTGTTTATAAATATCTGGGGTTTCTACTGAAATGAAAAATTTTAGGTTTTTGTTGTTCTCGATTTCATACGCATGTTATTTCAGATATAAATAACACTATTCATCTATATTTCGTTACTTACATAGAGAAGCGTCCCAAACTATGTAACTAAGGAAATATAAACTTATGGTTCAACGATATACAATTTCTTGACTTGAATAAAAAGGCGTCCCAATCCATTCAAATTAAGACATTGTAAATCATTTTAAAATTCTGATTTAACATTCATATTAATCGACAAGGTATTTCATGTGCGCATTTTCCGGGAATATGAAAGAATTTGTCATATGTATTTATGATGAGGGGAGTAAGATAATTAGGGATGATTGATAAAATACTCAAGATAGTGGGTGTGTAAACATGTCAATATATTAGAGTGTTGGTGTAGCATAACCTATCTAGCAGTCACATAATCGTCTGGCAGATGGAAGGCACGGAGAGCGAAAGGCTATAAAATGTTTTGTTTGTAAAAGTAGTTATAGTTCAGATCTAATTTAGACCCGTTTCACTATAACCGAGGCTCTGATACCAATCTGTAACACCCCCAATTTTGAGATACGCAGCGGAATTAAAGCTGGGTGTTACTTCATGGCTCAACAGTTTAATAATAGAAAACGATCATTATTTTATTCGTCTTAAAAGATTTATCATTCGAACTTTATAAATATCAGAGTTTACAAATGAGGTCCCAGTGGTTTCAAAGTTTGTTAAATAAGTTTTCGAATGATAGTAAAATTTATAGCCTTCATAAATATCCGTGCTTCTCCATGCCATCCTTGCTCATTATGGACCTGAGATAAACATGCTAAAACGTCAACACAAAGGTTGGTGAGTTCATAGAGTTTATATGTAGAATAGTTGATTTCGCAAAAGTAAAGAGTGAGTAAATCCATAGAGTTGTCATAAAACCAATTGATTTTTCCAATAATTCAAAGTTTAGGTAATAATGGTAATAGATGCCATTGTTAATGAAATAAGTAGCGGGTTACGTTGTTATACACCCGTAGTAGTTTGACTTTCCTACTCAAGTCGATAGTTGAGTAAGTCCATAGTGTTTGTGGGAAATCATTTGATTGGGTGATACCCTGGTGTTTGTATAAAGCAATTGAACACAAGTTTTCCAGTTAGATAATATAATTGCAACGAATACAATTATGGGTGATAATACAGTTATTGCCCTAAGCTCATGACACGCAAACCTTAACATCGGGTGTAATATAAATAGCCCACACCATGAAATGGTGTAGGTGATAGTGCCCTCGTGTAGTAGGAGTTTTCCAGCTTCCTATTTAATTCGAACAAAGTGCATTTGGTTACTTACCCAGCAACTCAAATGGGGCGTCAACTGCCAATAGATCTATTCACTAAATTCGCGTTCACTCGCAAGTGATTAATGGTTCATGATATGAGGGACTTTTGGCAATGGTGGTACTTAGGCAATAACAATCAGGGTAGCATACAGAAAAATACTTGTGTTCAGTTTGTAGCATGTAATATGTTTCAATAAACAAATAGAGTGTATCATCAACCGAGTAACATGTTTAAGATAAATGAGTAATAGTTGTAAGTAGAAACAAGCATGTATCTCCCCCAAAACATTTATAAAACGATTATAAAACGGTAAAGTAGGGGCTATGACTCACCTTAGTAGTACAGTAGTAGTGATAAGAATCTCAGTTACAGTAAGGGAACGTCTCCAACACACAACCTAGATAATACGGTAGTTTTAGTGTTTTGATAGTCCGAATATGTTAATCGCGAATGTATTATGAATGGAATGATTATTGGTTTGATGATAATAAAATACGTGGTTCAAGTGACATGATCGGAGTTTAGGAAATTATGTATATATATAAACGTATATATAGTTAAGGAACTAAAACAAAAACTTCAAAATGCAATGCAATGATATGAAAAAAAATAAATGTGAGAGTCTCGAGTATAGTCCTTGGTCCAAGTCCTTTGTCAGATTTCCACTTTTACCCTAACGGCGTTAACGCTGCGCCGTTAGTCCTCGTTTTATAATTTGTCCGATAACAGTCCTTTACTTGTCCAAATGTACAATATGAGCTTGGAATTTATTATTTTATCATTGTTGGTCCTAATGTTTCCGTTTTTACAGTTTTGGTCCTTGTTTTCACAGTTTTACACTTTTAGTCCCTATGAGTGACGACCCGTTACATTTTTAGTTCTTTTTCACGAAAATTGTAGGAAACTTTGTAAAACTTTTTCCGAAGCTTGTTTTAATATGGAAAAGTTTATTTTTACAGATTATACATCAAAAGGACTTATTTTTAGCTTAATGGGCTTATAAGCCCACTCGGCTTCTTTTTTTTTTTTTTTTTTTTAGTTTCATAGTTAACGAGTTTTTGCAAATCACTTTGGCCAAATTAGAGTGTCGAGGAGTTATTATTTTTGTAATGTTAAAACACGAAATCGATAGCTCACTGGGTGGTCTACGAGGTGGAGTAATAATATGACATGCTCGTTATATTAGATTGCAAGTTATCAACGCGTTTTCCTAGCTAGTTGGGTCGACTGTTTCACATGAAGTAATAGATTTCATGTTTTTCTTTTTCAAATCTGGGTGCATGCGTGGGTTTAGAAGTGATTAGGGTCGAGTCAAGTGATGCATGAAATGTAAAATAGATACGTGAATAATGCATACGTGACGCCTAGGCCTTCCATAAAGGTGGCGTGTCACGTAACTAAAGATATATAAATATATACTATACGTAAAAAAAACAAAGCAATAACAAGGTGTGAGTTTGTATGCATGCATGCGTAGTATTAGTAGCTTTAGGGAGCGAGGGTCTTACTACACCTTAAAGGTGGCGAAGATGTCGAGTGAAATGAAATGAGGACACAGCAGCCTCTCGGTTGGCCTTGGACTCGTGTTGCGGGTTAAAGGAAAGGGCCTGAGCAACTTCGAATGGTCTCCAAAGTGATGATGGTTTGTTCCAGATCGAGCAGCAGCGGGTTGTGTAAGTGCAGGGAGTTTAGGAGTGGCGGTGGAAGGTTTTTGTAAAGTGAGAATGGAGGTGGTGCATGAAACGAGAAGAGAGGTCACGTTTATATAGTAATATATGTGAATTATTTTCCAACATGTTACTATGGCTATGGCAGTAGAGTCTTTATTATTGTGTTACTATTTTCTTCTAATCTTGGCCCTCTCGTCAGTGGTACTTGCCCAAAACAAGGGGCTTGTTTCTCGGGGTAAAAATTTATTCGTACTTCGACTAAAATAATTATAGGAGGTTCGATTTCTTTTTTTTTTTTTTTTTTTTTTTTTTTTTTTTTTTTGATTGAATAATAACGTAAGTTATTTTCGTGAGTTCGGGAGTTGGTCGAGTACGGTTTTGTGAAAGTAACGTCGCATGAGATTGTAAATTGACAAAAAGTTAAATATTTTCGCGATTTTAGACCATCGTGGTAAGTGTGTGAGCATCGTTCCAAAGATATGGGTGATCACAATTCACGTTGTGATTATTTGTAATTTAGTCTACTCGTCGAATAAGACGGTTGTTGTTGTCATAAGTGTTATAAAATAGCGAAATGATATATTAGACTTTGATTAGTACATAATGTTCATAAGGAAAAATAGCGGGAGGCTACAATACTTCACATGACCGGATACACTGCCCGTGAGTATGTGTTAGTCCTAATATCTCCAACTTCATAAATTTAAAACAGGATGAAATAACGCATCAAGTTTTTGGCGCCGCTGTCGGGGAGCAATTTATTTAGGCGATTTAAGGTATGTTTTAATTTTTGCAAGACATTTTGCTCATTGACGATCTACACACAAGTTTCAACCTCATTATTAATTCATGGATATCCAGGTACGCAAATCATAATTCACATTATAACATAAAACAAAATTATTAAAATAAAATAAAATAAAACTACGGCGTATCTGATGCGTGGGAATTGCACCAGGCTTTACCTCTTGAGGGATCTCGAGAAGCTTACAACCCCCACCAGGCAGTGTACCTGATCGTTGTAGTATAGTATAGTGACAAGTACCGGGGGATTGATCGTTCAACTCAGGAATAGTGTCGCTAGGATTAGAAAACCTAAGAACTAGGTCTAGAGGTGAGGGATGATTCTTTTTGTATTTTTATATTTTTATAAAAGCAATTAAAATCTCAGTTTTTAGAGGAGTGGGCGGAATTAGTTGCTAATCAACTAACCCAATAACTACAGATGCAATCAAAATAAAATAATAAAAATGAAAATAAACTAATTTAAACTAGTGGTGTGAGCAATATATGGGAGAATTGTGTTTACTTAGATTTCACTACTCCATAGATATTTTTTACAGGTTAATTACTTGTTACAGTTGCGTGGATGACGGATTGTATTCCTTAATACCATTCATGGGGTGGCGTACTTACTTCCCCAATCCTATAAGCTCCTACTTCACTCCTATGTCGAGCCGGCTAAGAAGCTCCTAACATGGGATCACTAGAATTCGCTCATGCATTAAATACAACCATAAAAACCTAGTACACATCGGTTCATGTTTCTTAAGACGTTCAAGCAAGTTACACAATGGAGATCTGCCAGTTTTCTTAAGTCTAACTTTGAAATCATTCATCCATTACAACTATAAACAAGCAATCAACATATAATCAACATCTAGGTTTCATTACATCTAAGCAAACACATGAAAGATCTAGCCTAGCATGTTATAATCAAGACAAGCATAAGATATATTCAAACAACACATAGACATATTGAATGAATTGAAAGAAGACTTATCTTAATTGAACATGAAAGGTTTCAAGGGGTGAAAACCCTTGAAAATACTGTTACAAACGACCTAGGGTTTATTAGGTTCGGCCCTAGTATTCTCCACACAAGTTCCTCTCTTAATGAATGAAAAATAGAAAAGTATATATAGATTATGTGAGGTGACGGAGTCAAGTGGAAAAATCTGACGCCGTCATCTCGCCGCTAATAAAGTTCTCAGACTGCCTAGATCCAAAGTTGACGCCGTCATGTGTAATCTTTCTTCAGGCCGTCACCAAATTAACTCTTGACGCCCAACTTCTGACGCCGTCACGTTTTCTCTGGGTCGTCATCCACTTTGCTCTTGACGCCGTCAAAAATTCCTTCTTGACGTCGTCAGGTACTGTTCTCAGCAAGGAAAATTAAGTCTTTGCCGTTTTCTTCACTTTTATGCTCAAAAAACGTCCAAAATGCTTCCTTTTCCAGAATTCACTCCCAAAGTACCCAAAATCACAAAAGGAACGATTTAGGGTAATATTTGATCAAATAAATTCCAATTCCGGCTTAAATGACCCCTAAAAACGGTTCATTTTTTGCCTCATCAGTATCTTAATACCCTTCTACGCCGTAGCTATATTTTATTATTAAAAATTTTACTATACCTTTTGAGATTACGACGTAGTTCATTCACAAGACTACGCCGTAATTTCTGGATGATATAAAGACATCGAATAGACATGCACACACACTTTTTACCACAAATATTAACAGAGCCGCCTCTGTCAAAAAAAATTTCGCGAAATCTTGTTCAAATCCATTCCTTTGCATCTACAATGGCAGGTAATCATCCTAATCTCTTTTTTTGACCATTCTTATTAATCATTCAATTTTTAAATTTGGGTTATTATTTGATATTGTTTGGTTTGATTAAACAACGGTTTAGGATATAAATTAGCAAGATATATTGATTCTAGAACTTTTGATTAATCTTGTTTTAGTGTTTTGATTCATTAAACATAGTTTAGGGTTTAGAGTGATTCGATACTAATCGAATAAATTGGTCTAGCCCTTTGAAACTTTTAGTGGGAAACTTATTTTTAAACATACGAGGGAATTTTTTATTGTACGGCATAGCTAATTGATCAATTCCATCGTAGTTTTTAATGATAACGACCTCCATCTGGTAGTTACGGCGTAGCTAGTTATAGGGCTACGCCGTAGTTTGTGTTTGGAATAAGAATTCTCTTATGTAATAATGGAACTACGGTGTAATTATTAATAGGACTACGCCGTAGTTAGTTCATTGGACTTAGTTACGGCGTAGCTGGTAATTAAGCTACACCGTAGAACCTGGAATAATATATCTGATTTGTTTCATATTTAAGTATTTTTCAGGAGACAACATCACTACCCATGCTCAGTGGTTCAAATTCCTTAACTTTGATCCTGAAGGGAGAAGGATATGCAAAAGGAACTTGGCAAATTGATGAGGAAGACTATAGAGGTTCTCGAGGCCCTTTGCATGGATGCATTTGAGACTATAAGTGATAACATCAAATTGTACCCGTATTTTAGGTGTTATTTTCCCCTATATTGCTCATCTTTTATATTAATATGTTGGATATATACTCTTATTTTTTTTTATATTCAGTTTTCAGGGCAAAGATGAGCAAAGGAACGAAAAGACGCGGATTTGGAAGGATTTACACACAAATCATTGAAGTATGCGGATTCTGCATAGACTACGGCGTAGATGCCCAATCTACCTACGCCGTAACTATCATTACTGAAGACAAAGGCATAGATACTCCATCTACCTACGCCATAGATATTATTTCTGAAGACTACGCCGTAGCTTGCACCACACTTACGACGTAGCTGAACATCAAAGGGTTCTGTAGAGTAACCTCTCTCCATCTACGACGTAGACCACAAATTCAAGCAGTAAAGAAATATCAAGGCCATAGAAGAAACTACAATGTTGTTCCCACATGACTACTGATTGGCCTTAAACAGTCAGATAATATCAACCAAGTAATGGTCAACAAGTCAAACAGCTTAGGCCAATACTCCGGTGAGTTTAGTGTTTCCCCGGATCGTTAGATCCCAACGAGGCGTGAAATCTGAAATAAAACGACTTTGAGATCAGGTGAATTGAACAGGAAAAGGGTTTAAGTGATTGTACTACTGAAATATAAGAGTGAATAGCTTTAATAAGCTATATCAACTAATACGTGAAATCAGATAAGTACAAGTGAAAAGGGACTGGAAAACGTAAACGTTTAATAATTAAACATAAACAAAAACAACTTTAACTATAGTAGGAGTTTGCAAGCCTTAGGGGCTTAAATGCAAATTAAATAAACTTGAAATATTTATTTTAATATTACTAATTTATTTAAAATTTAATAAACCTAAAAAATTGTAAAAAGATATAAAATATACGTTTATATTTAAGTAAACGTAAACGTACGAAATTTAAATGTGAATTCTGTAAAATACAACTTCCACAAATATGAAAATAATATTTTTGGAATCCTAAACTTATTAGAAAATTATTAGAAAATTAAAATTATTTTTATAACTATTTAATTAATTATTATTATTTAATAACTATTTTTAATTAATTAATAATTCACTAATAAATAGAAAAATGTAAAATAAGTCTAGAAATACAAAAGTAAAATTTCTAAGAGTTTAAAATATTATAAAACTTATTTTAAAACTAAAATTATATTTTTCACACTATTTATCTATTTATTATTAATTAATTATTATTTAATTTTTATTTAATTATTATTTAAATAATTATATTGATTTAAATTATTATAAATACTAACAAGACTTAGATAATTATGAAAAATTTTATATATCTAATTAACCATCACAGGAATCCTAAAAAATTATAAAAAGTTTATATTATGTATTTTTAATCTAATTTACTAATTATTATTCTATTTATTAATTAATTATTAATTAAACTAATTATATTATTAAAAATAGAAAATGAACAGTATAAATCCTAGAAAAATTTATAAAATTGTTTTACCTTATATAAAAGTTATAAAAATTATAAAAACTATGTGGTACTTTATAAAATATAATTATGTTATTTAATTCTTATTTATTAATTAATTATTAATTAAACTAATATTAATTCTAAAAAACACTAGATGACAAAAGAAAAATCTGGAAAAATTTATAAAACTACATTAATATATAAGAGATTTAATAAAAATATAAAATAACAGAAGTGCTTATAAATAAGCTAAAAAGAAAATTAAATAGATAATTTCTATTAAATAGAAGCTATCACTTTATTTAAGTTTGGTTTTTTTTTTTGGTTTTTCTTCTATAAAACTAATGAAATACTTAAAATAAGAAACTTTAAGAAAGGAAAATAATTTATAAACTCAAAATAAGCACTATGAGTGCTTATTAGACCACATAATTGACTGTGGAGGGATTTAAGCACAAATGGACTATTGTGGGGTCCACTAGGGTGAAAATAGGTTTCTATGAGTTAGTTGAACACTTTTGAGTGAGTTTCACACAATTAAGCAGCCTGAATAAGCTATAAGACACCATTAAGCACTTTGCGGTGATTCTGAGACAGAATGGGGACAGCTTTTGGGAGCAAAATTAAGTGGGGTCCACTAATCTAATGGTCAAAGTAAGGGTCAACTTTCAAACACTGGTAGGAGGGGGTTGTAAGAACCAAAGTATGAGGTGTGGGACCCACTGGGGTGGCCATAAATCACCACCAAAGTGGTGGTGATGGGTGAGTAACTGCTGATGCAGGGGAATTGCTTTCCCTGCAAGTGACTTTGGAGGTCTGTGGGACCCACAACAAAAATCACAAAATTATAACAAGGTTTGGAATCAAAATTTGAGCTGATAGACTATGATTACAACAAGTTTCAGATTCTAAAACCAAATATAAAATTCTACAAAATTATTGCAAGTTTTGAGATTTTCTGGAATGGTGACTTTTGACTTTTTTAGTTTACATGCTAAGTTGACTATTATGAAGTTCTAATCACCCCTACTGATTTAATAAGTTGTATTAAGCTATTATTTAACTGATTTTAACTATCTAAGCTAATTATGCAAAGATTAGATGAGATTTGAGATGCTAAAAACTAACAGTGGATTATTTAGGTATGATTAGGGTGGATTTTGACTTTTCTACAAATGGTGACAGGTTTTTATGGCTTAAATGGGATATTAGATCAAATTGTGATGTACATCATACAAGAACAACTACACAAACAACCAATACCACAACTAACTCAGCAAATCCAAACACCCTTATATCAAATTGACTTTGATGTTTTCAAATGATACCACTGATTCAGACCAAGTTATTAATTCATCATTATATAATATACTAATAAGAACTTACTTAAGCATAAAAACACAACTAAAAACAACAAATCATCAAAGATCATCAATATCCTTATTCACAGTGAAAACAAAAATATGAGCAACCTTAGAAACTAATTAACAAGCATGACATATTAAACAATATTTCAACTAAGAAACACTAAATAAGCATAAAGGAACCAAATTTAAGCAGTAATAAGCAATTATACAGTATAAAGCACAAATTGATATAAAAGCTTACAAATGATCAACTGCTCAGAACATGTAACCAAGGTACACAAACACACCTAATAGGTCTCCACAGACCCACTAAACCATATTTGATCCAAAATTGCTTAGCTTGCACCTTCTTGCTTCATCTTCTTGAATTTTTTATTTTTCTCTTATTTAATTCTATTTTTTTTTAGACTTAAACTGATTTTAAGTAGTTTCTACTAGCTTATAGAAGCTATAAGGGAACCTATATGAGCTAATCAGTCCATCATAACAACCATAAACAAATTTAATTCAAATTGAGATTTTTGAATTTGAAATAAGCATAAACTGAATTCAAGTACATAAACTAGAATTGATTATTGAAAAGGGTTTGAAATACACTTAGAATACTGGAAATATACTTTGAAAGCTTAAAGATACACTGGAAAATGAAAAGCTTAGTTAATCGACATACATTACTAAAAATTAAACTAGGTAGTCTTCCACAATGCTTTTCTTCCCTTCTTTATAGCCTTTTGAGACTCCCCATGCGTTTCTGACCAAATCCCACTTGAATTGAGCCATTGGATCTCTGTAATTCATCTTAACCGTTTAAAAGTATTTTTGGCGCCAAATCATTACACGTGGAATTAGAGTGGATTGAGACTAATTAAAGAATCTTGGTGTTATGTGGAGGTGTAGGGGACAACTTAGGATAACAGGGGTGGACTATGGGTGAGTTTTTTTCAATAAACATGCTGTAAGTATGGAGGTTGAGTGAAAATGGTGGGGAAAGCATTTAATGTAAAGTGGGGTAAAATGATGATGTTGGGAAGTGATGTAGAAGTGTACAGGTGGTGGACGAGGTGGTAATACCATGGTGGTATTGGGTGAAGCAGGGGAGGAGAGGGGGATGTACAGTGTTGGTGGTTTGGGGAAGGAGGGTCAACGAGGGGGTCAAACCCCGTTTTATTATAAAGGGTGGACTGGGCTTATTTTTGGGCCAAGGAAAAAGAAAGGGTGGGCTAGGCTAGGTTAGGTTTGGATTGGATTTGTTTTTGGGGCTTATAATAAATAAAAAGGGTCTGGTTGGTTTTAAGGTTTACACAAGGACCAATTTTGCTATTTTGACAAAATATAGGGGTTGACTTAGCAACTTGTCCAAAGTATTAATAAGGACTATTTTTGTCATTTATGAATAACCCAAGGACCAAAAGTGTGATTTTTCCATTTTAAAATACCAGGGACCTTTTCTGCCAATTCCACAAACTCCAAGGACCTAATTTGTAATTTTCTGAAATTTGAAGGGTTTATGTTGTAATTTCTCAAAAGTTATCATAAGGTCCATTTTTGTCATTTAATAATAGTGCAAGGCTTATTTTTCATATTTTTCCATTTACAAAACCTTAGGGACTATTTTTGACATTTTTCAAACTTAAGGGACTAAAGTTGTTATTTTGCAATTTTTAACTTTAAAGGACTATACTTGACAACTTATGAATCCTTAAGGACCTTTGATGATATTTTTCATGTTTTGATTTACCAGGGACTAGATTTGCCAATTTTTCAAAGTTCAGGGACTGAAACTGTAAATTAAGTGAAATGTTTTGTTTTTCATCAGTTTTCAATCCTTTTGCATAAAAACATAATCCAGGGATATTTTATGTATTTTAAGGCATTCCTGTGTGTTTTTATATGTTTTTGCAGTTTAAATGTAACAGAAATGATGAGTATTTACACACTCATCAATCCCCCACACTAAACTATTGCTAGTCCTTAGCAATCTTTTGAGAAAAATTTAATGGATTTTTACTCTTTACCAAAAGCCATCACTTCTGGAGTAGCCAGGTGTAAGAACTATGGCACACCTGATAACCGTGTGATTTTTAGCAAACCACCAGCTGTCAACGGATTTGATTTGTCTTTACCAAAAGCCGTTTGCTTCTGGAATAGCCAACTCTTGATGGAATAGTCAACATCTTGGTGAGCTGATTACCAATTATGGTTTTTCCACTGCCTTTACCACAAGCCATAATCTTGCGGGCTATCCAACTCATTCGCTTTTTAGGATATGGCGAGTTGAGGTACCATACAATTTTTGGCAAATTGCAAGCCATCAACGATTTTGAGATATCTTTACCAAGAGCCGTTTGCTCTTGGATTAGCCAATCCTTATGTGGGTTAGATATGGCGGACTGATAACCATTTATTGCATTTCTAAGTGTGAAAAAACTTTAAATTTTGATCAAATGAGGGTGCTTGATGGAACATGTGTTTGAATTCGTGAGAATCCCCCCCCCCCCCCCCCCCACACTTAGAAATGAATATTGCCCTCAATATTCAAAACACCGGGTGTTAAACCGATACTTAGAACGTAAGAAGGAAATATTAATAACCTTTATTTTAGGCTATTTACATCTTTTTTTTTTTTTTTTTTTTTTTTTTTTTTTTTTTTTTTCAAGATATTTACATATATACAGCATGTGGGGCATCTCCCCCACACTAGGGTGGTAGAAAAGAGAAAGAAATCAGAAATATGAGTGAAAACCCATATTGCTACTGTTTTTGATTACTGAGTCGCTAGCTTGACTCGACCTCGAATTGAATGGTTCATGAGGAAGCTACTATTTTTGTTAACCGAGTCGCTAGCTTGACTCGACCCCGAATTTAATTGTCCTTGGGGAAAGTTTGGAGATCCGGGACAACCATGTTTGGTATGTCCTCTCCAAAGTAGTGTTTCACACGATGTCCATTTACTTTAAAACATGGACCGTCATTTGAGATAACTCAACGGTACCATATGGATAAACCTTAGTGATAGTAAATGGACCAGTCCAACGGGTTTTTAATTTACCCGAGAAGATCTTTAATCTAGAATTAAAGAGAAGTACTCGATCACAAACGTTAAAAACGCGGTTCTTTATTTTTGAGTCATGAATTCTCTTTGTTTTTTCTTTATAGATTAAAGAGTTCTCGTAAGCCTGATCACGTAGTTCATTTAAGTCATTCATTTGAACTTTTCTATGATCACCCGCAGTTTTGAGGTCAAAGTTGGCATGTTTCAATGCCCAGTAGGCTTTGTGCTCAAGTTCCATCGGTAGATGACATGTCTTTCCGTACACAAGCTTGTGAGGTGTACACCCAATAGGTGTTTTATAAGCTGTACGAAAAGCCTATATTGCGTCATCTAATTTATCCGACCAGGCAGCACGGTTTTCACCAACAATCCTCTCAAGTATCCTTTTGATACCACGATTTGAAACCTCCACTTGCCCACTTGTTTGTGGGTGATACGCGGTAGAAAGACGGTGAGTTACACCATACTTTTGCATGACTATCAAATTTGTCATTGCAGAAATGCGTACCACGATCACTTATGATAGCACGTGGAGTTCCAAAACGGGCAAAAAGAGATTTAAGGAATTTTACTACAACTCGGGCATCATTTGTAGGTAAAGCTTTCGCTTCAACCCACTTTGATAAATAATCAACAGCCACAAGTATGTATTTGTTTCCTCTAGATGATGGAAATGGCCCCATAAAGTCAATGCCCCAGATATCAAATATTTCACATACTTGAATAGCATTTTGTGGCATCTCATTTCTTTGTGAAATGTTTCCATGACGCTGACAAGCGTCACAGGTTTTAATGAGATCCTGGGCATCTTTATAAATTGTGGGCCAAAAGAATCCGGAATCAAACACCTTTTTGGCAGTGTAATTGGGACTATGATGTCCCCCATTGGGTCCAGCATGGCAAGCCTTGAGAATTTCAGTGGCTTCCTGTCCATATACACACCTTCGGATGACTTGATCCGCACAGATTTTGAATAAGTAGGGGTCATCCCAGAAGTAATGTTTAACATCCTTAAAGAATTTATTCTTCTGTTGGGTTAACATCCCTTTCACAACAAAGTTACCCGCATGATAGTTTGCGAAGTCGGCAAACCATGGGGTAGTAGAATCTCCGCGAAAAGCAACCGCATTGAGTGTTTCGAGAGGAAATGTTTCATTTATTTCCTTTTTCTCATACACATCTTGATGAGGGTTTTCTAATCGGGACAAATGATCAGTAGCCATGTTCTCAGCTCCTTTTTTATCACGAATAATGATATCAAATTCCTGGAGGAGGAGAACCCAACGGAGCAATCTCGGCTTTGCATCTTGTTTTTCAAATAGATATTTAAGAGCCGAATGATCCGTATACACTACGCTTTTAGTCAAGATTAAGTATGTCCGAAATTTCTCAAAAGCATACACCACAACTAATAATTCTTTTTCTGTAGTGGTGTAATGAGTTTGAGCTTCGTTCATAGTTTTGCTTGCATAGTGGATAGGCTGAAAGTGTTTCGTTTTGCGTTGCCCCAAGACTGCACCGATAGCAAAATCACTTGCATCGCACATAAGCTCGAAGGGTAAATCCCAGTCGGGGGCAATAAGAATGGGTGCCTCAGTAAGCTTTTTCTTTAATGTTTCAAAAGCTTCGATGCACTCTGGTGAGAAGATAAAAGGAGTATCCTTTTCAAGGAGATGAGTCATAGGCCGTGAGATTTTAGAAAAATCTTGTATAAATCGACGATAGAAACTGGCATGACCCAAGAAACTCCTAATACCTTTGACGGTAGTAGGGTGAGGCAATTTTGCAATGACATCAACCTTAGCTCTGTTAACCTCAATCCCATTCTTGGAAATCTTATGGCCGAGGACAATGCCCTCTTTGACCATAAAGTGACTCTTTTCCCAATTTAGACATAGATTGGTGTCTTTACACCTTTTCAACATTTTTTCTAAATTGGTGAGACATGTTTGGAATGAATCCCCAATGACCAAAAAGTCATCCATAAAGACCTCCATAGTTTTACCGATCATGTCGGTAAATATAGCCATCATGCACCTCTGAAACGTACCTGGAGCATTACATAAGCCAAAAGGCATACGTTTATAAGCAAAGGTTCCATAAGGGCATGTAAAGGTAGTCTTTTCTTGATCCGATGGATCAATGGGGATTTGGAAGTATCCTGAGAAACCATCAAGGAAACAATAGTACTCGTTTCCAGCTAATCTCTCAAGCATCTGGTCCATAAAGGGTAGCGGAAAGTGGTCTTTGCGGGTGGCGTCATTTAACTTACGATAGTCAATGCAAACACGCCATCCGGTAACCAGCCGAGTTGGAATCAACTCATTTTCCTCATTAGTGACAACAGTAATGCCACCCTTTTTTGAGACGCAATGAATGGGACTAACCCATGGACTGTTAGAGACAGGGTAAATCAATCCTGCATCAAGAAGTTTAAGAACCTCTTGTTTTATCACATCATGGATTTTTGGATTCACCCTTCTTTGATGTTGCACCGCGGGCTTGAAGTCATCCTCCATCAAGATTTTGTGTGTACTAAAATCTGGGTTAATACCCTTAATATCGGAGAGTTTCCAAGCAATTGCTTGCTTGTGTGACTTCAAGACCTTTATGAGAGCAATCTTTTCCTCAACACTTAAACCTTTAGCAATAATGACGGGTAATTTATCATCACCCTCCAGGAATGCGTATTTAAGATGAGGAGGTAAGTCCTTGAGTTCGACCTCAGGAAAATCATCAGTTTTCTCAACATATTTGATTTCCTGATTATGAAGTTGTATTGGAGGGAGTGGAGGAGAATTGTCTTGATTTAGCAATCTCTCAAGGAAAAGAATATCTCCCTCCAGATCAATCTCAGTGTTATCAATTCCCGATGGAACTGAATCACTTTTGAGAAAGCCTCGACCTCTTCCAAAAGGAAATCACTTCCCTCAAATGGAGTGAGAGAAGGGGAAGAGTCGGAAATGATAGGTTCAGATGATGGAGTGGCATCCCCACTCACAGAATTATGAGAATAACCAAGAAATTCTTGAGAATACTCCTCCGAAGCAATGTCTATGATATCTATTTGATTAACTGCTTCAGAATCATAATTGGAGGAGTACCTCGAGGTTTGATCGAGGTTAAATGTAACAGCTTCATTACCCACACGTAGGGTGATTTCTTGCTCAAATACATCGATAAGAGCACGGCCCGTTCTAAGGAAACCCCTCCCAACAATGAGAGGGACCCTTTGATCAGCATCGAAATCAACCACTACAAAGTCAGCGGGGAGATGAAATTCTCCTACATTCACAAACACGTCCTCGGCAATGCCGAGAGGACGAGATATCGATCGGTCTGCAAGCTCTAAAGTCATGCAGGTAGGAGTAAGATCAGGAAGAGAAAGTTTCTTCCAAACTGAATATGGCATTAGGTTGATACTTGCACCAAGATCGGCCAAGGCATAGCAATCAACCATTCCCGGAAATACACATGGTATTAGAAATTTTCCAGGATCTCCCAGCTTCTCGGGAAGCTTCTTTAAAAGAACTGATGAGCAGTTCTCATTCAAGGGAGTCTTTGCCATTTCAAACAGTTTCTCCTTGTTGCTTAACAAGTGTTTGATTGTCGATGCAAATTTGGGCATCAGAATAATAGCATCCGCAAAGCTAATGTCAAAATGCAAATCTTGGAAGATTTGAAAGAATTTATCCATCTGGTGACTAGCTTTTTCACGGAGCTTTTGCTCACTCAAGCGTGAAGGGTAAGGAATAGAGGAGGTAGAAGGTTTGGACTTTGGTGTTTCAACTGGAATATAATTGGGTTCAAAAACAACTCTAGGTTTTGGTTTGGGTTTCGGGACAACATGAGGTGGGACGTCTTGGGTACCCCCATTATGAGTAGGAAGTACTTCGTCCTTATTTACCTCGGCTTTATTTTCCACTACCTTGGGAGAAGAAGTGGTAGTGGGAACAGTGGGTCCATCATATGAAACTCCGCTCCTGGTTGTGATCACCTTTGCATCGCCCCTCGGGTTTGCGATCGTGTTGCTCGGAAGTTTTCTAGAGCCCGAGGGTTATTCATTTAAAGATTTCTTGATTTCAGAAATCTGGCTGACCAACAACCTGTTTCTCTCTTCTTGAGTTTTCATGAACTGCTTTAACAACTCATCGGATGATGGTTGTGGAGCTGGGAGAATGGCTTGTGTTTGGTTGGGGAAATTTTGGACCCGGTTATTTTGATTATAACCTTGTTGTGGTTGAAAATTCCCTTGATTTGGATTACCATTTCCCTGAAAATGATTTCCGGGGTTGAAATTGTTTCTGTTAAAGTTTCCTTGATTGTGGAAACCTTGATTCTGTCTAGGATGGAAATTCCCTTGGTTTTGATAACCTTGGTTCATTCGTGGTTGGTTCTGGTTTCGATTTTGCAAATTTGGGTTTGGATTAAACCCGGGTGGTCCCATATGTGTGTTAGCACGGTAACTTGGTTCTATTTGAGGATGGTATTGATTACCTCCCTGATTTGTAGTACCGGCTAAGGCATTGGCCTCAAAAGGACTACCATCGGTGGCAGTACAATTGTAGTAAGCATGTGGGCCACCACAAGTAACACAAACTTTCACCTTTTTTACTTCAGCATGTGAAGGGTTTTGTGTGAAAGTGACTTTTTTCTGGTTTGAGAGAACCAAAGCTTGAATGGCGTCCGTGAGTTTGTCTATCTTAGCATCGGTGCTAGAAGTACTCACGGGTGATGAAGTAGAAGGACCAACACTCACTTGGGAGTTATATGGCTTTGTGCGTGTAGTGCGGACTTTGGACTTATTTTCAATGATTTCTAAAGCTTCTTTTGTGGTTTTGCTCAAAAAATTACCTCCCGCGGAGGCATTGAGAGAATCTTGGTCAGATTGACTCACACCATTATAAAACGTGTCAATTTGCATTAATTCAGTGAAACCATGATGAGGACATCGACGAAGCAATTCTTTGAAACGATCCCATGCGTCACCAAACGATTCATCAAACCTTTGAGTAAATTTGATGATTTCATTCTTAAGACTTGTCGTTCTAGACGGGGGGAAAAATTCGTTTACAAATTTGGTAACTAAATCTTCCCATGACGTTATTGAACGAGGAGATTGTTTTTCCAGCCAAATCCGGGCTGCCCCCTTAAGAGAAAACGGGAAAAGAAGAAGTTTGATTGCTTCGGAAGGGACGTTTTTGTATTTGATGGTAGATGTAATTTTGTTAAACCATCGAATATGAGCATGAGGATCATCCCTCTCAAAACCATAAAATTGGCTTGAGGTTACTAGAATTAGTAACCCGGTTTTGAGCTCAAAGTATTCAGCCACAATGGCTGGAACAACAATAGCGTCTCCGTAACCCTCAATGGGTGCTTGGAGAAGCTCATTCATCGGACGGTTTTCCGCCATGATAACTTTGTTTGGGGAAACAACACGTATCTCAGATACGGCTGTTGGGGCAGAACGTCTACGGCGTCTTCGAGGAATTCTGACAAGCTCACGGAAATGGCTTGTTGACCTAGAAGAACGAGTGCGCATGCACTAGAGACGACTCTAAGAATCCTTAGAGTCACGGGAAATTAAAAAATAGAAAAAGAAATATAGATAAAAAGATGATATATAACAAAGTGTGATAATTCAAACTCACAGATACTTCAAAAAGTCGTATTACGCAGCACACCTCCCCGGCAGCGGCGCCAAATTTTGATTGGCCTCAAACAGTCAGATAATATCAACCAAGTAATGGTCAACAAGTCAAACAGCTTAGGCCAATACTCCGGTGAGTTTAGTGTTTCCCCGGATCGTTAGATCCCAACGAGGCGTGAAATCTGAAATAAAACGACTTCGAGATCAGGTGAATTGAACAGGAAAAGGGTTTAAGTGATTGTACTACTGAAATATAAGAGTGAATAGCTTTAATAAGCTATATCAACTAATACGTGAAATCAGATAAGTACAAGTGAAAAGGGACTGAAAAACGTAAACGTTTAATAATTAAACGTAAACAAAAACAACTTTAACTATAGTAGGAGTTTGCAAGCCTTAGGGGCTTAAATGCAAATTAAATAAACTTGAAATATTTATTTTAATATTACTAATTTATTTAAAATTTAATAAAACCTAAAAAATTGTAAAAAGATAAAAAATATACGTTTATATTTAAGTAAACGTAAACCTACGAAATTTAAATATGAATTCTGTAAAATACAACTTCCACAAATATGAAAATAATATTTTTGGAATCCTAAACTTATTAGAAAATTATCAGAAAATTAAAATTATTTTTATAACTATTTAATTAATTATTATTATATAATAACTATTTTTAATTAATTAATAATTCACTAATAAATAGAAAAATGTAAAATAAGTCTAGAAATACAAAATTAAAATTTCTAAAAGTTTAAAATATTATAAAACTTATTTTAAAACTAAAATTATATTTTTCACACTATTTATCTATTTATTATTAATTAATTATTATTTAATTATTATTTAACTAATTATATTGATTTAAATTATTATAAATACTAAAAAGACTTAGATAATTATGAATTTTTTTATATATCTAATTAACCATCACAGGAATCCTAAAAAACTATAAAAAGTTTATATTATGTATTTTTAATCTAATTTACTAATTATTATTCTAATCATTAATTAATTATTAATTAAACTAATTATATTAGTAAAAATAGAAAATGAACAGTATAAATCCTTGAAAATTTTATAAAATTGTTTTACCTTATATAAAAGTTATAAAAATTATAAAAACTATGTGGTACTTTATAAAATATAATTATGTTATTTAATTCTTATTTATTAATTAATTATTAATTAAACTAATATTAATTCTAAAAAACACTAGATGACAAAAGAAAAATCTGGAAAAATTTATAAAACTACTTTAATATATAATAGATTTAATAAAAATATAAAATAACAGAAGTGCTTATAAATAAGCTCAAAAGAAAATTAAATAGATAATTTCTATTAAATAGAAGCTATCACTTTATTTAAGTTTGGTTTTTTTTTTGGTTTTTCATCTATAAAACTAATAAAATACTTAAAATAAGAAACTTTAATAAAGGAAAATAATTTATAAACTCAAAATAAGCACTATGAGTGCTTATTAGACCACACAATTGACTTTTGTTGACTGTCGAGGGATTTAAGCACAAATGGACCATTATGGGGTCCACTAGGGGTGAAAATAGGTTTCTATGAGTTAGTTGAACACTTTTGAGTGAGTTTCACACAATTAAGCAGCCTGAATAAGCTATAAGACTCCAATAAGCACTTTGCTTATGGTGATTCTGAGACAGAATGGGGACAGCTTTTGGGAGCAAAATTAAGTGGGGTCCACTAGTCTAATGGTCAAACTAAGGGTCAACTTTCAAACACTGGTAGGAGGGGGTTGTAAGAACCAAAGTATGAGGTGTGGGACCCACTGGGATGGCACAAATCACCACCAAAGTGGTGGTGATGGGTGAGTAACTGCTGATGCAGGGGAATTGCTTTCCCTGCAAGTGACTTTGGAGGTCTGTGGGACCCACAACAAAAATCACAAAATTATAACAAGGTTTGGAATCAAAGGTTGAGCTGATAGACTATGATTACAACAAGTTTCAGATTCTAAAACCAAATATAAAATTCTACAAAATTATTGCAAGTTTTGAGATTTTCTGGAATGGTAACTTTTGACTTTTTTAGTTTACATGCTAAGTTGACTATTATGAAGTTCTAATCACCCCTACTGATTTAATAAGTTGTATTAAGCTATTATTTAACTGATTTTAACTATCTAAGCTAATTATGCAAAGATTATATGAGATTTGAGATGCTAAAAACTAACAGTGGATTATTTAGGTATAATTAGGGTGGATTTTGACTTTTCTACAAATGGTGACAGGTTTTTATAGCTTAAATGGGGTATTAGATCAAATTGTGATGTACATCATACAAGAACAACTACACAAACAACCAATACCACAACTAACTCAGCAAATCCAAACACCCTTATATCAAATTGACTTTGATGTTTTCAAATGATACCACTGATTCAGACCAAGTTATTAATTCATCATTATATAATATACTAATAAGAACTTACTTAAGCATAAAAACACAACTAAAAACAACAAATCATCAAAGATCATCAATATCCTTATTCACAGTGAAAACAAAAATATGAGCAACCTTAGAAACTAATTAACAAGCATGACATATTAAACAATATTTCAACTAAGAAACATTAAATAAGCATAAAGGAACCAAATATAAGCAGTAATAAGCAATTATACAGTATAAAGCATAAATTGATATAAAAGCTTACAAATGATCAACTGCTCAGAACATGTAACCAAGGTACACAAACACACCTAATAGGTCTCCACAGACCCACTAAGCCATATTTGATCCAAAATTGCTCAGCTTGCACCTTCTTGCTTCATCTTCTTGAATTTTTTATTTTTCTCTTATTTAATTCTATTTTTTTTTTTTTTTAGACTTAAACTGATTTTAAGTAGTTTCTACTAGCTTATAGAAGCTATAAGGGAACCTATATGAGCTAATCAGTCCATCATAACAACCATAAACAGATTTAATTCAAATTGAGATTTTTGAATTTGGAATAAGCATAAACTGAATTCAGGTACATAAACTAGAATTGATTATTGAAAAGGGTTTGAAATACACTTAGAATACTGGAAATATACTTTGAAAGCTTAAAGACACACTGGAAAATGAAAAGCTTAGTTAATCGACATACATTACTAAAAATTAAACTAGGTAGTCTTCCACAATGCTTCTCTTCCCTTCTTTATAGCCTTTTGAGACTCCCCATGCGTTTCTGACCAAATCCCACTTGAATTGAGCCATTGGATCTCTGTAATTCATCTTAACCGTTTAAAAGTATTTTTGGCGCCAAATCATTACACGTTGAATTGGAGTGGATTGAGACTAATTAAAGAATCTTGGTGTTATGTGGAGGTGTAGGGGACAACTTAGGATAACAGGGGTGGACTATGGGTGAGTTTTGTTCAATAAACAGGCTGTAAGTATGGAGGTTAAGTGAAAATGGTGGGGAAAGCATTTAATGTAAAGTGGGGTGAAATGATGATGTTGGGAAGTGATGTGGAAGTGTACAGGTGGTGGATGAGGTGGTAATACCATGGTGGTATTGGGTGAAACAGGGGAGGAGAGGGGGATGTACAGTGTTGGTGGTTTGGGGAAGGAGGGTCAACGAGGGGGTCAAACCCCGTTTTATTATAAGGGGTGGACTGGGCTTATTTTTGGGCCAAGGAAAAAGAAAGGGTGGGCTAGGCTAGGTTAGGCTTGGATTGGATTTGTTTTTGGGGCTTATAATAAATAAAAAGGGTCCGGTTGGTTTTAAGGTTTACACAAGGACCAATTTTGCTATTTTGACAAAATATAGGGGTTGACTTAGCAACTTGTCCAAAGTATTAATAAGGACTATTTTTGTCATTTATGAATAACCCAAGGACCAAAAGTGTGATTTTTCCATTTTAAAATACCAGGGACC
Organism: Artemisia argyi; assembly: GCA_030686995.1. Lineage (NCBI taxonomy): Eukaryota > Viridiplantae > Streptophyta > Magnoliopsida > Asterales > Asteraceae > Artemisia > Artemisia argyi. Next base: position 87,797,954 of record CM060708.1, on the reverse strand, counting down.
TTTTCTGCCAATTCCACAAACTCCAGGGACCTAACTTGTAATTTTCTGAAATTTGAAGGGTTTATGTTGTAATTTCTCAAAAGTTATCATAAGGTCCATTTTTGTCATTTAATAATAATGCAAGGCTTATTTTTCATATTTTTCCATTTACAAAACCTTAGGGACTATTATTGACATTTTTCAAACTTGAGGGACTAAAGTTGTCATTTTGCAATTTTTAACTTTAAAGGACTATACTTGACAACTTATGAATCCCTAAGGACCTTTGATGATATTTTTCATGTTTTGATTTACCAGGGACTAGATTTGCCAAATTTTCAAAGTTCAGGGACTGAAACTGTAAATTATGTGAAATGTTTTGTTTTTCATCAGTTTTCAATCCTTTTGCATAAAAACATAATCCAGGGATATTTTATGTATTTTAAGGCATTCCTGTGTGTTTTTATATGTTTTTGCAGTTTAAATGTAACGGAAATGATGAGTATTTACACACTCATCAACTACGCCGTAGACATGACAGCTGAAGAAACTACGCCCGTAGCACATGATCTAGCTACGGCGTAAATGAAATTATCAAAGACTACGATGTAGCCAACCCTAGGGCTATGCCGTAGCTATGTCCGGCCTATAAATATCAGCCCTAATTCCTAGTTTTACAATACACATTCCAACACATAGAAGCCAGGATGAATTAAGGGAGCAGGAGGACGAAGTTCCATCAGCATACTAGTCCACTCCAAGGGAGATTTCACACAACAACTATACGTCTATTTATTCAATTTGTTTGTATTAATTCAATGTTTACATTTTTAATGTTAAACCTTTGTTTTTCTGCATTCATGAACATGAGTGGCTAAACACCTCTTGGTGTTAGCCTATTTATGAAATTGTTATTTATGTGATTTAGTTTTCGCGCATCTTTATCCGTTTTATTTGTATACTTGCTTAGCTAGTCTTGGGACACTCTTGTTTTAAGGGTATTGATATTGGGTAGTCCTTCGAGGGGAATGTTTGAGGCGACCGTACCCGCATTTCATTAGAAGGTGTGACTTGGTAATGGGTTAAACATTGCCATACATGTGCGAATTGACCATAGGATCACCTACCAAATAGATTTACTTAAGAAGTTAGAGGGGATGTAAGATGTGACTGTGCCCGCATCCCGCTAGATTAGTCTAAGCTAGTAGAGGTACTTAATGACTCAACATTGTCTACCGTTGACCTCCGTCAATCACAAAGGGTTAGTCCTTTGATATCGGAGTAGGATTTTATGGGAAATAGGCTAGGCAAATTTGACAAGGAGCCTAGTGACTTTAACCCTCAAATAAAACGATATGATGCATAATTAGAGAACTTGTCACATTGATAACAAGAGTAATAATTAGGTTAACACTACTTTCTCCTACTGATTTCCGTTCATCATTTATTTGCTTTATTGTTTTGTTATTTTATTTAATTATTTCATTATAAAACCCCTTTTATTTCAGTGACATTAAAACTTAGATATCTTCCGCCCCTTAGCTCTTGGGACGACCTCGGCTTTACCATCTAGCTATAACTCACACGACCGGGTACACTGCCCGATAGTGCATTAGGTAGACATTAGGTAGACGAGACTATTATAAATTTAAAACCTAGTCGGTAAATCCTGTATCAAGTTTTTGGCGCCGTTGCCGGGGAGCTAATAGGATTATATTTAAGTTTTGCATTTTTATTTTATTTTCTTTTCAATACTCACGATTTCTTATCTAGTTTCAGGTAGTATGGGTGAAATAGACATCATTTGTAACCCCTGGTACTTTTTCTAAAACCTATTACTAGCCAAATATTTATTTTTCGTACCTGAGACACATTAAAACTTTTATTGCATGATTATTTGGGCTTGAGAAACGTGAGATATATTGGAAACGAGAAGTTTATCCCTTAATTGACCCAGCACAACCTAGAAAACTCGAATTGTATTGCACTTGCCAAATTATATGAATTTTTGAGTTTGAGAAAAACTCTGAAGTTTATGCTTGATTTTATTGGAAGAATTATTTCGTGAACAATGGCGCAATTTTCGTAATTTTTCGAGTCCGTTTGCTATGTCGTTTGGACCCCAAAACGTTTATCGTGAGAAGTTTAATACTTTGGCAGTTTTGGTCCCTTAACTTACCCTTTTCATTCACCCTACACTTTCATTATAATCAAAAACCACCCTATACTTTTATTTCATATAAATACCCCACCAATACCCCATTTTCTTCATTTTTAATATATAAAAACACACACTCCACACCAACTCTCTCTCTCTCTTTGAATATCCGGCCACCGCCCCTCCACCGGAGCAGCAGCAGTTTCCGGCGCCGTCGCCGGAATATTTTCCGACCACCACTTTTTCTTGCACCAAGTTATAGATCGGGACTCCCCCGACACCACCGAGAGCCACCACGACCCTCCACCACCTTTCTACCGACGGTAAACCACCACCCCCGCCACCTTTTTGTTATTTTGATTTTATTTTTAAAAACCCTAGTTTTGATTTTTATTAAATCCGATTTTTATTTACCTTTCTTTTATAAAAATTGTTTTCAAAATATTTTTAAACAAAAACTCGTGTGGGATTTCTCCTTGTTCCCGTTTTGGCCGCGACTCGGATGGACTCACCGAGTTAACTCGTGACTCGGTAAGGGTTTGGATATTATTATGGTTGTTGATGTTAGTGATGAAGGGGAGCATATATTTCTTCTTGTTTATGGATATTTGAGGGTCCGTTTGGTTTGGGTGTGTCTCGACAGCTGACAGCCACCACCACCGCAACTTGGGTGGTGGTGGGGATGATGTTATTATTATTGTTGTTGTTATTTTGGTTGTTTGGATTGGTCTAGGTAGTGTTTGGATCGGATTTGGATGGTTTTGGATTGAGCCGAGAAGGAGTAGGGCTCGAATTTGGTTTTGGCTTTTATTTTGGAGTTGTAGTGTTGTTATTGTTGTTGTGATTGTTTCGGGGTTTGGTTACTAAGTCTCGGGATTTTATGATTATAGTTTAGAAACGGTAAAAACAATAATAAAACGGATAATAATAAATATGAAACCTAAAACCAATTGTTATAGTTAAGCGGATTTGATATCGGACATGTTTCCATATATTGCATAGTGAGCTTGAATTGGACGTATTGGATTAACGGCCTTGGCTATTTGGATATTATGGACCCTTTGGTACACGAGACGGTAGGGTACGTTAGGCCTGTAAAGATCTTAACGTACCTGGAACCCAAACAAATACAAAATGGTCGATAAAACCTAAACAACTAATGGACTACGCGAATGATATATCCAATCATATTAATAATATATTAACGTTGTTTAAATAAAAGAGTCATTGACTCGGGAAAACATTATATAAATGGGCAGGTCATGCCGAAATTTTATAAAATTCTTTATAAACTTTAAATTATTTTACCAAACGTTATTATTTCAAAACCCTTTTTATTTCAACGTTACTTTGGGAAATGGGTAAATCCGAGACTTGTTATTAGCGTGTTGTTATTTATTTGAGTGTGTCTTCCATTTTCATTTCTTTTCTTTCCATTTCTTTTCGACGACTTTCTTCGAGATATTCTTTCTTCTTTCTTGCGTATTTGGTCATTTCGCCGACTTATTCCTTTCTATCTTTCTTCCACACGAGACTTTTCGAAATCTATTTCTTTCAAATGCCATTGTATTTATAAAAACCTTTATTCAAGCATTGTTTATTGAAATATTCAAGTATAGTTCTGAGTTATGCCATTTATATTGCTTAGGTTGTGCTGAGGTTCATTTGTTGTGACGCATTATTGATTGGTTGCTATATCTCATTTCCTGGTACTGCTATTGTTAAGGTGTGATTCATAGCCCCGCTTTTTATATTTTAAATGTTTATAAACCCATGGGGTGAGATACATGCTTTAAATGTTTTCTGAGCACAAGTATTTTTGGTATGCTTTTCCTGAATGATATACTTTCCTGACGATGTGCTAAGTAGCTTATCTTGCCTGACAAGACCCTCAGATCATGAGCCATTAATTAGTTGCGAGTGAGCGCGAATATAGGGGTATAGGCCTATAGGAATTGACCCTCCCACTCCTTTTGCCAGATAAGCAAATTGTGGTGTACTATATTCGATTTTGCTAGGTAAATGGCAAGTACCCGACCTTGGGGGCACTTTATATTATGAAATTCCGCGGTTATTGTTTATTCCAGTACGAAGTTACTGATGATTGGTTTGGTTAACATTTTGCGTGTCATGAGCTTAGCATCATCAACCGTATGTATGCACGTGTTGTCTCTACATATTGGGTGTTACCTTGATTACCCTGGTATTTGCATTTGTTGCTTATATCGTATGATTAAAACCTTGTGCTCAACTTTATTATTTTAAACCTATGGATTGCACTCAGCCTTTGTGTTGACTTTTAGGCATGTGTTTCTCATGTACTACTACTAATTAGTCTTGGAGATTTATGACATGGGCGTGGTGGAGTGGCTTGGACGAAGGAGACTTTCTATCAAGGCAGCTTTATCATTTCTACTATCTTTATTTTTATATCATTCGTAAAACCTTGGTGTGTCTTAAATATTTTCCGCTGCTAAACTTAGTTTAATTTCCGCTGCAAACTCTATTTACTTTTTTCGCTGCTACTTTGATTTAAGAGTCCTTGTACTCTAAATGGTTTATAATTCGAATGATATGTTTTGCAACATTTATAAACGTCCCGTGTTGTGGTCGTTAGCTATAAATGTGTCTGGTTTATATTTGCGTAGCGCCCCCAGCATGTCAGCTGTCGTATTTGAGTTGGGGGTGCTACAGAATGGTATCAGAGCATCGTTTATAGAGAACGAGCTCGCACTCGACTAAAAACTTTTTCCTGGAGTCAAAATGTTTTGAGACAGAAAGCCGACAGCCCTCCGTGCCACTTCGCGCCCTGGTATTCTTTTAAACTTTATATATATATATATATATATGTATATGTATATGTATATATATATATATATATATATATATATATATATATATATATATATATATATATGTATATGTATATATATATATATATATATATATATATATATATATATATATATATATATATATATATATATATATATGTTTGATATTGATATTGGTTTGGACTTTTTCCACTATCATGCCTTGGCTTATAAAACGATTTTCCGCAAAAATTTGGCTAGAATTTTTATGTTTTCTTATACTCTTGTAGAGTATCGTGTCAGTCCCAGTTTCTAGCGGTCAGGTTCGAGTCCCACCAGTTGTTGACCCATTGCCTTTAGGAGATGATGTTGAGTTGGATGTTGATGTTGGTTTGGATGATGAGGAAGGTTTAGAGGGTGACGTTGGTATTGAGGATGATGAAGATGAGGAGATGGATGATGATGATGATGATGAGGAGTTTATGGAGGATGATCAGGATGTTCCCTCGCCGCCTTCGCCTGTTGTGTCGGATGTGACTTACGAGTCAGATACACCTGAGAGTTTGGAGCATGCTATGATTACCGAGGTGACATCGACAGAGGCCGTGCCTACAGAGTTAGTGTTCACTTATGAAGTTGGAGAGTCGTCAGCAGATCCACGCGTTACGTCTTCAATGATTAGGGACGAGTTGAGCAGATTGAGGGAGGAGATGACCTGGTGTCAGGGTCGTTACATGTCGAGGGCCAGGAGTACGTGTTATCGGCCGTCTACTATCGTAGAATTGATCAATGAGAAGAAGGAAGGGAAGAAGGTAGCAGGTAGGTTACAGGTTGGCCTGTATAGGCAGAGTACTAGGATGAGCCCTGTCGAGGAAACGTATGCTGAGTTTCAGGGATGCTTGGATTCCTTGGATAGGAGGATGATAGACATTGGGAGGATGGCGAGACAGTTGTCTCAGAGTGAGATGTATGAAGGAGATGACAGTCGGCATTACCGTACTAGTATCCGCGAGTTGTGGAGTGAGTTACATGAGATGCATAGACAGGCCTATACAGAGAGGATGGCCCACTTTAGGTCTTATGATAGTATTGATGTGATGGCTGTGTATGGAGATCGTTCAGGAGATCAATGATTGGATCATTTATAGTAGTTAGTATCTTAATGGTAGTTTACCTAGTATATGTTAAACTGAATAGTTCAGTTGGTAGATTTTATTTGAAACTTGTGCTTGTTATGCATATCTTGCAAGACCGATGTCAAGTATGAAATCTATGATGTATTACGGTGATGTACTATTTTGATGTTGAATGCTTACTATATCATGGTCTTGATACACGATAATATGAGTTTATGGTTAATGTACCATGAAATAACTTGAGAAAGGATATCACGCATTCTTAGCACACGTGGCTAAGAAGGAGTCGGGAGAGAAGTGACTCAAGGATGTTCCTGTAGTGCGAGTTTCCTGAAGTATTTCCTGAAGATTTGCCGGGACTTCCGCCAGCCCGACAAGTGGATTTTCGCATCGACTTAGTTCCAGGAGCTGCACCTGTTGCGCGTGCACCATATCGTTTAGCGCCATTGTAGATGGAGGAGTTGTCTAAGCAATTGAAAGAATTGCTGGATAAAGGATTTATTCGACCTAGTTCTTCGCCCTGGGGAGCTCCAGTGTTATTTGTGAAGAAGAAGGATGGATCGTTTAGCATGTGTATTGACTACCGAGGATTGAATAAGTTGACAGTGAAGAACCGCTATCCGTTACCAAGGATTGATGATTTGTTTGATCAGTTGCAAGGATCGAGTTACTACTCTAAGATCGACTTGAGGTCTGGTTATCACCAACTCAGAGTTCGGGAAGAGGATATTCCCAAGACGGCATTTAGGACTCGTTATGGTCATTATGAATTTCAAGTAATGCCATTTGGTTTGACCAATGCGCCTGGAGTGTTCATGGACCTCATGAACCGAGTATGTAAGCCTTATTTAGATAAGTTCGTGATAGTCTTCATCGACGATATTCTGATCTACTCAAAGAGTGAGGAGGAGCACAAGCAACATTTGGCTACAATTCTTAAGTTGCTCAAGGACGAGCAGTTGTACGTAAAGTTCTCTAAGTGTGAGTTTTGGATTCGTAAGGTTCAATTTTTGGGTCATGTGATTGATAGTGAAGGACTCCATGTGGATCCCGCTAAGGTTGAGGCGATTGAGAAATGGGCAACGCCGGTTAACGCCACAGAAATTCATCAATTTCTAGGATTGGTTGGGTATTACAGGAGATTCATCGAGGGATTCTCCAAGATATCTAAATAGTTGACTGCATTGACCCACAAGGATAAGAAGTATGAATGGGGAGAAGAAGAAGAGAAGGCATTTCAGACTTTGAAGCAGAAGCTTTGTAGTGCACTGATATTGGCTTTGCCAGATGGAGTGGAAGATTTTGTGGTTATTGTGATGCCTCGTATCAAGGATTAGGAGCAGTTTTGATGCAGCGAGGGAAGGTTATAGCATATGCTTCCCGACAGCTTAAGACTCATGAGGAGAAGTATACCACTCATCATTTGGAATTAGGAGCCGTGGTTTTTGCCCTGAAGTTGTGGAGACATTACCTTTATGGTACTAAGTGTGTTGTCTTTACCGACCACAAGAGTTTACAGTATATTTTGGATCAGAAGGAGTTGAACATGCGACAGCGACGATGGTTGGAGACGTTGAGCGATTATGATTGCGAAATACGATACCACCCTGGAAAAGCTAATGTTGTGGCTGATGCATTGAGTCGCAAGGAACGTTTGAAACCGTTACGTGTTCGAGCTTTAGTTTTGACGATTAACTCGAATTTACCCGCCCAGATTCTGCAAGCTCAAGAGGAAGTCGTGAAAGGAGGAGATCTTAAGGAAGAGAAAATTGATGGGATGATCAGGAAGGAGAAACTTGAGAAACGTTCATATGGAACTTTGTGTTACAAAGGAAGAAGCTGGATACCTTTGTTCGGAGGACTGAGAGACTTGATTATGCTCGAGTCTCATAAGTCAAAGTATTCCATTCACACAGGATTTGACAAGATGTATCAAGATGTGAAGAAGTTATATTGATGGCCCAATATGAAGGCTGAGATTGCCGATTATGTCCATAAGTGTCTTACAGACCGTTGGTCAAAGCGAAAGAACCATCCAGACTTTGGAAAATATGCTACGTGCATGTGCGATTGATTTCGAGAATGGATGGGATGTCCATTTGCCCTTAATTGAGTTTTCTTACAACAATAGTTACCACGTGAGTATTAAGGCCGCACCGTTTGAAGCACTCTATGGTCGGAAGTGCCGATCACCTATATGTTGGGATGAAGTGGGAGAAGCTCAGCTTATTGGTCCAGATCTAGTTCGTGAGACGACCGAGAAGATTGCTCAAATTAAAGACCGATTGAAAGTTGCTCGTGACCGTCAGAAGAGTTACGCTGATGTGAGACGTAAACCCCTGGAATTTCAGGTAGGAGATAGGGTTATGTTAAAGTTAAGTGTTACGGAAAAAAAAAAAAAAAAAAAAAAAAAAAAAAAAAAAAAACAGATTAAAGTACTTGAAAAAGAATTAAATTGCAAAAACTTTTAAAATTTTCCAAATTTAAATAACTTTGAAATTTTCAAAGGTTTTCAAGTTTCGAAATTTTTAGAAACACAAGGTCCTCTTTGTATTTTTTGTTTCAATTTTGAAGTATTTAGAAATTACCTTTTTTTGGTCTACTAAATAACTAAACTTTCAATTTTTTAAACTTTTCAAGCCTCGAAATTAGGATTCCCTTTTGTATCCCGTGTTCTTGTTCTCTCTCCAAAATCGAATAAAAAAGTACTACGTATTTTGCTTTAGCTGTTAAGAGTAGGGTGTCAACATGACACGTTTACCTATGAAAGGTTTTATACTTTTAACCACTAAGATAAAAGAATACATATATTTCCTACAAAGTCATTGAGAAGTCTTTATCTATATGGGTTGTCAAATATGGTTTTGT